>JAQPPZ010017063.1:0-2966420 GCA_028583015.1 Wollemia nobilis | reverse complement strand
TAGACCCATAAGTTTATTTAACACCACTTATAAAATCATAACAAAAGTCATGGCTAATAGGATGCAACCTATATTGAACTAGATTATATCAGAACAACAGGGAGGGTTTGTTTAGGGTAGGCAAATTCTAGATGGTATTATTACTATTCATGAAACCCTCCATTCCTTGCAAAAAAATGGAAGAGAATGTATGATTTTAAAATTATATATGAATAAGGCATATGACAGGATTTCTTGGAGATTTCATGAATATAATTATAGATAAATTTGGTTTTGGGGAGAAATGAAGAAGATGGGTTTTGAGTTGCATAACAACTCCTATATTTTTTATATTATTGAATGGCACTTCAATAGGATTTTTTGGAAGCAATAGAGGTATCAGAAAAGGATATCCTCTATCCCTGTACCTTTTCATTATCATGGCTAAAGCATTAGGGAGAAGTATAATAGCAATAAGAAATAGAGGAGATATTAATGGAGTTATACTAGCCTCCTCTTTGGAGTCGGTATCACATCAACAATTTGTTGATGACACTATACTTTTGGGGAAAGCTACTATGAAAGAAGCTAAAGGATTCAAACAAGTCCTAAAGACTTATGAGGAAGCTTCTCAACAAAAGGTGAATTTGGAAAAAAGTAAAGTGTTCTTTATTAACACTCCCCTTGAAAGACAAAGAAGGATATCAAGATCATTAGGATGTGAGGTTGGGAATCTACCTTCAATATATTTGGGCATGCCTTTATTTTGTGGGGAGAAACAAGACTCTATATGGGATCCTATTATTGACCAATTCCAATAGAAGTTGGCTAGATGGAAAGGAAGTTTGTTAAGCCAAGCTGGTAAACTTCAACTTGTTAAGAGTGTTTTGCAAACCATATTAGTCTACTTTCTCTCAATATTTAAAATTCCAGTCAAGGTAGCCAATGTTTTGGAGAATATCCAAAGAACCTTTCTTTGGATAGGAGTTGAAGAGAAATAAATATTAGCTTTGGTGGCTTGGAAGAAAGTTTGTAAACCAAAAAAGCAGGGAGGACTAGGTCTTAGAAATATTAGAGAGTTAAATGAAGTTTTGGTAGGTAAACTTTGCTGGAGAATGATGAGAGAACCTGACAACCTTTGGGCCAAAATTATTTTAGCTAAGTATTTGGATAATCAAGATAAGCATAGGGTGCTTACTATTTGAGACCCTTGCAAAGGTTTAATGATATGGAATTTCCTAACTCAAAGCAAAAAATTATTATGGAGAAATGTGAGATGGAGGATAGGGAATGAGAACTATATATCCTTTTGGGAAGATACATGGTTGGAGCAAAGGCCTCTAAGCAGCATAGAAAAATGGAAGAATATTAAGGATGACATCAAAACCAAATATGGTGACTACATTCACAATTACATTGAGGTAGCTGAAGGGGAAAGGAGATGGATCCAACTTAGCCTAGATTCTCAAGATAAAAACATGTAGGTACAGGAATTAAATGAAAAATTGGGATAGTATCATTTAGGACAATAAGATAGGGAAGATGAAATAATATGGGTAGTAGATCCATTAGGTGAATACAGTGTAAAATCAGGTTATGAGAACATCTCTCCATAGGAAATAAGAGGTTATAATTGGGGAAGTATATGGGAAAATTTTATCACTCCTAAGATTGAACTCTTTAGTTGGTTAGTGGTTTAGAATAAGATTCTAACTTTGGATAACCTATAGAAGAGAGGATTTCCATTCCCCAATATGTGTTATCTCTACGGAAACAAGGAAGAATTGATCAGTCATTTGTTCCTAGAGTGTGATTTTTCTAGAAGGATCCAACAACTATTACAAAAAGATCTTGGTGTAGCATGGGTCTTCCCAAATAATATTTTAGATTGGATCACCCAATGGGTTAATCCTTACAACAACAATAGACTTAAAGAATTATGGAAATTGGTACCTTTTCATTTTATGTGGGGGATTTGGTTGGAAAGGAATCAAAGAATTTTTAAAAATGTTAAAAAATCTAGTTTTAGATCATTCTTGAATATTAAATCTAGTATGGTAGATAACTTGTCTATCATAAATTTTAAGGAAGGGTATGAAGCACCATATGAATATAAAATTACAACCAACTAGAACCTTAAGGAGATGAAAGGGGTACAAGAAGATGGTAATAAGAAGAAAATATTAGAGGTAAAATGAGAAAAGCCAAAAAATGGATGGTTTAAGCTCAACTTTGATGGAGTAGCTAAAGGGAATCTAGGTAAGGTAGGGGGTGGAGGGATCATTAGGGACTCGCAAGGAAAGATTATTGGAGCATATGCAAATTACTATGGAGTAGATACCAACCATGTGGTAAAGGCCAAGGTATTGCTAACAGGGCTCAAATTGGCCAAGAATATGTAGATAAGAAAATTAATCATTGAGGGAGACTCTCTAAACATCTTGAAAGGTTTAATATAGGAGAATTAAGTTACCTGGAACATATATGATATCACTAAAAAATTCTATCTATATTAAGAATGCATATCTATCCAATAATATCAAGCATATTTATAGGGAAGAAAACAAGATAGCATATTGGATGGAAAATTGGGGAGTACAAAGAGACAACAAGTTCATGGGAAAAGAATTATAAAATCAGCCTAACATCATATTGGAGATGGCACCATAGTAATATACATAGATATGATGCAATTTTTAATGATAAAATCTTATAATTACCATTGACGGAGACATTCTAAATGAGGAATGACAATGGATCATCCTACATGAAATGTTATCGGGACAAGAAGAAACAATCCATGCAAGTGTATTAGGATTAATTAAGTATGATCCAAAACAACCTACATTGAGCTCTCCAGTTAGTAAATTTTATAAAATAAATATATCCACACCTCATTCTCTTTGGCTAGAAATTGATAGCAAAGATACTAAAAGTATGAAAAAGGATAAAAAAGACAAGGACATTTGGTCATAGGAGACTTCGAGCAGGTTGTTATTAGTCTCAAGTAAAGCAAACCCACTCAAGGAAGAAGCCTGGAAAGAGAAATAACAAAGTAAAAAAGAATCTAAGAGGACTTCCAAGAGAAAAAAAATAGGAAAAAGGGGATAAAGGATGATATTTTGATAATTCCAAAGAAGTGGAGGAAAAATATCTACTACAAGGTAAAAAAGGATGATAAGATCATTAGAGTGTGAACTATTAAAAATATTATGAAGTAATCTATCTCTGGCAGTGCTGACTCATTGGACTTGGATGCATAATAGATGTATATAGAAGCCAGTCTTCCTGATTGCCATACTTAGTCATGGCTTCTTGGTTTGTTATTTTCATATGTCATTAGCTTAGAGTTTAGGTGGCTTACTCAACACTTATTTTTCTTTAAGATTTTTAGAGTGCTCTTGTTTTTTTTGTGGTCATTAAGCTTATGTTATATTTGCAATCTATATCTAAATCCTGGCTAGTGGACTGCATTTTATTTTTTGACAACGTTCTTTGAATATGTAATGTTCTTAACTCTTTTTTAGTCTTTAGGCTTTCAATCCTCTATGTAAAATGGTAAGTGACCCTTTCAAAATCCTTTTCTTACCTTCATAATATATGTGTGTGTGTGTATTGAGTTTTTTTAAAGAACTAACTACCATGAATTTTTTTTTTAGTGAGGCAAGGACAACTCACTCATGGACACACGAGGGAGAATTAGATGAGAAGATGAAAGAGATGTTCTCCCAAAATATTACTTGCCTTACTTAGAAGGGGTGTCCACTATCCAATAATTTGGATAGCATCTCAAGGAGGTTTAACATTACCATTGTCTTTATACCACATACAAAAATAAGTAGCTTTTCTTTATAAAAAAATGGCATAGTGGAGCCAATCAATAGGGATGGGGTTTACTAATATCCTATGGCTAATGTTACAAGGTTTACATTGGTAAAGTAAGTAGATCTATTTGAGCAAGTATTAGGGATCATTATCAATATTTGAGGCTCGCTAAAACAAACAAATAAACTTTGGTAGAATACATAATTTTCAAAGTGACTGAGCATCATATAAGGAGAATGTGAAGGTTATCACGCATGAATCATATGATAACATGGAAACTAAGGGAGGATTTAGAGAGAGGAAAACACCCAAAGAATATTAATTGAGATGATGGCATTAATATTAGTCACATATGAAGGTCTTTTATTGTCAATAACAATTAATATAATTATTATTTTTCAAGTTATCTAATTTATTAGTTTGTAATTTTTTATGCATATATTTACAATAATTGTTTAAGGTGGGCACAAATTATTATTATTGGTGGTTATTGATTCAACATATATTATTATAACAGGTGATTAGCTTGCACTAAATCTATAAATTTTTATTAAGTCCAACATGAATAGGCCTAATGGTGAATGCTTGGGTAGATAGGAGGTTTGTGGTTAGAATATGGAGTGTAAAGTATGTATGCCATGTAGGTGAATAACATAATATGAGTGCCTCCCTCTGCACATAGTGGACTCAGAGTATACAGTGGTATGATATGCTCAATGGTAGTGGACTTTAAAAAATTTCTAAGTATAACCTAAATGACTTTGATGGTGAGGGTTTGGGTACTCCGGATAGGAGGTCCAAGATTTGAATCCAAATGGGATAGGGTATGTATACCCCATAGGCTAATAACACAACATGAGTGTCCTCTCCTATGCTTATTGGAATTAGGATTATAAGACGGTCTAATATACACAATGCTTGTGGACCTTAGAAAGTTAATTCATTCTACAATGCAAACATGAATTTAATTCTCTATGATTTTAGAGCCCAAAAAAAGAATCTAGAAAACATATGGAAAATTTAATTTCAAAGTTACATGAGTTAATTTAAAAATTTGGATAAATGTTTTTTATTTTTTTATTTTTAAATGAGTTTTCTATAATGGATTTTGTTTATAAAGACTAGGACAATTCACTCATGCATACAAGAGGGAGCATTAGATGAGAAGCTAAGAGAGACTTCCTCTCAAGAGCTTACTTGCCTTAGTTAGGAGGGGTGTCCAGTAGGTTAGCAAGGATCTTAAATAGGTTTAACATTAGCATTGGTTTAAACCACATAGGAAAATGAGGAGATTTATTAAAACAACAAAGAACAAAATAGAGCCAATAAATAGGAGTGGAGTTTATCTAATTTTCTTTAGTAAATGCGAAGAGGTTTACATTGGTGAAATGAATAGATCTATTTGAACAAGGATTGGGGATTATTGTCAAGATTTGAAGCTCACTAAAATAAACAAGTCAACATTGGTAGAACATTCATAATTTCAAATGCCACCAACCATCATATTAGGATGAAGAACATGAAGGCTATCTCACACATGAATCATGTGATGACATAGAAACTAAGAGAGGCTTTAGAGGTAGAAAATCGCCCAAGAACCTCAATTGAGATAATGACATTGGTATAAGTCACATATGATGCCCTTTGGTTGTAATATATATATATATATATATATATATATATATATATATATATATATATATATAAGATTGAGATTGAAATGAGTCCTACCCATATTACATCATCACCACAAAGTGGTATTACAACAAGTTGGCTATTTAAGCATGTATCCTTTAGCAAGATTCAAACTTTGGTCTCCTCCATCAAAGTCGAGGAATCTAACTGGTTGAGCTAATTCCATTGGATGGTTGCCAATAATATTTAATACCATATTTATTTGGTTTCCATTTATCTCATTTATTATTTTGTAATTTCTTATGCATGTTTTTATTACAATAATTATTTAAGGCGAGCACAAATTATTATGATTGATGGTTATTGATTTGCCTTAAGGTGAGCATAAATTATGATGATTGATGGTTATTGATTCGTTGTAGATTATTATAATTAGTGTTTAGCCTAAAATAAATATAAATTTTAAATATGTAAAGCCTAAGTTAGCTTGACTTTCAAGGCTTGGGTACTCCACATAGAGGATCCATGGTTTGATTTTAAAGGTGGGGCAGGGTATGTACTCCTTGTAGGAAAATAGCACAACATGAATGCTTCCCTTCGCATATAGTAGACCAAGGGAGAATAAGGTGGTTTGATATGCTCAATGCTAATGGGCCTTAACTTAACTCTATAAAGGTATCATGAAATTAATTATATGTAATTATAGAGTCCTTTTTTTTTTTATTGAAACATCAAGTTCAAAATTATATACCAAGCTTATTTTCAAAATTATGGTCAATGTTTCAAGTTATTTACATTTTTTTTAATAAATGGATTAGCATGGATTTTGTTGAGAGTGATATGAGGACAACTAACTTATGCACATAAGAAGGAGTATTAGATGATAAATTGGAAGCGATGTCCTCTTAAGATATTTCTTGCCTTACTTAGACAGGATGCCCTATAAGTTTACTAGGATCTTAAGGAGGTTTAACATTAGCATTTCCTTTAAACCACATAGAAAAATAAGGAGCTTTCTTACAACAACAAAGGACAAAGTAAATCCAACTAATTGAAGTGATTTTATCTAATTTCCTATGGGTAATGCAACAAGGTTTACATCAATGAGATGAATAAATATATTCGAGTAAGGATTGGGGATTGTTGCAAATATTTGAGGCTCAATAAAATAAAAAAGTTAAGTATGATAAAAATTCACAATTTTTAATGCGACCATTATCATATTACGATGGAGAACATGAAGGTTATTTCATACATGAATCAATGCAGGAGCATTCATAAATTTCTAATTCGACCAATTATCATATTATGATGGAGAACATGAAGGTTATGTCATACATGAATCATGAGATGACATGAAAACAAAGGGAGGCTCTAGAGATGGAAAAACACCCAAAGAACCTCAATTGAGATAATGAAATTAATACTAGTCATATATGAAAGCCTTTGGCTGCCACTAATATCTAATATCATATTTCTTTGGTTTTCACTTATCTAATTTAGTGGTTTGTAATTTCTTATGTATACTTTTATTATAATAAATATTTAAAGTGAGCATAGATTATTATGATCAATGGTTATTAAATTGATGTAGACTATTATAATTGGTGTTTAACCTTACACTAAATTTATAATCTTTTAATTTGTAAAGCTTGAGTAGGCTTGATGGATGGGTACTCTAAATAGGAGGTATAAGGTTTGAATATGAAGGTGAGTAGGGTGTGCATGCTTTGTAGGTGCATAACACAATATGAGTGCTTACCTCCATAAATATTGGACCAAGGGAGTACAAGGTGGTTTGATATGCTCAATTCTAGTAGACCTTAAAAACTTAAGTATAATCTAAGTGACTCTCATGGTGAATATTTGAACCTTGAAAGCATATGCTTCTTAATCTATTTAGCTCATGCTAACACATCATATTAAGTGGTCTAAGATCTAGATCTTGCTCCTCTAAATAAAATTACTCTAAATAAGAGATCCTGGGTTCTAATACAATTCTAGCATACCTTAAAAACTTAAGTATAATCTAAGTGACTCTTATGGTGAAAATTTGAACCTTGAAAGCATATGTTTTTTAGACCATTTAGTTCATGCTAACATGTTATATTAAGTAGTCTAAGGTCTAGATCTTGCTCTTCCAAATAAAATTACTCTAAATAAAACATCCTAGGTTCAAATACCATGTTCCTATGTTCTAGAAAAAAAATCAATAATAATATTATTTTTTTTTTCCCTTAAGCTTTGAACACTTGTCTTAGAAACTCCAATTTAATCTCAATCTATGTTAAAATTCATTCATAAAATTTATGTATATTTTTTGAAAAAAATGAAAAATATATTATATTTATAGAAGTTGTATTACAAAGTAAAATGAGTTGGATAGGAAACAAGGGAAGAAGAAAATCCTCCTCCAATCCCTCTTGGCTCAAAAATTAGCCATAAAAACAATATATAGGTGTGTTTGTTGAAAACATCACCTGAGGCCACCATAATACAGTTATCCATACACATCAACATTACCATAGTTGAATTCCAATTTTTCTCAGTCATCTGAATTTCGTAGACCATCCATCTATCTTCATGATGTTTTGAAGTCATTGTTGGCATCTTGAACATGTCTGCTATCTGCCTGTACCACCTCTCGCATCCCTTGGATTCTTTGGCACCAACTTATCTGATTTTCCATCTGAGAGTCCACATATTGCCCTTCCTCCAGTTCTTTTCCCCATTTTGCTAAATAATCTGCCACCCTATTTCCCTCTCGCTTGATATGAGTAATAAAAACATCTTGAAAAACCTTCCAAATATTTTGAACTGCTTCCACCTTCCTTCTCTCTCCAATTCCCAACACCTGAAAGGGTCTTATCGGATCCAAGAATCCAGCCCATACCTGAGAGTCTGTCTCTATCCATAGCTTATGTAAATGTAGATTTGCAGCTATCATTGATGCTGACAAGATCACCTGTCCTTCTGCTTCATTATTTGTTGTCTCCCCCATACCTTCTGCTCTCCAGTACACCTGTTCTCCTTTCCAATTTCGTATGATAATGCCAAAACCAGCTTTTCCAAGATTTTTAGTAGAAGCCCCATCTGTGTTTGCCTTCACCCACTCTCTGGGAGGTGGTCTCCACTCTATGTTATTCGAGGAGATCTCACCTGCGCAACCAACCCTTAGTTGTTTTTCTTTTATAGTTATTCCAAAGCTCCTTAGAATAGTCACTTCCTCCATTTCTATGTTTGTTTCCTCCTGTAATCTAATGGATAGTGTTTCCATTAACTTACTCATAATCCTCTCCCAAACTTGCTCCCTTGTTCTGTGCTCTGATCTAAATATGCGTGCATTTCGTTCTAGCCATAACTACCACCATATGAAGCTAGGTCCCAGCTTCCATGCCATTTTCATTGTTCTAGTCTTAAATCTGCATTGTTTCCATTTCTCATAAAAGCTTTCCTGGCTCTCAAAAATTTCCCAATGTTGTCTCATCTACCTCCACCAACTGATCCATATGTCTTTGGCAAAAGAACACCCAAAAAGAGGTGATTCAAGGTCTCCTCTGCCTTTCCACACATAACACATTTGGAAGGCCCGTAGAAACCTCTTTTTCTCAAATTATCAAATGTCAAGCACTTTCTATGGTTAATTAGCCATGAGAAAATGTTAATTTTTGGCCATCCTTCCTTTTGCCAAACAAATGTCCATGGAAGTGGTGTTGGGGTAATCTCATATCCACAGACTACCTTGTATCCCTCCTTTGCCTTATAGATTCCCAACTTACTTCCTCCCCATCCAAGTATATCCCTCTTAGAACCATCTTGAATTGGATGTCTTTGGAGATGTCTCCATAGTTTTTCGGTTAGTTCCTCTGTCCCCCTCACTGGCCATTCTCGGGGATGTTTCCATTGTAGTAAGTCTGGCACATGTTGATTCCATGATTTCATATAGTAAGAGGCTTTCCACCACCCTACCTTTTGGAGCTCTACTTTCCAACTCTCCATCTCTGGGAATGTTTGAATAATTGGTTGAGATTGATTCCATGAATCCTCCCAAAAAAGAACATCCTTTCCATCCCCTAATTGCCAATAAAGGTATGGCTTTATTAACTCCTGGCCTGCTTCCATTGTTCTCCATACTGTAGATCCCTCTCCTTCCACTCTGAGTCTTGGGATGTATTTCTCAGCCTCTCCTAGGTAATATTTGGCTTGTAATAGTCTGCTCCATAAGCCTCCAGTAGTTGTAATCCATCTCCAATATAGCTTCCCTGCTAGTACCTTGCTGCTTTGGGATGTTGATCTTATCCCCAATCCTCCTTGTTTTTTGGTTGACATATCTTCTCCCACCCAACTAGTGCTAATTTTTGTTCTTCCCTTGCACCTGACCACAAAAACTTTCTTGTGTATTTATCAATATCTTTTAGAATTTTCTTTGGAGCCTAAAGTATGGAAAATTTATAAACTAGGAGAGCTTGTAGCACAACTTTAATCATTGTAAGCCTTCCTCCCAAGCTTAGCCATTTGTGTGTCCAGTTGCTCAACTTAGCTTGAAGTCTATCAATCAACCCTTTCCACTCCTTGCTTTTTGTTTTCTTTGTAGATAAAGGTACTCCTAAATATTGTATGGGTAAAGGAGTTTCCATGAAGTTCAACAATTGTATAATTTTATCTCTCACCCTCTTCGTTGTATTGAAAAAAACTATTTGAGACTTTTTTCATTAAAAGTTTGCCTAGTAGCTTGAGTATACCCATCTAAAAATTCTTTTATGTTTCTTGCTACTAGGATATTGGCTTGACTAATAAGAGCAGTATCATCCACAAATTGGAGGTGATTTATCTCAATCTGAGAACTTATTTTTAGACCCCTTAGCCTCCCCTCTTGTCTCCTTTTTTTAATAGTCTCCCTAGACCCTCTGCATAAAGGATAAAAAGGTAAGGGGAAAGAGGGTCCCCTTGCCTCAACCCCCTTTCTACTGTGAACATGGGAGATGGACTACCATTTACCAGAACTGAGAAAGATGTAGTCTATGTACAGGCTTTTACCCAGTCTCTCCACTCCTCTACAAAGCCCATTTTTTCTAAAATCCTTTGCATAAAGGACCAGTCTACTCTATCATAAGCTTTAGAAAGATCTAATTTAATAAACATACATGGGTCCTTTTGCTTGGACATTGTGTGTATCACCTCCTGGGCCACTACTATTCCATCTAGAATTTGTCTACCTTCAACAAAACCACCTTGCTCACTTGAAATCAGATTTGGTAAAAAAGGTTTTAACCTCTCTGCCATAAGCTTTGTTAATATCTTGTATACTACATTACATAGTGAAATAGGCCTATAGTTCTCAATTATCTCACTAGGTGGGCCCTTAGGAATTAAAGTGATAAAAGTATGATTCAAGGCTTTTAACATTTGCTTACTCTATCTGATTTCCTCTAGTGCCTCCACCACTGCTTGGCCCACAATTTCCCAAAATTTTGATAAAATTCAATGGGGAATCCATCTGGTCCTGGGGTCTTTCTTGTTTGCATTTTTTGTATGATCTGTGATGTTTCTTCCAAAGAAATTTCCTCCATTAATAATTTATTGTGTTCAGGTTTGACTAATTGTGGAATTGCCTCTAGTATCTTCTCCTGCCATGTTGCATTCAAATTTTTGTTGCTACTAAAAAGAGTATGGAAGTATTGATTTGCTATAGTTTTCATTTCACTTCCACTAGTTTTTACCTGACCCATCATATCTGTAAGACCTGTAATTCTATTATGTTGTCTTCTAGCTGTTGTTGTCTTATGAAAGAAAGTTGTGTTTTGATCCCCCTCCTTTAACCATGTAACTCTGGCTCTTTACCTCCAATAGATCTCTTCTTGTTCCTCCAAAGCTTCCTCTCTCCTAATAATTTCTTCCTCACATTGCAACAGATCTTCCGTAATAGTTCCTTGTCTTATCTCTTGAGCAATCTTCTCCTTCTGATCCTTGATTTCATTCTTTTGGATTCTAGTGAGTTCCTTCTTGTGTTTACTCCACTCCTTTAGTTGGGTCCTCACATATTTTAGTTGTTTGTGGAGTTTGAATTGGGTTGTCCCAAATCTTGGTCTCCCTAATTCCCACCATTCCTTTATGTGGTCCTCCAACTCCTCATATTTCAGCCACCATAGCTCAAATTTAAAAGTTCCTACAACTTTATGATTATCTTCTTCTATGGTAAGGCTTACTGGAAAATGATCTGAAGAAAGCCTATCCATGACCCTCGCTTGATGCTTGGTATGCAGGAATAATTCCTCCCCCATGAAGAAATGATCCAAGCAATATTTGATTGTCTCCCCTTCCTTTCTTCTATTTGTCCAAGTCATGGAGCTGTCCATAGTTGGGATATCTATTAGATTCATTTGACATGTTATTGCTGAAAAGAACCTATCCTTTTCCTCCAACATGGCTCTACCTCCTTGTTGTTCCTCTATTCTAAGATTTGCATTGAAGTCTCCTCCCACAATCCATTGGTCCTCCGGGTAGTTGTCTCTAAAAGTCTGGATGGCTGCCCATTGATCCCTCTGTAATCTAACTATCTGTGCTCCATAGAAATTAACTATAGTCTAGTTTTTTCCATTTTCCCTATTTTGTAACTGAACCATCAACACCCCTCTCATGGAGGCCCCCTATTTCTAGGAATAGTTGGGGATTCCACATAGTGGCCAATCCACCTGATTTCCCCTATGTCGATTGAGTAAGGATCTCTCCTTTTTGCCATATCCTCCTATTTATTTTTTGTAAGTCTTCTCCTTGCATTTTGGTTTCCTGTAACAAAATTATATCTGGACTCATATCCATGATAATATTTTTGATTACCTTTTGTCTGGGGTAGTTGCCTAAACCCCTCACATTCCAAGTAATTAAAATCATTGAGAATGGGGAGAGAAAAAATTAGCCATCGATTTTACCTATCCATTCTGGCTCAAATTTCTTCCTTGTTCCTCCATATTTTCCTTGTTTGACTTCCTCCCTACAGATTGGTTCGGTTTTTGTTTCTTCTCCACTTGATGAATCCCTAAAGTAGGGTTGTATTTGTTCTTATTTCCTTCTTTCATCTCTATTTCCTGAGTTAAGACTATCCCCTACTCTGATTCCCCTCCTATGGTCTCCCTCGTAGGTTGAATCTCCTCTTCCATGAGAGAGGTTGTGTCTGGTTCTGCTCCTTGCTTGTTCCCTGACACTAGATTGGAGTATTGTTCTTGATCCATCGGTGTGACTTGTTGAGTATCCTCCTCTAATCCTTCCATTTGAAAATCCCCTTCTGTTTCCAAGCTTCCCAGTTGTTTGAATATCTCATATCTATTATTTGTTCTTCCCACTTTTTCTCCTTGTCTCTGGTTATTATGTTGATTTCTTTTGTTTGACCTTCTGATTACTTTTTGGAAGCCCTCAGAGTCTGTTGGGCCTTTCCCTTCCTTCTGATTTACCTTTTGCTGAAGAGATTGGCCCACCATGTTAATATTTGCTTTTGTCCCCTCTTGTCCAAATTGATGATCTTTAACTATTGGGCACATTCTAGCCAGATGTCCATGAGCGTGGCACACCCGACATCTGAATGGAATAGCCTCATAATCCAGTTGTTGGTGCTAGATAAAATCCCCTATTTTTAGGTCTATCTCTATTGGAAGAGGTTTACTGAGATCCATTTCTACGCAAACCCTAGCAAACATTGTCGATCCTCCTAAAATTGTTTCTCTTGATCTACCTTGATAATGCCCGAGTAAGTTGCCTATTGCCTCGAGTACCTCCTCTTTCCAAAATTCAAGGGGAAGGGCAAATAATCTTACCCATATTGGTACTACAATCGGTTCCACCCTCGGGTCGAATCCCATCTTCCATGGTTGCAGGAATAGTCCGTGCCCGTGATGATACGACCCTCCCTCAAATACTTTTTGTCGATCTGCCATTGATGTGAACTCTATAGAAAAATACCCATTTGGGAGAGTTAGAATTTTGTATTCTCCTTCTAGATGCCATTGTTTCCTTATCCATGTGTGGAGGAAGTGCACGGATGGTCTGAAACCCATAAATTTACCTATCAGGTTGTGTTTTATCTTATAAACTATATCCTCAGCTATCCAGTCCTCTGCTATTTCCAATACTGGTATTTCTTTTGCTTGTGGTAAACATCCGTTCACCCTTCCAGGCAAAGAATCCTCCTTTTGTCGCTTTCCCATGGTGGTTATGATTGTCCTTGCTTGTGTTTGACAGTCATTGAAGCTATCTTGGGTTCCACATAGCTTATCTCGGTATGAGATTCCTTGATTTGGAGGATCTGGTACCGAAGTACCTATGTCCCCCATTCTTGGCCGTGATCCTTACTATTGAAAGACCCTCCAAAAGGATTGATCCTCTCTGATGGTGTTTTTTGCACGAAAATGTTCTCCAGGCCTCTGCCCTAGCCTCTGAAACCCTAGTTCGATTCCTCAGACCTCCGACATTCCTCTTGTTACTTGCGCTCCAATCATTCAAAATGCTACTGTAATGTCGCAGACCTCCGACATTCCTCCTCTAAAACCCTAGTTTGATTAAAATTTATGTATATTTAATATATATTATATGTTTTATTAAAAAAATTGTATTAAAGATAAGAATAAAATCTTCATAATTTTTATAATTTTTAGTTTTTAAGTAAAAATAAAATCAACCGATCTTTGAAATCAAGAAAACCACATATACCCACAGCCTATCGTTTGGGCAACAAAGTTTACACTTTATAAAGGACTTTTTATTAATTAAAACTTTATAAAATACTTTTTACTAATTAAAACATGTGAGCCGACATTTCATTTCATTTATGGCTTAAAGGTTTTTAGCTCCATCGAACCCTCCATCCCTTCGCTTTCTGTCGAGATTTAACACATGAATCATGTGATGACATAGAAACTAAGAGAGGCTTTAGATATAGAAAACCGCTCAAGAAAGCTTAATTCAAATAATGACATTGGTGTAAGTCGTATACGACGGCCTTTGGCATATTTCTCATTTGTAATTTCTTATTCATTGTTTTATTATATTTTATTACACTTATGATGAATTTGAATTTGTATTTGTATTAATGTCCATCTGTGACCAAAAAAAGTCAATAGTACTGTAAAGTAGGACATATACAAAGCAACGAGAGTGTCTAATGCAGCTCCAGAGAAAATAAAGTAAGAAAAACAGTAAAAAGGATGGCATTTGATATACAAGATCTATGGATCAAGGATTACTCCCAACATTCAAGGCCGAAGAGAAGTGAGTGATGTAAGAGTTGGATGTCGTCGTAGATGTTCTTTGTTGGAGGTGATGATGAATTAATCTTGTTGTATCTCTATGATCACCCTAGCGCTTCCTATTCATGGCCTTTGGAGGTCGGTGATGAGGCCAGGAATTGCCTCATCCATGAACACTTTTTGATACATTATAACTATTTGACTCACCCTTTTTACTATGTTTTTATGTTAATTATGGGAAAAATGCATTATATAATGATGTTTGCATATTCTGAAATGACAAAGTGCATATACTCTGTTTTACTATTTTTACTGCAATTTCACCTATTTTCAGTTAATTAATCAGTAGTATTATAGCAATTCAGACCTTGTTGAATATCTGGTGCTTAGTAATATTGTGTTCCTCTATTTAAACTAATTCAAATGGAAAAAGGTGCCAAGAACTTGTCCACTGTAGCTGACTGTGCAGGAAAACAGGCTGTAACTGTGATAGTTCCAGCCAGCTGTACATATACAACAGGGCTTGGAATCAGTCACTCCAACACGTGCCACCAATGCAGAAGGGTGTACAAGATAAGGGAAAAGTCAACAAGTTACTCCCTATGCATTTGGAGCACAGATCAGCAACGAATGGTCACCTGCCTGTTATTCTAGAGCAGTGCAGGAATAAGCGGCAGGAATAGGGAATAGCGCAGGAACAACAAAAAATGGTCAAAATGCACCAAAAACATGGAAATCATGATTGGAAATTGACCAAGCAGTTAGTCCACCCTATTTGGACTCCGTTCCTTCACCATAGGCGGACCAGATGGGATAAAGGGATAAAGGTTGACAAATTATAACCCTGCATTCCAGGAAACTATTTTGTAAACAGTTGGAAATCCCTAAAACTCAACAAATAGATGTATCAACTTTGTCTTATAAATAAATCTCCCAACACGGTTGAGCATAATAGATAATAGATATATAATTAGAGATAGTCATTAGCAGAAGTGAGTAGAAGGAAAAGACTTTGTAGCATTACAGTAAATTGCAGATTTTTCCTGCATTACTGTAATGCAATTGCAGATGGAATAAAAGGTGCATTTTTCAGATTTTATTAGCATTTGATGGTTTATAGTGCACATTTAATTTACTTGATATAATTTTTCACCCTCTTCTGGTTCTGGAAGCAAGGGCCCACTTACAGGATCAGAGGAAGGGCAGCTTAGTGACAGGAAAATCTTGTTGATTTCTTGCTACAGCAGAACAACAGAACTCTGTCAACAATTATTTGCAGCATTAGTTTCATTTCAGAATTGCACCATTGCATCTAGAATAGGTTCAATCATGTGTTAGAATAGTATTTAGCATTTGACCTGTAATAGCATCATTTCCAACATTTTCTGCAATTTCTAGAATTACATCATTTTCAGCATTTTTTGCAATTTCTAGAATTATGTCATTTTCAGTTTTACTGCAATAAACATTAATTTGGTTCCACTTATGTTCAGATCATTGTGAGTTTTATCATTGGTTAATTTCTGCAAGTGTGTGTGTGAATTTCCATTCTGCAGTTTACTTTTCTGCAATTTGCTTTGTGGTCAATTTAGCAGCATTTTATTTCTTGTCAATTTCAGATTTTGCAGTTTCATTTTCCTGCAGTTTAAATTCAGTTTCAGCTTCTGCAATTTGATTTCCTTTGTTAGACATTAGGAAGATACACCAAACCCCCCAAAACACTAACTGATCCATCAATAAAAACCTGTTCTTGGATAAACTGAACCTGCAACTGTGACACCTCCTATCGTATACAACCTTTGGACACCGCCCTGGACTGACATATAATTACTAAATGATGAATGATCAACGACCCTCATCATTTTTGGCACCGTTGTCGGGGAACAAACGGTGTTGTTAGGAAAAGTGAAACAGGTCAAGAATTGTGTTACAATTTTTGAAATACTGCATTTCAGTTTATTTAGTGAATAGGCATGAATGCATAGGCCAAGAGACGAAAGAGGGAGGTTTATCAGAACTAGTTCTGAACCACCAAGGCATTCTTCATGATCAGATGAAGAATTTCCTGAGCAAGAAATACCTTCTTCACCAACTGAAGCTTTGGAAAGATTAGAACAAGAGCTTTTTGCAGCACTTTCTGCTAAACATTCCCTTAAGCCTGAACCATCCACATCAAACTCAAGAAAGAAAACAACTATGGCAGCAGCACCACCACCACTAGGTGGGTATGCTGATGATCCTCCTAGGACTTTTGAATACCCCATACGGTTGGATCCAACTCTAGATGCTCCCATGAAAACTATTTCTCCATCCATATTGCCAATTTTTAGGGGAACTATTTCAGAAGATCCTGATCAATTTTTGTTTGAATTCAAAGTGTTATGTCAGACTTATGACTACATAAATGATAATCAAAAATTGAAATTATTTCCTTCCACGCTTAAGGATGCTGCTCTCCGATGGTTTATGAGTAATCTTGAACCTAATTCAATCCATACTTGGGATGACATGGAGACTGCATTCTTACATAAATATCAAGATTATTGTAGAGTACGAAATAGGAAAGATGAGTTGTTTCGGATCAAGCAAGAAGAAGATGAGAGTTTAGAGGATTATCTTGATCACTTTGCCTTTGTCCAAAAGAGATGTGGTCCTGTAGAACCTGATTTCTTAAAGCCTATCTTCTTAAGAGGATTGCAGGATGAATCTAGGGAAGTGTTAGATTTAATGGGAAAAGGAGACATAGATCAACTTGACCTTGAAGATATTGTGGAGTTATGTAGAAATTATTCCCGCACTCACCAACGAAGAAAGAAATGAAATTCTGGCAATAATGACATAAAGGAGTTGATGGAGGAAATGGCTAATTTAAAAACTGATATCCTTGTTCAACTTAATTCTGCATTAGGTGAGAGAAACACAAAACCCAATTCTACACCACCTTTGGCAATTTATTGCCCGAGATGCAGAAATAAGCATGCCTTGCAGGATTGCCCTTTAAACAAAACTTCTATTTGTGGAATTTGTTCCAAGGAACATTCAACAGATAGATGTCCTTTGTTGCCTCATCTAAAATCTATTTTAGGCACCCAAACAGAAGAACTTAATGCTATTGGTCAGAGATCTGGTGGTGGCTATACACAATATCCCAATGCTCCTCGGTTTCCAAATTGGGGACAACCTCCTTGGAATATGAATATGCCATGGGGACATGCAAAAGTCTCTGCACAACCTTGGAACCAACCTTGGACAACTCCTCCAGATTGGTCACATTCTGGGTGGATGAACCCACCTTGGCATACAATTCATCCACAATGGACACAACAAGGACAAAGATGGGGACAACAATATCCACCATATCAAGGACAACAAAGGTATCAAGGGCAAGCTCAAAACTTGTTGCCCGCTCCTAATCCAAATTTTTAGGGAAGAACACAACATCAACAAACACAACCAGTGAAACAACCTCCACTCCCAACTCAGCTTGTGACTAACCCAAATAATACTAGACAAACAACCCCTATTTATGAGGTTGAGTCTGAAGACTCTACTGCAGTTCATGTACTTGACTGTAGTAACATCCAACTACGTTCAGGGAAGGTTTTACCTGAACCTGTTCCACCCACCATTGAAGAAATTAGTGAGAAACAAGAACCTCCAAATCAGGAGATAGTGCAACAAAAACAAAAAGAAGAAGTAACAAAAAAAATGTAGGAATCTTCTCCAGTAGCATTACCATACCCTGAAAGGTTTGATCATATTGATACTACCCCTGAATCAGAATTAGTGACAGAACTTAAAAAGATGTCAATTTCTCTCCCTTTGTTGCAAGCAATAAGGGATGTGCCTTTAATCAAAAAGACTATTCAGGAGTTATGTATCAAGAAACCTGGTAAAAAGAAGGCCTTTCCTAAAACTGTTCAGGTAGAAGGAAAATTAGTTGATTTATTGTTCGGGAAACTAGTTCCTCCCAAATATAGTGACCTAGGTAGTCCAATAGTTACAATTACTATTGGATTAATGCAAATTCCTAATGTGCTAATTGATCTTGGAGCTACAATTAATGTCATGACTAAGGACACAATGCAAAAACTATAGCTCAAAAATCTCAGTCCTACCACCACAGTTTTGGAAATGGCAGATAGGTCAGTTGCTAAACTAGAAGGTATCCTAGAAGATATATCCATTGAAGTCTCTTCTTGGGAATATCCTGTAGACTTCTTAGTGTTGCAGCCTAGAAATTTAGTCAATGGATACCCTATCATTCTAGGACGACCTTGGCTGGCTACTGCAGCTGCTTTTATAGACTACAGGTCAGGGGAAATGACCATTTCTAATGGTGTTGACCTGAAGAAAATTTCTTTGTATCCACCAGCTCAACCTTCAACTAAATTTTTTGGACAAATTTGGTATCCTGAATCTGATGAAGAACAAGAAACCATTGCCACTTTGGCTACAGTTGTAGTGAAGGAACATATTGAGGAAATCACTACACCAGAAAGAGAAATATTCGAGAATGAAACTGTCCTAATTGAAACATTACAATCAGAAGGACTAACTGATGATCAAATTCTTGTTCATCGGTTGTTGTGGCAAGAGGAGGAACAAAATTTAGAACCTCTGTCATCCATGCCTAGTCAGGAAAGATCATTCATACTACCACATGGATGGCATCATCATCTCCTTAACACCTTCAAATGTCCTCTGATTCCATCAGGTATCATCTCTGAGATAGATTCTAGAGTATTTCATACTCTACAACCACATCATTGTCCATTAAATGCATTAATCAGTAACTATGAAGCAGCTAGTTCTATCCATCCAGGGATCAAACAAATTGAAATACAACCAGGTAAATTTTTGAACATTAATAGTTGGCTAACTGAGGACCAAGAAACCAAATTGTTTGCAGTCTTACAAAAACATGTTCAAGCTTTTGCATGGAACTATAAGGATATGACAGGCATTCATCCTGAGGTATGTACACATAGGATATACACAGAAGATGTAAAACCAGTAAGGCAACCTCAGAGACGCTTGAATCCTGCTTTAAAGGAGATTGTGAAAGAGGAAATTGAAAAACTCTTAGATGTTGGATTCATTTATCCAATTTCAGACAGTAAGTGGGTTTCACCACTGGTCATTGTTCCAAAGAAAAATGGTAAAATGAGAGTATGTGTGGACTATAGGGAGTTAAATAAGGTCACACATAAGGATCATTTCCCATTACCATTCATAGACCAAGTATTGGATACCCTTGTTGGAAAGAAATTTTTCTGTTTTCTTGATGGTTTCAACGGGTATAACCAGATACAAGTTGCGCCAGAAGATCAAGAAAAGACTACCTTTACATGTCCTTGGGGAACCTTTGCTTACAGGGTTTTACCCTTTGGGTTATGTAATGCTCCAACAACATTTCAGAGAGTTGTTTTAGCAATTTTTTTTTATTTAACAAATGAAAGTGTTGAAATTTATATGGATGACTTCACAGTATTTGGAGATAGTTTTGAATATGCATTAGAACAACTTGAAAAAGTGTTGATTCATTGTGAAACATACCACCTCTCTCTTAATCCTGAGAAATGCTTCTTAATGATGGAGGAAGGAATTGTTCTTGGACATCATATATCTTCTTATGGAATCAAGGTTGATCCTAAGAAGGTTGAAGTCATCAAAAACCTCCCTCCTCCACAAACTCAAACTGATGTATGCAGTTTCTTAGGACACATTGGTTTTTATCGTAGATTCATTGCTAACTTCAGTACCATAGCAAATCCTATGTTTGCCTTACTCATGAAAGATTCTGAATTTGTTTGGTCTTTTGAATGTCAAAATTCTTTTGAAGACTTAAAGGAGAAGTTAACCACTCCACCTATACTAAGAGGTCCTAATTGGGAGTTACCTTTTCATATTCAAACTGATGCTTCCAATACTGCTATTGGAGCTGTGTTAGGACAGATTGAAAATGGGGAACATTATGCTATTTATTATATCAGTAAAAACTTGACAGGAGCTGAGAAAAACTACACTACCACTGAAAAAGAATTCTTGGTTGTAATCTATGCTATTAACAAATTTTGACACTATATCATAGGGTACCAAGTATTTATCCATACGGATCATGTTGCAATCAAATATTTGATGAATAAACCATTGGTTAGTGCAAGAATTATTCGTTGGTTGATTCTGTTGCAGGAATTTGATGTTACCATAGTGAACAAACCTGGGAAATCTAATGTAGTCACAGATTTCTTGTCAAGAATACCAAATGCAGATACAGGAGAAGTGGTGGAAGATACCTTTCCAGATGAAAAGTTGTTTGTTGTCTCTGTACAATCTCCATGGTTTGCAGACATAGCTAATTACTTAGCTACAGGGAAGATTCCTCTTCACTTTACCCCTAAACAAAAGAAATAGTTAATCAAGCAAAGCTCTTCTTTTAAATGGATAGAAGGATTACTGTTTAAATGCAGTCCTGATCATGTTTTACGTAGGTGTATCCACCAGGATGAAGTATATGATATCCTACGAGCATGCCATGATGAACCATCAGGAGGGCATTATTCAGTCAAAAGCACTATTCACAAAATTTTGGGAACCGGATACTATTGGCCATCTTTGCACAAAGATGTAAAAAGGTACATTAGACATTGTGATGCCTACCAATGAATGGGAAAACCTACCTTTACTAATGAAATGCCATTACAACCTCAAATAGGAACAGAACCATTTGAAATATGGGGTTTAGATTTCGTAGGACCCATTAATCCTCCTTCCCAAGGCAAAGTGCATATCTTGGTATGTACTGATTATGTTACCAAATGGGTAGAAGCTCGTGCCTTTAAGCATGCTAGAGAAGAAAAAGTTGCTGATTTTCTGTATTCACAGATTTTTCTACGTTTTGGAGCCCCACAATCCATCACCACAGATCAAGGACCCCAATTTACTTCAAAATTTATTGAAGCCTTCACTCAACTCTATCAAGTCAAACACAGAAAGTCCTCACCTTATCATCCACAAGCCAATGGCCAAGTTGAAGTGACTAATAGGGAATTAGAATGAATTTTGACCAAAACCATAGCAGTCCATAGAAGAAATTGGTTGGACAAGTTACCATAAGCTATTTGGGCTTATAATACCACTTGGAAATCTACCACTGGATTTACGCCATATGAATTAGTTTATGGAAAAAAACCTCTTTTGCCTATTGAGTTTGAATTACTAACTCTTCGAACTACTTTGGAAGTAGGTATTGATCTATCACAGGCACAAGAAGATCGTATTCTACAACTTGATGCATTGGATGAACTACGCATGGATGCACTACATCAGACAGAGATAATCCAAGCACAACGAAAGATGTGGCATGATAGTCACATAAAGCAGCAAAAATTTTAGCAAGGTGACTGGGCCTTGTTGTTTGATTCACAATACAAGGATTTCCCTAGAAAGTTGCAGACCAGATGGCTTGGACCATACCAAATTGAGGAAGTGTTTGACAATGGAGTTGTTCACCTTACCCCTATTGATGACTCACAATGCAAGTTGTTGGTGAATGGACATCGTCTTCGTATGTACCACAAACCATACAACAAGGAAGAATTTCTCAAGCAAGTGGAAAATTTGGATGTACACATTTGGGAAGAAAACACTTCTTCCATACCGAATTCAGCAGATTGACACAATATTAAAAAAAAAAAAATAAAAAAAAAAAAAAAAAAAATAAAAATTCAGGAAGTGAAAACCTCTTTGAGGCGCTCTTGAGTTGGGTTTACATGAAAACCGGTGTTCCGACATGTTTACCTAGTTGGTTTCACTATCATTGTTCGGTCTTGTCTCATGACCATTGTTTCATCTATTTTCAGATTGCACCTACCTTAGTTCAAAGATTGATTAGCTGGAAATCTCAGCAGGAGCACCCCGAAATGTAGATAAAATGGTTATAATAGGTATGTGTCTTTTTCATTTTCTGAATAATGTAAATCATTAGTATATAGTGTATATATCCTTGATTAGTATAAAAGCATATAAAAAGGGGAATCAAAAATGGAAAGTTCTTGTCAGTGTTTCAAAAATGCCTCTGCCTAGTTCTGCTCTAGAATGAAAAAACAAAAGTGCACTGGAATCAAAAAGGGAAGCACAGGAATAAACTATTTATATTCCAAAGCACAGGAATGATCCATCAAGCACAGAATAAATGTTTATATTCTAGAGCGGGAATGATTCATCAAGCGTAGGAATAAGTTGTTTATGCTTTAGGCGTAGGAACGAGCTATGTATAAATGCTAGAATAACTTATTAAGCGTAGGAATAAATCACTAAGCGTAGGAATGAAGTTTTGTTCAATAAAGTCTATGACACGTGGCCTGTAGTGATTTAATTGGTTTTGAAAAAGGACAAGTCTCAAGATAGCATGTGATAGCTGGCACCCATAACAAGAATGAGCAAAATTTAGGATTGACAACTTCACGTACGCTGCCACGTCACCTGCCCTGATTACTCTGCAAGTTTCGAAGCAGTTCTTGTGCTGCTATAATTATTCTTGCTACGATGATTAAAACCCTAAAATCAGATGCACGCTCGTACTGTCCACCAATTTACAGATACTACAGAATAGAAGGCAGAAACTACACCATGGGGGGAAAGAAAATCAGAGCCGAACCTAAAAATATTAGCTACCTGGAAAGTGATCCTGCATCTCTGCAAATATTTATTGATGGAGGATTTCTGCCATTCCTACAAAAATTTGATGGCTATTCCGAGGGCTTGGCGGCAGAGTTCGCACGCACCTTCCACAACAATCGAGTGCACATTAATGGGATGACCATCCAGGTAACTCCCAAAATACTCAGCCAAATCACTGAATTACCCCTTCAGGGTTTGCAGATTGTGAAAACTGGGAGAAATATTTTAGTTGACCTAGTTAATCAGTTTAAGGAAGAAGGGGATGGACAAATTGAATTCTTGATGCATAGGAATGTTTGTAAGGGGGTAAAAAGACCTAGTTTACCATCCCCTTGGGATGAAGTGGCAATGTGGGTTATGAGATACATCACTTGTGATGGCCAATTTCTTGTTGTATCTGGCCCACACCTTCGTATTCTCAACCATCTATGCCATGGATCAGTAAAACCAGAATATAGGGTCAATATTCCCTTATATCTTTATCAGGAGCTAAAGGCTATGGCCCTAAAATACCAAGCAGGGAAGGGAAGCCCTAAACACCATGGGCTCATCAAACTCATTTGCAAGTATCACTTTAGGGGAAACCCTAGGAATTTTGACCGCTTCTTCTCTCCTTGGGCAGAAACAAATGATTCTAACTCTGCACCAGAGGAAGAGGAAACAGAGGAAGAATCTGAAGAAAACCCTAATCCAGAGCCCTCTAAGATCAGAATTTCTCCTTCTCCAGATGGTCCCCCATCTTCATGAACTAGAAAACAGCAAGCATCCACATCTGGTTCCCAGTTAAAAAGAAAAAGGGTAACATTTGCAGAAACTGTACAACCCAACAGAGAAATTGGGAGTTCAAGTGAACATGCATCTGCTCCAAAATCAATAGAAGAACCTGTATCTGCTCCTGAATCAATAGCAACATCTACAGTTGCTCCAGAACATCTAGAAACTACACCTGCTAAGAAATATCCAGGTTCTACAGGGTTAAGAAGGTCTGCTAGACTTCAAAAAATTAAAACCTTGCCAGAAACACCAATAAATATCATGGACCCAATCTGTCTATCAAGTGAAGGAGAAGTTAGAATAGAAGATGCATAGGAAAAAGACATTGAAATAGAAATGATAGACATAGGGATACAGACAATGGAACTGGATACAACTATGGAAGAAACTCCAATAAGCCCTATACGTCCACTAGTTGATTATACTGACTCTGATCCTGAGGAGCAGTTGAATTCTGATTCTGAACTAGCTGAGGTTGATGTGCATATTCTAGTGCATGCTGAGTCTAAGAAATATTCTGAGTCTGAGTCTAAAGAAGAAATCGATATCCACACTCAATTGCATGCTGCAAAGAGTGTTATTAAAACCTAGACCCATTGGATTGAATAGGCTGAAGAAACCATAAAACATAAAGATCAACAAATTTCTCTGCTTCAACAACAAATTCAAGATTTGTAGAACAAATTGTCTCAACTGGAATATCAATCTACAGAGTTAGCAGAGGCATCACCTGATGAATGGGCACAGATCCTCTTGGATTTAGCTGAACAATCAGAGGCTAACATAGCACCTGCACAAAGATCACCTATTGGAGAGGAAGCAGGAATAGAAATATCTGATGATGTGATTCAACATGAGAGTCCATCAGAATTTGATGAAAAATGACACTGCCCTTCAGCAGGAAACACAAACACTTTCTATGGAGGAACAGGAGGTTGCAGCTCAAGACCAGGTATCCACACTCTCTCCTCTTACTAATCCAATTAGTACAGTTACAACAGAACAAGGAACACAAACAGATTTGCTAGTTGTAACACCAACTATGGAAGTTGGTGTACAAGTAAATATAGTGGCACAAATGCAACCCATTGTAAGGCCCCCAGACATAGTGTCTTTAACTAGGTACAATGAAGACCTAGCATATTGGATGACTCAGTGTCATCAGTTAGAGGGAAAGGTTGCCACTTTGAACTCTAAAACAGCCAAATTAGAAGAGAAGGAAACATAAATTAATAGGTTAAAAGCACAGGTGCAGGATGTATGCCAGATTGCAGAATATGCAATACAGTGCAGAAGACCACCTAGGTTTTATAGCCTCCTACTCAAGGAGAAATACCTTCATTGGCAAATCATGAGACTTGCTTCTGAGCTGCCTCATCAGTTGAAAACTCCTAAAGAATTCGTAGAGGCATTTATGCAGAGTCCAACAGAGCAACAAAACCTGTTATGTGAGTTATTTTTGCATAATTTCTTTTTGCCAACAGAAAGTATGTTTCTACCTCATATTTATACAGGTGACTTACAATTGAGAGCCTTCATGTCCACTCTACAAAATCATATCTATTGGGACACAAAAAAAAATTAACTAAAGAATTGGAATCACAAGTTGTTTTACTTATCAGGCCTGCTCCCCTGAATCACAGGGATTGTACAAATGTTCATTATACCTTCATGCGGGATATCAGAATGAAACAACTCTATCTAGGGAACCTTCACAGATGTATAACTCAGTTTCAGACTTTTTGTGCAGATTTCTTTGATGATGCTTTGGCAGCCTGTAAAAATAGATGGGGTGAGTTATCTATCTCTCTACAGAAAAGGGAGCCAATTTCTCCCACTAATTTGTTGTGGTCAAGGAGAAGGGCAGAAGGCATTGTCCAAATTATCTTAGAAATCAAGGAGCTTTGGATAGGTCTGAGATACAGGATGCCCATAATTATCACTCCTGTCCCCTACTTCTTTGATACTGACCCACAACCTGATATGCACTTCCAACAGTGGTTTCATTCCATCAAAGCAATCAATGGATTCTATAAAATTGGTGGCGCATTACTCAAATTTCATGAAAGATATCTAGACCTGGATCTGTGTGCCGCTGTAGCTGTACAAAATGCATGAGGGCATGCATTACCATAAGTTGGGGGGAAATGATGAGGCCAGGAATTGCCTCATCCATGAACACTTTTTGATACATTATAACTATTTGACTTACCCTTTTTACTATGTTTTTATGTTAATTATGGGAAAAATGCATTATATAATGATGTTTGCATATTCTGAAATGACAAAGTGCATATACTCTATTTTACTATTTTTTACTACAATTTCACCTATTTTTCAGTTAATTAATCAGTAGTATTATAGCAATTCAGACCTTGTTGAATATCTGATGCTTAGTAATATTGTGTTCCTCTGTTTAAACTAATTCAAATGGAAAAAGGTACCAAGAACTTGTCCACTGTAGCTGACTATGCAGGAAAATAGGTTGTAACTATGACAGTTCCAGCCAGCTGTACATATACAATAGGGCTTGGAATTAGTCACTCCAGCACGTGCCACCAATGTAGAAGGGTGTACAAGATAAGGGAAAATTCAACAAGTTACTCCCTATGCATTTGGAGCATAGATCAGCAATGAATGGTCACCTGCCTGTTATTTCGGAGCAGTGCAGGAATAAGCGATGCAGGAATAGGGAATAGCGCAAGAACAACATAAAATGGTCAAAATGCACCAAAAATATGGAAATCATGATTGGAAATTGACCAAGCAGTTAGTCCACCCTATTTGGACTCCGTTCCTTCACCATAGGCGGACCAACTGGGATAAAGGGATAAAGGTTGACAAATTATAACCCTGCATTCCAGGAAACTATTTTGTAAATAGTTGGAAATCCCTAAAACTCAGCAAACAGATGTATCAACTTTGTCTTATAAATAAAGCTCCCAGCACGGTTGAGCATAATAGATAATAGATATATAATTAGAGATAGTCATTAGCAGAAGTGAGTAGAAGAAAAAGACTTTGTAGCATTACAGTAAATTGCAGATTTTTCCTGCATTATTGTAATGCAATTGCAGATGGAATAAAAGGTGCATTTTTTAGATTTTATTAGCATTTGATGGTTTATAGTGCACATTTAATTTACTTGGTATAATTTTTCACCCTCTTCTGGTTCTGGAAGCAAGGGCCCACTTACAGGATCAGAGGAAGGGCAGCTTAGTGACAGGAAAATCTTGTTGATTTCTTGCTGCAGCAGAACAACAGAACTCTGTCAACAATTATTTGCAGCATTAAGTTTCATTTCAGAATTGCACCATTGCATCTAGAATAGGTTCAATCATGTGTTAGAATAGTATTTAGCATTTGACCTGTAATAGCATCATTTCCAACATTTTCTGCAATTTCTAGAATTACATCATTTTCAGCATTTTTTGCAATTTCCAGAATTATGTTTTACTGCAATAAACATTAATTTGGTTCCACTTATGTTCAGATCATTGTGAGTTTTATCATTGGTTAATTTCTGCAAGTGTGTGTGTGAATTTCCATTCTGCAGTTTACTTTTCTGCAATTTGCTTTGTGGTCAATTTAGCAGCATTTTATTTCTTGTCAATTTCAGATTTTGCAGTTTCATTTTCCTATAGTTTAAATTCAGTTTCAGCTTCTGCAATTTGATTTCCTTTGTTAGAAATTAGGAAGATACACCAAACCCCCCAAAACACTAACTGATCCATCAATAAAAACCTGTTCTTGGATAAACTGAACCTGCAACTATGACACCTCCTATCGTATACAGCCTTTGGACACCGCCCTGGACTGACATATAATTACTAAATGATGAATGATCAACGGGGAAGGGAAAAAAAAAAAAAAAAAAATAATTGGGGGGGGGGGGGGGGGGGGGGGGGGGGGTGTTGGGGGTTTTGGAGCTAGAAGAATGAAGTGATAAATCGGGATCATGTTATCTTCTGCAAATTGTTACTAAGTAGTTCTTTCCTGAGATTGAATAATTCCTAGATGAAAAGGGCAATGCATCTCTGATCTTCATAATTAATCCAAGATTTTAGTGTATGGGTGTCTCTGAATAAGCAATAATATCTACCTCATATCTCGTAGTAGACAGGACAAGTGAAAATGAAATGCTCCTCGAATTCCACATCAAGATTGCACAATCTGCAAATACGTTGATCTTTGGGGAGGTGATGATTTGTCTCAATACGCAGCTGGTGGGAGTAAACTCGTAGTTGAGCTAGAGGAAACCTGAGGCTGTGTGACATCTGTATCAAGTTATATTTTGGAGTAGTGATCAATCCATGCTCTAGTTGGAGATAAAAGTGAGAGTAATGGAGCAGTTTTGGTGAAAGAGGTTCCTTTGGATCAGTCCAAGTAGTTTTTATATATGCTGAGTAAATCTCATCTCGAATATCCTTATTGGAGTATGGAGCATTGATTGATGCTTTAGTAGGAGGAGGTCTCATGAAGTCTAGGCCAAGATATTGAAGTAGAGTAGTAGTCTGAGCATACCATCAATTCTTGACCCCTTGATTTGCCAACTGTATTGAGGATTGTAGTGTTAAATATGGATATCTTTTCCTATCCAAGATACAATGAAATCTACGTAGTAAAGAGACAACAAGAAATATTGTTGTTGTAAGAAATGGACGAGCACCAAACTCAGCTAGAATGATGGGATGTGGAACAGTTCTTTTGGAACAAATGAACTTGGACAACATTGAGATGAGGACCCTTTCAATACGAGACCAACCCAACTGTCTAAGGCTAGGGCCCCAAACTTCACAACCATAGAGTAGTGTAGGGGTAACAAGAGTGTGGAATAGTCTGGTCTTCATATTGATGTCCTAAAACTGGAGCTGAAAGCATTGCTTATCCAGAGAGGCTAGGGCAGCATAACCTTTGTTTAACCTTGCTTGAGATGCAGGGATCAAGTTGAAGGTAGGTCCTATGAAAAGAACTCCCAAGTATGTGTATGATGTGACAATCTCAATAGCCTTCCCTTTATATGTGATGTGAACAGAAGAGAGATATTTCTTGGGTAGGTTGAATGTCATGATTTTTGTTTTCTGGAGATTAACTTCTAATCCATGCAAGTCAGAGTATGTGCCAAGTATGTCCAACTTCTGTTGAAGTCCTCCTGTTCTATGTGACGTTAGGATAATGTCATCAGCAAATAGCAAAATGGCAATAACACTACCAAAAAGTAAGCAACCTGTACTCTTAGCCAAAGAGTCCATAATGAGCACCTTCAATTCATCAATATACAATCCAAAGAGTGTAGGTGAAAGTGGGCAACCCTGTTTAACCCCAATAGTACTATGAACATCTTTTGTTCTGAGAGATCCAATTTTAACTTGTCCAGTGACTTTTTCATATAAGTTCATAACCAATAAAGTAACCTCCTCTGGAATTCCTAGATCCTTCAATATCTAAAGCAATAACTATTTGGGAACAGTATCAAACACTTTCCTGTAATCAACAAAACAACAATAGACCCTACGTTTATTGGCTTTGGCTTCTTCAATGATAGATCTGAGAGTTAGAATGTGATCACAGGTACGATGATTTCTTCTAAAACCTGTCTGCCCCTTTGCATGAAGTTTCTTAGCCTCAACAAAATCAGAGATAAAAACATCAAGAACTATTGCAAAAAGTTTTGCAAGAGTATGACCAACCATAATAGTTCTGTAATTGTTTGGATTTAGCGGATCTCCGAATTTATGGATGGGATGTATGATATTTGAAGACCAAGAGGGTGGGAACCCATGAGTAACTATATGATTGAAGAGTTTAGCAATATGGACCGCCAAGACTCTAGGGCTATGATTAAGAAATTTTACCTTCAAATTTTCAATATCAGTTGCTTTACCAATCTATGAATAGCATGAAAAATCATTTCATCAGTAAAGAAGTTACAATGTGATGGTCGTGGGTTGGGGATAATTGGGGCATGGTTTGGGATATCATAGAGTGAGCCAACATAGGTGTACCAAGTGTGAGGGTCAAAAATGGGACATGTTTTCTTTTTGGGTAGAAAAATATGCCAAAAGTTTTTGGGATTAAGTTTGAGCATGTCTATAATTTCTTGTCTTTTTCTTGATAAGAATTGACGCTTTTTCTTCCTAAGAAAAGAACAGTAGTGGTTTTGGGCTAGCTTGTAATTCAAGGGATCAAGATGACCTACTGATCGAGTGAACCTATGTAAAGCTTTACATTATGTGTCAAACCACGAGTTACGAGGGCAATGGCCATGAGACTGATGAAAAGAGCAGGTGGTATGGGGAAAGGACTCAACAACTGCCAACCATAATGATTTAGAAAAATAGTTCGCTTTCTCAATGGGATCTTGGATTGTGTGAATATGGGTAAGGTAGATTTTAAGTTTTTTTGTGTACACATCATCATAACTGTGGTTAAAGTGGATTTTGGTAATTATTTTGGGAGGGGGTGGAGGGGCAGGTTCAGGTTTGGGAACAAATGGAAGGTTAAAGGTGAGGAAGGCATGATCTTCTAAAGGAGGTACACTTGAGATGCATAGATTAGATATGGTTAAGGCAAAAGGTGGGTTAGCCATCACATAGTCAACTACACTAGCTCCACCAGCATGTGGAAAACATGTAAAATTACTAGAAAGAGGGAATTAGAATGATTAAATCATGAGACTCGCCATGGTTAATAAGGTGCTTACCATAGGGTGTGATGGTAGTGTCCACATCGGCTGAGCAGCGAGAAATACCCAAGCTATCATGATCAAACTCCTTTAGACATAGTGGATCTGAAGAAACATCATATATAGAGCATTGTGCAGTACCTGTACATGCATTGAAATCACCCACTAGCAAAATATCACCGAGGGAGGAGAATTTAGAAATTTTTGGAAAAAGATCTAAATATGGTGAATCTCCATCTGATGTCATTGCATATGAAGAGGAGGTTGGAGGAAAATAGCACACTGATATATAGAGCCGACTGAGTGGTGGATTTCTATCCATAGAGATCCACATAAATATGGCATGATAATCTCAACATTCCAAATGTATAGAAGAGGCAAGACGATCCTGGAACAAATAAGCAACACCTCTTGAACCCTTAGCACCATGCTGAGTCTTCGGTCTTTGTGCGGATAACCATGAGTAGCCTGTATATGAGGGGAGCAACTTTGTGCTAGTCTCATGTTTTTCTATGAAGAATATAATATCTCTATTCTGAATCACATCATCTGCTGAACCTGGGGAAAAGAAGAGAGAACCACCACAATTCCAAACAACGATTGATAATTCAGTCCGAAGACTCAGAGCCTGATGTCATGTTGAGTGGATTGGCCAAGGCTTGGTCTAGCCTATAGGAGGGGTATCTCTAATCCAAGATTTTCCATTTTGGAGAACAACCCATTTACCTTGTTTCCTTGCTTCTATCATTCTGTTTCTATTGTATTTAAATTCTTCATACTGCAATCTGGTCAAATCTTCATCAAGATAAATCTTATTAGTCATATTAAAAAGAGTTTTCTTAGACTTAAGGGCCTCTAGCCTATCCTGTAGGGTGTGAAAGCGCATGATATACCATGCCCTTTCTGGTAGAATTTCCTTCTGGCTTAAGGTATTGTGCAAAAATTCAGTGGCCGTTTTCATTGGGTCCCCTTGATCTTGATCTTTCAAATCTCTCACTCGAAGGTTCAATGATTTAAATTACCTCTAACATTCCTCAACAAACTTAGCTTGAATGACTGCATCTACTAGAGGGGGGGTTTGCTGAGTTTATTACCTTTTAGCATTTGAGCCCATGACTTCGCACCTGCTGTCTCTAGCTTGGTTGCTAGATTTTTCTGGTCTTCTCGATTTATAGAGAGCTCAGCGCGAATATTTGTGATATCCTCCATATTAACAGTGTTGAATTTAGAAGCCATGTTTTTCTGATCCTTGTGACTTGCATTGAGTTCAGTGCATAGTCCTATAATATCTTCTCTGATGCCAGGAGAAACGTCCTGAAGCTTAGCTACTATATCTTCTAGCTGGGAAATACGCTCGGTTTGTGCATGGATAATAAATTTCTATTCAGAAGCTTGAAGGGAGATCTCTAGAAAAAGCTTCTCAAGAAGATTGATCTTATACTGATACCCTTGTTCGAGCGGATCCATCCGTACCTGTAGGTCAAAATTTTAGATTTCAGTATTGACCTTCGAACCCATATTGATAACTTTTAATCAAAAAAACCCTAAAATAAAGGACTATCCGTTGGTCGCTCACTTGCAACAGTCATAGCCGACACTTCCAACCGCAACCGAAACCCTAGGCAAACCCAACCTGCTTTTGCGGCTGAGCTTAGACGTCGATGCCACCACAGATGGCAGTTGTTGGTAATATCCCTGCGGTGATTGTGAAAACCCTCAAAGATTCAATGGCCCTGCGACGGTAATATCCTTGCGACAGTTGCTGGTCCCTGCGACGGTTGCGACAGTTTACGGTTTATATCTGCGACAGTATGCGGTTGCGACAATATGAATGAAAATTATTATTATTATTATTATTATTTTTTTTTTATGAGGAACCGTTTATATACAACATATCCGCAACATGTGAGGGGAGAGATTTGAACCTGGGCCTCTCGATAACTGGAGAGTTTTAACAACCCACTTGCTCTCCAACTCCTCTACATGAGCGGATTATTATTATTTTTTATAGTTATGAGAATTTATATCATCTTTTTCATCTTTAATTATTGGATACAAGGTTATACATTATTTTTAGGAAGATGTCATGAAACACATGTTAAATTATTGGAGCTGCTTCTATAACCCCATAACTCCTACCTCATTTTGGTAAATGCAACCCAAAGAGGGAGACCTCTTAAGGTTAATGGTGTACACTCAGCAAAGTTAGATTAGACTATTACCTTTGTCCCAATAAGACTTGCCTCTAAAATTTGAAACTGGATCAGACTTACCTCCAAAGTTTGAACTTTGATCTCTTCTTATTAAACACCAAAACTTATCAATCCACCTTTAAAACTAACAAACACAAATTACTATAAATAATAAATAATTATTGATTTTGGTGTTTAGCCTACAATGAATTTAAAATTTTAATACTTAAAAGTTAAAGTAAGCTTGACTTTCGAGGCTTGGATATTCCACATAGACTCTAGAGGATCTTTTGCTGGATTTTAAACGTGGGTATTATTTGTAGTAAAATAGCATATCATGATGTCTCCCTTTCCATATATAGTGGATGTAGGGAATATAAGGTGATTTTATATTTATAAATTTTAAAATTTATTATTTAATTTTATAACAAACAAAAATTATTATAAATAATAAATAATTATTGATTTTGGTGTTTAGCCTACAATGAATTTAAAATTTTAATACTTAAAGTTACAGTACTTTCCAGGCTTGGATATTCCACATGGACTCTAGAGGATCTTTTGTTTGATCTTAAACGTGGGTATTCTTTGTAGGAAAATAGCATTACATGAATGTCTCCCTTTGCATATACGGTGGATGAAGGGAATATAAGGTGGTTTTATATGTTCAACGTTTATAAATCTTATAATTTTTAAGGTATTTGTTGTTTAGTTTATAAAAATATTTATTGTAGAGATATATTAGTGGTATGAAGGGATTGTTATTCAAGTTATCTACATTTAAATTATGTAGTGGGAGGTCTTTATTATATTTCGAGGAATGTGGTTCTCAGATGTAGTATGATAAATCCAGGCTAGTGGATTGGAAAGCTTGAGCACTTACCAAGAGAAGATCTAGGTTCAAAACTTGCGGGCGCGCCTAGCTTAGCGTAGGCAGGGCGCCTAGCGTAGGCAATAGTTTGATCCGACACCTCTGAGTGATGCACCAGATGACGACGGTACGAACCTTGTATAACTGGGGTCCCCATCTCATGTCAGGTTAATGCTAACGAGAAGGTGGGTTTGTTGGAAGCTTAGTTATCAAATTTTTCGAATTTTTTACCTGAAGTTCGAAATTCGTCGAATTTAAAATCCTAACAAATAAATTCACCAAATAAATTTTAATTTTGGCATAAAACTTGATCTTTAGTTCTTGTTGCTACTATTTCACATAACGATGCAAACCTTCTCTCCACTGTCATAGCTTCACTGTTTGTTTAAAGGATTTCCACTTTCGTCTTAGTTCTTGCTTTCGATGTTGCCCCTCTCATCGTGGAATCAAGTCTGGAAAGATAAATAAAATCCAACGAGACTTCATACGAAAATCCATCGAAACTAGAAGAAAATTGTCGCTCCTGGTATTGCAATTACCGAAATTCTATTCTAATAAAAAGTTAAGGCTTAAGGCAGGAAACCTGGTATTGCAATTACCGAAATTCTATTCTAATAAAAAGTTAAGCCTTAAGGCAGTAAACTTGGTATTGCAATTGCCGAAATTCTATTCTAATAAAAAAAGTTAAGCCTTAAGGCAGGAAAACGAAAGGCATTGGCGGTGGAACGTTTGTTAGTGAGGGTTTGGATTTTATTTTTTTAATAGTAAAAGTTTGATTGATTTAATCTTATTTATATAAATTAAGATAATTTATATATAATATTTTAATAGTGATGTAACCAACATCAAAATTTAATTAGGTAATAGGAAAACAAGTTATTATAATTATTATTTTTAAACTTATCATGCATACATCTTATTATTAGAATCTGAGTTCAAAAATCTAACCATTACTATGTCCCACAAAGACAAAACAAGGTTATTTCTTATGTCACACTTATAATATATCGAATGAATTTTATATGTCGAATTTTATTTGAATTTTTAAACATATCGAATTTCTTTCGAACTTCAAGAGTGTCGAACATGAATTCGAACTCAAACTTGGTAACTAAGGTTGAAAGCAGTCATTGATGGTTTGAACCCTGTGCTGACAGTTACTAAAAACCGTGGTTGTAACCAATTTACTTATGTAACCAAAAAAAATAAACTCCTACGATCAACACACGCATATGGTTGAGCAATCTCCTCACAAATTATGTGAAAGAAGGTTCTTATTATGCTTCGAGGAGTGTGGTTCTCAGTTGTATCATTATACTTCATATATATATATATGGTTAATGTGATAAACCCCTACGACCAACCCACAAGGTTGAGTAGTCTCTTCTCAACCATGAGCCTCTATATATATATATATGGGGTTAATGTGATAAACCCCTGCGGCCAACGCACAAGGTTGAGTAGTCTCTTCCCAACCATGAGCCTCTATATATATGGGGTTAATGTGATAAACCCCTACGAACAACGCACAAGGTTGAGTAGTCTCTTCCCAACCATGACCCCCATAGGGTTGAGCAGTCTCCTCTCAACCATAACCCCTCAAATTATGTAAAAGAAGGTCATTATTATGCTTCGAGGAGTGTGGTTCTCAGTTGTGCCATCCAATATATCAATAAATAAATAAATAAATAAATATATATATATATATATATATATATATATATATATATATATATATTTTTTTTTTTTTGATGTGGTTAGTGTGATAAACCCATACGATCAACGTTGAACAATCTCTTTCCAACCATGATCCCTTGTAAAATCGAGAGCTATGCTTATCAATAGGAAATTTGACATACAACCACCACACACCCATCCCCTCACACACTCACCAATGCTGCGGTTTGAACCTTGAACCTCCCTAAAAGCCCGTATCGTTGCGGTCTCTCTTGGAACAAGGTATCATGATTTTTTTTTTTAATTTGGTTAGTGTGAGAAACCCCTACAACCAACGCACAGGGCTGAGCAACTCTCCTCAACCATGACCTCTCCTAAAGCCGAGAGCTATGCTTATCAATAAGAAATTTAACACACAACCACCACACACCCACCCCTTCACACACTCGCTCACATTGTGGTTTGAACCTTAGACCTCTCAAAAAAAAACCAATACCCTAATCATTACACTGTTTCCTTAGATAAATATCATGAATTTAATTCTTTATAAAGTCCATAAAGAAAAAACAAATTAAAACATCAAGTTCAAAATTACTTACCTAGTTTACTTTAAAAAAAACTATGATTAATCTTTCAAGTTGTTTAATTTTTTTTTTAAATAAACGGATTGGTATGGATTTTGTTTAGAAGAGGTTATTATATGAAAATTTAAAAGCTCGGAGACATTACTTACGAATGCCTTATAGGTTTCTTAGGATTTTAAGAAGGTTTAAAATTGCCTTAATAAGAAGCTTTCTTAAAGTCGATTAATAGGAGTGAGTTTATCTAATTTCCTATGGGGAATGCAACATGGTTTACAATATTTTTATTTGAACATAGACGAGGCTTAACAAAACAAACAATTTAAGTTAATCAAACATTCATAATTTTTAATGTAATCAAATTATATTAAAATAGAGATTATAAGGTTAAATCATGAGAGTGCATGGAAACTAAGGGAGGCTCTAGAGATAGAAAAACAACTAAAAGCTTCAATTGAAATAATGGAATTAGTATAAGTCACATATAAAGGCCTTTGATTGTCAATAATATTTAATATCATATTTTTTTGGTATCATATTTCTTTGGTTATGGGTTTATATTTTTTCATGTATGTTTTTATTATAATAAAATTTTAAATCCGTTTATGTAAAGGAGTTGGAAAGCAAGTGGGTAGTTAAAACTCTTCAGTTAAGATCAAGACGCCCCAAGTTCAAATCTTTCCTCTCACATGCTGTGGATATGCTATGTACAAAAGATTACAATTAAAAAAAAATTAAGGTAAACATTAATTATTATTATTTTTTTGAATTTAGCTAAAAACTTTTTGAGGAGTCGTTTTAGTTTGAGAAACCACGATCTACATTGTTAAAATCATCTGAAAGTTGCGTCAATCCCTGATCGCACCATTAGTATCAACTAGATTTTGGGTACTTAATGTGTGTTTAGTAGGGTGGAGATCTGAACCAAAAACCTTTGAGGACCACGATCTACACTGGTAAAATCATCAGAAGTCACGTCAATCACGTCAATCCATGATCACACCATCATTATCAACTAGATTCTGGGTACTCAATGTATGTTTGGTAGGATGGAGATTTGAACCAGAAACCTCCGAGGATTGCCCTCCCCTCTCCCGACTCACCTACATTACTGAGTTGGAGGAGCAAAAATTATTATAATTGGTGGTTATTGAATTAATGTAAATTATTACAATTGATGTTTAGCCTTATATATTAAATTTATAATTTTTTAAATTATAAAACTTGTGGTTATTGAATTAATGTAGACTATTACAATTGATGTTTAATCTTATATTAAATTTATAATTTTTAAATTATAAAAGTTGAATGAACTTATGAAAATATTTCAAATAAGAGGTTTAAAATTTTGAATATGAAAAGTAGGTGTACATGCATTTTATAAGTGCATAACACAACACGAGTACTTGCTTCCACACATAATGGACCAAGGAAGTGCAAGGTGGTTTAATAAACTCAATTCTAGTAGACCTTAAAAACTTAAGTATAATCTATGTGGCTCTTATGGTGAAGATTGGAACCTTAAAAGCATATGTTTTTTAAACCATTTAGCTCATGCTGAAAAACCATATTGAGTGATTTAAGGCTTAAATCTTGCTTATTCAAAGATTTAAAGTTTAAATGTTCGACAAGGATAGTGTATTGGTTAGGGCTTTAGGGCTTTGGTTTAGAGGTCTAAGTTTCAAATCACGGTCTACCTAGACAAGAATAGACTGAATAATAGCAGTCGAGTTTTTGGTGATTAACTACCCTAATTCAATATCCTTTAAAAATTATATTGAATGATTTAAGGCCTAAATATTGGTCCTCCAAATTAGATTACTTGAAATAAAAGATTTAAAGTTTAAATGTTCAATGAGGATAACGCAGTGGTTAAGGCTTTGGCTTGGAGGTTTGAATTTCAAAATTACTTAGACAAGAATAAGCTGAATGATAACAACCGAGTGTTTGACCATTACCCTTACATCTATGAAATGAATAAATCTATTTGAGCAAGAATTGGAGATTATTGTAAAGATTTAAGACTTAACAAAACAAACAAGTTAAGTTGGTCAAACATTCACAATTTCTAATGCCATCAAATTATATTAATATAGAGAGCATGTTATTTCATTTGTGAATCATGAGAGTGCATGGAAACTAAGGGAGGCTCTAGAATTTTGAATTTGAATTTGAATTTGAATTTGTATTAATATCCATCGATGACCAAAAGAGGTCAATAGTACTGTAAAGTAAGACATATACAAAGCAACGAAAGTGCCTGCTCTAGAGAAAATAAAGTACGAAAAACAGTAAACAGGATGATGTATGATATACAAGATCTATGGATCAAGGATTACTCCCAACATTCAAGGCTGAAGAGAAGTGAGTGATGTAAGAGTTGGATGTTGTTGTAGATGTTCTTTGTTGATGACGAGTTGATCTTGTTGTAGCTCTAGAAATGAAAAACAACCAAATACCTTAATTGAGATAATGGAATTAATATAAGTCACATATGAAGTTTGATTGCCAATAATATCTAATACCATATTTCTTTGGTTTTAGGTTTGTATTTTCTCATGCATATTTTAATAATAATAAAATTTTAAGATGAGTATAAATTATTATAATTGGTGGTTATTGAATTGATGTAAACTATTAACCTTATATTAAATTTATATTTTTTTAAAATTCTAAAACTTAAATAAACTTGATAAAATATTTCAAATAAAAAATTTAAAATTCTGAATATAAAAAGTAAGATGTGCATGCATTATAAACGCATAGGATAGCACAACACGAGTAGAAGATGCATAGCACAACACGAGTGTCTACTTCCACACATACACATAATGAACCAATGGACCAAAGGAGTGCAAGGTGGTTTGATAAACTCAATTTTAGTAGAACTTAAAAACTGAAGTATAATTTATGTGATTTTTATGGTGGAGATTGGAACCTTAAAAGCATATGTTTTTTAAATCATTTAGTTCAAGTTAAAAAAACTGGTCTAAATTTTGCTCCTTCAAATAAGATTACTTTAAATAAAAGATCTAAAGTTTAAATATTCGATAAAGATAATGTACTGGTTAAGACTTTGGTTCGGAGGTTCAAGTTTCAAACCACTGCCTACCTAGACAAGAATAGGCTACTGCCTACCTAGACAAGAATAGGCTGAATGATAGCAGAACTGCCCTAATTCAATGTATGCTAAACACCATATTAAGTGATCTAAGGCCTAAATCTTAGTTCTCCAAATAAAATTATTTTAAATAAAAGATCTAAAGTTTAAATGTTCGACAAGAATAACGCACCTCTAAAATCGAGTCTTTTAACTATATTCTATATTATATATCATTTTTATTAAAAAAAAATTTGCATTTCTGGCAGCAACAAAGTTTGTACTTAATAAAAAATAGTTTTTATTAATTAAAACACGTGAGCCGGCATTTCATTTCATTTATGGCTTAAAGGTTTTTTAGCTCCACCGAACCCTCCGTCCCTTCGCTTTCTGTCGAGATTTAACACATGAATCATGTGATGACATAGAAACTAAGAGAGGCTTTAGATATAGAAAACCGCTCAAGAAAGCTTAATTCAGATAATGACATTGGTATAAGTCATATACCGCGGCCTTTGGCATATTTCTTTGGTTTTCATTTATCTCATTTGTAATTTCTTATTTCTTTGGTTTTCGATTATCTCATTTGTAATTTCTTATTCATTATTTTATTACACTAATTATTTACGGCGAATAAATTTATTATTATTATTTATTATTTAGTGTTCCACGGGGACGCGTCCTCTCGTTTCCCACGTCCTCCAAAACGGGGGACGACAAGGGGGACGTTTCCCCTCATCCCCCTTTTTGGGGGCGGCTGAGGCCTGTGGCCTCTCGTCCCCTGGACGTCCCCCTTTTTGGAGTGTCCCCGGGGACGGTTGGGCCCCATGGGGACGCTCGGGCCGTCCCCGGGGACGTCCAGCCGTCCTTAGGGACAGTTTGGGCGTCCCCCATGGGGCCCAGCCGTCCCCCACAGTTAGGCGTCCCCACCAAAGGGAAAAAAAAAAAAAAAAAAATTTAAGTTTTTAAAAGGTCAGGCGTCCCCACGAGTGGACTATTTCAAATTTCTTATTCTTGTCATATTTGAACGAGTTAGTGGTCGAAAATTGTTAAACATGACGAGTCTTTGTTTGAACATTGATGGCTGAAAAAATGATGATTGTTATTACTTAAAATGATGACTATTTGAAGTTTGAACATTGTTTGCACTTGATATCCTTGGTTGAACCTTCAAGTTATAGTTGTTGAACTTGAAACAATTAAATGACTTGCAAATTAGTAACTAATATGAACATGAAAATGTTAAATGACTCAATTATGTCTGCACTTATGTGTTAGTAACTAATCTGAATATGAATGGCTGCACTTACATAATTGATTAGTAATATGAAATATCATTTTTGTTGGGTGTAGAATTTTGAATGTGTAGATTATTCTAAATTTTTAAAAAATTTCATTTTTTATAGTTTTATACCAGCCGTCCCCAGCCATCCCCGAGCCGTCCCCTAAAATCGACCTGTCGTCCCCTGCCATCCCCAAAAACCCGTCCCCTGTCCCCCCATCCCCCAGGCTTGTGGAATATTTATAAAATCTTTTTTTCATTTTTAATTATTGGATACAGGGTCATACATTATTTTTAAAGAAGCTGTCACCCAACACATATTAAGTGTTAAATAATTGGAACTGCTTCTATAATTCTATTATTGGAGCTGCTTTATAATCTCATAACCACTGCCTTATTTCGGTAAATACAACTCATAGAGGGGATATCTCGATGGTGAGGGTTATTGGTGTGCACTTAGCGGAGTTAGATTAGACTTTTACTTTTGCTTCAACAAAACTTGCCTCCAAAATTTGAACCTGGATCAGACTTACCTCCAAAGTTTAAACTTTCAAAACTATAATTAATGTTTCAAATTGTTTACATTTTTAAATAAATAAATTAGCATAGATTTTGTTTAGAAGAGAATATTATATGAAAAATTAAAATATACGTGCTCATGAGACATTACTTTTTACGTAGAAAGAATGCCTTATAGGTTCTTTAAGATCTTAAGGAGGTTTAAAATTACCATTGCCTTTAAATCACTTAAGAAGCTTTTTACAACAACAAAGGATAAAGTAAAGTCGACAAATAAGAGTGAGTTTATCTAATTTCCTATGGAGAATCCAACAAGGTTTACACCAATGAAATGAATAAATTTATATGAGCAAGGATTGGAGATTATTGTAAAGATTTGAGGTTTAACAAAACAAACAAGTTAAGTTGTCAAACATTAATAAATTTTAACGCGATCAAATCATATTAAGATAGAGAGCATAAGGTTATCTCTAGAAAGGGAAAAACAACCAAACAAACCTCAATTGAGATAATGGAATTAGTATAAGTGAAAGCATTTAGTTGCCAATAATATATAATACCATATTTTTTTGGTTTTGGGTTTGTATTTTTTCGTGGTGAGTATAAATTATTATAATTGGTGGTTATTGAATTGATGTAGATTATTACAATTAATTTTATATTAAATTTATAAATTATAAAACTTGAATGAACTTGACGAAGATACTATGATCTTCTCCACCCATTTTTTGATGTAAAAAAGCTTAATTATTCTTTAATGGAATTTTTCAGCTCTTTTTTATTCAAAAAAATCTAAAATTTGAATATAAAAAATAAGGTGTGCATACATTATAGGTGCAAAGTAGGATGTGCATAGCACAAAGCTTACACACATAATAGACCAATGGACCAGGTACAAGGTGGTTTAATAAACTCAATTCTAGTAGACCTTAAAAACTTAAGTATAATTTATGTGGTTCTTATGGTGAAGATTGGAACCTTAAAAGCATATGGTTTTTAAATCATTTAGCTCACACTAAAAAACCATATTGAGTGATCTAAAGGCCTAAATCTAGCTCCTCTAAATAAGATTACTTTAAATAAAAGATCTTAAGTTTAAATGTTTGACAATTTTGACAATGATAGCGCATTAGTTAGAGCTTTGGCTTGGAGGTCCAAGTTTCAAACCAAGGCCTACTTAGACAAGAATAGGGCTTTGACTTGGAGGTCCAAGTTTCAAACCAAGGTCTACCTAGACAAGAATAGGCTGAATGATAGAATGATAGCAACTGAGTGTTTGACGATTAACTGCCCTAATTCAATATCCTTTAAAAACGAGTGTGGTCTAAGGCCTAAATCTTGCTCCTCCAAATAAGATTACTTTAAATAAAAAATCTAAAATTTAAATGTTAAGGCAATAGTTAGGGCTTTGGCTTGAAGGTCCAAGTTTCAAACTTACTAGACAAAAATAAACTGAAAGATACAGCTGAATGTTTTGACAATTAGCTACTCTAATTCAATATCCTCTAAAATAGGGAGCCTCTAATTCAATATCCTCTAAAATCGGGTGTGTTGTTAACTACCTTCTATATTATATATCATTTTTTATTAAAAAAGAATTTGTTTTTCCATTGGCGATGGACCAGCAAATCGGTACAATTTCCGTGTTGCTGTCTACAGTAGACATGTGTCCTATAAAGGCACGGACTTACGATAGAGAAATTTTGTGTACTTTTTAAAACACTTTTTATGTCATTGTCACATACTTCAAATTATAATAATAAATTTTAGTTCAAATTCAAAATCGAAAAATTAGGGCTAATTGTGCCACGCATTGCTTTAAAAAACACGTGGCTTTATTTCATTTATGGGTTAAAGTTTTTTAGCTCCACCGACGCTTTGGCTTCCTGTGGGAAAAAGAGGAAGAGGATGGAGGTGTTGGAAGGAAAGACAAATATTGACATTAACAGAATCATAATCATTCAGATTACTCTGAGGTTACCGTTAACGTATACAGTGCGCCGCTTTGTCGAAACGGACGGCGAGGATGACGAGAGATACATGCATCTAATTGTGGACCGGACAATTCCGTTGGACACGGGGGACGTCTACCTGGTTTTTGATAAGGGGACGGAGACGGGGACCCAAGGCAACAAGGAGAGCGCCTGCGCAGAAAACTGTTGTAAAATTCGACCAAAGCAAATTATAAAAATAGTAAAAATCAAGTAAAGCTAAAGCTGAACCTGCTTTTTCTGTTAGGGTTTGGTGGCTGTGTTTCTGCCTAATTTTCCCTCCGGGTACTGAATTTTGAGCTCCAGTGAAGTTAAAAATATTTGTAGTGAAATGTGTGAGCAGAAGGAGCTGAGAATTGTGAAATTTGGTTCGGATTTCGTGAAGTTACATTGAATTCTTTGTACGAAAGACCTTCTGAGTTTTGTACGAACGATTTCCGACAAGCTTTCCCGGCCAGTCTAGTGGAATTTTCAAAGTAAGTCATCTTTCAAGTTTCAAGTGTGGTGAAGCATAACAAAATTTTAAGAACTTTGCTAAATTCTGCAAACTTATTATGTGTTTTCAAGTAATAGAATTAGGTGTCGACGAATTATTTAGACTGAAATTATTTTACGGCAAGTGTTACCGCTTTAATTACGGCTAACTTTTAGTCCAGAAATTTTGATAAGAAGAGCTTTGCCGTCGAATGTAAGGAATTGATATATTTAGAAGTATTTCGGAGAGTTTAGCTCATTTCTATAATTCTGCGGTCTTAGCCGTTTCACGTTCCAACAATTTTGTTTTCACAGTACGAACGTAAAGACGCAGAAGTTTTTAAGGGGTTTCTCATTCTTCTTGCCCTTATCTTATTTCACAAGATTGTATTTACTCTGGAAAAACTCCTTTTATCAGCTGCGTAGACTTGAGAATATTAAAAGAGAAAGGCTGTTTGGAGGGGGAAAAAAGCCAAAAAAAATTCCTCTATTTCTTAATATCCTGTTATGAAGTTTTTGACCGGACACTTTGGGTGAACATACCCATCTTCACATGGCATATCAAACGCCCGATTGAACTAACGGACATTAACAAAAGGATGAAAAAAAAAAAAAGGGTTTATGTCCATGACTGAGAATGAGTTCATAGTTTCTATTGATATTATTTAGTTTGAGTCAGTTTCTAAGGCTTCTCAAATGACGCTACCATGAAAAAGTTGAGTTTCGGCAAGGACTTTAGATTGAATTGTTAGTTTAAAAAAAAAATTAATTAAGGGTTTGGGTGCACATTTTGAATGTGTGAAGTGGTGGGAACTCACGTCACGCAGATAGAATGAAATCTTCACCATTTTATATGGGTTAAAGATCATGCCTTTTTTGGATCTTGTTTGTTTGTTTGAAATATTAAGTTAAAGGAGTTTTTAAAATCTTTTTTGTCTGTGCAGAATAAGCAATAGTGGCACGTGCCGAAGCCGATGCAGGATACTTTCCAACTAGAAGTTGGAGTAGGGGAGTGGAATTTGTCTGTGAAACTTTGGAGGTGGTTTTGAAAAATGTTAGAACAATTGCTCATCTTTACTCGGGGTGGATTAATCTTATGGTCGTGGCGGGAGCTTGGCAATGCACTTAAAGCGTCTCCCATTGATGCTCTTATTCGTTCATGTCTTCTTGAGGGACGAGCAGGGGATGCAGTTTATCAGTACTTTGCAGATGGGGCAACTTACATGCTAAAATGGATTTTCCAGAATGACCGAGGACTTGTTTTTGTTGCTGTTTACCAACAAGTTTTGGAGTACGTGGATGAACTTTTAGCAATGGTCGAGTGCGAGTTTAGCAAAATTTATGACCCTAAAAGGAAGACGTATACAGATTTCAATGACATTTTCAGGCAGATTTTAAAAGAAGTTGAGGAAAGAGCTCGAGACAGGAATAAAAGGGAGCTACAGATCAAGTCAGCAAAGGTTCTCACAAATGAGAGCTCCGATATTGCTAACCAAAACTCTGGATTGCAGGATAAGGGTAATGTTTCTGGCAAGTCAGAGACTCAAACTGAAAATGATTATGACGACAAAGATTCTTATAACAATGGTGCTAGATCAAGACCAACTTCCAAAGGAGAAGTCGATGTGGACAATGCTATTGGCAAGGTTTGCAATGAGGCTTTTCATGATAATAGGGAGGAAAAGGATGGTGGCGATGACAAACACAGAGAGGCTCAATTTGATATAAATAAGCTACATAACTTGCGACCCAGACCATGCAAAAGAAGTGTGTCTGTATCAAAAAGCTTGAAAGATGAACAGGGGAAAAAGAGACCTAAAAGAAAAAGGATATCTGATGATATGCTACAGCCTTCTGATATTAAGTTAGCAGATCTAGTTGATGAGAGAACGGAAGAAAATGTGGAAATTGAAAAGTATACAAACACCGAAAGTGAGATTGGGGAAGAAGAAAATCAAGAAATTTCTCATTCTAAAACAAAAGGATGGTTTTCTTTCATTTCCCAGAGGTAAACCTCTTTTGGTGACCATTTACAAGTGCCATGTATTCTTCTTTGAAAATTTTTAACTACAGTTGTGCCTTCAGTTGCAGTTGTTGAAGGATGTCAACACTTACACACATTCAGCTTTATAGAATCTATTCTTTGTATAATTGGCATCCTATAAAAGCTTGTTTGGAAAACCCCAAATATACATCCATTTTCAAGCTGCTCTTACAAAGGACTTTAAAATCTAGAAAATCAAGAAAATCAAGAAAAGCTTGCAATACCTCCCGCCTCTCATCCTATGTATCATTTTCTATTTATTTGTGAACTACTTTAAGTCATATTTATTTATTTGGGAATTTGAGATACATATAGTTGTAGTATCATTTTCTGCAATACCAACTTGATTTAAAAACTGGAATCTTGCATTGGGATGGATTGACTTGTCATTTTCCTCTTAGTAGTTTCTGACAATAATCTGTTATAATGAATCAAGTCCTGATTTGTAATCTGCCAATTATTTTTAATGTGAATCAAATACAAATATTATAAATAAATCAAGATAATTGGTTGTTTGAGAAAATCCGAATCAGATCGGAATCGGCATGGAAAAGAACTGGGAAAAATGGGGAATTGGGAAAAAATTGGGGACAAAATTGGCATTTATTCATTGAAAAAACCGAAGAAAATGCAATTTTCATTAAAAAAAAAAAGCCTTTTTCATGCATATACGAATTTTTTGGGAAAAAATTGGCTAGCCTGTGAATCAGGAAAAATTGGGATTTATTTTTTTTCTTTTGCAGATTTTCTCAACTATGGGTTGGTTGATGCCATTGAGCTGAAATGAAAATCTATTGCTGTTCCAATATTGTGACACTTACCTTAGTAGGAATTTTTGTTGTCCTCCTTATTTCTCCCTTACTTGGTCACCTTCCTCCCCAGAGATGTTATTCGTCGATGTATGGACAAAATCAAGGAAATGTTATTTTTCTTAATAAGAGAAATAGAGACTATGCTAAGTTAAGAGGTCAATATTTTTACTGTTGCCTTGTTACACTATTGAGCTCAGCAATCAAAATATTAGTACAGTAACATTGTGTTGAAATGCAGACTAAAGTGCATGTAGACCAAAAAGAGAGTTGACATGATATTAATTCAAAACACTGTTAGAGATCCAATACACGGTGATTACAAAAATAAAAATAAAAAAAATCACCTGAGTTTATGTATGTGTTGATTGTGAATACATATGAAGTCCTTTTCCATAGAACCTTTCACCTTACAAGAAGCAAGTGAAATCTGCTCATCTCCTGAAGTAATTTGACAAATGACATTTAATAGATTTGGGATCACCGAGTTGCCACTTTTTACATCCATTTCGGGTGGCCTGGCCCTTTCCATGACTAATATGCTTCTTGATAAATATCATATAATTTGCTTGTATAAGCTATGGCTTTGATAGCCAGATGTCTGAGCACATTGATTCTCCGTAAATCCTATGTGATTATTACAAAACTTGAGTGTTTAACCTCATTATTACATGAATTCATAAATAGTTATGCAGACCTTGATCTTATTTTAACATAAGTCACCAGGTTTGAGTCTGACTTCAAAATCAATAACTATAAAATTTTGATAAGAATGTTGTTACTGATAGAAAGTATGATAAATATTGTCATTAAGTTTAGCCCAAAGAGATAGTCATATATTATTGTAATTTAATATTTCAAACTAAAAATAACAAAAATAGTCCCCGTGGGGACAGCGCAGTGGTTAGGGCTTTGGCTTCCCTTTGGGAGGTCCAAGGTTCAAACCACGGCGTGTGTGTTACAAGAAAAAAAATAAAATAACAAAAATAAAGGAAATATAGAACACCCACCTGCTACCATTCCTTTTCACCAAAAATCCATGACAAGCTGGCAGCAAAAGAGATGCACTTTCTTTCTTTCTTCACTGAAGTATTGCACTCAGGTGTCAGCAATGAAACTGGCAAAGTGTCTTCTTCACAGCCTATTGTGATTCTGTGATTATTTTCTTTTAGCCATTGTTGCAAAGAATGTCATTATTTCAAATGCTTTTATGGTGTCTATAAAATTGATGAATATATTTATGAAGCAATGTATAAATTCTTTTTTTAAGAACTTCTGAATTGTTTGGCTTATTAAGTTTGACTATTTTCAAAGGTTTTGAACACACTCCTTTCAATTAATTACTGTTTAAATATTTCTAATAAACTTGGCAAATATGGTGACCTAAATTTCAAAAAGGTAGTTCATTGGCATGATCCTTTTTCATTTGTTCTTGTATTATCAGTCTCACATTGACTTAAATATTTAAAAAAAAAAAATTGAGCTGTTCGGAATGGCTTTTTCGTTGGCAGTATTGCAGGGAAGAGAGTTTTCAAAAAGTCAGATTTAGAGCCTTCTTTCAAAGTGTTGAAGGACAGTTTGATGGCCAAAAATGTGGTATGAATTTTTGACTTTTGACTTGGGTATATAATGAAATTTGACAATTTCTATTCATGTTATAATGAAAGATATGGAGGATTCATCATCATTTGCTTTCCTAGGCTGAAGAGATTGCCGACAGGCTTTGTGAGTTGGTAGCTGTTAGCCTTGAAGGGAAGGACCATGGCTCTTTCAGACGGATGTGTTCAACCGTAGAGGTGGGCATGATTGTTCTCACTTTTGCAGGCTTAAATTATGCTCATCCATTAGATTCCATATAGGTACAGCGATTTGTGGTTTTCTTTTTCCTAATTGTGTTTACGAACTGATTTCGGGGGTGCTGCAGGCAGCATTGGAAGAGGCTATTCTGCATATTCTTAGAACTGAACATTCTATTGACATTTTAAAGGATGTCCTTGCTGCAAAGGAGAAAAACAAACCATATGTTATACTATTTGTTGGAGTGAATGGAGTTGGCAAATCAACGAACCTTGCCAAGGTCTGAAAATAAGTACCTGTACCAAGTGACTTCCATTTAATTGAATCTAACATTTTCTAAAGTTACATATTTTTTGAATATTGCAGGTTGCATATTGGTTGCAACAGCATGACATCAGTGTTATGATGGCTGCCTGTGATACAGTTGGTGCAGGGGATGTTGAGCAGCTCCGCACTCATGCTCATAGGCTCCAGGTAAGCTGCAGCTTGTTGCGAGCTCTAAGTTAAAAAAATATTCCAAACGCTGACCGAACATTATTTGTATTCTTCCTTTTTGGCTATTTCTTCTTTCTATAGATTCCAATATTTGAAAAGGAGGATGAGAAAGATCCAGCAGTGGTAGCAAAAAAAGCAATCCAGAATGCTAGTCGCAATAAATTGGATGTTGTCCTTGTTGATACGGCAGATGTGATGCAGAATCAGGTATGAATGTGGATGTAGATAATGCATCCATTTTGGCAAAAATTATTCGTTTTTACACTTTTAATAAACTTTGATAGTGTGTGGTTTAAACTGCTATTCTTGCAAGCAATGAACTAACTTGTTCAATAACAGTTTTGCATGTTCGGTTTGCCAATCAATACTTTTTAATTTAAGGTGATAGAGTCCAGGCTCAGGAATGAGAGTGCGTCAAATTGGTCATAATGATCTCCACTTACGGGTAGCATGAATAGGAGAGGGCATCTTTAACTCGGAAATTCCACATAGCATGACTAGGGGAGGGGCATGTCGAACCCCAAAACTCCACATAGCATAAATATTTGAGAGGTATATTTTTTGTTTCATTATTTGGATCTAGCCAGTGGGGTCTAGCCAACAACAAGAAAATCTGGGTTCAACCCTCACTTGGAAGCATCCTAAGGGATGGCCTGTGGGGTAGGATACTGGGGGCATTGTCCTAATAAAATTAATTTGCCCCTGTGGCAAGCCTTTTTGAGAATAGTGGGTTGTGCCTAGGTTAACCAGGATATCTTTTGGATGATAAGAATACTACAATGAAGCCTTTGAAGTACTTTTCATTGTCCTTTTTACCTTGGTGGAGAACTCTTTAGTAGTTGTATAGTTCTTCCCTCAAAACAATGATGTGATCCAATGCTCAGAAGTATAATCATGTTCAGGGCTTTTATATACTTTTGCCATAAAATAACTATAGATTATGAATTTGTGATATGTCAACAGACATGTGAATGTTGATTTGATCTTCTTGGAGATGGCTATATTTCAGTAATATCAAAAGCTTTTTGCAATACATTTTGCAGGATAATGCGCCTTTGATTAGAGATCTGTCAAATCTTATCAACCTTAACAATCCAGATTTAATTCTCTATGTTGGGGAGGCACGCATTGGCAATGATGCTATGGACCAGCTCTCTAAACTCAATCAGGTAAGTACAGGAAGATTCAACAGAGTAGTCTTCTCTCCAGATTTGTGCATTTTCTTTCTGTTTGTGGTCTCCATGGAATTACATTTTGCACATGCTTGCAATGTGACAAAATTAGAGGAAATGATTACATAGTTTTGACTTATTATTATCAATGTGTGTTGGTTGCAGAAATTGGCAAATTTTTCGACCTTTGGCAAAGCCAGGTTAATTGATGGGATTCTTCTGACGAACTTTGACACTGTTGATGAGAAGGTAGTGGGTAGAATATTTTTCATGATGCTAAGGAAAAGCTTACGGTCCTAGGACTTTTCATAAGACTAGACAATGGCTTTAGTATGTGGTAATGATACATTTCTGATGTTTGATATCTTTCCTACAGGTTGGAGCCACACTTTCTATGGTCTTCATTTCAGGAGCACCTGTGCTATTTGTTGGATGTGGGGAGTCATATGCAGATCTGCAAAAGCTAAATGTAAAGTCCATTGTTAAAACTCTCTTGAAGTAGTTACAGTTGATGGAGGAAATTGCTTTGTTATTCTTCAGATGTAAGAGTTGTCTTGATCATGATCATTGATTCTATGAAATGTCTGATCTGTGTGATTGAGTTTATGGTGTGACTTACATTTGAAAAGCAACCAGTTCTTGCTCTCTGAGCATTAACAATGATTATTCTGTTTCTTGTTATAACATTCCATACTTACAATGTTGCTGTCTTAGCTTCTTAGGTAGGAGGTCTTCATTTGCACCATGTTATTGTGGATTGCAGAACATTGATTTGGGTTAGCGTATGAAGTTCCTTGGTTTCTTTAATTGTATCTCAGCCTTACACAGAAAAATGATATGCATTGTTGCAATGAATCAATTCTTTATGCTAGGGGCTTTTTCCTTTGTTTTTCATGACTTCCTACATGGTCATAGCCTAATCAGCGTGCCTAGTCAATGGACGGAATGCCTTATTAGGAACCCTTGCAGGAACGAGGGAACTCTTTCATTTTGTCTTTTACATATTTGCAAATCAATAATGTATCTCCTTAAATCATGACAATATGTCAACATTTTTGCCAACACGTTTAATCCCAAGGCAGATGTTTCTTTTCTTCAAATTATCTTCTTTGTGACTATTTATATTTGTAAGTGCTAGTAGTGTTAAGATGTTACCTGGGCAACTCAGATATTATCGGTTCCAATGTGTTGCTCTACATAGTAGGGGGCACATTGTATGGGCATGTTTTCTGGCAATGGTATCAGGAAATTGCAAGACCTCAGTGTTAAATTTATTTTAACATTGGTTATATGGAATAGAAACAGGTCGTACCGTAATACATCATAACCACATATTGGTATTACAATAGCTTGGCAATTATGCATATATTGCCTGACAAGATTTGAACCAGGGTCTCCTCTTTGGAAGTCGGGGAATTTAACCGGTTGAACTCATACCAATTTGATAAGATCTTGGCATTAATTGAACAGAATGAGGAACTTCTATTTGCAATGTAACTGTGACAGCTATGGCAAACCTTTACGTGATTGGAACAAATTTGTTGGCTAATGCTGGAAAATGATTTAAAATGTAAATGACCATGGACACTGAGATACTGTTCAGTTTTTCATTTTTCACCAAGATCTAATATTTAAAGTTCCTTTTCTACCGGTATATCAACATTAAAAAAGTACAGGCATGATATTGGGTGCAAGAAAACCAATCCTTTTGGTTGGACAAAGAAAGGATATAGTTGACTGTGGTAGAAGTCAATAAATGACAATTTAGTAAAGGAACATCAGCTAGTCATTATACCAAACAACTTCACTAGAGAAAAAGCATATCTGGGTTTCCTTGTTCTCTTGCTTCCATTCATGCTGCAGCGTGTTGAGCTTAATACATGCAAGCTGCTTCAAAATTTAGTGGTAAATAGCTGTATTATTAAAAGCAGATTTAGAAATACCTCTCAAATGTTATAGAAAACTGCAAATAGTCTGCGACAATTTAGCATATGTCATATTGAACCGGCATCATTGTATTTTACTATTTTATCTTCATTTGCATCATGTTATTGTCGATTGCAGAACACCAATTTGGGTTAGCGTATGAAGTCCCTTGGTTTCTTTAACTGTATCTCAACCTTACACAGAAAAATGATACGCATTGTTGCGATGATCAATTCCTTATGCTAAGGGCTTTTTCCTTTGTTTTTCATTACTTCCTACATGGTCAGAGCCTAATAAGCGTGCCTAGCCAATGGACGGCATCCCCTATTAGGGACCCTTGCAGGAACTCTTTAATTTTTCCTTTTACATATATGCATATCAATAATGTATCTCCTTAAATCATGACAATATGTCAAAACTTTTGCCAACACGTCTAATCCCGAGACAGATGTTCCTTTTATGCAAATTATCTTCGTTACAACTATTTAGATTTGTAAGTGCTCGTAATGTTAAGATGTTTCCTGGGCAACTCAGATATTATTGGTTCCAATGTGTTGCTCTACATAGTAGGGGGCACATTGTATGGGCATGTTTTCTGGCAATGGTATCAGGAAATTGCAAGACCCTCAGTGTTAATTTTTTTTTAACATTGGTTATATGGGATTGAAACAGGTTGTACCTAGAATACGTCATAACCACATATTGGTATTACAATAACTTGGCAATTATGCATATATTGCCTGACAAGATTTGAACCAGGGTCTCCTCTTTGGAAGTCGTGGAATTTAACCGGTTGAACTCATACCAATTTGATAAGATCTTGGCATTAATTGAACAGAATGAGGAACTTGTATTTGCAATGTAACTGTGACAGCTATGGCAAACCTTTACGTGATTGGATAAAATTTGTTGGCTAATGCTGGAAAATAATTTAAAATGTAAATGACTATGGATACTGAGATACTGTTCAGTTTTTCATTTTTCACCAAGATCTAATATTTTAAGTTCCTTTTCTACTGGTATATCAACATTAAAAAAGTACAGGTATGATATTGGGTGCAAGAAAACCAATCCTTTTGGTTGGACAAAGAAAGGATATAGTTGACTGTGGTAGAAGTCAATAAATGACAATTTAGTAAAGGAACATCAGCTAGTCATTATACCAAACAACTTAACTAGGGACAAAGCATATCTGGGTTTCTTCCTTGTTCTCTTGCTTCCATTCATGCTGCAGCGTGTTGAGCTTAATACATGCAAGCTGCTTCAAAATTTAGTGGTAAATAACTGTATTATTAAAAGCAGATTTAGAAATACCTTTCTAATGTTATAAAAAACTGCAAATAATCTGCGACACTGTAGCATATGTCATATTGAGCCGGCATCATTGTATTTATCTTCATTTGCACCATGTTATTGTGGATTGCAGAACACCAATTTGGGTTAGCGTATGAAGTTCCTTGGTTTCTTTAACTGTATCTCAACCTTTCACAGAAAAATGATATGCATTGTTGCGATGAATCAATTCCTTATGCTAGGGGCTTTTTCCTTTGTTTTTCATTACTTCCTACATGGTCATAGCCTAATCAGCGTGCCTAGTCAATGGATGGCATCCCCTATTAGGAACCCTTGCAGGAAAGAGGGAACTCTTTCATTTTGCCTTTTACATATATGCATATCAATATTGTATCCTCCTTAAATCATGACAATATGTCAAAACTTTAACCAACACGTCTAATCCCGAGGCAGATGTTCCTTTTCTGCAAATTATCTTCTTTGCGACTATTTTGATTTGTAAGTGCTAGTAATGTTAAGATGTTACATGGGCAACTTAGATATTATCGGTTCCAATGTGTTGCTCTACATAGTAGGGGGCACATTGTATGGGCATGTTTTCTGGCAATGGTATCAGGAAATTGCAAGACCTCAGTGTTTATTTTATTAACATTGGTTATATGGGATTGAAACAGGTCGTACCCGTAATACATCATAACCACATATTGGTATTACAATAGCTTTGCAATTATGCATATATTGCCTGACAAGATTTGAATCAGGGTCGTCTCCTCTTTGGAAGTCGGGGAATTTAACTGGTTGAACTCATACCAATTTGATAAGATGTTGGCATTAATTGAATAGAATGAGGAACTTCTATTTGCAATGTAACTGTGACAGCTATGGCAAACCTTTACGTGATTGGAACAAATTTGTTGGCTAATGCTGGAAAATGATTTAAAATGTAAATGACCATGGACAATGAGATACTGTTCAGTTTTTCATTTTTCGCCAAGATCTAATATTTTAAGTTCCTTTTCTACTGGTATATCAACATTAAAAAAGTACAGGTATGATACTGGGTGCAAGAAAACCAATCCTTTTGGTTGGACAAAGAAAGGATATAGTTGACTGTGGTAGAAGTCAATAAATGACAATTTAGTGAAGGAACATCAGCTATCATTATACCAAACAACTTCACTAGAGAAAAAGCATATCTGGGTTTCCTTGTTCTCTTGGTTCCATTCATGCTGCAGCGTGTTGAGCTTAATACATGCAAGCTGCTTCAAAATTTAGTGGTAAATAGCTGTATTATTAAAAGCAGATTTAGAAATACCTCTCTAATGTTATAGAAAACTGCAAATAGTCTGCGACACTTTAGCATATGTCATATTCAACCAGCATCATTGTATTTTATCTTCATTTGCATCATGTTATTCTGGATTGCAGAACACCAATTTGGGTTAGCGTATGAAGTTCCTTGGTATCTTTAACTGTATCTCAACCTTACACAGAAAAATGATATGCATTGTTGCGATGATCAATTCCTTATGCTAGGGGCTTTTTCCTTTGTTTTTCATTACTTCCTACATGGTCATAGCCTAATCAGCGTCCCTAGTCAATGGACGGCATCCCCTATTAGGAACCCTTGCAGGAACGAGGGAACTCTTTCATTTTGCCTTTTACATATATGCATATCAATAATGTCTCTCCTTAAATCATGACAATATGTCAAAACTTTTGCCAACACGTCTAATCCCGGGGCAGATGTTCCTTTTCTGCAAATTATGTTCGTTGCGACTATTTAGATTTGTAAGTGCTAGTAATGTTAAGATGTTACCTGGGCAACTCAGATATTATCGGTTCCAATGTGTTGCTCTACATAGTAGGGGGCACATTGTAGGGGCATGTTTTCTGGCAATGGTATCAGGAAATTGCAAGACCCTCAGTGTTAATTTTTTTTTAACATTGGTTATATGGGATTGAAACAGGTCGTACCTATAATACATCATAACCACATATTGGTATTACAATAGCTTTGCAATTATGCATATATTGCCTGACAAAATTTGAACCAGGGTCTCCTCTTTGGAAGTCATGGAATTTAACTGGTTGAACTCATACCAATTTGATAAGATCTTGGCATTAATTGAACAGAATGAGGAACTTGTATTTGCAATGTAACTGTGACAGCTATGGCAAACCTTTACGTGATTGGATAAATTTTTTTGGCTAATACAGGAAAATAATTTAAAATGTAAATGACCATGGACACTGAGATACTGTTCAGTTTTTCATTTTTCGCCAAGATCTAATATTTTAAGTTCCTTTTCTACTGGTATATCAACATTAAAAAATTACAGGTATGATATTGGGTGCAAGAAAACCAATCCTTTTGGTTGGACAAAGAAAGGATATAGTTGACAAGATTTGAACCAGGGTCTCCTCTTTGGAAGTTGGGGAATTTAACTGGTTGAACTCATACCAATTTGATAAGATCTTGGCATTAATTGAACAGAATGAGGTAACTTGTATTTGCAATGTAACTGTGACAGCTATGGCAAACCTTTACGTGATTGGATAAAATTTGTTGGCTAATGCTGGAAAATAATTTAAAATGTAAATGACCATGGACACTGAGATACTGTTCAGTTTTTCATTTTTCACCAAGATCTAATATTTTAAGTTCCTTTTCTACTGGTATATCAACATTAAAAAAGTACGGGTATGATATTGGAGTGCAAGAAAGCCAATCCTTTTGGTTGGACAAAGAAAGGATATAGTTGACTCTGGTAGAAGTCAATAAATGACAATTTAGTAAAGGAACATCAGCTAGTCATTATACCAAACAACTTAGCTAGGAAAAAAGCATATCTGGGTTTCCTTGTTCTCTTGCTTCCATTTATGCTGCAGCGTGTTGAGCTTAATACATGCAAGCTGCTTCAAAATTTAGTGGTAAATAACTGTATTATTAAAAGAAGATTTAGAAATACCTTACTAATGGTATAAAAAACTGCAAATAGTCTGCGACACTTTAGCATATGTCATATTGAACCGGCATCATTTTATTTATCTTCATTTGCACCATGTTATTGTGGATTGCAGAACACCAATTTGGGTTAGCGTATGAAGTTACTTGGTTTCTTTAACTGTATCTCAACCGTTCACCGAAAAATGATATGCATTATTGCGATGAATCTATTCCTTATGCTAGGGGCTTTTTCCTTTGTTTTTCATGACTTCCTACATGGTCATAGCCTAATCAGCGTGCCTAGTCAATGGACGGCATCCCCTATTAGGAACCCTTGCAGGAACGAGGGAACTCTTTCATTTTTCCTTTTACATATATGCATATCAATAATGTATCCTCCTTAAATCATGACAATATGTCAAAACTTTAGCCAACACGTCTAATCCCAAGGCATATGTTCCTTTTCTGCAAATTATCTTCTTTGCGACTATTTTGATTTGTAAGTGCTAGTAATGTTAAGATGTTACCTGGGCAACTTAGATATTATCGGTTCCAATGTGTTGCTCTACATAGTAGGGGGCACATTGTATGCGCATGTTTTCTGGCAATGGTATCAGGAAATTGCAAGACCTCAGTGTTAATTTTTTTTTAACATTGGTTATATGGGATTGAAACACGTCGTACCCGTAATACATCATAACCACATATTGGTATTACAATAGCTTTGCAATTATGCATATATTGCCTGACAAGATTTGAATCAGGGTCTCCTCTTTGGAAGTCGGGGAATTTAACTGGTTGAACTCATACCAATTTGATAAGATCTTGGCATTAACTGAACAGAATGAGGAACTTCTATTTGCAATGTAACTGTGACAGCTATGGCAAACCTTTACGTGATTGGAACAAATTTGTTGGCTAATGCTGGAAACTGATTTAAAATGTAAATGGCCATTGACACTGAGATACTGTTCAGTTTTTCATTTTTTACCAAGATCTAATATTTTAAGTTCCTTTTCTCCTGGTATATCAACATTAAAAAAGTACAGGTGTGATATTGGGTGCAAGAAAACCAATCCTTTTGGTTGTACAAAGAAAGGATATAGTTGACTGTGGTAGTAAGTCAATAAATGACAATTTAGTAAAGGAACATCAGCTAGTCATTATACCAAACAACTTCGCTAGGGAAAAAGCATATCTGGGTTTCCTTGTTCTCTTGCTTCCATTCATGCTGCAGCGTGTTGAGCTTAATACATGCAAGCTGCTTCAAAATTTAGTGGTAAATAGCTGTATAATTAAAAGCAGATTTAGAAATACCTTTGTAATGTTATAGAAAAGTGCAAATAGTCTGCGACACTGTAGCATATGTCATATTGAACCGGCATCATTGTATTTTATCTTCAGTTGCAACATGTTATTGTGGATTGCAGAACACCAATTTGGGTTAGCGTATGAAGTTCCTTGATTTCTTTAACTGTATCTCAACCTTACACAGAAAAATGATATGCATTGTTGCGATGAATCAATTCCTTATGCTAGGGGCTTTTTCCTTTGTTTTTCATGACTTCCTACATGGTCATAGCCTAATCAGCGTGCCTAGTCAATGGACGGCATCCCCTATTAGGAACCCTTGCAGGAACGAGGGAACTCTTTCATTTTTCCTTTTACATATATGCATATCAATAATGTATTCTCCTTAAATCATGACAATATGTCAAAACTTTTGCCAACACGTCTAATCCCGAGGCAGATGTTCCTTTTCTGCAAATTATCTTCTTTGCGACTATTTAGATTTGTAAGTGCTAGTAATGTTAAGATGTTACCTGGGCAACTTAGATATTATCGGTTCCAATGTGTTGCTCTACATAGTAGGGGGCACATTGTATGGGCATGTTTTCTGGCAATGGTATCAGGAAATTGCAAGACCTCAGTGTTAATTTTTTTTTAACATTGGTTATATGGGATTGAAATAGGTCGTACCCGTAATACATCATAACCACATATTGGTATTACAATAGCTTTGCAATTATGCATATATTGCCTGACAAGATTTGAATCAGGGTCTCCTCTTTGGAAGTCGGGGAATTTAACTGGTTGAACTCATACCAATTTGATAAGATCTTGGCATTAATTGAACAGAATGAGGAACTTCTATTTGCAATGTAACCGTGACAGCTATGGCAAACCTTTACGTGATTGGAACAAATTTGTGGGCTAATGCTGGAAAATAATTTAAAATGTAAATGACTATGGACACTGAGATACTGTTCAGTTTTTCATTTTTCGCCAAGATCTAATATTTTAAGTTCCTTTTCTACTGGTATATCAACATTAAAAAAGTACAGGTATGATATTGGGTGCAAGAAAACCAATCCTTTTGGTTGGACAAAGAAAGGATATAGTTGACTGTGGTAGAAGTCAATAAATGACAATTTTGTAAAGTAACGGTAGTCATTATACCAAACAACTTTGCTAGGGAAAAAGCATATGTGGGTTTCCTTGTTCTCTCGCTTCCATTCATGCTGCAGCGTGTTGAGCTTAATACATGCAAGCTGCTTCAAAATTTAGTGGTAAATAACTGTATTATTAAAAGCAGATTTAGAAATACCTTTGTAATGTTATAGAAAAGTGCAAATAGTCTGCGACACTGTAGCATATGTCATATTGAACCGGCATCATTGTATTTTATCTTCAGTTGCATCATGTTATCGTGGATTGCAGAACACCAATTTGGGTTAGCGTATGAAGTTCCTTGGTTTCTTTAACTGTATCTCAACCTTACACAGAAAAATGATATGCATTGTTGCGATGAATCAATTCCTTATGCTAGGGGCTTTTTCCTTTGTTTTTCATGACTTCCTACATGGTCATAGCCTAATCAACGTGCCTAGTCAATGGACGGCATCCCCTATTAGGAACCCTTTCAGGAACGAGGGAACTCTTTAATTTTGCCTTTTACATATATGCATATCAATAATGTATCTCCTTAAATCATGACAATATGTCAAAACTTTTGCCAACACGTCTAATCCCAAGGCAGATGTTCCTTTTCTGCAAATTATCTTCTTTGCGACTATTTAGATTTGTAAGTGCTAGTAATGTTAAGATGTTACCTGGGCAACTCAGATATTATCGGTTCCAATGTGTTGCTCTACATAGTAGGGGGCACATTGTATGGGGGCATGTTTTCTGGCAATGGTATCAGGAAATTGCAAGACCCTCAGTGTTAATTTTTTTTTAACATTAGTATGTGAGATTGAAACAGGTCGTACCTATAATACATCATAACCACATATTGGTATTACAATAGCTTGGCAATTATGCATATATTGCCTGACAAGATTTGAACCAGGGTCTCCTCTTTGGAAGTCAGGGAATTTAACCGGTTGAACTCATACCAATTTGATAAGATCTTGGCATTAATTGAACAGAATGAGGAACTTCTATTTGCAATGTAACTGTGACAGCTATGGCAAACCTTCGTGATTGGAACAAATTTGTTGGCTAATGCTGGAAGATGATTTAAAATGTAAATGACCATGGACACTGAGATACTGTTCAGTTTTTCATTTTTCACCAAGATCTAATATTTTAAGTTCCTTTTCTACTGGTTTATCAACATTAAAAAAGTACAGGTATGATATTGGGTGCAAGAAAACCAATCCTTTTGGTTGGACAAAGAAAGGATATAGTTGATTGTGGCAGAAGTCAATAAAAATGACAATTTAGTAAAGGAACATCAGCTAGTCATTATACCAAACAACCTCGGTAGGGAAAAAGCATATCTGGGTTTCCTTTTTCTCTTGCTTCCATTCATGCTGCAGCGTGTTGAGCTTAATACATGCAAGCTGCTTCAAAATTTAGTGGGAAATAACTGTATTATTAAAAGCAGATTTAGAAATACCTTTTTAATGTTATAGAAAACTGCAAATAGTCTGCAACACTGTAGCATATGTGCTGGGTTGTTTAATGTGACAGGCCTATCACAATCTCCTGGATTTGCTGTCAACACACACAAGTTCCAGGCATTCAGCATCCCATATTATATACGGGCTTTTGATTTTGATGAATATTCAACTTTTTAATCTCTCTTGGAGAATGGACTACAAAGGTATTTTTAAAAAACAATGGCTAGAATGTTTTGAAGATGAGGAACCATAAATGTAGTTAGTGTTAGATTGTTTTGAAAGTAAAGCCCACAACAGCAAACACAATCCTTAAATGCAGGAAAAGAACTGCAAAGCACTCGGCAATTTGTGCTTTGGTTTCAAAGGGCAACGAAAGGTTTATGTAAAACTTTACCTTCCAAGAAGGCTTAGGATTCTCTGTTTCTCTGAGTCACTGAAAGTGACTACTAAATTGTATTTTCCATAAAATTATTGTTATTATAGATAAGAGTATGCAGATTGACAATTTTAAATCATTGAATCGGCTCATTGTAGGAGGATCACTTGTGTCAAATGAATATAATGCAATGACATTCCATCACTTGTGTCAAATGAATATAATGCAATGACATTCAATTGGAACTTTATAATTTCTTACTCCATCTTTGGGCAAAAGTTACTCTTGCTTCAAAGAAGGGAATTGGTTTACTTCTGGAGCAGGAAGCAAAGGTCACTACAATTTAACTACAATGTATGTAGAATATTTTGATTTCTTTTTAAAAAAAAAAAAAAACAACAACCAACTTTGTCTGCTATTTCTTATTTTTCTGCTCTCTAACAAATATTCCCCTTCATTAAGAAAGGAAGGATGTGCTTTTATTTCAGGAAATCAAGAACACCAAGGAAGAGATCTATGGAGTGCAGGAAGTGGCTGGGAAAAAAGAAAAAGAAGAAAAATGAAAAATTCTTTTATGATTGTGTTTGTGGAATTATTATCAATCGAGCATGATGAGATTAATAAGTCATAAACGAGTCCGAAGGATTAGGATGGAATACTAGGAAATATTCAAAAGTTAACATTGTCAACCAAGTTGAAACAAAATCGCAAAACTTATTGAAACAATGGGCCTCACAGTCTGTAAGGGAAGGAAAAAAAACGAAATTGCCAATTATCTTTGAAAAAATTATTATTAAATTTATTAAAGTTGATTGAGACAAATAGTTGAGGTAGCCTACATCAAGGTTCAAATCTCGGTGGTAACAAATAGTTTAATGTGATTAATTCAAATCTCGGTGGTAACAAATAGTTTAATGTGATTAATTCAATGTTAAAAAACATTACATTAAATGATTTAAAATAAACATGTCCAAAAACTTAAAATAAAATTTACAGAAAAATGAATACATAGTCTACCTCTTTAGGCACAAGTGATGAGAAATGAATATGGTCTACATATTTAGACACCATCGGTGATATATGAATATAGTCTACATATTTCACAAGACCTTTGATAATGGCGATTGTATATAGTGTACATATTTAGGCATAAGGGATGAGAAATGAATATGGTCTACATTTTTAGACACAAGTGATGAGAAATGAATATAGTCTACTTATTTCACAAGACCTTTGATAATTTGATTGATTTCTCTTTCATAGAGTTGAGTAGATCCAACCTCGTTACTATAATACGTATCCTCTAATACAACTTAAAGTACAAGTACCCTCTATCAATGCCCTATAGATAAGGACCTTGCTTCTATTCCATTATTATGCAGTTATTTAGAATATACTTTCTATTCTAGGTTATGAAACTATCGAAGGAAGCACATACTTAAAAGGTCATTATCCCAATCAAGGTGGGTTTCTCTATATAACTAATCTTTTTGTTGGATGGTCCATTGGAACTCATGCGAATATTATCCATGCAAAATTTTCTCAATTTGGAAAGCTTTCCTCAAGTTCCTTGAATAGGAAACATCCAACATGTTATTAAAGTATCTAAGTTATTATCCTTCTTGAAATGTATTTTTCAAACACTTTTTAACTATGTTTATAACTTTAATATCTTATATCCATGTGAGTGTGGTTTGCAGGTAAGGAAGTCATTTGCATTATCCGTAATGGGATCCGAATTCAATCCTCACTGTGGAAGTATTACTAAAAAAAACTTAATATCTTATAATTTAAATTGTAAATAGTTTTCTAAATAGTTTTAATAGAAATGTGTTTGTAACTTAATATGTTATAAATTTAATTTAAGATTTTTTTAATAGTTACATAAGATATTATTATTTTTAAAATATAATTCTAAATTTAAATGGATCTTATTGTATTACATTTATTTTAATTAATTACTATTACTATCATGGTGTTCGAACAAATTTTATTAAGGATCAACTTATTGTAAGAGGTAGTCATCATTATAGAGATTTGAATTCGATTAAAGTATCATCAGGAAGCAGGATAAAATGTCCATCACATTCTAAAGATTTGAATTTGTTAATATTGTCTACTAAATTATTGCATTTTATACATGGTTGTATTACAATACTTTAATTTCATTAAAAACTAAATAAATAAAATTAATTTTTTATAAATATAAGTAAAAATTAATTTATAAAAATAAAAATTTAATTAAAATTAAAAATAAAAAACAAACTATTTTATGAAAAGTAATATCCTTTAATTACAAGACTCACCTTTGGATTGTCGTCACATACTTAAACAACCTTTATTTTCCTTCAAATTCACTACATCAATGTTAGATTATTCCCCTTCACATCCAACTACACCTAGGGTGTTCATATTTGGCAATAATATTTGTAAGCATGGAAAGAAATGATCTTTTTATGGACATTAAAACTTTCAAAATAAAATTAATTTTTTTATAAATATAAGTAAAAATTAATTTATAAAAATAAAAATTTAATTAAAATTAAAAATAAAAAACAAACTATTTTATGAAAAGTAATATCCTTTAATTACAAGACTCACCTTTGGATTGTCGTCACATACTTAAACAACCTTTATTTTCCTTCAAATTCACTACATCAATGTTAGATTATTCCCCTTCACATCCAACTACACCTAGGTGTTCATATTTGGCAATAATATTTGTAAGCATAGAAAGAAATGATCTTTTTATGGACAATAAAACTTTCAAAATAAAACAATGTGGAGGTAGGTTGCAGGGTGTTCATATTTGGCAATAATATTTGTAAGCATAGAAAGAAATGATCTTTTTATGGACATTAAAACTTTCAAAATAAAACAATGTGGAGGTAGGTTGCAGGGTATGTGTTTGTTATTTATATTCAATTTAAAATTAAAGTCTATAAAATTAATTATATTTTTAATTAAAATAATAAAAATAATAGGGTAGATGTGTGGTGGGTGTGTTAAATTCCTTTTTGATAAGTACAGTTTTGGTTTTACAAGGGATCATAGTTGAAATAAAACTACTCAATCTTGTGCATTGCTTTGGTTGTAATACACTAAAAAAAAATATTAAATATTTTATAGTGTAATTTTATGGTAGTTATATATTGGATAAGGTTGGCATAATTTAGTTCTAGTGTAGATCAACAATTAGATCCAATTATTAAAGATATAATTAACTATAGCTATAATCCTTGACATTGGAAATACTTATATATAGAGAGAAAACCTTCCACATAAATATACAAGCAATTGTATTTGTATCATATCATAAATGTTAGTATAAATGAGACATTATCACTTACAATATTTTAATTTTTTTTAGTTTTTTGATTGAATTTTTTTACAAATGATTTCTTATCAAGAATATACATTTATAATTAAAATCAATTAAATATTTAAATATCATCTCAAAATATACATGGTAATCTTTTTTTTTTTTTTAAGCGAAAAACCCTTTGTGGGGCCGACTTGGTCTGAGAGACCATGAACAGGGGTTCTACACCGTCAAAGTCACCCGGGAGTCGCATCCGACCCTGCCCGCACCAACATTATCAATTGGATTTTGGATACCCAATTCAGCTTTTTGGTAGGGTGGAGATTTGAACCTGGGACCTCCTTTGGAGGATTGCCCTCTCCTCTCCAACTCGCCTACAACACCTGTGTGTTACAAGGCAATCTTTAGATTATAATATAAATAACATATTATCATATGACATTAGCTCAAAAGGTTAAAATGTAAGATATTAATGGAAAGATCTAGATTCAAATCTACTAGATAATATAATACCAATTTGTGATTCATTGAAATACATAGCTACATGATGTGAGATAAGTTTCAATGCTATGTAACTAACTAACTAAATAAAGATCATCTCAAAATATAAGTTATTAAAACTTGCATTTCCCCACAAACAAAACACCATAACAATCCATATAGAGTAATCTTCTTTATTTATTTTAGCTTTTATATTCTAATTAAAAGGGAAATCAATAAAAGAAAATAAAACTAAAAAGGTATTATAAGAATATATTACACATATTATATAATATTTGTATTCGATATAAATCTTCAAAATTTAAATAGATACTAATCATGTGGCATTAGCTCAATTGGTTAGATTCCTTAACATTTAAAGATGAGACATGGATAATATCCAAGATTTGTTGTACTACCACTGTGTGGTGATGATGTAATCTGGGTGGGGCCCGTTTCAATCTCATATAATCCATTGAAAAAATAAAAATTAAATAGATACTAAACTAAGTAATAAATATTCAATTATTTAAAAGTTAAAAAAAAAGTTATCAAATGATATGAATTCAAGTGATCAAAAACTTAGACTTCTAATGAGAATATCTAGATTCAAATCAAACTCCAAAGGAAACCAAAGTGTTCTTTTCCTTTTTTATTAATTTCACAGACTGCAATTGAGATATTCTTCTCACATATGCAAAAATATATGGAAAAGTTTTACACAATTATGTAAAGGCTTGAGCTTTGCATATTTGGTGCTAAAATAGGTTCTTGCCATGGTTAAAATACAATTGGAAATGAAAGAGAGTTAAAATTATTGTTGATGTTGTGAATAAAAAGGGTTGTGGATTGGAGTAGCAATCTAGTTGTTCATGATATATCTGCCATTTAATCAATTTGGTTCATGGTCTTATCTATATGTATATAGGGGGGAGAGCTTTGTAGTCGATTGATTCATAAATGTGGAAGTCTCCAATGTTCCTATTCATTGCTTTGTTGCCATAGAATGGTATTATAGCACTATGGAGAAAGTACTACAATGCATCATGAGAAATCTTATGTAGATTTAAAAGGACAAACATTAGTCTTATTTTTTCTTTATGTCAACAAATAGAACAATAAATTGAAGGTGGAAATAAGTTTATGATGTTCATAAAGTAATAGTATTGAGTGGTAATTTTTCCGAATTGCAAAATCACCATCACTGTAAGGATTTTGATTAGAAAACCCTCTCTTGCAAAGAAATAGAAATTTCTCCAAGGTTCCTTTTATTTAATGTGTGCTTGAATTTTTGTGAAAATTTGTCAAATAAGTGCTAGGAATACCTTAGTGATTTGCAAATAACTGTTAACAAATTATGCTATGCTATTTATTGTATTACTTTATGCCTGTGTTGGTATTACTTTATTATGCTATGCTATTGATTGTTCATGAAACTTAAAAGAAAAAAAATGTAAATATGATTGGCCCTCATATGACCACGATGTAAAGGTGATTTAATTTGTTTTATCTTGGAGTGTTTTAGGTAGATTTTATCTTCTTTTGTTAAGCAGATTTTAAACAAGTTTTATCTTCTTTAAACCCTGCTTTGAGCATGAAACAAAATATTAAAATCTATCTCTAAATGTGAATATTAAATGATGATTGGATTCATTTTAGCTTGCTTTGAGCATGAAAAGAAAATAAATTTGCATGACTAACTTTGAAATGTAATAGCCTTTGATATGCCATATAAATTGCCCCTCTTTAATGAAATTGTAATTTTCATAAAGAGAAGTTAATTTATTGCTTGAGAACAAAAATGCAAAGCTTGAAATTTGACCTTTCTTCAAAATGTGAAATCATGCTAAACTTGAAATTGCAAAATTCCTTTTAAAATTGAACTTTGTGTGAATTTTTAGAATTTCGAATTTCCCTTAAAATAAAATTGAACTTGCTTAAAATAAAACGTTAAAGCTTATTCTTGAAATCTGTGCATATATTTTTGGAATTTTAATTTTGCTTGCAGATAAAAAAAAAATGAAAGGGGGTAAGTTTAGAGAAATAAAGTAAAAACTTGGAATACATGAGAGAGAATGCTGAAAATATTAAACTACTATCAGTATAATGCTACTTTATCCTACAAAACCAAAGATGTGAGAATTTTTGAATGTAACCTAATTTAATCGAAGTTGCATTTGCACGGTCCAAAATAAACTAGGTGCAATCTTCTACGAAAAACAAAATAAATTCTATGTTTCTAAACATTCGATAGTGCAACCATTAAACTGCATTAAACACTATCTATAAGCCTAAAAAGCATGGAAGGAAAAGATAAGTAGTTAGCCCAACACTCGGAAAATTTCTCCTCCAATTCTGCTTACAAGGTGTAAATTTCTGCAATATTTTGCATTTACAAAAAAAAAATAATGTCCTTCCCAAAAATTTCCAACCCCTGTTTCATGAGTCTCCATAGCCTTTTAACATTTTCTCTCAAACTCTTAGTTTTGCCTTTTTTGGTGGAAAGTCCTTTAATTTCCTCTTCTCTGCTTTGTTTTTACTCATTATGCTTTACGTCTCATTTTTCAATCTCCTTGGTAACTCTCTATACACGACTTTTTCTCTTTTTTTTTCTTTCACTCCCCAATATATGGTGTACATCTTAAGACGCCAACCTTCTTCCCTTATCATCCATTCTTGATGCCGTCAAAGTCACGAGGCACACGCCACGCGTGGGCATTGTGGTGAGTGCGCCCACACAGGATATGGATAAAACCTTTCGTTGGTTGTAGTGGAGGCTAAAAAACACAAAAAAATTGTTCCACGACTTTGTCACTCGCTGCTTTCTATGCAACGATATAGATTATCCAATCCTTAATATCGTTTGAAAATTAATAATATCGCAACAACAAAAAAAACCAAATTTTATGCGTAATAGCATCGTCGTTCGAGGTCAGTTGTGGTAGATATTTGAAGCAACATAGAGCCGAGACACATAATACTGAACCATAGATTCCTCGTTGTTCAAAATGATGAGCATTCCTACTCCCTATGCACTCCACTCATCATAGCGATCGCACAGGTAACGACGTCATAATGAAAACTGCTAGTGATCGTTGAATCAAGGTGAAATGAACACCTCTTCTCTTTCATAACGTTTCCATCTTACAGGCTTTGTACACACCCTACTTTGGATCGTTTTCTTGTAACTCTTTTATTCTTGATTTTTCATTGCTCACGTTTGGCATAAATATCCGCTTTTGGCATCATGCAGACTAGTAGCACTATCTTGTTTTATTTCACCATACCTCGTCTTGGAATTTTGCGAGCATCGTCTATGAGCACCATTGTCGTTGTGAATAAAACCATCTCACCATAAAAATAATTAGAAACACAATTTCCATCCCTTAAACCATCCACGTAGGACGGATAGTCCCTGTATATGCTGCTCGATCCAGTCAACCACATCCACACTGTCGGTCTTCGTGCCCTACGCTATCAACGTAGCTCGATTTAAGTACCTTTGTCCACTCTTTGAGTGGGGTTGTGCAGGGTTTTGGAACGTGACTATCAATCGTCGGTTGCCATTGCTGTTCACCTCCACCACGTCTGTCTACATTATCCATAGTACCTATTCTTTTTCCCACGTTCGTCTAATTATGAATTTTATACAAAGTTTTAGTATTTCGAGCTTCTTTGTAATAAGCTAAGGTCCTATTCTTTTTTCCCTTCCGTAAATCCTCATGTTCGTTGCAAAAGCAAGTCCATGATTAGTTCATAAGTATATGCTTCATGTTATAATCTATGCATTAGAAAGCCTGTGTAAGAGTACACTTGTTGATGCATCGATATCTAGGTTTTCATGCATTATTGTCCCCATCTAAAACCAAAGAATGTTTTGTTATTTTAAGAAAAACCTATATTGCTTGATAATACCTTGAATCCATCATCTCTAGATGCGAGATTATTTTGTTTGATATGTTATCACATACTTGATTTCAGTCAATATACTCAAACTCTATGTATAGACATTTAAGTATTTATAAAGACAATATCACCTTACGTTCGCACCCTCAGGTTATAGGCTGTTCAAGTTTAGTATGAACTGCATTTAGGGATTCCTTCTGTATAGATCATGAACTGTGATGTTCTCTCTCTCCATTATCTTTCGATCACATACTTCGGATGGATGCCACATCTATATGAATCGAGAAGCCAATATTTAATTTTTGACAGTGCCAATGTTGTAAATTCGAAGGGCTAGCAAAAAGACCATTAGAGTTATATTGCTTGATAAACAATGTCTCCACCTAATAAGTTTCGCTCAACTATGAGGTTACCCGAAATTTGAATCAATTTGCGTTGATTGGAAATCTGGTTATTTTCTTGCTTACATTTTCGGATGAATCTTGCCATCACCTTTAGTGTGTAAAATTGTTGTAAATCTGTTGAATTCTACAAACCAGTAAGTCTTGAAATTGCCAAAGCCTTCGGATACCGTGATGTTATGAGATAGTTCCTTCGTTTAGCTCATACCCAAAGAATGTCTTCACCGTCGTAACTGTTCATTAAAGCCACCCAAAAACATTAGTTGTATATTCGTATTCTGATTTCAGGTCTATAGCATGCTAGCGGTATATGCATTGATAATCAATGCTTACTGATAATGTTCTCCCTCTGTCTGTTCAAACCAAACACTGCCTGATGGATATACATTAAATATTTCATCTCGTGTATAGATTAATGTCTAGTTTTGACCAAGTATATATATATATATATATATATATATATATATATATATATATATATATATATATATATTGGGAAGGGTTCAACATTTCTATTATGTTAGAAAGAATCAAACTGGGATGAACATGCCTTTGGAAATTAAACTTATTGATGACATTAATATATGATTGGATCATCATCGAATTTTTGTGCCTCTCCTTTCGCAGTTGAATCGTTTACTATAATATGTTGTCTTATATAAGTTGTTTTCTCCTAGTGACTATGGGAATTTTGTTCCATTTTAACACCTCTTCTTCTATTGATTATGTCGAGTTCTAATGTAAGTTTTTACTGAAACTTCAACTTTGTTCTGAAACTGCTAGGAGTGAATAACTCATTATTTTGCTTCAAAAATTGCCCTCTAAGGAAAATGGTAGGAACCTAGGGTTCCTAGCACATAAAATGATAAATAAATAATAAATAACCTAAATCTAAAAGAATCGCTTTTGAATTGTCGGGAAGTCCCTTCAATGTTTTAATAAATGTTTTATATAATATTTCATGGATGATTGAATGATAAGTTCTTACAATGTTTTATACCCCTCTAGGGTTATAGGTGAAAGGTTGCAATGCTTCCTAACCCTAATATTATAATAATATAATTAATTATTATATTATTTATTATTATATTATTTTATTATTATGACCATAGGATATAATATATTATTATTATTAAGATTATTAATTAATGTTAGGATAGGATCCTAACAGAAAATCAAAATTGATACTACCGACTGGTCCAATTTAATCTGGTAATGTATCTTTCCATTATATCTTTGAGGTTTGCTATCACCAACACATGACAATCAACTTGTACTCGTCCACTTCGATCTTTGAATCACTACATAATAACTGTAGTTGGTGGAAATAAATTATCAGGTTATGTATACCTCACGATCTGTTCAATTTATGGCGTTCGATTGGTCATCTCATAATGCAGCAAACACCTCACTAGAATTACCCATGATGGATGACATATAAGTTTCTATGTCAAGTTATTAGATTTATTAGATATATGGTCAGTTTAGAGACAAACACATGGAAGAGCTTTTGTAAATAAATAAAAATAAAAATAAAAATAAAATATATAATCAAAGCATTATGGTAATTAAAGTTCTTCTCTTTTAGGGTTACTCATATGTTTGGCTTCTCTGGTGACATAATATTTTAATTTGAGATTTATCTCTATTTTTTAAAATGAGTTACGTGAATAATTGTGAATATTATCTTAGTAAGAAGTTAAGTGATGTTGACTCCCTTGTACCCTGTGCCTATGGCATGATCTAGGTGGGTTTGGATTGGATTTAGAATGGAATGCTTTACTGATATAGTCTAGTTTTTTCATGGGATAAACATTAAATCTTATAGTGAAGCATATGAGACCTTTGTGGAGGTTATGATAATAATTATTTTTTTAGGTCCAATAACTTTGTATAGAAATTAACTTATATTGGCTCTGTAGAGATCAAATGGTATTACCTTTACCTTATGTGTTCATGCCTATGTGTTTAATGAAAGTATTTATGTATAAACAAGGATTGCTTTATATAGAAAATGCAGTTCAAAGTTGGGAATGCTTCAATTTATTTATCCAGCTTCATCCTCGTAAATTGAATGATGTAATAGTTTTGGTCATGAATTTATCTTAAATTATATGTTGAGGTTTTTAAATGAGATGAACTATTTAAAAATATTGATGTGAAACCTTTTAATTTTATAAGGATGGATTGGTGTCTCTTTCCTAAGTTTGGGAAATAAACCAAACAAATGATGTTTTGGGTTGTGTAATAATCCTTCTATGCATGTTATAAAGATGGTGAAATAGATCAAAATTAAGATAAATTGTTGATATGAAATAATTTTGATTAAAGAGGGTGGATTTGTGTCCATTATTTGGGAAGAGGTATGGGACTCTTCCTATGATTGGAATTAATCCAAACAAATGATGATAGGATTATAAATTAATCCTTATTGTGATATACATGAACAATGTTTGATTTACCATTATATGTTTGGTGATTGTATTGAATATAAAATGCACTTGGTAAATATGTGTTGCATGATTGCATAAGTATGGCTTGCTTGTGATGCATTGGTATACTTGCATTCGAGTTGTCCTCATCCATTACAAAATCATTTCTCACCTCATGAAGATGCAAGAAAACCAGTGAAGATTACAAGAAGCCAATATTGAAGACTCCTTGATGTTTATTTGATTAAAATCATTGTTAATGTAATTTAAGATGGCTAAAAAGATAAAGCCAAGTGATGTAATATTGAATGTATTTTTATTGCTACTTGTAAATTAGAAAGGAGGTCATTTGATGATGTAAGCATCTCCATTAGATAGCAATGTTATATAGTAAGGAGGCATTGTAAATGATGTATCATTAGGTGTAGATGATGTAATCTTTGAAAGGAATATTAAATGGATGTTTGTTGCATTAAGAATGTTTTCTATTTGCTTACGTATGCACCTCTTTAAAGTTGTAGGAATGAATGCTTGAGAATTGAACATTCAGAATATAGTAGGAGAAGGATAACCTCATAAACAATTCACAAAAACTCATAAACCAAGACCATCACCATAAAAATTGTCAACACCTCAAAGATGAGTAATTCTTATAATAATGTTTAAAACAGTTAATCCCATGATATATGTTAGTAATCATAGTTGCAATAGAATGTGGATTCTCCTAAAATACTAGTCCTTCAAAGGTAGTATGGAGAATTGGTGAAGGGCAATTTTTTGGTGAGGATCCCTATCCTAACTGGTTGATAAAACCATATGATGTCCCTTGCTATATAGCAATAACATAAAGGGAATTAAAGCATTTATATGATATTATCCATCTACCAGTATGGGATGGTGAGATGGTAATGTAGGAATTGGTGTTCCCACTCGCGTTTGGGACTTAAAACAAATTATGGAAGTGGGTGCTTCTATATGTTCAATCTATTGCAAACCAAATTATCTTTTCAATTGGAAAACCTTGTTTTGATCATTATTATAGTTATGTCTCATCAATGGGTGGATACTTGAGTATATATATATATATATATATATATATATATATATATAATTAAGTTAGTGAATAATTTAGGGTCGTTACATTTGGTATCAAAGCCTAGGCTAACTGATAGATTTTAGATAAATCTAGGTTAGTGAAAAGATTTAGGATATGATTCAAAACATGAACTCCCTAAGTTTTGACGATGCATACTTGCTAAGGAGTAGGTCAGTTATTGAGATCACTGATGTCCAAGCTCCTTTCTACCACGAAGTAGATCCACAATCGTTCGAAAAGTGGAAGAGCTAGGCAAACCCCCCTTAATGGGACTTGAACGGTGTACCTTAGACTCTTTCAGGAAAAATTCTCGACATCTATGTCTTAAGACCTACTTATTCCTTATTTCAAGGATGTATAAATCTCAATCGAAGTTAGAGGAAGAAAAACTAGAACTCAACCTAGCAAAAATAACTTTTGGGAAATGACTCTAGTCAATAAGAAATTTTGGACCTTGGAAATGAGCAAATATTAATACAACTCTTTACCTCTAGGTCAATATGGCAACAAGAATGGGAGGAAAGAAGTAAATGACCTCGCAACAAGCTAGTTCCAATACTCCTGAAACTAGACAGATAGGAGTAAATTTTAGAAATTCGAATGAGGAAGTAGAAACATCTTGATGCTATAGTACAAGATCAAATTCAATAGATCTTACAAGCCATGAGTTCTCAACATAACCCCAAAAATAACCAGGAAACATAAATTTCAGATGATAAGGTTGGAGAAGATCCTGAAGAGCGTGTAAGCAGGATCCGTATAAAGAAAGAAAATGGACAATGATATGAAGTATATTAAAGTGACTAAGTTCGTTAGAAAAAGGGGGAGAAAATGTAGTTGAGATATGGATAGAAGATCTGGAACCTCATAAGTCACTACTCCTATACAATTAAAATGATATTTGCTCTTTCTCATTTGGGAGAAAGAGGAATAGAATGGTGGAATTCTTAAGGAATGGATTCTATTGAATTATAACTATCCTACAAACGTTCATGGTTTGTGTAACCCGAAATGTTATGAATTAAACCGATTTGGAACTTGAAGGGAAAAAGCAATTGGGACTTGAGTTATAAATCAAGTCAGGCCTTACATTTTGAGTTGATAAATGATTGGATATGAGGAGTTTGTACCACCATGATGGCTAAATAATGCCCTATGATTCCAAAGGGATGCCTAAATAAAAAGGTAATCCAATGAGCCTTAAGAGGAATAAGGAAGTATAATCATGCTTAAGATACTATTCCAAGGGATTATGTAAGTTTAAATCATGTATAGTGATTTTATTGTCTTAGTGACCTCTTCTAGTTGAAGCGGATCAAATCTAAGATCTATGAATAATCATGGGTGTGGTTATTTCATCTATGATGGTTTTCCATTGGTGTGGTTCTCCATATTCAAGACATTCACCTGGTCTTGGTGGACCATTTGGTGATTTTTCCTTTTTTATGAGGGATGAAACCCAACGCTCTAATCAACGTTCTCATATCCAATTGGTATGAAGGTTTCATAGAAGCTGATCACTTCTACTCAAGAGTGACTCTGATCAAGTCTTAATATCTCTTGAAAATATTTGTCTTGATAACTTATAATCCAATTGAAATGGTACTACCTTGGAACATGATTATGCCCTTACCTCATGATAGGTGAACGTATATGAAATTTTTGTGGATAAAAGTGGTAACATTCTCTTACAATCCAAATGGAATGATTATTTATCAACATTAATGATATGAGATAGAAGTTAGGATTACAACTTGAGGAAATATTGTAATCTAACACTATTCTTGATATACCAGGAAATGGCCCTTAAAGTAGGAAGTGGAGAGAGCACATTCTCTCACAAGATGAGGCAAACTGAAAGCTTTGGATGAAGGTTGAGAATATTAGGCGAAATGGTGGAGGACCTATTTGCAATGATTTTTGAGTTGAAATAACAAGCAAATGACTTGAAGGAACAACTGGTCCAGCAGGGCCAACTGTTAGAGAACTTGGTCAAACAAGAAGCTCAAAAGTGTGAGCCTAAGGCATTGCAAGATGAGTCCAATTTACCTGAAAAGAAACCTATTTTCAACTATGCCATTTTTATAGAACCCGAATGACAAATTTTAAGGAAGAGAAAGAGTGTCGGTTTTATGAAATGGGAGAAAGAACAAAATCGAAAGAAGAAGCAATTTTGCTCCAGGAAGGAATTCCAAAAAATTGAGACTACTAAGTTACAAGAATCATCTTCCATTGAATAGGAAAAGGGAAAGAAACCTGTAGGACCTCCGGGGGGATGCTTTACTTGTAAAGGACAACACTATGAAAGGAGATGCCCACAACATGCAGGAACAAGTAAAATTGTGATGAATCACAAAATCCATGTTGCCACCAAAAGCCCAAATTTGGGAGGACAAGCCACTCTTTTGCTCATGAGTGATGGTGAAGCCCTTGGTCGTTACAATGGGAACAACCAAGATTCTAGAGATTCACTCCAAAATTAGGAGGAAGCATAATATCAATCAGTGTAAGGTCTAGGGAGACCAGTATTCTGGGAAGAATTCCACTTGGGAAAAAGTGGAGGACATGAAAAGACATTTTTCCTACTTATTTGATAATGCTATGTAATAATACAGGTCGATACATTTACCACTTAGGAAAGTAGGAACTAAGAAAACCTTATGTTTTTATTGATTGATATGTAATATTGTAGGAAACACAGAGGATTGTGTTTATTCTAAGGGGGAGTATGTCATGGCCCACCTTGGAAGAACCTTAGTAACATGCTATTTGTAATTGGATAGTTGAATATAATACCTGTTGTGTTTGCATTATGATGTTTTTTAACAAGATAAAATGATGCTGCGTACATTTACTGATGTTCAGGAACATGTATTATCTCAAATGGAAGAAATTGACCATGAGAGATGAGAAGGTAAATGATGACATAGACAACTCAACAGGTAAGGCTCTCATCTCAACCATCACTAGTTACCTCCCTAAGAGCGGTGTACTTGAGTTTAACTCTGAAAAGTCCCACTCAATCAAAGGAAAAATGATTATGGGAGATTTTGAGCACGTTCATGGAGTGCTTGTATGCCATTTAATTGGTTGCATAATTTAAATTGCACCTTAGAAATGCATATTTATTGGTGAGTGATATTTCAATATTTTGGAATATATGTTTTATGCATATAATTTAAAGTATTCTCTAGAGTAGAGATTATTTGTTTTGAGCTCAATTATTTAATTTGATTAACCTTATTTTGAAAAGAAATTAGGTGGATTGTCTTTTATGAGCTTGTCAAAATTTTATTGGGTCAAATTATGAAAAGACCACTCTATAAAATTAAATATTGCATTTTCCTTACACATGGCAGTTTTTGGGATGAGTGTTCTAGGAGATGAGATTCTTCCCTTATCTCTAACAGTTTCAAATAGTTACTTCCCAGACTCTTAATAGTGTTAGTACCCTTGGGTAAGGAACAAGGGACAAAAACCTGCACACACCATATCCCTAGAAAATCCCATGTGCAATAAAATAATATATATATTGTAAGGAACTTGCATGTGAATGAAAAGCTAGAAAATAATAAAATAATAGGAAGAAACTCTCCTATCTAGAAGAAATGGGTCTATAAATTACCTTAGGGAGGAAGAAAATGGGGGCATGCTATGCTATGTTTGGTAAAGCTTAAAGGAAGGCTAGTACGATAGTGGAAGAAGACCTTCAAGCGTATTAGATTGTGGCTTCATGAAATTTCCAGGTGTGAAAGTTTCTACTTACCTCTTATTACTCTCTTATTTAATTGCACTCTGTGTGGATTCTTTTATGCTGAAATAACATGATTATGAATTTTATACAAAGTTTTAGTATGTCGAGCTTCTTTGTAATAAGCTGAGTTCCTATTCTTTTTCCCCTTTCGTGAATCCTCATGTTCGCTGCAAAAGCAAGTCCATGATTAGTTCATAAGTATATGCTTCATGTTATAATCTATGCATTAGAAAGTCTGCGTAATAGGAGTACACTTGTTGATGCATCGATATCTAGGCTTTCACGCATTATTGTCCCCATATGAAACCAAAGAATGTTTTGTTATTTTAAGAAAAACCTATATTACTTGATAATACGTTGAATCCATCATCTCTAGATGCAATATTGTTTTGTTTTATATGTTATAACATACTTGATTTTAGTCAATATACTCAAAATCTGTGTATAGAAATTTAAGTCTTTATAAAGACAATATCACCTTACGTTCGCACCGTCAGGTTACAGGCTATTCAAGTTCAATATGAACTTCATTTATGGATTCATTTCGTATAGATCATGAAATGTGAGGTTCTCTCTCTCCATTATCTTCCAATCACATGCTTCGGATGGATGCCACATCTATATGAATCAAGAAGCCAATATTTAATTTTTTACAGTGCCAATGTTGTGAATTCAAAGGGCCAGTAAAAATACCATTAGAGTTATATTGCTTGATAAACAATGTCTCCACCTAATAAGTTTTGCTCAACTATGAGGTCGCCCCAAATTTGAATCAATTTGCATTGATTGGAAATCTAGTTATTTTCTTGCTTACATTTTTGGATGAATCTTGCCATCACCTTTAGTGTGTAAAATTGTTGTAAATCAGTTGAATTCTACAAACCAGTAAGTCTTGAAATTTCCAAAGCCTTCAGATACCGTGATGCTATGAGATAGTTCCTTCATTTAGCTCATACCTAAAGAATTTCTTCATCGTTGTAATTATTCATTAAAGCCACCCAAAAATATTAGTTGTATATTCGTATTTTGATTTTAGGTCTGTGGCATGCTAGCACTCTATGCATTGATAACCAATGCTTATTGATAATGTTCTCCCCCTATCTGTTCAGACCAAACACTATCTGATGGTTATACATTATATATTTAATCTTGTGTATAGATTAATGTCGGGTTTATATATATATATATATATATATATATATATATATATATATATATATATATATATATATATATATATATATATATATCTTGGGAAGGGTTCAAAAATTACATTATATTAGAAAGAATCAAACTGGGATGAACATGCCTTTGGAAATTAAACTTATTGACAATTGGATTGTCGCCAAATTTTAGTGCCTCTCCTTTCGCAGTTGAATCGTTTACTATAAGCTAATGTCTTATATAAGTTGTTTTATCCTAGTGACTATGGGAATTTCGTTCCACTTTAACACCTCTTCTTCTATTGATTATGTCGAGTTCTAATGTAATTTTTTACTGAAACTCCAACTTTGTTCCGAAACTGCTAGGAGTGAATAACTCATTATTTTGCTTCAAAAATTGCCCTCTAAGGAAAATCAAAATTGATACTACCTACTGGTCCAATTTAATTTGGTAATGTATCTTTCCATTATATCTTTGAGGTTTGCTATCACCAACACATGACAATCAACTTGTACTCATCCACCTCGATCTTTGAATCACTACATAATAATTGTAGTTGGTGGAAATAAATTATTAGGTTATGTATACCTCATGATCTGTTCGATTTATGGAGTTTGGTTGGTCATATCATAATGCAACAAACACCTCACTAGAATTACCCATGATGGATGACATATAAGTTTCTATGTCAAGTTATTAGATTCATTAGATATATGGTCAGTTTAGATACAAATGCATGGAAGAGCTTTTGTAAATAAAAAATAAAAAATAAAATATATGATCAAAGCATTATGGTAATTAAAGTTCTCTTTTAGGGTTACTCATATGTTTGGATTCTCTGGTGACAATATTTTAATTTGAGATTTATCTCTATTTCTTAAAATGAGTTACGTGAATCATTGCGAATATTATCTTAGTCAGAAGTCAAGTGATGTTGACTCCCTTGTACCCTGTGTCTATGGCATGATTTAGGTGAGTTTGGATTGGCTTTAGAATGGAAGGCTTTACTAACGATATAGTCTATTTTTTTCATGGGATAAACATTAAATATTATAGTGAAGCATATGAGACCTTTGTGGAGGTTAAGATATCAATTCTTTTTTTAGGTCCAATAACTTCATGTAGAAATTAACTTATATTGGCTCTGTAGAGATCAAATGGTATTACCTTTACCTTATATGTTCATGCCTATGTGTTTAATGAAATTCTTTTTGTATAAACAAGGATTGCTTTATATAGAAAATGCAGTTGAAAGTCGGGAATGCTTCAATTTATTTATCCAGCTTCATCCTCATAAATTGAATGGTGTAATAATTTTGGTCATGAATTTATCTTAAATTATATGTTGAGGTTTTTAAATGAGATGAACTATTTAAAAATATTGATGTGAAACATTTTAATTTTATAAGGATGGATTGGTTTCTCTTTCCTAAGTTTGGGAAATAAACCAAACAAATGATGTTTTGGGTTGTGTAATAATCCTTCTATGCATGTGATAAAGATGGTGAAATAGATCAAAATTAAGATAAATTGTTGATATGAAATATTTTTGATTAAAGAGGGTGGATTGGTGTCCATTATTTGGGAAGAGGTATGGGACTCTTCCTATGATTGGAATTAATCCAAACAAATTATGATAGGATTATAAATTAATCCTTATTGTGATATACATGAACAATGTTTGATTTACCATTATATGTTTGGTGATTGTATTGAATATAAAATGCACTTGGTAAATATGTGTTGCATGATTGCATAAGTATGGCCTGCTTGTGATGCATTGGTATACTTGCATTCGAGTTGTCCTGATCCCCTAAAAAATCATGTCTCACCTCATGAAGATGTAAGAAAACCAGAGAAGATTACAAGAAGCCAATATTGAAGACTCAATTTTTATTTGATTAAATTATTGTTAATGTAATTTAAGATGTCTGAAAAGATAAAGCCAAGTGATGTAATATTGAATGTATTTTTATTGCTACTTGTAAATTAGAAAGGAGGTCATTTGATGATGTAAGCATCTCCATTAGATAGCAATGTTATATAGTAAGGAGGCATTGTAAACGATGTATCGTTAGGTGTAGATGATGTAATCTTTGAAAGGAATATTAAATGGATTTTTGTTGCATTAAGAATGTTTTCTATTTGCTTATGTATGCACCTATTTAAAGTTATGGGAATGAATGCTTGAGAATTGAACATTCAGAATATAGTAGGAGAAGGATAACCTCATAAAAAATTCACAAAAACTCATAAACCAAGACCATCACCATAAAAATTGTCAACACCTCAAAGATGAGTAATTCTTATAATAGTGCTTAAAACAATTAATCCCATGATATATGTTAGTAATCATAGTTGCAATAGAATGTGGATTCTCCTAAAATACTAGCCCTTCAAAGTTAGTATGGAGAATTGGTGAAGGCTAATCCTTTGGTGAGGAGCCCTATCCTAACTGGTTGATAAAGCCATAATATGTCCCTAGCTATATAGCATTAACATAAAGGTAATTAAAGCCTTTATATGATATTATCCATCTACTAGTATGGGATGGTGAGATGGTAATGTAGGAATTAGTGTTCCTACTCATGTTTGGGACTTAAAACAAATTATGAAAGTGGGTGATTCTATATGTTCAATATATTGCAAACCGAATTACCTTTTCAATGGAAAAACCTTGTTTTAATCATTATTATAGTTATGACTCATCAATGGGTGAATAATGAGTATATATATATATATATATATATATATATATATATATATATATATATATATATATATATATATAATTAAGTTAGTGAACAATTTAGGGTCGTTATACTAACCAACATCCAACCTCAAAATCTACACTGCAAACTCGAGGGTAGGGACCTATCACAATTAGCACTCAAACAACCAAAACTCCCAAAACAAAAAAATTTAAGGTGGGTCCCCAAATTTGGGGTAAGTTTTGCAATGGCCACAACAAATGACGACTCTATTGGAAAATGCTCCTGAGCATTTCGGATGAAGGACTCAGTTCTAAAAACCAAATAAAACCAAAGATTAGAGAAATATACACTATATAGCAACATTTAGAGAAAATGGGGTTAGATAGCTTCAACGAAAACAAATGAAACATTTGCCTTTGCTCAGTGTGTGGAATGTGATTCGTTTTAGCATTCTTGAAACCATCTAGATTCCACCACCTATTTTGCATTTAGGCTATGAAGTATTGCTCATAAAAAGATTTTTTTTTTAGATAGAGCCCTATTTTCAATCAGGTTTCTATAGCCCCAGTAGAGTTTATCTAAATTACCCTTGTGTTTAATTGATATTTTGCAAAGCCCCCCCTTTTTTTTTTGAACAAGCTTTGTCGAGACAGAGCCCTACTACCATTCAAACATCTATAGCACCAGTAGAGTTTATCCAAACCTGGTGACTGATTTTAGCGTGTTTTACTTTGCTTACCTTTTTTTAAATGGCTTTGAAAAATTTTATGCACCATATGGGTTAAAAAGTATTTGAAGCCAGAGATGAGCGTGTTGGATTTTTTACCTTAATTTGCACACCATAATGATTTCATTCTTCAATATTTCAAAGGATGTCCCTTAATATGATGTGTTCATGTGTAGCTTTAGCAAAATGATTTAGTGTTCCAAAATTCACTATCTTAGTCCCAAAATCTAGGAGTGGTTACTAAACAACTCCATCCCATTTTCTTTGATCCATATGATCCCAAAATAGGCAATTCACTCTACATGACAAAGGAACACAAAAAATATAGTCAAGAGGCCATAAAATAGTAGCTACCACAAACAATCACCACAAATCAAGGGAGCGAACCCAAAATGCAATACTCGAAAAAAAATCAAATCCTAACCTAATGAAAATTGACAAGAAAACAAACACAAAACTTTCCAAACAAGAAAATAAGGGCAAAGCACAAAAAAATAAAGCTAAAATAAAAGCATGAAACCCAAAACTATATTCAATAATATACAATATGGTACAAGATACAAAATTTAGTCTATCATTTCTTTGGATCCCAAACACGATTAGCACACTTTAAAAGACATACATCATGATATGCATGCCAAGCTTTACAAAAATCCATCCAAAATAAGACTAGGCCACACAACACTAAAGCTCTCATCTTGCCTCTCTCACCCCACCAATTTGTTTCAATGATATTAGCAATTCCATGTTGAAACTTTGATTCATTAAATTTACAAGCAAATACATGATTTTCAATTATCTTTTGCTTATTCAAAAAGGTGTAAATTTCAAAACCTGATTCATCATTCCAACTTGAGTTCTCATCTTCACAAACATATATGAGTTCTTTCAAATAAGAAGCTATTTCTGAAAATTTTGAAGCCAAGTCATTAACTACATCTTTAGGCCAATCATGCTTATGCAACAATTTACAAGCATCTAGGATATCTATTAAATGAGGATCATTATAGATTTTTATCCTAGATTCCATTATCAATTGTTGATGAATTTGATTTAGTAACTCAAAGGCATTTACTTCCATCTTGTTTAACATGGCAACCTTATTACTCGTGTGAGGAGAAGTCAACTCAAATTCTTTGTTCACCAAAAATGGTATTTCATTATCAACATCATTTGAATCCAACATACCATTATGCAAACTCTTACCTGGATTTCAAATGGTTGAACATAAAAGGTGAGATTCTACCTTTTGTACACTTCCATTTACCAGGACTTGATGAGGATTTGCAATTTTTTATTTTTTCTCATGATCTCTATCATTATCATCTTGTATCCCTTTACCTTCATCAATGACCTAGTTTTCAAACACACAAAAATTAGGCGCCCAATCAAAAATATGTCCATATTTTTCAAACCATAACTCTTTCTTTTTTATAGCGAAAAACCCCTTGTGGGGCCGCCTTGGTCTGAGAGACCACGAACAGGGGGTTCTATACCGTCAAAGTCACCCGGGAGTCGCACCCAACCCTACCCGCACCAACATTATCAATTGGATTTTGGGTACCCAATTTAGCTTTTTGGTAGGGTGGAGATTCGAACCTGGGACCTCCCTTGGAGGATTGCCCTCTCCTCTCCAACTCACCTACAACACCTGGGTTTTCAAACCATAACTCTTGTTGATAAAAAAAAACAATATTTTCTTTTGGATGAATAGAAAATTCTAATTCCTTGTTAACCACCAATGGTATTTCTTGATTTGAATCTCCATGACCATCATGCAAATTTGTACCCAAATTTTTAGTGGTCAAGAATGGAGTAGAAGATATTACCTCTTCCTCATCCATAACAAAAGAATCATAAGAAATATTTACCATTTCTTTCTTTTCTATTTCAGCAAGGTGTTCCATAAAATCATATTCAACATGATCAAATTTTGGAACCTTTTGTATTTTTGCAAGTGGCATGTCATTTTATGATTGTACATGAATTGCAAAATCTTCATGTGAGAGAATTTTCAGCATCCTACGTATCAAGTGAAATAGAAATTTCATTCGTAAGAGTATGAGAAACAAATAATCCCTTATATCTTCCCCAACCATTATAATAATCTTCTTCTAAATCCAAGGAATGAAATTCTATCGTGTTTTTAAACGACATGTGATTCTTTGATTGTACAAGAATTGTAGGCTCTTCATGTAAGATAGCAACTTTAGTGTCATGCATATCAGATGAAGAAAATTTTTATCAGAAGGTATAAAAGAAACACATTCCTCATATCTTCCCCAACCATTATAATAATTATCTCCTAAAATTAAAGGATGAGATCCTATCAAGTATTCTACATAATCTTCATATTCATCTATTGATTCCTTTTTAAATTCACTTTCAACCACTTTTGATGGCTCTAGTATTTCCAAAATTGAATCATCTTGTTGCATAGACAATATAAGATCCGTAGATGAGACAAAACTTTCAATTTTTTGCACATCAACATCAAGTGGAATAGAAATTTCTTTAGAAATTGTGAAAGAAGTAAATGATTCCCATTATTTATCTAGAATAGTAGAATCATTATCCTTTTGAAATATGTGATGAGATTCCATCCCTTCGTTCATGTTATCTTCAGATTATTTCTTAGATTCATCCTCCTCAATTCTTCTTTAGATTCATCCTCCTCAATTTCAAAAAATTCATCTTCTTTAGATTCATCCTCCTCAATTTCAAAAAATGCATCTTCCTTAGATTCAAAAAAATCATCTTTTGATGGGTCAAGGGTTTCTTCAGTGGGATCAATTCTCGTATTTAGATTTTTATAATTGTCCCAATCCTCCTTTGTAAATAATGACTCTAAGCCATTCATTTCTATTTGGTCATTATTTGGAACATGTTGGCTTTCTTGGTCATCCATTTTAACAATTTCATTTAATTCTATGGAAGGTCTTGACCTATCACATATTTCAATGCTAGTTAGATCTAGGACTCCTCCATTGTCTGAAGACTCATGCATTTCTAAAAATGAACCAATATCTACATTTTGATGGACTTGTTTACCACAATCCTCATTGGCTCTGAAACTTGCACCTTCTCTTGGATGATATCTAAGGTGTTGTAATATTTGGACATTCAACTTTATCCCATTGATTTCTCACATTAGATATCATTTTATTCAAGGGTGCTAGATTGGATGGTTGGTATTGGTTGGAATCCATAACTCTTGAAGAACAACTCATCATAGGAGAAGGTTGTGTATCAACCTGAATCATGGGTGGTATCTGATTTAGGGTTAAGTAATGATAATTGACCCACATTAACCCCTTTCAAAATCCATCATTGTTCTACGATTATTGCCTCACTATAGGCTCTAGACAAGGATGGATATTTAAGAATTCTCCTTAGAAATATAGAAGTTAGGGGTTCTAAGGCTCCCATGTATATTTGAATGGCTTATTATTTTGACATAAAGTAATGTGTCACCACTTCTGTATACAACCTATGGAATCTATCATTGTATTATCTTGTGGATTCATTAGGCTCTTTATAGATAGAGATAAAATTATTTAGCATCATAACTAGGTCAACTAGTTTTCCAAAATGGCTAATAAACGTTGCTTCTAGTTGAGCCCAAGAAGTGATAGAACTTAAAGGTAAGTGTATGTACCAATCAAACACAACCTCATCCAATGTGTATGAAAACAACCTACAAGAAACATCTTCATGTATAATTTACAAATAAATTAACATGTACTTGTATCTTTGAATATGTTCCTCAACCGAGGTCACATCATGCCTAAACTAAGGTAAATATTCTTCTACACCTTTAGGGATTTTATGGGTAGGAATTTTTAAATGGTAATAATAACCACCTATCCAGGATGCCATTCCTGTTGGAGTGAGCATTACCATTAGTGGACCTTAAAGAACATAAATTTAATGCCAATTTTGTTAGGCAAAGAAATATCTTGCAAAGATAAGCATGAAATGACTAACATTTTTTAAATGAATAAATCATGTTTATCCATTATAATGCATCAATTAAACCATAGCAATAAAGAATATTCTCCAATTTGCAAAAGGTTAGCCTCAATGCATCATCAAATAAATAGGTTTCCAATCAAGGAATGTGATCACCTGTAAACAAAACCTCGTTAGTCAAGACCAATGCCTTCAAATAAACCTTTCAAAGAAACATGAACAATTTAGCATTTAAGCAGTAATTAAAATGACCAATTTAGACCCTCCTTCTAGTGCCAATTCTATTGAGTGGTAATTTTATCCAATTGCAAAATCACCATCACAATCAAGATTTTGATTAGAAAACCCTCTCTTGCAAAGAAATAGAAATTTCTCCAAGGTTCCTTTTATTTAATTTGTGCTTTAATGTTTGTGAAAATGTGTTAAATAAGTGCTAGGAATACCTTAGTGATTTACAAATAACTATTAACAAGGGGCCTGTGTTGGTATTACTTTATTATGCTATGCTATTGATTGTTCATGAAACTTAAAAGAAAAGAAAATGTAAATGTGATTGGCCCTCATATGACCATGATGTAAAGGTGATTTAATTCGTTTTATCTTGGAGTGTTTTAGGTAGATTTTATCTTCTTTTGTTAAGCAAATTTTAAACAAGTTTTATCTTCTATAAACTTGTTTTGAGCATGAAAAAAAGATTAAAATCTATCTGTAAATGTGAATCTTAAATGATGATTGGATTCATTTTAGCTTGCTTTTAGCATGAAAAGAAAATAAATTTGCGTGACTACCTTTGAAATGTAATAGCCTTTGATATGCCATATAAATTATTCCCTTTTTAATGAAATTATGATTTGCATAAAGAGAAGTTAATTTATTGCTTGAGAACAAAAAATAAAAGCTTGAAATTTGACCTTTCTTCAAAATGTGAAATCATGCTAAATTTGAAATTGTAAAATTCCTTTTAAAGATTGAACTTTTTGTGAATTTTTAGAATTTCAATTTTCCTTTAAAATGTAATTGAACTTGCTTAAAATGAAATGTAAAAGCTTTTTCTTAGAATATGTGCATCTATTTTTGAAATTTTAAATGTTTATATATATTTTTATTTTGCTTGCAGAAGTTAAAAAAAATGAAAAAGGATAAGGTTAGATAAATAAAGTAAAAATCTGGAATACATGAGACAAACTGCTAAAAATATTAAAAGACAAACTACTATCAATATAATGCTACCCTATCCTGCAAAATCAAAGATGTGATAATTTCTGAATATAACCTAATTTAATCGAAGCTGCATTCACACGATCCGAAATAAACTAGGTGTAATCTTCTATAGAAAATAAAATAAATTCCATGTTTCTAAACATTCGATAGTGCAACCATTAAACTGCATTAAACACTATCTATAAGCCTAAAATGCATGGAAGGGAAAGATAAATAGTTAGCCCAACACTCAAATTTTTTTCTCAACCCATGTTTCATTTTGCAGTATTCTGCTTACAAGGTGTTTGAATTTATAACCAAAAAATAATGTCCTTCCCAAAAATTTCCAACCCATGTTTCATGAGTCTCCATAGCCTTATTAAATTTTCTTGCAAATTCTTAGTTTCACCTTTTTGTGTGGAAAGTCCTTTCATTTCCCCTTCTTCGCTTTTTTTTTTACTCATTATGCTTTGCAACGTCTCCTTTTTCAATCTCCTGGGTAATGCTCTGTACACAAATTTTTCTCTTTTTTTTTTAAGAAAAAAACCCCTTGCGGAGCCGCCTTGGTCTGAGAGACCACGAACAGGGGATTCTACACCGTTAAAGTCACCCGGGAGTCGCACCCGACCCTGCCCGCACCAAAATTATCAATTGGATTTTAGATACCCAATTCAGATTTTTGGTAGGGTGGAGATTTGAACCTGGGACCTCCCTTGGAGGATTGCCCTCTCCTCTCCAACTCACCTACAACACCTGGGTATCTCTTTTTTTTCTTTCACTCCCCAATATATCATGTACATATTAAGACGCTAGCCTTATTCCCTTATCATCCATTTCCAATGTTGTCAAAGCCACGAGGCATGCACCACGTGTGGGCATCGTGACGAGTGTGCCCACATAGGATATGGACAAAACCTTTTGTTGGCTTTATTGGAGGTCAAAAACACCAAAAAAAACTGTTCCATGGCTTTGTCACTTGTTGCTTTCTACGTAACGACAGATTATCCAATCCTTAATATCGTTTGAAAATAAATAAGCTCGCAACAACAAAAACAACCAAATTTCATGTGTAATAACATCGTCATCCGAGGTCAGTTGTGGTAGATATTTGAAGTGGCAGAGAGTTGAGACACATAATACTGAACCACAAACTCACCACTATTCAAAATGATGAGCATTATTGCTCTCTATGCACTCCACTCATCATAGCGATCACACAGGTAACAATATCGTAATGAAAATTGCCAGTGATTGTCAAATCAAGCTAAAATGGATAATGCCTATTTTATTTCATAACGTTTCCATATTACAAGCTTTGTATGCGTGCTACTTTGGAACATTTTATTATAAATCCTATTTTATTCCTGATAGTTCACTGCTCATGTTTGACACGAATATCCGCTTTCGACATCATGTAGACTAGCAGCGCTATCTTGTTTTATTTCACCATATCTCATCCTAGAATTATGCGAGCACCATCTATGAGCACCATCGTCATCATGAATAAAATCATCTCACCATCAGAATAATTAGAAACATAATTTCCATCCCTTAAACCATCCACATAGGATATATAGTCCCCATATACGCTGCTCAACCCGGTCAACCACATCCACACTATCAATTTTCATACCCTGCGCTATCCACATAGCTCAATTTAAGCACCTTTATCCACTCTTCAAGAGAGACTACATAGGATTCTGGAATGTGATTTTCAACCATTAGTTACCACTATTGTTCACCTCCACCACGTTTCAAGCTCACTGCCACATTAGTCTGCATTATTCATAGCACCTTCATCATCCAAGTTTCCCTTGTCAATGCGTGGTCCACATCCGATTCAATAGTGTTGATGTCAATGTGGCTACCCCAGCTTCGATCGCGTGTTCATCCCCATCACATTGATAGTCTACAGGTCTCAAATGTCTGCCATGCATGTCATAGTCCACAGGTCATCCAGTCCATATCATGGTATTTATCATGACATTCACTAGTCCACATCGCCTGCCACATGTCATTAGGTTTCCATATCACTAGCTGCATCCTCCAGAATGGTCTGCCGTTATCCTCGTCCGTATTTCCCTTTATAGACCTGCATGCAACATGAAAATATTAGACCTTAATTCAATAATTATTTTTAACAAGATGTAATGCAATTGTTTGTTAAAGTGCATGAAGAAGGGCATATATATTAGAGTGCCCAAAAGAACTTCACCTTTTGTTTTTATTATATTCATTTTTTCATTTTTTGTTTTTGTTTTTATTTTTATTTTATAATATATCTTTTTATTATTTATTTTGTTAATATATTTTTTATTATATATATATAAATGTATATATGCATATTTTTTTTCTATTGATTTATTTATTATTTATTTTTATTTTATTATTATTTTTTATTCATTCAAATTTTGGTTAAACTAAACTCAAATATTTGAATTGCTTTAACTCAAATTATTAAAATCATCCAAACAGTTATAGATCCAACCAAAATTGAAGATAATCTAAAGAAAAATAAAAAGAGGCCCTAACCAACATCCAACCTCAAAATCTACACTACAAACTTGAGGGTAGGGACCTATCACAATTAGCACTCAAACAACCAAAATTTCCAAAACAACAAAATTTAAGGTGGGTCCCCAAATTTGGGGCAAGTTGTGCAATGGCCACAACAAATAGTAGCAACATTCAAGTGGCAATTTATTTTTGATGTCTATTTGGTGCTAATTACTACTTTTTGGAGAGATTGGATATTGATAATTACTTGATGACTAATACATAGGCCAAGGTGGGTAGTTTTTGGTACTCTGCAATTAGGGTTCCAAATGAAAAAAGGCCTTTCAATTAGTGTAATTTCTAGCATAAAAGCAAGCAAGTTTCTTGATTTTTTCCATTGGTTGAATCCTTGAGTACTTGAGCTTGCTTTTTGTTCAACCTATTATATAATATAATTTTCATAGATGTGGGCTAAGTTTCTTACAATTTGATTGACTTGATTGGTGTCTCGAGCAAGAGGCTTCTTCGAAGCTTTCTCTTGAGCAATCCCCTCCAATCACACAAATATTTATATGAATAAGCTTACCACACTACCACATCTTAGGGATGTGGTTTCACTATCTATGACTTTCATTAAAATTATTGTTTCTTATGGATATGAAACCTAGCATTGCTCTAATGTCATGCTAGCATCAATAAGTTTTATTTTGTGATCTTAGATGTTAGGATTCTCCATCCTAACCTTATTATTTAGTTAAATTAATTATTTAATTATTTATTAATTATTTGTAAATAAATCATCATCTCCTTCCATGGCAGCCATAGAATAGATATAAGGATAAGGTATAGTTCTTTAGGAAGGACATCAAAAAAAGAATATATTTTATTTATATACATTGGAGGGAGCCCCCTTATAAGCGACACTATGATCCTTTACCAAATAGTGATTCATTTTTAATCCTGCAAATTCTATTATTTTTCCATTGTTCCCATTGTAAAAGTCATGATAGAATCTGAGGTTCTATCATTTTGGTATCAGAGCTTGATTTCGGGTATTATTGGGCCATTTTAAACTTGCAACCGGGACTTCATTTGTCAACAATCAAGTATAAAAGTGAGCGAGTTCTCCCATCTATGCAATGCTCATCGGTGTGACACATCCATAAGCAACACCTCCTCACAAAATTATGTGGTGAGTTCAAAGCATCAACATGATAACAGACGATCGAGGTCACTCCCAGATCTCCCATCAGTAGAAATCATGTTAGCTAGATATTTTAAAGGTGATTCAAAACTATTTTTTAGCGCAGACATCGTCTCTAGAGAATAGCCAAAATTCGGTGAGAAAACAAAAAAAAATTAAAATAACCAAAGTTAAAAATAAAAATTACTAATTTTTCGTTGTTGCAAGTTTTTTTTGTTGATGGTTAAATTTTTAGCAACCAGGAAGGCGTGGGTTTATCCCACATTCATCCTGGTGAAGGAAAGAAGGAGAAATATATTGGGGTGACCACATAAAGGGAAGTGACTAGAGAAATATATTGGGGTGACCACATAAAGGGAAGTGACTACCATTCAGTAGTCACAAGAACCTGTGAACGTTCCAACTCTCCACTATTCACCTATCTCATACTCCATTCCAACTCTTCGTTGTTCACCTATCTCATGCTTCTCTCTTCTATCTGTTGCTCATCTCGTGCTCTATATCTGATTGTTAGCTATCTTGTGCTTTATACTCGATTGTTAGTTGTATTGTGCTCAACTTCTCTATCCGCTTACCTTGTGTGCTCCACTACTCTATCCAATATCTACCTTGTACTTTGTATCATCGGTCACCAACCTACCTTGTGCTCCATGTGTTATCAGTCTACTTGCCACCTCGTTCCACCATCAATCCCTAGTTGTCCCGTACCTTGTGCTTTGTACCTTTGTATGCTTACCTTATGTGCTCTGCTGCTCTATCTACTATTCATCTTGTGCTCTGTGCCATAGGTTACTAGTTGTCCTTCGCTTTGTGCTCTGTACCGTTGATCACCAACCTATCCATTGAGAACTATAAACATTGGAAATCATGCCAAAAAATGTAAATGTTGGAAGTTGAAGGGGTTCAAAATCAAGTTGCTAAAACCATTTTTTGGGGGCAACTACATTCAAATTTTGCCAAAATTTAAAACTAAATTTTATTTAAATTTTGTGAAGACTTGAATTTTGCAACAACTCCTCGAATGGCTGACAGACGAAGATCACAAGACCCTAGTCTCAAAAAATTGGATCATGATATTCGCCAACTCAAAGACCAATTTTCTCAAGTTAATCTCATCACAATGCCAGACTTTGAAGAAAGAATGACTGGGCTAAACTTGAAATATGATGCATTAACTCAAAGTCTTGACAAAATAAATCAAACTATGGCACTAGCCTTAACCAATCAATCTTCAAATTCACAAAGCTTAGGCTCATCAGGAGGGTCAATGTATCAGGTGCATCTTGGGGGTCCACAAACATTTATCCTTTCAAGAACGACTAAATTGGATTTTCCCAAATTTGAAGGAGGCGATCCCACGAATTGGATTTATTGGGTATAACAATACTTCTCCTTAAACTAGATTCCTGAGCCATAAAATGTTTTTGTATTGCATCTTCCATCTAGAAAATGATGTTATTGAATGATACCAATGGTATGAAAAGACTAATGGCATGCCTACTTGGATAGACTTTACGTGAAATCTATTGGTATGGTTTGGCCCTAGTATTTTCAAAAATTTCACAGAAGCCCTTACCAAGTTGTGTCAAACCACTTTGGTGCACGAATACCAAGATCAATTTGAAAAATAGCCAATCGCACAACAGGGCTAGATGCCTCATTTTTCAAAATTGTTTCATCAGTGGATTAAAAGAAAAAATTCTACTAGAAGTACAAATGTTCAATCCTAGTACCATGATGCAGATCATTGGATTGGCCAAATTAGCTGAAGATAAATTCAATGCTCAACATCAAGTAGGGAATAACCTATTACGAAATCACAGTTCATTTACACTGCCACCAAACCTAATCGAACCTTACCAATTAAATATCTTAGCTTTGAGGAAATAAAGGAACGACAAGAAAAGGGCCTCTACTATTATTATGATGAGATATTTGTGTCAAATCATAAATGCACTACACAAAAGTTATATATTCTAGATGCAGTTGATCCTTGTAATTCAATAGAAGAAGAAAATGAGATAGAAGTAGAAGTAATGAAGGGTACACCCAAAGACAACACTGAGAATACACTAGAAGTTTCTTTCAATGCCCTCGCAAGATTTTACTCTCCACAAACTATGAGAGTTCAAGGTACTTCAAACGAAAAAATCTCATTGTGCTTATTGACTCCAACAATACACATAATTTCATCGACCCACATGTGGCCAAAAAAGCTAACTGCTATATACAACCCTATAATAGTTTTGAAGTCATGATCGATAATGGGGGAAGGATTGCCTATTAAGGGAAGTGCCAAAATATTAAGCTCACCATGAACGAGTATAACATAAAAAATGATATGTATGTGCTTCCATTAGGAGGAAGTTATATCGTCCTAGGGGTGTAATGGTTGTGAACACTCAAAATAATCCAATAGGATTATGAGGCATTATGGATGAATTTCACAATAAAAAACCAGACATATATTCTTAAGGGATTATAGTCAGGCCCCTCACAAATAGTGAGTTCTCACCACATGGAAAAAATTATTCGTAAAGGAGGTAAGAGAATGGTGGCACAATTATTTTCTATTCACCCAATTGAGAAGGAACAAAATGAAGTGATAAAATTACAACTCCTAACATGTAATTATGGAGTATTTGATGAACCAAAAGGGTTGCCCCCACATTGTAGTCCTCATGCTATACAAATTCTTCTTGGAAATCAACCCCTAAATATTTGACCTTATCTATATCGCTACCTACAGAAAACTAAAATTGAGAAACTTGTGTGGTAATTATTGAAGGCAGGTATTATTCGACCTAGTGTTAGCCCTTATTCGTCTCCCATATTGTTGGTCCATAAGAAGGATGGATCATGGTGCCTATGTGTCAATTTTTGTGCTCTTAACAAACTCACAATCAAGGACAAATTCCCCATTCCTGTTATTGATGAGTTATTGGATGAGCTTCACAGTGCTAAATACTTTTCAAAACTGGATCTAAGGTTAGGATATCATCAGATTTGGGTTAGAGAAAATGATATTCCTAAAAATGCCTTCAACACTCATGAAGGGCACTCTGAATTTTTGGTCATGCCTTTTGGTCTTACTAATGATCCTTCAAAATTCCAAAGCTTAATTAATCAGGTATTTTACCCTTATCTTCAAAAATTTATTTTGGTTTTCTTTGATGATATTTTGATTCATAGCAAGACTTGGGAGGATCACTTGGTTCACTTAGAACAAACCTTAAAAATCTTGGGTGAAAACCAACTATATGCCAAATGCTCAAAATTCTCTTTTGGGCGGTAAGAGATTAAGTATCTAGGACATATCATTTCCAAAGATGGGGTTAAGGTGGACCCCCTCAAAATTGAAGATATGAGAAATTGGTCTACCCAAAAATCATTGGAAAATTTACGTGGTTTTCTTGGATTAACTGGATTTGTTAAATACTATGACAAGTTTGCAACCCCATTAACAACTTTACTTAAAAAGAATGCTTTTATTTGGTCCTTTAAAGTTGATGATGTTTTTTCCAGATTGAAGGATGCCATGTGTTCCACTCCTGTGTTGGCCATACCATATTTTTCCAAACCCTTTGTGATTGAAAATGATGCTTCTGGATTAGGATTGGGTGTTGTTATCATGTAGGAAGGGAAATTGTTGGCATTTACTAGCAAAGAATTTTTTGGGAGGAACTTGGCCCGATCTACATATGAGAAAGAAATGTTGGCTATCATTCATGCCATCCAACATTGGTGACCATACATCATTTGTCAAAATTGAATTATCTGTCCCGATCATCATAGTTTTAAATATTTTTATGAGCAGCATATATCCACCCCTGAGCAATAAAAATGGATCGCTAAATAATTAGGGTATGATTATGAGATCGTGTATCACAAAAGGAAGGACAATATGGTTTTTGATACCCTTTCCCAAAAATTTGAGGATTTATCCCAATTGCAAACACTCTCATCACCTGTTACCCAATGGATAGACTAGGTAACAAGGAAATGGATTAGTGATACTTCAACGCAATCATTAATTCAGTAAATCCAACAAGATCCCACCAATAAACCTCACTATACTTGGAGCAATGGTATGCTTAGGTTCAAGGAGCGTATTTTTCTATCTCCTACCTCCTCATATCGAACTAAAATACTCCATGAGTTACATGCCACACCTACAGCAAGACATTTTTGATTTATTAAAACTTATAAAAGGGTGGCTCGATCTTTTTATTGGGTAGGAATGAAATGAGATATCAAAACATTTATTGTCGAATGTGAGGTTTGACAACGAAATAAAGGAGAGACCATGGGTACCTCTAGACTTCTTCAACCTCTCCCTATTCCAACCAAAACATGGGGTGATATTTTAATGGACTTCATTGAAAGTCTTTCCAAGTCTTCAAGAAAAAGGGTCATTTTTGTGGTGGTGGATCAATTATTTAAGTATACATATTTTTGCTCCTTAGCACATCCTTACAAGGCTATTAACATAACACAACTATTCCTAGATAACATTTTAAAATTTCACGGGATGCCTTCCACCATTGTCAGTGATCGAGACCCCATCTTCACTAGCCATTTTTGAAAATATTTTTTCAAACTCCAAGGCACTCAGCTTCGTATGAGTTCAACTTATCATCCCTAAATCGATGGCCAAATAAATATTGTAAATAAATATTTAGAGACTTACGTTGTTTTGCTTCAGCTCAACCCATTCATTGGATAAAATGGCTTCCCTTTGTGGAATGGTGGTATATACTTCATACCATACCACTATCAAAATGATGCACTATGAAGTCCTGTATGGCCAGGCGCCACCAAAACTCACATCTTATATTCCAGGGTGTACAAATTTTCTAGTTGTAGATTATGAGATTTCTACTCGAGCTAATATTTTTCTTCTTCTTAAGGAGAATTTACTCACAATACAACATCGAATGAAACAACTAGCAGATCAACATCGAATCAAATATGATTTTTGAGAGGACGATATGGTATTCTTGCCTCTTCAACCTTACCGCCAAACTTCTCTCAAACTCAAAGGTTCATATAAATTTACCCTAAAATTCTATGGACCCCTCAAAATTCTGCAACCCATAGGACTCGTGGCCTACAAGTTGGAATTGCCCGCGTCTTCCAAAATTCATCCTGTGTTTCATGTATCTTACCTAAAGTCGATTGTCAGTTCACACATCAAAACACAAAATAAGTTTCCTATATTTATCGAGGATGGATCCCTCGTGGTTGAACCTGAAGTAGTATTGGATCGCCGCACCCTCTAACTTTGCCATCACACCATCACTGAAGTTTTGATTTAGTGGCGAGGCTTCACCCCCAAGGATGCTACTTAGGAAGCACTTCATTAAATCCAAAAACAATCTCCTCACTTTCCACTTTGAGGATACAACTTCTTTTAGGAAGGGTGGCATGTTAGGATTCTCCATCCTAACCTTATTCTTTAGTTGAATTAATTATTTACAAATGAATCATCATGTCCTTCCATGGCAGTCGTAGAATAGATATAAGGATAAGGTCTACTTATTTAGGAAGGACATTGGAAAAATAATATATTTTATTTATATACATTGGAGGGAGCCCCCTTATAAGCGATATTGTGATCCTTTACCAAACAGTGATTCATTTTTAATTTTGCAAATTCTATTATTTTTCCATTGTTCTCATTGTAAAAATCATGATAGAATCCAAGGTTCTATCATTAGACTAGTGCTAAAAAGGCATTAAGGTGGTTCTAGGGATATGAAACAATTAGGGTGCTATGTAGCATCATACTAGTGCCAATTGAGGTATCATTTTTATCATCACTCAAAATTTAATGAAATGAGAGGGGGAGGGGAGTATGTTAGAGGAGATGTTTTAACTCTATGTTATAAATAACATTAAGGTAGTAGTCTGATCTGAATCATCTGAGTGCGTACTAGATCGATGATGAATGTATGAATCTCAAACGACCAGTGGTCCCCTTCACACAGGGTCAACAATAACAAAGCAAAAAGGATTTGGTGGAAGCAACCCCTATGGTTTGAACCCTACACTTGTGAGTTACTAAAAATAGTGTGGTTGTGACCAAATCTCCTATGTAACCAAAAAAAAATATTAAGGTTGTTATATTTTATATATTTACAAAATATATTATATGTTTGAAAGGAAGGAATTAAAGGGTGATTAATTATAAGTTAGGATGGGGTATGCTAAGGGGTCGAGTGTAATTAATAAAATAAATAAACAAAGCATGATTAGCTAAGAACTTAGTGAATATTTGGTCCTTGGATCTAGTTGTCCTTTGTTGTGCTTCCTATTGAAAACATTTATTTTAGGCATCAATGACTATACATTTACAAATAAATATAGGAGACCTTTTTAGTTTTCAAAAAACAATTTAAAACCATATGAACATGCATTTTAGTGATAATTTGCCACTCCTTTATAAAAAATTTATTTGATAATTAAATACCACTTAGCTAGACACAACCTTGTATAGAATAAACTATAAAATCCAACTCCACAATAATATAGCATATGAAACCTAATCCTGAAATAAATAATAAAACTTCAAGCCAGTCAAAAGTCACCTAATTGTTAGAAACTTATAAGAAGACTAGAAAATATGGATGTTGAAGGATAGTTAATAACTCAAGGTAATTAATAAAAAATATTGAATGTCCTATATGCAGAGAGTGCACGGGGAGCGCATGAAAATGAGCATGCAGGCTGTGGCCAACACACAACAACAAGTGTGAAAGCTACAATGAGGATGTACATGGGTAACATGGCTTCTAAGGTGATGTGGAGGCAGGTGAGGGTGAATCCCAACCAAAGATCCAACAATGAAGATAACACTTCTCTTTGCGAAATGGGTGTAAAACCTAGGTGCAATCAAGCAATGGAACAAAGAGATAAATTTGGGTACAATATTCACAAAAGAGATGCAAACCCTAGGTGCAGTCAAGCAATGGACTAAAGCAATAAATTTGGGTACAATATTCACAAAAGAGATGCAAAACCTAGGTGCAATCAAGCAATGGAACAAAGCAATAAATTTGGGTACAATATTCACAAAAGAGATGCAAACCCTAGGTGCAATCAAGATGGTTGTTCGTAAACCATCTCTTTAGTCTGTGAGAAAGCCTCTTCGATCAAGAAATATTTCTCAAGGATCTTTGGGTTCACAGGTGGATGAACCCATACCCTCTATCGAGATCTCAGAGGATGAACTTGGGCTGAATCTGATTGATCATGAATCCTGAACAATTATTTGCAAACTCAAAGGTAAAAGACCAGGCTTGGAGGATCTCAAAAGATACATTAAATATCGGTGGAGTTCAGATTTCCAAGTAACTTTCCTACCCAAGATTTTTTTGATTTAGAGGATAAATATATGGTAATAGATTATAAATATAATTGATTTTTGGAACAAAGGGATGTCTATATAAGACCTTGGACTCCTAATTTAAACCCCTTTATAGAAGAAGTTAATTGCTTCCCACTCTGGGTGAATATTTATGCTCTCCTTGTGGAGTTTTGGGGATAGAAGATATTCACCAAAATCAACAATGCCATTGGTTCATTCCAGTATATGGATGCCCAAACTAAGGAAAATTTGTCTAGTAAAATTAATATGAGTAGAGCAAGTTTGGCTATTTGGATGGATGTTTCAATTCCTGGTCCTTAATCCATTACTATCTCCTCGAGCAAAGGGGAATGGCTCCAAAATATTGAATATGAAAACTTCTCTCTAAGATGTTATTGTTGTCAAAAATATGGCCACTTGAAGAAGAGATTCCCGAACATCCAATCATGCTTTTATTCCTCCTTGGTGGAGAAGATCCTGAATGCAAATGATTTGAAATATTCAAATATCCCAGTTTAAAAGAAATAAGCTCATCCTCTAGATGCACCAATTATCCAACAAGAATCATGCGAGCAACAAAATTCTCAACCTCAAAAAGAGAATTTGAATCAAATCATTGATAAAATCCAAATGGTTACTAAAGAAGAAGCTCATCCTCTAGATGCATCAATTGTCCAACAAAAATTATGCGAACACCATAACACTCAACACCAAAAGGAGAATTTGAATCAGATCATTAATAAAAGCCAAATGGTTACTAAAGACCATCCAAATGATTCCATGCATAAGATTAGCACCTCAAATGATATACTTAAAGCTAATTATGAAATAATTAATGTCGGTGAGTTTTTTAAAAGTGAAGATCCTACAAAACATGGTACAACTAGATATTACCTTAGGATCTTGAAGTGCAAAAATGCATTCTCAAATCTTGCCACCCTATAGGAGGAAGAATCTCTGCTACAAAAAAAAATAATCAAACTAATTTCCTCTTTGATGGATGACTGTTATGTTTTTTTCTTCTTCTATCTGCTAGAGTTATGTGTCATGTAAGGGTTGTTCTTGTTGTTAGTTCCTTAAAAAAAATTGATTATGGAACCTTAGTAGTTTGAGGAAGATGGAAAATATATTTGATATAAAATAAAATATAGGTATGCTTTAATTGATTTGTTATAAATTTAATGAGAGCAATGTATCATTTTTTTTGTAATGGGAGTGGCCCCTAATAGAAGCCACACATAGCTTATTAAAAAAAAAATATTGAATATCCTATATATTGTTGGATGATGTTAGTAATATATTATATCAAAATTTTAAAAATTAGAAGCATTAGTGAATGCATGCATTTCTATGCAAGTTTTTTTTATAGGATCCCCATCACAAGTTTCAATTTGACCTTCAATATCTATAAATAAATCTTTTCTATATTTGAAAATCTGACTCCATTGCTTGAAATTGATTTCAATCTTATTCTTAATAGTTGGTTTATGGAGTATTATTAAATAAACTTATTTAAAATGGCTTTTGTATATTAATATAACTTCATCTTGTTTATTTGATATTCCAAATTCATCACTTAAAAATGAAACAAACTTCCTTCTACTTGAGCTTGGTATATATAGTCTATATAGCATGATAACCTAAATATAGAAAAAGAAATCCACTCAAATAAACAAAAAGTAAAAAAAATACAAAAAACCATGTAAACAAAAGGTGCACGAATGCGTAAATAGATCAAGATATACACATATAGAGTGATGGAAATTCATTTCAACCCAATAGAAGTTGATGCTAATTACTAGTTATGTGTATATATGCTCTTGCTTGAAGTTATTGTGAATAATGATTTTTGTTGAAAAGTGACTTTTATTACTTAAAAGAATAAAAAATACATTGATCACAAAAAATGGGTGGTATGGAAGCACACCCCAAAAATTCAAATTGAGAGTCCATCCAGAACCATGAACAGGATCTGGGTCTTACAAAGAAAATATTAAATAACCAAAAAGGTGGGAACCTGTTGGTCACGAATCTGCCACAGGAAAGGATTTTATACTAAATGCACCCTAGACCCGTCTAACATTGAAAGGTTGAGAGAAAGAAATGTCTCTCAGACCAATCTCTAGAGAGGGCTAGTTCCCTTACTAATCTAAGCTTGATGAAGACTAGAGTTACTGGAAAGGAATTATAAATGTGCAGAAAGAAATGGGAAATATAGTCGTAGGCCGAATTTATCAGATTGAGAAAGAATAACAACAGAAAACTTCAAGTACGATAACAACATATAATAGAAGATATCAACGTAATCAACTTACAACCTTGCACATAAAACCTCCAAGATCACATTCCAGAACTCACTTCCACACTAGCAATATTTGAACTCAGAAACATAATTTAAATTAAGCAGCAGATGAGAAATATGAGCATATATTAGGAATGTATATGACAGAAGAATAAACTACACAGAGAGTTGCTTGCAAAACCAGAGGCCAAATATCTTTCATTCATGCAAAGAACTTCAAAGCTTTTAGCAAAAGTCTCTCTCTCGATATCTCTTTCTGAGATCTACATTGATTTATATAGAAGTCTTGCTTCTTTACAACATTAAAAATATGCAATGAACTTCCTCAAGATCTACAAAATGTGCAACAAAAACAAGGAAATGATCCCCTTAAACTAGCCTCGGAGAAACCAGAAATTGAATGAAATAAGGAGTCGGTCGTCTTCATTAAATGGTCGTTCTTGAAACATGCTTGGACCGTTAGAAAAATTATGAACAACAGCTTTGGATACTAAAATATTTAATTCTGGTGGCTTGGACATGTTCTTCTACCTTGTTCGCATTGGAAAGCAGCAAAACATTTAATTTTGGAGTTCTTTTAATCCTTGGAAATCGCAAAACTTCATCGAGCCATTTGAAATGCTTTCTGGCGCAAAACTGTAACAGGTCACGAAAACACGACATGTCACGAAATCGCGACGCATCTCTGCTCCATACACTTTTGTCACTTTGGGACCACGAAAATCAACCATGTCATGAAATCGCTACAGGTTCGGCTCCTTTGTTTCCTTCGCTACCTCAGCTCGTGAAAATGCAACGCATTGCGAAATCATGATGTTCCGTACTATTATGCTCTTTCTCCGCTCTGTTCTCACGAAAATGTGACAAGGCATGATTTCGCTATGTTCTTCATCCATGTTGTTCTCTTCACTGCTTCAAATCGTGAAAACATGACACTGCACGATTTCGCTACACCTTCCTCTTTTTTGGCTGTGTCTCACTTACACGTCGCGAAAACAAGACGAGTCGCGCTTTCGCTACGTTCTTCCATCGGCATCTTTGTTTCATCTCTGGGTCGCGAAAACCATACAAGTCACGAAATCGCTACACTATCTCCCCGCTGCTCAGTCTTTGCTTCTATGTCGCGAAAATCCGACATGTGATATCGCGGAAATTTTCATCCACCCTGTACGGTCCTGCGTCTAACCCGCAAAAACATGACAAGCTTGCCTCAAGGGGTTTTTCAATCTCCATCATGTCACAAAATCGCGACAGGTTCTATCTCCTTGGAATTTACTGCTCTTAGACCGCAAAAATTCGTCATGTCATGAAATCATGACATTTCGTACAATTTGGCTGTCTTCTTGCTACCTCCCCGTGAAAACGCGATAAGGCGTGAAATCGCTATAATTTTCTGCACTTGGTCCTTTAGCCCCAATATGTCACGAAATCGTGACGATTCTATGTTGCTAGACTGCACCTCCACAAATGTCATGAAATCGTGACGCCAACTTCTTTCTTGCCCTCATCTTCAAAAAATGTCATGAAATCGTGACGTTTTTCATGCCTTATGACTTTTCTTTCAACTTTGTCGCGACCACGCAACACGTCACGATTTCGTGACGTTTTTCGTCTTTTGTGCCTTGTTCAATATTCTGTCGCGATATCGCTACAATTTTTATTGTAATCACATTTTGCTTAGTTATGTCACGATTTTGTGACCTTTTCTCTGCTTTGCTCCATGGCCATTGTAAGTCATGAAAACGCGACATGTCACGATTTTGCGACAATTTCACTGTGCTGCCCCGTTGACCATTTTGACTGCGAAACTCCAACACGTCGTGATATCGCGACAACCTCGCTACTTTGCTGCTGTTGACTGTGTTGACCGTGATTTTGGAACACGTCACAAAATCGTGACATTTTTGACTTTGCTTCTCTCTCCTTGAAAGACCCGCGATAATGTGACATGTCGCGATATCGCGATAGTTTTGAAACTGTGCTCTCCATGCTGCTTTTTGTCGTGAAATCATGACAGTCTTCGGACTTAGCCTTTTTTTTGCATCAAAAATAGTAAAGGAGTGAGAATTTCAACATCTTATGCATGAATAATCAACAATCAAATAAATGTGGCAAAAATGCCAACAGAACCCCTAAACCCTAATGAGAAACAAAACCCAACTTATGTCAAATGAGTGGATGGATAAGAAGAGACTCTAGCCATCGACCAAGGAAAATATACCTAGTGATCCAACAAAGTCTATAAGTGCTCTACTCTAAGAGCCACCTTGTTGGCTTGGGCTTGAATCTGCAACATCACATTAGAGAAAATCATAGCTTTTGCATAAGTAGAGAAGTCTGTGGAAACATTCTGATTAGCAAATATAGCACTATTATGATCTTTCCAAATGTGAAATAAAATATCTACTCTAAAAAAATGCTAGATTTGATCAATACTTGCAGACATGTTGGTCCTATCCCCAAGGAGAACCATATGCCAAGAAAACTGAAAAAGGTTTGAATGGTTAGAAGAAGTCATGAATCTAGGACTAGGCTATTTGGGCTCTAAGGAAAAACCAAAAAAATTCTTAATGGACTCTCACCACCGACAAAGGAGCATTTGGGGGTTTCACCCTGAGGGGGACTAGTCATTCTCCAATTAGCAATCCTTGAAAGAGCAAACACTAGGAGAAATGAGCCAACTTATGTTCAAGAGCTGCATCCAAAATAGAGGAAAATATGTGTTGGTAATACTTGTTAGAATACTAAAGGAACCAATAAGCATTGATCATGGGTACCATGGGTAGATGAGGAGAAAGCTAGAAATACTCATTTCTAGGTTTGTAATTTCTAAAAGGAGTATCTAGATACCACTTCCAATATTTCTACCAAGGGCACATACTTATAACCCCAATTGCATGTAACATATCATATGGAACTGCCTCTTGAACTTCTTGGAAGGTCTCCTTGTCATACTCTTGTATATTGAATTGAAAATTGACTTCAGGCCAAGAAAGGTAGTTTTTGGAGTGGTTGGAGAAAAGGTTAAAAATAACCTTTACCCCTTTGCAAGAAAATGCAGTGCCTTAACCTAGGAAATTTTAGCTAAAGGTTGATCTTGATGCATGATAATTGGAGACCACCAAAGTAAAATATTTTTTATAGATAGCCCAATCTGCAACTTGCTCTCACTCCATTAGAGCCAAGGTTTTATAGACTCCTAAGCCTTCCAAATACTTTTGGTAATACAGGTACCTTGAATCTAAAGAAGCACTTTCATAACCAAAAGTGAAGGCAACCCAAGCCCTTTCTAGGATTTTCTTTTGTATACGATGCCTAAGGAAATACAATTTTGGAGAAATATTTTCCAATCTTCATTTCCCAACACAGCTCTGATGATCCATGTGGCATAAAGGACTATTACTTTTCATTGGGTATCAATAAGGCCCAAACATCTAGAATTCCATGGAAGGAAAAAAAATTCCTGGGCCACAAAATTCCTAAGCCTTTCTTGTTTACCGAGGCCTACACATAATTTTAAAGGAGCTTGTCCATCTTTTGGTAAGAGGCTTTGGGCAAGGCTCAAAAAGACGAATAGTATACATGAGTAGCAATGAGAATTTTGGAACATACCTAAAATTTATTAGATAGCGACAAAGGCTTCGAAATCCACTTGTGCAACTTATTCTCTACTCTAAAAAGTGTTGCAACAACATAGACGAAGAAAACTGAAAGGAAAAGAGAATGCCCAAGAATATAAACATTTCCCAATGTTGGATTCATCTCAAATTAAAGTGTTTGCACAAAAAATGGTCTGTAACATTGACTTTTTTGCCACTAGATGCTATATCCAAAGGCTTCATAAAATGTGTCAAGACATTACAAAGCATTATCAATGTTACTTTCCTCTTTAGAGAGTGTCAAGAAAGAGTATTCTACAAAATATCCATTGAGAATCTACTAATAAGAGTCAAAAGGGAAAAATCCCTTTCACTCTCCTATGAGAAATAACATTAGCTACAAGGTATCCAAATCCTCCAGCTACCAAAACATGGAGGGCCAAAGTAAGAGTGCACCATTGACTAATGTATATATAGAGACCGAAAGGTGAGGAATTGTGGCAATTAATCATCAAGTAGGCTAATGCATCTACAAAAACCATTTGAAAAAAATAGAGAAAGGTGGGTCCAAAATCGAAAGCCTACAACATGGCGAGGGTGAAGGGCCATTCAATCCTATCATATGTCTTAGAAAAATTTATTTTAAGGAAGATGAAATTTTATTGTGACCATCTTACCCATTCCATGCCTTCCTAAATAGCAATTATGTTATCCAATATGTATCTGCCCTTGATAGATCTAGTTTGCTTTAGTCGAATGATCAAGGGGAGCAAATTGTTGATCTTAAGAGCCATGGCCTTGGCTATAATATTATACAAGACATTGAGCAAGGTAGTGGGCCGCTAATTGCAAATGTCCTTAGGGTATCTTATTTTAGGAATAATCTTAATATTTCCCTTATTAATCAAATGTCCAAGAGAACTAGTCCTAAGAGTCTTTAAGTAAACTTGGTGTAAATCTAACCCTATAGTATCATATAAAATTTTATAAAACTCATAAGGAAATCCATCACATCTAGGGGCCTTATCATTGGCCATGGAAAAGGCAGAAACTTTAATCTCTTCTTGTGAAAGGAATCTATAGTAGAGGGCTTGCTAGGATGTAGAAAGATGACAAGGAACCCCTCTAACACATTTTTGAAGGACTTGGGCTTGGGCTAGGATGGGTTCCTGAGCTTGAAACTATTAGAATATATTATATCATTTTGCTATCATAGATTAATTTAGGGGGAAGTTATCTAGTTACTTCATGCAATGTAATAAATTCACAAGTGTCAATGTGCAAGTTGTATATGTGCAAGTTATCCCTTGTACAACTAGGTAGAGTTTTGGCTAAGGAATCTATCTTCCTATATAAAGAGCCTCATATCTCTACTTGAATGTATCACTTTTATTCATTCAATAAAATGTTATATTGCTTTGATCTCTATCTTTTATTGTAATTGAATGCTGCTAAAGCCATCAATGGTATCAAATCTACGATCATTTGTAGATAGGAATAAGAAAAGTTATTACTATGGGTTTTGCAAAATAGATGCACCTTTGGACCTACCACTTGCAAATTCCATTGTTTTGAGATCGTGTGAAGAGCTCAACAAGAATAAGGAGATAAGAGAAGTTTTTGATAAGTAGAAGATTTGGGACAATTGTCACCATCCAACAACAAACCCAAAAAGGAGAAGATTTTGGAAAGAAGTGCCAAATTTCCAAGAGGAGAATAATCCACAAAATCCTAAGGCTCATGAAAGGAAGTTTGAGACCATATTTTAGTGGAGATAAACCTGTTCAGGGCAGCTTACAAAGAGTTGCAAGATTTTACTCAAGGTATCAACTTGGTGAACTTAGACACTAAGATCTACATCCTCTACAAAAGTGGAAAAAGAGCTTTGAGGAAAAGGTAAGTAACTATTGGAGCAAGTAGATTCACTAATTGGATTACTTATCAGATTTGTTTAAGCACCTTAATTTGGATTAAAATTACAAAAAAGAGAGTTGAATTACAGTATTCAATAGTACAAAAAGAGAAAGGTTCCTTTGCATTTCATTTGTACTTTAGGATTTCAACTATCTATCGACTCCCTATCATCTACTTTGGAAAACAAAAGAAGACTAGGTCCTACTACCTTGCTTATAAGGAAATTGTAAAATAATTCTTGAAAGATTTATTTCAAGTTATTCTTGATTAGTTGCAGTAAATTGATTAAGTGCATTATTTTTGAGAGTTTATTGGAGTGATAAGGTGAAATTGTAGTGCATTAGAAGTAAAATATTATTAGATTTATTTGCACTATTATATTACTCTAAAAAATATTATTGTTTGTGTTCATGAGAAGGGTACAAAAACAAAATTTGTCAAAGTGTCTAAAGACACTATTAGTGCACAAAAATTTGCAACGTTCAGTGGCCAATAGAAGCCACCATATCATATCAAATCCTCCAAGAATTAGAGAAGAAAGTAGCCATCGAATATCAACAAAGGAAGCCTCAAATCGAGACTTGGTGAGTCTCAAATTCAAAGCACAATAAGGTTTCTGAAACAAATATATCGTGTAGAAATATACAAATAAAGGGAGCTTCTATCAAGTGGTTACAAGCTTGGATTCATTTGCAAAATATCCAAGAAAAATTAAGAAGGTGTCTAATCAGAGATACAACCTCAAAACCCTTATATTGCATTCAAAATTCTGCCACAAAACCAAAAATTTAGATTTGAAATGAGTACAAAAGAATGTGCAATAAAGGTCATTTTATATAAAAATACATTACATTGTGTTGCACTATCCTAATATTGTTTATACAGGGGGAGAAGGCAGATTTGAAGGTGCCTCAAAGGCACTACAATCGTTGGAAAAACCAGCCTAAAGCATCCATATGATAGCACTAATCCAAGCATAGCACAAGGAGCCACTTAAAGGGATCATTCTCCTAAATTCTGGATGGTCGAACCTGCAAGAGACAAGGTGAAAAATCAAAGGGAGAGACAACATAATTTAAGAGCAACATCATCTATAGAAGGATAATGTAAACAAGTACGAAAAGAAGAAAAAATTAAAGCACCATTGGAGTGATTCTTACTCGACATACGTTGGCTAAAATTGGTGCTCAAAGACTCCAAATTATTGCTCCACATCCTAGCTAAAAACACTGCAAGTGAATGAAATAAGAGTTGGGGATTTTCAAAGTTAAAAGGAGCTCCAAAGGGCCCGTTGAAACAATGATAGAGATGATGTCCATGCAGAGAAGAAAATGGTATTTGTCACTAAAGGTAAAATCTAACGCTCAAATGAAGCGAGAACTCATATTCAAGAGAGGAGTTACACAAATAGGCTTGTGCATTGAGTGTATGGGATACACTTATCCTTTGGGAGACCAAACATTTTTATAAAGAACATAATGTTCATATGTTACTTGAAGGAAGATAAACGTTTATTTGGCATCTAATACTCCTCAAGAACTCGAAGGGAAACAAATGTGCCACTTGGAACTTCAGACAAGAATGTTTTCTATTTTAAGGATGTCAATGATCAAGCACAAGAAAAAATATTCATCTTCATATTTATCACTTCGTTGTCTATGTGCACAGGGCCAAGTTGTAGCATGTCAAGAAGGTGAAAATGCCTTCAATGCTCAAGTCACGCGAGGTCAAAGGGAGAGTCTAAACAACACCAGATTTGGAATGCTTTATACAAGGATAATCTTCAAGCGATTCTATTGGAGGGTACAATCAAAGCATTCAAAGAATCTACATCAATATTGCAACCCCAGGTCATCTGAAAACAACATCGATTATTGCTTGGTAAAAGGTAAAGTTCATTCTATTGGAAAAGTAATTACATATTACATTAACAATGAAATATTAAATACATAATAAAAAGCCCATAATATGCCTAAGACAAAATAGACTAACCATACTAACAACTTACGCTAACAAATAAATAATAGTTGTTAGCGTAATAACAACTTAGGACAAATATAGAATGAACCTAATATTAGCCCTAACAATATAATATTCGCTAATAATAATTGTTAGCGAAACTACTAACCTAGGATAGAAAACATATAATGTATTAATAATCTACCCTAATATAAGAATATGGGTAATATCCCAAGTAATGGAATACTTACCCTAACACCCCCTTTATTACATTATTTGGGATAACATTAATTACCCCCCTAATGTGAAAGAGATAAATGAAAGATGTTGGTTTGCTGGCTCTTACTTTATCTTTGGCTTTGGCTTTGGATCATGGCTTTGGATCATGGCTATGGCTCTGGCCCTAAGGTTACCTCTAGAATAGTACCTCTGGAACTATCTCTGGATCTACCTGTAAATCTACCTCTGGATCATTGCCTTTGGATTTGCCTATAGATCTACCTTTGTAACTTTGTCACTAGGTCTATCTTTTGGCCTGTCTCTGGGTCATTACCTCTGGGACTGCCACTTGGTATGTCACTGTATTTGCCTTTAGGTCTACCATATATTTTACCTTTCTTGTAGAAGCTATACAAAATTTCTTTCATCTTGGTCCATTGTGTGAGATATTTCCATCCATAATCAATATGAAACTTTTTGGCCATTTTCACTTTGTACCAACAATTTATAGAGTAATAATTTCTACATCCACATGAATCACAAGGATGTAATTGAAGAACACAAGCTTATACTGAGAGTGGGGGTGAACAGTATAAGACCACTTTTTACTTTTCTTTTCCAAATAGTATTAATCAATATAATCAATGAAAATATCAATAACAATAACTAAAGCAATGCAAAAATCATCACATACAATAAAGACACCAATTTTAATGTGGTTCACCCAATGTGGGTTACATCCACAGAGAAAATATTTCACTAAAATTTTCTCAATCAATCTCTTGGGAATCCTTCCCAATTACAATGTTTATGGACCTCTATCCAAAGGAGATGTTGATCCCCTAAATCTGGCTTGTGGATCTCTATCCATAAGAGAACTCCTTCTCCTCTGCTCTGGTTGGTGATCCTCTAGAAGACTACTTCCTCCACTGCATTGGATTATGGATCTCTCTCCACTGAAGACTATTATCCCCACTCAAAAGACTTGTCCTTACTACCCTAGTTGATGGATCTCTGTCTACTGTAGACTACTATCCTCTCTGCTCTATCACCTCTAAAGCTTTGTCTCAATTCTGTACTAAACATAGTCCAGTCGGTCTAGCACAACGCTTCTCAACTCTTGTACTAAATACAGTACAGTCGATCTAGCACAAGTCTACTCAAATATGCACTAAACATAATCCAATAGATCTAGTACAAATCTGCTCAATAGGTCCACTCAGAACCTGTTCAAATCTGCTCAACATGTCCACTCAGAACCTGTTCAAATCTGCTCAATAGGTCCACTCAGAACCTACTCAAATCTGCTCAATAGGTCCACTTAAAACTTGCTCAAATCTACTCAATAGGTCCACTCAAAACTTTCTCAAATCTGTTGAATAGTTCCACTCAAAACCTGCTCAAATCTGCTCAATAGGTCTACTCAAAACCTGCTCAAATCTGCTCAATAAGTCCTCTCTAGGACTTAACCAAATCTGTATTGTAAGCTTCCACAAAAGCTCACACAAAATCAGTCCACAAGTCTTCTCAAAGACTTACCTCAAATCAACTTAATAAGTCCACACAAAAATTGTCCAATCTCATAGAAACATAGAGAGAATTGATAGAGACTCAATATGTTCTATACTCAATGCTCAATCACTTTCCCAACTCAAATCAATCTCATAGAAGCATAAAGAGAATTGTTAGACTCAATATGTTTTATACTCAAAACTCAATCACTTTCTCAACTCAATCTTATAGAAGCATAAAGAGAATTGTTAGAGACTCAATATGTTTTATTCTCACAACTCAAATCAGAATATAGAATAGTTTGTTTCATGGAACTTGAACAATCACTTCATACATCCACTTGACTAGGTTCAATCAACTCTACTCAACCAATCACTCAAGAACCAACTCTCACTCACAAACCCTAGTCCAAGCATGTAGCCCCAACTCAAAATATTCCCAACAATGCTCAACAAAAAATCTCACATAACAATGATACTCATGATATTTTCAAACTCTAGTTCAAGTTCTTTGCACAATCCAATGGCTTCAACAACAATGCTAATAAAACAAGGTTTTAATCACAACACTTGATTTTAGAAAACCTTGAAGCATTAACTCATACACTTTCGAAAAGGAAACCCTAATCAAATCCTTTTCACTCCAATCTTAATTTTCAAGAAAGCCAATCAATCAACTCAACCAAAGAAGAATTTGCCCATACCTTTTTGTTTGACAAGGAGTTGATCTCACAAATCTACCACAGTCACAATTTATTCTTTGCCAATCTCAAGAAGGGTTAGAGGACTTTAATAAAACACAATACACAATGATGACTAAAATACACCTTATCACTCCAACTTAAATAAGGCATCCATCAACATATACAAAAACGATTTAACCAAATACACCTTATGATCTCCCAATTAAAACAATATTTAATATCAAAAATATTGTCAATACATTCTCCTTTTCATATTAACTCAATGGTAAAAAGCCCTTTTAAATTTAATAGCTCTCCATCTCAAAAACCTCACAATACCTTTATTTTTAAAAATAAAGTTTCAACACCTTAATCCTTCATTTAATCAAAAACTTAACAATTAAAATAATCATCATTCATTACCCCTTATAACTCCAAAACACCATAATACACTTAATAAAAACATAACCTTGACTCCCAAATTGCAACTTGCATACCTCAATCTTCAATTATAACCTAAAATTTTTTAGCATAAAAACTTCAAACCTCCTCAAAGCTCGAACCCACGACCTCTCAAGTTATGCATACCCTTAGTACGTTTAGTATCTTCGAAACTTCTCTCAACCATCTGCGCCCTCCGCTTGATAGTCATCCCTCTTAACTATTTGACCCACTAATCAATGTTAGTGTTTGGACTACACAGCAGGTCTTGAAACTAATCTACCTTCATCAAAACTCGCCAACCAATCACTCATCAGTCAATCACTCACTTGCTGCACTGTCAACCAATCACTCGCTTGCTGTTTCAATTTCCTCATCGCAAGGGCTTTTTGCATAATGTTTTAATATCGCGGTATGGTCTACCTTTTCACATAAGGATAAATGCTATCCATGCTTTCCATCTATTTTATCCTCCCAAAATGACGAATCACCCTTAATTCTTTTCATCGATCGATTTTATCTTTGTGTGCATAATTGATCTTTTTTTAATCTTTGGAGGAGCTCCGGGAAACCTTTTTAATTTTTCTTTCGATGGCTAATAATAATTTTCAAAACTTCCAAACACTCTTAATATATTATTGCCTTGTTCATCGTGACATCGGTGCGTGGGTTGTGAAGACCTTCGTTTGTATTTTATGCCCTTGTCGAGCCGTTTGTCCTTTATGCCCTTGAACTTTTTAATACATGCCTTCAATGTAAACGTTAGCCCTTAGAGCTTAGTTGGATAATATTTAAATTATTTAGATAATTTAAATTAAATAACCTCTTATTTTGCTTCACATATTATTTAAATAAATATTATGAAGCTCCATCCACCTTTTGTATTGCTCTTTTAAACCTTTTGCATCAATAGTGGTTCGTTCCTTGACATCGATGGTAACTTGACATTAATGATGACTTAATCTGGCGATATCAATGACAACTTGACTTAGGGACTCAAAATGTCCAATAGTAGTTTTCAACACCTAGCTGCCACATCTCCTATTCTTCCACAATGATTGCAATAATGCTTTGTAGGAGTTGTAGAAGATTTAGGTTTTTCAAACATGGTCTTACTAGTACTTTCTTGTCCATTATAGCCAAGGCCTTTATTCTTTGGCATGACACTTAGCATTATTGGAGTTTTAATGCCTTGTCCATGTTTACCTAATCCTTTACCATTGAATCCCATTTTGTTCATCAGTTTGGATCCAATGCCTTTGGTATGTTTTTCAAAACACCCAAGTTCTTCATCTTCATCAATGCTTTTAACAATATAGTATTTGTCACTATTGATGAGATTATGGAGCTCTTTTTTAGGTTTTTTAGCTTTTAAGTCACTAGTGTTGCAACTAAAATTTTATCTTGTAACGAGATCACCTATGCTACAACTGATATCTACCTTTGAAGGTAAGAGGTTGCTTGTATCACAACAAGCATTGGCCACAATGGGCTTTAGGTCACTTGTGTCACAACAAGCATTGACCATTAGAAGCTTGACCTTTGGTTCCTCACTAATGTCCCTTTTTGTTTTACTTTGGGCAATGTCAAGTGCAACCAATGACATGTATATTCCCCTTATAACTTCAATAGGGATTAGAACACCATTCATCTGAAGATCTCTAGAAGCTTCAAAATCATTGAGAATGGAACTTACACCACTGCGTAGTGTGAGAAATTTTCCATCCTCATAAAAATCCATCCCTTCCATCTCTAGTGGAAAGTAAGGACCTTTAACTGATTTTGCACATTCAGTTAGTTTTGGGGTATTCTTTTTCTTTGATTTACCCATATTTTAAGGTGTCGGTCTCTACCGAAAATACACCTTTTACAAAGTGATTTTGCAAAAAATTGATTAAGGTGGCTAAGGTGTCAGTCACTGCCAAAAATGCACCTTTACAAGTTGTTCCTCCATTTTTGTAAAATAACATTGGATGTAGGAAAGAAAATGTATTCCCCCTTAGTGCAAAAAAAATTGCAATTATGAAGCCTCAAAGGCTTTTACAATGTGCCTCCCTCACTCAAATATAAAGTGGTTGCAAAATTTTATAAAAAATAAAGTTACCAAAAATGTAAAATTTTTGTTTTGTTTTGCTAAAAAAAAAAAATTGCCAAAAAAAACTTGTAATAGCAACTTTTACATAAAAGTTGTCAAAAAATAACTTTTGAATCTTAAATGCAATTTGACCAAAAATAAGCACCACTGAAATGTTTTTAGAAAAACTCATCTTCTTATTGATGCCTATGAAGTTTGAACACAAAATCTCTTGGGAACAAGAGCCTTAATACCCGATGAGCATCCAACTCAGCTTTCAACGCCGATGGAATGAAGGGACTTCATGACCTCTTTGAAGTTATCTTCCAGATCCAACCAAAAAAAATTCTGCTAAAAAAAATACAAATTGTTCTGTCGCTAGGAAGATTCAAACCTCGAACCTTCAGGATATAGTGCTCTAGCACCTGGGCAGAAACCAGCCATGCTACTAGCCTTGATGAGAGGAAAAGTACAGGAGTTTGTATTGAATCTTTCCACGCTTCACCTATGGCCAATTTTTGTCGTCTTCACTTGTAACACGCAGGATCTGCACACTCCCTGTGATGTTGAATTTTTTGAGTCGATTTTTAATTTTTTTATCATCTACCGGGTGATCTCTTTTGCACCTACGCAAACAAAACGAATTCAATCTCTTCTTCTAGCGATGATGCACTGTGACTAATCAAGGTTACAGGATGAAGGGTTCTACGATCGAGAATCAGTACAAAATGGCAGACAAATCAAGCCATTGCAATTCATCATTGGATTTTAATTGAGTGATGTAAGACCCTTTTTTTGCTGTAAATTATGCCACTGCGCACTTTCCCTACGATGATATATCCATGAGAGCAATGATCCACATTTGGTGAAACAATTTTGTCAATGCACACATGTCTCTTATGAAATCAATTTCTCCTATACCTAATTTTCCCTACATTCCCATCAACAAAGGAACTAAGAATTGCTCCTGGATCTGTGTCGATTAAGTTTTGTAGGTGCTTCTGTGTTTCGATCTGCTACGATCAAGGTCAATATGATGGTAATTTGATGGATTTGGGTGTGACCAAGCATGATTTGAATGGTGTTGGTTGCTATCCAAACCTTAGTCCGCTGATCGATGCTCTGCTACTTCAATAAGATGAATTTGCAGATCAATGAGCTACAGATGGATTAACACCTGTAATCCACCATAAATATGTAGGTAAACTCCTTGTCGATCTGCACTGCATCAAATTTGTCTAGCATGTGGAAGATGGGTAGTCGAATCACCTACAATGACTATAGGATGGAAAATTTCTAATATCATCTTTAGTTCCACATGCGAGACGCTACGGAAAATGACTTAGTTTATATAGAAAATCCTTAAATAGTTGTCTGACTGATGATCGATAGTCTATCTACCCACCCAATTTGACTGTCTTAATTTTGTTCACCCGCACGTGTCTATGACTGGCCACATGTTATCTCTAGGTGTCCAAATCTATAGTCTGCCATGGTAGTCAGCTCTAGATTCTTGAAGTTTGCACTAGGATATATCGGTTTTTAAGATTCGTCCCATTCAACCTTTGTGTTGCATCCACCACCTAGGGTCAGGTCAGGTCCCGTAGGTCCAGATCAGTTCGAGCTCATCATGTCCTCGTAGGCCTATATCTTAGGTGGTAGCCCACCATGTAGGATGTCGTTCGAGTATAGTCTACTGTCATGTCCATCGAACTAGCCCACATAGGCCCCTTAGGTAGTCCGTTGTAGGTCAGTCACCTAGTCAGGTGTTTGATCACCTAAAGAAGTGTACCCACGTCGACTAAGTGGTCAGGTCCTATCCATAAACCTTGGGAAATGTGCTTGGGTCGGCTCTCAGGCTACGATCAAAAAGACGAGTCCGGAGGATATGGCTATGATACCATATTGGAAAAAAAATTACATATTGTAAAAATAATGAAAGATTAAATACATAATCAAAAGCCCATAATAGGCCTAAGCCAAAATAGACTAACCATACTAAAAAATTATGCTAACAAATAAATAATAGTTGTTAGAGTAATAACAACTTAGGACAACTATAGAATGAACCTAATATTAGCCCTAACAATATAATATTTTCTAGCAAAACTACTAACCTAGGATAGAAAAAATGTAATGTATTAATAATCTACCCTAACATAAGAATATGGGTAATATCCCAAGTAATGGTATTTTACCCTAACACATTCCCATTTTTATTTGCTTTCTTTTCTTGGGAGTTTTAAGGTTAAAATTGAAGGAATTTGACTATATTAAAAGCCATACATCAAAGAGAATATTTTATCAAATAAATATAATATTTGCAATATAAAACCTAGGAGTAATAAGGGTTTCTACTGGAATAAATCTTAAATATTTGCAAATATTATTGTGGTCTAATTTTTCCAAAAATTGGGGAGTCATAAGGGTTACTAAATCAAATTAATTTATTGGAAATTAGATACACTTAAATTATTTCCCAAAGGGTTATTTAAAAGAGAGGTTTATCATAGTATTTTCAAAGGTTGGATATTTATAAAATTATTGTCTCAAACTTCTCAAAAGGAGACATAAAAACCAACATTATAACCTCTTCAAAATTTGAGCAAAATGCTTAGTTCAATAGGAGCAATAAGGGATAATAGAAGTTGATTTTGGTATTTACAAAACTTTACAAAATCAACCAAATATTGAACTATAATTTACAAAAGCACATCTTATCCAAAACATACTTGGGAGATATAAGGTATTTCACAATTTTTGATAAAAACAATATCATGGGTTATTGCTATATAGACTCAAATGCAAGTAAGCATATGACAAGAAACATACATTGGTTCAAATATCTAAAGAAGATAAATGAAAACCAGTTGTCGTAGCAGATAGCAAAATATATGAAGGAATTTGGAGATATTCCAATAAATATTAAGGATGGAAGAGGTATGATAAAAAATGTATTGTAAGTTCCAGGATTAAATACTAATCTTATTTTTGTCTCTCAACTTATAGATCATGACTTAACCATTGAGTTCAAGGTTCTCATTGGTAGAAAACAATGTCACATTTCTAGACAAGAAAAAATGATAGCATCAAGATCATATAAAAATGATCTATTTGTTATAGACACTGCTATTCACTTAGCTCTTTCTACCAATACTTTAGAATTATGGCACAAATGACTAGGACATACCAGTGAAACATCAATGGGGTAATTATTCAGATATCAAATGGTAGAAGATCTACCCAACTTATCTCTAGAAACTATTGTATGTCCAGAATATCTAGCAGGAAAAAAACGTAGAATCCCTTTCAAAATTCATCAACATAGACCTCAACAACCTCTAGAAATAATATATACAAATTTATGTGGACCAATGAAAGTTGATGGTGTTGGAGGACATAAATAATTTCAATTATTTGTTGATGATCACACTAGGAAAATGTGGGTATATTTCATGAAGTACAAGTCAGAAACATTTAGTTACTTCAAACAATTTAAACTTCAAGTGGAAAAAGAATTATGGAAGACCATAAAAGCACTTCGCTCAGCTAGAGGAGGAGGATTTGTTTTCAAATAATTTGACTCATTTCTTGAAGAAAATGGGATTAAGAGATAATTTACTACATCATATTCACCTCAACAGAATGGAATTGCGGAAAGAAGAAAGAGATCAATAGTGAAAATGGTAAGATGTATGTTAAAAGAAGCACACCTTGATAACAAATATTGGGTTGAAGTAGTACAAACAAAAATCTACATACAAAATAAAATTCCAACAAGGGTACTCAAACATATTACACCAAAAGTATGGTTATGATAAAATCCCAACAGAGAAAAGCTAAAGGTCTTCGGATGCAAAGCATACATGCATGTTCCCAAAAAAGAGGACTAAACTAGATGACAAAACTATGTTAGGGATATTTGTTGGCTATGACAACGAATCTACCGGATACAAAATACTAGATCCATATACAAAGAAAGTCTACATCAATAGAGATGTGGTTTTTGATAAAAAAACTAAGATCGACATAGATAAATCCAGTGGTGACACAGAAGTCCTCATAAATATATATAAATAAGACACAATGAGTATAGAGTCAAGTTCGAAATCTCAAGAACAAGATACAGAAGCACCAACAATACAGCCTAGAAAAGAACCAATATGGCTCAGAGACACTCTTAGAAAATCAAATCTAAAAATAATGCCAAATATTACTTCTACAGGACCTCAAAATCATATCATGACCAAAATAAATAGTGGAACGCTTGGTAACTCAGTGGAACCAACATCAACTTATCAAGCACTAAAAGAATCACATTGACAAGCATCTATGGAATCTAAATATGCATCTCTAAAAAAGAATAAGATATGGGAATCAAATGAAATCCCACTATGATATTTTGTGATAATCAAGAAGTACTGAATCTAATAAAGAATCCAATCATACATGAAAGAACAAAACACATTGAAGCACAATTTAATTTTATCAGAGAATATTTTTAAAACAAGCATAGTATCCTCAAGTATGTTCTTACAGAAGATCAGTTGGCATACATCTTTACAAAGGCACTTGAAAAAAGTAAGTTTCAAACATTCAAAGATCATATATACGATTCAAGAGAATTTCATACCAAATAATGTAATATAGGGGGTGCTAGAATATACTACATCATTTGTCTATGTTATATTACTTCAAGGGGAAGTTATCTAGTTACTTCATGCAATGTAATTAATGCACAAATGTCAATGTGCAAGCTGTATATGTGCAAACTGTCCCTTGTAAAACTAGGTAGAGTGTTGGCTAAAGAATCTATCTTCCTATATAAAGAGCCTCATATCTCTACTCGAATGTATCACTTCTATTCATTCAATAAGATGTTATACTGCTTTGATCTCTGTCTTTTGTTGTAATTGAATGCTGCTAAAGCCATAAGAAACACCTTATGGTAAGGGTGAACAAAAGCTTGCAAAATATTAGTAAGCTTTATAAAAGTGTTCTTCCCTTCCTAGATGCATTTGCTTTTTTGAGTTAGGTTCCTGTATTAGGAGGACTGGAAATTTTTTGTGGAACTCTATCCCCAACCTTGAAATAGTGAAATCTGGATTTGAGTTAGGCACCATGTGCAACATGAGCATCTATAATATATTATTGTTGGTGAATTTTGGCCACCTAAAGTTGCAACGCAGAGGAGAAGGGTTGTGCTTCCAACTCCTGCATGGCATGTTGGAGCTCCAAGGTAGTGACCTTGTGTGAATGTTGATAGAAGGTCAACTAGAATTCGTAAATGTAAAGGAAGCAAGTAATGTGTTCCACTACATCATTCCACAGGTAATCCAATCATTGTGTGTGGTTGGACAAGGCTCCAAGTTCTAGATATGTTGAATGTGATCCATTAAAGGTTTATGACGAAGTAGAGATGTATTGAAATAAAATTGACTACTCTACATCAATTTCCCATATCCTATCCATTAAATGTAAAAGCATATGGGTGAGTGGTCCAAGAGAACAACCTTGGAAAGTGGTTCACCTTGGAGAGAAAAATGATTAGAAAAATTAAATACTGGCTACCTAGATAACAATGCCTCTCCAACATTTTGAGAATTTTATCAGAGCCAGAATGCAAGTTGGACCACATGTGCCAAAATTTATTGACACGAGAGCACCCCAAATTGAAATAAAAAATACCTAATTTACTGTACATGTGAAACCAAGCTGCCCATTCACCCACTTCCCAATGCATCAATTGCCCATCACTCTTGTTCATGACTACCTCAATCATGTTGAAATCATTGCAAATAATCCAAGTGATAGAAGGGAGTGACTCAACTAGCTAGCATTATAAATAGGCACATTCCACAACATTATTGAAAGAATAAACATTAACTACTCTAGTTGGCAACCTCATTTGGTGGTGCACAATTATGATCCCACCTATCCTGCACTGTGGATGGTTTTTCTATCTATGAATAGTTTTTAGCCATAACAATTGTTAGCATATTATATTTAATAAAATGAACCCTGAACACCTATTTAAACTTGTTTGTACATCCATGTATGCTATGTGGCATGTCAATTTCCCATTTTCATGTATTGTATAAACTCTACTTTGAACACAATTACCTACTTAAGATAAATGCGTAACTATTACTTTCAAAAGTCTCCACACAATGGATATTTTTAAAACACATAAAATAATAAAGGTTAAATAAAAATAGAAGGAATTCATTTAAGCAATGCAAGGTGTAAGACCAAAGATCAAGGGAAATCACTCTAAAATATTAAGAGTTTATGCTCACTACCAAATATTTATATATATACACTATTAGGGGTAATCTATAATTGACATTACAAGTAAATTACTAAAATTATAACAAAGAATACACATACAACATCAAATAACATAGTGATGTAATATCAAACAAATATTTGGAAAGAAACCCATAGATGAATTATTCAAGCTCATATTCCATGCAAAATAGAGATATTACAATAGTTGTCACCATCAACTTAGTCACCACTAAAATGTATAGCCAACATGGCCTTGTTTGTGGTTTCACGTAGTGTCTCTCAATGGTATCCTTGTTTTTCCTTTTCTGCAAATGGATTACCCCTATTCCTATCTCTCTTAATACCTTTCTCCATATTAGTCTTGGCCCAAATAAGCCTTTTATGGTCTCCTATGGTCTCCTCCTCTTACAAATCTAGTATTTAAAAACATGTATCTTGATTCCTCATGTTCCTCAAAGTGTAAAACATACATGAATAGACTATCATATTTTTCAAGTCCATTTTTATCGACACTTTTCCAAATCAGTTTTAGGCCACCTTGCACATGCCATATTATCCTATTCCTACCCAAATTATTTTTTGAACCAATTTTAGGCATTTCAAAGATCTAAATAGATGAATTTTGAGCTAAATTTTGGTAGGCACACATGGAATGAAGCCAAGAACCTTTCTCATAAGTTGTACTATTTAAATATCTCAAGAGAGATAAATAAGGATTGCATAGCATATTAAGTTTACCATTTTGAATTGTCAAAAAAATGTATAGCTTAAATGTATACCAAACATATCCCTCTAAGTCATCTTTCATCTACAAAAAGAATTACTCAATTTATACTTTGATGTGGTGGACTTATGTCTAAAATACTACTCATTTGTATTTTTTATTCTTCCCTCTATTTACAAGATCAATTGATAAAGTATTCAACTCAAATTATTTTTTAAACACTTTTATTAATGTGAAGAACCTCTATTTGAAGTGTTTTTTAAATTTAATTTTAGATGGAGTTATGGCCAACATGTAATAGCATATTTTATATGCTTGTTGGTTGACCACAATTTTATCATTCTTGACATCAACTTGTTATTCTTCCAAGTGACCCACTTTTAATTCATATGGATCAAAGATGACCTAAAAAATGGTAAAGATAAAATATATAAATTTTCAATTTTAATCCTTCATAGCTTAACTCTAAATACTAGCCTCTAAATCATAACATACCCACAATATTGTTGAAATATATATAATATGATCTTGTTAGGATAAAGACAAAAGTGTGAAAGAAGTGATTATGAGCACTATTAACATAGCCTAAGGATAAGTGTATATGTAAGCCTATGGGTATTCTCTATGTAAAGCCTTTGGGTATCATTTATATAAGTCTACAAGCATGTCCATGTAAGCATGAGGGCACATTTTATATTTCACCCTTACTGATATTGGTTAATCTACCTTTATGGATAACCTTAATTAAAGGGTGCAATTTACTATTTTTTTATTATTATAAGTTAACTTCAAAGTCAAGTTAATGTTGGCTTGAGGTTAACTCACAATAATAAAAATAATAACTTGCACCCTTTAGTGAAGGTTATCCAAAAATATGGATTAACCAATATCACTAAGGGTGAAATGTAAAAAGTTTCCCTTAACTACTCCTTGGAAATTTTTTTATATCATTATAAATACCCCTTAATGAGTGATCATTTGTATGGAAGTATGAACAAAATGTGAAATATTAGGGTGCCCATGGCATCCACCTATTCTGTCTTCCAAATCATGTCATCTTTCTCTCTCTCTCTCTCTCTCTCTACTTTGTTTATTATTGCTATCTTTAATTTGCTCCTACTTTTTTACATATAACCATGGTGGATGCATGTTTCATAATATTTCTAGAAAGGATTAGATCTAGAACAAGAGTTGCACCACTCATAAATAAAAAAGAACATTTTTGATGATTGAAGATATCACTTCTAAATCAAATCAGCCTCCAATATTCAAATTGTAAGTTTTAATTTAAAAAAAATTGAATTTTGAATTCCTCTTGATGCCATTTTTCCTGCCAAGAGCCCTTTTGCATCAAATTCATGCATATTGCAAACTAGCTTTGCTATTTTATTCCTTGACTTTAGGTACTGCATTAGTGAGTGCATAGAGAGGGACAACACAATAGTTGAGGCACTTGAAGTCTTATGGAAGGTTGCAACTTTAAATCTCACTCATTCTACTTTTTATTTTCTTCAACTCATTATCGTCTTTTGTCATGAGGTGATTTTTTCCAATCCCCATCTATACTTAAGAGAGTGACATGATGACAAGAACAATGGATTTTAAGGTATATGTATCAAGTTTAAAGCTTTGGATTTGACTATTACAAGGGAAATATTTATTAAATAAAGGTGGCATATAAGATTCTTCTTTATTCTAGCAAAAGATGTGATTCTTGTAGCTTCTTTATCTTGATGCTATGGCACAGTTGTTGGATCTCCTCCTTGGTGGATTAAGATCATTGGTTTAAATATTGACAACTATTTTTCTATGCAAAGTCTCACTTGAAGGCATATCAAAAATATGTTATCATTTTCTCTCATTTAGCTAAATATCAATGGTACAATAGTTGGAAAGATTCCTTGTAGATAGGTCAAAAATTTAATTTCCATAAGTAATTTTATGAAGAAATACTTTTTCCATATGATGAATGGTGTAACGGTGAGAGGACCTTCTTCCATCTCCAATAGTGCTTTTGGCATACTGGTTGGTAATGATGCATATGGTGGTTAGGTATCAAGTTTAAATCTTGGCGCTAGCCCTTTCTTTTCTTTGTTTAAAGGTATGTGTAACTAGAATACTTGAGCACTTGCAATATAAAATCACACAGACACAAAGAGATTGCCCAAAATAATGAAATCCTTTATATATTGACTCTCGCGATACATATTTACAATGTTTCGGATTGCCCCAAGTAGCTTGGGTACAATGTTACAATCTTGGCCTCAATGTGATACAAATTTCTCTCTGGGAGTTTTCCAGATCTTTCGCAATGTACAATGCTCTCCTCGTATCCAGTTGCAGCTTCAAAAGGTGAGTGGGCTTTGGTATCCACTACGGGACCACTCCAGCTTCAACAGCCTATCCAAGATACCTGTTACCTGCGCACATGCAAACCAACAAAGGGGATTAGTAGCACCCGCATATTCAAACAAATAAATCCAATGCTACACATAAAAACCTATTACCGATAAGGATGTAAAACAGATAACGCAAAACAATTAACAAATTAAACCTTGCTTACTTCTCGGATCGCTAATCTCTGTCGATGAAACCCGCTTCTATTCTCGGGACTGTGGAACCGCGAAAGCATGGTTGCGGGCTGGAAATCATGGACCTACGGTTGCGAAACCGCGGATGCGCGTTCTCGACTGTGGAACCGCGGATGGGCGGTTTCGATTGAACGAAAGATTGCCTCGAAATCCGAGCCAACGGTCAGAGTCCGGCTTGCGCCCTCAACTTCTCGTCGGGTCCAGATCTAATTCGGTAGCTTGTCGGTATGCAAATTCAGCTCTCTCTATTTGGTGGATTGATGGTGTCTTTATAGGTTGGCTGGGGCTTTGGAGAGGAATGTGAGGTGGCAAGCCTGATTTGCCAAGTGGCAAATCTGGACTGCCAGGTGGAAGGGGCAGTTACAATGAGTCACTCAGTGTGGCTCACTTAACTAGGGTGATGTGGCCCCAAGTGGAGTGGGATGTGGGATGTTGTTTTATGTGAAGGGACAAGGGGACAACAACAAAGGAGTTGTGGCATGGGTGTTGGGAATCTGTCCCATGTGCAAGGACAAAGGGGACAGGAGTGGGTAAGATGTGGCATGGATGTTGGATGAAGTGTCCAGGACACATGTCCAATGGGTAGACAGGGTATCCTAGGGTGATTTTCCTAATTAAATAAATTAGGAAAGTATAATGATGTGCAGGATTTTATATCCCTAAGTTAGAACTTAGGCATATATCTTTATTATGCAGGGTTTGATGGTGAGGTGGTGAATGTGAACTGAAGGGTGCTAGATTTTGGTGTCTACAGTTGCCCCTTTTTGTACTGTGTTGTGTACAACACAATGCGGTGCAAAAACTAATGACATCTAACTTTATTGGACGAATGGGTTCACTCCTTTTTGACATTCAGAATGAATGAATTGTTTTTCATTTTGATTTTTGCTTATTTGCTTACCCCCTCAATTGGAGAATGGGTAAAGGATGAAACTCACGAGCCGATTGACCAATTGTGGTTGCTGAACGGATGCGGTTGTTTGAATGATATGGATGTGATTCAAATGTATGTCACTTTGACCAACTTGATGCCCCAAGTTTTGGGTTTTTGTGTGTTCTTGCAAATTTGCCTTTGGTTTCGTTGATGCGCAAAATTTATGGTAAAATCTTTAACCACATTTGGAGTTTTTGTTCCACTTTGACTTTAGCAATTCCTTCCAAATGATGGGTTCAAGGAACCAATCGTTCGAGAATTTGATACTCAAGTGATTTTTGATTATTACCAAATTGTGTTTGTTTGTTTTCCGCTTTTGACCCATCGGAAGGGGTTGAATGATAACCTTGTGCAAATCTATTTTGGGCACATTTAAGCTCAAAGATTTAGGGATCTAGCTGATTTAATGTCATAGTGATTTGATGTTGAATGTTTGAATGAGTTTCCTTATGGTGAGCTACCCATCCGACCGGTTTGCATGGATTGCTAGTCGTTGCAACCGCTAGGTATATAGGGTAATCCACTAGATACAAGGTTCACTTGAGATGATGATGATGCGAGATGATGATTTTGTGGGGTTTGCAATATTTTTTTGCGCCTCAAAATGGTGGGTTTGTTTTGCTGCGGAAAATGCGGGTTTGCGTTTTTCGCCGCTGTGAAAACGGGGCGCGTTTTTCCGTTGTGAAAATGCGGCGCGTTTTTCGCCAAAAGCGGTTATTTATAGGCTCGTGTCATTTTCAAAATCATTCTGCTAGTTGTTATTTGTTTTATTGGTTGAAGTGATGAGTGAGATGGAGGTTGGCGAGGGGAGCGGTGGTGGTGGCTCGGCTGGAGCGGAAGTTGGCGGTCGGTTTGCAGAGGTAGGCGATTTGGCCTCTTTTGTTTTGGTTTTGTTTTTGCTTGTTTGAAAACTAAGCGGGGCTGGTAAATTATTATTGTTTTCTCATTAAGCGGTTGGAATGAACTTGTAATTTTTTTTGTTTTTGCTTGTATTACCTAGGGTAGGTAAAATTTTTTTTTTTGTTTTTATTACCTAGGGTAGGTAATTTTTTTTTTTTTGCTTTTATTACCTAGGGTAGGTAATTTTTTTTTTTTGTTTTTGTTTTTATTACCTAGGGTAGGTAAAAAAATTTTTTTTTTTATTACCTAGGGTAGGTAAATTTTTTTTTTTTTTGCTTTTATTACCTAGGGTAGGTAATTTTTTTTTTTTTGTTTTTATTACCTAGGGTAGGTAATTTTTTTTTTTTTTTGTTTTATTACCTAGGGTAGGTAAAAAAAATTTTTTTGCTTTTATTACCTAGGGTAGGTAATTTTTTTTTTGCTTTTATTACCTAGGGTAGGTAATTTTTTTTTTTTTGTTTTTATTACCTAGGGTAGGTAAAAAAAATTGTTTTTTGCTTTTATTACCTAGGGTAGGTAAATATTTTTTTTTTTTTTGCTTTATTTTTAGCATGTTGTGCTAACTTTCATTTTTTTTATATGTTTTCTTTTTAGGTTAAGCTTCTTGATGCTCGGCATAGGTGGTCGAGGACCATTCGAAAAGTGCGGAAAGCACTTTCTGACGATGATTGGGTTGTACTTCAGACTATCGGTTTGGATGGTTATGGGCGGTTAGGCACCGTCCGAGATGATGAGGATCTTCTTTCGGTGCTTGTTGAGCATTGGGATCTAGACAGAGGCACATTTTAGCTCCCAACGGGAGCTGACTATCACTCTCGAGGATATCTACCGCATATTTCGCGTCCCTATCGAGGGTCCTACCGTTCGTGTTGGCCTTGACAAGAAGGAGGCCCTTTTCCCTCTGTTTGGTGAGATGTGGGACATCGATTGCAGTAGGGGGCATTGCGTATCTGGATCTCTTTGCAGCTGGGATGTACATTTTGAGCAACATGTTGTTGCCCAATTCCATGGGATCGAGGATCCCATGGAATCAGGTGTCTATTGTTCTTGACTTGATAGTTGATCCTCGTCGGTTAGCTTGGGCTCCTGCTCTTCTCTACGAGGTTTACAATGAGCTTTATGAGGTGTGGGTGCAAGGGCCTGGGCTATAGTTTGTTGCTCCAGATTTGGTGTTGGGAGCATATCATCATTGGTCTCCCTACTGGTTTATTGTGCAATGTGGATGCCACCTCTCCCCGTGCTTATAGGTGGTTACTCAGTGAGGAGGTCAGTCGATCTACTTTGAGCGCATCGAAGTTCAGAGATACCTTGAGTTCTCTGACCAGGGACTTGATGTGTTGGCGATCGTGGAGGGGTTTGGATTGGGTGACGGATGCAGTGGAGCTTCATCGCATTAGGCGGGGGCGATGGGTTGTTGGTGCCCATTTGAGGGATATGGAGTTTATCCAGTTCTCTCACGTACTACGGTAGTTTGGTCTTATTCAGGATATTCTTGATGCGCCTGTTACGCACAGGCGATGCGATGATGAGTTGGGGTTGCCTGTTGCTCCTAATTTTTGGTGAGTCGATGATCCTATTGATGACTCAGACTTGGAGGTGCTTGACTTGGATGATGTTGGTATGACTGCTGAGTATGATGCTTGGTTTGTGAGTCAGCCTCTATGGACTCCTAGCATCGTTGTAGATGACGATGGGAGCGGTGATGATGCTGATGCGGGTGGATGGGTTCCTTGGTCGATGAAGCATCGACGTGGTAGCTCTTCGAGAGTTGACATTGAGATGGACGTTCAGCCGCCTGAGGAGGGTGGTGGTGATGATGAGGGTTTACCTCCTCGACGGTCCGAGGAGGAGTGGGGGATTCTCTAGGCTGAGCGAGATAGCCTGGATTTGGAGCTGGGTCGAGTGAAGGCCGAGTTAGCACGATATCAGGGTGAGGTTACTCATCTTCAGGCTAAGGTGGATGGGCTACGGGTTGGACCTAGCAGCACTGTTGTGGCTGCTAAGGATGTAGAGATCACTAGACTCGGTGGTGAGATTACCCATTTATAGGGTGAGCTTTCTCGGTTGCAGTCAGGTGCTGGAGGTGATGATTCGGCTCTGACTATTGCTTCTCTATGAGCAGATATTTCTTAGAGGGTCGCTCGCCAGGGTGCTGATTTGAGGAGCTTACGTAAGCAGGCTGTCTATATCGAGATGTTGGAGAACATTCTTCATGAGCATCAGATTCCTTTACCTGTTCCTCCTTCATCATCTGCTGCCACTGCTACTCGAGGGATTGAGATGAGTCGTAGGACTCATCGTACTTCTAGCTCTCACGGGGCTTCTACTACTCAGGGTCCATGGAGGGATCCTACTGGCACTAGCTAGATGTTGTATTTGCCTTATTTTTGTTTTTTGTATATTTTATCTTAGTATGAGCCTCAGTGCTCCGATGTATACTGCCTTCGGGCATTTTGTACTTTGTAGACTTTCATATTTATATATATACATGGCATTTTATTTCGGTATTTGTATATGTATTCTTCTTGTTTATGCTTTTTGCAATGCTTATATTATGCAATCTTATATTTGTATGTTAATGCTATGATAATGAATGCAAGTGAACATGTAAAATTTATTTTGATTTATAGTAATGTAACTAAATGAAGGTATGCATGGTGCTCATGTAATCTTATTTAGCTCAGAGTAGTTGACCTTTACTCATTCTTATTTGCAATTGGGGGTTCCCACTTGATTATTCTTTGTTGTGATGTATGTGGTATGTATAAATGGTATGTGGATGGTGATATGGATAATGATTTTGCTTTTGGTATGTAACTAGAAATATTCTCAAATACTCAAAGAAGCTAGTAATGTTAACCATTTTTCTTGAATGTTGTCTCACTTTCTTTAGGACCATATTGTGTGCAAGTGAAGTTCATTTTCTAAATCTTGTGTGTCGATGACCCTAGGCAATCCAGAACCAGTGCATGTGATTGTGATGTTTATTGCCCCATCTTGAGTAATTTTTGGATGGTACCTTTCTTTTTTTTTTTTGGCTAGCTTACTCGTATGTGCGTTCAGAGGTCTCCCTCTTAAGAGAGAGACATGTCGCCCTGCATGAGTTTACTCCACTGCCAATCAAGCGTCTATAGCCCCGGTGGAGGCTCACTCCATAGTCCAATGGTTTTGATCTTTAAGCCTTTGTGATGACTACATAACTTTCTGAGGGGAACATAGTACGATATTTTCAGCTTTAGAGATCTGTGGTGTGTGTTGTTAATTTGTTTTTTTGTGTAGAGTGTTGGGGAATCGGATTCTCAACCGAAGTATGATGAGAATTTTACCCTATCCTTACTACTCTACATTTATTTATATTTTTTGTTTCACTGTGGTAGTGGTGATAACCACTATTTTTGTTTTTGGACTATGTTGCATGATAGGGTAAGCGAAGAATTTGACTTCTTTTTCGCTTTGAGGTTTACCCAAATTGGCGTTATCTTTCTATTATTCAAGATGTTTTAAGATTTGTAAAAGTGTATTTGGTTCCGGATTGCTTTTGGATCAATCTACCATACTCAAGATTTTCTTAATGTGATGAAGGTGCTTTGGTCCTAAAGAAAATTGGACACTTCATGAAGTTTGGTTTTTCACTAGACATGTTTGAGTGACTGAAAATTGTATGATATATCATGTATGATGTGTATGATTTGTGAGTTGTAAAGAATCTTAGTTGAATACCCCCAATTCTGGAATTTGTTTTCTTGGTCTTATCATCACCACTATTAAAGATTATTGAGCAAGGGATGGGATGGATGCAACTATATATATATATATATATTTTTGTGTATGAACATATAATTGAAATGCAAATGCCATATGAAAAATGCAATTTGAAATATGTCTATTTACACTGTGAAATGCATGCAAAATTTTAAAATGAAATCTTTTGTTTATTTTATTTTATTTTATTATTTTATTTTTAGCCATGTACATATATATATACATATATTGCAAGTCGTTTTATGCATAAAATGCCTTTAGGTGCATAATGTTCAGTGGTTCTGGCTCCAATTTCCCTTCTAAATTGGAGAGTCTGTACGTTCCTTTTCCCAATTTTTGCTTTACTATATATGGGCCCAACCAATTTGCTACAAATTTATCCCTTAAGTGTGGTAAAGCATTGGTATTTTGTTGATTTTCTTTGAGCACTAGGTCCCCCACTTGAAATTCATGAGGATGGACTTTTGCATTGTAAGCGCGCTTGACTCTATCTTGATATACTCGTAAATGTTCTAGAGCATTAATACATTTCTCATCAATAATTGTCAATTGGTCAAGATGCTCCTGTCTAGTTGTATCATCGTTCATGAATTCTTGTATCTCGATTCGCAAGGATGGTATCTCGAGCTCCAATGGTAATATTGCTTCTGCACCGTAAACTAGTGAAAATGGTGTTGCTCCCGTTGGTGTTCTTATGCTTGTTCTGTAAGCCCATAGTGCTAAAGGGAGGTGAGTATGCCAATCTCGATGATTATCTTTTACCACTTTCTTGAGAATGGATATGACTATTTTATTTGTTGCTTCAACTTGCCCGTTTGCTTGTGGGTAATAAGGTGTTGAGAATCTGTGTAGTATTTTGAATTTATTGCACAATGCTCTAACATCCTTATTCTTAAATGACTTTCCATTATCTAAAATTATTTTTGAGGGTATTCCAAAATGATAGATAATATGCTGAAGTATAAACTCCGCTATTCGAGGTCCAGTCGTAGTTGTCATTGGAATTGCTTCCACCCATTTTGTGAAGTATTCTGTAGCAGTTATGATAAATTTATGTTGTCCTGATGAAGCAGGTGTTATTTTACCGATCAAGTCAAGGCCCCATTGTGAAAAGGGCCACAAACTTTGAATGGGTTGCAAATTTTGTGATGGCACATGGGTCAAGTTTGCATGATGTTGACATTTTTGGCATCTTTTGACATATTTGCAATAGTCATTTTCCATTGTCAGCCAGTAGTATCCCATGCACAATATTCTTTTTGCAATTGCCATTCCACTAAAGTGACCACCGCAAGTACCATCGTGGGCTTCTGATATTGCTCTTTCTACTTCAATTGGATTTAAACATCGTAGTAGTATTCCATCATAACTACGTTTATATAACACATCTCCAAGTAAAGTGAAATGAATGGCTCTTTGTTTGAATGTTCTTTTTGCAGCTCGTGTCATGTCCATTGGTAGTGTGCCTATTTTGAGAAAATATTTTATCTCATCAAGGTAAGAATTGTAAGGTTCGACATGTATCAAACAAACATTTTTCTCACCCACAGATTCTGCTTTTTGAATTGATGGTTTAGACACTGTTGTTATGATTAGCGGTTGCATTTCTCCATGTTCATTTTTAGGAATGAGAGATCCCAAGGAAGCCATTGCATCCACAAATCTATTTGTTGATCGTGGCAAGTTACTAATTTCATACCAGTCAAATTTTCCTAGCAACTGTATTGCTTCTTCATGATATCTCTTTAAGACTGGCTCTTTACATTGGTATTCTCCTTTTATTTGGTAGACAACTAATTGAGAATCACCAAAAATGCTTATTCTTTTTATTCCCATTGCTATAGCTGATTTAAGACCTAGTATTAAGGCTTCATATTCTGCATTATTGTTAGTGCATGTGAAGTCGAGTTTGAATGATAAAGGAATGGGTATTCCTTCAGGTGTGTAAAACACAACTCCTGCACCTTGCCCTTTTTTGCACTTTGATCCATCAAAGAACATTGTCATATCTGCTTCATCCTCAGGTGAAACTATTTCTTCTTGCTCTGTGATAGAAAATACTGAATCATCGAGAAGTTCAATCATTAATGGTGTATCATTGTGCAGTGGAGCTTCCGCTAATTGATCAGCTATTACTTGCCCTTTTATGGATTTTTGACTTGTGAATTCGAGGTCAAATTCTGTTAAAAGCATTATCCATTTAGCAGTGCGGGTGTTGTTGTAAGTGCGATTCATCATGTATCGCAAAGGGTTTTCTCTAGCTATAACATAGGTGGTATTGCTTAGCATGTAATGTCTAAGTTTCTTGGTGGTGAAAACCATGGCTAAGCATAACTTTTTGACATAAGCATACCTTGTTTCGTAACTTACCAGTGTTCGACTGATGTAATAAACCGCTTGCTCTTTATTTTTCTCATTCTTTTGTGCAAGCATTGTTCCTAAGGCAAAATCTGTTGCAAAAATGTATAGGTGAAATGGGACTCCTATTTTTGGTGGCGTAAGAACCGACGATGAGGCTAGATATTTCTTTATATCATCAAATGCCTCCTGACATTCAGTTGTCCAAGAAAATATCACTCCTTTTTGTAATAGGTGATTAAAAGGCCTGCATTTATCTGAGAGTTGTGCAATGAATCGATGAATAGATTGGACTTTTCCTTGTAAACTTCGCAACTCTTTCAAGTTTTTGGGAGGTGACATTTCTAAAATTGCTTTTACCTTGCCTGGGTCTACTTCAATGCCTCTCTTGGAGACAATGAATCCTAGAAGTTTTCCTGATGTTACACCAAATACACACTTCTTAGGATTTAACCTTACCTTATGTTCTATTAATCGATCAAATGCTTTTTCTAGCACATCTATGTGTTCAAGACATGTTTTTGATTTAGCAATGAGATCATCTACATAATATTCGATTATCTTATGCATATAATCATGAAATATGTACGTCATGGCACGCTGATATGTAGCTCCTACGTTCTTTAATCCAAAAGGCATCACTCTGTAGCAGAATGTCCCCCAAGGCATTGTAAACGTTGTTTTATGTTGATCTTCTGGATTAATCCGAATTTGGTTGTATCCAGAGAAACCATCCATTAAAGAGAGCATTTCATGACCAGCACAAGAGTCTACTAATTGATCTATGTTTGGCAAAGGAAAATCATCCTTGGGACACGCTTTATTTAAATCTCAAAAATCAGTGCATACTCGTATCCCCCCATTTGGTTTGCGAACGGGTACCATGTTCGAAAGCCATTCAGGATAATCGATTGGTACTATGAAGTGTACATCCAATAACTTTTGCAGCTCTTCTTTTACAATTAATGTGATTGTCGGATGAACTTTCCTAAGCTTCTGCTTGAATGGCTTGGCATCACGTGCTAGCGTAAGGTTGTGGACTACCAAGTCCGGATCTAAGCCAGGCATGTCTTTGTAGGACCATGCGAACACTTCCTTCTTTTTAATAAGCATGTTTATGAGGCTGTCTTTTTCTTTTGTGGATAATTCTTTTGCTATCTTGACAATCTGGGGATTATCCACGTCTTCACTAAGGTTCACATCTATAGACTCTTCTATTAGCATGTGAGAACCTTCTTCTAGCTGATGTGGAGTTGGGATGAGGTGGATATCATCCGCCACATTTTCAAATGTGTCTGGGGTGTCCCCTTCTATCTCAGTTTGAAAAACTGAATTGTTTGATGATGAAGGTTGTTGCAAAATATAAGCGTTTGAAGCACGCAACAACTCTTCGGATAGGATGAAGTCAGCAGTGGATGGTGGGGATGAAATCCTATCCATAGCTATGAGACTGGTGTTGATATAGATCGGTTTTGTCTCATTATATGGATTGCGGAGTGGGGTGAGCAAATCAACAGAAATCATGTTGACTTGATGGAAATGAGGTGGTTGCGATTCAAGAATTGATGACTCGTATTCTCTAGGTTGCAACTGACCTAATGTTTGTGATTGATTTTGTTGTATGCTTTGCCAATGTGATGGAGGAGGTTCTGGTTCAGGACCCTCACGCTCTTTGTTTAACCAAAAAAGTGTGCGGTTTATTGGAAATTTTTGTTGATACCAGTTACCTTGTTTGCTGGTTTCTCCATATATTATCTCTTCCTGAGGCTCTTCTTCTTCTTGATTAAACCATTCGGGACGTTCTTCATCTTGGAGCATTCTCCTTGCTTGTATCTCAAGAGCATGGTTGATAAAAATCATTTCAGTTTCATCATCATCACTGTCACTTATCCAGAATCCATTAGCATTTGTATGAGGTCCTAGCATTAGTGGCTCAAGGTCTTGCCTAAGGTATGCTATCGTAGTAGGATCTTCATAATCTGCCTCTCGTTGTAAAGCTTGCTCTCGAGGGTAAAAATTGTATATGTGGTATCTACTTTCTAGTTGTTCACCCTCATCATTATGTTCATCCTCATCATTAGGTTCATCCTCATCATCACTCTTTTCCTCCTCTTGTTCGCATTCTATGTCTAGTTCTTGGAAAGCTTGATTAAGCGAAGAGCTTGCGATGGAAGGTTTATAGCCTAGACCGGAGCGGTCACTTGGCTCTCTATATTCCGGTTCAATGATGTGGTGAGGACCTTGTTCATGTCTTCCAAGTCCATATCCTTGCCAACTAACCCTTCAAAAATATCTGACTGGGAAACTTGGGTTCGATAGATAATCAATGTTTTCATTAAACTCTTGTAAAGAGTTGTCATTTTGAGGGGATGGATCCGATGAAGAATCTATCCCTCCATATATGAAATTGATTGCATTTGTTTGAGAACCCATTCTATATATATCACCAATAGCTAAAGGTGGGTCGCGAGGGTGACCGTAATCTTTGACTGACTCGATAGGTGGTGTAACTGTGACACTCTCAATGATGTACTCACCAATACTTGGATTGGCGAGGTGTACTACAACTCTAGATGGTTGTGTGGCTAATGGCTCGATGGATGAAGAGGGTTCTTGAGCCTTAGCTCTTGGCTCTACTGGCGGCATTGGATTATCTCTAACAGGCGGCCCTATTTGTGAGACTACGGGTTCTAATGACTGCGAAGTAGTGGTTGATGATATGGGTTGTGCTTTGAATGTGAAAGGTGGCTTTGAATCTGGAAGTGTGCTAGGTGGAACTGACCATTGGTTAGCAGGATGAGTGGGTGTAATTTGAGAATGGAATGCAGTGTTTGAAGGATGCACTGAGTTGACACTTTTGGATGCGAAAGCTGGATCAACTATAGGCAACTCTTCTGGAATGGGTGCTTTTGATGATGTGGTGTTTGATGGAATTGTTCTAACGACTAGTGGTTGGATGGTTAGATGTGCTGATGGGAGTAAAGGCTCATAAGAATTTGAAATAAAGTTGCAGTATTTGAAAGGTTCAGTGTCTACTGGTATGCAATGTACTTTGCCTTCATGCACATATTTTAAGCATTGATGCAATGTTGAAGGCACACATTTCATTTCCCTAATCCAAGGGCATCCAAGAAGTATGTTATATTGCATTTCCCCTTCCAAGATGTGAAAGAGAACATGTATTGTTTTCACCCCCACTATGATGGGAAGGACAACATTCCCTACAATTGAGCATAAAGCGTCATTAAAGGCCCTAAGAGTGAATGTGGATGTCGTGATGTGAGATGATGGGACGTTGAGCTTCATCATGGCAGGTGTGGTAATGAGGTTGATTGAAGAACCTGTATCAATAAGCACTCTCTTGAAGGGTTTCCTGTCAATGTGAGCTACTATGTGCAATGGTGGGTCAGGTGAATCTTCTGATATTTGTTTTTCCTCGAAGTCATAGAATACTATCGAGGGTTCCATACACTTTTGCACACTACCCACAAAGGAATTGAATGCATTTGGGTCTTCTAATTGTACCTGAATAGACTTTAAAATTTCCATCAATGCTTCCCTGTGAGGTGTTGATTGTTGTATTAGTTCATAAATTGACAATTTTGCTGAAGCCATCTTCAAACTCTATGTCAACCGGCTGTTCAATGTAACAACAGGGCGGTTGTGGAGTGGTAGTGGTGGCCCACTCGATCCAAGTTGTATGGGCACATTAGTTGGTGATGCTACCGGAGCTTGGGTTGTGCGATTAGCTTACCTTTGTCCATGGGTAACTATACTAATAGCCCCTACAAAACCTTGTGGTAGTTGAGACACATAATTAACTTGATTGGGAGGAACTGTAGAAGTTGATGCTCCCATCGGTTGTTGATTCACCTCTCGATGTGGCAAAGGTGTCTGATATATGCCTAGGTTTTGGTTATTTTGTGCTAGTGGGTTGTCAATTTTGATTGTACCCACTTCCAATAAATCTTGCACAATTCCTTTAAATCCATGACAACCTTCAATATCATGTCCTCTTTGTCTATGATAGATGCAAAAGAGGTGTTCTTTGTAACCTTTTGTCTTTGGTTTGTTAGGATCATCAGGTTTCATTTTCGATAAATTAAAAAGTTTTGCCGCATACAACTTCTGAAATACTAATGAATATGACTCTTGTACTGGCGTGTAATTTATTTTTGGTTTAAAATGACGTTGTTGCCTTTCCACAGGTTGTGTCTAATTTTGTGTCTGTTGTGGGGGTGGAACTGCTTGATAATTCGGTTGATGTGGTTGTCGTTGTTGTTGGGGTTGTTGGATTTGTGTTTGAACCGGTTGATTTGACTGTGGTTGGCTCAAAACTATCTGATTAACCTGTGCGGTCTTGGACTGACCATGGTTATTCCCCTTTTGATTCTTATTATGCCACTCTTTCTTCTTAGGCTTAATCTCACCTTCTTGAATTTTGATTTCTTCAATCAGTTTTGCTTGGGCGAGTGCCTCATCGAATGTTCTATACTGTTGTAGTTGTAGTAATGAAGAGATGGGTCTACCAAAACTCTTTGTGAACATTCGTATTATCTCTGGCATGGGGAGTGAAAATGGTAACTTGATCATGACTGATCTCCATCTGTTGCCAAAGTCATAGACTGATTCATCATCATATTGTTTTAGATAAATTAAATCAGTCAATGTTGTTTGTTTTCTAACATTTAGGGCGAATCTTTCCAAAAACTGGTCCGCTAGTTGTTCAAAGGTGAAAATACTTTGATGCGGGAGATGATTGTACCAGTCTTGGGCTTCCCCCCTAATGTTTGAGGAAATGTATGTAATAGCAATGCATCACTATTTTTGATTCTGAAGCATGCATTCACAAATCTCGTTACGTGCTCTCTAGGATCCTCTTCTCCTTTAAATTCAAGCTTCGGTATTTGGAAATCATGTGGATATGGCGGTTATGGTACCGAAGCATGAATAGGGTGATTGAGTAGTTGCCTTAAAGTTGGTTTTTGGTATTGCAAGCCTAGGGTTTGCATGGCAAGACTATCAATCTGACTCTATAAAAATTGGTATCTAGGATCATCTACAGGATTGACACTCGAATGTACTTGATGTTGTTGGTAATGGGGTGGATTGTATGTAGGTTGGGGATGATAAGATGTGTTTGGCGGAAATGTGTTATGGTATGGATGTTGAGGGATGTTATGATATGGATGGGGTGATGAAGGTATGGTATTATGCTGACCTACTGCATTAGCATATGGGTGTGGTGGTTGATTGTGAACAATAGTGGTAGAGGGAGGACGCATTACCCAAGATGGATCTTGGATAAAGGCATTAGGTTGATGAGATGTAGGTGGAAGATTTTTCTCAATCCCTTGCAAATGTCGGTTAGGGTCAGGGTTTATGCTATGGTTAGCATTATCTAAAATCATTTGCTGCAACTGTAAGAAAGCTTGTTGCATATCAGTTGCATTTGACATAGGGACTACTACCTGTGATGTGGTGGACTGAGTTGGTTGTGGAACAACCATGGTAGTGGAGGTGGATGGGGGGTAAGTAGCGAAGGGTATCACCACTGACTATGGAATGGTATGAGATGTATGTCCTACAAGTGTGGATGGAGGAATGAATGTTGGGGCTTGCAAAATAATAGGAATTGTTTCATACAAGGGATTAGTGGTAATGGTCATTTGTTGTGATAATGTGGGGGGAATTTGGTCGGATGACAATGGTTGATTGGCTAATGCTACAACGACCAACTCAAAGAGAGGATTGGTGAAAATCCATTGTGACTATTGTGGATAGGCGAATATGGATTCTTGTTGTGATGAGGGTACAACACGTGATGGGATGGAGAGTGGTGGTAATGATGGGAAGACCATTCCAGCTGCATTCAAGTACATTCTAATAGTGTCCATATCTATCATGGTGGCCTGACTATCTACTGTTGCAAGAGGTTCACTCCTAGGTGTCTCAGGTATAGCTGTGTGAGTAGCTCTATGCATAATGTCTATGTTCATGTTGGGGGCATTACTAGAAGGCCCTATATCAAGACTCGAGGACATAGAAAGGGGCACCTCTACTTGTCCCACCATCGAAGTGTGAGGGACATTGCCGAATGAGAGGCCATAGGGGATGACCACTGACTTCGGCTTGACACTAATTTCTTAGCTTGATTACGAGTCACTACCATGCGCTAATATGCTATCTATGTGAATGAAAAAGAAAGTACAATGCAATACAACACGCCAAGCAAATAAACATACAAAATGTTTGACCCTAGTTTGCACTAAGTTTTTGAATTTTTTTCAGTGTGTTTTTGTGTGTTTTTTTTTTGAAGTTTTTGAAGAGATTTTGTTCTTTTTTTTTTTGGAATAGAATAATAGAACTCGATGAAGATGGTGATTAAGAACAATAGCACCAAGCATGATTTCTCAAAAGAGGCTAGGGTACACCACTTAAATCCCAGTGGGGGGTTCGCCTAGCTCTTCCACTATGATTCAACAATCGTTCCAATAGTGGGAGACAACTTGAATACCAATGACTTATACCAGCTTAAAGAGCACTTTTATCCTATCTACGGATGATCTAGGGGGCAAGCCGATGGAAGGAGATGAATTCCAACGTCATCGGTCTGAATTGGGGGTTGGTGATGAAATCCAACCGGACCAATGTTTTAATTATATGTGTGTGTGTGAATGTTTTGTTTTCTATCATGCGATGCAAATCTAACATGCAATTCTATTTTTATGCCTAATGCAGAAAGCAGGAAAGACATAGAATAGCAGACAAAATCATATCAGGGGTAAAATTGCAAATCCAGGTAAGACTCGGCCCAATTCTGTTTAACAGGGCTAACCATGGGTGGGCGGTTAGTTCTGGTAAACCATGGGTACGCGGTTTGCCAACCATGCATGCACATTTGGGAGATCCCAACCATGGGTGCGCGGGTCCTTTCTGTCAATAGAACAAAAACCGAATACAAGCCTAAACCCTGAAACAAGAATACCTGGGTTATTTCTAACCTGGTACATGCAATATGATTATCCTCTACTATGCATATGCAGATTTTTGTTTATTTTGCTTTGTTATTGTGTTTATGAATGCAATATTTAAGTAGATTTTTCTATCCTAAGACCTAAATGCAAGCATTGACATACAAAACTGAAACCCTTAATCTACTTAAATGCAGCCTAAATCTAGAACTAAAGGAGCAATTTAAAAATATGACATAGGGTACATACATGCGTTCCTTTCACTGCTCCTTCCTGCTTTCAACTGCCAGTCCATGTTTCAATAGTGCAGCAACCACGAATGCGTTTCCTCAAATTAGAAATCATAGATGCACGGTTTCACAAATTAGAAACCATAGATGCATGGTTTCACAGTGACAGTTTAAGCACAATCCAGACTCGCCAACCCGAGATTAAATCCTCATGCGCTTCAAATTATTAGCACCTGTACATGCAAACATAGATTAGTAAGATTAAAATAAAGCAAGGCAAAACAAAATGAAACCTTTGGGGGGTCCCACCGTGATCGCCATTCTCTGTAACTAGAATACTTGAGCACTTACAATGTAAAATCACATAGACACAAAGAGATTGCCTAAAATAATGCAATCCTTTATATATTGACGTCTCGATACATATTTACAATGATTTTGAATTGCCCCAAGTATCTTGGGTACAATGTTACAATGCTTTGCCTCTATGTGAATACAAATTTTCTCTGGGAAATGGTTTTCCAGATCTTTCGAATGTACAATGCTCTCCTCGTATCCAATTGCAGCTTCAAAAGGTGAGTGGGCTTTGGTATCCACTACGGGACCACTCCAGCTTCAATAGCCTATCCAAGATACCTGTTACCTGCACACATGCAAACCAACAAAGGGGATTAGTAGCACCCACATATTCAAACAAATAAATCCAATGCTACACATAAAAACCTATTATCGATAAGGATGTAAAATAGACAACACAAAACAATTAACAAATTAAACCTTGCTTACTTCTCGGATCGCTAATCTCTGTCGATGGAACCCATTTCTGTTCTCGGGACTATGGAACCATGAAAGCACGATTACGGGCTGGAAATCATGGACCTACGATTGTGAAATCGTGGATGCGCGTTCTCGACTATGGAACCATGGATGAGCAGTTTTGTTGAATGTAAGATTGCCTCAGAATCTGAGCCAATGGTCAAAGTCCGGCTTGCACCCTCAACTTCTCGTCGGGTCCAGATCTAATTCGGTAGCCTGTCGGTATGCAAATTTAGCTCTCTCTATTTGGTGGATTGAAGGTGTCTTTATAGATTGGTTGGGGCTTTGGAGGGGAATGTGAGGTGGCAAGCCTGATTTGCCAAGTGGCCAATCTGGACTGCCAGGTGGAAGGGGCAGTTACAGTGAGTCACTCAGTGTGGCTCACTTAACTGGGTGATGTGGCCCCAAGTGGAGTGGGATGTGGGATGTTGTTTTATGTGAAGGGACAAGGGGACAACAACAAAGGAGTTGTGGCATGGGTGTTGGGAATCTGTCCCATGTGCAAGGACAAAGGGGACAGGAGTGGGTAAGATGTGGCATGGATGTTGGATGAAGTGTCCAGGACACATGTCCAATGGGTAGACAGGGTATCCTAGGGTGATTTTCCTAATTAAATAAATTAGGAAAGTATAATGATGTGCAGGATTTTATATCCCTAAGTTAGAACTTAGGCATATATCTTTATTATGCAGGGTTTGATGGTGAGGTGGTGAATGTGAACTGAAGGGTGCTAGATTTTGGTGTCTACAGTATGCATCACTCAATGTCATTTTTATTATCTTAATGCTCTCTGACCTCCAAAGGTGCACATGGTGCACTCGCTTATACATTAATTTTAATAGGGAAGGTTGTGGCTTCAAGCCCCATGAGACCTAGGACATATATATGCATAGACACACACACATATATGTCCATAGGCTAACTTCAAAATCAATTGTAGGAACTTCATCACTATTGGCCTTGGTCAAAAGGTCATATTATTAATATTCTAACATGTAGGTATTATTTATCTACTAAGGAATTTAAAACTATATTTTTTCAACTATAACATTTTTCTAGACCTCATACATAAACAAGAAAGTGATAATAACAACAATAATCTTCTACATTTATATAGAAAAAATTAGTATGTATAAAATGATCCCCACCATAATTTAGACTTATATGATATCCATAGACCCATTCCTGCTCTCTTTCCCATCATAAAAATGATATGGTGAATAAATGCTTGATCATTTAACAATTTCATATTCTAGAAATTTCTCTATCAATAACTTAAATTATAAGATGTGAATATTATGTATAAAATAACCAACATCATAAAATTTGTTACATTCTTAAGTTTTATTTTACTATTATTTCAAGCTTTTACATATAATTTATCCCTAATGCTTATCCTTTAATAGTTTTTGGAGGCATAAAATTGTTTTCAAGGCTAAGGGTTGTGCTAAAGCTTATATGATAGGATATTTTGAGGAATATTGTTTGAAGAAGTTGATTAATTATAATAAAATATGTATCATCACCACTAAATAAAACCAAAAGAACATATCTAAAATTGAAATAATACATTTGTTTTACATTTTACATGTATACTTCTTTTTTGAGGTACTTGTTACAATATTAACATTTACGACAAGGTTCATTCTAACAAAATATTTATTTTATGTTATTAACTATATTGCAACACACACCTTGTTTTGGGATCAATAACTTCTCAAAACATATTAGAGTTATTTATTAACTCAAAGGCAAAATATCCTTTCTCATTTGTAGGCATTTAGGGGTTGTTGGAGGTATTACATTATTTGGTACCTTGAGTACCTTTGTAAATATTTAGATTAGGGTGTGTTTATTATTTGAGTCAATAGTATGTGTCAAGTTGTGAAGTGTGGATATGTGTCATGAGTGTAAGTGAAGTGTTATGAGTGTGAGGTGTTATGTGTATAAGTGAATAGTTATGAGTGTGAAGTGTCATGTGTGTGAGATTTATGAGTGTGATGTGTCAAGTTTGAAGTAGGGAGCTATGTAATCATGAGAGACTTTATCATTATGTAATAAAGGAATGTGAAGAGTTAAGCATATCTCATGAGTTTGAGGAGAGCAAATATCAAGAGTCAGGTAAATATGAAGAGCTTCATGTATCTATATATTAAAGACAAAGCTCTATGTTATGTACCAATGAAGAATGATGTTTTATCAATAAAGTTTTCATTTTATGCAATATTATTATTATTATGACTGAATGAGATTATATGATCCTAGGAATTATAAACCTATGATATGTGGGATCATTTTCTAACATGGGTAACTAGTAGGTTAGAGCCCTATCTCTGGTGCTAATGTAAAAATATATCAATCCAAGTAATAACATGTTGTGGGCATATAAAAACTTTAATATACATATAGTTTATGTAAGATGTCTAAATTCACTAGAGGATCCATTTTTAACACGGTCCTTCTTAAGGCTTAAGATTAGTATCAATGCCTGGTAAAAAAAAATGTGTAATTACTTTTCTTGTCATCTCATTTTGAAATAAAATGGTTTAACTACTTTAAATGAATGACAAAGGTTTTTTTTTTCATCAAACATAATAATAATCATTGGATTAGAATAAAACATTAGAATTTATTTTAATTAGAACATTATATTCTACCATTAGGTATATATATGAAATTGACTTTAAATTTCTAATACTAATCTCAAATATTAAATATACAACTTGTTCTATATTATGTTGAAGTTGGAGTTTAATGAAACATGTTAAAACATTATATCCCCTCTAAAGGAAAATATGGAGATAGTAATATTGTAAATCTACAAGGTTTTGTGGATGTTGACTGGGCTAGATATCTAGATAAGAGAAGATCCACGAGTGCTTTAAGGGCAATAAGATGTATGAGTAAAAAGCAATCAGTGGTTGCTTTATCCACAATAGAGATAAAGTACATTACAAAAAATCATGCCTATAAAGTAGTGTGACTATAAATGTTGTATTTAACATTTGGTATTAAGTAGAAGACTGTGAGAATTGATAGTGACAGTCAGAGTGCAATAGTTTTGGCCAACAATCCTAGTTTTCATGATTGGTCAAAACATATTGATATCGAGTACCATTTTGTGAGAGATATGGTTGAAGGAATTGGGTGATGCTGGAGAAAGTTGATATAGAGAATAATGTTATTGATTCATTAACAAAGGTTGTGCCTGCACAAATATTTTCTTGGTGTATAAGATCTATGAGCATGATTGCCCTTGATAGTTGACAATGGCAGTTTTCAACCCCTATGGAAAGTATTCAACAAGTGGAAGAATGTTGAAAATAATTTGAATATTTTCCATGTTATTATGGTGGCATTAAATATAAAAGGTACTAGACACTCTCCATGTTTCCTCATTGGGGTTCGGGGTGGAAGCTCTCGACATAAATTTTAGGGTTTCTTAAGCTATTTTTAGACCCATATGGGTTGTTTAGGATTAAATATTTGAACCCATGGTTTTTTGCCTATGGTATTGTAAAATCCGTTCGTGTGCTATTGTTATTTAATTACAATTGCATTAGGGTTTAAAGAGAGACGAAAGATGAACATTATTGTATTGGATGTTAGGAATGGACAAATAGATGAGATATTGTATTGATACAAAGAAGTACAATATATAGGCATAAGCCTCTATGAATACATGACAATTATCAAGAAAAACCTAACAAGTATCAAAAGAGTCATAGTGCACATTATATTCTAACATTCCCCCTTAATGTGCACTATTCTAACTATAGAGAAAAAAACAAGTCAACATTAGGTAACATTCCCATTTAATTTTGGCTTCTATAAATAAACTTATCATACTCATTTATTACATGATTTGGTCTAGGCTCATGCTCTTTGTGCTTGGCTCTCCAACTATGAATAATGCTAGATCAATGGTGTATACATCTTTATTTGTTGCCACAGGGTCAGCCACTTCCATGGGTATGTTGCCATTAGGTCATCCATCTAAGTGCCTCAAGATCATCTTGTGTGCCTTAGGGTTAGCCACTTTTGGATCTGTTGCCTCTATAGGTCATCCTCCAGGTATGTTGTATCTCGTAGGTCACTGAATAGATTCACCATGAATATCAAATCCCCCTCATGGTGAACTCAATCTAGAAGGTGTTGGTCTTATAAAAAATACACCTTAATACAAAGGAAATACTAGCCATGAAATATAATAAAATGAGACGTAGATCCAAATGTGGAGGAGATTGAATAAGAAGAGAATAGAATCTTTTGAAGTGTCTTCGTCTGTAGTCTTTAGAAGTTGATCCAAAAAAATCCTCGAATAGAGTCTAGGGTGTCTATGTCTATAGTCCCTAGAGTAGGTGTCATTATGGTGATCTTCTCATCCCACCGAAATGCATGGGTAACTAGCTACTACATTTTCTAAGTATAATAGAGGAGAATACTAGTTACTAGGTTCACTTGCAAGTACCTTGGGAGTGTCAGGTTCAACTGAGAGTGCACTCCATGATACAACAATATTTAAGGCTAAAAAATACAAATGAAACAGTCTCAAAACTTAAAATGAACCCCATCATTGGATCCAACTCAAAAAAATATTTTTGATGACTATATATAAGGCTATAGTCAGATCTGAATGGGTTCTCCATATGTAGAAAAACAACAGCATCGCACTCAGGCGACATCGCTCTCTGTTAAAAAAAAAATAGGCTACAGTTTTCCCTCATAGGAGAATTAGATAGGCAATTTGGGTCTTTCATATTTCCTTGAAAAAATAAATAAATGTTAAAAAAAAACATTTCATATGTGTGTCAGCCAATATGTGGACCACTATATAAAAAATGAGTTTTCCCGTTGATATAATTCAACTTTTACAAAGGTAGCCCTCCATATGATTTGCATGTTTATTCTTAGTGGGCCCTCCTTTCAAATATATTGCCCTCTATTAAAGTATATTGCCCTCATTTCATGAAATTAAAAAACTATTTGTGTGCCACCAAACAATGAAAAGCAAGGAGCATGGGTACAAATTTTAAGTAAGAAACTAACATAGGTGGTAAATGTGACATCAACCATCAAGCAAGAGACATGGGTTTTGAAGGGGCAGGTGGCTCAAGCATAGTTGTCTTCTGTTAACCCACTATGGTGCAATTTTTTAAAAGTCATCAGCGATCGTAAAAAAAAAACATACACTCATGTCCAACCGCCACTCCATCACATAAACTTCTCACCAACTTTTCTGCCAAACCAAAGCAATTTCTTCAATCTCCATGAATGCTAAAAAAAGAAAAATTATGCCTCTCTCCCTGAAGATGAAGGACCATGGATGACTAAGGGGGAAATTACGTTGAATCATGAGAAATCATGGTGCCATTGGATGATTGCGGGTTTCTTTCAGTGCTACAATAGTCACCTTCTAGAAGTAGATGGCCACAAACGTTAATATTACACATCGGTGGCAAACTCCTATGTGTGATGTGATTTATCACAAGCAGAGAAAAATATAGTAGTCTACACTGCAGTGACCGCAACAGACTGCATTGGTGGTCCTTTGGAGTGAAAAAATGTTTCAAATACCTGTAGAAAAATGATGTATTAAAAAAAAAAAAAAAAAATCAGAGGAGGTAGCGTCCATCAAAATCAGCTTTTTTAATGACAGCACAACAAATTTCATTCTTCAAATCAAGCATCCATTGACGACCGACGATAAGCGGTGATTAAATTGAAATTTCACCATTCAAAAATTACCTCTATTAGTCTTGATATATCGTCTGAAAAATATCCATCTCAATCTTCTCCAACATAGCATGCCCTCGATCTGTGCCCTACTAGGGTTTGAAAGACTACTAATTTATAGGAGGAGCATCTGATTTATTTAATAAATGGAATAAGTTGCCAAAAATAACGTTGAAATTCACTACAAATACATCAGTGCCATAAAAAAATCTCGTGATGCCCCCACCTAGGCTACAAGAAAAATCAACTCCACCGTTGGTGCCTTGTTATTGTATGCCGAAGCCTACAACGCCTCCATTGATCATCTTCTATTAGATCCTACAGGCGATCATACCCCTAACAACATGTGAAGGCCCCGATGGTCCCATTAAAAAATCCAAGAAGTTGCAGCTGATGAACTTCACTGTACATAAAAAATGTCCCATGGAAATATTCTGAACATGTTTCTAAAATTGAAGCAAGCCTCAGAATAATATTCTGCATTGTGATTGTGGACCTCTTGAAACATCCTCCAGTGATATTTTTTTTAAAAACTAAACTGGCATGGTCCGTAGTTGAAATTACCTCCGTGAGCATTGAATAACACTCCAACAATGTTAGTGTTGGACATTTTGAGTCCATAAGAGTTGTCATTGATGTCAAGATAGAAAGATGGCATTGTTTATTTATGTCAAAACATGAAGTTGTCATTGATGCCAAGAAGCAAATCACCACTGACATCGAATGGTTGAAAGGTGCAAGTGAAAAGACATCATAACACACCTCACAATATTATGAATGGTTTTTATTAAAACCAATGGTGGCAATTTTAATGGTTATTAAAACCAATGGTGGTAATTTTAACATTTTTTATTAAAACCATGTGGGCAAGTTGCAAGGTTTTTGTAAAAACCGAGGATGCCCTAAAGCTTGGTTTAAAAGACCAAAGCCCATTTAATTATTAAATTATAATAATGAAATTATTCAAAATAATTTAATTTATTATATTTAATAAATTAAATAAGCTAAGGTTTGGGTGCTTTAATAAATTTTGGGCGAATACTATAAAGCTTGAGCAACGGGTTATTCGTGGGCAAGGTTTGTCCCTCTTCTGCTGATGTCACCACATTCTCATCATCGATGTGAAGAAACAAAGGCACATGGTATATAAATACCATAGCATTATCAAAGGTTAAACATCATCTCATCCACTAAAATAATTGATCTTCAAGCTTTGCAAAATTTCTCCTCGTGAAATAGAAGTTCGTGTGAAGACTTAGGGTAGCATGAGAGAAGAAGCCAAGACGTGGCTTATGGAAATCAAAAGGTGCAAGGGAGTGGAGGCTCCAAGGGAGCACGTGGCTCCATGTCATTGGGATCCAAGGTGAAAGCGCTTAAGGAGAGAAGCGATTCGTGCAAAGCCAAAGTGGTAGCATTCTTTTATTTGATATTTGATTTTTTGACTTAGGCTAAGGTTAGACTTAGAAGAAATAAGGAGGTAAATGGTTTGATTAGTGCCTAAGTTAAAAAGGAGTTTTGTGGGTTTTATAAAAGTGTTAGGTGAAATTTTAATTGGTGGATAAAAGGTCTTTTACCTTAGAAAAGGAAAGATTAGTTATTGCATTATTCATTAAAGGTTTTATCCTTAAAATGCAATAATAAAATAGGGAGTCATAAGTAGAAAAGTAGATTGATTTTTGAAGAATAAAATTCTGAAGTGGCTTATGACAAATATGTTTGATTGAGATCAATTTGTGATGTCCTAGGGTTTTGAGAAGTGAATATTCAAATTATTGTGGTGTTGGATATTATTTTAAGACTGGAGTAATAAGGTGTATTCATGAATTATATATGCCTTGTATTGTTAACTAACCTTCTTGAGCTTGGCAAATAAGTGTTTTATTGATGTGGCAGTTTCTTGAAGTTCCTTATCATCAAGAAAAATATGGGAATATTCTTCCAAATTTAAGTTGTGTGATTGGTGTTTTTGAAAATAAGTTTGGAGTGAAAAGGACTTGATTAGGGTTTCCTATTGAGTATGTTGAGTTAATGCTTCAAGGTTTTTTAGAATAAAGAATTGTTGTTAAAACATTGTTTGTTAAGCATTGTTGTTGAAGCCATTGTTGTGTGAAGAACTTGAACTAGGGTTTGAAAAGAACATGAGTATCATTGCTATATGAATATTTTTTTATAAGAATTATTTTTTTAGTGAGTTGTTGAGCAAAGAACTTGAACTAGGGTTTGAAAAGAACATGAGTATCATTGCTATGTGAGGATTATTTTAATAAGCATTATTATTGAGAAAAGAACTTGAAATAGGGTTTACAAAGATCATTAGTATCATTGTTATGTGATATTGGTTGTTGAGTATTGTTGAAAACATTTTGAGTTGGTGTTTATATGCTTGGACTAGGGTTTGTGAGAAAGGGGTGTTTCATTGAGTGATTGGTTGAGTAGAGTTGGTTGAGCCTAGTCAAGTGGATGTGTGAAGTGATTGTTCAAGTTCCATAAAACAAACTATTCTATATTCTAAATTGAGTTGAGAAAGTGATTGAGTATTGAGTTGAATTTGAAGCATATTGAGTCTCTAACAATTCTCATTATGTTTCTAAGAGAGTGATTGAGAATTTTGATGAGTATAGAGCATATTATGTCTTTAACAATTCTCTTTATGTTTCTATGAGATTGGACAAGTTTTGTGTGGACTTGTTGAGCAGATTTGAGGCAAGTCTTTGAGGAGACTTGTGGACTGATTTTATGTGAGCTTTTGCGGAAGCTTAAAATACATATTTGGATAAGTTCTTGAGAGGACTTATTGAGTAGATTTGAGCAAGTTCTAGAGAGGACATGTAGAAAAAATTTGAGCAAGTTCTAGAGAGGACTTGTAGAGCAGATTTGAGCAAGTTCTAGAGAGGACTTGTAGAGCAGATTTGAGCAATTTCTAGAGAGGACTTGTAGAGAAAATTTGAGCAAGTTCTAGAGAGGACTTGTAGAGCAAATTTGAGCAAGTTCTAGAGAGGACTTGTAGAGTAGATTTGAGAAAGTTCTAGAGAGGACTTGTAGAGTATATTTGAGCAAGTTCTAGAGAGGACTTGTGCAGAAGATTTGAACAAGTTTAGAGAGGACTTGTGGATATATTAGTGTGAGCTTTTCTAGAAGCTTACAAGGTAGATTTGAGATAAGTCTTTGAGAAGACTTGAGATCAAAGTTGATTGATTTGTTCAAACCTTGAGTTAAGGTTTAGGGTAGATCTAGCAGAGTTGATTCAAGACTTGAGTTAAGGCTTGAGGATAGATATCGAGGATATATTTGTGCTAGAATGAAGGACTGTGTTTAGTGCAAATTTGAGGAAATAGTTTGGTGGAGCTTTGAGGATAGGTTTGTGCTAAAACAGAGACAGAGATTGAGCATATTTGTGCTAGATCAAAGGACTATGTTTAGTGTAGATTTGAGATAGAGCTTTGGAGGTGACATGGTAGAGAGGATAGTAGTCTCTAGTGGATAGAGATTCATTAGCCAGGGTAGTGAGGAAATGTCTTCTGAGTGGGGACAAGAGTCTTTAGTGGAGAGATATCCAAAAGCCATTGCAATGGAGGCAGTAGTCTTCTAGAGGATCACTAGCCAAAGTAGAGGAGAAAGAGTTCTCCTATGGATAGAGATCCATGAAATTGATTTAGGGGATTGGTGTCTCCTTTGGATAGAGCTCCATAGACATTGTATAGGGAAAGGATTCCCAAGAGATTGATTGATAAAATTTTAGTGAAAGATTTTCTCTGTGGAGTAGCCCACATTAGGTAAACCATGTAAATTATGGTGTCTCTATTGTGTGTGGTGATTTGTGCATTGTTTTTATTACTATTATTGATATTGCTATCTATCCATTGCATGATATTGATTTGGAAAGAAAAGTAAAAAGTGGTCTTATACTGTTCACCCCCCCTCTCAGTATAAGCTTGTGTTCTTCAGTTACAACCTCACACGCACCATGAAGAAATTTCTCACTGATCAACAATCTAGAATAATGGGGAAATGGTGCCAAAACTAACTTTGATGATCTCCAGAATGCTTATGTCAGGTGATCGATACAAAAACAACAAGCTCACTTCACCTTTGCCAAAAAAGAAATCTCCATAATTATGAATTCTTGCATAGGAAAAGTAGAATTTTCCTTAATTTATGCCCACAATCACAAAAAATAGGTAGAATATTACTGGTCCATTTACACGATCAACATTATGTAAAGTTATCATTTGCCATCAATGTGCCACTCATAATTCAAAAAACAAATGATGTGTGGTGTTTGATCTCATGGTCTGCCACGATTCCCATAGAGATGGTCATAAAGCAACAACTATTTCTTTGATAGAGGGATCTGGTGCAAATTGAACCTCCAATAAAGAACAATTATCACCCTTCATATCTAAAATTACTCCCTCAATAGATTAGCGGCACACCAGATCGTGTGCATGGCAGATGCGTTGACAGATTCATATGTTCAATGCCAAATTCGACACCATGTCTAAGGGTTGTGGAGATTCCATGAGCTTGTTGAGCTGGGAAGGATCACCATCATCATTCCCTCTCTTTTTTATTTGCTATTTTTTAGCAGTTTTCTCTAGCCCTCCACTAGTGCTATGAAATACATATTTTGGAGATCCGTCGACTTACTGAATAAGTCACAATAGCAATCGTGGCCCTGACAAATCCTTCATAAAATATGTCTAAATAATGGGGTAGGCATTAGCTCATCAAATTACATCACCATCGTATTACATCCTTCAGCATCGAGAGTCTTCGATACACCCCTGATCTATGGATTTGAACACTAAGCTGGTTCATACTACCGTGAGCTTCAAAACTACTTCAAAAAAAAACTTCTCATAGAATCTCGAATGATCACTATGAGTTCTTCTCCGTTGCTTTCTGATCCACAAGAGTGGAGAGCATACTCCCTAAGCAATGAAGAAGAAATGAAGGGAAAAAAATGGGGGGGGATTTCCATGAGGGAAATCCTCCCTCAAGGGGTTACATAGGGCAAATAAATCCAGCTCTGGTACCAAATGTTAGGAATGGATAAATAGATGAGATATTTTATTGATACAAAGAAGTACAATATATAGTAATACGCCTATATGAATACATGACAAGTATCAAGAAAAACCTAACAAGTGTCAAAAGAGGCATAGTGCACATTATATTCTAACATTAAAAATAGTTAAGTTTATACAATAAGGATATATTACTATGCAAGGTTTTTCTCGTAAGTGTTTTACAAGTGAAATATTGTGCAATGTATGTATATATTATCTTCTTCTTATTTTTTCCTTTTATTATGTATTTATTATTTTTCTAGATTTAGTTTATTGGGGCCTTTTTCTCTTCATTTGGTATCAAAACCTATGGTTTTATACCTGGGCTATTTATGACATTGTATGAAGAGATACAAGGATTTATGACTTGCAATAGATCTGGTGAGCTTCAACAACTACATATCTGGTGAGCTTCAACAATGATAGGTCTAGATTAATGATTGTTCATCATAGGGTTTGATTTTTATATCTTGTTGAGCTTCTTTAGGGACAAATCTGGTGAGCTTTGATAATGATAAATCTGGTGAGCTTCAATAATGATAGATCTAGTGAGCTTCGATATGGATAGATCTGGTGAGCTTCACCATGATAGATCTAGTTATCTTCGATAGTGGTAGACCTGGTGAGATTTGACAATGATATTGTGTTTTATCAGTATTTAGATGTTTATTTTTTGTGAGTATAAGCTTTGATAACAGTAGATCTAGTGAGCTTCCATAGTGATAGACCTAGTGAGTTTTGACGATGGCACTATGTTTTATCTGTATTCAAATGTTTATTTTTTGAATAGGTGTTGTAGTTTAAGGTTGGAAATTATGATTTTAGTGATTTTATTATGCAAGTTGTAGATATGTCTATGCATGAGGTTTCATTTTACAAATGTGTTTCTTCCTATATTAATGTGTTGTGTAGATCTAAAACCTGAGATCTATGTTTTGCAAAGTTGCTGAATAATTTCTAAGATGGTTTATTGGTTGTACCACAAGTTTTGGGTAAGTATTAACTATCATAACTAGTGTAGCTTGTACCTAAAGAAGCTATTATAACTGGTGTAATTGGATTATTGGCTACTCTAACTAGTGTAGCTTGTAGGGTTATTAATGCTATTAGTGTAGTTGTGCCCAAAAGAGACTAGTGTGGATGCTAGTGGTGGTTGCCTAGTGTAATGTTCTTAGAGTTAGCTCCAATAATATTTATAATGTTTTAAAAGTGATGTTTTGGACTTTTTTGTTACCTTGTCGATATATGGCTAAGAATAATAGGTAAAGCTAATGTATTTAGAAGGCTAGAGGTAGCTTATAGGGTGGATAGGTATTGGAATAACTGGATATAGCTGGTGGAGGTTATAAACCTAGATGCTAGTAGTAACCTAGTTAAGGCTACTTATATTGAAAAGGATTGGTTTTAGCTTATACCCATGAAGGGTTGTGTCCAAAAATATTATTTGTACTACAAAATTACAAATATATAATTAAGGGGGAATTGTTAGAATTAAATACCTATGTAATCATAATTTTGTAATATGGATCAAAGTACAAGGATGAGGAGTCAATGTGTAAGGATGAGGTGCCATATTGCATATGTATGTAGCAAATCAACCTCCTACAAGGAGTGAAAACTAGATTTGTACAATTTTATTAAATGTACAATTTTTCAAACGTACAAATGTAGGGTTTGGTTTAATTGTACACATGTGAAGTTATAAAACATAAAATTTTGTGTAATTGTACAAAGTCATAAATGCACAATTAGAATTAAAATAAAATTGAGTTGAAATGTGCATTTCAGTTAATTTGATAATAATCAAATTAGACTTAGGGGAACCTTAATGCAAGTTAGTTATTTTACAGGGATGGTAGTTGTGAGTAATGGTTGTCTCAAGAACCACTTTGGAATGGCCTAGGAAAGCATTATATAACCCCCATTCAAATTTTGTGGATGTTCGATGATGTTGGATGTTGGAGATTGCTCATAGATGTTTAGAGAGATTGTTCATATGATTGATAAGCTATGTTTATGAATGCTCATTTTACCAATTGTACATGATTAATATTATTATTACCATTATGAATATGAAAGCAAACATCTTTGGTCATGTGTCATTGTGAATTCCATTGTACATATTGCTGGTAATTGTAGGTTGTGGATTTTGTGCAAGTATGGCCAAAATGGTGTGTTAGACAAGTAAGAATACAATGGAATTGCTTTGTTGATAATCCTATAACTTGGTGTGATGGTGGAGAATGAGTTTACATATTATCATTGTTGTACAAAGATGTTTGCAGACTATTGTATGATTTTTGGAGTTGACAATTGATGATATTAATTCCAATCCAATGAATTTGGGTTTGCATGTTAGGAAACTATGTTGGTAATTGCACTATAAAGACATCCAAATATTTCCTTGAAGAGAACTTGTGTACAAGTTGGAAAATATGTAAGTGGAGAATTCATCAAGGGTTTGTGCAACCATATAGTTGGCCAAACCAAATCGTACAACTGACTATTTGCCTGATTTGGAAGTGCAATTGCATAGTTGGAACTTGCCAAATAAGGAAAACTAGGGTTTATGAGAAAATGATTACAAAATTACTCAAGTTGAGTTACAAAATGAATTTTATTAGATTGTACAAGTGGAAAATCGTACCTACTAGAGTGTTGTATGATTTGGATCATACAACTGTACGATTCGAAGACTATACAAGTAGTTTTGTGAAAGTTTTAAATTGTTCAATAGCAAATCATACACTTGTATTATTTGGGTCAAAATTATCATAGAGCCTGAGAATTCATTCCAAAACAGTCCAATTCACATTTCCCTCTGAGAATACTCCACCCCGTGCTACATTTGGCACTACTACCTAATCGAACATTGATAATTTTATCAAAATTAGGTCAAAATTATTATAGTTGAAAAGAACCTTTGAGTGATAATTTTTTAGTAGCAATTAATTGGAGGTGAATGACAAGTACAAGTTTGTAAAGGTGTAGGAGATGAGACCAAGAAGAAGAGCAAATTCTAGTAAGAAGAAGTACAATAATTGCTCAAATAGAGAACATGAATAACTCTGAACAAGATACAAATGAACTAGTGATAAAGCAAGTATGGACTTTGAATGAAGGTGATATTGAGAGGTTGGATACATTGCTTATTGAAATGGAAGAAGGGGTACAAGAACCACCAAGAGTTGAATATAATATTGGTGTAAGTGAAGATATTAACAAGGAAACTATGCGAGGTAAAACAAAGAGAGCTTGAGAATTCATTCCAAAACTTCCATTCACCTCCTTGGTACTCCTCTTGTTTTGGACTTCTGCTTTTTTATCATTGATCAAAATTTTGTAGTTGAAAAGAACCTTCAAGTGATAATTTTTTCGTAGCAATTAATTGGAGGTGAATGACAAATACAAGTTTGTAAAGATGTAGGATATGAGACCAAGGGGAAGAACAAATTCTAGTAAGAAGGAGTACAATAATTACTCAAAGAGGGAACATGAACAACTTTGAACAAGATATAAATGAACTAGTGATAGAGCAAGTATGGACTTTGGATGAAGGTGATATTGAGAGGTTGGATACATTGCTTATTGAAATGGAAGAAGGGGTACAAGAACCACCAAGATTTGAAGATAATATTGTTGTAAGTGAAGACATTAACAAGGAAACTATGTGAGGTCAGGATGAGTGGATGGTAACACCTAAATAAGTGAAAGGTAGGTTGCAAAAGGGTACAAAGGATGGGAGTTAGGTGCGAGAGCAACAACATGCAAGGTCTTAGGAAGAAATACTAGGACCACAACCTACATGCCAACGAATAAGGTCACGGAGTGAAGATGGATGAGAGATTGGTAGATGATTATTTGGTGAAAATAAGATACCATAGATAGAAATATCCGATGAGGATCAACATAGTAAATCACCTACAAGGAGGAATCAGTTAGGGATTCCCAAGGATACTTCATCAAGTGATGAGGAAGGAACCTCATCAATGGCTAACTTAGCCACCCGAGCAGGGAAGCAGAGGTGTCCACCCTTCATGGGAGAAGGGAAGGAGGACCCCACATGACACATCAGTACATGTATAACCATTTAGAAAGTGAATGGTGTGGACCAACCAAATGAATGGTTGTAGTTATTTCCTACCATATTAGGAGGACTCATAATAGACTAGTATCTGAAGCGCAAAAATACTCCCACTTTTCAAGCCAGGAACTCGATGAAGGATGCATTCATCGAGGAGTTTCATCCTTTGAAGGATGATGGTGATATTGTAATAGAACTCTATACTACCAAACAAGGAATTGACGAGGATGTTAAAACATATAATCATTGATTAAAGCAACTGGTAGACAAGATGCAAAACCACTAGCAAATGAATTAGTGAAACGATGGTTTCTCGATGGGTTGTTACCTAGGTATAAAAATAATTTGAAGGTAGTTCCATCATCCACATATGAGGAAGCCTTAGAAAAAGCAAAGAATTTTGAAAGTGAGGCAAAGCAGACAGTCACATGGATGGTGACACATTCTAGGCGTGATGATTTAGATAGTGGTGAAGATGACATGATACATCAAACTATTCAATCATTCTAAAATAAATTTGATAAGATAATAAAAGAGGTCAAAGGAGATACCAAGTGATATCAAAAGGATATCTGGTGTACGAAATGTAAGGTCGAGGGGTATACAAATGTGAATTATCCTCGGAATAAATATTGTCATATATGTAATGTGCTAGGATATGAAGTGGTAAACTATCCATTCAACTCGAAGTGGCCGACATCAAAATTTGGCCATTGAGTAAGAAGAAAAACCAAAACATCAAGGCTACAACTAGTGGGGGTTACATAAATAACCAAAGAGGTAGAAAATTGTATCAAGGTAACCAACAAGGAGGATAGAGCCATTTACAGTATGACTTAGATGGAAAACTTATCATACAATATCACAATTGCCAAGAGTGGGGGAATTTTTCAAAGAATTGTTCATATCCCTAGACATAGGAGATAAACCAAAATAATGCTACACACATGTGTAGATGGTGTGGTCCAGATAACCACAAAGAAGTCAATTATCCTAAGAAGGTGAGTACAAGTGACCCACAAAATGTGAAATTTTTAGATATTGATGTACCTCTAGTTAAAGATAAAATGAAAAAAAATGTGTTAGCCATGACATGAAGTTAGGCTAAGAAGGATACCTACCCAAAACCTACCAAATAAAATAAGAGGTGGTAGGTGGCAAAGAAGGTAATTGAAGAAGATATGCAAAAAACTAAGTAGTTAAGGCTTGCAAAATAGAAAGAGTTAAAGAAGCCATGTGTATCAGAAGCCCAAGAATTTGTGCAAGACCTAGTAGCACAAGTCTTGAATACAATAATAGAAATCAAGATGGCTAGTTTATTGGAGGCCATCCCATCGTTACATAAGGTGATGGAGGAAGGGATGCAACCGTAAAAAGTGATGGAGGTTCAAAGTCAGCCAATAAAGGAAAAAGAATGAAAGGATTACTTTATGGACCCAACCATATTGATGATTTATGTTGGAAAGAAGCCAACATTAGTCCATATGGAGATTTTGGGGCATAAGTTAACACAAGTCATTGTGGATGGAGGATCTAGTGTTAACATACTACCAGAGAAAACTTGGTAGGATATTAGTGATCCATCATTTTGGGCACCGAGTTTTAGGTTGTATGGTGCTAACTAGTATGGCATTGAGATGAAAGGCATATTGACAACACAAGAGGTGATAATAGATGACCAGGAATTCATATTGGATTTAATTGTGATTACTATGCAAAATCTTTAATATGATGTTCTGTTAGAGAGAGGTTAGCTAAGAGTAGTCAAATTCAATCACAACTGGGAAAAATACCAAATCACATTCAATAAAGGATAGCATAAATATATGATCAATTAAAAAAACTAGAGAATTAGTGAAAATATTTCCATGATAGATGCATTAGGCAGTTGTTCTGGTGATGAAGAATATAAACCTAATAAGGAGGGGATGTTGTACCTCGAATAATATAGCGAGGATGAATCTAGATATGATAACAAATTTCTCCACTAGTAGATGGAGGAGTATGAAGTGTTTTAGCCTAGCTACCTCTATATTGATACAAAGGAGCCCATGAAAAATAATATGAAAATATAGTCAACAAGAAGTTGAAGGAGGAGGAACATGAAAAATTAAAATTTCCTAAAAGTTTTGAAGAATATACCATTGGAGATGCAAAAATAGATGCAAGACCAGAGCATCCAACAAATGTGGAAAAGGCTAAGGTAGAGCCTATAAAAATCAAGTGTGAAGGACCATGGATCATAAATGCGAATGTAGAAACAGAGAAGAAACATAGGATGATCCATTATGGCGATGATTGGAATCTAGTATTGAAAGTAGTAACTTTCAAGATATTTCTAGAATACAAGGATGATTTTGCATGGATGTATAAGGATTTGAAAGGGATACCACTAGAATTATGTGTCCATAAGATCACATTAATTCCTAGGATATAGCCAGTGATACGGAGGCCATATAGGATGAATCATAAGTATGCAACATTAGTGAATATAAAAATAAAAAAGATGCTAGATGCTGGCATTATTTTTTGAGTTACCACAAGTGAATGGGTCTCACCTATAGTGGTCACCTTGAAAAAGGAAGTTGATAAGATCTTAATCTACGTAGATTTTGAAGCTTGAATGCAGTAACGATTAAGGATCCCTTTTTTATTCCTTTTACTGATTCCATCCTAGAAGAGGTCGCAGGACATGAAATCTATTCATTCTTGGATGGGTTTTTCATCTACAATCACATCAATATAGTCGAGGAAGATAATATAAAGACCATATTTGTTGTGGAAAATGATATTTTTGCATATAATAGGATGTCTTTTGGGCTATGTAATACCCCAACACCATTCTAATGTATTATTTTGTACATCTTTGACCAGTTGGTGACAGGGAAGTTTAAGGTATTCTTGGATGATTGGTCAATCTATGGCAAGATCAAGGATCACCTATCGGCTTTAAGTGAATGTATGAGCCAATGTAGGAATGCACAGATCTCCCTGAATCCAAGGAAATATTTTTTGATGGTACCTTATGGAAAACTACTAGGACATATAGTGTGTAGTGAGGGATTGAAGATAGATCCTGATAAGATTTGTGTCATATTACATATGGAGGAACCATATGATGCGAGTTCATTAAAAATATTATTAGGATCCATGGGATATTACCGAAGGTTTTGTTGGACATTTTGAGTATATGAGTTGTCATTGATGTCAAGAGTGTGTGGTCATTGATGTCAAGCTTTCAAAATTAGTCAATGGTAGTTTCAATGGGTAGCATCAGTTTTAGATTCTCCAATAAGTGCAAAAATATAGTCCATTTTTAGTTGATCAAGACTCGGTTCCAAGAAGTTAGATGTGGTCCTAAGTGCAAAGAAGAAAGCCCAAGTGAATAATATTATAATAATTCTTTATAATATTATACAAGGAAGATTAAAATTAATTATAAATTAATTAATATAATTTTATTAAATTAACTTATTAATTAATTTAGTTAACTTCATGTTATTTAAATTAATTATTAATTAATTTTAATATTAATTATATATTAATTTATGTTAATTTTAAATAACCCTAATGTGGGTTATTAATTTGAAGAATTCAAATTCAAGCACCGACATGGGAGCAAATTAATCAAAGTATATATAAAGGGGACTCCACCTTACCAAAAAAACATTAATGTATTCGATTTTAATCTCCATGCTATTGCGAATTGTGTGAATCATTCGGTGAGAAAGAGAAATGTTTAATTGTTTTTTAAAGGACCAAGCATCAGAAAAGGATTGATTACCCACCATTCAAGGTACCTTGGTCACCAAGCGCTGGTAATGCAGTTGGAAAATTTGGCAAAGGTAAGACGTTGTGGCAGCGTGAGGCGGAGGTTCGAATCCGTGGGTGTGGCTTTTTGTTCTAAAAGCATTGATGACGATCGAAGGCACCAAGAGGAAGGAAGCCTTCCTTCCTTCATGTGGGTTCTTGTAGCCCATGTGATGGGCACCAAAGTGCTAAGGTGCTTGGTGCTTGGGGAGACAATAGTTCAAATCACACTGAAACCCTTTTGGGAAGAAAATAAAGGTATGCATTAGTTGAGCACCAAATTTTTTGGAGGAATTTATTGAGCTATTAAAAATTAATTTTTGCATATTTTATTTGGCTTGTAAGGTTTTAAGGGGAGTTATAAGGTTGATGCAAAATAAATTTTTGGTGCTATTTGCTTTAGAGTTTGAAAAGGGTAATAAGGTGTTTAGGAAGATTGTTTGAGGTTTTGTGGTGTTGGATACTATTTTAAGTTGGAGATTATAAGGTGTATCCAAATAATTATTTTTCAAGTATGATTTGATGAATGTTAATTCCAAGAAGGAGCAATAAGGTGTATTTGAGCTTTTATTATTTTTGTGTCTAAGGAATATTTGAAAAAGTGTTAAGAATGATATTTTGTCATCTAACCATTGAAATTGGAAAGAAGGAAATTGTGATTGTGGCAGGTTTTCTAAGGGCATTTCTACATCAAACAAAAAGGTATGGGCACATATTCCTAGTGAGTGATTATTAATGTTGTGAATACAAAGTTGGAGTGAAAATGATTGTTTGGTAAGCATTTTTGAGTATATTTTGAAGTAATACTTCAAGGTTTTCTGGAATAAAGAGTTGTTAATAAAACCTTGTTTTTGAAGTTATTAGTTGAGTGAACTTAAACTAGGGTTTGCAAATATCATGAGCATCATTGTTATGTGAAGATTGTTTTATAAGCATTATTGTTGAAGTGAGTGATTGAGTGAAAAACTTGAACTAGGGTTTGCAAAGATCATTAGTATCATTGTTATGTGAGATTGGTTGATAAGTATTATTGGAAACATTTGAGTGAGTGTTCATATGCTTGGACTAGGGTTTGTAAGCAAGGATTAATTCATTGAGTGATTAGTTGAGTAGATTTGGTTGAGCCTAGTCAAGTGGATGTGTTGATGTGATAGTTCAAGTTCTATGAAACAAATGGTTCTATATTATGATTTTAGTTGAGAAAGAGATTGAGTATTGTTGTAAGTGTGAAGCATATTGAGTCTCTAAAAATTATCTATATGTTTCTATGGTAAAAGAAAAATTGAAAGTGATTGAGCATTGTTGTGAGTGTGAAGCATATTGAGTCTCTAACAATTCTCTATATGTTTCTATGGTAAAAGAGTGATTGAAAGTGATTGAGCATTATGGTGAGTGTGAAGCATATTGAGTCTCTAATAATTCTCTTTATGTTTCTATGAGATTAGACAAGTTCTAGTGAGGACTTGTTGAGCAGATTTGAGGTAAGTCTTAGAGAAGACTTGTGGATAGATTTGTGTGAGATTTTGTGGAAGCTTACAATAGAGCTTGAGGACAGCAGATTGGTCAAGTTCTAGTGAGGACTTATTGAGCAAATTTGGCTAAGTTCTAGAGAGGACTTGTGGAAAAATTAGTGTGAGATTTAATGGAAGCCTAAAATATAGATTTGAGACAAGTCTTTGAGAATACTTGTGAGCAGAATTGATTGATTGGTTTTTTCAAACCTTGAGTTAAGGTTTGGGGCAGATCTGGCAATGTTTATGTGTGATTGGATCAAGCTTTATGTTAAGGCTTGAAGAAAAATATTGAGGACAAATTTGTGCTAGGCTAAAGGACTGTTTAGTACAGATCAAAGGACAGAGATTGAGGATAGATTTGTGATAGACTGAAGAACTATGTTTAGTACAAATTTGAGGATAGAGTTTGGTGCAGATTTGAGGATAGTTTTATGCTAGACCAGAGATAGATATTGAGTAGATTTGTGCTAGACTGAAGGACTATGTTTAGTGCAAATTTGAGATAGAGATTTGAAGGTGACAGAGTATAGAGGATGATAGTCTCCAATGGATAGGGATCCATTAGTCAAGGTTGTGAGGACATATATCTTTAGTAGATAGAGATCCATTATCCAAAGCAATGGGGTTAGCAGTTCTTCTAGAAGATTACTAGTCAGAGCTATTTTTGATTGAAGAAAAATAAGTTAAGAAAAGGTCACCAATAATTCTCAACTGTTTTAGATGTGGTAATTTTGGACATCTTGAAGATAGTTGTACAAGGAATGGTATTAGTTTCAATGATGATGAATATGAAGATACACTTGAAGGACCAAAAGAGAATATTCTAATGGCACTAGAAGAAGAAGGAGGTGATCCTACAAAACACAAGTCATAAAAGAGTGAATATGTTCTCAAAGAAAAAAAAATAGAGGAAGAATAAAAAAAATGAGGAGTTGATCTTGAGGGAGAGCTTATTTATGCTCTTAAATCTTTAAAGAAGGTAAGAAAGCAAAAATATCAACTTGAGTTTTAGTTTCAAGAATGTGATGAGGAGTTGATCTTGAGGGAGAGCTTATTTATGCTCTTAAATCTTTAAAGAAGGTAAGAAAGCAAAAATATCAACTTGAGTTTTAGTTTTAAGAATGTGATGAATTGAGAGGAAAGCTTATAGAGGATCTAAACAAGTCAATAGTTAAGACAAAGAAGTTCAAGGATAAGTTAGAAACAAAGGTATTAGAATGTGAAAAGTTAGAACATGAAGTTGCTCTACTAAGAGAAGAATTATAAATATCCAAGGATAAGCTACACAATTTTGGAAAGAGCTCAAATAATTTGGACAACAGATCAAGGTACAAATAAGGTCAACAAACAAAACAGGTTTTGGTTTTGAAGAGGTTCAACAAAAACATGAAGATGAGTCAAACTCAAGTTCTGAAGAAGAAGAAACTTTAGAAGAAGATATTATAAGAGAAAGTGATACTTCTTAGGATGAGTTGGACAATAGAAAGATCAAAAAGGGAAGGAATAACGCACAAAGAAGAAACATATGGAACATGAACCAACATAGAGAAAAAGAGACTAAGAGACTAATGAGGTCAAGACAAGGAAATTTCAATGGACAATGTTTCTCATGTCACATATTTGGGCACATGGATTCACAGTGCAAGAAAAATGAAAGACGGGAATATGGAAACTTCAGAAGAAGACAAATGTTTCATGGGTATTGCTACTCTTGTAATTAGTTTGGTCACAAGGCAATGAATTGCAAGGTCCACGATAGGAACAGATATGGCTTGACCAGGATAAATCCCAAGACATTTGCACCTCTAAGGAATAATTAAATTAAGTGTTATAAGTGTAATAATTATGGACATACATCAAGGTGGTGTAGAGAAGATATTCTAGAATCAAGCATGAACAGGAATAGGAATATGAATATGGACATGAAGAGGAACATGAATATGAACATGAAAGGAACATGAACAAGAATATGAACAAGAGCAAGAATATGGATATGAATAGGAATAGGAACATGGACATGAACATGAACAAATAAAGGAATCATAAGGATCAGATGAGAAGGAAATAGGACAAAGGTAAAGACCAGTACTTGCTGGGAGTAGAAATACTCCCACCCTAGAATTAACCATCTTAAGAAGATGTGGGGGAGGGGCTAAGATAAGAGACTCATTTTTAACCCGAAGACCCAAATGTGACCCTTTGCCATTGATGTCAAAGTGGGAGAGATTTGATGTAAGGAGAAAACATTGATTCAGGGGGAACAATTTCCTAGGGGGAGTAGAACAAGAAAAAGGTCAAGTTTTGGTAAAAAGAATTTGGGTTGCCATTAATGACAAAGGGGGGGATTGTTGGACCTTTTGAGTAGATGAGTTTTCATTGATGTCAAGAGTGAGTGGTCATTGATGTCAAGATTTCAGAACTAGTCAGTGGTAGTTTCAATGGGCAGCATCTGTTTCAGGTTCTACAATAAGTGCAAAAGGATAGTCCAGTTTTAGTTGATCAAGACTCGGTTCTAGGAAGTCAGATGTGGTCCTAAGTGCAAAGAAGAAAGCCCAAGTGAATAATATTATAATAATTCTTTATAATATTATACAAGGAAGATTAAAATTAATTATAAATTAATTAATATAATTTTATTAAATTAATTTATTAATTAATTTACTTAACTTTATGTTATTTAAATTAATTATTAATTAATTTTAATATTAATTATATATTAATTTATGTTAATTTTAAATAATCCTAAGGTGGGTTATTAATTTGAATTTCAAATTTGAATTCAAGTGTCGATGTGGGAGCAAATTAATCAAAGTATATATAAATTTGAATTCAAGTGTCTATGAGATAAATTGTTCTATATTCTGATTTGAGTTGAGAAAGAGATTGAGTGTTGTGAGTGTGAAGCATATTGAGTCTCTAATAATTCTCTATATGTTTCTATGGTAAAAGAAATATTGAAAGTGATTGAGCATTGTTGTGAGTGTGAAGCATATTGAGTCTCTAACAATTATCTATATGTTTCTATAATGAAAGAGTGATTGAAAGTGATTGAGCATTATGGCGAGTGTGAAGCATATTGAGTCTAGCAATTCTATTTATGTTTCTATGAGATTGGATGAGTTCTAGTGAGGACTTGTTGAGCAGATTTGAGGTTAGTATTAGAGAATACTTGTGGAAAAATTTGTGTGAGCTTTTATGGAAGCTTACAATATAGAGCTTGAGGACAAAGATAGTTGAGTAGATTGAACAAGTTCTAGTGAGGACTTATTGAGCAGATTTGGACAAGTTCTAGAGAGGACTTGTGGACATATTAGTGTGAGATTTTATGGAAGCTTACAAGACATATTTAAGACAAGTATTTGAGAAGACTTGTGAGCATAATTGATTGATTGATTTTTTCAAATATTGAGTTAAGGTTTGGGGAAGATCTAGCAGTGTTTAAGTGTGATTGGATCAAGCTTTGTGTTAAGGCTTGAGGACAAATATTGAGGATAAATTTGTGCTAGATCGAAGGACTATGTTTAGTACAGATCAAAGGATATATATTGAGGATAGATTTGTGATAGACTGAAGGACTATGTTTAGTGCAAATTTGAGGATAGATTTTGGTGTATATTTGAGGATAGGTTTGTCTCAGACTAGAGATAAATATTGAGTATATTTGTGCTAGATCGAAGGACTGTGTTTAATGTAGATTTGAGATAGATATTTGAAGGTGACAGAGTATAGAGGATGATAGTCTTCAATGGATAGAGATCCATTATCCAAGGTAGTGAGGACAAATGTCTTTAGTAGATAGATATCCATTAGCCCAAGTAGTGGGGGTAGCAGTTCTTCTAGGATATCACTAGTCAAAGCTAAGGATAAATAGTTCTCTTATGGATAGAGGTCTATAAACTTGATTAGGGGATTGGTGTCTCCTTTGGACAGAGGTCCATAAACATTGTAATAGGGAAAGGATTACCAAGAGATTGATTGAGAAAATTTTAGTGAAATATTTTCTCCATGGAGTAGCCCACATTGGATGAACCACATAAAATTGGTGTCTCTATTATGTATGGTGATTTGTGCATTGCTTTGATTACTATTGTTGATATTTCTATCTATACATTGCATAATGTTGATTGGGAAAAAAAATTAAAAAGTGATCTTATACTATTGACCCCCCATCTCAGTATAAGCTTGTGTTCTTCAGTTGGTATCAGAGCGGGTTCCTTCAAAAGAGTTTAACAGCTTGAAGAAAAATATTACAAGAACAAAATGGATTCTAAGAATGGGTCCTCAAATAATTCAACACCAGTATTTTATGGAAGCAATTATATATTTTAGAGTATGAGAATGAAGATTCACTTGAAGGCACTTGGAAATGAAATTTGGGAGGCAGTTGAAGAGTGGGTTCCTTCAGAAGAGTTTAATAGTTTGAAGAAAAATATTACAAGAACAAAATGGATTCTAAGAATGGGTCCTCAGATAATTCAACACCAGTATTTGATGGAAGTGATTATATATTTTAGAGTATGAGAATGAAGATTCACTTGAAGGCACTTGGAAATGAAATTTGGGAAGCAGTTGAAAATGGATACATACCACCAATTGATCCATCTACAGATAAGGAAGGTAATATTCTAAAACATTACAATTCAAAAGCAATAAATGCAATTTTGAGATGTTTCCTTAGAACATAATTCATAAAATTTATGCATTGTAAAGATGCAAAAGGAATTTGGGATAAGTTGCAAAGCATATATGAAGGAGATAAAAGTGTCAAAAAGGTAAAGATAAAAAATATCAAAGGATAGTTTGAAGAATTAAGAATGAAGGATGAGGAAAACATTAGTATTTATCTACTTCAATTAGATGAAGTTGTTAATGCCATGCAAGGTCTTGGAATTGAGATTGAACAATTTGATGTTTGTGATAAGATCTTAAGATCTCTTCCAAAAAGATGTAGTGAAAATATTTTTGCTATAGAAGAATCAAAATATGGTGATTCTTTGACATGAGATATGTTACTTGGTATTCTTACAACTTTTGAGTTAAGAAAAAAAGAGGAACCTAATCTTTGGAAAGAAGCAACATTCAAAGCTACTAAGAAGATAAAGGGCAAGGAGTCAAATTCATGCAATGATTTATCTAGTGATGCAAAGGCTAATTATGGTAGAAGGAATAAGGATTCAAGAAGATTTAAAAATGCAAAATATGTTAGATGTTTTAATTGTGGAAAGTATGGTCACTATGCAATTCATTTTCAAGAAGCTAAAAATAACAATAATGAAGAAAAATAGGATCACAGGAACAAGGAATTAGAAAGAAACAGGTACCAAAAGAAAGGCAAGGATGGACAAGGTAAACAAGGAAAGAAGTTCTTTCAAAGACAAAATAAGAGCTACTATGCAGACAATGCAAGTAAGTACTCAAGTGATAGTGATAATAGTTTCTCAGATAATGATAAAGATGAAGTCCTATTTTTGATTGAAGAAAAATAAGAAGTTAAGAAAATATCACCAATAATTCTCAAGTGTTTTAGATGTGGTAATTTTGGAAATCTTGAAGATAGTTGTACAAGGAATGGTTCAAAAGAAACAAGAAGGCCAAAAAGCAAAATAGGTTTTGGTTTTGAAGAGGTTCAAAAGAAACAAGATGATGAGTCAATCTCAAGTTATGAAGAAGAAAAAACTTCATAAGAAGACATTATAAGAGAAAGTGAGACTTCTAAGGATGAGTTGGACAATAGAAATATCAAAAAGGAAAGGAACAATGCACAAAGAAAATAGATGGAACAGAAACCAACATAGAGAAAAATATACTAAAATACCAATGAGGTCAAGGCAAGGAAATTTAAATGGACGATGTTTCTCATGTCACCTATTTGGGCACATGGATTCACGGTGCAGGACACATAAAGACAGAAATATGAGAACTTCAATAGCAGGCAACTTTTTCATGGGTATTGCTACTCATGTAATCAGTTTGGTCATAAGGCAATGGATTACAAGGTACATGACATGAACATATATGGCTTGACCAGGATAAATCCCAAGACATTTGCACCTCCAAGGAATAATGAAATTAAGTGTTATAAGTGCAATAATGATGGACATGCATAAAAGTGGTGTAGAGCAGACATTTCAGAATCAATCATGAACAGGAACATGAACATAAATATGGACATGAACAAGAACAGGAATATGGACATGAACATAAACATGAACATGGACATGAATAGGAACATAAATATGAAAAAGAATAGGAATATGGATAGGAACAGGAACATGAACATGGACATGAACATGGACATGAACATGAACATGAATAGAAAAAGGAATCAGAAGGATCATATGAGAATGAAATAGGACAAAGGTAAAGACCAGTGCTTTTTGGGAGTAGAAATACTCCCACCCCAGAATTAACCACCTCAAGAGGAGGTGGGGGAGGGGCTAAGCTAAGAGACTCATTATTAGACCCAAGCCCTAAAGGTGACCCTTTGCCATTGATATCAAAGGGAGATATATTTGAGTAATGAAAAGAGATTTGATTTAATGAGAAAGAATTGAGTTAGGGGGAGCAATTTCCCAGGGGGAGTAGAACAAGAAAAATGTCAAGTTTTGGTAAAACGTATTTGGGTTGCCATAAATGACAAAGGGGGAGATTGTTGGAAATTTTGAGTATATGAGTTATCATTGATGTCAAGAGTGAGTGGTCATTGATGTCAAGATTTCAGCACCAATCAGTGGCAGTTTCAGTGGGCAACATTAGTTTCAGGTTCTCCAATAAGTGCAAAAGTATAGTACGATTTCAGTTGATCAAGACCCGGTTATAGGAAGTCAGATGTGGTCCTAAGTGCAAAGAAGAAAGCCCAAGTGAATAATATTATAATAATTCTTTATAATATTATACAAGGAAGATTAAAATTAATTATAAATTAATTAATATAATTTTATTAAATTAATTATTAATTAATTTTAATATTAATTATATATTAATTTATGTTAATTTTAAATAACCCTAAGGTGGGTTATTAATTTGAATTTGGAACTCAAATTCAAGTGTTAGCATGGGAGAAAAGTAATCAAATTATATATAAAGGGGACTCCTCCACCTTAGTAAAAAAATATTAATGCATTCGATTTTAATCCTCATGCTATTGTGAATTGTACGAATAGTTAAGTGAGAAAGAGAAAGGTTGAATTGTTTTTTAAAGGACCAAGTGGTAGGTAAGGATTGATTACCCACCATTCAAGGCACCTTGGTCACCAAGCACTAGTAGCATAGTTGGAAACTTCGACGAAGGTAAGATGCTATGGTAGTGTGAGGTGAAGGTTTGAATCTGTGGGTGAGGCTTTTTGTTTTAAAAGCATTTATGGTGATCGAAGGTACCAAGAGAAAGGAAGCCTTCCTTCATTCATGTGGGCACCTGTAGCCCATGCGGTGGGAACCAAAGTGCTAAGGTGCTTGGAACTTGGGGAGATGGTAGTTTGAATCATGCCGAAACCCTTTTGGAAATAAAACAAAGGTATGCATTAGTTGAGCACCAAAATTTTTGGAGGATTTTATTGAGCTATTAAAAATTAATTTTTGCATATTTTATTTGGCTTGAAAGGTTTTAATGGGAGTTACAAGGTTGATGCAAAATAAAATTTTGGTGCTATTTGCTTTAGAGTTTGAAAAGGGTAATAAGCTGTCATTAAGATTGTTTGATGTTTTGTGGTGTTGGATACTATTTTAAGTTGGAGATTATAAGGTGTATCCAAATAATTATTTTTCATGTATTGATTTGATGAATGTTAATTCCAAGAAGGAGCAATAAGGTGTATTTGAGATTTGATTATTTTTGTGTCTAAGGAATATTTGAAAAAGTGTTAAGAGTGCTATTTTATCATCTAACCATTGGAATTGGAAAGAAGGAAATTGTGATTGTGATAGGTTTTCTAAGGGAATTTCTACATCAAACAAAAAGGTATGGGCACATATTCCTAGTGAGTGATTGTTGAATATTGTGAATGTAAAGTTGGAGTGAAAAGGATTATTTGGTAAGCATTGTTGAGTGTGTTTTGAATTAATACTTCAAGGTTTTTTGGAATAAAGAGTTGTTGATAAAACCTTGTTTGATAAGAATTGTTGTTGAAGTGATTAGTTGAGTGAACTTGAACTAGGGTTTGCAAAGATCATGAGTATCATTTTTATGTGAAGATTGTTTTATAAGCATTGTTGTTGAAGTGAGTGATTGAATGAAAAACTTGAACTAGGGTTTGCAAAGATCATGAGTATCATTGCTATGTGAGATTGGTTGACAAGCATTGTTGGAAACATGCGAGTGTGTGTTCATATGCTTGGACTAGGGTTTGTAAGTAAGTATTAATTCATTGAGTGATTGGTTGAGTAGAGTTGGTTGAGCCTAGTCAAGTGGATGTGTTTATGTGATAGTTCAAGTTCTATGAAACAAATGGTTCTATATTTAGATTTGAGTTGAGAAATAGATTGAGCATTATTGTGAGTGTGAAGCATATTGAGTCTCTAACAATTCTCTATATGTTTCTATGGTAAAATAAATATTGAAAGTGATTGAGCATTGTTGTGAGTGTGAAGCATATTGAGTCTCTAATAATTATCTATATGTTTCTATGGTAAAAGAGTGATTGAAAGTGATTGAGCATTGTGGTGAGTGTGAAGAATATTGAGTCTCTAACAATTCTCTTTATGTTTCTATGAGATTGGACAAGTTCTAGTGTGGACTTGTTGAGCATATTTGAGGTAAGTCTTAGAGAAGATTTGTGGATAGATATGTCTGAGCTTTTGTGAAACCTTACAATACAGAGCTTGAGGACAGAGATAGTTGAGCAGATTGTAAAAGTTCTACTAAGGACTTGTTGAGCAAAATTGGACAAGTTCTAGAGAAGACTTTTGGATAGATTAGTGTGAGATTTTGTGGAAGCTTACAAGGCAATTTTGAGACAATTCTTTGTGAATAATTGTGAGCAGAATTGATTGGTTGATTTGTTCAAACCTTGAATTAAGGTTTGGGGCAGATTTAGTAGTGTTGATGTGTGATTGGATCAAGCTTTATGTTAAGCTTGAGGACAAAGATTGAGGATAGATTTGTGCTAGGCTAAAGGACTATGTTTAGTACAGGTCAGATGATAGAGATTGAGGATAGATTAGTGCTAGAATGAAGGATTATGTTTAGTACAAATTTGAGGATAGAGTTTGGTGTAGATTTGAGGATAGGTTTGTGCCAAACCAGAGACAAATATTGATCAGATTTGTGCCAGACCAAAGGATCATGTTTAGTGTAGATTTGAGGTAGATATTTGAAGGTGACAGAGTATAGAGGATGATAGTCTCCAGTGGATAGAGATCCATTTGCTAGGGTAGTGAGGATAGGTGTTTTTAGTAGATAGAGATTCACTAGCTATAGATGTGGGAGCAATAATTCTTCTAGAAGATCACCAGTTAGAGCTAAGGAGAAAGAGTTATCCTATGGATAGAGATCCATGAAATTGATTAGGGGATTGGCATATCCTTTTTATAGAGGTCCATAAACATTGTAATAGGGAAAGGATTCCCAAGAGATTGATTGAGAAAATTTTAGTGAAATATTTTCTCCGTGGAGTAGCCCACATTGGGTGAACCACATAAAATTGGTGTCTCTATTATGTGTGGTGATTTGTGCATTTATTTTATTACTATTGTTGATATTGCTATCTATACATTGCATAATATTGATTGGGAAAGAAAAGTAAAAAGCAATCTTATATTGTTCACCCCCCTCTCAGTATAAGCTTGTGTTCTTCAGGTTTATCAGGAATTATGCACATGTGTCTTACCCATTGAACTCATTAAAAAAGAAGAACATTACTTTTAGTTGGATAGAGGAGAACCAAAAATCTTTAGAGGAACTAAAATAAAAACTCATGAGCAACCCATATTGGTATTTCTTGATTGGGATAAGGAATTCCATGTCCACATTGATGCTTCTAATTTCGCCATAGGATGCACATTGGCTCAAGAAGGGCAATATAGGTTGGATCAACCTATTTATTTTGCAAGTCATCTCTTGTCTAGGGTAGAGAGAAATTATAGTACAATAGAGAGAAGCATTTTTGATGGTATATTCCATGTAGAAGTTCAAGAATTACTTGTTAGAAAATTTGTTTGCCTTCTACATGGTTCATCAGGCCCTATTGTATTTGATTAATAAATCGATGATACAAGGGTGAGTTAGTAGGTGGCTCGTAACCTTGAAAGAATTTGTATTCTAAATTTTAGTTAGAACTGGTAAGAAGCATGTGATTACAAACCATATATCTTGAATATGATTAGCACTTGTAGGGGGATGAATTTCCCAATGCATAGTTGTTTGTAATTAACGTTGTACTCACATGGTACAAGTTAATTGGAAAAAATCTATCCATAAGAGAGTTATCATAATTTCTGATAGCAATAGATAAAAATAAGATCAATATGAATTCAACTCCTTTCCAATTGATAGTTATATTATTATATAAAATGGGTGTCAATGGCATCCTTCGATGATGTGTGATGGAGGAGGAAGTTAAAGTAGCATTAAAAGAAGCTCATGAAGGCTTGGTAGGAGGGCACATGGGGTTGGATGCCAATGCTAGGAAGGTACTCTTGGTAGGATTGTGGTGGCCTACATTATACAACAATGCAAAATAATATGTGCAGGCATGTGATACTTTCCAAAGAATAGGAAAACTACTACGCTAAGACTTCATGCCCTTGCATCCATTGCAACCGTAAGAGTTATTTGAAAGGTGGGGATTGGAATTTGCTGGACCACTAAAAACCACCCAAATATGAAAATTTTAGTACATCATGGTGGCAAAAGAATACCTAACAAAATAGGTGGAGGCAAGAGCGCTACTAGATAATATGACAAAAAGCACAAGCTCGATTCTTGTATGAGCAAGTGATCACAAGGCTCGACATTCTACTAAAAATAACAAGCAATAGGGGAGACCAATTTATTAATGATATTATAAATAATTTGACTAATTATTTTAGGATTTTGCATTTGTTGTCAAGTATATATTATCCCAGAGCAAATGGGTAGGTAGAGGCAAAGAACAAAGTCCTAGTTTCAATGTTGTATAAGACCTATGGAATATGAGTAGATTAGGAGGAAAGGTTATCATAAATTATTTGGGCTTATAGAACAACCTTCAAACCAATGATGGACCATATGAAATTTTAGTTAATGTATGGTCAAGAGGTAGTAGTTCCAGTAGAATTCTTGGTATGAAGTTTACAAATACTGTGGAGCATTGCTTAGGTGACAAAGAAAGTATTAAAGAGAGTCTGGTTACACTCATAAAACTATATGAGAGGAGAGTCATGGAAAAATGGGAAATTGAAGTGGACCAGAAGAGAAGGAATTTATGGCATGACAAGCATCTTTGCAAGTTAGAACTTAATCAAGGTAATTTAGTTCTAAAGTTCAATGGTAAACAAGAAATCAAGCTTGACAAGTTTAATACTTTATGGCTTGGTCCCTTCCAAGTTGTGGAAGTAATAGACAATGGGACATCAAAGCTACAAAATATAGATGGGACAAAGGTGCCCAAAACTATGAATAGTTAAACATTTGAAACCATACAAGGTGTAGTGCTTGTTCATTTTTTCACAAGAACTTGAACAAAGATGACAAGAACAAGCTAACTCCAGTGAACCACGATGAGAAATCTAGAATGATCTAGAACTACCACAAGCGGATAATGATATAGGAATATCATGTCTATTTGTAGAAAGGGAGGAGGTATGACCAATTTTAGAACAACAAGAATTAGTACCTTCAATCGGTGAAATAAGGCAAATATAAGTACACATAAAGTTCATTGATGGGATAGAATGGATCAAATAAGAGGAGGATGAATGGATTTCTCTAAATGATAGAAGAACTAGGAAATCGTACCTCTAGTAATCAATTGGGAAAGACAAGGGGAAGTGACCCAATTAGAACAAACGATAGTGTATCCATAGTTTGGGCAAAGAGAATTGCCTTAACAAATGGAAGGACAATGGTGGATATAACTAATGATACGATAGGAAGATAGGATAAACACATTTGATATGGAAGTACTAGATGCAAATAAAGATAGAGTTGCTAATGAAGAGCTAATCAGATGCACTACATTAGCCTAGATAGGCCTATTATAACAAAGCATGCGACATAAGACCGAGCAATTGTAAGAGGAGTATGAAACTTTACAAGGTCATAATGCAAGACTCTAAGAGCAAATCATCCAGGAGTTGCATGAGACAATGCAAAGACTCAATGAGAAACAAGTTGCAAAACGATAAGAAATGGAAATGAGAAATGAGAAATGAGAAAAATATAGTAACTCCTCAAGCAATCATCAAGCGACAAGATAAAATGAGACCTAGTGAATGAGGTTGGTCACAAGCCAGACCAAGTCATCCAAAAAATTATCTTCCAATTATAGATAAAGTAGCAGAGGTAGTTTGATGGGACATTAAGGAAGACCTTACATCACCTGAGATGTAAGAGAACATACATGAGGATTCGAGCCAGTCTAGTGAAGAAGGAATACCTTGGTTGGTAAGGGACAATAGCAAGGAAATTAGTAGTGATGACCTCATGGTAAGGACACACAACCCTCATTTTCATCCCGATCTTGATGCTTATGTGACAACCTATCAATAACTAAGAAGGTAGAGAAGGGAAGTGAGGATACTTCAAAGAATAATGAATCTACCCACAAAATGATTGACACAGAGAGATGATGATCATAATGAATCGAGTACTAAATACAACTTATTGGAGATATATAGGGAAAATTTGGAATTTTTTTCTCACAATATCATTTCGAAGAAAGGTGTTGGATAAGGTGATTATGAAGGGTGGATCATCAAATAAGAGCATTATGATAATTTTCACCTAGAGCACAAAGAAATGGACACCTAACCAACATAGAATTTGTGGATGTGACTCCCAATACTTGGGAATTATGAGGACCAAGTCAACAACAAGGATGTTGACCAAGAATTTCTAGTACCTTAGGATGACATCGAGGTCATAGAGGAGCATTATGACCACTGAACGTTAGGAGGATTTATTTGGAAACTGTACCTAGGGGAGGAAGAGGATGGGGATGGATCCGATATCCTATCCCGATATGGCTAGAGGATACCTCACTCATAGCCTTGAATTGGAATAGTAATGCACAAGGATATAATTGGAGAGGAGAATTTATGGCAAATATCACGAGATGATACCCACTTGGATGACCACCATTGCTTCAACAAGGACCCAAATGAATTAAAGCAGGAAGAGGATGGCCTCAAGAAAAATAAGGTCCATTTAATATTTAAGTAGGTTATAAAACAAGAGGATAAGGTTATGGGAGACAAGTGTGAGGAAGAGATCTTGCTGGGATAGGAAGACTATGCTTTCAGGAGGAAGGAAGCCAAAGTTGACAAAAGACCCATTCACCAAGTTTAGAGGTTAATTTAGTTTGAGGAGACAAAAGTAGAAGCAATCCTAATAGTGAAGGTGTAACAAGAGCATCATCATCAAGTGATCAACCAAGTAGATAAAGGGGAATACTGAAACAAGACAATGTGACTGGGGAAGAAGAAAATTGTTCAATTGCAAATCGTACAACTTGTAATTGTTAAGTTTTAAATCGCACAAATTCCAATTGTACACTTCCAAATCGTACAACTAACACTTGTACATTTTCAAATCATATAAATGACCAAAAAGTAGGAGAAAATCATATAGATGATCGATTGATACCTGATTGTACAATTTATTAACACCTAATTGCATAAAATGAGGTGGTAGACTCTCTGGGTGACATATTGATAAATGGGATCGTACAAGTGAATGTCACTATATGATTCATAAAAAGGTAAGATAGAAATTAGATAAGTCGAATAAAAATATTAATTGTGAAAATACATTAGGATGTAATTAAGATAGAAATTAGATAATTTGAAAAAAATGGCAGTCCCTTCTGAGAAAAAAAAGAAAAAAAAAAGAAAAGAAAAGAAAAAGCAAAAATAATAAAATATATAAAAAAGCAAGAAGGGACAAAAATGCATGCAAAAAGGGAAGAGTTGGAAATCATCCATACAAAAAGCCAAAATTACATGCAAAGGAGTATGAGGTGGTGAATTTTCATGCAAGGGATATTTTAAATATAAACAGAGGGCACCATGCATGTTATTTTTACCAAATTTGAAAATCGCATGATGTAATAGTGAATTTTGGAGCATCCGAGAGCAAGAAGTGTGCAGTTGAATGAATTTTTCCTCACATGGGTATAAAAACATCATAGGATAACTTAAATTTATGACCTATCATGAATTTTCACCAAGGAATCTTATTTTTTGAAAAAGCAATCTAAATTAAGAGAAAAAACAACTAAAGTTAGGGTTTACTTCAAAAAAGCTGAGTTTTTTTCAAAAAATATAGTGGAGGGTGAATTTTAGACTGGTGGAGTCAGATTTTGAAGTAAAAAAATAGTAGAGAAAAACCCCAATGGTAAAAAATATGGCTAGGTTTTGAATTGATTTCAAAAAAGCAGATAAAGTGGGAAATTGCAAACCCTAGTGAAGGAAATTCAACTAGTGAAAAAACAAGGATGTCTTAGTTTTTGCATGTGGAAAAATATAAAGAAGAGGTCCATACATTATATTGCACTTAGAAAAATTTAAATTGTACAATTTAATAATTGCACAAGTAGAAGAGAAAAATTTGCGAAGGGAACCGAAAACGCACTAGAAAGAGAGATTTGCACAAATGGAGATAAAGGATGCAAAGTTAATTGCAAAAACCATGTAGAGTTGAATAATATAAAATAAGTAATGGCCTAAAATGTATCTTGTATGATTTGAGTATGAAAATTGTACAATTTGGAAGGAGATTGTACAATTTCAAAAAATATTATGCAAATCGAGGTCCAAATCGAGCAATTGTAGTGCAATTGCATGATTTTGAGTGCAATTATATGGAGGAGAGGTGCACTTGTATTATTTGGAGCTTAATGTATGATTTCATAGTGAAATTATATGATTTTAAGCTTAGATTGTATGTTTTGGATGAATTGTACAGAATTGGATTGCAATTGTATGATTTTTGACACAACTATATGATTTGGAGGGTGTGTACAATTTCACAAGGCAACTATACGAATATGAGAAAAAATTGTATGATTTATGAAAGTAGTTGTATGTTTTTAGAAGTAGTTGTATGCTTTTGGAGTAGATTGTATGATTGGTGATGTAATTGTCCTAAATTTCTAAACTGAAGAAGATCGATAGTGAAGTGGTTCCATAATGAATAATGGTGAATAATGAGCATCGAGAGGGAGTTTCAAGCTCATTTACAATGAATTTTAGCAATAAGAGTTGACTGTTCATTGAGACCACTACACTAAAGAGAGTCATGTCCCAAGCGAGAAGGAGTGACCTACCTAGTATAGGACCAAGGATGATATTTTTAGCCATAAGGAGAACGCAACTATCAACCTTAGAGGAGAAGAGACTATAGGTCATGGAGAGGACCTAGGAACTAGCATGGTGGTAAAGGAAGGGCACAACCATAATTCCATGAGGAGGTAATGGAACCACCTAGGGCACACTATCGAGAGCTTCATAGTGAGGTGCATAAGGAAGATTCCTCAGATGAGCAAACAAGTAATGATGATGATGGATAGGTGAATATAAAGGATATCATATTTATATAACCAATAGGAGAGTTTTGTCAAAAATGGTGGAGCTAGTATGAGGATAAGAATCTGTTTAAAGTTACACTGACCCAAGCAAGAGTGAGCACAATAACACAAATTCCACCATAGGATAAGGTATTCTATAATGAGTACCTATTACAAATGGTACAATCATATGATCCCAGTCAAAATTACACCTATGTGTGAGTGGGAAATCACTATATTAAGGTGGAATTCTTGGCTATTGATTTTTTATGGATATTTAAATTGCTAAAATAAGGGTATTCCATCAAGGGAAATATTGTGAACTAGATTGAGATCCATAGATTGATCACATCGTTCATAGAACTTACATATCCATCAACTACAAAGGCTTTTTGTCCAGGTGAAAGAGGGATCAAGCAAAGTATGTTAAAGATTGACGATTTGGTGTGTGCAATGAATGTGGTTATGTCTTGACTATTAGGAGAAGAATGCTCTTTCAAGATATCAATTTGGATGGCATATTATGTAGAAGGTATTTCTAAGGGAATATAGTATGATTGGGAAATAGAATTTTTCCTTGATCCTTAAGACTATAGCTATCATGCTAGATATCAATTCCAAAGTTGGTATTCAATTTTTTATGCTAATACCACCATGGGAATTTTCATAGGATCAACATTCTATATTGCGATGGGTGAAGTCAGTACCTATCTAAAAGGTAACACCAAAGAAAGTAAAATAGAAGAAGAGGACGAGACAACCTAAACCTCCCGTGGTTGAGGAAAAAGAGACTTCATCAGATGAGGATTTTCACCCTTGGAGGAAGATACAAATATAATTGCAATTAGAACCTGATTCAAAGTAGCAGGTATTTACATAATAATCATAGGAGAAGACATTGTCTAGGGAGGAGGAGGAGGAGGTAGTAGCATCGACATCCAGTCTAGTGTGGATTAGGATGTGTAAGTAATGAGAGAGATAGATGAATGAGAAAAATATTATGTAGAAGGAGCAACCAAAACCTATGCCCACCAATACAGAGGATGTGCACTTGGATCTAGAGGATTTAAATTTGGTAGATATCAATGTGTGAATTGACACAATATAGTGGAGATAAGCGATGAGATATCCTACATTACTTTAGGTCAATATTTTTGAAATGTTGGATATATCTAAGTATTGGATGGATTGAGTTAGAACACCACCAAAAATGAAAGCCAAAGAAGTGATGGTAGCCCCGTTAGATGAAGGCAAGGAAAAGAAGAAGCCTCAAATAAGGATTGTGATGCAAGAAGACAATAGTAATTCAAAGGAGAAGAATACACAACCATCACAAGAACGATCTGATCCAATTATGATAGTCATAGTAGTGCTATAAGTATAGTTGAATCTACAAGATGAAAGGTTGGCAAAAATGCAATTGAAAAAATTACCAAACCTACAAGAGAAAAATTAGGCACATGTAGAGGAGCAATAGCTACTCAAGGAGGCCATAAATTTTGAGGAGATCAAACCAATTGAAGAAGAGATAGATAATACTGTAGCTCACATTTTGCTATAGGAGGGGAATACAACAGGTGAAATGAAAGAGATAGGAGGAAGTTCATTTCCATAAGAGGAAGAGAAGGAACATACTCCACCACTAGAAAGGTATGAGAGGCTTTGCAAAATATTTTTGGTTGAATTACCTCAGTTCGGTGTCTAAGAGGGAGATGGTAAAGACATTGATGAACATGTGGATGACTTTCCCAAACAAGTTTACGATATATTCGGTAGAACTTGGTTACAATTTTTCATAGGTGGAATTGGATAACTAAAGTAGTAGAGGTAGAAGACCTTCATTGAATTAGATAAGGTTATGGAATGGTGTGTAGTGAATATCATACAAGATAAATAGCCCAAATTAACACATAAATCCCATGGAAAAAACTGATGGGAGAGGCAAATATGATTTTGGAAATTGCAGATTTATTGGATGGAGTAGGGACCAACTATAGAGCATATCCATGAGTGTACCTAGATCTAGAAAAGGGTCAAAGATATTCATCGAACACTAGATATAGAATTTTAAGGGCACCTTCAAAGTTAGTCCTTATCCTTCAATAATTAAATTTCTTGACACATTGGATCTAGTGGCTAAGCTTGGGTCTTGGAAAAATTTATCAAGCCAAGAAAGCACATAAGGAAGAAGTAGATGCTACTCAAAAATATATGGCTGTGATTGAATAAGAACTAGAACACAACAAGATTAAGGTCAAGAAGAAGTTGAATAATGCAAAAGCTGAATTGAATGACATTAAGCTTGCTTATGAGGATAATCTACGCTCATAATAACAAGAAAGGTAGCTTATGATATTGCAAACGAATTAGTAGAAGAAACGATTGGAAGAGTGGGAAGCACTGTTGGAACAATATGTAGTGCAAATAAAGCAACAAGAGGAGCAGTTAATTTTACAAAACCAGCAACTCAAGTAATAAGAAGAAGAGCTGGCAACACAAAAAGAGCAATTGGTCAAACATGAGTACCAATTAAAGGCTACTGAAGAACAATTATAGTTGAAGGTCCGCAAGATTGAGAAAATGATAAAAGGTGTTACACACTACAATAAGATGATCATGGATCATAAGAAATATCTTCGGGTTAAGGATGAACATATTTCAACTTATGAAGCTGACTTACACTAGAGTCTTAATGTCATCATGGAAAAGAATGAGGAGTTAGCCATTGCAACTCAAATGGAATCAAAATTAACATAGAAGATACACAAAGGAGCATTCAAATGAGAAATAAAGTTGGTTCAACTCTTGGATACTATGGAAGAGAAGTCCAACAAGTATGGGTTGAAGGTTGTGGAAATCCACCACTATGCAGCTAAGTTGAAAAATGAGCATGCCATTCTTTATATTCAGCTTGTGATATTCAACAAGACCCATCGAACAAGACCAAGAAAACCAAGTCAGCGAGGACACCGAATGATGTAAAAGGGAGGGTAAATGTAGGTAGCAAATCCACCTCCCAAAAGAAGTGAAAACTGGATTTGAATAATTTTGTCAATTTTGTTAAATGTACAATTTGTCAAAATGTACAAATATAGGGTTTGGTCTAATTGTACACGTGGAATTATAAAATGTATAATTGGATGTATTTGTACAAATTCATATATGTGCAATTATAATTAAAATGAAATTGAGTTGAAATGCGCATTCTAGTTAATTTGATAATAATCAAATTAGACTTAGGGGAACCTTAATCCAAGTTAGTTTTTTTACGAGAATAGTAGTTGTGAGTAAAGGTTGCCTTAGGAACCACTTTGGAATGGTCTGAGAAATCATTATATAGACCCCCATTTAAATTTTGTGGATGTTCGATGATTTTGGAAGCTGGAGATTGCTCATAGATGTTTAGAGAGATTTTTCATGTGATTGATAAGCTATGTTGATGAATTTTCATTGTAGGAATTGTACAAGATCGATATTATTATTACCATTATGAATATGAAAGCAAGAAAATTTGGTCATGTGTCATTGAGAATTCATTGTATATATTGCTGGTAATTGCATGTTGTGGATTATGTGCAAGTATGGACAGATGTTAGAAATAGATTATATTACATCATTGGATCATGTAAATGTACCTTTCTTGGTACATACTTAGGACATTAGATTACTTTAGGGGGAAGTTATCTAGTTACTTCATGCAATGTAATAAATGGGTAAGTGTCAATGTGCAAGTTGTATATGTGCAAGCTGTCCCTTGCACAACTAGGTAGAGTGTTAGCCAAGGAATCTATTTTCCTATATAAAGGGCCATAGACATAGCAACATATACAACAATATGAAGTAGTGTAGTGTAGAACAATGTGGTATGATGTAGCAGAGTGTGATGTAATGTGATGGAGTGTGAGTTTCTCAAAGATCATTCTTGAGCAATAGATTTATTCATGGAGTTCTCATTTTTTTTGTAACTACTTTGTATACATTTCCATCGTTTCTACTTATAGTATATTTTCATTCATCTTGTAGATTTACTTTATTTCATATTATTCTACATCTTGTGATTTCTATCTCCCATTACATGCTATATCAAAAGCTAAAAATGGTATCATAGCTATGGTAGATCAATAGGAAAACCACCATTATCATTGACCTTGAGTTTTTTTGTCAACCTGACTCACCATTGGACCAATCACTATAAAAAAATTTCAAAAGAGTATAGGTGATAGAATTAGGGAGAATCACAAGTAAGGACTAAAAGAAATCTTAGTTTTTTAAATAGTAAGATTGCATATGGCTAGAGTCTTTCCATAGAGTTACAAGTGAATACTAGGACTCAACATTTGATCCATTAGTTTGATGAATCAACTAGTGAAGCTCATCTAAGAGATTTACCTAAAGTTTCTTTTATTTTAGGGAACTAATTCTTAGATGATTGGGACACCTCCTACAATAGAAAGCTATGATATTTCAACTTCGTTACCTGAATGTCAGAGTGCCTTCATAGTGTAGATATTAGTTGTTACAAGAGAAGAATACTATAGAAGAGACTTCTATATAATAATTGCGGTGAAGTTTGGAGACAGGATATCTCCATTTCTAGATTGGGAACTTCATAAGAAAAAGGCCATAGAATATTTGATATAGAAGAAAAGGCCATAGAAGCCTTGATACAGAAGAAAAGGCCACAAAAGCCTTAATATTGAAGAAAAGACCACAAAATACTTGATATTGAAGAAAAGGCCACATAAGCCTTGATACTGAAAAAGGCCATAGAAGCCTTGATCCTGAAGAAGACTCTAGAAGAGAGTATCTAATTTAAAAGTATATTTTAGTACTAATACTTTGTTGTAGGAACAAGAAGATTCAGTGATTTGGGAAAGCTTCCTAAAAGAAATATAGGAAGAGTATCTTCTTCAAAATCAATCCAACACCTAGAGAAAAAGAGATTAGGAGAATATCTCATTGAAGAGATTTGGAAGAAGAAGAAGGACTAGGAGAGTCTTTCTCAAATCTAGAAGTAGCAGAATTAAATATTTAGGAGAAGATCTTACCACCAACACTTCCAGAAGTAGAAGGTTGAAGATAAGGTCTCAAGGAAGACCAGAAGAAGTTGCAATATCAAAGGCCTTGGAGAGGTCTCTATGAGCATCCATTAAAAGGCTTGGAGAGCCTTACTGAAGAAATCATCAGAGGAGTTCCAAGGAAAACTCATTGGAGAAATCAATTTTGGAGATAGTGAAAGATTTGGGACAATTTGACTAAAGAATTTAGAGTATACAAAGTATATGAAATGCTCAGGAATCGTATTGATAATATGTGATGAATAAATACAAATGAGAAGTGGTTCGAATTCAGTTGAACCACTTGAATTCGTTGGCTAACTATCCAAAACTTGGAGAGTGCATTGGAGGTGCTAATTTTAATTAACCTAATAATAAAATATGCTAACATCCCCCCTTATTACATTATTGGCAAAACCCAAGGATATTGTGAAACAATTCAAATTTGATGCGTCCAAGTACTTTGGTGAAGATATTTGCAACTTGAGCATCAGTGGGAATGTATTGGAGCTCTATTTTATGCTTTGGAACTTCATCATGAATAAAATGACATCGAGTGTCGATGTGTTTGGTGCGATCATGAAAAATTGGATTCTTGACAAGATTCAAAACACCTTGATTGTCACAAAACAAATGTAGTGGAAGATTCACTAGAAGACCCATGTTTGTAAGAATGTGATGTAACCATATTATCTCGTAGACTGCTCCACTAGTTGCTTGATATTTTGCCTCTGTAGATGAGATAGCAACCACCTACTACTTCTTGCTATGCCACGAGACAGGATCAGACCCAAGATGAAATATATATCAAGAAGTTGATTTTTGATCATCAATGGATCCAACATAGTCAGAGTCTGTGTATCCTTGTAGATAGAACTTGTTATTCTTTTTATATTCCAAGCCCAAATCTATTGTACCATGAACACAATGTAGAAATATTTTTGCTACTTCCCAATGAGTTACTTTGGGTTTCTGTATGAACCGTGAAAGATAACCCATAACAAAACTGAGATCAGGCTTGGTATTGGTTAGATATAGGAGACTCCCAATCAGCTGTCGATAGAGAGTACCATCTACCTGAGGTCATTTATCATATCGTGATAACTTAAGTCCTTGTTCCATTGGAGTTGTTTTAGACTTATAGTTAGTCATTCAATATTTTTCAACTAACGTCTTAGCATACTTATTTTGTGTAACTCTGATATGGTGTTCTTTCTGATTTACTTCCAAACCAAGACAATAGTGAAGAAGTCCTAGATCTATCATTTCAAAGGATTGTTTCAAATCATCTTTTACTGCATAAATCATCTTCTCTGAACTTATCGTTATGATCAGATCATATACGTATAACACCAGAATCACTATATCAGAACCATTGTTCTTGATATAAAGATTCACATCTGAAGGACTTCTTTTGAATCCATTCTACAATAGGTGACTATCTATCTTGATGTACCAAGCTCGAGGAGCTTGTTTGAGCCCATAAAATGATTTGATTAATTTGTAAACTTTATGCTCTTGCCCTTCAACTACAAATCCTTCTGGTTGAGTCATGTATACTTATTATTATAAGTCACCATTTAGGAAGGTACTTTTCACATCCATCTGATGTACCTTCCACCCAAACTGAGCTGCCATGGCACAAAGTACTCTAATGGTAGTCATATTTGCAATAGGGGAAAAATTCTCTTCATAATCTATAACTTCTTTCTGAGCATAGCCCTTTGCAACAAGACAGACCTTATGCTTATCAATAGTACCATATGCTTTATACTTTATTTTGAACACCCATTTATAGCCAATGGGTTTCGTTCCTGTAGGCAGATTGACTAGCTTCCAAGTTTTATTTTTCATGAGAGATTTATGTTCTACTTCCATAACAACCTTCCACTAAGGTTCACTAAGTGCATCTTGAATTGTTACAGGATCATTTTCATCCAATGTTGTCATATAGATTTGTTCGTTATCTATATCTGTATCTTTGTATTCCTTTTCATCTACAGATAGATCATCAAACTGTAGGTAGAGCTCATCAACCTTTGAATATGATGCCTCTTCTCTTCTCTACTGTGTCATACTCTGAGTGCACGAACGATCTTGAGTTAGATATGGAAGGGTATTTAGTTTAGAATCTCTAAATGTAATAGTATACCACTTTAGAACCTTCTTCTTTGGATATGAGCTTTCTTTCTTAGGTTCTTCTTCTTCTTCTTCTTCAAGGTATACATTTTTAGATGTGATATCTGATGTGGAAGCTTCATCAAATAATACATCTCTACTTATATGTGTTTTATTAGTTATAGGATCTATCAAGTGATATCCTTTTGAAAACTCATCATAACCAAGAAAAATACATCGCAGTGTCTTCTCATCTAACTTATTTCTTTTCTATTTTGGAATGTGCATGAATGCTTTACATCCAAAAACCCTTAGATGAGAAATGGAGGGTTTCTTACCACTCCAAGATTCTTGTGGTGTTTTTCCTTGTAGATCTCTGGTGGGTGCTCTATTTAGAAGGTATGACGCTATGTTTACTGCTTCTGCCCAATACTGATCCTCAAGATGTGCTCCTTTTAGCATACATCGAACCATTTCCATAATGGAACAATTTATTTTCTTTGCAACTCCATTATGCTGAGGTGTATAGGTTGTAGTCAGTTGTATCTTAATCCCATGTTCTTTCAAAAATGATGAAAATTATTTAGAGGTGTATTCCCCCTTGATTTGAGCAGAATGTTTTGATGAAACATCCCGACTCCTTCTCAACAAGTTTCTTGAATTGTTGAAAGTACATAAAAGCCTCTAATTTCAACGAAAGGAAGAAAACCCACATATTTCATGAGTAATCATCAAAAAACAATTGAAAATACTTCTTTCCACCATAGTTGGTTGGCATAGGACCACACAGATCGGTGTGTACCAACTCTAGAGGTTTCGTAGCTCTGGAGGAGCTAGCTTCAAAAGGTACTCGATGTTGCTTCCTTGCTAAGCAATTCGAGCAAAATGGTAAGACATAGGAGAGGTGAGGAAGTCATTTCACCATATCATATTTGCATAATTCAAGCAAATATCCTGAGCTTAGATGTCAATAACATCTATGACAGAGAGAAGTGGCTTCTTTTATAGTTGTTGCTAGAGCAACATGTGGCGTTGAAAGGGAATCTAGTATGAAAAAGCCATGTTCGTAGGATCCAGTTGCAACATGTTTACCTCTGTGAGTTATAAAACATCTCTTATTACCTTTCACAACTCGAAACACATACTCTATATTTCTATCCAACATTTGTGGAACAAACAATAAATTATTGGCTAATACAGGAACATAGAGGACCTTTTCTATCTGAAATTTACCATATGGAAGAGAGACAGAAACATCCCCTTCACCCTTCAATTGGTAGACTTGATTGTCAGCAATGGTGACTGGTTTACCTTATTTCTCCTCAAAGGTGTCAAACCATGATTTTTTCCTAGTCATGTGCTTACTAGCTCCTGAGTCAAGGTACCATACAACATCTATCTGGGAAGATGAAGTATGGGTCATGAGCACCTTGTGTGATCTTTCAGAGTCAGAATCTGAATCAGACCCAGGAGAATATGAGTCTGAGTTGGAGTCAGCATAAGCAACATGGCCCTTAGGTTGCTTATGTTGGTGTCATGGTTATTCATATCACAAATCTTGCAATATTGTTTATCTTTCTGCTGATTTTTCTTCCCTTTTTCTTTGGAAGAAAAGCCCCCTTTTTGAAACTAACCTTGTTTCTTACCATTTTGTTGGGTTGATAGGGCATTATATGGCACCTCATATTTCTGAACTTGATTTGCCTCCTCAGTATGAAGCAAATTTGCCAGCTCTACAAATATTACTTGTCTACCATAAATGTTGAGAGAAGTTATCAACATTTTGTAGGAATTTGGCAGTGCTCTCAAGATGACTGAATTCAAGATATCATCATCTACTGGTTTTCCCATGGCATTCAGTTTAGCTTTCAAATCCACCACTCTACAAAGGAATAGATCAACTGTCTCCCCAGAATTCATACTAAGAGTATGTAGTAGAGTTTGAAGATGAAGAATAGTGGACTGATTTTTTCCTTCATACATAGTGATCAAAGCATACCAAGCTTCCTTATTGGTTTTTGCATCACAAATATGAGGCTGCACCTCATCTATAGTAGCAAGCAAGATAAACATGAGACCTCTTTTGTCCTTCTTATCCCAAGCATCTTGATCTGTTCCTACTGTTTGAGGGTATTTTGTAGTGCCAGTCACAATATCCCATAAATATTTCATCTGAAGAATGGCTCTCATCTTTGTTTTCCATGGAAATTTTTTTGGACCTTTCAACAACTATGAATCTGAGAGATACTTGTGAAAAATGGCCATTATGAAGGTTCCTTATTTCACCAATTGGTCTCCCTTTCTTTATACCTGCCAAATCTATATATCGTAACCACTCAATATATACCTACCCTTACGTGAGGGAGACTATAGGTATATATGAATACTATACCACTCAATATGTACCCAACCTTACGTGAGGGAGACTATAAGTACATCTGAGAAGCACATCATATTTAATTTTGGCGATACTGAAATGGCATCATGTTTTTTATGACACCTACCATAGAAATTTTATTCCGCATGCGTGGGGCGTAGCTTCCCCTAAACACTTTGGAAAAAACTTCATCAAGATTTATGCCCAAAAACAATCACGATGTGGGTATGAAATGAAGTGAACAATATAACTGGTTTACCTTATTTCTCCTTGATGATTGATAGAGAACAAGCTCAAACTTCATTGTTGCAGCTATATTAGGTGGCGGATACAGTAGTTCAAAGCATGACAACATTACCTATAAGTGTGGACCAGAGGTATCACAAATATCGAACGCGGTTGTGCATTAAATTGCACAAATAGGTGTATAAATTTGGGGTCTTTTGCCTTTTTTTTTTTATATATGTGATAATTATTTGTAAGAAAGCAACAAAGTTAAGTGCAAAATAAAATCACAAATGCCCACAAAGTTTTGAACCTATATGAGGTGTCGGTTTCCATCGAAAATGCATCTATTTACAATACCAATTTTTTTATTGTTTTAGAATTTTATTCCCCCCTTTGTATTAGATTTTGCAAAAGGAAAGTGTTGTAATCCCCCCCTCTTTTTTGCAAAAAATATGAGCAAAAAAAAATGGGAATAATGCCAATTATTTAGAAAGCACAACTTATCACTCCAAAAAATGAGGGAGAAAATCAAAGCATTTGAAAAAATACCTCAAAAAATAGCCCCTCCTTGTGGCGTGGTGGCAAAAAATTGGTCAAAAATACCCCTCCTGAAGAAATGTGAACACCTGGAGCAAATTTTAGAGCAAAAAAAAAAAATTTAGAAAAAAAACTTAGCAATTTAGCAAGTTTTAGCAAAAAAAATAATTTTTGCTTTCAACAAAAAAATATCGCGGGCAGCCATGGTAGGGTGCAGGCAACATGAATAGTTCAAAAAATAAGCAAATATCCATGATGGGATTCGACCCGTGGACCTTGTCCACGCAAGGCAAGCTCAACACCAATTGCGCTAGAGGGCACATTGGACAAATAAAGCATGATCTATGCTTTGAAAGGCAGCAAGCATAGAGAGTTGGGAAAAAATCCCAACTTTTATCCCACATGCACTATGAAATGCGTGTGTAGGTCTTCAAAAAACCAACCGCACACGTAACTAGTCGACTACCTTCGGGCGATCACCGTTCATATTTTTGTCACCTTGAACTCTATCCAATTGTTTGCCCTCTATCTATCCAGTTATCTGCCCTCTGTTTGCCATGTCATCTCTGTCTGCCACATTGTAAGTCCTCTATCTACCATGTCAATAGTCCTCTATCTATCGCATCCTTAGTCCTCTATATACCATGTCAACATCCCTCTATCTGCCATATCAACAGTCCAATCAGAATCTCCTCAGGCCTCGTGCCCTATCAACATCCATTCAACCACATCTCTCAGGTTTCATGTCTTGTTAGTAGGCCAACCAAAATATCCTTGGGCTGCACGTAGCTTCAGTGTTCTATGCGTCTTCTATCACCTCATGCCTCGTGCTTGGGCTGCGTATGGCTTCAACATTATTTGCATCCTCTGTCACCTCAAGCCTTGTGCTCGGGCCTCGTGTGGCTCACCCCTTCTATTCGTCTTATCCAATCCGTGGCTCTGGTACCATAAAGAATTTAGAGTATATAAAGTATATGAAATGCTCAGCAATCATATTGATAATATGTGATGAATAAATACAAATGAGAAGTGGTTCGAATTTAGTTGAACCACCCGAATTTGTTGGCTAACTACCCAAAACTTGGAGAGCGCATTAGAGGAGCTAATTTTAATTAACATAATAATGAAATATGCTAACACCGACAACAAGCCCAAGAAGAAGAATTTGGAAAGGAGTGCAAAATATTAGAAGACCTCAAGATATGTAAAATCTTTAGAAGAAGATCTTGTTTGAAGTCAGAATTTGACAAGAAGCTTGTAGGAAGATTCAGAAAGAAGAATCCTACCAAATCTAGGATATTTGGAGATTACCTCTCACAGCAAGAAGGCACCACTTCAGAAATAAATTTCTCTTCAAATATATAGCAAAAGGATGAGACTACAAGAGGAGAACAAGCCACCAAAATCCTAGGTTCGTGAAAGAGAGTTCAAGACCATATTTTGGTGAAGATGAAACTATTCAAGGTAACCTACAAAGAGCTGCAATATCTTACATAAAGAAGCAACTTGGTGATCTTAGACACCAAGATCTACATCCTCTATAGAAGTGGCAAAAAGGGCTTTCAGAAAAAGGTAAGCAACTATTGGTGCAAGTAGATTCATTAAAGTGGATTACTTATTAGATTTGTTTAAGCACGTTAAATTGGATTAAAGTTGCAATAAGGAGAATTGAATTACAGTCTTCAAAAATGCAAAAAGAGAAAAATTTCTTTAAGGTTCATTTGCATTGTAGGAGTTGATTAGATTTCAAAATTTCAAAATATCTATAAAATACCTATCATCTACTTTGGAAAGAAAAAGAAGACTAGCTCCTACTACCTTGCTTATAAGGAAATTGCAGAATAATTCTTGAAGATTCATTTCAAATTATTCTTGATTAGTTGCAGTGAATTGATTAAGTGCATTACCTTGAGAGTTGATTGGAGTGATAAGGTGTAATTATTAGTGCATTAAAAGTGAAAATTGTTAGATTAATTTACACTATTATTACTCTTAAAATAAATTAGTTTTATGCTTTTGAGAAGGATACAAAATCTAGTTTGCATAAAGTGTCTAAAGACACTCTTAAAGCACATAAATCTGCAACTCATAGTGGCCAATAGAAACCACCGAAATTAGTTAGTACAAGTGAATAAAAACTACCAAAATAAGTTTCAAATATTGAGACTTCGTGAGTCTCAAATTCAAAGCACTACAGGGTTAAGTGCAGCACAAAAAAGCTTCTATCTACAACATTTGTAAAGCTTGGAGTCTATCCAAAGGATTCTATCCTTATAAGCATTACAATGAAATAACTCCATGCAAAAAGGTTGAAAGCCACTTGGCACGATTTCTCTAAGGTGCCATCCCTTTTCTTAACATCCAAGAAAACTCACGAAGGAGTTATGAGTGCTCACACAAGTGTTCATGCATTACAAGGTGACAAAGAAGCTAGATGAGTATTACTAAAGGATTGTTACGTTACAAAGGAGAAAGCGTGTACGTAATGCTCAGTGACATTTTTCAAAGCCTTCACCACCTTAAAAGGCATCTAAAATTGAAGCAATTAGAGTCTTTTCATTTATCACTTTATTATCTACATGCACAGGGCCGAGTTGTAGCATGTAAAGAAGGTGGTAGAGCCTTCAATGCTCTAAAGGGTCAAAGGAAGAGTCTAAACGATGCTAGATTTGGGACACTTCACACAAGGATAAGTTCTAAGCGGTTCCATTAGAGGGTACAATCAAAGCATTCAAAGCATTTACGTCAATATTGTTGCCCTAGATCGTCTAAAAATAACATTGATTATTGCTTGGTAAAATATAAGGATTATTTCCATTTGTATGTGCTTTCTTTCCTTGGGAGTTATAAGATTAAAATTGAAGGAATTTTATTATATTGAAATCCATACATAAAAGGAAATATTTTATCAAATAAATATAATATTTGCAATATAAAACCTAGGAGTAATAAGGGTTTCTACTGGAATAAATATTAAATATTTGTAAATATTATTGTGGCCTAATTTTCCAAAAATTAGGGAGTCATAAGGGTTACTACATCAAATTAATTTATTGGAAATTAGATACACTTAAATAAATTCCCAAAGGGCTATTTAAAAGAGAGGTTTATCATAGTATTTCAAAGGCTAGAAATTTATAAATTTATTGTCTCAAACTTCTCAAAAGGAGACAAAAGATCCAGAATTATAACCTCTTTAAAATTTGGGAAAAGTGCTTAGTTCAATAGGAGCAATAAGGGATAATAGAAGTTGATTTTTTATAAAAATTTACAAAATCAACCAAATATTGAACTATAATTTACAAAAGCACTATATCTTATCCAGAGCATACAAGGGAGTCGTAAGGTATTCTACAAAACTTGGTAATATCAGCATTTGTCAAAGATTATCAAGTTACAAAATATAATCTTTCTTCAAAAACTAAAAATCCTTAAGAGTATAGATTCACATTACTTGGGAGTCATAAGGAAGCCTACAAAACTAAGGATTAATAAAGGTTTTATCAAATCAAGCTTGTATACTTCAATTAGGAATAATATATCCTAATATAGGGAGTCATAAGGTAGAAATCAAAGAAAATACTATTTCAATTCTTTTACTTCTTCAAATGGAAAAAGGAATGTCATATAATAAATGTGAAATTTGATCCAATAGAAATAAGTCTACAAGACATGAAAAAATGTGGCAAATTGACTCAGGGACTAGTCATCATATGACATGAAATATATAATGGTTCCACTGTCTTGAAGATGATAAAGGCTACAGACTAAAAATTGTAGATAGCCAAACTTAGCCCATACATGGATATGGATGTGTAACACCAAGAAAATTATTTCCAAATCTTCTACTACAAAAAGTATTGTATGTTCCTAAACTAACATTCAATCTCATTTAATTAAGCAAATTAGTAGAAGACAACTATATGATCAAATTTGGATATATGGATGGAATCAATACATGTCTCATCATGAATCAAGGAGAAATAAAAGCGATAGGATAAATCCATGGAAATACATATATCCTAGATTCAATGAAAATCTCACAAAATATTGTGATGTTTCATAATGATGCTAGCATATTTTCAAAGGAGCAGGTTCAAGAAAATGAAGAATCAGTACATCATAAAGCTAAGCATAGAAGAATCATAATAAAGAACATGAGAGGACAAGTGCACCATGTATTGGGTAAAACATTGGTTAGTTTCTATGATTTAATTCATTACCTCCATTTAATTGTCAACCCAGGACAACTCATAAACTTGTGAAAAACCGTGCGTAGTATATGCCTGTAAGTTCCTCAATAAGATGAATCCCTTAGATTCTATGGTTTGGGGGGTGTGTTGTTGTGTTGGAGTTTTGTTTTTTATCCAAACCATTAACCTATTTCATATTATCAAAGACATGACTGAAATAAACTACAAAAAAATAAAATGCATACTTGCTGGAAAAATATAGAAAACAAGAGAAACTACATAATTAAATGAATTCATAGAAAATTAGAAAAAATAGGAAATAAATTAAATAACAGAAAACAAGAAAAAAGTGGGAGGAATTCTATTGAGAGTGGGCCCAAGCTTCCAGTAGATTCTACTCGAATCAATTCATTCATCGGATGCTAGTTTGAGATTAAGAAAATACTCAAATGAATTGTATTGTATTGCAATTCAAAAAATTTACAGAGAAAATCCAGGATCTATTTCTCAAGGGTGGCATGCATATTTATAAGATATGCAACCATACCCTGTTACATTTGGAGGTAAATCTATTTCAGATTTTGTTGTTACAACAAATACACAGAAATAGGGAGGATAAAGTGAATATATAATCAATTTCATCTATTTCCAAATTAATTAAGCATATTCTATTTTTATCATAATATAATAGTCTGATATTACGATTATTGTTTTACATGGATATTTATGTATTGCTAAAAAATATATGACATTCTACTTTATGACATTGTCCTTCATCCGCATCCATCCCTGAAATCGTTGTTCTGTTCTATTGATAATAGGGGTCATGCTGTAATTTTGCTACAATGGGAGTTAGGTGCCAAATGGGAGTGAGGCACCAAACGAGAGTCGGGCACCAAACAACAATCAAATGCCAAAATAGAATTTGGGCATCAAAACTGAAGTCGGGCACTAAAACTGAAGTCGAGTGCCAAACTTAGCATTCATCACTATTTGTGTTGCGGTTACTTTTACCTTTGATTTTCCATCATAAAATAGAAAGTGCTAGGTTAGAATGAGACCTTGATGTAAACATGCTAAAAAGTAATAAAAATCATTGAATCTACACACAATTCACTTAAAAATAAATATTAGACAACATACGTAATTTGCTATTAAATATATATAAAAATTTCATAAAACATACATTCTATAATAATAATGCCGCAATATATATGAAAATTTTATACAAAAATATGAGCATTTTCAAGGCTCATCATTCCCCCATGCCTAAGGATTGGTACGTCCCTATGCCACCCGATACTGATAATTTCATGTCTCATTAACAACTTTCTAGTAAGCCTTGTTTCTCTCCTTCCTCTTCTTGGTTGCAGCCTTGGATTTTTATTTATCTCTAGGTTTTCACCCTTTTGGTGCCTTAGGGGTGCTCACTTCCTACTGCAACTATTTCAGGCACTTACTACGTCGAGTTGGCTGACTTGGTCCAACTCCTATACCTGGTTGTTCTTATGTCCAAACTTTCCTCCTTACCACATTCCTCAAGTAATACTTGATAAAGATTGAGGCTTATTTCTAAAATGTTGGCTCAACCTACTTCCAGTACTCATGGTAAAGGGGTAAAATTTATCCTTTTGTGATTGTTGATTCATACCCAAATGAAATACTGGATTTTTTAGCAATCTTGGCCTTAGGCAATATGGCCACTACTGGTTCAAGTTCAGCATCATCATAAAAAATTGTTTCCTCTACTAGAGGGGCTTTACTTGTTGTTGCTTGGGCTACAAGTGGTACAAGTCCTAGTACTCCCATTTTCTCTAAGTATATCTTCATCTTTGAGGGCTGATTACTAGTTAACCCATACAAATCCTAGAATAATTTCTCACACTTTGATTTCTATCTTCTACAATTCTGTTATTTTCTTGCACAAAGTTTTACTAATACATGGATTTAAATTGCCTACATCCGTGAATGCAAGTGCTCCATTACTGTAATTAGAAATAATTATAGTTATCCATGCAATATTTTGTTAAAGCATGTGCCAATTTTTAAGTGGATGACAACCACGAGTATTCTCCTAATCAAAGCATCAACACTTGGAAAAATGTCAAATGGGGCTAAATCGTTGGATGGAAAATTTAATGGGGATTGTGCCAACACTATTTTATAGAAATATACGTCTATGAAAACTATATATATAAAAAATAGAAAATTAAGTACACACCTATATTATGTTTTATGCGTGTATGATGTGCAGATACTCATGGTGAACTTGTATTGGTTGCCTTATGATGACCATGTGTACCATAACAAAAAATGATGTGCACATTTTCCATGCAATAAACGTTTCTCCGTATGACTGGTTCTTGGTTGTTGTAATTTGATTCACTTAAGGATTCTTGCAATGTGTTGTGGTTGCTCCACAACGTACCCCAAAATTGGGGACCCACATTTTTATTTTTTGGTATTTGGGTGTTTGCGTGTTGGTTTCGAGTGTCTAATGATCGGTTTGTTTTGAATTTGCATTTGTCATTAGTTTTTGTCAGTAATATTTTTCTTGTCGACGACTTTTTCTTGTCGACGATATTTTATTGTCGACGAAATTTTATTGTTGACAACTTTTTATTGTTGATGACTTTTTCTTGTCGACGATATTTTATTGTTGATGGCTTTTTCTGTCGACGACTCTTTGTCATCAATTTTATTGTTAGTTTTTTGTCATGGTTGCATTTTATGTTTTCTTCATTTGAGTGTTTCAAGTAAGCTTTTTGTACATATAAATGTTTAAAATAAAAAATGAAGTTCAATCCCACGACGGACATGTATATGTATAAGAAGTATTTACTCAATATTAAAAAATAAAAAATAAATAATAAAAAATATAAATTTAAAATAAAACAAAAAAATAATAAAAGAATATAATATAATGTATATTATATAGTATATAATATAATATATTATATATAATATGTATTATATTATATAAAAACAATGAGGTGCATATCGGTTACACAAATAAATGCCCAACGATAGCCAGGAAGATTCAAACAATAATTCAACCGGGCAGGCCCTGTTTTGACAGCAAAGACAACAATGAATGGCAACGCTAACGAAGAATTTATAAACAGAAAATGAAGTGCAGCCTTAGTTAATGAATATTTTAGGTCTTTGATTTTAAAGTCACTCATTTAATTTTGAAATGTGTTGCAGGGATAAGCCACAGGGTTTTGGTGACATGGACGTCATTGTCATGGAAAGTCGAATGCAAGTGCAGTAGCAGTTTTGCAATCCAAATATGGAACCATAGCCGGGATAGCATGGCAATAAAAAATGGAGTGCAGTGCAAGCTTGGAGTCTATGGTCTATGTCTGCCAGAGATAGAATTCGTCGCCATAGAAGAGTGCCATTACCAGGATATATTATGATGAATGTGGTGATGTGGATGTGGGAGGTTTGGAAACATCCGATAGCGAGTGCGGACGAGCAAGCCCGAAATACATGGAAATAGCACAACACGGTGCGTCTAGTGCATTCGGCAGCCGTGACGACGTCTCGGTAGATTGGAGGTAGCAGATTCTTAGCTGAATAAAGGCCGAAACAAGATTTGGCCACTGGGATTTGGTAGTGTTGCTAGGGGTGAACTGACGACCATGATAAGTAGACCCGTGGTGATGACTTAGCATGTGGTGACCAGTGGTAACCAAGGAAGTGGCGGTCGGGCAGCGTCTATCGTACATGGTTAGGGTCATCCTAGCAGCTAAAATGAGGAGCGTATAGGGTGTTTTGGTTGTAGCTAGTTCTAATTCATACCCAGATATGTCGACACACACATACAGAAGACTCTCGAAATGGAGACAAAGCAATATGGCCTTTGGGCATTAGATGTGCCTGATTACCATTGCAAGGGGAGCGATTTGTACCGGTATGGCAGTGATTTGACACCAACATGGCAATGATGTGTATGAAAGAATGATTCTCTAAATGAATTCATCCCCATAGTGACAGTGAAACACAGTAGTCAACATAGGGGCCGACCGGTCATGCCACATTAGGGGATTTGACGTGGAACCACGTGGACCAATTGGGAAAATAGTTCGTCAGATTTCAGAGTTATGCGACACCAGGCAGACTGTGACAAAAACAGAATGGGCCGAAGAATTATGAAGACATGGTGGCGATGTGCTAAGGATTTTCACCAAATGCCTCAATAGTTAGAAAGTGGCATCACGATGGAGATTGGTCGTTGTAGTTGCATGGAAGGCACATATTAGGTAGCGAGTTATCCACCATGGGAAGGATGGGCTCCGACGGTATTAACGAGAAATACATATATTGGTTTGTTTGATGTTACTACCTTGGTTCCACCAATTGATATTTGGATGAGTCGTCGCCCTTGATATTTGGATGAGTCATCGCCCCAGTTTGAGACACCCAGGCACCCGCGTCAACCTAATCCTTAAATAAATAATAATAAATATTGAATGAATAAATACTTTGGTGAGCTCATGCCTTGACAAAAGTTAAAGCTCACTGTGGATAGTCTTCAAGTCTGGCCATGGCCTTAATGAAGTAATATAAGAACAAACGACAACATGTTTTAAAAGATCATGACAAAGGCGTTATAAAGAAATTATTATTATGAAACGAAAGAGGTGGAGGATCCGGACGGTTATGGATGATGCAAGTTTAATTTAGTCATTGCATGGATAGATTTAAGGCAGGGCGAATATTGTAGTTGCAAAGTATTTAAGGTATAAAGTAGACGTTATAAAAGAAAACGAAGAGGAATGGACGCAAAATTGCCACGAGAAATCCAAAATAAGAAAAGAAAAAATGGAACGAAACAGGGAAGGCAAAGGAAGATTTATTTCTGCAAATAATAAATAGGGCATTCAAACACGGAAATAAGGGGTTGGAAACTTTTCAGAGAAGATTGCAGGAATGAAGGCAAGGCCTTGGCACTGGGTTTTTCTGGATATTTTTCCTTCCACATTGGACTGGTTCTTTGAGAAAACCAGATTTCTGCCATGTATAAAGAAACATTTTAATACAAAAAATTTTAGAAAGTTGCATTTTATGGGCAAGAAAGGAGGAGTCATTTTCTGCATGCATGATTAAATGTTTATTTTTTTTCCTTTTCAGATTTTAGGCTTGTAAATGGAGTTTATGCAAGTTTCTTGGTTGCTTCATGCTAATGTTTAAATCTGAAAAAATCATTTAAAACCCTAGAAGCCAGCACTTAGCTTATCCGGATTGTGCTTGTTTTGCAAGTCCAATAGGTTAGGTTGCATGCATAAAAACCTCACATATTCGGTTTTTCCGGAATAGGATAGCATCAAAATGAATGTATCATGTGTTTCATTTTATGCACTTCAACTTCCATTTTTCTGCATTATATTGTTCCAGAAATTTTAATTTTAATTTTTTTTATTTTCAGGCATTAAAATAAACATTTAAAAAATTTCAAAATCCAAAAATAATTTCACCATTGCGTAGGTTATACTTCATAATTCCAATACACACTTTGAAATTTCATTTTTGGAGTTGTTTAGTATTTTTAAAAATTCATCGAAGTTGCTATTTTATTACAAATTTTGAAAATTCCGAAAATAGAAAATTTCCATTTTTGGACCGAATTTCATTTTTTTAGTTTCATGTTTCATTCATGAGCCTATGATGACATTCCCTTCATGAAAATTCCAATTTCATTGAAGGTTTTATGTTTTATGGCATTTTACAAATTTCTATTTTTTGAGCCTAAAATTGCCCTCTTCATAAAAATTCTAATTTTACGAAAGAGGGGTAATTTGAGTATTACATTGAAGGTCTTTTCTTCAAAACACTTAATTGTTCATCTTGATGAAAATTTGATTTCATTTAAGAGGGATAAGTTAAAGTGCCATTTAAAGCCCTTTATTCAAGGCCATAAATTATTGCCTCTTTGTGAAGATCTATTTCACCAAAGAGGGATGGTTTATCGATCACATTGAAATCTATCTTCATATTCATGATAAGAAGCCATATTTGGACTTAATAAAGAAGATAAAATCTACCTTAAAACTCTCAAGATAAAATGAATTAAGACACTACATCGTGGTCATATGAGGGCCAACTCACATTTGCTTTATTTTGGTTCAATGAACAATCACTGAATTTTCATGGTAAATAAACCAACATTACCCCTTGTTTACAGTTACTTGCAATCACTAAGGTGTTCCAAGCATTTAAATTGAATATCTTTATTTGAGATTACTAATACATATATGCAAATGCTAATATAGCGGAGACCTTGGAGAAGTTGTTTTTTTAACTTCTTTGCAAGAGGGGATTTGGAACCCAAATCCCAAGGAAGAGTGTACTTTCAAAATTGGGTGAAAATACCACTCAACACAAGGTTTCAAGAAAATATAAAAAAAAATGTCTTTGCAAGATGACACACATCCCTCTCTTGAAAGTTGTTCATTAATGACCTTGGAATGTGCACAAATTTCTAACAAAAAAATTAAAATAATTTTATTCGTGAGAAGTTTGACTTTATGCACATGGATGAATTGCTAATGTGGCACGAGCCACTTCCCAATGCTAAAGATTATTATTATGAGATACAAACACCTGTAAAGCAGGTGCTTTTTATATAGAAATTGGGCACCTTCCTTCAATTCACGGTATGCAAGTGCTTTTTATAATAGAAAGCACATGCCTTTTGTTAGCAATCGAGCATCGTTCTTTAAAATGGAAAGCATGGACTTGTTATAATATAAAGTAGACACCTTTTGTCAGCAATCATGTGTCGTACTTTAAAATGGAAAGCAAACACCTTTTACTGTCAATCGGGTGCCATACAAATATTATACACACATTTTTTTATCAAGGAAATTAGGTGTCGTTATTCAAAAAATAAAAGTCAAGCACCACTTCCTTGGAAAAATAGGAATGAGACGTCTATCCACCACTATATGGGAGTCAGGTGCTTTCCACTGTAAAAATGGGAGTCAAGCATATTTTTCCTAAAACATGGGATTCAGATGCCTTCCACTGTAAAAATGGGAGTTGGGTGCATTTTCCTTGAAATATGGAGTTGGGTGCCTTCCACAAGAAAAATAGGAGTCAGACACCTTTCTATTTAGAAAACGAGAATCGAGTGCCTTCCCTTGTAAAAAATGGAATGCAGGCACTCCTCCTTTATTTCAACATCTACTGATGTGTCCACAGATGTATGTCTATAGTTGATTAGACTTTTGGCATTCTATTTTGAAGGACAAGGAAAAAATCAAAATCCGCTACATGAACCAACATTCGGGTGTTTTTCTCTATGAAGACCAAAAACAAACACCCATACATGTGTTCAGATGTGGTATCCTCCTTCAGGTGGGGATAAGCTACTTCTATTGAAATCAAATCTCCTAGAAATTTAGAAATACACAAGTTCATGGATACTATGCCTGTTATGCCTAGATTTTCTAGGCTACCTAATGATTGCACTCAAGGCATCATTCATGCAAAACAAAAATACAACTAAAGAAAGAAAAATTGCTAGAATTTAAAAAATAAATTATTTTTTGGATCATGTGGACAACGTCCACATATTACTAATAAATTTTTAAATTGGAATCAACTGGGGTCTCATCCATGCCTAATCTGGACTTCATCATATAAGTCTTAGACACATGACATGGTCGTAGTCGGTGACCATTGACTGTTAAATTTAATATTACTATCATCAATTGTTTTGACTCTAACAACTCTATTTTTGATGATTTCAATTACTTCATATGGCCCCATACAACACTGCATGAGTTTACATTTCCTCTCCTAGAATTTAGAGTCATACAATAATGCACATTCGCCTACTTTGAACTGCTTTGGCCTAGTGTGACGATCATGCCACTTGGATCTTTGTTTTTGGATGACCTTTGTCCGATGTAGAGCATCATGTCGGTATTCATCCAGTTGGTTAAGCTGCTGAATATGTTCCTTTTATGCCTCATCCAGATTCAAATTCAAATCTACTATAGTTCTGAGAGTCTTTATTTCAAATTATATGGGCATCATAGCATTCTTCCCATATACCAATTGGAATGGTGTAAAACTAGTGGTAGTTTTCTAGGTGGTTTTGTAAACCCACATTACTTCTGGTAATATTGTGGCCTAGTATTTCCTATGCTACTGTACCATATTTGTGAGAATGTTATCCAATTTATGGTTGGTTGCCTCTACTTATCCATTTTCCTATGGATGTTAAGGAGTGGTTTTGTTATGCCTGATTTTGCACTGCTGCATTATTTCTTGGATCAACTTTGAAGTAAATTGAGGCCCTTGATCAGTAGTGATCTCCATTGGAACCTCAAATATTGTAAATATATATGAAAATAGGAAATATGCTATAGTATTCTCTTTAGAATCACATAACACCTGCACTTCAACCCACTTGGTCACATAGTCAATGTAAACTAAGATATATATCTTACCTGTTGATCGTGGATTAATGGGTCCTACAAAGTCCATCCTCCATATATTAAATAGCTCAATGTGCACATGTGGTTGGAGTGGCATTTCATATTTGAGAGTTTGTCTATCCATCCTTTGACATTCATTGCATTGGATCACATGCTTGACTACATATTTGAATAGTGAAGGAGAGGAGAGGGCAATCCTCCAAGGGAGGTCCCAGGTTCGAATCTCCACCATACCAAAAAGCTAAATTGGGTACCAAAAATCTAATTGATAATGTTGGTGCGGGCAGGGTTGGGTGTGACTCACGGGTGACTTTGACGGTGTAGAACCCCCTGTTCATGGTCTCTCAGACCAAGGTGGCCCCACAAGGGGTTTTTCGCTTAAAAAAATAAAAAATAGTGAAGGCCAAAAGTATCTAGCCTGCAATACTTTGAATGCAACTCATTTTTTTACAAAATGGCTGCCACAAGGTTCATTATGGAAAGATTTTGGTATTTTTATAATCTCATTATCGACAACACATGTTCTCATGATTTGATTAGTCCCTATCTTAAATAGTCACCCATTAATCCATGAGAATTTTACACTTTTCTTTATCAATGTTTATTTCTCACATGGTGAAAGTGTGGGGGATACTTTACCAGTGGCTAAATAATTAGCCATATCTCATACCATGGATCTGTTCACTAAGAGTAAACAAATGCTCATATAGAAATTGATCTTTTGTGGTTGTATTATTTGGAGGTGTCAATTTGGAAAGAAAATCTGCCACCACATTGTCCTTACTTGGTTTGTCAAAATTTTTCACATCAAATTCCTATAGAAGTAACAACCATATGATAATTCTACCACTAATGCCAAGTTTATTTGTCAAGTATCTAATAGCTGAATGACCAGTGTGCACAAAAACCTGATAACCTATAATATAGTGGTAAAACTTGTGAAGAACATGTATGTAAAAAAATTCTTTTCTATGATAGTATCATTGAAATCAGCACTTGTAAGATGATTGACATAATAAATGGTATAGAAATCATCACCATATTTTTGTCCTAGAACTAATCCTATCATATTATTAGATGCATCTGCATATATGTGAAAGGGGATGGTATAATTTGGACCCCTTAAGACTGAAGCAGTAGTCAATTTTTATTTCAAAATGTTAAATACCTATTCACATTCATTTGTCTAGACAAACTCTATATATTTTGATAACATTGTGCTTAGCGTTTTAGCAGTTTTGCTAAAGTATGCTATAAACCTCCTATAGTAACCTGCTGAGCCAAGGAAAATTTGGATATCTTTTTGAGTTTTGGGAGTGGAAAAATTTTGGATTAGCTCTATCTTATTTCTATCTACCTTGATCCGATCTGTAGAAAAATAATGTCCTAATACTATCCCCTCATGCATTAACATAAAACATTTTCATTGCTTAGAGACATATTGGTTTCTTCACACCACTGAAGTGTTCTTTCCAAATTTTTTGTGGCTTCTTAAAAGGTTTCACCATAAATAGTGAAATCATCCATGTATACTTCCACAGTTTCTTCAATCATATAAGAGAATATGCTCAAAACTACCCTTTGAAATGTGGTAGGTGCATTGCACAAACTAAAAGGGAAAAACTTGGTAAGCGAAGGTTCCCCATGGACAAGTGAACATGGTCTTATCTTGATACTCTTCCCCAATTTGAATTTGATTATATCCACTAAATCCAACTAGGAAATAAAAGTATCTCTTTCTTGCAAATGTATCAAGGACTTGATCTATGAAAGGTAAGGGAAAGTGGTCTTTCTTGGTTGCTTTATTGAGAAACCTGTAATCAACACAAATATGCCACTTTGATTTTTTTTTAGGGACCACCACCAAAGGTGATATCCACACACTATCTGAAATAGGGTAGATAAATCCAATTGTTAGGAGTTTCTGCAATTCTAATTTAACAATATCCTTCATAGCTGGATTCATCCTACACTGTGGTTGTCTTACCAATTTTACTTGATCTTCCAAATATATGTGATGAGTACAAGTTTTAGGAGCTATTCCTATCATGTCTGTATACTCCCAAGCAAAGGTACCTTGATGTTTGACTAATGTTTCTTTCAGTTTAAATTTCTGATCAAATGTCAACTCATCATTTATGTTTAATACCCTCTCTAGTGCAACCTCAAATTGTTTAGTACGGTGATTCTTACCTCCAAAAAGTGGTAGTTCTAGAGGAGGACAGGAGGGTTCTCCTTAGAAAATTTTTATGTAACTATTTCCTCATCACTACCATTCTCCAACCCATCAAATTCCATGATGGATTGAATAATTGATAAATCACCAATGTTATGGTTTCCACATTCGGGTTCTCCTAACAAATCTATAAAATGTGCAAGTGGATGGATTATAAGATTTTTTAGATTCTAACCATAAAAAATGTTCATTTGTCTATTTCTATAACTTATGTTAGCATCATCTATTTCCAACCAAGGCCTACCTAATATGAGTGGATAACCACACAATCTAGACTTGGATTATAACACTAGTAAATCTACTGGATATTCCCATGCATCCACTGTGACTATGTGTCTTCCAACATTCCCTCTGGTAGCACTATAGACCTATCAATCAATTGAAGGATAGTTTATGTTGGCTTTAGATTAGTCAACCTGAGTTTTTGCATGGTATCCTTGGGCATGCCATTAATGGCAACCCCTAGATCTACTAATATGTTGGGTAGAACATAGCCTCTAATTTTTATAGTTAAAACATGGCTTCCTGGTTCTAAATATTTTTGGTTTTAGGTGTTTCCTAGAAAATGATCAGCTAATTGACCTATCAAATTGATTGCATTTGTTGGTTTTCTCCCTTGTTTTCTTAGAAAAATTTCTATTATGGCCTTTCTATATATGGAAATATCTCTTATGGCCTGAAAAAGAGGGATTGTGACAGTTAGACTTTTCAAACTAGAAAAAATATCAAATTTTGGTTGTATTGGCTTTTTGGGTTCCTACAACCTTTTTGGGAAAGGTGGAACCCCTTATATAGTATTTACATCTATTGCTTTATCTTCTATTTCTTCTATAAGAGGTGGCTCCTCTTTTTCTAAATCTACCTTTTCCTCTTGTTCTAACAAAGGAGCCATTTCTACACCTACATATTTACCTAACGTAAAGTGTATAGGACTACAATCTACTTTGATATTATACATGGGGTACACATCATTCTTCATATGGTATGGTGACTATGTTTTATTGTTTGGATTAGACGTAGGTTGTACCAAAAGTTGAGTAGGTCTCAAAGCAAGGGGAGCTAGCAAACTTTGTTGCAGTGGGATTTGTGTTGCATGCTGTGGAGTTGGGCTCCAAGCATTGGTATTTCTCCACTATGGTCTAGGATACTGATATGGCATCCATGGGTAAGGATTATAAGAGTTTTCTCCTTAAGGGGTATGTGTCCAAGGTTGTTGTCCCCACCAACCCATATTGGGTGGCTGAACTTGACCTTGGTTCTAATAATTGCTGCCCCCATAATATGACATTCCTACTGGCATGTTATTTTCCATAGGAGACTATTGCAAATTTATCCTATTGCCCATGAAATATGCTTCCATTAATTTAGGATCTTCTTTATATTTTGGTAATTACAGACACAACTTAGTTTTATGATATTTTTGACACATAGCGCACTCTAAATTTGTTCTTAAGACAATTGTTTTTAGGGTGCTTTCTTATGCATTTAGGATAAAATTAGGCTGATGCTACCTCATTCTCTTGATTCTTTCTATGAAGTAGAAGAGTGTCCATTTGAAGTGTAATATATGATAACATATCACTCTTGAGGTCTTCTAGCATATTTTTTATCTCTATTTTTGTGATTGTGGCTGATTTTTTGACATTTATGGAAGTTAATTTACCCTTCCTCCTTGAATAGTTTTGGCATAACTACCTGATATAAGACATTTTATGCTGATAAATGTCTTCTCCAGAAATAATGTTTAATGCATCAAGAGATTCATTAGTAAACCCATTTAAGAAGATACTTCTCATGGACCTGTATCCTAGTTTTGCATGGGAAGATATTTGCAAGTTAAAGCTAAACCTATCCCAATATTCTTCCAATGATTCACCTTCCTTCTAAATCATATCTAGGACTTCTTCTCTAGAATCTCATTCCCTACCAAAGTCTTGATACTGATCTAGGAAGAGTTTTTCATGTATTCCTAGGTAGTTATCTATTTATGTCATAAATTGATAAACCAACATAGGGTTGAATCATCTAGAGTTGAGGGAAACAACTTTAATTTTTGAGCATTGGTTTTATAATCTACTTACCTGCATAGTACATTGAGCTTGAAATGAAACAGGTTAGGATATTCTATTTGAAATCCTCTAAATATTGGAAGGTGGTTAGGAGTGATATGTTTCATCTCTGTATCTCCTCTTGTTTCCTCGATTGGGAAGTCAAAACTAGTGGGTTTCTCTTCTACTTTAGTCATATATTTTGAATACAGGGTTTCAAAACCTTTTGCTTCCAGGATAGTTTTCAAGGATTCTAACCCATTTCTTTTATCCTCTAGAATAATTCCTAAAATAGTGTTTGAAATAGTTCTATCTTCAACTGCTTGCCAATATTGAATGTTCAATAAATCTTCCTCAGATTGAACTCTTCCTATGATTGATCCTTTCCTAAGATTTTTCTGCTCGGGTTTAGAAGAATCCTATGAAAAAGTGGATGTTGAATCCAATGCATAGGTGGATACAATGGTTGGGAGATATCAACGCCAGTATTTGGCACAACTAAAATAGAGGCTTCTTGTGAAACAATGTTTTTTCTCTTGATAAAACGACCATCCGATCCTCTTATTCTAGGTGGACTCATACAAAATTAAAATGGATTAGTTTTGTAGAAAGTAACTTGAACTACTTCAGACCCACTTTATTCAGAACAAGATATTATAGTTGGTTAATCCTCGACAATGATACCAAAATATTGGACATAACATTGGTTAGTTTCTATGGTTTAATTCATTTCCTCCATTTAATTGTCAACCCAGGATATCTTGTAAACTTGTGAAAAACCATGCACAGTATATGCCTATAACTTCTTTAATAAGATGATTTTATTAGATTCTATGGTTTGGGGGGTGTGTTTCTACGTTGGAGTTTTTGTTTTTAATCCAAACCATTAACATATTTCATATTATCAAAGACATGACTAAAATAAACTACAAATAAATAAAATGCATACTTGCTGGAAAATACAGAAAATAGGGAAGTTGCAAAATTAGATGAATTTACAAAAAAATTAAAAAATATAGGAAATAAATTAAATAATAGAAAGTGAGGAAAAAGTGGGAGGAATAATGTGGAGAGTGGGCCCAAGCGTCAAATAGATTTCGCCCGAATAAATTCATTCATCGGATGCTAGTTTGAGATTAAGAAAATACTCAAATGAATTGTATTGTATTGCAGTTCAAAAAAATTATAGAGAAAATCTAGGATCTATTTCTCAAGGGTGGCCTACATATTTATAAGATATGCAGCCATACCCTATTATATTTGGAGGTAAATCTATTTCATATTTTGTCGTTACAACAAATACACAAAAATAGGGAGGATAAAGCAAATATACAATCAATTTCATCTGTTGCCAGATTAATTAAGCGTATTCTATTTTTATCAGAACATAATATGTCTGATATTACGCTTATTATTTTACATGGAAATTTATGTATTTTCTAAAAAATATATGACATTATGCTTTATGACATTGTCCTTCATTTGCATCCATTGCTAAAATCATTGTTCTATTCTACTGATAATATGGGTCATGCTGTACTTTTGCTTCAATGGGAGTTAGGTGCCAAATGGAAGTTAGAACCAAATGAAGACACTTGAAAAGAAAAAAATAAAGGTGGCTGGATAAAATATAAGGATGATGAACCTAAACAAGTCAAATATCATCCATGGAAGAAGATCCACATTGAAGACTAAAATCTTCAATATTCAAATAATGTAATATAGGGGGGTGTTAGAAATAGATTATATTACATCAATTAGATCATGTAAATGTACCTTTCTTGGTACATACTAAGGACATTAGATTACTTTAGGGGGAAGTTATCTAGTTACTTCATGCAATGTAATAAATTCACAAGTGTCAATGTGCAAGTTGTCCCTTGCAAAACTAGGTAGAGTGTTGGCCAAGGAACCTATTTTTCTATATAAAGGGTCATAGACATAGCAGTTTATAGAATAGTAGGAAGTAGTGTAGAACAATGTGGTGTGATGTAATATGATGGAGTGTGATATGCTCAAAGCTCATTCTTGAGCAGTAGCTTTAATCATAGAGTGTTCATTTCCTCCATAGCTACTTTGCATACATTTCCATAATTTCTACTTATAGTATATTTTCAATCATCTCGTAGATTTACTTTATTTCATATTATTCTACATATTATGATTGCTATCTTCCATTACATGCTACATCAAAAGCTAACAATATAATGGTGTGTTAGACAAGTAAGAATATAATAGAATTACTTTGTTCATAATCCTATAACTTGGTGTGATGGTGGATAATGATTTTACATATTATCATTGTTGTATAAATATGTTTGTAGGCTATTGTACGATTTATGGAATTGACAATTGATGATATTAATTCCAATCTAGTGAATTTGGGTTTGCATGTTAGGAAACTATGTTGGTAATTGCACTATAAAGACATCCAAATATTTCCTTGAAGAGAATTTGTGTACAAGCTGGAAAATATATAAGTGGAAAATTCAACTAGAGTTTGTGCAATCGTACATTTGGTCAAACCAAACCATACAATCGGATACTTACCTGATTTGGAAGTACAATTGCATAGTTGGAACTTGCTAAATAAGGAAAACTAGGATTTATGAAAAAATGATTATAAAACTACTCGAGTTGAGTTACAAAATGAATTTCGTAAGATTGTACAAGTGGAAAATCATACATACCAGAGTGTTGTATGATTTGGATCATACAACTATACGATTTGGAGACCGTAGAAGTAGTTCTGTGAAAGTTACAAATTGTTCAACAACAAATTGTACACTTGTACGATTTGGGTTAAAATTGTCACAAAGCCTAAGAATTCATTCCAAAACCTTCCTCTTCACCTCATCCTCTAGGAATATTCCCCCCTGTGCTACAAAATACACATGTGAGTTGGCAGCGATAGATGCTAGGTTTTTCCTTGTAGAAGATGCAATGTAGTCCAAGGGGGGTTTTCCCCTTGTTATTATCTTGTTTTGTGTTTGCATTTTTTATTTTTTTTCTCCTTTTTATGTTTAGCTCTCTTCATTTCATATCAATATTATGTTTAGTTTTAACAATTACAAACATCAAGCTAAAGTATCACATTATGTGATAATTTTGTCTTAAGTTTTTTTACCAAGTGAGTGGTCTAACTATGGAGACTTAAAAACTCTAAATAGAGGTCAAAAGGTTTGAATCCTATGGATGGAAGTGTTATACACCATACTTTAGTAACCAAAGTGTGGTTAAATAACCATATATTGGGTAAAAACATCCTCCACGAGGATCGTCTCATATGGCATATAGCATCGCATACATTAAAAACTACCTTACCCTTACTCTTTGATAAGATTGTTTATGTTTTTAGAGATGAGGGATTCTATATTATATTTATTTGTTCTTTATTATCAGTCTGGTTAATTTATTTTTGGTAGACTTAGGTATATTTTTCAATTGTAATTTATTTATTTTATTATACTAGAGTAATCGGTAACTTGTTACAATTTTCTAGCCTCTTCATGGGTTCAAATATCGCTCCTTGTCACCACTATAATATCCAGTTACATGGGGTAAAACTTTTACATAGCTGGATATGCTGACGTGATACACCCACCGGTACTACGGGGCTTGAGGGATTGGAACCCTGGTCTCCACGTTCATTTGTAAAAATAATCTCTCATACTAAGTCTTTCATTTTTGCTTTCAATTGTTAAAAGAATACATTCTAATTTATTGTTTAATTTAAAATCATATAATTACTATCCTTTATAAATATTTAGTTGCTAACCTAGAATCATATATTGATTTTTGTGGAGATTTAAGAAATTATAATTTTTAATTGGTTATGCAATATTGAAAAAGCCCTAACTTGCATTATATGAATTATAAAGGTAAAGTAATTTTTAACATCCACGAGACCATAGGCTGTATAATATGACCCTTATAGAAGATGTTATTTACCCAATGTATGTTTATCCAACCAAACTCTGCTTACTAAAGTATAATATACAACTCTACCCTTATTAGATTTGAACCATGAACCTCCTATTTGGAGTTCCAAAGTCTTATCATATTGCTGCACTATTTCAAAAAATCATATAATGCTTTTAGAATTAACAATTATGCTTATATCACCTACCATGACTAAAAATTAATCTTCACATTGAAATCCCATATCTTTAACCACTTCAATTCATGTCCTTTGATATATTTTAACTTATTTTGATGTTACAAACATACTCTATTAATTTTTAAAGCAATTTAATAGTATGGGTGGGGTTGTTTCAGTTCTATATAACCAATTTAAAAAAATATCATCCCTTATGCATCAAGAGAATGATATCAACAAGTGGATTATGAAAATATTATATTTCGATGTCATAAATGTCATGAAACTGGGCACATAACAAGAGACTGTAAAGTGAAAATGATGAAATAAAGAGATGGAAATTTTTGAGCATGAGGGTAGCTTCAATTTGAAATAAGGATATCATATCACAAAAGAATCTAGGTCAAATCAAAGATCTTTGAATCCTAAGAAAATCACTTGAAAAAACCCTCTACATCATTAGATGACAAAGGCCATTATAGTTCATTCGAATCAACCATTAGAAGAAAAAGTGATGAGGGATGAGGAAGTACAATGCACATGTTCAAATATAGGAGCTAAAGGTATGAAGGAAGGGGGGAGAGAAATTTTAAAGCAAATAAGGTGAAGGAGGTTAAGCTTAATCTAGGTAAATCACCTTTATTCTCCTCAAGTAGCATAAAATCTTCTCCTTACAATAAAAATGAAAGTAGTATGGAATGTATTCCTTACACTTTAGGGTTTTAAGAGTAGTACAATAAATAAAATCTTATGGAGGATATCCAAGGAAATTTAGGGTTTCCAAGAAAACATAAAAAATAAATGAATATGGAGGATCATCTATATAGTTTAGAGTTTTTAGGGCAACATAAAGAAAAAATGCTAATGAGGCTATTCCTTGCACTTTCGACTCTTTAGGGCAACATACATCTTTAGAAGATAAGTCTCCTTATGAACAATATGAAAAAAATAGAAGAGATTGATGAATATGAGATTGTTGGCAAGAACGAAAGAAGGAGAGAAAGTCTATCAAAGCATGAACAAAGAGAAAAAGAAACTCAAAAGGATGTTGATTTGGAAGCCAAATAAAAATATCATAGGTGTTAACAAGAAGTGGAGATAAGCCCACTAATAAATACAAAAAATGGTGATGATAAAATTTATATCATGGAATATTAGGGGTATGAACAAAACCCCTAAAAAAAGAGTTATCAAGGAATTGATATGTTGTTATAGTCCTAAGATTATTTTAATATAAGAAACAAAATTAATCAATGAGAAATGTAAGGATTATTTTAAAAATATTTAGAATATGAATTATCATTTAGTAGTTTCTTCTACAAGAGCTTCAGGTGATATTGCAACAATATGAGACAAATGCAAATGGGATGAGCAATTATTAGTAGCAAAAAGTAATTGGGTTTCTAGATTATTTTGTAAGAAATAGGAAGACATCAAATTTAGGGTTATAAATGTATATGCTCCAACTACAGTTACTACCCGTGAAAGACGTTGAAAGGACCTTATCATATTTTGGTCTAATACAATGATGATTTATTGTGATCTATGGAGTCTTGGAAGGTGGTTTTAATAATGTTCTATCTCCTTTGGAAATAAGAGTGGTATTCTAGGATGGTCTAAATAAATGTAAGTTTTTACTTCATTTGTAAATTCAAATGACCTTTGGGATGTTGTTCCTCAAGATTTCAATATACATGGGATAATAGACGTATTGGGTAAATTCATATAGCAAAAACACTGAATATATTCTTGTTATCCAATAAATTGTTGCAAACAAAGTATACAATCTCTTTAGATATTTTATTGTGAGTAGGATTAGATCATAAACCCATTCTTTTGACTTGTGAGTTACTTAATAATGGTTATCCAAAGACATTTCACTTCCAGTCTATGTGGCTCCAAGACCCTAATTTTTACAAATGGTTATGTTATGGTGAGATAAATCAAAATTTGAAGGTCATGTATGTACAAGTTTATTTGTAATTTGAAATATTTAAAGGAGCAAATGAAGATTTGGAATACCAAATATTTTGGTAACATTTTTAAAGAAAATAAATATACTGAATTAAAGTTCAAAAACTTACAAGAGATAGCATAAATTAATGGAATGGATCAAGATTATTATATGAAAGAAAAAAACTATTTTTTATTATCATAATGCATTAAAAAATGATTCATATTGATTATAGAAATCTAGAGAGAAATGGCTCAAGAAAGGAGATAGAAATACAAAAAAATTGTGTTACAACAAAAGCAATATTTTGTGTTCATCATATTAGAAATATTTAAACTCCAGATGGATAAAATATTGAGGATGAAGAAGATATAAGGAAGGAAGCAATTAATTATTTCAAATATATTTTGTCAAATTCTAGGCAAGATAAGGAGGCACAAGAAAAACTTTTGTAAAATATTTCATTAGTTATCACTCACGGATAAAATGAAACCTTGATGAAGAAGATATCTATGGAGGAGCTCCATGAAGCAATTTCCTCTTTCCATCCTAACAAGGCACCTGGCCTTGATGGATTTCTTACAAATTTCTTTAAAACAATTTGGGATTTATTGAAGAGTGATATGTTTGTTACAGTTGAAGAGACTCGAAAAAGAAAGGTTATAATAAGTGAGATCAATGCTACTTTTATTACTTTGGTTCCCAAGAAAGGTGACAAAATATTTTGATAATTTTTGTCCAATAAACCTTTGTAATATGATTTATATGATCATTTCAAAAATTATGGCAAATAGGTTGAAGGGCATTCTAGGGTGTCTTATCTCAGAGGAACAAGGCGGCTTTATTCATGGTAAATAAATTTGTGATGGTATAATTATTACATAAGAGACCATACATTCTCTTCATTCCATGAAAAAACTAGGTATGCTTTTGAAATTAGATATGAACAAAGCATATGATAGGGTTTCCTAAATTTTTCTACATTCTATTCTCAGAAAATTTGGCTTTGATTATAGTTGGTGTAAGTGTATTAAATGTTATTATAGCACTGTAAAATTTTCTATTTTGATAATAGGTTCTCATGTTGGTTACTTCAATTCATAATGTGGACTTCCTCGAGGTGATCCACTTTCTCCCTATCTATTCATTGTTTTGGTGGAAGCATTAGAGAGAGACTTTTTAAAGGGAAAAATGGAAGGAAAGATCAAGGGTATTCAAGTTGTAAAAAATGGTGCCTTTGGATCTCATCTTCAATTTTATGATACTTTTCTTTTGTTCCATCCTCATTCAGCGAGGTCATGGAGTTTAAGGTCATGGAGTTTAAATCAATATTATCATGCTATGAGAAGGCTACTAGATAGTTGGTAAATATTATAAAATCTAGGATTTTTTCATTAATACTATCCAAGATTTACAACAAACTATTGTGAATATTTTAGGGTTTAAAATTGAAAAATTTCCATCAAGCTACTTGGGTATTCCTTTGTATAATAAAAGAAATAAAGCAGAGCATTGGATCTCTTTTTTGGATAAAATAGAATATTGCTTGGTAGGTTGGAAAGGTAAGTTATTAATCATGGCACTTAGGCTACAAATCATAAATATTACATTGCAATCCATCCTTATTTATATGACATCGATTTCAAGACCATAAACGGGTAAGGTATAGCATCAGAAGATCATAAAATTCAAAGAGAATTTATATGGAAAGGTTGTGAGGAAAAAATTAGGTTTCTTCTTTGCAAGTGGGATAGGGTTTGCAAAGGAAAGAATATTGGAGGAGTAGGCTTCCAAAATTGCAGATTTATAAATTTAGCATTAAGAATAAATATTGGGTGGAGATTATTTAGATATCAAGGAAAGAATTGGGAAAAAAAATTACTTCAAAAATATATAGGTTTTCTTGATGCAATGAAATTATTTAGAAAAATAACTCTACCCAAAGGATCATCAACATGGAACTTTATATCAAAGAGTTTGCAATTGATAAAGAAATATAATAGATGGTCAATCAATGAGGGGTGTTATGCAAAATTTTGGTTTGATGCTTGGTTAGAGTCTTATCCTCTTATCTTTGACTCAAAATGACAAGCATTGGCTCAAGCATGCCTAGCATGTAAAGGTCCAAAGGACAAATAATATATTATTATGAGCAACAACTCCAGATCATGGATTTATTTTAATAACCTAGTTGAAAGAGAGGAACTCAAACAAATTACAAATGAACTTCAAAAGATACTTCAAGAGTTTTATTTACCAATTTTCACATGAAAGGACGAGTTGGTTTGGAATTTATCCAAGGAAGGTGGATACTCGATCAAGTTGGGATATGAAGATTTAGAGCAATCAAAATTTTCTTCTCCCAAATATTTTTTTGGAAGAATGTTTGATCATTAGAGGCTCTCCCTAGGGCGTCCAAATTCCTTTGGTTAGCAGTTCAAAGTAAGATTCTTACAAGAGAGTCTACAAAGAAGAGGATATTATGGACCCTTTAGATGTACCTTATGTGAGAAGGATTTAGAAACATTAGACCATTTACTTCTTCATTATCCATTTGCTCACACCATTTGGGGTTAATTTTTAAAAAATATAAAATTATATTGGATAGCTCCATCAACATTGAAAGAGTTGATGAAATGTTGGATTAATTATTTTAAAGCTAAAACATTATGTATTATTTCGAGGATAGGCCTTTCCATTATTTGTTGGAATTTATGGCTTGAAAGGAATAGCAAAATTTTTAAAAATAAATCTCAAAATCATGTCCAAGTTTGGAATCGTATTAATGCCTCTCTTGCAAAATATATATAAATATGGTGCTCATCATGGGAAGTCTCAATTGCAGAAAAAAAGGTGATAATAACTTGGCTACAAGATTTTAACATACATGGAAGAGTCATATGAGATAATAAAATTAAAACAAAGGATCTACTTCAATCTATGGTAAAATGGACATGTTCAAAAATTGGGTTTATCAAAATTAAATTTGATGGTGCTTCTAAAGTAAATTTAGGAAAAGCTAGTGGAGGTGATGTTTTTAGAAATAGTGAAGGTAAAATTCTCCTCACTATTTCAGAATCATATGGAATTTTAACTAACTATATAGAAGGTAGGGCATTTCTTGTAGGGATAAAAATTGCAGCAAAAAAATGATGGAAATATATTTCAATTGAGAGGGACTCAAATTATCATCAATGCTATTAACAAAAATGGATGTGGAGAGTGGATAAAAAATAATATTATTGCTTATCATATATTATTAGAGGTAATTTGTTGGAAGTGGTAGCAGATGAATTAGCAAATTCCTATGTTGATCTTCATCTGAACGAAATTCAAATTTTAGAAGGCACTTGACCAAGTAATATTTTATCTCCTAATTAAAATGATGTCAAGGAACTGATTGTGGAAACATAACACTTCAAGGAAGTTGAAGAATATATTTAAATGTTCTTTGAGATAAAGCAAATTTTTGAGGCTTTGTACCCATGATAAGCTTTAGATAGAGAGAACTCGAGGAGCAATATGGGATTTTAAATACAAGTCAGAACAATCAGAGTGAGGTACGACCAATCCGTAATACGGAAAAAAATGAAAAATTATGATAAAAAGGTATATTGCAGCAAATGTAATATTTTAGTATTTTGATTGGAGGAAGCTGCATATAACTTATATAAAAAAAATTATAGCAATTTTTCAAATCTTTACTAATTTTTCTTTAAGAAAATGGACAATTTAACAACAACATAAATAGGTCCGAGGTGTAGACCAATTGGTTCATCCAAACCCCATAAGGGGCCGGAGGTCCAAGGTTCAAATCTCGGGCCTCACCGGACTGAACGCTTGTCCCTTTCCTGATGCTTTCAACGGTGTAAAAGGTTTAAAGTGATTGTGGCATGATGGTTATAAGGGCGAACTATGTGAAGATCATGTAGCAGCCTTCGGGGCGGACATCGTGTGGCAACTTCCGAGGCAAACAACGCAGAATGCAAAATACTATGGCGACCATAAAAGTTGGACAGCCTACCTAAATTCATGGCGGCTACCGATTCCACCATGTAAAAAAAAAAACAACAACAATATAAATTTTCTTGTTATTCTATTATTTAGTTTGTATTTACATTTAATTATAAAACTTCTTATTACATATGAGAGATACCGAAGGTGGTAAATCCTTGGATTTTTATTTAGGTCTTGCATGTGGTAAGTCCTTGAATTTTCATTCAAGAAACCTATGTTCAAGCGACCGGGACCTAACCCTATAAACTTAAATTTTTAGTTTATTAAAAAAAATCATAAAACTTATAAATGATTCAATTTTCTTAATTTTACTTTAAAATAAAATAAATACTAATTATCAAATAATATCACATCTGCCATTTTAGTGGAGGCAATTACCCAACAATTTTGGCAAAAATAGTACCTACATAAACTAAAATAATCGGTTCAAATAAATAATAATCTTGCTCATAATATTCACAATAATTCATAGGTAAGTTGCAATCATTAGATGGATAATGCTATATTTGGTGCTATTATGTGCATTCAAGACCATGTTGCAGGAGAGATAATGAATGTGTTAATGTCAAGGCATTCTCGTCTTCAAATACATTCGGTGAATGTTGTCTTTACAATCAAAGAGATAATATACTTTAATATTTATGTTGATAAGGTTGCCTTTAAACAAGGGTTTATCTTTTAATATCTTTAGTTTGCATTTTTTAAATTAAAAGGTTTTTTTTTTTTTTACAACCTCGTTATTTTAATGGCAGGGATTTTGAAACTTTGAATAAACATCAAAGGTTTAAATGTTTAGAGATAAATTCATATATTATACTTTCTTTACAAAGTATGGTTACAATACAACATAAACAACATAAACAATATCTTTTATGAGGGTAGTCTCATATGACCTATAATTTATAGTCTTACAATTGTTAAAAACTGTCTTATTTTTACCTTTCATAATAGAAGAAAAATGCAAATGATATTAATATTAAAAGATATGTGGATTCAATTTTCAACAATGTGCACATATACATAAGGATAAGGTTAGAGGAGTTTTTTTTTTCCCTTAAAAAAAGTCATATTTTTATATGAAGCAAATATAAAATTACATTTTATATGCATTTTTGGTATTTTTACAAAAATTCAATTACTTAAAAATCAAGTTACTTATACATCATACCTAGCTATTTCTATTAGGCTAAGTTCTATCCTTAGATACCTTCCCAAATTGTCAACCAATATCCTTTTTTACCATTAATTTCTGAGTAAAAAAAAAGATTTGCTTTAACTATTCATGCTTTAATTAGAGTAGATTAATCCCTAGATAGTTATATAGACCATCTATAGTGCATTACCCTCATTGAATTTTTATACTAAACACGTACTTGATTCAATATGAAGCCTCTTCTTTGAGAGTTCATTTGCTTCCTTGTTAAGTTCTCTATAAATATACCAAAAAATAAAAGCTTCACTATGATCCACAACTTCTTGTATTTGAGAGAAGATGAGTTCTAGAACCATGTTTTCAATCCTAAAAATACCAAGTATCTAGTTTATTATCACTTGTGAGTCTTTTTAAAGTTTTTGCATTCCTTTTGATTTTGCCAATTGAACCAACAATTTGAGTGCCATAATTTTAGTATAATTAGTTGACCCTTCTTCCAGTCCAGCCTTGAATCTGAAAAAATAAGAGTTAGAAATATATAGTAATCCTCCTACTCCACAAACTCCAAGGACCCCTTGTTTAGCCCTACAAAAATTCCCTATGCCCTTGGTTTATTGATATTTTGAGGTATGATTTTTTGGGTTACCTTTGTTGCTGTCGAAACCTTATAGTTATTGAAACTTATGATGATTAGGGGGAGACGTGCCAAGTAGGTTTCTCTTGATCCTAAAATGTTCCTTCATTCCTTAATAACCATACTCCCCATGACACAAACAATGAGAGAGCTATAAAACCTTTGTATGACCTATTTTCAAACCAATATTTCAAGCACTCTCCTAGGGAGTCTTCTTGTCATCCTATAGGAAGCTTTAACTACACTATATCCTCCCGCTAAACATGTCTAATAAAGGAGAAAGCTACTAGTAAATGATCAATTGTTTAATTGTCTAGATTACATAAATGACACCTTCTTGGACCATTCCAACTCTTTTGTAATACCTCCCATGTCAAAACCTTGTTTTTCATGGCAAGCCACAAGTACAATATTGTCTTCAATGAGGCTTTTTGCTTCTAGAGTGAATTCCACCACCATGTTAAATTATCATTTCTATCTTCCAACAAAGTCTTATACCCCAATTTTAGAGTGTACTCCCTTGTAGCTTAATCCTTTGTCTAGACCAATTAATCAGTTTTATCTCACAACTTGAGATGTCCAACTTTAATTCTCCCCATATATTCTTGCCATTGGTGTGCCTCCTAGCCTTGAATCACTAATACTGTTGCTTCCTTCCATCTCTATCTCTAGTTTATGGATGATTCTGGATCAACTACTTGGGCAAGAGTTCTAATACCCTAAGATTTTAGGGTCTAAATTACATTATTTTGCAGTTTATGCATACCAACACAACCAATCCAAGGGTCTAAGCTTAGTTTTCTCCTTGAACCATCATTTATTTTGTAGGTAAACCAATCACCTACAATATAAAAAACTTAAATAATTGCCTTCCAACAAATTGAAACATTATGGATCTTTTTCATTGGGGCCCTTATCCACTCGTCAACTATGAGTGGCCCTAAATATTTTTCCTGTGTGATCTTATTCTATAAGTCTACCTTTGATATTATATTCCAAACACACTTAGTTGCTAGAGCCTTGCTAAATAGAAAGATGTTCTTAAGTCCCCATCCACCATTTTCCTTGGGCTTGGCTAAGGATTACCATTTAACCAAGGAAATACCTTCCCTTTCCCTTTTCCTTATCCATAAAAACATGTAGCTGAACTATCTGATTTTGTCCAAAACTCCTTTTGGTGTATGAGCCAAAGGTTGCCAGTATACTAGTATCGCCTCTAGCACAAATTTGATCAAAGTCAATCTCCCTCTAAAGAGAGCCATTTGTTGCACCATATATTAATTCTTCCTTCCACTTTCTTTATCAACCAATTCTAGTCTTGTTTAGTATAGTCATTAGATTTAAAAATAATCCCAAATATTTAAACCCCTCTTGAAGATAAAATTTATTAAAGGAAAAAAATAACCTATTAATATGGCCTCATCTTGATCCACATGGTTAAAATAGATGCTTGAATTTTATGCATCAAGGTGCATAATTGCTACTATGTAGAAAATATCTAAAGGTTATTTTAACTTCTTTGCAACTCTTGTTGTTCCATCTATATAAAGGAGAACATCATCTAAAAAACATAGATGAGTGAATTCTACTATTCTACTTATTCTAATTCTCTTTACTACTCCTACCCTCTTGGATTCTAAAATGCACTTATTCAATCCCCTAGCTACCTGAAAAAATAATAGTGATGACAAGGGGTAACCTTGTCTTATCCCCAAAAATCTTTGATGAACTGAGAGGTTGACCCATTAACCAAAACTGAAAAAATAGCAAAACAAAAACATCCAATAATTTAGTTCACCATCCACACACAAAACCTAATATAAGCATCATTCTTAAATATAACTAGTTTACTTTGTCAAAAGCCTTAGAGAGATCCAACTTCATCACTATTGCTGACAATTTCTTTAATTTTATGGTACGAAGACTTTTTTTGACCAACACCAATTACTTCATTTGCGTACCATGTAGTACCAAAACATGTTAATAAATATAAAAATACCTACTTATATTAATAAATTGTTGAAAAGAATTATACTTTTTAACTCTTTATTTATATAATTAACTTTTTCATCTTTAAAAAATATATATTATAAGTTTAAACAAATTTTTATATATTGTAACATCACATAAATGCAACGTCCATTTTTATTAAGAAATATCCTTAATTTCTATCTATAAATTAATAAAAAAAATATTTTCTCCTTTTTAGCAACCAAACATCAACAACAATTTTTATGGAGTCTATGGCAGAGAAATTACTTTATTTACATGTAACTTATCTTTCACCAACTCATTTCATGAACTTTAATATTTCTATGCTTGTACTATTCTTACATCGGTTGAAAGGGATACAAGTTAGAATAAAGAGGAATTTACTGCCCAACCATCCAATTAAAAAATTATGAACCACATATCATCTTAAAATTAAATTTTTTATTTTTCTATTACTTGAGGTTAAGAAACTGCCCAACCATCCAGTCAAAAAATTATGAACCACATATCATCTTAAAAATTAAAATTTTTAATATGATGGAGGTGACGGGCCTTCCTATGGATGGGATAAGCATGCGCAGAGACAAATATTCGATGGCAACAGAGCTCAAATTCTTTCCAGACAAAGGTAAGGATCTCTTCACCACTGATGGGGGTGTTGAAAGAACCAAGCTCCCTGGTCCTTGGGATCGCGTAATGATTCCCATACTTCAGTTTTTACTGTTGATAAAATTAAATCTACTTTGCAAAGCTTCCATATTGCTTTTTTGAATCATTTTAGAGGCAAAAAAAAAATCATCCCTGATTACCTTTTTAGATCCATTAAATTATCTGTTATAAGCGTTCACACTAGGAAAGCCCATTATGCTATCCACCAAGGCCTGCACTACATCCTTTACAAGCACACCCTCGATGCTTTTTCTAGAAGATATTTCATTGTTGTTGCCCCCTATTCCTCCCTCGTCCCCTCCACCTCCATTGCCCCCTCCGCTCCCCTCACCCCCCAGTCCCTCCCACCTGGCCTCCATTGGCCCTTTTCAATCTCCTCCTGGACCCTGGTCCCTCCCAACCTGCCCCCCCATCCCCCTACTGCCTGTCCCTTCGCTCTACCCCTCTTGTCCTCCCACTTACCCCACTCCATCCAACCCCTACCAAGTCTATTGGTAGCTCCAATAGGGAAACCCACATTTAGATGGTCCCTAATAATGACTTGGACCCTGATTTCCCCTCCCCTGCTGCTCCCCTAATAAAAATCGAACCCTCAAAATATTTAGAGCATAAGTCAAAAGTGGTGAAGGTCTCTTCATACACATTTATCCAAAACCCTAGCCCTTCTTGCATGTTCTGCAACTTAAAAATCTCAAAGTTGAATCGACTTCCCCTGCTAAAACCAACGAGCTGGCAAAAAAATTGACTCTTCTCCAGCTAAATCTAATGATGTGGCAAAAAATCCTTCTCAGGTGGCGGTGAAGACCTAAGGTGAGGTGAATATTGAAGGTATTGGTTCTTCAAGATGGACGAATATTACTGGTGACAAGGGTGCTCTTTCCAATGCAGTCCTCAATCACCTAGCCAGCTCTGCAACCACCCTCTCTATGGCTGCTAAAAATATTAAGTCCCAGTGGATCGTCCTCCAGCAGGTGGTGAATGACCTTGGTGTTGCCCATGTGCAGATTAGTATCATCTTCAAGGATGTAGAGAATATTTGCACCACCCATGATGACAATTGATGGCTTGGCCCTGAATGTGGGATCCCCCTCAGGATAGGATTGATCCCTAGGATGGGATCACCCCTTCTGTACTAGGGGTCCTCCAATTTTTGTTTTTTGGATTTTTCATCATTTTTGACAAATTTTAATGTGTTGGTTGTTAAGCGATGTAATTCAATTTCATTTTAGATGTATTAAGGTTTTTGGTTCCCTTCCAAAACCCTTACATTAATACAAATTTCTTTTACTGACAAAAAAAAAATTAAATTTTTTATTTTTCTATTACTTGAGGTTAAGATAAAAAACTTAAATTTAGTTTGCAATTGGGGAAATGCAACTTCATTCTTCATTCTAGTAATTAAACAAGGGTTGTCTCAAATTAACCATCAAAATCAAATAATCAAAAGAAAAGTTAGTTTAATAATTGATAAGAAAGATATTGTTAAGTGGAATTAACTTAACTGATTAAATTTTTCAATATTTTAAGGAGACCCAAGTTCGAATCTTGTCAAACAATATATATAGATAATATCCAAGATTTTTTGTAATACCACTATATAATGATGATGTGATACAGATGAAACTAATTTTAATCCTACATAATTCATTAAAACAAATAAGTGACAAAAAAAATAGAAAAAAAATAACCAATAAACAAGTTTCCAATAGAAGGCTACCTTACAAAGGCTTAAAAAGGAAAAAAAAGTGCTCTACTACTTAGGAAGCATGACCATGGCCACATATATTTCTATGTTTACTTAATCAATATTATTTATATATTTATTTGTCATATTTAATTATAAATTTTGTATGGTCATGTGTAAGAGTATAAAAATTAATTTAAATAATTTTTAATTATGATTGATTAGAGAATTAGGATATTATTAAAAGAAAATAAAATAGTAGAACCATTTTCAAATATTAAATTATTAATTTTTTTAAGACTTTAATTTTTGTGGATTTTTATTTTTTATTGTCTAAAGAGGTGTAAGGGAAAGGTTTTTCATCATCATGATAATGAATTTGAAAGGGTTTTTCATCATCGTGATAATGAATTGAAAAGTGAGGAGGGTAAGACTAAAATTATTGAAAAAAATAAGCCAGGCATATATATAAAAAGGGTGAGGATAATATAGGTAAACATGAGAAGAGAGAAAACAATGGTAGTAGTGGTGATGTCAGTGAAATTATATATTTTATAGTATATGATATATTTATGTATATGTTGTTTTAAAATTTTAGTGGATTGGTAAGTGTAGGTGTAGTTGAGCATTTACCAAGAAGAGACTTAGGTTCAAATATTGGAGGAAACCAAAAGGTAGTAGTCTGGTAAATCCTTTGAGTGTGCATCGAATCAACAATGGTACGTACCCCGAACGACTGGTCCCCATATCACATTGGGTCTATGAGTGCGCATCATATCGATGATGATACATACCTTGAGCAACCAGTGGTCCCCATATCACGTTGGATCAATAAAGATGAGACAAATAGGTTTATTGGAAGCAGTGTTTATGGTTTGAACCCTACACTGATTAGTTACTAAAAATAGTGACTGTAACTAACTCTCTTATATAATAAAAAAAAGATATTTATGTATATATGTTTATTATGTTTACTAGTATTTTATATTAATTTTTTTTTGGTTACATAGGAGAGTTGGCTACAACCATTATTTTTAGTAACTAGTAGTGCAGGGTTCAAACCACAGGGACTGTAACCACCAAACCTATTAGTCTCGTTAATTGTTGACCCGACGTGAGATGGGGATCGCTAATCGCTCGGGGTTCATACCATTATCATCGGTTTGGCATGCACTCAGAGGATTTAGAGCAGACTACTACCTTTGCAAACTAGCACCACCAAGGTTTGAACCCAGGTCTCTTCTCAGCAAGTACCCATCCAGACTAGCACTTACCAATCCACCTAGCCCTTGGAGCTTAGTATTTTATATTAATTGATATTGTATGTGTATTTTTTTGGTAAGTTAATAACTTTATTAAAAATAGGGCATTTGAAAGGTGCCCTAACGCCTTGTACAATAGAGGAGCAAAAGAGGAATAGATGAAAGGAACCTCAAAACTATGAGCTAGAACAAAATTACATCCTCAGACTAAAAGGAGCTAAAAGAAATAGAACAGGAAAAATATGACAGAGCCCAAAAAGAAACGATCCTCCGCCAGAGCCAAAAGAAACAACCTTTGACAAAAAGGAACAAAGAGACAATAGGCAGGAAGATGATAGAGCCCAAAAAGAAATGATCCTCCGCCATAAAGGAACACAAAAAGAGATGATCCTCCACCTCAGAGGAACCCAAAATAGAGGAAGAGCCAGAGTCGTCAACCATCAAGGGGAATGTCCATCTGCATGAGGGACGAAGCAACACCTTCCAGGCCAACAACTTTCGCATCTATTTTAGAAATATCTTTAGAACTATCCTTAGGAACAATAGTGCAAGCATCCTTAGCAATATCCATAACATCTTCATCGTTGAAAGCATCTTTGACGTTAGTTTTGGTATCAAAGGATACCTCAACACCGGCTAAGGCTGAAACATTCTCAAAATTATCATAGAAAAACAAGAGGCTTAGTGCATGGCACTGTTCTTTGAGAGTTGATATCGCCTTTCCAATGGCCAAATGAGCAGTTTCAAGATGATCAATGGTGGCTGAAGTAGCATGCACAACCAGCTTGTGAAGATACCTTTCAACTAGGTCAGGAGAATTAGACTTGTCCTTTGGAGTTTTTACAGAGGTGGACGAAGGGGTTTTGGCAATTTATTTATGTTTCAACCTCTGGGAGCTATGGACAAGGGTCTTTTCAACTTTGACCTTCTTCCTGGTAGAAAACTCAAAAACAGATTTGCCCCCTTTGTCTTTTCTTTTGGATCTGGAGGTTCTGGGGCTCGGGGTTGAGGAAGAATTCTCTTCGTCAGAATCAGGGGCAGGGAGATTACCTGAAGGGAAATGCAGAAGGAGGAACTTGTAAAGGACCTTGAAAAGACCCTGGTGACAAGGTTTGGCCTCATCCTTCTTGGAACGGTTAGTGGTGATGGTATAGTCCATGGACCAGAATAAGGCGGTAGGAATGTTCATCATTTTTGAGTCTCGAAAGTGATTTACAAAAGCAAGATGAAAACAACAAAGTTGGGACTCGGGGTTGTCACAAGTAAAATATTGCATTATTGGCTTTAGAATTTCTTTCCAGGGTGTTGACAAGTGATGACGAAACAAATTTTTTTTACCTTCTTGTGGATAGGTGAATTTTTTTTGAAGAGTGTCAACTCCGCCTCCCAGTTGTGCTTATTTCTTTTGATAATTTTTCCATCCAAATCTTGCCCCGTCAGGTCCGCCAACAACTCGAAGGAAATATGGAACTGGATGCCATGGATGGAAACAAGACCATTGTCCCAAGTTGTCATGAAAGCCTTAGTAACCTCGTCATCCACTCCATAGAACATGTTAAAGAAATCAATGATTCCTTTTTTATCTTTGAACATATCAGTGGAAATAGAATCCAGTTCAACAGTCTCGGGCTCAATGAAAATAACTTTCCCTTCCTTCATGGTTGCAAAAGGAAATAAGGAAGGAAATAAATTGGAAGGAAAAAAACACAGACCCAAAGGAACAGAAATGAGAATATGCATCCATTGATAAAACCAGAGCAGGAATAAATAGAAAGTGAAGCTTGGCCAAAAAGGAAAACCCTGACAGAAAGGAGAATGATGGTTAGAGCATTGGGCACGATGCAAAAAAGGGTGATAAAAATGGGTAGGAGTAATAGGGCAAATCACCATCCCAAGGAAGATGGATCTTCTGATAATACTCACACAATGAAGCCAATGGCAAAAGTAGGCATGAGAACCAGAAAGGATTGGGATGCTCATTCCAGGAGGCCTCGGGAGAATGCGAAAGACAAAGCATTGTGACAGGGTTCTCGAAAAGGCAAAAGTATAAACATCATTCCACATGAGGAAGAGATGATTTAAAATTAGGGTGGACCTAGCATCGGGATTCCTCATGGAAACAATTATCAAAAAATAAGGGGCATAAGTGAGAGGCGGTGGAGAACTTGGAAATATAAACATAGAACCCCTTTTCAAAGAAAGATAATGTGAATGATGAATAATATCTCCGTTTTGGATTTTTTTGGAACTTTGGACATGGACCCAATGAATCATGAAAAAAAGGAGGTCTTGGGCAATGTAAAAATCAAGGATTTTGAGATTCATCATGACTGATGGTATTTTGATCGCATTTGACCAACTCGACAACTTCATTGGGGAGGACATCCATCCAAGTCATTAATCCTTGTGCATTGACGCCAATGTTGGCCAATTTGTCAGCTACAAAATTGCCTTCCCTGAAAGTGTGTTGAACCACAACATTGACTTGCTGACGCAGAATTTGCTTGCTTTCTTCAACAAGATTCCTGATCCTCCAGCTGCTGGGTTTGGAGGTTTTTAAAAAATTGATGATATTAAGAGAATCTCCTTCAACGATGACTTTTCTAGGAATGTCTTTTAAGAACTGAAGACCTCTCCACACCACTTTAGCTTTAGTAGAATGATTGGACAGGATTCCTAAAGGTTTAGAAAAGGCAAATATGGAATTGCCAAAGTGATCACGGAGGATTCCTCCAGCTCCAGCAATGCCAGGATTACCTTTTGCAGTGCCATAAAAATTAAGCTTAACCCACCCAAATGGAGGAGGTTGCCATTTAATGTTGGTCCTAGATGAAGACTGATTAGCAGGCCTTGGGGTATCAATAAAAATATCACAGGACTTCAGGATGACCTTCTCAAAAGATGAACAAGGAAAAGGATCAAAAGGAGCAGCAAGGGCATTTTCCTTAGCATAAAGGATAATTTTACTAGAAATAATGTTGGCATCCAAGGATTTCATGTCAAATATTCTTTTGTTGCGTTCTAGCCATATTTGCCAAAGGAAATGATGCAAACAAAACTTCCAAAGTCCTCTGAGTATAGGATTTTTGAAAGGATTTGGCCACTGTTGGAATAATTCGACAATGGAAGGAGGACAGGCCCAGGTGATCTTGAAGGTGAGGAACAGTTTGTTAAGCACCATTCTTGAGAAGGAACAAAATAAGAAAAGGTGAGAAGTACATTCCCAATCAAAAAGGCATAGATGGCATCTATTAGGCAAAATAATACCTCTTTTTATGAGGTTTTCCATGGAAAGGATGCGATCTTGAATGCATAACCAGGAAAAGGAGGTAATCTTAGGGATCAAATATTTGGTCCAAACAAGCTTTAATGGGATAGGATTTTCAATAATGTTGAGAGAGAGCAAATATGTTGACTTGACAGTGAAATCTCTAGAATCAGTAGGTTCCCAAATAGGACAATCAGACTGGTCATTTGAAGGAATTATGATAGTGGAAAGTTGATTGTACAAACAAGAAATTTCATTATCATGATCAGGGACATCAATCCTTCTCCATATTTTATGACCATCGATACAAGATATGAAATTTTCCACAAGAGGTCCAACCAACTGATTAGTGATATTCCTCAGCCTTTGAAATAGAGGATTTTGATTGAGAGGTCGGTCCCCAATCCATTTGTCATACCAGAAATAAATAGATGTGCCATTACCAAATTGCCACCTTAGACCTTTGAGCAGGAGGGAACGAGCTTCACAAATAGCCTTCCAGAAAGCAGACCCTAAAGAAGGCACCTCTCCATGAAGGAAATGGGATCCCTGAAGATATTTCCTCTTTATGATCTTGACCCAATGAACATTTTCGTTAGAAATCAAATGCCAGGCTTGTTTGGCAAGAAGGGAGAGATTAAGAGGATAAATTCTTCTGAGCCCAAGTCCTCCCTGCTCTTTAGGCTTACACACTTTATCCCAAGCAACCAAATGAAATCGGTGTTTATTTTCAGATCCTGTCCAGAGGAAGTGTTTTTGGATTTTTTCTATTTTTTTGTAAACACTCACAGGAGATTTGAATAGAGAAAGGAAGTAAACAGGAATACTCTAAAGGCAAGCCATGGTGAGAGTAATTTTCCCTGCTTGAGATAAAATATTGCTCCTCCAAGTGGTGTGTTTTTTTGAAGCCTCTCAATGACATTGTCCCATAAGTTGTCTTTGACATTCCCAGTGAAGAGCGGTAATCCTAGATAGGTTGAAGGCAAAGGAGCTATGGAACAATTAAGGATGTCAGCAATGATGTTCTATCTTCTTGGAGGAGTGTTGAGGAAGTAAAGTTTACTCTTTTGAAAATTTATCCTTTGACCTGCAACAAGCTCATATAGGAAAAGTATCCTCTTGATAATCTTTGCTTCATTGACAGATGCGATTGTGGACAACAGAGTATCATCAACAAATTATTGATGTGTGATGGGATCGCATTGGGATGTTGTCTGGATTCCAGAAAGGAGACCAACATTTTTTGCTACAATTATTGCTCTTCCCAAAGCCTCAACAATGATTATAAATAAGAGAGGAGATAAAGGGTCTCCTTGCCTTAGACCTCGACTGTTTTGAAAATATCCTGCAGGAGAACCATTGATGAGGACAGAAAACCAAGTAGAAGAAATGCAACCTTTAATTAGAGAAATCCATTCAGGGTGGAAACCAAACTTGCTCAGGATAGAAAAAAGGAAATCCCAATTTAGTCTGTCATAAGCCTTGTTCATGTCCAGTTTGAGAAGGAAGGCAACTTTTTTGTTGATTGAGACTGAGTGGATTGCTTCATGCACTGAAATGATGTCATCCAAGATTGATCTACCTTTGACAAAACTTCCTTGGCTCTGATTAATAATCAAAGGCATGACTTCCCTCATGCGAATGGTGATGGATTTTGTTAAAATCTTGTAGATGACATTGCAGAGACTAATTGGCCTAAAATCGTTGAAATTACATGCATTGGGATTTTTTGGTATAAGTGCGATGAAGGTGGAATTGAAACCCCTTGGAATGATTTTGGAGTGTTGAATCTCTCTTATGGCTTTGCAAACATCCCTATTGACAAGATCCCAAAAGGCTTGATAGAACCTTGGGGAGAAGCCATCCGGGCCAGGAGCTTTGTCAGGATCCATGGAGAACAAAGCATCTTTAATTTCCTCATCAGAGAGAGAAGCCATGAGTCTGCTATTGATGCTATCAAAAATAATATGAGGAATGAATTGAAGGAAAAATTCCTTAGCCATCTGAGAATTTGGTCTATTTTCTTCCTGAAGAAGTTGCATGAAATGGGAAACACCTTCATTCCTGATTTCTTTGATATCATTGATGATTTCTCCATCCTGAGTATGGATTTCCTTAATTTTGTTATTGCTTCGGTGTCTCATGGTAGAAGTATGGAAGAATTTGGTGTTAGAATCTCCTTTTTGGAGCCATAAGTCACGGGATTTTTGTCTCCAGAAAATTTCTTCACATTGGAGAATGTTGTGATACTTGGCTAACAATTCCTTCTCTTCTTTTTTTATCTCAGTAGTATAATCACCATTCTCCTAGTTATTTTTTTCAATCAAAGATAACCTCAACATTACATCCTGCTTATTGTGGAAAAGGTTGCCAAATATATCTATGTTCCATACTTTGATATTCTCTTTGATAATTTTGAGTTTTTGGGCCAAAATGAAGGAAGGTTTTCCTTGAACATCAGTTTGCCACCATTGATTGATTCTTTCCTTAAAGTCAGGATGTTGCATCCACATTGCTTCAAACCTGAAAGGGGTTTTGTAGATTTTTGGATTATTTGTGTCTAGAAGAATGGGACTATGATCAGAGCCAATTTTGAGGAGTGATTGAAGAGTGGCATCTCCCCAGTTGTCAAAGGCTTCCTAAGAAAACAACACCCTATCTAATTTAACTTGAATTAGCTATGATCCACACCTTCTATTTGACCATGTGAACTGATTGCCTTTTAGATTAACATCGATCAAATTCTGTGCATTAATGAAATCCTGAAAGTCCTCCATACTCTTAGAAAAAGAGCCAACTCCTCCCCTTTTGTCAGAAGGAAACAAAGGGGTGTTGAAGTCACCAACAAGAATCCAAGGCAGATTGGAAAAAGCATTTCTAATTGAGGATAAAGTATTCCACATATGAAATCTCCCAAAAATGGAATTGGGAGCATAGATGTTAGTCAGAACCCATGAACAATTGTTGTCTTTATCAAAAAAATTAATGCTCAAAATCTCATCGTTAGAATGGATAAGATTTCCTTCCACAAGAGAAGGATTCCATAGACATAAAAGACCTCCAGAAGCACCCCTGGCGTTGCAAGCACAAAAATCACAATTTTTCCAAATAAAATTGCAGATCTTTTTATCAAGAGGTTCACTAACCTTGGATTCTTGAATCACAAAAATAGTCAGTCTGATTTCTTTCCTTAATGATTTAGCTAGCCATTGCTTAGCTATGCCATTAAGGCCTCTCACATTCCATGAGAGGATCTTCATTTGGAGGATTTGGAAATTCTTTTGCCTCCCTTCCCTTGTGGTTGGGGAGGTTTGGTACTCTTTATTTCTTCCTTAGAAATATTAATTCCAGTAGAGAACAGGGTTTTTTGTACACCATTAGCAATATCTTCATGTGCATCTTGGTTCCTTTGATCAGAGTGAGAAGGTCTTCCTCTTTTTTTCCATTCCACAATCTATGGGAGACTTCTTTTGGCTCTGAAGGATTTTGGGACTGAAAGTAGAAGAGGAGATTCTATGAATTATAGGACTCACAGGTTCAAGGAAGGATGAAGGAATAGAAGCATCTTCAATCATGGGTTGTTTATCCTTTAGAGAGAAGTCCTCAGTCGAGGGTTCAGGGTTCACAAACAAGAGCTCAGAAGATGGTTCTTGAATAAGTTTCTTCGGATCCAAGGGAGGATTGGAATTGGAATTTGGATCATTATTTTTATCAGAAATATCCTCAGAGTTTAAATCCACAAGAATTTGAAATTGAAAAGGGTGAGCAAAAAGACTGACCTCATTAGATGTATTCATTGAAGAAATATTTTTCCCTTTATCATTAGGAGAAAAAATGGAAGGGGCAATGTTATGGCCTTATTTGATTCTATACTCTTTGGTAGGATTGAAAATTATTCCTTTGGATAGAGGAAATTTTCTCTTATCCTTCCTTGACGAAGCCTGAAAGGTGTTCTCCTTAGCCATGGGATTAGATTCATTCATTCACTTAGAAGAGGCCACATGTTTTGTGATAGAAGGACAATGAGCATGAATATGACCTTGAGTTCAACATTCAATGCAAAAAGGAGGCTTGTTCTCGTATTCAATGGCTTGCTTAAGGAGAGAAGTTCCAAGTTCCAATTCCACAAAGGTAGGAAGAGCAAAATCAAGGTTTTCCATAATGCATAGGTGGGCAGCATGCATCCTTGATCTGGAGAGAGTTACCTTGTCGATGAGAAGTAGATCTCTAATAATCGAAGCTATGGATTCAAAAACATATTCCCACCAAAGGTGCCAAGGTAAGTTTGTAAATCTGACCTAGATAGATATTGTAAGTGTATTAAGATATATGTGCACCTTCATTTATTTGATATATATATATATATATATATATATATATATATATATATATATATATTTATTTATTCTTGTCAGTAACTTGTATTTTTATTGTAATGGTATAAACTATCAATAATATTAAACTTGTATAAATCAATAAAAAAACTAAGTAAATGATTAAGGCCTCTAAAAGGACTACAAATGTTTATTATTGATAAAATTTAATAAAACCATTTTTAAGTTTAATTTTATATTTTAAAAGCATGAATATTATCAAATGATATGAGATCAAATAGTTAAATATGTGAACTTTTAATGTGAAGACTAAGGTTTAAAACTTGTTAGATGATATATGTTTAATTGTTAACATACCAATGGAATTTATTGAAATACTATGGTAATATGACCATGGAATTTATTGAAATACTATGGTAATATGACCATGATGTAGGATGAGGGGCTGATTTCAATCACATATATCCCATTCAAAAATAAAATAGAGAGTATGCATATGTAGTTTTACTATTTTATTTAAATTTCCTATCTATCTAGGCCATTGTAGTACCCCAATGGAATTCCTCTAATAATATTTTTATGGTGTTTCAATAGTTCTAGGTTAGTGTTATAATGTGCGACTAAGATGTCATTATACCATACCTATATCTTGGTGCTATGTTAGTAATAGGGTGGTTCTGGAGTGATGCTAAGAATACCTATTAGTGTTGCCTTAACACCACCATACCACTCACAAATTAAATTGGATTAGTCTAAATAAACCCAATATTGATAAAATAATGGCATTAGAGGTGACAATACACCCTTAAGTGTAGTACTAATGGAGATCAGGTCTCACTTGCTCATCCTTGTTTACTTATTCAAGGTATTAACTTGTGCTTCATCAATAAGCTTGCAAAAAATATGAATTATGCTTAATCTATTAGCCTATGTTTACTATTTAGGATTATCTTGAGATTCCTTGCTCTCTCATTCAAGATGGATATAAAGAATAAAGTAAAATATTTCTTCTATTGAGCTAGGGATATGGCTTGATCAACTTCTCCTTGAGTAATCAAGTTTATTTTCTTACTCAAGAAAATATGATTGTCTCCAATCTAGATCATTCCTAATCAATAGGTTTACGCTTCAGATTACTTGCTCATATATGTTAGTTGAGTTAAATGTTATAACACTATTTTGAGTGAATATTTAGACTTCAAATTTTGATGGTGGCTAAATGACCCATGATATTAGAGAGAATCCCGTTTATTTGCTACATGTGATTCTAGAATGATGACAATGCCAACCAAAGATAATTTGTTGAAAGGTTATTGGAGTATCGGTTATTTAATACTCTAAAGTCAAAATAGAGGATTCTTTTTTGCATTGATATTAGATTAGTAAAATTTTATCAAGCTTTGAATCTCACTTTTGTTTGTCCATTTCATAATTTCAACTTTATAATTTCATAACGAGTAAGTTTTTAATGACGTCTCTAAGTACTATCCATGTTTTTATGTTTACCAAAAAATTTCACTCAATTACTCATAGTTTGAGATAAATTAAAGCATTTTTAAGTTGTAATATAGGACTAAAATGAACCCCATCTATATTACATCATGCCCATGTTATCATGGTATTACAAAAAACCACATAGTGATAGTTTACAATAATATTTTAGTAATTATGCATATATCACTTGGTGATATTGGATCCTATATATCTTACTTAAAAGTCTATGCTTTTAACCACTTGAGCTTATGCCATTAATAAAATTAACAATGGGAAAATCTTCCTTAAAAGTATATGCTTTTAACTACTTGAGCTTATGCCATTAATAAAATTAAAAATGGGAAAAGCTCATAAAGAACATGAGGTTGGGATTGGATTCATAGTATAGGTACACCCAATCCAAGATCTATGGCCACTTGATTTGGGCCCATGCATAATTGTAAGTTTGATCCCTACTTATAGGTGTCCTAATGGATATACAACATGCCCACTTGTGGGATTAGGACCTAGGATTATGATGTGAAACTCCTTGCTTCCCATAGCTTATCCCAAAATGATTGGGATTTAAATGCTAAGGTAAATATTGGCCAGAGGTCATATAGTAGATGAGGGTGGGCCATAATATAGGTACAGTTAATCCAAGGTCTATGGCCACTTGATTTGAGTTAATATATAGCCATAAGTTTATAGACACCTAAAACATGTAATGTTGAGGAGGCTACTCATGTGGACATATTGTTTAGGTCATATGACTCATATTGGACCTTTCTAAGATCTAACAGTGGTTCTAACCACTCAAACAAGGGCAAACAATCCTTTTTTAGCCTAAGCTGTTATCCTCCCTAGTGGCAGTCTTGTGACTGCTAGAGCCGATGAAATATGTAGAGTAGGTCATTCTAATAGAATATGGCATATGTAACAAACTCAGGCTCCTTGAGTCGAGTAAAATCAGTTACAATGCAACTAATCTTGAATGATTTTGGTTTAAGAAGCTTCTAGAAGAAATGCCTCACCTTCTTGAGTCTAACCGAATTTTGATCCTGTCTTATTCAACAAACTAGTATTTCAATTTGGGAGCTCTATATAAGGTGCCCAAAAAATTGGCAAGAGAAATAATTGATCCCCAATTGAACGCAACAAAGTACTACCCTTTTGTGATTAGAGAGTGCAATCTCTCATAAGCATCACGGTGCTACTGAAATTGTGTTATGAAGTTGTCTCTTGCATCCATGGAGCTTTAGAGAGCTTGAAGGACCAATTACATTGTTTTTCATCATCAATTCACCATCAATTTGAGCCAATTCTATGATCCAACTATGTTTCACAATGCAAAAAACCTTGAACATTAATTTGGAATTCAAATTGATCATTGCCATGCATCGATATCAGAGAACAAAACATCTGTTTAGCAGTTGTTGTTTTCAATAGTGGTCCACGTGCACAGATGCCAATCTCGAGGATGACTAGCAGAGCATGTCGTTCTAATTGACAACGACCTTGTGATGACATCTAATTTACTTGTATTTTCTAGTTTAATTAGTCTTAGTTGCTTTTAATTCTGTTTTTAATATTCTTTAGCCTTATTTTTTTTAGTCTTTCATGCATTATATTACTATTTTTAGTATTTTCTTTCCAGTTTGCATCATCAAGAAATAGGCCTCATTTTAGGAAGCTTTCATATGCTATTGATGCTTTGTAGGTGTTTTTATGTGCAGGTTATAGGCCTTATCAGGAGCATATCATCATCAAGATCATCCTTCTTGGCATCATCAAATGGAGGTCACTAGGGAAACCCTCCATTATCAGTGCATGAGATTACAAAAGAACTTTTAAAGACATATACTCTTTGAGTGCCTTATTGTAATTTCATATCAATTTGGTGAATCCCTAAGAGGGATCTATTGTAACCCATTGTACAATTTTTCTTGAATATTAATAAGAATGACCCATTTATTTCTTTAATTTATTGTTATGATGGTTACATGAATTTACATTTTTCAAGTTGATTTCATTATTGCAATTCTATAGATGTTAGATATTTTGTTAATTCTATAGTGATGATCACTGTAGGACTCATCCTACAATTTCTCAAAATTATTGCTAACTTGTTGTTTTCTTGATTTTTGTTTTTACAAGAACCACCGTTATGAGTAGGCATGGCGAATAGTGGCCACCGCCATCATCTCTAATGGCTAGCAGGGTCACCACTCTGATCTCTAACAACATTCAAGTAGAATCTAAAAAATCAGAATTGTGACATCTTCTTCAAATGATAGTTGTGCCTGTAAGTGTTTTTGAGCTTGTTTTCACCATGTTTTTCTAGAAAGAAGATAGAACATTAATTTTTAAGTAGAAAACCTAGATAAATTAAAGGAAAATTTTGAGTTTCTACTTGGTTTGTGGAAACCACTACTAGGAACAACTACCTCTACAACTAGCTTCCCTAGAATCTAGTGGCCCATATTTTTGACCGACTCTATGTTTGACAACCTCTGTTGTAGACCGTTTTTCATAGAGACGGCCCCTGAGTAAATTATTTCCTATGGTTTTACCTACATGTGGCCTACCTAAAGGCTATTATCATTTAAGTTTACACTATCAAATTTTTGAGAGTAAAACATTTTTTATTCATATTTTGGAATTTGAAACGTACTTTATGCATTAGTAAAAATTCATCGTATGCTCTATTTTACATTTTGCTTTTGCACAAATTAAAATGAACCACACACACTTCACATTGTAAACTTAACATCAAGTGATTTAGAAGTGACATCCAACCACTTGATCAAGACCAATAGTGACATTCATCACCACTTGTTTGGCTTATATTGTAGATTTTTTGAACCCCATTCTTGGCCAAGGTCGGCTCCAAGATTCGTCATAGCCATATAAAATTGCATGTACTCTTATTTAGAAGGTGTATCACTGATCATGATAAACTAGGTGATGAGTGGTAGGACCTGTGCTCCCTCATAAAATATGGACTTCATATTCATATCCTGGTGGCTTTCACAATACGAACTTCAACACCAGGTTAGTGTGTGAGAGCGTACAAGTGAAAAAACTTAAACATTGAGCATTGCATCAACTATTTCAAACTCAAACAAGAGCAAGTCAAGGAATTAAATAAATTACAACACACAAGATAGTTTTAGTAACACAATTAATTCTTAAACAAGATAATCATTTGTATAGATTATTTATTTCCTAATTACACACAAAATCATAATCAAAATGGTCACTACATGAAGCCATGCCAAACCCTAGGCTAAGGTAGTTAGAAATGCATGATAAGGCTTTGAATTCCTCAGATATAGACCACATGAAAAACTTTACTTGAACAACATTTAGGAAATCTTCACAGAGATAAATATACCATGGGGGATCCACTCATCGAGATACCCCTACTAGGAGGATTCCTATGGGAACTCCTCATGACCAGGATGACGATCCTTATAGACATCATTCATCACATTATGTTGCAAGATAAAATCTACCCAACGAAGGGCCTAACAGAGGAGTTCCATGCATTCATGTACCCCATAGGTCTACAAACACTTATGAGTAGGTGATAGAGTACATGCCCTTGCGTAGTCAAAGTGGGGGTAACACTCCTCTTGAACAACCTTGGAAAACTCATAAGTTAAATCAATTAGATAGGTATGGTCAAAATGTAACCCGTAGAACCCTTTATTCCATACATTATTATTCCAGGAGTTGGTGTGATGAAGATAGAGTTCATTCCATACATGAGCATGGTGAGTGTTCTACACAAGAAAACCATACACCTGCACCATCAATACATGAGGGCAATACCCCTAGGGTTGAACACAAAGTGCATCAATTGAACGAGGTAAGAGGGTAGCTATCCCTTCTACCAGAACTAAAATAGCCAAAAACCCTCGCATCAAGGCAATAAATCAATGACCTTACACAGTGGATCATGTAGATTGGCTACCTAGGCCTAATGCTAACCAGAGGGAGTAATTAATCTAATATCAATTGGAGGATTTGCATCATGAATGAGAAAAATTGGATCATAAACACGTAGAGGAACAAATATTACACCACCAACAGATGTATGAACATAAATTGAGTGAAGAGAAAATCCTTGAGCAAAAGTTATGCGAAGAACAATCCCGTAGAATAGCTTAAGAAGGAATACTTCCCCCTAATACCTATAGGCAACAATATATCATGAGGTGCACTGTGTTTCATTAGGAGTTACCTACTAAGCAGATAGAGACCCATCCTCTTTGCACTTCAATGCATAATTCTTAGAAAAGACAGTGCTTAGCACCAAACCCATTGGAATATGAGGGTTATGAAGAGACGTAAGTGGATGAACAAGACCAAACTTATCTTGAGCCATCTTATGAAGACTTGGGTGGTGATCAAAATCCTCCAACTCATTCAAATTGAAATCTTCCACCTACTATTCTTAGGATACCTCTTTGTGAATATGAGATCATCTCATCACAGGCCTATAAAGTTCTTACGGAGTGAATCAAATCACTCGATAAATAAGGTGTGGTTTACTAAAAACCTACATTGAACAAGTTATATAACCAAACCCTTCATCCATCAGTGCCTATTCTAGCCTACCCCAAGCATTTTGAAATGTTGAAATTGGAAAATTTTGAGGGAGATGATGATGCCCAGGAGCATGTTACAAGTTTTATGAACTTCTTCTTCCAGCTTTAGAACAATGATGCCTTGTTGTTGTGCACATTTGTGATCACACTCTAGAATTCTAACCTAGAGTGGTACAATAAATTACCTAGGTACATAATATCTAGCTTTGAATAGCTAGCCAATGCCTTCCTTGAATACTTCTCCTTCAAAGTTAAGAAGAAGGCTAATTTTTCTGAATTGTCAAATATATATCAATTTGATGATGATTTAGTCATGGATTACAAGAACAGATGGTGCAAGATCATGTCAAAATTACCATGTACCATTCCTATTTTTGAATTAACATGAATTTTCACTATGTTGGAAATATGTTGAATATTTTCCATTTTATTCAGGTTTGGGCTATTTTTAGACAAGCTATATATAGACATGCTATTTATAGACAAGCTATTTATAGACATGTAATGGACACTCCAAAATTTTTTAGGGTTTAAGCTATTTTTAGACATGCTATTGTTAGCTATGCTATTTTTAGACCCATATGGGCTTTTAGGGTTACTATATTTAAACCCTTGCATTATTCACCCATGATATTGTAAAAATCCATGCATGTGCTTTTGTCATATATATATCACACTTTCATGAGGTTTTGGAGAGATAAAAGGAGAATATTATTGCATTGGAAATGGTCAAGTTAATGCAATAATAAAATAATACTATGATATTGTAAAAATTCATGCATGCATTTATGTTATATATATTGCACTTGCATGAGAATTTAATAGAGATAAAAGGAGAATATTATTGCATTGGAAATAGTCAAGTTAATGCAATAATAAAATAATACCATGATATTGTAAAAATCCATGCATGTGATTTTGTTATTTGCACTTGCATAAGGGTTTGAAGAAAAAGACGAAAAGAGACAGAGAGAATATTATTGTATTGGAGATGGTGAAGTTAATACAATAAAATACCATGCTGGTTTTTCTCGATTGAGGATTTCCAAGATAAATATTATGTAATGTGTGAATATGTTATCTTCTTATTTTGATTTTGTTATTACTACTTTTCAATTTTAAGTTTATTGGGGCTATTAATTTCTCTTCATTTGGTATCAGAGCTAGGTTTTAGCTTTGTTCGAGGAGTAAGGGTTTCAACCCTGTGATAAATTAATTCTTGAGTGGGAGTTGTACGTGACAAGATCAAGGAAAAATGAGAAATATGGGAAGCACATTCTTGGTTGCAGCATGCTCAAGTGAATGCCTTGACTCATGGTTGATTGACTCAGGTGCTTCTTTTCATATGACTCCTCATAGGGAGGGGTTAAGTGAATATGAAAATATAGATAAAGGTAAAGTCTTTTTTGGGAGACAATTCAACATATAAAATAATAGGTCGAGGAAGAGTCAAGTTGAGGCTAAAATATGGAAGAATTAAAACCCTTCCTAGTGTGTTGCATATTTTAGGTTTGGCAAGGAATATGATATATGTGAGTAAGATGAATGATGTAGGTGTGAATGTGGTATTTAATAAGGATAGTTGTAAGATGGTTCATGGATCTTTGGTGTTGGCAAGGGGAGTTTGTACAGGAAATTTGTTTAGACTTGAGGCTAGCACTGTAAGTATTAATTGCAATAACACTTCAGTTGTATAGGAAAATAATACGACTAAAATGGCTCTGAGTATTCCTACAGTAAAGACAATGTTGTGGCATCAACGCATGGGGCATATTGGTGAGAAAGGACTTCGAACATTGAAAATGAAAGGTATGGATGAAGGAATTTATGATTGCCCATTAAATTTTGATTTTTTTGAGCACTATGTTTTTAGGAGACAAACTAGATTCAAGTTTCCAAGTAGTGCTACAAGGCCTGAAGGAATTCTACATCTAGTTCATAGTGATGTGTTTGGACCTAAAAAAGTACCATCATTAGGTAAATCTATCTATTTTGTTATATTTATAGATGACTTCTCAAGAAAGACATGGGTATATTTTCTACAAAACAAATCTAAGGTTTTTAAAAAAATTAGAGTTTAAGGCTCTTGTATAAAATCATATAGAGAAAAAGATAAAGGTTTTGAAAAGTGATAACGGTGGTGAGTATTACTCTAATGAATTTGAGCAGTTTTGCATGGATCATGGAATAGAAATACAGAGAACAACTCCGTATACTCCACAACATAATGGGGTTGCAGAACGGGAACAGGACATTGATGGATAAGGCTAGAAGAATTTTAAGTGGTGCAGGGTTAGAAAAGAAGTTCTGGGCAGAAGTGTTAACAAATTTTTATCTCATCAATAGATCTCCTACCTCATATTTTGTGGAAAAGAATCCATGGGAATTATGGACTGGTAAGAAACCCTCTCTTAGAAATCTAAGGGTTTTTGGTTGTGATGCTTATATGTACATCCCAAAAGAGAAAAGGACTAAGCTAGACTATAAATCTAAAAAATGCATATTTTTGGGTTATAGGAATAGTGTTAAAGGATATAAATTGTGGAACTTAGAAACATAGAAGGTTGTTTACATTCGTAATGTGATATTTAGAGAAACAAAAGGGGTTTTAAAATAAGAAATGCAATCAAGGAAAGAACCAAAAATAGTGCAGGTAAAATTGGAATAGGAAGAAGAATCAGTGGTTGAACCTAAATTACAGAGAGATTTTGAAGAGGAATATCCAGAGGAAGAGGATGAGGAGGAAGCTAAAGATGTAGAACCTAGAACTCCAATTTTGAGGAGATCAGATAGAGAGAGAAGACTTCCAGATAGGTATAGTACTTCAAATTTTTATTTTGCATTTAATTTATCAGTTACTGATGAAGAACCCAAGACTATAAATGAGGCACTTCAATTAAGTGAGAATAAGTCTTGGAAAAATGCCATGGAAGATGAAATGGAGTCCTTTAATAAAAATAAGACATGGGACTTGGTGACATTACCTCCTGGTAGAAAAATTGTTGGTTGTAAGTGGTTATTCAAGAAGTACAATATAGAAGGAAATTTGGAGAAGTACAAGGCTCTCTTGGTAGCAAAAGGATTTTATCAAGTTGAGGGAATTGACTTTGGTGAGATTTTTTCTCCTGTGGCTAAACTAACTTCAATCAAATTTATATTGGCTATTTTTGCTACTTTTGATTTTTAAATAGAACAGATGGATGTAAAGATAGCTTTTCTACATGGTGAACTTGATGAAGATATATATATATATATATATATATATATATATATATATATATATATATATATATATATATATATATATATATATATATATATTGTCACAACTAGAATGCTTTAAGGTAAAATGTAAGGAGGATTTGGTATGCAAGCTGAAGAAGTCTCTTTATGGGTTGAAGCAGTCACTAAGGATGTGGAACCAAAAATTTGACAGATTTGTCTTGACACTTGGGCTTGGAAAAAGCAAAGCAGATCCATGTGTATATTTCAAAAAGGAAGGTGAAAATTTTGTTATCATTATATTGTATGTGGATGACATGTTGTTAATTGGTAACATGAAGGATATGATAAAGTTACTCAAATCTCAGTTATCTTCTAAATTTTGTGACCAGGAAATCATGAATGATTGATAAATGAAATATTTGCATTAACCATATAGCTATGGAGCTATAGTTTATATAGGTTACAAAATAGCTAATAAAACTGAAAATACTATTGTCACGCCAACCAACGTGCCAAGAGGTAGAGAGTTTGATTTAGAACACTTCACCTAGGATATTTAGGAAATGACCATTAGATATTTAAGACAGTAAATATCTACATGGTAGAAAGTAGAAAAGTAAATGTAATAATATACCTATGTAGTATAATGCAATATACTACCTATTTTACCTAGTGGAGTAAAAATGTAAATATCCCAAAGAATGGAATATTACTCTAACATCCCCCCTTATTACATTATTTGGGTAAATGTATATAACTGCCCCAATACAGTGAAAAAGATGTTGAATTGCTGGTTCTTGCTTTGTCACAGTGCTCTAGCTACTCCTAAGCAAAAAGTGGGTCATTCCTCACTGTCTTCACACCAACGAATGTCCTTATTGTAATCTTGTCATCCAACCGAATTGCATGGGTAACCAGCCATTGTAATCGCTAGGTGTAGTAGAGTAGATCACTTCATACGAGGTTCATTCAATTACAATATGAGTTTGCAAAAGATAAGGTAGCTAAGGTGTCAATCGCTGCCAAAAATGCACCCTTATAAGTTCCCCCCTTGTTGCAAAACATGTTGTAATTTTTGAAAGAAGTTTGACTAAGGTGTCGATTGCTATCGAAAATGCACCCTTATAAGTCTTCCTCTCTTTTTACAAAAATATTTGTGAAGAAAAGCAACGTATATCCCCCTTAATTGCAAAATATGTACAACTCAAGAAGCTTTGTGAAGGATTTTACAAATATTGCCTCCTAGGCAATTTTACACCAGAAAATTCGCTCCTTTTGTTACAAGAACTTCAAAAAATGAGAGTTTTCTATTTATGAAGCCTAAAAGAGGTACAAACACCCCTTTATTACAAGTACTTCAAACAAAAACTTATGCTATTTATGAAGCCTAAAAAAGAGAGAGAGGAAATGGTGCTTGCTTAAGGTGACAAAATGTGTTTTCCCTCTACAATACTGTCTTAGCAAGGAGCACTTTGTGTGCTCTCTCTGAACCAAAATCAGAATTAGACACTTCACCAAAAATGTTGCCTTTGTTTTGCTTCTGTGTTGTGCCTTTATCTTTCTTGTTTTGATTGTTTTTGAACCAACACCGATTGGTGTCATGGTTGTCCTTTTTACAATGCAAGCAAAACCTCTTTTGAGATTGCTTTCCCTTACCTTTTGAGGATGATCCTCCCTTTTGAAAGTTTCCTTTCTCCTTATCACCCTTATAGTTTAAATAAAGTGCATTGTTCGACACTTCATCATTTTGGAGTTGATTTGCTTCCTTAGTTTGAATCAAATTGACTAACTCCACAAAGGTGACAAATCTTTGTGAAACATTAAGGGATGTAATCAACATTTTGTAGGATTCGGGAAGAGCTCTCAAGATTATTGAAGTCAAAATGGTGTCTTCAAATTTGGCCCCTAAAGCATTAATCTTAGACTTCAGATCTGCCACTCTATAGAGGAATAGTTCTATTGATTCACCTGACTTCATATGGAGTGTATGAAGTTGTGTTTGAAGGTTTAGAACAGTTGATTGATTCTTGCCTTCAAAAATGGTACTAAGTGCATCCCATGCAACTTTACCAATTTTAGCTTCACTTATGTGAGGTTGGATCTCATCAATAGTTGTAAGGAGTATCAACATGAGAAGACGATTGTTCTTTTTATCCCATGCTTTTTGATCTACTCCTGGTGATGTGGGTCTTGTTTCAATACCATCAACTAAATCCCACATGTCCTCTATAGTCAAGATGGCTTTCATCTTAGTTTTCCATGCTGAATAGTTAGGACCCTTTAGCAATTGTGTATCACTTAAGTATTTATTGATAGTTGCCATGATGAAGGTCCTACAATTTGAACTAAGATGATCTTTCTTTCACTCTTAAGTGATATTTAATGGCACATGCCTGAAAATTCTCTTGAAGAGAGATAATCAGTTGGAGGAAATTAAGCCAAAAAAATAAGAGATGAAAGATAATTCACTCAAAAAGATATTTAATGGCACCTACTTGAAAATCCTCTTGAATAGGGATAATTAGTTTGAGGAAATTAAGCCAAACAAATAGAGTGAATTAGGGGTTTTTGTTTGTAGGAGAGAATATCAAGTGAATATTGGCTTTAAATTTGTGCAAGGATTTACACAAATTTGTGAAATTTTGAGGTATGGAGTGTTCTTGATTCTATGAATTATAGTTGCAAAAAGAAATGATGCAACAATCAAACAAGAATGACCTCAAAATTATTATCACCTAGGTGTCGGATGCAACCAAAAATGCACCTAATTTGCCAATGAAGGTGTCGAGTAAAATAAAAAATGCACCTTTTAATTTTTGCAACAAAATGTGTATTTGTGTTGTGCAAAAAAAATGATATTTTATGTCTCCTCCTTGTTTACAATTTTGCAAAAGAAGTACAATGTTGTCTTCCCCCATTAATTTTGCAAAATTTACAAATCGAGCACTCCTTCCAAGACAAGTCGACACACGACCCACGTTTGAAAGGCTTCCAGACCAGTCGACACACGACTTGGTTTTGTCTTCAACACTCAAAGATGGGTGGTGCATTAGGATCAAAAGGTTCTCAAATCCTCATGGGACCATAGCTTCTGTCCAACCCTTAATTTTTGTTCTTTCAAAAAAAATTGAAGAGTGTTTATGTTTTGCAACAAAATTGTTTGTTTCTTTGTCTCTTTATGTGTGGAGAAAACATAAGAAATGGAATTGTTGTAGTTGCAAAAAAAAAATTGGCTTTAAAAGTTTTCCAATTTGAATGCAAAAAATATTAACTTTTAAGACTCTATTTTGTATAATAAAACACCTTTTTGGCAAGAATAATCACTTAGTTAGGGAAAAAAATGATAATTCTTATAAAAAATAGTGTAAAATTATAAAAAATACTCTAAAAATTAATAATGTTAAGCAAAAAAAATGAAATTTTTTGATAAGTTAGCCAAATAATTAAGAAATATGCACCTTTGTGTAAAAAATGGAGCATGTGGGGATTGATCCGAAGACCTCTCGTGTGTTAAGGAACCAAATTGACCACTGCACTGCTAGGGCGGCTTTGGAAGCTAGCCCAGCGTGCAGGTTATTGAAGATGCGGGTAGCACGTTTTATTTTATTTTTAAATGCTGGGACTTTTGTCCCACATTCATCCCATGAGGGATGAATCAAGGCTTTAAAAGCCTTGACATGCAATAAAGCGCGTGATTGCCTTCGGGTAATCACATAGCCAATGAAGCCTTTTTCCCATTGACACGTGTCACCCCTTCGCCCAATCGCTTGGTGCCACTTGTCACTGCTGCGCCCAACCTTTAGTCACCAGGTGTGGACTCTGTCCAGATGCCATGTGTCCCCTGCTCTCCCCTTGAGATCTGAGTCAGCATGTCGAGTCAGGTAACCACTTGTCACTTCCCTACCCTTGCCATGTGTGGCCTCTCTACCCTCACCATGTGTCACCTCTCAGGGTTCGTCCGAGTCAAAATTGTCGATGTGTTTATGTCGAGGTAGGTTTAGGTGTCCTGCATGGTTGAGTGTCTGGCTAGCACATTGAGCATTATGCCAGGCATATGAGGGCTCTCTTGCCATCAACAAGCAATGCCTTGAGTGCTATGCCGGGAGTGTGAGGGCACTCCTACCCTTGATGCACTCCCTATTGGCTTGGCCATGGGGGAGCGTGAGGGCGCTCCTACCCTCAATGCACTCCCGATTGGCTTAGCCATGGGGGTCACACTCCCACTAGGTGGGAGCCTCGAGATGGCCCCGTCCGAGTCCTCTCCTGCTATCGCAATCACCGATGGACTGTGTCCTACCGTGTCGATCGCCTGCGGGCCCAATTCCTTAGAGGGGTGGGGTGGGTCTAGGAGAAAAAATCTTCAGATCCGCTTCCTCCGCCACCTTAGGAAACAAATACTAAATAGAAATTATCAAATTGAATTCAAAACTTAGGAAGTAGGGAAAAATTAAAGTCACCAAAAAAAATTGGTGCTTCCTCCTCGAAGCGCGAGAAATCCTTCGCCTTGTCCAGTGGAACGAAGTTGACTCGTTGTGCTTCCTCCCTCTAGCTCTGATGCCAATGTGACCAGGAAATCATGAATGATTGATAAATGAAATATTTGCATTAACCATATAGCTATGGAGCTATAGTTTATATAGGTTACAAAATAGCTAATCAAACTGAAAATACTATTGTCACGCCAACCAATGTGCCAAGAGGTAGAGATTTTGATTTAGAACACTTCACCTAGGATATTTAGGAAATGACCATTAGATATTTAAGACAAGTAAATATCTACATGGTAGAAAGTAGAAAAGTAAATGTAATAATCTACCTATGTAGTATAATGCAATATACTACCTATTTTACCTAGTGGAGTAAAAAGGTAAATATCCCAAAGAATGGAATATTACTCTAACAAATTTGATATGAAGGATTTGGGTATTGCAAAATTTATTTTGGGTATGGAAATAATAAGGGATCGTGCAAATAAAAAGTTATGGTTAAATCAAAGGAAATATGTTGATTTGATACTACAAAATTTTAGAATGCATGATTGTAAAGTAGTATGTACTCTATATCTAGTTGGTCAAAAGTTATATGCTAAATAGTGTCCTAAAAAAGATGAGGAAATTGAAGAAATGCATCATGTTCCTTATGCTAGTATTGTGGGCAGTTTGATGTATGCAATGGTTTGTACTAGACCTAATATTGCACATGCAGTGGGAGTAGCGGGTAAATATATGTTAAATCAAGAAAAGGAACATTGGACTATTGTGAAGAGGATCTTCACATACTTATGTGGAACTATAGATTATGCTATCTATTATGGAGGAAATTTTGAAGGTAATAATACTATAAATCTACAAGGGTTTGTGGATGCTAACTGGGTTGGAGATCTTGATAAGAGAAGATCCATAGGTGCTTATGTGTTCAGGCTATTTGAAGGGCCAGTAAGTTGGATGAGTAAAAAACAACCAGTTATTGCTTTATCCACTACAGAAGCAGAGTACATTGCAGCAAATCATGCCAGTAAAGAAGCAGTGTGGCTACAAAAGTTGTGTTCAACAATTGGTATTAAATAAAAGGCTGTGAGAATTAATAGTGACAAAGTGCAATATTTTTGGCCAATAATCCTGGTTTTCATGTTCGATCAAAATATATTGCTATCAAGTACCATTTTGTGAGGGATATGTTTGAAGAGAACTGGGTGATATTGGAGAAAGTTGACACAAAGAAGAATACTGCTGATTCGTTAACAAAGGTTATACCTACTCAAAAATTTTCTTGGTGTAGAAGATCTATGGGCATGGTTGCCCTTGATAGTTGACAATGGCAGTTTTTGGCCCCTATGGAAAGTATTCAACAAGTGGAAGAATGTTGGAAATATGTTGAATATTTTCCATGTTATTAAGGTTCGGGCTATTTTTAGACAAGCTATTTATAGACATGCTATTTATAGACATGTACTGGACACTCCAAATGTTTTTAGGGTTTAAGCTATTTTTAGACAGACTATTTTTAGTTGTGCTATTTTTAGACCCATATGGGCTTTTACGGTTACTATATTTGAACCCTTGCATTATTCACCCATGATATTGTAAAAATCCATGCAGGTGTTTTTGTTACATATATATCACACTTGCATGAGGTTTTGGAGAGATAAAAGGAGAATATAATTGCATTGGAAACGATCAAGTTAATGCAATAATAAAATAATACTATGATATTGTAAAAATTCATGCATGTGCTTTTGTTATATATATTGCACTTGCATGAGGATTTAATAGAGATAAAAGGAGAATATTATTGCATTGGAAATGGTCAAGTTAATGCAATAATAAAATAATACCATGATATTGTAAAAATCCATGCATGTGCTTTTGTTATATATATTGCACTTGCATAAGGGTTTGAAAAAAAAAGACAAGAAGATACAAAGAGAGAATATTATTGTATTGGAGACGATGAAGTTAATACAATAATAATACTGTGCTGGTTTTTCCCGGTTGAGGGTTTCCAAGATAAATATTATGTAATGTGTGAATTTGTTATCTTATTCTTTTGATTCTATTATTACTGCTTTTCAGTTTTAAGTTTATTGGGGCTGTTAATTTCTCTTCATTTGGTAAAAGCAAAAACTAAGAGTGAATTGAGTGGGAGCTATGACAGAAGAAAGGAGATGGAGGAGAAGCAAACATAGCAAATGAAGAAGAGGATTTGATCCTTTTAGCAGTGGAAACTAGGAGACATGTCTAGGAATATGGACATGACTCAAGATTTATTGTATGATTTTTTAGGATGGAACACATAATATGGTTATAGCTTTGGATCATTATGACCCCAAGTCCCTAAGTTGGAAGGTAATTCCACACTCAGGGAGTGTGCTTTCAAAGCTAGTGGCAAAGCCATATTGTGTGTGTGCATGCTATGGGTCATCCATAGTATGTATATTTTGCTATGGTGGTGATGTTTGATTCACCATGATACAAAGTAATTCTGAGGATGTTGTTATTATCACTGATTTATGGTAGATATATTGTGTGTTGCTTGTTGATCATAGGATAAAAGTGCATGGATGACACTAGTTCAGTGTGATCGTTAGGAGTATGGTTACAACAATCTAGAGGAGTTGATATTCCTTGTTTGGCTTGAATATGTTCTTTGGTGGATGCAACAATGGTAGAGTTGTTATGGATAAGTCTCCAAGTGGGATATTGTTAGGTTGTGGAGTCTGATTTTAGATAAATATGGATATAATGGTTCTTTATTCCTTAACTGGACTGTAGATGACCAATCCCAAACTAGAGGTGGAAAAAGGAAAAGAAAAGTTAATTTTAGAATTGACTAAAATTAAGCTTTTTCTAATTGTATAAAGAAAAAGAAAAGTTAATTTTAGGATTGGTTAAAATTAAGCTTTTTTTAATTGTAAAAGGAAAAATGAAAAGTTAATTTTAGGAATGGATAAAATTAAGATTTTTCTAATTGTAAAGTTTCTAAATTTGAATTAGGCCTTAAGTGGGGTTTGTGTTAGTTATAGGATGTTTGCTTTTTAACATGCATGTAACTGGGTTTCCCTATTTATGTAATACCTCCGATAGAGAGGATTGTATCTTGTTTATGGAAAGTGCATAGGATTATGTATCTCTTGTAGAGAGACAAGGAAGCTTGGTGTAGAGCTTGATGCAAGGGTGTTTGCATATTGAATTACTGTTAGAGTAATTGTGTGGAGATGCTGGTGTTTTGAAGAGAAATTTGTAGTTGGTTGTGTTGCAGGATTACTCCCTTTAGATATTGTATTGGTGTTAATACAAAGGATTGGTGTTGGGTGAACCATGTTATATGTTGTGTTTTATCTTGTATTGCATGTTTATGTTTTCTTTTGTGATGGTTAATAATTTTTGTTGTTACTGATTAAGTTTCTTGCTTCAAGAATCCCCTTTTTATTTATATAGTGAATCTTAACACACTAAAAGTTACTCTAAGCATATATTGTTGCTATTACAATTACAATAGTACCAGACATTCACAGAAGCTTTGGTGCAAGCCAAAGTGATAGGAAATATTAAAATAGAGGAGAGTGATTAAAATTTGAAATAAATAATGGAACAATAACCCTCACAATAACAATCATCAGGTAAAACCAACACCTATCAATCAGGTTATTCTAAATGTTCCAAAAGTGAAGAAGTCCCAACAACAACCTAACTATCAGAATCAAACCCCTCCTACATAATATAATAAAAAACACAACAATAATTAGGGTAAGGACAAACAACATCATTCACCTCATACATACACACCATTACCTAAGTCTTTGGCATCTTTATTTAACAGACTATGCAAGGCCAAGGTGATAACATTATCCAAAATAAAATTGTTAGATCCAACATGCCCTAAATTGAAAGGGTATAGAAAGGATCAATATTGATCCTATCATAGACAAAATGGATATGATATCTAGGGGTGCTATGGTTTCAAGAACCTAGTACAAAATATGCTAGATAGGAATCAGTTACAAATTGATAATCCTCTTACACCAAAAAACCAACAACTGGGACTATTCAAAAAGCCCTTGCCCAATCATGAGGTTAAATGTAATCATACGAGGCATGTCAACAAGATTTATACTAAACCACCCACACAAGGGTTCATTGGAATGATCAACATAGTAACCCACAATAGGAGGTATAATGAGCTCGAGCCACTCGCAGCTCCCATAAGAATACCTATTGTGCCACAAAAAAGGCTAGTGCAAAATATGTTTCCAGGTCCACTAGAACAATTGATGATTACTATAAAAAATAGACTGAATCAAAGTCTGCAAATGGCCTTATATAAGCTCTCAATATATGAGCTTAAAGTTTAAGCCCCTAGGCATAGGGAAGTGCTCATGGAAATTTTGAAATTCATTGAGCTTCAACCTTAGGATCACAATGCTTTCACCAAATTTGTGGGCCATGTTCAACAATGCAAAGAGCCTATGATCACTTTTCATGATCACAAAATCAAGAAGATTTCAACTAATATAGCCAATCCATTGTTGCATATTATCTCTTGTATTAATTGAATTCTATTCAAGCGAGTGTTAATCGATATGGAATTATTGATTAACATCATCATGATGAATGCTTTAGGACATCTTAGCATTCTAGAATCACATATTGTAGCATCAAATTTCACAGTGTGAGTGTTTAATGATGCATTATGCTTGACAATTGGTACCATAGTGTTACCTATCCAGGTAGAAATGAAAACTAGATCTATTTCATGTCATGTGTTGGAAGGCTCCATGCAATATAAAATTTTTCTTGTTCGACCTTGGATCTATGATATGAAGTGCATTCCTTCCATCCTACATCAATGCATTAAGTATGTTCACAAAGAAAAAAATCATGTCATCCCTTTAGACGATGAGCCCTTTAAATATGTTAAGCAAGTTAGAAATATAGGAGAATTTATGTTATCGTTGATGCATCTAGACATAAGACCCACTTCACCTATTAAGCATCCAGAGCATAAATCTAAAATAGTGCATTCTGATCTATCAACTTCAACACCACCACCATCACCAAAACAAAAACCTACTTTTGATAAACCATCTTCATCAACTGATCCAAAGAATAAACAAAAGCTAAAGGCACCCATGGTCGATGAGCCTAAAGTCATCCCCCATGTCTCAACCATAGAGATTCATGTTCCCATGGAAGAGGAAGAGTCACCCGACATGATGGAGGAGATACCTCAACCTGCATCCCCTGCTTTGTCGATGGGATCATCCGCGCCTCAGGTGACGGTGCATTTAGTCAATCCCAGACTCACAGAATATTTGGTTCAAAATGTGACCTTCATGCCAATTATTGAGTCTATGCAAGATATGGGGAGACCCTGCATCCCCTATTTTCCCATTGGGATGGTGGTGCCTTTAGGCATACCTCCCAATAAAACTAATTTTATCTACAAAGGTTTCGATCAAGCCTCAAATAATTCTCCTATTATTCATAATTATGACAAACCATTTATAGGAAATGTCTATTACTTGTCGAACCCTGATTATGATCTACGATAATTTTACCATTGCCATTGAAATGGTAATGGTCTAGGTATCTACAAGTAGGGTCACAAAACACCCTTCCAACTGTATTACCAGATGCCAAAAGATAAGTTAGGATTAGGGTATTCTATTCACATATCAAATGAGCTTCTAGTTGATTCCCTATAATGCCTAATATTAGGCTTTGATGGAGATATTGATTGGAATTCGTATATCGATCCCAATCCTTCTCATCTATGTAGGGACTATCACCTAGTTACTATGGTTGCTATAGAACCACTTACATTATATCATGACCCTGCAACATATCAGAATTCTATCATAGATGAGGAATCATAATCAGAAGATATTTTTGAGAATGAATAGGTAGATGAGGATGATGAGTACAAGGATTAAACTAAAATTACCTATTTAGGTCCTCATCACCTTCGTCATCACAACTCCATAGGAGATGTTGAACCAATTAGGCATCCTATTGATATAGAAAAAATCTATCATAGGGCTTTCCTCACTCTGCTTAATTGGAGATAGTTGCTTCCCCTTGAGGATCCTATTGTCCTATTAGCTCCTAGAGTAGATCTTGAGATTCCCATACCTCCTAAACCACACCTGGAGCATGGAGAGCAACCAATAATTAATAGGTCCTACCCACACAGCCATGGAGAGCACCAAATATCTATTAATATGATCTCCATTGATTTAACTGTGCCACTCCATAACCCAAGCGACCCTTCAAAGCCATTGCATCTCAACCTTGAGGCCATTGACTTTGATTGTACCATGATGCCCTTATCACTTGAGGATTTCTTCCCTTGTGAAGAAATGTTACAACCTTTCCATTTTACCCTAGGTTGTGCTCAGAATGTCTATAATGTGGTTGAACCCGATATGGTAGATCACCTGAACCCAATAGACGACATCCATTTTATCCCTACACCTCACCAACTTGAGGAGGGATCCCACATGTCAGTAGAGGAGACTTTCAAAGTGGATATTAGTTTATATCCCAATCATCCTAAGAAAGTCAAGTTTGGAGAAAGCTTATCTCCTAAGGAGCGAGCCATCCTCATACCTCTATTGAAAGATAGACCTAACCTTTTTGCTTGGACATACAAAGACATGTCGGGTCTAGATCCTAAATTGGTTACTCATAACCTTTCATTGGACCCTAAGATAAAACCTATCAAGCAAAAACTAAGAAGGATGCATCCAACCATCGCTTTGATGGTAAAATATGAATTGCAAAAGTTATTGGATGTAGAGTTCATTCAACCCATAAACTATCCAGAATGGGTATCAAACATGGTAACTATAGGAAAACCTGATGGGAGGATCTATATTTATACAGACTTTAAAGACCTGAACAAGGCAACACCAAAGGATGCATTCTCATTGCCAAATATTGATGCTCTTGTAGATGAAACTACTGTTCATGATATGTTACCTCTCATGGATGGTTTCTTTGGCTATAATCAGATTTGGTTCAAACCCGAGGACCAACATAAAACAACCTTCACCACTCCATGGGGTACATTTTTCTACAAGGTTATTCCATTTGGCCTCAAAAATGTTGGTGCCACATATCAGCGGGCCATGACATACATTTTCCATGACTACATGCACAAAATCCTAGAGGATTACATTGATTATTTGCTTTCCAAGTCATTATTGCATGAAGAGCACACAGATGTTCTGTGAAAGTTCTTCGATCACCTGAATGAGCACAATGTTAGGTTGAACCCCAAGAAGTGTGTTTTTGGTGTTACATCAAGAAAACTCTTGGGATTCATCATTTCTAAATGAGGGATCAAAGTTGATCTAGCAAAGGTCAAAGCTATTTTGGAAATGCTTCCCCCAAAAAATATCAAATAACTTTGAAGCCTCCAGGGCAAAGTAGCATCCATTAAGTGCTTCATCACGCAGTTATCGTATAAATATCGATCCATGAATCAATTGCTACATAAGGGGGTCCCATTCAATTGGGATGAAGACTGTCAGAAAGCCTTTCACTGAGATCAAATAGTACCTAGTGACACCACCAGTATTAGCTCCACCTAGACTAGATATACCTTTTTTGCTACTATATATCAACCACGAACTTTACACTAGGAACCACGTTATCCTAGAAGAACAAAGAAGATAAAGAACAGACTATATATTACATTAGTCAAACCCTGGTCAACTATGAGTTCCCGCGGTCCTGTTTTTTCCTCCCTGTTTTTCTCCCTAGTTTTTTCCCCCCTCTCTGTCTGGTCCTTCCTTGTTTTTCTTTCTTCAAAAACCCCTCCGTGGACTTTGAGTCATTCTTTCCCTTCCTCCCCTCCCCCAGGTGGATCATGCTATTGATAGAATTCTACCTAGAATTTATTAGTAAAAAATCAAAGGATAGGTCATAGCTGATCAACTGGAAGAGGCACCTCTTTAGGATGTAAAGCCTCTTGTCATAGAACTTTCTAATGATGTAGTCTTTCCATTATCAGAGTCACCCAAATTCGAAGAATCGGATAACAAAGAAGATATGACTTTGTTCTTCAATGGTTTAAAATTTGAGCAAGGGGGTGGCATAGGGATCATGTTTTTCATGCCACAAGGAGCTCTAATGCCCTTTTATTTTAAACTCAACTTCCCTTGCACCAATAATAACGCTGAATATGAGGCTCTAATCCTGGGTCTCCAAACGGCTATCACCATGAAGATCAAAAAGCTAAATATCTTTGGTGACTCCTTGCTCATAGTAAACCAAGTGAAAGAAATTTATTAGTGTAGATGTCCCATCCTAAAATCTTACAAAGAGCTTGTGGACACATATCTATCCCAACTAGATTGGTATGACATTGAGGCAGTCCCTCGTACGTCTAATCGATTTGCGGACACAATGGCCTCTTTGGGATCCTTAATCCCTCAAAATTATTTCATTGATTTTACTACCATCTAGGTCAAGATGCTCTCACAATCTGTGATGTTGCGTGAGGCTTCAAACAAGAAGTAATCAGTCCACATGATTTAGATAGAACCCAACCATGAGTGGTTCTACAAAGCATGAGACTTTTTGACACAAGCATCCTGGGGGTCCTTGATCTCCTAGGGTCCTTCAGAGAATGGTACTACCATTCATCATAAGGTTATCTCCCAATCTACATTTGTGCAAAATGAATCACAATGGGAACAAGTTGTTCAGATAGTTGAAGCTATAGCTTATCAGGATTGGCTCGTCCAATTAAAATATTACCTGAAGCTTGGTATTATCCCTCAAGGATTGTCGCATGCCACAAAAGAGCATTTAAATAGAAAGTGACTAGATATGTCTTGCTAGGAGATATTTTGTATCGATGGAGCTATGATGGATCCTCCTTCGTTGTCTCGAGCCCAAATAATCTTCTTGGGCAATCTTGCAAGCTCATGACGGTACCTGTGGTGGAAATTTTAGTGCTATGGATATCATTAAGTGCATCCTTATAATGGGCTATTATTGGTCCATTATGGAGAAGGATTTTTGCACATATGTCAAAAAATGCATTAAATATCAACATTATGCTAACCTCACTCATAATTCATCTCAGGCCTTGCAACCAATTCAATCGGCTTGGCCTTTTTATCAGTGGGGATTTGATCTAATTGGGAAGATATATCCTCCATCATTGGACCACCACACGTTCATCATCATGGCCATTGAGTACTTTACTAAATGGGTGGAAGTAATCCCTTTGACCTCTATGATTGGACCTCGTATTACGGAGTTCATACTCCATAATATTATATATCATTTTGGTATTCCATCCAAAATCATATCAGATAATGGAACATCATTTAAGAACAAATATGTGGGGCTTTAACATCTAAATATAACATTCAACACAGCTTTGCAACACCATATTATCCACAAGAAAATGGGCAAGCAGAGGCCTCTAAAAAAACAATAGTTGCCATATTGAATAAAACCATTAAGGATAATCATAAGGATTGGCACCTTCAATTACCTCTAGCTTTGTGGGCTTATCACACTAGCATTCGGACTCCCACCAGGGCAACTTCATTTTTTCTAGTATATGGTTTTGAGGCCATTATGCCCTTGGAATTAGAAATTCCATTACTGCAAGTCTCATTGAAAGAGTTCATCGATGATGACACTTCGCTATAAGCTTACCTAGATCAATTTATCCTTCTTGATGAACGATGAGTGAATTCTCTTGAGCATCTCTACATTTACCAGGATCATCTTAAATGAGCTTACAATACTAAATTCCATCCAAGAGACTTTAAGGTTGGGGATCTTGTGCTTAAAGAGAACCAACAAAACTCAAACCTGTTGCCCCATATGAGAGAAATTTATGGCCAATTGATTAGGTCTCTTCATCGTAACAAATAATATTGGACCTTAAAATTATCACCTAACTTTGCTAGAAGGTTTTGAAGAGCCTAAACCTCTCAACATCCTTCATCTATGGATATTTTATACATAGATCATAAAACCATCAAAATCACAAAAACAACAAAAATCATCAAAAATCCAAAAAAAATAGAAAACATAAAACACAAAAACAATTCAAAACATTCAAAATACAAAAACATTTGCATTTTCATTATATGCATTCATTAATTGCATTGCATTAGGCATTTTCATCCATTGCACTTGCATTAGGATAGGTTGTGTTTACATTCTTATGAATGACACCATGTTTGTATGCCAATCATGAATCCATACATCATTATCATCCATATCCCCATTGTGAGTAACTATGTTTTTCAACACATTTAATCAGTTGCTATAAGGTGTATACTAGGGTTTTTTGGTCATTCAGCCATCCCTAGTTATCTTTTCAAATTTTGTAGAAAGCTATCTTGGCTTTTGGAGGTAAGGTCTAGTTTTGATAGTACCTTGCATATATCAAAATCCCAACACAATTAATATAACAAAAAACAAAGACCCTACCCCCCCCTTAAAAAATATTTTACTTGCTCTTATTATTTTCATATAAAAGTAAAAAAAAAAAAATCTCCCCTCCCCAATAAATCCCTTCTCCTCCACAAACAAGCAAATTTCCCAAAACAACAAACAAAATAAACAGTGATTTTCATCACTAAGCAAATCCCTTGCTCAAAAAAATGTAAAATAAATAGTGATTTTCACCACTAAGCATGAGAAAGTATCCCAAGAAATTAAAATAAAATAAGAGGGTAACGAGCTTGAATCCATGGAATCTTAAGTATTCAAATGCCATGAGGTGATCTCCATTACAGCAATGGATTGAATGAAACCCACCTGGAAATAGAGTAGCCTTATGCATGGTGATATGTCTGTCACACTAGCGACCTTTTGTATAGACCAATGTTAGCTTATGGATGAGCTAGCTTTAGGTGGCTTGCATTACCTATTAGTCTACTCTAACTACATCCAAAATTAGGGTGATCCTCATTACAAAAATAAATTGAATGAAACCCACTTGATAATGGGGTAGTCTGATGCCTCATCTATTATATGCACTTTGCACACACAGGGATGGTGAATATCTGGATCTTCTTAAAAGGCATGAATATTTCAGGATTCTTGTGTAGTCATTATACAAATTTTGATCACTCAACTAGGGTGTTTGATTCTCATGGAAAACCTCAAAAATTCCCTCATAGCAACAAATCATCTCATCAAATAATCACAATTTCCTTATAAAATTTTGTTTATTAAGGGTTGTTCATAGAATAGGATAGATATCAACAATGATATTTAGATGACCACTGACTATTTTATGCATATCTTTTAGTTTGTAGAATATTATAGGAAAAGCCCCTACATTTCACATAATTTCATCTCACATATGGATGTATACATGATTAAATCTTATGATAGGGATTAACATTTCATTCATGATTTTCATACATTTTGTGATGTCTACCATTAGTTTGTTAAACATGTTAGATTCATTCATTATGTTTTAAGTGATTAAAGCATACAAGTTCATTTGCATTAGACCATCCACATGAAATTAATGCATTACATCCACCATATCATATAAACATAGATTAAATGCATAATCAATTAAACAAATTTAAACATGCATTTAACATTTACTATTGCATCCATATATGCATACATAGTAGTACATCTACACATCTAGATCACAACATCTAATCAATCATCTACATATTGCATGTCATTAGCACATAGCATATATCAAAAATCACATCATCATATAGGCATTACATCCATTAATGCATCCATGAACATAAATAAAACCATAACACATAATGAGCCATAAAATAAGGTATCAGATATATGTATGTATGTGTGTGTGAATATGTAAGAGTACATAGTGGTACAAAATATCCTCTGGCTACAATTGTGTACGTCCTTAGACCTTACACTCAAAAATTATAAATAAATTATAAATACATCATATCAATCAAACTAGGCCTACTCCCCCACAGTCACCTCCACCATTAGCCCTATCTCTACAAGGTTACCTGGATCTAGTGCCTATAGATCTCTCTGATTGCACACCTAACCTATGATTGGGCCACACTGATGATTTCCTAAACTCACTCCACCTACTTCACTAGGACCCCACTACTATCGACCTCTCTAGTAGAGTGCCACCACATAACCTAACTCGAGTCTCAAGTGCTATGATATATGTAGCATCTACTTGGCACTGATCCATAGTACCTACTACAAGGCTTTCATAGTCTCTTGATCACTGTATCCCCAACCGATACTGTTGGCCCCTGCATGGATGGAGTAGGAGGTTCACCCTAGCACACAGTAGTAGTTGCTAGCTATACCCATAAAGCATCTACCTTTGCAGTCCTACCCCCAGCTGTAGATGCAGATTATCTCTCTGTCATAACTTGATCAATATCTATCTGCACTATCAACACTTGAGCCTAGAAGAGAGCTCTCTCCTTAGTGTATATCTACCATAACTATTATCCAAACACTCAGCTAAATTTGAGTAGTAGCGAGTGATGTATCTCACTCCACCAGATACCTTTGGGAAATATATAACTGTACCTGTAAGATCTGCACCTATACCCAAAACTATGTCACCTCATCACTCAAGACATCATCCTTGTCTTCATCCTTCACCTAGGGATCATTTGGATGTATTTCTACCTGCCATCACTTTCCCTCCATCCTATGATGCACTCATCACTCATCCTCATATCCACTCTCCTTCACTGCCACCTCTCTAGGCCTACCCATAGGTCCACCACCATGCCATAGCTGAGATACCCACCAAGTATTGTACTCAATAGTGGTCCCTAGGTCCTCTAATCCTATATCTATAATTGGAGGGTCCATCTCCTTGGATAGTTACTCTACCTATTGTGGCTCATACCGTGTCTTGACGTTCCTATGACGATGGAGGATTAAATCCTCTGACACATCATAGGATATACCAAACTGCCTAGTGACCCAAGAGTAAAATAAATACTCTCTCTCCTTCCCATGGTACCCCATGAGCCATTTGTTGTGCCTAACTCTGGATAGGTACCTCCCTATCTCAGGCCAGCCAAGATAATCTAAGTAGGGCCTCCATATGATTTAACCAGTCTATAGTCCCTATAGAAACTCAGTGTAGTGCGCTAGTATACTTCCATGTGATCGAATCTAACCTAACTCCACATCCTGTAGCCATCATGTTGCTTAGCCAATATCATCATTATCTAAGTCAGCATAGGACACTGGTAATCTAGCAGGTTGATCTATCTAGATATGCTTCCATCCCTACATCTATAGCAGTAGAATGCATCCCACTCCCACTCACTCTCAATATTGTATCTCATACAACTTATAATAGATTTATGCCAGTAATGTGCTCCCCCATGCCATAATCATTGGAGCTCATGGGTCGCACTCCACTAGGTGTTACACCATGTCTAGGAGGTTCCAAGGGAACTTTGTTCTTGATGAGTATGGTAGTAGCACATTTGAGATGATGCACATCAAAACTACTTGGCATCGAGAATATATGCATCACTCATACCATATTTATACTAAGGACCCACCATTATCTATATATGCTAATGCCTCTACCACCCAGGTGCCAAATACCCACTCTAAAACTATATCCCAATCTCGTGTCAGAGAAGAAGTGATATCAAAACTATTTATAGGGATCTTGAAGATCTGACAGACGTACTCCAACATCACCATCATCTCACCAATGGGGAGATGGAATATGTTGATCCTGTTGTCCCATTGATGAGCTAGGACCATGAGGTAAGATTGGTTTGACATTACAATAAAAAATTGCACTACCTTTTTGAGGTCAATCACCTCAAACCACTTCCAATTATCATAATCCAATAGTGGTCGTAACTCTAAGAATAGGTTGGAATCCCTAGCATGTGCTATTAGAGTATGAAGACCAGAAGATCAAAAACATGAAAAAAATAAAAAAATCAAGTAAAAATTAAAAAATTCCTCAAAAATTTCAAAAATAATTCTAAGGTTCATCACTGCTTAAGACCCCAATGGTCACCATGGTTGTCGTTGACACCCATGATGGCTATTTCCAATGGTTAATTTTTTGACCATTTGAATTTAAACACCACCGCTAGCCTGTCTGATGGCCCCATTTTGGCTAGTGGAGTGTCGTTCCTGCCTAGGATGGCCCCATAGTGGCCCCCATGTGGGGTCATTTTACACCCCATAAATGCCAAAAAATTAAAACCTACCTAACCTTAAGCTAACCTAAGCTAAATCCTAAACTAGGGGTGAGGTTCATTACCTACGATTTAGTGAGGTTCATTTAACCCATTAATTAATGAATTTCATTTTTAAATTTTCAAATTCACGAGGGTTGGATGGAGAGTCTACCTTAGGAGCTTCGGCTCTACCGCTCATCGATGCCTCAGGTTGATCCACCATGGTGGGTTTATCTTGAGTTTGACAATGTTTCACATCAAATTATCTCTCTCCTCCCTTAGAGCTCACTTTTCTCTCACTGCCAACTGGTAAAATGATAATAAAAATTACCAAAAATCCTTTTATATTTTTCTAAACTTGGTAACTGTTCTCCTTGAGGGCAACCACATTTTGCTACGATCTTCAGACCTCATGATGACCCAAAAATTTACAGATCACCATCGTTGTTCCTCATGATGACCTCCAACTAGCAATAAATGCACTCATTTTCTCACCCCCATGATTTTCATATTGGACATTCAATCACATCTATAGGTCCATATTCATCATAAGTTGCAAAATTCACAAAAAAAATCAAATAAATAAAATCTCAAATGCACCTCGTACCTAGTAATTTACCCTATACACTTGGAGGTTGCAATGACTTACTATCCATGCATTTTGGTAAGATGAGTAAATTACCATAAGGCCATTTGAACCAAATAATTCATCGACGAATCAAAATGTCTTCACTTCAATCCCCAAGAAGGCCATTGTGATTGGACTGCTCCATGGGAATGAGGCATTCATTTCATTCTTCTATGAAATTTCATCTAATCATCGAACATAGTGATTCATTACATGCTTTAATTGAATTAATATCAACTTGATTCCCTAAGAAGGCCATTGTGGTTGGACTGCTCCATGGGATAGAGATGTATAATTACTAATAATAGTTGAAATCACAACTATAACAAGACTTTCCCTTTCCAAAGGTTATCATCTTGCAACATCCAAATCAGTCATCTTGGTCAAGTGACTCATCACTTTCATCACTTGCCATTTTCCTCATCAACTCATTTCTTGAGGGGGTAGTCATAATCATAAGAATTCATAATCAAAATAAATAATTAAACACTTAATCATGCAAATTGCATTCATCCATGAATCATTGCTAACAACTATCATAAACCTACCCTTTTACTAGGAAAAAAGCAAAAATGATAATCTAAACCTTTGGCCATCTAAACTATTCGGTCCTTGTAGTGAGATAATGCTACCCGAATGTCATCGAGTTTGTTGAAGTTTTAAATAATTTAAGCCTATCCATTTTGTTGGAGGTAATGATTCAGATATGCATGCTCTTTCCATGATTGGGGTATCTAAAATTGACCATATCAATGAACATCAATCAACCTACAATGTGACATTAGGTTGTCTATTTTTTCTCAGTGTTGTGTTTTCCCACAATGCATCTAAAAAGGGGCATCTGTAGACACCTAAAACATATCATGTTGAGGAGGCTACTCATGTGGACACCTTTTTTAGACACATCTTGGACCTTTCCAAGACCTAAAAATGGTTCTAACCACTCAAATAGGGGTAACAAATCCTTTTTATCATGAGTCGTTGTCCCTCTAGTGGTGGTGTCATGGCCTCTAGAGCCGATGATGACCTAAAATCAAGCCATTCTGATCAAATATGACATCATCTGTAAAAAATTGGGCTCCCTAAGTTGAGTAAAATTGATTACAACACAACTAATCTTGAATATTTTTAGTTCGATAAGCTTCTAGAAGTGACACCTTACCTTCCTAAGCCTAACCGAATCTTGAACCTGGCTTATTTAGCAAGCTAGGATTCCAATTTGGGAGGTATATATAAAGCACATAAAAACTTGATAAGAGACATAATTGATCCCCAATTGAACAAAATGAAATGCTTCCCTTTTATGATTGGAGAGTGCAATATCTTATAAGTATCACAGTGCTTCAAAAATTGTGTTATGAAGATATCTCTTGCATCCACAAAGCTTTGGAGAGCTTGAAGGACCAATTACATTGATTTTCATCATCAATTATCCATCAATTTGAGCCAATTTTGTGATCAAACTATGTTTTAGGACACAACAAACCTTGAACATCAATTTGGTATTCAAATTGATCATCACCATGCATCGAGCTCAGAGAATAGAGTCTCTGTTTGGCGACTACTATTTTCAATAGCTGCCCACAGGAGCAGCTGCCAGTCCCAAGGATGGTTAGTAGAGCCCATCGTTTTGATTAATGATGACCTTGTGATGACATCTAATTTTCTTGTATTTTCTAGTTAAATTAGTCTTAGTTGCTTTTAATTCTATTTTTAATGTTCTTTAGCATTATTTCTTTTAGTATTTCATGCATTATTTTATTGTTTTCAGCATTTGCTTTCCAGTTTGCATTATCAAGAAATAGGCCTCATCTTGAGAGGCTTTCATATGCTATTGATGCTTTGTAGGTGTTTATGTGTGCAGGTTACAGGCCTTATCAAGAGGATATCATCATCAAGATCATCCTTCTTGGCATCATCAATCAGAGGTCACTAGGGAAACCCTCCATTATCAGTTCATGAGATTACATAAGATCTTTTGAAGACATCTACTCTTTGAGTGCTTTATTGTAATTTCGTATCAATTTGGTGAATCCCTAAGAGGGATCTATTGTAACCCATTGTAAAACATTTCTTGAATATTAATAAGAATGGTCTGTTTATTTCTTTAATTTCTTGTTATGATGGTTACATGAATTTATATTTGTCAAGTTGATTTCATTATTGCAATTCTATAGATGTTAGATCTTTTGTCAATTCTACAAAGTTCAACACCTACCTCTATGTGTGTTTATGGGAATATAACTTGGGATTATGATGTGAAACTCCTCAATCCACATTACTTGCCATAAAACTTAGAGCATATTTTAGGTAATAGAAATCCCTTGATTTTCTTGCAATGCCTTTTTAAAAACTTTTTGAAATATGGGATGGGCCCCTATATAATTTCTAGTTTATACCTATTAAAAATAAAAAGCTTACATCCAAAATATAAAGATATGAATGTATCTATATATCACTGGATATATGGAGTTGAAATAGGTTTTACTTGTATTATATCATGACCCCATTATCATAGTATTCTCATACTTACCTTTGTATTAGATAAATGTATTATCACAATTCACGTTATTACCTTTGTATGACCTCATTTTGTTCAATTTTATTGATTTTTGTGACCAAAAACACATCCATCATAGACAAAGCGATTGGCTTAAAATTAGGTAAAATTTTCACTAAGTTTGACTCTACAAGTGATTTTATTGACAAAGTGAGCGATTTGCTTAACTTTAAGTAAAGTTTAATATTTTTATAAAAAGTGAATGATTTGCTTGATTTAGCAAGCAAATTGCTCAACTTTTCTTGTGCTTTAAGAAAAAACTAAAATTGAAGCAATTTATTTGATTTTTTAGGTCTAAACCTAGTTTTGCTTAAAAATTTAACACATTTTTTTTAATTTTATGCTTAAATTTTTTACGTACTTTTTGGATGGTGACTTTGACTTGAACTTCAAAAAACTAATTTTCCACAAATACGGCTTCGATAACATCCAAACAAAATCAAATCTAACCTCGTATGTGCATTCACCATGGGTAGAAGCACTCAAGGAAATTTTTTTAGTTAATTTTGCACAAGTCTTACATAACAAGCAATTCACTCAACAAACTAATATAACAAGAAATTCACTCAACAAAGTGATAAATTTGCTCGATAAAGGGTGGAATCTAGCTAGTACACATTCAACAAGCAATTCACTCGAAGTAATCTACAAGGACAACTTTTTTCCTTTGCAAAAATTTTCTAAGTCTAGGTAATAGAACAAATCACTCAATAAATCAAGCGAATCATTTGGATTTTTTGAATGAATCACTTAGTTATTTTCAATTATCAATATTGTATAAATAGTGAGTCAATTGCCCAAAATAATAAGTAAATCACTTTTTTTGATAGGTAAGATGATTTCATTAAAAGTGGGTTTTGACAGGGGTCCCAAAATATTTTTACAAAAGGGACAACACCAATAGGCCAGCAGACCCAGATCACAAAAAAAAAGGTGTTGGCAAATGCACTATGAAACAAAATATGCATAAACCATAGAAAAATATTATTGATATGCAAGTTGTTTATATAACATTAGGAATAGGCTATTCATAGCCTAATAGGTTGCCCCCCTGAAAGGTAGCTACCTGCTTAGAATAATGTGCTAACAACTAACAACTAATTAATCACTAACAATATCACGTCTAAACAATAGTGTGAGATAACCATAAGATATTCGACATGAATATCTTCATGGTTAATGTAAAAAGATAAATAAATCAATCTAACCTAGTAGGTAAAAATGAAATAACCTAATGGTAAATACTAATAGTAAAAAGTAACAAACTACTTTTTACTATGAGGTAAATAAAATCTACCTAATGTAGGAATATGGTAAATATCCTAAATAATGGAATATTACTCTAACATCCCCCCTTATTACATTATTTGGGTAATGTATATAAGTGTCCCAATACAGTAAAAAAAGATGTTGATCTGCTGGTTCTTGTTCTGGCTGCTTCTAAGCAAAAATTGGGCCATTCCTCACTTTGTCTTCACATCAAAAAATGTAATTATTGTAATCTTATCATCCAACCATGATATAATGGGGAAGGGGGCTAGGAATATGAGTTCTTATGTCAAGAACCCCAAATAAAAATTTATATAAAAAAATTATACCTTTAAGGGGGAAGGGGGCTAGGTGAATTGAACCCCCGACCTACCCTTTTTGATACGCCTTAGCGCTGGGCTGCCTACCACCTCGACTACCATTTTTAGCTGGTAGTGAAGAGAATAAAATCCTCTTTATCATAGACCCCTCCACCTTGTCTTTCTATGGTGGCTCTCGACCACATACCTGTGTTGAGAAATGACTCTTCTATGGCTGGTGGCGTGCTCCTGTGAGCGGCGATGATTTCCTATGGTGGTGGTATTCGGTGGTGTCACTTTTCCATGGTGGTAGTAGTAAGAAAAAACAACACCAAATGGGAAAGCAGATCATCCAAGAGGAAGCTACAACTTTCCATCTTCGGGGTGGTGACTGCAAATGTTGAGCGACGCTGCAAAGGAGTATATCTTTGCATATCCACAATTAATTTTTTTCTTTTGCTTGGCCTGTGGTTGCACTCTAGTTTGGATCTTATGCAATGGCCTATAGCTAGAAAGTAAGGGTGATCAAATAAACTTAATCAATGTATAGATCACTATCTCTCGATCAAAAAATATCTACAATAGAGATTAATCACCTGTGGTCATCCGCTGCAATGAAGCTCCTACTATGATCTAAAAAATATCGGGAGATTGCTAATCAACGAATCAAAACTGTAGCAAATATTGAAGATACTCGAAACTCCACTCAGAATCTCTATGTGCAAGGGTTTTTTTTTTGCACATGATGGCACCTACGATCAGAGTCACGATCGAACGTCTGCAACTTTTTATTGCGTAAGATCGAGATTAAACATCATATTCAAATAATGGACTACGTTTTGGATTTTGGTATATCACAGCCTTCCTCAAACCTCCTTGTCTATATATCAGTGTTGGTTGTAGCTACATATTTCCATCGATGTCTGTCCTCGATCATAAAAAAAATGAAAAATCATCGTCCACGAGGATCATTATCTTGTCATCAAGGTTGTGTGAAACATCCCCAACTAGAATATGTCATGGAAAGAGTGAACGGTAAATCACAAAAGTGGAATGTATATTGCTTGTTATCCCACATGTAAGATGATGCGAGCACACTATTGTTTAAAATGAGGAATACTCACTTTAACATTCGACCACTGTAGGGTGGTCTAGTCAATCACCTTTTGCTCCCTTAAGCTCCATGTTTACCTAGATTCTTGCTCAGCTATGTGACCCACTCATCTGACAGCCCACATATCTATTGTTAGTAGTGCTTAGGTGTCTCGAAATTGGTGTTCCATCATATTCTATGTAGTTGGTTGTATATCCACCTTGTTGTCTAGGTTACATCATCGATGGTAACGTGTGTTACCATAGGTGGTAGTCCGTTGAGTTGCTACTATCTTGTCAACTTAGATTATGGGGATAAGAGGTAACTGTAGGTCCCATCAACCATGGGTTAGTCTAGGAAACAATGCTAGGTGAGGTCATCATAGGCCTCTATCAGGTTAGCAGATAGGTCCACCATATCTGCTTCATCAGCAGATAGTCAGCTCTTTCTCATCCACCAGATCTGCTTCATCAGTAGATCATCAATTCCTCCTCAGATGGAGATAATATGATCTTCACCTCGCTTGACCTCAGGAAATGGATTAGCTCTCGGGCTACCATCAAGTCAAGAGATTCATTGCTCTGATACCATGTCAGATGAATAATTAACATTCCTATTGATGAGTATGAATAAATAACACAACTAGGCCTTAGAATAGCCCGTAACCTACGGAACTAATAAGGCACTAAAATAGCCCAGTAGTTATGATGGTTATAACAAAAGCCTAATAATGTAAGAATATAAATCTATGCTAACATTGCATGGGTAACCAGCCGCTACAACTGCTAGGTGTAGTAGAGTATATCACTTCATATGAGATTCATTATGTTACAATATGATTTTGCAAAAGTTTTGATAAGGTAGCTAAGGTGTCGGTCGCTGCTGAAAATGCACCCTTATAAGTTTCCTCCCTTGTTGCAAAAAATGTTGTAATGAAATTCTTGCAAGAAGTGTGACTAAGGTATTGGTCCCTACTAAAAATGTACCCTTATAAGTCTTCTTCCCTTTTTACAAAAAAATTGTGTGAAGTAAGAAAATAAAAGTTTATCCTCCCTTAATTGCAAAAGATGTGCAACTCATGAAGCTTTGTTTTAAGGGTTTTTACAAATATTACCTCCTAGGAAAATTTTGCACCAGAAAATCCTCCCTTTTATTACAAGTACTTCAAAAAAATATTTTTTTATTTATGAAGCCTAAAAAGAGGTAAAATCACCCCTTTATTGCAAGTACTTCAAACAAAAACTTAAGCTATTTATGAAGTTCAAAAAAAGAGGTTTGGAAAGGTGCTTGCCTAGGGTGATAACTTTGTTTCCCTTTACAATGTTTTTTGATCCATGAGAACTTTGTGTGCTCTTTCTAAACTAGAATTAGAATCAAAGTTAGACACTTCACTAGCAACATTGCCTTTGTTTTGCTTCTGTGATGTGCCTTTGCCATTTTTGTTTTGCTTGTTTTTAAACCAACATCGATTGGTGTCATGGTTGTCCTTTTTACAATGTGAGCAAAACTTATTTTGAGGTTTATTTCCCTTATATTTTGAATATGATCCTCCCTTCTAAAATTTTCCTTTCTTATTTTCACCCTGATTGTTCGAGTAAAGTGCATTGTTTGTCACTTCATCACTTTGGAGTTGATTTGCTTCCTCTATTTGAAGCAAATTGACTAACTCTACAAAGGTGACTGTTCTTTGAGATACATTAAGGGAAGTGTTGGCATTTTTGCCACATTTATTTTGATTGCTGATTATTCATGCTCAAGCTATTGCAATTCTAACTTCTCTACAGGTTTTCATGCAAAAAATGACTAAGTCCGAAAGTTGTCACGAAATCGCGACAAAAAAACAACATGGAGAGCCAAGTCGGAAAACCATCACGATATCGTGACATGTTGCAAAATCACGGGTCGAATGAGGAGAGAGAAAACAAACGTAGAATTGTCACGATTTCGCAACGTGTCACAAAATCACGATCAACGCAGTCAATGGCAGCAGGTGGGCAAAACCGTCGCGATATCGTGACATGTTAGATTTTTGTGGTCAAAATGGTCAACGGAGGCTGAAACTCAAAGTTGTCACGAAATCACGACACAATATGGCACAAGGAACATAAAGCAAAAGACATCACGAAATCACGACGCATCTCGTTTTCACGGCGTGGATGGGCAAAAAAAGTTTAAGGCATGAACGTGTCGCGAAATCGCGACAAAATATGGTGTATAGCCCGAAAGGCAAAAGATGTAGCGAAATCGCTACGTGTTCCATTTTCACAGTTCAGATAAAGAAAAGAGTCTAAGGCACGAATGGCGTAGCGATATCGCGACACTTTTGAGAAAACGTTCAAGCAAGGCCAAGACGTCACGAAATCATGACAGAAAGTGAGACCAGTGAAGAATGTAGGCAGACGTGAAATCGCGACACAGTGAGCAAAAAGAGACTAAGTGCCGAGAAACATAGCGAAATCGTGCAGTGTTCCATTTTCGCGGTTGGCAAACAGAAAAGTCCAAAGGAGGCAGAACTTGTAGTGAAATCGCGACATGGTGGAAGTTGAAGAAACACTAAGGCAAGAGTGTTGCGTTTTTGTGGCTTAGAAGCAAGACCGTACAACATGCAAAAAAGTTGTAGCGAAATCATGACATGTTGGATTTTCACGATGTAAAAGCCAAGACTGAGCAGTGGGAAGATAGTGTAGCGATTTCGCGCATTGTCTCATTTTCACGACATGGAGAGAATGATGAAAGTGCCAATGGAAAGATGCAACGAAATCGCACGATGTCATGTTTTCACGATTTGATGCAGCAAAGAGAACAGAGAGATGAAGGATGTAGCGAAATCGTGCAGTGTCACATTTTCATGGAAACAAAGCAGAGAAAGAGCATAATTGTATGGACATCGCAAAATCGTGCAGTGTTGTGTTTTCACGGTGTAAGGTTGCAAAGGAGATAAAGAAGCTGAATGTCTAGCGATTTTGCGACACGTTTGGTTTTCATGGATTCAAAGTAGCAGAAGTGTATGGAGCAGAAAGACGTCGCGATTTTGCGACCTGTCACGTTTTCGTGACCTATCGCGTTTTTGTGCTAGAAAGCAGTTTAAACGGTCCAATACAGTTTGTGATTTTCGATGATTTAGAGCACTCCAAAATTAAATGTGTTGCTACTTTCCGATGCGATCAAGGTAGAAGAATGCGCCCAAGCTACCAGAATTGAATATTTCCATATTTTGAAGCTGCTGTTTGCGATTTTTCTAACAGTTTTATGCACATATTCAAGACCAATCATTTAATGAAAATGGTCGACTCTTCCTTATGGAATTTAATTTCTAATTGTTTCAAGGCTGTTTAAGGATATCATCTCCTTGTTTTCGTTGCATAATTTGTAGATCTCGAGGAGGTCCGTTTCATAGTTTTAATGCTGCACAGAGGCAAGACCTCTATAAATATCAATGTATATCTCAAGAACAACTATCGGGAGTGAGAGATAATTTTGCTGAAATATTTTCAAGTACTTTGCATGAATATAAGACATTCAGCTCTCTGGTTTCGCAAGTGATTTTTTGTGTATTTTCCCTTCTGCATTCTGCATTCCTAATTTGTGCTCAGATCTTTTATTTGCTGCTTAGTTTTAATTCGGTATTGAGTTTTAACAATTGCTAGTAAGGGAGTGAGTTATGGACTATTATTTTGGAGGTCATCTGTGCAAGGTTGCGAGTGGATCACGTCATTGTCTTCTATTATTTGTTGTTGTTGTACTTAGAGTTATTTGCTATTGTTCTTTCCCGATCAGATAAATTCGGCCTACGGCCATATTTCCCGTTTCTTTCTGCATCTTTACAATTTATTTCCTGTAACTTTGATCTAAAAACAAACTTAGAATAGTAAGGGAACCAGCCCACTCTGGAGATTGGTCTGGGAGACATTTCTTTCTCCTAGCCTTTCAATGTTGGCCGGGTCTAGGGTGCATTTTCTATAAAAATCCTTTCCTGTGGCAGATTCGTGACCAATAGTTTTTGGCATGCCCGATGGGATAGACTTCTTCTGTCTCAAAAGATCCATAATCGGTGAGATTACCTATTTTATTGTTTCATACCCAGAGGTCTCAAGATTTCGATGAGCTATCTTGACCTCATAGCGAAGATTTGTAAGTTCATCTGGCAACTTTGCTGAGTTGAAGATCCGAATTTCTTGATTGTGGACGCCTGCCTTATCAAGCTAAAAAAATGTTCACTTGGTGACTCTGACTTAATGGCGATAGCCATGATCTCGCAGACCACTGCTATAATGGTGAGGGTTTGTCCTAGATGGGATGATCCTGGCCCTCTGAATCTCCAAATTTGGCATGAGATTCCCAAAGGTGCCCTGAAAGCCCTAAAAAAATATGATGGCACCGAGGGCATGGCTCTAGAGCATGTTGAAGATGTTGCTGCTTTGTCAACCATACATGATATAGTTCATGAAGATGTCATGATCAGACTTTTGGTTCTATCTTTGGAAGGAAGGGCATTGCAGTGGTACAGACTACTCAGGTGTCAAAGCATCAGTTCATGGGATGATCTAGCAGGAGCACTAATCAGAATATTTGATGAAGATCCCTTCAATGGCTCTCAGGATCCCTTTTAGCTCCTAATGTACATCATGAGAGCACCTCTAGAGAGCATCATAGACTTCAATGTCCGATTCTTGAGAAGTTGGAAGAGAATTCCAGAGAAGATCCAATCGACACCCACCCAAGCCCACCTCTTCTATGTTCGAGCTTTCCATTCTGACATAGGCCTCCTCTTGCTGCAATCAGGTGAACGAAGGTTCCCTCAAATATTTGAGGAAGCAGTGCGAGCGGAACAGCTTCTGCTCCTATCAGGAAAATTACCGTGGGAAGAAACTCCATCACCTTATCCGGTAGTTGTTGTTCCTATTTATCCAACATAGTATTCATCATGGCAGATCCCTTATACTGTGCAGAGACCTGAGATGCAGCTATGTGGAGCTCAAGAGGCAACTTTCATACAAGACCCACGATGGGCATATGCAAGCATTTTCCCAGCAATGAACAATATGGTTGCTTGCAATGTTTATCAGGAGATAAGCGAAGAAGAAGAACAGGCTCAAGTGGCAGAACCTGAGCACAAAGAGGGAATAACTATGCACAACATGCAAGCACTTAGTCAAAACCTGTTTGAGCATGCCTCATCAAGAGGAAGAGCCTAAAGAGATCCTGGAGAAAGTACTATTGTTGGACAATTTCTATGATCAGATCCAGGAGTTGGAAGAACCTGTTCTCAGTTCACAACCAGGGAACCCTCCAAGATGGTGGTATTGGCTTCAGTAATTACTACAATGGGTACCTACAAGAGATTTTCATGTGGAAAATTTCTTTGCTACATTATTTGTTGATTGCGTGGGTACTGATCTACAGGATAACTTGCCCATGTTTGCAACATGGAGAACTTTAGGAGGAGGTCATCCTAATTTCAAGGATCGACTCAAGTATGATCAGATCTGGTCAGGACACTGTCGATTTACCGGATAACCCTCTGAGACTGGGTTTTTGGTGGTGACATGCCAATCATGTCGTAAACTTGTGTACATAGTAAAAAAAAAAAAGTATTGTTTCCTTTATCAGCTTTGGCTCTTTTTGCATGCGAGCCATAGGTGCCTATTTTTTGTTTTGCTTTTTATTCTTCTATCCCAGCAGTTGGTGGCTTTCTAGAAATTTCTTCCTTCCCCTTCCCTTTTTCTTTCCTTCCTTTCTTCATTTTATTCCTTCTTCTTCTTCTTTTCTTTTGCAATAAAGAAAAAGCCACTGTTGTTGTTTCTTTTCCCCTTCCTGTTATTCTCGCTTCTTCTTATCCCTTTCTTCTAAGTTCTCTGTCATTTTTAGCATTTATCACAGTTTATCCATGGTTCACACCTTTCTCATCATTTATTCCACTTCCATTCCATCATCTCACTGTTCCATTTGCATTTCACCACCTACGCATCCGTAGGATCTCATTCCATTCATTTCCATTCCATGATCAGTTGAGCCAAATGCAGATTCTTTAAGTTTTAGTTATTCAGCAAAAGATGTTGTAGCAGTCCATCGAGATGAACCCCAGTAGCTAGCTTTCTGTTCTAACTTTTCATGACTTTGTTGCCCAATGGATTCAGGCCTGGGATTCTTGCATACAGCATAACTGTATACCCCGCGAGCCGCCAAGAATGTTGGCATTTTTGCCACATTTATTTTGATTGCTGATTATTCATGCTTAAGCTATTGCAATTCTAACTTCTCTACAGGTTTTCATGCAAAAAATGACTAAGTCCGAAAGTTGTCACGAAATCGCGACAAAAAAATAGCATGGAGAGCCAAGTCGAAAAATCGTCGCGATATCGCGACATGTCGCAAAATCGTGGGTCGAACGAGGAGAGAGAAAACAAACGCCAAATTATCGTGATTTCGTGACGTGTCGCAAAATTATGGTCAGCGTAGTCAACAACAACAGGTGGGAAAAACCATCGCGATATCGCGACATGTTAGATTTTCATGGTCAAAATGGTCAACGGAGGTGGTGAAGAAAAAAAGAAGGGGATGAAACTCAAAGTTGTCGCGAAATCGCGACACAATATGGCACAAGGCACATAAAGCAAAAGACATCGTGAAATCGCGATGCGTCTCATTTTCGCGACGTGGATGGGAAAAAAAAGTTTAAGGCATGAATACGTCGCGAAATCATGACAAAATATGGCATATAGCCCAAAAGGCAAAAGATGTAGTGAAATCGCTACATGTTCAGTTTTCGCAGTTCAGATAAAGAAAAGAGTCTAAGGCAGAATGGCATAGCGATATCGTGACACTTTTGAGAAAATGTTCAAGCAAGGCAAAGACGTCACGAAATCATGACAGAAAGTGAGACCAGTGAAGAATGCAAGCAGACGTCGTGAAATCGTGACACAGTGAGCAAAAAGAGACTAAGTGTCGAGAAATGTAGCGAAATCGTGCAGTGTTCCATTTTTGCGGTTGGCAAACAACAAAGTCCAAAGGAGGCAGAACTTGTAGCGAAATCGCGACATGGTGGAAGTTGAAGAAACACTAAGGCAAGAGTGTTGCGTTTTTGTGGCTTAGAAGCAGGGCCGTACAACATGCAAAAAAGTTGTAGCGAAATCACGACATGTTAGATTTTCATGATGTAAAAGCCAAGACTGAGCAGTGGGAAGATAATGTAGCGATTTCGTGCATTGTCTCATTTTTGCGACATGGAGAGAATGATGAAAGTGCCAACAGAAAGATGCAGCGAAATTGCACAATGTCATGTTTTTGCAATTTGATGCAGCAAAGAGAACAGAGAGATGAAGGATGTAGCGAAATCGTGCAGTGTCGCATTTTCACAGAAATAAAGCAGAGAAAGAGCATAATTGTACGAACGTTGCAAAATCGTGCAGCATTGTGTTTTTGTGGTGTAAGGTTGCGAAGGAGATAAAGAATCCTAATGTGTAGCGATTTTGTGACACGTTTGGTTTTCGTGGGTTCAAAGCGGCAGAAGTGTACAAAGTAGAAAGCAGTTTAAACGGTCCAATGCAGTTTTGTGATTTTTGATGATTCAAAGCACTCCAGAATTAAATGTGTTGCTGCTTTCCGATGCGGTCAAGGTAGAAGAATGCGCCCAAGCTACTAGAATTGAAGATTTCCAGTATTTTGAAGTTGCTGTTTGCGATTTTTCTAATGATTTTATGCACATTTTGAAGACCAATAATTTAATGAAAATGGCCAACTCTTCCTTATGGCATTTAATTTTTGATTGTTTCGAGGCTGTTTAAGGATATCATCTCCTTGTTTTCGTTGCATAATTTGTAGATCTCGAGGAGGTCCGTTTCATAGTTTTAATGCTGCACAGAGGCAAGACCTCTATAAATATCAATGTAAATCTCAAGAGCAAGTATCGGGAGTGAGAGATACTTTTGTTGAAAGCTTTTCAAGTACTTTGCATGAATATAAGACATTTGGCTCTTTGGTTTCGCAAGTGATTTTCTGTGTATTTTCCCTTCTGCATTTTGCATTCCTAATTTGTGCTCGGATATTTTATTTGCTGCTTAGTTTTAATTATGTATTGAGTTTTAACAATTGCTAGTAAGGGAGTGAGTTCTGGAATGTTATTTTGGAGGTCATCTGTGCAAGGTTGCGAGTGGATCACGTCATTGTCTTCTGTTATTTGTTGTTGTTGTACTTAGAGTTATTTGTTGTTGTTCTTTCCCGATCAGATAAATTCGGCCTACGGCCATATTTCTCGTTTCTTTCTACATCTTTACAATTTCTTTCCTGTAACTTTGATCTTAAAACAAACTTAGAATAGTAAGGGAACCAGCCCACTCTGGAGATTGGTCTGGGAGACATTTCTTTCTCCCAGCCTTTCAATGTTGGCCGGGTCTAGGGTGCATTTTCTATAAAAATCCTTTCCTGTGGTAGATTCGTGACCAATAGGAAGTTATTAACATCTTGTAAGATTCTATAATAGCCCTCAATATTACCGAAGTCAAGATAGTATCTTCTAATTTTGCTCCTAAAGCATTCATCTTTGACTACAGTTTTGCTACTTTGTAGAGGAATAGTTCTACTGGTTCTCTTGAATTCATATGGAGTGTATGAATTTTTTTTTGAAGGTTTAGAATAGTCGATTGATTATTGCCTTAAAAAATGGTAGAAAGTGCATCCCATGCATATTTACCATTTTTAGCTTCACTTATGTGAGGTTGGATCTCATCAGTAGTAGCTAGAAGAATCAACATGATAAGATGATTATTCTTTTTATCCCATGCTTTCTGATCTGCTCCTGTTGATGTGGGTCTTTTTTTAGTGCCATAAACTAAATCTCATATTTCCTCTATAGTAACTATGGATTTCATCTTAGTTTTCCATGTTGAATAGTTAGGACCTTTAAGCAATTGTGTATCATTTAGGTATTTGTTGATAGTTACCATGATGAAGGTTCTAGAATTTGCACCAAGATGATCTTTATTTCACTCTTAATTGGTATTTAATGGCACCTGTCTGAAAACTCTTCTTGAAGAAAATTCATCAGTTTGAGGATATTTAAGCCAAACAAATAAGAAGTAAAAGAGAATTCACTCAAAAATATATTTAATGGCACCTACCTAAAAATCCTCTTGAAGAGGAATAATCAGTTTGAGGATATTGAGCCAAACAAATAAGAGTGAATTTTTAGGGTAGTATGGAGAGAATATCAATTTTTAAAATGGCTTATACTTGTGCAAATGAATTACACAAATTATTGTGAAATTTTGAGGTTTTGAGTGCTCTTTATTTTAATGACTTATAATTGCAAATAATAACAAATTAAATGTAATAATCAATCAAAGAGTGCCCAAAATTTTTTTATCACTTAGGTGTTGGATGCAACAAAAAATGCACCTAATTTACCAATTTGTAATAAAGGTGTCGAGTAATATCGAAAATATACCTTTATCACCAAATTTTACAACAAAATTTTGATTTGTGTTGTGCACAAATCTTATATTTTATGTCTCATATTTTTTTCCAATTTTGCAAAGATTTTGGCATAAAAAAATTGCCTTTCCTTTTTGTGTTTGCAAAATTAACAAGTTTTGATTTTTAAGTGCTTCTCACTTTGTGTTACAATTTTGCAAAGAACTACAATTTCTTGTCTTCCTCCCTTTGTTTTTCAAAATTAACAAAATAACACTCCTTTCAAGTCAAGTAGACACATGACCCAGTTTGAAAGGCTTTTCAAAACCAATCGATACATGACTTGGTTTTAGTGGACCCAAGGTCTTCAATCTCTTCTCGATTTTACAAAAAATATAATGTGCAATTTTTATTTTTATATTCCTCCTTGGAGAAAAAAAATGCACAAATTTGATATTTGAACTAACCTAGCGTGCCCACAATTTGAGCTTTGAACTAACCTAAAGTGCCCATAATATTACTATAACAAAATGAGGACCCACAAGGGAGAAACTAGTCTTACAAATAAAGGAAGAGCCAAAAGGGGAGATCCCATAGGGAAGATCTCAATCAAACAAAAAGCAAGAATAGAGGGGTGGTCCCAAGAGGGAAACCTCTACCAGAACAAGACCAAAGGACTACAACATTAATCTTCAACATTTGCGTTTGGAGTACCATCAACTTCCTTGAAGAGAGTCTTGAGGTGGCCATGGATTTCGTACATAACATTTGTTGCTTGATTGTAGAGACCACACCATATTGGATGAGTTAGCAGCCCCTAACAAGGCGACCACTGTGCTCGAAATATGGTTGAGGATATAATTTTGAAGGATAGTTGTTGATAGAGGATCAGTGCACTCAAGCATTGGCTTCTTGGGGGAAATTGCCTTACTAGTCTTTCTAGGGGAAGGCATCTATATATTTAGCTTTTTGAGATGAGGGGAATCACAGATGTAAGTTGGGCTGGGATTGGTATTGGCATTGGATGATGAGTACCTAATAATTTGATGTTTGAACTCAAAATCAGTAAACATAGACCTCTCTTTGATCTCAAAACCAAGGGTTTGCTTCAGGATTTACGAGGAAAAATCAGGGTCATTATCATCGCTGGGTACCTCATGGATAAGAGTTTCATGACTATGGTTTTTAGTGGGTTTAGGTGGGCTAGGGAAATTGGAAATTTGGGTGGGATTGGGAGGGGCAGGGCAGGTAGTGACCATAAATTTATTGGTGTAGAACTTGAGAGTATGCTTGTACAACATAAGATGCAGATCCTGATGGATGGGATGAGTGGATTTCCTATTTCTAACATTGTTAATGGACAACTCAATGGGAATATATAATCAGAGATTTTGATCTTTTTTATGCCCCTGATATGGTTGAGGAAGGCTAAATGGATATGAGTAAATCACTTTGATTTACAAGTGATTCACTTGAATTGATAGCTCACTAATAAAATGTGTTCTAAAAGCGAATCACTCTAATTTGCAAGAAAATCACTTGAAATAGATATTTTTTGGAAAATTGTTGAATTTTTTAGATTTTCACCTTGATTTTTCATGTTTTGACCTCGAGATTCTATTTCTATAGTTAAAATCATATCAATATGTTATCTAAATCTTATAAAGTAGGAAAAGAACATCTATTGGTGGACAGAGTTACATTTCAGCAAAGGAATGCAAAGGGAAAAAGAAAAGAATAAAATCTTACATGGGTGAATCAAGAGGGGGAATTTGAATGAGCCCTAGTATCCAATCATGTCTCATTGAATGGAAAGAGCCCTACGACCATCCAAATCAACTAAGGATTCATGCCACACCAAATAGATTATTTGAGCTAGCAAACAAACTACTTGACCACCTAAGCAAAACTTACCATTGCTAATCAATATCCTATGGTGACTCATACCAACCCCCTTTACCAAATTCTAGTTGATGTAAACAATCTAAAAAATAACCCACTCTTCTTTCATCAACTTTACAAGTGGACCACAACTTAAAATACATAAAATATACCCCATACTGGTATACCTCCAACAAAAATCCCACTTAGATTTAGTCCATCTAACACTTTCAATGTTCCTCTAGTTTAAACCTTAGCCTTGATAGGATCATTAGTACTAAACCTAAACCTTTCCAAAAATATGCAAGCGATATATGGACAAATAAGGTCATAGGTTTTTGAAGGAAACACCCAAGGATTAACACCACCTATAGCCAATCAAGCGCAACATATTGTGCAAGATTCATCTCCTCAAGATCAAAATGTCCAATAATTAGGGTTGAAAAATACCCTTTTGCAATAAAATTTTTAAGCACATCCAAATAAGTAGTGGGTCTACCTATATCTACCACGTCAATATCTATTGTATTACTCTTACTACCTATACCCTCCCTTACACCTATACCAACCCTTGGGCTCTATAATGTATCATCCTCATCAATAGTATAGCTAGCCCCCTCCACAACAAAATAATATTGGTGCACTTTCTAGACCTCAAAGCTAACTTCCTGATTGGACTTATCAAGGTCCCTTAAATCTATTGTGCTACTCACATATTCCCTTGGTTGCTATGAAATATTTACCTATCTTTTATGGGAATGGAAACAGGACTATATTGGATCATCTCAATGAAATGTCTACTCCTAAGTCAATTCATCGCATTCAAGAGGACATAATGGTAAATTTACTAATATCCACTTTACATGATAAGACTGCATTATGGTATAGGGGATTGCAAAATAATACTAGTAGCTAATTATACATCAATAGTTGAACATTTTATGCATAGGTTTGGAAGTATAGGAAATGGGTATTCAATTTTTTTTAATTAAATACCATACAAAGAACCCATAAAGCAAATATCCATGATTTCATACTTGACTCTTGAGAAATTTAAGTTTAATTCCATAAAACACATAATGCCAAATGAAGAACAAGAATTACCATACTATATCTAAGGTTTACAATATGATTTAGTATTAATGGTTTGTAATGCTAACCACTATACACTAGTTGTAGCATTTAAAGAAGTAGTAAGAGGTAAAGATATTCTCATTAGAGTAGGGAAAATACCCCCTACCCTACTAATGGCCTGTGCATCCTAAATTTAGCAAAACACCCCTACACCTCTTACAATACCTAATTTCTCTCCCAATTTGACACCCCATTCAAATAACTTCCTCCATCCTTCTCATCTACCATACATATTTACTCATCCATGCAATAATGCTTCATCCACAATAGATTTTTAGCCTCAACTTCTAGCCCTCCTTGATCTATATAATTTGGGTAATGATCCCAACAACAAATTCATAATGAACAAAATTTTAGAGGTGATTAAGACCCTGGTAAACTAGAATATTTCTACAAAAAAATAGTGACAAAAAAATTTAAAATTAACAGTCACAAAAGGTACCATATTTGATAAAATATCAGGTTCCACATTAGGTGCTAACCATAGAGTGATCCAATTTTATAATCATATGGTCAATAGAAATATATAAGTAGAACCAATGTGGTACATACCTGGCAATGATTGATATTATCTTGGTAAATACATGAGCATCATCACACATTCCTATACTATACAATACACTCAAAAATTCCAAGTTCAACAAGTTGCTACCACTGGCCATGTTACTTCCATAGTAAATTTTGCTATATATTATAAACCTTAGGGTGCACAATCAACACCTACCTTACCTAACACTAGTAATTAAATAAAAGCAATTTTTAGTATCAATGAAATGGATGAAGATTTACCTTTCAAAATCAATTCTATATTTACCAACCAATAGGATGTAGAAACCAAGGGAAATAGGAAAATGGTCATAGAGTACTTAGTTGACAAACATACCAATACTAAAAAGGGGATGATGGTCCTTAGAAAGGGAATATCCCCTTTACATTTAAATAATAAAGGACCAATCACTAATAAATAAGAGAAACAAAAGGAGAAAGAAAACATAGGAGGTGAAGCTACAAAACCACCTCAAAATGAGGTTCGAAAAACATCCAAAAATAAAAGCCAAAAATGTTGACAAAGGGAAGAAACCCATAGTAAATAATGGGGGAAGAGAAATAGTAAATAAACCAACTGAAAGGGAAGGTGATAAATGAAAATATTTTCTACAAAGATGTTAGCTTTGGTAATGTTTAATATGTAAAATAACCACAAGATGTAAAGTCCAAAAATTAAAATAACATACTTTTGTAATAACTCTAAAATATGCTATTAATAGAAACTCGCAAAAATATGGAACTAATCTACTAATGCATGCTATGATCAATGCACCTTCGATACCCATTACAATACTTTATCACATATATATAACAGTATGTGACTTTTCATATGGTGCACTCTTGACCTTCACACTTCTAGACTATTCAACTCCCTATTCTACCCTATTCTGTGGACTCATGTACTAATGTGTACATTTACATTATTGAATATTATGCACACTTGTGTATTTATTATATTACATAAAGTAAATCCTAATCTAAGACATGTACCAAATAATGTAATATACTCCAACACCCCCCGTATTACATTATTTGGTTAATATGGTTCTTCAATATTTTATTGGAACTTGCGCTCTTATTCATTTTCCTCCTTGTTTGTATCCCGATAAAGCAAATGATTAGTATCTTCATAAAACACAACTAATAATGCTTTGGATTCATGTTATTATGTAGCCTCTTCTAATTCCTATATTTCTTGGACCAAGTTACCCTTTTGATTTCCTTATCTATTCTAATAGAAACAACTTTTGTGATGTCATGATTAACCTTTGTAGATTTCTAAATTTCTTAATCATATGTTGATGTCAAATACCTTATATCTCCAAAATTAGAAATTTAGATAAATTATATTTGTAATTTTATAAGTCTAATTTTATGTAGAATCCCTTATTACTCTAATTAAATTGCAAATATCCCAAAATTATTTTGTAATTTCAAATTATTTAAATTACAAAACCTTGCAAATACTTCTTTAATATATTTCTTCCAAATTTTAATATTCAATAATATATCTAAGATTAAATATCTTGCAATTTCCAATTTTTACATTAATCTATCTTTAAACTTACGTATGCTCTTATCTCTCTTAATCCACTACTATGAGTAAAATTAATAAAGTGAATTACCTCCACTTTGAAATTGGTGATTTTCTGGTCACCTTGACCTTCTCTCTGCAAGTTTTCGACTACATACGTCTCTCAATGGTGCTTCACCCACAAGTTCAATATCTAACTCATTCATTGGCTTTTTGGAGAAATAATTTCTCCCACCTTAGCTTTAATCAACCTATACACTAATGTTAGATTCATTGTGTAACTTATTAAATTCTAAATATTCTCCCTTTACTACATCCAATCGATGGTAATCTTCGCACACTATACTCTACACTACTCTGCCATCTTCATTAATAGACTTCTTCAATGTTTTGGTGCCTTTAGGAGGATGTTTCCTTGATTAGGTATGAAAAGACATTTGACCTTCTGATTTATTCTTACCAATTGATGTACTAGGCACTAGACCTTTCACGTTCCTACCTTGTATGTGCCACTTGATACTCCAACTCTTCCACTACACTTGCAAGATGTTTTCCTTTCCTGGTGGATGGTATTATGACAATGTGTGTTACTTGTAATGCTTCTTTAACGCTTCCCCAATGTTCAAAAACATGGTGCATGCATGCAAAATATTGCTTCTACATAAAACAACACTATTCCAAAATCATTTCATTCCATGTTTTAATACATTTAACTCAACGTATTATTGCACTCACTTTTCACAATAGTAAGCTTCTACTTCAAGGAAAAACATCTACTATTCTTTTATGCTTTTAATAGTGGATTTGTTTTTTAAATATGTTCAATGCTATAGAGATTTTATATGTTTCTATGATGGTGTGGAGCTTTTATCCATGTCTCTTCAATGGTGTAGAGTTTGATCACTTTCCCTCCTTAGAGCAATGGGAACACTCCTTTTGAGTGGTGATTCCTCTTTCTTTTTTGAGTGGCGATTCTTCTTCTATGATGATGCATTCTCAAAAATGCCTCTTGACACTTGTGCTCATCCAAGATGCTTATGCACATCCTAGTGTCTTTAGACACTTAGAAATTTTTCCAAAATTTTAACCCTTGTTTTGTCTTCACTTAGCTTAATCTATTGCTTTCAATTTGCTTCAGTAAATATGCATTGCTTAAAGACTATAACATATCATCCATTAAAAATTCTATGCACTTTTTATTTCTCCTTCATTTTGCTACTTTTTCTTGCAAATATTAAGGTGTAGATACTACTAACACCTTGGTTTAAATAACTCCTTTAAGTTCTTAATTTTTAGATTCCAACTAATGTAATGTAGATCACAAATAATAATATGGTGCTTCTTAAAACTTGATGTAATGTTCAAATAATAAACTTGTATTACACCAATATTATAACTTGTATTACATACCTTTCTATTATTTTCTAGCCAATATCTTTGGTGAACTGGTTCACCCCTGAATGTAATATGAATTTTGTAAGCTTTGTATCTTCACTAAACTTTAACAATTTTTTATCTCTAATTGCTACCCAAATTTCTCTTTTTTTATTTGCTAAACAAAACTTCACACAACTATCCCAAAAATCTCCAAATCTCCAACTCTTTATCTCCCTCAAATGCTATCCATAAAATCTATTTTTATGGCTTTTATTCTATTTAAAATCTATCTTCATAAATACTGAAACTAGAAACTATTAATGATTCCACAAATGGTGTTCATAAACCTAAAACTCTATAGTTATCTCCTTCCTTATTTCATTGTATTAAACCTGCAATAAGAGTCTCTAGAGTGCTATCTTTTATTGTTGTCTACACACCTTCAATATCCTATCTATGGGAACTCTAAAATCTGCCCAAATATTCTCCAAAGTGTAGCTCTAGGATACCTTCAATATACTCTCTTGCAACCTTTCAATATCTACTCTAAAACTTGAAATATTCTCCTATCAAGTCAGTCTTCAAAAATGTGTGGTTGTACTCAAATTCCTAAAACCTTGGGCTCTTCTATCGACTCTTCTCCAACAATCTCCTTGTCGAATTATGACTTCAAAAAAATCTCCTATGTTGTCCACTTTATCAAGAATCTGAATGTCTTAAGATATTTGAATCCTTTCTCCAAGATTTTGTAAACTTCTTGCCAAACACTTCTTCCTTTTGGGATTGTTATGATATGACGATAATTTTCCCAAATAAAAAAAATCTCCTTGCTCGTAATATCTTGTTACAAATTGTATTCGAATATCATCCATTGGTAACTTTTGCAAAGTTACTATTCTTTGCTTGCAATATCCTACTTCTCACTTTCTCCAATATGTCTTCAATGGATGCTTCTCCAAATATACAATAAGGTTTTCTCTATCATTCTTCTTCTTCTCTAAAATATCTTGAGATCACTTCTCTTGGGTCTTCTACTTCTATAACTCTTCAACTCCTCTCTGCGATTCTTCAACTTCTCTTCTTTAATCTCTACTAAAACCTTTTCCTAGTTTCTTCAGTCTCCCACCTATGGAAATTCTACAATGAGATCACTCTACTAGATCTCCAAAGTTTTCTATTCCCAATCTCTTGAATCTTAGAAGTATTTTGCTCTTCGAATATGCAATAGAACCTATTCTTAGTGTAAACAGTGAAAACAACACCCAAATAATGAAATATTAACACAGGCAATGATAATGAAATAAAATGTTTTTTGTATTAAAATGATGTGGAGCCTTGATCTCCTTTTACAATTATTTATCACAAGTCGCAGGGGTCTTATTACAAAAGAATAATTTCTTGTTGTCTTTGAATTACAATCAACATGAAAAGGGTACAAACCCTTCGTTGGATCTAACTAAATAGCTGGTGTTTGTGTTCTCTCCTGCTACAATAAAGTAGTGGAGTGGGCTTATGTATCCTACCCGAGACACTCTCTTCATTGCAACAACCTTCAATGATCTATAACCTGCACATAACCAACAAACAAAAGTTAGTAGCACCTATTGATATATATATATATATATATATATTAAAAATAGACTACAAACCCTAAATAAAATATTTGTAGAAAATGAAGTAAATATGCAGGAAAACATAAACAATAAAATCCATTGCATTTCCAATACTTGACCTTGATCTATGCTCTTGAGGGTTTGAAGTGTTGTTGCATAGAAGCCCAAAAGTGTCTGCATAATGTCATGCAAATGTTCAAGTTCTTGATAACTCATGTCCTCTATTATTCACAAAAGTAAATAGTATTTTATAACCCCTTTAGTAAATATTAGGGTTTTTACAGTGGCAATGAGTGGCTAAGATTAAATCTTGATGATCAGTTGAGATTGCAATTTTAATGAACGATAAGGATTGCAATTAATGAGCAACAAGAATTTCCACATGGCACACTATGATGGAGTTTTTATGAATGGATCAAATTTATTTACATATAAATATAAATATACAAAATATTTATATTTATAATATATATATATATATATATATAACGAATGATGAATGACTAGAATTTGGTGTCTACAAATACCCCTTTTTGTACTGTGTTGTGTGAAACATGATGTAGTGCAAAAACAAGAGACACATGGGATGGATAAATGTACTCTTTTTTCTCAATGTGCAAGGAGAATGATTTTGAAGAATTTTATTTTAGCTTACCCCCTCAATTGGCAAATGGGTGAAGAATGAAACCCATGATCCAATTGGCCAAATATGAATGATGAAAATAGGTGTATGTGATGGATGCAGATGTTGAAAATTAAGATCAAGTTGGTTATCCCAAGTTTGAGGTGGTTCTATGCTATCAAAAATTTACCTTTTGGTATCATTGAAATGCAAAAATTATGAATAAAGGAACCAATCACCCTAGGATCTTGCTATCCTAGTGATTGTATCAAATTCCTTAATGCAAAATGATGAAGTAAGATTTTTTCGTGTTTGTAACCCCACGAAGAGGGTGTCAATGACAACCTTGGGTAAATTAGCTTGAACACAATCTCACTCAAGAAATTAGGGACCTAATTGATTTTGTTTTGATTATGATGAGGCGATATGATGTTGTTGGATGTAATAATATGTTGATTTGATGATTTTTGAACAAGTGTATTTATGGTGAGATGCTCATCCTACCAGATTGCATGGATGACAAATCACTACAACCGTCGGGTGACTAGAGTAAATCACTAGATATAAGGTTCACTTGAGATGATGATGATATGAGATGATGATTTGAATGCATGGTGTTGATTTGAAGGGTTTTTACAATATTTGAGAGTTATTTTTCATTCATTCTTGTATTTGAGATTTTGGAGTGTGCATTTGAGAGTGAAGAAGAGTGAGAGTGTTTTGTGATGGTGATGGAGGTATTTGGTGCTACAACTAGATTTGATGGGTGAGTGACGAAGGTAAGTGGTTCTAGCCTTCTCATTTTTTTTTGCAATGTTTTTTAGTTTTATTTTATTTTTTTGGAGTTGGCGATGTATATGTGGATGATGATATGAATGCATAATGAAATGATGTATATGGATGAAATGATGATGTATGTATGGTATTATGTTGTAATGATAATTCATATAAGTTTTAGACTCTTGCTTTGACCAAATTTATATTTATAACCTAATTAGGGGCACCAATATATAATAGTAAACATATGAAGTTGACCTAAGATGCAATGGTAATATGGGATGGAAATCTATGATTATTTTTGAAAGAATCAAACATCCTAGTGACCTCAAGCAAATTGATCTCCCAAATCTAAATTTCTCAAGGACCAAATGTGTGTGCAATGAAAGTTCATTTACCAATCATGAGCATGGTAATGACTCAAGCCAATTGAGAACCAATGTGTGTGTGAATGGTGAGTTCATTTACCTATCTTGAGTAAAGTGAGATTAATCCAATCAAGAAGAAAACAAAAAAACTAGCTTATCCTTATGTGCGATCAGAGGTCTCTTAAAGAGAGACATGTTGCCATTCATGAGCGTACTCCACTACCAGTCAAGAATCTATAGCCTCAGTGGATATTAGCTCAATAATCCAAAGATATGATATTTAATCTTTGGGGAATAAAACTATATAACCATATGGATGGAAGTGTAATCCTATAATTAATACTTGAGGACCTATTTTATGGTTTGTAAAAGAGTTAAAGCTTTGGTAAATTAGATTCTCAACTGAGGTGTGATGATAATTTTACCCTATCCTTACTACTCACTCTTTTATTTTGAAGTGTTGTAAGTGGTGAAAACCACTATTTTCATTGTTATTTTGGACTATGTGCATGATGGGACAAGCAAGAAAACTTTTTGCTTTCAAATTTCAACCTAATGATGGTGTCATCCCTTTTTGACGCAAGATGTCATTAATACATGTGAAATATATTTTTGTTCACAATTGGTAAAGTTAATTCCCAAAACTCAAGATTTTATTAGAGGAGAAGTGTGTTTTGGTCCAAGTCAAAACTTAATGTTCGATTGAGGTTGTTTGAAACACTAGAAATTACTAATTGATTGAAAACAAGGTGCTAAGGTGTTTTTATTGCAATTTTTTCTCTTTTTTTTATGGATGGAAAAATAGAACTAAAGCTCGATAGATGGAAATATGTAACTAATGCTATACCGAAAGTGCCCCTGATTAAGGCAACAAGACTCTTTAGACTAATAATTATTCAAACTGATCTGAATGACAATTAACATGATAGACGTCATGAATGGATGCAAATGGGATGAATGTAGTGAAATGTGTGAATGGATGCAAGAAATGCAATGTTAATGAAATTATTTATTGTTGTTTTATGATGATTTTTTGATGTGATGTTTAATGACGAGGAAGGTGAAATACCTTAAGCACCCCCAATTTATTGATTGTTTTATTGGGGAAGTTGTGATACCTTGAAATTTTGATCGAGGTACACAATTACAGAGAAGAAAAAAAATAGTTCTGATTTATTCAATATACATGAGAGAATTACTGTTACAACAGAATTTACAAAAATATATTATCGTTCACAAAATTTTCCAGCCCTTGTGCATGCCTCTGTTCTCCTTTTTAAAGGTTCTCAGGTGACGCTTCATTTCCAGCTGGTGGCCCTTCGTTTCCTCTTCCAGAACCTTTCGTTTCGTCTTCCCGTGCCGCTTCGTTGTCCTGGTATTCGAAACGTCTGCCTTTCCGACTCTTCGTCTTCGGCTTTCCCTTCGGGCACGAAAATATGACAGGTCACGATATCGTGACACCTTTCGGTCTCTGGCCCCTTCTCTGTCCTTGCACCACGAAAATACGACATGTCGCGATATCGCGACAGTTTCGCTCCTTCGCTCCATCTTCCTGCTTTCGGGTCGCGAAATCGTGACATGTCACGAAATCGTGACATCTTTGTCTTTCGTACGCTCTTTCTACTTTCGGGTCATGAAATCTGACATGTCACGAAATCGTGACATCTTTGTCTTTCGTACGCTCTTTCTGCTTTCGGGTCATGAAATCGTGACATGTCACGAAATCGTGACATCTTTGTCTTCCGTACGCTCTTCTGCTTTCGGGTCGCGAAATCGTGACATGTCACGAAATCGTGACATCTTTGTCTTCCATACGCTCTTCTGCTTTCGGGTCACGAAATCGCGACATGTCACGAAATCGTGACATCTTTGCCTTCCTTGCCTCTCCTATGAAACCTGTCGCGATATCGCGACAGTTTCCCTACTAGCATCTTTCTCCATTTTTGTGTCGCGATATCGCGACACCTTTTATGTCGCGAACATCTTTTCCTGCTGACTTCTTCCTTCGTTTTGTGTCGCGATATCGCGACACCTTTTATGTCGTGATATCGCGACATCTTTTCTGCCCACGTCCTTTGTCTTGTTTTGGTCGCGATATCGCGACACCTTTTATGTCGCGATATCGCGACATCTTTTCCAACGTCCTTTGTTAAAAACATAGTCGCGATATCGTGACACTTTTCAACACTTAAACATTTTTGTTTTTTTTTGTTGATGCAAGATTGCAGTGCTGCCCTGGATGCTCCTGCATCAGACACCCGGGGTTGATTTGAGAAGTGATCCTCACTTCTGAACTATTAGAGGAAGACCCAAGCGATCCACCTCCATTTTTGTCAGCCAAGTTGCATCTTCTGCCGGTCTGCCCTTCCACTTGACCAAATATTCAAAATACTGTCTGTTTCTGGTACTTCTGCCTTCTCTTGTGTCCAGTATTTCCTCTATCTCATCTGTGGTTGGAGTAGATGCTTGGAATACTCCACAACTCCGCACTTGGTGTCTCACTACTATCCCCTTCATGGTATTTCACCAAATCTAAAATATTAAACACGGGTGATATGTTTAACCCACTTGGCAATTCTACTTCATACGCATTGCTTGAATCCCGTTTTGCTAGGATTCTGCACGGTCCAAACTTCTTCATCTTTAGTTTGTTATAGGTTTTAGCAAGAAATCTTTCTTTTCTCAGATGGACCATCACTTCATCTCCCACTTTGAATTCCTTAAACCATCGCTTCTGGTCTACTTTCATCTTATATTGCGTATTCATTTTAGCAATATGCTTCTTCACTTCTTCATGCAAGTTCTTCAGATGCTCTACAAAATCCTCAGCCTCGGCATTGCACTTTTCCCCTGTATTCAGCTTCCTTAACTCAGAAACATTTCTTGGACTGCTTCCATATATTATCTGAAATGGAGATTTGTTGGTACTCTTGTTGACAGAATTGTTATATGCAAACTCCGCCTGTGACAAAATCAGATCCCATCCTTTGGGCTTATCTCCTATCAAGCACCTCAATAGGTTACCCAAACTTCTGTTTACCACCTCTGTTTGCCCATCTGTCTGTGGGTGGTATGCTGAACTGAATTTCAAATCTGTCTTTAGTTTCTTCCACAGGGTTCTCCAGAAATACCCAACAAACTTGGTATCTCTGTCGGAAATGATACTCTTCGGTAGACCATGCAGTCGTACCACCTCTTTGAAAAACAAACCTGCAATATGAACTGCATCATTAGTTTTCTGACAAGGGATAAAATGTGCCATCTTTGAAAACCTGTCAACTACCACAAATATGGAATCATTTCCCCTCTGTGTCCTTGGTAGACCAAGAATGAAATCCATGCTGACATCTTCCCATGGTTTCTCTGGTACAGGTAACGGCTGATATAATCCGGTGTTCTGTCTCACACCTTTCGCCATCTGACAGACTCTACAGCTCTGCACAAATTTTCGCACATCTTGCTTGCAGTTGCGGCCAATAATAATTCTCGCTCACAAGGGCAATGGTCTTATCTCGACCAAAGTGCCCAGCCAATCCTCCACTGTGTTTTTCTTTGACTAGGTTTTCCCTCATGGAACTTCTTGGAATGCATAATTGGTTTCCTCTGAACAACATTCCATCTTGGATCAGAAAATCCAACCACTTGGTTCTGTCCAAGGTAACTGGTGCCAAGCAAGCCTTCCAGGCTTCTGCAAAATCGGGATCTTCAGGGTACAAACCCTTCAATTCATCAAATCCCAACACTTCCACCTTCATTTCTGTCAGCAAACTCTGCCTTCTACTCAAGGCATCTGCAACTCTGTTGGACTTTCCACTCCTGTGCTTCAACACAAAGGAATAACTCTGTAGAAACTCAACCCACTTCAAGTGCCTCTGGTTCAGTTTTCCCTGGCTATTTATATACTTGTAAGGCCTGATGATCAGTATATAACACAAACTCTTTTGGCAGCAAATAATGTCTCCACTTCTTCAGGGCCTGAACTATAGCATAGAACTCTTGGTCATACACTGAATACTTCTTCCTGGCCTCATTGAGTTTCTCATTGAAGTAAGCAACAGGCTTGCCTTCTTGACTCAGCACAGCTCCTATGGCACTGCCACTGGCATCACAGTCCACCTGAAATACCTTGTTAAAATCTGGAAGTGCTAAAATAGGTTGCTCGGTGACCTTCTTCTTCAACATATCAAAGCTCTTGTCTGCTCCTAAGGTCCACTTAAAGTCTTTCCTATCCCCTCTCATTGTTTTCGTAAGGGGTGCACAAATACTGCTAAATTTTTTGATGAATTTCTTGTAAAAATTGGCTAGACCATGAAATGATCTCACTTCAAAAGTGCTTCTTGGAGTAGGCCATTCAATGATAGCCCTCACCTTTTCTGGGTCCATTTTTAGACCTTCAACTGAGATGACAAATCCCAGGTATACCAACTCCTTCTTCACAAAATTGCACTTCTTCAAGTTGATCAACTGTTCTTCCCTCAACTCCTCAAAAACCCTCCTGATATGCATCAGGTGCTCTTCCAGGGTTCTGCTGGAATATCAAAATGTCATCCAAATAGACAATAACAAACTTGCCTAAAAACTCCTTCAACACTTCATTCATCAACCGCATGAATGTGCTTGGTGCATTGGTTAGTCCAAATGGCATGACCAACCACTCATACAAACCTTCTCTGGTTTTGAAAGCAGTTTTCCACTCATCTCCTTCTCTGATCCGAATCTGATGGTAGCCACTCTTCAGGTCAATCTTGGTGAAGTACTTGGCTCCACTCAAACAGTCCATAATATCGTCCATCCTTGGCAATGGAAATCTGTATTTGATGGTGATCTTGTTGATAGCTCGAGAGTCTGTACACATCCTCCACTCTCCATCCTTCTTTGGTGCTAGTACTGCAGGTACTGCACATGGACTCAAGCTTTCTCGAATCAGCCCCTTTTTCAACAACTCATGGACTTGCCTGCTCAGCTCCTCACTTTCCACAGGAGTCATTCTATGGGCTGCCTTGTTGGGTAAACTAGATCCAGGTACCAAATCAATATGGTGACTGATCTTCCTCATCGATGGTAAACCCTCAGGCACATTGTCTGATATAATGTCTAGAAATTCTTCTAACAGGCGTTCGACCTCTGCTGGAACATCTGTGTACTGTTCTTTCTTAATAGTAGGGATTAATGCATAACACATCGAATCCCTCTTCAGGCCATCCAAAAACTGTCTGCCATCCACCAGGCAGATTCTGGCACTACTGCAGACTTTCTCATCCACTTCTTTCAGTGGCTTCAATTTGTGACGTACTCCATCCTTTGTCAGAGAGTACGTATTTGCATGCCCATCATGCACTGCACGTCTATCAAATTGCCATGGTCTTCCCAATAGCAAATGGCAAGCATCCATCGACAAAACATCACACAGGACCTCATCTTGGTAATTCCCAATGTGAAATTTGACCAAACACTGTTCACTGACAAGCGCTCTGTGGTCTTTCTACAACCACGCAATCCGATATGGATGCGGGTGCTTCTTCTTCCCCAATTTCAACTTAGTAACCATCTCTTCTGAAACTAAGTTGTCTGTGCTACCATTATCAATGATAACATTGCAGACCTTCCCTGCACATTTGCACCTTGTGCGAAACAGACTCTTCCTCTGTTCTGGTTCTTTTTCGTCATTCAACAGTGCTCTTCTCGTCATCAACACTTCTCCTCCTTCTGCTTCTTCAGAGTGTTTTGACTCTGCACCTTCATCTACCACAGCAGCTCTGGCATGACCCTCAGGTCTCTTGTCCGTCCTTTCTTGGTGTTGAGGACACTCGTATGACCGATGTCCCTCTTCTCCACACTGGAAACAGGTTCCACGGAATACCCCTCTTCCATACCCACGTCCAGGTCTACCTCTTCCTCTCTGGTAGCCATTGTTCTGATCACGCGGGCGGTAGGTATTCTCCTTTTTCTGTTCCTGGGGTTTGCTTGTTTCCCCAGTCTTCTTCTGGTCTCTGTAATTTCCTCCATCGGTTCTTCCACCACGATCCCTTCCTCTCTGTTTGCCTTCAAATCTTCGGTTCAGTTTCTCTTCAACCTTTAAGGCCAATTGATACGCATCTTCTATGGTGGCTATTTTGATCAAGCTGAGTTCTTCCTGAATGTTCATTCTCAACCCATTGATGTATCTGGCTACTTTCTCCTTATTAGCCCCTGAATGGCCAGTTCTGATGGAGATCTTGTAGAATTCTTCTATGTATTCTTGGACAGACTTGCCTGACTATCTCAAAATTTGCATCCTCCTCAACAGATCCAACTCGTAATCTATGGGAATAAACTGTCTCTTTAGTTTCTCCACCATTCGGTCCCATCTGGTTATCTTTTCTTTTCCATTTTTATTTCTTTCGAGTTGTACTCCTTTCCACCATAAACTAGCATGGCCTTTCAATTTTGCTTTTGCAAATTTTATCCGGTCTGGATCTGCAACCTCCTCATACTCAAAGTATTCCTCCATATCGTTGATCCAATCAATCAACTCTTTCGGGTTGAGATTCCCAGAATAGGTAGAGACATCAAACTTCGGCCTCTTCCCGGCCTGAGATAGGGCTTTCAACAATCTGGCTTCAGAAGGATCCAATGTTTCTTCATCATCTGATGGATCATCAGTTACCCAGGCTTCATCGTCACTCTGGTCTTCTCCTTTTGGCTCAACCCCTCTTCGCAACTCTTCTTGCAGGGCTTGCACTTGCCTCTGCAACGCTCTGAAATCTTCTTCAGGCACTACATTTCTCCCATGACCATGGTTCTTTCATGGAGGCATTCTGCTCACTTCTCTCGCAAGTCTGAATCGATCCTGGTGCAAACTGCCTCACGTTCGGTGCTCTGTTTACATGCTTCAGGGACCTTAAACTTCTCTCTTCTCAGAACCCTTCCACAGATCCTGGCGCAAGCTGCCTCACTTTCGACGATCTGCTCACACACTCAGGAACTCCTGCTCTGATACCACTTGATCGAGGTACACAATTACAGAGAAGAAAAAAATAGTTTTGATTTATTCAATATACATGAGAGAATTACTGTTACAGCAGAATTTACAGAAATATATTATCGTTCACAAAATTTTCTAGCCCTTGTGCATGCCTCTGTTCTCCTTTTTAAAGGTTCTCAGGTGACGCTTCATTTCCAGTCTGGTGGCCCTTCGTTTCCTCTTCCAGAACCTTTCATTTCATCTTCCCGTGCCGCTTCGTTGTCCTGGTATTCGAAACGTCTGCCTTTCGACTCTTCATCTTCGGCTTTCCCTTCGGGCATGAAAATATGATAGGTCATGATATCACGACACCTTTCGATCTCTGGCCCCTTCTCTGTCCTTGCATCATGAAAATATGACATGTCACGATATCGTGACAGTTTCGCTCCTTCGCTCCATCTTCCTACTTTCGGTCGTGAAATCGTGACATCTTAAATCCTCTTTTTTTTCTTCTGTCATCGTGACATCTTTGTCTTCCGTACGCTCTTTCTACTTTCGGGCGCGAAATCGTGACATGTCACGAAATCGTGACATCTTTGTCTTCGTACGCTCTTCTACTTTAAAGTGACATGTCGTGAAATCGTGACATCTTTGCCTTCCTTGCCTCTCCTATGAAACCTGTCGCGATATCGCGACAGTTTCCCTGCTAGCGTCTTTCTCCGTTTTTGTGTCGCGATATCGCGACACCTTTTATGTCGCGATATCGCGACATCTTTTCCTGCTGACTTCTTCCTTCGTTTTGTGTCGCGATATCGTGACACCTTTTATGTCGCGATATCGCGACATCTTTTCCGCCCACGTCCTTTGTCTTGTTTCGGTCGCGATATCGCGACACCTTTTATGTCGCGATATCGCGACATCTTTTCCGCCAACGTCCTTTGTTAAAAAACTTTATGTCGCGATATCGCGACACTTTTCAACACTTAAACATTTTTGTTTTTTTTTTTTTTTTTGTTGATGCAAGATTGTAGTGCTGCCCTGGATGCTCCTGCATCAACTTTCCCAAGTGGATTGTTTGCTTGATTAATTATTTATTATTTCACATGTTAGATTACCTAATTGATTTGAATTGATTGACTGGTAGGGAAGGTGTAAGACCTTGAAACTCCCCTAGTTGTTTTATGACATGATATGACTGATGGGGAAGGTGCAATACCTTGAGCACCCCCAAGTTGCTTTATGTCAGGAGTGACCTCGTGCTTCTTGTAGGGAGTGACCTCTATGATAAGAACATAAAAAGTAAATTTCTTGATGTAGGAAGTGACCCCTCACTTCTTGTAGGGAATGACCTCTATGCTAAGGACATGGAAAGCAAATTGCTTGATGTAGGGAGCAATCCCTTGCTTCTTGTAGGGAGCGACCTCTAGGACATGAAAAGTGAATTGCTTGATGTAGGGAGAAACCCCTCTCTTCTTGTACGAAGTGAAATCTATTCTAAGTAAATGAAAAGTAAATTGATTGATCTAGGGAAAAAACCCTCACTTCTTGTAGGGAGAAACCTCTATGCTAAGGACATGAAAAATACATTTCTTGATGTAGTGAATGATCTCTCACTTCCTGTAGGTAGCGACATCTAACATGAAATGTAAATTGTTTGATGTACTAAGAGACTCCTCGCTTCTTGTAGGTAGTAGCCTCTGACATGAAATATAAATTAATTTATGTGGGTAGTGACCCCTCGCTTCTTGTAGGGAGCGACCTTTGACATGAAATGTAAATTTATTAATATAGTGAGTGACCCCTCGCTTCTTGTAGGGAGCAACCTCTATGCTAATGACATGAAATGTAAATTGCTTGATGTAGGGAGTAATTCCTCACTTCTTATAGGGAGTGACTAGTTATACCCCTATTGGAGTGACACTTGGTCGTACTCCTATTGGTTTGGTATTGAAATATGCTCTAGTTATTATGGGGGCATCTAAGTGTACCCGTGTCATGTTGGCACTTGAATGTACGTTTGTTGTTGAAATTTTGTTTTTGATAATTTTTAACAAGATTTTTTGTAAAAAAAATTTGATAATTTTTTTTGACAGGTTTTTTGTTAGACATTTTTTGACAATATTTTGTGCTAAAACAAATTTTTTCTATTTGACACGTTTTTTTGTTTGATATTTTTTAGCAAGCTTTTGTGCAAAAACAATTCTTTTGTTTGACAAGTGTTTTTTTTGACAAGTTTTTGTTATTATTATTATTTTTTTATTTTTTTGACCCCTTATGGTAAGGGGAAAGGGTTTGTGTGGCCCCTTGGGCTTTTACGGGGCCATGTGGCCTGTATGTTTAAATTTTTTTATGTTTTTTTAACTTTTTTTAACCCCTTATGGTAAGAGGGAAGAGAAATTTTCCTCAAAACCATGCAAAATTATTTTTATATAGAATACTTTTAACCAGATCAAGATCTGGAAATAAGATACAAGAGAATACAAACATGCAAAGCAAATCCAGATAAATTTGGATCTAAGAATATACAAGTTTAAAAAATGAATCTAAAAGTAACCCTAACAAGAAGATTTTTTTTTTTTGTCTAACAAAATTCTAAATTTTTTAACAAAACCACTGAATTTACAAGAAATGTAATAGAAGATGCCTTTATGTATATGATAGAATTTTAAAATCCTAAAAATAAAATTCACGTAGATTTTTCATTTTTGAGCTTTGGATGACAATGAAACTAAAGAAACCTACTTGTTCTATGATATTGAATTTTTCATTTATGAAGATGTTGTCCATACAAAATAGAAAACCTACAACCACATAAAGAGATAAAAATTTAGGTTTCTAAAAAAAAGAAAATAAATAAGGGGCAAGAAATATCGTGATCGCTATTTTGTAAACAGTGAAAACAACACCCAAATAATGAAATATTGACACAAGCAATGATAATGAAATAAAATACTTTTGTATTAAAATTATGTGGAGCCTTGATCTCCTTTTACAATGATTTACCCCAAGTCACAAGGGTCTTATTACAAAAGAATAATTTCTTATCATCTTCGGATTACGATTAACATGAAGAAGGTATAACCTATTCGTTGGATCCAACTTAATAGCAGGAGTTTGTGTTATCTCCTACTACAATCAAGTTGTGGAGTGGGTTTGTGTATCCTAGCCGAGCCAATCTCTTCACTAGAACAACCTTTAATGATATGTATCCTACACAGAACCAACAAATAAAATTTAGTGGCACCTGTTGATATATATTAAAAATAGACTACAAACCCTAAATAAAATATTTGTAGACAATGAAGTAAAGATTCCAAAAAACATAAATAATAAAATCCAACACTACCTTGCCAATATCTAATCTTGATCTATGCTCTTGAGGGTTTGAAGTGTTGTTGTGCAAACTCCAGAAAGTATGTGCAAAATATCATGCAAATGTTCAAGTTCTCAATAACTTATGTCCTCCCTTATTCACAAAAGTGAATAGTATTTTATAACCCTTAGGGTTTTGATGGTGGCAATGAGCAACTAAGATTAAATATTGATGAGCGATTGAGATTGCAATTTTAATAAGTTAGAAGGATTACAATTAATGAGTGGCAAGGATTGCCACATGGCACACTAAGATGTAGTCTTGATGGATGGCTCAAATATATATATATATATATATATATATATATATATATATATATATATATATATATATATATATATATATATATATATATATATATATAATTATAAATATATAAAATATTTATATTTATAAATATATAATTATATATATAAATAATGAATGATGAATGGCTAGAATTTGGTGTCTAAACTTAGGTCTTCTCTATCTCCAATATCCAATCTATAATAAGAACCTTTTGCACGGGTCTCTTCAATATCCAATCTACAATCGTCAATCTGAAATCTTCTATATTCCAAAATTGGAAGTTCTTCAATTTGACCTCTTTTGGGTCTCTTCAAATTCTTCAACTTGCATCTTTCTTATCTACAATATTCTATGGGGACTTACTTCTCGAGTCTCCTCAATATTCAATCTTCAATAGGGCCTTTTCTTAGACATCTTCAATCTCATTTTTTTTTGTAATAAAGAATTAATTCCTGCACGAGGAAAGCACATAGACTTTCAAGCAACGAAGGTAAAATTATTCTCTATCCATTGTAGGAAGTTTCTCAACTTTTGGGTGTTAATTTTCTACAACCAAAAACTTAGATAGTAGTACCAAATATGTTAGAATTTCCAAAATTCTAAAATAAATAAACTTCACTAGTTATCCTCAAGACTAGTAGAATGAATTATGTGTTGAGTTCTAGTCTTCATGAGTTCTTCTGCAATCCTATAGAAAGACTCTAGCTAATTTGCAATTTGCAGTCTCCTTCAATCTACAAAATTCTCCAATAGGACCTCCTTCTTGGGTCTCTTAATCTCCCAATATCCACAATATCAAGGTCTAACTTCAAGACCTGAAATCTTCTTCTATTCCAAATTTATTCTTGGAATAGAAATTCTCCAATCTTCTCTGGTTTCACCTTCTAGATATAATCTCCTCAGCTTCATTGGTTTCTCCTCTGGAACTTCAAAAAAATATGCAAGTCCAAACCTTGCTCTCCCTATCTCCTGTCAAAGTCGCTTATGGCTATGATACCACTATTAGCTTTTGATAATGTTTAATATGCCACAATATGTAAAGTATAAAAAATAAAATAACAAAATTTTGTAATAACTCTGAAATATGCTATTAATAGAAAGTCACAAAAATATGGAACTACTCTACTAATGTATGTTATGAGAAATGCACCTTAAATACCCATTACGATAATTTTTCATACATATATAACAACATGTAACTCTTTATATGATTCACTCTTGACCTTCACACTTCTAGACTATTCGGCTTCCTATTCTATGGACTCATGTACACATGGACTAATGTGCACATTTATATTATTGAATATTATGCACACTTGTGCATTTATTACATTACATAAAGTAAAGCCTAATCTAAGACATGTACAAAATAATGTAATATACTCCAACAAAATAGAGGCTAAAATAATTTTAACGTTTTCCTCTCAAATGTGTGAAAGATATAAAATAACTTCAAGGTAGCCTATAAGTTTTTCCATGAGAAGAGAGACCCCATTTTCTAAATTCAATATTGTGGAAGAAATGAAGAAGATGCTAGCTAAGGTCAATATGCTAGAATATTTAGCTCTACCTTAGCAACATGACCTCCTCTAAGAAAGCTTTGAGAGAACAAGAGTAGAGTTACACCAAAAGTAAAAAATCATAGTCTTCTTTAGCCTAAGTAGCCAAGAAATAAAATTTGATTATAGAATAGCTATTGGAGATCAAAGTTTGTGCTTTTGATGTACAAAATGCTCCCAAACCTAAATATATAAAGTTTCATCTATTCTATGTAAAACTCAAAATTGAAAAATACATCCTCAAGAGTTATACCATTGATTCAGAAGCAAAAATCATGACTATGCCTAAGGTTGTGTACAAAGAGATGGTTCTTCCCTATACTAAGATATCTAGAAACCTAATACAAATGGATGGAAATAGGGTCAATGTAGTAGGTATTCTAAAAGTTGTGTTCATGACCATAGCCCGATATCTAGATTTTGTGGTAGTTCAAGAGGTGATTGTTGTAGATCTACCCCTATACTTTAGGATGTTATTATTTAAGTAATGTACATGAAAGTTGTTAGGGGATGGTTATCTAAAAATGGATTATATACAATGTATATACGAATGGAAAAATGATTAGAATTGAGAATGAGCCTCCCTATAATTACCTATTAGCACAAATTGGAAGATAATGGCATAGTAAGCTAGAATGAACTCATATATATTGATGAAAATAGGTATCAAAATGATGATCTAGTGGTAGAAATGATAATTGGTGTACTATAGGATGATGAGGATTTCAAATTAGGATATGAAAAATATAATTATGGGAAAAATACTGATAATATACTTTGATGGAGTGAAAACTAGGAATGGGGTAGGCATTAGAGTACATTTCATCAATCCTCAAGGGGTATAAGTACATTATACCTATAGATTGTTGTTAAATTGCACAAATAATGTAGCTGATTATGAAGACCTCTACATTATTTTAAGGAAGGAAAAAAATATGGAAATAAAATGCCTAAGAATATATGGTGACTCCAACCTAATAATAAGTTAGATCAACTCCCAGTGAGCTACTAATAATAAGCACCTAAAATATGGAATCTACTTGAGAACTTTGAATTCTATGAAATCAAAGTGATATATAGGGAGATAAATGTAAAAGCAAACAATTTAGTAGGTATGACAATGTGATTTGATCCTACAAAGGACATGTGGGATTAACTAAAGAAGCTAGAAGTTGTATTTTAACTAGTAGTCCTAGACAACTATGATATTGATAGTTATTCAATTATTACAAGCAAATAATATACTTCCTAATAAAGGAGTCCCAATACACTAAAGAGAATTATGAATATATGTATTATGTAAAATATGGAGTTATATAGTTGAATTTGAATTAGTTGTCTACGGGCTTGACCAAATTGGAATTTTTTAAATCTAGATGATAAGTCAATTAAAATTAGTCTCAAGGTAAATTATTCTACATATCACCCTATCAAGGTATCTAAGAAAAAAATTCTATTGCTTGGGAAGGATTGTACCCAAGAAGAATCAAATAGTTTCAAAGAACTTTATTGCAAGCACAAATATAGAATCACATGGTCATATAAAGATCTAAAAGTATGTCTATAATGTAATAGAACACACCATAAAATTGGAACCAAATGCTAGGCCTTTTCACCAAAATAAGAGATTAGTTAATCCCATAATAGAAGTTCTAATGAAGAAATAATTATTAAAACTCCTACATGACCATATCATATTCTTGTTCAAGCATTCTACATAGGTCACCAACCTTGTCACCGTGCATAAGAAGAATGGGGAAATTAGGTTGTGTCAATTTTAGACACAAACAAATCATCCTTAAAATATCATTAACCATTTACCTTCATCAATTAGATATTGTAAAATATGCATGATTCATAGATGTTGTTTATTCTAGATGGTTTCTATAGGTATAGTTAGATTTGGTTTAAGGATTAATACCATCATAAGATGACTTACACCACATAGTGGGGTACTTTTGCCTATCAATGAATGCATTTTGGCATATTAAATGTCAAATAAACCTTATAAAGAGTGATGGATATATATTTCTTAGAGATTGTGGTCAAGATCATTCTAATCTACCTATATTATTTGATAGTTTTTCCAAAGATAGAAACATAGAAACAAATACATCGAGCAGCTAGTATCTATTTTTCAAAGGTGTAGAAAATTTGGTATCTCTTTAAATCCAAAATTTCTTATCTTCATGGTCCAAGAGGAAAATTATTAGATCATGTAGTCTCCATAGATGGCCTTGCCATATATGCTGATAGAACCAAATCTATTCAAGACCTACCATGACCCTTATTATCCAAGATGACTAGGTCATTTTTAGGGTATATTTTATTTGCAACTAAATTCATTACTAACTTTGCATAGATGGTAAGACCTATAACCAAAATTATTAAGAAATATGCCTCCTTAGATTGGATTGAATAAGGGAATAAAGACTTCAAAGAGGTAAAAGATACCATCACCTAAGCTCCTGTCCTAATCAAGCCTAATTTATCCAAGGAGTTTAGGATGTACATATTCAAGACAAAAGAAAGCATAACAACCTATTAGCTTTTGAAGCTATAAACTTAAAGGAAATGCAACCACAAATATGGAAATAAGCATGCAATGTTATAACTATGATAATGACTAACTAATATGCATGAAAATATGATAAGAAAATTTTGAAAGTACTCAAGAAATAGCCATTAATGAAATCTCACAAAAATATACAATGCTATTCAATGGAGGTCACTACCTCTCCATTTTATAAAAAATGATCTACATTGTATCTACTACTATTCTACCTATGCACTCTAAAATCCTCTTCTCGTCTACTTTATAAAGATCTATTTATAATGAGACATGCCTCTTTGCCTTCCACATTCCTATGACACCTCACTATTATATTCTAAGGACTCGTGTACATGTGGACTACATGCACATTTACATCATTGTACATTCTAACACTTGTGCATTTATTACATTTCTTTAATCAACTACTTAAATCCTAATAAACTCATAATCTAAATGTGTACCCATGATGGTACATTAGTAATAACCAAATAATGTAATATATTCCAACATCCCCATGTATTATATTATTTGGGTATTGAAGACTTTAGTCTTCAACAAGATTTTCATCCTTTGAGTATTCTTCATCTTGATCTAGTCTATTGTATTATATTAAATTTACCTTGCATTGTATGCCTCATTGATACGATTCATCTTCTTCTTTAGGTCTAGTTTTTGCACTTTCATAAGTGGTTGTACTATCATCTAATTCCTACAATAATATTTTCCCTTTGCCTTTGTCCGTATGATTACTATTCTTGTTGTGTACAAAAGCTTCTAAAAAAACACTCAAGGGATCATAATAAGATCTTTAGTTAGTAGAAATTGAAGTATTAATATTGCATGAGGATTGAAATATCTTCTCTAAGAAGGATTCATCTATATTTATTTTCTCTTTGAGTAATTCAATTAATTCTTTTTGCTTTAGATTCTCTTCTTTGTAGTTTTGAAGTGTAAGTAAGACCATATATAGAATACTTCCAAAGTCTAGAGGAACTAAAATATCATCCTTTCCATTATCAATTGCTTCAATTATCCTAGCATGAAGATAATATTCCATGGTTGTAAATTTTTCTTCTAAGGCTTCACTATAGATCAATTTTGAGGCAAGATCTAGGTTTCCAGTTTTGGCAAGTAGATTCTTGATTCTAATTTTTATAACACTTGCCTTTTCTTTTCTAATGGTGTTGTTCATATCATTGTTTATTGTATTATTTAAGGTTGACATCTTTCTTCCTCTTTTATTTTTAGTAGATTGTCACTTGTAGACCTTGTGTCGCTCTATATGCATTCTAGATTGAATCAAATCTTGTAGTGTAAGATTAATCAAAGGAATTCTAGTTTTTTTTTAGAATATTTTTGATAGATACTTTAGAGTGTTCTACCTTATAACTCCATCGTGAGATTATTAAATACTCTTCTTCAATTTTTAGAATCAATATTGAAAATACCTTTCCAATTTTTAAGTTTTATAGAATATCCTTTTGACTTGCAAGTGATTGAGTGAACAATGAACTTGATCGTATGCTTAGATTTATATATTTTATTTAAGTTGAATCCCTAGTAATGTGATGAAAAACTTAGCATAATGTTCAACTTCTATCGCTTTACAATCAACTATTTTATCTCTTCTTGTAGAAAGCTTAATGATGCAATTAGATAGAAATTCTCAATATCTTCAAGATAGTAAAGTTGGATTCTCTACATTTCTTCAAGTTGGCTATGAGACTAATAAATTAAATCTTCCAACTTTTAAATAAATCTAGAGTTTGACTTCCTTCTACCTTTGTATAATGAAGTTTCTAAATTTCTATGATTTCAATTTGATATAGGATTCCTTATATCTCCCTAGTTAGAAATTTAGACTATGTATTTGTAAATTAAACTTATGTCTCCTTGTTTTATAATTTGCAAATATTTGAAGCAATAATAATAAATATTTTAATGCTTCTAATTTCTACTTCTTTCTTAAGGCAATCAATATGCTTTCTAGGGTTTCTTTTAACACCTTATTACTCCTATATTTCAATATCCCTAGAGTATAAAAATTAATATATATCAACCTTTATGTATATGCCTTAATTTAACCTTTTAACTTGCAATTTATGTGAGGATAGTTCTTACCTTTCAAGTGCTTAATTTTGACTTGCAAACTGATTGTAATCAGCTAAGTTTCTTGCATATTAATGGTGGTTGATTCCTTATTATCAACTTGAGGTGCTACTTGGACCTCTTACTCCTCTTCTTAGCTGCATTGTGTGCTCTTCTTCTATGTAAATATGTTGGCCTGCACACTTCTCATTGATCAATGATCTCCTTGTGATATTATTTCCTTCAACCTACACATTGCATTAATTTTGCTTCTCTCTTTTCTTTTAATGTTGTCTTGATTTTATGTTCTATCTATGCAATTCCTTTTATGAGCATCTCATTTGGATTCTAACATACTGTAAGATGGATAGTACCAAGTGGAACTTGCATTTTATAAACTTCTTTGAAATGACTATGTTGCACCTTATTTCAATGACTATGCCAAGTGGCGTTAAGAGTCGTACCTTTCTCTTCAATGACTTGGTGGTAGGTTTTGTAATTGATGCTTCCTTGAGAGCATTATTCAAATTATGTTATACACTCAAGTAGTCATATTTGTTATGTGCTTTGAGTTATCTTCAATGACATGGTAACTTCCCTCTTGCTGAAATGAAACAAATTATTCCACATGGTGCATATCCTTCACCAAAGAACCCTAAATTCCTTTAGTCTATTCAATGTATTATTATCAATTTCTTAAACCTCATTAAGCTGCAATTCTTGGGATTATTCCAACACTTTAATGGTAGAGAAATGATAGCTATTATTCCAATGCTTCTCTTGAGTATCAACCAGGTATATGTGGTGGCTTCAGATAGTGAGTAATGTCTTGAAATTGAGTCAAACTTGATGATTTATGTTGTAATCTAACGTACCTCCTCCTCGTATTGATGTTGCAAATTTTTTTGAGTGTTCCATACAACCTATAAAAACTTCCATGTTGTATACTTGAACTAAATGAGATTCTTTATTTGGTGTAAGTTTATATTACTACATGTGAAAAATGGAGGCTTAGTCTTAGCACCAATGATTCCACTTCCAATATTGTTACATGGGTAGAATAGAGACTATGTCCTATGATGCTTGCACAACTATGATGCACCTTTCAATTGCATTACTTGGAGGTAGGCATTGTTGTATTCTCCCTGCATTACCTTCACCAAAGGCTTTCGACTATTAGAGGTACCTTGATTTACCTTCACCAAAGGCTTTTGGATGTACCTTATATTACCTTCACCAAAGGCTACTTAGATGCTAGATGTACCTAACTTTACATCCTTAGTATAGCTATTTATCCTACCTTTTTATTTCACCTTTATTACTAACTTCTTTTGATAAGAAATATCTAATATGCTTGGGTGATAAAATGTATGTTGATGTTGTCCAAAGTATTTCCTTTTTTCTTAGAGATACTTCACTTTTAGAGCTCTCACGAATGGCTATAATAAGATGTTTTAAACATGTAGAATGTAATGGTATAGATGTTTTCCCCCGTGTAATCTTAAATTGAATCTCTTGGCTTCTCAAAATGGTGGCTTCTACTTCCTTTGTAAGTTGATATAAGCTAGAGTTAATATTACCTTTGTAACCCTTGGCAAATCTATCCTTTCTTGGCTACTTTTTAACTAATAATTCCAATATTTCCAATAATACTTTGCACTATAGTATATGAAAATATGTAGAGTCTTCTTTTACATTTTTTTTTATAAGTACAAAAATTCATTAAAGCAGGTTTTGAAAGGATCCCAAAACCTTGTTATAAAAGTAGCATAAAGGCATGTTGGGAAGAGGAAACATAAGAAACAAGGGACCATATACCCACAAAGCCAAAAAAAAATATAAGCACCTATATCACAATAGGATCACAAAAAATGTAACTCATAGACCATCCCCAACAAAATCCTCAACGATGTTGCTACAATCATTAGATACACTGTGTTTTTAATACCATCATTTATTGTCTCCTTGTATCCATATTTACCCACGATGATGGATACCATAGGCTTAGGTTCTTTCAAGGTAGTTCCAATAAAAATATTATGGAATAAGATCAGGTTTAAGGCATTATGCATTTCTTTCAAAGTGGACTGAAATTCCTCTGACTGGGAAATTGCTTTGAAAATGATCTTGATAAAAAAAAATTGAAGCTCTACCATTTTGTGGTCATCGTCTTAATCATATAAAACAACCTCCTGGTACTCATGTTATATTCAGCACATATTATTTCTGAGATGAATGGATGATCTTGTTGCACTCATTGGTTCATCAACCTTAATATTATTCCCTTTTGAAGCCTCGATTTCTTTTTCAGAATCCATAGACTTATGTTTCCTGGAAAATGGGATCAAAATAAGGCTAATGGAAATATATTCCTTAGGGATGACATTGTATGGGCTTGAATTACCCCAAGGGGTATTTTTAAGAAGAATGTATTCGAACAAGGAAACTTCAGGGCTGTGGATTAGGAGATGATTGTAAATGACTTTGAAAAGGCCTTGATGGGATGGGAACTCAAAATTCTTGTAATTTTAATAGGAAATAGAAAGTTGATATATTTTTTTATCTCAAAATATATCTAACTTCTATTTTTATGTGCAGGTTTGAATCTTGTAGACTATAACTTTTGCACTACCTTGAAGAATTTAAATTGAAACCTATTTATGCAACCTCTAAACCTTGAAATTGGTGCTTAATAAACTTAATAAAGAACCAAATATAAAAGTTCAACTAATGAACCTTTTGCACCTTAGTTGCATACCTTTTCTACCTTTGTATATGGTGATGATGTTGGTGATTTGGATCACCTAAATGCTACCTTGTATTAGATGAAATTGTAGCTCTTTTTGGTTGTCCAAAAAATTTCTTTAGCTCACCTATTTGCATCTTAGAAACTCATTTAACATGCTATCCACAACTGTAGTTTGGTGGTTTTAATGTTTATTTGGGATATATTTTAGAAATTTGAAACTTAGAAGCTACTAATGTTTCCCAAATTGCTACTTTCTTTATATCCTCAAGTCTAAAAGTTTTAGATTCCAAAGCAGTCAATCTCTCCATTGAAATGTTTTCCTTGAATCTCAAAAATTTGGTAGGGAACTCATCCAAATCACAGTTGAGTTTTTCCTTCAATAACACTTCAGTATTTTGTTGTATATTTAACAAACCCCTATCTCCTAAATGATCTCCAAGCCTTCAATGGAAATTCCAAGATCTCTCATATTTGGTGGATTCTCTATATCCTTTCTCATTCAACCTCATTGTTGAATTCTAACCTCAATATTGGCCTATATATTGGTCTTATTCTCAAGATTCTGACTATCTTGAGGTCTTCACTATTCTCCTTTAAAATTTGTGCAACCTTCTTGCCAAATCCTTCTCCCTTAGGCTTGTTTTCAAATGGCGATAATTATCCCAAACCTTGTTCTTCACTATCAGGAACTTCTACTTGAGTTTTCCTCAGCTCTTCTCCAATGGATTTCTTCAAGTCTCCTTCAATGAGGCTCTCCAAAAATTCTCCTTGTTTCTCCTTGAGACATCTTCTCTAGGGTCTTCACTCTCATATATTCTTTGGTCTTTCCAATGAGACCTTTTATTCAACCTTCTACTATGGAAGTTTTGCAACGAGATCTCCCTCTAGGATCTCTAAAATTTACGGCTACTAAAATCTAGAATAAGACCTTTGCTAGTATTTCTCTATCCTTAATTTTCCAAAAATAGATTTCTTCAATGGGACCTCCTATGGGTCTCTTATTACTTCAATGGGGCCTTCAATCTACAAATATTTCAATGGGACCTTTCTCCTTAGGTCTCCAAATCTTCAATCTCTAACTTGTTGCTTCAAGAATTGGATTGATTCCAAAGAAGATATAATTCCTAGCTCTTGTAGGAATCTTCCCAACTTTCTTTGAATCTTCTTTTTTTGAAACAAATTATTATAAAAATATAGTGGAATCTATAGAAAATAATCTTCACTAGTTGATTTGTCAATCTAGTGGAATCAATGTTGAGTCTACAACTCCATGGAAAAACTCTAGCCAAATGTAATTTTAGAAATCCTAAAAATGATATTTGTAATCTCCTCTCAATTTCTCTTATGGCTCTTTCCTATCGATCTACCTAGTGCTTTGATACCACTATTAGCTTTTGGAGCTACAACCATAAATATGGAAATAAGTATACAATATTATAACTATGATAATGACTAACTAATATGCATGAAAATATGATAAGAAACTTCTAAAAGTACTCAATAAATAGCCATTAATGAAATCTCATGAAAATATACAATGTTATTCAATGGAGGTCACTACCTCTCCATTTTATAAAAATGATCTACATTGTATCTACTACTATTTTACCTATGCACTCCAAAATCCTCTTCTATTCTACTCTATGAAGGCCTATTTATAATTATACATACCTCTTTGCCTTCCACATTTCTATGATACCTCACTATTCTATCCTAAGGAATCATGCACATTTACATCATTGCACATTATAACACTTGTGCATTTATTACATAACTGTAATCAACTACTTAAATCCTAATAAAATCCTAATATAAATATGTACCCATGATGGTACATTAGTAAGAACTAAATAATGTAATATATTCCAACACAACCATCCTTAATCACAAAAATTACCAAGATAAAGAACATTCCATCTCTTTCATGATTCAATCCATACACATGTAGAAAGAGAGGTATAACCTAATAGAAAAATAGGTGTTTCCATCATGAAATATCTAAATTTCATGTACTACCTTTAATAGATCAAGACTACTATTTTTATAGTACACCATGATATCTAATCTATTGTATCACATGGTGAGCTAGGAGAGAAGAGGGATGGATGGATCGATAAGATACAATATTTTGACATTGAGATCAATCCTACTAAGCTAATCATGAATGCTTCATGTAATAGACTAAAAATAATAGTATCCAAATAATAAGATACTCAAAATAAAATAAATAGATAATAACTAGGGTATGATGGATTTTGAAGGCTTACTATTAATGTAAACTCAGATAAATATTCATAGGATAAAATATATGATAGTCACAATATAATATGATCAATATAATAATGTAACCATAAAAATATGAGCCAACCAATATGTAAAATCAATGCTTATAATAGATCAACTAACATTCATTAATAAACATAAATATATGAATGTAATAGCCTGAATCATACATGTACAAAGTATGCAACACAACTTTCAATATTAGTTGCTCATATGTATGAAATATTTATTACTCCTCTTACAAATGTATAATAACAATACTTTCTATGGACACTATGTAGACTCTATAGACTATGTAGACAATGTAGGTGATGTAGGTGATATAGACTATGTAGACTATGAAGTAATATATAGCCATTATAGGATGACTCTTTGGTTACTTGACTCTTCCTTTTCCTTATGCTAAGTCTCATGAATCTTGGATTCTCTACTTGACACTTGCATACACATGAATCTATCTTGTATACACACTTGGACATGAATCTTCACATAACACATCCTAATATAAGAACACATGCACACTTACATATAAGACACTTGTGCATATTTACACACATAACACATGCACACTCATTTACATGAAAATTGTGCATTTCCTACACATTATTACATTACATAAAATGTTTACTCACACTCTAATTTAGGACACAACCCTAATCTAATATTTACAAGGATGTACTAAGGAGGTACATTAGCATGTACCAAATAATATAATATACTCTAAAAGGGCATTGGATGGATGAGAAATATGCATGGGTAAATATCTATAAAATAGGTCCTAGTAGGGTTATGTACTAAGAAAAATGCTAGGTTTAGAAAGAAGATGACACCCTATTAGTGGCTAGACAATAACTTATTTAGAAATGAATATGATGGAATTCTACTTTGATGTGTAAGAGAAGATAGACAAGGGGGACCAATCACATGGTATTATGATAAAAGAGGATACTTCTTTAAGCCTACTAGAACTCATAAAATCTAGAAAGCTAGATACTATTGGCTTGATTTATTAATTGATTGCTATCGATAGGTCAAGGGTTATAAATCTTGTTGCATGTTCTAGGGAAATAAGAAGAGATATTTGATGTTATTAAAAGTAGTTATTGTAATTGAATCATTCCAATAGTGGGGTCAAGATTTCCTAGGCAATATAAACCCATTATCAAGCATTGGTCACTGATAAATACTCACTACCACTGGTTACTTCACAAAATGGGTTGAGGTGATCCTAGCAAAAGTAGCAAATCAAGATACAATGGTGCAACTACTCGAGGATATTATCACTAGGTTTGGAACTCTCCCTACCATCATGATTACAAATTATACCTATTTCAATGGAGCTAGAGTGATGAAATTTTCCATTTAAATTGAGTTCCTACTTAAAATATCATTCAATTAATATACTTAGTGTGTTGGTCATATCAAGCAACAAGATCATCATAAGGATATTGAATAGGACCATTTCAAAATCACAAAAAGACTAGCACACAAAACTATGTGAAGCATTATGGGTGGATGGGGTGATAGCAAAAGTATCTATAAAATTATTTCCCTACAAGCTAGTATATAGCAAGGATGCCATGCTACTGATCAACCTTGAGCTTATTTCCCTCTAAATATCATAGTAGATTGAGATAGAATACACCAACATTTATCCCATGCAGGAAAGACTAAATGCATTTCAAGGCTTGGGAGGAAAGAGAGGAAAAAACATTCAAAATAATGGCTCAACAATAAAATTCCATCAAGAAATGGTTTGATAAAGGAACCATAAAATAAAAATATAAATAAGGAGACCTTGTTCTCAAAGGGGATAGATATCATGCAAATCTAGGTACTCATTAGAATTTTAATTCCTTATGGAGCAGACTCTACTAGATCATCAAAATTGTATGTCCAAACACCTATATAATTGTCTCTATGGAAGGAATAATGCTTCATATTTTCATGAATGGGTAACACCTCTACCTAGTGTAACAAATAGATCTTGGTCAAAAGAACATATATGTACATAATATTAGCTATTAATGCAACCAGTATTTTCCAGTATGCTTTTCATAGTTTTCCTCTCCATCCTTTTCTTCTATTCTATTTTTGTTTTTTAAATTTCATTTTCCATGTCTCAGAAAAGACATATTACTAGTTTTGAAACCATGCTATAATATTATACCTATTGATATAGTAACAAAAACTAGCAATTCACTTGCTAAAGTAAGATTTTTAATGATCGATTTACTCACTTTAGTAAGTAAACCACCCCTACCAATCATAAACCAACACTCATCTTAAGGAAGGAAAATTGACCCTTAATAGGCCAACTACCCTACCCAAGCAAAGTACACCTACGTAGAAGAAGCATGCACATTACACAAGGGCTATAAAATCTCAAGGGGGTATAAGAACCTTACTCCTTCACTATGCATATTGTGAACTCAAGCCAGTCACATGACCATAACAACCAACTATAATGTGAGACAGCTATATCCTCAAGTGTTGAAGACTAGTCAGGTAGCAAACCCACTAGGGCTCCCTAATGGTAGACAAGAATTAAAAAAAATAAATAAACATGGAACTCACAAAACTTTTCCAAGTACCTAGCAATGAGCGAATTGATTTATTGTACAATAAAATCACTTACCTTGTTAGGAAATCACCCTACCCCAAAATTGATTTAGTTGCTTCCTTTTCAAAGTGAATCTCTCAAGTTTCTGAGTGAATCGATACCCTAGAAAAACTACACCTAACCATTACTAGCAAGAAAATTGCTTACATTTTTGAGCAAATTGCTCCATTGTGAAAATGAATCGCTTTATGTATCAAGAAACCAAATTTTCTCATTTTATCCTTTTTATCTTTTAGCCCTATTTTTCCATTTTCCACTATGGAAAATTCATTCACTTATACTAGCCCTTCATTGCTAGAATATCTAGTAGTTTCACCACCATCCACATCTATTATCCTAACCATTACAATTCCCTTTTCACCCATGGATATCACCACGATGGAGGTTAGGCTAACAAAAGAATTTGAGTTACCAAAAGAGATAGGGACATTAGAGGGATAAGGTTACAATAAGAAAAGGGATAAAATAAATAGACAAGAAACCATTCCATCTAAAAGTCTTGAAGAGTAGTTTGACTCATAGTGGAAAGTGGCCTAGGGCATGTACACCCACTCTACTAAGGAAGTTATGTGTGAAGTGCTAAGAAGGTTCAACCTAGGCCCTTAAACTAACTCTTGGAACATAATTCAAGCCTTGAACTTAGGCTTGACAATGAGCCTAATTATCCAAGTATGGGATTCCCCCGAGCTAGTATAAATATTAATCAAAAAGTATGACTCCATAAAAAAAATATTTTTCCTTCCTCAATAGAATAAAGATACATTTTACATTAGAATGAGAGTCATAAGGAGTATGTTAGAGGCTAGTGAGGAATCTATGATGGGAATTTCCTATATTATAAAAATATGAAGGTACTTTTATCATAAGCAAACCAATGCTTATTAGCATAGTTTCCTAATCCCTTGTATGAAGAAGCCCAACCTATCGATCAAATTCAACATCCTGCTATATTTGGTCCAATTTAGAGATGATGTACAAACACTATTATTAGGGATTGTTCTTAGAACACATTGACCTACAATATGATGTACAAAGAAAACATTGCCCTACTCCATGTCATATAAATATACTCTAGGTATTTTTATATGATTGGATATGGTCAATATATTTTAGATTAGATGGATAGTCAACTAAAGAAGTCTAGGGATGATGGAAAAAATTCTTACACTATTACTTGGTATAGTTGATTTTATACTAGAATAAAAGTTGTCTCACTACCCTTAAACAATATTAGGTAGGTAAGCATGGGAAGCCCTTGAGAATTGTAGAATGTATTGATGTACACTATAGAGATAAGTCTTCATACCATTTATATAATAAAGTGTATGAAGTGATTATGAAAAAGTAGAAATATAGTGCCAAGGCCAACCGTTGAGATACAAAAAATAATGACAAAGGACAAATGGCCATAGGTATATTTCTACTTGGGGAGTACCAGGTATTTGATACACCTATACAACTTTACAACCATACCATTTGAGTTTCCTGTGAGGATATTCAACTTCATATTCAATATTGAATATGGTAGGCAACTCAATTATATAGGCTTAAATTATTTTAAAGAAAAAAAGGCCATATTCTATCCTCTAAAGCAATGAATCATGAAAATTACTCCCAATATGCATGGGTATAATATGATGATAGAGTCCAAGTTAAAAGAAAAGAGTCTTGAGAAACTAAGAGACCAATGGTCCTTTGGCCCAAAAGATATCTTCAAGAAGGATAGGATGCACATGACAAAGAAAGAGATATGAGACTAACACAATAATTAAAATGAAAATACATGGTCCATTTGATGCTAAATTATTTTCCATATAGGATAGAATGCACCCCATGGGAACTAAAAAGACAAATACAATTGTAGAAGCAACAAAAAAATAGGCACCTTGACCCCATGAAAATAAATATCCAAGAAATAGATGGTGCCAAATTTTTTAATATCAACTACATCTTCAACATTAAAAGTGGTCAATGCACTAGTTTGATAAAAAATGATTAAAGGAAAAAATATGTTTGAAAGGTATGGGTTGATGTTCAAAGAGGTGGCTATAGTGACAAAAAAAATCAAAGAGGCTTGTTACAGTTAAAAAAATCCAACATAAAAAGTACCCCTAATTTTAAAATTTTGGAATTCCATGTCCCATCCTAGTGATAGGTCATTTTTGTCAAATAAAAAAGGCTTCCAAATTTTTGCTGCAAAATTGCTAGATCAAAGGGTGTACAATTGTTCATTAAGATTGGATGTCACTCAAAAGTTCCCCCGATGGTCCCAATTGAGGTTATTAAGTCCTCAGATCTAGGTGTGTTTTGGCAAAAAAGAAATAGGTTATGATCTTTGAATAATTGGTTGTCTCTTAAGTGATTCTAAAGGTTTCAAGGATTAATGGTTGCTTAATAAAGTCTATTTCTATATTCTAAGTCCATTCCTGAAGTCATTCATTCACATATAAATAAAATTTTCCTCTAACCATAGTCCCCGATGATTAAAATATGAAGAAAATCATTTCCTTGTTATTTCCTAAGGTCATCAAAGGTCATCATGTCTATGCGCCCCCTTCAAACTAAAAGTCATGCATATTTTATTGATCCTACAATACTCACGTATCATAGAAATATCTAAAGGAGTGCCTTACATAATGGCATAAGAAACTCATGTGGGCATTAATTTCAAGATTAATTTTTATCATAAACCTAAGTTTCCTAAGAGCAAATTCAAAATTTTATAAACCCCACCAAAGAGTGCCTAATCACCATTATGTTTAAGTTCTCACATCTTATCCAAATTTGATAGTATTCATGAATCAAATCCATATCTGGCAGTATTCACGAATCAAAAGTAGATCTAACAATGTGTGTGCACCTTTGGAAAAGGTCATTTAGTCACCATAGATATCAATATAATTTTTCCAAAGTCTAAACTAAAGCCCTCCAAGGTACATTTAATTAAAACCACCTAAGTTTTCCCTAGGATTTGCATGAACCCCTCTACATCTATGTCCATTCACCTTCTTCATTATAAACCAAGCATCTCGACAAAAATAAAAGGTGCACATATACCCCCATTGTTATCCAAGGGTGCACACTCATAGAGTTGCTTTAGTTTTAAAAGTCCAAAGAAAGCATATTAATAAATCATTAGCCTAGGGATTGAAATTTTGATCAAATTTTCTAAGGTACAAGGTTCCTAATTCATGTCTAACATATCCCTCCTTGACTAAACATCAAACACATTTCACAAGATAAATGATGCTCACGGATCAAAGATAGATCCAAGGGTACACACCCATGAAGATGCCACAAGGATAATGGCTGAAATAAATTAAAATTTGTAAATCACTTCCTATAATACCAACCAACTCTTCAACGTAAATATTATGCACCTTTACAATTATGTACGATGATCGTGTATCATTGTTTAATTCGAAGGTGCTCATGCATGAGAAAAGTTTTGACCTATTTGAAACTTAGAAATCAAAGTGGTCATGGGTAATGAATTTTTACCTAGGTTTATGAAGTAAATATTATTACATTCCTAAGTTCCAAGATCCAATTAATTCTATGAATAATGCACCCCATGATAATAAAGACCATGCACCTTTTAAAAATATGGATGGCATGCACGAACTATCTGCTTGATCCAATGGTTCTCTCATGTTGAGTTGCTCAACCATAAACAAGAAAATCCAATGGTGTGAGACGAAGTCTCTAATTAAAAATTATCCTAAAGTTCACCTATAAATTTCAAGAATCTTTTATTAAGATGAGCAATGTGCATGACTTACAATAGTAATAAAATGGTGCACATACCTCAAATTTCTTGAGCTTTAAAAAAAGGCTCCCAAAATAATTAAAACCTTATAAAACTCAAAGTTTCCTAACCAGAATTTATCATTTAAATCCCTCACACTTTGGTCAAATCAAGTGGTGTGCATAGACTAAAAATTGATCTAAAGCACGTGTAAATTAAAATTTGTTGAATTTTAAGGTAGAATTAGTAATTAAATGTAGTCACGTGTACCACAAACTATGATTATTGTACATGATGATATAAAATTGGCTTTGATACTAAGGTTTTTTCAAGTTCATATTTACCCCCATGAATTCCTATTTATTTCCTCCTCCTTTATAGCTAACATGCATGCAACTCATGAAGATCCTACAACATGTGTACGTCCTGGCCATATCTAAACAATGCACATAAATCCTAGTTGAAAGTGTTTCATCCAAATCATCATAGTACCTAAGGAGGAAGGATTTTTCTTCTTACAAGAGAGATATAACGACATGCATGAACATTAGCTATATCAGATGCTACACACTGAATATTAAATAAAGATAAAAGGACACTTTATGAAGAACACACTTATACTGAGAGGGGGGGTGACCAATATAAGACCACTTTTTACTTTTCTTTCCAAATCAATATTATGCAATGTATAGATAGCAATATCAATAGTAGTGATCAAATCAATGCACAAATAACCACACATAATAGAGACACCACAATTTACATGGTTTACCTAATGTGGGCTACTCCACGAAGAAAATATTTCACTAAAATTTTCTCAATAAATCTCTTGGGAATCCTTTCTCTATTACAATATTTATGGACTTCTATAAAAAGGAGACACCAATACCCTAAATCAATTTCATGGATCTCTATCCATAGGAGAACTCCTCTACTCTGGCTGGTGATCCTCTAGAAGACTACTACCTCCACTGCACTAGCTTGTGGATCTCTCTCCATTGAAGACTCTTGTCCCCACTCAAAAGACCTATCCTCACTACCCTGGCTAATGGATCTCTATCCACTGGAAAATTTTGTAATCTATGCTCTGTCACCTCCAAATATCTATCTCAAATCTACACTAAACATAGTCCTTCAATCTAGTACAAATCTGCTCAATCTATGTCTCTGGTCTGGCACAAACCTGTCCTCAAATTTGCACCAAAATTTGCTCTCAAATCTACACTAAACACAGTACTTCGGTCTAGCACAAATCCGTCCTTTATCTCTATCCTCAAGCCTTAACTCAAGGTTTGAATCAACTCTACTAGATCTGCCCTAAACCTTAACTCAAGGTTTGAACAAATCAATCAACTTTGATCTCAAGTCTTCTCAAATACTTGTCTCAAATATGCCTTGTAAGCTTCCACAAAAGCTTACACTAATCTGTACACAAGTCCTCTCTAAAAATTGCTCAAATATTATCTACAATTCCTCTCTAGAACTTGCTCAAATATGCTCTACAAGTCCTCTCTAGAAATTTCTCAAATATGCTCTATATATATTGTAAGCTTCCACAAAAGCTCACACAAAATCAGTCCGCAAGTCTCCTCAAATACTTGCCTCAAATATGCTCAACAAGTCCACACAAAACTTTTCCAATCTCATAGAAACATAAAGAGAATTTTTAGAGACTCAATATATTCTATACTAATCACAATGCTCAATCACTTTCAATCACTCTCGTAGAAACATAAGGAGAATTGTTAGAGACTCAATATGCTTCAAATTTAACTCAATGCTCAATCACTTTCTCAACTCAATTCAGAATATAGAATAGTTTGTTTTATATAACTTGAACAATAACTTCACACATCCACTAGGATCAACCAAATTTACTCGACCAATCACTCAATGAAATAATACTTGCTTACAAACCCTAGTCCAAGCATATAATCATCAACTCAAAATATTTCCAATAAAGCTCACATAACAATGATACTCATGTTCTTTTCAAACCCTAGTTCAAGTATGTTTCTCAACAACTCACTTCAACAATAATTCTTATAAAACAATCCTCACATAGAAATGATACTCAAAACCTAGTTCAAGTTCTTTGTTGAACAACTCACTTCAAAAACAATGCTTATAAAAAATTCCTCACATAGAAATGATACTCAAACCCTAGTTCAAGTTCTTCTCTCAACCAATGGCTTCAACAACGATGCTTATAAAATAAGGTTCACATAGCAACTCTTTAACCCAGAAAACCTTGAAGCATTAAATCAAACACACTCAATAAGAAAGTCCTAATCAAATCATTTTCACTACAAAATTACTTTTAGAAAATCAATCAATCAAGTCAACTATGGAAGAATGTGCTCATACCTTTTTCTTGATGATTAAGGGATCTCATAAATCTACCACAACCACAACCATTTCTATGCCAAACTCAAAGAGGTTAGAAGATAAATATTTCTCATAATGTAATGCAAAAACTCAATTACACCTTATCACTCCATCTATAAAAACAACCATCAACATACATAAAATATTTTCCAATCACACCTTATAATATCCCAATTAAAATAAATTTAACATCCACCAAAATTTAACTCAAAAACCTCTCTAATTAAATTTTAATAGCAAGAAGAACTTTGGCAAAAATAAAATCCACTTTCCTTATAACTCTAATAACATAAATAAATTACCAAACAAGCAACTTTTCATTCTACCCTTATAACTCCATTTTTACCTTAGGAAAGACATTAGGCAAAATAAAACTTTGTTTAACAAAAATACCTTTGCCACTTATGAGATTCGAACCTTCAATCTCTGCCTCCTCGTGTGCCCTAGCCATGGGCTAGACCACCATGTGCACTAGATGCACACTTGGAAGATTAAGAGCACCTTCTGCTCTTTCTTCTAAGCCTAGCGCTCAAACGAGCATGTGCCAAAAATATTTTCCTCCATAGTGCTCAAGACAAACACGCCAACAACCTCCATGTAAATCGATCATGGTCACTTCCACTCCCAATGCTCTTGTAAAACATGCACTGCCAATGGACCATCCTATCCAATGGGAGTGAGGCCTTAAGCCCTCCCATTTCATCTTCTTCCTTGCGCTAAAATACAACATAAAATTTATCTTCTTCCTCAACGATTACACGAGTTACTCTTTTCTCTGTCGCATGAATTTTAATCGATGAAGGGTAAGTTTAATGCCTTTTGGCATAGCTTTTATATATGAATTTCATATTTTGACATAGACAGAGACGCTCCACTAAATTGATGATGTTGGTGATTTTTCTAAAATATTTATAATTTATAACTTATTTTTATAAACCTTAATAAAAATTAAAGCCTTCTTGAGATAAAATTTAAACCTTTCTTTGTACTCCACTAATTTGATGTAAATTATTTTGTCACCATGGTTTTATTAAAAACCTTAATTCTACCATCACAATATTTAAGGAAGCCTTTATATCCTTATAATAATTTTGATAAAATCCTTTTAATTTTCACCATGGCTTTAACACAAACCCTTATAAAATAATATTTTGACAACTTTTATTCAACTCTTCGTATAGTTCCTAGTGGCAGTAATGGTGTACTCCATGGTATTAATGACATCTTCATATGTTCACTTTGGCATCAATGACAACTTCTCATCTTGACATCAATGACAAATAAATGAGCTCAAAATGTTCAACAACCTCCCCATTTGTCATTTATGGCAACCCAAATTATTTTTACCAAAAACTTGACCTTTCCATTATTTTGCTTCCCCTGGGAAAATGCTCCCACTGGCTCAATTCTCTCTCAAATATCAAATCTCTCCTCCTTACTCAAATATATCCCCCTTTGACATCAATGGAAAATGATCACCTTTGGGTATCAGGTCTAAGAATGAGCCTCTTAGCTTAGCCCCTCCCCCACATCCTCTTGAGGTGGTTAATTTTGGGGTGGGAGTATTTCTACTCCAAGAAAGTATTGTTCTTTACCTTTATCCTATTTTCGTCTTATTTGATCCTTCTGATTCCTATGACTATTTATTTCAATGTTCCTATCCATGTCCACATTCTTGTCTATGTTCCTATTCTTGTTCCAATTCCCATTCCTGTTCCTATTCCTATTCCTATTCCTTTTCATATCCATGTTCCTATTCCCATACCTGTTCTTGTTCATATCCATGTTCATGTTCTTGTTTCTATTCTTGTTCTTGCTTGATTCTAGAATATTTGCTATACACCACTTTTTTGTGTGACCATCATTATTACACTTATAACACTTAATGTTATTATTCCTTGGAGGTGCAAATAAATTAGGATTTATCCTACTGAAGCCATACCTTCTTCTGTCATGAACCCTGCAATTCATTGCCTTGTGACCAAACTGATTACGTGAGTAGCAATACCCATGGAAAAGTTATCTATTCCTATATTCCTATTTTTTATGTGTCCTACACTGTGAATCCATGTGCCCAAACTTGTGATATTAAAAACATCTTCCATTGAAGTTTCCTTGTCTTGACCTCATTGGTCTCTTAGTCTATCTTGACCTACTCTGATTGTTGTTCCATATGTATCTTCTTTGTGTATTGTTCATGTCCTTGTTAAAATTTCTATTGTTCAACTCATCCTCAGATGTCTCACTTTCTCTTACACTATATTCTTCTTCTGAAGTTTCTTCAAAACTTGAGGTTGAATTTTCTTCTTGTTTCTTTTGAGCTTGTTCAAAACCAAGACCTGGTTTGCTTGATGTAGGCTTTTGTATATTGATGAACTTATCCAAGTTATTTGAGCTATTTTTTAACCCTTTTAGCTTGACCTTGGATTCTTCTAAATATTATCTTAGTAGTGCCACTTCTTGTGCTAACTTTTCACATTCTAATATCTTTGCTTCTAACTTATCCTTGAACCTTTTTGCCTTAGCCTTTGATTTTTCTAAATCCTCTATAAGCAATATTCTCTCTTCATCACATTCTTGAAACTGAATTTCAAGTTTAGAGTGTTACTTTCTTACCTTATTTACCATGTCAAGGGCATAAATAAGTTCTCCCTTGAGATCATATCCATCCTTTTCTAAATATTCCTCTAATTTTTTACCTTTATCCACATCTTTATTTTCTATTGGCTTGTCTTCTGTACGATCATCTTTTCCTTCTTCTAGTGCCATTAGAATATTCTCTTTTGTTATTTCAAGTGTATCTTCATATTCATCATCATTGAAACTATAACCATCCTTTGTACAACTATCTTCAAGATGTCCAAAGTTACCACAAGCTGTTAAAATCTTCCGAAGGAACCCGTTTTGATACCAATTGAAGAACACAAGATTATACTAAGAGGGGGGTGAAAATTATAATACCACTTTTTACTTTTCTTTCCAAATCAATATTATGCAATGTATAGATAGAAATATCAATAGTAGTAATCAAATCAATGCACAAATCACCACACACAATAGAGACACCACAATTTATGTGGTTCACCAAATGTGGGCTACTCCACCAAGAAAAATTTTCACTAAAATTTTCACAATCAATCTCTTGGGAATCCTTTCTCTATTACAATGTTTATGGACCTCTGTCCAAAGTAGACACCAATATCCTAAATCAAGTTCATGGATCTCTATCCATAGGAGAACTCCTTATCCTCTACTCTAGCTAGCGATCCTTTAGAAGACTATTGCCCCCACTACACTGGCTTGTCGATCTCTCTCCACTGAAGACTCTTATCCCTACTCAGAAGACCTATCCTCATTGCCCTGGCTAATGGATATCTATCCATTGGAGATTTTTTTCCTCTTTGCTCTGTCACCTCCAAAGCTCTATCTAAAATATGCACTAAACATAGTCCTTCGCTCTAGTACAACTCTGCTCAATATTTGTCTTTGGTCTAGCACAAACCTATCCTCAAATTTGCACCAAAATCTTCTCACAAATCTACACTAAACATAGTCCTTCGGTCTAGCATAAATTTATCCTTTATCTTTGTCCTCAAGCCTTAAATCAAGGTGTGACTTAACTCTGTTGGATTTGCCCTAAACTTTAACTCAAGGTTTGAACAAATCAATCAACTTTAATCTCAAGTCTTCTCAAAACTTGTCTCATATCTTCCTTGTAATATTCCACAAAAACTCACACTAATTTGTCCACAAGTCTTCTCTAGAACTTGCTCAAATCTTCTCTAAAATTCCTCTCTAGAACTTGCTCAAATATGCTCTAAAATTCCTCTCTAGAACTTGCTCAAATATTCTCTAAAAGTTCTCTCAAGAACTTATCCAAATCTGTATTGTAAGCTTCCACAAAAGCTCACACAAAATCAATCCACAATTCTCCTCAAAGACTTGCATCAAATATGATCAAAAAGTCCACACAAAACTTGTCCAATCTCATAGAAATATAAAGAGAATTGTTAGAGACTCAATATATTCTATACTAATCACAATGCTCAATCACTTTCAATCACTCTCTTAGAAACATAAGGAGAATTGTTAGAGACTCAATATGCTTCAAATTTAACTCAATGCTAAATCACTTTCCCAACTCAATTTAGAATATATAATAGTTTGTTTTATGGAACTTAAAAAATCACTTCACACATCCACTTGACTAGGCTCAACCAAATCAACTCAGCCAATCACTCAATAAAATAATCCTTTCTCATAAACCCTAGTCCAAGCATATAATCATCAACTCAAAATATTTCCAACAATGCTCACATAATAATGATACTCATGTTCTTTTCAAACCCTGTTTCAAGTTCATTTCTCAAAAACTCACTTCAACAATAATGCTTATAAAATAATCCTCACATAGCAATGATACTCAAACCCAGTTCAAGTTCTTTGCTGAACAACTCACTTCAACAACAATTCTTATAAAAAATTCCTCACATAGCAATGATACTCAAACCCTAGTTCAAGTTCTTCTCTCAACCAATGGCTTCAACAATAATGCTTATAAAATAAGGTTCACATAACAACTCTTTAACCCAAAAAACCTTAAAGTATTAACTCAAACACACTCAATAAGGAAGCCCTAATAAAATCCTTTTCACTCCAAACTTATTTTCATAAAATCAATCAATCAACTCAACTATGGAAGAATGTGCTCATACCCTTTTATTTATGATTAAGGAATCTCATCAATCTGCCACAACCACAACCACTTCTATGCCAAAATCAAATAGGTTAGAAGATAAATCTTTCTCACAATGTAATGCAAAAACTCAATTACACCTTATCACTCCATCTATAAAAACAACCATCAACATACATAAAATATTTTCCAATAACACCTTATAATATCCCAATTAAAATAAATTTAACATCCACCAAAATTTAACTCAAAAACCTCTTTAATTAAATTTTAATAGCAAGAAGAATTTTGGGAAAAATCAAATCCACTTTCCTTATAACTCCAATAACATAAATCAATTACCAAACAAGAAACTATTCGTTCTACCATTATAACTCCATTTTACCTTAGGATAGACGTTAGGCAAAATAAAACCTTGTTTAACAAACATACCTTTGCCACTTATGAGATTCGAACCTTCAATCTCTACCTCCTCGTGTGCCTTAGCCACGGGCTAGACTACTATGTGCACTAGATGCATGCTTGGAAGATTAAGAGCACCTTGTGCTCTTTCTTCTAAGCTTGGCACTCAAACGAGCATGTGCCAAAAATGTTTTCCTCCGTAGTACCCAAGACAAACACGCCAACAACCTCCATGCAAATCAATCATGGTCACTTCCACTCCCAACGCTCTTGCAAAATGCGCACTGCCAATGGACCACGCTATCCAATGGGAGTGAGGCCTTAAGTCCTCCATTTTTGTCTTCTTCCTTGTACTAAAAGACAACACAAAATTTAGCTTCTTCCTCGACGATTGCACAAATTACTCTTTTCTTTTTCGCATGAATTTTAATCGATGAAGGGTAAGTTTAATGCCCCTTTGGCATAATCGATGAAGGGTAAGTGTAATGCCCCTTTGGCATAGATTTTATATATGAATTTCACATTTTGACATAGACATCGACACTCCACTAAATTGATGACGTTGATGCTTTTTGTAAAATCTTTATAATTTATAAATTATTTTTATAAACCTTAATAAAAATTAAAGTCTTCTTGAGATAAACTTTAAACCTTTCTTTGTACTCCACTGATTTGATGTAAATTATTCTGCCACCATTGTTTTAATAAAAACCTTAATTCTGCCATCATAATTTTTAAGGAAGCCTTTATATCCTTATAATAATTTTAATAAAAATATTTTAATTTTCACCATGGTTTTAACACAAACCATTATAAAACAATATTTTGATAACTTTTCTTCAACTCTTTGTATTGTTCCTAGTGGCAGTAATGGTGTACTCCATGGTATTAATGAAAGCTTCTTATTTTCACATTGGCATCAATGAAAACTTCTCATCTTGACATCAATGACAACTAAATGAGATCAAAATATCCAACAATCTCCCCTTTGTCATTTATGGCAACCCAAATTCTTTTTACCAAAAAATTTACATTTCCTTTGTTTTTCTCCCCCTGGGACAATGCTCCCACTGGCTCAATTCTATCTCAAATACCAAATCTCTCCCCCTTACTCAAATATATCCCCCTTTGACATCAATGGAAAAGGATCACCTTTGGGGATCGGGGCTAAGAATGAGCCTCTTAGCTTAGCCCCTCCCCCACCTCCTCTTGAGGTGGTGAATTTCGGGGTGGGAGTATTTCTACTCCAAGAAAGCATTGTTCTTTACATTTATCCTATTTTCTTCTTATCTGATCCTTTTTATTCCTCTGACTATTTCTTTCAATGTTCCTATCCATGTCTACATTCCTGTCCATGTTCCTATTCTTGTTCTTGTTCCTATTCCTATTTTTGTTCTTGTTCATATCCATGTTCCTGTTCTTGTACCTATTCTTGTTCATATTCATGTTCCTATTCCTATTCCTATTTCTATTCTTGTTCCTGCTTGATTCTGGAATATCTGCTATACACCACTTTTTTTTGTGACCATAATTATTGCACTTATAACACTTAATGTTATTATTCCTTGGAGGTGCAAATATCTTAGTATTTATCCTAGTGAAGCCATACCTTCTCCTGTCATGAACCCTACGATTCATTGCCTTGTGACCAAACTGGTTACATGAGTAGCAATACCCATGGAAAATCTATCTATTCTTATATTCCTATTTTTCATGTGTCCTGCACTATGAAGCCATGTTACCCAACTTGTGACATAAAAAATATCTTCCATTGAAGTTTCCTTGTCTTGACTTTATTGGTCTCTTAGTCTCTCTTGACCTATTCTAATTGTTGTTCCATCTGTATCTTCTTTGTGTATTGTTCCTATCCTCGTTAAAATTTCTATTGTTCAACTCATCCTTAGATGTCTCACTTTATCTTACACTATCTTCTTCTAAAGTTTCTTCTTCTGAATTTTCTTTAGAACTTGAGGTTGAATTTTCTTCTTGTTTCTTTTGAGCTTGTTCAAAACCAAGACCTATTTTGCTTTATGTAGGATTTTGTATCTTGATGAACTTATCCAAGTTCTTTGAACTATTTTTTAACCCTTTTAGCTTGACCTTGGAGTATTCTAAATATTCTCTTAGTAGTGCCACTTCTTGTGGTAACTTTTCACATTCTAAGATCTTTTCTTCTAACTTATCCTTGAACCTTTTTTCCTTAGCCTTTGAATTTTATAAATCCTCTCTAACCAATAATCTCTCTTAATCACATTCTTGAAACTAAATTTCAAGTTTAGAGTGTTGATTTCTTACCTTATTTACCATTTCAATGGCATAAATAATTTCTCCCTTGAGATCATATCCATCCTTTTCTAAATATTCCTCTATTTGTTTACCTTTATCCACATCTTTATTTTCTATTGGCTTGTCTTATGTAGGATCATATTTTCCTTCTTCTAGTGCCATTAGAATATTCTCTTCTGGTCCTTCAAGTGTATCTTCATATTCATCATCATTGAAACTATAACCATCCCTTGTGCAACTATCTTCAATATGTCCAAAGTTACCACATATAAAACACTTGAGAATTACTGGAGTCCTTTTCATAACTTGTTATTTTTATTCAATCATAAAAAGGACTTCATCTCTATCATTGTTTGAAAAACTAGAATCACTATCACTTGAGTACTTACTTGCCTTATATGCATAGTAGCTCATCTTTTGTCTTTGAAAGAATTTATTTCCTTGTATGCTTTGTCCATCCTTGCTTTTCTTCTGGTGCCTGTATATTTTTGATTCCTTGTTCTTGTGATCCTGTTTTTCTTCACCATTGTTATTCTTAGATTCTTGATAATATGTTGCAAAATATCCATACTTTCCACAATTGAAACATTTAACAAATAATAGATCTATGGATTTTCTAGAATCCTTATCTGTTCTACCATAATTATCTTCTTCATCACTGGATAACTCATTGCTTGATTTTGAATTCTTACCCTTTGTCTTTTTTATTGCTTTGAATGTTGCTTCCTTCTAGAGAATATGATATTTTGTTCTTATCTCAAATGCTACAAGCATATCAAGCAACATATCTCTTTTCAAAGAATCACCATCCATTGACACTTCTATAGAAAAAACTTTTCACTAAATCTTTTGTGAAGAGTTCTTAAGACTTTATCACAAACATCTGATTCATCAATCTTCATTCCAAGTTCTTGCATATCATTAACAACCTCATCAACTCAAAGTATATAAGTATTAATGTTTTCCTCATCCTTAATTCTTAATTCTTCAAATTGTCCTTTGAAATTTTGCATGTTTTCTTTCTTGACACATTTATCTCCATATATATTTTGTAGTTTATCCCACATTTCTTTTGCTATTTGACAATGCATTACTTTCATAGATTTTGTTCTATGCAAAAATCTCAAAAGTGCATTCATTAATTTTGAATTGTAATACTATAGTATCTTACGTTCCTTATATTTAGGAGTATTAATCAAGGGATCGTATCCAATTTCAATGCTTCCCAAATTTCATTGCCACATTCCATCAGGTAGATCTTCATTCTCATACTCCAATATATAGTCACTTCTATCAAATACTGGTGTTGAATTATCTGAGGACCCATTCTTAGAATCCATTGTGTTCTTGTTAGCTTTTACTTCAAGCTATTAAACTCTTCTGAAGGAACCCATTTTGATACCAATTGAAGAACTCAAGCTTATACTAAGAGGGAGGGGTGAGCATTATAATACCACTTTTTAATTTTCTTTCCAAATCAATATTATGCAATGTATAGATAGAAATATCAATAGTAGTAATAAAAGCAATGCACAAATCACCACACATAATAGAGACACCACAATTTATGTGGTTCACCCAATTTGGGCTACTCCACGAAGAAAATTTTTCACTAAAATTTTCTCAATCAATCTCTTGGGAATCCTTTCTCTATTACAATGTTTATGGACCTCTGTCCAAAGGAGACATCAATCTCCTAAATCAAGTTCATGGATTTCTATCCATAGGAAAACTCCTTCTCCTCTACTCTAGCTGGTGATCCTCTAGAAGACTACTGCCCCCTCTACACTAGCTTGTCGATCTCTCTCCACTGAAGACTCTTATCCCCACTCAGAAGACCTATCCTCACTACCTTGGCTAATGGATATCTATCCACTAGAGACTTTTTTCCTCTTTTATTTGTCACCTCCAAAGCTCTATCTCAAATATGCACTAAACATAGTCCTTCGCTCTAGTAAAACTCTGCTAAATCTTTGTCTCTGGTCTAGCACAAACCTATCCTCAAATATACACCAAAATTTGCTCGTAAATCTACACTAAAAATAGTCCTTCGGTCTAGCACAAATTTGTCATTGATATTTGTCCTCAAGCCTTAACTCAAGGCTTAAATCAACTTTGTTGAATCTGCCCTAAACCTTAACTCAAGGTTTGAACAAATCAATCAACTTTGCTCTCAAGTCTTCTCAAAGACTTACCTCAAATATGCCTTGTAAGCTTCCACAAAAGCTCACACTAATTTATACACAAGTCCTCTCTAGAACTTGCTCAAATATTCTCTAAAAGTCCTCTCTATAACTTGTTCAAATATGATCTACAAGTCCTCTCTAGAACTTGCTCAAATATTCTCTACAAATCCTCTCTAGAACTTGCTCAAATATGCTCTACAAGTCCTCTCTAGAACTTGCTCTAGAAAAGCTATCTATTCCTATATTCCTATTTTTCTTGTGTCCTACACTGTGAAGCCATGTGCCCAAACTTGTGACATAAAAAACATATTCCATTGAAGTTTCCTTATCTTGACCTCATTGGTCTCTTAGTCTCTCTTGACATATTCTAATTATTGTTCCATCTGTATATTCTTTATGCATTGTTCCTGTCCTTGTTAAAATTTATGTTGTTCAACTCATCCTCAGATGTCTCACTTTCTCTTACATTATTTTCTTCTTCTAAAGTTTCTTCTTCTGAATTTTCTTTAGAACTTGAGGTTGAATTTTCTTCTTGTTTCTTTTGAGATTTTTCAAAACCAAGGCCTGTTTTGCTTGATGTAGGCTTTTGTATCTTGATGAAATTATCCAAGTTCTTTGAACTATTTTTTAACCCTTTTAGATTGACCTTGGAGTCTTCTAAATATTATCTTAGTAGTGCCACTTCTTGTGCTAACTTTTCACATTATAAGATCTTTTCTTCTAACTTATCCTTGAACCATTTTGCCTTAGCCTTTGATTTTTCTAAATCCTCTATAACCAATCTTCTCTCTTCATAACATTCTTGAAACTAAATTTCAAGTTTAGAGTGTTGTTGTATTACCTTATTTACCATGTCAAGTGCATAAATAAGTTCTCCCTTGAGATCAGATCCATCCTTTTTTGATATTCCTCTATTTGTTTACCTTTATCCACATCTTTATTTTCTATTGGCTTGTCTTCTGTAGGATCATATTTTCCTTCTTCTAGTGTCATTAGAATATTCTCTTCTGGTCCCTTAAGTGTATCTTATATTAATCATCACTAAAACTATAACCATCCCTTGTACAACTATCTTCAAGATGTCCAAAGTTACCACATCTAAACACTTGAGAATTACTGGAGTCCTTTTCATAACTAGTTATCTTTCTTCAATCATAAAAAGGACTTCATCTCTATCATTGCCTGAAAAACTAGAATCACTATCACTTGAGTACTTACTTGCCTTATCTGCATAGTAACTCATATTTTGTATTTGAAATAAATTCTTTCCTTTTCTACTTTGTCCATACTTGCTTTTCTTCTAGAGCCTGTATATTTTTGATTCCTTGTTCTTGTGATCCTATTTTTCTTCACCATTGTTATTCTTAGATTCTTTATAATATGTTGAAAAATATCCATACTTTCCACAATTGAAACATTTAACAAATTTTAGATCTCTGGATTTTCTAGAATCCTTATCTGTTCTACCATAATTATCTTCTTCATCACTGGATAACTCATTGCTTGATTTTGAATTCTTACCCTGTCTTTTTGATTGCTTTGAATGTTGCTTCCTTCTAGGGAATAATATCTTTTGTTATTATCTCAAATGCTATGAGCATATCAAGCAACATATATCTTATCAAAGAATCGACATCCATTGACACTTCTATAGCAAAAACCTTTTCACTGAATCTTTTGTGAAGAGTTCTTAAGACTTTATCACAAACATCTAATTCATCGATCTTCATTCCAAGTCCTTGCATATTATTATCAACCTCATCAACTCGAAGTAGATAAGTATTAATGTTTTTCTCATCCTTAATTCTTAATTCTTCAAATTTTCCTTTGAGATTTTGCATCTTTGCTTTCTTGACACATTTATCTCCTTCATATATATTTTGTAGTTTATCCCAAATTTCTTTTGTAGTTTGACAATGCATAAATTTCATAGATTTTATTCTATGAAAAACTCTCAAAAGTGCATTCATTACTTTTGAATTGTAATACTATAGGAGCTTACCTTACTTATCTTTAGGAAGATTAATCAAGGGATCATATCTAATTTCAACTACTTCCCAAATTTCATTGTCAAGTGCCATCGGGTAGATCTTCATTCTCATACTCCAATATATAGTCACTTCCATCAAATACTGGTGTTGAATTATTTGAGGAACCATTCTTATAATCCATTGTGTTCTTGTTATATTTTCCTTCAAGCTGTTAAAGTCTTCTGAAGGAACCCGTTCTGATACAAATTGAAGAATAGAAGATTATACTAAGAGGGGGGGTGAAAATTATACTACCACTTTTTACTTTTCTTTCCAAATCAATATTATGCAATGTATATATAGCAATATCAATAGTAGTAAACAAAGTAATGCACAATTCGCCACACACAATAGAGACACCATAATTTATGAGGTTCACCCAATGTGGGCTACTCCACGAAGAAAATATTTCACTAAATTTTTTCAATCAATCTATTGAGAATCCTTTCCCTATTACAATTTTTATGGACCTCTATCTAAATGAGACACCAATCTCCGAAATCAAGTTCATGGATCTCTATCCATAGGAGAACTCATCCTTTAATCTAGCTAGAAATCCTCTAGAAGAATACTGCCCCCACTACATTGGCTTGTGGATCTCTCTCCACTGAATACTCTTGTCACCACTCAGAAGACCTATCCTCACTGCCTTGGCTAATGGATCTCTATCCACTGGATACTTTTTTCATCTTTGCTCTGTCACCTCCAAAGCTTTATCTCAAATATGCATTAAACATAGTATTTTGCTCTAGTACAACTCTACTCAATATTTGTCTTTGCTCTAGCACAAAAATATCCTCAAATATGCACCAAACTCTACTCTCAAATCTACACTAAACACAGTCCTTCAGTATAGCACAATTTTTTCCTCGATCTCTATCCTTAAGCCTTAACTCAAGGCTTGAATCAACTCTATTGGATCTACCCTAAACCTTAACTCAAGGTTTGAAAAAATCAATCAAATTTACTCTCAAGTCTTCTCAAATACTTTTCTCAAATCTGCCTTGTAAGCTTCCATAAAAGCTCACACTAATCTATCCACAAGTCCTCTCTAGAACTTGCTCAAATCTTCTCTACAAGTCCTCTCTAGAAATTTCTCAAATATGCTCTACAAGTCCTCTCTATAACTTGCTCAAATATGCTCTATAATTCCTCTCAAGAACTTATCCAAATTTGTATTGTAAGCTTCCAAAAAAGCTAACACAAAATCAGTCCACAAGTCTCCTCAAAGACTTGCCTTAAATATGCTCAACAAGTCCACACAAAAATTTTCCAATATCATAGAAACGTAAAGAGAATTGTTGGAGAATAAATATGTTCTATACTAATCACAATGATCAATCACTTTTAATCACTCTCTTAGAAACATAAGGAGAATTTTTAGAGACTCAATATGCTTCAAATTTAACTCAATGCTCAATCACTTTCTCAACTCAATTCAGAATATAGAATAGTTTATTTTATGGAACTTGAACAATCACTTCACACATCCACTTGACTAGGCTCAATCAAATCTACTCAACCAATCACTCAATGAAATAATACTTGCTCACAAACCCTAGTCCAAGCATATAATCATCAACTCAAAATATTTCCAACAATGCTCACATAACAATGATACTCATGTTATTTTCAAACCCTAGTTCAAGTTCTTTTCTCAACAACTCACTTCAAAAATAATGCTTATAAAACAATCCTCATATAGCAATGATACTCAAACCCTAGTTCAAGTTCTTTTCTGAACAACTTACTTCAACAACAATGCTTATAAAAAATTCCTCACATAGCAATGATACTCAAACCCTAGTTCAAGTTCTTCTCTCAACCAATGGCTTCAACAAAAATGCTTATAAAATAAGGTTCACATAGAAACTCTTTAACCCAGAAAACCTTGAGGCATTAACTCAAACACACTCAATAAGGAAGCCCTAATCAAATCATTTTCAATCCAAACTTATTTTTAAAAAATCAATCAATCAAGTCAACTATGGAAGAATGTGCTCATACCTTTTTCTTGATGATTAATCTCATAAATCTACCACTACCACAACCACAACCACTTCTATGCCAAACTCAAAGAGGTTAGAAGATAAATATTTCTCACAATGTAATGTAAAAACTCAATTACACCTTATCACTCCATCTATAAAAACAACCATCAACATACATACAATATTTTCCAATAACACCTTATAATCTTCCAATTAAAATAAATTTAACATCCACCAAAATTTAACTCAAAAACCTTTTTAATTAAATTTTAATAGCAAGAAGAACTTTGGCAAAAATCAAATCCACTTTCCTTATAACTCTAATAACACAAATCAGTTACCAAACAAGCAATTTTTTATTCTACCCTTATAACTCCCTTTTTACCTTGGAAAAGACATTAGGCAAAATAAAAATTTGTTTAACAAAAATACCTTTGCCACTTATGAGATTCGAACCTTCAATCTCTATCTCCTCATGATCCTAGCCACAGGCTAGACCACCATGTGCGCTAGACTCACGCTTGGAATATTAAGAGCACCTTGTGCTCTTTATTCTAAGCCTGGCGCTCAAACGAGCGCATGCTAAAAAAAGTTTCCTCCATAGCGCTCAAGACAAACATGCCAACAACCTCCATGCGAATTGATCATGGTCACTTCCACTCCCAATGCTCTTGTAAAATGTGTGCTACCAATGGACCACCCTGTCCAGTGGGATTGAGGCCTTTAGCCCTCCTATTTTGTCTTCTTCCTTGCACTAAAATACAACATGAAATTTATCTTCTTCCTCAATGATTGTATGAATTACTCTTTTATTTGTCGCATAAATATTAATCGATGAAGGGTAAGTTTAATTCCCCTTTGGCATAGCTTTTATATATGAATTTCACCTTTTGAAATAGACATCGACACTCCAATAAATTGATGACATAAGTGCTTTATTTAAAATCTTTATAATTTATAAATTATTTTTATAAACCTTTGACTTTAATAAAAATTAAAGCCTTCTTGAGATAAACTTTAAACCTTTCTTTGTACTCCACTGATTTGATGTAAATTATTCTGCTACCATGGTTTTAATAAAAACCTTAATTCTGTCATAACAATGTTTAAGGAAGCCTTTATATCCTTATAATGATTTTAATAAAAACCTTTTAATTTTCACCATGGTTTTAACACAAACCCTTATAAAACAATATTTTGACAACTTTTCTTCAACTCTTCGTATAGTTCCTGGTGGCAGTAATGGTGTACTCCATGGTATTAATGATAGCTTCATATGTTAATTTTGGCATCAATGACAACTTCTCATCTTGACATCAATGACAACTAAATGATCTCAAAATGTCCAACACTTTAATAAGGAGAACCCAAAAAAAAAAATATCATCCATAAAAGATAGACTCAACACCCACTCCAAATCCAAGTCAGAGAAATAATTGTATTACGCACATGATTGAAAGATGAACACATATTAAAGTCTCAAAAATAGGTAGCATGCTTGAGATACATCATTACCACGTCGAAGACAATGACATAATTTAATTAGTGCCAACAACGTAAGCTATGAATTTTGCTCAAAGAACTTACAGTAGATAGACCATTGAACACTGGTAACCTTTCATAGTAGAGACGAGAAAACATCAAATCACATGGGTAATATCGATAAGTAATATGAAAAATCATAAGTTTTACAAAGGACCAACTTGTGAGTTGTTTAATGCAAGTAAAAGGACTATGCTGACACACGAATGTCAGTTTAAGCAAGTCAAATATTTTTTAGATCATGAAAGCATGATTCTATAAACATCAAATGACAAGAAGTTTTCCATAGCTCAATTCTATATAAATAAATGCCACTCATCCAAGGTCATGGTAGAGGTTTCATCATTGAAGATGGATTGAAGCATGCACGTAGAAAATTACAAAATTAAGTATGAATGACTCAAGGAATTTTGGTTCACCAATGCTAGGAAAGCTTAAAATATAGATCAAAGAAATAATCAACTAAGTTGACAATCTGTCTTCACACCCCAATGGAATATAGTTATGGGAATATCACACTAATAGAATATAGTTATGGAGGAAGTTTTTTTATCAAACATTCACTTATTTTGTGTAATTCCAATTTCTATTTTTTATATCCTATTCCTCAGCACGGTAGTGTTGTTCGTTCTCATATATTTATAAGGATACCACATATCCAATTTTTATAATGAACCCTTGCTTCCTACCTATCATGTCGATTAAGTCTCCATTTTAGTAAAAACATATATACCAGCGTTTAGGTAAAATTTTTAGGTAAAAAACTAAAAAAGTTAAATTGCAAGTACAAGAGCTAAAGGAACCAAAAAACAAGCACAAAGTCACAACAACGTTCTTTCTGTGATTAAGTTCAAAGTCAAAATCATAAAACTATTAAGCAAGGAACCCATTGTAGGAATAGAAAAGGAAATAAAAAAAATTGAAAGACATGGGGATGAACCCAAAATAAAATTTATGCAGCTGATAGCTAGATACACTTTTGAGATACTAATAGTATTTTTGAATTTTGAGATAGCTAATATCATATCGTAATATGACCAACTCATAATAAAATATCAGATAGTTGTTAACCACTTTTTTAGGAAATCTAAATGTTCAATAGAGAACAAGAGGTAATTTTGTAAACAAAACAAGATTTAGGTAATTTTCTGTATATTCAACTAATCAAACACAGAGGATGATGATAAATGTATGGTTTAAATTCAATCAGTTATAATAGATTCAAGGACCAGAGGCTATAAAAAGAATAGTTACTGCCATAATTTGCATCAAGCTTTTGCATAGCATATTTTTGCTAAGAGGTATACTTGAGTGCCCTATTCTTTGTTGTTGTATTTTCCCTTGTGTCTTTTCTTCTTTTCTATATCTTATTCTTCCCATTATTGTGTAGGTTTTGAGAGAAGTGCTCAAGAAATTGAGATTATTTCCAATTATTGAGCCAGAGGTCTAGAGACTCAATTGTTACCAAATTGGAACAATAGAGTGAAAAGTCCTTGTTACATTATTTGAACAAGAATTTTTATTGTATTAATATTTAAAAGAACTGAATCAATTTCAAGCCATCTCTTCATGTAATAACTTTTTATATTAATACAATTTTGAGCTTCTTATCCATCATATCTTTTGTTTAGTCTTGTGTGTGTCTTTATTACATGTTACATTATTTGAATGTATAGATGGATGCTTATTTTGTTGGTTAAAAATTATGTTTATTATGATATTAAAATGAATTTAATAGAACCAATTCTTTATTTCCCTTTCTTTGTATTACATTGAATTGTTCTAAAATTTTGCTACAATAGCCCAAAGTATTAAGGCACCGATCATACACATAAGGCATAATTGAACTATTATTGCAAATCTTGGTCAAATAAACATAATTTTTACATATTTTTATTAAATCTAGAAGAGCATGAACATAAATTGTTAAATATTTAAGTTCACCTCAAGGGTTTCCTTACCATACATGGTCTGTCTAAAAATATATAAAACTTTGTGTTTTGGTTAATGATGCAGGAGCATCCAACGAAAGGCCAAATACCGCAAAGTAGAAAAAGTGTCGCGATATTGCGACATGTAGGCAAAGAAGAAAAAGTGTGGTGATATCATGACATGTCGCATTTTTGTGACGTAAAGACAAGAGAAGGCGAGAGAGATAAAAGTGTTGCGATATCGCGACATGTCGCATTTTCGTGACGTAAAGATGAGAGAAGGCGAGAGAGAGAAAAGTGTCGCGATATTGTGACATGTCGCATTTTCACGACCAGAAGATGAGAGAAGGCACAAGAGGGAAAAGTGTCACAATATCATGACATGTCGCATTTTTACGACCAAAGGACGAGGGAAGGCGCAAAGGAGGAAAAGTGTCGTGATATCACAACATGTCGCATTTTCGCGACTAAAAGACGAGAGGAGGCGCGAGAGAGAAAAGTGTCGTGATATCGTGACATGTCACATTTTCATGACTCGAGAAGGGCAGGAAGGCGAAAAATCAAAAGTGTCACGATATCATGACATGTCACATTTTCACGACTCGAAAAGGGCAAGAAGGCAGAAAAGCAAAAGTGTCACGATATCGCGACATGTCGTATTTTCACAACTCAAAAACAATAGGAAGGCAGAGAAGCCAAAAGTGTCACGATATCACGACATGTCGCATTTTCACGACCAAAGAAAAGAAAAATGGCAGGCGGTTATAGGGGCCGTTATAGAGGAAATTATCGAGCGGTGGGTATACCGAACGTCATCATTGGTTGACAGGCGGACAGAGTCTACAGTGGCATCACTGAATAACACGTGGCACCAAGGTGCAATGAAAGCAGACAAAGATCAAGAGTCAGAAAGAAAGATGTTTTGAAAGCCAAGACAATGAAGAGGCACGGGAAATGAAACGAAGGGGCAGAAAAGGGAAGTGGAGGTCACGTCAGAGATTTTTAAAAGGGGAAGCAAAGGCATGCACAAGGGTCAAAAAACTATTGAGACATAGTTGCAGACATGAAGGCAAAAGGAGAGGGCCATTCTGGACCTATTTGGGGTATTTTTCTTCTAGGGGGAAATGCTATAAAAGAATAAAAGAAAAATAACTGTCTTTCGGGATAAAGGAGTTTATTTGGTAGACTGCTGCCATTAATGTAATTTTTTTTTCAAATTGTTGAATGAGAATTGAGAACCTAGCGTAAACAAAATTTTGGCTCCCCATCAAGTGGTATCAGAGCAGGAGTTCTTCAGTGTGTGAGTAGATCATCAAAAGTGAGGCAGTTTACACCAAGATCTGTGGAAGGGTTATGAGAAGAGAGTGAAGAAGAATGCCTCCATGAAGAAACTATGGTGGTGGGAGAAATGTGGTACCTAAAGAAGATTTTAGAGCTTTGTAGAGGCAAGTGCAAGCCCTGCAAGAGGAGTTGCGAAGAGGGGTTGAGCCAAGGAGAGAAGACCATAGTGAAGATGAAGCTTGGGAAGTTGATGATCCATTGGTTGAAGAAGAAGCAACAGATCTTGCATAAGCCAGATTAATTAAGGCTATATCTCAAATCGGGAAGAAACCAAAGTTTGATGTTTCCACGTATTCTGGGAATCTCAATCTAGAGGAGTTGATTGATTGGATCAATGATATGGAGGAGTATTTTGAGTATGAGGAGGTTGTAGATCCAGATCGGATCAAATTGGCAAAAACAAAGTTGAAATGCCATGCTAGCATATGGTGGAAATAAGTGCAGCTAGAAATAAATAGGAGAGGAAAGAAAAAGATCACCATATGGGATCGAATGGTAGAGAAGTTGAAGAGGCAGTTTATTCCTACAGATTACGAATTGGATTTGTTGAGGAGAATGCAGAGCTTGAGATAGTCAAGCAAATCTATCAAAGAATATATAGAGGAGTTTTACCAGATTTTAATAAGAATAGGATATTCAAAGGATATTAAGGAGAAAGTAGCTCGTTACATAAATGGGTTAAGAATGAATATCCAAGAAGAACTTAGTTTGGTCAGAATAACCACCATTGAGGATACATATCAGTTTGCCTTGAAGGTTGAAGAGAAGCTGAATAGAAGATTTGAAAGAAAACAAAGAGGAAGATGTCATGGTGGAAGAATAGATGGAGGAAAATATGAGAAGAATGAAGAAGCTAGCAGCAGTCAGGATCAGAAGGGAGATCATGATTACAGAACCTGTGATCAGAATAATGGTTACCAAAGGGGAAGAGGTAGATCTGGACGTGGGTATGGAAGAGGAGGATTTCGTGGAACCTATTTCCATTGTGGGGAAGAAGGACATCGGGCATATGAGTGTCCCCAACACCCAGAGGGGATGAATAGGAGACCTGAGGGTCATGCTAGAGCTACTGTAGCAGATGAAGGGGTTGAATTAGAAAATTCTAAGGAGGCAGAGAGAGGAGAAGTTATGGTCACAAGGAGAATCTTATTGAATGAGGAGAAAATACCAGACCAGAGGAGGAGCCTGTTTCACACAAGGTGCAAATGTTCAAGTAAGGTCTGTAATGTTATTATAGATAATGGTAGTCCTGATAACTTGGTCTCTAAAGAAATGGTTACTAAGTTACAACTAGAGAGGAGGAGACACCCGCATCCATATCGGATTACGTGGTTGCAGAAGGACCATAGGGCATTGGTCAGTGAATAGTCCTTAGTCAAGTTCAATATTTGGAGATACCAGGATGAGGTCCTATGTGATGTTTTGCCTATGGATGCTTGCCATGTGTTGTTGGGGAGGCCATGGCAATTTGACAGACGTGCGGTGTATGATGGGCACGTGAATACTTACTCTCTGATGAAAGGTGGAGTGCACCACAAGTTGAAGCCATTGAAGGAGATGGATGAAAAGAGTTTGTTGACAACAATGAGATTGGAAGTTGTGGAGTTTGAAGAACTTAAGGATTTATACCCTACAAAACTAGATTTTGTTGAAGCTTGGAGAGCTTGTACAGCCCTAGTTAAAAAGAAGGTGACAGAACAGTACAAAAGTGAAGGTCACTTCTCAATCCACCCTGGTTTTCTGATGCAAGAGCATCCAACGAAAGGCCAAATACCACAAAGTAGAAAAAGTGTCACGATATCGCGACATGTTGGCAAAGAAGAAAAAGTGTCGCGATATCGTGACATGTTGCATTTTCGTGACGTAAAGACGAGAGAAGGCGAGAGAGAGAAAAGTGTCACAATATCGCGACATGTCACATTTTCACGACATAAAATGAGAGAAGGCAAGAGAGAGAAAAGTGTCATGATATCGTGACATGTCACATTTTCACGACCAAAAGGCAAGAGAAGGCGCAAGAGAGAAAAGTGTCATGATATCGTGACATGTCACATTTTCATAACCAAAGGACGAGGGAGGCAAAATATCACGATATCATGACATGTCGCATTTTCGTGACAAAAAGACAAGAGAATGCGCAAGGAGAAAAAAATGTTGCGATATCATGACATGTCGCATTTTCGCGACCAAAATACAAGAGAGGGCACAAGGAGAAAAAGTTTTGCGATATCATGACATGTCGCATTTTCGCGACCAAAAGCTGAGAGGAGGCACAAGAGAGAAAAAGTGTCATGATATCACATGTCGCATTTTTGCAACCAAAATATGAGAGGAGGCGCGAGAGAGAAAAGTGTCGCGATATCGTGACATGTTGCATTTTCATGACTCGAGAAGGGCAGGAAGGCAAAAAATCAAAAGTGTCGCGATATCGCGACATGTTGCATTTTTGCGACTCGAAAAGGGCAGAAAGGTAGATAAGCAAAAGTTTTGTGATATCGCGACATGTTGCATTTTCATGACTCAAAAATGGTAGGAAGGCAGAGAAGCCAAAAGTGTCGCAATATCACGACATGTTGCATTTTCGTGACCAAAGAAAAGAAAAAGGGCAGGCGGTTACAGGGGCTGTTATAGAGGAAATTATTAAGCGATGGGTATACTGAACATCATCATGGGTTGACAGGAAGACAGAGTCTATAGTGGCAACACTGAATAGCACGTGACACCAAGGTGCAATGAAAGCAGACGAAGATCAAGAATTGAAAAGAAAGACATTTTGAAAGCCAAGACAAGGAAGAGGCACGAGAAATGAAACGAAGGGGCAGAAAAGGGAAGCAGAGAGTCATGTCAAATATTTTTAAAATGGGAAGAAAAGGCATGCACAAGGGTCAAAATTTTTTTGAGACAGAGTTGCAGACGTGAAGGCAAAATGAGAGGGCCATTCTGGACCTGTTTGGGCTGTTTTTCTTCCTGGGGGAAATGTTTTAAAAGAATAAAAGAAAAATAAACTATATTTCGGGATAAAGGAGTTTATTTGGCAGATTGCTACCATTAATGTATTTTTTTTTTCAAATTGTTGAATGATAATTGAGAACCTAGCATGAACAAAATTTTGGCTCCCCATAAGTTAAAGAGGTAGGTCTACCAAAGCCTATAATTGTTGCTTGGAAATTGGTTTTTCCTGTAACATGACAAGAAAATCCTAAGGATGCAAGAAAAATATCCAAAATTTTAATGGTGTTGTTGTCAGGGAATGATTCTTGAATATTTAATATTCTTTCCAACGACAAAAATCTTGTTTGGCAACAGTCAACCTGTAGGGGACAAAGAATACCTAGTCTTCAATTCTAAATCTTGTCGAGTATGTTTCCTACGTAGGTCCACTTTTTCTAATTTATTTTTCATTAACTTAATGGTCATAATTATTTTCTTGATTTTCAAATTAATTTCCATTTTTTGAAAAATATACATCCCAAGAAACATACCCTGTGATACTGAGAGTGATACAGGTTGAGCAATCTTAACCAATAGTCTGTTATTTCTACACATTATGTTCTGGAGACTTTGATTGGATGACACCCAAAAATAAATAAATTAAAAGTAGATCATGTTGGCGTAAACAAGAAGAACCACTCAAAATTTGCATCAAAAAATTTCAAACCCAATAGTATTTTTCAGGACCCATAATTCTAGTTCATTACCAAAAAGAGTTGATTCTAGAGAAAATATAGATATTATTACTGTAGAAAATATATTTCATACACCCTCTACTACTTCTAGTAGAGTTAATACTACACCACCCACTGTTATAGTTGTAAGACCCATTAATACTACTCTAGTAATTAATATGGCCAACCCCCCTCCTCCAAATAATTATAACGTTCAATTATGGCAAACCAATAGATACAAGCCTTTAAAATTAACTGCATAGTACTACATGACCTTCCTAGTAAAGCACATAAGTATTTGCCAAAATTTCAAGGAAACAATACGGTCATAGGAGAAGACCATATTAAAAACTTTGTGTATACTATAGATAGTCTTGAGGTTGAATATGAGGATGTAATTTTAATATTATTTCTTTATACCTTTGATAAGAATTCCAGAGAATGGTTTAACATCCTTCTGAATAATGACATTGCTGATTTTTCCAAGATTTAAATTGTTTTTCTAAAAAAAATTGGAGAGAAGAAAAATGAACAGTCACTACTAACAAAATTGGCAACTATGAAAAAGAAAGAAAATGAGATGATGAGTGATTTTAATAGAATATTTTCTAAAAAAAGAAAAAAAATCCCTATCGACTTAAGGAAAAATGATATAAAATCTATCTAATTTTATAAAAATGTCTTCCTAGGAGCATTAAACTATGAACTAAGGCAGGAACAAGTAACCTTTATAGATTCATGTATGGACAAAGTAATAGAAATAGAAATAAATATGTTATATAGTGGAAAAATGAAACCATAATCTCTAGAAGTGAGTCAACCTAAAAGGAAGCCTAAGAAAGTAGAATTTAATTTGCAAAAAAGAATAGATTAGGATCCTATGGAAACATTACCAAATAAAATGACTTAAATGTTTAACACAATGAACGGTAAGTTAGACAGGATATTCTAGCATCATCAGGAATGAGTGAGCTGAGGTTTAGTGAGTGTGGCGGGAGCGAGGGTTTGAATTTTTTGGGCAAGAATATTATCCAAGACGACAGAGGTAGATCAGGTACAAAAGGTGCAGGTGGGAACCTCGAGCATGGATCAAGCAAGGATCTAGAGGAAGGTATTCAGGCTGTGATAGATTTGGAGGCAGCCATCACACGGGGGCCCGAACCTCCTCAAAAAGATCCCAACAAAAAATATAAGAAGGACAATACAGGGCCCAAGAAGTGGCTGTCTTTTGCTGAGACTCTTAGAGGAAAAATAAAGGAGGTTCTCTCTCTTCCACCCCTAGTTCTAGTAAAAATAAAATTTCGGCCTCGGCAAGTTCCATGAGCCATTTTATTTCAATTGAAGAATTATCCCTGGTAGGCAAATTTTTGGGAGGTAGGCTGGACATGGAGACTATCAGGGCTTGGGTGACGGGTAAATGATGATTGGTAGGTAGATTGGAGTTGGTAGCTCTCACTCAAGGGTTCTTCATTATCCATTTTAACAATATGGAGGATGCTAACCACATTTTAATAGGAGGTCCTTGGTTTTTGGGAAAAAGGAGTCTTTTCTCATATGATGGGGTGAAGATTTCGACCGTGAAAAGAAAAATATTAAAATTTCCCCTATGAGTTTGTCTCTCGAGTCTACCTACCCAGTTATTCAATGAATATTGGCTGCAGGGCATAGCCAGAACTATAGGGGACCTGATCTCCATTGACCATGTGACCTTGTCCAGGACAAGGATGACTCATGCACGAATCTACGTAAATGCTAATTTGGATAATAAATTGCCAAGGTTTGTGGAGCTAGAGTATGGAGAATACTATCAAAAAAAGTTGGTAGAATATGAGAACAGATCAAAATTCTATGTAGAATACAAAAATCTAGGATATCTATGTAATCAGTGCCCTAACATGGCAATGAATAGAGAAAAGCAGAAGCAAGGAATGCTAGACAGAGGAAATTTGAGGAGTTTCCCTGACAAAGGCGATTTTAATCAGGAAAACTATGTCTACAAAAAAAGAAAAGAGAGGGTGTAGGGTCCCAACAAGACAAAGGAAAACAACAGGTTGTTGTCAACCAAAATACTCAGGTAAGTTCCAATCCTCTAGTTTCAAATAAATTTTCAATTCTATCCAATATGGGAGTAGGATGATTATCGAAAGACATGGAAGCCTAGAACATTTAGGCTAACCTTTCTAACTCTCTAGAATTCCCATCCAAGTTAGGATCCTCAAACCCTAATTTTGAAATTAATGTAAGCCTTGTGGGCATCACAAAGACAAACCCTAATGCCCGATCTCTAGAATACCCATCCAAGTTAGGATCCTTAAACCCCAATGCTGAAAATACTTCAAGCCCAGTGGGCATCCCAAAGCCAAACCCTAATGCTAAAGAACTTAGGAAGAAAGTTGAGGTATTGGAAAATAAAAAATCTCATCTCCCTAACATCATCACTAGGAGCCAGGTGAATCCTACTGAGGGGTTGTCCCACAGACCAGGGGAATACAAGAAAAAAGGAGAATATTTAGATGTAGGGGTGGAGATATGTGAAACTCTTCAGACTGATGAATATGGCAGTTCGGTTCTACAAAAAATTGCCTCCCCCTAGTTCAGTCCTAAAAAAACCAGGATCACTATGAAGTCTCCTATAGATTTTGGCAATGAAAAATAAGAGGGATAATATCAAATGCTAAGCATCAAAAAATTAAAACTGAGAATGACATTGCCAATGGAAAACAGAGAACCTTGTTTCAATAGGTTATTCTAGGTTCTGAAGACAACAAATTAGGAAAACCCCCTCAAGGGAGGGGGAGAGAAAGAAATCCCAAAAAATCTAAATGAAGTTCCTCTCATGGAACGTGAGAGGCCTCAATGACCTGCCCAAACACAGGGAAGTCAATGCAATAAGAAATCAAGTGAATCCAACTATTATCATGTTGCAAGAAACAAAAATTGATGAGATTCAATAAAAAAAGTAGCAAAAAAAATATGGAATCAAGGGGAGATGATTTACAAATTATCCATAGGAGCGTCTGGAGGCCTTATGACTTTGTGGGATCCTCGAATAGTAGAAGTCACCATTATTCAAAAATATGATAGGGTTCTTAGTGTTTTATTTAAGAAAATAAATAGCAACAGGTCGTGGATCCTTTCAAATATTTATACCCCGACTTCAATTCAAGGGATAGCTCTACTATGGGAGTACTTAGGAAATCTAAGTGAAATCTTCCATAATGTCCCTTGGATTTTGGCTGGGGATCTTAACACTCCTCTTTACCCTTTAGACAAAATGGGTAGAAATGGACCACCTATCAAGAGCATGGATGAGTTCAATGACTTTGTGAACTCCAACATGTTGATGGATGTAAAACTTAGAGGAGAAAATTATACCTGGAGCAATCGACGGATAGGGTGTCATCTCATTCAAGAAAGGCTTGATAGGTTTTTTCTATCAAATGAGGCTACAACTCTGTTTGGTGATTCTACCCTGCAAGCCCTTCATAAAATTTCCTCTGATCATAATCCCATTTTGTTGGATATCCCTAACTCTCTATCCTTCAAGAAACCTTTCATATTTCAATCTATGTGGATCAAACATTCCAGTTTCAGAGATAACTTAATTCAATGGTGGCAACAACCTGTCAGGGGTAGTGTAGCTTTTAAACTTGTTGGAAAATTAAATTTTGTTAAGGAAAATATTCTAAATTGGAACAAAGAGGTCTTTGGGAACCTATTTGAAAATAAAAAATAGGTTGTTGAAAGTTTTAAGATAATTGATCAGAGGATTCAACATGGTGATGCTGATGAAACTACTAGGCAGGAGGAATGGATAAAACTAGTAGAGTTTCATAACATTTTGGCCTGTGAGGAAATATATTGGAGGAAAAAATCAAGGGATATTTGGTTGAAATATGGATATTCAAATTCCAAGTTTTTTCACGTCACCACACTTAGAAATAGAAGCAATAACAAGATAATTTTTTTTTTAAAAGTAGATGGTTCTATTACTCAGGACTTAATAGAAATCAGAAAGGAGGCAGTAACTTATTTCAATTCTATCCTTGGTCAAAAATCTCAATGCATTTAGGAGGCCAAATATATTCTCTTGCAATCAATTCCTAGAATAATAAATGAGGATATAAACCTTAAGCTTCTAGCTCCCTTTTCTGATGAGGAAATTAAGGAAGCCTTGTTTAGCATGGATCTAGAAAAAGACCCGGGACCCGATGGATTTCCCCCTCATTTCTATCAATATTTTTGGGACATCATAAGTGAGGATGTAATTTTTGCTATCAAAGAATTCCAAGCAAGCAATCATATCCCAAAAGGTCTCAACTCTACTTTTATTTCTCTAATTCCTAAGAAGCAAACCCCTAAATCTATGGTTGACTTCAGGCCAATCAGTCTATGCAATGTTTCTTACAAGATCCTAACTAAAGCCATTGCAAATAGAATGAGAGATGTTCTACCCTACATCATAGATCCATACCAGGGAAGCTCTATCCATGGTAGGTCAATCTTGGATGGAGTTATCACAATTCATGAAGCTCTGCACTCTGCTCATAAGACTAACAGGTCTATTTTTGCCCTCAAGCTTGATATGAACAAAGAATTTGATAGGCTAAATTGGGAATTTCTGATTGTTGTCCTCCTTAAGTTTGGTTTTCACCACCAATGGGTTAATTTTATCAAAGAATGCATTTATAAATCATGGTTATTGATTTTGGTTAATGGAACAAATGTTGGTTACTTTCAAAGTCGTAGAGGAATTCGGTAGGGGGACCCTATCAACCCCATGTTATTCATCATTGTGGCAGAAGATTTAGGTAGAACCATAAAAAATGCTTGTATTTCAAGGCTAATATCAAGAATCAAGGCAACATCTCTCACTAGGGTTGTTTCTCACCAAAAATTCATTGATGATACCCTTCTATTGACTAAGGCATCGATGGTTGAGGTCAAAAGAATTAAATACATCCTGCAACTCTACAAGGACGATGCTTGTTAGCAAATTAATTTTAGTAAAATCAAGTTATATTTCTTGAACACCCCCATTTAGAGGCAAGGAAGGATTGCAAAACTTTTAGGGTGTGATCTAGCAAACCACCCCACTTCGTATCTTGGTCTCCCTATTTTCATTGGTTCTCCAAGAGAGTCAATGTGGGACAGGGTTATTGAAAGAATTCAAAAAAACTTGTTGGATGGAAAGGTCATCTTCTATCTCAACTAGGAAATATGACCCTCACTAAGGCCTCTCTTCAGAGCATTCTAGTCTATTTCCTCTCCATTTTCAAAGCCCTTGTGAAGGTTTTCCAGAAAATTGAGAAACTCCAAAAAGATTTTTTATGTACTGGATCAGAGGAGAAAAAAGAATACACCTTGTAAGATGGACAAAAGTGTACAGACCTAGGGAAAATGGGGGCTTAGTTCTGAGGAGAATTGCTCATATTAATTTAGCTTTACTATCTAAGCAAGCATGGTGCCTCATTTTTGGTGAAGAAAATGAATGGACAACTATCATCAAACGAAAGTATCTTCAAAATATAGAATTTCTAAGTGACTCAGTTCCAATCAGAGGTTATACTTTTTGGAAAGCAATTCTCAATTGTAATGAAATCATAAAAAAAGGTTTAGGATGGGTTTTAGGCAATGGTGAGAGGATAAATTTTTGGAATGATAGGTGGGCTAGGATGAACCACAAACACAATATCCTAACTTACCCTGAATCAGAGATATCACGAAAGAACTCATTGGTAAAAATGTCTTTGATTATATGGTTGAGGATAGAGGTAGAATGAAGTGGAAATAAATAAGGATTCAGGTATTTCAAGCAGAATCAAATTATCTTTGTAAGATTCTCAGGAAATATTTTATCCCCATGAGACCCAAGGAAGATCAAGTGACCTGGGCTCCTATGAAAAATGGGCAGTTCATTGTTAAATCAGCTTACAAGATTCTACTTGATGACGAGGATTTTATCCTCCAAAAGGACTTAGTTTGGATAAAAAAATTAATTCCAAAAATTGTAGTCTTTTCATGGTTGGTTATCCAAGGAAGAATTCTAACCATTGATAATATGATGCGTAAAGGTATTTGTATCACTAATTGTTGTTATCTGTGCAGGGCTAATTGGGAGACCATTTATCACATTTTCCTTGAGTGCCCTTTTTCCTTGACTGTCATAAGTGGGATTTTTTAGGCCTTAAATATTTCTTGGGTTAAACCAGCCATCGTACTTGGTTTTTTCATCCAGTGGACTTTCCCCTTTTCAAACCAAAGACTTAGATACATGTGGAAAATTTGTCTCAATCACTATCTTTGGTAGGTGTGGTTAGAAAGGAACCATAGAGTCTTTAATGAGTCTATCCATGATCATAAAACTATCATTGCCAAGATCCTATCCTTTGCCAATGAGAATGTGAACCTTATCCCTTTTGATAGTCGTAAACCTCATCTACAAGAGACCATGATTGCTCAATATTTAAGCTTAACCTTGTTATATGAGTCTGTGCCTAGGGTAGTCAACCCCAGAGCCAATGTTAAGTGGTCCCCACATCCTACGGGTTGGTTTAAGCTTAATTTTTATGGAGAAGCTAAGGACAATCTTGGCAGAGTAGGCACTGGAGGTATTGTGCGAGATCATAATGGGAATATGATGGTTGTATTTTCTGAATATTTGGGAACAAGGACGAACAACGAAGCTAAATCTAGATCGATGTGGAGAGGACTTCAAATGACTCAAGACTTAGAAGGCAATTTGATCATAGAAGGAGACTCTATGCATGTTATAAATCTCCTCAATAATTGTAAAACACCTCCTTGGAGGATTAAAACAATTATTGAAGAGGCTAGGATCATTTTCCAGGGAATATAGGACAAAAAAGCCCAACATGTATTTCAGAAAGCTAACAAAGTTGTTGATAAGCTAGCTAATTTGGGTGTCGATGGTGACAGAATTTTCAAATGGGAACACGTTGTCCTGAGAAAAGTAGAGGATCTTAATCAACAAGAATTCCAAGAATGATAGTCAAATTTACCAACAGGGAAGGCACTGTAAATTCAAAGGCTATGAGTATTCCCATCTCTTTTTTGAAATGGAATCATAATAAAAATTATTTGAGCTATTAGTCTTGGTGGATGCTGGTTGGAAATACCACAAAGACTAATGTGGACAGTCACATGTTAGATAATATGTCTCCTAGCCATCTTAGAAATTTGAGGTTGGTTTATAATCACAAGGCAGGAAAGAAATGACAATATAAGACTTCGAACCAGAGCCACATGGACCACCAGATAGCCACCACCAGAAATCTAGCCAATAGGTTCAGTTTTCCAAGGTTGACTGGCCAAGATGGGATGTGGTCCCAAAGCATGTCATATACGAAAGAAAGAAATTACTAAAGAATTATTTAGAGTAACTATCAATACAGATCTTATGGAAGTTTTTTCAGTACTCTGCTATGTGTGTCTGCAGCTTTTTGTTTCTCCACTATTTCAAGGAAGGGATCCGTGTCTGTTTATTTTTTTGTAATTATGATGCAAGTGTGTTTTCTCGGGGTATACCCAAAATATTGTATGGGAAGTTTCTTTTTGATAATAGGCTATGTGCCTTACTAGATGTAATGGCTTTGGTGGCATGTATATTTTACATATATAGGATCCTTAGTAAGGACATGTTCATCAACAACCCTTGGCTGATTTTTGTAAAATGTTTTGGGTCAACCTGTAAAACCCGGTATTAATGCTATAGTATCTTATCTACCAAAAAAAAAAGTTAGACAGGATAGAAAGGAATAAACACAATATAAATGAACCTTCACACCCTCAAGTTGATAAACAATAGAGTGATAGCAGGCCACAATTTAGGAGGAATTTTAATAGAAATTGGGGTAGTAACCACTCTGATAAAGGGAATAGAAACAAGAATAATGGAAATAATTGGAGGAAGAGAGAATTTGAGAAAGATCAAGACTTTGTCCCAAATCCTATACCTTCTATTAATATTACCAAAACATTCTCTTACTACTATTCAACATGTGATGCTCCTCATAACCAAGATTATTATGGAATATATCTGGGTATGCATAATAAAATAGATTTAGATGATGAATCTGAAGAAGATATAAGAATTAATGCATGTTGGACTCAAGAGGATGAATCTCGAGAGAGGCTATTCAAAGAAAACATGGATTTGTATGCTTCAAACCATCATCCTAAAATCCTAGTATCAAAAAATACTAATATCTTGCAAAGACCACAAGAATTTAGGTATGAAAAGATGAAACAAGGGAAATTGATCCCAACAACACAAGAGGTAAAAGAGCTAGAGGCTACTCATGACTTAAATTTTAGAAACATAACTATATCAAATAGGACTGATAAAACATCAACTAGTAAGACTAAAGGATAGTTTACTATAAATAAAAATACTTATAAAGAAAACTAAAAAATACAAAAAAGAGTAATTCCTCAAACAGTAGAAATAGAAGAAGAATTACAAAGAGAGGAATATACAAAAACACTTGATGTCAGGAAAATAGAATTCAATGTTTGTTAGAAATTAAGTAGATAAAATATCAATATGACTTTTAGTGAGCTAATGAAAGTCCAAAAATACAGAGAATAAGTTTGTAAAGCTTTTGGCTTGATAGAACAAAAGGAAACCCAATCTTGTAATGCAATTAAATCCATTACTCATGATACTAGAACCCCCTCATCGGTGAAGCCATTTTAGGTATCTCTTAGATAAAATTCAGAATTAGGAGAAATATATGTCATCCCATTGTCATAGTCTTTTCCCATAAGGATGATGAAAGAATGAAAGATCAATAGCATTTATGAGTACATAACCAAAATGAGCCCTACTAAAATTCAAAATGATAGAAAAATAGGCTTATGCAGTGATAAAAATGCAAGAATATTTCAAAGGTATTTTTGGATCAAATAAGGTTATATGTTGTATCCCTTTCAGAGTCATATAAAATGTATTCACCCAATTAGAACCTATAGGTGGCCCTGCTAGGTGGATGGTCAAGTCGTTGCAACATGATGTAGAATTAAAAGCAGTTAAGATCATTAGAGGATGGGGTTTGGAAAAATATTTGGCTAATAAGGAAGGGGAAGACATGAAAAAAATTGTCACAGTTGATAAAATTCATGAAATCAAAAGAAATGATAATATCGAATGCAAATGTTATGATGAAATATTGATGTGTCTTCAAACCTTGTCAATCCCCAAAGGTATATCTACAAATAAGACGAGGTTAGTTAAACAACAAGCACATAATTATTATGTCCAAGAAGGTCAAATTTATTGGAAGCATCCATATGGGGTGTTATTGCTTTGCATTTTTGAAAAATATATCTTAGATGTAATAAAATAATTTCATGATTCTGTGGAGGTCACTTTGCACCAAAAGCTACTATCAATAAAATCATGAGAGTAGGTTATTACTGGCCTTCCTTATTCAAATATTTTCACCACTATGTAATATATTGTCATAACTTCTAAATTTTTTCAAGGAAGAAACAATTAGTAGCAATACCCCTTAAGCCAGTAATCATAGAAGCACATTTCACACAATGGGGAATTGATCCCATTGGTGAAATAAACCCTTATTCCTCATGTAGACATAAATGGATCATCACTAAAACAAACTATTTTACAAAGTGGGTAGAAGTAGCCCCTCTAAGAAATTCATTAATGAAAGTAGTCATAAATATTTTAGAGGAAAACATCCTAATAAGATTTGGAATCCCAAAGAAATTGGTAACTGACAATGGGAAGTACTTTGTCTCCTTTGAAATGATAGAATTATATGCTAAATATGGCATAGAAATTTCTCATTCTATGAACTATTACCCTTAGGAAAATGGCCTAGTTGAGTCATCAAATAAAAATCTAATAACAAGGATCAAAAGGTCATTGGGTAAAAATAAAAAGGGTTGGGACAGTGAGTTGAAGTTTTCTCTATGGGTAGATAGGTTTTCTATCAAGATAAACATAGGTAAAACCCCATATGATATGGTTTTCAAATAAAAGGCCCTTTTACCTCCTCAAAACAAACAGAGAGATGCACTAAACATGATGACAAAACAAACACAAAAGACAATGCAACTTTTCAACAAAAAATCTTAAGGCACACCATTTTTTGAAGGAGATATAGTCATTTACTGGGACCCCAAAATTGAGAGACATGGAGAGAATGACAAGCTCAAACCTAAACGGTTAGGTCCCTACCAAATAGTTCAGATGGTTGGTCAGAATACTTACAAGTTGCAAATCTTAGAAGGTGAACAAATGAAGATTCCAATAAATGGCCAACACCTAAAACTATACTACCCCTGCTATGGGGTTAGGAGAGAATAAATTGTCTTATCTATCAAAAAAAATAACAGTTTCATCTCACCATCTAGAATTAAATGAACAAGTCATCACCATTTGCAACCATTCCAATTTGATCAAATTTTCTATGTTATTTTTTTATGTTTTTAGGTGTTAACCTTACATTATGAATTTTCTTGTCAATGTTTTGTTTTATTTTTTCCTTTCTGTTATGATTTATTTCTAATAAATTGAAGGAGAAGAATTTAGATTAAAGAAGATTATGCTAACAACTTATGGATTAGATAAATTAGCAATTATCCCATAGTTCTAGAGCTAAAACAATTGAAGTTGGAAATACTACAATATTATGCCAAAGCCTCACATCTATCATGAATATTAAAGTTATTCCAAGATCATTAGAATGGAGTCGTCATTGGTAGGATATTGTGTTAAATCATCTACACTCTCTTCTTTAGCCTCACAGATCCCTAACTCAGAATGCACACTAAAACCTTGCAATTCATATTAATTCTTCTAAAACAAGAAGAAAAATATAAATAATGCAAGGCAAATAAGTGTTTGGGCTATCTAGATAACCTCTACCAGGGCTATAGACACTTGAATAGCAATAGAGAAGGTCCAAGAGGGAATTAAAGTCATCTCCATGAGAGCCATAAAAGCATGTATAGTAATGGAGCAATGCAAAGGAAAATATCTTTTAGAGTGAAATCATAACAGGCCTAACTCCTACCAAAATGATAAAATTATAATTGATCAAAGAATAAAAATGAATACACAAACACACACTACAAGCCAAGGCATAATGCGACAGTAACCTCTGATCAATTCTGTCTAAACTCCACCTTAAGATATTCCTAAAAAATCTATATTTCATAAGCAAAGGCTCGTTTGATTTTAAACTAGGTCCTTTGATTTTAATGATCAACAACAATGTATGTTTTATTTACTATTTTATTTTTCAGTTTTTAGATAGTATTTTTGAAAAAGTTGATTCATGTTGTTCTTTGTGACCTTCATTTTGCAGTTGATTATCAATCTAATTTTTTATTTGTAAACCATGTTTTTGATAATCGAATAGTCTGGAGTTCTCAAGTGTCTCAATTTTTTACCACTTTTCCCAATTAAAGACTATGTTGGAGCTTAAAAAATGCAACATAAAAATGTACCCCTAATTTTAAATTTTTGGAATTCCATGTCCCATCCTAGGGATAGGTTGTTTTTTTCAAATAAAAAAGGCTTCCAAATTTTTGCTACAAAATTTCTAAATCAAAGGGTGTACAAATTGTTCATTAAGGTTGAATGTCACTCAAAAGTTCCCCCAATGGTTCCTATTGAGGTTATTAAGTCCTAATATCTAGGTGTGTTTTGTTAGAAAATCAAAAGGTTATGATATTTGAAGAATTGGTTGTCTCTTAAGTGATTCTAAATGTTTCAAAGGATTAACGGTTTCTTAATAAAGTCTATTTCTATATTCTACGTCCATTATTGAAATCGTTGATCTACACATAAGTGAAATCTAACCATATTCCCCCATGATTAAAATCCTCAGAAAATAATTTTCTTGTTATTTCCTAAGGTCACCAAAGGTCATCATGTCTATGCGCCCCCTTGAAGCTAAGAGTCATGCATCTTTCATTGATCCTACAACACTCACGTATGATATAAATATCTAAAGGAGTGCCTTACATAATGATATAAGAAAATTGTGTGGTTTTAATTTTAGTATTAATTTTTATCATAAACCTAAGTTTCCAAAGAGCAAAGTCAAAATTTTCTAAACCATGCCAAAGAGTGCCTAATCACCATTATGTTTAAGTTCTCACATCTTAGCCAGATCTGGAGGTACTCACAAATTAGAATTAGATATAATGGTGTGTGTGCACCTTTGAAAAGTGTCATTTAGTCACCATGGACATCAATATAATTTTTCCAAAGTCTAAACTAAAGCATTGTGAGGCACATTTAATTAAAACCACCTAAGTATTCCCTAGGTTTTGCATGACCCTCTACATCTATGTCCATGCAATCTCTTCATTATAATCTAGGTATCTCTTTAAAAATGGATGGTGCACGTGTACTACCAATTTAATCCAAAGGAACATACGCAGCAAAAGGAAAGTTAATTTACCTAACCTTTAGAAAGAAAATTCAAACCGTGAATCAAAATCTTATTTTAAAATTTCTTCTAAAGATCACGTATAAGTTTTAGGAAACTTTGGTCGGATCTAGCTGCGTACGTTGATCTAAGAAAATACAATGGTGCTCACGTATCCCTTGCAAATATTGTTTAAATTAATACCGAAAAATAATTTTTCCAAGGTCAAAGATTAAAGTCTCATGAGACACATTCAATAAAATCAAGTTAGGGGTTTCCAAAAATTCTTAAGTCTCATGTACCTTTTTTTAACCATTGAGCATCTTCGACAAAAATAAAATGTGAGCATACACCCCCAATGTTATCCAAGGGTGCATTCTTATAGAGTTTCCCAAGTTCTAAAAGTCCAAATAAAGCATAATAATAAATCATTAGCCAAGGGATACAAATTTTAATCAAATTTCCTAAGGTACACAAGGTCCCTAATTCATGTGTAACGTATTTACCTCGGCTAAACATCGAACATCTTTCATAGGATAAACAATGCTCATGAATAAGATATAGATCTAAGGGTAGACACCTAAGACTAACCAAACCCTTTGATGTAAATACTATGCACCTTTGCAAATATGTATGATGCTCGTGTATCATCGTTTGATCCGAAGGCGCTCATGCATGAGAAAATGTTTGACCAGTTTGAAACTTAGAAATCAAAGTGGTCATGGGTAATGAAATTTTTACCTAGGTCAATGAAGAAAATATTATTACATTCCTAAGGCCCAAGCTCCAAATTATTCAATGAATAATGTTCCCCATGCGGATAAATATCATGCACCTTTTAAAAATATGGATGACACACACAGACTATCCACTTGATCTAGCGGTGCTCACATGTTGAGTTGCTCGATCATCAACAATAAAATCCAATGGTGTGAGACCAAGGCTCTAATTAAAAATTATTCTAAGGTTCACCTATAAATGTTGAGCATATTTTATTAAAATGAGCAACACGCATGACTTAAAAGGGAAATCAAATGACGTGCATGCCTCAACTTGCTTGAGCTTTAAACAAAGGCTTTGAAAATAATTAAAACCTTTCGAATATCAAAGTTTCTTGACCATCCTTTTATATTTAAATCCCTCACAATTTGGTCAAATCAAGCAGTGCGCATAAACTAAAATTTAATCTAAAAGCACACGTAAATTAAAATTTGCCAAAATTTAAGGTAAGGTTAGAAATTAAATGTAGTCATGTATGCCACGAACTTTGAATATTGTTCATGAAGATACAAAATTGGCTTTGATACTAAGGTTTTATCAAGTTCATATTTTTCCTATGAATTTTTGTTCCTTTCCTCCCCCTTTTTAGCTAACATGCATGTAGCTCATGAATATCCTACAACACACGTACATCCTGGCCATATCTAAATGGTGTGCATGAATCCCAACTAAAAGTATTTCATACAAATCATCATAGTACCTAAGGAGGAAGGATTTGTATTATTATAAGAGAGATCTAATGACATGTCTAAACCTCAGCCAGATCAGATGGTGCACATCAAATAATGAATAAAGACAAAAGGACACTTTAAGAAGAACCTGACAAAAAAAAATATCATCTATAAGAGATACAGTTAGCACCCACTCCAAATCCAAGTCAGATAGAAATAATTGTATTATGCACATGATCGAAATAGGAACATGTATTGAAGCCTCAAAAAGAGCAAGAATTATTGAGATAAATCATTCCCCTATCGAAGATAGTGATATAATTTAATTGGTGCTAACTTTGTAAACTATGAATTCCACTCAAAGAACTTATATTAGATAGACCATTGAATACTGGTAACCTTTTAGAGCTAAGAAGAGAAAATCATTAATCACATGGGAAATATCGATAAAAAATATGAAAAATCATAAGTTGTACAGAGGAAGGACCAACTTGTGAGTTAGTTAACACAAGCAAAAGGACTAAGCTAACACACGAACACCAGTTTAATCAAGTCAAATATTTTTTAGATTAAGAAAGCATGATTCTATAATCATCATATGATGAGAAGTTTCCTGCAACTCAGTCCTATATAAATAAATGCTACTCATCCAAGGTCATGGTAAAGGTTTTAGAATTAAATATGGATCAAAGCATGCAAGCAGGAAATTACAAAAGTAAGTATAAATGACTCAAGGAGTTTTGATTCACCAGTGCTAGGAAAAGCAGAAAACATAGATTAGATAAATGAACAACTAAGTTGGAAATCTGTCTTCACACCCCGATGGAATATAGTTATGGGAATATCACACCAATGGAATATAGTTATGGAGGAATTTTTTTATCAAAGATTCACTTATTTTGTGTAATTCCAATTCTTTTTTTTTGTCCCCTCCTATTCCTTAGCACGGTAGTGTTGTTCTTTCTCACCTGCTTATAAGGATACTACGTATCCTATTTTTGCAATGAAACCTTGCTTCCTACCTATCATGTCGATTAAGTCTCCATTTTAATAAAAATATATATACCAAATTTTAGGTAAAATTTTTAAATTAAAAGACTAAAGGAGTTAAATTGCAAGTCCAAGAGCTAAGGTGACCAACTACCAAGCATAAATTTATGGTAATGTTATTTTTGTGATTAACCATAAAACTATTCAGCAAGGAACCCATTGCAATAACAAAAAAGGAAATCAGAAAAAGTAAAATACATAGGGATGAACCTTCAATAAAATATAAGCAACTGATATCTAGATACATTTTTGAGATACGAATAGTATTTTTGAATTTTGAGACAGCTAATATCATATTGTAATACAACCAGCCCATAATAAAATGTTAGACAATTGTAAACCACTTTTTGAGGAAATCTAAAGGATAAATAGAGAACAAGAGGTAATTTTGTAAATAAAACAAGATCCGGGTAAGTTGTACGTATTCAATTGATAATACATAGAGGATGATGATAAATGTATGGTTCAAACTCAATCATTTGTAACAGATTCAAGAACCAGAGGCTATAAAAAGAACAATCACTGCCAAAATTTGCATCAATATTTTGCATAGTATATTTTTGTTGAGGTATACTTGAGTGCCATGTTATTTTCTATTGTATTTCCCCTTGTGTATTTCCTTATTTTCCATATCTTATTCTTCCCATTAATATGGAGGTTCTGAGAGAGAAGTACTCAAGAAACTGAGATTATTTCTAGATTTTGAGCTAGAGGTCTAGAGACTCAATTGTTACCAGATTGGAATGGGAGAGTGAAAAGTCCTTGTTACATTATTTGAACAAGGATTTTTATTGTATTAATATTTAAAATAACTCAATGGCAATTTCAAGCTGGCTCTTCATGTAATAAATTTTGATATTAATACAATTATGGACTTCTTATTTGTCATATCTTTTGTTTAGTCTTGTGTGTGTCTCCATTACATGTTACATTATTTGAATGTATGGATGGATGCTTATTTCATTTGTCAAAAATTATGTTTATCATGATATTCAAATGAATTTAATTGAACCAATTATTTCTTTCCTCTTTATTTCTATTACATTGAATTGTTCTAAAATCTTGCTACAATAGCCCAAAGTATTAAGGCACCGAATATACACATAAGGTATAATTGAACTATTATATGCAAATCTTGGTCAAATAAACATAATTTTTACATGTTTTTATTAAATCTGGAAGAGCATGAACATAAATTTTTAAATCTTTAAGTTCACCTCAAGGGTTTCCTTACCATACCTGGTCTATTTAGAAATATATAAAACTTTATTCCTAGGTTAAAGAGGTAGGTCTACCAAAGCCTGTAATTGTTGCTTGGTAATTGGTTTTTCTTGTAGCATGACAAAAAAATCCTAAGGATGCAAGAAAAATATCCAACGGGACCAATAAACATAGGTTAAAGAGAGGTAAATCCCTTAAGAAAACCTTTCTCCACACTAGGGATAGGCTAGTGCAATGGCTATGACTACTCAAACTCCTCCTACCTACTCACTATCCACCATATCACCTTCTAACTTTACCATTTCTTTTTCTTCTATTTCAACTTCTCTATCTCTTCTTGCTCCTTGTGATTTCATCCTCCACTAGTGTAGCCCCCATATTTTCTAGTTTTTAATTGCCTCATGAGTCACCAAGAGATACTCATCTCTCATCATCACTTTCATGGTAGGGACCACCTTGACCACCTCATTTCAATTGCAAGTCACATAAGTCCTTACATCACATCCCATAGTTACACAAATTATAATATCTCTTTTGGCCACCTTGGTGAGATTAGCATCACAACCCACTATTCCCACTTCCACCTCATTTTTTTATTTCATCACTTAGTTCACACTTGTGACCATACTCACCACTTCCACTTGCATTTCATCCCATACAATATAAATTCTCTTGTAGGCAATTATACCCTTTCCCAAGGAGCTAATCCCATACGATATTATCTCATTTCAAGTGTAACATGAGGACCCAGGCCTAGCCACACCTTGACGGTTAGATATTTTGACACCATCAAGGTGATAGATGTACTTTTTGTTGAGGAAAATACAAGAAAGAGAGAGTACAAAATACTTAGTAGAAATACTTATAATGCATCCATGATATTTTATTCATAACATTTTTGGAAGAGATGTAAAGTATACTTTGCTAAGACTACAAAAACCAATCCCTCCAAGATAGCATTGGATCCTACCAACTTGAATGCTAGAGTGTCACAATTGCACCTAGATAAAGTAGATCTATACTAGATGGTTGATTTGGAAAATCAATTTACACTAAGTATAGCCATGAAGTAGACTAACTAGTAGTTGAGGATGAAGTAGTACAACTCAAAAATAGAAGGGTAGAGGTAGAACTAAAAAAAAATAGGTAGTGAGAGACCAACTCCAATAGGAAAATAAAGGGATTAAGAAAGAGGTGGTAGAAAAGGAGCAACTAAAGAAATAAGTGGAAGACCTCAAAGATCAACTTACCAGGTTTGAACAACTCATGTAGGATATGACTAAGGATCGGATGAAGTTGTTGGGAGACATAGAAAGTAAATACTAGTAGATAAAGGATTAGAAAACCTCAAGGCCCATAGAAAAATAGGTTTACTCAAAATTGGCACAAGAGATATAAGAATCAAAAGACTTATGGGAAAAAATAATTGAGGAAATATAAAATGCATTTGAAATCTTTAATATATTATCCTCTATAGTAGAAAGCTTATAAATAGATAAAAAAATCACAAGACAAGTGGAATATTAGCTTTCTACAAGGGGTGAACACCAATAAGTCTTAAAAATCCTTGCATTGATGACCTCGACATAGACATAGTAGCATGAGATAGATTGTAAGGACATGGTGAAAATAATTAGAAAGATCCTATATTTTTAGAGAAACCTACAAAACTATAAAGACAACCTAGCATCCCTTAGAACCAAAATTCAATAAATGAAAAAAGAAATTTAGAGGTGTGTTTTTGTTGGAGTTAAACATATTTTATGATAATAAACACATCCTAGATGATGATATCATATCTACTATGATTGATGAAGAAAACATAAATCTAATGAAGGAAATACCTTTGAAGTATATGAGAAATAAAATTCTATTTTTATTAAATTGAAATAATTAGATACCAAGAGAAAAGAATTATTAAAAATAAATTTTAAGGACATGGTAGGGGATTTGAAAGACCTTAGGGTAATGTAGTTTTCTGATGATAATAAAGGGAAGAAATTATTGAACCTATTTCCATCCTAGATTGACTAGCATGAGATAAAGCACTACAAAGAATTTTTTTTTTTGGTTTTATAATAAGGATCCAAATTTTTTAGAATCCACACCCAAAGATAGAGGTAGGATCTAGGATTTCATGCCAATATATCTTGGCATCCCATGAAGTCACCATAAATGTAGTACCTCAAAACTACTTTGCAAACTTTTGTACATTTTGAAGCAATAAATAGCAAATGAGGACTAGATGATAGAAAACTTCTCAAAATTTCTAATTTTTTTGACTATTTGGAAAATTTGTGATTCACTTGCAAAATCTACCAATTGGATTAGAGATGCAATTCACTCAACAAAGGTACCAACTTTCTCAAGAAGTGATCACTCCACTTTTTAACATAAAAAAATTGCTTGCTAAAGTGAGCAAATTTCCTGGCATAGCGAGCAAATCACTTAGTTAGGATGCAAAGGTGATAACATATGTGAATTTTAAGAAAAATCTATTGAAAGCAATATTTTTGGCATTTTGTGGCACACTAAGTATTTTTGGAGTACTCTAAGTTTGTTAGAGGTATATTTAGAGGTATGTAACATTTGGAGGTACAAAATTTTTCTAAATTGGCCCACAAATATTTACTTTTACCAAGAGTAATTATTTTTCACCCTAGGTAACACGAGGGTAAATTTTTACTATAAATAGGGGACTAGAGACTTAATTGTAATCATATTTTAGCCATGATAATTCAAAACAACACTTTATGAAACCCATATTATGCTTTGTAATCATAAGGTTGAAATAAAATAGAAATTCTTTGTTTATCCCATTATAGGCACCGTCCTCATGGTTTATCAAGTGTCGGGTGATTGGGTATAGCTCTTTTAGCCCATATTATCATTCACTTATAAAATTCATAATAAATTAATGAGTGAATATCATTGTTATTTAGGTTCTTGTATGTTTACTGATTGTATGCTATCCTTGCTATTGTGTAACCATCATATTTGCTTTAAATATTTCATACTCTAAAATTCTAGCATTTACTTTATGCATTTTAATTTTTGTATTTACTTTTGTGTGTGCATTTAATTTTTATGAAAGTTAATTAATATATATTAGGAGTCCAAACAAGGAAAGCATGGAGCCTACAAAATTTGGAGGTCAGGGGAAGTCTATGAAAAACCTACCCAACCTTGTCAAAACTTGAATTTGGGGGTACAACACTTAAAATACAAGTTAGTTAGATTCCCTAAATCAATAATAATACACCTAAGTGATTATAAAAATGAACCAATTAAGTATGATATAATAGTTCTTAAAAGCATAGGGTTAATATGCAAGTCCAACATATACATACAATATTTTTTAGAGATTTAAAAGTGAATAGAAGTGGGCATTGAGTTCACATTCTTCAGTGAATTTTCTCCTAAAAGGATCTATTATCATAATATTATCTAGTTCAAAAGTTGAAAGTAAAAATAATACTAAGTTGCCTATGGTTTATTAGGAAAGTCAACTTACATTTAATATTAGAGCAAAAATGAATAAAATCAACATGTTACCTAGAATAAGAGAGTAGAAGCAAACAACAACCAAGATAATAACACTAAATGAAAGAATTAGAATCACATTGATGAATAAATGAATGGTATCATGGGTTATAACTACCCAAATTATAAGTGACATTAGGTTAAGGTTAAAGAAGTGACTTTAAGAATTATTATTATAAAATTACATTGAACTTCATCTTTACATGGTGGAAAATGTCCCATAGGGCTATACAAATAATTACATCATAAAAGGGTCAACCATGGCCTCAAGTGAATATTAAACCACCACAAATATATTTCAACATCCTCATTTAAGTTGAATAGAGGACACAAAGAAATATTGTAACTAGAAATCCCCCCTTAAGGGGCACTATCCTTCTCCAAACACTCCTACAATTACTTAAAAGATACCTCATACATGATCTTGATCAGGATTCTATTGTTTGTTCCATTTGTGGTGTTAACTCAAAAGTTTGATATGTATATTTTATATTCAATATATTAGATGTATTACAAGGTACATATTTATAAGCTTATGAGACTATAGTTGAGACAAAAAACTACAATAAAATACTAGCCACCTACCAACTCCTTTATGTTCTTGGGATGCATACTATGAATATTACATTTATTTATTACAAATAGTGTAGTACTATCCTAACATCCTCCATTATTATATTATTTGGTATAAGTGTAGGCTCTTACTGTTTGGATCTTTAGCTCTTGACTCTTGGCTTTGGTTCTTAGCTCTAGCTCTTGGGTTTGGCTCTAGTTTATTTGGCTTTTACTTAGTTAAATACCTCTAGATATACCTTTGGGTTTGCTTCTAGGTCTATTACCTTTGGGTCTATCACCTCTAGGCCTACCTCTGGGTCTGTCACTTTTGGGTTTGCCTCTAGGTCTAAGCTAAGTACTCTTATAATAATTAAGAAAAGGTATTCACTTTGCTTCTTCAACTATGAGTAACCTTATGGTAATATTATCATCCTATTGAATTACATGGATAACCAATCACTATAGTTGCCAAGTGTAATAGAGTAAATAACTACTTACGAGGTTCACTTTATTGGTTTTATGAGTATACCCCATCCGATCTATGAAATCATCTTTTGTACAATGAAAGTGTTGATTTCTATCGAGAATGCACCTTTGTACAAGATTTTTTTAGAGAACCTATATGAGCATCTACAATTTTCCTTATGAGGTTCACTTGCATTATTTTGAGGAATTTCGGATACTACCAAGAATGCACTTCATATGACAATAAATTTTGGAAAAAATGAGCCTCAAAATAAACCCAAATTGGAGGATTAGAAAGGAATATTTTATGCATATTCTAAAGTGTTTATATCTTTGTAGTCTTAAAAAGTGGTTAATTTTTGAAGTGTCAAAATATTTGTAGTCTTTGAATTCTTTTTAATTTTTTGATTCTAGGGTGTCAAGTTCTTTGTAATCCCTAGACTATGTTAGCTTTTGAAGCTAAATACTTAAGATAAAATCAACTAAAAGATCAAAAATAAAGTTGCAATATGAAATATATAATAATGGAAATATTCTAGAAGTATAAAACTCATAAATAACTTCAACTATAACTCATAAAATTGCCATTAATAAATGCTCACAAAATTGTATCTCTATTGAATCAAGATCTCAAGTATCCATACTTCCATATTACAAAACATGTCATATCCCATACATATAGGATGTAAAGTGACTCTTCATATGGAGCACTCTTGGCCTTCACTCTTCTAGAGACTCTCCAACTTCCTATTATATGGACTCATGTGCACATGGACAACTATGCACATTTACAATACCAAAATACTTTGCACACTTTAATAATACTTGTGCATTTATTACATTGCATAAAGTAAATACTCAACTTCTAATCTAGGACACTCTTTCCTAATATAAAGATGTACCAAAGGTGGTACATTAGCATGTACAAAATAATGTAATATATTCCAACACCCCCTGTATTACATTATTTGGTTATTGAAGACTTTAGTCCTCAATATGGATCTTCAATCTATCTCTTTAAGATTGATTTTTGAACTTGCACGTAACAACTCTTGTTTTACCTTTATGATGTGACTTCTCCTATGCTTATTTTTATTTCTTTTCTTTTGTGTCTTCTTTGATGATACATCTTCCTTCTTGATCTGACTTCTTTGATTACTTTTCCTTCCTTGTTCCTGCATTGTTACTAAAGATTCTCCTTCAATATGATGAGTTTGTAGATCATAATAATATTGACTTGGATTTGATGATTCTTCCTTAAAATAATCATATGAAGCATTTATTTCAACTTGTATCTTTCCTTGAAAGAGTTCAAAAACAATTAATGAAAGATACATCATTAAACACTCTTCTGTATTGAATACAATGATGTCTTGAGATTCCCAACAAGACTTAAAAAGTTTTTCATGAAGATATCCTATAAAGGTAGTAAATTTCCCTTCCTTAGCTTCCTTGAGAAATAAGCTCAATTTATCTTTTAGAGCATTAAATATTTGATCTCCATCAATATTAGGTATTAACCCATGTGAATAAAATTTGAATGCATGTAGTATTTCTTCACTATCTTCATTAAATACCCTCTTCACTATTTCATCCATAGTTTTTATGAGTAAGATAGCTTGATAAAAATTACTTAGTTTTCTATGTTTTCCTTTAAGTTGAATCCCTTATTTCTCCCTAATTATGAACAGTAAGCTAAAGATAACTTTTGAATGCAACTTCAAAAACTCTACTTTTGTTTCACCTTGGTTTGATTGATAGACTAAAACCAATTTTCAATTTTAAGTTGACAACCTTTTATCTCCCAAAAATAATTTCTTTTAACTTCTAAATTTCTCAATCCTATGTTGATGTTGAATTCCTTATAACTCCAAACTTAGAAATTTAGAAATTCTATAAAAATATATTTGCAAATTTTATAAATTTAATTTGATGTAGAAAACCTTATTTCTCCAATCTAATCAAATTGCAAATATTTTAAATTGTTTTGTAAATGCAAATAATAAAATTACAAAACTTTAAATTACTCCTTCAAATTCTTCAACCCAAATTTTAAACCTTCATAAAATTCTCTAATAGCAATAATTAGATTTCTAAGGTTTCAAATATTAATTCTTATCCCTCCAAAATAGTTTCACTTTTAACCTTAGAGAATAATAATTATAAGCAACCTTATACCTCCTATCTTAAGCTTATAAATAACTTTAAATAAAGTGAATTACCTTCAACCTTGAATGTGGTAATTCCCTTGGTCAATAGTGCTTGACCATATTCTGATTGGTGCTCTTCTGCACGTACGTCTCCTAATTGGTGCTCTTATGCACGTATGAAATCTTTGTTGTACTTTGGAAAGATTATTCTCTTTCCTCTTGGCTTCAACCTTTATGAAGGTACTTTAATTCGCACCTTAACCTTGTTGCTGCAATAGTATTTGACCCTTTGACTCCTTTGTTGTACGTAACTTGAATCTCTCTCTTGCAATGCCAAGTGGTGTATCTCCCTCTTACATTCACTCTATCTTCAATTAATGAATCTGCCTGCACATTCTTCTATTTCCAACGCTTCTCTATGAATTACCCTTCCACTTTTCTATCTTTAGCTCCTTAAAATATGTTCTCTCCTTGAGATGGGTGCTTGAAATTCTTCAAACCTATTGACCTTCCACTTTATATGTGCCACATGGCACTCAGACTCTTCCAATGCTCTAAATTCACCTCCTTTATTCTCCTTAAGCTCATATAACGTATTCTTGCCTGGGTGAATGATAGTATGACACTTTGGGCATTACTATCATCAAGTGTCTTGCTTCTAAATGAAGATTTAATACCTTCTTTCAACCTTGGTGCTTATTTGACACCCAAAACTTTTGCTAGCTTGTCCTTTGTCTTCTCTATTGCATGTAATGTATCCACCAATCCTCAACACTTGTAACTTGCCCTAATTTTTAGTCCTTTTATCTTCTCTACGTATTCTTTTGCACTCCTTTTCTAGAAATGTATTCATTTGGACTCCTTGGACGAAATTTGATAGCTTGCTCTACATTTTGATGGTGGCTCTTCCTTAGATGGTGGTGGCTCTCCCTTGAATGGTGGTGGCTCTTCCTTGAGAAATAGTAGCGCTCTCTTGGACTGTGGTGGCACTTCCTAGTATGGTGGTGGCTCTCCTTTGAATGGTGGTGGCTCTTCCTTGAGCTATGGTGGCACTTTACTACTCCAACGGATGCTTTCACTTCACTTTTGGATTGTGGCTTCTTAGTGTCTTTAGACACTAAAAAATCTACTCTAATTTTTTAACCCTTGCTTGGTCTTCAACTTGCTTAGACAAATGCTCTTACTTTTATTTCCTTTTACTCTAATAAATCTGCATACTCATGAGCTAAAAAATAACATTCAATAATAATGTTATATCCTTCTTATTTCTCCTTTCCAAGTAATATTTAACTTCAATTTTGTTGTTTTAATCTTGCAGATTTTAGGATGCAAATACTACTAGCTCCTTTTGCTTGAAGACTCCTTTTTCAACTTCCTTTTTCAGATTTTAATAAAGCTAATATGGTGCTCTCAAATGCTTAATGTAAAACTGATTTTAATACTTCAATAATAAACTTATGTAGCACCAATATCGCATACCTTTTTTATCTCCTTTTGTAGCTAATTTCTTTGGTGATTGATTCACCCTTTTGCTATCTCGATCTTGTAAGTTTTGCACCTTTACTTTCTTGTGCTTTGCTGCTTCAAAACCTACCAATATTGCAGCTCTAATTGCTGCTCAAATACCAACTTGCTTGCTGCCCAAAAACTCTCTCAAATCTGCCCTGAATTTCTTCAAAATTGTAGCTCTCTCTCTCCTTCTAATGTTGTCCACAAATCTGATTTTGTGGCTTCAAATATCCTCCAAATTTGTTCTCTCGAACTCTAAAACTTGCAGCTATTAATGCTGCCCAAATGCTGTCAAAAAATTCTGCAACTTTCCAATCAATTCCTCCTTTGTTTCATTGTCCAAAACTACAACGAAAATCTCCAAAATGCTGCCTTCTTTAGCTGTCACGACCTCCTTCAATATCCTATTCAAGGGCACTTCAAAATCTACCCAAATATTCTCCAAATCGTAGCTCTATACCTCCTTCAATTCATTGTCCTGCAACTCTTCAACTTCTACCTCAAAAATCAGCAATCTTCCCTTTTCAAATCAGCCTTCAAAAATATTGTGGTTGTCCTTAAACTTCTCAAAACTATGGCCTCTTCAATATTCCCTTCTCCTTCAATATTCTTGTCAATTTCTGACTTCAAATATGATCTCCTTCACTGTCTTCTTCCTCAAGAATCTGAATGTCTTGAGATCTTCAAAACTCTTCTCCAAAATTTGGCAAACTTCTTGCCAAAAACTTCTCCCTCTTGGGCTTGTTGTCGGATGGCGACAATTGTCCCAAATCCTTCTTTATCAAAAACTTCTCCTTGCTTGGCTTCCTTCTTCCTTTATATTTCTTCTCAACTTCTCTAATGGTTGCTTCTCCAATTCTATAATAAGGCTCTCTCTAGCCTTCTTTTAGCTTTTTCTCCAATGGCTACTTCTCCAATTTTGCAATAAGGCTTTCTCTAGCCTTCTTCTCCTTCTCCTTGCTTAGCTTTCTTCTTCCTCTAGCTTTCTCCAATGGCTGCTTCTCCAATTCTGCAATAAGGCTTTCTCTAGCCTTCTTCTCCTTCTCCAAATTCTCTTGAGACCTCCTCTCTTAGGTCTTCTAATTCTGCAGCTCCTCAACTCTTCTCCTCAAAGCTTCAATGAGACCTATCCTTGATTTCCTAGATCTCCAAAATCTACTACTTTTGAATTCTACAATAGGACCTTTTCTTAGTCCTTCTCTGGCTTCAATCTCCAATCTTCTATCTTCCAATTCTGGAAGTTCTTCAATGTGACCTCTTTTGGGTCTCTTCAACTTCTCCAATCTATAGCCTTCAATATTCAATCTCCAATATTCAATCTCCTATGAGACCTCCTTCTTGGTTCTCCTCAATCTTCTTCCTTCAATCTCCAATGGGTCCTTCTTTCTTGGACCTCCTTAATCTTCAATGTCTATTCTTTTGCTGCAACTCAAAACTAATCCCTGCATGAGGAAAGCACATAGAATTTTAGGCAATCAAAGGTGAAATTCTTCTCTATCTATTGTAGGAAGCTTCTCAACTTCTGAGAACTAATTTTCTGCAACAAAAAACTTAGACCAAATGCATTTAAATTTCCAGAATTCTAAAAGCAATAAACTTCACTAGCTATTCTCAAAACTAGTGGAAAGAATTCTATGTTGAGTCCTAGTCTTCACGAGTTCTCCTTCAACCCTGTGGAAAGACTCTAGCCAACTTGCAATCTAGAATCTCCTTCAATCTCTCAAACTCTCCAATAGGACCTCCTTCTTGGGTCTCTCAATCTCCTCAATGTCAAGGTCTATCTTCAAGACCTGTAATCTCCTATTCCAAATTTGCTCTTGGAATAGGTAAATCTCCAATCTTCTCTGGTTTTCTTTTCCAGAGGTAATTCCTTTAACTTCACTGGTTTCTCCTTAACCAATGGAAATCTCCTTTGCAACTTTAAAACCTGTGCAAGTCAAAACCTTGTTGTGGCTCTAATACCACTATTAGATTTTGAAGCTAAATACTTAAGATAAAATCAACTAAAAGATCAAAAATAAAGTTGCAATATGAAATATATAATAATGGCAATATTCTAGAAGTATAAAACTCAGAAATAACTTCAACTATAACTCATAAAATTTCCATTAATAAATGCTCACGAAAATTGTCTCTATTGAATCAAGATCTCAAGTATCCATACTTCCATATTACAAAACATGTCATATCCCATACATATAGGATGTAAAGTGACTCTTCATATGGAGCACTCTTGGCCTTCACTCTTCTAGAGACTCTCCAACTTCCTATTCTATGGACTCATGTGCACATGGACAACTATGCACATTTACAATACCAAAATACTTTGCACACTTTAATAATACTTGTGCATTTATTACATTGCATAAAGTAAATACTCAACTTCTAATCTAGGACACTCTTTCCTAATCTAAAGATGTACCAAAGGTGGTACATTAGCATGTACCAAATAATGTAATATATTCCAATAGAATAGTTTTTCTTGATCCAGACTATTAAATATTTTGTAGTCTTTGGTTCAAAATTTTGGAGTATCAATAATCTATAATAGACTTTTAAAAAAGTGGAAAATTGTTCTTCCATTGGATTGGGCTTGAAAAAGTCTTTCCAACAAGCATAGACATGTCTATACTCAGGAAGCATACGATGCCTTGAATTATAAGAAAATAGTCTTGTTGGGCAAAAAATGGAGATGAGTTTTTCTCCAAGCAAAATCTTTGAGAATATTTCACAACATATTCTAGGAATAATGGAATATTCCAATGGAAATATTCTTTGAAATTTTTAATTATTTAAAAATTAAATATAAATCTTCTCCTTGTCCATATACATTTTAGGAATGATGAAAAATAAATTATAATGACATCAATGTGCCTTCTAACAAATTAAATATGGATCTTCTCCTAGAATAATTTTTTTCTTGATCTAGAGCATCAAATATTTTGTAGTCTATGGTTTAGAATTTTGGAACACCAATAAGCCATAGTAGAATTTTATAGAAGTGGAAAATTTTGCCTCCACTAGATTGGGCTCAAAAAATGCTTTCCAATAAGTATATACAGGCCTATACTCGGGAAGCATACGATGCCTTGAATTACGAGAAAATAATGTCTCATCATGCAAAAAATGGAGATGAGTTTTTCTCTAAGCAAAATATTTGAGAATATTTTGTAATATATTCTAGACATCATGTAATATTCCAATGGGAATATTCTTTAAAATTTGCAATTGTTAAAAACTTAAATATGGATTTTCTCCTTGTTCATATGCAATTTACAAAGGATAAAAAAAAAATTATAATGGCATCAATGTACCTTTTTAAAAATTAAATATGTATCTCCTAGAATAAGTTTTTCCCAATCTAGAGTATCAAATCTTCTGTAGTCTCTAGTTTGAAATTTTGGAGCACCAATAACCCATAGTAGAATTTTATAAAAATGGAAAATTGTGCTTCCACTTGATTGGGCTAAAAAATGATTTACAACAAGTATAGACATGCATATACTCATGAAGCATAGGATGCCTCAAATTATGAGAAAACAATGTCTCATCAGGCAAAAAATGGAGATGAGTTTTTCTCTAAGCAAACTATTTGAGAATATTTCACATCTTCTAAGCATAATGGAATATTCCAATAGGAATATTCTTTAAAATTTGTAATTATTAAAAAATTAAATATGGATCTTCTCCTTGTTCATAAGCATTTTACAAATTACAAAAAATAAATTATAATGGCATCAATGTGCCTTATGACAAATTAAATATGGATCTTCTCCTAGAATAAGCTTTTTCTCGATCCAGAGTATCAAATATTTTGTAGTCTCTAGTTTGGAATTTTGGAGCACCAATAAGCCATAGTAGACTTTTATAAAAAGTGGAAATTATACTTCCATTGGATTCGGCTAAAAAAATGCTTTCCAATAAGTATAGACATGCATATACTTGGGAAGCATATGATGCCTCGAATTATGAGAAAACGTCTCATCAGGCAAAAAATGGAGATGAATTTTTCTCCAAGAAAAATATTTGAGAATATTTTGCAAGATCTTCCAAGCATCATGGAATATTCTAATGGAAATATTATTTAAAAATTACAATTGTTAAAAAATTAAATATGGATCTTCTCCTTGTCCATATACATTTTACAAAGGATGAAAAATAAATTATAACCACATCAATATGCCTTACCACAAATCATGTGGGATATTGCATTTAAAATGCTTGAAGAAATTTGGTATTTAGTACGAGAGGCACTTCTTGCACTCTCAAGTCGTGGAACTACCTTATTCCATATTTCTTATATTCAAGGGTGGCACTGGATGTTGGCAAAATGCATTAGAGAACACACATCCAATGCCTTCAATCTCTACAAAAGGTGATATTATACCTTAGTGAATTTTTGAAAGGATCCTTGTCTAGGTCCTGCATCATGTTCTCCTCTGTTGGATATGATGGTGGTCATTTTTACACTCTTCCACATCCATGCTCATGTGAGGACAACTAGAGCTACATCAAAAAAGGAGAGACATATTATGAGAGCACTACTAGAATATTGGTCAGGTTTGGAGCTTGTTGTGGTAAATTTTGAAAGCAAATATTTTCCACTTGGATAGTGATCATCATTGTAGCATGCCCATGGCCTCTAATTGCATCAACACATCCTTTTTAGTGGGTTTTTGTTGTTGGTTTTGTGGCAGGGTCTAGCACTTCTATTCTTACAAGGGTCAGCGTCTATTCTACTCATATCTCTAATAAGAGTACCTTCCCCATAGGACAACCTAATTTTAGGCTATAAAGGATATGGTTCTTGTCTATGCCCATTATTCAAGGTCATTGGAATGGTTCCTAGGTATGGGATCTCAAGCTTGGAACGTGATAGCAATAACAAAGAAGGTAAATTTGACCAAATTGGAGGAAGAGCTATGAGTTGAGTGTAATACGAAGATAAAGCAGTGTAGAGGGTTCTATTTGTCTTGCTCTTGTAATTTTTGGTTTTGGTAGATTTGAACACCAATTCACTAGGGTATTTTGACATGGTCATGCTATGTTGTAGTTTCTAGTGGAGGCCAATGATGGAATGGCATTGAGTTGTTTCTCAATGATGGTGAGTAGGAATTTAGTTTTTGTTAATGGAGTTATCTAGTAGACCTCAAGATATAAATCTCTCATATTTCTCCTATTCATTTACTAGGCCACATCTTGAGACTCCTATTCTTCTCAAAGTATGGTGGAAGAGACTACAATATGCCTACACATAAATGTATTTTATGGGGAGTATGGCTTATATCAATGGATGGTTTTGTGCAACAAATCCAACCACATCTTCAATGGACTTGTTCCTCAATACAAAGAATATTTTGCTTATTTACATGTGCAGGTGCATCAACTTTGCTAGAATTTGCATGTCCCAAGGTTCAAACCTAATGTGTCTCCACATGGCATTGGACATCTTGATCCTCCTTCATAATATTTAATTTAGTCACCTTTGTAAATTACTTTCAAGGAAATTGTCCTTGACTTAATTGCTCTGCCAAGACTTAGTATTAACTTCTAGAGAAACATTACCATGACAAAAATTGGTCTTCACTTTGATTTTTTTATCACTTACATCATATTTTTTAGATGCAATAGAAGATGAACCTTTGCTTCCTAAGGTAATTGTGTCATTATTTATTCTATAGCAATAGCAATCCCAAATGGAATGAGGTAAAAAATCAAAACACAAACCATAAGCAACATGGAAGCCATATTTACCCTAGACCAAATTAACTGATCCCTACTTAGATATGGAATAATCCTTTTTGATAAACAAAATTGACATAACACTATAGGTTTATATCATACTCGGATTCAAGCTATGGAGAAGGAAGTGGGAGGGGGAATATCCATGAGAAAAATTCCTCCTCTTAGGGTAGGCAGGATCAACTTGCGCTAATACCAATGTTAGCTCAAAAGCTTGATATGTATATTCGATACTTAATATATTATATGTATTACAAGGTACATGTTTATAGGCTTATGAGACTATAGTAGAGACAAAAAACTATAGTAAAATATTATCCACCTACCAAATCTTTTATATTCTTGAGATGCATCCTACTTTATGTTCTTGGGATGCATACATTGGTGGTGACATTAATTTTTTACAAATAATGTAATAATATCTTAACAAATGGAACATATATTAGATCAAGCATACCATGGGTACAAATCCATCCAACATAATGCATCCAAATCTTGATGTGCTTAGTTACTCTAGTGAAAGGTTTGTAAATAAGCTTGGTAGAACTTTAATTATCATAGTGAAGAGTTATTAGAACTAGAACTTGTTAAGGAAGACCCATCTACTCTAGAATCATGATTATCCATTGAAGGTGCTTGGTAGCCTTATTGATTGCACAATACTCAACTTATATAGAAAATTGGGATATAGTGGGTTTCCATCTACAACATTAAGATATTAGTCTAAACCAAGATAAAGAAGAAACCCAATGATATGTTGCCATTGATCTATATCTCTAGCTCAAATTACATCAAATAATCCTATTAGTATCATATCTTCTCCAATTGAATAGTGAATACCCAATAGTATGTACCTTTGATGCACAATAGGATCTACTTAGATACTATCCAATGACTTTCATAAGTTGTCCATATATACCTAGAGGAATAATTGGCAACAAATATAATATTCACATGAGTGTGGGTAAGGTAGAAAATTCCCTCATCAATATATTATATATATATATTACAAGATACATATTTATAGGCTTATGAGCCTATAGTAGAGACAAACAACTATAATAAAATATTATCCACCTACCAACTCCTTTATGTTCTTGGGATGTGTACAATGGAGGTGACATTGATTTTTTATAAATAATGTAATAATATCTAAATAAATAGAACATAGATTAGATCAAGCATACCATGGGTACAAATACATCTAACATAACACATCCAAAACTTGATGTGCTTAGTCCACTAGTGAAAGGCTAGATTATAAAAAAACTTGGTAGAACTCTAATTACCATAGTGAAGGGTTATTATAACTAGAACTTGTTAAGGAATACCCATCTACTCTAGAATCATGAGCATCCATCGAAGGTGCTTAATAGCCTTATTGATTGCACAATACTCAAATTATATATAAAATTAGGATATAGTGGGTTTCCATCTAAAACACTAAGATATTAGTCTAAAACCAAGATAAATAAGAAATCCAATGATATATTGCCATCGATTTATATCTGTAGATTAAATTACATCAAATAATCCTATTAGGATCATATCTTCTCCAACTGAATAGCGAATAACCATATAGTATGTACCTTTGATGCACAATAGGATCTACTTAGATACTATCCGATGGCTTTCATAAGGTCTCCATATGTACCTAGAGTAATTATTAAAAACAAATATAATGTTCAAATGAGTGTGGGTAAGGTAGAAAAATTACTCAACAAGTGATTGGTATAGGGTGGCATCCACCAAACGAGTAGTATAATGCTTAAATATTTAAACCAAAAGTAAAGGGATTTTTGACAAGCTTTTGCTCCTTTATCCTAAATAATTGCCAAGGGTCCAAGGCATACTTGGGCTAAAAAATAGTAAATCTAGAGGAATACTAGTATTTTTGAATCCCGTGAAGGACCTATCACTTCACCTTCTAGTTCAATGAGGTTGAGCTTCCTATGATGAGGATATCATTGACATGCATTACAATCAATAAAAGTTAACCATGTTTATACTTGATATAGACCTCATGCTTTGATTTATACTACCTAATTCCATAACTAAGAAAGAATAAATTAATCCTCTTATACTAGGTTAGAGGAATTTTCTTAAACATAGACAAGGAATTTCTCAATTGAAAATTTAATGGAGCGGACCCATCAAAATAAAAACTAGGTGGCTACCACATATAGATATCCTCTTGAATATATTTGTAACCAAAGAACTGAACACAAAATAAAATGAATACAGGACACAAAAGTAAATTGCCAAAATGCCCCTTTTGTATTGATTTTGATACAACTTTTACAAAAGGTTTTTGAATTGCCCCAAGTGTATTGGGAGCAATGTTACAATGTTTCCTTCTCTCTCTAAAGTACAATGCTTTGATGGAGGAGGGTAAATATTCCGACTCTTCCACAGGATGTAGTGTTCTTCGCTCTCTCATCACAGCTTCAAGGGGTGAGTGGGCTTTGGTATCCAGCAAGGGGCCACTCCAGCTTCAACAACTTATCCAAGATACTTGTCACCTGCACACATTCAAACAAGCAAAGGGGGATCAGTAGCACCTGTATATTTTAACCAATAAAATCAATGCTATTCATAAAACCCTAAGTAGTAGATTGCATGAAACAAGTGACAGAACAAGTAAACCAATAACGCCTTGCTAACACAGAGTATTTTGTTGATCTCGATCGTACGGGTGAATTCGTGCTCGGGACTGTGGAACCATGGAAGCGCGATTGTGGACTGGAAACTATGGACCTACGGTTGTGAAACCGCGGACCTGCATTTTTGACTATGAAACTATGGACTAGCAGTTTTGGTTGAAATACAGATCACCTCGAGACTCGAGCCAATGATCAAAATGAAGCTTGCGCTTCACGATTTCTCGTCGGTTCCAAGTCAATTTTGGTAGCCTCTCGGTATGCAAATTCAGCTCCCTTTCCTTGATGGACCAATGGTATTTTTATAGGCTCCTTGGGGTTTTGGAGGGAAGTGAGAGGTGGCAAGCTTGGTTTGCCAAGTGGCAAATCTGGGTTGTTAAGTGGAAGGGGCAGTTATAGTGAGTCATCCAGTGTGCCTCAGTTAACTGGGGTGATGTGGCTGCAAGTGGAGTGAAACATGGGATCTTGTCCTATGTGAAGGGACAAAAGAGACAAGGCGGATTAAATGTGGCATGGGTGTTGGGAATTTGTCTTATGTGCAAATACAGGGGGACAAGAGTGGGTGAGATGTGGCAGAGATGTTGGGTGAAGTGTCCAGGACACATGTCCAATGGGTGGACAAGGTATCCTAGGGTGATTTTTCCAATTAAATAAATTAGGAAAATAGGATGATGTGTAGGATTTTATATCCCTAAGTTAGAACTTAGGCATATCTCTTTATCATGCAGGATTTGATGGTGAGGTGGTGAATGTGATTTAGAGGGTGTCATATTTTTGTGTCTACAGTTGCCCCTTTTTGTACTGCGTTGTGTACAACACAATGCGGTGCAAAAACTAATGACATCTAACTTTATTGGATGAATGGACTCATTTCTTTTTGGTATGGCGGAATCAATATGTATATTTTTTTTTGTTTTTACCCCCTCAATTGGTAAGTGGGTGACTAGTGAAGCCTAATAACCAATTGATGAAAAGGTGTTTCATGATTTTTCTATTTTTTTTATGCAAATGATTACCCCAAGTTTGGTGACTTTCCATTCAAAATTACCGTTTGATTTGATTGACATGCATGTTTGTGGTTTGAAGGAACCAATCATCCTAGGTTTCTATCCCAATGACTATTAGCAATTCCTTAATGCATATTGATTGTATCATTATCGTGTTTTGTAACCTCATGGAGTGGGCATCAATTTCAACCTTTGGTTGATTTGATTGATATTGTCTCTTGTGTTGTGAGACCTTCATTTGATCTTGTTATTTCCTTTTTGTTTTTTTTTGGGTGTAACCACTGATTTGCGGTTTTTATGGTGGTAACCGTGGTTGCATGTTTTATTTGCTGAAAAAGCGTTTACGCATTTTGTGGCACAAAATGTGGGTTTGCATTTTTACGCGTCACAAAAAACATGGGCATGTATTTTTTGCCATGAAAATAAGCTATATAAAGGCGTGATGTCGCTTTCAGAGTCATTCTTCCAGTTGTCATTTTGTTATTTGTTGGCGAGATGAGCGAGATGGAGCTTGGTGAGGGAAGTGGTGGTGGTGGCTCGGCTGGAGCGGAAGTCGGTGCTCGGTTTGCTGAGGTAGGTGGTCCCTTCTTTTATTATTTTTGTTTTTTTTTGTTTGTTTTTTTTTTTTGTTTGTTTTTGTTAATTAAGTGGGGCTGGTAATCAATTTTTTTGTTTGTTTGTTATAGGGTTGGTAATGATTTTTTTTGTTTTTTTTTAGGGGAAATTTTTTGTTTGTTTTTGTATATAGGAGTAGGTAAAAAAAAAATTGTTTTGTTTTTTATTGAGTAGTTTTGTTTTTTATTATTTAAGAGTAGGTAAAAAAAATTTTTTTGTTTTTGTTTACCTAGGAGTAGGTAAAATAATTTTTTTTGTTTTTTGTTACCTAGGAGTAGGTAAAAAAATTTGTTTTGTTTTTGGTTACCTAGGAGTAGGTAAAAAAAATTTGTTGTTTTTGGTTACCTATGAGTAGGGAAAAAATTATTTGTTTTGTTTTTTGTTACCTAGGAGTAGGTAAAAAAAAATTGTTGTTTTTGGTTACCTATGAGTAGGAAAAAAAAATTTATTGTTTTTTTTTGTTTTTGCTTGTCTAGTTTGTTTTGCTAAATTTTAATGTGTTTCTTTCATGTTAAGCTTCTTGATGCTCGGCATAGGTGGCCGAGGACTATCCAAAAAGTGTGGAAGGCACTTTTCGATGACGACTGGACCCTATTGCAGACTGTTGGTCTAGATGGTTGTGGGCGGTTAGGCATCGTCCGAGCTGATGAGGATCTTCTTTCGACGCTTGTTGAGCATTGGGATCCAGACAGAGGTACTTTTCAGCTCCCGACAAGGGAGCTAACTATCACCCTTGAGGACATCTACCATATTTTTTGTGTTCCTGTCGAGGGTCTTGTTGTTCGGGTTGGCCTCGACAAGAAGGAGGCTCTATTTCCTATGTTCGGTGAGATGTGGGATGTAGATTGTAGTAAGGGTGGTATTGCTTATTTGGACCTGTATATAGCTGGTAGCTTGGGGGTGCTTCTAATTTTTATGATGTATATATTGAGCAACATGTTGTTGCCCAATTCCATGGGATCAAGGATCTCATGGAATTAGGTGCCTATTGTTCTTGATCTCATATTTGATCCTCGTCGGTTGGCCTGGGCTCCCGCTCTTCTTTGCGAGGTTTATAGTGAGCTATATGAGGTGAAGAGGCGGGGGTGTAAGGGCTTGGGTTGTAGTTTGTTGCTCTAGATTTGGTGTTGGGAGCATATTATCATTGGTCGACCTGTTGGTTTGCCTTGTGGTGTGGATGCTACTTCTCCTCGTGCATACAGATGGGTACTTAGTGAGGAGGTTAGTCGATCAGTAGTGAGCGCCTCGGAGTACAGAGATATCCTGAGTTCTCTGACTAGAGATTTGATGAGTTGGCATCCTTGGAGAGGTTTGGATTGGGTGATGGATGCAATAGAGCTTCGTTGCATCAAGGCGAGGATGATGGGTTGTTGGTGCTCATCTGAGGGATATGGAGTTTATCCAGTTCTCTCGAGTGCAGCATCAGTTTGGGCTGGTTTAGGATGTTCCTGATGCGCCTGTGACCTATAGGTGATGGGGTGACAAGTTAGGGTTACCTGTTGCTCTTGATTTCTGGCGAGTCGATGATCCTACTGATGACTCTGACTTGGAGGTGCCTGACTTGGATGATGTGGGTACCACCCCTGAGTATGATGCGTGGTTTGTGGGTCATCCTCTTTGGACTTCGAGTGTCATCGTAGATGATGATGGGAGTGGTGATGATGCAGATGTGGGAGGATGGGTTCCTTGGTCGGTGAAGCACCGATGAGGTAGCTCTTCGAGAGCTGACATGGGTACGGATGTTCAGTAGCTTGAGGAGGGTGGTGGTGATGATGATGAGGGTGCACCTCCTCGATGGTTAGAGGAGGAGTGGGGGATTCTCCAGGCTGAGCGAGATAGTCTGGAGTTGGAGCTAGGTCGGGTGAAGGCCGAGTTAGCATGGTATCAGGGTGAGGTGACTCGTCTTCAGGCTGAGGTGGATGGGTTGCGATGTGGATCTAGTAGCGATGCTCTTGCTACTAAGGATGTGGAGATTACAAGACTTGGCAGCGAGATTACCCGTTTAGAGGGTGAGCTTTCTCATTTGCAATCAGGCTCTGGAGGAGGCGATGCTGCTTCTACTATTGCTTCTCTACGGGTCGAGATTTCTCAGAGGGTTGCTCGATAGGGTGCTGATTTGAGGAGCCTGTGCAAGCAGGCTGTCTATATCGAGATGTTGGAGAATATTCTTCATGAGCATCAGATTCCTTTGCCTGTTCCTCCTTCATCTTCGGCTGCCACTACTACCCGAGGGACTAAGACGAGTCACAGGACTCATCGTACCTCGAGCTCGCACGGGGCTTCTACAGCGCAGGGTCCTCGGAGGGATCCTGCTAGCACCAGCTAGTTGCGCTATGTACTTCTTTTTGTTTTTTTGTATCTTTTATTTTGCTATGAGCCTTAGTGCTCTAATGTATACTGCCTGCGGGCATTTTGTACTTTGTAGACCTTCATATTTATATATATATATATACATGGCATTTTATTTCGGTATTCACATGTGTTATTTGTATATGCATTCTTCTTGCTTATGCTTTGTATTCTATTTTTTTTTGCAATCTAATATTTATGTTTTTGCTATGATAATGAATGCAAATGAATATGTAAAATGCATTTTGATTTATATTCATGTAACTAAATGACGATATGCATGGTGCTCATGTAATATTTTTTAGCTCAGAGTATTTGACCTTTACTTGTTCATTTTTGCAATTGGGGGTATCCCACTTGATGATTCTTTGTTTGTGAGGTATGTGGTATGTATAAAGGATATGTGAATGCTGATATGGACTATGGGTTGGTTTTTGATATGTAACTGTAAAATATTTTCAAAGACTCAAAGAACCTAGTAATGTCAACCATTTTTCTTGAATGTTGTCTTACTTTCTTTAGGACCATAGTGTGTGCAAGTGTAGTTCATTTACTAAATCTTGTGTGTCGATGACCCTAAGCAATCAAGAACCAGTGCATGTGATTGTGAGGTTTATTGACCCATATTGAGTAATTTTGGATGGTACCTTTCTAGGTTTTCCTTTTTGGCTAGCTTACCCGTATGTGCGGTCAGAGGTCTCCCTCTTTGGAGAGAGACATGTCGCCCTGCATGAGTTTACTCCACTGCCAGTCAAGCGTCTATAGCCCCGGTGGAGGTTCACTCCATAGTCCAATGTTCTGATCTTTAAGCTTTTGGGATGACTACATAACTTTCTGAGGGGAACATAGTACGATCTTTTCAGCTTTAGAGATCTGTGGTGTGTGTTTGTAAATATTTTTGTATAGAGTTTTGGGGAATCAGATTCTCAACCGAAGTATGATGAGAATGTGATCCTATCCTTACTACTCTACATTTATTTATATTTGTGGTTGCATTGTGGTAGTGGTGATAACCACTATTTTTTATTTTTGGACTATGTTGCGTGATAGGGTAAGCGAGGAATTTTACTTTTTCGCTTCGAGGTTTACCCAAATTGGCGTTATCCTTCTATCATTCAAGATGTTTAAAGATTTGTAAAAGTGTATTTGGTTCGAGATTGTTTTTGGGTCAATCTACCATACTCAAGATTTTCTTAATGTGATAAAAGTGCTTTGGTCCTAAAGAAAATTGGACACTTCATGAAGTTTGGTTTTTCACTAGACATGTTTGAGTGACTGAAAATTTTATGATATATGAAAATATGATGTGTATGACTTTTGTGAATTGCAAAGAATCTTAGTTGAATACCCCCAATTCTCGGAACTTGTTTTGTTTGGTCGTATCATCACCACTACGAAAGATTACTGAACATGGGATGGGATGGATGCAACTGATTGATTTTTTTTTGTAATGTTACTATATGCTTGTGATATTCTTATTTTGCAAGAATTGAACTTTTGTGTATGAATAATTATTGAAATGCGAATGCAATATGCAAAATGTAAGTAAAGATATGTCTATTTACAATGTAAAATGCATGCAATGTTGTAAAATGAAATCTTTTTTTTTTAGCCATGTACATATATATACATATATTGTAAGTCGATTTATGCATAAAATGCCTTTAGGTGCATAATGTTTAGTGGTTCTGGCTCCAATTTTCCTTCTAAATTGGAAAGTTTGTACGTTCCTTGTCCTAACTTTTGCTTTACAATATATGGGCCTAACCAATTAGCTGCAAATTTATCTCTCAAGTGCGGTAAAGCATTGGTATTTTGTTGATTTTCTTTGAGCACTAGGTCCCCCACTTGAAATTCGCGAGGATGGACTTTTGTGTTGTAAGCACGTTTGACTCTATCTTGATATACTCGTAAATGCTCTAGAGCGTTTATACATTTTTCATCAATAATTGTCAATTGGTCAAGACGTGCTTGTCTAGTTGTATCATCATCCATGAATTCTTGTATTGCGATTCGCAAGGAGGGTATCTCGAGCTCTAATGGTAATATAGCTTCTGCACCGTAAACTAGTGAAAATGGCGTTGCTCCCATTGGTGTTCTTATGCTTGTTCTATAAGCCCATAGTGCTAAAGGGAGGTGAGCATGCCAATCTCGATGATTTTCTTTAACCAGTTTCTTGAGAATAGATATTATTGTTTTGTTGGTTGCTTTAGCTTGCCCATTCTCTTGAGGGTAATAAGGTGTTGAGAAACTATGTTGAATTTTGAATTTATTGCACAATGCTCTAACATCCTTATTCTTAAATGACTTTCCATTATCAAAAATTATTTTTGAGGGTATTCCAAAATGATAGATAATATGCTGAAGTATAAACTCCGCTATTCGAGGTCCAGTCGTAGTGGTCATTGGAATTGCTTCCACCCATTTTGTGAAGTATTATGTGGTAGTTATGATGAATTTATGTTGTCCTGATGAAGCAGGTGTTATTTTACCAATCAAGTCAAGGCCCCATTGTGAAAATGGCCACAGAATTTGAATTGGCTACAAATTTTGTGATGGTACGTGAGTCAAGTTTGCATGGTGTTGGCACTTTTGGCATCTTTTGACGTATTTACAATAGTCATTTTCCATGGTCGGCCAATAGTATCCCATGCACAGTATTCTCTTTGCAATAGCCATTCCACTGAAGTGGCCACCACAGGTACCATCGTGGGCTTCTGATATAGCTCTCTCTGATTCAATTGGATTTAAACATCGTAATAATATTCCATCATAACCATGTTTATATAACACATCTCCAAGTAGAGTAAAACGAATTGCTCTTTGTTTGAACGTTCTTTTTGCAGTTCATGTCATCTCTATTGGGAGTATGCCTGACTTGAGAAAGTCTCTTATCTCATCAAGGTAAGAATTGTAAGGTTCGACATGTATCAAACAAATATTCTTCTCACCTATAGATTCTACTTTTTGAATTGATGGTTTTGACACTGTTGTTATGATTAGCGGTTGTACTTCTCCATGCTCATTTCTAGGGATGAGAGATCCCAAGGAAGCCATTGCATCCACAAATCTATTTGTCGATCATGGTAAATTACTAATTTTGTACCAGTCAAACTTTTCTAGCAACCTTATTGCTACTTCATGGTATTTCTTTAAGACTGGTTCTTTACATTGGTATTCTCCTTTTATTTGGTAGACAACTAATTGAGAATCACCAAAAATGCTTAGTCTTTTTATTCCCATTGCTATAGCTGAATGAAGACCTAGTATTAAGGCTTCATACTCTGCATTATTATTAGTGCATGTGAAGTCGAGTTTGAATGATAAGGGGATTGGTATTCCCTCAGGTGTGTAAAACATGACTCCTGCACCTTGTCCTTTTTTGCACTTGGATCCATCAAAGAACATTGTCATATCTGCTTCATCCTCAGGTGGAACTAATTCTTCTTGTTCTATGATAGAGAATACCAAATCATCTGGGAGCTCAATTATTAATGGTTTGACATTGTGTAGTGGAGCTTTCGCTAATTGATCAGCTATCACCTGCCCCTTTATGGACTTTTGACTTATGAATTCGAGGTCAAATTCTGTTAAAAGCATTATCCATTTAGTCGTATGGGTGTTGTTGTATGTGTGAGTCATCATGTATCGTAGAGGGTTTTCTCTAGCTATAACATAGGTGGTATTGCTTAGCATGTAATGTCTAAGTTTCTTAGTGGCAAAAACCACTGCTAAACACAACTTTTCGACATAAGCATATCTTGTTTCATAACTTACCAATGTTCGACTGATGTAGTAAATTCTCTTTCTCTTTTTTTTTTTCTTTTGTGCAAGCATTTTTCCTAAAGCAAAATCTGTTGCAAAAATGTATAGGTGAAATGGGATTTCTTTAGGTGATGTGAAAAACTGTGGTGAAGCTAGATACTTCTTTATGTCATCAAATGCCTCTTGACATTCAGTTGTCCAAGAAAATGTCACTCCTTTTTGTAATAGGCGATTAAAAGGCCTGCATTTATCTGAGAGTTGTGCAATGAATCGACGAATAGATTGGACTTTTCCTTGTAAACTTCGCAACTCTTTCAAGTTTTTGGGAGGTGACATTTCTAATATTGCTTTTACCTTTCCTGGGTCTACTTCGATGCCTCGCTTGGAAACAATAAATCCTAGAAGTTTTCCTGATGTGACACCAAATACACACTTCTTAGGATTTAACCTTACTTTATGTTCTATCAATCGATCAAATGCCTTTTCTAGTACATCTATGTGTTCAAGACATATTTTTGATTTAGCAATAAGATCATCTACATAATCTTCGATGATCTTATGCATATAATCATGAAATATGTACGTCATGGCACGTTGATATGTAGCTCCCATGTTCTTTAGCCCAAATGGCATCACTCTATAACAGAATGTCCCCCAAGGTGTTGTAAATGTTGTTTTGTGTTGATCTTCGGGATTAATTCGAATTTGGTTGTATCCCGAGAAACCATCCATTAAGGAAAGCATTTCATGACCAGTGCATGAGTCTACTAGTTGATCGATATTGGGCAAAGGAAAATCATCCTTGGGACATGCTTTGTTTAAGTCTCAAAAATCAGTGCATACATGTATCCCTCCATTCGGTTTGCGAACGGGTACCATGTTTGAGAGCCATTCTGGGTAATCAATTGGTACTATGAAGTGCACATCCAATAACTTTTGCAGCTCTTCTTTCATAATTAATGCGACTGTTGGATGGACTTTCCTAAGCTTCTGCTTGAACGGCTTTGCATCATGTGCTAGCGTAAGGTTGTGGACTACCAAGTCTAGATCTAAGCCAGGCATGTCTTTATATGACCATGCGAACACTTCTTTCTTTTCTCATAAGCATGTTTATGATGCGCTCTTTTTCTTCTACAGATAATTATTTTGCTATTTTGACAATTTGGGGATTATCCGCGTCTTCACTAAGGTTCACATCTATAGACTCTTCGATTAACATGTGAGAACCTTCTTCTAGCTGATGTGGAGTTGGGATGAGGTGGATATCATCCGCCACATTTTCAAATGTTTCTGGGGTTTCCCCCTCTATCTCAGTTTGAAAAACTGAATTGTTTGATGATGAAGGTTGTTGTGGAATATATGCGTTTGAAGCATGCAACAACTCTTCGGATAGGATAAACTCGGTAGTGGATGGTGGGGATGAAATCCTGTCCATGGCTATGAGACTAGTGTCGATATGGATCGGGTTTGTCTCATCATATGGATTGCGGAGTGGGGTGAGCAAATCAACAGAAATCATATTGACTTGATGGAAATGAGGTGGCTATGATTCGAGAGTTGATGACTCATCTTCTCTAGGTTGCAACTGACCTAATGTGTGTGATTGGTTGTGTTGTATGTGATGCCAATGTGATGGAGGAGGTTCTAGTTCAGGACCCTCATGCTCTTTGTTTAGCCAAAAAAGTGCGTGGTCTATTGGAAACTTCTTTTGGTACCAGTCATCTCTTTGTATAGTTTCTCCATATATTATCTCCTCTTGAGGCTCTTCTTCTTCTCGATTTAGCCATTCAGGACGTGCCTCTGCTTGTATCATTCTTCTAGCTTGCATTTCATGCATATGATTCATGAATATCATTTCAGTTTCATCCTCTTCATCATCGTCACTCATCCAAAAACCATTAGCATTTGTGTGAGGTCCCAATACCAATGGTGTATCATCTGGCCTAAGGTAGGTCATCTCTATGGGATCTTCTGGCTCTTGCTGTAAGGCTTGCTCTTGAGGGTAAAAAGTGTAGATTTGGTACCCACCATCTATTTTTTCATCCTCATCATTAGGTTCATCTTCCTCATCGCTCTTTTCTTCTTCTTCTTCGCATTCTATGTCAAGTTCTTGGAAAGCTTGATTAAGCGAAGAGCTTGCGATGGAAGGTTTGTAGCCTAGACCAGAGCGGTCACTTGGCTCTCTATATTCTGGTTCAATAATGTGGTGAGGACCTTGTTCATGTCTTCCAAGTCCATATCCTTGCCAATTAACCTTTCAAAAATATCGCACTAGGAAACTTGGGTTAGATAGATAATCAATGTTTTCATTAAACTCTTGTAAAGAGTTGTCCTCTGGAGGAGATGGATCCGATGAAGAATCCACCCCTCCATATATGAAATTGATTGCATTTGTTTGAGAACCCATTCTATATATATCACCTATAGCTAAAGGTGGGTCACGAGGATGACCATAATCCCTGACTGACTCAATAGGTGGTGTAACTATGACACTTTCAATAATGTACTCACCAATGCCTGGATTGGTGAGATGTACTGCAACTCTAGATGGTTGGGAGGCTAATGGTTCGGTGGATGAAGAGGGTTCTTGTACATTAGCTTGTGGCTCCACTGGTGGTGGTGGATTATCTCTAATAGGTGGCCCTATTTGTGAGACTACGGGTTCTAATGATTGTGATGTAGTGATGGATGGTGTGGGTTGTGCTGTGAATGTGAATGGTTGTTTTGGATCTGGAAGTTTACTAGATGGAGTTGGTGATTGGTTAGCAGGATGGGTAGGTGTGACTTGAAAATGAAATGCAGTGTTTGAAGGGTGAATTGAGCTAACGCTTTTGGATGCAAAATTTGGGTCAACTATAGGCAATTCTTCTTGAATGGGTGCTTTTGAGGATGTGCTACTAGATGGAATGGTCCTAATGGCTAGTGGTTGGATAGTTAGGTGTGTTGATGGAAGCAAGGGCTCATATGGGTTTGAAATAAAGTTGCAGTATTTGAAAGGTTCTGTGTCAGCTGGTATGCAATGCACTTTGCCTTCATGTACATATTTTAAGCATTGATGCAATGTTGAAGGCACACACTTCATTTCCCTAATCCAAGGGCGTCCAAGAAGTATGTTGTATTGCATTTCTCCTTCCAAGATGTGGAAGAGAACATGTATTTTTTTCACCCCCATGGTGACAGGAAGAACAACATTCCCCATAGTTGAGCATAAAGCATCATTAAAAGCCCTAAGGGTGAATGTGGATGTTGTGATGTGAGATGATGGGATGTTGAGCTTCATCATTGCAGGTGTGGTGATGAGGTTGATTGAGGAACCAGTATCAATAAGCACTCTCTTGAATGGTTTCCTGTCAATGTGAGCTACTATGTGCAATGGTGGATCAGGTGAATCTGCTGAGATTTGTTTTTCCTCAAAGTCATAAAATACTATCGAGGGTTCCATACACTTTTGCACACTACCTACAAAGGAATTGAATGCATTGGGGTCTTCTGATTGTACTTGGATAGACTTTAAAATTTCCATCAATGCTTCCCTATGAGGTGTTGATTGTTGTATTAGCTCATATATTGACAATTTTGTTGAAGCCATTTTCAAACTTTGTGTTAATCGGTTGTTCAAAGTAACAACTGGGCGATTGTGGAAAGGTGGTGGTGGAATACTTGGTCCAAGTTGTATGGGCACATTTGTTGGTTGTGTTGTTGGAGCCTGAGTTGTGCGATTAGCTTACCTCTGTCCACGGGTAACTATACTGATAGCTCCTACAAAACCTTGTGGTAGTTGAGACACATAATTAACCTGATTGGGAGGAACTATAGAAGTTGATGCTCCCATCGATTGTTGATTTACCTCTCGATGTGGCAAAGGTGTCTGATATATGCCTAGGTTTTGATTATTTTGGGCTAGTGGATTGTCAACTTTGATTGTACCCGCTTCCAATAAATCTTGCACAATTCCTTTAAATCCATGACAACCTTCAATATCATGTCCTCTTTGTCTATGATAGATGCAAAAGAGGTGTTCTTTGTAACCTTTTGTCTTTGGTTTGTTAGGATCTTCAGGTTTCATTTTTGGCAATGTAAAAAGTTTTTCCGCATACAACTTCTGAAAAACTAATGAATATGGCTCTTGTACTGGTGTGTAATTTCTTTTTGGCTTAAAATGATGTTGTTGCCTTTCTGTAGGTTGTGTCTGATTTTGTGCCTATTGTGGGGGTGGAACCGCTTGATAATTCGATTGTTGCGGTTGTTGTTGTTGTTGGGGTTGTTGGATTTGTGTTTGGGCTGGTTGATTTAACTGTGGTTGGCCCAAAACTATCTGATTAACCTATGCGGTCTTAGATTGACCGTGGTTATTCCCCTTTTGATTCTTATTGTGCCACTCTTTCTTCTTAGGCTTTATCTCACCTTCTTGAATTTTTATTTCTTCAATCAGTTTTTCTTGGGTGAGTGCCTCATCGAATGTTCTATATTGTTGTAGTTGTAGTAATGAAGAGATGGGTCTACCAAAACTCTTCGTGAACATTCATATTATCTCTGGCATAGGGAGGGAAAATGGTAACTTGATCATGACTGATCTCCACCTATTTCCAAAGTCATAGACTGATTCATCGTCATATTATTTTAGATAAATCAAATCAGTCAATGTTGTTTGTTTTCTAACATTTAGGGTGAATCTTTCCAAGAATTGGTCCGCTAGTTGTTCAAAGGTAAAAACACTTTGATGTGGTAGGTGGTTGTACCAGTCTTGGGCTTCTCCCCCTAATGTCTGAGGAAATGTATGTAATAATAATGCATCATTGCTTTTGATTCTGAAGCATGCATTCACAAATCTAGTTATATGTTCATGGGGGTCCTCTTCCCCTTTAAATTCAAGCTTTGGTATTTGAAAATCTTGTGGATATGGTGGCTTAGGTATTGAAGCATGAATAGGATGATTGAGTAGTTACCTCAAAGTTGGCTTTTGGTATTGCAAGCTTGGAGTTTGCATGGCAAGACTATCAATATGACTCTGTAAGAATTGGTATCTAGGGTCATCCATAGGATTGACACTTGAATGTACTTGATGTTGCTGGTAATGGGGTGGATTATATGTAGGTTGTGAGTGATAAGACATTGGTGGTTGAAATGTATTATGGTATGGATGTTGAGGGATGTTATGATATGGATGGGGTGATGGAGGTATGATGTTAGCTATTGCGTTAGCATATGGGTGTGAGGGTTGATTATGGACCATGGTGGTAGATGGAGGGCGCATTACCCAAGATGGATCTTGGATAAAGGTATTAGGTTGATGAGATGTAGGTGGAAAATTTTGCTCAATCCCTTGCAAATGTTGGTTGGGGTCAGGGTTCACGCTACGGTTAGCATTATCTAAAATCATTTGTTGTAGCTGTAAGAAAGCTTGTTGCATTGCAATTGCATTTGACGTAGGGACTGCCACATGTGATGTGGTAGACTGGGTTGGTTGTGGAACAACCATGGTAGTGGAAGTAGGTGGGGGGTAAGTAGCAAAAGGTATCACTACTGACTGTGGTATGGTATGAGATGTATGTCCTACGAGTGTGGCGGGAGGAATGGATGTTGGGGCTTGTGAAACAATAGGAATTGTTTCATACAAGGGATTAGTGGAAATGGTCATTTGTTGAGGTAATGTGGGGGTAATTGGTTGGTTGATGATGGTTGATTGGCCAATGCTATAACAGCTAACTCAAAAAGAGGATTGGTGAAAATTTGTTTTGATTGCTATGGATAGGTGAATGTGGATTCTTGTTGTGATGAGGGTATGACACGGGATGGGATGGAGAGTGGTGGTAATGATGGGAAGACCATTCCAGCTGCATTCAAGTACATTCTAATAGTATCCATATCTATCATGGTGACATGACTATCTACCACCGCAGGAGGTTCACTCCTAGGTGTCTCAGGTATGGTTGTGTGAGTAGCCCTATGCATAATGTCTATGTCCGTATTAGGGGCATTACTAGAAGGCCCTACATTAAGACTTTGGGACATAGAAAGGGGTATGCCTACTTGTCCTACCACCGAAGTGGGAGGGACGTTACTAGACTGAGAGGCCATAGGGGAAGACCACTGACTTTGGTTTGACACTAGTTTCTTAGCTTGATTACGAGTCACTACCATACGCTACTATGTGGTAAGATGTGAAGTGCAACTATCTATGTAAGTAAAGTGACAATTTGATGCAATACAACACACAAAGCAAATAAACACAAAGTTTTTGATGCTAGATTTTCGTATTTCTCTTTTTTTTTTTGAATTTTGTTTGAAAAATGAAAAAGGCATGTGCTCAATGTTTTGCCCTAAATGAATCTAGGATTTCACCTGTATACTCGCAGCTCGACAACCTGGCTATGAACTCCAGGTCACGTAAATCCCTCGTGTGTGGCAATGAACTCCACACCCAGACAAGGAGCACAGGTCCTACCAGTCCTCACCCAGTCTCACTTGGTCAGCGTCATACTCTCCGAAGAGAAATATATGCAAATTTTCCAAGCTATGACGGTTCTTGGAGCCGGCTTTGGCCAAATATCAGGGTATAATGTTGGTGGTTCGGTGATGAAATCCAAACTCGATGATGATGAAATCTAGCCATTTTCCAACATTTATGTGAGTGTGTGGTGGTTTTGTTTAATTATTGTGTTATGCAATATTACCATGCAATTCTGTTTCAATGCCTAAATGCAAAAAATAGAGAATATAAAATGACAAATAACAAATCAAGAGCAAAAGTGCCACCTTCAGGTCTAATTCCAATCGGCTTCTGTTTGACAGGGCTAACCGTGGATGCACGCTTAGTTCTAGTAAACAACCGCACATCTGCATTTGGGATATCCCAACCACGGATGCATGGGTCCTTTATGCTAATAGAAATAAATTGAACTTTTTATAGACCCAAACCTAAAATTAACACCCAAGTTATTTCTAACCTGGTGAATGCAAAATGATCTGTTTTCTATTATGCAAATGCAGATTCTTTTTAATTTTTCTTGTCATTTTGTGTATGGATGCAAAATTTAAGTAATTTTTTTTCTATCTCTAAGACCTAAATGCATACAATGGCATACAAGACTAAGACCTTTAATCTTCTTAACGAATGCGAAAACAAATAAAAAAATAAGAAATAACATGTATTAGTAGGTACAGACTTGTGATTTCTTCACTGATCCTTATGTTTTCAACTGTTGGTCTACGTTTCTTAGGAAACAATCATGTTTCTATGTTTTCTTGAACCAGGAACCGTGTGTCTACATTTTCTCCAACCAGGAACTTTGTGTTTGCATTTCCTCAAATGAAAACCACGTTTTCGTATTTCCATAGTAAACAATTTGAGCGCAAGGTTTTCTGAATGTATCAATCCAAAGTTGAATCTATGCGCGTCTCGAATTCTCGAAACCTATAGGTGTAGATAGAGATCAGTAAATAGATTTAAAAAGCAAGGCAAAACAAAATAGGACCTTTAGGGGGTCCCACCATGATCGCCATTTCTGTAACCAAATAATTGAACACAAATAAACTGAATACAGACATAGAAGTAAATTGCCAAAATGCCCCTTTTGTATTGATATTGATACAACTTTTTACAAAAGGTTTTTGAATTGCCCCAAGTGTGTTGGGAGCAATGTTACAATGTTCCTCGTCTCTCTGAAATACAATGCTTTGATGGAGGAGGGGAAATATTTTGACTCTTCCGTAGGATGTGGTGTTCTTCGCTCTCTCGTCACAGCTTCAAGGGGTGAGTGGGCTTTGGTATCCAACAAGGGACCACTCCAGCTTCAACAACTTATCCAAGATACCTATCACCTGCACACATGCAAACAAGCAAAAGGGATTAGTAGCACCTGTATATTTTAAGCAATAAAATCAATGCTACACATAAAACCCTATCAGCGAGATATTGTATGAAAGCAAGATGACAGAAACAAGTAAAACAATAACACCTTGCTAACATAGAGTATTTTTCTGATCTCGGTTGTATGGGTGAATTCATGCTCGGGACTGTGGAACCACGGAAGCGCGGTTGTGGGCTAGAAACCGTGGACCTACGGTTGTGAAACCATGAACCTACATTTTTGACTGTGAAACCATGGATGGGTGGTTTCGGCTGAAATGATAGGTTGCCTCGGGATGCATGCCAATGGTCAGAATCAAGCTCGCGCTCTCAATTTCTCGTTGGGTCCAAGTCTATTTTGGTAGCCTATCGGTATGCAAATTCAGCTCCCTTTCCTTGATGGACCAATGGTATTTTTATAGGCTCCTTGGGGTTTTGGAGGGAAGTGAGAGGTGGCAAGCTTGGTTTGCCAAGTGGCAAATCTGGGCTGTTAAGTGGAAGGGGCAGTTATAGTGAGTCATCCAATGTGCCTCAGTTAACTGGGGTGATGTGGCTGCAAGTGGAGTGAAACGTGGGATCCTGTCCTATGTGAAGGGACAAAGGAGACAAGGTGGATTAAATGTGGCATGGGTGTTGGGAATCTGTCCTATGTGCAAAGACAGGGGGACAAGAGTGGGTGAGATGTGGCAGAGATGTTGGGTGAAGTGTCCAGGACACATGTCCAATGGGTGGACAAGGTATCCTAGGGTGATTTTCCCAATTAAATAAATTAGGAAAATAGGATGATGTGTAGGATTTTATATCCCTAAGTTAGAACTTAGGCATATCTCTTTATCATGCAGGATTTGATGGTGAGGTGGTGAATGTGATTTAGAGGGTGTCAGATTTTGGTGTCTACAATATTCATGAATAAAAGTGTCATTTGTGTTTATCTAATATACCTCCCACCCATAGGAAGCAATTATAGAGAGAATAATCTATTTAGAGTCCATTCATGTAGCATAAGAAAAATTATTTAACTAGTCAATGCCTTATTTTTGAGAGAACCCCTTAGTATCAAATAATATTTTTTCTTATATATCCATCCATAAAATGTACACTTTGTCTTATAGACCCATTTACAAAATATAATAATCTTCCATTCTTGAAGAGAAATAAGCTCCAATTTCAATTCTTTATTAGTGACTCATACTCTAATATGATTGTATCATCACACTCTAAACAACTCTCTTTCTATGAATAAGTGATAAGATCTTCATAATGATCCACCTTTAATATTAAGGCTTGAGATAGAAAATTTCAATGGTACTCCTAAGAAAGAATAGGTTGAGCATACTAAAGAAGGATTTGAACCCATTTAGGCATTTGATCCTCTATGGAAGGTTGGGACACATATTGTATATAAACATATAAATTAAAAATTGGAGTGTCTAACACATGCTCATTATTAACCTTAGTATCTAGTATTTATGCACAATGCATGGGAAAATCAAGATAATACATATCTAGAATAGTAATTTATGGAGAATTAGGAGGAAAATTATCCAAGTTGCTAGGAGCCTTTGTGGGTGCTTTGCTAATAATATTAGTAGATGACGTCACAAGAATAGAAGTGACAAGAATATCTATAGGAGAAAATAGGATAGTGAGAATTTTTGAAGGGGGAAGAGAATCCATAGGTGGAGAAAAATCATCTTTCAAGAAGAGGAAAGAGGACTAGAAGGTATTTGTGGGATCACCTCATTAAAGATATCATTTTTTTTAAATAATAACATCCAATTATATCCTTCCAACTAATTAGAGAGTGTCATATATATAGTTCATAGTTCATAGTGCATCAGTTGCAGTTAAATTCCATAGAATGAGTGGTTGTCATCAACAATTGTGTAGACAACACATGTCTGGTTGGGAGTGGATATTATTTCCCTAAGGTTTACATGGTTAATTCTTTAATTTTTGAGGATTATTATGGGAAAAATTCTAAAGGTAATAACTCTTGCATGCATGAGCCTTTTGAGCCTATTTTTTTCAAATTGTATGCTTTTCAACCTCTTCGTATTGGTGACATTAGTTCACAAGCTTGTTCTAGTGTTAGGGATCAAATTATTTGGAATAGTACTCAAGCCATATTGGCCAATTTTGAATGGATGGATTTACCATATTATATTCAATCAAAATATTTGGTCTCCATTTTTGGGAGATGCGATTTGATTTGTGATACTTGTAGTATAGTTTAAGTATTTTGGAGGTAGGCATACATTAAAATAATTCATGATGTGTTTTAACCAATCTATCTTCCTCCTTTAGGCTATTAATTTAGCTTATTCATAAAGATATAATCATTAATGATTTTTTCTTCTTCTATTGCTTGTCTAGGTACTCTTGGAAGTTTTTAATGGCTCTTTTCATAAACATATCTATCCAAAACCTTATTTAGTGATGAAAATCAAATGGATAAATGGAATTTTGAAGTCTTAAAAAAAGGTGATGTATGTTGTAGAAGAGAAAACCATGCCTCCAAGTTCTACCTTATGCAACTATAAAAGAATGAAGTAGTTTTTATTTAGAGGTGGTGGTGATACTGAATTATCTTGTTCATATAGAGCCTTAGTAGAAGTGTTATTTGTATGTGATTGGGAGTATCTAATAGTATCAATGATGACTATGGTCTAGGATAAGGAAATATTTGTGCACATGTAATTTTGTAGTAGTAACTTATATATTATGAAAGGGATTTATATGAATCTAAATCAAGTGTAGAGGTCCACTAGTGCATCTATTATGGGGTAGATACCATTGTCACTAATGTGTTCTCACCTTGGCTCCTTAGCTTAAATTATGAGTGGGTGTTGAAAGTATAATTTGACTTATGGCCAAGTCCAACATTGTATGATGTAATATTGTATAGGCCTAAGGACAATCATTCTATAAAATATCTAATTTATTGTAATATTTTATTATGTAATCCCTATGGGCTATCGTTAACCTTTTTATATGGATGTATTCGTCTTATAACTTATAATTGATCTTATGTTGGAATATATTCCATTATTTTGTAATCATGGAAAATGTCATGTAAGTTAAACCAAGTGTCATAGGTAGAGTGAGGAACAAGAAACCTATCCTCCTATATAGGACTCTTAATTCCATTCACCATTGTAAAATTATATTCATATAATGAGAAATGATATGCTCAAGTAATTATTCTATTCTCTCTTCATATTCTTAGTCATTATGATTCTTGAGTAGATAGAATAGTGCAAAAATCATCATTGGTATCAGAGCAAGGTTCAAGAGGCTTGAAGAGGGATTTAAGAAGGAATAACTCCTACAAGAAGAATTTGGGATAATTAATGTCATCTGACAACATGACCAAAATGAGATTTCTGGTTTTTATAGTACAAGACCACAGGCCATTGAAAGAGAGTTAAAGCCACTAAACTACAATTTTAGCACAACAAGTTAGAGGGTTTTGAAGCTGCAAGTAGGTGAGCTAAAGAACTATTTTAGAAAATCAATAAGAGCTACAATTTCATCCAGTAAAATGTAGTAGTATGGTGAATTAAATTTCCTAGGTAAGTAAATTTGGTACAAAAAGGTTCATTAGTTGAACTTTAGTTTTCGGTTCATTATTAAGATTCATTAAGCACCATATTAGAGTTTAAAAAGTTGTAAAGAGAAGGTTGCATATTATAATATTCAAGGGAGTGTAGAAGATAGTTTATTTTAAGGTTAATACCTGCACATTAAATAGGATATTAGATATATTTTTATAGAAAGAGTTGTAGAGATTATAGTGCATTTGAAGGTTGTTATTAGTGCATTATATTGGTTACCCTTAAGTTCTTTAAAGTGCATTAAAAGTTTATCAAAGAAGAAAGTTTTAGTGCAAAAAATAGGGTAATATTAAAGTGTCTAGAGACACTATTATGCACACAAAACCTACAACTTATTGTGGCATAGTAAAGCCACTAAAAGGGTGATATACCTCCAAGGAGTGGAGAAGAAAATTGCTATCTAAAACTAGAAAAAAAATCTACAAAATAAGACCAAAATAGTCTCATATTTTAGGTGCAATCAAGTACAATATTATAGGCTATTACATGTTGTTTACAAGCACCTCATTTGTCTTCTATAGTACACAAAAATAAGACAACAATTTAAATATCTTAAGGACACATTATGTAGCTTAATGTCTTATCTACAAGTGACTGCCATTAGTGAAAGGAAAGCACAGTCAAAGTGCTTAAAAGAAGAGCCATTCTAGAGGGCTCAACATCCACCATTAGCAAGGTGAAAGCACAAACTCAAGGTGCTTAAGAGTAGAGTTGGTCCAAAGGGCTCGATACCTACTTCACCAAGGTGTAACAAGACACCAACTCAATGCCTACACAACAAGCAACCTACAACATCAAAAATCCTATGTAAGAAGCTAGCACTCATTGCAAGGAGGATAATACTAAGGAAAACGAAGCAAAAGTTACATAAAACAAGAGCATACAAGGAGTGCCTTACCCAAGCAATAGCTTGGTTGAACCACCAGCTAAAGTACCCAATATCTACCATCGATTGAAGAAGAATCATTAGCCAGGAGGGTAGTGTTGAAGCATCCTACAATCACCATACCTAGAGCTAAATTTTGTGGTAGAACACCATATCACACTTTACTATCACAAAGGAGCCAAAGAAAGCTTGCAAATAGTTGGCAAGAACAAGCATTGAGAAGCCTTAAGGAGTTTGGTATATTGAAAGTAAGTGTGCATGCAAGGGAAGGTATAAACACTTGTCTCAATAAAGGGAGGAATATTGTGCCACTTGGCACAAAGGTGTAAGAGCATATTCATAACCATAACACTCATGCTCAAGAAGGAAGGGTGCCCAAACTAAGTAACACTCCCATCATTGATTCAACACTCAAGAAGAGCATCTTGAGTGCTCACCTACATTTTCCAATGCTCAAGAGTTATTGCACAACATATACCACCTATCAAGTCCTACATCAACACTGTGCCACCTAAGGAGGAGACAAAAGTCTTGGGTAACTCGTAGTGCCACTTGGTACCTGTATCAAGAAGATAAAAGTATACTTTTAGCCACCTAGACTAGAGCACTCAGAGTGTGGAAGTGTATCTTCAGCAAACATTAAGAGATGAGATAATTAAAGGCACGATCAAGATAGAATTAAAGGTATGGTTGAGAGTAAACTCAAGGTACAAAGTCAAGGATTATAAGAGGAGTGGATGACATTGAGCATTAATTACTCATTTCCATATAGAGGATTCCAACATCAATATTAGAGTCAAAGTGCAACACAAGTCTATCATAGAGGAGCACCATTTGTAGAAGAGCATTAATGCTCATGTTATAAGGTGAAGACCAACACCTGGATTAAAGAGTCTCACCACCGACCAATCAGCTCACATGTCATACTTTGCAAGGAAGGTAATAGATGTATATTACTTAATATTTGCTTTCCTTAAGTTTTAGGGAGTTATAAGGTGCTTAATATAAGGTTGAAATTTATATGTTATTACATTGAAAAATCAGCCTTAGAGAGATAGAAGTCAATTAAAGCAAAGGAAGTATTAATTGCTTGAGATTCACACACTATAATATTTGCTTTCATTAAGGAGTAATAAGGCATAATATATAAGGTTGAAATCATTATTATTTGCATTAAATATATTGCAAACTCAACCTTAGTAAACTTGAAAGCAAATCAATAGGATTTTATATCCTTAAATAGTATTTCAAATCACATTAATTGAAATACAAGTATATTAATATTTGCAATCAATATCATAGGAGATATAAGGGTTTCTACTTGGAAAACAAATTATTATTATATTGCAAATATCATCAATTTCTAAAATTCTAAATTAGGGAGATATAAGGAGTGCTACATCAAACTTTAATTAATTGGAATTTAGAAAATTGAATCATTGAAATTTAAGGATAAAGGAGAAAAATCATTGCTTGCTTGAAAGAGTTGGAATTTATTGCTTATACTTGTCTCATAGTCACATTAAAGGGATAAAAGAAATCCAACCATAGAGAACTCCATCAAATTGAAAAGTGCATAGTTCAATAGGAGAAATAAGGTGAAATAGGAGTTGATTATTATCATTCTCAAAACATTACAAAATCAACTCAAAAGGTGAACTATTACTTGCTAAGCACTTTACCAAGATTAGAGTATATTCTAATCACTAGGGAGACATAAGGATTCTACAAAACCTAAGTCTTAGAAAGGTTTATCAAATTAAGTTCACTAAGATGTCATAAACCATGGATCATTGGTATATAGATTCAGGGGCAAGCAAACACATGACTGGAAACATACATTGGTTTAATTCTCTACAAAAGATAAATGAGAAACCAGTGGCTATAGCAGATAGTAAAACTTATGAAGTGAAGGGGATTGGAAACATTCTAGTAGATCTGATAAATGGAAAAGGAATAATAAAAAATACATTATATGTCCCAGGATTGACTACTAATCTTCTTTCAGTTTCTCAACTCATGGATCAAAACATGACTATAGAGTTCAAAGCTTCCAATGGAAGAAAACAGTGTCACATTTTTAAACAAGGGAAAAAAATAGCATCAAGCTCCTATAAAAGTGGTCTATTTGTCCTAGACATTACTACACACTCTTCTCTTTTAGTTAAAATTTTAGATCTATGGCACAAGCATCTAGGACATACTAGTGAATCTACCATGAATGAATTACTCAAATATCAAATGGTTGAAGGAATACCAAATCTATCTCTAGAATCTACTATGTTTCTAGAATGTTTAGTAGGAAAACAACATAGAATTCCTTTTGAACTTTGACAACACATAACTCAACAACCATTAGAGTTGATATATACATATTTATGTGGGCCAATGAATATCACTAGTATTGGAGGACATAAGTATTTTCAATTATTTGTTGATGATCACACCAGGAAAATGTGGGTGTACTTCATGAAGTATAAATCAGAGGTATTTAGTCATTTTAAACAATTCAAACTTCAAGTAGAAAAAGAATTAGGAAAGACTATAAAAGCCCTTCGTTCAGATAGAGGAGGTGAGTTTGTATCTAAATAATTTGATTCCTTTTTAGAAGAGAATGGAATTAAAAGACAACTCACTACAACATATTCACCACAACATAATGGAATTGCAGAAAGAAGAAATAGGTCAATAATGGAAATGGTGAGATGTATGTTAAAAGAAGCTCATCTTGATCATCAATATTGGGTAGAAGTAGTTCAAACAATAGTATACATACAAAATAGATTACCAACAAGAATACTCAAACATATTACACTAGAAGAAGCATGGTCAGGACAAAAACCAAATATAGGAAAACTAAGAATTTTTGGCTGCAAAGCTTACATGCATATTCCAAAACAAAAAAGGACAAAACTAGATGACAAAACTATGGCAGGAATATTTTTTGGCTATGACAATGAATCTACAGGATACAAAATATTAGATCCACATACAAAGAAAGTTTACATAAGTAGAGATGTAATCTTTGATGAAAAAGTTAAAATTGACATAGAAAAACCCAATAATGATACAAAAATTCTTCTAAACTACTCAGAGGAAGATATAACAAGTGAAGAATCAGAATCAGAATCTCAAGAAGAAGATAGAGAAGACACAGAATCATCTACAATTCCTCATAGGAAAGAACCAATATGGCTCAGAGACACTCTCAAGGATTCAAACCTAGAAAGAATGCCAGATCTTACCACTACTAGACCTCAAACTCATAGTCAAAGTAGAATAAACAGAGGATTACTAAGCAATACAGTAGAACCAACATCAACACTTCAAGCACTAAATCACTCACATTGGAGGGCAACTATGGAATCTGAATATGCATCACTTCAAAAAAATAAAACATGGGATCTAGTAGAGTTACCTCCAGGAAAGAAAATAGTGGGTTGCAAATGGATTTACAAGATCAAGTATAAAGCAGATGGAACACTTGACAAGTACAAAGCCTGGTTAGTAGCCAAAGGATATACTCAGACTAAGGGAATTGACTATGAAGAAACATTTGCACCAACAACTAGAATGACTACTATCAGGATAGTTTGTGCACTAGCAGCTCATCAGGGTTGGAAACTTCATCAAATGGATGTAAAAAGTGCTTTTCTTAATGGTGACTTAGAAGAAGAAGTCTATATGTCACAACCATAAGGGTTTGTTATTAAAGGACAAGAAAATAAGGTGTGCAAATTGAACAAATCCCTATATGGTCTAAAGCAAGCTCCCAGAGCATGGAATATAAAGATCAACAATCACTTATTACAACATAGCTTCAAAATAAGTACATCCGATCCCAGTTTGTATACAAAGAAAATTGGAAATAGTATATTGATTCTCATAGTGTATGTTGATGATATAGTAATTATTGGAAGTTCTAAAAAACTAATAAGTGACATTAAAAGGGATCTAGAAAAGGTATTTGAGATGACAGATCTAGGTCTAATGAATTATTGTCTTGGTCTAGAGATTCAACAAAGTGAAGACAAGATTACTATTACTCAATCAAAATATGTAGAAGCCTTACTTGAAAAATATAGAATGAAGGATTGTAAGCTGAAAGATACACCAATGGAACAAGGGATTCAATTATCCAAAAATGATGAAACACCTTTGGTTTCAGCAACTATGTATCACCAATTAATTGGAAGTCTTCTGTACTTAACAAATAGTCGACCTGACTTAGCCTTTGTTGTAAATTATCTTTCACGCTTCATGCAAGAACCAAGAGAAAGTCATTGGAAAGCTACAAAAAGAATATTGCAATATATCAAGAAGACTATTGATTATGGACTAACGTATATGAAGAATGTTAAAGATTTTTGTCTATAGGGTTACTCATATTCATATTATGTTGGCTCTATTGATGATAGAAAGTCTACTTTAGGGTACGTGTTCTATCTTGGGTCAGGATCCATATCTTGGCATAGTAAGAAACAACATACAATGGCACAATCATCTACTAAAGCAGAATATCGGGCAATAAGAGATATGACCTATGAAGCATTGTGGCTACAATATATATTATCAGACATGGGTATCAAATGAACTCCAACCTTGATATTTTGTGACAATCAAGGAGTACTCAACTTGATCAAAAATCCGATTGTACATGAAATAACTAAACATATTGAAGCACAATGCCACTTCATCAGAGATCACTTTCAGAACCATCATATCATCCTGAAGCATGTTCCTACAGAAGACCAGTTGGTAGATATTTTTACAAAAGCTCTTGGGAAAACCAAGTTTCAAACATTCAGAGATCATCTATGCAACTCAAGGGAACTTCATACCAAATAATGTAATACAGGGGGGTGTTGGAATATATTCCATTATTTGGTAATCATGCCAAGTGTCATGTAAGTTGGACCAAGTGTCATAGGTAGAGTGAGGAACAAGAAACCTATCCTCCTATATAATGGACTCTTAGTTCCATTCGCCATTGTACAATTTCATTCATATAATGAGAAATGATATGCTCATGTAGTTGTTCTATTCTCTCTTCATCTTCTTAGTCATTATGATTCTTGAGTAGATAGAATAGTGCAAAAACCATAATCTTAAAAACTTCTTGTTATGTTTGGTCAACTTAAACTCATTGATATAATTTTGAGATTTAGTATTGGTATAAATACCCCCACCACTCCATCCGTTCTATTGGAGTGTTGTGATTATTATATGTAGATAATATAGTGATTATTTATGGTGTCTATGAGGTCCCACCATATCTTTCTCTACTTTGTCCTTTTAACACTTTTGTATAAGGTTTGAGTGGATGGTTTGCTTTTGTTTGATTATCAAAATAAGTGTAAATTCTAATATATAGTATAGGAGAAGGCCTCTTTATTTTTAGATTGTGGTAAACCAATTAATATTTTTGGATGTTTTAGAACTATTGATAGTGTTGTAATAGATTCAAGTAGTTGACTTCACTTATATTTAGACACATCAAATTAATGATGAAAATAATTATGTGAATACTTGGCCACAATGGTGTGTTACAAGTCCCCCTTGGGATGGCCTTGTAGAACAAATCTTGATACAGGTCCATCTAAGCAAAGTTATGTTGGATTTTTAGGTCCACATTTATAGGATCTTAATAAAACTCAATATTATATTATTCAATATATCTAGCCAATATCAATGAATATAACATCCATGAAATAACAATAATATGCATAAACAAACTTACAATATTATTCTTCAAAATATATATTAACTTTGATTTTCTTTGATACAATACATGGAGATTTGTCTTCATAATATAACCTTAGAAGGTGACTCTTCAATACTTGACTATTGGTCTTCTCACATATCCGGGAGATGAATTATTTCATATTCCTCATATACAACAAAATTCTCATGTTTCTTGACTTTACATCTTGCCACATGCATGTGACTCTTCATTTGTACACTTGATATCTACACACAAGACTCTTGACTGAATTATATGATACATTGCACACTCTTACATATTACACACTTGCACACTTTATTACATGACACTTTGCACACTCTTACACTCTATACACTTGCACACTTTGTTACATGAGACTTGGACTCTTTTCACATATTGACACACACTATAGAGAAAATATAGATCATGCACCCTAATCTAATAACTCGTACCCTAATATAATATTTACAAATATATAATTATACCATGGGGGTAATTTAACATATCCCCAAATAATATAATTTCTCTAAAACCTCCATGTATTACATTATATAGCTTGAAGAATTTTAGTCTTCAATCTTCATATTCATATTCTGCCTTGTGTTAATCCATGGATTATGTTTGTTGATCCTGCTAGGCAATCTTGCACAATGCCTAATCCATCATCCAATTTCCTATCTTCTGGATAAGTCATTCATAATTAATATTTTATTGAGGATAGAGGTAATCTAAGATTTATTTTGAAAATCAATTGTGTTTAGAGCAAATATTTCATCCTTTATGGAACCCATAGCTTCAATTTTATTTTATTTGTTAATGACACATTTTATGTTTCCATTTATATATTTTAATTTCACTCTTCTAACTTATTAAGCCAATTGAGCAACTAAGAAAAGATTATTTGATAATATTGGAACATACAATACATCATCTAACATGAAATATAAAAATGGTAAGCTAGGTACAATATTTTGTTATCCTTGCACATGTTTAATTTTATCATCTACTATTTTCAATGGAATATTTGTTCTAACTTCTAATGATTCAAACCAATGCAAATTCGCAATCATATGATGACTGTCATGTTTTGATGAGATTCAAGTGATCTTATTTCATATATTTAATTTTTTTTTGAAAATTTCTTATATTATTTGGTCCTTTGAATTCATATGATTTTCTTAATGCATTCATTCTTCTTTGCCTTCTATCCATGATATAAATTTCTTCAAATTATTTCAATTAATTCCTTTGATATAAAATGACTTATGTCTCCCAATTTTTTATTTTTTAATTTCAATTTCACAAAATGAATTTTCACTCAATCAAATTATACCAATATTCAAATCTTCAAATTACAAAATTTCTTCAATCAGTTAATTTCAATCTTTCAATCTTCAAGCAATTTTCAAAATTTTCAAATTTCAATCAGTTTTTTAATTTCAATTCAATCCTTATCTCTCCAAATTAATTTTTAAATTTCAAATAATTATTTCCCTTATAACTCCTCAATAACTCATTTTTCAATTAATTTTATTTTTAATCAAATTGCAATAAGCCTCTTAAACATTATAACTCCACTTTTTCAAAAATCAAATTGTAAAACACCTTATAACTTTAATTTGACTTAGGCACCCAAATAATTGAAATATAACCTTACCTTATAAATAGTTACACTCATGTCATATTGTTTTAGCCTTATCAGGAAGATTCACAAGTGCTTTATTTCACGTCAGAGCATCAGTGTTTCTTGGACAAGAATTTCATAAACTTTACAATTATTTTATTTGCCTTTCCTATTTTGTGTATTGTCACTTTATATCTTCTCAGGAAACTTCTCAGGTTATTCTCAGTTGGCATTTCAAATACTTTCAACACTTCTACTAAGGATATATGGCACGTTGGCACTTTTCTCTAAATCCTTCAATCTTCTCAACTCATAACTCAAACTCTTATATGCTCAGGCTTCTTCACTAGGCTATTTTCTTGATGGTTGCATCTCATATTATAATCTGGATCTTCATTTTATTTTAGTGGATTCAACCAACGCTCTTTAGATGACTATCAGTATAGCTTCTTGAATTTCAACTTGTCCTCACATAGGATCTTCACCTTTGTCTTCTACATTGGCCTTTCTAATCTAGGACTTCTAGTATGTCATAGCAGTAGTAGTAGGACTTCCTACTATTGAATTTTTTAGTCACAACAGTAGTAAAATTCTATATATTCTACCTCATCAACTTAGCAGTGAGTGGCTCTTACGTCAATAATTTTGTAGACGTTAATTTTTGAATTACAAATCCAATCTCTATGTAGTTTTTCATTCTCCTTTTTAATATTTCAACTTAGCAACTTTAGGGTGTAATCAACTCAGCTCTACTTTGTCCTCCAAATTGTAATTTTATATGGATAATCTTCACATTTTTCTCATGTCCAAATATTTAGTAATTTTTGGGTGCAATCAACCGTTTTATAATATATCCTTGCTCTTTTTCTCTTAGAATTTCTTAGTGTGAAATCAACCCTTTCTTCTCACTTTTTATTTCAATATCAAATGGTAAAAATGCAACTCTGATATCACTATTGGATTTTTAGCCATATTAGATCACAAGTCCACTTTCATAGGATCTTAACCAAACTCAATATTAGAGTATTCAATATCTCTAGCCAATATCAATGAATATAACATGCATAAAATAATAACAATACTTATAAACAAACTTACAATATTATTTTTCAGATTGTATATAAAATTTGATTATCTGAAATACAATACACAAAGCTTTGTCTCCATAATATATCCTTAAAATGTGACTCTTCAATACTTGACTATTGCTCTCCTCACATATTCATATCATTTCTTATTCCTCATATATGACAAACATGTTATGTTTCTTGACTTTACATCTTGCCACATACGTGTGATTATTCATTTGTATACCTAACACCTACACACATGACTCTTGACTTACTTACATGACACATTGCACACTCTCAAATATTACATAAGTCATTCAGTAATATTTACAAATCTACAATTGTACCATGGGGGTATTTTAACATCCACCAAAAAATTAATATCTTCAACAAGTTCACTCATAACAAGATCCATGTTAACAACTAAAATGGTATAAATAGACAATTAGAGATATAAATTTGGATGAAAATCAAGATTTGGATGATCCAAGCAAGATGGAAAAGAGTGAAAAAATGTTGCTTTATTTTCACAAAATTTTGAATCCAATAGATATGACGAATAAAATAAGAAAACTAGCATGAAGGTAAAAATTGGTTTTAATGAATAATAAAATAAGGAAAATATGCGAATTATTCCATAGAAAAAAATTATTAGTTATCAATCGTTTATAAGGTAAATCACAAATAAAATGGTCCAATTGGTAAGTTCAAATCTTATCTTATTACTAAAGGTTGTGTACAATAAGAAGGAATAGACTATGGATAAACGTCTACTCCAATTATAAAGATAGTGATTTTTTATTAGTTCTCTCCATTGTAGTATAGTTTGGTTGATAGTTAAACCAAATGGATGTTGATAGTGCCTTCTTGAATGGAAATTTGGAAGAGAAAATATTCATGGTGCAACCACAAGGGTTTGAGGTACTAAGAAAATAATATCTAGTTTCTAGATTGATTAAGTACCTACATGGACTTAAGTAGTTTACTTGAACCTTGTATTTTAAATTTGATCAACATCTTAGATATTTAAGTTTTAGTTGTAGTTTATCTAATCCTAATGTCTAGATTAAAATTATAAAAAATGACATTGTAATTCTCATTGTTTATGTTAATGATATTTTAATTACTAGTAGTAGAGCCCACCTGATACAATAGGTAAAATCTAACATGTGTTCAATTTTTAGTATCATAGATTTAGGGTCCTACATTAGTGACCGGGTGTATAATTTTGAAAACTTGATTATGCTATTTTTGTATCACAAAGAAAGTATTCCAAAACAATTTTAGAAAAATTTTAGATGACATGTTTTAATTTGATATTTATATATGCGAAAGTTGGGATGAAATTATTAACTTACTCTAATCCATATTGAATCATGAGTCAGTATATCAATAGTTGGAGAAAAGATTAATTTATCTTATAGTCACTTAACTAGATTTATGTTTAGAGTGAGTTTTTTGTCATGTTTAAAGTCAAATCCATGAAGAGAACATTGGAAACTTGTAAAATACATTCTCAAATATATCAAAGGTACTTTTTTTTTGGAATTTAGACTACTTTCTAGAAACATAAAAAAGCATGAATTATCATAATCATGTATAAAAGAGTATATAATATTGAACTAAGGGGAGCATATAAACAATAGAAAATAAGATAGATAACCAAAATAAGAAGAGGTGGTTTCCCGTAGGCATACCCATAATATAAAATCACATTAATTGATGTAATTATTAAGTGTTTGGGAGATATTTATAGCATATACTTACTCTTTAGTCAATATAAACCTTAAGGCCAGCATGAAAAATATTAGAGGTTAAATTATAATATTTTAAGTATATAAAACCCTTAAAATGAGGTTAATCATACAAGTGTTTTAATCGATATTTCTAAGGGTGAATACATAAATATAGCCTATAGTATTACATAGAGAATGTCCATAGGATTACATTTCACACACTCATAGGATTTGTAGAGAGGGAAAACTGCCCTACTGCATACGATTCCAAAACAAAAGGTTGGATCCGCAAGGAGGGAACCTTTTGTGGAGTGAACCACAGGGGCATGTTATGCTCTACACTCGGTGGTAGGGGGACGGGTTCACCAATAATGGTTTTAGGACTCGCTCCAAGTCCTTAGGATATGCAAGAAAATTTTGATGTGTTCAATTTTAAGAAAAACACCTAAGTTTGGTCTTTCTAGTTCTAAGCTAAGAAAGATAAATGACAATGCATAAAATAGAGTATAATAAATTAAAACAAAATGCAAGCATACAAGAGCTAGACTAATATTATTATTTATTTTGAATGCTCACTAACCTAGGGTTTATTCCAGAAAACCTTTAAAGTAGAAACATACAAAATAAATGCACAAAAATTATCCATAGATGCAAGCTAAATGCTTTTCACTTTCAAATGCCTAAGCATTAAATCAGATCAAATCAGAAAACCAACAAGATAAATTAGAACACTTAGCTTTAACCAGTGGTTGATCCTAGATTTTTGATGCTTCTTGTCCAATGATATCAAAATACCCGTTCCTGCAAGATAATCTAAGAAACACTAAAAAAATGATAATCAATGTTAGGGGGGCTACTTAGGCTACTGTGTAACAGTCCTTGGAGGTACAATAGTCAAGCCCCCTAGGTCCCTTAGATGACCTTTCAACACAAAATTAGAAATTGACCTTTGGAGATTTAATCTATGTAGAAATAGTAGAAACAAACATAGAATATGTCAATATGGTTAGTATGCAGTAATGAAGCTAACCAAACTATTAAAAAATAGAACTTACCCCCAGATTGATCTCAAGCAAAATCATACCTCACAAAAAGCGAGCACAATAACACTTCGACGAAGTCGCGCTCTATTAGAACGAGGCACGATTTGGATTTTGCAAGTTAAAACCCTAAATTAGGGTTGGTGAAGTTGTGCCTTGATATAACTACGCATGATTTCACTTCAAACACACAAAAATAAAAGTGTAGGCACAAAACATAAATTAGATGTAAAATAGCAGAGAGTGAAACCTAAATGGAGAACACAAAATAAACAGAAGAAGACTAAGTATCTAAACTGGAACTCTTTCCCTCTGAGCCACAATGTGCATCCACCAAGTTAAGTAACAATCTAATCCACGCAATAGGAAATAAAAATCTAAAATTCACACTTTGGGTTAGCTTGAAGAAGACACAAAAAGTAGTGCAAAATAAAAGTAATAAGTAAGTGTTAGAAAACAAATATCGCATGACCATTAGTATGTTTGTGATCGTGATATATCTAAAAAGAGTGAGATTGCTCTTCCTTTTATAGATGATCAAGGAAAGTACAAATAAACTCATGATCGATGCAAAAACATGCTAAAGGGTTTAAACCTGGGTCTAAGCGGTCCAAGAAGAAAATAAAATAAAATTAAATAAAAATTAAATTAAAATGGTGAAATCATACCCCATCCTAATAGGGCATGATATCATTTTGTGAAATCATGCCTCGTGAAAATATGGTGCGATTGCTAAAAGAAAAAAGAAAATAAAAATGAGGGGTAAAGAGGCCTTCCCTTGCCCTTAGCAGGGGTTAGGGACCTCTTAGATGTTGCAAGGAAGATTACCCACTAAAAGTGGGTCAATTTACCATGTCTACATTTTTTCCCCTCTTTGATGTATTTAAGGCCAAGTAAATGTTTCAAAGAAGGATGTAGACTCCTGAATTCAAGCATACAACAAACACAAATAAGGGGTGGCTAGGTTTGGGAAAAGGGGTGAGACATTATTTTTTTTTTATAAGTTAAAATTTCATTAAACGTGGGTTTTGAAAGGGGACCCAAAACCTTTTTACAATAGGTCAATAGGCCAAAGGATAGGCCTAAGGATATTCTAAAGTATAGGCCAAAGGAACAAAAAAGTACAAAGAAAACCCACCCAAGTGGGAAAATTAAACCAAAATTTGAAAATCCTACCCAAAGTAGGAAATTTGAAAATCTCGCCCAAAGCAGGAAAATTGAAAATTCTTGCCTATGCAGGAAGAGTACAAATTGAAAAATCCCACACAGGGTAAAAACCAGAAATCGGTATCTTGTCAAGAAAATTTTGAAAAACAAAACTGCAAAGCACGAAGACCATCTCGAATAGCTAGATGGAGCAGAGGAAGTATTGATATGGATCGTCCTACCTAGGGAAGGCCAGGATAAATGTAGGGAATCTAGAAAACAAGACCAAAACAACATCTTGCATAGGCTTGGAAAATGAAGTAGCAAATCTAAGGATTTTCACAGGCCATGAAATCCCCTTGCATGTGAGTTAAGCGACTCATAAACTAGAGGAAATAGAGGAAGTAGCCGAGGTAGCAGGAAGGTCCCAGGGACATGAGTTGAAGGAGCCACATGAAAACATGCTGTAAAAAATAAGCACAAGGCCCTCCCTAGACCAACAAAATCATTAAGAAACCTAATATAGCCTCCAAATCCACCATCGAACAGATTTAGGGAACTAGAAAAGGAAGACTAGTGGGAACTCGACAACCAGCAAAACAGAGGCCTCCCCAAGCCAAGAAAAAATATTGAGAACCAATCAAGTAGATCAGATCTAGGTACCCAAAGAGTAGATCCATAGAAAAGAAACATGTGGTCACCCCTAGGACAAAAAGATACTATGAAAACCTACTCAAGAAGTGATCCTAAAGCCATGACACACCACAATTGAAGAACCTCTAAAACCTGGCTCTAAGAAGAAACCTGTAATATATTTGTGTCAAATATGAGACCAACAAGAAAAAGGCATCCCATAAGCACAAAACAAAATCTAGGGAGGTACCCAAGGGCATCCTAGAACATAGGCATAGGAAGGAAACCCTCAACTCGATTGGAAAAATGGTAGACAAGAGGAAAAGTGACCTCCCATCCCAAGGATATCGTCTGCAACCATAGACAACCGAGAGAGAAGAATCTAGGAAGTGCCAAGGAGTTGGGATAGAACCGAGCCACACCATGAGGAAAACCTACAAAAATTGGGACAACCCAAAGAGTAGAAGGGAAAAATCCCTGAAGCAAAAAAAATAAACATAGGGGCAAACCCATGGACATCTCAAAGAGCAACAGGGAAAAAGAATCCCTGAAGCACAAAAATAGAAACTAGGATAGACCTATGGACATCACAGTCTAGAGACACAGGAAGGAAACCCTCAAAATGGTAAGGAAATGGGTAGACAAGTAGAAAAGAGACCTCACACCCCAAGGAGATCATCTGCAACCATAGTCAGCCAAGATAAGGATCCAACAAGTGCTAAAAATTTGGGATAGGACCAGGGGAGGGGGAAGCAAGGAAGCAGATCAGGACATCTCATGGGATTTCCCCTACTCCCCCCTCTAGGGGTAAGACATTACTACAATTAATGCATCTATGGCTAGGGTGCCTCCTCGAGTTTCAAAATGAAAGGAACTTCCTTAAGAAAGTCAAAAATATAAAGAGAGAAAAACATTGAATCACAGAGAATAAAGCAAATGCAAAGAATACTAGGGTACAATATGAATCTAATGTAACTAGCATGAAATGCATAGAAGAAAAGGAGGGAAATAATGGAGGGGAAGAAAGAGGAAAAATAATGAAAATAGAAAACTATGAAGAAGAAGACAAAGATAAAACTTCAAATTTCAACCATCTAAAATTGAGAAGGAAGCTAGATCATTTTCCTAACTAGAGGGTGTTATGCTCAAAATATGGTCCATGTATGGAGTGAATAACCCGCTATGTGTGTAGTACTCACTAAATATGGACCAATAAGTGAAGTGTATAATGTAACCTACTATGGGTGGTTGCTCACTAGTAATTGATGTGGTACAATTACCCGTTAGGATGTATGTCGAGGCCTACCATTAATAGCCAAGGAACTAATCTTGTAATGAGGTTTTGGGCCTGGTGATTGAAAGAGGGAAATAACCTGATAGGGGTATTAATAATAATATAAAATGATGTATGTAATGTATATGCCAGTACTACCTAAAAAGGTGTATGTGGATGTATGTATGGACCAACCAATATGAGCATAACACGATGTGAGTGTGTGCATGTTCTAGAAGAAATAAGAGCAACTAACTATGCATGTGTACCCCCAGCTTGAAGTTTCAACTAGTGAAATGTCAAGAGGGAGGAAGTGTGCAATCAAAGGAGATAATAATGTATATTCTTCTATAAACAATAATATAAAGGAGAAATAAAAATCATGCAAAAAGACAAGGACATACCAAAATAGGATTGCATTCCTTGACTTGGAGGAGAAATGATGATCATTGTAAAACTTTCAAATTCAAGGAATACAAGAAGAAGAGAGAAGAGAATAAAATAACAAAGGAAGAGAAGAAGATAAGAAGATATGAGAATGCATGGGCCCTAGATTGGGGCTTCACTAGGCATCATAACCCTAATGAAAGTGCAATGCATGTGAGCAAGGACCTAACTAGGTATCATCACATGCCATTTTTGCAAATCCCTAGAAACTATATGAACAAGAAATCATGAGAAAGAAATAATGCAATGTATGACAAGAAATATGCAAAAATAGAATGATAGGCAATCATGCATAGTATGACAAACAAGCGTGCATAATATGTCAGGCAAACATGCAGTATGACCTAACTAAATGCCAATGCAACATGAAAAATAATCAAGCATATCTTTTTAAATGCATTATATTCATTGGTTATTTAAGTTATTTACCATCCATAGAAGCCAACTTATAAGCACATGAACCAAACTTAGCTATTATGACAAAAGGCCTTATCCAATTGGGCTGAAATTTACCTCGAAGATCAAGAAAAGCATTGGTGTTCTTCTAATTTTCCTTGAGGACAAAGTCCCCAACATCAAAAGAATGATTGTAAACCTTTTTAGGGTAATATCACTAGAGAATATCATAATAGGCTCACAAATTCTCTAAGGCATGAATGAAATTCTCATTGAGCAGCTCCAATTGGTGTAAATGGTCTGCACGATACTCATCGATGATCTCAGCATCTTGCAACAAGATGCACAAAGAAGGAATATCTAACTCGAAAGAAAAAATTACCTTAGATCCATATACCAAGACATATGGTGAGGCCCCTATGGGAGTACACATGCTAGTACGATAGACCCATAGGGAAGGATAAAGCTGAGTATACTAGTCATGATTGGTCTTATTAACCTTCTTCAAAACCGTGATCAGGGATTTGTTGGATACTTTGGCTTGTCCATTACCTTGAGGGTAATAAGGAGTTGACCATTTGTGCTGAATCTTGTACTTAGCAAAATATTATGAACATCCTTGTTCTTAAAAGGAGTGTCATTGTCAAAAATAATAATCGAAGGTATCCCAAACCTACAAAGAATCTAGTTGAGGACAAACTTAGAAACCTGAGTTCCAATCATTGTAGCTAGAGGCATAGCTTCAACCCATTTAGTGAAATACTCAGTCATAGTAATGATAAACTTATGACCATCTAATGACATGGGGTTAACTTTATCGATAATGTACAACCCCCACATGGAGAAAATCCAAGTGGAAGAGATCACCCGAAGATCTTGAGAAGTATGAATAAGATGATCATGGTGTTGACACTTGTCGCAGTGCCAAACATAATTGTATACATATTTCTCCATGGAAGGCCAATAATACCCCATTTGAAGGAGAATTTTGGCAATATCACTACCATTAAAATGGCCTCTGTATGATCCTTCATGAGCATCACTAAGATCCAGTCAAGCTTCATAATATTTAGGGCATCGCAAGAGGATACCTTCAAAATAACATCGATACAAAGTATTATCAATTATAACAAATTTATATGCTCTTTTTCACAATAGCTTACGTTGATTGCAATCTAAACCATCAGGCATCAACCCATATTTAATAAAAATAAGTATTTCATTATACCATAATTAATATGGGGAATATATTATGGTCAAACACTCTAGGGTATCCAAACAAGAATTCAAAGATGTGGGCTATCGAAGTTACCAAATGATAATCAAAGCTTGATCATCTTCCAACTCCAAATGGAACAAGGATGCAACAGTAGCCATGGCATCCACATGGTTGTTTGAGGATCTTGGGACAGACTCTATGGTTACCTACTCAAAATAAAACAACTTGGTGACAATCTCCTTGTATGGTTTAAGATTATCATCTTGAGTCTGATAAAAATCATTGATCTAATTAACCACAAGTTGAGAGTCACCAAATATTGAAAGGACCTTAACCTACAAAGCTAAGGCTACTCTAAGGCCTAGGATCAAAGCTTTATATTTTGCAAAGTTATTCATGCAAGAAAAAAAATTGAAGGACAAGGGGATGAGATATTTTTGTGGTGTAACTAGAATGACTCTAGCTCCAATGCCCTTCATGCATTGGGCTCCATCAAAAAACAAATTCCAAGACTCAGAATCTTTAAATTCAACATTGAAGCACTCATCAGGAAACTCAAAAACTATAGGATGAGTAGCTTCTAGGGGAGCGAAGGCTAACTGATAAATGATCACCTAACTCTTGATAGCCTTCTGATATATGAAATTCATATCAAACTCACTAAGGGCCAATACCCACTTAGCAACTCAACCTGAAATGTGGGATTGAGACATTAAATAGTGCAAAGGATCAAAATTTACAATTGCCAATATTTTATGGTTGAGCATGTAGTGTCTTAACTTATAGGAAGCAAACACTACAGTAAGGCAAAGCTTCTCTAATGGAGTGTATCTAGTTTCATAGTTGACCAAATTTTTTTTGATATAGTAGATAACTCTCTCTCTTTTTTTGCCATCATGTTGATCCAGCATGGCTCCCAAAGCGTGAGTGGTGGCTACTATGTAGAGCAATAGATGCCTACCAAGTACATGAGGCACTAAAATAGGTAGGGAAGTGAGATATATTTTGAGGTCATCAAAAGCTTGCTAACACTCAGAATCCCACCAAAAACTATATCCTTTTTAAGAAGCCAAAGGAAAGGCTAACACTTATCGGCTAACTAGGCAATGAACCGACAAATAGATTTCAATTTACCTTGTATACTACGTAGCTTGATCAAGGTGCGAGGAGGAGGTATATCAATGATAGTTGCCACCTTAGTAGAGTCCACTTAAATACCTTACCTAGACATTATGAAGCCTAAAAACTTGCTAGATGTGACTTTGAACACACACTTAGTGGGTTTAATATAAACTCAGTATTGTCGAAGCCTTTAAAAGATTCATCTTAAGTCATGGACATGATCCTTTTGTTCTAGTGACCGATCCAAAAGGTCATCCACATAGTCTTGGAGAATATCATGCATCATGTCATGGAAAGTAAAAGTTATGGCCCATTGATTGGTAGCTCTTGCATTCTTAAGGCCAAAATGCATGACCTTCCAGCAAAAGATACCCCATGGATTAGTGAATGTTGTCTTGGATTGATCTTCAAGAGTAATCATAATCTGATTGTAACTTGAAAAAACATCCATGAGTGAGAGCATTCCAAATTTGGTAGTGAAATCTACTATCTGATCTATGTTGGGCAAGGGAAAAACATCCTTAGGACATGCTAAGTTAATGTCTCAAAAGTCGTTACATACTCTGATTGTTCTTTTCTTATTAGCTATAGGAATAATATTGGATACTCAATTAGAATAGTCAATGGCTTTTATTATACCGACATCAAGGATTTTTTTGAGCTCCTCCTTGACTGAAATAGCAACCTTCGAATGCATCTTCTAAAGTTTATATTTAAAAATTATAGCATTAGGTTTAACTACCCAATGATGAATTAAAAGAGAGGGATCAAGCCCTGGCATGTCGGCATATGACCAAGCAAAAATATCCTGAAATTCTTTCAATAAATTGGTCAATTGCTCTCGCTCGTCCATGGTCAAGGCTTTGCCTAACTTAAGGATCCTAGGGGCTTCCTTAGAACCTATACTCACATATATGGTCTTCTCAATAAGAATAGATAAATCATCCTTAATAGGACGTGGGGCAGGAATTAATCCTAATTTCTCAAGGTCCTCAGGAGACATAGAACCAAAATCCACTTGAGAACTAGAAGACTCAACCCATCTTGCACAAGGGATAGACCCATCAAAGCAGATGTTATTCTGAGATAAAGCCTCATCTATAACATGTAACTCTAGGGCTAATACCTTAGGAGAGGGTGGACCCTCATACCTAACACTCCACTCTAAACCTTGATGAGATTCACCAAAGATAAGATCTAAACATGAAGAGTCATCTTGATCCTATGATAAAACATTTGTCAAAAAAAAATTAGAGGAAGATTGTGATGAATTGATTTGGGCTAGATCTTCTAGTGAAAAAAATTCATATGGATGAGGATCTCCCACGATAGAAATGATTTGGTTTTCAAATTCAAATTTCACACGTTGGTGAAAAGTATAAGGTACAGCCTTCATTGCATGAATCCAAGGTCATCAAAGAAGAAGATTAAAAGATGCAGGACAAGACACCACATAAAATATTGTTTTTAAAATTTTTGGTCCAACTCTAAGAGGGAGTAATATAGTGCCACAAGCTTCTTGAGAATCATTTCTGAAAGTTCTAATGATGTCACTGGATGCAATTAAATATTCCTTTTTCAATCCAAATTTTTGAAAGAAACAATGTGTACAAACATTAAGTGAAGAACCATTATCAATCATAACTCTTTTGATGAGAGTATCCCCAATGTAAGCAGTGATGTATAGAGAATAATATTCTTGTACTCCTAAGGAAACTATATCATTATCTAAAAATGTGATTTGAGGCTTCCTGAGGGAACTCACAACCTTTTTCATATCACTAGGAGAAATATCTAGGGATACTGGTTGCTATTTTAAAACATTTACCATAGCTTCTTCACATGCTTGAGAATTCTATAGAATTTCTAAGAGGGGAATCTTTGTTGAATCATCCATATTCTATACTAATTTTCCTAGAGTAGTCGTTATAATTCCAACCATGTTGTTATCATACTGATGTGGTACACTTTTATAGTACACTTGGTTGGTTTATCTTGTTCTATTTTGATTCTACTGGTTGTTGGAAGATTGAAAACTACTAGTGTCAATGCGACCATTGTTAATTAAATTTTGAACCACATGTTTCAACCTTTTACAAGAATTAGTCCAATGTCCTACTCTATGATATGCACAATGTTGATCTACTTTATACCAGTGAGCTATAGTATCTGGCTATCTTATGAGAGGTAATTCAATTGCCTTAGCATCCAATAGTTATTTTAAAACTACTTCCATAGGTATATTAAGTCTTGTGAAATTCCTTTGAGAAGGCTTCTGAAGTACAATATTTTTTAGGTTGTTAGTGACATTATTAATAGGCCTACTATCACTGTCATCTCCTATGTGCTTATTTTTATGTTGAGACTTAGTTGAATTATCTTATTTAAACTTAAGCTGACCTCTTCTAATAAGATTTTGTTCCACTTTTCTTGCTAATTCAATTGCTTGATATAAATATGTGATAGTAGTAGTTTCTAGTGCATAAGATAATTGTTCTTGTAAATTACCAATGAATGTATCAAAAATATCTTTCTAAGACATAGGTTGTCTTAATCGTCCAACTAAATTTCTCTAACGAGCTAGAAAATATTAAAATCTTTCTTCTTTACTTTGCTTTAAAACATATAGATTTCTCATGGTCACTTCATTCTCAATGTAAGCACTAAACTGATGAACAAACATCTCAATAGTATTTTCAAAACTTTTAAAAAATAATTAGGCAACCAATAATACCACTCTAATGCCACTCTAGAAAGACACTTTGGAAATGTTTTCAATAAAAGCATATCATCATAAATAAGATCATGGTAATCTATCTTGAATCCTCTTAAATGCTCTATTGGATCTTTAGTCCCTTATAGATTGGTAAAATTAGCATAGAAAAATGCTTAGGATAAGGTCTAGTAGCAACAAAATGATCCAATGGCTAACTACATATTTCTTTATAATTGTATGTAAAACCTGAAGGCTGAATCATATCCATCCTTGAAACCAACCGATTCACTGTACTTGCCAAATTTTGCATTTCTAGATTATGTGAATTCTTGATATTCCCTTGACTTAGGTGGGACATGTGAAGGTTGTTGTTACATGTGGTGCCTTGTTGGAATGGAATACTAAATTGTGGTTGAATAGAGGAAATAATTTTGATATTAGAATATTGAAGTGGAATTTAAAAACAAATTTGAGTGCTACTACTTGTTGGAGGGATTGGTGGATTCACTCCAATGTTGGTGGTCATAGTGGTAGCATAAGCAGGTTGACAAGTTTGATTACCATGATTTAAAGGTTCATTCAAAGGGTTATTTTGGAGTGGGACATCCTTTTAAAGTAATGCTTCTTCCTCTAAGGCCATATCTAAATCATGTTTATGGTACTTACAAAAATTCCATTTATGGTAAAAATATTTAAAGGTAATATTCCCATTGGAATCTTGGATAGGATCAAGATTATTATCAACCTCTTCTTCTAGGTTATGATTTTCTCTATCAATATGATCATTCTCATAAAAAATCTCATCAAACCTAAAAAGTCTTTGTCCTTTCCCAAGATAAAAATCCATTGAGGAAAAGGAGAAAGATAAGAAGAAGAACTAAGACCAAAGAGACCTACGCACTTACACAAAGAAATTATCTTTTTAAAATATTTGGCACACAAAGTAATGATCTTGCTTATTGTTTTTAAAATAAAATGAGGTGTTCACGTCGAGTTCACCAAATATGTAGAGGGGGAAAACTACCCTACCGCATATGATTCCCAAACAAAATGTTGGATCTACAAAGAGGGAACCTTTTGTGCGGTGAACCGCAGGGGTATGTTGTGCTCTACACTTGGTGCTAGGCGGATGGGTTCACCTGGAACAATTTTGGGACTCACTCCAAGTCCTCAAGATATGCCAAAAAAAATTGATGTTTTCAGTTTTAATAAAAACACCTAAGTTTGGTCTTTCTAGCTCTAAGCTAAGAAAGACAAATGACAATGCAGAAAATAAAGTATAACAGCTGAAAATAAAATGCAAGCATACAAGATCTAGCCTAATATGATTCTTTATTTTTAATGCTCACTAACCTAGGGTTTATTCCATAAAACCTTTAAAGTAGAAACATACAAAATAAATGCATATAAATTATCCCTAGATGCAAACTAAATGCTTTTCACTTTTAGATGCCTAAGAATTAAATTCATATTAGATCATAGAACCAACAAGATAAATTAGAACACTTAGATTTAACCAATGGTTGATCCTAGATTTTTGATGCTTCTTGTCCAATGATATCAAAATACTCGTTCTTGCAAGATAATCTAAGAAACACTAAAACAATGATGATCAACATTAGGGGACCTTAGGGTTATGCATAGTAGCTATTTATCGCCAAATTGGCTAAAATTAGGATTTTAAAATTTTGGAATTGGCTAATATTTGGGACCCTTGACCAAGTCCCATTAGCCAAAAAAATTAAAGGTGAAATTTTTTTTGGGTTGATTCGTCCCAATTTTATAATAACTTGACCATTTTAAGTTTAAATTTTTAATATTACCCCTAATAATAGTTAACCTTCTACATGTGTTTGGACACTATTCGCTTGGATTTCAAAACTGATTCACAAAATTTTTATAAATACATTTTGAGGCCGAACCCTTATGCATAACCCTGGGGGACATGCTTAGGCCACTGTATAACAATCCTCGAAGGCACAGTAGTCAAGCCCCCTAGGTCCCTTAGATGACCTTTCAACACAAAATCAAAAATTAACCTTTGGAAAATTAATCATTAAAAATATATGCAAATATAATATAAATAGAAATAGAATATGTCAATATGCTCAGTATGTAGTAATGAAGATAACCAAACTATCAGAAAATAGAACTTACCCCTAGATTGACCTTAGGCAAAATCACACCTCACAAAAAGTGGGCATGATAACGCTTCGGTAAAATTGTGCTCCATCAGAATGGGGTGTGATTTTTCTTTTACAGGTTAAAACCCTAAATTAGGGTTGGTGAAGTTGCACCTCGATAGAATCAAATGCGATTTCGCTTAAAACACACAAAAAATAAAAGTGTAGGCACATAACGTAAATTAGATGCAAAATCACAGAGAGTGAAACCTAAATGGAGAGCATAGAAGCTACAAAATAAGACTAAGTATTCGAAATGGCACTCTTTCCCTCTGAGCCACAACATGCATCCACCAAGTTAAGCAGCAATCCGATCCACACAATAGGAAATTAAAATCTAAAATTCACACTTTGGGTTAGCTTGCAAAAGACACAAAAAGTAGAGCAAAATAAAAGCAATAAGCAAGTTTTAGAAAACAAAGATCGCATGAGCATTAGTAATTTTGTGATCATGATATATCTAAAAAGAGTGAGATTACTCTTCCTTTTATAGACAATCAGGGCAGGCACAAATAAACTCATGAACAACCCAAAAACATGCTGGAGGGTTTAAACCTAAGTCTAAGTAGGCCAAAAGAAAATAAAATTAAATAAATTAAAAATTAAATTAAATTGGTGAAATCGTGCCCCATCCTTACGGGGCATGATATCGCTTTCGTAAAATTGTACCTCATGAAAATGGGGCACAATTTTGCTAAAATACAAGAAAATAAAAATTATGGTTAAAGAGGAGATATTAGATATGGTAACATCTCACCCTCCCCTATAATTAACGCTCAAATAGACCAATTGTAGAGGAGAGAAAACTACCCTACCACATATGATTCTCGGTTGGATTTGTTGGGAGCCGAGGTGACCACAGGGGTATGTTGTGTCTCTACACTCAAGGGCTTGGGGGATCAAAGGGTTCACCAAGAAAAATTTTAGGACTCACTCCAATTCTAGGGTGGAAATGCTTGATGTGTTTATTTTAACAAGCACCTATATTTGGCCTTACCAAGATCTAAGCTAGGAAGATTTAAAAGGTAATGTAAGAAAAACAGTAATGCAAGCAAACAAAGGACTATTCCTAGAATTATTTTGATTTCAATGAGGACTAAAACCTTAAATTTTATAAATAAGTAAATTTTTTTCTTTTTAGTAGGGTTTAAAGCGAATGCATAAACAAATTTAACCTAAGATGCAAACTACATGGTTTTCTTTATTGATACCTAGAAAATAAGTCAAATATTTTTATTTTTATTTTTATTTATGATCTAAATATGAAATAGAAATGCATATAAATTAACAAATACACCTCATGAACAGCCTAAAATATATATCAAAACACTTACTCGATACAATGGTTGGTCCTAGCTTAAAACTTGCATCCAAATATATCCAACAACTTTAAACCTACAAAATAGCTTCAAAACCCTTGGAAAAATTGATTAGTGTTGAATGCTATGTGATTGAATCTTGGAGGCACAATATTCAAGCCCCCTTGGTCCTTTTATTTGACCATTTAAACGTCAAAATGATCGTCGACCTTTGGGAAGAAAACAAGACAAAATGCAATGACATAAAACAGTGTAAACAAAGCACGAATAGAATGAAATATGACTAAAATAAGATATGAAAGAGGTAAACTAGGATTTAGGAGTGAAAACTACCCCCAAGCCTTTAATGAATATAATTCACTCCATATAAGGGGTAACCACAAACTCGGTCTTGTCGAATTTGTACCCTGTAAGTACATGGTATAAATTTGCAACAGAGCATTTAATTGATTTATTAATGTTAAAAATGCAATGCTAAATGGAATATTAATGATATAGAAAACCAATAATATAAAATGAACATGGTTAACTTATGGTGGAAGTGAAAGAGCAATAAAATGATGAAGGCAACAAATAATTTTGGTAGAGCACTCTTCAAGGCTCCCACACTTGTTCACAAAAAGTAGCTAGTCACAAAAGCAAAGCAGGAAACAAAACAATCCAAAATAGAAAGAACAATTGAAATCACTTGATGGCATTTAAAGATTCAATAGATCACTTTGGAAGAACAAGATTAATCTCCTTCTATTTGAAATGGGAGTATAATCCTTATATTTATAGCATTTTTGGAGGGGGTTTAGCTAGGAAAACAAAAAACAACCTTGGCCAAGAGCTGACACCGTAGAAGTCAGCCCAAAATCTGGGCTTTTTGAGAAAAATCTTAATTTTGTTAAATTTTTGCTTTGTCCTAGATGATCACGAATTCAACAAAGCCAAGGAAAAAAACAAAGGGGAAAAGAAAACCCAAACTTGCACCTAGGAACTTTGAGGGACTCCTTAGGGATTCTAAGGGAAAATGACTCATTTTTATGGGTCAATTTTCCATTTCTATATTTTGCCCCCTCTTTGATGTATTTATGGCCTAATAAATGTGTCAAAGAAATATGTAGACACATATGGATGAAAAATAGTGAAAAAAATAGTGGTAGGTTTAGAAGAAGGGATGGTGAAAAAATGGTGTCATTCTAAACACTTTGAAATTTTACACATAAAATGGGACATTAATGACATTAATATCCCTAAGGCCGAGGTGCCCCTTCGAGGTTTAGAAGGAATACAATTCCTGAAAAAACTCAAAAAATTGCAAACACATAAGAAAAGAGAGAAACAAACAAAGAGAAAATAATGAAAACAAAAATAGGAAAGACAAAAAGAGGTGATAAGAAGGGGGAGGGTGAAAATGAATTCATTTTCACCATGCGATAAGAAGAAAAAGAGCTCTAGAGAAAAAGACAAATGATGCTTCCCATATACCATTCAGTTTTTGTGAGTGCAGAAGTGAAGTGAGCATAGGTAAGGACCAAAACCCAACCTCTAGACTAGGCTAGAGTAGGATTTAAGTACTTTTTTTTGTAAATTGTATCTCTTTTTAGAAGAAATATCCTATGCAACCTGATGAAAATCTAGGGTTAAATTATGAATTCAGTTGGAACTCGAAAATAATTGAATTCATGCCCTAGAAATATAGGTCTCGAATTCATGAATTTGTACCCTAGAAATATGGGATACGAATTTCACAGAGAAGAAATAGAGAGAAAGAGAAAGGAGAGAGAAAACAAGAAGAGAAGAAAGAATACAAAAAGTAGAATTTTATTTATTTATCTTGATTATGCTTTGAGTTTTATTGCTTAAATGATGGTTAAAATGATTAAATTTTTATTGATATTTTTGGTTGCAACATGATGTACTAGAGAGCAGAGAGTGGTAATCAAGCTCCTTAGAGGAGACACTATGGCAGCTCACACCAACAGAGTGAGACACACTATGGGTGGTGGGGCTAATGCATCTGGTAGAGATACCCCGAATGGAGGCAGTTAGAGCGCTACTAATAGTATTGGTGGAGAGGTGGTACCTAGAGTCATTGACCTTTTGACTATTTATGGGGAGATGACCATTACATTAGAGTATGTTTGGTAGATATTGTGCATCCCCATTAGATGAAGGGTAGTTGATAGAGCATGAGGATTTTGGACATCACTACGACAATTATTGGGGATACAATGCATGATATCCAACAAAGTGATCTCCATGTAGATGAGATGTTCATATGATATGGAGTGGATGCATTGGCGACCATGGTCTATGGGATGGTGGTTGAATTTTTGGTGTGCCATACTAGTATGTGACACCTACCATGGGTTCTATCGAAAGTAGTGGAAAATATGTAAGACCATTAGGTGTGGTTTGCATGGGATCCATATGTGTTGGATCATCTATACAAGAAATTATACAATGTCATGTACAAATGACATACAGTGCTAGTTTATATGACCTTGCTTCAAGTGTGGTTCTAGGAGCACATTGCATTGCTAGGGCTATTTCCCAACCCAATGTGGCCAATAGTATACAGATGGTCCAAAGACCTAGAGCAAGTCCAAAGGATGTACAAAGGTATACTACCACTAGGGAGGTGGATCATAGATGAGTTGCAAGACCATATGATCATGTGGGGACCATAGCATCTACACTCTAGTTGGTCTAAGGATGGGGTGGAACTGGCTAGGGTTAGGAGGATCAGGTGGACACTATGAAGAAGTGGGAGCTAGAGCTCTATTTGTTTTATCAAATCTAGTGATAGTTCAACATCCTTCAAGAGATACTAGATTTAGGATACTATTGTATTTGATGATTTTGGAGGGACCCATCAGGATTTGAAGGGGATCCTAATGTGGGGAGGTTTATAGGGGAGGACTTGGATGATCCCCTCTATGTTGATCAAGAACTAGATTATGTTAGGGTGGCACTTGGATACAGGATATGGTACAAAGGTATTATGCCCTTAAGGATCTCCCCATGAGTTCCAGTGTAGAGGCTCTAGATCATGACCTAATGAGTATAGCTAGGCTTACGAGAGGCCATTCAATGCACAACTAAGTATTGATAGAGGGGTTCTAACCCTCCTAGGAAGATACAGGTTCATATTAATATAGATATGGTGATGGCCATGAGGATGACCATCACCCTCTCTAGATCAAGGTGAGGAGAAGAAAATAGAGGTGCTCCCACAGTAGCAGTAGTCAGACTAAGTGGTATGGTAGGGGGTGCCTCTACATCAAAAATGGTGGCATCTAGCAAGATCTTAGGTTAGGAAGATCCAACAAGAGAGAGGAAGGTATTGTAGGCCTAAATAGTGGCCATGTAAAGGGATATGGACCATATATTAGAGGGTAGGTCCAAGAGGCTAGAGGGGTTGCTAATTACCCTAAACACAACACCCACAAATTAGGATGCAACGAGGACTGAGGTAGACTACCTCAAGGGAGAGATGATCCTACTAGAGTAGGATCAACAAGCTTAGGTTGATGGGATGGCCATCGCTATGGGTAACTAGCAGGGTGAGGAGATTCACCTAATATAAGAGGAGCTACAGAGGATGGGGGAGAGGTTGGAGGTATCTTTACAAAGGAAGACCTTCTACTAGATCTTTTACTTTTAGGTAATTCTAGTGGAGTAGAGAGTGCCCCTATTATTATCCTTACAAACACAGGGTAGGTCATGATCTAGGTCATAAACTATTTCACAGTTCATGAACATAACCCCACCAAGACCACCTCCAGCAGGCAACATAGAGGATATTGACTCACATATCTAGGGCTAGGATTGATATGACATGCCAATTTAGAGTGTGGCATGCAACCCTAGGGATGGTCAAATGTATCGATCTTAGACTGTGGTATACTGACCAAGCTGAATTGTACTTCTAGCTATCGAGAAATACATGTTGCATTTTATATATGTGTGTGTTTAAATTTTGTGTTTTGTTGATTTTTTAGTTAGGTATGAATGAACTTAATGAAAATAAAATTAATTGAACTAATGGAATGCATGAATGGAAAATAAATTAAATTATGAGATTCATGATGAGATGAAGCTAACTAATGAAATGTATAAAATTCATGGGTAGATGAGGAGAGGGAAATAAAAAAGTGATGGAAGAAAGAATAGAAGGAAAAAAACTCTATATGAATTTGTGCCTTGTAAAACGGACCATGAATTAGTCATAGATAAAATTCATGCCTCATATGGATAGGGTGAAAATTAAAAAAAAATAAGAAGAAGATGATGATTATGATGAAGGATAAAGTCAACAAAGGAAAATGAAAATAAAAGGTTCTTAGAGTATAAAATTTGATTCAAGGTAGACTGCAAGGGGTAAGTGTGATCAAACAAACATAAACTAAGAAAAAAGGAAAAAATGGTGGAGTGGGATCCTATAAGGATGTATGCTCACAAATGGCTTAATGGAGGCTTCCCCTTGTTGGCAACCATGAAGCTATCCAATAAGGGTGTAATAATCACTAGAAAATAACAAGTGTTGAGTGATACCTGCTATGGGTGTGATGCTCGCTAATGGTTGTGGTTGGAGAGATACCCACTAGGATGTATGCTCACAAATGACCTTATGGAGGCTACTCTTCACTTGGTGGTCATGAATCTATCTCGTATGGGGTGTAATATTTTATTGATTTACCAAAAGTAATGTAACCCAATAGGGGTGTGGTGTGTGCAAAATATGAGTGAGCAAAGCAAAGCACAACAAAAAAATGGGTGTAGGTGTGTATGTGTTAGATGAGAAGAAGATAGAAGAATGAGTGAAACAAGAAGTAAATAGTATTGTGTGTGTCCTTTTTAAAAATTGAATAGCTAAGAGATGTGTGTAATATATTTAGTGGTCATATGAACACCATAAATGATATTCATGTGGTATCTACCCTATCCCACGAGGAACCCTTAACAATTGAAAGATCACAAAGGAAAGTGTGAACCAAATAAGATGCATAGATATAAGAAGGAACATATATCCTTTATGTTGGATAAAATAAAAAATTATTGTGAACTTTCAAAGGACAAAGTACATACAAGAGATGAATAACTATATCCCTTGAATTGGAGAGATTTAGAACTATCAAAACTTCAAGGTCAACGAATATATGAGAAGAGAAAAGAAGGAAACAAAAAATGCAATTATGAAAATGCATGGAGATGTGACCTAGGTTGGGGGTTTTCTAAGCATCAATGAACTGGTATGAGTGCAATGCATGTGAGCTAGAAACTAACTAGGCTTCATAATTTACCTCATTGTGAAGTCCTCAAGAATCTATATGATCAAGCAGTCATGCAAGTATGATCAAGCAACAAAGTATCTATATGACAAGCAAAGATGCAAAGTGGAACATAATTTTAAGCAATTCATGCAAAATATGATAGGCAATCATGCAGTATGAGCAAGCAAACCAAATTTTTGGTGAAAACTAATGTGAAATCATGCATAATATCATTTTAGGTGCATTATATTCATTGGTTATTTACCATCTAATGTTGCTAAAATATAGGCTCTTGAGGTAAACTTAGTTGTTATGGCAAAGGGACTTATCCAATTGGGATAAAATATGCCTTATATTTGTACAAGCATTCATTTTCTTCTGGTTTTCCTTGAGAACATGGTCCCAAATATTAAAATAACAAGTGCAAACTTTCTTAGAGTAAGATTGCTTGAGCCTATTTTGATAGGCTCAAATATGCCAAGGTATGGATACACTTCTCATTTAATAGATCCAATTGGTTTAAATGATCTAAAATAAAGTTGACACACATTCTGATTGTGCTATATTTATTAGCTATCATAATTATGACACAAGGGACTAACCCCTCAAAGAAAAGGCTATGACAAAGGAAATCTTCATGAGTCATGTCATTAAGAGTATCCCCCTTACCACATTTTTTGGAGTTGCTAAATAAAATTTGGCACATACCCTAAATGTGCCTTCCTTCTTAGCAATAAAATGTCAACCCCTAATTGGTCAAGGTCTATGGGAGGCACATGAATAGGGTCCACTTGAGAACTAGAATACTCAACATGGGTGACACAAGTGATTGGCCTATCAAAGAAGAAGTTATTTTGAAGGATATCATCATGATCCATATCACAAAGGGTATCCCCTTCAAAATACTCCCCTGGGATCATAACTAACTCAAGGTGCACCAAAGTTATCATATTGCAAAACAAAATGTTTAAGGGAGAAGGTGGTCCCTCATCCTCATTACTCCACTCTAAGCCATGATGATCCATGAATTTAGCAAAGGTGACAACTTGATCATCATCGGTTGGTAAGGGCTAGTTTTTATTGGGGATATAACCTATGCCACATATCCCAAGCCAAATATCAACTTCCAAAGGCTCTTGAATACCTTATTGTTGTGGCCTCAAACCCTTACCTACATATCCCATACTAGATAGGATTTGCTTAGGAAGTGCATAATCATTGGATAGATAACAATGGGGAAAGGTTCACTCTACTAGAGAGGGGTTTCAACCATGGATATTTTCTTCATGGTATGTGTCCATATAGACAATTGTACACATATCGATGTGTACTACTTCACCCTTTTATGGGGTAAACCCATGGTTTAGGTTGAATGTGGAAACTTAGCTAGATCTAGAAGAGGACTATCATCGAGCATATTAGCTTGATCCTATGATGAGATTATGATTGATGGTTCCTTACTGATTTTGATATTCTTGGTGATCTAATAATTTCTATGAAGAGAAACAAATGGATAAAAATTGATGCTAGATTGATCTTGCTAAACCATTGAATAATATTAGAATGGATGAGGGTTTGAATTCGTATTTTAAACATTGATGAAGAGTAGAAGAGACAACCCTCATTGCATGAATCCAAGGGTGTCCAATAAGAAGATTAAAAGATGTAAGGTAAGATACCACATAAAACAAAGTGTCTAAGATCTTGGGTCCTACCTTAAGGGGAAGGGATAAAATTCCACTTGCCTCTTGGGACTCATTGTTGAAATATTTTATGATAACATCAAATTTGGTTAAATCTTCCTCCTTTAATCCAAAAAATATATATAAGTGCATATATTGAGGGAGGAACCATTGTCCACCAAGATTCTCTTGATGAAATTTTTCCCAATATATTCAATGATGTAAAGAGGAGAATCCCCTTGTAAATATTTGTCATCATAAAAATTCAAGTTATGCACATGGGATCGGGTTTGAAATTTATTTATAAAAAAAGGGTGAATCAGTTTCAAAATCTAGGTGAATAGTGTCCAAACTCATGTAGAAGACATGGTGAATTGCCTTTTTTCCACAAAAAAATATAAAAATATGGCAAATTTATAATATTATTTGAAAAAACTTGTAAAAATTAAAAATGTCATCTATTCCTACTACCGATCATTAGTCATATATTCTTGCAACCACTCATCTATCATTTATTAAATCAGTTTTATATTCTTGCTACAAGGCATCTATTCTTGCTACCGATCATCTTGAGAAGAATCAATGTGTTAAGAACCTCTCTTCTCATTACCATAAATCATTCACCAATATGCAAAAATATTCAACATGCATCCACAAATAAATTGCACAATAATAATCCACATAATAAAATAGAGATTGATAATACCCTTGAGGTAGGAAAACACTATACAATGCTCATTATTGGAAGGAAGCCACTCCACAAGATCTCCAACTCCATAAGCCAATACTTCTACAAGAATACTTCATATATGACTTACTTTTTACAATGGGGGTACATCTCTCTTTATACAAGAATGTGATGGTTCACCTTCCATGAGTTACAAAGTGCATAATATTATAATATGGCATTATGTTAAATATTATTATAATTTTATGTGTGACCCATGCCATAATACAATATTATATTATATCCCCACATGCATATACTTAGGTACCTAACATTCCATCTCCCTTACAAAAATGTTTCATCCTCGAAACATAGGAAGAAACTAAATAATATGATCTTCTAAGTGAAGATAAGAATTGGTATCAATCTTGATCATCCATCCATCCTAATGAAACTCTGATTGGTGTTGTTCTTTGGTGATGCCAAGCTGCCCTTGTGCCATTTGAATACCCATAGTTTTTGTTCTTCTGGTTCCAAGTATATCCTTGTTTCCATGATTGTTGCCTCTCATGGTGATGTGGATGACGATATGCTCCAATATTTTGTGCCTCTATTTTATGCTCTTCTCTCATACTCCTCTCTTTTGGATATTTTTTGGACTTTGGTTTAACTTCATCTTTGATCTCTACCACTACTTCCTTAGATTCTATTACAAGTTCCTTCATGTGTTCTTCAATTTGTTCTCTTACAATGGTTTCTTGGTTTTCCCTTGATCCTTGCTCTCTAAGCTGAGAAATATCATGCAAAGTTATCTTCTTTCTTCTATACCATACTTTCATAAATTTATTTTGCACATTTATGTTAATAGTGCCCAAAGAATGCAACCAAGGATAGCCAAGAATAATATCTATATCACCCATCTCAATAGCATAAAAATCTGAGTGTAAAACATATTTATCCATGGTGATCTTCAAATATTCAAAAATCTGAACATCCTCACCCTCAAGCTTTATGTTTTTAATTTTTGTTGTTGGAACTTGCAAACTATTAACCAAGTCCCTCTTGATGAAATTATGCTTGTTGCTAGGGTTTATGGAGACAATAACATTTTTCTTTTGGATGCAACCATGAACTTGCAAAATAAATTTTTGATATTCAAACAAAATTTTTTAACATTGTTTGGCACCAAAGGTGTGATTTCCTTGGCTTGCATATCCTTATCATTTTCCTTCAATCTCCATTTGCTTAAAAATGCAACTTCAAATTCTTCCCATGTGAATGTATAATTATGGGCTTGACCAAAGTTTGAAAACCAAGAAAAAACTTCCCCTTTCAAAGCATTGCAAAGCTCAATTTTCCATTCTAAATCACATAATTTAAAACATTTAAAGATTTTCAACCATTCCCTTGCATCAATATCAACTTTTTCAAAGAATTTTGGCAACTCCATGACTTTTTTTTCAAAGCAGCTAGGGTTTTAAATAACAAAAAATTCTCAAAAATTAAAATTTCTCAAATCTTATCTATTCCTTGCTTCAGACAATGAAATCTACAAATTTTCTTCAAAACAAGTCAAACGACAATTGATTTGCTTACTTGGATTGAGAGATGATTTTTTTCTTTTTGCATGAATTTTTTGTGCAACCCAAAAACAACACCAAAAGCCCAACTTGCAACAGTTGTAACTCCCTCAATACTTATCAAAATTTAACAAGTGAGCAGTCATTTTTGTAGTACTCAAAATAACCTATATGTTGATGCAAAAGGATTCTGAAAATGATTGCTAGAAAATTTAATACGATTTTTTCTTTTGAAAAAAATTCATACAACCAAAAAACAACACAAATATCTCAACTTCAAATAGTTGTAACTCTCTCAATACTTATAAGAATTTATCAAATGAGCAGTCATTTTTGTAGTACTCAAAATAATCTACATGTTGGTGCCAAAATATTCTAAAAATGATTGCTAAAAATTTAATATGATTTTTTATTATTTTGAAAAAAATTTGTGTAGCCAAAAAACAACATAAATAACCCAACTTCAAACAACCATAACTTTCTCAATACTTATCAAAATTTAACAAATGAGTAGTCATTTTTGTAGTACTCAAAAAGATCTACACAATGGTGTAAAAAACTTTTGAAAATGATTGCTAAAAAAATATGGCTCCCACAAAATATGATGTTTTTTTAAAAACGTGCCCTAGCTCTACAAAAACAACCCCACTTTACTAGAATTGTTGCTCTGATACCAAATGTTAAGAACCTATCTTCTGATCAACAATAAATCATTCACCAATATGCAAAAATATTCAACATGCATCCACAAATAAATTGCACAATAATAATCCACACAATAAAATAGAGATTGATAATACCCTTGAGGTAGGGCAACACCGTACAATGCTCCTTATTGGAAGGAAGCCACTCCACAAGATCTCCAACTCCACGAGCCAAGACTTCTAATAATAATCCAAATGTTAAGAACCTCTCTTCTCATTACCATAAATCATTCACCAATATGTAAAAATATTCAACATGCATCCATAAATAAATTGCACAATAATAATCCACACAATAAAATAGAGATTTATAATACCCTTGAGGTAGGGCAACATTGTACAATGCTCCTTATTAGAAGGAATCCACTCCATAATATCTCTAGCTCCATGAGCCAAGACTTCTACAAGAATACTTCATATATGACTTACTTTTTACAATAGGGGTACATCTCTCTTTATACAAGAATGTGATGGTTCACCTTCCATGAGTTACAAAGTGCATAATATTATAATATGGCATTATGTTAAATATTATTATAATTTTATGTGTGACCCATGCCATAATACAATATTATATTATATCCCCACATGCATATACTTAGGTACCTAACACAATGTTTAAGATGTAGGAGTATTGCTATCGCATTAAGTATATATACTAGGGGTATAATAGGTGATTTTGTTGATGTAAATAATTTTTTATAATTTCAAGGTGAAAATGTCCACTATTATCGAGGGTAATGTTGGTGATTTAAACTTAAAATGGTCAAATTATTATAAAATCGGGGTGAGCCGACCCAGAAATTTTTTTACACCCAAACGTTTTGGGCTAATGGATCCCGATCAAAGGGTCCCCATTTTAGCCAATTTCAAATTTTGAAAATCTAAATATTCATTAATCAACGATGATTAGCCACTATGCATAACCCTGATAAAATATATATGATTTATCCCAAGAAAACCTATAACATTGGCTAGGTTACTAGGGGAAGATTTTGCGGGAGATATTGTTGGCTTATAAGCTTCAACAAGGTTTTCCTATGAATAGGAGAAGTCTATAAAAGTTCTAAGAGGTATATCTTGGTAGGTGTGTTACTTAACTATTTTTGGATGTCAAATGAGACTTTTAGTTGTGGCTTTAACACTAATGTTAGTTTTATACACTTGTTCTCCTTTTTTTAATACTTTTAAGAACTAAGGGTGGTCTAAAGGGTTCGTTGGATGTATAAATTATCTTCTATTTAGACTATTGATTCAGTTTATATTGGGCTTATTTTCTTGTAGTAGCTACTATCATACCCACCATGTTGTTGTAGGGAGGTGGCACATTATGATATGACACTTTATTAGTCATCTATTTCCCATGATTAGGTAGGGGATTTTAGAAGATCTACATATCTTGATTAGCTATGGGTGTATGTTGATTAGGAGGTTTATTAGTTGGAGTATTATGGTTAGGGGTAGGTTTGGAGCCATCTATAACCATATGACCCTCATATTTATGTCCTAAACCATGTGTTTCAACCTATTACATGAGTTCGTCTCATGTCCCTCCACTCTATGATACTCATAATGTTAACCATGCTTATACCAATTTATCATGGTGTCAAGTTTCCTTATGGGAGGTAACTCAATCATCTTAGCTTCCAAAAATTTATTAAGACAAATGAGTCTATTAAAATAGGTTTTTTAGGATTTTCCAAGTACTAACTTTTGCAAGGTACTAACGACATTGATATTGTTGGTTTACATGTTATCTGTTACCCCATCACCAACTACATGTTTGTTTTTATATTGGTTTTTCATGGTCCTTTATTCTTCTTTCCTTGGTTTACTTTGACCTCTTTGAATACAATCCTTCTCTACTCTCCTTGCCAAATCAATTTCTTTTTTGAAAGAGGTAATGATTGTTGTTTCCAACTCATATGAAATTTATTCTTGTAAGTTTCCAATAAATATCTCTAACATGTCTCGATGAGATAAGGTGTATCTTAATCATCCAACTAAACTTCTCCATAGAGACAATAAATTTGAGAAACTTTCATCTTTAGCTTACTTCAGAAGGTATAAATCTTGCATAGTTAATCCTTTCTCCACATAAGCTCCAAATTTTTGAACAAATAACTTAGTTGTTTCCTCAAATTTCTTCAAAGAATGATGGGGTAGTTGATAATACCATTCCAATGCCATACCACCAAGACTCTTAGGAAATATTTTTAGCAATAATATATCATCATATATAATATCATGACATGTTGTTCTAAACATCCTTAAATGTTCTATAGGGTCCTTTGCTCCCTTATAAATAGGTAAAATTAACATTGGAAAATTCTTAGGGTAGGGCCTAGCGGCTACCATGAGATCTAGGGGTTTGTTGCACATTTTCTTATAGTTGTAAGTGAAACTTGAAGCTTGAAGTGAATCCATTCTTAATTCCAAATTTTTCACTATATTTGTCAAAATTTGCATATTGGGATTGTTTTTGTGCAATACCCCTAGATTCCCTAAGGGTAGGTTATAGGTAGGTTGTTGAAAGGGAACTTGGTTAATGTTGGAGGCATTAACACTGTTATGGTATGGGTTATGGAATGGGATATTTTGTGTAGTATCTTGTTGTGGGATGTAGTTCATATTTGGTGGAATAAAAGAAGGAATGTTGATATTAGAATAATGAGAAGGAAATTGAAAATTATGGTGAAATGCACTACTAGTTGGAGGAGGTTGTGAAATTCCCCCAACATTGGTGGTTATTGTAGTAGCATATGTAGGTTTATGAAATGGATTAACATGATGCTCAGATTGAAACAAAGAATTGACATGAATGTTGAAAGGTGAATTGGCTTGATGATGAGACATTTAAGATTCTTCAAAGTGGGTATCTACATTCATGACATTTTTCAAGGCTTGCTTGTTTTACCCATAAAATTCAAGAAATGATCATATGATTTGAATATGATTTGATCGTGAGGCCCCTCAATAGGATCAAAGTCCTCACCAGTCTCTATGTCCTCTTCTTCCTCCTCTAGATTAGGGCTCTACCTCTCAACCTAATCATCCTCATGGTACAAAGGATTTTCTTCAAGTTCTATCATCTTTCACTTGCTCCTAAGGTTTGGGGCCATAGGATTAAGATAAAGAGAGAGGGGAGAGAAAAAATAACACAAAAAAATTATTAAGTTTCTGCTTAATTTTTCTAATCTAGGCAAACAAATTAAATGGTCTTTCTTATAGTTTAAAACAGAAACAAAAAGTAATAAAATAAAAAGGCTTCCTAGATTTGCCACTAAGGACGTGTTTCACGTCGATTTCACCAAATATGTAGAGGGAGAAAAGTGCCCTATTGCATACAATTCTCGGTTGGATTCGTTAGGAACTAAGGTGACCACAGGGACATGTTGTGCCTCTACACTCAAGAGCTTGGGATATTGAAGGGTTTACCAGGAATGGTATTAGGACTCACTCCAAGTCCAAGGTGGAAATATTTGATGTGTTTATTTGAACAAGCACCTATGTTTGGACTTACTAATATCTAAGCTAGGAAGAATTAAAATGTAATGCAGGGCAAATAGTAATCCAAGCAAACAAAGGACTATTCCTAGAATGATTTTAATTTCAATGAGGAATAAAACCCTAAATTTTGCAAATAAGTAAATATTTTCCTTTTCATCAAGGTTTCAAGAGAATGCACAAACATATTTAACCTAAGATGCAAACTACATGCTTTTCTTTATTGATGCCTAGAATAAAGTCAAATATTTTTCTTTTTTATTTATGATCTAAATCTGAAACAAAAATGGATATAAATGAACAAATACACCTCATAAATAACCTAAAAGATCCATCAAAATACTTACTTGATACAATGGTTGATCCTATTTCATCTAGAATATCTAATAGCTTCAAACCTACAAAATAGCTTCAAAACCCTTAGAAAAATTAATCAGTATTTTGGGGTCTGCTTAGATCGCTATGTGACTAAAGCTTGGAGGTGTAACAATCAAGTCCCCTTGGTAATTTTAGCTATCTGTTCAAACGTAAAATTTATTATTGACCTTTAGAAAGAAAACAAGACAAAATGCAATGACATAAAATAGCATGAACATGATATGAAAGAGGTAAACTAGGATTTGGAAGCAAAAACTACCCCGAAGACTTTAATGAACTGAATTTACATTCCATAAGGGGTGACATTGAATTTGGTCTCGTTGAATTCGTACCCTATAAGTACAGGGTACAAATTTACAATAGAGCCTTTAATTGATCTATTAATGCTAAAAATGCAATGCTAAATGGAAGATTAATGATCTAGAAAACCAATAATGTAAAAAAAACTTGGTTAACTTATGGTGGAAGCAAAAGAGCAAAAAAAGGATGAAGGCAACAATTGAAATGGTAGACCCCTCCTCAAGGCTCCTACACTTGTTCACCAAAAGCAACTAATCACAAAAGCAAAGCAGCAAGAGAATAATCCAAAATAGAAAAAGCGTTTGAAATAACTTGATGGAAAAAAAATTGTTAAATCATTTTGGAAGAAATGGCTTAACCTCCTCTTTAAAAAGGTAAGTCCAATCCTCTTATTTATAGGAGGTTTGGAGGGGTTTTAGGTGGGAAAATTAAAAACAACCTTGGCCAAGCACCAACACCATAGAGGTTGACCCAAAATTTGGGCTTTTCGAGAAAAATCCTAATTTTTCCAAATGTGTGCCTCGTCCTAGACAATTGTGAATTCAAAAAATACAAGGAAAAAATAAAAATAAAGGAGAAAATAAGGCCCAAACTTGCACCTAGAAATTTTGAGGGACTCCTTAGGGATCCTAAGGGAAAATAACTCATTTTTATGGGTCAATTTTCCATGTCTACACCAATGAGTCTTCATTATGTAATTTTATCTCTTTCTAAAATTGCATAGATTGGATCAACCCTTCCTCAAACATTACTCTACCTTCTAGATCCAATATTTTGTGCTTCCCATGAGAAGATAATAAATATGCAATATGGTGACCATGATCTATTCTTTAATCTCAAAATTAAATAGTTGAATCATCAAGCAATAGAAGTAAGTCTTCAAATGAGCATCCTCAATCATTTGAAAGGGACCCATAAAAGCAAGGAGCACCTTACATTGACCATCCAAAGCATTCTCCTCTTGCAACCAAAAATGTTCTACAACACTATAAAAAATATTTAAACTAATTTTACCAATGCATATAGATAAAAAAAAACTGTGATTTAAAGAATGTGCTAGAAATATTTTTGTGTAAAAGTTATGGCCTCCAGAAGGTTCGCATATTATCATTGAAAAAATAAAAAAAATTAATGCCTCCAAACCTTAGAAAAAGGAACAAAAATTAAAAACCTATTGTGTCTCTATTGATAGGTTCCACCTATATACCATTGTATTGGAACAATACATAGATGATTGGCATGTGTCTTATACTGATTGGTTGTCATGCTCACACACACACATAATATTGTTATATAACCACATCCATGCCATGTTGTCTACCAATCGCTAGTTAAATCAAAACAAAATAAATCAAAACAAAGTCATTCCAAATAGAAGGGGATCCAAACTTGATATTTTTGCATGGGGGCGTTGTAGGGCCACTAGACTAAGTGCCCCTACAATACCTTTAGAACCAAATGAAGACTTACACCCATTGAAGTAAATAAATATTCTAAATCACACCATGAATTCCTCCAAATAGCAAAAAGAGTATTTTTGGGATTCAAATAAGTGATATCCATGCTACAAATAAGCTTACTAATTGTCATGCTAATGGGCATTTTTGGACATGAAGTGTGATTTAAGAGACGGCATGCAAAAATATTTTATTATGTGGATATAAATATAGGACCTTGAACAAATATAAATATACCAACACACTTGCATTGGCCACTACACCCAACTAAGGGTTAGGGATAAATGTGCCATGACTTAGTCATGGAAAAACTACCTCTAAAATGCATTAAAAATAAATTTTCCAAGTATATTTGAATCAAATATCAACTAGATGTAAGATAATATGTTGCCATGTGTTGTCCATCCATGATATTTATGTTGGTATAAAATCAATAAGGCAAATGCACATAAAGCTTTCTTTCTTTATTATGGGAAAAACTTTACATATACTCCTCATGGCTCCAAGGGAATTCAAAACTATGATCTCATCTTAGGGAGGAACCTAAATATGTTATGTTGACCAAGATTCCAAAGACTTGCATTGGAGATAAAACATAATGGATAAATTATGGGATATAGAACCTATGAGATACATGCCTAGAAGAAAAAAATTTGATAGAAATATTATAGGGCTAGTGGTATTTGAATTCACTTTAAGAGTGTCTTCACAATGTCCATGCTAGCTAGAGGAGTATCTCATGTAACAAGTATAGAAAATATCTTACTCCTTGCAAGTAAGTTTATTTCTCAAGCCCTCACATTAAACATGGCAATGCATCAGAAGATAAAGTGATAACCATGAGAATCAAACAAATAATCTCATCAAAAATATATCCTTTGGCACATTGTGCTAGTCCTTATGCCTAACCAATAATCTAGAGATGAAAATGTCATGGCCATAGAAAATATTATACTCCTGTAGTGCCAAAAAAGGAACAACCATTTGTTGTCCATCTATTATTTTGATGTAAAGAAGGTATAAAATGGTATGTGCAAAGGAGAAATGATCTTTGATGGGCTTCAATCCATAATATTCTAGATCAACACAAGTGCCTTGACTAGCATGTCATGCACTCAAGATAACAAATAAATATTTTTGGAATAAAAACATTATGTTTGGTGGATAGAAATGCATAATCTCAAATAGTCAATTTAATACATGTTGATCAATAAAAGTAATAAAATATATAAAAAACAAAGTTCCAATGTGACTCAAAATTTAGACCTCCCACTTCTTAGATGCTTTCACACAATGCTTCAATGTCATTCTTCCATGACACTCAAGTAGGAAAACATTATTCCATGAAAATTTAAATATGATCAATGCACACAAGGTACCAAATATTGTGCACATGCTTCCTCATTTATGCCAAAAAAACTCCTACTTTTATTTTTTTAGTTGCTAAATAGAATATTCTATGGATTATTCCAATTTCAAAATTTTAATTTTTTTAATTTTGGAGAAAATATTCAAATGGCAATATCATCAAAAGTGTATAAATGGGACCCCTCTTAAAATATAAGAAATACAAAAAATCTAATAATTCATCCATATCTACCACTATTTGATCTATGCATCCCTTTTGCAAGATTGAGTGGAATTGCTTCATATTACTTCTAGTACCATTTTGGAATTTAGAGGATCTTCTAGAAATATCACAAAGCATGCATTCACCACATTCATATGCAAAATAATATAGAAAAGCAAAATAAAGAGTGTATATAAATGATATGCAATAAGTTATATAACCAAAATAAGAAGGGGTGGGTGCCCATAGGCAACCTTAAAATATTGTATCTTATAAACCAATGCAATGGATTAAATATTGAAATTATTTATAGCATACACCTTATCCCCAATTAAGGTAAATCTTAAGTTGACATAATGTTTTTTCAATTGGTTATATGGGATTGGAACAGGCCCCACCCATATTACATCATCACCACTTAGTAGTATTACAACAAAACTTGGATATTATCCATATATCTCTTGACAAGATTTGAACCTTGGTCTCCTCCTTAAATGTTGAGGAATCTAATTGGTTGAGCTAATGCCACTTGATTAAGTTGACATAAATTGACTTTAAGGTTAAATGATAATATATTAAATATTTTAAACAATTAAATAATGTTAACCATACAAGTGGTTTAACCAATATCGCTAAGGGTGAATAAACCAATATTGCCTATAGTATTAAATAGAGAACACTCATAGGTTATATATAAAATACCTATAAGCTTACATAGATAATGCATGTAGGGTTACATTACAAATTCCAATAGGCTTCCATCAAAAACACTTATAAGCTTACATAAACACTATCTACCTTGGTCAATAAGGTTAAATTATTGATATTCCAACACATTTGAATTTAGTAGTTTGTTCCAACAATTTAATGATTGTTATCAAATTTTGATGACGTCATATTTTTATTTTTTTTCTTTAGGATCCTATCATTGTTGTTGTTGTTCTTATTTGGTTAAAATATAGGAATATATACTTATATATCATACAAATATTAATATACTTTGTATATTATTTAAGTTTACAACTTAATTAATTTTAATTTTATTTTATTTTTGGCTTTTGAATAATAGCGCTTAAAACCCTAATTAGAATTTATTTATGTTAGTCTCATTTTATTTCTTTTTATCTTTTTATTTATTTTTATTTTGATAAATATAACAAAAACCCTAATTATAAGATTTTAATTTCAACTTTATTTTAATTTTTATATTTACTAAAATAATGAAGGTGAAGTAGGTTTTGAAAATATACATTTATAGAAGATTCAACCTAACCTTATATGCAACCTTATAGGAAATATCATTTGTATTGACAGGACATATATATTGTCTCAAGATGTTAAGCAAAAGATCCTATTGCATGATGGATCGTAAAGAACAAAAAATAAATCCAATGATTTTCAATTGGTTGGATACATTGATGCAAACTAATATAGATCAATTGATGATTAAAAATCCACTACTACCTATATGTTTACTCTTGGATCAATTATTATTACTTGGCAGATCAAACTTTAGCACACATCAACATAAGAAAAGTATAAGGCAGCATGTAGTGTTGGTTTTGAAGTTGTTTGGATAAGACCCATATTATATGATCTTCAAATAGGTCAAATAACATCAACACTTATTCATTGTGATAATCGAAATGTGATCAAGTGGAGAATCCAATATATCATGCCATAACAAAAGATATTGAATTTCATTATAACTATATCTAATAGCTTGCAAAACATGAAAAAAATTGTCTAAGTTATTATCAAACATCTAAATAGATTATAGATGTAATGAATAAACCCTTAGAGAAAAATTTATAAAATTTAGGGATAAACTTGGGATTGTACCTAGGTTAGTCACTAAGGGGGTTATTAGAACAAATATCTTATAGTTATAATAGGCACATATATTCTAGACTTATTTGTTTTACTAGTAAATTTGTTACATTAATTGAGATTTTTGCTTAGTAGCACAAACTAATTTCTACATGACTTTTGGATTTCAATTTGCCTAATATGGAAAATGTGCCCTTAAACTGCATCCAATATTGGATGACTAGAATTTCTCCCATATCAACCTTTGAAGAAGGTTGGTTCCTTGAAATGCTAAAGAAAATAAAGAAAAGACTTACACTAAAGACAATGATGCAAGGGTTAGAGAGATGGATAAGGATTTAGGAGATGAAAAATTGGTTAGGATTTAGTTTAACAACATTGAAATATATAGGATAAATACTCTAAAGTAAAACTAAGGCAAAGCTTAACATATTAGCCATGTAGTCGTAGCACTACAAAACATAAATTAATTAATTCCATTATCATAGATTTCTCATCATTCTAAGAACTCTGTATAAGGTAATCCAAACAACAACCCAGTTTCAATACAATTTTCTTAGTAGAATTCACCACTCATAAAGCATGAAAATAAATGCATTAAAACACACAACTCACATTCAGATTTGAAACTATAATACTATCTCCAACGGAGACCAAACAACATTTTCTTATATTCAGTGCAAACAAAAAAATTTACAACATATAATATGCAAGATACTAAAGAGCCAACCCCTATACTATGAAATTATCTACTATATAAGACTACACAATGCTTTTTTTCTTTTTCCATCATTACAATAAAATCCTTTTTAGGTCTAACATGGATAGACACAGTCTAATCAACACACTTAAGGGGTATGGATATCACATTCCATCTCAACTTGACTCAACTACATTGATTTTTGTGAAGATGTGGTTGATCCTAATCTCTTCCTAAAACATGGCATCCTCACTTCTCTAGGGATCCTAAGCATCCTTGGCATCCTCGCTTCTTTAGGGATCCCAATTTGTTAGAGCTACCAACTCAGCTTGACCATTTAGACATGGATGATTAAGTGTTTTATTGCTTCAAGCCTTTGGCATGTGTGATCATTGCTAAAAGGCACATGTTCAAGAGCCTTTTATCCATTGTTGGAGCTTTGGGGTTTTGTTGAGATCCTTTGGCTACTACAAATGCCTTGTAAGTTAGATCAAGATCTTATAAAAAAAATTTGACATCATCACTTAAGAATCCTAGGATCATGTTTCTTTTAGGCCCAAGATTTTAGAAGACTTGTGTTCATGTTAGAATTTAAAAATATTGAGATCAAGTTTTCCAATCCTAGGATTTTTTAAGGCTTTGGGTGATATCACCATTCAAAAATATTGGGATCATTTCATTCTAGACCTGTCCTTTTAGCTTCCTAGATTCTAGGATTGATTTCTTTTGAATTTTACTTTATCGAAACCTTAGAAAGTTTTTGACCTAACCAGGTTCATCTTGCTTTTTAGTTGCTTTTGTAAATTTTTCCACTTTGAGCAGACTTGGTCACTTCAAAACTTGAACCCAGACAAATGCATCTCAATTTTTTATAGGTTTCTCATATAAAAATGACAGGTTTGGAGTTGTTTTTGGATTTTTCCTTCGCAAAATTTTAGCAAACATTAGAGTTTTTCAATGCTTGCAAGGATTGCTATATGTGGGAAATTACTTTGACCCAAAATATTTGTGTCTCTCAAGGATTTTTGCTTGCAAAAAGTGGAACCTAGCTAGCCTTATCCATTGGGCACAAGATTCGAAATAAGTAAGAGACATGACAACTAGAAGAGGAGAAGCACTTGGGAAAATTTTGTGATAGAAAGAGGAGAGAAATAATTAGAGTGAGTGGGGAAAGTGGAGCTTACGCTTGGTATGGGATAATAAAATTAGATTACTTGATAATGAAAAATTGGAGAAATGGGAAGAAAATATGGTGGATAAATGAAGGGAGACAAATTGGAAAAGGGAGAGACCAATATTATACTTGAGTGGTTGTATCATCTAACGAGCTAGATTTTGTTTATCATATACAATGCTTTCTTTTATCTTTGGGCCTTGCCTTTACATCATATTGTTTTTTTCTATTTTAAAACATCAAACAACAATAAGGTAATAAGATGAAGCCTCCCCTATTTTGATTGAGGGGTGTGCCTAAAACGCCTACTCCTTCTGCTCTCATTTGTTTTAGGTAAAATAATTGGGAGATTGTGCATATTAAAAGACTTTATGCCACAATTGAGGATATATTTTAATTAATATATATGGATATATATATATATTAGCATTTAGAATTCATGTATTACCACATATTATCAAATCATATGGATTATATTTTGAAGTTTCCATAGGACCATAAATTCTTATGGATTATTCTTTTAATTTCCATAATTTAAGAGAAACATATGTTTCATTGATCAAGATTGCTTGACAAGCTTACCGATTGCTTAAAATTTTTTACTTATTTTATTTCTCTTTTGTCATTAGGATTTTCTCTTATTGGTGTTTCCATTTTAAAAGAGTGAATCCTAGTTTCCAAATGAGTGTGGTTGTATATGTTGACCCCCATCATAGGTTGAGGGGCATGCCAACATCTGTAATTTAGATCCAATTATTATCAATGGAGGAGCTCTTTTAGCTAACATTAGGATGGCTATCAGGTTTCTACCCATGATAATGTCTACTTTAGCTAACATCAAAAAGGTTAAAAATCATCGTTCTTCGACTTTGATGGGTCAATATATCCTTGTGGTACAGGGATTTTTAAACCTAGTTGCAATCTTCTTTTAAGTACCTCCCTTGTGAGTATCTTTGTCATCTTAACAATTAATAGAGACATGGAAGCATGATGGAGCCTTCAACCTTATCATTTATTTTCAACTTCAAGCAAAAATATGGCACTTATGAATGACTGTACTCATGAACTATGCAATTCCAAGAGGAGGGGTATCCTTATATAAAATCCATATTGGAAAACCTTCAATTAGTTGTTGGATATATACACTTTTTTCATCTCTTCTCTTTCTATCTCATGTGAAGGGACTTTCCAAGGCAGTTGAACAAGTAATTAGCATAATTATCTACCTCAATCCTCCTTATCCACTTGTGTGACCTATATGGGGCTATTTTCTAAAATTTTCTTTGGAAAAAAAATTATATTACTACCTATTTGGCCAATGCCTTTATTCCACTTAGTTGTAATCATATTTATTTACATGATGCATATGTACACAAATTTTTGATATGCCTAACCATGATAGCTCTATAGAACTTTTTTACTTCATCAAAATCTACAATGACCTAATCATATAGTCCCAAACTTTCACTTTTATTGATTATTATTCGTTCAAAACATGTGGCTTATTTTGGTGAAGAGCTATCATCGAGTTGGCTTTAAACAAGAATGAGTTTAAAATCTTGTGTGGCATACAATATTGGAACTTAGCACAAGTAATTTTCCTTCACTTTGTGACTCTTCGGCTATCTTCCCCATGTTTTTTTTTCCATGTGCTAGATTGGAACTCTACGTTTCATGAGTTCCAAAGCTTATGAGAAGTTTTGCCTTGGAATGGAGCGTGAAACATTCTTCAATGGAATATAATTCTACTCACTTCCCCAAATATTTTGGGTGTGTTTTTTTGTATATGTAACCAACCAAGCCTTGAAATTTATTATAGATGGGCTTTGGCTCTCATAGAGTCCCTATGTTTGACCAAATCATATTGTTAGGACTAGTCATGGAAAACATACTCCACATTAGCTACTCCTTCTCTTTTGGAAAATATTTTATCTCCACCTTGGTATGTTTCAATACATTCTCAGCCATGTAGACATTCTACTCATATTTTTCTATGTGATAAGGATTAATATTTTCACCATAGATCTGGACCATCTTTTGTACGAAGGGAATTATCATATGAGTGTGATATTGTTCTAGGTACCCTTAAAAATACTCCATTAACATATTTGATAGGCACATCCCAAATAGTGGTGGTAAGTCCACCACTCCTACCTCTTAGATCACTAAAATATCCAACAACTTATGCAATAGTATTGAAACATTTTTTACAACTCCTCCAGACCAGTATTCCATTCAAGTGCATTGTCCTGGAACTAGCCCTAGATACTCTAAACCCATGACATCATAAATTGTCTAAGGTATGATTATGGCAATAGCTCTTGGATCCATTATGCAATGTACTACCCAACCTTCCATGCATAAATACAAATAAAATTATGGAATATTAGTCTTATCCATGCCAAGGGAAGGTCGCTTAAATGTTGTCTTGAAGTTTAGAAGGGTAATTATGACAGTTGTCAACCCTTTTAGAGCCGCTTCAACCAAGTCAATTTTTTTAGAAATCAACAAAGTTTCTTCCATATTCTTCACTTCTTTCACAATGTTATCCTCATTATTATTTGAAAGCTTTATTTTATTATAAGTTGATTGCTTGAACTATTTGTGATATTATTCAATTGCTTCTTCTCTTTGTTTCTTGGTTACATAAAGGTAAGTTAGCTCCTACTATAATTATTTCCTCTATTGACATACTTGGAGTGCTTCCATTGTTTGAGGATATAATGTTCTCCCTGACATCATTGGATTAACTTGTTTCTTGAGTTGCTCCATTTGCTTTGTAATTATTGACCATTTTCATTTTTTGATATAAGATGGTAAAGGATCATGCTTGTATCTGGAATCTATGTTGGTCGGGCTAGTTGTAGAATGGTCCTTAGCTATTAGATATTATTCTATATCCATCATGAGGGCCATGATTTCTTCTGATTCCCAAGGTAGAATATGTCAATATTAAGGTTTTTAGGCCTAGCATGTATCACCTTTGTGATGAATGTTAAATGTTGGATACCAATGCTTGTTCAAATTCGTTAAATTTCTATTCTTGAATTTTGGTAATGGAAAAATGCTTTTTATCAAATTCAATAATCAACATCATTTTGTCCTTTGAGATATAGGGGGACTCTTTTTTATGGCATTATTCAAGTCTTACCTCAACATTATACCATTTCACAATATCAAGTTTATTTTTTAGGCTCTGGTCCACAATTCTTAGCTCTTGTAACTCTTTTGATTCTAGATTGGGTATGGTAGGTACATAACTTAATGGAGTAAAACAATGAAGATATGTTTTAGGCAATGTGTCAAGTAGAGATAAAGGCATGGCTATAAAAGGAACTTATGGATTTTTCTAAGGAATATTTGACACTACAATCTAAGGTAGAAGCTTTTTGATGGAGATGAGCATATTTTCTACCATGATAGACACCTAAAACAATTGTGGGAATATTACCCCATTGTATTTCTATATTTGAAGGCTTAGATACAGGGTGAGAGCATGAAGATAATAGATGTAGGCTTGAGCATTTGATGGATTTATATCCTGGTAGATTCTTCTCCAGGTCCTTCTAAACCAAATATTAAAATCAATGATTCTTTTCTTGGGTTGACTTTGAATAACTATGAACTAAGTTAGTAGCATGAAAGGGTCCCCTTTTTCATCAAACTCAAATACGAGAAGTTCAACAAGGTCAACCCAATAACTTATGTTACTATCTTCTGATGTAGACCGTATTATACAGAGACAACCTCTATTTTCTTGTTGAGTGGATTGTGTGCTTGCTACTTATGCAAAGGTTGACATCATATTAGGGTTCTATAATTTTAGATTTTTAAAACTAAAATATTTTTACTTAGGAATCTAAAAAATTAAATGTTATTTTATGCATAAGCAAAAATGTATTGATTGCTCTATGATTGCATTTATTTTTGCATAAATTAAAATTAACCCACACATACCACGCATCATATTAAACATTAGTGAGTTGGAATTCACACCCAACCGTTGATCAAGACCAATGATGGTGGCCTTCATCACCACCTCGTTGGCTTGTTTGTGGTTATTTCACACCCTATTTTAGCCAAGGCTAGTCCAAGATATATCATAGGTGAGGACTAGTAGGACCTAGGATCCCTCACCTAGTTTGGACTTCATCACAAAAATTTGATGGGTTTCATAGCTTGGACTTCATCACCAAGTCTGTGTGTGAGAGCATATAGGTGAAAACCCTTAAATAAATTAATATCATCAATGAAAGCAAAAACATGAACAAGAAAGAAAAAATAACAAATCAAAATACACCAAACAGTTTAGGACACAAAAAAAATTAAAAAATATAATCATTTTGTATACTTTGTTTGTTTCCTTTATTATTTTCTTAATAAAAACATATTGATAACTATGCATATCTGAGTTCAACCATGAGCTGGTAAAGCAAAAAACTTACAAAGAGGTCCTGAACACCTCCACTATAGTCTTGAGGATCTCCTCATTCTTGCATGATGACCTGATAGTCATCACAAAGCTAATCCCTCACACAAAAGATCAGACCACCAATATGCTTCTACCAGAGGAACACAAATGGGTTATCCACATGATCAAGTGGATGATTTTTTTAGCCAATGCAGATCCTGAACCACCACCAGAAATAACTGGTCTATTGAGGGGTCTAGAAGGGAATATTCCTTCTATATTGTGGTCTTTGCCTCCCTGAACTCACATCCAAAGCCCACCAATTCAACTAGTGGTGACAATCTAGAGTAGGCTGACGTAAAGTCCACGTACACCATCAACCAATATGACCATGAGCGAGTTAATACAACAATACCTCAAACATGGGAAAACTCTCATGAATATTTTGAGTTCAATCAAATTACAACCCCACGATATTGATACTTTCACCAAATTTGTGGGACATATACAAACATACAAAGATCCTATTAACCTTTTAGGATTACGAGATCAAACTCAGCCTCCACAATATACCTTAACCTTCTTTACACATCATAGCATGCATCAACAAGATCCCTTATAAATGGGTGTTAATCAACACTGGCTCCACGATAAACATTATTACCATAACTAAACTGAAGCATCTCAACCTTTCACCTTCACACATTACAGAATAGCCCTCCCTATTTAGATTGGGTAGAATATTATACCTACATTGTGCAATGTCTTAGAGGGTGCAATATAGTATAACATATTGCTTGGAATACCATGGATGAGATCCATGGAGTGTATCCCTTCTATAGTTCATCAATGCCTCAGATACATACATGAAGGTAAGGAGCATGTGGTTCACATCAACCCATACCCCTTCAAGTATTACAAAAAAATGGATCATCCACAGTAGCCTACTTCACCATCCATGCACCTGGATGATAAACCCATCGATCTTATCCAGAGTCCATATTCAACCCCATGGTTAGTGGTGGAACTATATCCACCATTGCCATTACCATCGATTTCTCCTACTACTCCCTCTTCATCCTCAATTTCTTTAAGGAGAGGTTGACAAAGCCAACCACAGAGATTCCCACATCCATATCAAACATGTTAGTAGAGGACCTTCCTACTCCTGCCAATAAGGAATAACCCATAGTTGTTACGAATGAATCAGATCATATCATACCATCTTCACTTGCCACATTGTAGGTCATAATTAACTTGACCAATCCTGCACTCGGTGAACACATAGCACAAAATATTACATTCACACATATCATTAAATTAATCAAGGATTTAGGTCAACCTCCTATCAAGTTACCACCACCCATCGATACCATCCTTTATTATTCACCTAAATATGGGGGACAAGTATATCATCCTAGATAAGTTGATGAGTCAACCATGACTTGTCCAAATACCAATACATCTTTTCATGAGTTTGTGGGAATGATCAATGTTAGGACAAATAACCAGGGCTCCCTAAATCAATCCATGCAACTGGTAGCTCCATATAATGTTCCCTCTACATTAGAACAACTACCACCATCGAAGCTAGTCACAACTACTCCTTCTTGCCCAAAATATTCACAAGAGCAAGAATAGGTGTATCTGTTATACCAAAATTTAAGTAATCATGTTGTCACAGTTGAACACCCCAAGGTAGAACAAAAATATGAGCTAAGTAAAAAATAAGAGCATGTGGGCATACCCACTAGATAGGATCATTACGACACATCCATATCTCCTTAGATAATGAAGACATATAATTCTAATTTACCTAAGGGTCTGTTGTCACCTGCATTCAATTCACCTCCATCATCCATCAATTATCTTCTAAGTTTAGAAAAAATTATGCAATCATCATCCCCATTAGTCTTACAACATATCCTAGATCCTCTAGCCAAAGTTGAGACACAAATGGGTCACCAAAATGATTCTTTGCATTAAATCATGCATTAGATCACAAATATGGAGCTCTAGCAGTAAATCACACCCATGACTAAACCGCCTCCTCCATAAAAATGAAATGGACCTCTAAAAAATTGAACGCTAAATTGTCAACACCATCCACATACCATTTACATGCCATTGTTTGAACCTTTGGCATCGATCTTCACTCGATTATGCAAGGTGAAGACCATTACTTTACCTAATATTCACCCCTTAGATCCAAAGTGCCCAAAATATAAAGGGCATAAAGCGGATTTATATTGTTTATATCATAAACAAAATGGTTATGATATTCAAGCATGCTATACCTTCAAAAATATAGAACAAGACATGCTTGAGAAGAATCAACTTCAAACAGACAATCCTCTTACTACTATGGATCAACAAGTAGTCATGGTCAATGGTTTGGTACCTACACCAAAAAAATAAGTAGAGAAATCTAATCAGGTGACTGAGACACATATAACCCTGCTACCTCATCAAACTAATCCACCTCATTTAAAATCTGCAATAAGCAAAGGCAATCATCTTACCAGACGTGCACCCGTTAGACCTAAATAAGACTAAGCCTAAGGGTTATAAGGAGGGTAACTTTTTCCTTTATCATCAAATAGAGTACCATGACATTGATAATTTTTATGCATTTAAAAATGTAGTCCAAGACCTTAATGATAAGGAGGCTTCATCCATAAACGGTTTAGTTGCTTCACCTCAATTTGCCATAATTCATACCATGTCACCCCGTATGCAACCCCAAGATCAACCATATTCTTGTAAACTTGACAAGCTACCTCGTCAGTACATTAGATTTTTGATGACTACTTCAGCCCTATTTCAAAAACTATATGAGGCACATGCAATCACATTACCTAAAATTAAACTAAGAAAACCTAAACCTAGGTCAAACACTAAAAACCTCTACTACACTTATCACCATATGAACGGGCATGACATCCACAATTGCTACTTTTTCAAGAATCTAGTTGAAGATATGATAGAATTAAATGAGCTCTACACAGATGGTTCATTTGTTTTACCCAAGTAGGACACTAGCATTGCACAAAATTTCATACCATAATAGGAGGTTCAGTTTCTATTACTCCTCTAAGGATAATTCATTTTTACATTCTTATGAATGACACCATGTGTGTATGCCAATCATGAACATCAAATCAACCTTATCAATTAACATCAATCACAATTTTCTTTATGATATTTTTCTAATTAAGAGATCTTCATAAGATAGGTTAGATATTAGATAAATATCAGCAATGATATTTAGATGGCCATTGGATATTTTATGCACACCTTTTAGTTTGCAAAAACTTGTAAATAAAACCCTTACATCCAACATATCATTATCATCCACATTTTCCCTTGTGAGTAACTATGTTTTTCAACACAACTAATGAGTTGTTATAGGGTGTATACTAGGGTTTTCAATCATTCAGCCATCACTAGTTATCTTTTCAAATTTTATAGAAATATATATTGGCTTTAAAAGGTAAGATCTCGCTTTGATAATACCTTGCATATGTCAAAATCCCAACAAAATTTTACACATTAAAATCCAAGTTTGAACAAGGAAGGATGGCAACTACAAAGTGGTCATTGTCACCTTAAGTGAAAGGTTTTCCATGCTTCTATTATGTGTACAATCTAGGATGCTGAGTATTGGCAAAAAGACAAGCAATCCCTTTGCTCTTCCAGAAAAACAAGCAAATTCCCAAAACAAAACAAAATAAATAGTGATTTTCATCACTAAGCAATTCCCTTCCTTTCAAAAAAAGAGTGGTTTTCACCACTATACATGAGTAAGTATCCCAATTAACCAAAATAAAAGAAGGGGGTAATGATCTTGAATCCTTGGAATCCTTAGTATTCACAAGCCATGATGCAAACCTCCATTACAACAATGGATTGAATGAAACCCGCATAGCAATGGAGTAGCCTTACGCAAGGTAATATATCTATCACATTAGCGATATTCTTTTATACATACAAATGTCAGCTTATGGTTGATATAGGTTTTTGTAACTTGTATTGCTTAGTATTTTAGTCCAAATACGTCCAAACTCAGGATAATGATGATCATAGGGTGATCCTCATTACAACAATGGGTTGCATGAAACTCGCTTGACAATGAGGTAACCTTATGCATCATATAAATACATTCACTATGTACACACAGGATATTGAATATCTAGGTCTTCTTAATAGACTTGTATATTTTAGGAGTCTTATGTAGTTAGTATACAACTTTTTATTAATCTAGGGTGTTTGAGTTTCACGAAAAACCTCAAAATCCCCTCATAGCACCAAATCATCTCAACATTCACAGTTTTCCTTATGATATTTTGTTTATTAAGGGATCCTCATAAGATAGGATAGATACCAGATGAATATTAGCAATGATATTTAAACATCCACTGACTATTTTATGCACACCTTTTAGTTTACAAAATCTTATGGGAAAAGCCCCTACATATCACATATTCATATACTAATGTATAACAATTGTGATAAGGTTAACATTCTAATTCACGAATTTTATACATTTTGTGGTGTCTCCCATTAGTTTGTGAAATACAAATCATATTTATTTCATTATGTTTTAAGCAATTAGAACATACATCCATCATATACATTAGAACATCCACATAAAATTAATGCATTACATACACATTACATTCGTCATATCAATAACAAGAATTAAATGCATAATCAATTAAATAAATTTAAAAATATGCATTTAACATTAAACATTGCATCCATATACACATACATAATAGTGCATCCATACATATAGATTACAAAATCTAGTCATACATCCACCACCTAATAATTGTATATCAATAGTACATCGCATGTATAAATCACTGTCATATAGTCATCACATCTATCACTGCATCCAGAACATAATATAAAACCATATCATTACACAATATGAGCAATAAAATGAGATACATGATCTCATATATATATATATATATATACATAAGATTCAGATACATAGTGATATAAAATTTTCCGCAAGCTACAATTATGTAGGTCCTCAGATTTTACACCTAAAAGAATCAATACATCAAGTATGTCACATGGGGCATGCACCCCCAGAGTGACCTCTACCCTCAGCCTAATTCCTATGGTGCTACATAGATCCACTATCCACTGATCTCTAAAGTATAGTCGATGTCCTATGACTGGGCCTAGTCGATGACCTATGACTCATTTTGACAAATGATTGCCCTGACTCTGTGCAGACTCCTTTGAGATATTCCTACTGTAGACCACATAGGTAAATCATCATCGAGTATCTAGACTGGAATCTCGAAGCCTGCTATGCACTATGCATTAGAATAACGCTAAGACCCATAGCCTACTAATCTTAGCCTCTCCACCTGTACCTATCTACCCTTGAGCTATGGTCAAGGTCCCCACCTGATTTTGTATAGCATCACACTCTATTGTCTTAGCAACCATCTGTATATGTAGAGTATCTTGCTCTACTATGGCTCTATCCATCTCTATGATCATTTGATCAATCTCTATCTATGTTGTGGCTACCTATACCTTGAGGATATCTCTCTTCGCAAAGAATCCCCTCCACTGCTCAACTCACTCTATACAATTGCCAAGGTAGTCTCCTGCTCTGCCAGCTACCCCTGTAGGATTTGTACCCACACTCCAAACTAAGCCACCTCACCTATAGGTTCATCATAATCTCCCTCACCCTCATCCTATGGCTCGTATACCTCATCTATATCTTGGCCTCGCTCCCCCTCTATTTGGTGATGCACTCATCACCTAGCCTTATCTACACCCTCCTCAACTGCCACCTTTGTAGGTCTGCCCATTGTACCACATCCCTATCATAATTGAGTCACCCACAAGATATCATACTCTACACTATTCCTTGGGTCTACTAATCCTATATCAACTACAGTAAGATCCTCCTCATTCGCTAGAGCCTCCACTCGAGGCCACACTAGTTGTATCTCATCTCTAAATCAATGATAGATAATGGGCTCCTCTAGAACATCTTGATAGATTCTAAACTATCACCTGATGTGATAGTATTGGAAGTACCTTCGCTCGGCATCGTGGCACCCAATAAGCCACCGTTCACACCTCATGCACCCTAGGTAGACCACTACCTCTACCCAATGAGGGAAATCTAAGTAGGGCCTCCAAACCACATGTTCTAGCTATAATCCCTCTAAAGTCCCTAAATAATGTGATAGTCTACTTATCTATGGTTGGCTCTAACCTATCTCCTGGTCTCATTTCCAATAAGCAACATACCCAATATCATCATCAACCATCTCAGATCATGGAACTGGAAATCTCGTTGGTCGATCTAATCGGATGTGATCCCATCCCTAAACCTGTAATAGTAGGCTATAGCCTAACACTTGTTGACTCTAATGTTGTATCTCATATAACTCATCATATAGATGAGCTAGTAGATGCTCCCCCAAGCCATGATGATCAGGTGCTGAGTGTCACACTTGATTAGATCTTGGACTATATCAAGAAGGTTCCATGTGAACCTCACTCTTGAAGATTCCAACAGTAGGATGTTTGAGATGATGTACATCACTACTACATGTTTTTGAGTGAACACCTATGCATCATACCACACTTTTATCAATACCCTGCCATGGTCCATCTATTGTAGTGCAACATCTGCCTAAGCTCCAAATATCCTCTGAAGCACTCTTGCTCATTGTAGAAGGGAAGTGGAGGTGATGGGGTATCCCTCAATTGGAATATGAAATATCCAATATATGTCCTCACGTATCACACTCATATAGAGAGATGAAATGTGTTGGTCCTGTTGTCCCAATAATCAACCAAGGCCATCATATAAGCATGATCTGACATCATCGCGGGTATCCAAAAAAATTGTTTGAGGCCAATAACCTTAAACCATGCCTAATCCTCACATGTGAGTTGACCCCACAACTCCCCAAACAAGGTGGTTTTCCTATAATGAGTCGTCAATATCTAAATACCAATAATCACAAAAAAAATTTGGAAATAGTCTAAAAAATTTAATAATTTTGCATTCAAAATGCAGCTATCTCGGCCTGAGATAATATGTAGGTGAGACTGACCTACCCTAGGATGACCATCCCAATGGTTAAAATTTTGACCATTGTATTTTGAACAAGTTCGTTCCACCCCATGATGACTCCAAGCTACCAAAGGGTAGCCACCCCTGCCTAGGACAACCCTGCAGTGACATCCAAAAATATCCTTTAAAGCATTACAAATTAAAAAAAAAATAACATCTAAACCTACACTAGCCTAATCTAGATAGCCTAATCTAATGTGAGGTTCGTTGCTGACAAGTTTAGTGAGGTTCATTATAATTTGCAAAATTAACAAGAAAGAGAACAAGATTTATACCTTCCTAACATTGGCTTCTATGCTTGTAGATGTCTCCAGTTGATCTATCGCGATGATAGGTTAGGTTTCCAGTAGCATTCCATGTCAAAAATCTTCTCTCCTCCACCTCACCTCTCTTTTTCTCTCATTTTCAGTTGTGCAAATAACATCATAAATTTACAAAATTTGATTTTATATTTTTTAAATTCTAAGATCGCCCTTGGGTGGGGATATCGTATTTTGATGCAACCATTCTACCCGAGAGGACCATAGGATTTTCAAATTATAGTCATCCTACCCTAAGATAGCCTTAGAATGATAAAATTTGCAAGCATTCTATAAGCATCATTAACATCAATTTGGGTATTTAACCACATCTAATGGTCCAAAATCACACAATTGCAAATTACACAAACATTTTCAAAAATCAACTAAAGCATTATTGATATCATATTGTATCGCTCCAAATTTTTTGCATCCTTACCCTCAAGCTATAGGATCCATGCCCGAAAGGGGGATGCGAGAAGGATGGGACAATACCTCGGACTGAGAGGCCCTTTGAAGGTCCCGCCTCTCGGGGGAGGGGTATAAGGGTGAATTTTTGATGGATGGTGGGTTCACCAAGAAACTTTTGAGTGGCAGTTTCCACACCTAGGTTGATAGTGAGTTTGATGTGTTCATTTTGTACTTTAATCATTCAACTCCTAGGTTTGGCCAAGATGAATCTAAACTATTCTATATGCCAATGCTGATTTAGATGAATACAAAAAATAGGAATGAATGCTAACCACAGAGAATATGCTAGCTAGAACATAACATACCTGATTTCGGATGTCTGATGAAGATTCTGAGTTTTGTAATAGTCCAGATCGCCTCAATTCGTATGTAATCATCTGATATTTCATAGGATCATCTCAAATCATAGACGGTCATCTGAGATCAGACGAAATCATCTGAAATCTGATGAATTCGTGAGACGAATTCGTCAGAAACCTGCAATCACAAAAATAGATACAAAATACCAAATATGCAACTACAAAAGCAAAGGAAAATGATAGCAATAACAACAAACATGCCTAAATGATAGATCAAAATAGCAATTAAAGAGGAAATGCATCAACTTCATAATTTATTTTGATCTTATCATGCATTTATATTAGATGAGGTGAACTCCAAGATGCATAAATATAATAATTTAAGATAGTGCAGAAATATAATAGGAAAATGCAGAAAAAACTAAGGAAATGCAAACTCTGGGCTCTGATTGCCCCCAATCTGGACTACAGTCAGGATCGCCTCCAATCGTACGAGATCGTCTGCGCTCCTCGACAAGATCGTCCGAAATAGTATGGAATCGCTTGCGACGATCCGAGCTAGCTTCGACTGAAAAATAGTAAAGTTCCTGCAAGAAAACATGAAATACCGAATACAAATGATAGTTCTAATGCACAAGGAGCTAAATTTGTAGGGAAATCAGTCAACCAGGAGATTCAAAGGGGGGGGGGAGGGGATAAACTGAGAAAAACCTAGTTTATATAGGATTAGGGAGAGGTTAGGAGGTTGGAGATCATCCCAATTTGGGAGATCTCCAACGGGGGAGACTCTAACTGCACAGACACGCTTTCTACCCAGGTTAGAGAAGTTGTTGAAACAGAAGCTAATTATGAAAATTTGGTTTTGGGACGAAATCGTCTGGACGTTCTGTTCTAGATGAATTCGTCAGATCTGGGACGATTTCATCTAATCTACGATGATATCGTCCAACGGTCAAAACAAATCCTAAAAATGGCACGAAAAATGGGGAAAGCGGGTAACAGGCGGTTAACGGGCAGTTTGAGGTTAAAATTTGAATTTTTATCTTTTACTAAGGTTTAACTGTGCCAATTTTAGGGTGCTACATTTTGCCCCCTCTTTAGCGAATTTTTCGAAGAAAATGCGTTAAAGACGAGTTTTTCCTGTTTTACGAGAAAGCAAAAATGTACTCAATTTTTTAGACGACGATTCTAGGTCGAATCGTACGACTGCTGACTATGGTGCCCCCTCCGTGTTTTTACCCAAATCGAACGTTTGAGGTAAAAACATGGAAAAGCAAAATTAAAATGTTGTTGGTTTTGAATAAAATTAAGAAAAATAGGGAAAACCCTAATTCATTTTTTACTATTCATTTTTACTGTTCCAGAGCTCTGTAGAGAGAAAAATGGTGGAGACAGCGCACAGAGCGACAGAGGTCCGATGCGGGCTACGGGTAAGGATCTAATCCTAGTAGATTAGGTTTGAATTAACTTTGTACAATTTTTTGATTTAAATTTTGATTGTTTGGGGCATCGCGGCCGTTTTTAGGCCGTCGACGACGTCGGGACGAAATCGTCCCTATTTCATCGAAATCGTCCCTAAATCGTCGATTTCGTCCGAGGGCGAAATCGACGAACTAGGGGCGATCTCGTCCAACAAGGGGCGATCCCCAAGTTGCAAAATCGGAGATGATTTCATCCTAACAAAGGATGATGTTGCCCAATTTGGGATGATATCATCCAATGGTGGACGATATCATCTTTAAGCTTGATTAAAATGTGTTTAATTTGATTGCAATGATTGGTTTATTAATGAATTTTGTTGTTTTATTGTTTGTTTTGCAGAAAGGATTACTAAAGAGCCGGGAATGGAAATACGATGGGCTGAGAGATGACTTGGCCACTCTCGACCAGGCAGAGCGTGACCAACTAGCATAGGTCGGGCTACGACATGTGGCAGAGATGCCACAAGTACCGACGGATATGGGGCTACTGACAGCCCTAGCAGAGAGGTGGTATCCGAGGTCATCCTATTTTTGGCTACCGATAGGGGAGATGGCTCCCACTCTAGAGGACGTATGGAGGATCATGAGGATCCCCATACAGGGATGGCTGATGATGCCTACGGCCAATCAGGGCCAGGCTATGATGAGATTGACAGGAGACCCGAGCTTCACCCTGGAGAAGGGCGGGGTGAACATCGAGTCTCTGAGGTAGATGCCTGGGGCATCTAGGCTGACTCGAGTTTTGGTAGGGGTGGTAGGTGGCTTACTACTGTGCCACCAGAGCGGGTGCAGATTACCGTGGGTCCTCTCAGATATAGTCTACGATATGAGAGACCATGGGTACAGGTTTGCATGGGGCAGCTTTGTACTATGCCGCTTGTATAGGATCCTGCATGGGGTCGTATACAAGGGAGGTCGATGTCTGGTCTTGACATCGTTGCTACAGGTTTGGTGCTGGGAGCACATCACGGTGCGGAGGCCGATAGGGCTCCCATTGATAGGGGTTGATCGGGAGAGGCCCCGGGTTTTCTACTGGTGGCTACAAAGGGGGTCACAATGGCGGATAGATCTATCGATGTCACGGAGGTTGCTGGATGACCTCATCCCTGACTAGATCACCTGGAGGCCATGGCGAGAGCACCCCGGGTGGGCAGAGGATGGGCAGGAGCTGGCTCGCATCAGGCGAGTCTGCTGGCTGAGGATGGAGTGGGGAGAGGTAGAGCTCCACCGCTATGATCGGGTACTATGATAGTTCGGTCTTCAGTAGGGGATCCCTTCTCTCAGGGATTATGAGTACTCCCAAACTATTCGAGATAGTACTACGTTGAGCGGGGCTCCAGACATGCAACGGTTCTAGAGCCAGGACATGGACGATGCCCCCATCCAGCTAGTGGATGGTGACGATGCTGGGGTGATTGATGGATACGATGCCTGGTATGCAGGCATCCGCCCTCCTCGGATGATGAGGGCATAGGGTCCAGTGCACGTCGTGGTGCATCGGATGGGGAGGCGATGCCAGGCTATGATTGAGGCAACGGGGTCATGGTGGGTAGAGCAACGACGGTCTCCATAGGAGAGACGCCAGAGGATGGCACGGGCTCCCTAGAGACCACAACAGCTAGGGAGGAGGGAGGAGGGACTCCCTCCTCAGCAGGGGGAGAGACCACCATCGCCCGATAAGGGCAAGGGTGTCGAGGTGGGAGAGAGCAGCGAGACGGTGGCTCTCCGGGCTGAGGTTGCCCACCTCCGGGCTCAGGTGCAGACACTGTAGGATGAGGCTACATGGCTCAGAGCTCAGGGCGGAGGAGCGAGTATGCAAGAGTTGGCATGGTCTATGGCTCAGACTGCGTTCTACCAGGGAGCATACTACCAGATGGTTCTAGAGAGCCAGAGGTTACAGCTGCCAGCTGACATTGCGGGGCCGATCAGGATGGGGTCATCGAGGACATCGTCACGATCGACGTCGAGGACCCACGACACAGGGTGGACTCCTATGGGGCCTCCTCCTCCACCTCAGGGCGAGAGAGGAGACGAGGCTGAGAGCTCGAGGGCTTCTCGAGGATAGCTGCTATAGATGGATTGTATATATATTTTTGAGAGGATTGAGTATGCCAGGATATAGATTGTGGCATACCAATCCAATTGTGATATGATGTACAGATATTTTTGATATATATATATGATATTTTTGTGATATAACTTGTCCATATGTTTTTATGATGCTTCAATGTTTGAATTGTTTGTTTGTTGATTGATGATTCATGTAATTATGTCGTTTGGAACTATTTATAATTTGATGTCATGCTGTAAAATTTAAATGAAATAATCTGATGTAAACAATTGGTTGTTTTGGTGTGATTTGATGAAAAATAAAAGGGACCTCTAACAATAATTTCAAAGGACATTGTCGCTGTTATAGACCATTTCATGGAGTCGCCGCTCGCTCGGTCGTCAAGCTAATCCCAGTATAGAAATATTGCTAAAAGTAAAAGAATGCTTAAGAGACTGTCTTAAGACTTTGTGTTGTGATGATGGAAATGATGATGGTTTGATGATTTGTTTTCAGATTTTCATAAAAATAGTATGCGTGAGATACTAAAAGAAATATGATTTTGCTAGGCATAAATTCCTAAGTGTGATAAAATTTTGAACAATTCCTTAGAAATTATACCATGGTTGCAAGATTGAATGTTGACATAATGACATGAAATATAATAAGTGTTCGTTTGTTTTAAAGCATAATTGTGTAACATAATGATGCAAGTCATATGTTTTTATGAATTTGTTTTAAAATAAATGGAAAATAAAATTAGAACAATGGTTTGCGCTAGGCATAGAATTATAGGTATAGACTTATACCATCATCGCGAAATCCAAAGAAGGAATTGATTTTTAGGTTTTATTGCATGATTGATTTTTGATTTTTGATAAACAGAAAATAATAATATATAAACTTGACTTTATTTTGCTAGATTTTGTAATAGGTTGTTTAAAATAATTTTGGATTTTTGAAAACAATGTATGTAATTGTGTTTATACTAAACAGATGTTCTAAAATAAGAATAAAATTTATTCCAAAAGAGTTGCAGAAATATTTTAAATTATCTCAAAGAAAAATGTAGATTTATAAGGAACCCTCATGTGCATATGTGAGTTCATTGCCGATCTTGATTTATCATAATGATAGAGAATCTCTCAAATACAAATGTGTGTGCAATTGTATTGTTCATTCACCAATTTTGAGCAAGATAATTTGATACAAGTAATTTGACTTAACCAAATGAATGTTCGTTGACCATGATTTATATGCATGTAACCGTACCAGACTATTGTGTAAGTTAGGTTATCAAGAGCTAGCTAATCCATAAGCCGACATAGGTCTGTACAAAAGAAGGTCGCTAATGTGACAGACATATCACCATGCTAGGGATTACCCAAGGCCAAGCGGGTTGGGCACAAACCACCTGTTATGGGGCTTACCTCACAGTTTTTGAATAATTGAGAATTCCAAGGATTCAAGCTCATTCACCCTTCTTTTCTTTTCAAGGGGTAGGGAAAGGATTTTATTGCATTTTGCTTTTGCTTTTCTCTTGTTTGCTTCTTTTTTTTTTTTTTTTGTATTTTTGCTTGATATTTGAGATAATGCTGAAATATTGCCGTGATGATACAAAATAACATTTTTCTTTTTCTCTTTTTCTTTGAACTTTTCTTTTCTTCCTATGCTAGGGATACTTGCTCGGATTAGTCGTAGAGCAAGGGATTTTTATTCTGGGTAGGGGTGAGCTTGTCCTTTTGTCAATTCTCAAAGATTCTAGACCATGTGCATGATAGGATAGCAGGGGAAACTTTTCGCTCAAGAAACCATTTCTACGATGTAGCATCATATCGAATTTGCAATGAAATCATTTTAATGTGAAGAGATATACTTGGTTCAAGTAAATAACAAGATCAATTCTCTATGCTCAAAACTTTATTTAATTCAACTCGTGGACTTTGATATAAGAGAGATTAATAATCAACAAAATAAAATCAAGATATTTATTCATGTGAATGTGAAAGTGCGGGATTCCAAATAAATGCTAATTTGTCCAAAATAATTGAAAATATAACTGCAACACTTTCAAGAATTGACAAGTATGAAAATAAAATATGTGTTTGAATATTTTGATTTTGATGTTTTATATTTTTATATTTTTGATTTTGATTGATGAATTGCAAGAAGAAATACTATTACTGTTTTTGAAAAATATTTTGATAGAAATGGCAAAAATGAAACAATATGCAAAAATACAATATATACAAATGATGAAATGACCCAATGTTATGCATAATAACGCTTAAGATGCATAATGTTCATAGGTTCTTTAAGATCTTTACCGTCTAAGGTAGCTAATCGATATGCTCCCGATCCAAATTTAGCAGTGATGACATATGGTCCGAGCCAGTTGGGCTCAAACTTACCTTTAAGGTCTTTAGTTGCATTAGTATTTTTTTGATTTTCTTTTAAGACAAGGTCACCGATCTCAAAGGATCGCTGATGAACTTTCTTGAGGTATGCTCGTTTAAGCTTGTTTTGGTAGGCACGAAGATGCTCCAAAGCATTGATGCGCTTTTCATCTAGAAGTTCTAGCTGACTAAGTCTGCCAACACGATATTCATCTCCTACTTCAATATCTTGAAGTAGTAGAGCTAAAGAAGGAACTTCTAATTCAAAGGGAAAAATGGCTTCAGCACCATAAACCAAAACAAAAGGTGAAGTGCTTGTGGGGGTACGAACGCTAGTTCGATAAGCCCACAAAGCAGGATATAATTGGATGTGCCAATCTCGACCAGATTTATTGACCAGTATTTTGAGGATTTTGATTAATGTTTTATTAGATGCTTCTGCTTGGCCATTACCCTGAGGATAATAGGGAGTGGACCAACGATGTTGAATTTTATATTTTTGACATAATTTCTTAACATCTTTATTTTTAAAACAAGTTCCATTATCTGAAATGAGATTTGCAGGAATTCCAAACCTACAAATAATTTGATTAAAAATAAACTTGGAAACTTGGGTTCCAGTGCAAGAAGCTAATGGCATAGCTTCAACCCACTTCGTGAAATACTCAATGGCGGTTATGATGAATTTGTGTCCATCGGATGACACAGGGTTGATTTTTCCAATGATGTCTAAGCCCCATTTTGAAAAGGGCCAAGGAGATGAAATAGCTCATGCGTTCTTGTGCAGGCGCATGGACAAGGTCAGCATGTTTCTGGAATTTGTCGCAATGTCACACATAATTATGTGCATCAGTCTCCATGGTAGGCCAAAAATATCCTATCCGAAGGAGTTTCTTAGCAATGGCGCTACCACTAAAATGTCCCCCACAAGATCCATTGTGGGCTTCATTCAAAGCTGATCTAGATTCTTCTAGATTCAAACATCTCAATAAGATGCCTTCAAAAGATCTCCTATACAAGGTATTACCAATAATCATGAAGCGACTTGCTCGTCTACGTAATAACCTATGCTGGTTGCTAGTACAACCATCAGGGAAGGTCCCATTTTGAAGAAAATTAAAGATATCAGTGTACCAATGTTCAGGAGTAGTTTCGTTGATTAGAAACACATCCAAAGGTTCTAGGCATGATTTGCTTGAAGCGGGTTCCTGGAGTCGATGAATAATGATGGTAGCATATTCGTCATCTAACTCCAAGGGCAAAAGAGATGCGGCTACAGCCATAGCATCAGCGCACGATTGCTAGTTCGAGGAATAGCTTCCAAGGTAACTTGATCAAACAAGGATAATAATTGTAAAACATATGCTTTATATGGGCATAATTTATCATCTCTGGTCTGATAAACATCATTGATTTGATTTATGACAAGTTGAGAATCATCGAAAACCAATAAATTTTTAATTTTTAGTGCCAAGGCAGCTCGTAATCCAAGGATAAGAGCTTCATATTCAGCAGATGTTATTGGTGCAAGCAAATGTTAATTTGAAGGACAGAGGTATAAGATGTTTCTACGGAGATATTAAAATAATACCTGCACCAGCCCCACTCATACATCGGGCTCTGTCAAAGTATAGGGACCATTGCTCTGGATGGTCTGCCTCTAGTTTAAGGCATTCATCAGGAAACTCAATGATGAGGGGATGGGTAGACTCTAAGGGTGCAACGACTAATTGATCTGCTATGATTTGACCTTTAACAAACTTTTGTCCTATAAATGTGAGTTCAAACTCGCTTAGCGCAAGAACCCACTTTGCTGTACGACCAGATAAGTACGGTCGACTCATGAGATATCGCAAAGGGTCGAATTTGGCAATAACATACGTTTTTTGATTGAGCATATAATGTCGTAGTTTCTGTGTAGAAAATACAACTGCTAGACATAATTTCTCTAATATGGTATAGCGAGTTTCATAATTGATTAAGGTCCTGCTAATGTAATAATTAGCACGTTCTTTCTTCTCATCGTCAAGCTGAGCTAACATAGCTCCTAAGGCAAAATCGAAAGCAGAAATGTACAAAATAAATGGACGATCAGATTTAGGTGGGGAAAGCACCGGTGGTTTAAGGAGATATTGCTTAAGGAGTTCAAATGCTTCCTGACATTCGTCGTCCCAATGAAAAGAGACATCTTTCTTAAGAAGCTTAAGAAAGGGTCCGGTTTTGTCTGCCAACTTGTCGATGAAGCGGCGAATAGCTTGAAGCTTACCTTGTAAACTTCGTAATTTCGATATATTTGTGGGTGCGGGCATATCTGTGATAGCCACGATCTTGAGAGGGTCAATTTCAATGCCACGTAAAGAAACTATAACCCCCAATAATTTACCGGACTTAACTCCGAATATGCATTTGGCTGGATTTAGTCGGATAAGATATTCCCTTAACCGATCAAATACTTTTCTCAAGTCATTTAAATGATCATCTTCTTTGATGGAACGAGCTATAATATCATCTACATAATCATGTAGAATATCATGCATCATATCGTGAAAGATATAAGTCATGGCTCGTTGATAGGTTGCACCTGCATTCTTTAAACCGAATGGCATCACTTTCCAACAAAAGGTTCCCCAAGGGGTAATAAAGGTTGTTTTAGCCTGATCTTCAGGAGCTATCCTGATCTGATTATAACCAAAAAATCCATCCATTAGGGATATCATTCCACTTCCAATAGTAAAGTCAATGATCTGATCCATGTTGGGAAGAGGAAAATCATCTTTAGGGCATGCAACATTAATATCTCTGAAGTCTGTGCAAACCCTAACTTTAGTGGCTTCTTTCTTAGTTACTGGAACTACATTTGAGATCCATTCAGCATAATCAATGGCTTGTATAAAAATAACATTTAAGAGTTTTTCTAATTCTCCTTTGACTAGTAAGGCCACTTTAGGATGCATTTTTCTAAGTTTCTGTTTAACAGGTTTAGCATCCGGATGGACTACTAGGTGATGCATAACTACGTAAGGGTCTAATCCTGGCATATCTTCATATGTCCAAGCAAAGACGTCTTCATATTGTTTAAGGAATGCAATGTATTTATCTTGTTTTTCTTGACTCAATTCTGATCCAATGTTGATTATGTGAGGGTTGTCTTTGGTTCCAATGTTAATTTTTATGATGTTTTCTACTTCCATATGTAGATCTCTCTCAAAATTAGGTGGGGTGGGTGAAACGCCTAATTCTTGTAATTCTTCCAAGGTTAGCTTGGATAATTCGTCTTGAGGAGTCGTGGCCTCAAGTTGGGCTATACTAGGTATAGAGCCATCGAAATAAAATCCGTTATATAACAATTCCTCAATGGAGACATCATGAAAGATATCCCCCTCCAACTCGTCGTCGGATTCGACAATCATCTCAGGGTAAGCTATGGATAGCATATTGCATGTAAGAGGCTTATTCATTAAATGCAAGACATCTCGTTTATCCAAATAATCTTGGTAACATACAAGATGGTCATCATCCTCAAATGGGAAGGGCTGACCTTTACTAGGAAATAGGCCCACACCACATCGGGCAGGCCATGGTTCTACCTCAAAAGGTTCTTTCATACCATTCTAGAAAGGTCCCAAACCTTTCCCTTTATATCCCAATTTAAGCATTATAGGCTTAGCTTTAATATACTCATTAGCAAAATAGCATCTAGCATATCCATCACAATGTGTCTTGATGTTTCTGGGTATTCTTCCCCAATCATATCCCTTATAAATAAAAGCACAACTCCCGACTTGGTAGATACTTCCCATAGGTTGTGGGAGGCCCAAGGTACGAGGAGAGGGTGGGAGTTTATTTAAAATAAGGGAAGCTTGCATGGCAGTGTTGGTTTCTTCTGATATAAGAATTTTAGATAAATCGGGTAAGAGCTCATCAATAAGAGCATAAGAGGTAGAAGGAACATTTCCTACATCGTCGGATGTGGAAAGGATGCCTGTAGTGGATGTAGATGTTATAGGGATATCGATGGATGAGTCTATAGGTATGGAAGTTATAGGAGTAAAACAAGAAGCATTGGTTGTAGTTTTAGGATCTTTTCGAGGTCCTAATGTGGTTTGTTCGGAAGATGGTTGAGCTATATGTAGAGGTGTAGTTGAAAGAGTAGATGATGTTATGGGTGTGTGTTTCACACGTTTGGGTGGATGATGAGAATTAGGATGTGTGGATGACAGAGCAGGGCAAAATTGAACTCCAACAGGTTCTGCCAAAGCACACATATCAAAGGGTCTAGGATCACCATGAATGGTAACCAACTGATTTTTAAATTTGAATTTAACACACTGATGTAAAGTGGAGGGAACCGCTCGCATCGCGTTGATCCAAGGGTGACCCAAAAGTATATTGTACGATGCAGGGCAATGTACAATAAACACGGTCGTGTCTAAGGTTCTAGGACCAACTTGCAAGGGGATAGTAATAACTCCACACGTTTCTTGTGTTTCGTCATTGAAGGCTTTTATAATCATATCAGTTCTTTTCATTTCATCACTTCTAAACCCAAATATTTGGTAGAAGTCAAAAGTGCATATGTTTAAAGATGAACCATTATCAATCAAGACTCGTTTAATCTGCTACATCCCCAATTAGGGCAGTAATATATAAGGGGTTATCCTTATGTAGACTATGTTGCGGTATATCTCTATCCCGAAAGTCAATACAATCGACTTCTCGAGTTATGATAGTATTGGACATGGCTTCAGGTTGAATATTTTGTGGTACCATCATTTGGCTTAATGTGAGCATTAATTCATCCCTATGGGTAGGAGAAGATCTTAAGAGATCCAAAAGGGAAATTCTAGCTGTAGTATTTGATAATTGTTCATTAATATTATAAGGAGGCTTAGGTTGAACATTAGGCGCATAATTCCCTTTATTGGGATTTTTCAAAACAAATGGAGCTGATCCATCATTCTGAGTTTGATCCTGTTGAGAGTTTTGAGCCTGTTGTCTGGTAACGGCTCCGATGGTACCTACAATATTATTTTGCGGATGATGAATAGGTCTTGGTCTAGCGTTTATGACTTGTTCATTAGAAAGTATTTGGTGAGAAGATGGTCTAGTAGTGACTCTTCTAGGAAATGGTTCTTCTGGAACCATAGAACTTGTGATGGGTTGAACAGGATCTGATTCATCTTCAGAACTATTCGATTGATTTGAGGTGATTTCCATGTCACTTTCAGTCTCATATTCGGTATCACTAAGATCAAGTGTCCGAATATTATGTAGAGGTCTAGCCGTAACCATGGATAAAGTTGTGTCAAAGACTTGCGGATCGTGAACAGGTAATTGTCCACTAATAGTTCCTACATATCGGGTAGGAGGGGGAACATTATGATGCTCAATTTGATTAGCCACCTCTTTACCATGCTTTGGTAAAGGATGTTGAAATATGTCCAATGATTGATTGGCATTCTGATTCTGATTTTGGGGGATGTTCTTTTGAGCATTATTAGAAGGATTTTGTTTAGGTTGAAAGGCTTGCACCTCCATCTCATTGTTATCAATCAGGTCTTGTATTTTATGTTTTAATATTTTACAAGAGTTGGTAGCGTGTCCAGGCCCTCTATGGAAATCACAATGTAAATCAGCTCTGTATCCGGGTATAGTTGGATCAGGTTCCCGGATGTTTGGTAATTGGATCAAACCTCGTGCTAATAGTTGCGGGAGAATAGTTGATAAAGGTTGATTTAACCTAGTAAATTCTCGGGGTGGTTTATCAGGAGGTTTTAGTATAAACTTCTCTGTTGTTTTCACAGTATTAACATTGGCAATGTTTCTGCTATCAGTGACTCCATCACCCACAACTTGTTTATTTTTATATTGATTTCTGGATGTTTTCTCATCATCTTTCTTTTTGAGCTGACCTCTTCTAATGAGAGCATCTTCCACCCTTCGAGCTAAATCTATAGCTTGATCGAAGGTGGTCAAGGTAGCAGTTGATAATTCATAGGATAGTTGTTCTTGTAAATTATTGATAAAAATATCCAACATTTCCCGATAAGGTAACACAAAGTGTAATTTTCCTATCAACTGCCTCCATCGAGCTAAGAAGTCAGCAAAACACTCATCTTTGTCTTGTTTTAGGTTGTACAAATCTTTAATGGTTACATGCCTTTCGATATAGGCACTAAATTGATGCACAAAAGATTCGACGGTTTCTTCGAAATTCCTCAAAGAATGAGTGGGTAGTTGATAATACCACTCCAATGCCATCCCTCCTAAACTTTTTGGGAACATTTTTAGTAATAACAAGTCATCATGTGATATATCATGACATGCTATCCTAAACATACGAAGATGCTCTATGGGATCTTCGGTTCCTTTGTATATAGGTAGGACAGGCATAGGAAAGTGTTTGGGATATGGTTGTGCTACAACTATAGGATCTAGAGGCTGACTACACATCTCTCGATAATTGTACGAGGGACGGTAGGGATCTATCTGGTCCATGCGGGAGACTAACTGTTTCACCATGGCTTCCAGATTACCAGTTTGTCCACCATATTGGTTCGGTGGTACATGAGTATGGGATTTGTGAGCGTAGGATGGCGTGATGTAAGGATTAGATGCTATATTGTTGTTATGCAAATGGTTGGTAGGAAGAGTATTATGAAGAAGATTTGTTGTAGCATTATGTTGTATCCCCGATTGTTGGAAATTGGTATTTGGTTTTGTTTTAGGCTTTTGTTGATTTGAGGTATATTGATCAATAGCTTGGCAAAATAGAGCAGTGAATGAAGGTTTCTTTTGTGTGGGGATAACCCTAGGCTTAGTAACAGGCACTCTAGGTGGTTGGGTAACCTGTTGTTGTTACATGTTTTGAATTATAGCAGCCATGTCCAAATTGGATGGTCCAGCTTGATCACTTTCTTGATCAACGAAGGACAAGGGATTAGTGCGTGTGTGATATATGTCTTCTAGGGTTGCTTGAGTGTCACTAATTTGATCTTTGTCCATATGGACTGCTCTATTAAGAGTGCCAATATTAGTATTGAGGAACTTCCAAAAATGTTCCATGTTCTCAAAAGTAACAACTCCTTCTGGAGATATTTTAGGGGATGAGGATCCTTCCTCTCTATCATTTTCTTTTTGTTCATTTCCTACAACAAATTCTTCTTCTTGTTGGTCGAAGGTTCCTTCTTCCTGAATTGGATCTTCAGGAAGGACATCTGGGTTATTTTCTGGTTTTCTTAACCAATCTTCTTCTACTTCAGTTTGTTTTCCATTCTTGAGTCTAGTCATTATGTCTAAATTTAGATTTTAGCAAATATATATTAATATATTTGCAACATATTTGGGAGGTATATATTTTAATTATATACCTACTATAATGCTTAAAAATAAAATGTTTTGATTTTTGTTATGATTTTGTTTTGTTTTTTTTGTTTTTATGCTTTATAAAGACAATAAACAACACACTAAATGCAAGAAATAACAATAATAAAAGAATAGCTTAGTTTTCTATAAATAGTTTATAGATATCATTGATAGGATCAAGTTCATCAGGAGTCATGAAATGCTCCTCTTCAAATTGGAAATGGTTTTTCAAGAACTTGATAAAGTGTGCTATAGTGATATTATCTGTTTCAGACTCTGTCTTGTAAAAATAAATCTCATGGCAATACTCTCGATATAACACAGCTCTAGGAACTCTATTCCATATTTGTCTATCCGTAAGAACGACCTCTTGGTCCTCTATACGAGACAAAAATTTATGTACTACAACTGCATTATCGAGGTATTCCTCAAAGGTATACAATTTAGAAGACACAAGGGCTCTTTTATCTGCTAACCACCTATGGCAAGCTCTCTGAAGCTCATGATACAAAGTCACTTGATCGGGATCCAGGATTCTATCTAGGACAAACCTCTTGATTTGCCTAAGTTCGGTTGCTCTAGATGAAATGAGATTCAATCTCCTATTAAGCTCGTCCCATAAAGGTGGGACTCTATATGTTGGAGCTACTCTAAGCAAAGAATTAATCTCTATGGTTGCTAATTGATTCTCAACATTAATGGTGACAACTCGTCTTTTATTATAATCTACCATCTAAATATGATATGCAGTCTTTGATTCTAAATGCATTTATGTTTTTATTATTTTTTGGATTGTTTTCAAAAGGTTTTTAGTTTTCACGTCGGGTTCACCAAAATGTATCGCTCCAAATTTTTTGCATCCTTACCTTCAAGCTATAGGATCCATGCTCGAAAGGGGGATGCGAGAAGGATGGGACAATACCTCGGACTGAGAGGCCCTTTGAAGGTCCCGCCTCTCGGGGAGGGGTATAAGGGTGAATTTTTGATGGATGGTGGGTTCACCAGGAAACTTTTGAGTGGCAGCTTCCACACCTAGGTTGATAGTGAGTTTGATGTGTTCATTTTTATACTTTAATCATTCAACTCCTAGGTTTGGCCAAGATGAATCTAAACTATTCTATATGCCTATGCTGATTTAGATGAATACAGAAAATAGGAATGAATGCTAACCACAGAGAATATGCTAGCTAGAACATAACATACCTGATTTCGGATGTCTGATGAAGATTCTGAGTTTTGTAACAATCCAGATCACCTCAACTCGTACGTAATCATCTGATATTTCATAGGATCATCTCAAATCATAGACGGTCATCTGAGATCAGATAGAATCATCTGAAATCTAACGAATTCATGAGACGAATTTGTCAAAACCTGCAATCACAAAAATAGATACAAAATACCAAATATGCAACTACAAAAGCAAAGGAAAATGATAGCAATAACAGCAAACATGCCTAAATGACAGATCAAAATAGCAATTAAAGAGGAAATGCATCAACTTCACAATTTATTTTGATCTTATCATGCATTTATATTAGATGAGGTGAACTCCAAGATGCATAAATATAATAATTTAAGATAGTGCAGAAATATAATAGGAAAATGCAAAAAAAAACTAAGGAAATGCAAACTCTGGGCTCTGATTGCCCCCAATCTGGACTACAGTCAGGATCGCCTCCAATCGTACGAGATCATCTACGCTCCTCGACAAGATCATCCAAAATCGTATGGAATCGCTTGCGACGATCCGAGCTAGCTTCGACTGAAAAATAGTAAAGTTCCTACAAGAAAACATGAAATACCGAATACAAATGATAGTTCTAATGCACAAGGAGCTAAATTTATAGGGAAATCAGTCAACCAGGAGATTCAAAGGGGGTTCAGGGGAATCCAGGGGGATAAACTAAGAAAAACCCAGTTTATATAGGATTAGGGAGAGGTTAGGAGGTTGGAGATCATCCCAATTTGGGAGATCTCCAATGGGGGAGACTCTAACTGCGTAGACACGCTTTCTGCCCAGGTTAGAGAAGTTGTTGAAACAGAAGCTAATTATGAAAATTTGGTTTTGGGACGAAATCGTCTGGACGTTCTGTTCCAGACGAATTCGTCAGATCTGGGATGATTTCGTCTAATCTGCGACGATATCGTCCAACGGTCAAAACAAATCCTAAAAATGGCACGAAAAATGAGGAAAGCGGGTAACAGGCGGTTAACGGGCAGTTTGAGGTTAAAATTTGAATTTTTATCTTTTACTAAGGTTTAACTGTGCCAATTTTAGGGTGCTACACATACTTCTCCAAATGAGCAATCAAAAAATCAAGAACTATGGTAGCGCACCTTCCTGATTAGAGGTCTAATTCAATTTAATTATCAATCAACCCATTAATTGCTAGGTTCAAAAGGTTGCACCCTTTACCTCGCATTCAATCAATTCACCAATCAATTGCTAGGTTCCAAAAGGTTGCGCCCTTTGCCTCACATTCAATCAATCCACACAAATCAATTGCCAATATTAAAAGGTTGTGCCCTTTGCCTCACTATCTCCAAACAAAAATAATCCAAATATGCCCATTTCCTTTGGTCATCTCAATTCCAAAAGGCTCTAAATACATCCATTTCCTTTGGTCATCTCAATTCCAAAATGCTCCAAATACGCCCATTTCCTTTGGTCATCTCAATTTCAAAAGGTTCCAAAGACACCAAATTACTTTGGTCAAACTTCAAAAGGCTCCAAAGAGGCCCCTTTCCTTTGGTCAATTTCAAAAAGCTCCAAATAATCTTATATCTTTGGTCAAATCAATCTAGTCATCTTGATCAAGTGACTCATTGCTTTCATCACTTTCTATCACCTCATCGACTTATCACTTGAGGGGGTAGTCATAATCAAAGTCAATAATCAAGCACTCAATCATGCTAATTACATTTATCCATAAATCATTGGCAAAAATAATCATACCCTTTTTTCTTGGGGCAGATAACAAGAAAAATTTAAACTAAATAGATATCTTGGTATTCTTGTGTTGGGATAGTGTACCAAGATCAAGCACTTTAATTTTGTTAGAAGCAATGACTCAAAGATGCATGCTCTTTCCATGATTGGGGCATCTAACATTGATCATATCAATGAACATCCTCAACCCTCAACTTGATTTTAGGTTATCTATTTTTGCTCTACGTTGTGCTTTCACACAACACATCCCAAAAATGGACATTTGTAGACACCTTAAACACGTAATTTTGATAAGACTACCTATATGGACACATTTTCAAGACATATAACCCACCTTGGTTATTCTCAAGGTTTAAAAATGGTTTTTACCACTCAAACAAGAGCAAATTACCTACATCTTGGGATGTCCTACCCAAGGATAGCCTCAAGATGTCACCCTACCCTGGAATGGCCAGCAATCATGGATGTCCTACCCTAGGATGATCATGCCTATAACAAACTTAGGCTCCTAAGCCAAAGAAAAATTAGTTACAGGACAACTAAGCATCAATTGTCAAGCGTAAGAAGGTTCTAGAATTGGTGTTTGGTCTTCCTAGATTCTAACCGTTTCTTGATTTCTTGGCTTCTCCTACAAGCCAATATTTCCATTTTGAAAATCTATAAGATAGTACCTTGCCTTCATAAAAAATCCTAGACATTTCATATACAAAGTACTACCAAAATATATAGCAATTAGATGATTATGAAGTGTTTTCGGTTTGTTTACTAGAGATATTATCCTCTCATAAGCAATGAAGTGTTTTTGAATTTCAGTCATGGAGCTCTCAATTGCAACAATGGATTCCCTTAGAGTTTAAATATCAAATTCAAAACTCTTTCATCATCAAACGACCTTATTTTACACTAATTTTCACAACTTAAACATGCTTCAAGAGCACAACCCTTAAACAATCAATTTTATAGATCAATCCCGATGTTTCCTGCATTGGTCACAAAGGAATTCCTCCACATTTTAGAGGTCACCTCACCCTGAGGTGGCCCGCAAGCACCGCTGCCCTACCCTAGAATGGTCAGCAGGCCAGACCACTCTATCTTAGAATGACCTCTCGATGACATCTACTTTTACTATTTTTCTTAGTTACAATAGATTTAACAACATTCTATTTCCTTTCTAACATAGTTTTATTTAGTTTTTTATGCATTTGTTACAGTATTTTAGCATCTCTTTTCAGTTTCTTTATCATGAAAAATGGCCTCATCATGAAAGGCTACACAAATGCTATTAACATATTTTGAGTGTTCTTATATATATATATATATATATTTGAGGTCTTGGTACGAGTTATTCAACATAAAGATTCATCAATATTTAACTCACCTTGCGGAGTCCACAAGAAACCCCTCCCCAAATCAATTTTGAGGATGGAAAGATTTTACGTGTTACACATACCATATATCTTGATTGTAAAATTGTATCAAATTGGTATCAAATCCCTCAAAGGGATATCATTGTAACCTCCTTTTCAAGGACATGATTCAATATTAATGATAAGGACACCATTTCTTTATTTCTTGTCTTTATCTTGATGGTTACATGATTTGTTATTTCAATTTGATTTCATATAATTGCATAGGTGTACAATTTTTGCATACTACAACTTGAGAAAATTTTTAGCAAAAAGTAGAGTATGGCATTGCTTGCAAGGATTGTTGTATGTGGGCAATTACTTTGACCCATAACGATCTCTTCAAATTATTCTTAGTCCTCTTAATCATCCTATTATAACTACTTGTGATAACCAAGTCATCAACATATATAATTATGATCACAATCTCATTTGTTGCTTGAGGTATAGGTTTATATCATAAATAATTGAAAATAATTCACACCACACAAGATGCTCATCGACCTTGATATACTAGGCTTTGGGATCCTTCCTAATACCATAGAGATATATGATGAGCTGTTATAACTTCTCATCTTAACTAGGTAATAGTCAATATACACTCTTATCTTTACCATGTACACTTTGTTTAGTCCTATGAGGAAAGTTCATTATATCCATTTGATGCAACCTCCAACCAAGCTAAGCTATTATTGTAGATATAATTCAAATGGTCTTGATTTTGGCTACACAAGTGTCTCCTCATAATCAATGCATTTCTTTTGTTCATAGCCCTTTATAATAACTCTTCCCTTGTACTTTTCAATGTTACCATCTATTTTATATTTGATCTTGAAAACCCATTTGCAAGTAGTGAATTTATTACCAAGTAGAAAATCAAAAAGCTTCCATATATTGTTCTTCATCAAGGCATGAGATTCAACATCCATGGCATTATTTCATAGTTTTATTGTAGGGATTCTTGAACCATTGAGGGTTTAAAATTATGCACCATAGTGCTCATATTGATTCTGCTACATTTTATCTATCCTAAAATTGATGTGTGTGAAACTTCACTCAACATTAAATTTGAATTTATACTAAGATACCATTTGGGTCAAATTTTGGTACTCAAAGAAGATGAATTTAGTGGATCAAGACTATCATCATAGTTGTTACCAACATCAAGATTAATATAAAAGGATCATTCATTGAGATAGGTGGATCGTTAGAAGGTGAGTTGGACTCACTCTCATCATAAAAAAATGACTTTGCCAATATACAATTTCTGAATGTCAATATCCATGAACTAATAAGCTTTCAACACATCACTACAACCAAGAAATATGGATCTCTTGGATTTTATTTTAACTTCATCCTTCTTTGTTTCAAATTATGCATGAATACTTTGCATTCAAAATCTTGAATTTATGAAACTAAAGGCTTGATCCCATTCCATGCTTATTTTGGATTGACACCATCCAATACTATTATGGGTGTGTGGTTTGATAAATAAATTATTGTGTATAAATTTTTGCTCAAAACACTTGCTTTAGATATGCATAAATCAACATACTTTACATTATCTTTTAAATAGTACAATTATACCTCTCTATTACACCATTCTATTAAGGTGTGCACGTAGATGTCAATTATTGCTTAGTATCATTCTCCTTCAAGAAAGTAGAAAAATCACTACAAGTGTACACCACCCTCAATTCGATTAAAGTATATAGATACTATGAACAAAGACTTACACATAATAGATTTAAACTCCTTGAAGAAGTGAAATACTTGATATTTGGATTATAAATAATAAAACTACATATAAAGAGTATGATCATCAGTAGAAAACCAAAAAGTACTTGTAACTAAATCTTAGATATATAAGGCCCTATAGATTTATGTACACCAAATCAATAAGATCAATCTCCCAATGACTACTAGATTCGAATGGGACTTAATGTTACTTTCTATCTAAGAAACTTGAACAAGCATCACTAAATTTATAGAGTGAAGATTGTACACCATAGCATGTTTATGAAATTCAATTAGGTAGATGAAATATAGGTGTTTATATTATCAATACCAAATGGTGACAACATCATCCATTTTTACCTCTAAAAATTGGTTGTTAAAAACAAAACCATAAATTGAAACATATTGTCATTTCCTAGAGCATGGAAAAAAATATGGAAACCCTAATTTATCTCTGTGAGACAAATATTCCTATATCATGTTCTATCAAATCTCAAATGATGGTCAAGGAGGAAATTTATAATGAGAAATTTATTTTTGATGCCAAGAATATAAATAACTTTGGTTTGGTGATAAATATGTATATCAAGATGTAAATAAATAGTATCCATACCTATTAAATGTAGATAGAATTATTTTTTAGAGTTACCTATTTATGGGGGAATGATATAGGAAAACAAACTATTCCTTCTAGCATGTCATGTATTTGGTAGCCCCTATGTTTACCTACAAAATTAGGTAGGTTAAGAAACTCAAGTGAATCCATCTAAGTTGATGTATCATGTATTTTGTGGCCCCTAAGTTGACATGCATATTTTATGGTAGCTCCTAAGTGCCTTGTTAGACTTTCCCTACTCATCAATAGTTATGGCAAATCTTGAATTTTATCTTCCAAATGGGAAAATTATTTCACTTTAGCAACTGACAATTTGGAAGGACTTTTAGAACATTAACTACCATGTTATTGTTGCAAGATTACTTCAAGAAAATAATTTCTTCAAAATAACAATAATTGATAGGTATGTACGAAATATTTAATAGAAAATAAGACTAGAAAATACAAGTACTCAATTTATAATTATTAAAAAGTTATGTAATCTATCAAGATAAAACTTGATAACTTACATTATTACAAGTAAATCTATCTTTGCTCTGGCTATATGAATTAGTTTTTAGTTATATTCTCCTCCAATAATATACATAAGTGTTATCTTTAACATCTGCTTCATACCCATCTTCAAGCTTTCTTTTAACACAACATGATCAACAATGTGTGTCAAAAAATCTTATATATGTTAAAATTTATGTAATCTAATATTGTTTAGGCCAAGGCCAAATGTGTGATGAGGTGCTTATGAGCATCATTTATGTAGCCTATGGGCATGTGATTATGTAAGCCTATGGGCATTCCTCATTTATGTAAATCCACACGCCCCTTTCATATTTCACCCTTAGGGGTATTGGTTAATTTATTTTTATGGATAATCTCCACTAAAAAGGGTAATTTATTATTATTATTATTATTATATTATGTCAGCCTAAAGGTTAACCTCAAGGTTAAGTTTATATCAACTTAAGATTAACCTCGCATTGGGGATTTGGTATTACTATAAATACCCTTCAATGGGGATCCATTTGTTATCAAAAGTGTGAATCATAATTTATTAGGGTTACCAAGGACACCTACCCTTTAATTTTTGCCATCTCTCTTTGTATGTGTTCCTTTTATTTCTTCTATGCTATCTTTAATTCGCTTGTACATATTTTTGGATATGATCTTTTTGAATAATCAACAATGTTCAAAATCCTTCAAATAACTTTCAACCATTCCATAACTTGTTCATTTGATCTTTAATGTCGGATCTTTAGGATTCAGGAGTTAGAGGTTGGGTCAAGTGGAATGATTTATGTAGTAAGTTTAAGCTGAAATCTTCTGACAAAGATGCTATTATGCAAATTCAATCTCTTCTTCCATCCGAGAAACATTTTAAATTAAATGGCAGGTTTTCGGGTCCCATATGGCGCGACTGGCGTTGGATTTTTCATGGTATTATTACTTCTTATAAATCTGGTAAAATTTATAGAGCTCTTTTGCCTAGGGTTTCCTTGCATATTGTGTTGAATAGGCGTTGAGGGATTGTTTGCCTTGAAAAGAAATGGAAAACGAGACTTGCCAAGATATGGAAGTGTTGGCATTTTTGCCACATTGTTTTTGTTGTTGTTGTTCATGCAAAATAACCAAGTTTGTGCAAAAGTGAAACTGTCGCGATATCGCGACATGTCGCATTTTCGTGACCTATCGCGTTTTCATGGCGTCCGTACCAGAAAAGAGCTAAGCACAGAAAATGTCGCGATATCGCGACATGTCGCATTTTCGTGACTTGTCACATTTTCGTGGCTCAAAATAGCCAAAGGCAGCAAGGAAGTTTCATTGTCGCGATATCGCGACATGTTGGAGTTTCGCGACTTGTTGCGGTGCGGGAGAACTCAAGTGAAAATTGTCGCGATTTCGCTACATGTCACGTTTTCGTGACTTGCAGTGGTCACAGAGCAGAGTAATGGAAAATGTCATGATATCACGACATACAGCAGCCAAGGGGAGCGCCAATGAAAAATGTCACGATATCACGATAGAAAAGCAAGAAAGGAGCAGATGGTACGGAATGGCGCGATATCGCGACATGTCACGTTTTCGTGGAAGGGCTGAAGGATAAACACAAGGCAGAGAAAGATGTCACGATTTCACGACATTTTTGAGGATGAAGCCAAGCAAGAGGAACTTGTCACGATATCGCGACAAGAAGCGACAACGACAGAGAAGGCAAGAAATTGTCACGATTTCGTGACATGTTTGACAGGAAGGGCAAAGCACAAAGAAATGTCACGATTTCGTGACATGTCACGTTTTCGTGAGGAGGAAGCAAAGAAGCAGCCAGATTGTATGAAATGTCACGATTTCATGACTTGTTGAAGATGAAAGGACAAAATGGAGAAAACGTCACGATATCGCGACATGTCACATTTTCGTGACTTGTCACGTTTTCAGGAACCAAGACTAACAAGTACAAGGCAGAAAGAAATTGTCGCGATATCGCGACATGTCACGTTTTCACGATGAAGGAGCCAGAAGGACAATGCCAAGTACGAAATGTCATGATTTCGTGACATGTCCCATTTTCGCTACTTGCAAGAAGATGAAGGCCAAGGAAGAGAAAGATGTCACGATTTCATGACATGTTGCAGTTTCACGGGTATACAGAAGAAAAGGACACAGAAGGAAGAAGATGTCACGATGTCACGATTTCGTGACATGGTGAGTTTTCACGACTTGGAGCAGCGAACAAAGCCAGACAAAGGAGAATGTCATGATTTCGTGACATGTCATGAAGACAAAGCTAAACGAAGAGAAGACGTCATGATATCGTGACATGTCACATTTTCATGACTGGTGGCAGAAACAGGAAGCAGTAAGGTAAAAGTGTCACGATTTCGTGACATGTCGCATTTTCGTGACCTGTCTCATTTTCGCGATAGAAGCAAAACAAAGGCCCGATATAGTTCTGTCTGCATTTTTCTTCAAAATTGCATAGGAGAACGTGAGGAGAAGATAAGATCAAACAACGTAATGTTTTAAAAGCTCTCCAATGGATTTTGAGATCGTGGTCAAAGAGGCTCCAAGATTAAATGTTGCTGATTACCGATGTGCGCTAGATGGAAGAACTTGAGGCAGTTTTTGATGCCACCAAAATTAAAGACGCCTCCAGTATTAAAAGCTCTTGTTCGTGATCTCCTAACAACTTTCGGCTTGCTCCAAAAACAGCCATTTAATGTGTGATTTCTCCGAGGCAGATTAAGGGGGCTTGTTTCTCTTTTCAAGTGCCTATTTTGTGGACCTCTTCTTCAAAATCTGTTTTATGTATTAAATGTTGTAATTCGAAAGGAAGAGGAAGCACCTCTATAAATACCAATGTAAAATCTCAAGCAAAAGGAGGAAGACCTTTTTGCAAAAATTGAAGCAGAGATCCTAGATGCATTTTGCTCTATTCTTAGTGTCTTCTGGAGTTGGTGATCCAAATTGTTGTCCATGTTTTGCTTTCTGTCTGAGTCACTTATGTTAGTCCAGTGTTAATATAAGTTAAATTCTGTTGTTCTGGATTTGGTTGTATTTGCATTTGAACGTTTGGAGTACAATTGGAAGCGAACTTACGGCTAATGCTTGATCCAGTTTCTGTATATGCATTCTAAGAGTCAGTTGTTGCTTAGCTTCAGGATTTTGTTGAGATTATTTGCTATCTGAGGTTGTTCCCCATTAACTATCGACTTCGGCCATATTTACATCTCTTTCTGTTATTTCCCATTTCTTTTCGCATTTTCCCATTTCTTTCCTGCATCCTTATCTCGAAACCAGTTTAGATTAGTTTGGGAGCCAGCCCTCTCTAGAGATTGGCCCGGGAGACTTCTCTTTCTCTCGGCCTTTCAATGTTGGCCAAGTCTAGGGCGCGTACACGTACAAAATCCTTTCCTGTGGCAGATTTGTGACCAACAGTTTTTGGCATGCTCGATGGGATAGACTGTTTCTGTCTCAGAAAGATCCATAATCGGTGGGACAAGCTGTTCCATTTTTTGACACCCAGAGGAATCAAGATTTTGATGAACTGTCTTGACCTCAAAAGCGGCGATTGTAAGTTCATCTGGTGACTCTGCTGAAGGTGACTGTATAGTACCTAGAAATTTCTAATCCTGAAGCTGGTGAAAATCTTTGCTTCATGATCATGAGATCAAGTGCCAAAGAATCGAAAGATCCAGTCGAATTCTTCGAGATTGATGTTCAAAACTGGAGGGAGCGCTCAAGATTGGTAAGTCCTATGAACCCATCATTTGTTATTTCTTCGTAGGCAGCGAATCAGTTTGTGCCATCTCCGACTCCTCCCAGTACTGCTACGAGCTTGCTACATCCAGATCCAGTAGTCCAAATGGCCCAACATCCTCCACCATAGGGAGTTCCTGCTTGGAACGATTCGGGAGCGTTGGACCTGCCTTTTCAAAATCTAGTTCCTACTGCAGCAATAAAAGCCTTGCCTACATATGATGGGACTGGAAAGACAATGTACGAGCATGTGTCAGATGTGGCAACCTTGGCTTCAATTCACAATATCATAGATGAAGATGTCATGATCAAATTGCTCGTCCTGTCACTCCGAGGTAAGTTGTTGTGCTGGTATAGATCCTTGTCTCCCAACTCCATAACTTCATGGGATCAATTAGCAAGAGATGTTAATCCAAGGGTTCAATGAGCAAGCGGACCCATTTTCTTTAGTGCATCAATTTAATAATATCAAGAGGCATCCTCAAGAGGAGATAGTGGATTTCAATGTTAGGTTTGCCCGAACTTGGCAGAGAGTTCCTGAGGGTCTTCGCCCTACTCATGAACAAGCAACATTGTACTTTCTTAGGGCTTTCCATTCAGATATTGGTATGAATATTAGGATGTCCGGTGTTCAAACCTTTCCTACACTATATGCCCAGGCACAAAAGGCTGAGGCCGATCTGATTGCCATTGGGAAATTGCCTCTAAAGATGACTATGCCTATTTTTCTCGAGCTTCCACAATACCAGCATACAGGTGCAGTCTCCACATCTTACACTGCTCCATCCATGTACCCTTTATCTTCATGGAATCCTCCTATACCTTCAGTACCTATGATTCCCATTCCATAGATAACCTCTCCACTTCCAACTCCTGCATTACCTTCTCCACCAGTTCCATTACCTCTACCTGCACCACCTGTGTCCTCAAGCCCAGATCCTCAATTGGCTATTTTGCAAGAAATTCAGTCGGCCATGAGAGCTCTCACTAACAAGGTGACATCTATGGAGCGGAGAGAGGTGGAGAGGAACTCTCAGCCATGAAGATTTTTTTCGGCGGTAACTAGAGAGCAAGTTGCTCCTAGCAAGGCTATAGAGAAAGTACCTGAGAGGAACTCAGCGATCCTGGTAAGTGAAGAGGTTGGCCCTTCTAAAGTTTCACATGAGCCTTCTTACTGGTGTTCTTCCTGCAATGATCCACATGATGAGTCCACTTGCATGGTCCACCAAAATTATTTGCAAGTTCTTGCGGGAAGCCGTGTAAACATGATTCAAGAGGTGGATCTTAATTCCGTGAAGTCTCTTGAGGAACACATAGCAGTCTTGACATGCAGTGACAAGAAACCAATGTTGGTAGATCCGGCTAAGATGGAGCCATTGAAAGTGCCTCCTGTACAAGCAACAAAGTAGCAAATACCTGCAAAGATTCATGATCCTCCAGCTCCACAACAACCACCTATTTTGTCGAAGGATCCACTTCCACCACAAGCAAAAGAGAAGGAACAAGCTTCTGTCTCTCAGCCGCAAGCGAAAACAAAGGAACAAGCTAGAGAGACATTGCGGTATCCATCATTGACTAAATGACAATGAGTGGAGGCCACCCAACAATATAAAAGCAAATTTGAATCTGCCAGTGGAGGGAAAGAGCAGATCTCGATGGAGTACAACATTGTTGAAGAACTCAAATGGATACCAGCTAAAGTAAGTCTGTATGACACCTTGCAGCTACTTGGACAGGTAAATCTCTTACAGGAATCCCTGAAAACCATACAAAGTAAGGGGAAGGCTCCAGCCCAGGTAGTTATGTCTCAAACTCTGACCTCTTCAGTCACTGGAAAAAATAGACCACCCCCATTTTATTTGTCACTCAGGATGGAGGGTTGGATTGTGCACAACTGTATGATTGATTCTGGTGTTGCGACAACTGTCATGCCAAAGGCAGTTTGTGAAGTCATGGGTATGGAGTATACAAGAAGTAGCCCTGGTGTCTTGCAGTTGGATGGGACTCCCATGAAAATAGTGGGTGTAATCAAGGATGTTCCTATTGCTCTACATAGTATGCCTCAAATTACAGTAATTCAGGAGGTAGTTGTGGTTGATTTGGAACCATATTTCAGTATGTGTTTGTCGAGAGAATTCACTGCCAAGCTGGGAGGTTACCTTTCTCTGGATTATTCTCACTTGGAGATTCCTTTCAAAGGAAGAAGAGTCCGTATTGACAATCAGAAGCCTTCTACTTTTCATATAGAGAATATGGAAGAGGAAGAAAAGTCCAAACATTCTGTCAACATGATAACTGAAGAATTGGACAATCCTGATTTGATGGATGAAGTCTTGGATGAGCTTTGCTTGGAGGATGAGTTTTCAATGCTCAATTTTAATGCCATGATGGAAACTGAGATTGGTTGTTACTCCATTACAAATCTTGAAGGGGTTGAAGTAGAGTTACCTCCTGATCAAGTTGGTCAAGACTCTGTGCAAGATCAGCTCTATTTCGATGGAGCACGATACAAAAATGGCGCTGGCACTAGGATTGTTCTAGTATTACCTTATGGAATTCAATGATCTTCTTCATACCAGTTGACCTGGAGCTGCACAACTAATACAATAGAATATGAGGCTTTATGCCTAGGTCTCAAGAAGGCTGAGATACTTGGAGCACGATAGTTGCAAATCTTTGGTGACACCGAGCTGATTATCAATCAGGAGACCAATGAGTGTCTGTTCAAGGTCTGGGATCTAGGAGATCATAGAGCCATGTTCTGGTATGTGTCTCTCCCGAGAGTTCACAGCTAAATTCGGGGGTTACCGTGTACATAGTAAAAAAAAGAAAAAAAAAAAAATTAACTTCGGCTCCTTTTGCACGCGAGCCCGCAGGTATGTTTATTTCTTTTTCTTTTTCTTTTCCTTCCCAGCAGTTAGTGGCTTTCCTCTACTTCTTTCTTCCACTTCCTTACTTCATTCCCTTCCTCTCCTACTCCTTCTTCTTCTGCAAATAATCAAGCCACTACTGTTGTTTCTACTCCCCTCTCTGATGTTCCCATTTCTTCTTCCCCTTTCTTCTAATTCTTTGTCTTTTAAGCACTTTTTCCATAGTTCCCACCACCTTCTCCATTCCATCCACTTCCATTTCATTATCTATTTTCATCAAAACCTAGTTGGTAGCACAGTAGCACCCTCTTCAGTTGTTGTATCTACCACTTCTACTCCTCCATTTTCCACCATTCCATCATTCCCCATTCCCGTTCCACGGCCTGCGCATCCGCTGGTCATCATTCCATTCATTTCCATTTTTGCAACTCAGGTGCTTTTCACTACCGCCATGGAGATCCTTGCACAACACCTGGTGATTACCCAGCTCAACCGAGCTAGGCAAAATGCAGTCGTTCAAGAAATAAAGGAAGTTCTACTATTCTACAAATTTCTGTTGAAGATCCTATTTTGAGTGTCGAGTGCCAGCAAGAGCTTGTTGCAGCAGTCCATAGAGACGTCCAACATCAACCAGCATTCACTTCTTCTGCCCCTCCAGCTTCTTGACTCTATTGCCCAATGGATAAAGGCCTGAGATTCATGCATACAACAGAACTATATACCCCACGAGCCGCCAAGAATGTTGGCATTTTTGCCACATTGTTTTTGTTGTTACTAATCATGCAAAATAACCAAGTTTGTGCAAAAGTGAAACTATCACGATATCGCGACATGTCGCATTTTTGCGACCTGTCACGTTTTCATGGCGTCCATACCAGAAAAGAGCTAAGTACAGAAAATGTCGCGATATCGTGACATGTCGCATTTTCATGACCTATCACATTTTTGTGGCTCAAAACAGCCAAAGGAAGCAAGGAAGTTTCATTGTCGCGATATCGCGACATGTTGGAGTTTCACGACTTGTTGCGGTGAGGGAGAACTCAAGTGAAAATTGTCATGATTTCGCTACATGTCACGTTTTCATGACTTGCAGTGGTCACAGAGCAGAGTAATGGAAAATGTCGTGATATCGCGATAGAAAAGCAAGAAAGGAGCAGATGGTATGGAATGGCACGATATCGTGACATGTCACGTTTTCACGGAAGGGTTGAAGGATAAACACAAGGTGGAGAAAGATGTCATGATTTCATGACATTTTTGAGGATGAAGCCAAGTAGGAGGAACTTGTCATGATATCACGACAGGAAGCGGCAACGAAGGAGAAGGCAAGAAATTGTCACGATTTCGTGACATGTTGACAGGAAGGGCAAAGTGCGGAGAATTGTCATGATTTGTGACATGTCGTTTTCAGAGGAGGAAGTAGGAAGGCAGAATTGAGAGAATGTCATGATTTCATGACATTGTTGAAGATGAAAGGACAAAATGGAGAAAACGTCACGATATCACGACATGTCACATTTTCGTGACCTGTCACGTTTTTGCGGAACCAAGATGACAAGTACAAGGCAAAAAGAAATTGTCGCGATATCGCGACATGTCACGTTTTCACGATGAAGGAGCCAGAAGGACAATGCCAAGTACGAAATGTCACGATTTCGTGACATGTCCCATTTTTGCTACTTGCAAGAAGATGAAGGCCAAGGAAGAGAAAGATGTCACGATTTCGTGACATGTTGCAGTTTCACGGGTATACAGAAGAAAAGGACACAGAAGGAAGAAGATGTCACGATTTCGTGACATGGTGAGTTTTCACGACTTGGAGCAGCGAACAAAGCCAGACAAAGGAGAATGTCACGATTTCGTGACATGTCATGAAGACAAAGCTAAACTAAGAGAAGACGTCGCGATATCGTGACATGTCGCATTTTCATGACTGGTGGCAGAAACAGGAAGCAGTAAGGTAAAAGTGTCACGATTTCGTGACATGTCGCATTTTCGTGACCTGTCTCATTTTCACGACAGAAGCAACAACAAAGGCCCGATACAGTTCTGTCCGCATTTTTCTTCAAAATTGCATAGGAGAACGTGAGGAGAAGATAAGGATCAAATGCAGTAATGTTTTAAAAGCTCTCCAACGGATTTTGAGATCGTGGTCAAAGAGGCGCCAAGATTAAATGTTGCTGATTACCGATGTGCGCTAGATGGAAGAACTTGAGGCAGTTTTCGATGCCACCAAAATTAAAGACGCCTCCAGTATTAAAAGCTCTTGTTCGTGATCTCCTAACAACTTCCGGCTTGCTCCAAAAATAGCCATTTAATGTGTGATTTCTTCGAGGCAGATTAAGGGGGCTTGTTTCTCTTTTCAAGTGCCTATTTTGTGGACCTCTTCTTCGAAATCTGTTTTATGTATTAAATGTTGTAATTCGAAAGGAAGAGGGAAGGCCTCTATAAATACCAATGTAAAATCTCAAGCAAAAGGAGGAAGACCTTTTTGCAGAAATTGAAGCAGAGATCCTAGATGCATTTTGCTCTATTCTTAGTGTCTTCTGGAGTTGGTGATCCAAATTGTTGTCCATGTTTTGCTTTCTGTCTGAGTCACTTCTGTTAGTCCAGTGTTAATATAAGTTAAATTCTGCTGTTCTGGATTTGGCTGTATTTGCATTTGAACGTTTGGAGTACAATTGGAAGCGAACTTACGGCTAATGCTTGATCCAGTTTTTGTATATGCATTCTAAGAGTCAGTTGTTGTTTAGCTTCAGGATTTTGTTGAGATTATTGGCTATCTGAGGTTGTTCCCCATTAACTATCGGCTTCGGCCATATTTACATCTCTTTCTGTTATTTCCCATTTCTTTCCGCATTTTCCCATTTCTTTCCTGCATCCTTATCTCGAAACCAGTTTAGATTAGTTTGGGAGCCAGCCCTCTCTGGAGATTGGCCCGGGAGACTTCTCTTTCTCTCGGCCTTTCAATGTTGGCCAAGTCTAGGGCGCGTACACGTACAAAATCCTTTCCTGTGGCAGATTTGTGACCAACAGGAAGTTCAAGATAGCTCCTCAACTCAAAGTCTTCTTATGGTTATTAATTTTTTAGGGTATTCACTATAAAGCTAGATTGGCAAAATGGATAAGGATTTCATATCAATGCAGTAGCTGTGGAAGGAAGGAAACTATCAAACATATCTTTTGGGATTGCAAAAATTCAAAGAAAGTTTGGAAGAACCTCAAGTGGACATATTTCCCTATTCTCGTGGATCAATTTAGCTGGAAAATGGTTTTTTTTGGTGATAATTTTGGTTGTCCTCGGCATCTATTGGGTGTGCAGACTACCATTAGAGTAGCAACTATGTATGCTATATGGAGGACCAGGTGCAGTTTGGTCTTCAAGGATGAAGCACTCGGTGCTTCGGAGATTGCTTCGAGGGTTGTTATTGATATTCAGGATTAATGCAGAGCGTTTAAGAGGTTTATAATGAAAGATATTAGAGATTGTTCAACTCAAGACAAATTTGATTGTTGGATGTCCTTGAGTAGGTTTTTGTAGTCTTTGCATCTGCGATGTATTATGAATTCTTTTTAGTATTATAAGTAGTATTTATTCAAAATAAATAAAAATAAAAATAATGCTCTTTTAAGCAAAGCTAGTAGAAAAAAGCTTTCAAAATTATCAAAATGATATCAACTTGCTAAGGGAATATGGAAAATGGTATCTGACATCCATGAATATTGTGTGCTTGTTAACACTTTTTTTACAAACATTACATGCTTGTTCTCAAAATTGGCCTAAGAACAATCTCTTCAATTGCAGTCCTCTATGCTTTTAAATCAATTTTTCTCACGAGATCACTTGCGCTAATGATAGCTTGATATAAATATAATAACATGTACTCATTCATGCAGTCCTTCAACTCTCCTCTTTATGCATTTGTTTAACCTTTGTAGGAACTTAAATGCTTCAATGAATTATAACATATTTTTCTAATCTTTCTTTTGTAACATTTATTAACATGAATTTTACAAATAATAACTTTCGCAAACTAACATTCTCTACTTATATATAAAAAATAGCATTCACACTATTCTCTCAATCACAACAAATATAACAACAATGCTACACGCACCCAATTAGTATTGATATAATCAACAATGTTTAACATCCTTCACATAACTTTCAACTATTCCATCACAACAATCTCTTCAAAATATTACAATTTGTTTGGATGTTTCCTGTGCAAATATGTCTTGTTGGTTAACATGGATTCTTATGCCTCTTTCCATAAATACTATTGTCATATAATGACGCATAATTATTTGCGATTCAACATGTCCACTCTACTTAGAAATGATGTCTTCAACAAATAAAATGCCTCACTACCAAATATGCCAAGCATTTACTTTTTGAAAAATATTCCTTGATTTCTAGAATGGAAAAGATATTAAAAAAAAGTGTACATTCTATCAATTTTGTTTCAAGTAAATGAGAAATTTATATTGAACATGAAATATTTTAAAAGAGAGGATTTAAAAAATGTAGTTACAATATTAAAATTTATAAAATAAGTTGGCATATAGTTTATCAATTAATAGAATAATGTTGTCCACAGATGGGCGACGTCCAAATGGAAGGTCTCCGGGCATATTCAACTGGTTGCCCTTACCAAGGGATTCTTCATCATCAAACTAAATAACAGCGATGACGTCGAAAAGATCCTATCGGGCGAGCCCTGGTTTTTGGGACACAAAAGCCTCTTCCTCAGGCGATACAAAGCTGACTTCCACCCCAGCACCCAAAGCATCAACTTCGCCTCGATCTGGGTCTGGCTCCCAGACCTTCCCTTTCACTTGTGGCATGAAGAAGTCCTAAGACTTATTGCTCAGTCGGTCGGGGACCTGGTGGCCTTCGACCCCGCTACCAAGGCAAGATCTCGAATGGTGCATGCTAGATTTTGCGTCAATGCAAATCTTGAATCCGAACTTCCCTCTTCTGTGACCATCTCTTTTGGGTCCTTATTTTGGCGTCAATCCCTGATATACGAAAATAAACTTGCTTTCTGCCCCCTCTACTGCACTCAGGGCCACCTCTCCCACCAATGCCCTACATCCAAAAAGGCTTATGGCTCTCTCCCCAAACTCCCTTCCCGACCAGGTCAGGCCTTGTCCCGAGGGCCACCTCGCGATGGCCTCAGATCCTAGGCCTAGACCACCAAGGAGGCCTCCCCTCCTATCCCAAAGGATTCCCAAGTGGGCCCTGGCCTCGAGGATGGTCTTCCCCAGGTTTCCCCTTCCGTTACTCCCTCCACTGGGTCATCTTTCGAGGCCCTGCTCCTAGGTTCTCCCTCTCCGTTTGATGTGAATCCCTCCTCGCAAGCCCCTACTGATGCCCCCCCAGGTCTACGAGCTACCTGGGCCCCTTTCCTCGTCGGCTCCCACCTTCTCGTCTTCCTCTATCGGGGTTCACTCCTACCCCCCCACCCCAGCTATCCCCCCTTGACCCCCTCCCAACCCTCCCGATGGTCTCTGATAGGATTCCCCCCTTGGAGTGCATATATGAGAGGTCAGACGAAGAGGTTGAAGGCAGTTCTCCATCCGGGCCCGATGAAGTCAGCCCCAAGATGACCTGAAGCAAGACTTTTGCCACAGACTTTGGCAGCAAACTCAAGGGAGGCCGACCCAACCTGGGCAACCAGCGAACAAGGATCACTGAAGAAGACATAGCCAATGGCTCCCAAGCAACTCTTTCTGACTTTATCACGAGCTTCTCCAAGATAGACACCCTCAGACCCAAACCCCCCATCCAGGTTGGGAAGAGGGGCAAGCGACCCCACAAGGGTGTCAAATGAAGCTCATCTCCTGGAATGTCATGGGGCTCAATGGTGCCCCCAAGAAAAGGATCCTCGGCCAACCCCGTAGGGATCATCGCCCGTCCTTCCTCCTCCAAGAAACCAAAATAAATGACGATGTTGCCTAGTGAGTAGCCCAAGCTACCTAGCGCAACTGCGAGTCCCTGTCTACCCCTATGGCTTGCTCTGTCAAGGGTCTACTATGCATGTGGGATCCCTGATCTTACGAGGGGAGGATCATATCATCTTCTCCTAGAATAATCAACATTCTGATCCATTGCGTGAATTCAAGGCGCTCGTGGATTTTGTCCAACGTCTATGCCCCTAACAGCCCTATTGAGAAAGCGAACTTATGGAAGGAAATCAGCTCAATGAGAGAGGCCTTTGCCCCCTTCCCTGGATCCTGGCAGGGGACTTCAACAGTCCCCTATTCCTTTCTGACAAAAGTGGGGGCTCAGCGGCTCTGGGCAAAAGCATGGAGGACTTTTGCGCCTTTATCGTCCACAATGAGCTCATGGACGTCATCCTGAAAGGAGCCAGGTTCACCTGGTCAAACAAAAGAGTGGGAGCAAGTCATATCCATGTCATATTGGATATAGTGTTCCTGTCCAAGGAAGCCCTTCCCTTGTTTGCTGACGCAACCTTGCTGGCCCTCCCTAAAATAGGGTCTGACCACAACCCCCTCCTCCTCAAAACCGATCATCGCTCCTCCCCCAAGCGACCCTTCCGGTTTGAGTCCATGTGGCTGCATCATCCCAACTTCAGGGCCCAGATAGGTCATTGGTGGGCTCCCCCAGTCCTTGGGCGCCCTGCTAAACAAATCTACCATAAGTTGAGATGCCTCAAAGAGAAACTCAAGGTATGGAATAGAGAGGTGTTCAGTAACATCTTCGAAAACAAAGTAGCAGTTAAGGAAAAACTCGAGGACCTTGAGCTCAGACTTTAGACATGCTCCTAAGACCCGGGGATTAGGTAAGTGGAACGCCTAGCCCTCAGCAAGTATTATAACATCTTGGCCAGGGAAGAAACATTTTGGAGGTAGAAGTCGAGAGCCCTGTGGCTCCAATATGGTGATGCTAACACGAAGTTCTTTCACACGTCGACTCTCAAAAATAGGGGCTCTAACAGAATTTTTGAGTTGGTGGGTAGGGATGGTAGAATTATCAAGGAAGAAGAGGACATTCGAACTGAAACCACCAACTTATTCTAGGAGCTCCTTAGCGACAGCCCCCCCATGTCCCTAGAAGTGATAGACTCCCTTTTGGAACATATCCCTAATTCAGTCTCGGCCATGGCAAACGAGATGCTTGTGCAACCCCTGTTTGACTCTGAAATCCATGCTGCCACCTTTTTCATGAAGGTTGAGATGGCCCCAGGCCCATATGGGTTGCCCCCCCGTTTCTTCCAATCCTTTTGGGACATCATTAGGCAAGAAGTGTGTGCTGCCATCCGAGACCTCCAGACTACCAGCTCCATCCCTAGAGGTATTAACTCCACCTTCATTGCCTTGATCCCCAAGACCCAGGCAGCCAGATCCCTATCAGATTTTTGCCCCATTAGCTTGTGCAATGTCATGTACAAAATCCTAACTAAATCCATGGCCTCCCGCCTCAAGGATATCCTTCCCTTGATCATTGCCCCCTGCCAGGGAAGTTCGATCAAAGGTAGTGATCACAGATGGAGTTATTATCATGCACGAGGCCATCCACTCGGCCTTCCTTTCCAAAAAGGCCTCATTTTTGCTTAAGCTAGATATGAACAAGGCCTTTGACAGAGTCGAATAGGAGTTCCTTTCCAAGGTCCTCCTTAAGTTCGAGTTCCACCCCTCCTGGGTCAGGATCATTAGCAACTGCGTGTCCTCCCTCTGGTTATCTATCCTCATCAATGGATCCCCTGTCAGGTTCTTCCCAGCTCTAGAGGCCTTCGACAAGGCGACCCCCTATCCTCGATCCTCTTCATTATCCTGGCTGAGGCCCTAGGATGTACCATCTCGAGTGTTGTTTCCTGCAGACTCATTTCGGGGATCAAGCCTGTGTCAGGCCTACCCCCTGTGTCCCATCAGCAGTTCGTAGATGACACCATCCTCGCCACCTCAGCTTTGATCCCCCAAGCCAAGGCCCTTAAGAAAATATTGACCCTATACGAGGAGGCGACTGGGCAAAAAATTAACCTCCAAAAAAACAAGATATTCTTCATCCATACACCCTTGGCTAGGCAAATCAAAATTGGGTGAATTATGGGCTGTACCCACGGTTCCCTTCCCTCCTCTTACCTTGGGCTTCCCCTATTTACAGGTGCATCCTCCAAGGCCTTGTGGGGCGGGATGATAGAGTGGATTTAGAGGAAGTTGGCCCCCTGGAAAGGCCACCTCCTCTCACAGGCTGGCAGAGCCACACTCTTGACGACGGTCCTTCAAAGCATTCTGATATATTTCATGTCAGTCTTCAGAATCTTAGCATCCATTGCAGCCCACATCGAATAAATTCAGAAACGCTTTCTCTGGTCGGGTAGCGAAGATAAGAAGAGGATTCTCCTGGTCTCCTGGCCCCTGGTCTGCCACCCCAAAGGCGAGGGAGGGATCAATCTCATGCGGGTGACCCTCATGAACAAGGCCCTCTTGGCCAAGCACGCCTAGAAGGTGTTCACCAACGCCCCTAATAAGTGGGTCAGCATCGTGCATAGGAAATACTGCCATCATCACCCTTTCCTTAGTGAATCCCAGCCCCATGATGGATCAGCCTTCTGGAAGTCCCTGATCTACACCAAAGACATTATTCAAAAAGGGGCCAGATGTATCCTTGGGGACGGAGCCAAGATCAATTTCTAGGAAGACAGATGGATCCTAGATGAGGCCCTGACTGCTGAAAGAGATCTCCTCGTCCTCAAACCAGGGTTGGCAGACAGAGGGCCTAGAGTTTTAGCCTATATTTTCCAGAACCAAGGGTGGGTTACTTGGAAACCCATCTTGAACCCTAGGCACCCGCTTCAAGCCTTCAGGCTTCAGCGCCTCCTCAAGGTGACTGTTATTCCATCCTCTAGAGGTGATGACAGATGTGTCTAGCATGGCACTCCCAATGGTGTCTTTTCTGTCAAATCTGCCTACAACCTTCAAAGAGTCCCTAACGAGGCCCCCTTTCCAGCCTGGCAGGTGTGGGCCAAGAAGCTGATCCCCAAAATTGGCCACTTCGTCTGGACGGCCATCCAAAACAAGATCTTGACTATTGAGAACCTGATCAGGAAGGGCTTCTAGATCCTGAACATATGCTTCCTCTACTGTGTTTCCTGGGAGTCCACTAATCACCTCTTTATCAGATGTCCCTTCTCTTCTGAAGTCCTAGGCCTCATCCTTTCTCAATTCTCTATTCAGTGGTTGGCCCCCAACTCCATCTCTAACCTCTTGTCTCAGTGGCCCAACCCCTTCGCCCATCCTTTCATCTACTTCCTTTGGGACTCCTACCTTCCCCATCTGCTTTGGAAACTCTATCTTGAGCGCAATAGTAGAGCCTTCTCCTCCCCGGCCCGTTCCCCCCAGTGGATAGCGACCAAGGTGGTGTCCTTCACCCTCGAGAATTCTCGTTCCATACCCTTGACTGAGGCACCCTAAAAACTGGGCGAGGCCACCCTCCTATCATCCTTCGAAGTTCAGCTTCCCCCCGGTACCCCCCATCCCCTCCCGGTGTTCTATGACAAGGTGGATTGCCCCCTCGGATGGGTCAAGCTTAATTTTGACAGAGCTTCTAAAGGAAATCCTGGGCCCTCTGGAGTGGGTGGGGTCATCAAAGACTGTCATGGGGCCTTGATCATGGCGTACATTGCACCACTTGGCATCCAAACTAATAACTTCGTCAAAGCAGCAGCTCTCCTCAGCGGGTTGACTACCCTCAGGGAGTCCATCTCAAAAGTCATCATCGAGGGCGATTCCCAAGTTATTATCAAAGCCGCCCACAACCCGAGAAACTACTCTTGGCGCATTCACAACTCCATCCAGGAAAGCCTCACCATTCTCCAAGGACTCCCCGACCATGCCTTTCGGCATGTGTACAGAGAAGGCAACAGGGCTGCCGATTTCATGGCAAATCAAGCCATCTCAACTGAAGACTCCATCTCCTAGACCACAAACTTCCCTAAAGCTCTGGTCCAAATAGCTTCGCAAGACTACCCTAGCATCGATGAAGGCCCTGGTGCTTAGCCCGCCCCGAGTCGAGGCCCCGAAGTCTCTCTATAGCGCCCCTTAGTGGCCACGGGAATTTCCTGTCTACTCCGCCACATCGACTGGCCCTCGTCCTTTTCTTGCTTGTGAGGCGGGCATCAAGATCCCCCTCGTGGTGCCAAGTGTCATCGACCACGTCAGACGTTCAGGTCATCTTGGCCTGGGTTTGTGAAGCTTCACTAGTAGATTTGGCAGGTCCAAGTCAGAGTGTGCATTGGCCCATTTCGACCTTCCCACCTTGGAATTCGTGCCATCAGATTCCCATGATGCGTCAGTTTGCCCGTGGATCTATCCCTTGAGGTCCCCTCAAGTTGATCCCCCGCTCAAATTTTGCCATCTAGAGTGCTAGCATTGGCCCTTCTCCCCTGCCCTGCATGGTAGCCGTCAGTCGCGCCCCCTCAGCCCCTCCCACCTCGCATCGCCCCTGCCCCTAACGCTCCTTCCCGATGTCGGTGGCCCTTCTCCTCCTCCGCACCCCCCTGCAAGTTTTTAAACCTATCATGCGTAGAGCTCTCCCGCATTATTGTCTGCTTCCCCCTCCCCCTGTCCCAACGTCTCTAGTCAGGTCATCCTTGTTTCCCCTGCCCCTGGGCTGTCAGGTCGCTCCTCATGGCTGCCAAAGCCGTCTTCCTCAAGCCTTCCTCGCTTGAATTGAGCGAGTCGGCCAGACTTTTTTCCAATGCCAAGAAGTATACCCCTTTCTTCAACAAATTCGCAGGGGCCGATGAAGAGATTACCCAGATTTTTCTGGATACCTGGCATGATGGTGAGGTTCAAGTGAAGGGTATCCATTTCAAAGTGACCAAAGAGTTTCTGACGAAGATTACAGGCCTGCATCATGAGGAGAAGGGCAGAGTCGTCAGACGGGATAAGCACAATTGGGAGGAGGAGTTATCCTGCTTCCCGGAGCAACAGTGGGATAAGGCAAATCTTTTCCACACTAGTCTCTCGATGCAGTACATCACATGCGATGATTTGGACTAGCAGTTGTTCTTTTTCCACCTCAGCTACTTCAACCACCTCCATGGAGCCACGTTGGTCAGCACACATCGGTTCCTTCTGTACTCCTTGAGTCTTTCCATCGATCGAGCTCGCAGGAGCCACTCTCAACCCTCTCACCAAGGCCTTATGGTTGTCCTGTACAAGCATGCCCTAGCTAACCAGCCGTAGCTCCACTACATCCCTCCCCTGTCCACTGTCCCCCCCTGAAGCGGCTCGCTCCCCTGGTGCTTCTCCTACAACCTCTAAATCCAAGGAGTCCCTCTCCCCCGAAGGCTCCCCTTCCCCGAAGCGGCGCAGGCCCACCTGAAAGTGTCGAACTCCGGCCTAGGGCCCAGATGGGGCCCCACCTCCTAGCACTAGTCGTAAAGGCTCGCCCCTAGGCAGCAGCAGAGCTGCTAGCAGCACCAAAAAGGCCAAGGCAGAGGCTTTGGAGCCCATCGAAGTCAGCTCTGACTCTGGCAGCAGGCTACAGAACTTGGCAATCAGGGCCCTTCTTGACACTACCATTGGCTCCCTGACCCCGTCCGCCAAAGTGGCTTCCTTAGTAGCCAACGCCCTGGCCGAACTCCGACGCAGGCTGGTGATGACCCTGATAGGGAGTGAAGCTGATCTGACAGGGGGGCCCCGGCTAGGCCAGGCCCGATTGCAGGACCTCTCGGAGTGACGACGTCCAATTTTTATGATCTTGGTGTTTGTTGTTTTACGGCTTTTTCTTGTTTTAGTGGCCACAGGCCAAATTTTGTTGTTTTGTTTCTTAGTTGATCTGATTTTGTAGGCACCAGGGCCCTGGGCCCCAGACCGTTGCCTAAGGTTTTTTATCTTAATTTCAGCCTCGACTGTCTATGTAACTAAGGTTTTGGGATCCTTTTTTAAAAAACCCGCTGTAAATATATTGATACTTATCAAAAAAAAATTAATAGAATAATAGTTATATACATGAAAGAGAGAAGTAAATCTATTAAAACAAATTTATTTAATTTAGCAAAATTATATAACTCAACCTTAAATAGAACAAATGTAACAATATCAACATTCTCTAGATTTGAGATGCTATCCTCTACTTAAATGCATTTTATAACAAGAATTGACTAATTTTAATGTGATTATTATTGAAAGTCATAAAAATTGTATTAAATAAGAATTATAAGAGTAAAGTTTTCAAGTATCAGGTCGATTGGTAATTGTTTGTTTGGTTAAGCATTTAATAATAAGAGATCTAAGTTCAAATTTCAAACATGCATGTTGCAAAAGTAGTAGTTTGATTTGAATCCTCTAAGTGTGTGTCATACTGACGACCACAACCCAAGTGGTCAATGGTCCTCTCACGTCAGGTCAACAATAACAAGGTGGTATAGGCTTATTGAGAGCAACCCTGTGGTTTGAACCCTGCACTTAGCAATTACTAAAAATAGTGTGGATGTAACCAACTCCCCTATGTATCCAAAAAAAAATTATAAGAATATAAAATATAATATAAAGAAATGAAAAGAAAAATAACTACATTAAATAAATGTTGCATAAGTCTCACAACAATCCGAGCTTTGGCTTTTCTTCAAGAGATTCAAGATTCAAATCGCGGCGTGAGTGTGTGAGGAGGTGGGTATGTATGATTGTATGTTTGATCCTTATTAATAAACTCATCTCTCACTCTTATTAAAAATCATGATTGAAATAAAAATTTCCTAGATTTCGTAAAAATTTCTTACAATTACCTAAAAATAAATGTTACATAAAAATAACTCAAATAAAATACATTTTAAAAGAAAATAGTGCTAAAGCCCTTTTCCCTGTCATAATCCATCGCCACATTCCTTGTATCCACTTCCCATCCTTGTGCCACCTACTCTCATTGGCCATGTCCCCCACCAAACCCTTTCACTCCCTTCCACCCTATCCCTAATGATTCGTTGTTCTTCCCAACTCTCATGACGTTAGATTTTTTAATATTCTACTTTTTCTCTCATTCTACACGTTATCTAATATTAATTTATTTACCACTACCACCTTCTTCCCACCTTCGTGCCTCCTAGGAAATCACTCACCCGTGGAAATTTGCTATTCTTCCAAATCCCCATCCCCATTCCTGATGATTCATTTGTTTGTTTCTCTCTCTTTTTGAAGTCCCATCCACCTCACACCTTTTTCCCAACTATTAATTTTATTTTAATTAATTACTTCCCTCCCTTCCTTATGCTTGCCTTTCTTTCTAATTTATATTTCATCTACACCACTTGCACACACATCCCAAAATCGTGTTAACTTTTTTTCCTTTAAATTTAATTTTAACGATTAGTTGAGTTAGTGTGAGGTTACCAGTTGAGGTCTGTGATTCATTTCATAAGTTCATTCAATTTCAGTCCAAATCACACTAATTACCATAAGCTTTTTTAAGGGTGAGTGAGTACCCGAGTTGGTGTGAGATTATCAATTGAGGTCTGCAATCCATACCATAGGTTCATTTAACTCTGATTCAAATTACATTGGCTACCATAAACCCTTTTGCTCCCAAGGACTAGGTGGATTGGCAAAGGCTTGACTGACCAAGTACTTACCAAGAAGAGATCTAGGTTTAAACCTTGGGGGCACGTTGCCAGCTTTATAATAAAGGAGGTAGCATATTTTGAATCTTCTGAGTGTGCATCAAACCAACGATAACGGTATAAACCTCGAGTGATCGATGGTCTCCATCTCACGCCAGGTCAACAACAACGAGACAAAAAAGCTTGTTGGAAGCAACCCCTATAATTTAAACCATGAACTTGTCCATTACCGGCTATAACCTACTCTCCTATGTAATAAAAAAAAATTAACATTCCTCTCATGTTGCCCTTTAATTTATTATTAGTTTTCATCCCCTCCTCCTCCCTTATTTATAATTTCAAATATAATTAATAAACAATTAAAATTTTAAATTTTCACTTGTTGCCTCTTAATTTATTTTTTAATTTTACTTGGCCTCCCATTACACTTTTTTTTTATAAATTCAAATATAAATTAATAATAGTAAATGCAGAGTTTATTTTTCAGGTGTTTTTTTAGAAGTTTTTAAATATTTTTTATACATAATTAGGTGTCAAGATTTTCTAGGATGTTTAATATGGGTGTTATGAAGTGTGACAATTTGCATGTCAATTCGAATTTTTTTAAATTATTAAAAATGACCATTTTTGACGAGAAGACAATTTATTGATAATGGTAATTATTAAAAATGGTATTTTTTAATGAAAAATAATTTGCCAAAAATGGTAATTATTAAATATGGTAATTTTTGACAAATCATTTTTTGCTAAAAATAGTAATTACTTAAAAATGTAATTTTTGACAAGAAAAAACAATTTGCCGAAAAATAGTAATTTTTTTTTTAATCTTTAGAGATTTAAGTTTTAGGGTTTTGTTTTAGGGTTTCTTTGGGGATATATATTCCTTTGGTATTGCATTGTAAAAGGGAAGGGAATCCAAAAATGAGAAAAGAAAATATTTATTGGTTGATTTCTATGTATTACAATTTTTTTGTGAATAGAGGGTTTTATCAGTTATTTTTATTTATCGCAGTTTTTATGTAAATGAAGGGTTTTACCGATTTATTTTTATTTATCGTAATTTTTATGTGATGGGAGGTATTTGTTTAAACCTGTTGGATCTAGATTTACATCGCAACTTTAGTATAGCTAGTAAGTAGTGGGATTATGCAAGGTTATAAACTTATCTATAGAAACAAATTCACCTTTAACAGACACTTTTGAAGGATGCAAAGATATTGCATTCTTTAGAGATCCCAACCGTCTTCTTAGGGGTAAATACTCTTTAGCCAAAAATAAACAAACTCAATTTTAGCAATGTAATTGAAAAAAATCAAAGAAACTTACCACTTTTAGTGTGCAAATGTTGGCTTCAACAAAATTGGGGTTCTTATAAACATGTTTGTTTTCTCTTATGGGGTTTTCCCCTTATTTTCTTTAACAATAGAAGGAAGAAAGAGAGAATTTTGAAATAAATTTACAATACTTTGAAGATGCAGGTCTTTATCCTAAGTCCTAGTCCTAAAGCTTCAATCTAGATAGGGAACTTGGAGACCTCGCTTTTAAACGGGTCTGCCTTCAAGGCCTATCAATTGAGATGTGGATGATAGATTGTTATCAAGTGATAAAAATCCCTTGGGTAATTTTGTGAACTTGTTCAAATGTACAAAAGTAACATCTGCTACCATATTCTCGAAGATCTTTCAAGCAGATCTTGATAAAAATTACTTGAAGGAATCTTCCTTTTGACACCAATATATAACCTATTACAAAATCTACAATTTGAGCATCCTCAAATTTGTTTCAACTAAAGCAATCACCTTAAAAAGAAATTGAGATTCCATAGGAAGCAAGTCACAAGTCAAAGACCTCACGAAGGATAGAAAAATGTTAAGAGGGCTAAAATACACACCACTCTTGTTGTCAAGAAAATAAAGGAATGTCTTCAAGATTGCTCTCTCAAACTCAAGGAAAATCTCTTAGTTGGATCTAAGGATCATCCTCACAATATTGACATATTGATTATCCCATTATAGGTAAAATTAGCATATAAACTATCTCATGAGGCTAGTTCAAAATAGGCGATTAAAGGAATATAAAGTGTAACATCTCATATGGAGGTGAATAATCCAATATTTTCAATGCCTCTCCTGATGGCCTCTCTCATACATAATGGCCTATAAATATCATAGTTTAGGACTCTTTAGATAGACCAAATTTTTCAATATAAAAAAGGTATATAAAGCAAGGAGCTCCAATAAAGGACTTGACTCGGCTAAAACATCAATTAAACTTGTGGAAGGGGTTGACAAGGAGATCTCAACATCAGTGGAAAGAGTAACCAATACTCAAACATGTTACATTTCCTTAGACTCCTCCATTGGAGTAAACAATGTAGCTTTAGATTGTCTTAAGTCCATAGGTTGGCCCATCAGCTATTCACTTTAAGGAGTAAGTTGACATGGGTTTGTTAATAAAAAAAGGTATAATGTTAGAGGCCATAAAAAGTGGTTTGAACTCCATTAAAGGCATCAATTCAAGCAAGCAACTCTAACTACATGATCTTGTACATTCTAGGTAGGTTAAAGTCCCCCCAAAATAATTACGAAGATATAATCTTGGAATGTTAGAGGATTAGATGCCTCTAATAAACAAAATATGGTTGATAACCATACTTTCTCTTCTACCCTAGATATTCTTGTCTTCAAAAAATCAAATTAGATGGCATTAAACTAGTGATATGGCACTCTAAAAAATGTAAAGGCTAATATTTTGATAGAAATGGTGCACAAGGAGTTGTAGGGGGTTTGATTACCTTTTGAAGGTCCTCCTCAATTTTGGGCACTCCCATTGAATCAAAGAGTTATTGGAGTGTGATTATTTTTAAGATTTTATCATAGAGAACATAAATCATTATGGGGAATGTATGTGGCCCATAGAACCCTATCACCAAGCTTCATGTCTAGAATGAATTGAAAGTTTTACTTGAGGTTTATGAAGGGCAACTTATTAGATTCATATAGAACTTCAATGTCATCTTGAATTACAAGGAAAAACTAGATAGAGTACAATTAAAAGGACTTTAGTGAATTTGTATAATAGTCAACCTTATGGGGCATACCAATTAAAAAATGAGCTTACACATGGACCAATATAAGCAAAGGTTCCATATCAATCACAAAGCATCTTCACCATTACCTTTAATTCATAATTTAGCTTAGCTCTGAAGCATGATTGAATCAACAATAGACAAATTTTATGGGTCAGACCATGCTCCTATCTTATCCCACATTACACTAGAGTCATAAAAATAGAGAACCCCCTTCAAGTTTGAAGTTATGCGGCTACAATATTTTTTCTTTATAGACCAATGGTGGAAGGAATGTCTTAATACAAGTGAATCTAAAATATGCACACTCTCTACAATTTCTACTTCATAAAAGGTAGAATCTTAAAGTGGAATAAAACCATTATCAGTAACATCTTTTCATACATATACAAGATAGAAGAGGCCCTATCAACTTTATAAAATATCTAGAAAATGTTAGACATGACAAATGAGCTAGTAGTAAAATAACAATATTTAAGGAGCACTATGGAAGAGATTTATGCCATGAAAGAGATTCTTTGGCAAAACAATTTCCAAGAATCATGGCTTAACTTTTTCTAAATGTCATACGAACTACATCTCTTCTATCTTCTTTAATGAAGGCTTCCTTCTGATTGAGATTCCAAATATCAAATGGGAGAAAATAAAAAAAATTAAGGGTATTTTGATAACAAACACATTCATAGATTTGGAGGCTATGCAAAAAAAAATTAGTCACATCCCAAATCTAGTGGATAATAAATAAAATGGAAGCTCAATGGATCCCATCCTAACATTGAAGGCTCGTGGTGCATTGTTCCTTATGAACAAAGACAAATACTTTGGACTTGATGGATTCCTATTAAGTTTCTCTCTACACTTCTTGTATATTATAGAGAAGGATATATCCTATAAGCCTTCAATAAAAGTAGCAAGCCTTATAATATTTTTAAGGACTAAAATAACACCTAAATTGCACCAATTTCTAAGTGTGATAATTCCCAAATATTTGGGGACTTACACCATATATCTCTATGCAATACCATTCTTAAATCGTGAATAAATATTTTGGCAAAGAGATTAAAGTTGATCTTGTTCAATATTATATCTCCTTCCAAGGTGGGTTCATTAATGAAAAATAAACTAAACATGGAGTTTTAGTAGCCCATAAATTAGTTTATTTAGTTAAATAAAAGAAGGAACTAATTATGATTGTTAAAATCAATGTCTGGAAGGCTTAGATCACATGGAACAAACCTTTTTAGATAAAGTTTTCTCACTTTTAGCTTCGACCAGACATGAAGAAAATGAATACATAATTGTATTTCAATTTGTCAATTCTCAATCTTGTTCAATGGAATCCGAGAAGGTTACTTTGCTACCTCAAGATCCCTAAGACAAAGATATTATATCTACTTATATTTTTATATCATTATGATTGAAGTGCTAGGCAAAGCTATATCCATCTCTAAACAAACCAATCTCATTAGAGAACTGAAGATCACATATTTTATGGATGCTCACACACATAACAAGTTCATGGATGACACCATTCTTTTTGGCAAAGCAACACTTTTAGAAGATCATAGCTATGCCCTTCTCCTTTATAGACTCTCTAAAGCATCAAGCCAAAGAATCAATAAGATAAGTTGAACATCTTCTTTCTCAATGTCTTTATGAGGTACAATTGAATTTGATAATTGTCTTATGATTTTTTTTTATATCAACTCTCAAACAAATACCTAGACATACCCCTTTTCTTAGGAAGGTGCACTAAATTTATATGGAAGGACTTGATCCATAGCTTCTCCATCAAACTGGCCAATTGGAAATAAAATTTCCTTAGCTAAGCCAAAAGGATCCTACTTATTAATGAGTACCAAGTATGTCAATCTAGGCATGTATACTTTTAAGGCATTGGGTACTATATATGTAATAGAGTAACTAGAAGAGAACCTAAACATATATGCTCCTATAAACTCCAACTCTTCACTAAGGGTTGTTACTCATAAGATTGCTCATCCTAAGGATTCCACATGAGAAAGAATGAAAGAATAGTATATATTAAAGATTAAATAATAGAAATAAAACTATAGAAAATTGGAACTGCAAAATTTAAAGCTAGACATAAACAAAATAACTAAAATCGACATTCACACCATGCATTCAACTATGGAAAAAGGAAATGACTAAATTAAAATATTTTATTCTAAATTATAAATAAATCAGCTAAATATAGAACATAAAAATATGAAATTGCTCGTAAAAGTTCTTGTAAACCGCACACATATAGTAGGCCCTTTCTTCATGAGTAGGCGCAGTTTGCCTACAATAAGAAAAATAGATTATAAATTCTCATAACATGATTAACACAAATATGCTTTTATTACTACTAAAAAGTACATGAAAAGAGTTCCATCTAATACTCTGTCTACTAAATTTGGTGATTGATTAAACTACTAAATTTCCCTCTAACTCTAGCGTAATGTATGCACAACAATTTAAAGGGACCATGTAACTTATTTAGATGGTTTGATAGCTCTCAAAGGATGTAGTTAAAATGCAACGATTGAATTTAACTATAGAAGAAAAATTACATTATAGAAATATGTATTTCAGTCTTCCTTTAGTTGAAGAGAATACCTATAGTCAATGTTCTAATGCAAATGACTAGACAAGAAATTATAGGGAAACAAAAAGATGCTAATTGGATTCTTGTGTGGCACATTTATTTAGATGATATTTTAATGAACTATTTGCTTACATAAACATTACTAGAAAAGACATGCAAATAGATTTGGTTGCATAATTTTGTTTCTCTTAGCAATACGCCAGTTCTAAAGGTGATGATTAGATTATTCTATTATTCTCTATAAAATTGGTTTATAAGACTATACAACTAGAAGGTCAAGGTATGGATTCAATTGTATTAGTGCAAGTTACATTAAGATAGTTAGGTCAACATGTGTTTACATAGTTTGATGAATGCGATTGAAAATATAGGTAGTAGACACATTGTTCACTTCATATAGCAAGCCCATGTACCTATAGCATAAAGGAATGCAAGTTTACTGTAGGATGTGACAAGTTAGAATCGAACATGCCTCATTTTTATAGATAAATCCATATAAAGGATTAAAATTTCCATAAAAAAATATTGAACTATATTATCCTTTATAAACTATGAAGCATTTAACATTTTGATCAAAAACAAAAGTTTCAATGACATTGATTACAATAAAGTATAGTTTCCAAGAATAAAAAGGCTATATAGATGAGTCAATTGGGAGATTTATCACTTATCATTTGAGTCCTACAAGCTCTCCCATTCTATTTTTTTTTAGTTTTGTAGGTGCTAGGTTAAAACATAAATGAAAAGACAACACGATCCTTTCTCTAGTAAGGAACAAGTAAAAGATCAAGACTTCCACTACCAAGTTGGGATATATATGCAACCTAAATGGGTAGGAGATGGAATAAAAAACTTATTGGATATGGAAACACAATTGGGGGTTAAAATGGTATGCAAAATCTATCAAGACCACAATAGAGTAAGAGTAAAATCAGGGTCAAATACCTTTATAATAGGGAGAAGTAAAGAATCTTACTCATACATGCAAACCTTTCTCTCATCATATTAGGAACTTATTTTAGGATACCTATAATAGAAATTTAGATATGGATCTAAAGCAACCTTCTAAATAGACACGTGGATGTGTCACAAACATTTAATTGAGTATAAAAGCCTCCACCCTATTATGTAGAAAACCTTGATAAACATAGTAAAAATTTGGGATACTATTGGTCCTCCACAATTGTAAATGGATTCTAACAAAGAAATTATCTCTAGGTTGGCATAGATAGCTAGACGCTAAAAATCAATCTTAGATAAATATGTGTAGACCAAAAGAATAACAATGGTAATAAGCGATGACATACTCAAATGGGCAATAAATCCCACCAACAAATACAAAGTGAAGAGAAGATACAAGATCCTTTGCTCTCATTGAACCTCCAATCAAGACCTTTCCTAGAGAATTTGATTTAAACATGGTTGCCCAAGGCAAATACTTTCACATGGTTGGTAAATGAGGGAAAATCCTCACTTTTAGTAATTTATAAAAAATATTGGTAGGGGATATCATAGTGCTCATTTATAAGAACGAGCCAAAGGTCCTAGCCCACATCTTACTCAACTTTAACTTCAACCTCAAAGTGTGGAGCTATTTTTTACCAACAAAAAAAACGTTGATGTTGGGCATTATCTAGGGCCGTCTGACAAATATTTAAAAGTTGTCTATAGACTTTATAAGATGCATAATCCTTTGAAGCATCATCGTAACCATCCTCAAGGTATCTAGAGAGGAACCACCACATTTTTAAACAATAATACTTCTTTATGAAGCAAGTCTATAACAAAATAAAATCTCTCCTATCAAAAAAATACCCAAACTTCTCTTAACCAGCCTTGAAATCTTTGATAGTTCAAATCAACGATAACCTCTTGTAAAGAATAATGACATTGAAATCTATCAATTATCAATTGTCACTAAGGTTAAAAGTTATGAAATTTAAATCAAACAGTATGATAACAACTCCTTTTATGAGGAATTGACATAGTTTTCTTTATAAATAAGGCATAATATTTTTAGTTTTTCTTTTTATAAGGTAAGATGTATTAATTTTTTATTAATAAGTTTAACTTCCGACCTTATAAAATGAAAATGCTCAACTCTTAACATTAATTATAAAGATTTCTCACACTAACTAAATCTAAAAAACAATCGAAAGTTTATAATACACGCAACCAAAAGGGGGTGGGGCATATGCAAAGCCACTTAAACGTTTCCAGCTTTAATAATTTCACTTCACAACCAAGAATGACGCCCAATCCCTTAACTTCAGAAAAAGCTAAGCTAAAAGAAGAAATGACTGGCATAATTCCATTATTGGGATTGGGATCAGCGTCTTTGAATCGTGGTGTGTGTTTTGTTTCCATTATTATTCTTGCTTTCTAGCATGAGAGTCTCTACACGAATTTACCATAGCTCTTTTCAAATGAAAACCAGGGCAATTTCAAAAATTAAAATTTTATTTGGAATTTGATTAGTATATGTTCTTATGACATCGTAATCAGCCTGCGCGATTGGTGGTTTTATAAAAGAAAAATCTTGCCTCCTATCTCGATATCAGAGTCAATGTGGGGCAGGGTTTGCTCTACCGCAGAATAATCCGTTGGCAGGCGGGGCGTCCTCACTTTGTGCAGGGTTGTCAGTGCTGGTGACTCTCATATACAGCTCCTGCCCCAAATAACGCCTCACACCGTCCTCTGACCTTACGTTCCACATTCCCACATTGTCCAGCTCCAGCATTATCGCCGTCCACGACTTGGGAAAAACCTGCAATGCATCACTCCACCAACAAAACGCAGTTATGAATCCCAGTCCTATGGCAATGAGACCACGGGCTTAACACATTTTACTACCGTTTTCCTTTACCTGCGTTGTCGAGCGAGAGACGGCATCGATCAGATTGTAAGTCGATTGCTTGCTACGGTCCCAATCGCCTCTATCCATCCTAATTCAACTCACATTCGATTCCGGTTAGCAAATCAACCATGAACCAAACGAAGAGGTTAAGCTCAAATTCTTGTGAGATGAAACTTCCCCTTACCCTACTATGAAGAAGGCATAGCCATCGACGTGCCAGGTCTGAATGGTGTCCTCCGGATTCTCAAAAACTATCTGAACAAACGCCCTGTTGACGGCGTCTATAACAGGCGTCCCGTAGCCCGGCGCCTGCTGCCCTGTGGGAGAATCGGGGACACCATTCAGGGTGAAGATGTTATTGATTTGAAAGTAGTCCGCCAATTTTAGAGGGGTGTCTGGGTAAATAAACGAGACGCCGTTCACGGCAAATCGTTGCTTCCCGCCTATGACCGGCGCTGTGTTTTGTAGCTGAATGGTCCTCGTTACGTTCAGCACTCCGTAGTGAAAAGACCCTTGTGGGTTTGGCCTCGCTGCACCACTAGATAAATTCCACCTGTCCATATATACTCAAGGAATAACTAAAATCAGCTACAAACGCATGTGAAACGCCATTAACGACGAGACGCCGCAGTTTGTCTGGACCCACCTTATGGCTCGGGCCTGGTTGAGAGAGTAATCGTAGTCCATAGGATCCGGTCCGTCTGGAGGTGGGCCTGACGGATGGGTAGTAGTCGGGGTGTTAGCGTACTGCAGCACGGCGACTCCCGTGCTCACCGGATCCACGAAACGGGACTGGGCTACAATGTAGAATGATCCCGACGGTTGATCCGCCGTGACCAGTACGGAGAATGACTGTCCCACGTGAATATCCAGCGTGGAGTAGTATTCTTGTAGAGTGTAGGACCCCTCCGTCTCCACCAGAAGCATCCGATGGTTTTGAATTCTGAAGTTGAGCGTCGTTTGTGTGCCCACATTGGAGATCCGAAATCTGTAAGTACTTCCTGAAACAAAAATGGGGTAAAATTTCTTCATATTGCTAGCCACACCAATACCTAGGTGATGATAGATTGATAACTTGGTGTTGGAAGCTTTACGTTTTGATGTGTTTTTAGCGGTGTAAAAGGTTTAAAATGATTGTGCCATGGTGGTTATAGAGGTGAACTGGGGAAGAACTGTGTAGCGGCTTTTGAGGCGGACTGCGCAGAATACTGTAACAAATACTGTGAGGCGGACTGCGCAGAATACTGTAACAAATACTGTGACCCGGAATTATGACAGCTATCGATTATACCATGTAAATTTAAAAAAGAAGCATGGCCTTGATGGTAGTTACCTGGTTGCACAGTGAAGACGGTTTGATAGGGTCCTCTACTGTTCATTACCACTCCATCTGGCTGGCCCAGAAGAATGCCTGCTTCTAGTGAAGCTCTCATGTCCTGAGTATTCAAATACACCGTGTTTCAATCAATTTTTGATTGATTCTAAACCCCCTTGATAGCCATTTTTGTTAAATTGAACCATAGAGATACACAACCCAGAAGAAGACCAGCCATTTCAATCATTTATGCCTATAAATGCCCTACATACATACCTACGCCTTCAGTTGATATTAGTAGTATAGCTAGATCAGTTGGATTGAAATTAAGAGCAGGTATGTACTGGACCGGATCCTACCTTGTGATCCTTATTATAGAAGTCGCTGATGAGAAGGGTAAAATCATCTGCAGGGGTAGCAAAGGGGACGGCGATGACGTCACGGTTGAGGATCCTGATTCCGCCGTAGCCTCCTGCGGTTCTCTGTAAGAGAAGGGAGGGGTAATAGAAAAATGTGCCTATCTGGTCCTTAACCTGAAAGATGTATGTCCAGTTTTGCCCAGCAGGAATCGGACAATTTGTTCCTAGCACTCCGTCTTGCCACGAATTTCGACGCTGCTGTATTCCGTGCCTACGAAAAGACAGCAAAGGAAAACAAAATAACAAAATAAGGTACTTCGTATTAGATATTGAATTCAGCTGTAAAGACTCTGTAGAGAAATAAATACGCAGAAAATTTTATTTTCTTTACCATGTGATGAGAAATGGCTCGTCCAGATTGTTGTGAACATTTACTGAGATAATGTTGTTGGTTACAGTCTCCAGCTCCGGGCCGGGAAGCTGATCGTTGATGGCTATCACCTGCAAAAAGAGAGAGTAAGTTAACTTTTAACAAGCGAAAGCCCACAATGGCGCAGGTCCGCTTATGGTCTGTGCTTATTATAAATAATGGAGGAACTTATCAGTAAACTTACTCGCTTGTTGACACCGAGAGGCGCAAAACTGCCGTAATTAACTGTCCATTCCAAATACTGAGTCGGAACGTCAGCGAAAACGCTTACATGGAGCAGAGCAAACCCTAGTATAACAGGCAATGCCATTGCAATAAAGCGAGCGAACGCCATTTCCGATTCAAACACAGAAATTGGATCAATTATCTATCCGTGGTTGCTAAAGCAAACAATTAGATCTTCAAAAATTAGGCCAAATGTTGTTCCTCCACAAAACTTAATGACGAATCTGGAGAAACGTCTACTCAAGGCTTTCCGTAACTGCTCAATTTCCTCTTCTCAGCCATAAGAGACTCAACGCGTTTTAACCCTCGACGATTCTCGTCTTTCAGTCTGTAAATCTTTTATGCTTACATGGCGTTCCTTTCAGAAAAAAGGCAAAGCAGTAATTTCTAAACAGCTTCTTGAAAAAGAGGAGACGAAATCTCCCTCCGCCAAAAGATCTCGAGCAACCTCTCCAATGGCGATAGATTGAAACATTCGACAAGTCGAGATGAACCTCAAATACGTCGTCTTTTCTCTCAGAATTTGTAGTTGCTTTGCAGCCCGTAAAGCTTTGTAGCCATGGCGAACCCTACATGTGCAAGCGCTCAAGAATAATCAATCAACAGCAAAAATCCCGAGCGATAAACCGAGTAGATCCAAAAACAGGAATAAGAATTCTCATTTCGACATCACCGGTGAAAATTTAATAATAAAGGAAAACTGACCGCAGAAGCTTACCCTTCTCAACTACTGGGAAAATAATGTGAACAGATTCATCGATTACGAAGCCAATCGGGACTCGATCCGCGCCAAAAAAATTTCGTTTTTTGTACAGCGTTCAGAGCTTCGTCACTTCTCAGCTTTATGAAGCCAATCGGGACTCGATCCGCGCCCTTTCTTTTGGATTTTTGTACAGCGTTCAGGGCTTCGTCACTTCTCAGCTTTACTGCACAGATATTTTCAGGGAAATATTGCTAAACAAGGACCAAGGTCGACCGCCATAACCGACTCCCACTACTACAGACTTCGTGTTAGAGCTAGGGCTTCGTCTCTATTTAATTCTCGATCGGTTCCGGTGATCCTACGGCGGGATTTATACATCAGCGACCGTACTGAAGCGAACGGAGTCATCGATTTGAGGTTTTGTTAACTGTCATGAACATTTATTCCGTTGTGTGTTCATACCTGCGGCATTGAGAAGTCGTTAAACGAACGGTAAGATGCACACGAGATATGCATGTCTTAGCTTTGGTCTTTGGTTAGTGGAACTTTTTTGACCTTTGGAGGGATGTACATCTGTCATGTCCGTCATGGTATGTGAATTTAGCATCACCATCACTTGAATTGAATAAATATATAGTTCATAAAATACATAAGTTTATGGTTTTTCTTGAGTGGGATGAATACTTAATTGAGAGGTAAAAAAAATTAAGTTGGTGGGAGGTAGAATAGAAATCTAAAGTTCAAATCCTACGGTTTTATAACAACATGCTTTTTATAAATTTTATCAGGATTGTCCCATATTTTATATATAATCTCATTAACTTAAATACTACTTTATCTTTATCTTTAAACCTTTAAATGTGGTTTCATTGATTGCATAATGTAGAGGGCTACAAATTTATAAAAGTAGACTGCTAGGTCTTAGAAGAGTGGTAAGTGGAAGGTATTGGTTATAAAGAGTTCCCTATAAAAGTAGACTGCTAGGTCTTGGAAGAGTGGTAAGTGGAAGGTATTGGTTATAAAGAGTTCCCTATAAAAGTAGACTGCTAGGTCTTAGAAGAGTGGTAAGTGGAAGGTATTGACTATAAGTGGAAGGCATTAATTATGAAGAGATCAAGAGGGTTCAAATTCCTTTTCTACTTTTTGGTAAGTGGAAGACATTAATTACGAAGAGATCAAGAGGGTTCAAGTATTAATTATGAAGAGATCAAGAGGGTTCCTTTACTTTTTGGTGAGTGGAAGACATTAATTATGAAGAGATCAAAAGGGTTCAAGTTCTTTCACTACTTTTTGATAGTGGTCGTAAATCTTTATATATATATATATATATATATATATATATATATATATATATATATATATATATATATATATATATATATATATATTAGCTTAGATATAAAGAATATATATCTAAAAACACCGAGAGTTATCAATCTCGAGGCGTCTATCTCATTTCTTGGGGAACAAATTTCTCGCTATTCGCAATTTATAGAAGCAGTTCAAAATCAATTGCGTTGTGGATTGTTTTTGGTATATTGCAATGGATGTTCATGTATTTATACAATATTTTATTAAACAGTTGCAACGGTTGGTTAGTCCGTTGTTTTAGTTTAAATATTTTAAATGTTTGCAACGGTTGTTTTAGTTTAAATATTTTAAATGTTTTTGTTAATGTTGGCTTTTTTAATAAAAAAAAAAATTGTTTACGACGTGACATGTATGACCTCTTTGCCTCCCACCCCTTGTCTACCATTGTAGGAACACCTCTCAGTGTAAAAAGATTATAATATAAAACCTCACTTCAATCACATAATCGATCAAATCCTTAGATCTTTTAATTCAAGGATGAAGGCTTACATACCTTTTGACAAAGATTGATATGTAGTAAAAATTACAATTTTTCTAACATTACATGTGGTAATCAGTTAAAATTAATAGTATATAAAAACTTTGAAGTAAAAATTACAAATTTTCTAGTTCTGCTTTATACATTACTTGTGGTAGCCAATTAACATTAAAAGAATATAAAAATTTAGAAGAAAGACTCTTAAGTTCTTTTTTATTTTTGTTTGTTTGTTATGTAGGGAATCTCTGTAATCTTTAGCTAGTTAGTAAAGATGAAGTCAATAAGATCTTAACCCTTTAACAAATTAGACTAGGACAATCAATCAACAAGCACTCTGTCACTACCAATGTCACTACCAACCGACCTATTCCTTTCAAGGATTTATTTAGAGTGACTTATGAAATCAACACGAAGAAACAACTTAATGGATTTGTCTCCCAACGTAGAAGTAGAGGGTGTCGAAATTAAGCATATAGGCAAGTGAACTGAAGTTGCTAATCAAATTTTAAAATTCGTTTTTTAGTTTTGGTGAGCTTTGGTTTCAAATTTTGTTGTAGATATTGCAAGTGAACAAACCTCTATAAAAACAATGGTGATGGAAATAATTAGCTATAACAATGTTATGCTAAATAACCTCTCATGGGCCTATTCTCATGCTTTACATTATTATGAGAATATAGCCAAAACAATAGAAGATAAATGGGTGAAGGGTTGAAAATGATTAAATAAAAGAGAAAATGATTAATTGTAAAAATTTTACCTTTATTTTTGAAATTGTAAAATGTAAAATATTTTTTAACATTCAAAAGACCATAGGTAATATGAGACAATCCTCATAAAGGATGTTATTTATCTAATATATATTTATTCAACTTAAATCTAAAAAAAGTATGATATACAACTCTATCCCCATCGGATTCAAACCTTAAACCTCTTATTTAGAGTTTCAAATCCTTATTGTCGATGAACACAAAATTGAAAGTAGGGATTTGGCTAGGTCTCCTTGAAATTAAAGATGATTGATTTAAAATGATCACCATGGTTATGCATAGAGAGGAATCATCGTTAATTCGCGAATATTAGGATTTTTGAAATTTGAAATTGGCGAATATGGGGACCCTTGGCCGGAGCCCATTCGCCCAATTTTTTTTGGGTTGACTCACCCGCTTTGATAATAATTTCACCATTTTTATTTTAAATTGCCAACATTCCCACCTAAATCGTGGACCTTTTCACCTTGAAATTATAAATAATTTTATTTACACCATCAAATTTACCTATTATACCACCAGTATATATACCTAACGTGATAGTGATACTCTTACATTGAAAAACAACATGTAGTACAAAAAATGATACACAAAAACCAAAGATGATCGATAGCAGAGACAATCAATAGCAAAGACAGTCGATAGCAAAGAAACCAAAGATGATCGATAGCAAATACAATCAATAGCAAAGACAGTCGATAGCAAATAAAACAAAGACGATCAATAACATAGATGATCGATAGCAAAGAAAAACAAAGATGATCGATAGTAGAGAAAAGCAGAGATGATCGATAGAAAGAAAAGGTAAAGATGATCGATAGCAGAGAAAAGTAAAGATGATCAATAGTAGAAGATAGTAGAGACGATTGACAAAAAGTAGAGACAATTGGTAATAGAGAAAAGTAGATACGATTGGTAAAAAAGGAGATGATTAGTAGCAGAGAAATGCAAAGATGATTGGTAGTAGAGAAAAATAGAGATGATTGATAGAAAGAAAATATGGTCGGTAGCAAATAAAAGTAGAGATGATCGACAAAAAATAGAGATGATTAGTAGTAGATACAAGTAGAGTCTATCAACAAAAATAAAAAATAATCGGTAGTAGAGAAAAAGTAGAGACAATTGGTAGAAAGTAGAGACAATTGGTAGAAAGTAGAGACGATCGGTAACAATGACAAGCAGAGTCTATTAACAGAAAGTAAATATGATCGATAGCAAAAAAATGTAGAGATGATTGACAAAAGGTAGAGACGATCGACAACCAAGATAAGAAAATATGATCAACAAAGAGTAGAGATGAGCTACAGAAAGCACAAATAATGCTAATGAGCAGTGCAAAAAATAGACATCCTATGATCGATAGTAGACCACTAATTCCTAGTTGTAGAATTTTTATAATTTTGTTCAACATCATGTTCATTTTCTAACATGAAATACTTTTTTCTATATAGGTACAATGGCACCTACTAGCAATGGAAAGAAGGGAGGCCAATATTCTATTAAAAAGAGTATCCTAAAATATTTTAGCCATATATCAAAATTGAGTGAGCCATCGACATCTGCACAAATTCAAGGTACATACCCATTTTACCTACTAAATAATTAATTTTTGTAAGTTATTACAAAAAATGATATAGAACACCTTTGTATGTAGAAAATACTATTGACCCTGATATGCCTCCACTTGAAGATATTCCTGAGGATGAGATGCCTCCACATGAAAATTTTCTTAACAATGACATGCAACAACCACTTGAAGAGATTCTTGAAACTGACATGCCAACCAAAAAATAAAATGATCATTCTAATAAAATACCAACTTTTGGGGACTCTTCTACTCAGAAACCTAAATGTAGAAAGTTAACTAAGTGGACTATTGGAAGGATATTTCAGCTTGAATGGTCATCAACATATCCATTTATTGAGCTAGTGCAGCCAAAGAATAGTAATGATATACCAACAAAATGTAGATGCATGATTTGTAGTTGGAAACTAGGAAAGGATCATAAGATGCAACTTAAGTTGGATACAATAGAAAAACATTATGGAAAAGTTTATGTGATAGTAAAAGAAAGTGATGGAACAACTAAGAAAATAATTAGGTGGAAGGATGCATCAAAATGCGTACATGTCAGATATGCACAAGAATATGAAAAAGAAATGAAACAACAACAAACTCTTGTTGAGAATGGTGGAACGATTCAAGCTCAATTTCAAAAAATTCATAAGACCACTTTAGCTTCAAAAAGTTTGCAGTTTGTTGTTGTATATACTATTCTTAAAAAGGGTAGACCTATGTCTGATTTTATTGATTTTAAGCATCTATTTCAACTAGTTGATGTGCAGAACCTTCCCAGTGCCCATTGGTCAGATCGAAGTGGTTGGAAAATGGTAAAATATCTCTCATTGGTTGAGAAGGAGGACTTGAGAGAGAAAGTAAAACATGCCAAATTCATTTCACTTTCAATTGATGAGGTAACTATTGTTGACAACACATCTTGGATTTGCATGCATGTTTACACATTCCAAAATCATTTAAGGCAACCTCATTTACTAGCACTACATAAGATGGTGGAAAATTGTAATGCAAAAAACCTTTACAATATTGTTGTAACCAGTTTAAAGGATATCATAGGAATGGATGATACAAAAATAGCCACTAAGTTAATATGTGTTGGAGTTGATGGTGTTGCTACAATGCAAGGACACATGAATGGTCTTTGTGTTCGACTTCAGACATCAATTACCCCATATTTGATCCCCATTCATTGCATGGCTCATAGAATGAATCTTGCATACAAAATTGTGAGCACATTTGAAAATGTTGTGAGAGTGGAAGAACTTATCCATGAAATACATGCTTATTTTTCATGTAGTCCAAAAAGGTTTGCAAAGTTTCAATAATTTGCACTAGGAGTTATTGAAGGTAGAAAATTGTTAAAAGATGTAGATACTAGGTGGATTTCATTGTTTCAACCTGCATATAGAGTTTTTATAGAATATCAATCCTTAGCAGGGTTTATGTATGCAAATCATAGGGTAGTTGATAAGGCAAAATATTTGCTATACCGTATGACTGACTTGGAAACACTTCTCACATTATGTGGTATTCTTCCAATGTTGCAAGAAATGAATACTTTGATTAAACTTGCACAAGAAAGATCCATTTATATTGTCGATTTCATCAGGATGAGAAAACAAATATGTATGCATATTGATAGGTTATACTTGTCTGGAGAAAATTTTATGGATCCTTTGTTTGATAGTTGGAGAACTTTAACAAATATCAATGATCCAAAAAGCTTTTTGAAGTTCAACATCAATGATCATCTTTGTATTAATGTTCATGGAAAGGAGATACCTTTATATTATTTTGAAAAGTGATCACATATAGTTACAAATGATGTTGAAAAAATTCCCATAATATACAATGGATTTGATGTAGTTTTACACAATACAAAGATTAAATTGAGAAAAATAGCAAAAACCTTGACAAGAGAAATAAGAGAGCATTTTCAAAGAGATGAGTTGCTTGAGGCCATGGGTGTGGTTAACCCCATGTTCTAGGATCCTTGTACTGACTACAATAATACAAGTGAGTTGTTTATAAAATATATGGGTACTCTTGTTAAACATTTCACTAAACATGTGGAAGTCAATGGTATTGAAATCAATGGTATTCTCAATAAAGAACTTTTGACAAAACAATCAGGCCATTTTGGATTGACAATGGTTGATCAAATTTTGTGTTTGACTAACCCTCATGAGCCAGGTTCTATTACACATTTGTGGAAAAATTGTATCCTAGTAGTGTCTTACAAGATATGATCAATGAATATTTTCATTTATATGAATTATGTCAAACAATGATTTTGGGATCTGTGGAAGATGAAAGGGTTTTTAGTGCACTATCTTTTATGAAATCTAAAGTTCGTAATAGGTTGGACAAAAATTTGGAAAATTATTTGAGAATATATGTCATCTTATGAGTTAGACAAGTATCCTTATGATAGAGCTTTGGCATATTGGAAATCTCTAGCAGATAGAAGAGGTATCACTAATACTCATGATAATGAGGATAATGATACTTGTAGTGATCAGATTGTGGAGACATAGAGATCAACTATGCATACAAGTGATTTTGGACAAGTTGAGAAGTGTTTGTTTCAACTTCCTCCATTGTAATATTTTCAAGATTTAAAAATTTTGATATATTTGATAGTATTTGTTATCATTTGTTGTCTATTGGGTTATCAAAATTGGCTTTCTAGTTTACTAAAAGTATAAAAAATAGTATGTTCATAAAATTTTATGTTTTATATCATAGCCTTGTTCATAAAATTTCATGTTTTATATCATAGCCTTGTTCATAAAATTTTATGTTTTATATCATAGCCTTGTTATTGGATTATCTGTCTATGTTCATAAAATTTTATGTTTTATATCATAGCCTTGTTTTGCTTGATTGAGCATTGTAAACAATGGTTGGCTTTGAATAAATTTAAACCCACCCATGCATGTATCCTTTGTAAATATTTGTATTATAGAAAGTCTTGTATGTATTGTAGAAAGTGCTATATGGCTCAACTAAGTTCTTGGATATTTGTATAATGTACATTTAAAGTCCCCCTAGGTACATCTATTTTGCAAATAACTATACTATATCAGTAATCAACTTTAAACCAATAGTAAATATTTATTTTGTAAATTTAAAGTCCAATAGTAAACATAATTGCATTATCATCAATTTTAAACCAATACACAAATATATATGGAAACAATAATTAAAAAATATAATACACAAATTTTGGAAATGTCTTTTTTATTAATTTGAAAAGATATCATTACATTTTACAAAATTGTTGACTGTAATACAACAAAATTTGTAGTCAACTAGTGAACTGTGTGTTCACTTTTTTAGTCTTGAGTTAGGGGGCTTAAGGTAGTTTTGGGCTCTCCTTGAGTTTGAGGTTGTCTTCCCTCATGTCCTTGCTCAATAGTTTTCCCTTGTAGTGCACCAGTTCTCATCAGGCCTTCCTCTATTGTCTCTAAACTCCCCAACAATGCCCTTTCTTCTTTCGTAGGATCTTCTTTTAACATTGAAAGCATTTCTTTCTCCTTCTGCTTAAGCAAAATATTAGGATCTAAATTGTGTTCCTTTATGATCCTCCTAAAAGTGTTGTTCTCTTTTATTGTGATATGTAATCTTTCTTTCAATTTTATAGCACCTTATAGGTTTTTATTTGCATTGTTTAGATAAACATGCAGGCTATTCACCTATTTTTGTAAGTTATCAAAATTGGACTACACAAGAGATAAGAAAAAATATGTCAGTTGACAATTGTATGGAAAAAATAGAAGAAACAAAATTACGATGACTTACCTCAGCTACATCCTTTGCAACCTCAACAACTTCAACTTTTTTCTTGTCAATAGCCCATTGGTTAAAATATGCCTGGGCTTCAACATTAAGGTTCTCTAACCTATTCAAAATAATATCTAAAATGTCATCATTGTACAAAGAGGTGGCCTTCACTTTGCCAGATTTAGCTTGATGTAGCAAAGCATCAAGCTTTTCTAGTTCGTTTTCCACCAAAGAAAAAATATCATCTCTTTTTGAATTTTTTTATATCGAGCATTTATTTCCTTGATAAGAACTTTGGCCCGATACTCCCAATCTCTTATTTTTGCAATATCTTGAAGCATCGTATCTTTAATGGTTGCTTCACAATTATCTAACAATAAAATATCTTCAAAAAATTCAACCTCTCATCCTCAGTTAGAGGAAGAGGGTCATTGGTTTGAAGGGGAGGGGATGAGGTCTAGGGAGCGACAGCTAATTCTTCAGTTTGTTGTGCTTCTTTATGCGGATCTTGAAGCACATCAGTCACTTTAAAAAATCCAAGAATGTTGCCCTATAAAATATAATCCTCATCAAGTGGAGGATTATCTAATTCTAAAATTCCGTGTAGACTTGAAATATTTCCAAAAGAAATATTGGGAAAATCTGACAAAGTCTGGCTTGGTGCTCTATGAACCCTTGTAGGAAAGAATTATTTTCCATACATATGTTGACCTCTCATAAATTGTAGCCATGGTGGAGGTAGCAACGACATCATATGTTGTCTTCTTTGGGATAATTGTGACGCCCCTAAAAAATATTACAATAAAATTTTGTTAAAAAATATTATAAAAAGTGATGCAATAAAATTTAACTAAATAGATATTAATTTAAGTTAATTACACTTACTGGATGAAGATGTGACTTGTTGGGCAGAGGCAATTCCATATATATTGATGGATTGGTGCAGCGTTGCTCTAAAAACATATAAAAAAATCAATAAAACTAACTATAGTTTTAACTAAATGAATTACTTGAACCAAAGTTTGAAACAGTAAGCTTACCTATCGTATGCGTGGTTTGGTTAACTTCTTCAACATCAATTTGCACATGACATGCAACTATTGGAGGTGGACAAGAAACATGAGAAGTAGAAGACCTCAAACATTTTGCAGATCTTCTAAATAATGGTGTCGATTCTGACTGTGTGTCAGAATCTCTAGTGGCTTCTTGCATATGACCCCTTATTGCAACATCCCTTCTTATAGAAGAAGAGGATGCTCTTCTCTACATTTAAGTACAAATTAAAAAATAAAAAAGTATTTTAATATAAAAATAATTACTTTATTGAAAATTTCAATTTTACCTGCACCTGTTCGACTATCAAGCCAACAGTCCTTAGGTTTGGGTGCAATGAGGTTGGTATTGTGGTATTCTGCACATTATAATAAGCTTCATAAAAAATGAAAGTATAAAATTGCATGTGGAGACAGAGGTAGTAGTGTTCGTTAGGGTCCTATCCTAACATTAATTAATAATAATAATAGTAATAATGTATTTCATATCCTATAGTTATAATAATAAAATAATATAATAATAAATAATATAATAATTAATATAATTAATTATTATATTATTATTATAAGATTAGGGTTAGGAAGCATTGCAACCTTTCACCTATAACCCTAGAGTGGGTATAAAATATTGTAAGAACTTATCATTCCAATATCCATGAATATGAAATATAATACAATTTATTGAAGGGACTTCCCGACAATACAAAAGGTGATTCTTTTAGTTTTAGGTCTATTTATTATTTATTTATCATTTTATGTGCTAGGAACCCTAGGTTCCTACCATCCGGTATCATAGCCGTATGGATCCAACCATATGGGACATAAATATCAAAGGAATAAAAAATGACATTGCAAAAATTAGAAGAATGATTGAACGAAAACAAAATAAACAAATGGAACGTTCTGATCGTATTATACAATATTTAAGGGAAATGCAAGAGGAGACCCTAGCCATGGAATCTCAGGTAGAGGAGGAAGAACCCATAACCAAAGAACTTTCAGAAATACCCATTGCACTTTCAAAGGAAGAAGATAATTCAAACCCTAAATTTTTTTTCTCGAAAGAAACCAAAACCATAGAACTTCAAAAAGTACTTATTGAATTTTCGAAAAAAAATCGAAACCCTAAACATGCAAATTTTTTTATAGAGACGGAAAGTAAGATTCATAAACTTGCACTGGATGTTTATATTGCCAAAATTGGAGATATAATTTGTGCTGACCTTGGTGCATTTGATATTAATATAGACGATGCTAAGAACCATGAAAATAAAACCATCATAAAAGAAATCCAAAATTTTGATTATCTACTGAATGTATTGAACAGTATGAGTCTTTCATCTACAAGACCCCCACCTTGGCCACCACCATTGTTCAAAGAAGCTATCAAGATATGCCCTTCCCAATAGCTAGTACACCTGCAATTTTTATTATTTAATCTCCACAAGATACTGAGATATTGAATCTAGGTTCCTACCTGCAATTTTTGGCTGAATCTAGGTTCCTACCATGTACTGTCATGTCTCTTGTTGAATGGTTGTACCTGGTTACATATGAACTGATGTAGAAGTAATCATAGATTCCCAGAAATCAAAAGCCTCCACCAATAAGTAGCAACTCGAAGAATGACGACAGAAATTGGTTTTGTCAAAGGCAATCCTGAAGTGCAGACTTATGAACATCAGGCTATGTGACAATATTTATGATCCTAATGGCAGTTTTTTTTCCCAACTTCACCAGACCTGATATCATATGGCACTATTTCTGAACAAAAACCTTAGCGTATTCATGCTGATGAAACAGGCTATTTTAAACGAATTGCTAAAGAATTTTAAATACTTCCCAGCTGGAAGATAATTTTGTTATTTTTCCATTCGTAAGCACAACAGGAGAATGGCAAATAGCATGAGTTCAGAACATAGTTTACAAGGGATCAACCAGATATTATTATTATTTTAATACAAGGCACATAAAAAATTGTGCACTCCAACAATGTGAGACTTGTCTCCAACATACTTATTTGAGATACTAGGATGCCTGGAAAGGAAAGGGTTGCACCTATCCAGAATCTGCATTGTCAAATATAGTTCGTGAAACTGTTTTTGCTTTCTCCGTACAAAAAAATAAAAAATAAAATTGCGGTCTGTTAAAGGGCAAGACGTATCCCTTACCAGAAAACTTTCAACATCACAGTGTTGTCGGTGCACAAATTATAGTTCATGGGCATGGTCTCCTCGTCATTTGAACTCTTTACTTTAAGCTTCAGAAGATATCATAACACAGAGAATTTTCCCGTTTGGTAAAGCTAAATTCTCTCAATGGTGATTACTCTTTGATACTGAGTACATTTTACTGCAATGGTGTAATGTACTTACCCTTTATTAGAGTTAGAGCACGAATTGAACAGAGACATCAAGCACAAATTAGATCATACTGCAATGGTTTAATGAAATTACCCTTTATTAAAGCATGAATTGAAGAGAGACATCAAGCACGAATTAGATCATATTGAACAGAACATTGTTGATATTGTTGATGGATTGTATTGGCAGTCTTCCAAAGCATAAGGATTTGATGCGTCTATCAGCAGGTTACTGGCCTTCAAGTGTGTGTTTTGAACCAAGTTTCTTCAGTACTTAAAGCAAATATTTGACATGAGAAAAGTTGGAGACAGAGACTCTTCAGCCCCTAATGATATTCCTTCAAATAAGAAAATAAATAAATGAAAACTGTTAATTCATGTGAGACAAAATGAAAGGACCAGTTCGTTTCGATGCTGAGCAGAATTGGCAATGGTAGCCCAGCAATGGGGTTTTTTCCAAATTCAAATAATTCTTATACATATACATACCCGTCGTGGGGATTGAACCCGGGTCACATAACCGATAATGCAAGTGGTTGGCTTACCAGATGGCTTTTCCAAATTATTAATCACGAAATCTCCATTGATCTCATCCAACGCCTGCAGGTCGTGGGTAGAGAGTTTTTCGAACTTCCACAAGAGGAAAAGGAGGCCTACGCCAGCAACGCGGCAACGAGAGTTATGGAGGGTTACGACACCAAGTTGGCTCACCAGATTGACGAAAAGCTAGAGTGGATTGATTACTATTTCTATATGCTATGGCCTCCTTTCTCTAGAGATTTGAACAGCTGGCTCAAACACCCTGCCTCTTACATAGAAGTGAACGATGAATATGCACGAGCACTTGTGGGGGTAGTGAATACGCTTTTATCGGCTCTTTCCATAAATCTGGGGTTGGCAGAGTCGACGATGAAGGAAGCACTCGACAACGAAGATATGGAAATGGAAATGAAAATAAATTACTACCCGCCTTATCCACAGCCGGAGCTCGCTCTCAGGGTGGAAGCCCACATCGACATGAGCGCTTTGACTCTTCTGGTACCCAACGAAGTGCCAGGACTCCAAGTTTTCAAGGATGGTTGCTGGGTTTCTGCCGATTACGTTGCAAACGCCATCATCATCCAGAGACCAGCTTGAGATATTGAGTAACAACAAGTACAAGAGCGTTCTACACTGAGTTTGGTGAGCAAGGACAAAGTGAGAATGTCATGGCCGGTATTCTGCACTTCCCCTGTAGATAAAGTCATCGGTCTCATGAAAGGAATGGTGAATGAAGAGAATCCTTTCCGCTTCAATGCCAAAACATATGCGGAGTTCAAACATCGCAAGATTAATAAGCTTCCCAAGGAGGTGGAATATTTGAAGAGCATATACTTACACACTACAATTCCAAGCTTTGAGGACAAATCTTGTTTTAAGGAGGGTGGAATGTTGGGGTCCTATCCTAACATTAATTAATAATAATAATAGTAATAATGTATTTCATATCCTATAGTTATAATAATAAAATAATATAATAATAAATAATATAATAATTAATATAATTAATTATTATATTATTATTATAAGATTAGGGTTAGGAAGCATTGCAACCTTTCACCTATAACCCTAGAGTGGGTATAAAATATTGTAAGAACTTATCATTCCAATATCCATGAATATGAAATATAATACAATTTATTGAAGGGACTTCCCGACAATACAAAAGGCGATTCTTTTAGTTTTAGGTCTATTTATTATTTATTTATCATTTTATGTGCTAGGAACCCTAGGTTCCTACCATGTTTATTTTGGCATTGTGGAGATCTGATCTAATGCAATTTGAAACATAGTCACACCAATCAAATTTTATATGGCCAAGAAACCGACCCAAATAGGCCAACACCTAGAATAGAATGTCCATAGTTATTCTTTGCAGAAAAAGTCATGCTTGGAAGAATTCAATAGAAAATCTAAGGAACTTGTCTGTAACAGTTTTAATAGTCAAGCCCCTTTTGGACTTAGAAGAGATAACTGCAAAAAAATATAAGATAAAATTAGTACTTGAGAAACCGAGAATTTCAACTTTAAACAAGATTTGAAAGATGGAGAGTTATACCTGTCAAAAAATCTAAAGAGACACTGTTAGGAACCTACTATTAAAATAAATCTCACACACACAAAATACTGAAAGATAGTGGAAATACATGCAATAATAGAGTAATACTATGCAGAAAGTAATTGCAAAATTGAACAATCTTACAAAAGAACTTAGAATCGTAGGCCTCTTCGAGGGGGCAACCTCCTTCAATATTTCATTAACTTGTAAAAGGATGATTCGTACATGGCTTCATAGCTTTTTAAAGAAAGAATTCATGCAAACCCTAACCCTAGGCACAAGAGTTGGCTTACATGCAAAATGCCACTCGAGCTAGAATCTTCTACCAAATGTAGGTTACAATCTTGATAATGATTACATCAAATGGCCCCACTTGCCTAAGAGCATAACATGCCATGTACATTACAAAATAACATTATATATGGGATCCCCCATGTTGGAAGTGGGTCATTACATAATAATGAGAATTACAAAATAACTTTAGGATGGGATCCTAACATGTCCTTCCCCTTCAAAAAGCTTTGTCCTTAAAGCTGAAGGTGAGGAAAATGGTGCTGGAGTTGATGGAGAGATTCCCATGTAGCATCTTTCGACTGGAGTCCACACCACTAAAAAAGGACTTCAGTAATGGTGTGATTGCAAAGAGTGTGAGTCCGACGATCCAAAAGTTGTTTGGGTTCAAGCAAGATAGAATCTTCTTCATCTAACTTTGGGAGTGCAGATTGAACCTGTACCTGATTTCCCACCATATTTTTGAGAGCAAAAACATTAAAAAAAGGATGGAGCTTGGATGTAGGTGGAAGGGCCAATTTGTAGGCTGTGGCACCAATTCATTGTAACACTTGATATGGCCCATAGTACTTTGTTGTAAGCTTTTGGCATCTACAAATCTGGAGGGACAATTGTTTGTATGGTTGAAAGCAAAGAAAAACCATATCACCCACATAAAAACTATGCTCAGAACGGTGTTGATTAGTCTGTTGGCACATCCAATTCTGGGTAGCCTCCAAATTTAGCTTTAATTGATGGAGGATATCAGCATGCTGATGGATAGTAGTGTCGACTGCATGGACCTTGGAGCTACCTAGAATGTAGAAGGAAGACGTTGGTGGAGGGCACCCATAAACTGCCTCAAAAGGGGTAACCTTGGTGGCTGTGTGATAGGAAGTGTTGTACCACCACTCGACCAAAGGAAGCCATCTCACCTAGTGCGTAGGATGATCTGAGGAAAATCAACGAAGGTAGGTTTTCAAAAATTTATTGACAATCTCCATCTGGCCATCCATTTGTGGATGATACACTGGACTCATCTTGAGCTAAGTGCCCTACAACTTAAATAATTCTTACCACTAGTGAAGGTCGGGTCACGATCAGACATGATGGAGGAGGCTAGACCATGAAGACAAAAGATATAATCATGGAAAATTTGGGCAACAATGGAGGCTATGTAAGGATGGGAGAGGGGATAGAAGTGAGCATACTTTGAAATACAATCCACTACCATGAAGATAACATATTTGTTGCTCGACTTAGGTAAGCCTTCAATAAAATCCATAGAAATGTCTGTCCAGACCTGGTCTGGAATGGGCAAGGGTTGAAAAGTGCTTGGAGAATGCACTATTTCACCTTTCATCCATTGAAAGGTATCACAAGCTGCCAAAAATTCATCAATATCCTTTTTCATACCCTTCCAAAAAAAAGTGCGTTTGAGCTGTTCATATGTTTTGAAAAATCCTGAATGGCCAACAGATGGATTAGCATGTAGTTTTGTCATGAGAAGTTCCCATAGTGAGGACTTGTGGGGAACAACAAGGCATTGGTGGTAACATAAATCCTAGCCATCCCAAGTGTATCCTGGACATGAAGTAGGCTTAGTGGATAGGGAAGCAACCAAAGTCTACAATTCAAAATCTTGAAGTACCTCTTGGTGTAAGGAATTGATCCATTGGGGGATCGATAATGAAATGACGCACAATATACTGAGAGCTTCAAATTGGTGAGAGAGATAATCGACCACAACATTGAGGGAAGGAATAAAAATATAGATAGATTGATGGATGTCATCAAAGACCTTGAAAATAAACTATAGGGAATTCAAAATGAGCGAAATGAAATGAAAGGAGAATGGGAAGTTTTCAAGAAATAGAATGAAGACTATGAAAAAGAAATAAAATTACTCAAGAAGGAGAAAGAGAAAAATATTAAGGAAGATAGTGAGAAGAATGAAGCCACGTATTTGAATATTTAAAAGCAAGAGAAGGATCAAAAGGGTTTACATTCATCTAAAAATTATATTTTATAGGTTCATGGAAGCATTCAAAAGGAACAGGTTAATATTTCCATTGACCCTAGTAGTAGATATAATTTTATTAATATTGCTTTGGCTAAGATGTTGCAGGTTCAAGCAACAAAAATTAAGGACACACAACTGAAGGGTGAGCATGTTCATATTTTTGAAGATTTGAAGATCACCATGGATAAATATGTTTTACATTCAAATTTTCATGCTATTGAGATGAATGATGAGGATATTATTCTTGGTTATCCTTGGTTATATTCTTTGGGTATTGTTAACATTAATGTGCAAAAGAATTTTATGAGATTATGGTACATAAAAAAGAAGATAACATTACAGGATATTTCTCAGCTTCAGGAGCAAGGATCCAAGAAAAAATAAGAAGTGGTTGCAGAGGAACAACTTGAAGATCAAATAGAAGAACCTGAAACAGAATTAAAAAATTCAGCAATAGCAACAGAGTCCATGGAAGAAGCAGTAGCAATTGAGTCCATGGAAATAATAGTAGCTAAGTCAAAGAAAACTTTGATAGAAGAGCACAAGGACACACCAAACAAAGGGAACATGAAAGAACAATGTGTAGAAGATTTTAAAATAGTGGAGCCAAATGTTGAGGAGTCAAAGAAGGTAGAACATCAAGTTAAGGTGACACCATATCACCATCCACACCACCATGAGCAACAATAATATTGGAGGCATGGCTCAAGGTAGCAATATTATGGTTCTACATGGAATCAGAAGGGCATCAAGTATGGCAGTGTTTGGAAGAGAAAGCATAGTGATCCTAGTTTTCAGAATGGTTCATCAACATCAAGGAATAAGTGGACCCATCATTCAAATTATCAAAAGACAGTAGCAGAAGCATGGAGCCAACGAAGTATATTTGGATACTCAAGTGGCAAAATGGCATACCAACATCAACGTGTTTCACTAGGATGGATGGATGATCAAGATTGGTACCAGTTGCTAACATTGCTTGGCAAATCATATTATCTTGTTTCTTCATATATTTTGAGGATAAAACATTTGTAAGGGGGATGGAATTTTAAGTACCCAATATAAGTATTTAATATTATATTATTGTAATGTTGGGGTACCTAGAAATAGATATTTGGGTATATATTATTATATTGTATAAGGGTTGGCATGGGCCACACATAACCCAAGGTTGATTGTATTATAATATAATATTATATTAATAGTGGGCTTCCCAAAGTAGAATTAGAAGACGGATATATAAATAAGAGAGATTGGTGATTGTAAGGATCATGAAGAGAATTATATTGTAGAAGTCTTAGCTCGTGGAGTTGAAGATCTTGTGGAGTCACTTCCTTCCAAAAGGAGTATTATATGGTGTTGCCCTACCTCAAGGGTTTAATTCTGTTTTGAATACATTGCAGTAATTTCCATATTTGTCTTGATTACATGGATTATTCAGTTATGGTTGTTATTCAATATTTTGCAAATTGTCAATGATTTATGTGGTTGAGAAAAGGAGGTTCCTAACAAACACCATAGTTGGTCTCTAGGCCTTCTTTATCATCAAGTAAAATGAACTTTGGAATGATGGTATTAGCACCCTTGTGTGGTAGACCTATCAATCTCAGGATGTATAAGGGTTTTATAGTGAAAGAGAGACTCTTGTTGTCGATTGTGATATTGCTAATCAACCCATAATCATCGTATGATTTAACTATCCTTAGAAACAAATTATTATTATTTTTTAATTTACATGGTGGAATCGGTAGCTGCCACGAATCTGGGCAGGCTATCCAGATTCACCATAGTATTTTGTGTTATTCACCCTAGAAGTTGCCACACAATTATTCATGCATTCCACCCCTAGAACCATCATGCCACAATAATTTTAAACCTTTTACCCCATTGAAATTACTAGGAAAGGGACAAGCGTTAAGTTTGACGAGGCTCGATATTTGAACCTTGGACCGCCACCCCCCTTATAAGGTTTGGTTGAACCAATTTGAATACACCTCAAAACTTCTTAGAAAAAAATTATTGTCTGTGTTATATTGTGGCATTGTCACTAAACCCTAAATACCAGAGTCCTCGACCCATGTAGTGTCATATCCTGATGTGGTTAAAATTTAAGAAACAAGTGGGTAAACAAGGTTTTTAAAAGAAATTTTTAAATGAACAAGGGAGTAAGAGCTCATCATTGTTGTAATAAAATTTTGTAAGGTTTGAGGGATTAGGGTGTAAGGTTGTATTTAATTTAAATTGTTATAGGGGATGCTCTTGATCATCCATCATTGGGTATGTTGCTACCTATCGTCAATCATCCATAGTGTTGCTATCTATCATCAATCATCCATAGTATTGCTTTCGATCATCAATCATCCATAATGTTGTAATCGATCCTCAATCATCCATAGCGTTGCTACTAATCATAAATTATTCATAGTGTTGCTACCGATTGTCAATCATCCATTGTATTTCTATCGATCATCTATTGTCCATAGTTCTGTTATCTATAGTTAAGAGTCTATCATCCATAGTGTTGTCGATAGTCAATAGTCTATCATTCACAATGTTGTTGTTAGTAGTCAAGGGTCTATCATATATTATGTTATTGGTGGTAGTCGAGAGTTTATCATCCATTGTGTTATTATCGGTAGTCAAAATTCTATTGTTCATAGTGTTGTTGTAGGTAGTCAAAAGTCTATTGTCTATAGTGTTGCTATCGATAGTAGAGAATCTATCATCCATTGTGTTATTGTTGGTAGTAAAGGGTTTATCGTCTATAGTTTTACTATCGGTAGTAATGAATCTATCATCCATAATGTTGCATCGGTCATCTATCTTAATTAAAATAAAACCTTGTCCAATAAATTCACCATATTTTTATAATTTTTTGTGGAAAAAAAGGCAATTTTTCATGTGTCCTACATGAGTTTGGATATGATTCACCTCTATTTTGAAACTAATTCACCCCATTTTTATAAATACATTGTGGGTTTAACCCCTTAAGAATTAACCCTAATGAACACTTAAAAAAAAATACTTAAACATTTTTTATTACAAACTTTTTTTTTAATAAGGAAAAGATAAGATCTTCCTTTGAGGTTGAAATTCATAGGTATAACAAGGTTATAGATACTGTAGACACCTAAAACATGTCATATTGAGGAGACTACCTGAATGGACTCCTTTTAGACCACATAACCCACCTTGGGAAGCCTTAGGGCTAAAAAAGTGGTTCTCACCACTTAAATGGGTACAGTTCCCCATAAACCATGGTCGTCTCACCCTAAGACGATCGCTAAACGATGTCCATATCACCTTGAGACAACCGCTAGACCATGGCCATATTGACCTGATATGGCCACAAAAAGCAAGCTTAAAAATAGAAAGGCACGTAACTGGAAGCCAAAATTACTAGTTAACCCGTGCATGATCCCAAGAAAGGCATTAAGCACCCCGCATGGGCTAAAATAGAAAAAGTGATGTAATTATCAATCACATGGAATTTTAAAGATAGGCATTCACTTTTCTTAATGCGAACTGCCTCTTTGATTTTTCATGTAGGGTGCTTTCACCATTTTTAGCTTCTCTCCGAGAAGTCTATAAATTGGAACTCACCCCTCAGTTTTAAAGATCCTCAATCTTTGAATTTGTGCAACAAAGTGCTACCAAATTCAATCCCTAACTTTATGCAATGAAGTGTTACCCTTTTCATCCTCCAAGCCATATTGACTACTAAAATCCATGCTATCGAACTACTGAAAGGATAGGAAGTTGTACTTCCATATTTTGTGCAATCGAATACCCTTACCTCGATGATCGATCTGACCCATCAAGTCACTCTCATAGTGCACAATCCATCAACAACACATCCAAGACATCTCACACGCCTCCCAAGATTGGTTTCAGGAAAACACATTCCATAACAACGATAGTAGTCGTCTCACCTTGAGATGACCCACAGGCAAGGTCATATGGCCCTAAGATGGCCCCAATCAGAGATCATGGTTTTTACTATTTTCTTTTAGCATAGCTTAGATCAACAATTTTTATCATTCTTGCATTTAGATAGATTTTAGATTTCACATGCTTCGGTCTGGTTTATCTTATTTCATCGCATTCAATTTCATTTATCATGCATATGCTTTTGATTCATTTCTAGTTTCTTTGTGTGTATATTATAGGATCCAACCTACAAAAAAGGAGCGCAAGATCCACATCAAAATCACTATAGTGGTCACAAAAAACCCACCCCCAAATGATTTGTGATTGCAAGAAGACCGTTTAGTGTGCCTAAATATTTTATTTGTATTCATTGTATCATGGGTAGCATCCCCTCAGAGGGGACTTGATTGTAACACATTGAAAAATAATTATTTAATATAAAAAGGGCCCCATATTTTCATTGTTTTATCATCATGTTTACAGTTATATATTTATTGCTATCTTTCCTTTACTTTATTGGTGCATGGTTTTCGAGCATATCATATGGCGATCATGGTGGGACCACCAAGTCCCCTACTTAGCTTTATTATTGCTTACTAATAAAATTTTGGTTTTTACAAGTACACAGTCACCATCTCAAGTCGATATGGCCCTTGTACTACAGCCATCTCAGGTCAATATACCCCTAGAGCAAAAGTAAAGCAATAGAAAGACAAGATATCTACATCAGACTTAGGCGTTCAAGGTAAGTCCTATTATTCTTCTCTATCCTATTTTCTATAGTGAAAAGTAAATCATTTGATATTCTATAGAAAAAAAGTAAGAAAAAAAATTATTTGTAGCAAAATTTTATAGAAACATTTTAGCTTCAATTCAGTATATTAGTAGCCATCTCAGGTCGATATGACCTCTACCTACAACTATCTTAGGTATAAATGACCTCTATTTACGACCATATCTATGTTAGATGACCTTTGTTCACAGTTGTATCTATGTTAGATGGTCTCTATCTGCATTTGTTTGGTATGCTTGTCTGGTTGCCTACTAAAAGGCTTAATTTCATATAGGATTTTGAATATCAAATGTAAATTTTTGCATTAGTGAACATCATTGTATGCTCTTTGATTTATTTTTCTACAAAAATTTAAAATGAACCCTCACACACATTCATGTGGTATATATAACATCAGTTAGTTGGATTTCATCACCAACGACTGACAAGCGATCATGCAATGTGGGCATTCATCTCCCACCATGTATTAGCTTCCTACAAGCCATAGTAGCCCATAACAATAGGACCTAAAAATCAAAACACACAAAACCAAAACAAAAATCAGAAAAAAAAACAAAAAAAATCATATAAAAAAAATATTATTCTCTTGCTTGCTTATTTATTTATTTTTTGCATAGTTAAACAATGATAACAACACACAGTAAGGCTAAATCAAGAGCTAGTACTACTAAACATCCACAAGGAGACATGGAATATCTTTGATATAGTCCAGAGGACCTTTCTATTCCTTATTGGCACCCTGGTACAAGCCATCATGTGAATCCTTTATATAGGGAATCTGACCTCCAAGAAATCCCTATGAGGGAAGCACCCATAGGTCCTAAAGGAGACTTTATTGACCTAGATACCTTGTTGGATTTCTATAAAAATAACCATCCGCCCACTGAGGGGCCTAGTAGGGTAGTGTTGTGCATTCGTGTATTGGCTCACCATAGAGAACCATTAGAAGTAGCACAAGAGTACATCCCATACCAAGATGACTGCTATCAAGACACCCCAACTGAGCATCTATCCATACATCAAGAACATGACCAAGAGGATACACATGTTAACCACCATCCTCAGATAACCTATGTCGACTCTTGCATTTGTTATAGACGAGGGTAATCCAAACCCCAACATGTTCCAAGAGAGATCATTCATTCAAGAGCATTGCATCTCTGCACCACTCGACTATACAGAGCTCATTTATAAACCAGAATATCATGTCAATATGACCTTTAGAGATCATGGAAAATAGATCCTAGATCATACTAGGGGGTGAAAGATAAGATAAACCCATCTGTATTTCAGATACAAGGGTAAATAGACCCCACACAACTGAGCAACTAAATCATACTCATCAGGTGCCTAGGCCCAACCTTAATAGACAACAACAATTGGATCAACTTTAGTTGGACCAACAATAATTAAATCAATAATGGGTGGACCCACAATGGGCACACCTACAAAGGTTGTATCAATAGAGGATACAACAAGAGCAACAAAGGATACAACAAGAGCAATTGCAAAAGGCATTGCATGAAATAATGCCTACACCTAGCACCCATAGGATGCAACAACACGTAAGGCACCCAATATAGTATCAAAACCTTCCCCCTCGATTATACCAAAATCATGTTCAACATCAAAGGCCACTACCTGGTTACCATAAAGAACCTCCTACTCCTCAATAGTACAAAGATCAACAAGAGGAAGAATTATATGAAGAACCTCAATGGGGACATCAGGAACAAGTTGATACCTACCTTGAATCCATTTATGATGAGGTGCCTAATGATCATACTTATCACCCACCTCAACATCAAAATAGGCCCCCTCTACCTAATCAAGGGTGATGACGGGTAGATCATATCATTTCACTAGAGGTATACAAAGTGCTAATTGATCGGATAAATTCATTAGAGAAACAATCTCAAGGCTTGGGTTACCAAAAACCCACCCTAAGGTAGCTTAGCAATCAACCTCTACATCCATCAGTGCCATCACCACCATACCCACCATATTTTGAGATGCCTAAACTCAAAAAATTCAAAGGTGACAAAGATGCACAAGAGCACGTGACAAGCTTCATCAATATGTGCTTTCGTCTTCAAGATAATGACTCCTTGATGTTGAGGACATTCCTTATAACATTGGTTGGGGGTGCTTTGGAATGGTATAACCATATACCATGCCATAGCATATACACCTTTGAGCAATTAGCAGATGCATTTTTGGAATGTTTTACCTTTAGTGTTAGGAAAAAGGCAAACTTGACTGACTTGTCTAGCCTTCGTCAATTTGATGATGAGCTAGTCATGGAATATGGAAATAGGTGGAGAAAGGTTATGTTAAAATTACCTTTCACCTTACCCATCATAGAGCTTACTCAAATGTTCACTAGGAGTTGTTCAAAGAAAATCTTGCTTTTGTTACAACTTCAGCAATATCAAACATTCAAGGAGGTCTTAGCCCAAGCTAAGGTCATCAAGGACATTAAGGTCCAAGAGGGTGATATTAAGCTCTACAAAAAGGAATGGCCAAACAAGAATACTAAAGGTGACAACATGCAACAAAAGGTGGCCCCAGTGAATCAAGTTGTTTTGAGTATCCTTGGATCCTCAAACCAAGTTGCACCACCTCAACCACCAACTCAGCCTAATTACTAGGCTCAGCCTCCATCAACCCAATATCATACACATAGAACCAAAGACAAGGCCAACAACACCAACCACCATGATAATATACTCCTTTACCAAAAATATTAGCATCGATTTTCAATTGATTATGTGAGGCACATGCAATCAATCTTCCTGAGGTCCATCCAATAGACCCTAATAAACCTAAATCAAAGAATCATAGGGAGGATCTATACTATGCTTACCATCACCAAAGATGGCATGACATCCAGACATGTATCACCTTTAAGAATCTAGTATAAGATATGATTGAGAGGCAAGAGATTCAAATTGAAAATCCTCTTGCCCCAAACAACCAACAAATAGGAGTCTTCAAAGACCCCTTACCAACATATGAACCTACCAATCAAATAGAGCAACCTAAGTAGGTGAATCAAGTGCATGCTGACCCACCTTACCAAGAGTTTGTGGGGATGATTAGCATTGTCACAAGGAACAAATGATATCCAAATCCACCCACACATAATGCGGGTCCTAACAACATTCCTTCAACATTGTAGGCACCTCCTTAGCCTAATTCGATTGCACCTAGCCCACCTTGATCGATGATAACCATACATAGTAGATTTACCCAAATTCTAATAATGACATAAGCTACGCTCTCCATATATGAGTTGTACAACATTCAAAGCCACATCAAGATGCTCTCATGAAGATCTTGTAATAGATTGAATTGCAACCACAAGACCCCAAATCATTTGCTAATTTTGTGGGGCAAATACAATATTACAATGAGCCTACAATAACCTTCCATGATCATGATATTAAGACAATACCTGCTAACATACTGGATCCTCTACTCCATATCATCGCCAGCATCAATCAGATCCCTTATAAGTGTGTCTCGATCGACACTGGCTCATCGATCAATATCATCACCACATCAACCATTCAATACCTCAATCTTCCACCATCCCACATCACAACATCCATATTTACCCTTAGGGCATTCAATGATACATTGTGTTCTACCATTAGGATAGTGGTCCTTCCTATTCAGGTTGGACTGAAAATAATTCACACACTCTTCCATGTTCTAAAAGGGGCCATGCAATATAATATCTTACTTGGTTGGCCTTGGATCCAAGATATGAGGTGTGTACCTTCAATTTTACATCAATGCATTAAATACATACATGAAGTTCAAGTGCATTGTGTCCCTATGGACTCAAAACCATTCAAATTTTGTAATATGGTATCACATCCCAATGAGTCCATTTTACCATCAACGCATTTGGAGGTCAAACCCAATCCACCCAAAACTCATCCAATCCTCCAACATATATATTCTATATCTAAATTAAAGAAAACATCATCATCAATAGATATAGAAACCCCTTCTCATGCATCAGATAGTCCTACCAAGAACCCTGAGAAGGCACCCATATCATCACCCCCATCATCACCAACCCACGCATCCACATCCCAATCACCTAAGTCACCTTCCACGCTTGTGATCTCAATCATTTCTACAACACCAATTCATATTTCCAATGCAAGGGTAGAACCTTCACCTTCACCATCACCCAACCCTTTGCAAGTCATGATACAAATGTCTAGCTTAGGATTCAGGGAATACATAGTACATAATTTTACATCCAACCCCCTTATCAAGACAAATCAAGACATAGATCAACCTATTGTTGCACCATTACCCATTGGCACGATAGTTCCCTTAGGTTGCCCACCAAATCAAATAAATTTTGTCTATGGGGGATTTGATATTCCCTTAAACATACCCCATAGGATGGAAGAGGATGAAGAACCCTTTCAAGTCAACATTGAGTACATGTCAAATCCATCCTTTGCATTACAATATATTTCATAGCTATAATTGGAGAGGAAAGGGCTTAGGTAAGTATGATAAAGATCTTAAGACCCCTCTAAAGCCTCAATATCAGCTACCTATGGATAATTTTGGGCTAGGCTACTCCATACGTATACCCGATGAACTCCTCATTGATTATCTCCAATGCCTAACTCTAGGTTGTGAAATGGATATTAAACCTAATGAGTACGCTGATCCGAGAAATATGCATTTGCTTCAAGATCATATTCAAATTGCTACTGATCATCTCCCACCATTATTCCTCCTCTAATCAGGAGCATACAAGTGAATGGATCTTTGATGATGAGTCTAAAGAAGAAGAGTTTACAAATAAATAAGATTGAGCTAGGTGATGATCCTAAAAATGATTGGATTGAAGAAGATAATGAATCAAATCAAGATGGTGATGCCATGTCTATCGATTCATCTTACCAAAAGTACGATGTAATGTTGCTTCAGATAGCTCAAAGGATGAATCCGTGACCATCAAGCCCCTCAATGATATAGATGAATTTTATCTTCATATTTTTTTTGCATTTACCACCATACTTGATATGTCATCTTCTCCCATCGGGGGACTCCATTGTTCGCACTCCCCCTAGGCCACACCCTATCATGTCAGTTCCATCAAAACCACCTCCTAAACTTAGGGGTGTTGAAGAGCCTAATCACTTCATACACTTGGAGGTATTGCGATATTATCGTCTCGATTCTCTTGAGGGTGTTGAGGAAACTAAACCTCTTAACATTCTCCACCTACGTGTATTTCATGCATAATGTAAATTGCATAAAAATAATAAAATAACAAAAAACAAAAACAATATAAAATCAAAAATCACAAAAATATTGCATTGCTTACATCATCATGCATTACACATTCATTGATTAGTTGCATTAGGCATATTCATTCATTGCACTTGCATTAGATTGTGTCGTTCTTGCATTGCTACACATGGCACCATGCTTGTATGATTTTCATTAGTCTTAATCCAATCTTTTTATCATGTCATCATTTGCACTTTTCCTTGTGATCTTTTGATTATTAAGGAGTCCTCGTAAGATAGGGTAGATACTGTATGACCATCAACAATGATGTTCAACTAGCCACTGACTATTTTACGCACACCTCTTAGTTTTCAAAAGTTCATAAGGAAAACACACACATCCACACATCATATACATCCACATTCCCCATCCTAGGTGTTTGTGTATTTCCCCTCACCCAATAAGTTGTTATAGGGTGTTCAATAGGGTATTTTGGTCATTCAGCCATTCCTAGTTTTATTTTCAGATTTTGTAGAAAGCTATCTTGATTTTTGAAGGTAGGGTCTTGCTTTGATAGTACCTTGCATATCTCAAAATCCCAAACACATCTTCACATATTAAAAATAATTTAGCACAAGGAAATATGAAACTATGAAGTAGTCATGGCCTCTTAAGTGAAAGGTTTCCCTTGTTGTCCTATTATGCACATAGTCCAAAATCATAATAAAAATAGTGGTTTTCACCACTTAAAATATATATAAAATCTTACAAAAAATATAGAAAGAGTAGTAAGGATGAAGGTAACATTCTCATCAGGACTCGGTTTGAGTGGTTGAGAATCTAATTCCCCAAAGCTCTAATTCTTGTCACAAAAACAAAACAATCATGAAATGAGTAGTAAGGATAAGGGCTAAATTCTCATTAGGACTCGGTTCGAGTGGTTGAGAATCTAATTCCCCAAATATCTAACTTTTTCACAAACACATAATAATAATGAGACTTCAAGTAGTAAGGATAGGGTTTCATTCTCATCAGGACTTGATTTGAGTGGTTGAGAATCTAACTCCCCAAATCTTGAAGACCCTAGCATTGGACTATGCTCATACATGGTACATAAGGACTCCCTAGCTTTTGAGGTCTTGCATTACAGAGTAGTTGAGTCCAACCAAGTACAAAATCAAGGTAAATGTTGACCATAGGATGATCCCCATTATAGTAATGGGTTATAAATGCCATCCTAGTAATGGGGTAATCTTATGTGTCACATTAATAAATTCACTATGCACACACAAGGATAATGAATATATGGGTCTTCCTAGAAGATTTTTATCTTTTAGAGTCATGTATAGTCAGTATACAACTTTTGACTAGTCAACTAGGGTGTTTGAGTCTCATGAAAAACCTTGTTGTTCTCTTATAACACCTCACTATTCCCCCCCATCCATCACTTACGTTGTGTCATATTACATATGGTTGGACTTCAAATGTATGACTTTTGTGAAAAGGTTAACATTTTGATTCATGACTTTTATACATTCTATGGTGCTTACACTTAGGTTGTTTTTGCATCTTAGATTCATTCATTATGTTTTCACATATAAATATAAAATCAAATTTTGCATTATCATGTCATTAGTACATAACATACATGCATACATCTAGGCATACATTCTATTTTTATAATATCATAATCGATGTCAGTGTACATCTATGCATACATACTACCAAGTCTAGGCATACATACATCATCTATCATTGCATCCATAAGTGCATTCATACATGAAATAAACAATGCAATAAACCACATGATAATATAACTAAAAAGATAATATCATATATATATGATGGAAAGTACATCATGGTACAAAAATACTTGTAGGCTACAATGAAGTAGGTCCTCGGACCTCACACTCAAAAATAGAATCATAATACATAACAAAATCATATGGATCCTTCACAAAGGCGAGTGCATCCACAATAATTTTAAAAATAAAAATAAAACCAAATCAATTCAATATGCTCCAAATACACCTAACACCTTTGGTAAAATCAATTTAAAAATCTCCAAAGGCACCTAACACCTTTGGTCAAATAAAATTAAAATGCTCCAAAGGAACGTAACACCTTTGGTCAAATAAATTTAGAATGATCCAAAGGCACCTAACACCCTTGGTCAAATCAATTCAAAATTCTCCAAAGGCACCTAACCCCTTTGGTGATTTCAATTTAAAACGTTCCAAAGACACCTAACACCTTTGGTCAAATAAATTCAAAATGCTCCAAAGGCACCCAACAACTTTGGTCAAATCCATTCAAAATGCCCCAAAGGCACCTAACCCCTTTGGTCATATCAATTAAAAAATATTGAATGAACCTCATATCTAGTGATTTACTCTAGTCACCTGGTGGTTGCAATGATTGGTTATCCATGCAATCCGGTAGGATGAGTAAATTACCATAAGGTAACTCACAAAAAAAAAATCAAAATGAGTCAAAATAGAGCTTGTCATGGGTTCTAGAAGCCATTTACACATAGCATTAACTTGGCTAAACCCAAGTACAGTTATCTTGGTCAAGTGACTCGTCATTGTTATCATTTTCCATCTCCTCTATCGACTCATCACTTGAGGGGGTAGTCATATAATTACAAAATTCAAAATCAAATCAATAATAAAACACTCAATCATGCAAATTATGTTCATTAAAGAATCATTGCCAAAAACTATTGTGTCCTTTTTGTTGGGACAGAAAACAAGCAAAAGTTTAAAATAAACACTCTGTTTGGTATACCTCTATGGTTTTACCAAAAATACTTGGTATTATCCAATGCCTAGGGTTCCCGTGAGCCTACCTGTAAGCTGAAGAGAAACCAAGACCAATTTCTTTAATGAGTTGGAAGCAATGATTCAAAAGCACATGCTCTTTCCATGATTGGGGTATCTTGCATTGATTTGGTTAATGGATATCATTAACCTTCAAATTGACCATTTTTAGGTGATATGTTTTTGCTCTGCATTGTGTTGTCACACAAAGCATCCCAAAAAGGGGCATTTGTAGACACCTAAAACACATAATTTTGAAGACTAGACTACCTGAATGGACTCCTTTTAGATCACCTAACCCACCTAAGTAAGCCTCATGGCTAAAATAGTGGTTCTCACAACTTAAATGGGTATAATTACCCATAAACCATGGTCACCTCACCCTGAGATGGTTGCTAAACTATGGTCATATCACCCTAATATGATCGTGAAAAGCAAAGCTTAAAAATAAAAAGGTGCATAACTAGAAGCCAAAACTCCCAGTTAACTCCGTGCATGATCCCAAGAAAGGTATTAAGTGCCCTGCATGGGCCAAAATAGAAAAATACATATAATAATCAAACACATGAAATTTTAAAGATAGGTATTCACTTTTTTTAATGCGAACTGATTCTTTGTTTTTTTCATGCAGGGTGCTTTCATCATTTTTAGCTTCTCTTTGAGAAGTTTGTAAATTGGCACTCACCCCTCAGTTTTAAAGATCCTCAATCTTTGAATTTGTGCAAAAAAGTGTTGTTGAATTAAATCCATAACTTTGTGCAATGAATTGCTGCCCTTTCGATCCTCCAAGCCATTCTGCTGAAAGTAATACTGCTGATCTGCTGAAAGGATAGGAAGTTGCACTCTCGTTTTCCATACAATCAAATACCCTTACCTTGGTGATCAATCTAAATCATCAAGTCACTCTCACAATGCACAATCCATTGACAACACATCCATGACATATCGCACACCTCCCGAGATTGGTATCAAGAAAATATAATCTTACGACAATGGTTGTATCACCCTAAGATGGCTCGTAGGCAAGGGCATATGACCCTGAGATGACTCCAATAAAAGACCTGGTTTTTACTGTTTTATTTTAGCATAGCTTTGATTAAAAATTTTCATCATTCTTGCATTTAGATAGATTTTATATTTCACATGCTTCGGTCTAGTTTATCTTATTTCATCACATTTGATTTCATTTATCACGCATATGCTTTTGATTCATTTCTAGTTTCTTTGTGTGCAGATTACAATATCCAACCTACAGCAAAGAAGCACAAGATCTACATAAAAACTCACTATGAAGGTCATGGAAACCTACCCTTAAACAATTTGAGATTGCAAGAAGACCGTTTAGTGCACCCAAATATTTTATTTGTATTCATTGTATCATGGGTAGCATCCCCTCAAAGGGAACTTGATTGTAACACATTGAAAAACAATTATTTAATACAAAGAGGGCCCCACATTTTCATTGTTTTTATCATCATGTTTACAGTCATATATATTGCTATATTTACTTTACTTTATTGGTGCATAGTTTTCGAGCATATCAGATACATCCTTGGATCAAGGGCTTTACACCTTATAAGGATAATTTCACTAAAATTCCAATATATATTGAGATTTTGTGGTCTATAATTAAAGTTTTGGAGTAAAATAGCCCTTAAAAAAGTGATAATGCAATTGGATAATTTCATACCATTGTTTATTGCACCCTGACTCCATAAGTGGATGCAAAAGTTGGAGTTTTTGTTAAATTTAGTAAAACCCCTTCTATAAATTACCACTTTGTATTTAAGCATGTGGAATGAGAATAATTAATATACTATATAAATTTTTTATTTTAGTGCAAATATTATTACCCTTAGGGTCATTTATAGACAAGGTATGTTATCCCTTAAGAACTCCAAATAGTACCCTAAGAAATATGAGACAATAATCATGATTAATGGTCTGAGATGCATTGAAAAAGTAAACAAAGTAGCTCCAAAGGAAAGGATTAAAAACAATACCCAAATAAGGATCCATTAATGATAGATAATTCAAATAGTTAAATAATTTTAATGCAATGAAAGATTTCACTAGGCCCCTAATGAATGGTAAGAGGATCTTAAAAAGTCATCCTTCTTAGCTATCAAAGGATAATTATTGAAAAGAAAAGGGTAAAGGGAATGAACTATCCTTGATATCTCCTTTATAATAGTTAGCTCTTCTCTATTCAAAGTACTTTGGATGGTATACATAAGGTTCTCAAATTAGTACACTAAACATTCTAGTGCCACCCTTTTCACCACCATACCCAAACATATTTGAACACATGTTTAGTAAAAAAAATTAAAGAAAAATATCATTTAAAAAATAAAGCAATTTAAGAATTTTTTGTCTCATCACTTATAATAGATTAAATAACTAGGATATATTCCAAGTACTTAAATTTGTCCTTCATCCTTTTAGTTCACTAAAACAACTAAATTGTAAGTCCCTTTAAGGATTGTTTCAAGAGAACTAAGGGTTGGCATCCATTGCTAAATTGGTTGTTAGGCCTTAGCCTTCACTTCTACATGCCTCCTTAAGTGTGTCAACTTAGCCAACCCATTTTTATGTCCACATACAATGCCATATAACTAAGATAGATTTTAGTTTGTGGTATTTTAAGGCCTTTGCATCCTTCCCAAGTTGGTATGTTCTTAGCATGTTTATACCATGGTATGGTGTGATCACATAGTAATAAATATAGGGGTTTGGTGCTGATAATACCTAGAACAAGAGGAGGTGTCTAGAGATCCTCACAAAATATTAGAATAAATCAATAATGTATCTCAATTATCCCCAAATTACCCTAAAGCCCTATAGGGATCCCAATTTTAACCTTTAAACCTTTAAATGTGGTTTCATTTATTATACAAAGTAGAGGGCCACAAATTTATAAAAGTAGACTACTAGGTCTTATAAGAGTGGTAAGTGGAAGGTGATGGTTATGAAGAGGCCAAGAGGGTTTGAGTTCCCTCTACACTCGTGAGTGAAAGGCATTAATTACAAAGAGATAAAAGGGGTTCAAGTTCTCCCTATAATTTCTAATACCTCTTGTGGTCTTAAATCTCTCTCTTTATGCTTAATATCCAAAATATTTTAAAAAATAATATAATATAAACTCTCACTTCAATATTATAATTGTTCATATCCTTAAATATCTTAATCCAAGGATGAAGGCTTCCATACCTTTTGAAAAATATTTATATGAAGTAAAAACTAAAAGATTTATAGTCATGCTTTATACATTACATGTGTTAGTCAATTAACATTAATAGTATATAAAAATTTAAATAAATACTCCTATGTTTTTTTTGCTATTCCTATTATAAGTGAAATATGAAGTGATACAGGAGGAAACAACTTAATGGAGTTGTATCCCAATATATAAGCAAAAGGTATCAAAATTAAGCATATAAGAAAGTTAAGTGAAGTTGGAACCAAACATTCTAGTCAAAGTTTAAAGTCATTTTTAATTTTTGGTGAGCTTTGGTTTAAAATTTTGATGTAGATATTGCAAGTGAACAAATATCTATATTAAAAATGGTGATGGAATCAATTAGCTATAACAATACTATGATAAATAACCTCTCATGGGCCTATTCTCATGCTTTACATTTTAATGAGAATTAAGCCAAAACAATAGAAAATAAACGGGCAAAGGGTTGAAAATGATTAAATAAATGAGAAAATGATTAATTATAAGAAGCTTACCTTTAATTTTGAAATTGTAAAAGTTAAAATAGTTTTCAATGTTCAAAATACCATAGGTAATATGAGACAATACTCATAAAGGATGTTTTTTATCTAACATATGTTTATTCAACCTAACTCTAAATGAAGTATGGTATACAACTCTACCCCCATCAGATTCAAACCTTAAACCTCTTATTTGGAGTTTAAAAGCCTTGTTGTCGACGAATGCAAAATTGATAGTAGGTATGTGGTTAGGTCTCCTTGAAATTGAAAGATGATCGATTCAAGAATTGATTCAAAATGACCACTTATAAAAAATATTAAATCAACTTTTTGTCATAGATATTTTTTTTAATAATAAAAAGATAAGATCTTCCTCCAAGGTTGAACTTTATAGGTAAAACAAGGTTGCAAATACATCCTTGGATCAAGGGATTCCAACCTTATAAGGATTATTTCACTAAATTCTAATATAGATTAAGACTTTGTGGTCTATAATTAGAGTTTTGGAATAAATAATTCTTTAAAAAAGTGATAATGCAATTGGATAATTTCATACCATTGTTGATTACACCCTAATTTCAAAACTAGATGCACAAGTTTGAGTTTTTGTTAAATTTAGCAAAACCCCTTCTATAAATTACCACTTTGCAATTAAGCATGACGAATGAGAATAATCAATGAACTACATAAATTCATCATTTTAGTACAAATATTGTTACCCTTAGGTTCATTTATAGACAAGGTACGTTATCCTTTAAGAACTCCAATTAGTACCCTAAGGAAAACATCTAAATATTTAATATGAGACAATAATCATGATTAATGGTTTGAGATGCATTGAAAAAGTAAATAAAGTAGCTCTAAAGGAAAGGATTAATAATAATCCCAAATAAGGATCCATTAATGATAGACAACTCCAATAGTTGAAGAATTTGAATTTAAGAAAAGATTGCACTGGGCCCCTAGTGAATGGTAAGAGGATCTTAAAAAGTCATCTTTCTTAGCTATCAAAGGATAATAATTGAAAAGAAAAGGGTAAAGAGAATGAACTAACCTTGAAACCCCCTTTCTAATAGTTAGCTCTTCTCTATTCAAAGGACTTTGGGTGGTATATATAAGGTTCTCAAAATACTATACTAAAAAATATAGTGACACCCTTTTCATCACCATACCCAAACATATTTAAATACATGTTTTATAAGAAAATCAAAGAAAAATATCATTTACAAAATAAAGCAATTTTAGATTTTTTTTGTCTCATAAATTTTAATAGACTATGTAAGTAGGATATATTCCAAGTACTTGAATTTATCCTTCATTATTTTAGTTCACTAAAACAACTAAGTGGTAAGTCCATTTAAGGCTTATTTTAGGAGAGCTAAGGGTTTGCATCCATTACTAAATTGTTTTTTAGGCCTTAGACTTCCCCTTCAACATGCCTTCTTAAATAGCCAACCCATTTTATATCCATATCCAATGTCATCTAGCTAATATAGATTTTAGTTTGTGGTCCTTTAGGACCTTTGCCTCATTTCCAAGCTGGTATGTTCTTAGCATGCATTCCCCATGGTATGGTGTAGTCATATAATAATATATCTAGGTGTTTTGTATCGATAATGCATAAGAACAAGAGGAGGTGTTTAGAGATCATTACCAAATCTTGAAATGGATCAATATTGTAGCTCAAGCATCCCAACATTACCCTCACCCAAATAAGGATCCCAATTCTAACCTCATAAATTTTAATAAAGTTTATATCCTTTGTTATGGGTAACTTATCAATAGTTAACAATAAAAAAGATCTCAGATACAAGACAAGATTGCCACATACTTGTTTAAGATTTTCATTGATCAAATACTACTTTTATAGGCCAGTAAAACCTTTATAAAACCACCAAAGAATAAAAAACCATGATGGAAAACAACGGATTACAAAAATGTTATAACTTTGACAATAAAAAATCTATAGTTCTGAAAAGCTACTAAAAATATTGTAGAATAAAATCCATGGAGGATTAAACCTATTAATTAAAATCATAAAACTAATGTTTTAAAAGTAATATTAAATTACTTAATATTAATTGCTAATCCCCTATCATTCCTATAAAAAAAAAATCATTAGACTCCAATGCATATAAAATAGGAGGATTAATACAAATCATCTATTGAGAGAACCAAAATGTTGAATGTAGAAGCTAGAAGAACCCAGGTGGATCTAGTGAATCTTCATGAATATGGGCATTCAAGTAGACCCAAAGGATACCTCTAGGCTTAACACGATGCTGGTGCATGAATGGTGGCTATTGAAGAATCTAGATAGATGAAAAGTATTGAAAAGGATATACCTCCTGGATCTAAAAATATTGCAAGGTGGAAGGGGTAGGATGCTAAAATATGTGTACACAATTTAGAGCTAGATCAAGAGGAGAAGGAGGAGCAAAAGCATGAGTAATAGGATAAAAAACAAGAACATGAGTAGGAGCAATAGGAGCACTATGGATATTTTCATCAAGTGGTGCAACATGTTGAGTGTTCAAGAGGACTTTTTCATGTGTGTTCTTGTATTGTGGTGTGGTAAAAATTAATGCAATAATTTATATTTGGTGAATATTAGTGTGGAGTAGATACATGGTGTTCTTGGTGCATTGAATGAGAAAGGTTTTGTGCTCATGCTAGAAAGTGTAGGTTTTTGCATCATACTGAGCATTTTTATCATATTGGTAGATTTTATCAAACAACAAACCACAAAAATCCATGGGGATCACATTGCAGGTGGCAGTATCCACAAACTTAGGGTCAAAAGCAAAAGACAAGGTGCAAGTGTGTGTGATATTTGAGGTGGTGTCACTATCATCCCATCCAAATGAGTATCTACAAGGATGTGGGACCATCAACAACTATATTTTATTGACAATGGACTTTGTAATCTAGTTTTTATTTGATCCATTATCAATGATACAGTCCATGGAGAATTTGTGTGTAAGGTGAGCATAAGTGATAAATATATTATCACATTATCTTACAGAAGAGTGGTGATTCAGTAAGGTGACATCAATGAGTAAAAATTTTAACTTGTCATAGGTGATGTCTTCTCCATAAGTCTAGATGGGAACATTCTCAATTTCCTCATCAAAAGACTATAAAAGTAAAATTTTCCTTTTCTTCTCTGGACAATTAAATTTCTTATGTTCCTTATATTTATAATAACGATAAAATATATAAGAAGAAAAATAATCTAAAGAGAAATAAGGAGATAGAGAAGAAGAAGAAGGAAAGGACATCTTTGGATAGGAGAAATGTTTCTAATTTGGAGAACTTGAAGGTCTAGAAGTGCCTAAGAAGGAAGACTAAGGTGCATGGAACTGGGAAACAAGATTCTCCTTCACAAGTTATGCTTGATTGAATGTTGCATTAAGTGTGGTAGGTGGAGTATATTTCAACTCTTGAAATAGGTGTGTCTAAATACCACTCTTAAAATTTGCAAAGGGAGTAGGTGTAGGGTCTTGTGCATAGAGCAAGATGCATAAGCAGTTGAATTGATAGATAAATCTTGCACATACATGTGGCTTTCTTGCATCAAGAGAAGACATTGTATGAGTACATAATTATTCTAGTTAGAAGGATATAATGTAGCCTTCAAGACTCTGACCAACTAATCCCAAGTGATGATGGTATTTTGTGTATATTTTTGCTCAATAATTAAGACTTTAGCGACTCCAAAAAGTTTTAACTTGGCAAAGGGGACCTTGTCATTATGATACATTTTATTGTAGGCAAACCAAGTTTCCATGTTTAGGATCCAAGTATTGAGAACATCGATATTCCTATACTGATCATAGATCTTGACCTTTCATTTTGCATGAGAGCAATTTTTAGGAGTGTTAATTCTAGCAGTTGGTGATGGAGGGTTGACATGTATGTTATTGACCTTATCCACCAAATTGCTAACAATGTTAGGTAATTTGGCCATATTTTTTTAAATTAGCATCCATGGCTCAACTAGGCTATGCCAAGGAGGTGTTTGCCCAAACTTTTAAAGTATATCACTACTTTTGTGTTAGAAGTATCGGGTACTACCAAGTATAAACTTTATTTTACAAGAGAATTTTTGAGGCATGATTAGGCATATGAAATAGTCATAAAAGTGAAAATATATCTACTAGTGGATTGGTATTATAAAATGCTTTCCAACGAGTATAAACATGGTTATACTTATAAAGTATATGATGCCTTAAAGTGCAAGAAAATAATGTTTCTCTCAACAACACAAAGATAGGTAGAAGCTTTTCCATCCAAGAAAAATTGTGAGAGAATATTCCTTACCCTCCAACAAAATATTCCTAAAACAATTATGGTGTTCTAAAATTTTATAAGGACCTTTATATTATTACTTGCACACATCGAATGAAAAATACACTATATAAAGGCTATAAGTAGCCTTCCCATGACAAATGTGGGATATTTGATTAAATAGGTATGTTGTGGAGGTGATGTTGGTAGGAAAACTCTCTCTCTAAATGGATGGAAGCTTCCACCGATATGGCAACAAGTCCGCATGCAAATAAGGATTTTGAGCCCCCACACATTGAAATTCACAAGAAGTTTTTGATCATTTATGTTGTTGAAATCAATTTGTAGACACCCAAAAGTCACACATTGTCCCTCTCCTCATCTTCGCGGTCAATCAATTTGCAAAACCCTCGAAAATTGCATAAATTGACTAAAAACACTATTCATTTATCAAATACACTATTCATCATCCTTAGCCCCTTTGGGCTAGCTAAGCCCCTTCCTACGCTTAACCCTAGGTCCTCATGTGACCTCATTCACAACTCAACCAAGGTTGAATTCTCCACCATGGTCAAAAAGCACTTTATGGTCAAAAAGTCAACATTTTGGTCAAAATATGCTTTATGGCTAATCACATGCTTAATTAAATCTAATCTTGATTTAATTTAAGCCTTCCACCTCACCTAGTCTACTTTGACTAGCCTAGCCTTCCACCTCACCTATTCTAGCCTATCCTAGCCTTGCCACCTCTCACCCAGATATTTCTCCACCTCACATTCCCCTGGGTCATAAATGAAAGATGGAGACTTTTGCACAAAAGAAGCAATTTTTAATTTGAAGATATTTTCAAAAAGGTCTTCATAAATGCCAAATGGATATTTTTAGCAAAGTCATCATTATTTGTGGATGGGTGAGGGATTCTCTCACCCAACCTCATTTATGAACTAGGACACCTCTTAGGTGGACACCTCACCATTGACACCTCATAGGGGACACCTCATCCCCTCCCTCTCACCTTGGCCAAATCTATAAATAGAAGGCCATTTCCACCATTTTCATAACAACCAACTTTTACTTACCAAAACTCTACCAAAATCACTATAACCATTACATCCATCCCACATCCATCACACATCCATCATATACATATTGCAATAGTAGTTAGTTGCTTTCATGATATTCCTTGTGATTGAGATAGGTCAACAACACCAAAAAGTACACTTTTTGAAGGTGACCCATCAAAAAGGTGAAGAAGCAACAATGCCAAGACAACCAAAAATTGATCTTGCAGATTCTATCAAAAATATAGGTTCGCATGACCTCGTGTGAACCTCCTAGTTCACACTAGGTTCGCATGACCCCATGCGAACCTCTGCTACAGATACCAAAATCATTGGATCAAGTAAGTATGGGCTAGTTTAGTATTTTTATGTTATTTTTATCAGTTTTTATCATGTTTTAAGCTTGTTTAAGAGTCTTTTTGTCTTCATAACCATGGGGTTTGATTGAGGTAGACCCCTTAATGCACTAACAAGATTTTGTAGGTCAATAGGTACATAGAACACATCCAACCAGTGGTGGCACATGAGCAAGAAGCCCATCTACACTGAGGAACATAAAGAAGATAGATCCTGCTACCTTTGTACACATCTAAAAGGGCTTCCTTAGGGAAGACCCCATTGTAGCCTTCAGGGCAAAATTTGTAAAAGGATATCAATTTGTAACCTCCTTTTATCATTTTAATAGCAAAAGTAGTGGATTCTATAATTTTGAATGAGAATTATAGTGTCATTTTTGTTGGTTTCATTTTGGCATGCCTAGTGGGACCCCACCAAGCACTAGCTTAATCACCTTCTAACAAAAATTGTGGCCTATTTCTGTATGGTAGGTAATTATCATCTTTGAAGAAACCCCAAACCAAAAATGCCTTGAAATCCATCTCAGGCCAAATCACAAAAGGTTCGTTGGTGCACCTAAAGAGGAGGTAGAGAGTACACACTTGGGCATGTGAATTCCCCAATCTACCTCAAAATTGATCCTTGAAGCACATGTATTGGTTTTAGACACCCACAACCAACGATAAGGTAAGTCAAGGGAGGTTAAGAGCCTCATGTTCCTAGGGATTGCGTGCCCCCATACCTAGACCACCAATCATCTCTCACCATGGTGTATGCAAGGTTAAAGCATCCTTGTATTTTTGTGCGGCAATAGTTAGCTTATTTTCCTATAATTTGCTTTCTTTAGGTATATGCAAAATATCTTAGGGTTTATGCTATCTTGTCGCATTCAAAATTGAATTTTGGACCTTTTCTATGTAGGTACCTATCTCAGAACCCTCTAGGAGCTTCAAAATCATCATCAAGACCCCAAAACTAGTTAGCCCAATCTTCAGAAATAGATTTGCATGACCCCATGTGAACCTCTTATTAGAGGATAGGTTCGCACCCTGGGGTGTGAATCTCTAGAACACACACAACTTTAGAGCAAAAGGTGAATCAAAAGGTTTTACATACACCTGGATGTAGGTATTGTGTGAAATTTATGTTTTTCCTTCATTTTGAGGCTAACCTTTCCTATTGGGCTTGCATTCCACAAAATCACATTTACTTGTTTGTTTTAGTTAGATTTACCCTTGCTTTCTAGCCTAGTTTCATTCTTGTCATTTCTTTTGTCATTTCCCTTCCAAAGCATCTAATTAGCTTCCCTTTGAAAAGCATCTAGCTAGACTTTTCTTTCCAAAAGCACCCTTAATTAGATTTCATTTGAAAAGCATTTAATTAGATTCATTCCTTGTCATTTCCCTTCAAAAGCACTTAATTAGATTTTCATTCCAAAAACCATTAGACTAAATTTATTTTTGTGAGGATGCAATTAATTAGATTTATTTTGAAAAGGCATCTTAGCATAGATTTCCTTTGAAAAGGCATTTAGGGTAGATTTGCTTCTAAAATAGTCTCACACAACAAACACCACACACTCACGTTCCATTTTAAATGGTGTAAAGATTGGCTTTCATCTCTAGTCTGAATTGGATTTCATCACCAATTCAACACTAGAGTTTGGTGAGGTCTAGGTTGTACTCTCCATTGGCTCACCCCCATTTTAGTCACCATAGTATCCCCCTAGGTGGATCATTTTGACATTAATACCCAGTTGGTCCTTCCCATTTTGAGTGTTGGTTATCTAGATTTAATCATTGGAAGGTACCTTTGAAGTGGGTTAGTTTTAGAAAGCCCCTTTACCATAGGGCTTTTCAAAATAATTAGTGGGTAAGCTGATCATTACTATGGATGCCTTAAATGTGAGGGTTAAGTGAAAGCATGGGTATACTGGTAGCACCACATTGATAGTGTGACCTCTCTTCGTGAGAGTATATTGACTCATTAGAGCATTTTGAGTCTCCCCCTTTGGATACCATTTTACTGTACCAAATTCCATCTAGGTTGCCACTCACCCATTGGAAATATAGTTCTATTCTGTGCACTTTTGGGTGTTGTAGGAGGTTCTATGCTATGACATACCTGATTCAAAGTAGAATTCACCCATTCTCATGATTTGTTCTTAGGGCGGATACAATACTCTCATCAAAACACATGAAAATAAAAAGAAAAATATTTGCTTATTGTTGAGTCTCATGAAAGTGGTTACAACAACATATTAAACTTGCTATAACTCACTCACTAGTTGTTCCACAGTTTCACTTCCATGCAAAGCACTACACAGTCTATTTTTAGGTGGTTCGCACCCCCTAGTGCGAATTTCCTACACTTAGATACATTCATATGATCCCATGTGAACCTAGCTTCCAGGCTACAAAACTTCACAAAATAGGTCCACATAGCACACAAAGGATCTCCATAGTAGAAATCCATCCTCTATCACTATTTCTCGAGGTTTGCATGACCCTGTGAATATCTGGTTGTAGGAGTGGTTCACACCCCCTGTGCAAACCTATTTTTTAGGTCATATATTTCTCACATAGCACATAGACACCTTCTAGAGCACTTATCCATCATCTATTTCTGATTTTTGTGGTTCGCATGACCCCATGTGAATATTTGATTTTAGGAGAGGTTCGCACCCCCATGTGAACCTATGTTTTTGAGAACAGAAAGTGTCCCACTCAACCACAAACATTCCTAGATTCTAGATTTCACATATTTTGGTTATTACTACACTACTACACACATCACCATGCCAGTTACGCATAGTCAGATGCATGAAGCCCTTCATCATGCCATCGAGGCTGCTCAATGGACTATCATGACCATAGGTGCCTCTTCTTCTCAGACCATTGATCCACCTTTCGAGTCTGAGAAGGTTACTTCCATTGTTCCACCTGATCTATTGATCGGGCCCTCAACCCCTAGCACTAGTCCTATGTCCCATGTCACATCTTTCACTCCATCTCACCTCTTGGATGAGACCTTCGAGGAGACCCCTCCTTTGGATGATCTCTCCTCTCCTAATCCCCCATCCACTTATTTCCAACATGTCATCTATACCCCTCCTGGTCACCCCATACCCATTATGGTTGTGGATGAGTTCACTCCACCTCCTTCACCATCTACCACCCATCCCTTCCTAGAGCATTCATCTCATCCACTTTTGGGAGATGACTTTGATGTTGTCATTTCCCAAATCATGCTTGATGTCATTACTATTATCTATATGGTAGGTATGATCTCTATACCTCCTTCTTCTATGCCACCTACTTTCACATCCTCCTCCCAAATCCCACTATCATAGTAGGCCTCATCTAGCTCCCAACCTTCATCCCAACCACCATCATCACTCCCACCATAGTACTTTTCACATCCATCTTAGTACTACCAGCTCTCATCACCACATTTATCACATCCCTCATTGCAATTTCATCAACAATAGGCATCTTCATCCTCGTAGCCACCTCCATTTACACCCTAGTTTGCTACCCATACACCTACTAGCTATCCACCATTTTCTTCATATGGACCCCCATCGGCACCCTCCTCATCATTTTGCTTACCACCCCCACCTTCATTTTGACCTCCATCATCGAATCCCACTTATCAAGCTAATCCACCTCGCTATTTGGTTTAGCCTAAATCCTTGCTCGCCATTCCATCTACACCACCCTAGTTCTCATCAGTCATACCCCCATATTCAAACCAATTCTCTTTCACCACATCTTCATCTATTCCACCCCCATATTCTACACCACCCACCTTCTTTACCTCACCACCCACATGGTCCTCTACCACCACTGCTCAGGTGCAACCAACTTTCCAATATGCATAGCAATAGTAAGTGCCCATGCCTAGCCAATAGATTCTTAGGTATTATGATCAACAACAACCACCACCTATAGCCCAATATTCATACATCTCACCTCATCCATCTTAGGTTCCTTTCCCACAATATCAAGCTATGTCAGTACCTGATCCACAATAGGCTACTTACTATCATCAATGGGAGGAACAATAGTTGCAATATCCACCACATTTGGATTATTCATAGGCATCATCATAACCACTACCTACATCTACACCTTCACCCCCATTTCCTGCTCCACCAAATACCACCATGGTGCTCTCTAGTGAATTTCAAGCCATGCAGGAGTAGATTCGTACATTGGATTTGTGCATGACTAGTTATGGGCCTCAAAAACCCACATATGATGAATTATGCAATGAACCAATTCACCCTTCTGTTCCTATACATCCTTATCCTTACCGATTTGAGATCCCTAAATTTGAAAAATTCAAAAGTAAGGAAGATCCTAGAGAGCATCTTAACAATTACCATTTTTCTTGTTACCAACTTCATGGTAGTGATCCCCTTATGCTCCGCACATTCGCACTTTCTCTTGGGGGACAAGCATTATATTGGTACAATCATCTACCTCACCATAACTTATTCACATTTGAATAATTGGCCAATATTTTTCTTGAGCATTTCTCGATCAATATCAAAACCAAGACTACCTTGTCTGATGTCTATGCTTTACACCAGTTTGATGATGAGCCTATTACTAATTTTGTCTCTCATTGGAGAGTGGTCATTCATGATCTTGCCTTTACTCTCCCACCTTCAGAGCTCATCAAACTATTTTCCAAGAGTTGTCACAAGCAAATCTCTCAAACATTGTAGATTCATCAAAGTCAAACATTTGAGGAAGCCATTGCCCAAGCTAAGGTTATCGAGGACATCAAGGTCCACACGGGTAAAATCAAGCTCTATCTAAAGTAGTCCTACCCATCCAATTATCACTACAATCATAATCCATATGTACCACCCACTTCCAAACCACCTCAGACCAATCAGGTGCTCCTTGCTTCTTCATCCCCACCACCTCAAGTCACATCATCTCAACCTCCATAATCAGCACCACCTTGACCTCCCCAAAATGCATACCAAGTCAACCCTCCACCACCTCCCAATCCATACCAAGTCAACCCTCCAACACCTCCTAATCCATACCAAGGTCATAATCCTCGCCCTCCTCATCCACCATGCAATTGGACACCTTTGTCTGAGCCCATGCCCACCTTATTCCACTGATTATATGATGGAGGCCTCATCACTTTGCCTAATGTCCAGCCTCTTGATCCAAATCATCCACTCCCATGGGACCACAATCCATAGGTATTTTGTGATTTCCATCACCAAAATGGCCATACTCTTGATTCATGCCATATTTTTTGCCATACTATGCAAGATCTTATTGATCGAGGCACCATTCAAGTTTCTAATCCCCTCGCACTACAAAATCAAAACTTGGGGATATATCAAAATCCATTACCTGAGCATGGGGGTAATCCACCTCAATCTGATCCATGCCAGGTCAATCATGTCAATCGAGGTCCTTCTCAGTAGGGATTTGTGGGTATGATCAACATTGCAACCCGTAATCAATGCTATCCACCCCTTACTGAAGCCCAACATCCTTCAACCTCTCAACCACTACCTACTTCAAATCCATCAACCCCTCCACCCATTCCTCCACCTATACCATGGAATATCATCACTATCCATGGTAGTATTTCCCATCAACTCTGCATCACCCCTACAAGGTTATCCATCTATGACCTTCTGCAACAATCCCAACCTCATCATGAAGCCCTCGATTCTATCCTTCACTCTCTCGATCTTGAGACTCATGATACAGATGCATTTGCTAACTTTATTGGCAATGTTCAGAGATGCCTACAACCTTCTATCAGCTTCCATGACCATGAAATTATTGAAGTTGTAGGTGAGGGAGTGGATCCCCCATTGCATATTCAAGCCTCCATCAATATCATCACCTATAAGCATGTTCTCATCGACATAGGTTCCTCCATCAACATCATTTCTACCATCACCCTTGGCCACCTTCACCTTCCTCCTCATCTTGCTACTCCTTCCATGGACCTTCAAGCTTTTGATGGCTCTATGCACCCTACCATTGGTACCATCATCCTTCCTATCAAGGCTGGTGCCAAAACCATTTCCACTCTCTTCCATGTTATTGAAGGTGAGATGCAGTATAACATCCTTTTGGGATGCCCTTAGATTTAGGACATGCAATGTATCCCCTCCATGCTACATCATTGTATCAAATATGTTCATAATGGCTTGGTCCACTACATCCCCATCGATGGTGATCCATTTGAATTTTGCAACATTATCACCCTTCCACTAGGTCCACCATTATCATCTACATAGTTCGCTCCCACCCCATGTCATTCTTTAGATACCACCTATCCATCATCTTCACAATCACATCCCACACCTGATCTAAGCAACATTGCATCAACCTCATCAAATCCACCTCAGCCTCCTAGTGCCCCAACTATTCCCATATTTTCACATCACCCCTCTTCATCCTTCACACCACTTCCTCCATTCACCTTTTTTGCTACACCCTCCTTAGCATCCTCATCCAACAATCCTCCTATTCTTCCTACACCACCTCCATATTCCTATCACTTTGTACCTCAATCTACATGGACATGGGTAGTCTCTAGTTCACCAACCACATCCTCTATCCCCACTTCTCAATTCACCCATGCCAATCATCCCATCACTGGAACACCTATTGAGTGCTATGAGTGGACATAATGTACCACTCGACTTGATGACCAATTAGCTCAATCAGATCCTCCTAATTCATCCCCTTCACCCCCCAATCCACCTACACCCATTCCACCATCCTTCTCACCACCTAGGGGTCCTCCCCTCAACCTGAGCATACGACCCCTCCTCATGTTTCTATACTCATGACCACACCAGGTCCTGGTGAGTATAACATAAGCAATGCTCGGGTTATTCCCTCCACCATCCAGTCCACCCATGACTTTGGTCGACCTCATGATGTGCCCTTGACTATTGGGGTAGTTGTTCCTCTTGGTCTACTTAATAATTGCATAAATTTTATATATGGGGGACTTGACTCATCTGTAGAACCTCTAGTACCTCCACCATCACAAACTAGATTTTGTGGTAACCTTAACCACATGTCCAATCCTAATTTTTCTTGGAATTATCTTCGTATGTATAACTAGCATGGTTATGGTCTAGGGAGATATGAATAGGGGTGTCACACCCATATCAATCCTCCCTTATGCAAACCTACCGATCGATCAAGAATTGGTTACCATCCCCCAATAATCAATACCCTCGAGAATGATTTGCATAATCTTGATCTTGATCCCCTCGAGGTCCTTTTTGATGATGAATTTGAGCTTAATATTCTGATAGATAGTTCATCCCCTCATTCCACAATCGATATTCCATCTACATTCTTTCCTCCATCTCCACCCCATGAACCCCTCTCTTCTTTAGAGGTTGAAGCCCTTGCTCATCAATTCACTGACCTATCACTTGATCCACCCATATCAGTCGATCCACCTTCTTCACCCCCACTAGCTATTCCATTTTTCCCCATTCATGAGATAGTACCACCTCATGGCACACGTTCTCATTCCCTTCCCCACCTATTGTGTTACACCTAGGTCATCACCAACCCTTTTTGGATTCATTGCTATCCTCCTCTGATTCATCACCACCTTCCTCTCCTACCTCCACCATATCTAGCACCTCTATTAACATGATTTCTGTTGACTTATATGCTCCACTCCGATATCCAAACCATCCCAATTACATTCCACCTCCTATCATCGACTTTTAATTTTGATGATATCTCCTCCACACCCTCACCCATTGAATTCCTTCCAACACCTCAATTGTTATGATCCACTAATGCACCTTTGCCTACCATTCCACCTCATCTCCCATGGATTAATCATATAGATGTTTATCTAGATGATGAATTATAGCTCCTTGAGGCCATCGATGACCTTCATCTCATCCCCACACCTACCCAACTTCATGATGGTTCTCACATGCTTGTCGAGGACACTATTGAAGTTGACATTGGTAATGATCCTGATCACCCTCACATTGTCTATCTCATCGCTAGCCTTTCTGATGATGAACATGTCCTTTTTACCAATTTTCTTAGGCATTATATCAAGGTGTTTGCATGGTCCTACATGGATATGCCAGGCCTAGACTCATCGTTAGTTGTGCACAACCTTGTCTTGGATGACAATGCCAAACCTTTAGACAAAAGTTGCACCGCATGCACCCCACCGTTGCTCTTATGGTTAAAGAGGAGTTACAAAAACTCCTCGATGTGGATTTCATACAACCTATCGATTACCCTGAGTGGGTTTCAAACATGGTTCCTATTGGAAAATCCAAGGGGGTATCCATATTTGCACTGATTTTAGGGATCTTAACAAAGCTTATCCCAAGGATAATTTTCCACTCCCTAATATTGATACATTGGTCGATGCTATAATCAAACATGAAATACTATCACTCATGGATGGTTTTTTAGGTTATAATCAAATTCGTGTCAATCTAGATGATCAACATAAGACCTCTTTCATGACCCCCTAGGGGACATTTTGTTACAAGGTCATGCCCTTCGGCCTCAAGAATGTTGGGGCAACTTACCAATGTGCCATGACATACATTTTTCATGATCTTATGCACAAAACTATCGAGGACTATATCGATGATCTTATCACCAAATCCAAAACCTGTGGTCAACATCTTGAGGACCTGCATCAAATATTTGATCACCTCTTGGAACATAATGTCTGGTTAAATCCAAAAAATGTGTCTTTGGTGTTACCACTAGAAAAATATTAGGTTTTATCATTTCACAAAGAGGTATCGAAGTCGATCCCCAAAAGGTCCAAGCTATCATTGACATGCCTCCCCCTACAAATCTTAAGTAGTTACGTAACTTGCAAGGAAGGATTCAATCCATTCGATGATTTATCACCCAAATTTTTGATAAGTGTCAACCATTCAATCATCTTCTCCAAAAGGGGGTCCCTTTCATATGGGATGATAAATGTCAAGCTACCTTTGATGCCATCAAATCATACCTAACATCTCCACCTATTCTATCACCACCCCATCTAGATCGACCTTTCTATCTATACATTTTACTATATGTCGCATTGGGCACGCTCCTTGCTCAAAAGAATGAAATGAACCAAGAACATGTTGTATACTATATCAGTCACACATTGATTTATTATGAGACATGGTATGCTTACATGGAGAAACTTTACCTTGTCATTGTCTTTGCCACCTAGAAACTATGATATTACATGATTAACCATACTACCTATGTAGTTTCTCATGATAACCCACTTTGCTACATGATGGGTAAGAGCTACCATAATAGTCGAATGGCCAAATGGATCATGCTTCTCATAGAATTCGATCTTAAATTCATTAGTCAAAAATCCATCAAAGGCCAAGTCATTGTTGATCAGCTGGTTGATGCCCCTTTACCAAGTGATGCCCCATTACTCATCCAACTTCTCGATGATTTCGTATTTCATACTACCAAAGCTGAAGAATTGGTGGAACCTGAATCAACCATTGACTTAACCCTCTTTTTTGATGGCTCTCATTGTGAGCATGGAGGGGGTGCAGGTATAGTATTTTTCACTTCATAAGGGGAGCCACTCCCCTTTTCCTTCAAATTAGGCTTTCCTTGTACCAATAACAATGTCGAGTATGAAGCTCTTATCCTTGGCTTAAAACAAGCAATATCAATGCATATTCGGTGCTTGGACATATATGGTGACTCCCTAATCATTGTAAATCAAATTAAGGGAGAATGACAATGTCGTTGCCTAATCCTTCAATAATACAAATAGGTCATCGAACACTTGTTGGCCTAGTTTGAGTGGTATGACATCACTGCTACTCCTTGATCTATGAACTATTTTGTAGATACTATGGCTTCTCTAGGTTCACTCATTCTACAAAATCCACTTTTTGACACAACTCACGTGTCCATTCACACCCTCTTCCATTTTACTATTTCTACCAACCCACCTTCTCATGATGATGGCATCAATATCATCGAAGCTGAACCACATGACCCATGGTTTTCCCAAGTCAAATATTACATTAAGCTTGGTATTCTCCCACCTGATCTAAATCATACTCACAAATGAGCTTTCAAACTACGTGCCATTCACTATACATTGCTAGGTGATATCCTTTACAAGCGAAGTTATGATGACATCTTATTACATTATCTGGAACCTTTTGAAGCCCAACGCATCACCCAAGAGGCTCATGATGGTACTTGTGGTGGCCATTTCAATGGTATGGCCATTACCAAATGCATCTTATGAATGGGCTATTACTGGCCACAATGGAGCATGACTATTGTGATTATGTCAAAAAGTGTATCAAATGCCAACATCATGCCAATCTTACACATTTGCCTTCTTAGGCTCTTCAACCTATTCAATCAATGTGGCCCTTTTCACAATGGGGTTTGGATCTTATCGGAAAAATCACTCTCACCTCATCTGGAAATCACAAGTTCATCATTACCACAATCGAATACTTTACGAAATGGGTTGAGGCCATCCCTTTAGTTCAAATGATCGGTCCTAAAATTATTGATTTCATCACACAACACATCATTTATCATTTTGGCATCCCATCTAAGATCATCTCTGATAATGGTACACCATTCAAAAACAAGAATGTTCATGCATTATGTGAGAAATTCAACATCCAACATAGCTTTTCTACTCCATACTACCCATAAGGTAATGGCCAAGCAGAAGCTACAAACAAAACCATTTGCACCATTCTTCGTAAAACCGTTGTAGAGTCACATCATGATTGGCATAATCAAATGCCATTGGCATTATGGGCATATCGCATGAGTATCCATACTCCAACTGGGGCAACCCCATTTTCCCTTGTATATGGTACTGAAGCCATCATGCCCTTGGAGCTCGAAATCCCATCCTTACGAGTCTCTATGCAAGAATTCATTGATGATGATACCACTCATCAAGCTAGATTAGACCAATTGACCCTATTGGATGAACATCACATTCATGCTATTGAACATACATATGTTTATCAAGATCATCTTCGATGTGCCTACAATTCTAAGGTACACCAATAAGAATTTCAAGTTGGAGACTTAGTCCTTAAAGAGAACCAACAAATTACTAGCCAACCACATCATCTCCATGATAAATTTACACCCAATTGGCTAGGCCCTTACATGGTTACTCAAAATTTTGGATCTGGGGCATATCACCTTGCTACGTTGGAAGGCATTGCTGAACTTGAGCCCATTAAAATTATTCATCTTCGAGCATTTTATGCCTAAGAGTAGGCATTGCAGCTCATTACCACTTGTACATATGCTTATAATCAAAAACAACAACAATACCATTTTTGGCATTCTGCGACATTAGATCAAATTGCATTTAAATTCAAATCTGCTTCTCCCACATTTTCTTCCTTCTTTCTTCTCCTCCCTTCTTCTATAATGAATGTTGTATGGTCACGCTTTGAGTGGCTACATACCTTTCATCCCCTTTCTTTTCTTCATCTTCTTCTTCTTCTTTTCTTTTCTTATTGTTACTTATCAATGTTGTATGGTCATGCTTCGAGCGGCTACATACCTTTGATTGGTTTATTTTCTTCTCTTCTTCTTCTTCTTTCTTTCTTCCTCTTCTCTTCTACCATTCTTTCTTTTTGTTTTCTTCCTCATCATCTCCCATATCACTTCATCACCCCATTTCATTGTATATAATACTGGGGCAACCTTGTACATAAATTCCTACTTTCATTCATTTATAACATCACATCATTTATTTCATACTTTGCTTCACCTCCATACATTTTAGCATTCTTAGAAATTGCATTCATACATGCATCTATACATAATCATTGTGAATACCATGCTTGGAGAATTAAACATGCACATGCTAGCATAACAGTTTTGGTGCCCAAACCTATTTTTATGAGACAGGATTATTGAAATGTTTTGAGTGCTTCACCCATATACAGTTATATAATCAACCACCATCCAAAGTTGACATACTTCAAAAGCATTTCTAGACTTCCCTTGGTTACCTTGCTCTCATTCCTGGATTAAATTGCACGTCCTACATACTAAGAAAATTTTGAAAATAGGATTGGCTACACTGTATGCATACTGATGCCTAGAAAAAATCACCTTGCTCATCATATCATTCACATGATTTATCTCAAACCTGAGGATTGACAAAAGGACAAGCTACAAACAAAAAAGAAAAAGGGCAGAAAACAAAAGCCAATGCCCACAAAAAAAAAAAAAAAAAAGAAAAAGAAATCACAATATAGGGGTAGAAAACAAAAGGAAAAGCCTTGAGAGTATTATCCAAAATCTTGAATCCCTACATTCCTCAGGTCCTTATTGATGAGCTAGCTTACAGGCTAAGTTACCATGCAGTTACAAACCACCCTTTTTCAAAATGGTGAAATGAACATCACTTTACACACACTAATCCATGATTGAGGTCTTGTTTACCAAGATAGCCTAGAACCTGTTCATGAAGTTTTGCTCAGTTATTCAATGGGTTTGATTACTTAAAACTGTAATGTTCGAATCCCTTCACTACAATATTCATATCCAACTTCCTCAAAAAAATGGAATGGATTACATCATCTGATTACTGCAAAGATGCAAATGCTTTCTCCAAGCAATACTCCTTCACCCTTGCATTTCCATTACATGCATATTCATTTTATGTTATTTCATATGTAACACCTTATTTATGCATTGAACTATTCCATGTATATATGCAATTATCCACTATCACATCTACATCATCCATACTTATATCATCATAAACAGAAGCAAACAAACACATAAATGCAATTAGACACAAATATCATAGAATATCATGTATATATATGTATATATAAAAAGAGTGCCATCAAGCTACAATAAAGTGTGTGTGCCCTTGTGGGTGCATCACCACATGACCATATCATGTCTATACATCTATCTATCAAAAATGCCATATGACTACAATGAGTTGTGTATCCATGTTGATACACAACTACCAAAAATAGCTCATCATGTACATCTATCAAAATACAAAATTGTGGGTTGATCCTCCATCGCTACCCTCATGCACCCTCATCCCTGCTATCTTGTGGGAGTCTCTCCACTCCCCTCATTTGCTAGAACTCACTCTGGTACCACTTGCACTGATTACACATCTCGTATCTCCGTTTCCATTGGTACCTCCACCCTTGGTGGTGCCATCCCCACTACCTGTGATGTTGTAGGTACTACCATCTACTACATCCTTCCTCCCATCGATGGTGAACTCTATTGACTCTGGTGTGACTACACCTATGATAATGAAATAAAATTAAGTATGAAGGAATATGTATCCCTCACATCAACAACTCCCCCTTGCACTTCATCCTCTTTGTAGCCTCCTTCATGTTGGAGGCTATCAATCCCCTATTTTCCTACTACAAATGCTCCACCTCTACCTATGCTTCCTCTAACTATGGCACTATCATCACCAATCCTGTAATCTCCTCTCCACCCACTCCTTCATGGCCTCCATATCCTCATTCTACTCTAGCTCAATGACCCTCGCTATATGACTAGCCTTCATGACCTCTGTCTCCTTTCTCATCCAACAACACCTAGAGTCACTCAGTGGACTCAATCATCTTATCCCTCTCCCCTTGGTAGCATCTCGCTCACCTCTTAGTGCATCCTACTCACTCCTGAGTGCATCCCTCTCCTCCATCATCTACTACAAGTGAACCCTAGCCTCATATCTCTCCTCTAAGGTGACCCTTAGGTCTACCTCTACCTCCCACTTCTCCTCCTCTAAAGTTGAGTGATCTATCACCCAATCCATCTTGGTGTCCATAAGCTTATCCCTAAGCCTCTTCACCTCCCCTCATAGCTTTCGTACCTCATCCTCAACTACCATAGCCTCCTATAGCTCTCCACCAAAGTCAAAGTCATCCAACTCTACCTCTACATCCCTACCAATCACTGGTGACTCATCTAATGAATCATCATCAATGTCCATCATGGGGACATCCTCCATCCTTACACTCTCTATGTCCCCTCACCCCCCTCCGTCGATGGTCCTATATTGCTATCACTCACCAATCTATCCTTCTCATCATAACGTGACCTCACATGCCTAACCAATTGATCTAGCTCTACCTCCTCCTCCTCACCTGGCTTGGGTGATCCCTCATCCTTCATCCACATGCCTTGGTGATGCTGCCCTCACCCCACCTAGTAATCCCCTATCAGGAAACACTCCTACTACCTCAACCCATCCATCCACCACATTGAGCACTAGCTCCCATCATTATCTAGACCACCATACATCATAATCTAGTGTGGTCCCTATATTATCCACATCAGGGATAACCAATGGCTCATCAGGTGTCAAATCTAATGGTGGCACCACTAGCTCTAGCCTTATATCCCCTACTACTCTAAAGATCACTATAGGTGGATCTGGTCACCCCTATCACAACCCAAACTATCGTAGCACTCATGAGAATGGAAAGTACTCTATCTATGATAGGTACTTCCCCACCACCCATCCCCCCCCTCATGATGTACTAACTACTTCAATCCTCAGTCCAATCAGGCGCTCCTCACCATGGCCTCCACCTCACCTGATCCATCCTCAATCCCCCCAACTCCTCTTGGTGATACATCAAATCACCCTCCTATACCCTCTTCCTCCTACTCTCCATGTTTACCCTCCAGCTCATCACATAGGGTACATCACATCCATCTATCGTATGTGCCTCATGTGGTAAATCTATTGGATATAAAATTAAGATATGCTCCCAAGCCCACACCTATAGTAGTGGACTCACACTGATACCTATTCGATCTATCCTCACCATCACATGCAACTCTCTATACACCTATGCTAACAATGTGGGTGCCCATGCATACACTATCCTTCACTCTACCATATCACATACTATCCCCATCATATTCTAGGGGAATCTCACCCTTGAAGTATCTAGTAACGCATGGCTCGCTATCAGTAGCATCACCATCGCATGACGATTTGATAGAAACTTCTTCTACCAATACTTCACATAATCCACCCCACCCTTTGCATCCACCCTCTACCATCGATGCCCAAATACTCTCTCCAAGATGCCATCTCGTAAATCCTTATCTATCATCATCATTGTGATCCCTTCTATCGATAATCGATAGATGTGGTATATGTCCTCTAGGGTCACTATCATCTCCCTTGTAGGTAAGTGAAAGGTGTTCCTATCTGGATCCCACCTCTCACATAGAGTAAAAATATATGTATGGTTCACATGAACCTCACGCATCTCCCACACCCCATATAATCCCACCACCTGCAACCACTCCCCATCCTTCCCCGCCATACATCTTGCAAGGCCTTCCTACACTTTCATAGTCGATGTCATGCAAATATCTTCTTCACCTACCACAAAACACATGTCACAAGTTAAAAATCATGTACATAAAATCAATCCATTTATTTTGTTTTTACATGTACATATGCATGATAAAAAAACAGTTGCATGACCAAAAACACGACCCTTGAACCACCCTTTGCACGACCCCATGCGAACCTCCATTTTCAAAAATTTTGCACATGCGAGTTCGCCCACCCTTCCACATTCCATCCATACCATTCACACATGTGAAAAATGAAAAACATGCTAAAAAATGCAAAAATATCCAAAACCCTCCTCACACATGCATACAAAATGAGGTGGTCAAAATGAAGTCAAAATAGTCAAACAAAAGCAAATTTGGATACCCATTTGGCTTATTAGGACCCCCCACTTGTCAGTTTTCACATGCATACACTTTTCACACCCCATCCCACACATCACATCCAATGCACGCTTTTCCACAAGCAACAATCATCACATGCAAAAACAAAAACCACCTTGGGATACCCATTTGCCCCTTTTTACACAAAGTGCATAAATTTTACCCATCCCATGCATACATGTCTAATCTATGATATTTTAAGCAAATTCAACATTCTTTTTACCCTAACCAATCACACATGCTAATCGAGAAAGAATAATCCACTTACCTCTAGTGTTACCACCCTCGTGCTCGTACTTGTTGATGCACTCGCCATCTTGTCTCACCCGATCCACAATTTGGTAGCACTCCATTCTATTTTCTCCTCTACCACCACTCCTCTTCCTCTTTCATGTGCAAATGATGTCAAGATATCATTTTCACCATTTAAAATCCTCATTTGCATAGATTCACACCCCACACATGTGAACCAATAGGTTCGCATGACCTCGTGTGAACCACCCTGGTTTGCATGACCCCATGTGAACCTATCTTTCTTACTCAAATTTATTGCACCTACATCCAATTCCCTTGGGATTTCTCCCAATTCTTCTATTTTGTTGATTTTCATGCAAAATTTTTACCTTTTTCTTCTTAATCATTATCAATCATTTCATCATCGATCTTCATCTCCTCCATCACCAATTCATCACTTGAGGGGGTAGTCATCCAACAAATCAAAATCTACCTTGCACATGATCAAACAACCAAAAATCCAATCATGGATTCAATATCTGCCTAAGAAATTTTTTGCTAAAGATTATCTCAAGACCAAAATCCCAATCCAAAAAAAATCAATGTTTGATAAAATCTCAAAATACCTCTAACTGTAGACACCTCATGGATTCCAATATTCATAGTGGCAGTCGTAAGACCACTTGTGAATGAAGCTCCTGAAAGTTCTACCCCATGGCTCCAACGATTTGTCAAATATTGTCAAACGAGCTCATCAATCAATCAAAAGCAAAAATTAGCAAAGGCATTTGTTTCTTCCACAATTGAAACATCTCAAGTTGATCATAATGCAAGGCAATCTTACGCCTTCCTCCAAAAGCAATCAATCATAAACCATTTTTATCAATGCGTCTCTCTCACAATCATCCACAAATCATCAATTACAAATTCTTTGCCTTCCAAATCATTCCATCAATTCACATCATCAATTTTTGTACTAAACCATGTTTCACACAATCTAGTACAAAAAGGGATAAAATGTAGACACCCAAAAGTCGCACATTGTCCCTCTCCTCATCTTCATGGTCAATCAATTTGCAAAACCCTCAAAAATTGCATAAATTGACTAAAAACACTATTCATTTATCAAATACACTATTCATCATCCTTAGCCCCTTTGGGCTAGCTAAGCCCCTTCCTACGCTTAACCCTAGGTCCTCATGTGACCTCATTCACAACTCAACCAAGGTTGAATTCTCCACCATGGTCAAAAAGCACTTTATGGTCAAAAAGTCAATATTTTGGTCAAAATATGCTTTATGACTAATCACATGCTTAATTAGATCTAATCTTGATTTGATTTAAGCCTTCCACCTCACCTAGTCTACTTTGACTAGCCTAGCCTTCCACCTCACCTATTCTAGCCTATCCTAGCCTTGCCACCTCTCACCCAGATATTTCTCCACCTCACATTCCCCTGGGTCATAAATGAAAGATGGAGACTTTTGCACAAAAGAAGCAATTTTTAATTTGAAGATATTTTCAAAAAGGTCTTCATAAATGCCAAATGGATATTTTTAGCAAAGTCATCATTATTTGTGGATGGGTGAGGGATTCTCTCACCCAACCTCATTTATGAACCAGGACACCTCAGGGGACACCTCTTAGGTGGACACCTCACCATTGACACCTCATAGGGGACACCTCATCCCCTCCCTCTCACCTTGGCCAAGTCTATAAATAGAAGGCCATTTCCACCATTTTGATAACAACCAAATTTTACTTATCGAAACTCTATCGAAATCACTACAACCATTACATCCATCCACATCCATCACACATCCATCATACACATATTGCAATAGTAGTTAGTTGCTTTCATGACATTCCTTGTGATTGAGACAGGTCAACAACACCAAAAAGTACATTTTCTGAAGGTGACCCATGCAAAAAGGTGAAGAAGCAACAGTGCTAGGACAATCCAAAAATTCATCTTGCAGATTCTATCACAAAAATATAGGTTTGCACGACCCCGTGCGAACCTCCCGGTTCACACTAGGTTCGCACGACCCCATGCGAACCTATGCAATAGACACCAGAATCATCGGATCAAGTAAGTATGGCCTAGTTTAGTGTTTTTATGCTATTTTTATCAGTTTTTATCATGTTTTAAGCTTGTTTAAGAGTCTTTTTGTCTTCATAACCATGGGGTTTGACTGAGGCAGACCCCTCAATGCACTAACAAGATTTTGCAGGTTCAATAGGTACAAAGAACACATCCAACCAGCGGTGGCACACGAGCAAGAAGCCCACCTACACTGAGGAACACAAAGAAGACAGATCCTGCTGCCTTTGCACCACATCCAAAAGGGCTTCCTTAGGGAAGACCCCATTGTAGCCTTCAGGGCAAAATTTGTAAAAGGATATCGACTTGTAACCTCCTTTTATCATTTTAATAGCAAAAGCAGTGGATTCTATGATTTTGAATGAGAATTATAGTGTCATTTTTGTTGGTTTTACAATTATAGCAAAGGTAGCAGCCAAAAACATGGCAGACCATAAAGACCACATGGGATGAATTGTAGCTCCAAGTTATAAATGTGAAAATTGCACTTAAAAAAAAAAATGGTGCTGTGCTAGGAGCGATGCTCAAAGACAGAGTTCCCAATGTGGTAAAAATGTAGATGCTTGAATTCATATTTTTGGTTGAAAATACTAGTGACACCAACTACAATATGGATTAAGCTTGATGGAGATTTCCAAGTCACCCCATTTTATGAGTAAATCTTGGTGTGATATTGGTGAGTCTCGATTTCCAGCTCCAATATTTTCTATTGTGCAATAATTGCTTTGCATCTAATAGTACCTAGCCAAGGTTGGTGATGTGGAAGAGGGGTTATAATAGCCATGACATGATATCTAGGTTGGATGGGGGAGGACAAAAATAATATATGGTTGATGTGTTTACAAATGGTAGGATACAACCATCGACCATTGTGTAACAGTGCACATGGCATGGAGGTAGAGGGTGACCATGTGTTGGAGATGTGTAGGTGGTATGGGGGTAGCCCTCAAAGCAAAACATGTGTTGAGATCCAACCAATGGGTAGTCTACCATGTTGAAGCGACAATTGATGAACTTCTAGGTATTAAGCATTCTATAGCATCCATTGTACCTTGTTTTTTTATGTCCACGACTGTATCATGATGTCTAAGGTAAATTGAGGGGGAAACACCAACTATGCATGACGTTGATTTTACATCAATGTTAGGTTGTACAAAATCCATGGGAAGTGTCTAGAGACCCTCACAAAATCTTGGAATGGATCAAGAATGTAGCTCAATTATCCCCATATTACCCTCAAGCCCCACAGGGATCCCAATTTTAGCCTCATCAATTTTAATAAAATTTTTTATCCTTTTTTATGGGTAACTATAAATAACAAGATATCTGACACAAGATAAGATTACCACAAAAATTGTTTGAGATTTTCACTATCATATCCTACTTTTATAAGCAAGGAAAACCTTTACATAACCAGCAGAGAATAAAAACCATGATGAAAAACCATGGATTACAAAAAGGTTGTAAATATAAGAATAAAAAAGCTACAGTTCTGAAAAGCTACTGACAAATATTGCAAACTAAAATCTATGGAGGATTAAACCTATTAATTAAAATCCTAAAACCAATTTTTTAAAACTAATATTAATTGCTAATTCCCTATCAATATCATATCAAATTATGTCATAGAATTTACTTCAATGCATCATAACAAGACTCATGCCAATATAATATGGACACCCTAGCACACCATAGCATAAAATTATATCCACGCAATACATTAACCATGTTGGCCCTAATCCTAACTACAAAGTGAAGTACATTTAAATATCTCATGCTAAATTCTATGAAGTCTTTCCTTAGTCAATTTTAGATAGAGTTCAAATATTATGGAGACCCATGAATATGCAAGAATCCTACCCTCATATTTTGGTTCTCAATTATCTATCTACATCCTTAGCATAGATAATCTGTAAAAATATTCATATAAAATAATCATTTTTACTTTTATTTTAACATATGGTTATATAATCAAATGACATTAACTCAACCAATTAAGTTCCTCAACTTTTAAGGAGGAGACCCTTGTTTGAACCTTACCCATAAATAGATGCCTAATTGTCAAGCTATAATAATATCACAATGTGGTCATGATGTAATATGGGTGAGACCCACTTCAATCCTATATAATAAATTAAAAAACATTAGCTAATGTAAATAACATAGAATTATGCTAGTAACAAATGTTTACTCCATGTTTATTAATAACACAAATCTTATCCATGACATAAATATTACAATATAAATAAACTAGTAGCATACAAAAATCATTCATGAATTTAGAAATGAGCATAACTAAAATCCTTCATACTTTTCCATGGATATATCAATTCTCTACTAAATTTCATAAGGTTTACACCTAAGTTAAAATAGAGATACAAGAAAAAGAGCATATCATGTCATCATAGCACAACACCTATGTATTGTACATGATTTACTATATCTGGGTTATGTTCAAAGTTGAAGCAAAGTTCCCCCCTAAATATCTCTAGCTCTATTACTATCAAAATAGATATTATGTACAATTTAGATTAAACTTATAATATATACATAATAACTTTAAGATAGTGACAATCAAATCCTTCCATTATTTTATAATTTGAAGTTATTTAATTAGATTATAAATTATGTATCAAGTTTGGAATATTTCCTTAAGGCCCAACTTGGAGAAAAATAATTTTGATGTAGAACATAACTCCTTGCCCTTTTATATGCATAATTAGACCTCCAATCAGGGAATGCAAATGTCCCTTCTTTGTGGTTCCTCCATTGAGGGTGGCTCAAATTTTTATTTTAATAAGCTATATGTTGATTTTATAAGGGTCCACTCTCATCAAAATCAAAATATCACATTTGTTTTTGAGTCAATTAGACCAAATCCAACTTGCATTTCTATAAAATATATTATTTATCTTCCTCAAACTATTATGATTCCTCTATCAAATCCTTAATATCATTTTCATTAAGGGATACAATCTTGTTCAAATACTTTCGAAATTTTAAAATTTTCCAAAATGAAGATCAAAATTGGATTTGGATAAATAATAAAGTGGTTTGATCTAATCACCACATCTATTTTTCTTGATAAAATTAATAATAATTTGTAAATCCCCTCAATTGATATATATATATATATATATATATATATATATATATATATATATATATATATATATATATATATATATTCATCATTTTTTAATGGCAATCTTAATTTACATAAAAACTATACTAGCCTTTGCATGATTGTTAGTTAAATTTTTGTATTATTTTGAGTAAATGAGGATAATTTTGTATTCATTTCTAAAAAATATCACCTTTGCTAGTTTTTCTTAGTTTTCCTTTAAAAGTATAATGAAAATTAATTTTAGTAAACCCAACTTCTAGAAATTTCTGTTTTACCATAGATTGATGTAGACCCATTGTGTTAAGTCCATTGTCATGGACACAACTTATACATATATATTCAAATCTTATAACCAAGAGGCAATCATCTCTTTTTCTACCCTTGAGACTTCCCATGATGATCACCATGCTTGTACAAAAATTCTACAAGAGAGACAATAATACAATTCCAAATTTGGGCATGATTTTGATATTGGTTTTTAAAATTCTATTATTCCTTTCAAGCCATGGATCCCAACAAATAATAGAAAGACTAATACTCCACAAAATGCTTAATGTTTTAGATTTATTACAATTAATCCAATATGTAACCAACTCTTTTAATCTTTATTGATCTACCTAATGTACTCTCATTTAAAAATTGTCCAAATGGTTTAAGAAAATGGATTATGAAGACATAAATTATTTTATGTTTCAAGATCGTTATACAATCCACCATTAAAAGGTCCACAATATACTCTTCTTCATAGAATCTCACATAGAAGAATTTTTCTTTGAACTACTAAACAAAGGTATATTGAGACCTGAGGGAGGGCCTCAAGTGACCAAACATTATTTCAAGGAATATTATTAAGAGGAGGAAATTATACTTGCTATAAAGACTTATATTCAAACTAGAAAAAGTATCCACCATCATGTAATAGATTTCATACCAACTCATTCTTCGACATTAAAATAGGAAAATAGGACTCTTAAAGCATAATTTTTAAGCTCATCCACTATTTATTTGAGGTCCTCTCCCTCAACTAGGTTACTAATTAATTTTCATGATCTAGAATTGTTGCTCATATCAATATAAGTTTTGACCTTTGAACATATACAAGATAAATATGTTAGACCCATTTGTCTCTATTTTGGATAAAAATAAGAGGATAAGGCTTCAACCAATCAATAAATCAAAACTTTGTAGAATACTCCTTATTTACTATCCACCTAATATGTTTCTTAACCAATTTTAAACTCTCTGATATGTTGTTCCATATTATCAAACCCCTCACTAAGGTTTGTTTATTTAGTGATTTCATTGCATAAAAAAAATTATAGTCTCCAACCCAATTTTCCCCTACTGCAAAAACTCATAAATCTATAATTTTATAAGATTGCCCTTACAATATTATTTTATTTACAAAACCTAACCTACTTTCTAAGAGAAAACCTAATTTTTTCTCAAATCCCATGGAAATACCTTTGAATTATCAATTTTAGATTCTATAACTACTAACAATTTTGAAAGTGACATTACATATAGAGATAGATTATAATTCAGTCTTTATGAGTTGTAGCCTTCCAAGCCATGGTTAAAAACATACCTTTCCAATCTATGAAATACAATTTTATTCTATCCAAAATTGAATCCTAAAGCTCCTTTATTTTATCAAATAAAGGAATATTTATATATGATGATGGCAAATTTTCAAATTTAAACTCTAAAATATCTATAATAATCTATTGTAATTCAAGGGAAGTGTTAATGAATAATCAGAGATTTTGTAGTATTAAAAAACTATTCACCAAGGTTCTCATAGCATGATAATATTGATTTAAACTTTATGGCCTCATTAAATGAGGCATGATCCAAAATAAAACTATCATCAAAAAAATAAAAATGAAATTAGAAGGGACCATTTTTTGCATTCTAAATATCTTTAATTTTTTCCTTTCATTTACACCTCCAAGAAATCTCTTCCTAATGCATCAACAAGAATAGAAAATAGTTAAGAAGATAGTGTTCCACCATGGAAATATCCATAGCTTGATTCAAATTATCTATCATTCAAAATAGAATATTTTAGAGTGCTATAACAACATATAGTCCATTTACGCTAGCCTTGATCAAAACCAGTTTCTTTAAGAATATTAGAATGAAGATTCACTACAATGGGCAAATCCTACCTCCAAAGGTAATTTTGATCAAAGCACCTACATAAATACAAAATTAAGAGGGCCAATTCCCTTATTAGTTATGAAGCAACTAGAGCCAAAAGACCATCTAAGGTACATCCAAGGAGGAACAATCATAACCAATTGATGCTAAGCCTAAAGCTCCCTTCACCATGAACCTTAGACCGAACATTGAATCAAAATATAATAATGACCTAATAAACCTTTTCAATGATGTCTAAAGTAGGTCCTGATAATACTTGGAACCCCAAGCTATTTTGGTAATGGAAAAAGAGGAACCCCTTTTAATGGGGCCTTGCTTTGACCAGTGTTTGTGGCATTTTTCTTTCATGGAGAGCAAAGACCCCAAAGCCAATTCCTTTATCTAACCAATAAGGACCCTTGGTCATAGGTATCATTCTAAATTGACATAACTAATGAATCCTAAGGACTAATACCCTTACCTTAGTAGAGAGGAAGGAGGGTCTAAAGAGGCTGAGTGGAGAGGTGACAAGGCAAGCCTTCCCTTTTTTCTAGGGGGAGCTTTATACCCAACTATCAAGGAGGAATAGAACAAATCAAAAGAATTTTGGTTGTAAAGTATTCTCTAAAATTGTAGGATTGACATCTCCCTAAAATCCTCCTCATGATACATGATGGAAGAGGATTCTCGAGAAGAAAGAAACTCAAAAGGTGGCTGTTGTCATCTCTAAAGGGTGCATTGAAAAAAATATTCACCAAGGGTACCTACCAAGAGTATGGATGAGCTAGGAATAAACCATCAAAACAACCAAACCAATCTAAAGTGATCAAACATGAGGGAAGGGATGATGATCCTATCTCAATCTTGGCACCCCATAATCAGATGCAGTTCCCTAAGCGATAACTAGATCATTAAAGCAGTGATAATGAGGATAGCCCAAAGGGAAACACATGATTCAAGAAATTAATGATGAATGATCATGGAGGTCTAATCATGGAGATTGCACTAGTATCAAGCTACGACTCTCTAGGATTTCTAGATCATTCATTGTTGATGTCGACTAGCTTGGAAAAAATTTTGAATTCAAATTTTGAAATCCTACATGGATTTTAGAGGGACTTTTCCCATTTTCTTCTTATAAATATCTCTCTTCCTCTCATTGTAATCATCTAAATTCATCCAATTCCAAAGGGTACTTTCCTTCATTCTCTTCTATGTCCTAGCCTGGCTCAAGCCTTACATAGTCGACCAGGGATTTTTTGAACCCTTTCACTCTGCATGTATGTAACTTGAAGTTCATACTAATAAGAATTTGTGATTGCTTATTAAATTCCTATCTTGGTTCTCATGTGGGTTTTCTATTTTATTGTATGTTCTTGGAGGGACCTATATTTATCATGCATTGTCGATCATTGTGTATGTGTTCACTTTAACCTGTTGAGGCATGGAGGGTATTATTAGATATTTGCGCATTGCCACTCATAGATAGGCTATTTAGGATTTTTTATTTCTTGCATTTTACTCTTCCATCCATTTCTTGATTTTCTTTACTTCCTAAAGTTTACATTTTGTGTTATTTCTTGCTTTCCATTTCCTTTATATTTTTCCTAGAGAACCCTGATAGAGTAGGAATAATGTAGAAAGGAGAAGTCGAGCACCAAAATATCACACCCAAACAAGGATCTGAACTTGTTAAAAAATCCTAGAGGTCGTTCGAAGGAGTCACATCCCATGCTCCCTCAAACTTCCCAAGATTTACACCCCCCACATAAGTCATAAGAAACCAAACACATATGCTTAGAGATATGAATATAAAACTACAACTATGAGGCGTTGTGATGCTCGAGGAGGCACAAAAGTTTCTTTTGGACCCTAATAGTTCAAACTAGTATACCCAAAGGGAATTAAATTGCAAAATTTGTCCCCTAATCAAGAAGCCAGACTATGGTTTCGATCAAGGCTATGATCATCATCTTGTTGAAGCATACTACAAGATTCACTTGATGAATTTACTATAAAATAAGAATCCAAAAGAAGTCACCATACCTAGAATGAGGTTACAGTGGAAACCTCTGTTTGGCTAGCAACACTCCCCACTTGGAGACTTTGTTACAAATAAGAATCTAAAGAAGCTACCTAGAAGAACATAAGATTGAGGTTTTTTGTGAAGGCCTTAATCCATTTTCTTCATAGAAGCACTAAGTATATTCATCTGGTAATTCTGCTGGTCCCTATACTGTCAAGAATGATGATAAATCCTAAATCTGAGGCTCTAGTGGAAGCCTTTGTTTATCAACAAATCAAGACAAAGTGAAGGAATCACATAAGATATGATTGGAAGAATTCCCATGTGGAGGAACCAAAACCCCTTGGTTATTGTGGTCCCATGTCACACATGGGATTTGGTTCCCATCCAAGCTTTGAATTCCTTACCAAAGTTCACTGAAGAAGATGTGACCATCACATTGGAGCACCTAAACTACATGGTGGTGCACTATGCTCTACACAATATGTGTTAGCTTTTGAAGCTTCAATACTTAATAAAAATCACCATAGAAAAATAATCATAGGATCTAATATAATGAAGTTGCAATACAATGAATCAAATAATAACTCAAAATGTAATAACAAACATAATATCCCATTAAAATACTCACAATATTGCACATGAAAATACTAAAAATGCTATTGAATAAAGGTCTACTAATGCAAGCATAAATCTTTGCACTTCCGATTCGTTCCAATTACAATGCTTAGTCACAAATATATTGTTAGAACACCACTATTAAATATGAATTTTAATGCAAATTGGAGAAAGAATCGCTGTTAGAAATGAATCACTTTTAGATTGTAAGGAATAAACCCACAATAGGATAAATAATATGTTCTTCGATGCCTTTTGAGACATCTCTAGTATTGTCCTATTATATCTATCTAAGAGGTGTGAATGTGAAGGGACATGTCCCTTAATAAATATAATATAATATAATTAATAGTTAATGTTAGGAGGAGGGTCCTAACATGCCACCCTCCTTAAAAGGATCTTTATCCTCAAAGCTCATAGTGAGAAGCTTCATCCTCTGTTTCGCTAATAGTATGTGCTCATGTTATTGTACTATTTTAATATTAGTATTCCTCAAGCAAGGATATTGGGAAGGTGGAAGTGTTGGTGGCTTTGTCATGGCTTGGAGAGAAAATAAATGGGCAACCCTTGCCTTTCCTCCTCTAGGAATAACTTTCTCCATGCTATGAGAGCTTGCTAGTAGAGAAGGGCCAAATTTTATCCCTTTAAGCGTATATGTGTGATCCTTTTGTGTGAAATTCATCCATAAGTCGTCAAGGTCCCATTGAATTATACCAAGTGTTCGTAGCCATTGCACACCTAAAACAATATCACAACCTCCTAATGGAATTGCATACATGTCATGTTTGATGGTGTAATTGCCCAAGGTGAGCTTAATATTATGGCATTTCCCATTACAAGTGATTATTTCCCCATTACCAATCATGATTTCAAAAGTATTACAAGGATGGATAAAGCAGTCGGTTTGTTTTTCCATGCGTGGGTTGATGAGATTATGTGTACTTCCAGAGTCAATAAGCACAATAAGATTTTGTTGTTTAAAGGAGCCAAAAACTTTCATAGTTTGGGGGATGAATTTCCAGTGAGGGCGTTGAAGGAAATTTCTAACGGACCTCGAGGGTTATCTTTAGGTATATCTTCCACTAGTTCAACCTCAATTTCCTCTTCCTCTGGTGTTGATTGACAAGGAATAGCTACATCCAGAATATAAAGTTGGGGTGTACTACATTTGTGATTCAGGACAAATTTATCATCACAATAAAAACAAAGACCTTTTTCTCTTATTTCCTTCATTTCTTCAGGGCTAATGCATTTAATTGACATATATTTAGTTATTTTTTTATTTGTGGAAGTATTTTGTGAGTCTTTTGTAGATATGTTTCCAAGTCGACGTTGGTTGTTGAATTTATCTTCGGCTAATTTGGCCAATCCAATAGTTTGTATCATGGTCATGGGGTTAAACATTTGTACCTCTAGCCATATCTCATCCTTTAATATGTTGATGAAACAATATTGAAAAAACAAGGCATCTAGCCCTGTTGTTCGGTTTGCTAATTTCTCAAATTCTGCTTGATATTCGCATATCGAAGTGGTTTGACATAGTTTGGTGAGAGCTCCTATGAAATTTTTGAGCTTGCTAGGGCCAAATCACACTAATAGGTTTTGGGTAAAGTTTAGCCATGTAGGTATGCCGTTGGTTTTCTCGAACCACTGGTACCATTGGATAGCCTCATTTTCTAAGTGAAAAGATGCAATATGCACTTTTTGTGCTTTCAAAATTTGGTTTAAGGAAAAATATTGTTCTGCTCGATAAATCCAGTTATTGGGATCACCACCTTCAAATTTTAGAAAATATAACTTAGTAGTTCTGGGAAGGATGGATGTTTGTGGCCCTCCTAATGTTGTTTGGTGCGTTGGTCCTCTCGTAGTTTGGCTAGTTTGAACTAGTGCCATATTCTGATTGAAGGTATCCATTTTCAAGTCAATTGTTGATATCCTTTGCTCCAATTCTTGTCTTGTAGCTACACTCTCTTCTTTGCATTGGCAAAGTTCTTGGTAAATTTTCTTGGTAGCTACACTCTCTTAATTGTCCATGTGAGTCGCTTTTGTCACTCATGTTGGTTTGGTCTAAGTCTAGGTGTCTTCTATTTCATAAATAATCGGCTTTCTCCTTATCGCTTGTATTATGGAGTCAGCCTTTATCATGTAATCCCGGGTTACAGTTTGTACTTTGTGCTTATTTAAGCACCCATTTGTTGTAATATTAAGCATTAAGGAATTAAATCTTATCTTGAGTTTTAGTTCCTTATCATAACAAAATTTGGTATCAATTTTTTTGGAACTGCGACCTGAGTGCACGAGTGGAGGCGGAGGCTGAACAGGTGGCGAGAGAGAAGCACAAGCAGAGGGGGGTGGAAAAATTTAAGAAGAGGGTGGTGGCTGAGCAGTGGTAGAAGTGGAGCAGATGCAGCGATAGAGCTAGGGTGATGGTTGAGCGGCAATGGAGCGGGGGTGGATAAGAGGAGTTGTTGGAGCAGAGGCGACGGTGGAGCTAGGGTGGAGAAGAGGATCCACAGTGAAAACTGAGTGGGGGTAGCATGAAAATTGAGGCGGTCAACGGTCAAGTGGAAGGTCACTATCAACTATTGGTGGGGTCCTACGAAGGCACGAGGCTTACACACGGGCACAAGTCATGGTTGCCTAGAAAGCTAGGCACTTGCTTATGTGCTTTGCCCTAGTTTTAAACCCCATCAAACTCCCCCCCCACATAATGTGGGATAAATTGTTATCCTTTAAACTTTTAAAAAACCCACCAGATTTTTCCAATGCCACAAACTTTAAACCGCCGATCAATAATTATTTTTAACCTTAGGTTTTTTTAATTTTTTTCATCGTGAAATTCTATCTTCCACTAGAAACGTTGCAAAGGCAATTTTTTCAACTTGTTTCATTTAGAATTTGATCTATTTCAACTCTGGTTCCATGGTATACTTAGTATTATGCCTACGCCTTGTTAATTTTTTTATCCTGCTATGATCTCTCAGTAAAACAACATCAATGCATATAGCGACAGTGTACTTTGAATGATGGAATACACGATTTGAGTCTAGTTTTCTGTGACATATCTAATTGCACTATGACGTGATTTCTTGATATTTTTTAGTCCAGACGGTTGTGTTGGCATTTTTGCCACATTTATTTGATTGTTGATTATTCATGCATAAGATGTTGAAGTTCTCACTCCTTTACAGGTTTTGATGCAAAAAAAGGCTAAGTCCGAAGACTGTCGTGATTTCACGACAAAAAGCAGCATGGAGAGCACAGTTTCAAAACTGTCGCGATATTGCGACATGTCGCGTTATCGCGGGTCTTTCGAGGAGAGAGAAGCAAAGTCAAAAAATGTCACGATTTCACGACGTGTTCCAAAATCGTGGTCAACGCAGTCAACGGCAGCAAAGCAGCAAGGTTGTCGCGATATCGCGACGTGTTGGAGTTTCGCGGTCAAAATGGTCAACGGGGGCAGCGTAGTGAAATTGTCGTGAAATCGTGACATGTCGCGTTTTCGCGACTTACAATGGCCATGGAGAAGAGCAGAGAAAAGGTCATGAAATCGCGACATAACTAAGCAAAGGGCGATGACAATAAACTTTGTAGCGATATCACGACAGAATATTGAACAAGGCACAAAAGGCGAAAGACGTCGCGAAATCGCGACGTGTTGCGTGGTCACGGCAAAGTTGAAAGAAAAGTCATAAGGCATGAAAAACGTCACGATTTCGTGACATTTTTGAAGATGAGGGCAAGAAAGAAGTTGGCATCGCGATTTCGTGACATTTGTGGAGGTGCAGTCTAGCAACATAGAATCGTCGCGATTTCACGACATATTGGGGCTGAAGGACCAAGTGCAAAAAATTGTAGCGATTTCGTGCCTTGTCGCGTTTTCGCGAGGAGGAAGGAAGAAGACAGCCAGATTGTACGGAATGTCATGATTTCACGACATGACGAATTTTCATGGTCTAAGAGCAGTAAAGTCCAAGGAGATAGAACCTGTCACGATTTCGTGACATGATGGAGATTGAAGAACCCCTTGAGGCAAGTGTGTCATGTTTTCGTGGGTTAGAAGCAGGACCGTACAGGGTGGATGAAAATTGTCGTGATATCGCGACATGTCGGATTTTCGCGACATAGAAGAGAAGACTGAGCAGCGGGGAGATAGTGTAGCGATTTCGTGACTTGTATGGTTTTCGCGACCCAGAGATGAAACAAAGATGTCGATGGAAGAACGTAGCGAAAGCGCGACTTGTCTTGTTTTCGCGGTTTGAAGTGGCGAAGAGAACAACATGGATGAAGAACGTAGCGAAATCATGCCTTGTCGCATTTTTGTGGGAACAGAGCGGAGAAAGAGCATAATAGTATGGAACGTCGCGATTTCGTGACGCGTCACGTTTTCGTGAGCTAAGGTAGCGAAGGAGACAAAGGAGCCAAACCTGTAGCGATTTCGTGACATGGTTGATTTTTGCGGTCCCAAAGTGACAAAAGTGTATGGAGCAGAGATGCGTCGCGATTTCGTGACATGTCGCGTTTTCGCGACTTGTTACGATTTCGTGCCAGAAAGCAGTTCAAATGGCCCGATGAAGTTTTGCGATTTCCAATGATTAAAAGCACTCCAGAATTAAATGTTTTTCTGCTTTCCAATGCGAACAAGGTAGAAGAACGTGTCCAAGCCACCAAAATTAAAGACGCTCAAGTATCCAAAGCTGTTGTTCATGATTTTTCTAACGGTCCAAGCATGTTTCAAGAACGACCATTTAATGAAGACGACCGACTCCTTATTTCATTCAATTTTTGGTTTCTCCGAGGCTGGTTTAAGGGGATCATTTCCTTGTTTCTGTTGCACATTTTGTAGATCTCGAGGAAGTTCGTTGCAAGTTTTTAATGTTGTAAAGAAGCAAGACTTCTATATAAATCAATGTAGATCTCAAAAAGAGGGATCGAGAGAGAGACTTTTGCTGAAAGCTTTGAAGTTCTTTGCATGAATGAAAGATATTTGGCCTCTGGTTTTGCAAGCAACTCTCTGTGTAGTTTATTCTTCTGTCATATGCATTCCTGATTTATGCTCATATTTCTTATCTGCTGCTTAATTTGAATTCTGCATTTGAGTTTAAATATTGCTAGTGAGGAAGTGAGTTCTGGAATGTGATCTTGGAGGTTTTCTGCGCAAGGTTGTAAGTTAATTACGTTGATATCTTTTGTTATATGTTGTTATCGTACTTGAAGTTATCTACTGTTATTCTTTCCCGATCTGATAAATTCGGCCTACGGCTATATTTCCCATTTCTTTTTGCACATTTATAATTCCTTTCCTGCAACTTTAGTCTTCATCAAGCTTAGATTAGTAAGGGAACCAGCCCTCTCTGGAGATTGGTCTGGGAGACATTTCTTTCTCCCAGCCTTTCAATGTTGGCCGGGTCTAGGGTGCATTTAGTATAAAATCCTTTCCTGTGGCAGATTCGTGACCAACAGTTTTTGGCACGCCCGGTGGGATAGACTATTTCTGTCCCAAAGATCCATAATCGGTGAGATTGATTGTTTCATTGTTTAATACCCGGAGGTCTCAAGATTTTGATGAGCTGTCTTGACCTCATAGCGAAGATTTGTAAGTTCATCTGGCGACTTTGCTGAGCTGAAGATCCGAATTTCTTGATCGTGGATGCCTGCCTTTTTAAGCTAAAAGAAGATACCACGTGATCTTGCAGATCACATAATGGCGAGGGTATGTTGTCCTAGATGGGATGATCCTGGCCCTCTGAATCTCCAAATTCGGCATGAGATTCCCAAAAGTGCCTTGAAAGCCCTAACAAAATATAATGGCACCCAAGGAATGGCCCGAGAGCATGTTGAAGATATTGTCGCTTTGTCGACCCTACATGATATAGTTCACGAAGATGTTATGATCAGACTTCTGGTTCTGTCTTTGCAAGGAAGGGCATTACAGTGGTATAGACTGCTCGAGCGTCAAAGCATCAGCTCATGGGATGACTTAGCGGGAGCACTAATCAAAAGATTCGACGAGGATCTCTTTTACAGCTCTTAGGATCCCTTTCAATTTTTCATGTACATCACGAGAGCACCTCTGGAGAGCATCACGGACTTCAATGTCCGATTCAACAAAAGTTGGAAGAGAATTCTAGAGATGATCCGACCCACACCCGCCCAAGCCCACTTCTTCTATGTTTGAGCTTTCCATCCGGACATAAGCCTCCTCTTGTTGCAATCAGGCGAACGTAGATTCCCTCAAATATTTGAGGAAGCATTGCAAGCGAAACAGATTTTGCTCCTATCAGGGAAATTACCGTGGGGAGAAGCTCCATTACCTTATCCGATAGTCACCACTCCTATCTACCCTATGCAGTATTCATCATGGCAGATCCCACATACTGTGCAGAGACCAAAAATGCAGTTGTGTGGAACTCAAGAGGCAGATTTCATCCAAAGTCAATGATGGGAATATGCAAGTACTTTCCCAGCAATGAACAATATGGTTGCTTGTACTTTCTATCAGGAGATGGGCCAAGGAGAGGAATAGATTCAAGTTCCAGAACCTGAGCACCAAGAGGGCATAACTATGCACAACATGCAAGTATTTAGCCAGAACCTATTGAGCATGCCTCATCAAGAAGAAGAGCCTGAAGAGATCCTAGGAAAAGGACTGTCGCTGGACAATTTTTGTGATCGGATCCAGGAGTTGGAGGAACCCATTCTCAGTCCACAACCAGGGAACCCTTCAAGATGGTGGTATTGGCTTCAGTCATTACTACAACTGGTACCTACAGGAGCCCTCCATGTGGCAAATTTCTTTGCTACATTATTTGTCGATTGTGTGGGTACTGGCATGCAGGATAACTTGCCCATGTCTGCAACATGGAGAACTTTAGGAAGAGGTCATCCCAATTTCAAGGACCGACTCAAGTATGATCGGATCTGGTCGGGACACTGCAGATTCACCGGATAACCCCCTGAGACCGGGTTTCTGGTGGCGACATGCCAATCATGTCGTAAACTTGTGTACATAGAAAAAGAAAAAAAGCAAAAAAAAAAAAAAAAACAGAAAAGAAAAAAAAAGTATTGTTTTCCTCTATCAACTTCGGCTCTTTTTGCATGCGAGCCCGCAGGTACGTGTATTTCTTTCTTTTTTCTTCTTCCTTCCCAGTAGTTAGTGGCTTCCTCTCTATTTCTTCCTACCCTTCTTTATTCCCTTCTTCTCCTACTCCTTTTTCTTCTGCAAGTAATCAAGCCACTATTGTTGTTTCTTTTTCCCTTTCTGCTATTCCCATTTCTTCTTTTCCTTTTCTTCTAATTTCTCTGTCGTTTTAGCATTTATCCATAGTTTATCCCGCATTTGTCATCTCTTCCACTTCCATTCCATTATTCCATTCACTTTCGTTTCCCTTTCATAGCAGCTGGTAGCACAGAAGCACTCTGTTACTGTATCTACCGCATCACTCCTCCACTCCACCATTCCATCATATCACCATTCCATTCCCATTCCACAGCCTGCGCATCTGCAGGATCTCATTTCATTCATTTCCATTTTGCAACCCCTGGTGCTTTCATGGAGATTCTTTTACAGCACCTGGTCAGCTAAGCCAAATACAGATTCCTTGAGTTTTCAGTCATTCAGCAAGAGTTGTTGCAGCAGTCCGTCGAGATGTACCCCATCAGCCAACTTTCTGTTCTTAGTTTTTCTTGACTCTGTTGCCCAATGGATTCATGCCTGGGATTCGTGCATACAAGAACTGTATACCCCGTGAGCCGCCAAGAATGTTGGCATTTTTGCCACATTGTTTTGATTGTTGATTATTCATGCATAAGATGTTGAAGTTCTCACTCCTTTATAGGTTTTGATGCAAAAAAAAGGCTAAGTCCAAAGACTGTCGCGATTTCATGACAAAAAGCAGCATGGAGAGCATAGTTTCAAAACTGTCGCGATATCGCGACATGTCGCGTTATCGTGGGTCTTTCGAGGAGAGAGAAGCAAAGTCAAAAAATGTCGCGATTTCGTGACATGTTCCAAAATCATGGTCAATGCAGTCAACGACAGCAAAGCAGCAAGGTTGTCGCGATATCGCGACGTGTTGGAGTTTCACGGTCAAAATGGTCAACGGGGGCAGCGCAGTGAAATTGTCGCGAAATCGCGACATGTCGCGTTTTCGTGACTTACAATGGCCATGGAGCAGAGCAGAGAAAAGGTCACGAAATCATGACATAACTAAGCAAAGGGCGATGACAATAAACTCTGTAGCGATATCGCGACAGAATATTGAACAAGGCACAAAAGGCGAAAGACGTCGCGAAATCGCGACGTGTTGCGTGGTCACGACAAAGTTGAAAGAAAAGTCATAAGGCATGAAAAACGTCACGATTTCACGACATTTTTGAAGATGAGGGCAAGAAAGAAGTTGGCATCGCGATTTCATGACATTTGTGGAGGTGCAGTCTAGCAACATAGAATCGTCGTGATTTCGTGACATATTGGGGCAGAAGGACCAAGTGCAAAAAGTGGTAGCGATTTCGTGCCTTGTCACGTTTTCGCGAGGAGGAAGGAAGGAGGCAGCCAAATTGTACGAAATGTCACGATTTTGCGACATGACGAATTTTTGCGGTCTAAGAGCAGTAAAGTCCAAGGAGATAGAACCTGTCGCGATTTCGTGACATGATGGAGATTGAAGAACCCCTTGAGGCAAGCTTGTCATGTTTTCATGGGTTAGAAGCAGGACCGTACAGGGTGGATGAAAATTGTCGTGATATCGTGACATGTCAGATTTTCGCGACATAGAAGAGAAGACTGAGCAGTGGGGAGATAGTGTAGCGATTTTGCGACTTGTATGGTTTTCGTGACCCAGAGATGAAACAAAGATGTCGATGGAAGAACGTAGCGAAAGCATGACTCGTCTTGTTTTCACGGTTTGAAGCAGTGAAGAGAACAACATGGATGAAGAACATAGCGAAATCGTGCCTTGTCACATTTTCGCGGGAACAGAGCGGAGAAAGAGCATAATAGTATGGAACGTCATGATTTCGTGACGCGTCGCGTTTTTGCGAGCTAAGGTAGCGAAGGAGACAAAGGAGCCGAACCTGTAGCGATTTCGCGACATGGTTGATTTTTGCGGTCCCAAAGTGACAAAAGTGTATGGAGCAGAGATGCGTCGCGATTTCACGACATGTCACGTTTTCGCGACCTGTTACAGTTTTGCACCAGAAAGCAGTTCAAATGGCCCGATGAAGTTTTGCGATTTCCAATGATTAAAAGCACTCCAGAATTAAATGTTTTGCTGCTTTCCAATGTGAACAAGGTAGAAGAACGTGTCCAAGCCACCAGAATTAAAGACGCTCAAGTATCCAAAGCTGTTGTTCATGATTTTTCTAACGGTCCAAGCATGTTTCAAGAACGACCATTTAATGAAGATGACCGACTCCTTATTTCATTCAATTTATGGTTTCTCCGAGGCTGGTTTAAGGGGATCATTTCCTTGTTTCTGTTGCACATTTTGTAGATCTCGAGGAAGTTCGTTGCATATTTTTAATGTTGTAAAGAAGCAAGACTTCTATATAAATCAATGTAGATCTCAGAAAGAGGGATCGAGAGAGAGACTTTTGCTGAAAGCTTTGAAGTTCTTTGCATGAATGAAAGATATTTGGCCTCTGGTTTTGCAAGCAACTCTCTGTGTAGTTTATTCTTCTGTCATATACATTCCTAATATACGCTCATATTTCTCATCTGCTGCTTAATTTGAATTCTATTTTTGAGTTTAAATATTGCTAGTGAGGAAGTGAGTTCTGGAATGTGATCTTGGAGGTTTTCTGTGCAAGGTTGTAAGTTAATTACGTTGATATCTTCTATTATATGTTGTTACCGTACTTGAAGTTATCTGCTGTTATTCTTTCTCGATCTGATAAATTCGGCCTACGGCTATATTTCCCATTTCTTTCTGCACATTTATAATTCCTTTCCTGCAACTTTAGTCTTCATCAAGCTTAGATTAGTAAGGGAACCAACCCTCTCTGGAGATTGGTCTGGGAGACATTTCTTTCTCCCAGCCTTTCAATGTTGGCCGGGTCTAGGGTGCATTTAGTATAAAATCCTTTCCTATGGCAGATTCGTGACCAACAGGTTGTCATTTCTCTTTGGCACAGTGATATTGAGTGGGGACGTAGGATACCTAGCTATTTTATTGGCTATGCTCTATTTTAGTGAAAGATGCAGATAGGGGCACCGTTGGTTGGTGAGGGCGGACAACCACGATACCAAGTTTTACAAGAGGTCTTTTGGTGGTAAAATCTAGGGTACGGGGTTCTGTTCGTAATGGTGGTACGTAGGATGCAAAGGGGCGGAAGCTTGAGAACCTATTAGAATCGCAAAAAAAACCTTTGATCCAAATGTTAGAACACCACTATTAAATATGAAGTTTAATGCAAATTGGAGAAAGAATCACTGTTAGAAATGAATTGCTTTTAGATTGTAATGAATACACCCATAATAGGATAAATAATATGTTCTTCTATGCATTTTGAGACATCTCTATTATTTTATTATTATATCTATCTAAGAGGTGTGAATGTGAAGGGAAATGTCCCTTAATAAATATAATATAATATAATTAGTAGTTAATGTTAGGAGGAAGGTCCTAACATATATAATTGTATGTGACTCTTCATATGCTGCACTCTTGAAATTCACTCTTCTTAACAACTCTTCACTTTCCTATTCTATGAACACATGTGCAAACTTATATATTAGACACGTATACACATTTACAATCATAACACTTGCACACATTTACATAATACTTGTGCATTTCCTACACATTATTACATTACATAAAATATTCACTCACCAATCTAGGATACAACCCTAATTTAATATTTACAATAATGTACCAAGGTGGTACATTGTCATGTACCAAATAATGTAATACTCTCTAACACCCCCCTGTATTACATTATTTGGCTATTGAAGACTAGTCTTCAATCAAGGTCTCTGTATTTCATTCTTCAATATACAGATGACTTTGTAGTGCAACCTTCTACTATCCTCTCATCCTTTTTATCATCTTGAATTTTGGATTTACCCAACGTCTTTGATGGTAGAAATATTTTTATTCTCATTTCTTGTATTTTGTCTTTCAGAATATTCAATAGTGTTATTTTGGACTAAGATAAGATCTTGAGAGAAATCAATTGAGTCTAAAGCATATATTCCATTTTAATTGATCTTGTAGCTTCTATTTCATTTCAATTCTTGATGAAATATTTATTAACTCCATTTATATATTTGAACTCAATCAATCTTCCACTTTCAACTAGTTTAGTTACTGAAATGAGATTAGTTGTCAATCCTAGAACATACATAACATCATGTAACACAAAATATGAGAATGGTGCACTAGGTGTTACACATCCACTTCCATGAACAAGATAGCTCTTACCATCCACAAGTTTCAAACCAAAATTTTATTTGACCTCTAAGCAATCAAACCATTGTAAGTTGCATGCCAAATGATGACTAATATCACAATCTATGTACCAAAGATATCTTTCTTTTTTTAACATATGATTATCTCTATTTGAAGTTATTTTGCATTGTTGATAAGAGTTATGAAGAATATTAAGTGAACGTGAACTTTGACCTTGAACCTTTCCATAATGTATTTTACATTGATAAGTTCCTTTTGATAATTTCTCCATTAGTTTTATTCAATTTCCTTTGAAGTTGACTACCTTATATCTTCCTAGGTTTTGAATAAATTTTTTACAACTTTCTAATTTAGAAAAAAAAATATGATGTTGAATTCCTTATGTCTCCATAATTTATTAGAAACTAGAAAAGTAAGAATTTTACAAATTTAATATTCCTAAATTTGAAGTAGACTTCCTTATCTCTCCAAAATTAAATTAATTTTCAAATATTCTATTTAACTTGAACATTCAAAATAATTGAAATTAAACCTTTCAAAAAATCTAAATAACTTTGAAAAACCTTAAATACATGTTAATAAGGTTCTAAGGAGAAATAAGGTTGATTTTTAATTTTTATTTTTCTAAGGTTTAATGAGTTTAGGAGGAGAGATAAGGATATTAGTAGAGTATTAACACCTTAGTTGCTTCTTTAAGTTCTGAAGTAATAAGTTGAAGATATCTTAATTGATTCTTTAAATTTTTGGAGTGATTAGAAGTAGAGTATTAAAATTTTCTACTTCTACTCACTCCAAGAATTTAAAGAATCAGTTAAGATATATTCTACTTATTACTTCAGAACTTAAAGAAGCAACTAAGGTGTTAATACTCTATTAATATCCTTATCTCTCATCCTAAACTCGTTAACCTTAGAAAAAAAAAAAAATTAAACTTATAAATATTAAAAATCAACCTTATTTCTCCTTATAACCTTAGAAAAAATTAAATTCTAATAAAAACCCTAATACCTTATCACTTGGCATTTGATTATTTTTACTATCTGTTGCACTGTCCAACATCTTGATGGCTTGGAAATTTTGTTGTATTGCTACCTACCTAGGAATGTGTGAAGTATAACATGCAAGTGTCTTATTTGAGCACTTTAGAGAACGTTACAACTTGCATGAATGTTTTAGTTCCTCTAATTTGCACTTGAATTTCTGCATAACTTATACATTACAAAACGATGTGCTTTTCCTTGATGTTTCACTTTCTCTGATAGGGTGCCATTGGGCTGCTTTGAATTGATACTTTTTTGCCTTTGAATTCTAGGTGATTCATATTCCTTTTATGTTATGATTTTTATACAATCCTTCACTTGAACTTTTAACTTTACCTTCTCCACATCACTGTCTCTTCGCTTATCACTTGCCTTGATCTCTAGCATCATTTCAACTTGTGTTGCTTCATTCCTTTCTTGACTTAATATTTAGCATCGCATCACTTGATTTCTATCCTACATCACATCATTTCATATCTTCTACCCTACGTTGCTTCAAATATTCTCCCTATGTTGCTTCAGATCTTCACAATTAGTTCTTGGCTCCTGTGTTGCTCATCTCTTGGATCTACATACGACTCTTGATTTCTAAGCTTACTTTAGTGAGTGTTTCCTTATATTCTACTTTTACTTGTCTCCTCTAATGGAATTTTAATGTATTATTCTTGTTGTGTCTTGGTGTTGGTTTAGGTGGCTACCGAGACTACCTCGACTTCCAAATTGCACTTCGAATATTTCATTGCAACTTATTTAAGTCCAAAACCTAAAACTATGACCATTATAATATTCTTTACATGTTATTATATCCCTTGTTGTAGTTGTAGCCCTTTTTTACTTTATTTTACTAGTGTATACTTGCTTTAATGTCAATTTTACTTTACTATACTCTACCTTGCTTATCTTTCCTATGGTCACGATATTATATTCTTAAACTTGTTTGATGTATTCCTTTCTATGCCTTTTATAGGTTCAATTTCACTAGTGCTCTATGGCTTACCTTGAATCTATTTTTAACTTCATTGTTATACCATTTTAATCTTGTTGTCCTTTACCCATTACTCTATCTAATCATTTAGATATCTTGTGAGCCTCTATTCATACATTGTCCTCTTATAATATTGCTTAATGCCTTGCACCCTCTTCAATATTATCTTTCCTTGAAACAAATTTCTCTTTCCAAGTCTTCCTTTATCACAAGCCTTTTTATTTTGTTAAATATCTTGTAATACTTGCTCTTCTAATAAGAGCTAATATACCTCTTTCTTCTAGATTCTTTTCTGCTTATAAGTCATTTTTACTTTGATTTCTCTCCCCTACTCTCAGTTTAATTTAGAGCATTAATATTCATGAGTAAGGTTTTTTGTTGTCTAATCTCTTTCACTTAAATTGCTGCCTTCTCTTGTATGATAGCTTCAAGTCTTCTTACTATCTTTAAATCTTTAATTTATGGACTTTAACTTGATCAATTATGTCCACAAATATTGCTACCCTTGTTGTCCCTACGTGGTTATTTTTATCTCTATATTCTTAGATGAATTATTTCTTGTATATTTCCCTCCTATCTAGCTTTAAATTGGTTGTCTTCAAAAATTCTCACTACCTTCAAGTCTTCTTACTGTCTTCAATTTTTCTTGAAGTATTCTTGCTACCTTCATGTTTTCCTTCTTACTTTCAATCTCTGTAGAGTAAGCTAGATTAATGATCTCTTTTCTTACTAAGGACCAATACACTTATGATGAACCTCTATCAAATGGGTCTCATTCAAATACCTTAAATATTTAATAAGATCTTCTTTAGTTGGTCTCCTATCTCACTTTTTGCTATAGGACCTCTTTTCTTGGGTCCCTTATATATGTCTTATGGGCTTATCATTGAATGACAATGATGATCCCCAACTCAGAGTGAGTACTCTTGTTGGAGCTCTTCTAAAATGTTTGCTTTGTCTCTCGAATATACAAGTCTTCTAGGAATTTTCTCCTTATGACTCCTTCCTTTCTCAATCAAATATGACCTCTTTTCTACTAGGGCCACTTATCTCCACTATGGACCTCTTTCTATAAAGGGTCTCAAATCTCTGATTCTTCAAACCATATCTCTCAGTATTGGTCTCTTCTCTTAGACCAATTTGTCAAGGTCTATCTTCAAGACCTGAATCAATATTATATATTCCCTTCTCTTTCGAATAGATTCTTGGAATAGGTAAATCTAATCTATCTTATCAAGGTCAATATCTTAATGATCTAAATTTTTTATCAAGGTCTATCTTTGAGACCTAAATTTTTTATCAAGGTCTATCTTTGAGACCTAAATTTTTTATCAAGGTCTATCTTTGAGACCTAAATTTTTTATCAAGGTCTATCTTTGAGACCTAAATTTTTTATCAAGGTCTATCTTTGAGACCTGAAACTTTTATCAAGGTCTATATTTGAGACCTAAAACTTTTCTTGACTACAACTAAATCAATCCCTTCTTGAGGAAAGCCTTCAACATTCTAGCATACAAAGATGAAAGTCTTCTCTATATATTGTAGGAAGCTTCTCAACTTCGAAGATAAATTTTCACTGCAACACTATCTTAGATAGCTTTCTCTAGCATTACCTAAGAATCCAAAAATTTGAATGACCAACTTTCTTTTGTGTTGGTTCTTCCTACAATATTCAATCTACAAAAATACTTCAATCAATAATTATTCTCTTTTCTTGAGAGAAATATAAATATCAAGGGATTTATGTCCCTTCAATATCTTTTATCAATGTCAAGATTATCTATTCCCAAATAATCAACTATCTTCAAGTTGATTTCTTAGTATTCATTGGTTGTTATTCAACCTAGTGGAAAGAATCCATAATATTCACTGGTTATTATTCAATCCAATGGAAAGATCTTAGATTTTTTCAAAATCTATTATTGATTTATAATATTCACTAGTTGTTCCTACAATTTTGTAAAGACTCTAGCCTATTGTAACTTTCAAACCCTCTGCAAGCAACCTTGCTATAGCTTTGATACCACTATTAGGTTTTGAAGCTTCAATACTTAATATAAATAACCATAATCATAGAATCTAATATAATGAATTTACAATATAACGAATCAAATAATAACTCAAAATGTAATAACAAATAGAATGCCTCATTAAAATACTCACATAAACATTCTTATAATATTGCACATGAAAATATTGAAAATACTATTGAATAAAGTTCTACTAATGCAAGCATAAATCTTTGCACTTTTTATTCATTCCAATTACAATGCTTAGTGACAAATATATAGTTGTATGTGACTCTTCATATGCTGCACTCTTGACCTTCACTTTTCTTAACAAATCTTCACTTTCCTATTCTAAGGACACATGTGTAAATTTACAATCATAACACTTGCACACATATTTACATGACACTTGTGCATTTCATTTACATTATTACATTACATAAAATATTCACTCACTAATCAAGGAGATAACCTTAATATAATATTTATAATAATATTCCAAGGTGGTACATTTTCATGTACCAAATAATGCAATATTCTATAACATGTGATAGTTCAAGATGTGTCCCTTAGGTCATTGACAACATATTTAAAAGGGAAAGTGTGGGAGTGGTATTTATTCCAATCCACATAGTCTATTAAGGATTGGGAGCAATTGGCCAACAAGATAATGGACCATTTAAAAGAGAAGGAGGAAGCCTTATTTCTGGATTACATGAAAAATATTAGGTGAGCTCCTATCAAGGCAATGGATGACTTCAATGCCTAGTTCCATAGAACTTGGAAAAGGGTTCTGGATGAGATAAAACCATCATGTTTGGTGCTCATATTTTATCTTAGGGATTTTCATCTAGATATTTCCATAGTGATCAAATCCCAGGGGAAAATCCTTCATTGTTGCCTATCAAATCACCCTTGAAGCAAAAAATGACCTTATATTAATAGGAAAATTTCCTCTGAAGCTCCCAAAACCTCTATCTCCTTTGAGTCTGGTCCATCCACCTTCCTAACCCCATTCAAAGCTAGATTCCTCCCTTTACCAATGGAACTTTTTTCCAAAATGACCTGATGGTGGACTACTATCTGGTTCTAAAGGCTCCAAAAATTAGAAAAAAAAATTATCAATCTCTAGAAGAAGAGCAAAGGGAGAAATATAAGATCAAAAGCAACTAAAACTCTAAGGAGGAACAAAAACCCAACCCATAAAAGGTTCCTAGGAAAGCAAATCAACCAGAGCAGAAAGGGTGATAGCTATCACAAATGCACCAAAAAGGATACCATCGGATCTATTGGATGATACTAGAACTAATAACCAAGCATTTTTATAAATCCCTAGGTTTTAGATTCTACATCTAGAGAAGATTGCCAATAGATTGAAGAGCAATAAGAAGGGATGAAGAAAGGGGGACTTTTCACCTAACCTTAAATTATGGGAAAAATTTGATCCAAAGCTATCAAGTGGATGTAATACCTATTTAATCCTTGTCTAATGTAATGGCTTAGACATTAGGATCTACCCGATGGCTATCTAGGAGAAAAATAAAATAAATAGGTAAAGATACGAACCTAGTGATTGACCTCCCACCGTAATACCACCACTCAAGAAAATAGAAACTTGGAATATGATGATGTCCCAAAATCCTAGGCATAAGAAAATTTATCTTCAAACAACCATTTGTCATCAGTCGACCAAAAGGATAGGAATAAGCCTTAGGATCCCTCTAAGCAATGTAGAATATTAAAAAGGACACTTCATTTAGAGTCCATAAATATTTTGAGTGAAGTTATCACCAACACACTCCTTCTTTGAGCATATGCCTCTGCTACAAATACCTTAGGCTTTGCCATTTTTAGAAATTTTACCTAATGGAAAAGGTATCTTTTTTTGGGTTCCTTAACTCCTACTTGTAGGAGTTCCCTTATGAGTCACCAAAACTATAAAGAATATTCACTATAGTGGGTAAATCCTACCTCCAAAGGTATTTTGATCAGAGAACCAACCTAAAGCTAAAATAAAAAGAGCCAAAATCCCTATTAATTATGAAGCAATTGAAGAAAAAAGACCATATAGAGTGAATCCAAGGAGGAACAATCATAACTGATTGATGTTGAGCCTAAAAATCCCTTCACCATGAGCCTTAGCCTGACCACCAGATCAAAATCAAATAATGATATAATAATCCTTTTTGATAATGGCTAAAGCAGGTCCCAAGAATACTTGGAACCCTCAAGCCATTTTAGTAATGGCAAAAAGGAAACCACTTTTAATGAGGCCTTGCTTCGACCAGTGTTTGTGGTCTTTTTTATTCCTTGGAGAGCCAAGACCCTAAATTTGATCCCTTCCTTCGACAAATAAGGACCCTTAGTCCTAGGTGTCATTCCAAATTGATACCACCAATGAATCTTAAGGAATAAGGTCCTTCCCTTAGCTAAGAGAAAGGAGGGTTTGAAGAGGTCAAGTGGAGAGGTGACAAGGCAAGCCTCCCCATTTTCCTAGGGAGATCTTGATACTCAAAGGTAAAGGAAGAATAGAGTAGCTCAAAATACTTTTGGCTACAAATTCTTCCCTAAAATTTTAGGCTTGATGTCTTCCCAAAAGCCTCCTCATGATACATGGTGGAAGAGGAGTCCTTAGAAGCAAAATGAATCAAAATGTGGTAGTCATCATATCTAGAGGGTGCATTGAAGGACATCTTCACCAAGGATACCTACCAAGGGCATGGATAATCCAAGTGTTGACCACTAGAACCATTGGACCAACCTAAATCTATTGCACATGAGGGAAGGGATTATGATATGCTTATTGGTCTTGGAACCCCATAATTGGATGAAGTCCCTAGGTGATAGTTGGAGCATTAAAGCAACAATAGGGAGGACATCCCAAGGGAAAACATGTGATCCAAGAAATTAATGATAAATATTCATGGAGGTCTAATCATGGAGATTGTAGCAACATCCAACTATGGATTTCCAACGTTGCTAGATCATTCATTGTTGAAGTCGACTAGCAAAATTTTAAATTCATATTTTTAAATCCTGCATGGATTATGGAGAGATTCTTCCCCTTTCTTCTTATAAATATCTCTCTTCCTCTCATTGTAATAATAAAAATACATTCATATTTTGAGGGGTGATTTCCTTCATTCTATCGTGTGTCTCATCCTAGCTTGAGCCTTGCATAGCTAGTCAAGGAGTTTTCAAACCTTTTCTCTCTGCATGTATATAAATCAAATTTTACACTAATAAGAATTTGTGACTACTTATATAATACATATATTGGTTTTGGTGTGGGTGTTATATTTTGTTGCATGTTATTAAAGGGATATGTGTTCCTTGTGCACTATCAGTTGCTACACGTGTTCACTTCAACCTGCTAGGGCACAAAGGGTCTTATTATATCTTTGGTATATCACCACCCATATATAGTCTAGCTAGGATTTTTTATTTATTGCATTTTACTCTTCCAACTATTTCTTGCTTTCCTTTGCTTTCTATAAGTTACATTTTGTGATATTTCCTAGTTTCTATTTCCTTTCCATTTTTCCTAGAGAACCTTGATAGAGTAAGACTAGCATAGGAAGGAGAATATGAGTTCCAAAAGATCACACCTGAACAAGGAACCAACCATGGTAAAAAATCCTAAAGGTCATACAAAGGAGCCATGTCCCATGCTCCCCTAGACTTCCCAAGACTAGCACCCCCTACACGAGGTGCAGGGCACCAAACACACCTGCTTAGAGAGACAAAGAGTGAACTGCAACCTGGTTGGTCATGGTGCCAAGGGATGCATAGAGGTCGCTTTCGACCCCTAATAAATATTTTGTATAAAACTTCTTAAAACCTATGAAATGCTTTGATTATATCTAATTTTACAACCATACTTAGCTTTTTCATAGAATGAAAAGAGTTTATGATCTCTTCTGCAATGATAATACCATCATGAATTTATTTACATTAAACAAAACCATCTTTTTCTTTCAAGATAAAAGAATCTAAAATATTTTCAATCTATTTATCATATTTGTGAAATCATCTTATAAATTATATTATAAAGGATATTGGATAAAAATTATCACTATATTTTGTCTCATATTTCTTTGGAATCAATGCAATAAAAGTGGCATTGATCTCACTTATTATAGCCTTATTTATCCAAGCCTCTTCAACCCTAGGAAATATATCACTCTTCAATAAATCCTAATATTTTAAAATAAAATTGTAAGAAATCCATAAAGTCCAATGTTATATCAAGTGGAAAGATAAAACCATCTATTTTAGGTTCTCCATAAATATTTATCTCATCATGCTTTTATTTTATCTTTGTGTGATAAATGGTGGAATATTTTGTAAAATATTACCTTGATCCTTCTTATGTTGCCTAGCTTCTGATGGAATATCTTTAAAGTAATTAATTACTTTTTTTAATATCTTCTTCCTCCTAAATATTTCTTCAATCTAATTTTTTTTTTTTTGATTTGATGAAAAGGCATATATTTTGGTAGTAGGATGATTAACATTGGTCTTTCTATCCACTTTCTTAATCCATATCTACCTAGATTTTTTGACTCAATCTTATTTCTATAATACATCATGATATGTTTTAAAATAATTCTTTTTTATACATATCTTGAACCATTCAATTGATTTATATAATCTCTTGTAAATTCTTGATTTTGGGTTTAATTTTCTCTTTTGTTTTAGATATATTACCAAAAATATTTGACATTCCAAAATTTCGTTTATCCCTTTAGAGTTTTTAGCTTTTGAATGAACATATATATACATGATCCTTCAAACCTTGCTTCACTCTACCATAACATAACCATTGGGAAGAAATTAAGGTCTTGGATACACATAGAATAAATTCAAAATAGATTGGGATGACCATTATTAAGTAGATCACATATTAAGATAATAGGCTTGTCATCCAATCTTGATCACAATAAATGGTTGAAGAAATCATGCATTTCGTTTAGAACCATGTATTAGATGGCAAAAGCCAACTCAATTTTTCTACTATATGAATTTGCCTAATATATCTATTATCCCATGTATATTGAATGCTTGAAGGAATAACATTCTTAAAGTGTCCCATCCCAAATTTAAACTTTGGAAATTATTTATTTTGGATTTATTGAGAATAATTAATTTATGATAAAGGATTGTAATGTATTAATTATATTTTAAAATTTTTGAGTGTTGATAAGTCACCCTTCACCAAACAAGTGAGGGGGAGTATCACTAGGGAGAGGGTGTCTAAAAGAGGCCATTCAAAAAGTGAAAAATAAGACACACACCATGAATTAGTTATATTGCATTTGCATGGATATTTTCTAAATGTGATAAAATTTTGCTATTCTTGAGTAAGCAAAGTGATGTATAAATTTGAAGCATAATTTTTTCAAGAGTTTCTATATATGTATGTTTACTCATATGCTTGTATATAATTTGGTTAGAATGTCAATTCAATTAGAGGATACAATCTTTATTAGCAATAGGTTAAATGTTTGTTTGAATTCCTCCTTTATGCTTGGATATATTTATGAAGGTTTTCCAAATGATATTGAATTTACCTTAGAAAATTTTTAAATGGAAAATAAGGGAAACTACGTGAAATGGTTATACCCTTGGTTGCCTTGAATAATATTGGGCCCTTGGTTTTAACAATTCTGATTACTCCCTTGATTGAACCCTTGACCTAGATTATGGTTCACCTTCTATTGTTGATTATTATTGGTGGCTTGTTGTCCATGGTTGAGGAATGGGATGTTATATATACCTAGCCTTTATTTGTAAGGATGCTTAGATTTCTTCTAAAAACCATTACTCTTTTTATAGAAAAGGTTGATCCTATCACTGTTAAATTTATCAATGTTAACATTAGGAAAAATTTGTTTATAATGGAACTTACATAACTCTAAGTCGGTATTAGGTTCATTACCATAATTCCTTTTCCAAAAGTAACACTTGTTAGGATCATACCAATAAGAAGCCTCATATATTTTCTTAAAACTAAAAATTATTGATTCTAAGGGCTAGAAAAATCTTGAGATTATCTTTGTGTCCATTATAGTACAATATTCTTATATTTTTGAACCCCTTTAGCTTTAGCCAACATGTATCCAAGGGTTATGTCTATTTATATCTCATGAGAGGTATATTGAACAATTACAATACAAATTATATCCCCTAAAACATTTTTATAATGGTTACTGGGTTTCAAGGGTTTCTAACCATCTTTATTTTCCCAATGTTCAAGGACTTTAATAAATCATATGACCTTTTCTAAGGAAGGAAAACCATATGGGTTATGTTCCTAAATTTTAGCTTAAAAAGGCTACCCTTATTTTCCTATTCTATTGGCTTTCTATTTCATTAGGATTATATTAGCATTACATTTAAGGATTTTCCATCTCTTATAAAATTTAATTATGGGTTGATTATGTCATTTTTTAGTGCTTGTAAACACATTCATTGCTTCTATAATAGTCATGTCATCATCAAATTCTTGTTTTAATTTTTTAACAAATGTATCTAGAGAGTTTCCAAGAAAATATGGAAACCAATCAAGAGCGTTTCCTATCAAATCCCTAGCTAGTAATTTCAACAAAACCTTTTCATTGTGTATCTATTCCCTATAAGATGTAGTAAAGTTATCAATAAATATTTAGGCTTTGTTCATTCCATCATAAAATAATTTAGTAGCATGTCCAAACAAATTAATGTCTTCCACATCAGGAGCTAGAGATTGACTTCAATAATTTCTTAAGGTTAGGTTTGTAGACACTAGCATAGTCACCCATAATTTAGCTAGAGTAGGAGCATTAGGATTTAGGACTAAATGAGGGACAATAACTTGTATAGGAGTTCTATTAAAACTCATGATATGAGTAAGGTTATTCATCAAGTTTTGAATAATGTCTTGTAGCTAGTTGGACATCTCTCTCCTAATATCACCATTTGCTTCTTCGTGTCTCTACTATGATTGTTTAGTTGACAAACAAGTGATTCCTTAAGACTAGTTAAGTATTCAATTGATTTCTCATTCTAAAGTTTAAAAATAGGTTTAGATTGTTAGGAAAATTGTACAACATTCTATTTTCATGCACTATTTGTTATGATTTTCATATTAAAAATATTTATGGTAAAGCGCAATGTTTATCTTTATCAATGAACACAAATGCTCTTGAGACACCTTATGATGATATGGTAGATTTATAGGGCTCATCATAATCCTTGGTTCAGTCCTTAATTAATCCACTACAACATTAAACTACTAAAAACCCTCACAACAAAGAAAGATAAAATTTTAAAGAAGCACTAGGAGAAAGAGGAAATATACAAGTCTAAATTGACTACAAAAAGTAGAAACTAACACAAGAACTATGACAACTATCCAAATAAACACCATGGCTTAAAAAATGGAAGGTAATTTCCTCAGAAGGTGGATTCACATCAAGTTCACCTAAATGTTTGTGGAAAAAAGACATATCTCATAAAACCACTTGAAATAATACAAGATATACTTAAGTAATCTAACCAAGATAATAAAGCAACAAAAAAATAAATAAATATGCAATAAATGAGATAATACTATCGTAGTCAAAGCAAAGAATAATGAATTAGAATGAAGATGAGATTATCAACACAATATTTAGAAGTCTAATCCTAATGTAGAAAAGCAAATACTTGATGGCTTAGGACATCAAGGATAAAAATGTCCATAATATTTTAGTACTAAGCATAAACAACTCAATCCTATTATTTCTTGCTTATGTTATCACCATAGTAATAATGACCACACTTAGTTTAATGTAGGGGAATCAAGTTGCCTTAGAAACTAGTCCTAAAGCAACAAATTAAATATTGAACTATGAATCCTAGAGGAGAATTCCCTCCTTCATGGAAGGTTATGGATCAAAGATCAATAGAATTCATCATACCTATGAGAAAAAGAGACATGAATTAAGTGAAAGAAGGGTTGTGTGCTTTGATGACAACAAAGACATAAGAAGAACGAAGACAAGATTATTGAAGGAAAATAATATTTTTATAGATAGATGATTGGTGTCTAATATTTTAGTGAGATGGATATTCATAGTGGATAATATTAAATAAAAATTCCTTTTGAAGCTTACACTCTTTTTAGAGACATTAAATCATAATCATTGATTAAAACAATGCATTTTATTAATCCTAAGTATAAAAATATTCTAGGATTTGAACCATTTAAAACTTGATCAATGACCATGTTCACCACTTAAAGTGACAATTGAGATACCATTGATCATTAGAACAAGCACTTTGGAGACATTTGTAAAAAGTCATTTAATCACACCTCTACGCTTATTTGAGAGTTTTAGAAAAGTTATCAAGAAAAATAATAAGAAAAATATGTTGTAAAGATGACAAGCTAGGTAGTAGAAGTGAACCAAAACCACCAACCAACATGGCTTTCCATTTTCATACGTAAGGATTAATAAAATTAGCTCTCTCCTATCCCATAGTAGGAGTATGAGACTCTCCACCACCTACAATTCAATTATTAGTGCTTTTTGTAAAAATACATATTATTTTTGTTTCTTCTAATGGTTGAACCAAGATAGCTAGGATTTCCTTCGCCATCTAATACAAAGCCTAGGATATATTTTCCACTCTTTTGGAAGTGGAAAATCCTTTATATAATTAAGATTCTAGTACAATATGATCTCATTGCTTCATATTGAAGTTTATCTCATGACAATTTTTTTTATATCTTCTCCATCATTTTCACTTTGTAATCTCTTGCCAAGTGTCCAGTCTCATAAAATTTACAACATTGGAATGCAATATTTTCGTAATCTACTAAAAAATAAAGTCCATCCTTAGCCATCCAAAACAAGAGCAACATTAGAGAAAAAGTTTCCCCCAAAAATCTCATCTTTTGGAAGTTATATCTTTGTGAAGGTTTGGACAATTCTAATGATTCTTGAACTATTTTGTGTATAATTTGAAGGGCTTTAAAATAAGTGGCTATATGAATGAATCCAAGTAGCATTAAGGGAGATACTACCCCATGAAGTCAGTGATCTAGCACAAGGACAATGATGATTTTTCAAATCACAAAAAATAAAATTACAGATATTTATCAATAAAGGTAAGCAAATCAGTTGCAGTTTATTTTTTTGAAAAAAATCTACAAAATTATTTGTTGATAGCAAGGAATAGAGGAGATTTGACTTTTTTAGAAACCCTAATTTTTTTCAAAACATTAGTTGCTTTGGAAAATTTTTTGGGTTGAGTTCATGGAGTTACCAATATTTACTAGAAAGGATGATATTGATGATCAAGAATAGTGGATGAAGTTTAGATCTCTATATTATGGTAACTATTTTTGGCAATGCCACCTTTCCAAAATTTTAAGAGAGGAAACTTATTTTTGGTGGGAAAGTTTTTCTAAATAAAAGAATTATAATTACACTTAGGACAAAATGAAGCATGCATTCTTGAGTTCGTGGGACCCAAATAAAAAGATAGTCAGTTTGAAGGTCACTATTAAGGGATATGAAGAAGAAATAAAAAGGCTTAAGAGGGAACATAAAGAAATAAAAAAATGGACATGATATATGGAAAAAGTACAAATGATAGTGTGGAAGTGGAGGGAACTACAACTTTGGTGGTAGAAAGGATAGAAAATGAACAAAAAAATTGTTGGTATTTAAATATTTTATTTTGCAAGTTAATGGTTGTGTTAATAAGAAAGAGGTTATTATTTCCATAAACCCTAATAGAAAATATAATTTTATTAATATTGACTTGGTTAAGATATTGTAGGCTTAATAAAAAAAAATTAAGGACATAAGAATGTATAGTTTTTTGAATATTTGAAGATCACCATGGATAAATATGTTATACATTCAAATTTTCATGCTATTGAGATAGAAAATGTGAATCTTTGGGTACTATTAACATTAATGTGTAAAATAAGTTTGTGAAGTTATGGTATAAGAAAAATAAGATAACACTACTACAAGATATATATTAGCTTAAGAAGCAAGGATCCAAGGAGAAGCAAGAAGTTATGGCAAGGGAACAATTTAAAGAATCAAGTAAAGCCTCAAAATTTAAATCTATATTAGAAAAAACAATAGAGTTCATGGAAGAAGCAACAACCAAGTCCAAGGGATCTGGTGTAGGAGCATCCGGGTGAATGGAAAATCTTGCATCACCTAAAAAAGAAAGAAAAAAAGAAAGAAAAAAGGAAAAAAGAAATCTTTATGCTTGAGTTGGATCAATTTATGAAAATAATAAAATAAAATAAGATGAAAAAAAGAAAGCTACGTGCCTTAGTTGGAGCAATTTGTGCAAATATGGAAAAATAAAAAAAATGTTGCAGTTGGAACGACAAGAAATCTAGTTGTACAAAAGCAATTTTTTTTAGGTAGCTAGGCATTAGTTTCTAAATAGAATGAGAGTTGTATAAAGTGGCCCAAGGGGGGAAGCTATATGAAGTAGTTCGTGGGTGTAAATTGCATAGTGCAAGGTGTGTGGGGGAACTGTAAGTCAAGCAATTGAGACCATGAGATTGTGATGACAATTTTTTATGTAATATTGTAATTAAAAATATTTAGGATAGAAAAATAAAGTTGCACATAAGAGAGTAATTTCATACTATTTTATCTTATGGCATGTGTTTGTTGTTCTAGTAAAACCTACAGTGCCTTCATGAATTGCAGTAACTATGTTTTACAATTAATATCTTTTGGAGAGCATGTAAGTTAGGATTCCTAGAGGTGCAACTTTAATTGGTTTCTCCATATAGGACTGCATCAAGTGGTATCATATCCCAAGGAGATGGTACAATGAGGAAGAGGAATACTGCATGGTCTTTTGCCCTAGCATGCAGACATAACCAAGATGATGAGAGGAATAATAGCTAGAATGTAGACATAACCAAGATGATGAGAGGAATTGTAGCCACATTAGAGAACATTAAATAATGCAACGATAGGGAATACCCATGGAGGATGTAAGAGATAGTGAAGAAGAAGATCACATAAATATGTATATAGAAGGAGGTGAGGAATAAAAGAGCAAATTGATTTGCATAATATTTATAATGGGGAGTAAATACAAGATTAAGACTCCAAATTTTAGTGGAAGTCTAAACCTAGGGGATTTGATATACTGGATCATCAACATGGAGAAGTTTTTTTTATTATGAGTCAATCATAGACCCAAAATGGGTAAATTTTGCTTGTACAAGGATGAAAGCACATGCCTCATTGTGGTAGGATCATGTTCAGATAAAGAGAAGAAGAAAGGATAAAGAATAGATCTAGACTTGGGATGAGTTTATAGGAAAGTTGAAGGCAACATTTTTTCTTATAGATTACCAGATTGGCTTGTTTAGGAAGCTATAAAACTTCAAACAAAATGAGTTAGGGATTAAAGAGTAAAAAAAAGAGCTTTATATATTGACTATCATAACATACCACATAGTGGATTCTATAGAGAAGGTAGTGAGATACATCAATGGATTGATATTATCAATTTAGGACAAGGTGAACTTGATTAGAATCAAGACTATAGAAGAATCATATTAATATATGCTATAGGCAGAGGAGAAATTATCACATAAATAACAAAATAAAAATAGAAGTAGAGGAATAGCCTTCAATGGAAGAAGATGAGTAGAGGGAAGGTCACTTGCAAATAAGTGATTTCATCCAAAGTACCTATGATAAAGGTGAATAATTGAGAGGAAGATGACATGAAGACGAATGAGGCCATGGTTTCATAAAAAAATGTTATAGGTACCAAGAAGAAGGGCATAGGGTGTTTCAATATGCATAAATATAACATAATAGTGGGCTAGGAAAGAGTGCCCAAAATCATGTTGTATATCTTGATAAGGAGAGCATAGCTTAGCTTCTCTAAGGAGAATGGAAGAACCTAAACATGGAGAGTTGCTCATGATTATAATATTTTTTCTAAATCCTACAAAGGAAATAGGGGAACCGACTCAAAGAAAAATCTATTTAGGACTGCATACAATTTTGGAGGAAAAGTGTGCAAGGTCATTGTAGATAGTGGAAGCACGAAAAAATTAGTGTCTAAAGAGATGGTACCTAAACTGGGTTTGTAGTGTTAGAAGAATTTGGTCCCATACAAGGTATTGTGCCTACAAAAGTGATAAAACATGTTGGTAAGTGTTGTTGCCACTGCATAACCCATCCCAAATTTGGGGACCTACTTGAAATTTTGGTTTTGATCTAAAATTTTGATTACATCATGGTTCTAAACTTGCCTGCATTGCATGTTTTAAAGACTTGAATCTCATTTTGTATCAATAAGCTTTAAATATTTTACATATCTGAATTTTGATTGCATTAATATTGGTTTTATGGCCTCGATAAAAATTCTATTAAAAAATGCTTAAGATGTTGCCTTCAATTATTTTCTTATGATGACTAAATCAATGAGTTTTAATCTCTTTTGGTGCTAGAATTCTCTTAAATTTGGTGTAAAAATAAAAAATAATATATATATATATATATATATATATATATATATATATATATATATATATATATATATATACAATAATGAAAAATAAAATTACTCATGTTTGAAAAGCTTTGCTACAAAAAAAAATTAAACTCCATATTAATTTTTGTTCACTAATAATCATAAGGTTCAAGCCACTTTCATCCACCCAATTAAATGTAATTCATCAATACATATGGTGTCCAAGACAATTTATTTTCACTAAGGTCTAATGTGGTAAGGTTTAAATTGATCAATTAATTTTTCTATTATCTTTTCTAAGGTTTAAGATAAAATTCATTTTGCATGAATAAACCCTAATCACCATTTTTTTTGGGTCCAATTGCTTTAGTCCGAAATTCTTTTGACCCACTCATTTTTTGGAAAGAAACCTTAAGAGAACAATTTAATTAAACTTAATGCTTTGGACATTGAAATTAAATATCAAATCTTAGCATTAGATTTAATACACAAGATTAAGGTGAAAATGTTAATGTTAACCCTAATGTTTCAAACATCGAATAAAATAAAAGCAAATGAGGGTCACACATTAATTTCTCGAAAGACAGTCGATGGCTTATATTATCACCGAAGTTGCCCAAAAAGAGAGAAATATTATAATTATAGAATCACCCTTTTTCTTGAGGTCAAGTCAGCCAAAAAAATTAGAATAATACATGCACCTTAAAACTTTCATACATCTATGTGCACCCTTAAACAAAATCAATGGTTTGGCATGATTCGATCAAAAAGGAATGAAGGACTGAGATTTATTTAGAGAAATTCAGGGGCATACCCTCATTGGAACGAAAAATGTGTGGCTAATAATTATTTCACCAAAACAAGATCAATGTCTGGCAATTATTTGGATAAAAGGGAATGTAAGGCTCCAATTTGTCCTAGCAAAGTGCATGAAGCGAGATGAGTGGCCCACACTATTTCAAACATATTGAATACTAAAGTTTTCATAAAGGGAAACTTAATATAGTTGGAATAAATAAATAAATAAATATATATATATATATATATATATATATATATATATATATATATATATATATATTAACAACTTTAGTGTATCAAAGAAATTAAAATACGATTTTACAAACCATATTAAAAATGATTTTATTACTAAAGGAAATTTAAACTGATTTTTATTTTTATTTTATAATTACAGGCAACAACGAAATTTGAAGACGAGGATTGACAAAGAAGGAAAAGCAATAGCCAAACAAGGAAATAGAATTCAATGAACGTAGACCTGATCCTAAATAGCTGGTGCATGAAAACTTAGCATACTAATCTTCACAAAGAAGCCACAAAAATAGTTAGATATCAATGGATGAAATTTACCGATCAAGCTCAAGAACCTTAAGATGACACATCATCTATCCAAGAAAAGACATACAACTCATCAATCCAACTGTAAATCATTGAATTCCAACTGTAAACCATTGAATTCCAATTGTAAACTACTAGAAAACAACTATAAAGCACTAAAAATTTAAATCTGTAAGGCTATAAATAGTGTAGACACCTAAAACATGTTATGTCAAGGGCGACTACTCATATGGACATGCTACAATACCATATGGAGGATCTTGGACAGACTCCAAGATAGAGCAGTGGTTCTAACCACTCATTTTGGGCTCCTTGGCCTAATCAGTCTAAACCATAGCACAAACCTACTGTTTATAGGTTGAACCATGGTTGAGACCTATGATTTGCAGTCTAGACCATAGCTATGACCTACGGTCTTAACTGGAGTTCAGTTGGCCTTCAATCCAATCCAAATCGGTTGGAATAGCCATTTGATCTAGAAGAAGGTGGTTAGAGGATGGAAGCTTCCAATCCAACTATCCTAACCACCCCTTCTTGATCTTGGCTTATCCATGAAACCACCCCTTGCCCTCGGGTATTCCTATAAGTACCCCTCAAAATTAGGACAAATTATTAGAGAGAGCATTGGATATTTGAGCAGCGAAGCCCTATCGAATTGTACACTCAACCGAGTATACTAAGAGAGAGCTATTGCACTTATCCCCTACCTACTTGCCAAGATTCATGATGAATTGTATTATGGATGCCCTAGGAGCCTAGGAGAGCCAATAAATGCATATTCAGGTAAAAAAATGCCCTTCACAGTGAATCAACCACCAAATCAGTCTGAGGACACTAAAGGTGACCATTGAACATCAATTTGGACAAGGAGGTCAAGCCCATTGCTATTGGAATTGAGGGCAGGCCTCTAAGGTTGCTAACAGTGGATTTTAGCCATGGTTTGCAGTAGAGGTATCACCACATTACCCTTTTCATTTCCATCTGATTAATTAGCTTAGATTAGTTATTTTCATGGTTAAATTGCAATTTAGTAGACTTATGACTGGTAGAACTAGGTTAGATTAGTTTCTTTATGTTAAGCATAGAATATGACATAAATGGGTTATTTATGCACTCTCATGCTTTATTTTACATAATTGATCCATGCATAGTGTAGCTATTATTATCCTTCATACAAATATATGAATCTTGATACAATTAACATAGTTTAGAAGTTCTTATTACACTTTCTTGATTATACATGCTTCATGGTGTCTTTATGCAATTTTCCTAAAATGGCCTCATCATGAGAGGCTGCCTATATTTTTGACACTATTATGTTGTTTCTTGACCATAGGTAACAGATTCAAAGGAGACTTAACCATTAACTTACTTCCTCAACATGAAGAAGAGGGCAACTCCACCCTAGAGCAGTTTGTGACCAAGTGAAAAACACTATTAGTGTGCCTACCCTATTGAGGGCTTTGGCATTGTATTAATCGTATCGTCATTTGGGTGACCCTAAGAGGAATATGGTGAATATGGAGAGCCTGTGGAGGCTAGTATTACGATGCTACCCACCATAGAGTCCACTGAAGATTTAGGTCAACTTTTCATCGAGTCTCCACTTGCAGATTCTATCCTGGAGACATCGTATGAGCATGAGGAAGGTTCAGTTATCACGACTGAAATAGAACAACCTTAGTATGTTGATGAATTACCTACAACGCATGCAGTTATAGATTTTTATCATGATTTTTTTGGGATGGTTGGCATTAGGCTAGAAGATCAAGTGATTCCTAATCACATAGAGCAGGATATGGGGCAATCCAGTGGTATTTTCACACTGCTAGGGCCAAAAATTTTAAAATTAGTCACTCCTGACTCATTTATCATGGCACCATCTCAAGAGCACAAACAAGTAGGTTCCTCACATCATATTGGGGTATTGTAGATGACACAGTTCAACACGACAAAGTGAAACAAGAGCTTGAGTTGAGTCATATGCAAGAGCATGTGGATAGCACTGATGACGTGTGTCATCAAGAAGCATCCACATCAACTCAAGTGAAGGAAATAGGTGATTTGCAATTACCTAATGGATCCATAGCATCAAATTTTCTATTTCCTTAAAATTCCAAAGGTATTTCGAGTCAGTCATTAGAAATACATATGAATTCTTTATCAGTTTTGCAATTCATTTTAAGATGTCTCGAGTGGATGGAGCACTGAATGGATGAGCAAGATAAAGCATTGCATTTTATCAAGAACCAGATTGAAAATTTGTAATTTCAAAAGCATTTCTTGCATAAGGATGAATCACTTCCTATGCAAATACAGGAAAAGCCTCAGTGAAAGCAAAAGCCCATGCGGCCAACCCAACCATTGGATTCTCAAAGCAAACCAATGCAGGGCAAGAGCCCAAATTTGGAACATCATAGTGGGACTCTATTATAAGAATCTATGTCTGATATATTTTAGAAGCTTCAAGAGGCTAAGGTCATCACCTTTCCTAATGTCATCCCTCTAAACCCAAATAGAGTTAAACCTATGGGTTACAGGGAGCATCACTATTGTCTTTATCACTGAATAGAGGATCATGGCATTCGAGATTGTCATGAGTTTAAGAGTGTGGTGCAAAATCTAATAGATAAGGGGGTTTATCATGTAGACGATTCTCTTAGAGTGCACCAACATGTTGAAGTGGAGGTCACACCACCTCAAGAGCGACCTCGAAGTCATCAGTCACCTCGTAGATCCAATAGGTCAGTGCAATGAGTAGTTTCATTCCAAATGACTACTCTAGCTTTGTTCCAAAAGTTACACAAGGCACAAGCATTCAAGCTACTTGAAGTCAAGCATAGGGCATCCGAGACTAGATCACATGATAAGGGTCCCTTTTGTGTGTATCATTGAGCGTATGGACACGACATTAGGAGTTTCTAGTCATTTAAGAGGGTCATCGAAGACCTAGTAGAACGGGAGGAGATCCATGATGATGGTTCTCTTGTTCACCCACACCAAAGCATAGGCACACCTATGAGGTCTGATATTCACATGGGGGAGTTGAATTTTGTCACTCTTCCTAAACTAGTTGATTGCTTTTCAGTAAATAGCATGCACGCTGGGGGTATTCAAGGTAGTATACCTTTCCCACTAGCCACACCAAATTCGATAAGGAAAAATGAGGAATCTAGAGGTATTGCACCTCCCTCATCATTTTCGAATGGCACACTCACTGGGGGTATATAGGGCAACATGCCCTTCCCAAAAATACTCCAAGGGTTCCTGAAATTGCTTGGTTGTGTCAGTCAAAGGCTCTGAGGGTTTGTTTAAAACCGTTCGGTCATCCCAAAAGGCTCCAAGGGTTCCTAAAATTGCTTGGTCGTGTTAGTTAAAAGCCTCGAGGATTTTATTATAATTGCTCGATCATCCTAAAAATCTCAAAAGGCATCTGTCAACACTTTGGTCATATTCAAAAGGTACCAAGAGCTTCTAAAAAACTGCTTGGTCAACCCAAAGGCTCCAAGGATTATCAAAATTGCTTGGTCATCCCAAAATGCCCCAAAGGTACCCATAATCCCTTTGGTAAATCCTAAAAGCTCCAAGGATTCTTAAAAATCACTTGGTCAATCTAAAGGCTCCAAAGGCATGTACTCACCGTTTGGTCAATTATGAGGCTCAAAACACATAAAAATTATAAAATCAATAAAATCCAAAAAAATTGGTAAAGCAAAAAATCCAAAAACATTTGCATTTGCATTTGAATTTTGCATTCTCATTTTTCATTTACACATGCATTCGTTGCATTATTGCATTGCATATAGGCATTCATCATCTGTTGCATTCCGTACTAGGAGGGATTATGTTTTTTAGTCTTACAAATGACACCACGTTTGTGTTTAAATCATGCATCTCTACATTTATCATGATCCATCATTCATGTGAGTAATTGTGTTTTTCAACACAACCTGTAATGTTGCTATGGAGATATAGTAGGGTTTTTCGATCATTCAGCTATACCTAGTGGTATTATCAAGAGTTGGTAGAAAGCTTGCTTTGCTTTTGTAGCTAATGTTTAGTTAGTATAGCCCTTAGCATATCAGAAGACTATCACTAATCAAAAAATTTAAACAATCCTAAAAAGGACTAGGGGAATATGAAATTCGTGAAGCAGGACCGGGTATCCTGAAGTGAAAAGAGTTATTCTTTCTTATCCTTCTGTACGGACGGTATGGGAAATGTTGGTAGTTGGCAAGAGGATAGGTTAGTTCTCTATTCAGAATTCTTTGCTTATGATAAAATGAGCAATATCCCATAGTGATATCCCACATCAATCCTCATGATTGATACCCTAGATTGATATCATAGATCGAATCCCCAGAGTGATATCCCATATTGATATCATAAGATCAATATTCTCAATCGATATACCAGAAACAATTTTCCCAAGTAAATCCCCCCAAAGGAAAGTTTTTGAAGAAAATTATCAAATATAAATGTCGAAAAGTGAAGATCGAGTGAAGATTAGAAAACAGGCTTAAGTCAAAGTTCAAAGTAAAGATCAAATAAAGATCATAAATCAAAGTTCAAGCAGAGATCAAATGAAGATCCAAAATCCAGTTCGAAGAGAGATCAAATGAAGATCCAAAGAAAGTTCAAAATGATGATGGAATCGACTCCCTTGCTTCACTACATATGATCAAGTATCCCAAAAATTGAAGGATAGAAAGGAATGAGCCTGAATCCATGGAATTGTTGGCACTACTATACCTTACACATGTCAATGTCTTATGCATTAGCACTGTAAAAATTGATGAAGCAATGATTCTTGTATATTGCATAGGTTTAAATAATACATTGCATTTGGTAGGGTAGTTGTGTAACCAAGAAGTGGTTACATTACCTACCTACTTGTAGAGCGCCTATGTGAGCTATTTTAAATAATGTAATATTCACTTATGCTAACATACCCCCTTATTATATTATTGGTACAATACAAAGAGTAGTTCGAAACAATTCAAATTTGACATGTCCAAGTGCTTTAGTGAACATATCTGCAACTTGCTCATTAGTGGGAATGTACTGAAGCTGGATGTGGTTCTTTGGTACTTCATCTCGAATAAAATGACAACGAGTCTCAATATATTTGGTACAGTTATGAAAAATTGGATTCTTTATGAGATTCAACACACCCTAATTATCATAAAACAAATGAAGAGGGAGTTTCTTTAGAAGACCCATGTTTGTAAGGATGTGACTTAACCATATTATCTCGTAGACTACTTCACTGGCTACATGATATTTTTACTCTATAGATAAAGCAAAAACATGTTGTTTTTTATTGTGCCATGAGACAGGTCTAGATCCAATATTGAAAACATATCCAGAAGTTGACTTATGATCATCAATGGATCCGACATAATCTGAGTCCGTGTATCCTTGGAGGAAAAACTTGTTATTTTTCTTGTACTCCAGGCCATAGTCTATACTACCATGGACGTAATGAAGAACTCTCTTTGTTGCTTTCCAGTGACTCATATTAGGTTCCTGCATGAACCTTGAAATATATCCAATAGTAAAATTGAGATCTGGCCTGGTATTTGTTAGATATATGAGACTCTCAATCAGTTGACGATATAGAGTACCATCTACCTGAGGTGATTCATCATATCATGATAAATTAAGTCCTTGTTCCATTGGAGTTGCTTTAGACTTACAGTTAGTCATCCAATATTTTTCGACTAATGTCTTGGCATACTTATTTTGTGTGACTCTTATATGATGATTTATCTAAGTCACTTCCAAACCAAGACAATAGTGAAGAATTTTTAAATTTGTCATTTCAAAAGATTGTTTCAAATCATCTTTTATCGCATCAATAATTTTTTCTAAACTTCCTGTTATGATCAAATCATCGACATATAACACCAAAATTAATATATCAGAACCATTGTTCTTAATATAGATATTTGCATCTGAAGGACTTCTTTTTAAACCAATTGCAAGAGATGATTGTCTATCTTGATGTACCAAGATCGAGGAGCTTGTTTGAGCCCATAAAATGATTTGATCATCTTGCATATTTTTTGTTCTTGTCCTTCAACCACAAATACTTTTGGTTGAATCATGTATACCTCTTCTTGTAGGTCACCATTCAAGAAGGCACTTTTAACATCCATTTGATGCAAATTCCACCCAAACTGAGATGCCATGGCACAAATAACTCGAATGGTAGTCATCTTTGTAGTAGGGGAAAAAGTTTCTTCATAGTCTATGCCTTATTTTTGAGCATAGCCCTTTGCAACAAGAAGAAATTTATGCTTATCAATGGTACCATCTGCCTTATACTTTACTTTGAACACCCATTTGCATCTGATGTGTTTCTTTCCTATAGGCAAATTAACTAGCTTCCAAGTATTATTTTTTATGAGAGATTGATGTTCTACATCATGGCAGCCTTCCACTGTGTCTCACTAAGTGCATTGTGTACCGTTGTAGGCTCATTATCATCCAATGCAAATATATAAACCCTTTCATCATCCACATCTTCTTCTATATCATTCTCTATATTGAATGACATATCATCAAACTATTGACAAAGTTCATCAACCTCTTAAGTAGATGCCTCTGCTCTCATTTGCTGAGTCATACTTTGAGTACATGGCCTATCTAGAGATAGATATGGAAGTTAATTTAACTTAGAATATCTAAAAGTACTAGTATACCATTTTTGAATATTCTTCTATTGTTGTGGAAGTTGAACCTCTTTTTCTTTTTAGGTTCTTCTTATTCTAGGTATACTGTTGCGGACGTGTCATATGATGTGAAAGCCTCATAAAATACAACATCTCTACTTAGGTGTATTTTCTTGGTCTTAGGATCAATCAGACGATATCATTTTAAATGCTCATCATAGCCAAGAAAGATACACGATGAGGTTTTCTCATCCAACTTCCTCCTTATTTACTTAGGTAAATGCATGAATGCTTTACACCCAAAAATATTTAAATGAGAAATGGAGGGTTTCCTACCACTCCAAGATTCTTGAGGAGTGTTTTCTTGTAGAGCCTTTGTGGGATCTCTATTAAGAAGATATGTATTAGTACTCATTGCTTCTGCCCAATACTTCTAGTCAAAATGTGCTCCCTTAAGCATACAACAAAACATTTCCATGATAGAAGAGTTCCTTCTCTCAACTACTCCATTTTGTTGTGGAGTGTATGCAATTGTTAACTGTCTCTTTGGAGGTATATTCCCCCCTTGATCTAAGTAGAGGGTCTTAATGAAACATCCTAACTCCTTCTCAACCTGCTTCTTGAATTGTTGAAAGTACATCAATGCCTATGATTTCAATTGAAGGAAGAAACCCACATCTTCCGTGAGTGATCATCAACAAATAATTGAAAATACCTCTTTTCACCATAGTTTTTGGGCATAGGACCGCACAGATCACTGTGTAACAACTCCAATGGTTTTGTAGCTTTGGAAGAGCTTGTCTCAAATGGGACCCGATGTTGCTTACCTTCTAAGAAATTCGAATAGACTGGTAATGTGGATGAAAGGTTGGGAAGACCTTTAACCATCTCATATTTTCTTAACTCGAGCAAATAACCAGAACTTAGGTGCCCATATATTCTATTCCAGAGAGAAGTGGCCTCCTTTGTAGTTGTAGATAGAGCAAAATGAGGTGTTGAAAGAGCATCTAGAATGAATAATCCATGTTTGTAGGAACTAGTCGCTACATGTTTACCTTGGTGGGTTATAAAACATCTCTTCTTGCCTTTCACAACTCAAAACATAACATCCATTATTTTATCCAACATCTGAGGAATAGACAACAGATTATTGGCTAATTCAGGGACATAGAGAACCTGCTCTATCTAACATTTTCCATCTAGAAGAGTAATATAAACTATCCCTTCACCCTTGACTTGATCGTCAATAATGTTGACTGGATTTTCTTATTTCTCCTCAAATGTGTCAAACCATGATTTATCTCCAGTAATGTGCTTACTAGCTCTTGAATCAATATACCATACAACATCTATATGGGAAGATGAAGTATGAGTCATAAGCAACTTGTGTGCTCTTTCAAAGTTAGAATCTGAATCTACCCCAGATGATTCTGAGTCTGAGTTGGAGTTAGCCATAGCAACATGTCCCTTTGGTTGCTTATGCTTCTTTTTATATTTCTATTTCTCTTTTCCTTTCTTCTAAGAGGATTGATCATTTGGTTTCTTGTTTTTGAACCAACACCTGTTGGTGTCATGATTATTCATATCACAAATCTTGCAATATTTTTCCTTCTACTAATTTTGTTTTCCTTTGCCCTTGGAAGAAGAACCCCCTTTTTGAAACTGACCTTGTTTCTTACCCCTTTGTTGGGTGGAAATTGCATTGTCTAGCACTTCATATTTCTATACCAGATTTTCATCCTCAATCTAAAGCAATTTTACTAGCTCCACAAAAGTTACTTGTCTACCAAAACAATTGAGAGAAGTGGTCAACATATTATATGAATCTAGCAATGCTCTCAAGATGACAGAATTTAATACATCATCATCCACTGGTTTTCCCATTGCATTCAATTTGGCTTTCAGCTACCACTCTGAAAAGGAATAAATCAACTGTCTCTCTAGAATTCATACTGAGAGTATGTAGTTGAGTTTGAATATGGAGAATAGTAGACTGATTCTTCCCTTCATACACAGTAATCAAGGTAGCCCAAGCTGCATGACTGGTTTGGGCATCACAGATATGAGGTTGGACCTCATATGTAGTAGCAAGAAGGAGAAGCATGAAATATTTCTTGTCCTTATTATCCCAAGATTCTTGATCTGTTCCAGGTGTTTGAGGATATTTTGTAGTGCCATTCACTACATCCCATAAATCTTCTACCTAAAGAATTGCTCTCATATTTTTCTTCCATGGAACAAAATTAGGACCTTTCAGCAACTATGAATTTGAGAGATATTTGTGAACAACGACCATTATGAAGGTTTCTTATATCACCAATTGGTCTCCCTTTCTTTATACCTGCTAGAACAATGTATTGTAACCACTCAATATATACCCGCCCTTACGTTAGGGAGACTGTAGGTATATATGAACATTATACTCCTCAATATGTACCCGACCTTATGTGAGGGAGACTATAAGTACATATGAGAAGATATATTGAAATTAGGTGATATTGAAAGGGCATCGTGTTGTTAATGAAACCTACCATAGAAATCTTATTCCACATGCGTGGGGCTTAACTTCCCCTAAACACTTTGGAAAAATCTTCGTCAAGATTTACGCCTAACAACAATCACGATGTGGGTAAAAAATGAAGTGATCAATAGAAATGGGTTGTCTTATTTCTCCTTGATGATTGATAGAGAAAAAGCTCATATGTCATTGTTGCAGCTATATTAGGTGGCATATACAGTAGTCCAAAGCACGACAACATTACGTGTAAGTGTGGACCAGAGGTATCATAGATACCGAACACTACTGTGCAATAAATTGCACAAAAGGTGTAAAAACATTTGGGGTCTTTTATTGTGTTTATGTTATTTATTATTTGCAAGAAAATAATAAAGGCTTTAAATGCAAAAAATCACAAATACCCACACTTTTAGGTGTCGGTGTCCCCCGAAAATGCACCTATTAAAATACCAGCATTTTGATTCCCTCCTTTTGTTTTATAATTTTGCAAAAAGAAGTAATATGAACAATATTCCCCCCTCTTGGTTGCAAAATAAACAAGGAAAAAAAATAACTTGATCTCCATAAAAAAAAATGACTCCTTAGAGAGTCATGAGTTTCTCCCAAGCATCAAAATTATGCATAGAGGCATCAAAAAGGTTTTTTTAGGCATCAAAAACATGCAACAAGTGTCAAAAAACCAGACATGGCATCATTTCACCATGACAAGAGTCAATGCAAGCACAATGGGCATCAAAAGAACAGACATGGCATCAATCTGCCATATAGGCATCAATGCAATCAGCAGGCATCAAAAAAAATATCGGAGGTGATTCAAAACTGTGACCTCTGTTCAACAAAGCTTTCATAATAACCATGTGAGCCATTGGACTCAATGGAATATAAAAGCAAACAAGGAATATTAATAGCATGAGTGAGCAGATTTTTTTTTTAAAAGAAACAAAATCTTTAGTCCCACATGGTGTATGTGAGAGTCTCCGAGCTCTTTAAAAAATCCGTAAGCCATATTGGATTTCGATTGAATTTGGGCAACCACTCCTTTATCGTCTCATTTTGCCTATACCAAAGCCTTCTTGACCTGCATGCATGCTCTATTTTACCCGAAGCCTTCTCGACCCACGTGCATGCTTTGTTTGACCTTGTTGTCTGTGCTTCTCATTTCACGTGTTATCTGTCTGCTTGTTTTGCGTGCTATCTGTCTGCTGTCTGTGCACCCTGTGATGCCTTGCCTTCTATTGCCTTTACACAATAGACGATTGGAGTAGTTAAGTCTTGGTAAACACATTCTCAATGTTTGATCGAATTTGCTCTAATACCATGTAAAAATTGATGAAGGAATGATTCTTGTATATTTTATAGGTTTAAATAATACATTGCATTCGATAGGGTAGTTGTGTAACCAAGAAGTGGTTACATTACCTACCTACTTGGAGAGCACCTACATGTGCTATTTTAAATAATGTAATATATTAAATTATGCTAACAAGCACCTCGCTTATGAACAAGCCCAATGTTTGAATGTGGAAGAGCTAGCTTCAGGTGTCCTGCATTGCTTAGTGGATTAGTCCAACTAAAATCTAAACTTGGGATTGGATAAGACATTTGTGGAACCTCTATCTTAGCAATGGGCTGAAAGAATCCTGCCTGACATCGAGGAACGCTCGTGTCTTATCTTAAAATAATCATGTGCACACACAGGGATAATGAACAGTTAGGGCCTATCCTAGCAAAAACCTTTTATCTCAAAAGTCTAGTGTGGTTAGTATGCAACTTTTGATAAGTCTATTAGTGTGTTTGAGTCTCATGGAAAAAATCAAAAATTTCTCCCATAGCAACAAAATGTAAAATATCACAACCATAAATCATCAAATTGCAAAGTATCCAGTCTAGGATACATTATCATATAGTGCACAATAAAAATATAGGATAGATACTAGATGGATATTAGAAATAATATTTAGATGACCACTGACTATATCATGCATATTTTTCAAATTTTGTAAAAGAAAATTGAATGACACATTATATCATTCGCATCATAATATCGCATACCATTGCATTTCATATATGGGTGATTAATTGATTAAATTATTATCTTAAGGATTTTCAATTACATTCATGATTTTTATACATTATGTGGTGTCATCCATTAGATTGATAAACATATCTGCATTTATTCCTTATGTTTTAAGTGATTAAAACATACAGGTTCATTTAAATTACATTAGCATCATGTAAATAAATCATTACATACATTAATACATACAATAAAGAAATATCAAATATGCGTTAAAATAAAAACATTGCATCCACATGCATCTATCATCAAAAGCACATCTAAGCATCTAGATCACTGCATACCATCATCATAAATTAAATAGTTGTCTAGTGCATGACATCATACATCGCATCATATAACATCAACATAACATAAGCATTGCATCCATGTGCATCACATAAACATAAAATCAAAAATAAATGAGTACACAATTATGAGCCATAAAATTATCAATCATATCATATATAAATATGTGTCTCAGAGTACATTAGATGAGTACAGAAATGCCCGCAGACTACAACTGTGTAGGTCCTCGACCTTACACTAAAAATTCGTACAATACATATATAATAAAATGTGTACTAAGGAGGGCCTACGCCCCCAGCCTACGAATCACCCCCATCGTACCTGTGGCTTCTATGAGAGCTAGATCCATGTGTGCTAGAAGACTGATGAGTCTGCTTGGTCCTATGAGTACGATGGATGGAACTCACCAAGGACTGCCTTGTAGTCCTGGTCCTAGTCCTCTGTGACCTCGTAGCCTATATGTCCTCTTGAACCTGTAAACCCCTCAGCTCGATGAAGCCCTCTAGTTGAGAGATGCGAGCTGCCCTCGCATCCAATCAATTATTTATATCCTCTACAAGAGAAGTGAGCCACCTAATCTCTACCATAGGATCCACACCTATGACTAGTGGAGCGGTTGGAGGTCCCATGACAACCTGAGAGGATGGAGGGTCTCCAATCTATAGCCTAAGTAGGTCCCTCTCTACAACTGCCTCACACCGATGTGCCACTACTACATCGTGGGCACTAGTGAGCTCCTGAACCCGAGCCTTTGTCGCTGTAGCTTGCTTTGTGAGATTAGTGATCTCCTCCTATGCCTTAGCTAGCTACTTGTCTTGGTCAACTAGATTTAACTCCAGAGTGGCTATAGTGGTGTCTCACTCCCATTTTTGAGTTTGATATTTGCCAAGCTGACTCTACAAGTCAGCAACTTGAGCTAAGAGCAACCCCTCTGTGCTATCACGAGGAACCTCACTCTCCTCTGGAACCTCATCATCTGGGTTATCCCTAGGAGCCTCTATGATCCATCCACCCTCTATCTGCTAGTGCACCTTGCACCCATCAGGATCTATCGCTACCTCTGCCTAATCATCAACTCTGCCCAGAGGCCCTGATCCATGCCATCATAGCATCGACCACCATCCGTCATATGTTGGAGTGGTAGTAGCCCTATCAACTCCAGTCTCTTGGAAATCATCTAGCTCATACCCTAGAGTCAAAGGCTGGATCCATGATAGATGTGTCTCTAAATCCAGGTGCTTGTAGACAAAGGGGATCTCTGGAATGTCCTGCACTAAGGCGAACTATCATAGGATGCAAGAAGAAAATTGGTACTCTCTAATCTCGACCTTTTAGTTGAGTAGCCATCTATCCTGATGAGCCTGTCGAAGCCACTCACTGACCTCAGTCCAGTTAGGGCACTCCATGTAAGGCCACCACTCGATATCATCTGAGCCAAGTCCTACAAACTATGTAATATAATGTTGGGTGCCACTAGCATGGGTCTTATTGTTGAAACCCTCCTCCTCGTGAGGCCAGAAGGTAGCATAACACTGGTGGTCATCATCGACCTTTGTGATGTGTAGTGGAAGCTCCCTATGACACTCTATCCTGATACGCTACTAGCCCCACATCTAAAGAAGTAAGCTACAACTGATACCCCGATGGCTCCAATCAATGATTTGGTACAACTCTCTATATAGTTGGCAGAGCAGGGTGCTCCCCTAGGCTAGTTGCAGTGGTTGAGTCATGGAGCTCTGAACCATTCTACGAACAGTAACTAAAAGGTTCTAGGGAATCCTCATGCTTGAGGAGTTTGGAAGAACAACTTGCACCAAGCGCATAAAAACTACCTCACGTATAGAGAAGATGTTCTTCCCCTACCAGTATTCGATATGGACTCCTCCATGATCAATACCGCACTGAGCCTCCTCACTTCAAGCACCGAAGATAGCATCAAAAATAGGCTCCTTAGACCTAGAATTAGAAGAGACGATGATCTCGCCATCAATGGGGATCCTAATGATCCTATAGACATCCTCTAGGGTCACCGTCATTTCATCTATAGGTAGGTGAAATGTGTTGGTCCACGCATTCCAATGTTGGGCCAATGCAGTCAAGTAGGTTTGATCTACCCTGATAGTGGGAAGATCCAGTACGTAGCCAAAGCTAGTAGCTTCAAACCATTCCTGCTCCTCGGGAGTGAGCTCTCTGCAAAGAGTCTTAAGGATGTCAGGCTCACGAGCTCTAGAGGTCAACCTTTGAAATAGAAAGTATAATATAAGGAAAATCATCAAAAACATCTAAAATTTGAGAAAATTACAAAAACATGTCATCATGCAGGCCTAAAAATAAAAAATATCACTCAGACAGGTCAAAAATGCATTAAATAACATTAATTTCCTATTAAAACTTAGAAAAATTAAAAATTTGGTAATTTTTTTCTAAATTTTGCGAACCGCGTGTCAACCCTACGGTCCACATGCGGTCAAAAATTAATCATTGAGATTCTAAATGTTGACCGCAGCTAGAATATGTGATCCCAAATTGATCAATTGGGAACCATAGCTGGTACCTGTGGTCTCCGACTGAGATCTTGCTGGGTACTTTACCGCAGCTAAAAAATAAAAAAAATTAAAAAAATAAAAGCCTAAGTTAACCTAGACTAAGATGTGGTTCATTGCCAACAATTTAGTGTGATTGATTAATCAATTGCTTAATTTGGTTCATTTTATTGGTAATGGATGCAAGGTCTTGGTTTTGAATTACCTTGTCCTTACCTCGGATATTGCAGCTAGAAGAAGCTTGCCCATGCTCTGCCATCGTGCGGTGTGTAGGGTGTAGGTGTAGTTTGGTAGGGTTTCAGGTGAGTTCTCAGTTATCACTTTTAGAGCTCCAAATTGCAAATCGTTGTCAAGGAATAATGTAAGAAATTTTAAAATTGAGCTTTTTATAGGCTTTTCTTATTTTGCACAGACCGTAGGCCCTAGCCGCGGTTCCCAAAATTGCAATTGGAAACCACAGGCCCTAGTTGTGGTTTGAAATTGGTAGCAAATATGGTTAAATCCCACTGTGGGAAGGTCTAAAAATGTAAATTAATGTCTCCCATTGGATCAAATTTTAATAAAAGCAATCAAGTTGGAAATTTGGTGATGATCAAGCATTGGGGTTCGATTAAAAATCAAATATCTGGCTGATATTATAAAGTACATTCAATCGAGGTCATCGCTATGGAAATATTTTCATGGAGCGACACACCTGCCAGCCAAATAAATAAACTCAATTCATAATTCAAAATATTCAAAAAAAAAATTAAATAATTAAAAACACCAAATGCTCTTCGTATTCAATAATTTACCCTATACACTTGGTGGTTGCAGCGACTTGTGATCCATGCAATCCGACAAGATGAGTAAATTACCATAAGGAAATTTGGGGTAAAATTGTCATTTTTGATCTGATATGCTTATTTTCAATCCCTAAGAAGGCCTTCATAGTTGGAATTCTCCACGGGAATGAGGTGTTTCATGTCATGTCTTCTATGACATATTTTAGCAAATCATCGATAATTTGATTCAATACAAATATGATTGGATGTGTATCAATTCGATTCCCTAAGATGGCTATTGTAGCCCGACTACTCCATGGGATAAGAATGTGCAATTACTATTAATAGTTGGAATCAAAAGCTAAAAAAGGACTAGCCAAGGCATTAATTTGCTCAAATATGATTTTTTTTATATCATTCATGGTGGTCAAGCGACATCATCGCTTTAATCATTGTCATTACCCTCATTGACTCGTCGCTTGAGGGGGTAGTCATAATATCAAATCATAATCAAAATCAACAGAAGATACTTAAAATTGTAGATCCCTTGATCTTGTTAAAATTGCATTCATCCTTGCGAATCATTGTCAACAACTATCATAAGTTTACCCATTTTCTTGGGGTAAATAAAAAATATGACTTTGCTTGTTGTTCTCTGCTTTTCGGATCTATGGGTTAGAAGATACCTATGGAATGCACAGCTGCACCGAATGAGATGATAAGGGTACAAATTTTTCAAATATAAGCCTTTCACCCAGTTGGAAGTAATGATTCGAGGATGTGCATCCTTTTGCAGGACCTAGGGCATCTAATGTTGATCTGACTAATGATCATCATATAAACTTCAACATCATTTTAGGAGGTCTATTTTTGCTTAGCATTGTTCGATCTCATAACGCATCTCAAAAGGGGCATTTGTAGACACCTAAAATGCATCATGTCGATGGTGAATACTCATATGGACATTCTACAAGGCCATATGGAGGATCTTGGATAGACTCCAAGATAGAGCAATGGTTCTAACTACTCAATTTGGGCTCCTTAGCCTAATCAATCTGAATAGCAGCATAGACCTGCGGTTTACAGGCTAAACCATGGTTGAGACCTGTGGTTTACAGTCTAGACCGTAGTTGTGACCTGCAGTCTTAACTGGAGTTCAGTTGGCCTTCAATCTGATCCAAATTGGTTGGAACGACCATTTGATCTAGAAGAAGGTGGTTAGAGGACGAAAGCTTCCAATCCAACTGTCCTAACCACCCCTTCTTGATCTTGGCTTCTCCATGAAGCCACCCCTAGCCCTTGGGTAGTCCTATAAGTACCCCTTAGAATTAGGGTAAATTATCAGAGAGAGCATTGGAGATTTGAGAAGCGAAGCCCTATCAAATTGTACACTCAACTGAGTATACTAAGAGAGAGCTATTGCATTTATCCCCTATGTACTTGCCAAGATTCATGATGAATTGTATTATGGATGCCCTAGAAGCCTAGGAGAGCCAAGAAATGCATATTCGGGCAAATGAAGACCCTTCATAGTGAATTAACCACCAAATAAGTCTGAGGACACTAAATGCGACCATTGAACATCAATTTGGACAAGGAGGTCAAGCCCACTACCCTTGGAATTGAGGGTAAACCTATAAGATTTCTAACCATAGCTTTAAGTCATGGTTTACAGTGGAGACCGCTCATCAGAGTTGTGGTTTGCAACAGAGGTATCACCACCTTATCCTTTTTATTTCAATCTAATTAATCAGCTTAGATTATCTATTTTCATGGTTAAATTACAATTTAGTAGACTTCAGACCAGTAGAACTAGGTTAGATTTATTTCTTTATGTTAAGCATAGAATAGGACATAAATGGGTTCTTTATGCACTTTCATGCTTTATTTTATATAATTGATCAATGAATAGTGTAGCTGTTATTTTTCTTCATACAAATATATGAATCTTGATACAATTAACATAGTTTAGAAGTGATTATTACACTTTCTTGATTATACATGCTTCATGGTATCTTTATGCAATTTTCCTAAAAGGGCCTCATCATGAGAGGCTGCCTATATTTTTGACACTCTTATGTTGTTTCTTGATTGCAGGGAACATATTCAAAGGAGACTTAACCATCAACTTTCTTACTCAACGAGAAGAAGAGGGCAACTCCACCCTAGAGTAGTTTGTGACCAAGTGAAAAGCACTATTAGTGTGCCTACCCTGTTGAGGGCTTTGGCATTGTATTAATCGTATCGTCATTTGGGTGACCCTAAGAGGGGCATGATTGTAATCGATATTCTTTGTAATTCTTAATACAAGAAACATTTATTTTTGTTGAATTTATGCAATCTTGTTAATTTTATGCTTTGAATGAATGAATATGACATAATATAGTAAATGGGTGCACACTTTTTGGTTGGATCAAATAGCCATCAAGACCCCATTCCAAAGGGTCGAATTCCACTTTTAGCAATAGGTATTTAGAATTTTCTTATGTAGTTGGTGGATATCTACACCCTTGTCATTTTACTTGGATAATTATTCTTGCAATCACTTGATGCCAGCAAGTCTGAGTGTAATTAATAAATATCTTATCAATACAATGTATTAGAATGCTCGGTGTAATCTGTGCATGATGGTGGTGGTTAAATTTGAGTCAATTTTAGTGCATTGTCTCTTTCTCCTTTGAATATAGTACTGTCTTGGTCTTACATTGTGTGAATACTAATCGAGCTAAGGCTGGTAGATTTCAAAATTGCTACTTCAATAGATCTAGCATAAGTCTTCAATAATGCAATGGCTTGTTTTTCTTTCCTTTATCTAACCCTTTACCTTTAATTTTTATTTAACAATTGATTAGATTAGAGTAGTTTAGCTTGATATTTTGAAGCTTCCTTTTCATGAATATGCATTTCATTGTTTAAAGTTTTAGAATATCTTTTGAAAGATTTTAAAGATCATAATCAAAAGGTAGCAAGCCTAGAATATTGCTTTTACATACATTTTACTATAAAATTTGTCAAGAATAGGATAATTGAATTGATAATTGTAGTAGATTGAACCTAAATCAGACCCTAAAATAAAAATTAATCATTCACCCTTGTAATAGTCACGTGTGACCTTGAAATATTCTAGATATTTTCTTTACTTTCCTTTGAATTAGTAAATAATATAATAGAATAAATCAACCAGGTTAGACCAACCTTACTAGAACCTTAGGGGAATCAATATTCCTTTTCAAGAGAGGACATATTGTCCTAATCATTAATGTATGTCTATAACTATGCAGATGTATCACTCAACAGGAAATGGCTCTCGATGGAGGGCCTATAATTTTTAATTCACCATTACTATAGGTCTAAATATCTTAATACCCTAACACTTATGGTTCAGTTATTATATATTGCTTAAGTATTGAGCTTAATTGTTACTTTATTAAATTTTAAAATTGTTGGATTTGCACTATTATTCATTTTCAAACATCATACTACTTGATTGTTAAAAATGGAACCTAGGTTATTATCACTAGGTCCAAGACTTCTAAAAGTGATATTGAATTTCATATTCTCTCCCATCCTATAAGACCTAGAAATATTAAAGGTTAATAAAATAATCTTCCTCCCATTAATACCTCACCCCAACCCATCACACCATATATTAATCCATTTTTCACTCCACTAAGTACACCAATGATAACATTTACACCCTTGTTAGGTGGCAGTAGTCCATTGAGTATTCATGGACCAGCCCATGACAAGTTTAAAAATGTAGAATGGTATCTACCTATATACATACACGATAGAGATAAGATAGATAAAGATCATATTCAAGCATATAAGGATGCTTTGATTCATTTATAAGTTGAACATGAAGATGTAGGTTGTAGGATGTTTCCTCTTACCCTGGATGAATTAGTATATGGTTGGTATATTAGCTTAACCATGAATTCTATTATTTAATAGGCTCAACTTGAGATAGCTTTTGTTAGTCAGTTTAGGCTACCTATAGACCCTTCTCGTATATATCACCAATTTGCCTCGATAAAAAGGGAACCTAATGAATCTTTAAGGATATTTAATAGAATATTTCATAAGATTTATAATAGGTTGACTCCACCCTATACTCTTAATGCTGAAGAAGCTATACAAATATATTACAGAGCTTTATACCCTTTTACATCCATGTTCGTAAGGAGAACACCCAATATTACCACTCTAACCATGGCATATAATGAGGTATTGATAGTAGAACAACAATTAATACCTCAAGGTTTTAGAATGGGTCAATTGCATTAGGAAAACCAGGTGCATTTAATCAGATCCCAATGATTAATCAAGCCCTTTCACAACAACTGCCAATGTTGAATGCTTCACCATACCCTAATTATAATAAAAAAATTAATTCCATGATTGTCCCTACCCACATTCTTACTCCAACATACTTAGATAATTGGTTTACTACTCATTGGAATAGTTATAACAATGCTCAAAATGCACCAACATTTTTGAATACTAATATAACCCATGTCATAAATTTTTTTTTGAATCCTATTTCATTTTCTAATAATGCAAAAAACCAAAAAACTATAGCCTAAACTAATAATTCTAATTCTCAAATAGATAACCTGCAAATATTAGTCCAAAATCTTAGTGGATATATGATCCAGTTATGGAAACAAGTACCTTAAAAGTTGCCTCCTGATAACCCTACTTAGAATATGGATTTCAATTTCCAAAGAGCTAATCAATGGAATACTCACTCAAACAATGGAGGAGTCCCAAATATTACTATAAATTAACTGGATGACAACATAGGAGCTTTCGTAAATTTGGTTGACCTTGCTAAAATTGACTACCCAAAGTTTAAAGCTACTTTAGATACTAACCAGAAAGAGATGAAGATTTTAGGGCCAGTACCCACTAATGAGGATTGTAAGAATGAAGTTAATCAAAAGGTAGGGACAACCTTAGTTTTAGAAACATATGAACCATCAGAAGTGGATAAAGTGGAATTTGAAGAGGAATCTAAAGATGAATATGAAGATGAATATAAAAATGACATGGAAGAAGAGGTGGAATCTCACCAATTATTTTAGAAGGATAATAATTATATTCTCCAGAATAAAAAAAAGAGGAATCACTAATTTATTTTACACCTCCTAGAGAAACTTCCATACCATATTAGGTGCGAGACACTGGAATCTCTATCTCACCTAAAGATCATACAATTCTTATATAGTCAAAAATAGAGAAGAATCTAGAATCAAATAATCTTGGATATGATTTTATCGAAGACCTTAATGAAGCCAAGGAAAATAGTCATTTGATTGAGATAGTTTAGTTGATTGATTATGAGAATTTATTGCTTGAGAAAGAAGAAACTATAAAGGCTACTCATTCTCTGGTGGCTCTGAACATAGAAAAGGTAGAATGCCCACATTTCCTTCTGACTACAAGAATTTATGGCAAAAGCTTACATAACTTCCTGGTGGATTCAAATGATATTGGTAATGAAATACCATGTGATGTTAGTAAGGAATTAGAGTTGAATCCTATTCACTCAAATAATAAGGTTGTTACATTGGACAAGACAGAAGGAGATGTGATTGAGGTACTAAATCAAGTTCATAAATAGTTGACTCTTGAACCTGGGATACAAAATTACTATGATTCTCATATGGTAGATATCTTAGATACCTGTAAGATGTTGCTCAACTATGATCGATCTAAAACTATGAATAGTTATATGGCAATCAAGTTTTCAGAAATAGGGTCAAAGTTGAAGGAACTCATTACTAACTAAAATAATAGCAATAATAATCCAAAAATGAGATTTTATACTGTGGTAGTGGAAACTATAATTGAAGATAGTTATTCAGTAATAGACACCTCACAGAGTTGACCAAAAGTAATTGAAGACCAATTATGGACCTTCAATTTTGATGGACTAAAATCTAAATATGGCAATGGTGATGGAATTAAATTGAGCTGGTAGGGTGAGAGAGGTAAAATAAGAGCTTTCAAACATCCAGATATGCTGTTACTATGGGATTAGACATGAAATCCAATATGCTTACCATTATATGCATCTCCCAAATTACAGTAACCGTGTTTGGGATCTTGGGAAATTTAATCATAGTAATACAATCTTGCATTATAGTTTTTGTCTTGTTTTAGTTTTTCTTTTTGTCTCTTCATTTAGGTAAGGTTACGTTTTTAATAAAAGTTAGTTTTGTTTTAGATTTTTTAGCATTTCAGTTCTGTTATCATGCTTTTATCTAATTTTTCTTTAATTTGGTTTTGATTTACCTTTCTTGCTATTTTGTTTGATTCGGTATTTTTCTTTTTTGTGAATTTTCTTTTGTTTTATGGTATTAATTCCTATCTATATTTTACCAATTTACATATGTTACTCCAATTATGGTATGTCCATACAATTGTAATTAACTCTTGGTTTCTCTAAAGAGAAATGTGCTTATTCAGTTGAAGATGAATTGCTTATTTTGAAATTAGGTGAAGCTAAGGATTAGTGAATCAAATTGTTTGGTTTTATTCTTTGATTATGGGGCTAAAACAAATGAAGCTAGAAATAATGTAATATGATGTTGAAGCTTCACATTTACTAACAATCTTTAAATTATTCTTAGATCATAAGGATGGAATCATCTTGGTTTGATGATTAGGTAAAAATTTACACACTCTACTTTTAGTCTTATAGATCCCTAACCTAAAAGCACACTCAATATTTGCAACTAATCAAAATGCTTTTTAATCAAGAAGGAAAATACTAATAATGCAATAAATTGAAGTGCTTGGGTGACTGGGATAACCTCTACCAGGGCTAAATATTTGCGTTTGGCAGTAGAGCAAGGTCTAAAAGGGATTAAGGTCATCTCCACCAAAGCTATAAATGCTTTATTTGTAATAGAGCGATGCAAAGGTAAATCATTTTTATATGAGTGACATCTTTAGTAGTCTAACTTCAAAAAAAATGATAAAATCCTAATAGATATGAGAATGGAAATGAATGCACTAGCATACACTATAAGATAAAGCAAAATGGAGCATTGATTTCAAAGTTTATTTAACCCTATTTTCTTAGAATATTACCAAGTGATTTGCATTTCATTAGTTAAAATTTTACTTATTTCAAGTTGGGTTCTTTATCCAAAATGCTCAGGAGCATTTTATAGGAGAGTCACCATTTGTTGTTGCCATTGCACAATCCACCCCAAATTTGGGGATCCACTTGAAATTTTGGTTTTGATCTAAAATTTTGCTTACATCATGATTCCAAACTTGCTTACATTTAAATTTTTATTGTAACCTCTTTTATTTTTAATTAAAATAATTGTTGGTTCCAACAAAAATGCCTAAGACATTTAATGCCAAAGGCTTTCGAGAAACACATTTAATGCTATTTTTTTTTGTAATTTAATGTTAAAGTTTTTCACCTAAGAAAAAATTAATATCTAAGAATTGATTTTCCCAATCAAATGAAGACAAATAAAAGGCTCCGATTACTTTTTTGAAAGCAAATGGATGGCCCATAATCATTCTCCAAAAGACATCGAAGCTCTGCATTTCACATTTAATGCTATTTTTTTTGTAATTTAATGCTAAATATTTTCACCCAAGAAACATTTAATTTCGCCCAATCAACAAAATAAAAATAAAATGCTAAGATTACTTCTCCGAAAGCAAATGGATGGCTTTAAATCATTTGATTCAAAGCAAATGGATGACCCAGAATCATTCCCCAAAAATGCATTAGACGCTCCACATTTTATCGACCAAAAGGTAATGGAGGGATGAGATTAAATCATCAACGTCCCCCGTTGAAAGCATCTAATGCTATTTTTTGGAACATTTAATGCTAAAACTATTGAAGATATTTGATGCCAAAGTTTTTTGAAACATTTAATATTAAAAATGCTGAAGACATTTAATTTTCATTGTAACCTCTTTTATTTTTATTGAATATAATTGTTGGTTCCAATTAATTTTTTTAAAATATTTAATACTGAAGGGTTTTGGGTGAAACAAATTAATGCTATTTTTTTTGTAATTTAATGTTAGAGGTTTTAACCCAAGAAACATTTAATGTCTAAGAATTGATTCGTCCAATCAATCGAAGACAAATAAAAGGCTCGAATTACTTCCCTGAAATCAAATGGATGACCCTAAATCATTCGGCGGTCCACATTTCATCGGCCAAAAGATAATGGAAGGATGAGATTAAATCATCAAAGTCTCCCGAAAACATTGAAAGACCACAAAATTTACATTTTAATGGCTCAAATCACTCGACATTAAGGTTAGATTTAATCACGGACAGCATTGGGTGCTCCAAGGAAATAATTAATCAACTCTAACCTAGTATTTTTTAAATGATTTATTAAAATCAATAGGGCATTTTGATTAATTGAAATGATAACATTAAGGTTGGTTTCAAATTTTCAAAGGAAATAAAACCTTGATCCATAATATTAATTAAATCTAGTTAACCTTAGTATTATGTATCTTAATGATTCAAGCACTAAAACTAAAATTGGAACTTCAATGTTTAAACCTAATACTATGAAATTTAATGAATAATGGAAGCCTTAACATACCCAGACATTAAAATCAAAATAAAAATTTAAAGCTAAATCAAACATTAAAATAAAAATAAAACTTTAATGTTAAATCAAACACTTGGGACCTTGGCAAATGACCTTAGTATATTAATACTTTGGCATTAAAATCAAAATGAAACCTCATAGTTAAACCTATTTTTTGGAAGTTAAACTTTATAATATTAATTAATAAAATTCGAGCAACTAATAAGATTGCAATACTAAGAAGATTTATATGAAGACCTAAAGTAAAACCTTCTAAGACATATATTAAAATAAAAATTTAATGTCATCCTGATTAATTGAAAAATGATAATAATAATAATAACGATAATACCAAAGCATTGAAAATATTAAAATGGTAATAATAAAATGTTAAGAATACCATATTAATAAATTTAAATGACCAATAATATTACACCTTTGAATTGATTTATATGAAACCTAAAGTTTTCATAAAGAGAAATTTAATAAAGCTAAAATAAAAAATATATTAACGACTTTAATATTTCAAAGAAATTAAAATGTGATTTCACAAACCATATTAAAAATTATTTTATCGCCAAAGGTAATTTAAACTGATTTTTACTTTTTCTTTTATAATTACAGGCAACAATGAAAGCCAAAAATGAAGATTGACAAAGAAGGAAAGGCAATAGTCAAACAAAGAAATAGAATTCAGTGAACCTTAGGCCTAGCTGGCGCATGATAACTAAGCATACTAATATTCACAAAGAAGCCACTAAAATATTTAGAGATCAATGGATGAAATTTGTTGATCAAGCTCAAGAACCTTAAGATGACACATCATCTATCCAGGAAATGTCATACAACTCATCAATCCAACTTTAAATCATTGAAGTCCAAGTGTAAACCATGGAAATCAAACTATAAATCTTTGAAGTCCAACTGTAAACCATTGAATTCCATCAATAACCCATTACAAAGGGCCGAATTCCACTTTTAGGGATAGGTATTTAGAATTTTATTTATTGTGTAGTTGGTGGATATTTATGCCCCTACCATTGTACTTGGAGAATTATCCTTGCAATCACTTGATGCAAGCAAGTCAGTGTAATCATTGAATATCTTATCAATACAATGTATTAGAATGCTTGGTGTAATTTGCACATGATGATGGTGGTTACATTTGAATCGATTTTAGTGCATTGTCTCTTTCTCCTTTGAAGATAGCACTGTCTTGGTCTTAGACTATGAATACTGATCGAGCTAAGGTTGGTAGATTTCAAAATTGTTACTTCAATATATGCAACATAAATCTTCAATAATTCAATGGCTTTTTTTTATTTCCTTTCTATAACCCTTTACCTTTTATTTTTCTTTGACAATTGATTAGATTAGTGTAGTTTAGTTTGATATTGTGAAGCTTCTTTTTTATGAATATACATTTCATTGTTTTAATTTTTAGAATATCTATTGAATGAATTTAAAGATCATAATCAGAAGGTAGCAAGCCTAGAATATTGCTTTTACATATATTTTACTATAAAATTTGTCAAGAATAGGATAACTAAATAAATAATTGCAATAGATTGAACCTAAATTAGACCTTGAAAGTAAAATTATTCATTCGCCCTTGTAAGAGTCACGTGTGACCTTGAAATATTCTAGATATTTTCCTTACTTTTCTTTGAATTACTAAATAATCTGATAGAATAAATCAACCAGGTTAGACCATCTTACCAAAAACTTGGGGGAATCAATATTCCTTTTCAATAGAGGACATCTTGTCCTAACCCTTAATGTATGTTTGCAACTAGGTAGATGTATTACTCAATAGAAAATGGATCTAGAAGGAGGGTATGTAATTTTTAATTCACTATTACTATAGGTTTGAATAACTTAATAGCCTAACGCTTATGGTTCAATTATTACAAATTGCTTAAGTCTTGAGCTTAATTCTTACGAAAGCATTTTAATGGCTCAGATCACTCGACCTAAAGGTAATTGAGCAACATATAATCATCAACCAAACACATCGTACATTTCCGATCTAAATCATGGACAAACATTGGGTGCTCCAAATTTCATTGAAATAATTAATCAACTTTGACCTAATTTTTGAAAAATGATTAATTAAAATCATTAGGGCATTTTGATTAATTGAAATGATAACATTAAGGTTGGTTTTAAATTTTCAAAGGAAATAAAACCTTGATCCATAATATTAATTAAAGTCAATTAACCTTAGTATTGGGTATCTTAATGATTCAAGCACTAAAATTAAAATTGGAACTTCAATGTTTAAAACCTAACACTTTGGAATTTAATGAATAATGGAAGCCTTAGCATACCCTAGTATTAAAATCAAAATGAAATTTTAAAGTTAAATCTAATACCTGGGACTAGCGAATGACCTTAGTATATGAGTTTTAATACTTTGGCATTAAAATCAAAACGAAACCTCATAGTTAAACCTAATTTTTGGGAGTTAAACCTTATGATATTAATTAATAAAATTCGAGCAACTAATAATATCACAATCCTGAGAATATTTATATGAAGACCTAAGTAAAACATTCGAAGACATATTCAAATAAAAATTTAATGTCATCCATATTTATTGAAAAATGATAATAATAATAATAATAATGATGATAATACCAAAGCATTAAAATACTAAAATGGTAATAATAAAATGTCACGAATACCTTATTAATAAATATAATGACCAATAATATTACACCTTTGAATTTATTTTATGAAACCTAAAGTATTCATAAAGAGAAATTTAATAAAGCTCAAATAAAAAATAAATATTAACGACTTTAATATTTCAAAGAAATTAAAATGTGATTTCACAAACCATATTAAAAATTATTTTATCGCCAAAGGCAATTTAAAATTATTTTTATGTTTCTTTTGTAATTACAGTAAAAATTAAAGCCGAAGATGAAGATTGACAAAGAAGGAAAGGTGATAGCCAAACAAGGAAATAGAATTCAATGAACCTTAGACCTGATCCTGACTAGATGGTGCATGATAACTCATCATACTAATCTTCACAAAGAAGCTACCAAAAATATTAGAGATCAGTGGATGAAATTTGTTGATCAAGCTCAAGAACCTTAAGCTGACACATCATCTATCCAAGCAATGTCATACAACTCATCATTCCAATTGTAAATCATTGAAGTCCAATTGTAAACCACCAAAATACAACTGTAAAGCACTAAAAATTTAGTTTTGTAAGGCTATAAATAGCCATTAAGACCCCATTCCAAATGGTCGGATTCCAATTTTAGCGATAGGTATTTAAAATTTTCTTTTTGGTGTAGTTGGTGAATATCTATGCCCCTACCATTGTACTTGGAGAATTATCCTTGCAATCACTTGATGCAAGCAAGTCTGAGTATAATCATTGAATATCTTATCAATATAATGTATTAGAATTCTTGGTGTAATATGCACATGATGATGGTGGTTACATTTAAATCGATTTTAGTACATTGTCTCTTGCTCCTTTGAAGATAGCACTGTCTTGTTCTTAGACTGTGAATACTGATCGAGCTAAGGCTGGTAGATTTCAAAATTGTTTCTTCAGTATATCCAACATAAGTCTTCAATAATGCAATGGCTTGTTTTTCTTTCCTTTCTCTATCCTTCTACCTTCGATTTTTCTTTGACAATAGATTAGATTAGAGTAGTTTAGTTTGATATTTTGAAACTTCCTTTTCATGAATATGCATCTCATTGTTTTAAGTTTTAGAATATCTTTTGAATGAATTTAAAGATCATAATCAGAAGGTAGCAAGCCTAGAATATTGCTTTTACATACATTTTACTATAATTTTTTTCAAGAATAAGATAATTGAATTTATAAGTGCAGTATATTGAACCTAAGGGTAAAATTATTCACTCGCCCTTGTAACAATCACGTGTGACCTTGAAATATTTAGGATATTTTCCTTACTTTCCTTTGAGTTATAGAATAATATGATAGAATAAATTAATCATGTTAGATAAACCTTACCAAAACCTTGGAGAAATCAATATTACTTTTCAAGAGAGGACATCTTGTCCTAACTGTTAATATATATCTACAACTGGGTAGATGTATCACTCAACATGAAATAGCTCTAAAAGGAGGGCCTGTAATTTTTAATTCACTATTACTATAGGTATGAATAGCTTAATAGCCTACCACATATGATTTAATTATTATAGATTGCTTAGGTCTCGAGCTTAATTATTACTTTCTTAAATTTTGAAATTGTTGAATTTGCACTATTATTCATTTTCATGTCATACTACTTGATTGTTAAAACTAGAACCTAGGGTTATTATCACTAGGCCCAAGAATTATGAAAGTGATATTGAATTTCACAGTCTCTCTCCTCCTAGAAGGCCTAGAAAGAGTAAATGTCAGTCAAACACTCTTCCTCCCATTAAACCCTCACCCCAATCCATCACACCTTATATTGATCCATTTGTCAATCCATTAAGTACATCAATGACAATATTTGTACCCTTGTTAGGTGGTAGTAGTCCATTGAGTATTCATGGACCGGTCCATGACATGCCTAAAAATATAGAATGGTATCTGCCCAGATACATACATGATAGATCCAGGATAGATGAAGAGCATATTCAAGCATATAAGGATGCTTTGATTAGTTTATAAGTTGAACATGAATATGTAGGTTGTTTTCTTTTACCATGGATGAATTAGTATATGACTAGTATATTAGCTTTCTCATGAATTCTATACTTCTTGGGCTTAGCTTGAGATAGCTTTTGTTAGCCAATTTAGGCTTCCTACAGACCCTGCTCACATATATCACCAATTTTCCTCAATAAGAAGGGAACCTAATGAATCTTTAATAATATTGAATACTAGATTTCACAAGCTTTATAATAGGTTGACTCCACCCTATACTCTTAATGTTGAAGGAGCTATACAAATATATTATAGAGCTCTAGATCCTATTACATCCATGTTCATAAGGAGAACACCTAATATTACCACTCTACCTATGGCATATAGTGAGGCATTGATAGTAGAACAACAATTAATACCTCAAGGTTTAGGAATGGGTCAATTGCCTTCCTTAGGACAACTAGGTGTATTTAATTAGATCGCAATGATTAATCAAGCCCTTTCACAAAAAATTCCAATGTTGAATACTTCACAATAACCTAATTATAATCAAACATTTAGTGCCATTGCCGCCCTACCCACCCTATTATTGCAATATACTTAGATAATTGGTTTACTGCTCATTGGAATAGTTATACCAATGCTCAAACTACACCAATATTTTTAAATATTAATCCAACCCATGCCATACCAAATTTTTTGAATCCTATTTCATCTACCAATAATGCAACAATCCAGACAACTGTAGATCAAACTAATAATTCTAATTCTTAGATAGATAACCTGCAAATATTAGTCCAAAAGCTTAGTAGATATATGAATCAGTTACAAAAAAAAGTACCTTAAAATTTACCTCCTGATAACCCTACTGAGAATATAGATTTCAATTTACAAAGAGTGAATCAATGGAATACTCACTCAAACAATGGAGGAGTCCCAAATCTTACTAGAAATCAATCGGATGACAACATAGGATCTTCCATAAATTTGGTTGACCTTTCTAAAATTGACTACCCAAAGTTTAAAGCTACTTTATATACTAACTAGAAAGAGATGAATATTTCAGGGTCAGTACCCTCTAATGAGTATTGTAAGAATTAAGTTAATCAAAAGGTAGGGACAACCTTGGTTTTAGAAACATAGGAACCATCAGAAGTGGATAAAGAGGATTTTGAAGAGGAATATAAAGATGAATATGAAGATGAATCTAAAAATGACATAGAAGAAGAGGTGGAATCTCACCAACTATTTTAGAAGGATAATGATTATATTCTTTAGAATAAAAAAAGAGGAATCATTGATTTCTTTTACACCTCCTAGAGAAACTTCCATCCCACCTAAGGTGCAAGACACTGAAATCCCTATCCCACCTAAAGATCCTACAATTCTTATACAGTCAGAAATAGAGAAGAATCTAGAATCAAATAATCTTGGATATGATTTTATTGAAGACCTTAATGAAACCAAGGAAAATAGTCATTTGATTGAGATAGTTCAGTTTATTGATTATGAGAATTTGTTGCTTAAGAAAGAAGAAACTATAAGGCTACTCATTCTCTGGTGGCTATGAACATAGAAAAGGTAGAATCCCCACCTTTCCTTTTGACTACAAGAATTTATAGAAAAATCTTACATAACAACCTGGTGGATTCAAATGATGTAGGTAATGAAATACCATGTGATGTTAGCAAGGAATTAAAGTTGAATTCTATTCACTCAAATAATAAGGTTGTTACATTGGACAAGAAAGAAGGAGATGTGATTGAGGTACTAAATCAAGTTTATAAATAGTTGACTACTAAAACTTGAATACAAAATTATAGTGATCCTCATATGGTAGATATCTTGGATATCTATAAGATGTTGCTCAACTATGATCGATCTAAAACAATGAATAGTTATATGGCAATCAAGTTTTTAGAAATAGGGTCAAAGTTGAAGGAACTCATTACTAACCAAAAGAATGGAAATAATAATAAAAAAATGAGAGTTTACAAAACTATAATTGAAGATAGTTATTCAATAATAGACACCTCACAAAGTAGACAAAAAGTAAAAGTAATTGAAGACCGGTTATGAACCTTCAAGTCTGATGGAACAAAACATAAATATGGTAGTGATGATAGGATTAAATTGAGCTAGTGGGGTGAGAGGTAAAATAAGATCTTTCAAACATATGGATCTGGTGTTACTATGGGATAAGACACAAGAAATCCAATATGCTTGTCATTACATGCATCTTCCAAATTACAATAACCGTGTTTGGGATCCTGGAAAATTTTATCGTAGCAAGACAACCTTGTATTATAGTTTTTCTCTTGTTTTAGTTTTTATTTTTGTCTCTTCATTTAGGTAAGATTATGATTTTATTCAAAGTTAGTTTTGTTTTAGATTTTTTAGCGTTTCAGTTCTATTATCATGCTTTATGTCTGATTTTTCTTTATTCTAGTTTTGATTTACCTTTTTTGCTATTTTGTTTATTCGGTTTTTTTCTTTGTTGTGAATTTTTTTTTATTTTATGGTATTAATTCCTATCTATATTTTGCCAATTTACACATGTTCCTCCAATTGTGGTATATCCATACAATTGCAATTGACTCTTGGTTACTCTAAAGAGAAATGTGCTTAATCAGTTTAGGATGAATTACTTATTTTGAAATTAGGTGAAGCTAAGGATTAGTGAATCAAATTATTTGGTCTTATTCTTTGATTATGGGGCTAAAACAAATGAAGCTAGAAATAATGTAATATGATGTTGAAGCTTCACATTTACTAACAACCTTTAAATAATTCTTAGGTCATAAGGATGGAATCATCTTGGTTTGATGACTAGGTGAAAATATACACACTTTAATTTTAGCCTTATAGATCCCTAACCCAAAAGCATACTCAATATTTACAACTAATCAAAATAATTTTTAATCAAGAAGAAAAATACTAATAATGCAATAAACTAAAGTGCTTGGGTGACTTGGATAACCTCTACCGGGACTATAGATGTGTGTTTGAAAGTAGAGCAATGTATAAAAGGGATCAATGCCATCTCCACCGAAGCTATAAATGCTTGACTAGTAATGAAGTGATGCAAAGGCAAATTAATTTTTTTGAGTGACATCTTTAGTAGTCTAACTTCAAACTAAATGATAAAATCCTTACAGATGTGAGAATGGAAATGAATGCACTAGCATACACTTTAATCTAAAGCAAAATGGAGCATTAATTTCAAAGTTTATTTAACCCCATTCTAAGTGATTTGCATTTCATTAGTTAAAATTTTACTTATTTCAAGTTGGGTTCTTTATCCAAAATACTCAAGAGCATTTTCTAGCAGAGTCGCCATTTGTTGTTGCCATTGCACAACCCACCCCAAATTTGGGGACCCACTTGAAATTTTGGTTTTGATCTAAAATTTTGCTTACATCATAGTTCTAAACTTGTTTGCATTTAATGTTTTAAAGACTTGAATATAATTTTACTTCAATAAGCTTTAAATATTTAAATGCCTGAATTTTGATTGCATTAATCTTTGGTTAAATGACCTTAATAAAAATTATATTACAAATGCTTAAGATGTTGCCTTCAATTATTTTCTTATGATGAATAAATCAATGAGTTTTAATCTCCTTTGGTGCTAGAATTCTCTTAAATTTGATGTAAAAATAAAATAATAAAAAATATCTATATATACAACAATGAAAAATAAAAATTAGTCATGTTTGAAAAGCTATGCTGCGAAAAAAATTAAACTCCATATTAATTCGTACTCACTCATTATCATAAGTTTCAAGCCACTTTTATCCACACAATTAAATGTAATTCATCAAAATCACGTGGTGTTCAAGACTATTAATTTTCTCTAAGGTCTAATGCGGTAAGGTTTAAATTGATCAATTAATTTCGTTATTATATTTTCTAAGGCTTAAGCTAAGGTTCATTTTGCATGAACAAACCCTAACCATCATTTTTTTTTTGGGAGGTCCAATTGCTTTGGTCCGAAATGCTTTCGTTCTGAGCCACTCATTTTTTGAAAAAAAACCTTAGAAGAATAAAATTAAACTTAAGGCTTTGGACATTAAAATTAAATATCAAATCTTGCCATTAGATTTAATACACAAGATTAAGGTAAAAGTCTTAGTGTTAACCCTAATGTTTTGGACACCGAATAAAATCAAAGCAAACCAGGATCACACATTATTTCCCAAAAGACAATGGATGGCTTTGATTGTCATCGAAGTTGCCTGAAAAGAGATAAATATTATCATTATAGAATCACCCTTTTTTCTTGAGGTCAAGCCACCTTAAAAAATTAGATAATAACTAAAACTTAAAACTTGCCAAGTGCATGAAGCAAGATGAGTGGATAAGGTTTAATCAATCGAAGTGAATCAACCAAAGCGAGATGAGTGGCTGAGGTTTAATCAACCGAAGCGAGATGAGTGGCTGAGGATATTTCCAAGAGACTTAATACTAAAAATGCAAAAATATTATTGGTGGGAAAATAAAGACAATGAATTTGTACCAAGAATTTTTTTTCAAATTGGCACCTAAGATATGAATTTAAATTAATTTGAAGGCCCAATCTTAAACAAAATTTAGGTCTTGAAATATATCGAACCACTAGGGTTTGTTCAGCTAAATCAAGATGAAGGAACGCCCAACAATTGTTCGCTTGAAGCGAGATGGATGACCAATATTTGTTCTACAAAAAGTTGAAAGATATTTAATGCTAAAGGTTTTAGCCCGAAAAATATTTAATTTAAAATTTTTGAAAGCCTTTAATGTTAATTTTTTTAAACATTTAATGCTAAAAATGCGGAAGATATTTTATGCCAAAGTTTTTAAAAATATTTAATGTTAAAAATGCCGAAGAAATTTAATTTTTATTGTAACCTCTTTTATTTTTAATTAAAATAATTGGTGATTCCAATAAAAATGCCTAAGTTAATTTTTTTAAGACATTTAATGCCAAAGGCTTTCGCACACATTTAATGCTATTTTTTTTTTTTTGTAAGTTAATGCTAAAGGGTTTCATCTAAGAAACATTTAATGTCTAAGAATTGATTCACCCAATCAACAAAAGACAAATAAAAGGCTCGGATTGGATTACTTCTGGGAAAGCAAATGGATGGCCCTGAATCATTCAATCCAAAGCAAATGGATGACCTATAATCTTCCTCGAAAGGCATGGGAGGCTCCGCCATTTTATCGACCAAAAGGTAATGGAGGGATGAGATTAAATCATCAAAGTCCACATTTGAAAGAATTTAATGCTAATTTTTATGAAACATTTAATGTTAAAAATACCGAAGATATTTGATGCCAAATTGAAGACATTTAATTTTTATTGTAACCTCTTTTATTTATTGTAAGTTTGTAACCCCTTTTATTTTTATTGAATATAATTTTTGGTTTGGATAAAAATACTGAATACATTTAATTTTTTTAAGATATTTAATGCTAAAGGCGTTTGGGAGAAACACATTTAATGTTATTTTTTTGTAATTGAATGCTAAAGGTTTTAACCCAAGAAACATTTAATGTCTAAGAATTGATTCACACAATCAACTGAAGACAAATAAAAGACTAGGATTAATTCTCCAAAAGCAAATGGATGGCCCAGAATCATTCCTCGAAAGGCATCCAACAGTTTGCATCATTCCATGTGGTCCGCATTTCGTCGACCAAAAAGATAATGGAGATACGAGATTAAATCATCAAAATCGTCCAAAAACACTGAAAGATCGGATTTAATTTGCCATGAAACCATTTTAATGGCTCAGATCACTCGACCTAAAGGTAATTGAGCAGCCCATAATCATCAACCAAACACATGGAACATCTCAAATTTAAATCATGGACAAGCATTGGTTGCTCCAAATTTCTTCTAAATAATTAATCAACTCTAACCTAATTTTTGAAAAATGATTAATTAAAATCAATAGGGAATTTTGATTAATTGAAATGATAACATTAAGGTTGGTTTCAAATTTTCAAAGGAAATAAAACCTTGATCCATAATATTAATTAAAGCCAATTAACCTTTGTATTGGGTATCTTAATGATTCACGCACTAAAATTAAAATTGGAACTTCGATGTTTAAAACCTAATACTCTGGAATTTAATGAATAATGGAAGTCTTAGCATACCCTGACATTAAAATCAAAATAAAACTTTAAAGTTAAACCTTATGATATTAATTAATAAAATTCTAGCAACTAATAAGATGGCAATCCTAGAAGATTTATATGAAAACCTAAAGTAAAACCTTTGAAGGCATATATTCAAATAAAATTTTATGTCATCCAGATTTATTGAAAAATGGTAATAATAATAATAATAATAACGATAATACCAAAGCATTAAAAATATTAAAATGGTAATAATAAAATGTTAAGAATACCATATTAATAAATATAAATGACCAATAATATTACACCCTTGAATTGATTTATATGAAACCTAAAGTTTTTATAAAGATAAATTTAATAAAGCTGAAATTAAAAAAAATATATTAACGACTTTAATATTTCAAAGAAAATAAAATGTGATTTCATAAACCATATTGAAAATGATTTTATCGCCAAAGGCAATTTAAACTAATTTTTAATTTTTTCTTTTATAATTACAGGCAACAATGAAAGCCGAATATGAAGATTGACAAAGAAGGAAAGGCAATGGTCAAACAAGGAAATAGAATTCAATGAACCTTAGACCTGATCCTGACTATCTGGTGCATGATAACAAAGCATACTAATCTTCACAAAGAAGCCACTAAAACATTTAGAGATCAATGGATGAAATTTGTCGATCAAGCTCAAGAACCTTAAGATGACACAACATTTTTCCAGGCAATGGCATACAACTCATCAATCCAACTTTAAATCATTGAAGTCCAAGTGTAAACCATGGAAATCCAACTATAAATCATTGAAGTCAAACTGTAAACCATTGAAGTCCAACTGTAAACCACTAGAATACAATTGTAAATCACTAAAAATTTAAATTTATAAGGCTATAAATAGCCATCAAGATCCCATTCCAAAGGGTTGAATTCCACTTCTAGCAATAGGCATTTAGAATTTCCTTTATTGTGTAGTTGATGGATATCTATGCCCCTACCATTGTACTTAGAGAATTATCCTTGCAATCACTTGATGCAAGCAAGTATGAGTGTAATCATTAAATATTTTATCGATATAATGTATTAGAGTGCTTGGTGTAATTTGCACATGATGATGATGGTTACATTTAAATCGATTTTAGTGCATTGTCTCTTTCTACTTTGAAGATAGCATTGTCATGGTCTTAGACTGTGAATATTGATTGAGCTAAGGCTGGTAGATTTCAAAATTGTTACTTCAATATATGCAACATAAGTCTTCAATAATGCAATGGCTTGTTTTTCTTTCATTTCTCTAACCCTTTACCATTGATTTTTCTTTGACAATTGATTAGATTAGAGTAGTTTAGCTTGATATTGTGAAGCTTCCTTCTTATGAATATGCATTTCATTGTTTTAAGTTTTAGAATATATTTTGAATGAATTTAAATATCATAACCAGAAGGTAGCAAGCCTAGAATCTTGCTTTTACATACATTTTACTATAAAATTTGTCAATAATAGGATAACTGAATTGATAATTGCAATAGATTGAACCTAAATTAGACCCTGAAAGTAAAATTATTCACTCAACCTTGTAACAGTCATGTGTGACCTTGAAATATTCCAAATATTTTCCTTACTTTCCTTTAAATTACTAAATAATTTGATATAATAAATCAACCAGGTTAGACCATCCTTTCCAGAAACTTGGGGGAATCAATATTCTTTTTCAAGAGAGGACATCTTGTCCTAACCCTTAATGTATTTCTTCAACTAGGCAGATGTATCACTCAATAGAAAATGGCTCTAGAAGGAGGGTTTGTAATTTTTAATTCACTATTACTATAGGTCTAGATAGCTTAATAGCCTAATGCTTATGGTTCAATTATTACAGATTGCTTAAGTCTTGAGCTTAATTCTTACGAAAGCATTTTAATGGCTCAGATAACTCGACCTAAAGGTAATTGAGAAGCATATAATCATCAATCAAACACATGGAACATCTCAAATTTAAATCATAGACAAGCATTAGGTGCTCCAAATTTCTTCAAAATAATTTTTGAAAAATGATTAATTAAAATCAATAGGGCATTTTGATTAAATGAAATGATAAAATTAAGATTGGTTTCAAATTTTCAAAGGAAATAAAACCTTGATCCATAATATTAATTAAATCCAATTAACCTTAGTATTGGGTATCTTAATGATTCAAGCACTAAAATTAAAATTGGAACTTCAATGTTTAAAATCTAGTACTTTGGAATTTAATGAATAATGGAAGCCTTAGCATACCCTAGCATTAATAATAAAAATAAAACTTTAAATTTAAATCTAATACCTGGGACCTTAGCGAATAACCTTAGTATATCAGTTTTAACACTTTGACATTAAAATCAAAAGGAAACGTCATAGTTAAACCTAATTTTTGGGAGTTAAACCCTATGATATTAAGTAATAAAATTCGAGCAACTAATAAGATTGCAATCCCAAGAAGATTTATATGAAGACTAAAGTAAAACCTTTGAAGGTATATATTCAAATAAAATTTAATGTCATCCAAATTTATTGAAAATGATAATAATAATAATAATAATAATAATAATAATAATAATAATAATAATAATAATAATAATAATAATAATAATACCAAAGCATTAAAAATATTTAAATGGTAATAATAAAATGTTATGAATACCATATTAATCAATATAAATGACCAATAATATTACACCTTTGAATTGATTTATATGAAATCTAAAGTTTTCATAAAGAGAAATTTAATAAAGCTAAAATTAAAAAAAATATTAACGACTTTAATATTTCAAAGAAATTAAAATATGATTTCACAAACCATATTAAAAATGATTTTATCGCCAAAGGTAATTAAACTTATTTTTTATTTTTCTTTTGTAATTACAGGTAAAAATTAAAGCCGAAGATGAATATTGACAAAGAAGGAAAGGCGATAGCCAAACAAGGAAATAGAATTCAATGAACCTTAGACCTGAGACTGACTAGCTGGTACATGATAACTCAGCATAATAATCTTCACAAAGAAGCCACCAAAACTGTTAGAGATCAATAGATGAAATTTGTTGATCAAGCTTAAGAACCTTAAGATGACACATCATCTATCCAAGCAATGTCATACAACTCATTAGTCCAATTGTAAATCATTGAAGTCCAACTGTAAACCACCAGAATACAACTATAAACCACTAAAATTTAGATTTGTAAGGCTATAAATAGCCATCGAGACCCCATTCCAAATTGTTGGATTCCAGTTTTAGCAATAGGCATTTAAAATTTTCTTTATTGTGTAGTTGATGGATATTTATGCCCCTACCATTGTACTTGAAGAAATATCCTTGCAATCACTTGATGCAAACAAGTCTGAGTGTAATCATTGAATATCTTATTAATATAATGTATTAGAATGCTTGGTGTAATATGCACATGATGATGGTGGTTACATTTAAATTGATTTTAGTACATTATCTCTTTCTCCTTTGAAGATAGCACTATCTTGGTCGTAGACTATGAATAATAATCGAGCTAAGGCTGGTAGATTTCAAAATTGTTCATTCAGTATATCCAATATAAGTCTTCAATAATGCAATGGCTTGTTTTTATTTCCTTTCTCTAACCCTTTACCTAGAAGATCTAGAAAGAGTAAAGGTCATTCAAACACTCTTCCTCCCATTAATACCTCACCCCAACCCATCACACCATATATTGATCCATTTGTCACTCCATTAAATACACCAATGACAACGTTTGTACCCTTTTTAGGTGGCAGTAGTCCATTGAGTATTCATGGACCAGTCCATGGCATACCTAAAAATATAGAATGGTATCTACCCAGATACATACATGATAGAGCCATGATTGATGAAGAGCATATTCAAGCATATAAGGATGCTTTGATTCGTTTATAAATTGAACACGAAGATGTATTTTGTAGGATGTTTTATTTTATCTTGGATGAATTAGTATATGACTAGTATATTAGCTTACCCACTTCTTGGGCTCAGCTTGAGATAGATTTTGTTAGCCAGTTTAGGCTACCTATAGACCCTGCTCGCATATATCACCAATTTGCCTCAATAAGAAGGGAACCTAATGAACCTTTAAGAATATTCAATACCATATTTTGCAAGCTTTATAATAGGTTGAATCCACCCTATACTATTAATGTTGAAGGAGCTATACAAATATATTATAGAGCTTTAGATCATGTTTCATCCATATTCGTAAGGAGAACACCTAATATTACCACTCTACCCAAGGCATATAGTGAGGTATTGATAGTAGAACAACAATTAATACCTTGAGGTGTTGGAAATATGAGCAAGTTTTGTTGTCATTGATGTCAAGAGTCAGTTTCAGTGAGCAGTGCAAAAGGAAGGATGTCAAGAGTCAGTTTTAGTAAGCAATGCAAGAGAAATATTGCTTCTAGGCCTAAGGGAAATAATATTATAATATCTCTTATTATAATATTCAAGGTGGTCAGATAAGGTCTAAAGGAGCAATAGGAAGGCCCAAGAAAAATAATATTATAATATTTTATTATAATATTAAAGGTCTAATGTTAAGACCTAAAGTTATTAAATTAATTATAATAATTTCATTATAAATTAATTTATAATTTAATTTAATTAACCCTAAGGTTAGGGTTATAAGGGCAAAAGGTTTAATTTAAAGTATCGACATCATATGTATTTTCCCCCTCCATCGACGTCCAAAGGGATATGGCACAATGGTATAAATACCATGTGCATTTGGTTGACTAAGCTCCTACCTTCGATCGATTAATATTGCTAGTGCCTACGAATTTTCATGATCTACGTGCAAGAAAAAGGATAATATTTTTATTGTTTCGGTGGCCATCGAAGGGATAAGATAGTGGAGGCTTAAAGCCTCATTACCAACCTGGTGGTTGGGCTAGCGGTAAGTGGTTGTGCATTGAAGCATTGATAGGTGGGAGGTCCCATGATCGAATCCTACGGTAGGCCTGGGAGTGTTTTGTTGGTGGTCCTTTTGGTTTTGGTGCCTAGCATATGATACAAAGTGCACAAGGCGCTTTTGTCTACCAACGTGAGCACCTAGCTCACATGGTAGTTGGGCCATGGCTAGGGCGCTGGTGGTAGAGGGATCGAATCTCATCGAGGGCAATAGAGGTATTTAATTTTTTAATTAAATTTTGCTCCTAAGGTTTTTAATGTGGCATGAATTTTTGAGTTAAAGGGAGGTATAAGGTGTTTTATTAAAGTTTAATTTTTATAATTTAATTTGAGATCTAGGGTTTTGAGTAGTGTTTAAGAGTTTGGAGATAATAAGGTGTAATTAAGAGTTTAATTTAGAGTTGAATTTTTGAGATTTTGTAGAAGGTTTGTGCTATCTAACCTTTGAGATTGGCAAAGAGGTTGATTGTGATTGAGACAGGTTTTGAGGTCAAATCTTCATCAAACAAAAGGTATGGGCATATCTTCCTTGTGAGTGAAATATTTTTGGGGTTGGGTTTTGAATGCTAAGTTGGAGTGAAAAGGTTTGTTTGATAAGCATTGTTGAGTAAGCTTTCATGTGCATGATTGGTGAATGTTTGTGAGAACATTTGAGTGAGAAATTGAGAACTATCTTGAACTAGGGTTTGTGAAAGATCATGAGTATCATTGTTATGTGAGATTGTTTGATAAGCATTGTTGGAAATATTTGAGTAAGCTTTCATGTGCATGACTAGGGTTTGTGAAAAGATCATGAGTATCATTGTTATGTGAATTTGGAATCATCTTGAGTCAAGGTTGAGTTTCATAGTGTGAGTTGTTGGAAGTATAGTGAAACACTTGGTTAGGGTTTGTAAGCAAGTTGTGTTTCATTGAGTGATTGGTTGAGTGAAGTTGATTGAGCATTATTGATTGAAAGTGTTGGAGTGATAGTTCAAGTTCTGTGAAACAAATTGTTCTTTATTCTAAATTGATTTGAAAAGAGTTTGAAAGTGATTGAGTGTTTTGTGAGTGTGAAACATATTGAGTCTCTTACAATTCTCTATATGTTTCTGTGGTTAAACAAAATTGAGTGAAATTTGTTTGTGTGATTGAAGAGGTTTTCTGAAAGAGATTAAGTTGAGTTTTGTGAGTGTGAAACATATTGAGTCTCTAACCATTCTCTATATGTTTTTGAGGTTAAACAAGATTCTGAGTGAAACTTGTTTGTGTGATTGAAGAGGTTTTCTATGAGAGATTGAGTTGATTTTTATATGCAAGTTTGTAATTGATTTGAATAAGCTTTTGTGAAAGCTTGTGAGCTGATTTGAGTAAGTCCTAGAGTGGACTTAAGGACAGAGTTGAGTAAGATTTTGTGAAAGCTTAAGAGCAGATTTGAGGTAAGTCTTTGTGAAGACTTGTAGATAGATTGGACAAGTTCTAGTGAGGACTTGTTGAGCAGATTTGAGGTAAGTCTTGGTGAAGACTTGTGAGTAGATTAGAAGTTCTAGTGAGGACTTGTTGAGCAAATTGAGGTAAGTCTTGGTGAAGATTGGGGAGTTTAGAGAGGACTTGTGGATAGATTTGAGGTAAGTCTTTGAGAAGACTTGAGAGCAGAGTTGATTGATTGATTTGTTCAAACCTTGAGTTAAGGTTTGGGGTAGATCTAGCAGAGTTGATTTGTGATTGGATCAAGCTTTGTGTTAAGGCTTGAGGATATATTTGAGGATAGAGTTTGGTAGATTTGAGGGTAGATTTGTGCTAGATTTGAGATAGATATTGAGCAGATTTGTGCTAGATTGAAGGACTATGTTTAGTGTATATTTGAGATAGATATTGAGCATATTTGTGCTAGATCGAAGGATTGTGTTTAGTGTAGATTTGAGATAGAGTTGAGAGTAAGATTTGGAGGTGATAGAGTAGAGGATAGTAGTCTCTAGTGGATAGAGATCCATTAGCTAGGGAAGTGAGGATAGAGGTCTTAGTGGAGAGAGATCCACAAGCTAGTGTAGTGGAGGTAGTAGTCTTCTAGAGGATCACCATCTAGAGTAGAGGAGAAGGAGTTCTCCTATGGATAGAGATCCATGAACTAGCTTAGGGGATTGGTGTCTCCTATGGATAGATATCCATAAACTTGATTAGGGTATTGGTGTCTCCTTTGGATAGAGGTCCATAAACATTGTAATAGGGAAGGATTCCCAAGATATTTGTTGAGAAAATTTTAGTGAAATATTTTCTCCGTGGAGTAGCCCACATTGGGTGAACCACGTTAAATTGGTGTCTCTATTGTGTGTGGTGATTTGTGCATTGCTTTGATTACTATTATTGATATTGCCATTGATATATTGGATAATATTGTTTGAGAAAAGAAAAGTAAAAAGTGGTCTTATACTGTTCACCCCCCTCTCAGTATAAGCTTGTGTTCTTCAATTGGTATCAGAGTGGGTTCCTTCGAAAGAGTTTAATAACTTGAAGGAAAATCTCACAAGAACACAGATGGATTCTCAGAATGGATCTTCAAGGAATTCAGCACCATTGTTCGATGGGAATAATTATGTACTTTGGAGTATGAGAATGAAGATTCACCTAATGGCACTTGGAAATGAAATATGGGAAGCAGTTGAGAATGGATACATACCACCAACTACTCCACCTACAGATAAATATGGTAAGCTCCTACATCTGAATAATTCAAAGGCAATGAATGGAATTTTAAAGGGTTTGCATGAAATAGAGTTTATAAAGGTTATGCATTGCACATCAACAAAGGAAATTTGGGATAAGTTGAAAGGTATATATGAGGGAGACAAAAAGGTCAAAAGGGTAAAGTTGCAAAATTACAAGAGAACATTTGAAGACCTAAAGATGAAGGATGAGGAAAACATTGTTGCATACCTACTTCATGTGGATGAGGTTGTTAACTCCATGCAAGGACTTGGGCTTAAAGTTGAAGAAATAGATGTTTGTGATAAGATTTTAAGGTCACTCCCAAAAAGGTATAGTGAAAATATTTCAGCTATAGAAGAGTCAAAAGATATTGAACTTTTGACAAGGGATGAATTACATGGAATTCTCACAGCTTTTGAGATGAGAATAAAAGAGGAACCTATTCCCCAGAAAGAAGCAACCTTCAAAGCTACTAAGAAGACAAAGGGTAAGAAGTCAGATTCAAGCAATGAGTTATCCAGTGATGAAGAAGCAAATTATGGCAGAAGGAACAAGGACTCAAGAAAGTATAAAGGTACGAAATCAGTTAGATGTTTTAATTGTGGTAAATATGGTCACTATGCAACTGATTGTCCAGAAGCTAGAAATAGTAGTGAAGATGAGAAACAGGATCATAAGAACAGGGAAACAGGAAAACACAGGTACCAAAAGAAAAGTAGGGATGGACAAGGCAAGCAAGGAAAGAAGTTTTTCCAAAGGCATAAGAAGAGTTTTTATGCAGACAAGGCAGGTAAGAGTTCAAGTGATAGTGATGGAAGCTCCTCAAGTAATGATGAAGAAGAAATTCTATTTCTGGTAGAAGAAAAATAAGTGGTTAGAAAAAGGTCACCAATAATTCTCAAGTGTTTTAGATGTGGTAACTTTGGTCATCTTGAAGATAGTTGTACAAGGAATGGATTCAGTTTTAGTGATGATGAATATGAAGATGCTCTTGAAGGTCCAGAAGAAGAAAGTCTTCTTATGGCAATAGAAGAAGAAGGAAGTGCTTCTAGTGGAAATGAATCAGAAAAGAATAAAGATGATCCTAAAAACAAAAGAATAGAGGAAGAATAAAAACAGAGGAAGGAGAAGTTGATCTTGAGGGTGAGCTTATTTCTGCCCTTGATGCATTAAGGAAGGTAAGAAAGTAGAACTCAAAACTCAAGCTTCAATTTCAAGAATGTGATGAAGAGAAAGGAAAGCTTATAGAGGATCTAACCAACTCAATAGCTAAGACAAGGAGATTCAAAGAGAAGTTAGAAGCAAAGGTTTTAGAATGTGAAAGGTTAGAGCATGAAGTAGCTTCATTAAGGAAGGAAGTAAAAGAGTCTAAAGACAAGCTACACAGGTTTGGGAGAAGCTCAAAGAAATTGGATAAGATTATCAAGGTACAAAGATCTTCATCAAACAAGACAGGACTTGGTTTTGAACAGGAACAAAAAGAACAAGGAGAGGAGTCAATCTCAAGCTCCAAAGAAGAAGAAACTTTAGAAGAGGAGAGTGTAAGAGAAAGTGAGACTTCTGAGGATGAGTTGGACAATAGAAAGTTCAATAAGAGAAGGAACAATGCACAAATGAGGAACATATGGAACATGAAGCAACACAGGGTAAAAGAGACTAAGAGACCAATGGGGTCAAGGCAAGGTAGTTTCAATGGATGATGCTTCTCATGTCATAGGTTTGGGCACAAGGCTACATAGTGCAGGACACATGAAAGATAGGAATATGGAAATTTTAGAAACAGACATCTCTTTCAAGGGTATTGCTACTCTTGTAATCAGTTTGGTCACAAGGCAGTAAATTGTAGGGTTCATGACAGGAATGGATATGGCTTCACCAGGAGAAACCCCAAGATATTTGCACCTTTAAGGAATAACAACATTAAGTGTTATAAGTGCAATAATGTTGGGCATATAGCCAAGTGGTGTAGAGCAAAACTTCCAGAGACAAGCAGGAATAGGAACAGTCAGAGGAATCAGAAGGATCAGTTGAGGAAGAAGGTGGACAAAGGTAAAGATCAGTGTATGTTGGGAGTAGAGATACTCCCACCCCAAAATTAACCACCTCAAGAGAGGAGGTGGGGGAGGGGCTAAGCTAAGAGTCTCATTCTTAGCCCCAAGCCCCAAAGGTGACCCTTTGCCATTGATGTCAAAGGGGGAGAGATTTGAGTTAGGGGGAGAGCATTCAGTCAGGGGAGCAGTTTCTCAGGGGGAGCAGAACAGAAAGAGGTAAAGGAAATGGTAAAAGGTAAATGGGTTGCCATCAATGACAAAGGGGGATATTGTTGGAAATATGAGCAAGTTTTGTTGTCATTGATGTCAAGAGTCAGTTTTAGTGAGCAATGCAAAAGGAAGGATGTCAAGAGTCAGTTTCAGTAAGCAGTGCAAGAGAAATATTGCTTCTAGGTCTAAGGGAAATAATATTATAATATCTCTTATTATAATATTCAAGGTGGTCAGATAAGGTCTAAAGGAGCAATAGGAAGGCCCAAGAAAAATAATATTATAATATTTTATTATAATATTAAAGGTCTAATGTTAAGACCTAAAGTTATTAAATTAATTATAATAATTTATTATAAATTAATTTATAATTTAATTTAATTAACCCTAAGGTTAGGGTTATAAGGGCAAAAGGTTTAATTTTTATTAAAGTGTCGATGTCATATGTATTTTCCCCCTCCATCGATGTCCAAAGGGAGATGGCACAATGGTATAAATACCATGTGCATTTGGTTGCCTAAGCTCCTACCTTCGATCGATTAATATTGCTAGTGCCTACGAATTTTTGCGATCTGCGTGCAAGACAAAGGATAATATTTTTATTTGTTTGATGGCCATCGAAGGGATAAGATAGTGGAGGCTTAAAGCCTCATTACCAACCTGGTGGTTGGGCTAGCGGCAAGTGGTTGTGCATTGAAGCGTTGACAGGCGGGAGGTCCCATGATCGAATCTCGATGGTAGGCTTGGGAGTGTTTTGTGGTGGTCCTTTTGGTTTTGGTGCCTAGCATAGGATACAAAGTGCACAAGGTGCTTTTGTCTACCAATGTGAGTGCCTAGCTCACGTGGTAGTTGGGCTATGGCTAGGGCACTGGTGGTAGTGTAGCGGGGGATCGAATCCCACGAGGGCAATAGAGGTATTTAATTTTTTAATTAAATTTTGCTCCTAAGGTTTTTAATGTGGCATGAATTTTTGAGTTAAAGGGAGGTATAAGGTGTTTTATTAAAGTTTTATTTTTGCCAATTTAATTTGAGATCTAGGGTTTTGAGTAGTGTTTAAGAGTGTGGAGATTATAAGGTGTAATTTGTTTAATTTTTTATGGAAATATTTTGAGGGAATATTTGAATGAAATTTTTTGAGAAGTAGATTGTTGCTATCTAACCTTTGAGATTGGCAAAGAGTTTGATTGTGATTGAGATAGGTTTTGAGGTCAATTCTTCATAAACAAAAGGTATGGGCATATCTTCCTTGTGAGTGAAATATTGTTGGGTTGGATGTTGTGAATGCTAAGTTGGAGTGAAAAGGTTTGTTTGATAAGCATTGTTGAGTAAGCTTTCATATGCATGATTGGTGAATGTTTGTGAGAACATTTGAGTGAATGAGAACTATCTTGAACTAGGGTTTGTGAAAGATCATGAGTATCATTGTTATGTGAGATTGTTTGATAAGCATTGTTGGAAATATTTGAGTAAGCTTTCATGTGCATTGATTAGGGTTTGTGAAAGATCATGAGTATCATTGTTATGTGAATTTGGAATCATCTTGAGTCAAGGTTGAGATTCATAGTGTGAGTTGTTGGAAGTATAGTGAAACACTTGTTTAGGGTTTGTAAGCAAGTTGTGTTTCATTGAGTGATTGGTTGAGTGGAGTTGATTGAGCATAATTGATTGAAAGTGTTGGAGTGATAGTTCAAGTTCTATGAAACAAATTGTTCTTTATTCTAAATTGATTTGAAAAGAGTTTGAAAGTGATTGAGTGATTTGTGAGTGTGAAACATATTGAGTCTCTAACCATTCTCTATATGTTTCTGTGGTTTAACAAGATTTTGAGTGAAACTTGTTTGAGTGATTGAAGAGGTTTTTTGAAAGAGATTAAGTTGAGTTTTGTGAGTGTGAAATATATTGAGTCTCTAACCATTCTCTATATGTTTCTGAGGTTAAACAAGATTCTGAGTGAAACTTGTTTGTGTGATTGAAGAGGTTTTCTATGAGAGATTGAGTTGAGTTTTGTATGCAAGTTTTGTAATTGATTTGAATAAGCTTTTGTGAAAGCTTGTGAGCATATTTGAGTAAGTCCTAGAGTGGGACTTAAGGACAGTTGAGTAAGCTTTTGTGAAAGCTTAAGGAAATATTTGAGGTAAGTCTTGGTGAAGATTGGAGTAGATTGGACAAGTTCTAGTGAGGACTTGTTGAGAGATTTGAGGTAAGTCTTGGTGAAGACTTGTGAGAAGATTGGACAAGTTCTAGTGAGGACTTGAGAGAAGATTTGAGGTAAGTCTTGGTGAAGACTTGAGAGTATTGAGAAGTTCTTGAGAGGACTTGTGGATAGATTTGAGGTAAGTCTTTGAGAAGACTTGAGAGCAAAGTTGATTGATTGATTTGTTCAAACCTTGAGTTAAGGTTTGGGGTAGATCTAGTAGAGTTGATTTGTGATTGGATCAAGCTTTGTGTTAAGGCTTGAGGATATATTTGAGGGTAGATTTGAGATAGATATTGAGAATATTTGTGCTAGATCGAAGGACTATGTTTAGTGCAGATTTGAGATAGATATTGAGTAGATTTGTGCTAGATCGAAGGACTATGTTTAGTGTAGATTTGAGATAGAGATTGAGTAGATCTAAGAGTAAGCTTTGGAGGTGATAGAGCAGAGGATAGTAGTCTCTAGTGGATAGAGATCCATTAGCTAGGGAAGTGAGGACAAAGGTCTTCTAAGTGAGGACATAGGTCTTCAGTGGAGAGAGATCCACAAGCTAGTGTAGTGGAGGTAGTAGTCTTCTAGAGGATCACCAACCATAGTAGAGGAGAAGGAGTTCTCCTATGGATAGAGATCCACGAACCAGCTGAGGGGATTGGTGTCTCCTATGGATAGGGATCCACGAACTTGATTAGGGGATTGGTGTCTCCTTTGGATAGAGGTCCATAAACATTGTAATAGGGAAGGATTCCCAAGATATTTGTTGAGAAAATTTTAGTGAAATATTTTCTCCGTGGAGTAGCCCACATTGGGTGAACCACGTTAAATTGGTGTCTCTATTGTGTGTGGTGATTTGTGCATTGCTTTGATTACTGCTGTTGATATTGCCATTGATATATTGGATAATATTGTTTGAGAAAAGAAAAGTAAAAAGTGGTCTTATACTGTTCACCCCCCTCTCAGTATAAGCTTGTGTTCTTAACAAGGTTTTGGAATGGGTTAATTGCCTTTCTTAGGACAAACAGGTGCATTTAATCAAATTACAATGATTAATCAAGCCCTTTCACAACAACTACCAATGTTGAATGCTTCACCATACCCTAATTATAATCACACATTTAATGCCATTACTGCCCCTACCCACCCTATTACTCCAACATACTTAGATAATTTATTTATTGCTCATTGGAATAGTTATACCAATACTCAAATTGCACCAATTTTTTTGAATATTAATCCAACCCATGCCATACCAACTTTTTTGAATCCTATTTAATCTATCAATAATGCAACAAACCAGACAATTGTAGATCAAACTAATAATTCTAATTCTCATATAGATAACCTACAAAGATTAGTCTAAAAGCTTAGTAGATATATGATCCAGTTACAGAAACAAGTTCCTTAAAAGTGACCTCCTGATAACCCTACTCAGAATATAGATTTCGATTTCCAAAGAGTGAATCAATGGAATACTCACTCAAACAATGGAGGAGTTACAAATCTTACTAGAAATCAATCATATGACAACATAAGAGCTTCCATAAATTTGGTTGACCTTGCTAAAATTGACTGCCCAAATTTTAAAGCTACTTTAAATACTAACTAGAAAGAGATGAAGATTTCAGGGTCAGTACCCTCTAATGAGGATTGTAAGAATCAAGTTAATCAAAATGTAGGGACAACCTTGATTTTAGAAACATAGGAACCATCAAAAGTGGATAAAGAAGAATTTGAAGAGGAATCTAAAGATGAATATGAATATGAATATAAAAATAACATAGAAGAAGAGGTGGAATCTCACCAATTGTTTCAGAAGAAATATGATTATATTCTCTAGAATAAAAAAAAAGAATCATTGATTTCTTTTAGACCTCCTAGAGAAACTTCCATCCCACTTGATGTGTGAGACACTGAAATCTCTATCTCACTTAAAGATCATATAATATTATATAGTCAAAAATAGAGAAGAATCTAGAATCAAATAATCTTGGATATGATTTTATCGAATACCTTAATCTTTGTTGTGAATTTTCTTTTGTTTTATGGTATGAATTCTTATCTATATTTTGCCAATTTACACATGTTCCTCCAAATGTGGTATGTCCATACAATTGCAATTGACTCTTGGTTCCTCTAAAGAGAAATATGCTTATTCAGTTTAGGAAGAACTACTTATTTTGAAATTAGGTGAAGCTAAGGATTAGTGAATCAAATTATTTGGTCTTATTATTTGATTATGGGGCTAAAAAAAATCAAGCTAGAAATAATGTAATATGATGTTGAAGCTTCACATTTGCTAACAACCTTTAAATAATTCTTAGGTCATAAGGATGGAGTCATATTTGTTTGATGATTAGGTGAAAATATACACACTCTACTTTTAGCCTTATAGATCTCTAACCCAAAAGCACACTCAATATTTACAATTAATTAAAATACTTCTTAATCAAGAAGGAAAATACTAATAATGCAATAAACTAAAGTGTTTGGGTGACTTGGATAACCTCTATTAGGGCTATAGATACATTTTTGGAAGTAGAGAAATGTCTAAAAGGGATTAAGGTCATCTCCACTGAAACTATAAACACTTGACTAGTAATGGAGTGATGCAAAAGCAAATAATTTTTTTGAGTGACATATTTAGTAGTCTAACTTCAAACTAAATGACAAAATCCTAACAGATGTGAGAATGGAAATGAATGCACTAGCATACACTTTAAGCTAAAGAAAAATGGAGCATTAATTTCAAAGTTTATTTAACTCCATTCTAAGTGATTTGTATTTCATTAGTTAAAATTTTACTTATTTCAAGTTAGGTTCTTTATCCAAAATGCTCAGAAGCATTTTCTAGCAAAGTCGCCATTTGTTGCAATGTGTGGCTCGTAATTATTTGGTCGAAACAAGATCAATGACTGGCAATTGTTCAACCAAAAGGAAATGGAAGGCTTCAATTTATCCTGGCGAAGTGTATGAAACACGATGAGTGGTTGAGGTTTAATCAGCTAAAGCGAAGTGCATGAAGCAAGATGAGTGGTTGAGGTTTAATCAACCAAAGTAAGATGAGTGGCCCAAGCTATTTCCAAGACATTTAATACTAAAAATGCAAAAATATTATTGGTGGGCGAATAAAGACAATGAATTTGTACCATGAGAAAATTTTCAAATTGGCACCTAAGGTATGAATTTAAATTAATTTGAAGACCCAATATTAAGCAAAATTAGGTCTTGAAAGACATCAAAACCACTAGGGTTTGTTCGGCTAAAGCAATATGGAGGGCTCATATTCATTAGGTAATGAATTACCAATATTTGTTCGACTGAAGCGAGATGGACGACCAACATTTTTTTTGCAACAAAAAATTGAACAAACCGTTGAAAGATATTTAATGCTAAATGTTTTACCCCGAAATACATTTAATTTTAAAATTTTTGAAAGCATTTAATGCTATTTTTTTAAAACATTTAATGCTAAAAATATCGAAGATATTTGATGCCAAAGTTTTTAAAAATATTTAATGTTAAAAATGCCGAAGACATTTAATTTTTTTGGATGAAAAAGCCATTATATTAATAAAATAATGTTTAATCATACAAAAAAGGGTGGGTAGGATTAGCACACCCCGTAAACCAATACATTAACCATTGTGGTTAAGAGTATACAAGAGTGTCAGAAACAGCCCACAAATTGCTAATAACAACTGCCAAAACAGTATTAAATATGCATTCAGAAAGAAAGAAGTCGATAAATTACTGCCACCTGGAAGGGGAAGGAAGATGCACATGACTCATAATGCAAAGTGCATTCCCCCAATGATCCATGAGGGTACGAAAGTACTACAGCTCCACCTGTACTTTTTTAACCTGTACTTGAATCTGTAACCAGCAATCAAAGAATATATCATATTTATCAACAACAGAGAAGACATGTCCGACATCTTGTTGAGAAAAAATAGCTCTATTCTAGGACTTCCATAGATAAAACAAGGTACCAATTCTAAAAATATTCCAAACAAAATCCAAGTTGAAGGAAAAATCAATAGGGTCACCCAAAATAGCATGCACCCAAGTAAATTCCTCCTGCGTAAAAGGTCTAAAAAATTCAAGAAGCCACTCCCAAGCTGACTGAGCCCGATCACAAGACCAAAAAACATGCAGTAAATCTTTCGCTTGTCCACAAAATGGGCAAATGATATTATGAACACCCAGATGCTTGAGCCTACTACCAACAGGTAACCCTTGATGTAAGAGACTCCAAGCAAAAAAACTCTGTTTAGGTTCAATATAAGTAGCCCAAGCAATCCGAAACCTCTTATTCCATTGAGAGGGAAGAGAGACTAAATTCCATCTCAGAGTGAGCTTATCAACCATTGGAACTTGTGGGTGAGCCATTTGTAACCAAGATGAGCTTTATATTGCAAAACAAGAATCTCCCAAGGCCAACACCAATCTGACCACCAGGGTTTTTGAAAATGCTTATGTAGTTTGCTCCAAATAGAAAATGGAATACTATCAATAACCACCTCATAAGTGTCTCTATCGCTGGGATTTAAATTGTTAATTTGACAACAAATTTCCCAGGGTATCCAACACCTAGCATGTCGGGAGAAGAAATAAAAAATGGAAGCAATACCATGCTTATAGAACCTCTGCGCTCTGACCCACTGCACCAGAGCTAAGGGAGAACCTTGCCAAGTGATAACAGAGGAGACCACCAAATATTCATGGAAGACAAAGAGGCATCTGCTTTGCAAAAACTCCCTTTCCAACTAAGCCAAGGTTTGAAGGCCTCCCAAGCTTTCCAAATACTCTGAATGACAAAAGAACCTTTAACTTTAATAGGGATAGGGGCAATAATAATGGATTGCAATCCCACCCCTTTCCAAATTTTCTTCCCCTGAAGCAAACCAGAAGAAATGCAATGCCTGACCAGCACTTTCCAAGATTCATCCCCAATTAAATATCGGGTGATCCATTTAGCACAAAGGGCAAGACCTTGTCGATGACAATAAAAAAAATCCATGCCTCCATAATCCTTGTGCAAACAACAAATTTCCCAGGCTACTCGATGAAAACCTTGCTTGACAGAGTCTTTGGCCCACAAGAAGTCTCTCAGAAGCTTATCCAATTTTTTATAACAAGATTTGGATGGAACCCAACAAGATGAATAATAGACATGGGTAGTGGCTAAAACCTTAGAACAAATCTAAAAATTTCCTGCCAGAGAAAGTTTCTTACTAGTTCAGTAAAAAATCTTCTTTTCCACTTTATCAATAACATACTGCCACAATTGAGGAGAGGAACCATGAAATGCAAAAGGAATTCCAAGAAATTTAAACACCTCACCTGGATGAATCCAAGTCCATTGGAATTGATGTAACCAGTGTGGCAGTTGAGATTGAGATTGTCAAAAATAGGATGTTTTTTTCCATTGTATAGAAGAACCAGAGGCTAAATAGAACACGTCTAAGCAACTAATAGTTGAGGAAAGGGATTTCTCATATTCTTGAAGTGTTAAGAAGGAATCATCTACAAAATGACCATTGACCAACTGACGGTCAGAATTAGGGAGAGCAATACCCTTGATTAATCCTTGATCCATATTATGGGCCAAAAAATAGCCAAAAGCCTCTCGTAGCAAGAATGAAAAGAGATGGAGCAAGAGGGCACCCCTGTCTCACGTGAGTGACCAAGAGAAATTGACTGAGATTGACTATTATTCAAGGTAAGAACAATTGAAGAATCTTGAAATAACATAAGAATGGTGCTCACAAATATTGGCCCAAAACCTAGAGCCTAAAGCATGGCAGTTATGAAGTACCACTCCATCTTATCATAGGCTTTCTCAAAGTCTATCTTAATGAATAAAGCATCTTGTTTAGAATTTCTTGCCCACTCCATACCTTCCCAAATAGCAAGAACATTATCAAGAATGAATCTTCCCTTAACAAAGCCAGTTTGTTTAGTTCTGACAATCAAAGGAAGAATAGATTTAAGCTTAAGCACAAGGGCTTTAGCAATAATATTGTAGCTCACATTAAGCAGGGTGATCGGCCTCTAATTGGTGATGATCTCAGGATCTCTAGACTTAGGAATAAATTTAACATTGCATTTGTTAATAATGGAACCCAGTGAACCACATTGCAGGGCTTCAAGATAAACTTTGTGGAGATCAAAACCAAGCATATCCCAAAATTCTTTATAGAATTCACATGGGAAGCCATCAAGACTAGGTGCCTTATCATTGGCCATAAGTGACAAGGCAGTTTTTAGATCTTCTAGAGAAAGAGGAGTGTCACAAAATAACATTTGCTCAGGAGAAATCTTTTTGGGGACAACAACGGTACAATCAGCAAGAGCTTGCCTTCTAGCATTATCAAGGGGTTGAGAAGCAAAAACACCTTGATAATGTGAAACAAATACTTTGACAATTTCTAAAAGATCTGTAAATATCTGCCCATAAAATTGAATGGCTTGAAACTGAGAATTTTGAGCAGGAGGTCTGAGGCGCTGAAAAAATTCTTTGGTCACTCTGTCCCCCAAATTGAGCCAATGCATTCGAGCACGTAATTGACCCCCTTGGATTCATACAAATCAACATTTTTTAGCTCATGTCGAATGGAAGAAACTTGGGATTGAGCAATAGAGTTGAAAGGAGAGGCTTCAAGCCTGAGACAGGCTTTGGATAGTTCACTTTGCAAGGCAGACTTAGCCTATTTTCATTGTTTTGCAACTTCAACACCTAGAGTTCGCAACACCTTAGTGGTTCATTGAATGGTAGCATTCCACCATTCAATCCTTCCAAAAATACCATTAGGTCTAGGAATCAAATTCCAAATGTGGCATATATGAGCTTTCATGCTAAAGCTATGCAAAAAATAAACATTTAGGTAAAACTGTGAAGAATGCACTCTAGGTTGAAATTTTAACATTACCATCGAGAATAAAATAGGTGAATGATCAGACAGTGTAGTACCAGGTAAAGTCAACATATACGGTGAAGAAGGTTAAAGATGAGAGAACTGAAAGTTGTCACACTCAAAAATCATGGCTATGTCCAATCTTACCAAAACCCTAGAAGAAGCAGCCTGAAAATTGGACCAGGTGTACCAAAGAGCCTATGAGAAGTCAGAAGGTGAGAAGCAGGAATTAGGGTCATAAAGGTGAAGCTTGTTTTTCATAAAAAACCAAGCTTCTCTTTCACCTAAACACCACCGCATTGGGACATGACTGACCTTATCAGAATATTTCTCCACCATATTAAAATCTCCATAGAGCACCCAAGTGGTAAATGGCAAATTCATGGCAAGCCATCTCCACAACTTGCATCTGTCAGAAGCGACATTTGAGGCATACACATTAACCACCCCAAGTGGTTTTCCATAGATCTCGAGCAAAATCCAAACAACTTGATTGGATGGGTCAACACCCCAAGTCACAACATTCTTTTGTAATCAAGGCCCAAGGATAGTGATGGCTCCTCCTTTTCCTAGGGAATGCTTTGTGGCAAAAGAGGTACTTCATGGCCACAAAAAATCACATGTACACTGTAGATTGAAATCAGAAATCTTAACTTCTTGTAGACATAAAATATTGAGGCTTCCATGCATTCGAGAAACATTTGACATCTCATTTCGGACCAAATATTTTCTGATCAGGTTCGTCAGTCCTCGAAAATTCCATGATAAAAAAATCATTGGGATTTGTCAGGATGCATGATCTCCATGACATCCTCTGCATCACCCAAACCTGTAAGTGAGCCAAAATAGTTGGAGCTCACATGGAAAGCATCACTGTTTAGTTGTCGATGTTTATCATTCCGAATAGGGCTACGAGAGCGACAGACCTTCAAGGCCCGACCCTCCTCCACTAAAGAATTATTTGGAGCTACCACCATTGAGGCCAAAGAAGGGCCCGACCAAAGAAGTTGAGACACTAGTGGAACTGGGGGTTGCATGTCAACAACTGGAGGGGCTGTATCAACAGGATTTTGAAAAATTTTAGCAGAAGCTTACATGTCTTGAGAAGGATAAGGGGTAGGTTGTGTAGCAAAAATCAAAGTTTCTTGTTTATTAGTACCATGAGAATTCTTGCTAGAGACAATAGTCCATTCTTTAGTGTTTCCCCACGAGCCATTAGCAGGAGCCGTAAGAGTGGGCGAGGGATTTACCTTATATTTCCATTCCATCAAAGGGCACTCCAAAATTTTGTGAGCTACAGATTGACACCGATAACAGGTATTGGGTAAATTGATATAGGCAACTCTTTGCCTTATGGATTGGTCCCCGATTTTAATATCAATAAACTCCTACAAATCCTTATTAAGGTCAAATTTGATACAAACCCTTCTAGTGGGTCGAGCGAAGAAAACTTTTTTGGCTCAAGGTAAAAAAACTTACCTAAGGGAGCAACTAAATTCTACAAAAAACCCCAAAGAGGAATAGGAAGACCGGGGAATTCAACCCACACCGGGACTTCCAGTGCAGCTTGATCACTGACTTGGAAATTTCAAGAGTAGGGTTGCAAAATCAATAGAGAATTATGGACAGTCCATGGACCCCTAGACAAAACCTTCTATGCTTGAGCTAGATCTGAAAAGTGAAAAAGGAAATACCCTTTTGTAAGGTTTTGTACATTCTCCACTTTGACTCCATATGGGCCCCAAACTTGTTGGACCCATGAACAAATAAGGGTATCATATGGGATACGACCCAAAAAATAACCCACCAGGGTATGACTCTCAAACCATTCACAAGTCGTATGGAATTCATGCAAAGGAATAACAGCTTCAGGGACAGGGCCTTTACCTCATGATACATTGTCAGAATGAACTTGCATGGACGCTTCCCTGGTACCATTGAGCTCTCTAGCAGACTCAGAATAAATGGAACCGACTGCATGAGCGGTAGCCATTAAAAAGGGTGAATTAACACCACCTCCAAGACATTTAATTTTTATTGTAACCTCTTTTATTTTTAATTAAAATAATTTTTGGTTCCAATAAAAATGCCTAAGACATTTAATTTTTTTTTAAGACATTTAATGCCAAAGGCTTTTACGAAACACATTTAATGCTATTTTTTTTGTAATTTAATGCTAAATGTTTTCATCTAAGAAACATTTATTGTCTAAGAATTGATTCGCCCAATCAACAGAAGACAAATAAAAGGCTCGGATTACTTATCCGAAATCAAATGGATGGCCTTGCATCATTCAATCGAAAGCAAATGGATGATCTAGAATCATTCCCTGAAAGGCATCAGACACTCCACATTTTGTCGACCAAAAGGTAATGGAGGGATGAGATTAAATCATCAAATTTGAACTTTGAAAGAATTTAATGCTAATTTTTTTTAAACATTTAATGCTAAAAATACCAAAGATATTTGATGCCAAAGTTTTTTGAAACATTTAATGTTAAAACTATCGAAGACATTTAATTTTTATTGTAACCTCTTTTATTTATTATAACCCCTTTTATTTTTATTGAATATAATTGTTGGTTTGGATAAAAATGCCCAAAACATTTAAAATTTTATTGTAACCCCTTTTATTTTTATTGAATATAATTGTTGGTTTGGATAAAAATGACAAAGACATTTAATTTTTTTTTAATATATTTTATGCTAAAATATTTTGGCTAAACATATTTAACGCTAATTTTTTGTACTTTAATGCTAAAGGTTTTAACCCAAGAAACATTTAATGTCTAAGAATTTATTTACACAATCAACCGAAGATAAATAAAAGGCTCATATTACTTATCTGAAAGCAAATGGATGGCCCAAAATAATTTCTCGAAAGGCATCAGACGGTCCATTTCGTCGACCAAAAGGTAATGGAGGGATGAGATTAAATCATCAAAGTCGCCCAAAAATATTGAAGGATTAGATTTAATTCACCACGAAAGTATTTTAATGGCTTAGATCACTCGACCTAAAGGTAATTGAGCAGCCCATAATCATCAACCAAACTCATCGAACATCTCATATTTAAATCATGGACAAGCATTGGGTGATCCATAATATTAATTAAAGCCAATTAACCTTTGTATTGGGTATTTTAATGATTCAAGCACTAAAATTAAAATTGGAACTTCAATGTTTAAAACATAATACTTTGGAATTTAATGAATAATGGAAGCCTTAGCATACCGTGGCATTAAAATAAAAATAAATTTTAAAGTTAAATCTAATCCGTGGGACCTTAGCGAATGACCTTAGTATATCAGTTTTAATACTTTGGCATTAAAATCAAAACGAAACATCATAGTTAAACCTAATTTTTGGATTTAAACCTTATGATATTAATTAATAAAATTTGAGTAACTAATAATATTGCAATCCCCAGAAGATTTATATGAAAACCTAAAGTAAATGTCATCCACATTTATTGAAAAAAGATAATAATAATAATAATAATAATAACTATAATACCAAAGCATTAAAAATATTAAAATGGTAATAATAAAATGTTTTTTTTAGTAAATACTTATTATACAAAAGACGTATATTCAAATAAAAATTTAATGTCATCCACATTTATTGAAAAAAGATAATAATAATAATAATGATAATACCAAAGCATTACAAATATTTTTTTTTTTGAAAAAATGAAAACTTGTATTAAAACAAAAACCAGATACAAGCGGGAGAGAACACATCCCGAGCCAAAGCCACGAGCAACACAGCAAGGAAAGCGCACAAAGGCAACACTAGCAGCCACAAGGCACGGAGAACGGACGATGCGAAAATGCGACAAGTCGCGAAAACGCGACATGTCGCGAAATCGCGACAGGCAAACCCGTCACGGCCACTTCGGCACCAACAGTCGCGATAACGCGACATGTCGCAAAATCGCGACATGTCACGAAATCGCGACAGGAAGGGCCCTCGTCAGCCAACCACAGAAGGCGTCGCGACAGCGCGACAGAAACACTAAACAACATTCAAGCCGCATAAGGGTCACGATATCGCGACAGAAAAACACCAGTCTCAAAAGAGCCAAACATGCCGCGATATCGCGCAAGAAAAATGCCAGAGGCCAGGAAGGCACAACCTGTCGCGATATCGCGACAAGACGCGGAATCGCGACACGCGAAAGCGCGACATGTCACGATATCGCGACATGTCGCGGAATCACGACCCATGATAACGCGACATGTCGCGATATCGCGACAGAAACCAACCAGAGGCAGCGGAGGCTCAACCTGTCGCGATATCGCGACAACAACCAGCCAACGGCCGCGACAGCACAACATGTCGCGATATCGCGACAAAAAGGACCCTTAGCAGAAAAAACTTTGCACATTATTTTAGAAATTGTTCAAGGCCTTGTCTGATCTCGGCATCCTCCACGGACAAATTGTTGTGCAGATGAATCCCAACCTCTCTCTCAGCACCCATCTTAGCAAGGAAATCAGTTGCTTTATTGAGAGATCTACTAGCATAAACAGGAATCACATCCTCAATTTCCTTCCAAAGCTCTAAAATTTGGGAAACCAAAATCCGGAGCCTCCAAGCTTTTAAGGCAAAGTTCCTCAAGCAATCAAGAGCACCAACCAGGATTTGGGAATCAGACTCAATGATTATCTTTCTGTGACCATGTTTGACGGCCCAGATGGAGGCAGATTTAATAGCAAAGGCCTCAGCTTCATTGTTTGTGGCATATCCCAGACCTTGCAATTCCCAATAGAGTACAGTCCCAGCATGATCACGGCAGATAACCCCACTACCAACATTACCCGGATTACCTTTTGCAGCTCCATCAGTATTGATTTTGACCCAGCCTTCTGGGGAGGTTTCCAACAACTTCTTACCTGTCTCTCAAGATCAGCACCTCTCCCAATCAAAGGCTTAGAAGCCGGCTGATTTTCCTTCTCAGCATAGATGGCAACGGTTTCCACAACTTTGCTCCAGATGACCTGCCAAATCCCATCCATCGAAGAGAAGGTTTCACGAAAAATACGAGCATTTCTTTCCAACCAAACCTGCCACCAAATAAAAAGGAAACCGAGCTCCCAGCCAGTACGAAGAGCTTTAGATATAAATCTACCTCTCTTCCAGCTTTCCCACAAATTGGTCCGGGACAAGTCTCCAAGCGCCTGAATTTTAAAGTGGGAGAACCAACGGTGCCAAATATGCTGTGTGAAAGGACAATCAAACAGAAGATGATCCACAGTTTCCTCATTCCTATAACACAAAACACACTGGGAAGGGCCAATGATGCCTCTAATTCTGAGATTGTCAAAGGTCAAGATACCATAATGCATCAGCTGCCAAGCAAAGAAGTTCACTTTCGGCCAGCCCTTGGGATGCCATATCTTCCTCCATTCATGAACAGGAAAAGAGTGTGGGGGGGGCTCAGGAAGGATCGAAGCATAGCCCTCCTTCACAGAATAAACCCCAAGGTTCCCAAAGCCCCAGGAAAGCTCATCCTCCTCATCTCTCCCAGTAAGAAACCTTTCTGCCAAAAGTTTTTCCAGAGTTGGAGCCTGCTCTGGAGGAATTGGAATAGGCCATTCACCCAGCCGCTTAAACTTTTGAACCTTATACTCCCCCAATTGGCTGATATTGAAGTAGCTCTCAATATTAATCCAACCCTTATCTTCAAGAGCTATTTTTAACGGATGCAAATCAGGAAACACAGCAAGGATAGGAGGATGCTGATCCCAAGAGTCAGTCCAAAACCAGGCCTTCTCCCCTCTCCCAACTTTCCAGAACAATTGATCTTTGATAATGCGAGATCCAAGCTTGAGCGCCTGCCACACAAGAGAACCATTACCTTCCAAAGGATAGCGGCCCAAGTCGTTGGGATGAACAAGACCCAAGTATTTCTTGGAAAGGATTCTCATCGCAAAGGGACGAAGGTCGGGAAATCCACCTCCAATACGGTTTTCCGGCCCGGGGCCCGATTGTTAAACTTGGAGCTTCTCAAGCCCAGCCCACCTTTTTCCTTGGGGTGCGGGTGACCTTATCCCACCCAACCAAGGCCCATTTCCTCTCTCCATTGGCACCTTCCCGGAGAAAACTTCTAGCCGCTTTGTCCAACTCTTTCCAGATTGAAGGAGGGGCGGCCAGAATAGAGAATTTGTAAATAGGCATGGCTTGAATAACAGACTTCAGGAAAGTTAGTCGGCCCCCATAGCTTAACCATCTATGAGACCAGTGATTCATTCTCTCTTTGATGCCATCCAGCAGGTCCTTCCAGAAATCAGCTTTCAATTTTTTGCAATGCAGAGGCACCCCCAAATAAACAACAGGAAGGGAGGTCCTAGTGAAACCCAGGATCTCCATAACTCTCTCTTGAGACCTTTGATCAAGGTTGAAGAAGACCACTTTTGATTTTGATTCATTGATGACTTGATTAGAAGCCCGGAGGTAGACGTTAAGAGTATCCTTGATCCTTCTTGCTTCCCTGAGGCTGGCAACTCCCACCAAGCCCGTATCATCCACAAACTGTAAATGAGTCAAAACTTCAGCCCCGATTTTAATTCCTGTAATCTGTCCTTGACGTCTTCTTCTCGGGAGGAGTCTGCCTAAACCTTCAGCCAAGATAAGAAAGAGATAGGGGGAGCGGGGGATCTCCTTGTCGGAGACCCCGAGAGGCTCCAAAAGGCGGCGAGGGAAGCCCCTTAATTAAAACAGAGTAGGAAGGCGTAGAGATACAGCTCATGACCCAGGCAATCCAGTCCTGCGAAAAACCAAAGGCTGCCAACATCTTGACCAAGAAACCCCACTCTACTCTGTCATAAGCCTTAGACATATCCAGTTTGATGAACATTCCCTTGTTACCTGAATTATGCATAGAGTGGATAGCCTCCTGAGCCAAGATCACTCCATCCAAGATCTGTCTTCCTTCAACAAAACCCCCTTGCTCAGGAGAAATAATATTCTGAAGAAGGGGTTTTAGTCTTTCAGCCATAAGTTTAGTGATAATTTTGTAGATCACATTACATAAAGCAATAGGTCTGAAATCGGAAATGTGAGCCCCCCCTCTCCTTTAGGAATTAAAGTGATAAAGGTGTGATTTAGAGCCTTGAGCATTCTTTTGTTAATTCGGGATTCCTCAATGACAGCCAACACATCCTCCTCTAAGATATCCCAGAAGGCCTGAAAGAACTCAATAGGGAAACCGTCCGGACCAGGCGATTTTCCTGTGCACATCCCAAAGACCACCTTCTTGAGTTCATCACGATCAATGGGCTTAAGAAGGGCCTGATTCTCTTCATGAGAAATAATAGAGGGAATTCCCTCAATGACTTCATTTTGGGCTTCCACATCATGCTGCATACTTTCCTTGAAGAGGTTTGAGAAGTACTCCATAGATAGGGAATGCATATCAGGAAGAGTGTCAAAAGAGTTTCCAATCTCATCTTGAAGGAACTCCATGTTATTCAATTGCCTTCTAGCACAGGCAGAGCGATGGAAAAATTTAGTATTTCTGTCCCCTTCTAATAGCCAAGTATTTCTTGCTCTCTGTCTCCAGTAGATCTCTTCTTGATTATCAATGTCCTCAATCGCTTTGCGTAAAGCGTCATCCTCAAATTTAAGATGCTCAAAAATAATTCCTTCTCTGAATTGTTTTTGCACCTCATTCCATCTTTCCAGCAAGGGAGCCCGTTGGAGCTGGAAATCAGATTTGTTAGTTTGCTTCCACTGTTTTAGTTTGCTCTTAACAAAGAGAAGTTGTTTATGAAATTTGAACATAGCTGTTCCAAAAGGGAGACGACCTTCTTCCCACCACTATGAAATTTTCCTTCGTAGGTCCTCCTTTTGCAACCAAAAATTTTCAAATTTAAAAGGTTTGTAATACTTTCCTGACATAGTCCCTCCCTCCAGCAAAATGGGAGAGTGATCGGAGACTGGGCCCTCCAAAATCTGGAATTTGATATTCCATCTAACAAAAGCTTCCTCCGAGACCAAAAACCTGTCAAGCTTAACCCTCTTGCTGTATGGCTCTCTTCTCTTATTAGTCCAGGTAAAGTTTGTACCAGGGCCTTTGATATCAACAAGGTTAAAGGCCTGGACTTGGGCAATAAACAACCGGTCCCCCGTATCCCGAGCAGGGGATGCCACCTTCCTGATCTCTAGCGGATAATTTAGCATTGAAGTCCCCAGCAATAATCCAATCCAAATCTTCCCGGGAGGACCTCATGTTTTGAACAGCTCTCCATTGAAACCGCTGACCATCGGTGTTCTGGGCCCCATAGAAATTTGTAATTAAGACTTGTTCAGCTGTAACTATATTCTTAAAAAGAGATGTTAGGACCCCTCTCCAGGCTATATGTTCTATTGATGTCCACGCAAAAGGATTCCAAAGAGTAGCAATCCCTCCCGAGGCACCAAGAGCAGCCACTGCCATATGGCCAACACCCCTCCAGATTCGGCTGATAGTTTTACTCATAAGGTCTAATGACATTTTTGTCTCCTGAATGAGCAGAAAGTCTGTTTTACTTCTTTCTAAAAGTCTTTGAACAAGCATATTGATGGGTTCTACTGTTTAAACCCCTCACATTCCAAGATTGAATAATCATTGGAAACCTTGGGAGCAATACGAATCAATAGTTCTCGCCAATCCTCCATTGATTAGCTTATCCCCTTGCACTGCAATTAGATCCTTATTAGATTTCCTGCCCACCCCTTGGGAATTACTATTTTTCGACCTCTTCTCCACCTGGGAAATTCCAAGAGCTGGTCTTTCTCTGAGCTTTTCTGCAATTCCCATGGAAACATCTTTAATAACGGGCTGAGCTGGGGAGTGGATTACCAGAGTCCCGGGGTTTTCTTGATGCAAAGTCTCAGAGGAGTCAATCACCTGTTCAAGAACAGGGGTTGATGAAGGAGGAGCATGAGTAAGGATGATATTATCCTCAAGGATCCCATCTGCTCCTTCCATAGGTTGGTCTTCTTGATCCACAAGGGATTTGAAGATTTCATACCGATTGGTTGGCTTGGGAAGAGCTTGCTCCTTACCATTTCTCTTTTTGTTTCTTCTTCTCTTCTGCTGTTCAAAGCCATCATTCTGGCCCTCAGAACCCGGGGGAATGACAGGTGGTTCCTTGGCCGAAGTAGACTTACCTCCTCGGGAGCGATTTGACATTCCCTGTGGAGCATCCGCTTTGGTGCTCAAGATATTTGGACAGAACCTTGCCAAATGGCCATGCAAATGACAGACTCTACAACGGAAAGGTAGGGCTTCATAGTCTAACTGCTGTATCCAAGAATGTCCTGCTAACTCCAGTTCCATCTCAGCTGGTAGCGGTTGACTAATATCCAATTCTACACAAATTCTTGCATAAACAGCAGTATTTCCTTCAATGGTATCCTTAGAAACTCCCAAAAATCTACCTAGAGAGTTGCCTATCAATTCAAGAATCCGCTCACCCCAAAAATCCATCGGGAGAGCATACAGCCGGATCCAAACCGGGACAGCCGTGGGCTCAATGCGAGGGTCGAAACCCGCTCTCCACGGTTGGACAAATAACCCTGCCGGGCCATGGCTCCTCTTCTCTGATTCAAATGCTCTGTTTCTATCCAATAGGGAAGAAAAACTAATAATGAAATATCCATTGCTAATGGGCCATAAGGAGTACTCACCGATGGGCTCCCAGTTTTGTCTCACCCAGGAATGCAAAAAGTGCAGGGTGGGTCGAATGCCCATGAACTTGCAAATCAGATCATGAGTGGCCCGATAGTTAATCGTGTCTTCAACCAACTCTGGTTCGATGACTATTTTCGGTCTTGATGCGGATTGCGGGAGACATCCATTGATTCTATGCCCAGGAGAGCCCTTGCCCACATTCTTGGATAGCAGATGGAAGGCACTCCGTTGCGCATCAGCAGAGGAAGACGCAGGATTTTCTCGTAAAATCTCTGCATAAGAGGTCTTTTTCCCCTCGAGAGAACCAGGAAGAGACCCCATTGGGCCCTCCCGGGACACCGAAAGATCCTAGACCAAAAACCAGCTGCAACCCCAAATTCTCTGGACGAGGTTTCCGATCTGAAACCCTAGAGACTCGGCTGTCGGCAGTTCAGAGGGTTTCCCGCCAAATCGCCAGAGCTAAAAATATCGTCTGGGGAATGACAATGTTCAAAGAAAATTTTTCATTTATCAAAGCATTACAAATATTAAAATGGTAATAATAAAATGTTTTTTTGAGTAAATACTTATTATACACATCCGCCATGCTTAATAATAATAAAATATTATGAAATTAGTCTGCGATGGCTAGGTGGATTGGTAAGACGTTGGGAACTTACCAAGAGGATACCTAGGTTCAAACCTCACGGGCATGCCCACTCTAGGGCAAAGGTAGTAGTCTGACTAGAATCCGTTGAGTGTGTGCCAGCTTGATGATGGTGATACCAACCCCGAGCCACCGGGGTCTCCCTCACTTCGGGTTGTGTTTACCGAGGTGAGGTAGGGGTTATAGTGGTAGCTCCATGATTTAACACTATGATCGAAGGCAGTGTGATTTGAACCTGTGACTAGTTGTTCAAAAAGGAAAAGCAGTTGCCAATTCCCCTATGTATCAAAAAAAAAAATATTATGAATATCGTATTAATAAATATAAATGACCAATAATATTACACCTTTGAATTGATTTATATGAAACCTAAAGTTTTTATAAAGAGAAATTTAATAAAGCTGAAATTAAAAAATATATATTAACGACTTTAATATTTCAAAGAAATTAAAATGTGATTTTATAAACTATATTAAAAATTATTTTGTCGCCAAAGGCAATTCAAACTGTTTTTAAATTTTTCTTTTATAATTACAGGCAACAATGAAAGTCGAAAATGAAGATTGGTAAATAAGGAAAGGCAATAGTCAAACAAGGAAATAGAATTTAGTGAACCTTAGACCTGATCCTCACTAGCTGGTGCATGATAACTAAGCATACTAATCTTCACAAAGAAGCCACTAAAAAATTTAGAGATGAATGAATGAAATTTGTTGATCAAGCTCAAGAACCTAAAGATGATACATCATCTATCCAGGCAATGTCATACAACTCATCAGTCCAACTTTAAATCATTGAAGTCCAATTGTAAACCATGGAAATCCAACTATAAATCATTGAAGTCCAATTGTAAACCATGGAAGTCCAACTGCAAACCACTAGAATACAACTATAAATCACTAAATATTTAAATTTTTAAGGCTATAAATAGTCATCAATACCTCATTCCAAAGGGTCGGATTCCACTTTTAGCGATAGGCATTTAGAATTTTCTTTATTGTGTAGTTGGTGGATATCTATGCCCCTACCATTGTACTTGGAGAATTATCCTTGCAATAACTTGATGCAAGAAATTCTGAGTGTAGTCATTGAATGTCTTATCAATACAATGTATTAGAATGTTTGGTGTAATTTGCACATGACGATGGTGGTTACATTTAAATCGATTCTAGTGCATTTTCTCTTTCTTATTTGAAGATAGCACTGTCTTGGTCTTAGACTATGAATACTGATCGAGCTAAGATTGGTAGATTTCAAAATTATTGCTTCAATATATGCAACATAAGTCTTTAATAATGCAATGGCTTGTTTTTATTTTCTTTCTCTAACCCTTTACCTTTGATTTTTCTTTGACAATTGATTAGATTAGAATAGTTTAGCTTGATATTGTGAAGTTCCTTTTCATGAATATGCATTTCATTGTTTCAAGTTTTAGAATATCTTTTGAATGAATTTAAATATCATAATCAGAAGGTAGGAAGCCTAGAATATTGCTTTTACATATATTTTACTATAAAATTTGTCAAGAATAGGAGAACTGAATTGATAATTGCAATAGATTGAACCTAAATTAGACCCTAAAAGCAAAATTATTCACTCATCCTTGTACAGTCACGTGTGACCTTGAAATATTCTAGATGTTTTTCTTACTTTCCTTTGAATTACTAAATAATCTGATAGAATAAATCAACCAGGTTAGACCATCTTTACCAAAACCTTGGGGAATAAATATTCCTTTTCAAGAGAGTATGTCTTGTCCTAACTGTTAATGAATATCTGCAACTAGGCAGATGTATCACTTAATATAAAATGGCTTTATAAGGAGGGCCTATAATTTTTAATTCACTATTACAATAGGTCTAAATAGCTAAATAGCCTAACACTTATGGTTCAAATATTACATATTGCTTAAGTCTTGAGCTTAATTCTTACTTTCTTAAATTTTGAAATTGTTGAATTTGCACTATTATTTATTTTCATACGTCATACTACTTGATTGTTAAAACTGGAACCTAGGGTTATTATCACCAGGTCTAAGACTTCTGAAAGTGATATTGAATTTCATAGTCTCTCCCCTCCTAGAAGACCTAGAAAGAGTAAAGGTCAGTCAAGCACTCTTCCTCCCATTAATACCTCACCCCAACCCATCACACCATTTATTGATCCATTTGTCACTCCATTAAGTACACCAATGACAACATTTGTGTCCTTGTTAGGTGGTAGTAGTCCATTGAGTATTCATGGAACAACCCATGACATACCTAAAAATATAGAATGGTATCTGCCCAAATACATACATGATAGAACCAGGATAGATAAAGAGCATATTCAAGCATATAAGGATGCTTTGATTCGTTTATAAGTTGAACATGAAGATGTAGGTTGTAGGATGTTTCCTCTTACATTGGATGAATTAGTATATGACTGGTATATTAGTTTATCTGTAAATTCTATTACTTCTTGGGCTCAGCTTGAGATAGCTTTTTTTAGTCAATTTAGGCTGGTGATAGACCCTGCTCTCATATATCACCAATTTGCCTCAATAAGAAGGGAACCTAATGAACCTTTAAGGATATTCAATACCAAATTTCACAAGCTTTATAATAGGTTGAATCCACCTTATACTCTTAATATAGAAGGAGCTATACAAATGCATTATAGAGCTTTAGATCCTCTTACATCCATGTTCGTAAGGAGAACACCCAATATTACCACTCTACCCATGGTATATAGTGAGGCATTGATAGTAGAAAAACAATTAATACCTCAAGGTTTTAGAATAGCTCAATTGCCTTAGGATATCCAAGTACATTTAATTATATCTCAATGATTAATAAAGCCCCTTCACAACTTCCAATGTTAAATGCTTCACCATACCCTAATTATAATCAAACATTTAATGTAATTACCACCCCTAACCACCCTATTACTCCAACATGCGTAGATAATTGGTTTACTACTCATTGGAATAGTTATACCAATGCTCAACTATACCAACATTTTTGAATACTAATACAACCCATGCCATACCAACTTTTTTAAATCCTATTTCATCTTCCAATAATACAAAAATTCAAACAAATATGGCCCAAACTATTAATTCTAATTCTCATATAGATAACTTGCAAAGATTAGTCCAAAATATTAGTAGATATATGATCCAGTTATAGATATAAGTACCTTAAAAGTTAGCTCCTCATAAGCCTACTCATAATATAGATTTCAATTTCCAAAGAGTGAATCAATGGAATACTCACTCAAATAATGGAGGAGTCCCAATATTAATAGCAATCAATCGGCTGATAACATTGTAGCTTCCATAAATTTGGTTGACCTTGCTAAAACTGACTGCCTAGAGTTTAAAGCTATTTTAGATACTAACTAGAAAGAGATGAAGATTTCAGGATCAGTACCCTCTAATGAGGATTGTAAGAATCAAGTCAATCAAAAGGTAGGGACAACCTTAGTTTTAGAAACATAGGAACCATCATAAGTGGATAAAGAGGAATTTGAAGAGGAATCTAAAGATGAATATGAATATGAATATAAAAATGACATAGAAGAGGTGGAAGCTCACCAATTGTTTTAGAAGGATAATTATTATATTCTCTTGAATAAAAAATAGGAATCATTGATTTCTTTTACACCTCCTAGAGAAACTTCCATCCCATCTGAGGTGCGAGAAACTGAAATCTCTATCTCACTTAAATATCATATAATTCTTACATAGTCAAAAATAGAGAAGAATCTAGAATCAAATAATCTTGGATATGATTTTATCGAAGACCTTAATGAAGCCAAGGAAAATAGTAATTTGATTGAGATAGTTCAGTTGATTGATTATGAGAATTTGTTGCTTGAGAAAGAAGAAACTATAAAGGCTACTCATTCTCTTGTGGCTATGAACATAGAAAAGGTAGAATCCCCACATTTCATTTTGACTACGAGAATTTATGGCAAAAGATTACATAACTGCCTGGTGGATTCAAATGATATTGGTAATGAAATACCATGTGACGTTAGCAAAGAATTAGAGTTGAATCCTATTCACTCAAATAATAAGGTTGTTACATTGGACAAGACAGAAGGAGATGTGATTGAGGTACTAAATTAATTTCATAAATAGTTGACCATTGAACTTGGGATACAAAATTATAGTGATCCTCATATGGTAGATATCTTAAATACTTGTAATATGTTGCTCAAATATGATCGATATAAAACAATAAATAGCTATATGGCAATCAAGTTTTAAAAAATAGGGTTAAAGTTGAAGGAACTCATTAATGACCAAAAGAATGGCAATAATAATCCAAAAATGAGAGTTTACACTATGGTAGTGGAAACTATAATTGAAAATAGTTATTTAGTAATAGACACCTCATAGAGTAGATAGAAAATAATTGAAGACCAATTATAGACCTTCAAGTTTTATGGAATAAAATCTAAATATAACAATAGTGATGGAATTAAATTGAGTTGGTGGGGTGAGAGAGGTAAAATAAGAGCTTTCAAACATCCAGATCTGGTGTTACTATGGGATAAGGCACATGAAATCCAATATGCTTGTCATTACATGCATCTCCCAAATTATAGTAACCATGTTTGGGATCCTGGGAATTTTAATCGTAGTAAGACATCCTTGTATTATAGTTTTTGTCTTGTTTTAATTTTTCTTTTAATCTCTTTATAGACACCAAATCTAGCCACTTATCATCCATCTATGTCTCCAAACATAAGCCATCCATTATTTATATATATATATTTAAATATTAATATTTTATATATTATATTTATATATATTTAATACATATATATGTATTTATATAAATTAATCCTAGCCCTTTGTCACATTTTAATCTCAGCCATCCATCCACCTCAATCCATGCCACTTACCCAGATTTAATCACCACCCTTCTTCATGTTTAATCTTGGCCACACCTTTTGTGTTGTTGAAACCCTAACATGCCCAAGGGAAGATTATAAAAGATTAGTTATTTTGACGATTCAGAACCCTAAGGTTCCCTAAGATCTCTCTTAATCATTAGTGTCTAATTTTCTAAGGTTGAATTCTATCGATGAACATTCACAAAGAATTATTGGAAGGTCTAAACCCTTAACAATCTGCCCTAGCCATCTCGTCGTTGATATTGCCCTCCATCATTACCCTCATATTTTTTGCATTCATTGCTGTATAACCCATGTATAACCAGATCTAGTTCTGTGAAACCTTTCTCAGCCCTTAAATGCCCTAGTGCATATGCTTTCATTGTATAATTCTCTAGTGCATCTACCATCATCACGTAACACCCTGGTGCATCTATCACAATCACAAAACATCTCTAGATATTTCTCGCAGTAGATCTATAGTCCCCTAACCCTCGAGAATTGTTCGAGCATCCCTATGACTATCATTGATTGAAGTAGAAACATAAATCTCAAGTGACAAGGTAAATAGTTTTATGTGCATTTATTTTACATTCTTATGTTTTGTTTACAATTTCATTCTACAACATCTAGGGTTTAGTAATTTTTATTCTTTTGAGGATCTCATGTAGTGGAGCCCTCGTAGGTATTATTGAATCTTTATGTTGTTTACTATTTGTAGGTATAAGGATCATATTTTTGGCAATTGTTGAAGCTAGGGTGTTCCTTTTAGGATACACAAGACCAATTGCAACCTTGTAGGGATCGATGACAAGTGCGAAGACACTAGCCATTCTTTTTTAGCTAGGATTTTAGAGAGTCCTAGCAATTGTAAAAATATTTATCACACAAAAAGCATTGTAAAATACCATATTGGGGCACATTAATTGTATTATTTTGATATTTACCCACATTAATAAAAAGCTTATCTATCTTGTGCAATCGTTGTGTATTAGTGTTCTTATTTGAGTATTTTATCCATTGTCTTGGTGTTTATTATTTTTTATTCACAAATGATGATCATGGTGGTACCCCAAAGGGTTATCTATTTTAATTTACTTTGTCATTAACTTTCTATTTTTATTTTCATTTTGCAGGTTCCAAAAATTTGATCGTAAAATTTTCACAAAACTAGGGTTTTTGAAGTTGCAGAACTTGATCAAAGGTTGTGCGAATGCCCTACAATGCTCAAGGGATGCCTTGGTGCATTCAGGATACACCCTAGTGCATTTCAATGGCTCTTAGGGGTGTTTCAAAGAGTGGGAAAGGAATACATAGGATTCCTGGTAAGCCTATTTCAAACCCTAACCTATTTCTACTTCATTTTTCTTGCTTTTTACAGTAAAAATTGATAAAAATAAAATCATTTAATTTTTGTTAAAAGTAGTTACATTTGTTTGCATTTTAGGCATTCACATTTATCATACACATTGCATTTAGAGTAAAATTGCATCCATGCATTCACATTTTTAGATTTATATTTTTGTTGTTGTTTGATGTATTCATGCATTATTTCTGCATACTATTTTCATGTGAAATTTTAAAAGCATAAAATAGTTGCATAATAGGGTTAAAATTTTCCATTTTTACTTGTCTAAGTTGGAACAAGATCAGAATACATAAGTATACTCCCGTATTTTGTGATTCAAGGCAAAAGAATTAGGCAAACACTCCATTGTTGGCATCACTTGATGATTCAAAGTGGGACTTAAGCAGTGTACCCTAAGTTCTTTTGAGGAACTTGGTTTTATTGTTTTTGTCTTATGATTTAGACCTATGAAATAGGCTATTTTTTTTTATAAGTTAAAAATTATATTGATGTGGGCATTTGAAAGGTGCCCAAACACCTTGGTACATTAGCAGAAGGAAAGGATGCACAATCCTCAAAAAAATACGGAGCATCCTTAAACACCTAAGAACTTAAAGGAAAACATAAACAAACCCTCAGGAGACTAGGGAAAGCCTAGATTAGATAAAAAAGAAAAACCATAGAAGAGCAGCCAATTAGGTAGTTACAAAGTCTTTAATATCATTTTTTTTGACATATTTTGGAGCATCCTTGGGGATATCCTTGAAGATATCCCTTGCAATTTCCATGACTTCATCATCCTTGGATTTTGGTTTTGATTCAAAAATAGACTTGACTGGAGTATCCTTCTATGAAATTGACACAAAAAACAAAAGGTTCAAGGTATTTCTATGTTCCTTAATTTGGGTAATTGCCCCCTAAATTGCATCAATGGTTCTCTCCAGATATACAATCGTGATAGTGGTGGTCTTGACAACATACTCTTGGAGAATATTCTTTACAAGATCATCAAGATCAACATCGGATGCACCCTGCACCTTTCCTTGATTATGAATTTCCTTATTATTGAAGCGTTGGAAACTCCTCGTTGGGTTTGCCTTAGCTTTGCCCTTCTTTCTTGGAAAGAAATCAGCATCCTAGTTACCTACTTCTATCTTCTTCCTTTTAGCATTGCAAACCTTGGATACATGAGTGGAGGACATATCATCTTCCATGTTATCTGCCTGTTGGTCCTGAGGAAACACACTTCCTTTGGGAAAATTCTCTAGAAGATGAGTATACATGACTTTGAATAGTCCTTGGTGAGAAGGTCAAGATTCCTCCTTCTTCTAGCGTGTTGATGTGATGGAGTAATCCATTGAAAATTAAAGGAATTCAAGAATGTTTAGTGGCTTGACCTCCTTGAAGTGGTTCACAAACAAAACATGGAAGCTACTAGTTGAGAACCAAGGCCATCCACTGTTATGTATTCCATAAAAGGCTTCATCACCTCTTTCCAAGGAGTGGGTAAGTCATCACGAACCATCCCCGGCTTGACAATCCTCCTCATAGGTGATTTCAGCTCAAATTGGTTAAGTTCAATGTCCCAGTTGTGCTTGTCTCTGTGCACTATTCTTCCTATCAGTGGTTTCCCTATAACCTTGGCCAAAATATTGACATCCACCTGGAAGTCAATGCCATGAATGATGACAATGCCCTTCTACTAGGTGGACATGAAGGCCAAGTTGATACTCCAATCCCAATCCAAAAATATCTTTAGGAATGACATGAATCCTTTAGCACCAAGGATAGCTTACGCCATCGGTTCGATAGCGAGCGTCTCTAGCTCCACGAAGGACATGATGACAAGAAACTTAAACAAGTAATCAGGGATAGAAGAGAGCTCTTTGAGTTTAGAAAAACTAACAGAATAGGTGCAAGATTCATCCACAAGGAGGGTTTTGTAAATATTTGATGAAAAAATAAAATTTTGGAACCATCTATTCCTACTCCTCATGATGAAGCAAATCCTAGGGAAAATCAAAATCATTGAATGGAGAATAGACCAACATTCCTTATGCAACTTAAGGTTCCAATAATTATCATCCCTCACAAAAATAGAAAGGTGTGCTACACCTTGTAAAGCTTGACCTATCAGGTGATGAAACTTAGCATCTTTAGAAAACTCATAGAAGAAATCGGATGCCAAGGGCTTTGGGAAATGATAAAAAGTGAGAAAGGACAAGATCGTGGAAAGAAAGCGAAGAGGTAAACAAGCCAAAAAGGAGTAAGGTAGTGGGCAAGGATGAAAAGGCAACATGTGGACTAGGAGCAATTTATAGGAGAATATCGAGAAGAAGCACTTCAGTTGGATAGCGAAAGAAATGGTAAAAATGGGTACATTGGGACTAAAAATGCAAGTGGTGATAGGGATAAATGGCACAAGGTTTAAGAAAAACATGAGAAGAACATACCACAAGAGCCAATATGCACCAAGTTTCTCGAGTAATGAGTACCCCAAAAAATTAAAACTCATCATAGATATGATAGGTCTTCTAAAAATGATCTTTATGGGATGCGAAGCAATTGAAATCTTAAGATCTATAGAGAACAATATTTTCATTTTTGGGAAATTGAAAAAAAAATTGTTATGCATTTTGAGGATTTTGGAATTTTTCTAGACTTACAATTTCTTCAACTTCCCATGGAAGGGTGTCAGTACTTATCCTAAGGGCAGAGACACCAATGTTAGCCAACTTATCTGTAACACCATTGGCTTCCCTGAAGACATGTTGGATGATGAGTTCATGTTGAAAAATTATTAGGCTACGATCCTCTTCAATTAGACTTTTCATCTTCCATATTATAATTTTGGAGTTTTTTAAATAAGTGACCATGTTCAAATAGTCCCCATCAATGATGAATTTCCATGGGAATTGCTTGATTAATTGTAGACCCCTCCATAAAGCCTTAGCTGAAAGCTATATTATTGGATTGTTCACCTAAATATTCAGTGAAAATAAAAATGGAATTTCCATTGTGGTTCCTTAGAATTCCCTAACCTCAGATATTCTTGGATTTCTTTTAGTGGCCCCATCAAAGTTAAACTTGACCCAATATTGGGGAGGGGGGATCCATTAAATGTTATTTCTTGAAATTTGAGTATTTCCTTGATCAAAATTCTCAAGAGACACATGCAAGGACTGGAGTAAGGAAGATTTGAATCTAGGAATGGGATGAGGATCGTTAGGAGCCAAGATTACATTTTCCTTGGCAAAAAATAAAATTCTTGTGATGGACTCTAAATCCTTAGCCTCTTTGGAAAATAATCGTCTGTTCCTCTCAAGCCAAATTTACCAAAGATAATGAAATAGGTAAAATTTCCAAATTCCTTTTAGGAAAGGGTTAGGATTAGGCCATTGAGAGAACAAGTCGAATATGGATGGAGGTTTGGCCTAACTAATTTGAAACTTTTGGAAAAGCTTGTTTAGGATGGAGCTGGAAAAAGAACAAGAAAGGAAAATGTGGCTTTAAATTTTTGAAATAGGCTATTTTTAACATTGTATGAACACAATAGATAACACAAACATTAAAATAAATCACATGTATTACACACATCACAATAAATAGTGGTGAGTTGGATTTTATCACCAACCATTGTTTGAGATTTTGTGATGGTGGGCTTCATCTCCATCCATCAATATCTGTCCTTAGCAACCGTAGACACCCATGATCAAATTTTTTGCATTTCATCACCAGGAAGAATCTCATTTTCCAACTAGCCATATATTTTACCTTGCATAATTTAGATTAGAACATTCATAACACACAAACCAACACAAAAAAAAAAAACAAAACAAAAATTAAAAGCGAGATAAAAAAAGAGGTAACAAAAAAACTTGTAGAAACGTAGGATTGAATTGCTTGTATAATTTTGTAAAAAATTATATGCATTTCTTTCCTGCACATTTCACATTTGATTCACTAGCCTATGGTTTTAATATGAAATCAAACAAAATTCTTGAGTCAAAATTCCATCAACCAAGTCACTTCATCCATGGAGTGTTCAACATCTTTCACTAACACTTTTGTGGTTAACCCCATTAGTGTGATAAAGACAAGTTAAAATTTATATGTGGGTCCCTCACATGGTGAGCATACTTTAAATGTTGATTTTTAACATAGAGCTATTCAAATCCCCATTCTATAATCCAAGCCATCTACACTTAAGTCCCTTGGGCAACATCATACCAAGTCCTTCAGGAAACACTAACTAAGTCCTCCAGGCAATATCAAACACAAGTCCTTCGGGTAACACTAACTAAGTACTTTGGGAAACATCATAAATAAGTCCTTTAGGCAATACTAACCAAGTCCTCTGGGAAACATCATACACAAGTCCTCTAGGAAACACTAACTCAGTCCTCTAGGCAACATCATACACAAGTCCTCCTGGAAACACTAAATTCTCTAAGCAACATCAAACACGAGTCCTCCAGTTAACACTAACTAATTCCTCCAAGAAACATCATACACAAGTCCTTCAAATAACACTAAGTCCTATGGGTAACATCATGCACAAGTTCTTCGTGAAATGCTAACTAAGTCCTTCGAAAAATATCATACACAAGTCCTTTGGGCAAAACTAACTATGTCCTCAGAGCAACATCATACACAAGTACTCCAAGCAACATCATACATAAGTCCTTTGAGCAACACTAACTAAGTCCTTCAGGCAACATCACACATAAGTCCTTCGAGCAACACTAAGTCCTTCGGGCAACACTAACTAAGTCCTCCAAGCAACATCATACATAAGTACTCCAAGCAATACTAATTAAGTCCTCTGGGCAACATCATACATAATTCCTACAAGAATCACTAACTAATTCCTTAGGGTAAGCTAACTAAGTCCTTCGAGCAACATACATAATTCCATTCACTGAACAAGATGAGTTTTACCTCAGAATGTTCCCCATCCATCAACCCATCCTTCACTTGCTTCTTTTGCAAGAGCGAGTTGAAAAAATCGGTGAACCACCACATCCAATTCATTGATCCATCTCATTGGTCAAACTTGTAACACATGTACATTATTCATAATAAAATAAAAAATTTAAAAAAATAAAAAAATTCAAAAAAAAAATCATTGCATTGCATAAACATGGCTTTTTTCCAATTTCATTTATTTGTGCTTATTATTGTTATTCAGGTTACCAGAGCTCTAACATCGATTCTAGTATAAAGGATCTATTAATCCTCCACTTCACCAACCACCATTTACCCCTTTAAGTCAACATGCATCCTATTGACTTATTCACTCCACTCCGTAATCCATATGATTTGGCAAAACCAGTTCCAATTGACATGAGCCTTATTTACATGGACCGTATTTCCTCACCACCTTCCTTCTTCAAATTTATTATTTTTGAGGAATTATTAAGGGCTTTAGCCAACTACATTCCTCCATCACCTCCACCTTCGCCTTCACCTTCACCTTTAGATCCTAAGGTTTTCTAGGTAGACATAGAAGAGGTTGAGTCATAAGAGTTTGATAATATCATAGATGACATTCATCTGATCCCAAAATTCCATAACCTTGAGGAAGGTTCTCACATATCCATTGAAGATACCATTTATGGGAACCTTAGTTCAGACACATACAATACCCAAATTATCAAATTTGGTAAAAGTTTATCCATAGATGAACAAGAGAAATTAGTTGCTCTCTTCAAGAAGAAGAAGGGCATTTTTGTATGGTCCTACAAAGACATGCCTAGTCTTGATCCTAATTTGGTTGTTCACAATATCACCTTACATTTTGATGCTAAGTTGGTCAAGAAAAAAATGATAAGGATGAATCCTATCATTGCCCTCATGGTCAAAGAAGATCTTCAAAAGCTATTAGATGTGGGTTTCATTGTACCCATTGACTATCCTGAGTGACTTTCAAACATGGTACCCGTTCACAAGCCTAATGGGGCGATATACGTTTGCACTGATTTTCAAGACCTTAACAAAGAGTGTCCTAAGGATGAATTTCCTCTACCAAACATTAATACTCTTGTCGACACTTGCACTGGCCATGAAATGATTTCTCTAATGGATAATTTTTCAGGATACAACCAGATTCAAATCAATCTTGATGACCAACACAAAACAAAATTCACTACACCTTGGGGGAATTTTTGTTACAAGGTGATGTCCTCTGGCCTAAAAAATGTAGGTGCTACTTATCAACATGCCATGGCATACATATTCCATGATTACATGCATAATATTATAGAATATTATGTGGATGATCTCTTGGAAAAATCTAAAACTTGACAAGAGCACATTGATGTCTTGGAAAAAGTCTTTGATCGACTTCTAGAGCATAATGTAAGGTTGAACCCCAAGAAATGTGTCTTTGGTGTTACCTCAAGAAAACTACTAGGATTCATTATCTCCAAAAGAGGCATTGAAGTGGACCCAAACAAATTCAAGGCCATCATGGATATGCCTCCCCCAACAAACTTGAAGGAATTGCATAGTTTACAAGGAAAGATCCAATCGATCTGTCATTTCATTGCACAACTTTCTGATAAATGCAAGGCATTCAATCACCTGCTACAAAAGGGAGTAACATTTTCATGGAAATATGAATTCCAAAAAGTATTTGATGATATCAAGCAATACTTGGCTTCTTCGCAAATCTTAACTCCTCCTCGTTCGGGGGTCCCCTTCCATATTTATGTTTTAGCAACGGATTTTGTATTAGGAACAATGCTTGCACAAAATAATGAGAATAATTGAGATCAAGTTGTTTATTATATTATTTGAACATTGGTAAGCTATGAAACCAGATACGCTTACATAGAAAATTGTGCTTAGCAGTGGTTTTTACCACTAAGAAACTCATAAATTACATGATTAGTCACACCACATATGTCATAGCTTGTAAAAATTATCCACGTTATATGATTTCTCACACTTTCAATAACACCTGCACCACAAAATGGTAATTCTTCTCATTGAATTCGATCTTGAGTTCATCATCCAAAAATACATTAAAGGTTAGGTCATAGTCGATCAGCTTGTAGAAGCTCCACTTCCTAGTGATCAACCCTTGATTATTGAGCTTCCAAATGATCCGATATTCATTGTAATTGAACAAGAAGAAGATGTCATTTCGGAGGAAGATGTTGATATCACACTATTCTTTGATGGTTCTAAGTGCAAAAAGGTTAACGTACTAGAGTCGTGTTTCATACACCACAAGGAATACCTATCCCCTTATCATTCAAACTTGACTTCTAATGCACAAACAACAATGTAGAGTATGAAGCCTTAATCTTAGGTCTTCAAGAAGCCATAAGTATGGGTATAAAGTGTATCAGGATATTTGTTGATTCTCAACTTCTTGTTCTTCAAATCAATGGAGAATACCAATGCAAAGATCTACCATAAAGCTTTACCATGAAGTAGAAATGAAATTGCTTGTCAAATTTGATTGGTATGAAATTGATAGTTTGCCACGTTCAACTAATAGATTTGTAGATGTGAAGGCCTCTCTAGGATCATTGATTCCAAATAACTTCGAAGGAGAGGTACAACCACTTATTGTCACAATTATCTCTAAATCTGCAATTTTTTGTGTTGAATCTAAGGATGAAAATAATGTTTGCTTTATCCATTCGGAGCCATATGAGCCTTGGTAAAACCAAATAATAGCATTCCTCAAGTTTGGAATACTCCCATTAGACATGTCATGGACTTCTAAACACACTTTCAAGAAAAATGTAGTTCATTTTACTCTCTTGGAGGATGTGTCGTATAGACATGGTTATGATGGAGTCCTCCTTTGTTATCTCGAGAATGCAAAGGCACAAAGAGCCATAGCTAAAGCTCATGATGGTACTTGTGATGGTCATTTTAATGGAATTGCCATTGCAAAGCATATTCTACACATGGATTACTATTGGCCCACAATGGAACGTGACTATTGCACTTATGTCAAGCATTATCAAAAATGTCAACAACATGCTAATTTAACTCATATACCATTACAAGAATTATAGCCTATTCAAAGCCTTTGGCTCTTTTCACTATGGGGTCTTGATTTAATTGGAAAAATCTTACCTCCTTCATTGGGATAACATACATTCATCATCACCACCACTGAATACTTCACAAAGTGGGTTTAGGCAATTCCTCTAACTAGTATGATAGGACCTTAAATTGTGGAGTTTATACTTCATCATATCATTTGTCATTTTTGTATTCCCTCAAAAATCATATTTAACAATGGTAAGTCTTTCAAGAACAAGGATGTTCTAGCACTTTATGAGAAATATAATATCCAACACAGTTTCTCAACTCCTTATTACCCACAAGAAAATGGACAAGCTAAGGCTACCAACAAGACTTTAATTACTATTCTCAAGAAATTAGTAAGCAAAAATCATAGAGATTGGCATACTCAAATACCCTTGGCATTATGGGATTTTTGAATAAGCATCCACACACCTACTAGGGCAACACCATTTTAACTAGTCTATGGAGCTGAAGCAATCAAGCCTCTTGAGCTTGAGATCCCCTCATTGTGAATTTCATTTCAGGAATTCATAGGTGACGATACTGCTAGACAAGCACATTTTGACCAACTCACACTTCTTGATGAAAGGTATGTTAATGCTTTGAGCATTTATCAGTTTATCAAGACTGCCTAAAGCATGCTTACAACACAAATATTCATCTACGTGAATTCCAAGTAGGAGATATTGTTCTTTAAGAGAAACAATAAAAAACCAATGCATTGTCGCATCTTCGTGATAAATTCACGGCTACTTGGTTAGATCCATATATTGTTACTCAAAAAGTGGGTAAACGAACATATAGGCTTGCTAGTCTAGAGAGATTTGAAGAGTCCGAACCACTTAATATCATACACTTGAGAGCATTGTATACTTAATATGATATATATATATGTATATATACATGGATATTACACAAAAACAACATTGCATTTCACATATTTCATTTCACAAATTGTATTTCATACATTGCATTTCACACATTCCATTTCACAAATTGTATTTTATACATTGTATTTCACACATTCCATTTCAAAAATTGCATTTCACACATTACGTTCAACTTTACACATTTCATTACACACATTAGGGGTCATTTATTTAGTTTAGATAATAATTTATCCAATAAATTTTGGTTGCCTTAACCAGGGACACTCTCAAAATCATCATCCATTTTATTGCACCATTCCATAAAGTCAATTTGTCATTTGCAAACCACATTTCCATAATCCCTAGGAATTTTTGATCACTCAACAAATCCTAGTGTTTTAAGCAACCTCCAATGCATGTCGAGTTTTATCTAGGACCAAGACACATTTTCACTAAGAAAATCTCGAGTTCTGGGATGTGACTCTAACACTCTTGAACCAAACACAATCACACATCTTAAAAAAATCTTGTATCAAAGAGGGATAACACCATACTTGGGTTGAATATCGAAGTGAAAAGGGTATTCCTTGCTTGTCTTGTTATGCACATAGTCCAAAAAATAGTGGTTTTCACTACTATCACAAATTAAAAATAAAAGAAAGAGTAGGGAAAAATCCCCAAAACTCTAAATATTTTACACATCACACACCACATATCCTCAAGTTGTAAGGATAGAACTACATTTCCAGTCAAATGGTTAGGTAGTCCGAATCCCCAAAGCTTAGAGATCAAATTAATTGACTATGGAGTTAATCTCCATCGGGGCTATAGACGCTTGACTCATAGTGGAGTATGATCATGCATGGTGACATGTATCTTTTAAAGAGACCTCTGACTGCACATAAGGATAAACTAATCTCTTGGTCTCATCTATAATAGATTTCATCTCTATTTACTTAAGATGGGTTAATGAACTCACTTGCACAAAAATTGGTTCTTGTTTGCCTCAAGTCATTACCATACTCATGATTCAATAAATGAATCCATAAAAAACACATTTAGTCTTAGAGAAATTAGATAGCAGTTAGTGAGTTTGTTTGATGCCACTAGTATATTTGAGTCTATAAAACAATCAATTTTCCATATCAACATCCTTATCTTCTTCCATATCAACATCCATATAGTCTTCCATATTAACATCCATATCATTACATGAGTCTTCCATTTTACATGCCACCGCTTTGGTGCCCCTGATTAAACAATAATGCTATAACATGGTCAGCTACAATCTAAACTATGAATGATCATTAGTACATTAATTCATTGGAATTCATACATATTAGCATTGGATTATCATCCATTACACATACACATAAGCATTCAAATAAAAGCATTAACACAAAATAATAACACAAAAGTACAATCCATGTATATATATATATATATATATTGCATATACAATGGAGCACCAAGGCTCATATACAAAAATACATCTTAGCACTAGCTAATGCCTATAAGAGGACCACTGTGACCCTGAAGGATCCTTAGAACTCTAGCTATGCCTAGACTCACTTTGCCTAATAGATTCGGATATGGATGAGGAGGGTGGATCTAGTAGCCCAATGTGGTGCTCCATCAATCAATCCTCCAAAACCTGGATATATCCATCTCATGCCTATAGGAATCGTACATTATGTCTTTGATGATGGTCTCTCTCAAGTAACTCTATCTAGAGCCTCATGACATTATCCTCACCTCCACCTATAATCGATCATACCTCTAGCTCCACCTGTAGCTAAGCTATATCTACATCCTAAGTTGCTATCTCTACAACCTGAACCGCTATCATTGCATCTTGCTCTGACACCAGCTGCTATAGCCTCATCCAATCCTCCTCTCTTTGACCTAGAGGTCCCTCTGGAACCTTCTCCATGTCATCCATGCCATATCCATCACCTAAAAAATCTAGAGTCTGCTCTATTACATCCTTAGCTCATCTCCCTCAACTGCTAGATCAAAGGCATATGTGATATATGGGAGCCTCATCTACTTCCTCCTCCTCATACTCTACCTCATCCTCATCACCATTCCTCTCATCCACTATCAAACTCGATATCCATGGTGGTTTTATAGTGAACCATGCATCATACTTTGTAGTAGTCCTCTCATCATCAACATCAAGGAGATCCATCTCCTTTTCATCCTCATAGGTCACCCTCCATGCCTCAGAACAAGGTAGACCCATCTCATCCCGATGATGCTTGTATAACACTGGCACCTCAGTAACCCCCTACCTTAGCCTAAACTATCATAGCACTCATTAGAACTAGATGTGCTCCACCTCACTCCTATGCCTCCCAACCACCCATCTAGCCTATTGTACCCTTCGTAGGTGTTCCTTGTCACTAGTCCAAGTGGTACGAAGCCATGGTATCCAAAGCACCTGAGATGATGTCAGTCTAATCTATAGATACTTGTACTCCTATCCAATCTATATAGGATTACTTGACTACACCTCCTCTACCACCAACCACCTCATAGCATATGGTTGCTCCCTATCCCATGCCTCAATAGGTAAGCCTATAGGTCAAGCCACATTGAAGTGCTCCCAAACCCAACACTATAGTAGAAAACTATATCCAAGTCCCTTTCACCCTCACCTCCTCACCTCATACAACTATTGGTATAGCTACACCAACAAATTAGGAGCCCATGCATACACCTTAAGTGTATCGATCATATCATACACCAACCCAATCAGGTTTCATGGGAACCAACACCCAATGTTGTTCAAGACCACTATGCTGGCCAATACAAACATTACCAAAGTGGGTAGTGCATCCAACTTCTTATCCACATACATACCCAAGTACCTTATCCCTCCACCCTTTACACTCACACTTAGCCATCCATATCTAAATATGTGGCTCATTTCATGCCCCTTATCATGTCAAACCTCGATATGTAACCCCTCCACTAGTAACTTGAGGATGAGATATACATCCTCAAGTGTCACTGTATTCTCTCCAGTAGGGAGCTAAAAGGTCCTCCTATATGGATCTCATATCTTCACCAAGGCAGAGAGATACCCCTCGTCAACCCTCACCATGCCTAACTTAGCTGCCCCAGCAAGCCCCACATCCTCCAACTATTTCCACTGGTCATCCCGCAATACCTTTCTCACCCTAGGATGAGAGGTGAGAACCTATGCTGAGCCTCCTAAATCCTCCATTGTAGCACAACACATTCACAAAGAAAATATATTAAAGTCATGTTCATTTGCATACATAAAAAAACATAAAAAATTTACACAAGTTCAAACAAATAGTGCCAAGGCCACTTACCTTTGCAACATGCACCTTTGATCCTGTTGCCACATCCACACCCTCCATCACCATAGATTCCACACCATCAAACTCCTGCACTTCACTTCACTTCACTCACTTCCTTAGATGCAGCTTCTAAACTTTTTGAATGCAAGAATGAATCTGATTTCACCTTTGCAAGCTATTTATAGTTATTTCTGGTGCACTAGAATGCCTATGGGTGTTAACATGTGCATTGAGATGATGCTCTACGTTTATAGAATGGTGAACTCTGGCTAGTTTCTATGCATGCAGTGGATGTCCATCAGTGTTTGGCATCATAATTTACAGAAAATACCAAAATGATCCAAAAAGGTAGCTTACCTCCAAAAAATCACCTCAAATTGCATCCAATTTATTCATTTCATCATCATATCATGTTTTACGAAAACAAAAATTGATCTGGATGCTTAATTTTTTTTTCATCCAAAAGGTATGAAATCGCTTAATAAGGTAAAAAATGCACCAAAAATAGTCTAAATTTTTACAAAACAACCGTATTCATCATTTTTATAAACCATCACATCATTTCATCACCTTTTATGATAACACAAATTGATTTGGTTGGTTAACTTGTTTTTGCGACCAAAAAGTCATAAAATTGTTCAAAATTGCTTCAAAAATGTTCCAAAACAATACAAAATCTCACAAAATCATACAATACAATCATCAATGCATTTTTCATCATCAAAATTTCATTTCAACATCATTTTCATCCATACAAATTTGCACATTTGCCATGTTCAAATACAAATTTCAAGTGAATCTCGTATCTAGTGGTATATTCTATCTTCTTGATGATTGTAGTGATTGGTTATCCATGCAATTCAATAAGATGGATAAATCACCATAAGGATGCTTGGCCATTATCATCATTCCATATCTATTTGTTTGAAATCAAATTACATTTGTCATCCTCATTTTCAAGTGCAACTATGCTCTAAATTAATTTATTCAAAAGTTATCATTGATGGCCTTGTTCATGGGGCTTGAAACACAGACAAAATCACATCTCAAAATTTATTTTACATTGACAGTCATCATGGACATAGGCCTTTCCTAGGTTGATTGGTTCCAATTGAGGGAATTATCCTATAGTCAATAGCCGACCCTCCAATGTTGACTCTTTTTATTTTTACATTATCATCATTTTGCATTTTAATGATGCCAAACAACACTTTCTTCAACATGGAATCACCCCAAATTTGGGGTAACTGAATTTGATTTTGATTTCCCAAAATGGGATACATCTTACATTATCATGACATCTACACTTGGTAAAAACCCTTTCTCTATTGGGGTAAAACAAAATATACCACTAGTATTTTTACAAAAACCCCTTTATTTGTTGGGGCAGAGATGACATCAATTTACATCATTCAAATCATCCATATTTACATCATACATTTGCACTTACACCATTCAATTACATTTTTCATAGCACAATTCTATCAATTGGTTTGTAAGTCTCATTCTTCACTCATTCACCAATTGAAGGGGTAAGCTACATACAAAAATTATTTTGTCTTCAATTTCATTTTCGCATTCCAAGGAAAGAAAGATGCTTCTTCATTAGTCCAAACTAGGTGTCTCGTACTTTTATACCACATTGTGTTTCACACAATGTGATACAAAAAGGGGAATCTGTAGACACCAAAATCTAGCCACTTGTCATCCATCCATGTCTCCAATCATAAGCCATCCATTATATATATATATATATATGTGTGTGTATTTGTTTAATATATATTTAAATATTAATATTTTATATATTATATTTATATATTTAATAAATATATATGTATTTATATAAATTAATCCTAGCCCTCTACCATATTTTAATCTCAACCATCCATCCACCTCAATCCATGCCACTTGCCCAGATTTAATCTCCACCATTCATGTTTTAATCTTGGCCACAAATTTTGTGTCATCGAAACCCTAACATGCCCAAGGAAATATTATAAAAGAATAGTCATTTTGATGACTCAGATCCCTAAGATTCCCTAAGCTCTCCCTTAATCCTGAGTGCCTAATTTTCTAAGGTTAAATTCTATCAAAAAACATTCACAAAGAATTCTTAGAATGTCTAAATCCCTAACAATCTACCCTAGCCATCTCGCTATTACTATTTCCCTCCATCACCGCCATTGCATTATTCGCATCCATCGTTGCATAACCCGTGCAGAACCATATTTGGTTTTGCGACACCTTCCTTAGTCCCCAAAAACCCTAGTGCATCTGATGTCATCGTAGAACATCATGGTGCATCTTCCACTATCACAAAATATCATGTTACATTTGTTGCAATCATAGAACACCTCTGGGTCTTTCTCGTAATATATTTGTAGTCCCCTAACTCTTGGGCACCATTCGAGCATCCCCACAACTATCACTGATTGAAGCAGAAATAGAAATGTCAAGTGCAATGGTAAATAGTTTTATGTGCATTTATTTTACATTCTTATGTTTTGTGTATAGTGTAGACACCTAAAAAATGTCATGTTTAGGATAACTACTTACATAGGCACATCCATAGATCATGTGACTGTAGCGACCCTAAGATGCATGCACCGCCCCTTTTTACTCTACTTGCAATATTATTAAAAACCCAATATGAAATGGAAGATAATGAAAATGCATATAACACATAAATAACAAATATGGATCTTTTTATTTGTATTGAAACTTAGTTACATGTCGGTCCCTCTTAGGGATACCCATTTAGATACAATAAGATTACAAATAGTTAAATAGTGTCCCTTTTATGAAGGGGTGGTGCACTTATAAAAGCTTCTCGGTTTTGCACACAAAAATGTATGAGGGCTTACAAATGTGTCCTTATCTAGGTCTGTTTCCTAGAGGGATCCATTTTGATCTCGTATGTTGTAGATTTTGTCCGATGAACTTCTAACCCTGTAAGAAATGAAACAACAACACATGCTTAGATGTCCGAGATTGCCTCCATGAATGAGGTTGTTAGTAATAAAATCATGTAATGGAAATATGATGAAACTATGCCATGAAATCATTTAAATATATGCTAATGATATGAAAACATGAAGAAACAGAATAAAAGAAGGTCTAAAACCTAAGCTAATCCTGTGAGCCACTGTCCAAGACAACAACCGCTAAGGCAAATCTACTCTCTTTGCCCCAAAGCTATGGGTCAAAGCCTATATCTGATGTTAAAATAATAGGCGTTATGCTTTTCAATCTATCAAGGCTTCATCATACACGTGATCTCTAAGGGAACTCTCCAAGTCTCGAAAGCTCTCCTCAATAAAAGATGTCTCGATGATAGAAGATGATGCTTTGGTGCTCTTAGGCTTGCACCTTTTATAGTGTGAAACCCTAGGTCTATGTCCAAGCCCTAGGAATGAATTTCTCATGCGTAGTACAAGTTATCATGAGAAGATTTTATCCCTTGTCTATGCTTGGAGATCAGTTAACTGAAATCTAACTACCCACTTGAGTCTCCTATGCGAACTGGTCGTTAGAATGTGAAGATTTTGTCCCTTGTCTATTCTTGGAGTTTAGTTAACTAAATTTTAAATGCAAACTCAAGCCTCCTATGTGAACTGGTCATGAAATGGAATGCAAAGTTACTCCTGATCACCTTTATTGCATGTAGACTACCACTTCCGCCTATGATTAGGCCTGTTTGTCAACGAAACTGCTTCTTATGGCTTAGCCGCTGTTTTCTTCAGTAGCTAAGATCTGGACACTATCATTTGCAGTGGCTAAGGTCTGGTTACTCTAGGCTTGAGTGACTAGGATCTAGCCACTCTTGGCTTGAGTGGCTAGGCTTGGATGGCTTGAAAAGGCCCCAAATGAGTGGTGAGAACCATTGTTGATGCTTGGAAAGTCCAAGATTATGTCTTATGATCTTATGAGTGTGTCTATGTGAGCAGATACCCTAAGCATGACACAATTTAGGTGTCTATAGATGCCCCTTTTTGTGATGTGCTATGTGGAAAACACAACACTGACCAAAAATGTAGATTGATATGTTTTTAGGGTGTATGGTGATCAATGGTATGATAAACACTGGATGGCCCAATCATGCAAATATAGTGTGCATCCCTTGAATCATTGCCTCAAAATTTGGAGGACTTAGCTCAGTGGCTTTTGCATGTTAAATTGTACTCATTCCTCAAACTCAATCGGGTAGCTTCAGCTGCTACAACAATTCTGATCGGTAGGAGAGCTACAACCAACGATGTCATGTCTGCTTACGTTCCCAGCAAACAAGAGAAATTTGTGATTGTTGTATGCAATGATTCATAGGACGAACATGATTTTGCTATGATCGAGTGATTTTTTGATGATTTTGATTATGATTATGTTGAAGCTTTAAACTACTTCCTCACACAATGGATTGGTGAAGAAATAACAATGAATGAAGTGACAAGTCGCTTGACAAATATGACTAATTTGGTTCCTTTCTAGCATTTTTTGCTTTTAATGGGCAATACCACATCCAAGTGTGATTCCAATTGTTTATGATAAGCATCCATCCTTATCCCAAGGAGTGGTCCATCTATCAATAACTTTCTTAGGGAGTTAGGATGAGTGATTCTATTTATGTTTAGATTGTATCACTTTGACTTAATATTTTTGGTATCATAGGGGAATTAGGATGATCCTTTCACGCCCATGGATCAATCTGACCATATTGGTCTTCTTCAATATTGAAGGGTGGCACATCGTTTCCAAAATGAGTGGTTTTTACCCCAAGTGGCCTTATGGTTATCTACTAATCTCACTAAAATACATGGAGTGTGAATCACTGCAATCATCGAGTTGATAGAGTAAATAACTGGGTACGAGGCTTGCCTGATATTGTGATTTTATGTGATTTTTTTCTTATTTTGAACATTCTGATGATCTTAAACCATCAAAGTGTGTTTTTTGTTTTGTAGGATCCCTCAAGGAGAAAATCCCTTGTTTTGATTTGTGGATCTAGTTGCTTTCGGGTCTAGTAGCCTCTGAGTTCCTGCCTATGGTCACTATCACCTTGAGCGGCCAAGAATTTTGGGCCGCTAACATCAGCAGTGGCCAAGGTGTAATTAAAGAAACATAAAATTTGCATTTTCTAGGGTTTGAAATTTCATTTTCACTATTGAAGATTCGCTTTGGGAGCTCTAGTGTGATAGCGACGGTTGTGACTTTGGAGTTTGTTGGCATTGAGGACATGGCTGCACAGGGTGAGACATCAACTGCTGGAGGAGCCGGAGCTTCTCGGGTATTTCTCTCTTCTAAATCCTAACCCTCTTTTCTCTTGTCTAAGTAAAAATAAACCTTGCTAAGTAATGGGTAAAATGAACCTCACTAAACCTGTTGGTAATGAATAAACTTCGTAGTTAGGCTTAGCTTACCTTTTGCTATGGTGGTTTAGTCCCCCTTTTTGTTATCATTGCTTTGCCTTGGTAGTTTCTAGCGTAGGGTTCCCAAGTTTTATGTTGTTCACCTACTGTTGCCATGTTAACCATTTTTTGAACTTTATCTTAGTTTTTGATGCTTGAGGGGAAATATTTGCTTTCTATTTTTTTTTGTTTTTCCCTCCCTTTTGTGTTTTTTATGTTAGCTTGTAATTTTGCAATTTTTTTGTTCTTTTATGGCCAAGGGTTCATGGGTTCGTCGTGTCACCCCTTGGCCGATGTCGCTCAGAGCAGCCGGTTATGATCCGTTGTCACTCAGAGCGGCCAGGTTTGAACCCCAAAGGTCAAATATTTGACCATTGGGTCTTGGTCGCTGCTGCCTCCAGTAGCCAGGTTTCAACCGTTGTAGGCGATATCGACTAAAACCCTTATCCATATATTTTTGCATTTTGTTTTGCTAGTTGTTGTATTTTTATGACATATTTGATTTTTTTTTAATTTTTTTGAATTTTTGATTTTTTTGGTTAGGTGTAATCTTGTGTTTTTGCTTAGACTTAGAATAGCTCATACTCTTTTGCACTATTTTCATGCTTATTGTGAATTATGCCTTAGATTCATTGTAGTTATATTTTATCTTTATTATGCTTTTATTAGATCCTTACTGCTTGGGCTCGAGACCCAAAGCTCCTGCTTGACCTACTTCCTAGATTTGATGATACAGACTGGACGTGGTTCAAAGCCCGCAGGTTATAGCATGTCATTAGGCTACCTTACATCATGACAGATCAAGCTTACCTAATAGATTTGGCCCATCACTAGGACCCACGGACTAATACCTTCCACATCTTGACCAACGATATGACCATTATACTGGAGGATGTATATAGGATCTTTCGGATTCCATTTGATGGGGTGGCCATTGTCTCTTTGGCCACTACTGATCAGGTGGTTGTCTTCACTTGGGTTTTTAGAGGGCACTCTATGGATGCTCTCAAGGACATCAAGTCCAGAGGAGTGGTCATCAGTCATTGGCATCGAGAGGGTGTCTTTATGATGAGGCATGTTGTATTGCTGATGGCTATCAGCAATATTATTATCCCTGACTTCTCAGGTTTGAGGTTCCCGTGGAACCTTTTGGCGATGGTGCAGGATCTATTATATAGCAAGGAGCCTATAATCTATTCATGGGGTAGATCACTATTGGCTCAATGCTATGATGAGTTGTACCACATTCATCAGTGAGGACATGTCAACATTGCCTTCAGCTTACTCCTATAGGTTTGGGGATGGGAGCATATTACGGTAGAAGGCCCTAAGGGGCTCGCAATCGATATTACAGTGATCGACGCTTGGACACAGTGCTATGTTGCTAGATGGGCTTGAAAGCATGAGGAGTGCAAGAACCACACTTTCATAGGGGAGCTATCCCATTACACTGATGCTTTTACTAGACTTTTGGTCAGATATGTCGAATGACACCCTTACCATGAGTGTCTTACTTGGGATGATCCAGCTAGCTTTACTGCCAAGACACGGTGCGAGCGATGGCTCGTTGACCATAAGATTACCATCTGAAAGTATTTCTTCTACTTGTGGGTTCTTCATCAGTATGGGTTGCATTAGGGTGTGCCCTTGATATCGTTCTTGTACAGGCACCTCAAAATAGAGGGGGACCTACCTCCATGGTAGATTACAGAGCTTTCAAATGAGGAGGATTCCCTAATTTTTGAGTCTAGAGTGGCTGGGGGAGTTACAGAGGCATACACTCAATGATGGGGTGATCGAATGTGGCACGGTGTCGGTAGCCTAGGGCACAAGGATGATGGTGGGGGTGATGGTGCATCCCATAGGGTGCAAAGTCTGAGCCATGACCGAGGTATGTGGATAGCCAAACGAGCAGGTGGAAGTGGAGGATCCTAAAGTTCCTGAGGAGGAGGAGTTAGAGCCCGATGAGAGAGACTCTCCTTTGAGAGCACAACTACATGAGTTTGAGGATGAGCTTTAGGCAACTAAGATCTAGGTACAATGGTGAGATGCTACCATTGAGCAGCTCACAGCATAGATACAAGCTCTATAGGCTACTATTGGGTATGGAGATGCTAGGATGTAGTTTGTTGTTCCTCCTTCTACACCACAAGAGGTTCTAGTGGCAATTCAAGAGCATATGTGGGACAACTTTAGTCTTTGTTGGATGAGCATGAGGAGTAGATCTAGGGACTTGTGGATCACGCCACCATTATTTAAATGTAGCTCAGGAGGCATGGGATTGTCCCTAAGGAGCCACATGGTGCGGGTGGTTCGTAGGTTAGTGGGCACTCCACCTCGGGGAAGTCTTTTGCCCGTCCTAGCCATAGGACCCAGACTTAGACAGAGAGATTGACAGGCTGACATCATTCAACTCACGACACCACCACAGGGGGAGGTGGCACTAGAGGAGGTAATGCAGGGGGCTCAGGCCCGGTGTTTATTGATGCTTTATTTGGTCCTTGATCTATTTTTGAGGTTGACTACCCTATATGACTGTAGACCATGGGTATTTTTGTACATCCATTGGACTTGACACACATACTTTTATGATATCTTTGCATTATGACTTATTATGTGTTTTATTTATTGCTCATGTTTTTGTTGTTATCTTGTTTTATGATATAATGTGATGATGGTATTATGATGATTTTATGAATATGTTAGATGATATATGATATTGAAGATGCTTATATGGATCTGTAGATGCTTATATGATTTGATGATACGCTGCGATGTATTTTGATGATGAATGATGAATTTATGATTGTATGCAAATGGATATTGCCTATATGTTTTATGATGTAGTTTATGGATGATTAATGACTTGTTTTTATGAATGCGATGTTATTGTTAAACGCTTGTTTTAACTTTGCTTTAATTGTATGCATCTAACTTATGTGGTGGAATGGTATAAATGAACCTGTATGCTCTAATCACTTAAAGCATACGAAATATATATGAAATTGACACTCTTAATGGGTGATACCACAAAAAGTAAAAAAATAATCATGAATTTAAATAATCACTCTTATCATAAGAATTGATTAAGTATTCATATATGAGATGTAAGGGTGTGTAATGTATTTTATTAATAAGTTTATGTTAATAAAAAATTATAAAGTAGTTAGTGGCCATCTATATACTATTTCTAATATATGCGGTATTTGTCCTACTATGTTGATACCCCCTAATTTATAGAATCTTATAAAGAAAGTGATGGTGTGAATGATGTTATGATTTGTTGCTATGTAAGAAATTTTGGGGCTTTTCGGATATTCAAACACTCTAGTTACCCTATCAACAACTATCTACTGATCACTTAGATTTTTTAATAGTAAGGCTTTTACCATGGACCGAGTTTTTCATGATCTCTGTGTGTGCAAGTGATTGTATATTTTGAGGTAGAACTCAAGCATTTCCTCCAATGTTAGGCGGGATTATTTCAGCCCATTACTAATATTAGGGATCCTCAAGTGTTCATCTCATCCTTATGTTGGACTTAGTTGGACTATACCACTAGGCAATATTGGGTTACCTAAGCTAGCTCATCCACATTCAAACATTGGTCTACACAAATGCATGAAGCAATTGTAATAGACATATCATCATGTGTAAGGATTTATCCTTCCAGTTTTGTACAATGTTGAGAATTCCAGGTATTCAAGCTTTATTCCCTTCTTTTTGGCTTCTTTTTGGCTTTAGATATTTGCTCATATGTAGTGATGAAAATCACTTTTTATTTTTGCTTGATTTTTCTTTGAGCTAGGATTTTTGTAGTGATGATAATCACTGTTTATTTTGCTCATATGTAGTGATGAAAATCACTGTTTATTTTTTATCAATTTTTCTTTGAGGTATGATTTTTTTGAATTTATGATTTGTGTATCGGATTATTGCTTTGAAATCTGGACTGTATGATTGGCCTTTTGAATATGTACTTTGCTTTGGGATTTTGCTTATTTTGATTTAAGCAAGGGATTTGGATAGGGTAAATCTTGTCCTTTTACCAATTCTCAACACCTTTAAACCGGTTGCACAGGGGGATAAGCAAGGAAAATCCTTTTTTCTTAAGGTAACCTAGATCGCTTTTGTAGCTTTCATCTTTTCCTTGTACCAGCTAGGATTTTAGTGTTTCAATTAGTGACGGGATCTTGAATATCCAAGGAATTATCACATCTAGACCTTACCTTCTACTCATCAAAGTTTTTTCCTCAAAATTTGATAAGATCACTATGTGTGATTGATTAACTGAAAAACCTTAGTATATTATGTATAGCCACAAATAATGATTGTGTTGAACAACACAATTACACACATGTATTAGTGGAGTTACGAATTTGAATGATTTGCACGAAAAACTATGGTATCACTTTTAAGGTTCTCATGACATATGCAATTGTAGTGGATATGAAAATGCAATGCAATGATGTGGATGCAAGATGTGAAATGCAATTGTTTTTGTATTTTTTATTTTTATGTTGTTTTTGTATTTTTGCTTAATTTGACCAAAGGGCTTTAAGATGCCTTTGGAGCTTTTGTTTGATTTTGACCAAGCGGATTGGGTACCCTTGGAGCTTTTTGAATTGATTTTGACCAAGTGGTTTGATTTACCCTTGGAGCCTTTGAATTGATGTTTGACCAAGCAGTTTGAATACCCTTGGAGCGTTTTGAATTGATTTTGACCAAACGACTTAAATTCCCTTGGAGCGTTTTGAATTTATTTTGACAAAACGACTTAAATTACTCTTGGATCCTTTGAATTGATGTTTGACCAAGTGGTTTGAATACCCTTGGAGCATTTTGAATTGATGTTTGACCAAGAGATATGAATTACCCTTGGAGCCTTTGATTGTATTTTTGAAATTTTATGTTTTTATGCTTTGTTTTATGTTTTTGACATATTTGAATGTTTTTGTATTTTATGAAATATTTGAATGTTTTTTCAGAATTTTTGACATATTTGAATGTTTTTGCGTTTTATGTGTAGAATACCTTTAATTTAATGATATTGAGAGGCTCAGGCTCCTCAACGCCATCTAATGATATAAGGCGATATGCTCTAGGCCCAACTCTCTATGAAATCATGTATGGGCCTATCCAATTTTCTATGAACTTGTCTCATAGGTGTGGCAGCAGATTCAAATTCTGTTGGTTTTCTTTGAGCACTAGATATCCAACCTTGAATTCCCTTAGGTGTAATTTACTATTGTAAGCTAGCATGAGGCAATATTGGTAAACATGAAGATTCTCTAAATATTTGACTCGTCGTTCATCAAGAAGCATCAACTGATCAAGGCAGCCTTGTCGTGCGACATCATCATCTATGAAGTACTTTAATGCTATGCGTAGAGTTAGAATTTCCAACTTTAGTGGCATGATGGCCTCAGTGCCATATACTAGTAAAAATGGTGTTGCCCCAGTGGGCATCCTTATACTAGTCTTGTATGCCCATAGTGCAAGAGGCAACTGCATGTTCCATCCTTGTGATTGTCTTGCACCGTCTTCCTCAAAATGGAGACTATTATTTTGTTTTAGGCTTTTGCTTACCCATTTTCTTGTAGAAAATAAAGCGTTGAAAAATTATGTTGAATATGTTATTTTTTCATTAAAGAACCCATATTTTTGTTCTTGAAAGATGACCCATTATATGATATTATCTTAGAAGGGACCCCAAAATAACTTATGATATTGTGGATTATAAACTCTGTGATCCTTGGTCCAGTTTTTGAAGTTAATGGGATCGCTTCTACCCATTTAGTGAAGTATTTTTTGGCCATTATGATGAATGTGTGTCGGCCTGAGGATGGGGGTGAGATATTCCCAATCAAGTCTAGTCCCCATTGCAAGAATGACCATGCTACCTGGATTGGCTGCAAAGCTTGTGATGGTAAGTGCGTTAGATTTACATGATGCTTGCACTTACTACATTTCTTGACATAGTCACAATAGTACTTTTTTATGGTGGGCCAATAGTAACCCATTCTCAAGATGTGCTTAACGATAGCCATGCCACTGAAATACCCTCCCCATGTGCCATTGTGAGCTTATGAAATTACCCAAGATGCTTCCTGGGGCTCAAGACAACGGAGTAATACTCCATCATATCCTCATCTGTAGAGGATTTCTCCTAGAAAGATGTATCTTGTTGCTTTCTATTTGAACATTTGCCTTTTATTATGTGACAAACCTTGAGATACTATTGCAAGCTTTAGGAAGTCCCGCAATTGGGAAAGCCAATCCTGATAAGTGACGACTTCTATAGAAAATACAACTTGCTTTTCTTGCATTTTTGAGCTGGTGAACATAGATTGAGGAATAAATCTATGGTGTATGGTTGCACCACACTCCATAGGTACTTGGGAGATCAAAGACCCCCAAGGTGCTATTTGCAAGAAATATCTCGCTATGAAGGACCAATCCTGATTTGGCTCGATGTTGATCATGTTGATTGATTCTTGATTATCAGAAGCTTCACGACATATTGCTAAGTGCAAAAGCACTTTCACATGAATGATTGTAAAATAAGAAGAAGAATTAAAAGGAATTAAAAAACCCAAAGAGGCCATAGTATCTACAAATCTATTGAACATACGAGGGATTGCCTTGATGTCGTACCATTCCAACCGGGCTAGGTAAGTGTCAATAAGTTCCTTGTAAGTCTTTAGGAGTGGGCACCTGCATTGGAATAGTCCTTTGACCTAGTTTATTATGAGTAAGGAGTCACCAAAGATATTAAATATTTTAATGCCCATTGCTATGGCTATTTGGAGTCCCAGGATCAATGCTTCATATTCTGTATTTTTATTTGTGCATGGAAAGTCTAATTTGAATGATAAGGGCAATGGAGTGCCTTGTGGTGTGATAAAGACAATCCCTACTCTACCTCCTTGTTCACACTTTGAACCATCGAAGAATAATGACATGTCTCTTTCTTTCTTAGGTTCTTTAAGTTATGGCAGATATGATAATGCAAAGACCGCATCATCAGGAAATTCTATGGTGAGAGGCTTGTTATCCTAAAGAGGCACCTCTACTAATTGGTCTACTATGACTTGTCCCTTGATGTAATTTTGGCTTATGAACTCTAGATAAAATTCTATCAATAGTATGATCCACTTTGCGATACGTGTATTATGATATGTCTTGCTCATCATGTACTGCAAAGGATTTTTTTTTTATATGATGTAGGTCGTATGGCTCAACATGTAGTGTAGCAAATTTCAAGTTGCAAAGACCACTGCTAAACACAACTTTTATACATACGCATATTCTAGCTCATAACTTACCAAGGTGAGACTAATGCAATATATGGCTTGCTCTTTGTCTTGTTCATTCTTTTGGGCTAACATGGAGCCCAATGCGAAATCAGTAGCCGATATATAGTAAAACTAGTATTTTTGGCCTTGGTGGAGCCAATACTGGTGGTGTAGCCAGATAAGTTTTGATCTCTGCAAAGGCTTGATGGCATTCTTCATCCCAATGAAAGGGGACCTCCTTACATAGCAAATGATTCATAGGTAGGCATTTTTTTGATAATTGCATGATGAATATTTTGATGGATGTTATCTTACCTTGTAGGCTTTGCAACTCCCTAATGTTCATAGGGGCGGTCATTTATAGTATAGCCTTTACCTTTGTAGGATCGAATTCAATGCATTTCTTGGATATGATGAATCCCAAAAGCTTGCCAAAAGTTATACCAAATACACACTTCTTAGGATTCAATCGAACGTTGTGTTCTATGAGGCGATCAAATATTTGTCTAAGGACTTCGGCATGCTCTTGCCTCAATAGGGACTTGGCCAGTAATTCATCCATGTAATCTTCTAAGATCTTATGCATATAGTCATGGAATATGTATATCATGGCCCACTGATATGTGGCACTAGAATTTTTGAGACTGAATGACATCACTTTGTAACAAAATGTTCCCCACGAAGTAATGAAAGCATTTTTATGTTGATCTTCAGGCTTAATCCGGATCTGGTTGTATCCGAAAAAAACCATCCATTAGTGAGAGTATCTCATGACCTGTGGTTTCATCTACAAGAGCATCTATGTTTGGCAATAGGAATGAATCCTTTGGTGTTGCCCTATTTTAAATCTCTGAAATCCATGCAGATACAAAATCTCCCATCAGGTTTCTCCACGGGTACCATGTTTGACACCCACTCAAGGTAGTCGATAGGAACTATGAATATTGTATCCAGTAGTTTTTGCAATTCATTATTTACCATCAAAGTGACAGTTGGATGCATTTTCCTCAGAATTTTATTTACTGGCTTCTTCATGGGATCCAATGAAAGGTTGTGAATGACTAACTTTGGATCTATCCCTGGCATGTCTTTGTAAGTCCAAGCAAAAATATTTGACCTCTCCTTGAGGAGAGGAATTAGGATGGCTTGTTCCTTTGGAGATAGACTTTCTCTAAACTTTACTTTCCTTGGTTAGGTAGGATCATCACTGATGTCCACCTCGAAAGTCACTTATATAGCCATATGTGACCCATCCTCTTTTTGGTAAGGCATGGGTATCAAATGAATGTCATTGGCGAGATTTACAGGACCTACCGACTCAAGTTACAAACCAACATGGAATATGTCATACGCACAACCTAATACAAAAGGAAATAGTTGTAACATTTCTTCATTGGGGAAGAGGTATTCAGAATCTATGGGGGAATTAGCGTGATCCAAATCAATAGACTCTACATAAAGATGCAATAATTTGGTAGGATCTGTTAGATTATGAAGTGGAGTGGTCAAATCAATGGAGATCATGTTTATGGATGGAATGAAGTCTCTAGGACCACATGGGTGCAATCTTGTCTCAGGGGTTTTCCTTCCATACTCGCGATGAGGTTCTAGAGGAATGGAAATTTTTGGATCTAGCCCATGAGCAAGGCAAACAATAGGATCATTAGGATCTAACCACTCTGTGAATGTATGCAGAGGGGTATTTACCATTTGATGAATGACAGCTAGGTCAACAGGTCTCCCCAAAAACTATAAATGAGGATCTATGGCATGGAGTGCCGCCTCTCTCTCTACTAGCTCGTTGACTTGCCGTAAGTGGTGAGGTCCAAGATAATCCATCTCGGTCTCATCCTCAAAGTCATCATCACTTATCCAAAAATTATTAGCATTGGTATGCGACCCTAAGACAAGGGGCTCATGTCTTGGCCCTAAGTAGGCCATCTTTGTTTTATATTCATATTCTTCATCACTTATGAAGAATCCATTTCCATTGGTCTCTTGCCCCAAAGTCAGTGGTTGATGACTTAGACCTAAGTAGGCTCTTTCTGTTGATTCTTCTGATTCATAGTCACTTTCATCTGATGATACCCACTCTCATCATGGATGGACCATGTAAATATTTGTAAATAGCGAGGCCTCTGGTAGGCTAAACCAAGTTACGCCTCATAACCACTTGCTTCATATCCATTCTCCTCATCCCATGAGTTGTACCCTATTGGGGTGGAATCAATTGAGATGTTTGGATGATAATTTTTTGGTGGCAGTATGTTTACCGTGGCCACTTGTCTGTTGCTCAAATTTCTTGTTCTTAGGGGGTGATAAGGAATGAAATCAATGTCTTCTCCTAACCTTAAGCTTAATATTTCCAATGTCATTGCAAGAGAGTCATCTCGACATTTGATATAATAGCCTAAGACAAATCTATTGAAGGGAAGATGATATTGCGGCTCATATGGCTGCCTGTGTCCCTGCTCATATATGCCAACCCCATAGCCATGTCAATGGAAACACTCAAAGTAGCTTAGAGAAAACTCAGGGTTAGAGAGGTAACGAACAATGACCATGAATAATTCATCACTATCCTCTTCTATATTTGAAGACTTATGAGTGCAGTCCAGGCTGACATAGACAAAATTGGTTTGGTTCAGAGGGATTCCAAGTGGAACCACTATTCCCACTGGTGGCCTCAAGTCATTAGGCCTTCCCATGTCTTGTGAAAACTCAATGATATGTGTAAAGGTAACGTTCTGCACAAGGTACTCCCCTATGCCTATGCTTGCCAAGTGTATTGATGTATATGACATGGATGACCCTATGGATGACATTGGCGAAGCGGGGTGATAATCACTATCTTCACCTTGATCTTGAAGATCTTCCTCTTCCATAGGAATTGGCATTTTAGTAATGGCTACAATTGGCACTTCCTTGGGTTTTTCTTCCTTAACTAAGGGTACATTTAGCTTATAATTATCTTTTGGTTTTGACATTGATGGTACTTTAGAAGCATTGGCTACTTTGAGTGCACTAGGAGGTGTTGAAGTGCATGGGTCTTTTCTTACCCCTTTGTCTTCATTATTAACTTGTATGGTTTGGGATGAAGGTGCTACGTACAAGTGGGTAGAAGAGATTACAAATTATCTCAGAATGTCCACCTGATTGATGTATTTAAAAGGCTCTTCATTGGCCAGAACCACATAGATTTTATTTTCGTTCACATACTTGACACACTGGTTCAAGATCGAAGGCACACACTTCATGGCCCTTATACAAGGATGCCCCAAGAGAATTTCGTATTGCATAGATCCTTCCAAGACATGACACATCATAAGGATGGTCTTATGCCCTAATTTTATGGGTAGGACTATCGTTTCCATAGTATTGCATAAAGCATCATTAAAATCTCTTAATATTTAAGCTACTAGAACGATATTGGACTTGGGGATATTGAGGTGCTCTATTGTAGTTGTTGTGATAATGTTTATAGATGAACCTATATCGACCAAGACCCTATTGAAAGGTAAGTTGTTGATTGTTGCTACAATGTTTAGTGAAGGATCTGGTAAGGCAACAGGAACTGTCTTAATATCATGGTCATAGAACCAGATTACAGGTTCCTAGAATTCTTACACTTGTCCCACAAAGTGAGTGAATGCATTCGCATCTTATGGTTAGAGCTAAATTGTCCTTAAAATATCCATTAGAGTCTCCCTATGCTTTAGGGACTATTGTATGAGATCATATATGGATAACTTAGCTTGAGTCATTTGTAGGTTTTGCTCCAATCTACTTCTAATAGTTACCACAGGTCACATTGGTGGACCTAGAAGGTTGTCTTATCTTTGCCTAGGAGTGGCTAGGATGTTCATGGGAGCTACAGGTGGTTGTTTGACCATACTTCCTATTAGTTTTTGCTATGTTAATAATATCAACAATACCAATGCATCCATGGGTAGGTATATCAGCTTGAACCTAATTGAATTGGGCCCCTTGCTCTCGAGGGGCCTCATGATTGGGCAATGGGTTTATGTATATGCCCATGTCTCTATTATCGAGAGCCAATGGGTTGTCAAATTTGAGTTCTCCCACCTCAATCATGTTTTGCACTTGATGCTTAAACCCAACACAAGCCTCAATATCATGCCTCGGTATCGTGGGATAAGGGTAAAATTGATCTTCCCTATATTTTTTTGGTTTAGGATGGTTGGGATCTATAAGTGGTATATTAGGAAATTTGATCCTCCTAGCCTTGCTCAACTGATTAAATATTGATTGCATCGATTCTATCAGAGGCATGAAATAACAAGGTGGCTTGCGTTCTTGGTTTCTTCCCTGATTGTTCTTTTGATTGTAATTGGCTGGTGGGGGATGTGCTTGATAGTTATGGGGTTGTTGTGCACCCCCATCCTTGGGTGTAGCCAATATGACTTGATTTACTGGAGCAGGGTTGGCCTGCTTCTGCTTATACTTGTCATTCTTACCATTCTTATTCCATTCCTTTTTGTTTTAGAGTTTAATGGTTCCCCCATCTACTTTTATTTCTTCGATTAGCTTGGCCTATGCCAAATCTTCCTCAAATGAAGGATACTACTGGAGTTGTAGCAAGAGGGAGATGTGTTTAGATCAACTTTTGGTGAACATTGGAATGATCTCTTCTGTGGGAATAGAGAATGATAATTTTTCCATGACTTTTCTCCATCTATTCCCATAATCCATTACAAGCTCATCATCATACTGTTTCAAGTTGGCCAGGTCTGAAAGGTTCACCTTATTCTTAGCACCAAAGGAGAAATTCTTTAAGAATACATTTACTAGTGGTTCAAAATTGGTTATGCTATGCCTAGGTAGTTGGTTGAACCATTGAGTGGCAACACCTAAAAATATCATTATAAGTATTCTTAGCATGAGAGTGTCATTGTCTTCAAGATGAAAATAGGCGTTGATAAAATTTGTGACATGCTCTTGTGCATACTCTTCACCCTTAAAATTTTCTAACCTAGGAATCTCAAAGTGATTAGGATATGGAGGGCTAGGGATTGATGGGCAGAATGGTTGGTTGTATATTTTACTCAATGTTGGTGAGTTCCCAAATGCCGCTTGTTTCTAAAAGTTTTTCATCTTTTAAGCAAGCTCTTGAAATGCCTTTGATGCATGAATCTCCTCCTCTTATAAGCCTAATCATAGTGGCAATGGAGGAAACTCTCTATCAATTTTATTTGTTTCATTTTCCTCCCTACTACGAGGGGACTCAAGATTGTGATCCTGGTTTGTTGTGTTTGCCCTTCCCCCATTAGTTGGATTTCATTCATGGTTTGGTGGGTAATTTCATTGTGGGCTATCTTGTCTATTACGTCTCTCCTTAGGTGAGCTGGCGTATCTAGTTCTTTGGTGGTCATCACCATTTGTTTGTAAGTTGTTAAGAGTTATCCACTCAACCTGCTCTCTTAAATGCTACTCATGTTGGCACAAGAGTCTTTCTCTTTGTTTATCCTATTCAAGAGCTTCCACTAGCTATCGCTCCTTACGTAAGGCATTTTATAACCGTCTCATTCGGTTAGTTTACATTGTTACAGAAGACTCATGTTTATCTGACTCTATTCTTGTTGTCTTGACTCATAGATTCTTCAAGGAAGTTTCTGTTGTACCTGTACTCTTGCTAGTTAATATGAATTGTTTAGTGTATTGTTGAGTATCTCTATGATCTAACTCTATGCATCTATTACGAAGTCACTCTGAGGTACCCCCAGACTGGGATATGTGTTTAGAAGTCACAGTTCATGAGCTTCTAGATGCAGAGTTCTTAGTAGCTATAATTCTTTGAGTTGGTCATGTAGGAAACCGATCCAACCCGTCTAGTTGTCTTGTTTTCCATGGTTGGTCCCATGGGGTGCCATTCACTCCTATGAGGTCATAGTCTATGAGAATATTTCATTTTGTGTGAAGGGTTTATTCTATATTATTCCCATGACTAGATTTTGCTCTAGTTTCCTACCCTTCAGTGGGCAAACCTATTTCATATGTTTCTTGTGAGTCCTGAGGTGTTGCAATTCTTGTTTGCCTTCTTGATGAAAAGGGCTTTGTGACATGTTTTCTCCATGTGGATGGAGATGTAGCAGTCTCATCATCCCTATGTAAAAAACCTTCTTTATGTCTATGTGAGGAGGAAGCCCTTGAATCTTCCTCACATCTTTGAGATGTTTCTATTATGTGTTTAGAGGAGGCCCTTGAGGTCTCCTCATGTCTCCTTGATGAGTATTGTTGTGAAGCCTCTTTTTGTCTATGTGACTTTGTCCCATGATGTGGTTCCTTGCTTGGGGTTTCTCTAGGATATCCCCCAAGAGTTGAATTATCACCCCTTAGGCTTGTAGAGCTATGTCTCATGGTATTACGGGTGGGTCATTCAATGTTACTATGAATCCACCTATGGGTATGAGTTGCTTCTGTCTCTCCCTCGATATCAGTCCGAGGGTGCTTACTTCTTGTTTTGACCATATTGTCTTATGAATTGATATTTTTAGTTGGAATTTAGGAATAACCACACATACCAAAAAAATGTTTATCTTGATTCCCAATTTGAGTGTGCCCTAAACTGTTTGATGTATTTTGATGTGTTGTTCTCTCTATTTCTTGCTCTTGTTCTTGGATTAAGAATGAGAAGACTCATCCATAGTGAAAATCAAGTACACCCATGCCAAACATGATTTTATCAAAAGAAGCTAGGGTACACCGCTAAAGAACCAATGGAGGGTTCGCTTAGCTCTTCCACTCTAAACCAATAATTGTTCCAAAAATGGGAAACATTTTGAGCACAAGTAACTTAGTGTCACTATAAGTAAGTTTCCCAATCCATTTCTAGGAAGCTCTAGGGGTAAACCAGTGGAAGGAGATGAATTCCAACATCACTGGATTGAATTGAAGGTTGGTGATGAAATAGAACTCCCCAATGTTTAAATGAGATGTGCGTGTGTGGTGTTCATTTTAATCTTGCGTAATATAAAGTGCATCATATAGCAATAATGAATCTTTCCTATATGCCTAAGTGCAAAAATACATTTCAATATTTAGAAAGATGCATGAACTACTATGATTTGTATGAACACACTTTATTTTGTGCAAATATGGCCTTTAGCAGGGCCTTAGAGCAAGCAAACAACATACAATGTCTAGCATGTTGGATTCTAGGGCAAAATTTTTAGGCATAAGCCGTTGTTCCTAGCAACACCTAATGGAAAATTAAAAGAAGATATAAGATATGTGAAATGCTTAATTCTTTCTACTTTTATTATTTCAATTTCCAAACATAAATGTTCTTTAAATTATCTATTTTAGACACACAAAAGCAGACAAAAAGCTATAAAATATCAGAGAAGCTATACCAACCTTTGATCTAGCTTAGAGATACGATGTTTTGACCTCTTCTGCACTCCAATTCTAGTAGTTGTTGACTAGAGCGGCTGGTTCTTGGCTGCTGTAGCTCAGAGCGGCTAAGCTCTATTGGTCATTGTAGCTCAGAGCGACTATTTTTTTGCCATTGTAGCTCAAAGTGGCTAGACCTGCACACAAAATTAAGTTAGTATTCCAGTAGAAAATAAAAAATTAGTGGAGGTCCCATCGTGATCGCCATATATAGCGACCTTGGGACACACACATCACCCATTTTTACTCTAATTGCAATGTTATTAAAAACCCAAGATGAAATGGAAGACAATTAAAAATCATATAACATGAAAATAACAAATATGGATCTCTTTATTTGTATTGAAACTCGGTTACATATCGGTCCCTCTTAGGGATACCCATTTCGATACAAGGTTAAAAATAGGCAAAGAGTACCCCTTTTGCAAAGGGGTGGTGTGCTTATAAAAGCTTCCTAGTTCTGCACATGAAAATGTATGAGGGATTATAGATGCCTCCTTTTCCAGGTCTATTTCCTAGAGGGATCCCTTTTGCTCTCATATATTGCATATTTCGTTTGATGAACCTGTGGCCTTGTAAGCAATGAAACAACAACACATGCTTAGATGTTTGAGATTGCCTCCTCAGATGAGGTTGTTAGTAATAAAATAATGTAACAAAAATATGATGAAACTATGCCATGAAATCATGTAAATCTATGCTAATGATATGAAAACATGAAGAAACAAAATAAAAGAAGCTATGTCTAAAACCTAAGCTAATCCTGTTGGCCACTATCCAAGACAACGTCTGCTAAGGCAAACCTTGCTCTCTTTACCCAAAAGCTATGGGTCAAATCCTGTATCTGATGTCGAAATAATAGGTATTATGCTTTTAAATTTGTTAGGGCTTCACCATACACATAATCTCAAAGGGAACTCTCCAAGTCTCAAAAGCTCTCCTTAATAAAATATTTCTCGATGATAGAAGATGATGCTTTGGTGCTCTTAGGCTTATACCTTTTATAGTGTGAAACCCTAGGTCTATGAACAAGCTCTAGGAATGAATTTCACATGCGTAGTGCAAGTTGCATGAGAAGCTTTTGTCCCTTGTCTATGCTTGGAGGTCATTTAACTAAAATCTAACTACCCACTTGAGTCTCCTATGCGAACTGGTCATTATCATGAGAAGCTTTTATCCCTTGTCTATACTTGGATGTCAGTTAACTAAAGTTTAAATGAAAACTCAAGCCTCCTATGTGAACTGGTCATGAAAAGGAATGCAAATTTACTACCGCTAACCTTTATTGCATGCAGACTACCACTTCGACCTATTATTAGGCCTATTTATCGGTAAACCTACTTCTTATGGCTTAGCCGCTATCATCTTCAGTGGCTAAGATTTGGCCACTGTCGTCTACAATGACTAAGGTCTGGCTGCTCTTGGCTTAAGCGGCTAGGCTTGGATGGATTGAAAAGTCCCAAAATGAGTGGTGAGAACCACTGTTGATGCTTGGAAAGTCCAAGATTATGTCTTATGATCTTATGAGTGTGTCTATGTGAATAGCTTCCCTAAGCATGACACGATTTAGGTGTCTACAGTGACTAAACCTTGGACTTTCCAAGTATCAAAAGTGGTTCTCACCACTCATATGGGGTAGTCTTAGCCCATCCAAGCTTGGTCACTGTAAACCAGAGTGGCTAGATCTTAGCCGCTCAAGATCAGAGCGGCCAGACCTTAGCCATTGTAGATGACAGTGGCCAAACCTTAGTCACTACGGACGACAGTGGCTAAGCCATAAAAGAAAATTGTCTAACAAATCAGACCATTCACGGGTAGAAGTGGTAGTCTACATGCAATAAAGGTGAGCGGGGACAACTTTGCATTCCCATTTCATGACCAGTTCACATGGGAGTCTTAAGTCCAAATTTAGACTTCAGTTAAACATAGAAAAACAAAAGCTTCTCATGCTAACACCGAGTACGCATGAGGGATTCAGTCCTAGGGTTTTGAACATAGACCTAGGGTTTCACACACTTTAAAAGGTGTAAACCTAAGAGCACCAGGGGATCACAAATTGAATAGAACAGGTCATTGAGGAGAGATTTTGAGATTTGGAGAGCTTCCCTTGAGGATCACTTTTATAGCAAAGCCCTATTAGATTGGAGAGCATATTGGAGCATCCTTGAGGAGAAACAAAGTGCTAGCCGATCAAGGGTCTAACATACATAGGATATTCAACACATCAAGAAAATCAACCACCATTTCAACATCGAATACAAGCTTTGATCCATAGCCTTGGAGCAAAGAAGACAAGTTTCACTTTAGCGATCGTTGTCTTGGATAGTGGCCTGCAAGCCTAACTTAGGGTGTAGACACTAGTTTCTTTTATTCTGCTTTCTTCATGTCTTCATATCATTAGCATAGATTTACTTCATTTACTTGGTTGCATAGCATTAGTTTCATTATATTTTCATTAAGCTCATTTATTGCTAACATCCTCATCCGGGAGGCAATCTTGGACATCTAAGCATGTGTTGTTGTTTCATTGCTTGTGGGGCTACAGGTTCATTGGGAAAATCCACAACATACGAGAGCAAGAGGATCCCTATAGAAATAAGACCTAGAGAAGGAGGCATTTGTAAGCCCTCATACATTTTCGTGTGCATCATCGAGAATCTTAATAAAGCACACCCCCTATGCGAGGGGATATTTTATACACCTATTGCCCTCTTTGTGTGTAAAATCATGTATCAAACGAAGGGTATCCCTTATAGGGATTCATATGTAACCAAATCTTGGAAATATCAATACAAAAAGTATTCATTCATTTATTTCTTCGCATTCTAGTTATATCTGCTTCATGCCTTTCATTTATTGCATGTTTAACATTAAAGGATTCAATAAAATCACAAGTAGAGTAGTTAGTGGGGATGACACACCGCTTCCCCAAGGTCGCTAGATATGGTGATCACAATGGGACCCATGCCCAGTTTTTTAGTTTATTTTCATTTTATGTCGCTTTACTGACTCAGGTTTTGTGTGTAGGTTTAGTCACTCTGATCTGTAGCAGTCTAAAGTTAGCCGCTCTGGTCTACAATGGCCAAAAATTAGTCACTCTGGTCAACAACAGTCATAACTAGAGTGCATTAGAGGTCAAAAAATTGATCCTTTGAGCTAGATTAAAGGTTGGTACAACTTTTTTTATGCTTCATGGTTTTCTATCTTTTTTTTTTTCTTAAAAACAATGATAATTAAGGCATATTTCGATTTGGAAAACTGAAAGAATGAAAAAGAAAGAACTTGCATCTTGCACATCTTAGGTTTCTTTTTAGATTTTCCACTAGGCGTTGCTAGGAATAGTGGGTTTTGTTTGTAAAGTTCACCCTAGAATCCAACGTGCTAGAAATTGTGTGTTGGTTTGCTTGCTTTGAGGTCTTTTTAAAGGCCATACTTGCACCTAATAGAGTGCATCCATTAATATCATAGTAGCTATGCATATTTTTGAAAATTAAAACATACTTTGCATTAGGAATATAGGAAAGAGTCATTGTTGTTGTATGATGCATTCTTATTCATGTAAACTTAAAATAAACCCCACACACACATGCATCTTTTAAACATTGGGGATTTGGATTTCATCACCAACCCTTAATTCGGTCTGGTGATGTTGGCATTCATCTCCTTCCATCGGTTTACCCCTTAGAGCTTCCTAGAAATGGATTGAGGAACTTACTTATAGTGGTACTAAGTTACTTGTGTTCAAAATATCTCCCACTATTGGAACAATCATTGGTTCAGAGTGGAAGAGCTAGGTGAATACCCCCACTGGGATTTAAGTGGTGTACCCTAGTATCTTTTGAGAAATCATGTTTGGCATGAGTGTTCTTGATTATCACTATGGATGAGTCTCCTTATTATCAATCCAAAATGAGAACAAGAAACAAGAAACAACAAAACATCTAAATACAACAAACAGTTTAGGGCACACTTAAATTGGTAATCAAGATAAACATTTTCTTGATATTGTTTGGCTATATTTAATTGCAAACACAAAAAAAAATGAATCCACAAACACAATGGTCAAAACAAGAAGTAAACATCCTCGGTCTGATACCGAAGGAGAATCTAAAGCAACCCACACTCATAGGTGAAGTCGTAGTCACATTGGAAGACCCACTCGTAAGACCATGAGACATAGTTCTACGAGTCTTAGGGGTGATAACTCAACCCTTGGGGGATCTCCCCAAGAAACCCCAAATAGGGAGCAACATCATAGAACTACATCACCTAAACACAAAGAGGCCTCATGGCCATCATCATCAAGGAGACATGAGGAGACCTCAAGGGCCTCCTCCAAAAACATAGAAACTTCTCAAAGACATGAGGAGGCTTCAAGAGCTTCCTCCCCACATGGACATAAGAGAGGTTCTAAAACCTATTCTTCACATAGAGATGATGAGGCAGCCATGCCTCCATCCTCATGGAGAAGGGGGGTGACCACAAAGCCTTCATCATAAAAAGGATACACAGGGGTTACAACATCCCAACATTCACATGAGACACTTAGAACAAATCATCCCACTAAGGGGCATGAAACTAGGGATACATCCAGGCATAGACATCAAATAGAAGATATCCTTCACACAAGAGGAAGGATTCCAATAGACTATGACCTCATTGGAGTAAATGGCACCCCATGGGATCAGCCATGGAAAAAAATACAGCTAGATGAGGTGGATCAGATTTATTTGAGACCACCTCCAAAAATCATAGCCACAAAGAATTCTGCATCTGGAAGTTCATGAATCATGACTTCTAAGCCCACTTCTCAAATTGGGGGTGCCTCAAGGTGACCCCATAGTAAACATATATAGTCAGATCATAGAGATACTCAATAATACACTAAACAAGTCACATTAGCTAGCAAGAGCAAGGAAACAATAGAAACCTCTTCGAGGAATCTATGAATCAAAACCACTAGAACAGGATCAGATAAGCATGAGTCTTCTATGACCGCATAAGTTAAGCGCATGTTATGGTTAGAAAATGCCTTATGCAAGGAGCGAGAAGCTCTTGAACATGATAAACAAAGATAAAAGTTGTTGTGCCAACATGAGAAACGTTTAAGAGAGCAAGCTGAGAAGCTAGCTCGCATAAACCAACAAGAAAATAGAAATGATCATCAAATAAATCAACACACTGACTCACCAAGAGAGGAGTACACTAGACAAGAAGGAAACCCAGAACAAAACCACCCTCCAAATCATGAATGAAATCCAATTGGAGGAGAAAGGGTAGATATGATAAATCAGGATCAAGCACATCCTAAATCCCCTCATAGGAGGGAAGAAAATAGAACAAATCAAATGGATAGAGGGCTACCTCCACTACCACCGTGAGGGGGTTTGCAAGAGGAGGAACTCCTCACCTCAAAGGTATTCCAAGCACTTGCTAAAAATATGAAGTCCTTTGAAAAACAAGAGACGGCTGGGAACCAACCGACATTGAGCAAAATACACAATCAACCATTATGTCCATCTGTCCCTAGCCCCGCATACCCTAAGCATTTTGAGATGCCTAGGTTGGAAAATTTTAAGGGTGAAGAGGATGCACAAGAGCATGTTACCAATTTCATCAATGCATGTTTTCATCTCGAAGACAATGATGCTCTTATTCTAAGGATATTCATAATGACATTTTCGGGCACTGCCACTCAATGGTTCAACCAACTGCCCAAGCATAGCATATCCAATTTTGAACAACTAGTGAATTCTTTCCTGAAGTGTTTCTCGTTTGGTGCTAAGAGGAAGGTGAACCTTTCAGAATTGGCCAATTTAAGATATTATGATGATGAGCCAATAATGGATTATGGGAATAGATGGAGAAAAGTCATGGAAAAGTTATCATTCTCCATCCCCACAGAAGATATTTTTTGGATGTTCACCAAGAGTTGTTCCAAAAACATTTCCCTCTTGATACAACTTCAAAAACACCCCTCATTTGAGGAAGCCTTGGCATAGGCCAAACTCATTGAGGACATAAAAGTAGATGAGGGAACCATAAAACTCCAAACCAAGAAGGAGTGGAACAAAAATGATAAAAATGGCAAATACAAGCAAAAGTAGGTAAACCTTGCTCTAGTTAATCAAGTGGTATTGGTTGCACCTAAGGATGGGGCTACACACCAACCCCAGAATTATCAAGCATAGCCCCCACCAACCAATTATGATCAAAAGAACAATTAAGGGAGAAACAAAGAATAGAAAATACCTCGCTATTTCACACCATTGATAGAATAAATGCAATAAATATTCAACCAATTGAGTGAGGTGGGAAAGATCAGGTTCCCTAACATACCTCTCATAGATCCCAAATATCCTAATCCAAAATGATATAGTGAAGATCAATTTTACCCTTTTAATAGGATACCAGGGCATAAAATTGAGGTTTGAATTGGTTTTAAGCACCAGATGCAAAAAATTATTGAGGCAGAAGAACTTAAAGTTGACAACCCACTGGCTCCTGATAATAGAGATATGGGCATCTACAAAAACTCACTCCCAAACCATGAGGTCCCTAGAGGGTAAGGTGCACAAGTCAATCAGGTTCGAATTGATACACCTACCCACGAGTGCATTGGGATGGTTGAAATTATCAATATAGCAACTAGGAGTAGATGGTATGGTCAACCACAACCTCCTGGAGCTCCCATTAACGTCCCCATTGTACCTAGGAAGAGGTAGGGGTAAAAAAACCTTCCAGGTCCACCAACCCGACCTATGGTAACTATTCGGAGTAGACTTGAGCAAAACTTACAAATGACTCTAGCTAAGCTATCCATCTATGAGCTCATACAATAGTCCCCAAAGCACTGGTAGACCTTGATGGAGATTTTAAGGTCGATTGAGCTCCAACCACAAGATCCAAATGCATTCACCCATTTTGTGGGACAAGTACAAGAATGCTAGGAACCTGTAATTTGATTCTATGATTATGAGATTAAGATAGTGCCTACTGCCTTACTAGAACCTCCACTGCACATTATGGCATCAGTCAATGATTTACCTTTTAAGCGGGTCTTGATCGATATAGGTTCTTCAATAAACATCATCACAACAACATCCATAGAACACCTTAAGATCCCCAAGTCCAATATCATTTTGGGAGCCTATACATTAAGGGCTTTCAATGATGCTCTATGCAATACCATGGGAGCGATAGTCCTACCTATCAAGGTGGAGCATAAGACCATCCTCGTGATGTGTCATGTCTTGGAAGGGTCCATGCAATACAACATCCTCCTAAGGAGACCTTGGATAAGGGACATGAAGTGTGTTCCTTCGATCTTACACCAATGTGTCAAGTATGTGCATGATAACAAAGTCTACATGGTTTTGGATGATGAAGAGCCATTCAAATATGTTCATCAGGTGGATTGTCTAGGAGAATTTGTGATTCCTTCTACCCACTTGTATGTAGGACCTTCATCTCCAACTACACAACTAAATGATAAAGAAAAAGGGGTACAAAAAGATCCATCTGTATCAACACCTCATCTAGCGCCCAACATGACTAATGCTTCTAAGAGACCATCAATGTCTAAACCAAAATATAATCAGAAGCTAAAGGTTCCCTTAGTTGAGGAAATAAAGCTCAAGGAAGTGCTAACCATAGCCATTGAGAAAAATCCAAGTCCCATGGAAGAAGAAGATCTCCAGGATCAAGCTGAGGAGATACTAGAACCCACTTCGCCAGTGTCATCTATAGGATCATCCACATCGCATGTGACTATACACTTGGAAAGTACAGGGATAGGAGAGTATCTTGTGTAGAACATAACATTCATGCCCATCATAGAGTCTACACAAGACATGGGATGACCAAAAGACTTAATACCACTAGTGGGAACAGTGGTTCCGCTTGGAATCCCTCCCAATTAGATAAAATTTGTCTATGCTAGACTAGACTACACCCATAAGTCTACCGATGAAGAAGAGGACAATGATGAATTATTCACTATTAATGTTTTTTACCTCTCTAATCCTAAGTTTTCTCTAAGCTACTTTGAACATTACCATTGGCATGGTTACGGTCTTGGTATATATGATCAGGGACGTAGATGGCCATTCAAGCCACAATACTAGCTTCCCACTGATAGGTTTGGGTTAGGCTATCATATCAAATGTCGGGATGACTCTCTAGCAACAGCCTTGGATATATTAAGCTTGGGGTTAGGAGAAGACATCGATTTTATTCCTTATCACCCACCAAGTATAAAACATCTGAGCAACAAACAAGTGGTTGTGGTGAACATACCACCACCCAAAACTTATCATCCAAGCCCCACAATTGATGCCACCCCAATAGGTTACAACTCATGGGATGATGAGCAAGAATAAAATGGATATGTAGCAAGTAATGATGAAGCACGATTAAGCATGGCCTATCATGGGCATCACTATTTACACAAATTTACTTGGTCCATCCAGAATGAGAGTGGATTCATATCGAAAGAAAGTGGCTATGAGTCAGAGGACTCAATAGAGAGAGGCTACCTAGGACCAAGGCAGTGGCCCCATAGCTTGGGGCAAGAAACTAATGCAAATGCCTTCTTCATAAGTGATGAAGAATATGAAGATGAGACAAAAATTGCCTACTTAGCTCCAATACATGAGCCTCTTGTCTTGGGGCCACATACCAATGCTAAATTTTTTTGGATAAGTGATGATGAATTTGAAGATGAAATCGAGATGGCTTATATTAGGCCTCACCATTTGTAGCAATTTAATGCATTAGTATAGAGAGAGGTGGCACTTCGTTCCATAGACCATGATTTGTGATTTCTATGAAGACCTATCAACTTAGTTGTCATTCACCACACGATTAATCCCCATTTGTCAAAATTCAAAAAGCTGCTAGAGCCCAATGATACTATTATTTGTCCTGCTCATGGGCCAGATCCAAAGATTCCTTTTCCTTCAAAACCTCATCGTGAGTATGGAAGGGAGACCTCTGAGACAAAATTTCACCCATGTGGTTCTAGAGATTTCATTCCATCCATCAACATAATCTCCATTGATTTGACCACTCTAATTCATAATCCAATAGATCCCACTAAACCTTTGTGTCTTGATATGGAGGCTATTGATTGGGATCATGCTGATTCACCCATAGAGCCTAAGGATATTTTCTCTAGTGAAGAGACATTACAACCATTCCATTTTGCATCAGGTTGTTTTTATGACGTGTTCCATGCTGGTTTGGATCCTAAGTTAGTAGGACCTATAAATCTCGCCGATGACATTCACTTGATACCCATGCCTAACCGGTTTGAGGATGGGTCTCATATGGCTATAGAAGTGAATTTCAAGGTGGACATCAGTGATGATCCTACTCAACCAAAGAAAGTCAAGTTCGGAGAAAGTCTATCTCCAGAGGAACAAGCCATCATTATCCCTCTCCTTAAGGAGAGGCCAAATATTTTTGCTTGGACTTACAAAGACATGCCAAGGATCGATCCAAAGTTAGTTGTTCACAACCTCTCATTGGATCCCATGAAGAAGCTAGTCAAGAAAAAATTGAGGAAAATGCATCCAACCATCGCTTTGATGGTGAAGAATGAGTTGCAAAAACTATTGGATGCAATTTTCATAGTTCCCATTGACTATCTTGAATGGGTATCAAACATGGTGCCTATAGGAAAACCAGATGGAAGAGTGCACATTTGCATGGATTTTAGAGACTTGAATAGGGCAAATCCAAAGGATTCATTCCCATTTCCAAACATAGACGCTCTTGTTGACACCACCGTAGGTCATGAGATGCTCTCCCTAATGGATGGTTTTTTTGGATACAATCAAATCCGGATCAAACCTGAAGACCAACACAAGACTACTTTCATTACTCCATGGGGGACATTCTATTACAAAGTGATGCCATTTGGTCTTAAGAATTTTGGTGCCACGTATCAATGGGCCATGACATATATCTTTCATGACTATATGCATAAGATCTTGGAAGACTACATTGATGATTTACTAGCCAAGTATTTATTGCGACAAGAGCACGCTCAAGTCCTCACAAAGGTCTTCGATCACCTCATTGAACACAATGTCAGATTGAATCCTAAGAAGTGCATGTTTGGCGTAACTTCTGGTAAGCTCTTAGGGTTCATCATTTCAAAGAGAGGCATCGAAGTCGATCCTACAAAGGTAGAAGCTATATTGGGAATGGCCACCCCTACCAACATTAGGGAGTTGAGAAGCCTACAAGGCAAGGTAGCATCCATAAAATGGTTCATTGCTCAATTATCAGACAAGTGTCAACCCATGAACCGGTTTCTATGCAAGGATGTCCCATTTCATTGGGATGAAGAGTGCCAACAAGCCTTTACAGAGATCAAAACATACCTGGCAACACCGCCAGTGTTGGCTCCACCAAGGCCAGACATACCATTTTTGCTATACATATCGGCTACTGATTTTTCTTTGGGCACCATGTTGGCCCAAAAGAACATGCAAGAAAAAGAGCAAGTTGTATATTACATCAGTCACACCTTGGTGAGTTATGAGCTAGGATATGCGTATGTAGAGAAGTTGTGCTTAGCAGTGGTCTTTGCAACCAAAAAGTTATGACACTACATGTTGAGCCATACGACCTATGTCATATCCAAACAAAATCCTTTGCAATACATGATGAACAAGATATATCACAATACATGTACTACAAAGTGGATCATGCTATTGACAAAATTTGATCTAGAATTCATAAGCCAAAATTCCATCAAGGGATAAGTCATAGTAGATCAATTAGCAGAGGCACCTCTTCAGGATAGCAAGCCTCTCACTATAGAATTGTTTGATGATGCAGTATTTGCATTATCAGATCCACCTAAACTCGAAGAACCTAAGAAAGAAAGAGACATGGCATTGTTCTTCGATGGTTCAAAGTGTGAGCAAGGGGGCAAAGTAGGGATAGTATTTATCACACCGTAGGGCGCTCCATTACCCTTATCATTCAAACTAGACTTCCCTTGCATGAACAAAAACATAGAATATGAGGCCTTGATTTTGGGACTTCAAACGATTGTAGCAATGGGTATTAAAAGATTGAATATCTTTGGTGACTCCTTGCTCATAGTTAACCAAGTCAAAGGATTGTTCCAATGCAGGTTCCCACTCCTAAAAGCATACAAAGAGCTTGTTGACACTTACCTAGCATGACTAGAATGGTATGACATCAAGGCAATCCCTCGTATGTCAAACAAATTTGTAGACACCATGGCATATTTGGGATCCTTAATCCCTCAGAATCCATCTACTGATTTCACAACCGTTCATGTGAAAGTGCTTGCACACTCAAAAATACAACGTGAGGTTATTGACAACCTAGAGTCAGTCAACATGATCCAAATTGAACCAAGTCAGGATTGGTCCTTCAAAGTTAGAGCTTTCTTACAAACGGCCCCTTGGGAATATTTGATCTCTCAAGGTCCTACGGAGTGTGGAACAACCATTCATCACAGGATTGTTTCCCAATCTATGTTCACAAATGTTGGATCACAAGAGGAACATGTCATGTTATCCATAGAAGTTGTGGCCTATCAGGATTGGCTTTCCCAAGTACGAGATTTCCTAAATTTGGGAATGGTACCGCAAGACCTATCACATGCTAAAATATGAACCTTTAAACAAAAGGTGACAAGATACATTTTTCTAGGAGACATCCTCTATAGACGAGGTTACGATGGAATGCTCCTTCATTGTCTTGAGCCCTAGGAAGCATCCTAGGAAATTTTGCAAGCTCACAATGGTATGTGTGGCGGTCACTTTAGTGGCATGGCCATCATTAAGCGCATCTTGAGAATGGGTTACTATTGGCCCACTATGGAAAAATACTATTGTGAGTATGTTAGGAAATGCATCAAGTTCCAACATCATGCAAACCTCACCCACCTACCATCACAAGCCTTGCAACCCATCCAGGCAGCATGGCCCTTCTCATAGTGGGGACTAGACTTGATTGGGAATATCTCTCCCCCATATTCAGGCTGACACACATTCATTATAATGACCACTGAGTATTTCACCAAATGGGTCAAAGCGATCCCCTTGACATCGATAATTGGACCAAGGATTGCGTAGTTTATACTCCACAATATCATAAGTCATTTTGGGGTCCCTTCGAAGATTATATCGGATAATGGGCCATATTTCAAGAACAAAAATGTGTGTGCTTTAATGAACAAATACCACATCTAGCATATTTTTTCCAACACCCTATTATCTATAAGCAAATGGGCAAGCTAAAATCCTCAAACAAAACAATCATCTCCATCTTGAGGAAAATAGTGAGATATAATCATAAGGATTGGCATTTGTAGTTACCTCTTGCATTATGGGCATACAGGACTAGTGTGTGGATGCCCACTAGGGCAACACCATTTTCACTTGTATATGGCATTGAGGCCATCATGCCCCTAGAATTGGAGATTCCAACCTTGCATGTAGCATTGAAGGACTTCATAGATGATGACACTGCGCGACAAGGCCACCTTGATCAGTTAATGCTTCTTGATGAACGCCGAGTCAATGCCTTGGAGCATCTCTATGTTTATCAGAATTGCCTTGCACGAGCATACAATAGTAAATTCCATTTGAGGGAATTCAAAGTTGGGGATATTGTGCTCAAAGAGAACCAAAAAAACTCAAATCTGCCATCGCATTTGTGAGACAAATTTATGGCAAATTGGATAGGCCCCTACATGATTTCAAAAAGGGTTGGGCCTGGAGCATATCACCTCACATCTTTGGATGGTGTTGAAGAGCCTGAACCTCTCAATATCATTCATTTGAAGGCATTTCATTCATAAAAATAAAAAAACATTCAAATATATCAAAAAATCAAAAACATTCAAATATATCAAAAAATAAAAAAACATTCAAATATATCATAAAAATAAAAAACATTCAAATATGTCAAAAAAATAAAAAACATGGTCACCTTCACAAAAATGCTCCAAAGGCATCTTAAAGCCCTTTGGTCAAATCATCACAAAAATGCTCCAAAGGCATATTAAATCCCTTTGGTCAAATCATCACAAAAATGCTCCAAAGGCATCTTAAAGACCTTTGGTCAAATCAAATCATAAAAATTCTCCAAAGGTATCTTAAAGTCCTTTGGTCAAATCAAATCACAAAAGCTCCAAAGGCATCTTAAAGCCCTTTGGTCAAATCAAATCCATAAAAATTCTCCAAAGGTATCTTAAAGTCCTTTGGTCAAATCATCACAAAAACACTCCAAAGGCATCTTAAAGCCCTTTGGTCAAATCATCACAAAAATTCTCCAAAGGCATCTTAAAGCCCTTTGGTCAAATCAAGTCACAAAAAGCACCAAAGACACTTTAAAGCCCTTTGGTCAAAAGCAAAAATACAAAACGGTGCAAAAAAAAGAACATTTGCATCTTACATCCGCATCCACATAGTTGCATTTCATTATGACATACATATCCATTGCATTCACATATGTTATGATCACATTCTTACAAATGATGCCACAGTTTTTATCTCAATCACAATATTCAATTTCATCCTCATCCATGCATCCATGTGTGTAATTGTGTTTTTCAACACAACCATTTCATGTTGCTATAAGAAATATACTAAGGTTTCCTAGTCATTCAACCATATCTAGTGGTATTATCAACTTTTGTAGAAAGCCACCTTGATTAGTAGAGGGCAAGGTCTAGTTGTGATATTACCTTGGATATTCAGGATCCCATCACTAATTGAAACACTAAAATCCTAGTTGGTACAAGGGAAAGATGAAAACTACAAAAGTGGTCTAGGTTACCTTGAGTGAAAAGGATCTTCCTTGCTTATCCCCCTGTGCAACCGGTTTAAAGGTGCTGAGAATTGGCAAAAGGACAAGTTCCACCCTACCCAAAAATGAGTGATTATCATCACTACATAAATCCCTTGCTTTCATTAACAAAAGCAAAAATCCTAAACAAAGCACAAATTCAATACCCTAGTTTTCAAAGTCATAGTTCAAAAATTCAAAAACAAAGCAAATAGTGATTATCATCACTACATAGGTCCCTTGCTCAAGAAAAAAAATCAATCAAAATAAACAATGATTCTCATCACTACACATGAGCAAGTATCCCAAATGAAATGAAGAAAAGAAGGGAATGGAGCTTGAATCCCTGGAATTCTCAGCATTGCACAAAAATGGAAGGAGAAATCCTTATGCATGACGATATGTCTATTACATAAGCTTATGGAATTTGTATAGACCAATGTTTGAATGTGGATGAGCTAGCTTAGGTAACCCAATACTACCTAGTGGTATAGTCCAAATAAGTCCAACATAAGGATGAGATGAACTCTTGAGGATCCCTGATCTTAGCAATGGGCTGAAAGAATCCCACCTAACATCGAAGGAAATTCTTGGGTTCTATCTCAAAATATATATTCATTTGCACACACAGAGATAATGAATATCTAGGTACATGGTGAAAGCCTTGCTTTTCAAAAGTCTTGAATGGTCAATACATAGTTGTTGATAGGGTAACTAGAGTGTTTGAAGTCTCAGGAAAAACCTCAAAAATTCTTACATAGCAACAAATCATATCATCAATCACATCATAAACTTTATTTATAAGCTCCTGTAAATTAGGGGGTAATAATAAAATACATTAGATACTAGATATATGTCAGAAATGATATTTAGACGGCCATTGATTATTTTATATCTTTTAAATTACAGAAGCTTATCCAGAAAATACATACATTCCACACCATTACATTGCACATATGGATGGTTTAAATAATTAGTTCTTATGATTAGAATGATTATTAAACATTCATGGTTGTTATACTTTATGTGGTATCACCCAATAGATTTTCAACATCATAGCATATGCATCCATTATGTTTTAAAGTGATTAAAACATACAAGTTCATTAAAATTAGATTACATACCGCATTCACCATATCATAGCATGAGTTAGATGCACACATTGAAATCAAAATCAAACATGCATTTAAAAATAAACATCACATCCATAAATACATAGTTCATAACTCATCCATTCGCATCTACGATCACATCATAATCCATCTATGCATACAATCATAAAACCATCATCAAATCAACACATGATACATCACATCATGTCACAATTTAGATCATATCACATCTACATAAGCATCCATATAAAACATCCACATCATCATAAATATCATCTATCATATAACACATACATCAAATCATCATAATGCCATCATCACATCGCATAATAAAATAAAATAAAACAAAAACATGAGCAATAAGTGATACACATAATGAGTCATAATGCAAAGATATCATATAAATGTGTATATCAAGTACATGGGTATACAAAATTACCCATAGGCTATAGTCATGTAGGTCAAGCAAACCTCAAAAATTAAATCCAAGTGCATCATTAGTCAAACATGGGGCCTATGCCCCCAAAATCACCTCCCCCTATGGTTGTGTCATGCATAGAGTGATGTGACCCTATTGGTCTCTCTGTGTGAGTCCGAGTCCTATGGCTAGGATGGACAGAAGATTGCTCAAAGGTGGAGCACCTACTAAACTGTGAGCCACCTGCACTTGGTGCCTCCCTAGGGATAAATTTGTGCCTCTTAATCTATATTTAGAGAGAGGCTATATGGGAAACATGCCCATGGATCTACCTCTCATGCTCTTCTAGCAATGCCTATAGGCGTAGAAACTTTGCCCCTGTTTCTGCCCCAAGATCTACCCCGGTATCACTCTATGGTGTAGGAGGAACAACAAACTACATCCTAGCGGTACCAGTATAAAAATTGAACTAGTGGCACATCTTGCTGCAACTCGTATTGACAAAGAACTTGGAAGTAGAAGAAATACTCCCTGATGCCAACCTTGCGTCCAATGAACCATCGCTCATACCATGTCCTAGCTATGAAACTAACCAGGTCATCCTTGGTTGGGCATTGGTGATATGGATGCCACATGATATCACTAGCCTTCTACCCAATAAAAGTAGCAGTGTAGTGAGAGAGCTCCCCCGCATGAGGATGGCTCTTGTGCTCCTTGCACCCTCGATCCCATCTAGCGGTATAGCACTGCATCCACTCCTCGATGATTAAAATATTAGTAGGAAGCCCTTAGGGGTGATTGATGTTGATGTGCTCCCATCCCCAAACCTCTAGGAGTAAGCTGCAAGCGATACCAATATGACCCCATTGATAGATGTGATATAACTCTTCATAACACTGGGCCAACAGGGACCTCTCCCATGCATAGATGATGGGCTCCTCACTGTCCATCAGATCCTGGACCATCGCAAGGAGGTTCCATGGGAACCTCAGGCCTGAGAAATCTGGAATAAGAATGTTATTGATAACCATTAGCAACACTGTGTGCCTCATAGAGAAGACCTCCTCCTAGTACCAACATATAATAGATACACTGCCAGATTTGGTGTCCTTGAAGGCATCTGTAGCATGCCTTCCGAACACTCAAGAAAAGATAACATCATGATCATTAGTGGCCAAAGAGATAATGGCCACTCCATCAAAGGGGATCCGAAAGATCCTATACACATCCTCCGATGTGATAGTCATCTCACTGATAGGAATGTGGAAGGTATTAGTCCGTGAATCCCATCGGTGTACTAGGGCTATGAGGTAAGCCTGATATGACATAATAGTGGGCAGCCTAGTGACAAACTACAACCCATAGGCCTTGATCTAGGCCCAGTTTGTAGCACTCAAAAGGGGTAGAAGGTCATTCATGAGCTTCGGGTCCTGAGCCCAAGCAGTGAGAATCTAAGAGCAAAAGAAAAACAAAGCATAACTACAATGCACCTAAGGCATAAATCATAATAAAGCATGAAAAATGGTACAAATAATGATAGGCTATTCTAAATTCTAGGTGAAAGAGCAATAAATGCACCCAATCATGCAACAAAAATATTTTTTTCACTTCAAAAATGTAAAAAAATAAAAAAATTGCGTAAGTGCTTTCAACCATCGTCGCCCACAACAGCTAGAAATCATCCGCTTAAGCAGGTTGCGGCCAAGCTGCCAATGGTCAAATTTTTGATCATTGAGATTCAAATCAGTTTCTACCATCGACAATGACCAAGTTGCAAGCCAAGATAGCCACTCTGAGTAGCAACGACCAATAGGCGACATGGCAGACACGTCTGCCCTAGGCCAAAAATACCAAAAAAAATAACAAAATAACAAAATGGGGGCAAGCCCACCAAAAAAATCCTAAACTAAACCTAACTATGGGTTTGGTTCATTGCCAACAAGCTTAATGAGGTTCATTTATCGATTACTTAATGTGGTTCATTTTACTAAAAACTGAGCAGGGCTAAAGGTTTCGAAGAGTACCTAAGAAGCTTCGGCTCCTTCGCTCGATGATGCCTCACCTTGTGTAGCCATGGTCCTCCAAATCACAACAACACTCCAAATTGTAGAAGTCACTTTCACTACAGAGCTCTAAAAAGCAAACTAATAGCTGGTGAAAGTGAAAAGTCAAAAACCCTAGGGTTGCTTTTTATATTTTTGAATTATGCCTTGGTCACTATTGTCATCAGCGGCCCGCATTTCTTGGTCGCTCAGGACGAGAGCGGCCACGAGCAGGCATTTGGGGGTCGTTGGACCTGACAGTGGCCAACAGCCTAAGCAAGAACAGGAGGAATTCCCTCCATGAGAAGCAGAAAAAACATTAAATAAACACATTTTGATGACTCATGGTTATCATAATGTTCAAAATAACAAAAAAATTACATAAAGACAAATCTCAAGTAAGCCTCGTATCAAGTTACTTACTCTATCAACTCAACGGTTGCAGTGATTTGCACTCCATGCAACTCGGCGAGATGAGTAAGTTACCATAAGGTTACTTGGGGCAAAACATTCATTTTGGAATTATGATGTGCCTCCTTCAATCCCAAAGAAGACCAAGATGGTCGGACTGCTCCATGGGTACGAAAGAATCATCCTAATTCCTTCATGACACAAAAACATTGAGCCAAGTGATGCAATACAAGCATAAATAGAGTCACTCCTCCTAACTCCCTAAGAAGGCTATTGATAAGTCAGACCGCACCTCGAGATAGGGATGAATGATTATCATAAATAATTGAAATCACACTTGGATGGGGGTTTTCCCATTAAGAGAACAAATACTAGAAAGAAACCAAAACCAGTCATATTTGGTCAAGTGACTCGTCGCTTCATTCATTGCCCTTCCCTCACCAATTCATTGTGTGAGGGGGTAGTTCAAATCTTCAAATCATCATAATAAAAATCAACAAAAGATCACTCGATCATATCAAAATTGCATTCATCCTATGAATCATTGCAAACAACAACTACAAAGTTTCCCTTGTTTGTTGGGGTCATAAGAAAATTGTGACATTATCAGTTCGTAGCTCTCCTACCGGTCTGATCTGATTGTAGCAATAGAAGCTACCCGATTGTGTCTGAGGAATGAGTGTGATTGAACATGAACAAGCCCTATGCTAAGTTAAGCCTTCCAAATGTTGAAGCAATGATTCAAGGATGCACGCCATCTTGCATGATTGGGACATCCAACGTTGATCAAACCAATGATCATCATACACCTTACAAGACATATCAGTCTATGTTTTTGCTCAGCGTTGTATTTTTCCACATAATGCATCACAAAAAGGGGCATCTGTAGACACCTAAAACATGTCATGTTTAGGATAACTACTTACATAGGCACATCCATAGGCCATGTGACTAAACCTTGGACTTTCCAAGTATCAAAAGTGGTTCTCACCACTCATCTGGGGTAGTCTTAGCCCATCCAAGCTTGGCCATTATAAACCAGAGTGGCTAGACCTTAGCCACTCAAGATCAGAGTGGCCAAACCTTAGCCATTATAGATGACAGTGGCCAAACCTTAGTCACTATAGACGACAACGACTAAGCCATAAAAGCAAATTGTCGATAAATCGACCCATTCACGGGTGGAAGTGGCAGTCTGCATGCAATAAAGGTGAGCGGGGACAACTTTGCATTCCCCTTTCACGACCAGTTCACATGGGAGTCTTAAGTCCAAATTTAGACTTTAGTTAAACATAGAAAAATAAAAGCTTCTCATGCTAACACCTAGTATGCATGAGGGATTCAGTCCTAGGGTTTTGAACATAGACCTAGGGCTTCACACACTTTAAAAGGTATACCTAAAAGCACTAGGGAACTTATTGGATCACAAATTGAACATAACAGGCCATTGAGGAGAGCTTCCCTTGAGGATCACTTTCACATCAAAGCCCTACCGTATTGGAGAGCATATTGGAGTATCCTTGAGGAGGAACAAAGTGCTAGTCAATCAAGGGTCTAACATACACAGGATATTCAACACATCGAGAAAATCAACCACCATTTCAACATCGGATACAAGCTTTGATCCATAGCCTTGGAGCAAAGAAGACAAGTTTCACTTTAGCGGCCATTGTCTTGGATAGTGGCCCGTAGGCCTAACTTAGGGTGTAGACACTAGTTTCTTTTATTCTACTTTCTTCATGTCTTCATATCATTAGCATAGATTTACTTCATTTACTTGGTTGCATAGCATTAGTTTCATTGTATTTTCATTAAGCTCATTCATTGCTAACAACCTCATCCGGGAGGCAATCTCGAACATCTAAGTGTGTGTTGTTGTTTCATTGCTTGCAAGGCTACAGGTTCATCGGGTAAATCCACAACATACGAGAGCAAGAGGATACCTCTAGCAATAAGACCTAGAGAAGGAGGCATCTGTAAGCCCTCATACATTTCTATGTGCATCATCGGGAAGCTTGATAAAGTGCACCCCCTATGCGAGGGGATATTTTATACACCTACTGCCCTCTTTGTGTGTAAAATCATGTATCAAACAAAGGGTATCCCTTAGAGGGATTCATATGTAACCAGATCTTGGAAATATCAATACAAAAAGCATTCATTCCTTTATTTCTTCATATTTTGGTTATATCTACTTCATGCCTTTCATTTATTGCATGTTTAACATTAAAGGATTCAATTAAATTGCAAGTAGAGTAGTTAGTGGGGACGGCGTGCCGCTTCCCTAGGGTCGTTACATATAGTTTCATTCTACAACATCTAGGGTTTAGTAATTTTTATTCTTCTGAGGGTCTCACCCAGTGGAGCCCTTGCAGGTATTACTTATTTTGTGTTGTTTACTATTTGCAAGTATAAGGATCATATTTTTGGTAGCTGTTGAAGCTAGGGTATCCCTTTTAGGATAACAAGCCCACCCACAACCTCATTGGGATCAAAGACAAGTCCAAAGATACCAACCATTATTTTTCAGGTAGGGTTTTGGAGAACCCTAACAATTATAAAAATATGTATCACATAAAAAGCATTGTAAATCCCCACAATGGGGTACATTGATTGTATCATTTTGAGATCCCGCATTAATAAAAATCTTATCTATCTTGTGCAATCGTTGTGTATTACTATGTTTATTTGAGTATTTTATCCATTGTATTGGTGTTGCTTATTTTTTATTCACACTCTTCATTTAGGGAAGGTTATGATTTTATACAAATTTAGTTTTATTTTATATTTTTTAGTGTTTCAATTCTATTATCATAATTTCTATCTGATTTTTCTTTATTTTGGTTTTTATTTGTTGTTCTTGCTATTTTATTTGATTCAATATTTTTATTTTTTGTGAATTTTCTTTTGTTTTATGGTATTAATTCTATTCTATATTTTGCCAATTTACACATGTTCATCCAATTGTGGTATGTCCATACAATTACAATTGATTCTTGGTTCCTCTAAAGAGAAATGTGCTTAATCAATTGAGGATGAATTACTTATTTTGAAATTAGGTGAAGCTAAGGATTAGTGAATCAAATTATTTGGTCTTATTCTTTAATTATGGGGCTAAAACAGATGAAGCTAGAAATAATGTAATATGATGTTGAAGCTTCAAATTTACTAACAACCTTTAAATAATTCTTAAGTCATAAAGATGGAATCATCTTGGTTTGATGATTAGGTGAGAATATACACACTCTACTTTTAGCCTTATAGATCCCTAACCCAAAAGCACACTAAATATTTACAATTAATCAAAATACTTCTTAATCAAGAAGAAAAATACTAATAATGCAATAAACTAAAGTGCTTGGGTGATTCGGATAACCTCTATCGGGGCTATAGATATCTGTTTGGTAGTAGAGCAATGTCTAGAAGGGATCAAGATCATCTCCACTGAAGCTATAGATGCTTGGTTGGTAATGGAGCGATGCAAAGGCAAATCACATTTTTATGAGTGACATATTTAGTAGTCTAAATTCAAACTAATTGACAAAATCCTGACAGATCTGAGAATGGAAATGAATGCACTAGCATACACTTTAAGCTAAAGCAAAATGGAGAATTAATTTTAAAGTTTATTTAACCCTATTATTTTAGAACATTACCAAGTGAATTGCAATTCATTAGTTAAAATTTTACTTACTTCAAGTTAGGTTCTTTATCCAAAATGCTTAGGAGCATTTTCTAGCAGAGTCACCATTTGTTGTTATCATTGTACAACCCACCCTAAATTTGGGGATCCACTTGAAATTTTGATTTTGATCTCAAATTTTTCTTACATCATGGTTCCAAACTTGCTTGCATTGAATGTTTTAAAGACTTGAATCTCATTTTGCTTTAATAAGCTTTAAATATTTTACATGCCTGAATTTTGATTGCATTAATCTTGGTTAAATGACCTCAATAAATTTTTTGTTTAAAAATGCTTAAGATGTTGCCTTCAATTATTTTCTTATGATTACTAAATCAATGAGTTCTAATCTCATTTGGTGCTAGAATTCTCTTAAATTTGGTGTAAAAATAAAAAATAATAAAAAATATGTATATATATACAATAATGAAAAATAAAATTACTCATGTTTGAAAAGCTTTGCTACGAAAAAAAATTAAACTCCATATTAATTCATATTCACTAATAATCATAAGGTTCAAGCCGCTTTCATCCACACAATTAAATGTAATTCATCAAAATCATGTGGTGTCCAAGACTATTAATTTTCACTAAGGTCTAATGCGATAAGGTTTAAATTGATCAAATAATTTCATTATTATCTTTTCTAAGGCTTAAGCTAAGGTTCATTTTGCATGAACAAACCCCAACCACCATTTTTTTTAGGGAGGTTCAATTGCTTCGGTCCGAAATGCTTTCGTTCTGAGCCACTCATTTTTGGAAAGAAACCTTAGGAGAGCAATTTAATTAAACTTAATGCTTTGAGCGTTGAAATTAAATATCAAATATTGGCATTAGATTTAATATGCAATATTAAGGTGAAAATCTTAGTGATAACCCTAATGTTTTGGACATTGAATAAAATAAAAGCAAAATAAGGCCACACATTAATTCCCCAAAAGACAATGGATGGCTTAGATTGTTATTGAAGTCACCCGAAAAGAGATAAATATTATCATTATAGAATCACCCTTTTTTCCTAAAGTCAAGTCAGCCAAAAAAATAGATAATAACTAAACCTTAAATCTTTCATACGTCTATGCATCCCTTTAAAAAAAATCAACAGTTTGGCATGATTTGGCCAAAAAGGAATGAAGGACCAAGATTTATTCGTATATATTCAGGGGCACACCCTCATTGGACCAAAAAAAGTGTGGCTGGAAATTCTTCGACCGAAATAAGATCAATGGTTGGCAATTGTTCAGCCAAAAGAGAATGGAAGGCTTCGATTTGTCCTGGTGAAGTGCATGAAGTTGGATGAATGGCTGAGGTTTAATCAACTGAAGCAAGATGAGTGGCCCAAGCTATTTCCAAGACATTTAATACTAAAAATATCGAAATATTATTGGTCAATGAATAAAGATAATGAATTTGTACCATGAGAAAATTTTCAAATTAGCTTGAAAAGCTTTTAACGTTAATTTTTTTGAAAGTATTTATTGCTAGATTTTTTTGAAACATTTAATGCTAAAAATACCGAAGATATTTGATGCAATTTTTTTTTGAAATATTTAATGTTAAAAATGCTAAAGACATTTAATTTTTATCGTAACCTCTTTTATTTTTATGAGTATAATTTTTGGTTCCAATAAAAATGCCAAAGACATTTAATTTTTTTTTAAGACATTTAATGCTAAAGGCTTTCGCGTGAAACACATTTAATGCTATTTTTTTTGTAATTTAATGCTAAAGGTTGTCACCTAAGAAACATTTAATGTCTAAGAATTGATTCGTCCAATAAACCGAAGACAAATAAAAAGTTGGGATTACTTCTTTGAAAGCAAATGGATGGCCCTGAATCATTTGGCTAAAAGCAAATGAATGGCCTTGAATCATTCCTCAAGAGGCATCAGATGGTTCGTATTTTTTCGATCGAAAGGTAATAGAGGTATGAGATTAAATCATCAAAGTCACCCAAAATATTAAAATATCATATTTAATTTGTCACAAAAGCATTTTAATGGCTCAAATCACTCGATCGAAAGGTAATTGAGTGGCCAAATTGCATTGAATGCCTCAGATTTAATCACAGACAAGCATTGGGTACTCCAAATTTCATCAAAATAATTAATCAAATTTGATCTAATTTTTGAGAAATGATAAATTAAAACCAATAGGGCATTTTGATTAATTGAAATGATAACATTAATGTTGGTTTCAAATTTTGAAAGGAAATAAAACCTTGATCCATAATATTAATTAAAGTGAGTTAACCTTAGTATTGGGTATCTTAATCATTCAAGTACTAAAATTAAAATTGGAACTTCAATGTTTAAACCTAATACTTTGGAATTTAATGAATAATGGAAGCCTTAGCATACCCTGATATTAAAATTAAAATGAAACTTTAAAGTTGAATCTAACATCTAGGACCTTAGCAAATGACCTTAGTATATTAGTTTTAATACTTTGGCATTAAAATCAAAATAAAAACTCATAGTTAAACCTAATTTTTGGGAGTTAAACCTTATGATATTCATTAATAAGATTCAACTAATAAAATCACAATCATGAGAAGATTTATATGAAGACCTAAAGTAAAATATTTGAAGGCATATATTCAAATAAAAATATAATGTCATCTAAATTTATTGAAAAATGATAATAATAATAATGATAATACCATAAAATTATAAATATTAAAATGGTAATAATAAAATGTTATGAATACCATATTAATAAAGTTAAATGACCAATAATATTACACCTTTGAATTGATTTATATGAAACCTAAATTTTTCATAAAGGAAAATTTAATAAAGTTGAAATTATAAAAACAAATATTAACGACTTTAATATCTCAAAGAAATTAAAATGCTTTTTCAAAAACCATATTAAAAATGATTTTATCACCAAAGAAAATTTAAACTAATTTTTTTATTTTTCTTTTTTAAATGCATGCAACAATGAAAGCCAAATATTAAGATTGACAAAGAAGGAAAGACGATAGCCAAACAAGGAAATAGAATTCAGTGAACCTTAGACCCGATTTTGACTAGCTGGTGCATGATAACTCAACATACTAATCTTCATAAAGAATCCACCAAAATAGTTAGAGATCAATGAATGAAATTTGCTGATCAAGCTCAAGAAGAACCTTAATATGACACTATCTATCCAGACAATGATATACAACTCATTAGTCCAACTATAAATCATTGAATTCCAACTGTAAACCATTGAAGTCCAACTGTAAACCACCAGAACACAATTGTAAAGCACTAAAAATTTAAATTTGTAAGGTTATAAATAGCCATTAAGACCCCATTCCAAAGGTTCGGATTCCACTTTTAGCGATAGGCATTTAGAATTTTCTTTATTGTGTAGTTGGTGGATATTCATGCCCCTACCATTGTCCTTGGAGAATTATATTTGAAATCACTTGATGCAAGCAAGTATGAGTGTAATCATTGAATATCTTATCAATACAATATATTAGAATGCTTTGTGTAATCTACACATGATTATTTTGAGTCGATTTTAGTGCATTGTCTCTTTCTCTTTTGAAGATAGCACTGTCTTGGTCTTATATTATGTGAATACTGATCAAGTTAAGGCTAGTAGATTTCAAAATTGTTGATTCAATATATCCAACATAAGTCTTCAATACTGCAATGGCTTATTTTTCTTTCCTTTCTCTAACCCTTTACCTTTGATTTTTCTTTGACAAATGATTAGATTAGAGTAGTTTAACTTCATATTTTGAATCTTCCTTTTCATGAATATTCATTTCATTGTTTTAAGTTTTAGAATATATTTTGAATGAATTTAAAGATCATAATCAAAAGGTAGCAAGCCTAGAATCTTGCTTTTACATACATTTTACTATAAAATTTGTCAAGAATTGGACAATTGAATTGATAATTATAGTAGAATGAACCTAGATTAGACCCTAAAAGAAAAATTATTCACTCACCCTTGTAACAGTCACGTGTGATCTTGAAATATTCTAGATATTTTCCTTACTTTATTTTGAATTACTGAATAATATGATAGAATAAATCAACCAAATTATACCAACCTTACCAAAAACTTGGGGGAACCAATATTCCTTTTCAAGAGAGGACATCTTGTTCTAATCGTTAATGTATGTCTGCAACTGGGAAGATGTATCACTCAATAGAAAATGATACTAGGAGTGCCTATAATTTTTAATTAACTATTACTATAGGTATAAATAGCTTAATAACCCAATGCTTATGGTTCAATGATTACAAATTGCTTAAGTCTTGAGCTTAATTATTACTTTATTAAATTTTGAAATTATTGGATTTGCACTATTATTCATTTTCATACATCATACTCCTTGATTGTTAAAACTGGAACCTAGGGTTATTATCACCAGGTCTAAGACTTCTGAAAGTGATATTGAATTTTATAGTCTCTCCCCTCCTAGAAGACCCAAAAAGATTAAATTTCAATCAAGAACTCTTCCTCCCATTAATACCTCACCCTAACCCATCACACCATATATTGATCCATTTATCACTCCATTAAGTACACCAATTGCAGCATTTGCACCCTAGTTAAGTGGTAGTTTTCCACTGATTATTCCTGGACCAACCCATGACATGCCTAAAAATGCAAAAATGTATCTGCTCAGATACATACATGATAAAGCCAAGATAGTTGAAGAGCATATTTAAGCATATAAGGATGCTTCGATTCTTTTACAAGTTGAAAATGAAGATGTAGCTTGTAGGATATTTCCTCTTACCCTGGATGAATTAGCATATGAATGGTATATTAGCCTGCCTAGAAATTCTATTACTTCTTGGGCTCAACTTGAGATAACTTTTGTTAGTCATTTTAGGTTGCTTATAGACCCTTCTCACATATATCACCAGTTTTCCTTAGTAATAAGGGAACCAAATGAACCTTTAAGGATATTCAATACTATATTTCACAAGCTTTATAATAGGTTGAATCCACCCTATACTCTTAATGGTGAAACAACTATACAAATGTATTACAAATATTTAGATCCTCTTACATCCATGTTCATAAGGAGAACACCCAATATTACCACTCTAGCCATGGTATATAGTGAGGCATTAATAATAGAACAACATTAAATACCTCAAGGTTTTGATATAGGTCAATTGCCTTCCTTAGGACAATGAGGTGCATTTAATCAGATCCTAATGATTAATCAAGCCCTTTCACAACAACTACCAATGTTGAATGGTTCACCATACCCTAATTATAATTAAACATTTAATGCCATTACCGTCCCTACCCACCCTATTACTCCAACATACTTAGATAATCACTTTACTATTCATTGCAATAGTTATATCAATGCCCAAACTACACCAGCATTTTTGAATACTAATCCAACCCATACCATACCAGCTTTTTTGAATCCTCTTTCATCTGCTAATTATGCAATAAACCAGACAACTACAACCCTCACTAATAATTCTAATTCTTAGATAGATAACCTGCAAATATTAGTCCAAAAGTTTAGTAGATATATGATCTAGTTACGAAAATAGGTACCTTAAAATTTGCCTCCTGATGATCCTACTCAAAATATAGATTTTAATTTCCAAAGAGTGAACCAATGGAATACTCACTCAAACAATGGATTCCTAAATCTTACTAGCAATCTATCATATGATGACTTAGGAAATTGCATAAATTTGGTTGACCTTGCTAAAATTGTCTATCCAAAGTTTAAAGCTACTTTAGATACTAACCAGAAAGAGATAAAGATTTCAGGGCCAGTACCCACTAATGAGGATTGTAAGAATCAAGTTAATCAAAAGGTAGGGACAAACTTGGTTTTAGAAACATATGAACCATAAAAAGCATATAAAGAGGAAATTGAAGAGGAATTTAAAGATGAATATGAAGATGATTATGAAGAAGAATATAAAAATGACATAGAAGAAGAGGTGGAATATCACCAATTGTTTTAGAAAGATAATGATTATATTCTCCAGAATAAAGAAGAGGAATCACTTATTTCTTTTACACCTCCTAGAGAAACTTCCATCCCACTTGAGGTGCGAGACATTGAAATCTATTTCTCACCTAAAGATCCTAAAATTCTTATATAGTCAAAAATAGAGAAGAATATAGAATCAAATAATCTTGGATATGATTTTATCAAAGACCTTAACGAAGCCAAGAAAAATATTCATTTGATTAAGATAGTTTAGTTGACCGATTATAATAATTTGTGGCTTGAGAAAGAAGAAACTATAAAGGCTACTTATTCTTTAGTGGATATGAACATAGAAAAGGTAGAATCCCCACCTTTCCTTCTAACTGCTAGAATTTATGGCAAAAGTTTAAATAAATGTTGGTAATGAAATAGTATGTGGTGTTAAAAGGGAATTAGAGTTGACTCTTATTCACTTAAATAATAAATTTGTTACATTGGAAAAGATAAAAGGAGATGCGATTGAGGTACTAAATCAAGTTCATAAATAATTGATTAACGAACCTGGGATACAAAATTACTATGATTCTCATTTGGTAGATATCTTTGATATCTATAATATGTTGCCCAACCATGATTGGTCTAAGATAATGAATAGTTATATGGCAATCAAGTTTTAAAAAATAGGGTCAAAGTTGACGAAACTCATTATTGACCAAAAGAATGGTAATAATAATAAAAAATAGGATTTTACACAGTGGTAGTGGAAACTATAACTGAAGATAGTTATTTAGTAATAAAAACCTCATAGAGTAGACATAAAGTAATTTAAGACCAGTTATGGACCTTTAATTCTGATGGAACAAAATCTAAATATGATAATGGTGATGGAATGAAATTGATCTGGTGGGGTGAGAGAGGTAAAATAAGAGCTTTGAAAAGTCCATATTTGGTGTTAATATGGGATAAGACACGTGAAATCCAATATTCTTATCATTACATGCATCTCCCAAATTACAGTAATCATGTTTGGGATCCTAGGAAATTTAATCGTAGTAAGACAACCCTATATTATAGTTTTTGTTTTATTTTAGTTTTTCTTGTTATCTCTTCATTTAGATAAGGTTTTTCTTTTATTCAAAGTTAGTTTTGTTTTAGATTTTTTAGCGTCAATTATATTATCATGTTTTCTATCATATTTTTCTTTATTTTGGTTTTGATTTACCTTTCTATTTTATTTGATTAGATATTTTTCTTTTTTGTGAATTTTATTTTGTTTCATGGTATTAATTCCTATCTATATTTTGCTAATTTACACATGTTCCTCCAATTGTGGTATGTCCATACAATTGCAGTTGACTCTTGGTTCCTCTAAATAGAAATGTGCTTAATCAATTGAGGATGAATTACTTATTTTGAAATTAGGTGAAGCTAAATATTAGTGAATCGGATTATTTGGTCTTATTCTTTGATTATGGGGCTAAAAAAGATGAAGCTAGAAATAATGTAACATAATGTTGAAGCTTCACATTTACTAATAAAATTTAAATAATTCTTATATCATAAGGATGAAAATATATTGGTTTGATGATTAGGTGAAAATATACACACTCTACTTTTAGCCTTATAGATCCCTAACCCAAAAGCACACTCAATATTTGCAATTAATCAAAATACTTCTTAATCAAGAAGAAAAATATTAATAATGCAATAAACTAAAGTGCTTGGGTGACTCGGATAACATCTATTAAAGCTATATATGCTTGTCTACCAGTAGAGCAATGTCTAGAAGGGATCAAGGTCATCTCCACTGGAGCTATAAATGTTTGACTAGTAGTGGAGCAATGCAAAGGCAAATAATTTTTTTATGAGTGACATATTTAGTAGTCTAACTTCAAACTAAATGATAAAATCTTGAAATATATGAGAATGGAAATGAATGCACTAACACTCTCTTTAAGCTAAAGAAAAATAGAGCATTAATTTCAAACATAGTTTATTTAACCTCATTTTATTAGAACATTACCAAGTGATTTGTATTTAATTAGTTAAAGTTTTACTTATTTCAAGTTGGGTTCTTTATCCACAATTCTTAGAAGCATTTTATAGTAAAGTCACTATTAGCTTTTGGTGAATGATCCATGAGAGATAACAATCACAAGATGCAGAATAACATGCAAGAAAGTAAATCTGCTAGATGATTGAAGTATGCTGAAATATAAAACATATAAAATATTACAATGTAGCTATGGAGGAAGTGAGAACTCCATTAACAAATCTATAGATCTACATCATATCCATCACCAATAAATGGTGTGGAACACAATCCACTAACCTACACTAAGTAACAATATCTCCTAGTTGTCCTATCTATCTATCTAAGAGGCCATCCTTATATATGCAACATAAGATGCTTGCCCAACACTCTATCTAGTTGTGCATAAGACACCTTGCACATGGACACTTATCTATTTATTCCATTGCATGTAGTCAGTAGATAACTTGCACATGAAGTAATCTAGGTATGTATCTTGGAGGATACATTTACATAACCCAAATTATGGAATAGACATTATTTCCAACATCTCCCTGTATTACATTATTTGGGTATTGAAGACTTTAGTATTCAATATGGATTTTCTTCATCTACTTCTACTTGATCTGGTTCTTATTTTGCTGCTACAATATTCATGTCAACACTTCTTGTATTTTTAAATTATTTTCTCCCTTGGTCTCAAGCGTATTTTATGATTCATAGCTCTCATGATGGTGCATGTCTTGAGTGGATATGAATTGACCTTTATTCATTCGTTTATCCCTTGGTAAGACTTGGTTCTATGTCCTTCATAAGTACCAAACTTGAGCTCAATGTTAGTAGATTTATCTAAAATAAAAATTTGAAGATAATAATTTAACCTTTGGATCAAAATTCTTTCATAGTCTGTATAATATATATATTTGAAGTGAGAAGAGAAAGATGAGTGATTTATTCCCCCAAAATATTCGCATGGATGTAAACTCCAACAATTTTTTTTTTCATGACCATATTGATTGCAATGGATGCACAATAGAGATGATCTAGCAATTTTGAATCAATTTTAGGAATATCATGTTTTTCTATCTCTTTAACAAGGTCTACAATCCATATGTGCACAATTGAAGCTATTCCATTTTGCATAAAAAGCTTGTTGATTATTATTTACCTAGTTTTGTTCATTTTACTCGTTAGATGAATCTTCCTTTGCATAGTTGTTGGCTTCAAAAATTGTGTCATATTGTAGGGGTTCTTCCTTTTCTTTCCTCTTTTAATTATTGTATTCCATCAAGTTCTTGATCCACATTGGTATTTTTCCTATTCCACCTCTAATATCATTACCAAGTATGCTAGTATACATTTGTATGACCTAAATTTTTATAGCCCCAATATTTTAAGATATGAGCTCCTTAATTGAAGTATATAAGCCTAATTTTGTAAAAGAAACCTTTATAGGTCCTTATATTTTTGGACTACCTTGTAACTCCCACCTGATTTTAGATTTTAAATTAATCTTATATCTTCCCAACTTGATAATATTAGACATATATTAATGTTATCAAGTTTTGTAGAATGCCTTGATTCCCTAATGTTTTTGAAGTATGCTATAGTTCTTTTGTAAGAATATAGTTCAAATTTGGTTGATTTTGTACAATTTTTGCAAGAATCAAAAATCAAATTATAACACCTTATTACTCCTAATTTAACTAGACACTATTTTTGTTTTGAAGAGGTTTTTATGTTGGAAATATTTTGTCCCCTTTTTAGAGATTTGAGACAAGTAAAAATAAATTTATCCAGAATTAATAAAATCCCTTAATAACCTCTTTTATATCCCTTGGATTAATTTTTAATTTCCAAATAAAATGAATTTGATGGAGTAACCTTTAACTCCCAAGTTTGGAAAATTAGAGAAATGATAATAATATTTGCAATATAGTTTAATCCAAGTTAAATTCTTTATTCCTCATAAGTAAGATTACAAATATTAAAATAATGAGATAAGTCACCCCTTTAGCTTTCAAAAACCTAAGTTTTAACCTTAGTTTATAATCCTTATAAATCCAACTTATGAAAGCAATAATCAATGAGATTTAGACCTTACCTTATACGCAATATCTCTTTGATGTTCGATGATTTCCATGGCTGAATATAACAGTGTCTAAAATGTACTTTGAGCACTTGGTTTAATGGAGATTCGATGGAATGATAGACATGAATGTTGTATGAAGGCACTAAAATGTTGACATTCCAAAAATGGGGAGCTTTTAATGTTCCTTCCCTTTGTATTCCATGTTGTAGTTTGAACGTTTCTATTGCTTCTCTCATGCCTTGAATGTGCTACATTCCTCTGAACATCTTGATTGTGCTTCACTCTTGCATGTTAATCTAGGAATAAAATATACCTTTTAAGCAATTTTGATAATAGACATTATGAAAAGTGTCACATCTGTTACAAGTGAGTGCTTCCTTATTTACATAACACTCCTGAATATTTATCCAGTGCTTCTTGAAAATGTATAGGCCCTTGTATGAATTTGGTGAAGAATACCAAGTGGTACGTATTTGCTTGTAACTCCTTCGTATAAGTCTATAGAACTTTGAGAGGAGTGATGAATAGAATGCCAAGTGTCATTTTTTCATAGAAACCATTCTTGTAATACCTTCGAATATGGAGATTATAACTCCACAACTTTCTTGCTTTGCAACATTGCTTGGGCAACAAGCAAGCTTTCTTTTCTATAGGTGGATGGACGATGCGCTATGGAGATTGGACGATAGTTCAACACTTCATTTGGTGAGTGGTCTTATCTAAAATTGAGACCACAAATGTAACACCTTTCTCCATTTCTTTTATACCTCCAAATGCATTATTTTTCCTATTGCTACTTTGACACCCTTTTTGAGATTGATTTGCACTCACTTATCTACGTAAATGTGGCTCATGCATGATCTAAAATGAGCTTTGATTTTGTAGGTACATTCATCCAAGATGAGCCCTTGAATAGCTCCTTCTAGCTTGAGAGGAAGAGTGCTGATGTCCGGCCTTTGTTGGTTGTTCTTTTTCCAGTAGGAAAATATGCCCTAATATGGCACTTTCAAATCTGCACTTATGCTGTCAAAAATTATATTAGAGTAGTGTAATATAATGTATTATATTTTGTACAATAAGGATTTTAATATACCTTCTTTTGCACTCTATTTCTAGATTTTTAAATTTTAGTTGTGGTAGATTTCTTGCAATACAAGGGTTTGAGGTTGTCTTTAAAAATAGACACACCTTTCCATTTTTACTTGGAAACTTTTGATAACAAGTCCAAGATTCAATAAAAATAGATAGAAGTTATTTTAATTGATGCAAATTTTTTGTATTTTTTCCTTTTGCATTTACATGTAATGCTTTTGATTTTGAGACTCACTAAGTCTCACTTTCATAAGCTTCTATCTCTATTTTTGGTTAGTTATGTTCTTCTCCAAATCTGGAGGATTCTAACCCTTTTTGGTGGCTTCTATTGGCCACATCAAGTTGCAGATTTTTGTGCTTCAATAGTGTCTCTAGACACATGATACAAATCAGACTTTGTGCCTTTCAAGAAACACAAAACTAATTTTCTTTTTGAGAGTGGTATAATAGTACAAGCTCTTTACTTTTAATGCACTAATATTACATACTATCACTCCAATCAACTCTCAAATAAATTCACTAATAATATACTACAACTAATCAAGAATAACCTAAAATGAATCATTAGGATTTATTCTACAATTTCACTACAATCAATGTTGTAGGACTTAGTCTTATTTTTTTCAATAATAGATACTAGGTAGTTGATACAAACCAATATGGAATCTAATTAATTCCTAATAAATGTGCAATTGAATCCTTAAAAGAATTTATTTTTATTTGTACTTTAGAGGACTGAAATCTAATTTCCTTTTTGCAACTTTAATCCAATTTCAGGTGCTCTAATAAATCTAATAAGTAATTCAATTTAATGAATATTTTTGCACCATAAGTTGCATAATTTTTTTTGTAGCTCTTCTCCCACCTTTGTAGAGGATGTATACCTTGGTGTCTAGAAACACCAAGTTGCTGCTTCTAGTAGGATGTCCTACACAACTCCTTCTTCACTAAATGATGGTCTCAAACTTTCTTTTATGAGCCTAGGATTTGGTGGCTTGTTATACTCTTGTGTTCTCCTCCTTCTACTATATATTTAGAGAAGTCTATGTCTCTAGGGTGGAGCCTCCTCGTTGTGAGAGGTAATATTCAAATCTCCAATATTTGGTGAGCTTATTCTATCTTTAAGTCCTCTTGTCGAGTTATGAATTTAAGAAATATCTTCTTCTAGGGTTTGGTACTCCTTGCTAAACTTCCTCCTTTTTGGATTTTTCACTCCTTACCAAATTCTTATCTTGGGCTTGTTTTTAGATGGCAACAATTGTCCCAAGTCCTTCACTATTAGGGAATTCACCTAGATAGTGTATATCTACAATGAGTTATCAAAGAAATATCTTTATCTTTAGCAAGGCTCTCCTAGCATTTCCTAGATGCTCAATAAGACCTTCTTAAGTTCTTTGATCTGACAGCTTCTGATGGTATTCCTTTAGACCTTTTCCTCAACATTCTACTTTTGGAAGTGTTGGTGGTGAGATTTTCTCTTGGATATTCTAATTTTGCTACTTCTGAATTTGAGTAGGACTCTTCCAGTCCTTCTTCTTATTCCAATATTGGAAATTCATCAATGAGATATTATCCTAATCTCTTAACTTTTGCTTCAGGATTAAGCTGATTTTGAAGAACATGCTCTTACTAACTTTCTTGTAGGAAGTCTCCTAACTCACTGAATATTCTATTCTTGCAACAAGAATATTAGTACTAAAATATTTAGTCTGCTTCTAAATCATATATTCTTCTCGAATTCTTCTTAAAAATCAAGGCTACTATGGCATATTCTTCAAGTGTGGATTTTTACAATCCAGTAATGGATATCTTCAGTCTTCTATCTTCACCATGATCCTTCACTAGAATTATTCTTCCATAGTATTTTTCTCTTGCACAATGAACTAACCTCTGCACTATGAGGGCACATCGACCATCAAAAAACAAATTTGGATTCTCCTATATTTCTGTCGTAGGATGATTCCTAATCCTCTAAGGATTAATTTCCTACAATAAAAGAAACTTTAGGCACTAGTTAACAAAATCCATATGACCTAGATGATCTTCACTAGATTATTAGTCAATCTAGTGGATTGAAATGTTGAGTCCTAGTATTCATGAGTTTTCATAACAACTTTGTGGAAAAGACTCTAGACAAAAATGATATCAATATTTTTTGACATTGAGATTTTTTTCAGTCCCATCCTTGTGAATCTCTCAAAATCTACCACCTAGATACTCTTGAGATATTTTTCCAGTGGTTGGTCCAATGGTACTTCAGTTTGACAAAACTCTTAGGTTAACCAACAATGATGGTTCCCTATTGACATGCACAAATTAGATCTACCATGGCTCTGATATCACTGTTAGCTTTTGATGAATGAGCCATGAGAGATAATAATCACAAGATGCAGAATAACATGCAAGAAATTAAATCTACTAGATGAATGAAGTATGCTAAAATATATAACATATAAAATATTACAATGTAGCTATGGAGGAAGTGAACACTCCATTAACAAAGCTATAGATTTACATCATATCCATCACTAGTAAATGGTGTTGAACACAATCCACTAACCTACGCTAATTAATAATTTCTCCTGACTGTCCTCTCTATCTATCTAAGAGTCCATCCCTATATATGCAAAATAGGATGCTTGCCCAATGCTCTATCTAGCTATGCATAGGACACCTTGCACATGTACAAATTACAAATGAACACTTTTCCATTTATTACATTGCATGTAGTCACTATATAACTTGCACAAGAAGTAATCTAGGTATGTATCTTGGAGGATACATTTACATAACCCAAATTATGGAATAGACATTATTTCCAATAGTCACCATTTTTTGCCATTGCACAACCCACCCCAAATTTGGGGACCCACTTGAAGTTTTGGTTTTTTTAGAGTGTATTACATTATTTTGTACATGTCAATGTACCACCTTGGGTATATTAGTATATTAGGAGTTTATCTTATGTTAAGTAGTTACTTGGAGAAGAAATAATAAATGTGCAAGTGTTATAATGTGCAATGATGTAAATTTTCATGTAGTCCACATGTACATGAGTCATAGAAATAGGTAGAGTAAATCCCAAGGAACTTATCTTCCTATATATATGTACCTTGAGCTATGGTGAGAGACATATAGACATATAGAGACAGAGAGTGTGTGAGAGAGATAAAATTAATATAGAGTAGTGAATATGTACAATGTAGATCTTCATTGTAAAATTCTAGAGTGTTCATAGTACTCCATTATATTGCATTGTACTATTTTCATGAGCTTTCATTAATGGTATTTTATTGAGTTATTGCAAAAGTCTATTCTATTATTTTACTACATATTTAAGTACCTTTGGTAGGAGGTAAACCAGCGAGATCTATTCATCTCTATGTCATCAAAAGTAGTCAATCAATCTCTCCTATCATATACTTATCATAGCCTATATATTTTACATCTTGTGGTTGAATCTCCATTAATATACATCATCAAAAGCTAACAGTGGTATCAGAGCACATGGTAGATGAATAGGAAATAGGAAAAGCCACAAAGAGAGATTGAGAGGAGTTTATAAATATCAGTTTTAGAATTTCTAAGATTGCAGGTGGCTAGAGTCTTTCCATAGAGTTGTAGAAAAACTTGTGAAGACTAGAAATCAACATTAATTCCACTAGATTAACAAATTAACTAGTGAAGATTCATTATATCCATAATTATAAATTATTCCATTCCCTTTCCCAGTACTTTTCATGGCATAAAAGGGTATTAATGATTATGTCATGGTGGTTACAGGTGTGAACTACATGAAGAACTGTGTGGTGTCTTTTGAGGTAGACAATGTAGAATATTATGGTGGCTATAAAATCCGGATAGCCTGCCCAAATTCATGGTGGCTATAGATTCCACCATGTACATTAAAAAAAAAACTAGTGAAGATTCATTATCTCCAAAATTATAAATTCTTCCATTTCAGTTTCTAACATATTGTTGTAGGAAAAGGAGATTCGAAGAAAGTTGGGAAGCTTCCTACACAATGCTAGGAATAATATCTTCATTAGAATCATTCCAAAACTTGTAGTAATAAGTAGAATATTGAATATTTTAGAGACTTAAGAAAATATCCCATTACAAGATTTGTAGACCTGCAAATTATAGAAGAGAGAAAAAGGCCATAGTAGCCTTATTGTAGACTCAATTAAGAAGAGACTCCAGAGACAATTCCAGAAGAAGATTGAAGATCAATGATCTTCATTGAATATTGAAACTTGTAGATTGCAGAAGAAAAGGCAACAATAACCTTACAATAAAATCCAAGAAGAAGAGACTATAGAGAAATATTCTAGGAGAAGTTTGAGATTGGTGATATCCATTGAATATTTAAGCCTACAGATTGCAGAAGGAGAAAATAACTCAAGAAATTGAAAAAGACCTACAAAAGGTACCATTGAAGAAATTTAAGTTTAGGAAGATAGAAGATTGAATAAAGACAAACAAGTCTCATTCCAAACTTTTAGATTCTTGAGAAGAAGAACTAGATTGAAGTCAAAACATGATAAGGAGATTGAAGGATAAATGAGCCAAATATTACTACAAAACCTAAAAGGTTTGAATATTACCTTTGAAGGCTAGAAGGCTCATTCAGAGAAATGAGATAAAGATTTTTTGTTTATACAATAGAAAACTAAAGGGTTATTGAGAGAAAATATTAGTTGTGATTTTGAGGAGTTCCCTACCAAATTTTTGAGATTTAAGGACAACATTTCAGTGAAGAGATGACTGCCTTACAATCTAAAATATTTCAAATTTGAGGATAGCAAGAAAGTAGCAAATTGGGTAGCATCAAACTTTAGATTTACAGAGTGCATTCTAAAGGAGAGTTAAAGTCACCTACTACAATTTCAGGGTAGAAAATTAGAGGGTTTCATAGTTTCAAATAGGTGAGCTAAAGAGCTATTTTGGACAGCCAAGAAGATCTGCAAGTCCATCTAGTAAAATGCATCAATAAGATAAATCTAATCACCTTGTAATCCTTCATCTATAGAGTTCGTTAAGTTAAGAAACTTTGGTACAGTAGGTTCATCACTTAACATTAAGTTACTTAGTTCGTTATTAAGTTTCATTAAGCACCATAGAAAAATTAAATTTACAAGGATAAGGTTGTATATTAAAATCTTCAAAGGAAGTGCAAAAGATAGTTCTTTTTAAGGTTAATACATGCACATTAAAATAGGAGCTAGATATATTTTGAAAGAGAAAAATATCTTCCTATTAACTAGTTGAAACAAGAAGACTTTACTACTTAGTAAAAGTTGTAGATATTATATTTCTTTAAGACTTATTACTAGTGTATCTTACAAGTTACTTTGAAGGAGCAAGAAGGTGTGATTACTACCACACTATACTAGTTATTATTAAGTGCATTGAACTAGTTACTTTTAAAGGTTATTATGTGCATTGGTTGCTAAATTAAGGTAATAAACCGAAGTGCACAAATCAACATACTATTAAATTATCTAGAGACACTATTCGTTGCATAGAACCTACAACATTTTATGGCCTAGAGAAGCCACCAAATAGGGTAATATACCTCCAAGGAGTGGAGAAGAAAACTACTATCAAAACCAAGAAAATGAGCTACAAAATAGATTTTAGGTACAATCAAGTGATCTATTACAGGTCATTATAGGTTATTTACAAGTACCTCATTTGTCTTCTACATTACATCTAAAGAAGACAAGGGTTAATTATCATAAGGACACACTATGTAGCCTATCCTCTACGTCTACAAGTGGCTATCATTAGTAGAGGAAAAGCACACTCAAAAGTGCTTAGAGAAGAGTCATTCCAGAAGGACTCAATGTCTGCCATCAACAAAGGAAAAATAAAATCCATGGTGCTTGATCAAAGAGCCATCCATAGGGCTTGATATCCACCTCATCAAGGTGCTAGAAGACACTAGAGCCCAGTGCTATAAATGTACGAGAGAAATATATTACAAAGAACACCTATTACAACATAAAACCTACAACAAAAATAGCATAATGAGATAAGCCAAACATCAATAATGTAATCTAGAGACAATATGAAACAGTTGGAAAATACAAGGTGAGTTACCTAGGTGCTAGAAGAACTCGCGGGTCTATCCATCAACATTGGAAAATGACCATTGCTAATAAGCCAAGCTAACCTACGAACGAAGTTAGAGAATAGATGCTCATGGAAGTAAAGAAGTCAAGATAAGCTTCCTGGTTAAAATAAACATAGAAATATTTTATTCCATGCGAAGAAGGTACATCCATTTATCCCAACATAACTAGGAATAAAGCGCCACTTGGCAGTAAGGAGAGAGCATTTTTGAACTCTCCTGTAATATCTACGTCTAGGAAGATGAGTGCTCAAGAATGAAAAAGCATTACATTATTATTATTCGATGCACGAGTGAAGGTTGGTATCATCCTAATAACATCTCCAAGATCATTACACATCCATTTCTAGTAATAACTCACCATCTAGTATTCGTTACAAGAGAAGAGTAAGGTATTTAATACTGAAAGTCCAGGATGAGCGTAGGAGAAATATAGCAGTGAAGTAATTCAATCTAGAAGTGGTCAAAGTGTAATACCATACATCGAGGAGTGCACCAATGATGAACATTAATTGCTTAGCTCATATTTATATGCAAGAGATTAGAAAAACCAGTGTGCTAGCTTACATAGACTCAATTCGAAGGACCAATCAGAGTGCAACGTAATTCATTCAAAGGGAAGGTAAATTTCAATATAAATTTTATAATTGATTTCTTTAAAATTAAGGAGTTATAAGGTGGTTTATTATTTAAAGTTGAAACTTATTATTTGCTTGAAGATAGGAAAATTACAGCCTTAGAAATTAGAAAGAAAAATTAGAAGTTTATTTCCTTGAATGATATTTCAAATTGCTCTAAGTTAGAATATATACATTATAATATTTGCAATAGGAGTGATAAGGTTTTTATATCTAGGAAAATCAAAATGATACTATTTTGCAAATATTATTATTTTCTAATATTCCAAATTAGGGAGTTATAAGGAATACTACATCAAACATAGTTTGTTGGAATTTAGAAAAAATAAACTATTGGATATTAAAGGATAAAGAAACAAAATTATTGCTTACTTAAAATAGTTGGAATTAATTGCTTATACTTTTCTCATAGTCACATCAAAGAGATAATATAAATCCAACCATAGGGAACTTTATCAAATTAAAAAGAGCATAAGGAGAAAAGAAAATTAGGAGTTGATCATTATATTATCAAACCATTAAGGATTCAAAAGGGATTCCACTCAAAGTAAACCTAAAACCTAAGTTTACTATCAAAAAATTTATCAAAATCTTAGATTAATTAAATCGCTTGGGAGACATAAGGAGTCCTACAAAATTTGAGTCTTGGATAGGCTTTATCAAATTTGTTCACATACTCTAAACTAGGGAGCTATAAGGATGACTACTCCAAAGAACATATTAAATAATATAATTAGAAAAGGAGAAAGGAAAATACCAATATGGCTTAAAAGCATGATTGATGATTCAGAGAATTAATTGGATAATGAGGAAGATACAAATGGAAAAGAAGAATCAATAGAATTTAAAAGAATTTCTAAAAATTCACAAACTAATAGTTTGGTGGAAGTACCACAAATGTTGCTCCATCGCAGCCAAGGGAAGATTGTTGTCGCGATATCGTGACATGTTGCTCCATCGCGCCCAAGGAAGGTTTGTTGTCGTGATATCGCGACATGTCACGATTTCATGACATGTTGCTCCGTCGCGGCCAAGGATGGTTAGTTGTCGCGATTTCGCGACATGTCACGATTTCACGACATGTTGCTCTAGCGCGGCCAAGGATGGATTGTTGTAGCGATATCATGACATGTCATGATTTTTCAGCATGTTTCTCCATCGCGACCACAGATGGTTAGTTGTCACGATTTCATGACATGTCACGATTTCATGACATGTCACGATTTCATGACTTGTTGCTCTGGCACGACCAAGGATGGATTGTTGTAGCGATATCGTGACATGTCGCGATTTCATGACATGTCGTGATTTCGTGGCTTGTTGAATTTTTGTGGTCTGAGGTGAAAAGTGTCGTGTTTTCATGCCTTGTAATCATGTGCCTTTTTTGTTTTCGGGTGGGATGTGTCTACTCCCAATTGTAACTGATCTTTGTTTTAATACAAGATTTTTCAAATTTTCCAAAAAAAAATAGTTTGGTGGAAGTGGACTCTTCAAGAACACCTTTAAATGTAATAATAAAGGAAATTAATGACAATAAGGAAATTAAAGATCATATTCAAAAGGTAGAAAAGAATATTGATAAAAAAGATCTTATACAAATTTATGAAAGAAGTAAAGATAGAATAGCTTCAATTGTGCATATATGGTTTAACTATTTCATCAAGAAAATAGATAAATATGATATTCCTAAAGCAGATAACAAAGAAATTGGGATATATTTACTATGTACTTATGGCAACAAATTTAATCATGAAAAGGTTAACTTCTAGAGTTTCTATCCATATAGATATTGTGGAGGAAAATATCATCCATCTTACTACTATTACAACAAATACAAGTACTATAAAATATATGAGGAGAGACTAATATTCAGATTAGATTGTTTCTTCTAAGTTCTAATTTTAGAAGCATTCATTAATAGTGAGCTCAAGCTTGATCTTTTTGAAGATCAAGGATACAAGTCATACAAGAATAGAAGAGGAAGTAATTATGATCCACTTATGACTCACAAGATTATCAGTTCTCTAGTTCAACAAGGTTATCTAGAAGACTTCAAGAATTCTACCAAACACTTTGAAATACCAAAAAATAGTGGAATGAAGAAAACATGGAGAGACAACATAAAACTAAAATAAACAAAAAAAATGACCAGACCAAGTTGAAGAACATCTAAAAAATAAATACAACATGAAGATCAAAATAGAAGAAGAAGGATCAGATCAAGCTGAAGAATATTTGAAGGATGAAGATCCATATTGAAGACTAAAGTCTTCAATACCCAAATAACGTAATACAGGGGGATGTTGAAGAATAAAGTCTTACATACCCAAATAATGTAATACAGGAGGGTGTTAGAGTATATTACATTATTTGGTACATGTCAATGTGCCAACTTGGGTACATTAGTAGATTAGGAGTTTATCTTATATTAAGTAGTTACTTGGGGAAAAAGTAATAAATGCAAGAGTGTTAGAATGTGCAATTATGTAAATGTGCATGTAGTCTACATGTACATGAGTCATAGGAATAGGTAGAGTAAAGCCCAAGGAACTTATCTTCTTATATATATGTACCTTGAGTTATGGTGAGAGACATATAGACATATAGAGAGAGTGTGTGTAAGAGAAACAAAGTTACTATAGAGTAGTAAGTAGGTACAATGTAGATCTTCATTGTAAAATTTTGGAGTGTTCATAGTCCTCCATTATATTGCATTGTACTATTTTTGTAAGCTTTCATTAATGGTATTTTATTGAGTTATTACAAAAGTCTATTCTCTTATTTTCCCACATATTTAAGTACCATTTTCATATATTTACCATAGCCTACATATTTTACATCTTGTGGTTGCATCTTGATTAATATACATCATCAAAAGCTAACAATTTGATATAAAATTTTGCTTACATGGTTCCAAACTTGCTTGCATTGAATGTTTTTAAGGCTTGAATCTCATTTTGCATCAATAAGATTTAAATATTTTACATGCTTGAATTTTGATTGCATTAATCTTGGTTAAATGGCCTCGATAAAAATATATTAAAAAATGCTTAAGTTGTTGCCTTCAATTATTTTCTTATGATGACTAAATCAATGAGTTTTAATCTCCTTTGGTGCTATAATTATCTTAAATTTGATGTAAAAATAAAAATAATAAAAAATTACGTATATATACAATAATAGAAAATAAAATTACGCATGTTTGAAAAGCTTTGCCAAAAAATTAAACTCCATACTAATTCATGTTCACTAATAATCATAAGTTTCAAGCCACTTTCATCCACACAATTAAATGTAATTCATCAAAATCATGTGGTCTCCAAGACTATTAATTTTTACTAAGGTCTAATGTGGTAAGGTTTAAATTGATCAATTAATTTAGTTATTATATTTTCTAAGGCTTAAGCTAAGGTTTATTTTGCATGAACAAACCCTAACCACCATTTGTTTTTGGGTCCAATTGCTTCGGTACTAAAGTTTTTTGTTCTGAGCCACTCATTTTTTGGAAAGAAACCTTAGGAGAACAGTTTAATTAAACTTAATGCTTTGGATATTGAAATTAAATATCAAATCTTGGCATTATATTTAATACGCAAGATTAAGGTAAAAATATTAGTGTTAACCCTAATGTTTGGACATTGAATTAAATCAAAGAAAATTAGGGTCACACATTAATTCCTTGAAAGACACAATGGATGGCTTAGATTTTCATCAATGTTGCTCAAAAAGAGATAAATATTATTATTATAGAATCACTCTTTTTTCCTGAGGTCAAGTCAGCTAAAAAAATTAGATAATACCTACACCTTAAAAATTTCATTCGTCTATGCACCCCTTTAAACAAAATCAACAGTTTGGCATGATTCGGATAAAAAGGAATGAAGGACCAAGATTTATTTGAAGAAATTCAGGGGCACACCCTCATTGGATCGAAAAATGTATGGTTGACAATTATTTGGCTGAAACAAGATCAATGGCTGGTAATTGTTTGGCTGAAAGGGAATGGAAGGCTCTGATTTGTTCGAGGATCTGCATGAAGCAAGATGAGCGGGGCCAAAGTGATATGAGTGGCCAGACTATTTTGAAGACATTTAATAATAAAAATATCAAAATATTATTAGCTGGCGAATAAAGACAATGGATTTGTACCATGAGAAATTTTTCAAATAGACATCTAAGGTATGAATTTTAATTAATTTGAAGGCCCAATATTAAGCAAAATTAGGTCTTGAAAGACATCGAACAACTAGGTTTTCTTCGACTAAAGCAATATGGAGGGTTCATATTCATTCAACTAATAGGCAATGAACAACCAACATTTGTTTGGCCGAAGTAAGATGGACGACCAAAATTTGTTCGGCCGAAATAAATTGAAAGCCTCAGATTTAATCATTGAAAGATATTTAATTCTAAAGACTTTAGCTCGAAAAACATTTAATGTCAAAATTTCTAAAGGCATTTAATGCTATTTTTTTAAACATTTAACATTTAAATGCCGAATATATTTGATGCCAAAGTTTTTTTCAAACATTTAATGTTAAAAATGACAAAGACATTAATTTTTTTAAAGACATTTAATGCTAAAGGCTTTGGCTGGAAACATATTTAATGCTATATTTTTTCTAAAGGTATTTAATGCTAAAGGTTTTCACCTAAGAAACATTTAATGGCCTAAGAATTGATTCACCCAATCAACCGAAGACAAATAAAAGGCTCGGGTTACTTCTCTAAAAATAAATGGATGGCCTTGAATAATTCAGCGAAAAGCAAATGGATGGCTCAGAATCATTCCTAGAAAGGCATCAGATGGTCCACATTTCATCGACGAAAAGGTAATGGAGGGATGATATTAAATCATCAAAGTCATCTGAAACCATTGAAAGATCAAATTTAATTCACCATAAAATTATTTTATTGGCTCATCACTCGGCCAAAGGGTAATTGAGCGACCCATAATCATCGGCCAAACTGCATTGAAAGTCTCTCAGATTTAATCACTGACAGACATTGGGTGCTCCAAATTTTGTCAAAATAATTAATCAACTTTGACCTAATTTTTGAAAAATGATTAGTTAAAATCATTATGAAATTTTGATTAATTGAAATGATAACATTAAGGTTGTTTCAAATTTTCAAATGAAATAAAACCTTTATCCATAATATTAATTAAATTCAGTTAACCTTAGTATTGGGTATCTTAATGATTCAAGCACTAAAATTAAAATTGGAACTTCAATGTTTAAACCTAATACTTTGGAATTTAATGAATAATGGAAGCCTTAGCATACCCTGTCATTAAAATAAAAAAAGAAACTTTAAAATTAAATCTAATGCCTGGGAGTTAAACCATATGATATTAATTAATAAAATTTGAGCAAATAATAATATTGTAATCCTCACAAGACTGATATAAAAACCTAAAGTAAAACCTTTGAAGGCATATATTCAAATAAAAATTTAATATCATCCAAATTTATTGAAAAATGATAATAATAATAATGATAATAATAACTATAATACCAAAGCATTATAAATATTAAAATGGTAATAATAAAATGTTAGGAACCATATTAATAAATTTAAATTACCAATAATATTACATCCTTGAATTGATTTATATGAAACCTAAAGTTTTCGTAAAGGAAAATTTAATAAAGTTGAAATAAAAATATATATTAACCACTTTAATATTTCAAAGAAATTAAAATGATATTTCACAAACCATATTAAAATGATTTTATTTTTCTTTTGTAATTACAGGCAAAAACAAAAGCTGAAGACAAAGATTGACAAAGAAGGAAAAGCGATAGCCAAACAAGGAAATAGAATTCAGTTCACCTATACCTGATCCTGACTAGCTGGTGCATGACAACTTAGCATACTAATCTTCATAGAGAAGCTACCAAAGTAGTTAGAGATCAATGGATGAAATTTGTTGATCAAGCTCAAGAAGAACCTTAAGATGACACATCATCTATCTAGGCAATGACATACAACTCATCAGTCCAATTGTAAATCATTGAAGTCCAACTGTAAACCACCAGAATACAACTGTAAAACACTAAAATTTTAAATTTGTAAGGCTATAAATAGCCATCAAGACTCCATTCCAAAGGTTTAGATTCTACTTTTAGCAATAGGCATTTAGAATTTTCTTTCTTGTGTAGTTAGTGGATATTTGCATCCCTACCATTATACTTGTTTAATTTATCCTTGCAATCACTTGATGCAATTAAATATGAGTGTAATCATTAAATATCTTATCAATACAATGTTTAGAATACTTGATGTAATATGTGCATGATGATGGTGGTTACATTTGAGTCAATTTTAGTGCATTGTCTCTTTCTCCTTTGAAGATAGCACCATATTGGTCTTAGATTGTGTGAATACTGATCGAGCTAAGGCTGGTAGATTTTAGAATTACTACTTCAACAAATCCAACATAATTCTTCAATAATGCAATGGCTTTTTTTTATTTTCTTTCTCTAACCCTTTACCTTTGATTTTTCTTTGACAATTGATTAGATTAAAGTAGTTTAGCTTAATATTCTAAAGCTTTCTTTTCATGAATATGCATTTCATTGTTTTAAGTTTCAAAATATCTTTTGAATGAATTTAAAGATCATAATCAGAAGGTAGCAAGCCTAGAATATTTCTTTTACATACACTTTACTATAAAATTTGTCAAAAATAAGATAATTAAATTGATAATTACAGTAGATTAAACCTAAATCAGACCCTAAAATCAGAATTAATCACTTGCCCTTGTAACAATCATGTGTGACCCTAAAATATTCTAGATATTTTCCTTACTTTCCTTTGAATTACTAAATAATTTGATAGAATAAATCAACCAGGTTAGACCAACCTTACCAGAACCTTGGGGGAATCAATATTCCTTTTCAAGAGAGGACATCTTGTCCAAACTGTTAGTGTATGTCTACAACTGGGTAGATGTATCACTCAAAAATAAGCAAGTAGTGCATGATGGATTTTTAGATTAAAATATACAAGGACTTTGTGTTATGTGATATAATGTTGATGAACATGTCACTTATTGCTTGGGAGGCCTTGGTAGTATGATTTCAATGCAATACATGATGGAAGAAAGAGCATAACTAACATCATAAAGGGTGGTGAAACATACATGCTCAACTCATTAAAGGAGTAGAAGGAAACCATAGTGTATCTATCCTTTATGGCAATAATTTTCTGAAGCAAACAATAGGAAGTGTATTTTATCTATGTAGTTTAATCTACTACATGTGTAGCACCTATAGCAAAGAAGAGAGAAGACGAGTTACTATGATAAGTCTGTAGATTTCAAGGATGTCTTGACAAAGGATTTACCAAATATTTTATCATCAATGAAGAACATCAACCATCATATAGATATAAATTTGAGATCAAGTTTACCGAACAAATATGTGTAGTAAATGATGACTATGAAAAATTAGGAGTTAAATGAGTTCTAGGAATTGCTGGATAAGGGGTTGATTAGGAATATTTTGAGCCCATGCATAGTACCTATAGTAGTAGCACAAAATAATAAGAGATGGAGTGGTGTAGCAAAATACTTCATAGAGTATATACATGAGCTATATAAAGAGGTAAAGGAAAACCTATAGCAAAGTGCAATGAAGTAAAATAATGTTGTAGATGACAATAGAAGAGCAAAATAATTCCAAGTGGAAGATTTAGTTCTTATAATTTGTACAAGGAGATATTCCCTAAAGGAAAATACAAAAATAGAAAAAGGATTAGACCATGTCATGTCATGAGGAAATGCAATTCAAGAAACACATACAAGTTTTATGTAGATACTATAGAACAAAAAAGAAATGTCAATCCAGATTTAGGATTTGAATGGTGGGTGTAACAATTGCCGAATAAAGAGAGGGAGAAATCAAAGTAGATAATTGATGAGAAAATTGTCAAGAAGACAAAGGATTGTGAGTATAAGGAACATATCATTGATTGGTTGAACAAACTAGTATAAGAGGCAACTTGGATGTTATTATCCAAAGTTACCAAGCCTGGGATATTCATTAGGACCTCATGAAATAATTCTTGAGTTTTTCAAACTCAGGAAAACATTTATTTTACCTAGGGTGTTTGATGTAGGAGCATCTAGGTGTTAGGACCCCATCCTAATATTTTTATGTAATTCTAACATTATTTTGTAATGACCCCTTTCCAATGTGGGGAACCCATTCTAATGATAATTTGTAATATTTTGTAATAGTATGTGGCACTTGATGTACCTAGACAAGTGGGTTTATTTCATGTAACCATTATAAAGAATGTAATTGTTTGTTTGGTAGAATATTATGTTTAGGTCACACTTTGCATGTAATCCAACCCTTAAAAATTGGGTCAGGGTTGCATAAAATGCATCTTTAAAATACAAGGGGACATAAACAAATACACCTTTTTGCATATTAAATTAAAGTCTTGAAGGATATTTCCCCCTCGAAGAGGCTAGTGATTCGGTATTGTGCTTTTATGAGATTAATATTGATTTCTACATTTCCATTTCATAGTGCAATATTTTATTCTTCATGAATTACATTTTTATTGCAATATTTGTGTGGATGTGCTTATTTTAATTAGAATATTCCTAACAAGTGGTGTCATAACACTTTATAGGATCATGTTCCACTACAACTGTGATAGTTTTTACCATACCATTTCAATTGCTAAGTATAAATTTCTCATGTTTTTATTTTTCTATTTATTATCCTATTAAAAAATTCCAATATTTTTTTTTGTTTTAGTTTAATAGGCTAGAAACCCTCTGCTAGGGGGTTTTAGAATATCATGGAGGAGATATCATTATTGGCTAAGCTAGATTGCTTATAAAGCATCTAGTGAAGTGAGGGGCGATCAGGCTCCAATACGTAGGCCTCATACATCACTTGTATACAGACTTGAGCTTCCATGTATCTTTAGGCATAATGAGATACCCCCCTAAGATTAATAGAAACTTATCCATAGAAATATTTTTGATGGTGTACCTATCCATAGTGCACCAAGTACAACACTTAGGAATATCACCCTCTTGTACTATCAAAGAGGTGGGTAGTGTGCTTAAGGGTATGTGTGGAATCCTCCTTGAGTAGTGGCCTAAAATATTTGTTTCGGCACTATTGCTCATTGTTACAATATAATAAAGGGCTATGGATGGTACATACACCCTAGTCTAGAGTACAGTATTTTTGTTGAATGTTAACCCTAAAACCAAGAATCCTTCCATAAAAATTGAGTATACTAAAGAGACTACATCATATACTTAACTATACTAAAATAGTTGAAGGAGATGGTGGTGAAAGGAACAGGTAAGACAAGTTTTTTTAGGGCAGTAGTTCATAAAAATTGGGTATAGTTTTATCTAGATTTAGAGTCAACAATGAAGATAGAGTCTACTAGAGTCAATAGTAGTTGTTTGTTATAGTAAAAAATCATAACAGTTAGGGAAATTATAAGTAACAAAGTGTGCCAAGATAATCATAATAAATAGTGAGCTATAGAGGTAGATAGAACAGTGTGAGTAATAGATATTGTAGAGCTTGCTAAGGGGTTATCGGATAAAATTCTGTTTTTTTAGTGAATAAAGACCCCAAGATAAATGGGATTGAATAGAACCACTCCACCAGGGTCTTGTTAAAATAATTTTTGACTATGTGGTTAAAAAAGGTGGAAGATTGGTGGAGGCTAAGAAAAATTTGTTTGATGGTCCTATTGAAACTCCTAAGAATGATATTCTTCTATTGCTTCATAAGACAATTCTCTCAACACTTGGTCTCCAATGATTGATCCATCCTTGCCTAAATTTAAATCTTCCCCTAATGGAAAGGATTTGAAGATACAAAAAGGATAAGGTGATGCTTTTGTGCATCCAAGAGGATCCGAAGGAAGCGAGGACAAGTCCAAACACTCTAAGCATCTAATTTTAAGAACGGTGAAAGTGAAAAAGGCCACCCTTTTTTTTTTGGATTTTGAGGACTTGGATGACTCAATTTTAGTTAAAAATAAATCCAAGCCCTCCAAGGGATCCTTGGTGGGTAAGAAGAAAAAACTTATTAGTTCTCAGGACCCCCCCAAATCAGCAAGAAAAATGATGAAATAAATCATGAGATCCTTATTGAGTACTCTTAAAGTGGTTATCTCATGCACAAAGGAGGTCAACTCAATGATGGCGTGGAACTAGTGGGATATAAAAGACTTTGAGGCAGGTAATGCACCTAACCTAGATGAGAAATCTAAGGATTGATGCTCTCTATGTTCTCTTTGTTCTCTCAGTTCCTTTCCTGTGTTTCTTGCTACTCTTATATTTTCTCGATGGAGTTTTAGCTTGTTGTAAGTCCCACTGGGTGGGACAACTCTTTGTTTGTTGTTTTTTGTTTTTTTTATTTAAAATTTGTAGCTTATTATTTGTGAAAGTTTCAAGGATCCTTTCAAAAACCCTTCTTTTACCTAATTAAAAAAAAGACTACACGATAAAAAAAGATGACACTTGAATACAACACTCCTAAAAAAGTCTGAGGTGCTAAAAAATACTATTGTAAGATATAGTTCATTGTGATTCTCTTGACAAGATGATCATTTTGGTATATAGCCTCCATGCACTTTTTCTAGGGTGCTAAAAAATGTCATTGTGAGGCCTAGCCCATCGTATTTATTTTTTTGAGATGATCATTTTAACATATAGCATCCAAACATTTTTCTGGCTCATTACTAAAAATAGTAACTCTTAGAACAACACTATATTTTTAGTAAGTTAGTGGGAGTGGTCCAAATCATACATATATGGCTAGAGGGACTAGAGGATCAATGAAGGAGTTAGAACAAAGAGAATATATGGAGCAATTAAACCACTTAGTAACCTACAAATCCAAATGTCCCACATTGGACAAGAAGTTACAAAGATGAAAGATCACATGCAGGTTATGAGAATTGACCATATTAAATCCAAATTTGAAATTGAAGAAAATTTTCTAAAGGTGGAGTGATTAAAGGAAGCCCCAAAGGTATTCAAGTATCATACCACATAAGGACATGGTGGCAGTTTAGTCAATAAATAGAAAGGAGTTCATCATGTTATTTTTGACATAGATACCCTGATTAAGATGCCTAAACTAGACTTTCTCAAGTTTAATGGAAAGGATGTTGATGGTTGGTTGTGTTGAGCAGATCAATTCTTCAAACTCCATAATGTACCCCAATATTTGTGGGTCACCATGGCATATTTTAACTTTGAATCTAAGGCCCTATAATGGTATCAATGGTTATAGAACATGACTCTTAACCCTTCTTGGAAAGACTTTGAGTCCCAATTACTCATTTGTTTTGGCCTTGGTGAATATGAGGACTTTATTAGAGTCTTAACCAAAATGAAAAAAACCTCTATCGTCCAAGAGTATTATACTTAATTTGAGAAGTTGGCTAATAGGATAAAGTGGTTGAATGAAGGATTTTTACAGAGCTATTTTATTAGTGGGTTGAAATATTATAGCGAGATAGAGGTAAAAATATTCAAACCACAATATATGATGTAAGGCGTAGAATTGGTGAGATTATTGAAAGAAAATATTTTTTCCCAAAAGAGATCATCCAAATTCCTATAGGCAAAAAACTCACATTTCCCTCCAATTTCACATGAAATACTGGCATTAAATCTCCACCCATCAAATGATTGACTAGGGAGGAAATGGATGCCCATAGAGCACAAATATAATGTTATAATTTTGATGAGAAATATGCTTTAGGACTAAATGCATACAACATACATTATTATTTTTGGATGTGGATGAGCTAATAACCATTGAATATTTTGAGGAGGAAGAGGATCATTAGGAAGAGGAACATATAGAACAACTAGACATCCCAAAAGAATCCCAACCAAAAAAATTAATGCATGGCTTAGCAAGTGTATCAAATCGCCAAACCATGAAGGTGATAGGACACTTCAAAGGATAATGAATTAGAATTCTCATTGATTTTAAGAGAACATGTTATCATATCCAATTTCTTTAATCAAAATAATTGTACCTCATGAGGAGCAACAATAGGATCATAGTTGAGAGCATGGGGTTTGGCTCAATCGGGGGCCTCTAAGGGTTTTTTACAAGGCAAAATTCTTGTTAAGATGTGATATTTATGGTGCACTTAGACTAATAAGGGAAAAGGGATGCAAGAAAAGAAAAGTAAACAACTCAACAAAATTACTTTTCTGTGAATTTTAGAGAGCTCAATAAAATTATTGTTAAGGAAAAAAATTTCATTCCAGTAATTGATGAGTTATATAAATTGCATGGGACCCAATATTTCTCCAGACTAGATTTACGATTAGGATACCATAATATTAGAATCAAGGATGATGAAATTCCTACAACTACTTTTAGGACTCATTAAGGGCACTATGAATTATTGGTTATGCCATTTGGTTTGACCAATGCACCCTCCACTTTTTAAAGTTCGATGAATTTCATTTTTTGGTCATTCCTTTCCAAATTCATTCTAATTTTATTTGATATTTTTATTTATAGTATCTCTTGGGTGGAGAACCTCAAACATTTTGATCAAACTCTATAGCTTTTATCTGAGAATAACCTTTATGCCAAGAGGTCTAAGTGTTTTTTGGGGTTGCAAAAAGTGGAGTATTTGGGTCACATTGTCACCAAATATGGAGTTAAATTTGATACTAGAAAATTTTAAGTTGTTCAAGAATGGCCAAAGCCTCACACCCTCAAGGTAATTCAAGTATTTTTGGGGCTCATAGGGTATTACCATAAATTTATATAGAACTATGGAAATATAACTCCTTTAACAACCATGTTGAAAAAGAATTCATTTATTTGGTCAGAACCAGTAGAGAAGGATTTCAATGAATTAAAGCAATATATAACAACCACCCTAGTGGTAGCAATGCTTTATTTTTCAAAACATTTTGTAATTGAAAGTGATGCTTTGGGTAATGGAGTTGAGATAATTTTGATGTAAGAAGAAATACCATTGGCCTTCACTAGTAAAGCACTTCCAGGTCAAAATTTGGGTAAATCTACTTATGCAAAGGATATGCTAGTCATGTTAAATGTTGTTAACCATAGGAGGCCATATCTAATTATGCATCATTTTTCAATCATAACGAACCACTAAATTCTCAAGTACTTCTTGGAACAATGGGTAGCCGCACCTGAATAATAAAAGTGGATCTTTAAATTGATGGGCTATAAAAATGAAATCACATATCAAAAAGGAAACCAGAACATCATGGCTAATGCACTATTCCAATAGTTTGAAGATCAAAGTATGTTAAATGTTATCTCTTCACCAATCCCTCAATGTATTAATAATCTCAAAGATATGCCAAGGATTCTAGCTTGCAAAATTTAATCAAGAAAATTCACGTAGAGCCTAACTCATGCCCTAGATAAAATTGGGATGGACAAGACTTGAGATATCATGACTGACTTATTATTCTCCAAACCTCACAAATGTGAAAACTCCTTGTAGGAAATTACATGCCTCACCAATAATAAGCCATTTTGGGTTTCTAAGCACTTATGAAAGGACCAAGCATACTTTCTTTTGAAATGTTATGAAGAAGCATATTCAAAATTTTGTGGCTAAATGTGACAAGTGCCAAAGAATGAAAGAAGAAACTATGTGTTCCCTTGGAACCCTTCAACCCTTACCAATTTTAGAACAAGTATGGGTAGATATTTCTATGGATTTTATTGAAGGGTTACCCAAATAAGGAGGAAAATCAATTATTCTAGTTATAGTGGATTGTCTCACAAAGTGTGCTCATTGTTATTCCTTATCTTATTCCTACATAGCCTCCCTAGTAGCCCAAATTTTTTTAGATTCTATCATTCATCTACATGGAATGCCCAAATATATTGTGTCTGACAAAGACCCTACCTTTACTAATCATTTTTTGTATAATTTGTTTAAGCTATAGGGAACTCAGCTCAAAATAAGTTTATCCTATCATCCTTAAATTGATGACCAAACAAGAATTGTTAAAAAATACTTGAAAACCTACCTTTATTACTTTGCATCAAAATATCCTACATAGTGGATGAAATGGCTCCCTTTGGCTGAATGGTTGTATAATATACTACACACTTTGAAGTAGTATATTATCATCCTCCATCAACACCCTCCTCATACATTTTAAAAATATTCAAGGTTCACGCTATAGACACCACTCTCAGCCAGTATGTCATCGTCTTTTGATAACTTAAGATGAATCTTGAATTGGCCCATAATTGTATGTGTTAGCAAGTTCATCAAAACCATTGTATGTACAACTTTGAAGTGGTGGATATGGGTTTTCTTCACCTAAAACCATACAAACAATCATCACTCTAGCTCCAAATATGTCAAAAACTAGCTGCCAAAACCCTACTCAGTATTACAAAAAATTGGTTCAACAACCTACAAAATTGGCTCTTCTAGCTATGTCCAAGCTCCATCAAATTTGTCATGTCTCTTCTATTAATAAGGTTATTGGCAACAAGGTACAATTTCAATCTACTTTATTCAAAGTGGATGAATAAGGTTCCATCATGCTTGAGCCTAAATAAATTTTGGACCAAGATCGCACACCCTTTGCAAGCATGTCATCACTAAGGTTCTTGTTCAATGGTGCAAACTACAACCAAAAGATGCCACATGGGAGTCTCTCTAGCATCTACGACAATAGTTCCTCATGTCCAACTTTGAGGAGAAATATTTTGAAGGGTAAGGCATGTTAGGACCCCATCTTAACATTATTATATAATTCTAACATTATCATGTAATGACCCCTTTCCAATATGGGGACCTCATTCTAATGATATTTTGTAATATTGTCTAATGGTATGTGGAACTTGAGGCACCTAGACAAGTGGGTCCATTTCATGTAACTATTATAATGAATGTAATTGTTTGTATGGTAGGATATTCTATATCAGGTGGTACTTTGCGTGTAAGCCAACCCTTGAGCATTAAGTTAGGGTTGCATGAAATGTATATTTAAAATACAAGAGAGCATAAATGAATATATTTTTACATATTGAATAAAATTATTGAAGGAGGTTTCCCCCTTGAATATGTCGAAGATTTTTTATTGTGTTTTTATGATATTATTATAGATTTCTACATTTCCATTTTGTATTGCAATATTTTATTCTTCATGAATTAATGTTTTATTGCAATATTTATGTGGATGTGCTTATTTTAATTAGAAAGTTACTAATACTAGGTGAACAACCAATCTCACATCACCCAAAAAAAAAATAAAAAAAAAATAAAAAAGGAAGAATAAAAAATAAGAGATAAAAATAAATAAATAAATAAATCTATGTGCCTTAGTTGGAGCAGGTTATGCAAATATGGAAAATTAAAAAGATGAAAAAACTATGTACTTTAGTTGGAGAAGTTTGTGGAAACATGGAAAAATAAAAAGGTGTTACAGTTGGAACAAGTAATACATCTATACAAATGTGGTAATTTTTTAGTTAGTTAGGCATTAGTCTCTAAATAGAATGAGAGTTGTATGAAGCGGCCCAAGGGGAGCAATTATAGAAAGCAATTGGTAGGTGTGAATCATATAGTGCAAGGTGTGTGAGGGAAGTATAAGTCAAGTGGTTGGGACCACAAGATTGTGATGGTTGTTTTTTAATTTAATATTGTAATTGCAAATATTCAAGAAATCAAAATAAACTTGCACACAAGAGAGTAATTGCATATTTTTTTCTCTTATTGTGTGTGGTTTTTGTCCCAATAAAACCTGCAATACCTTCACCAATTGTAACAACTATGTTTATCGATTGAGAGCTTACATAGAGTGTGTGAGTAAGTTGGGTTTCCTGGAGGTGCAACCTTTATTGGTTTTTCCATTCAAGACTACATCAAAAAATTTGTCAAAATTGCACAAGGATGCACTAAAAAAAGGGCACAAGAAAGAATACTATGAGAAAAAAGTTAAAATAAAGAAACAAATTGCTGAAGAATCAAAGGAAACAAAATATCGAGTTAAGGTTACAAAATATTGCCACCCACACCACCCTAAGTGACAATAATCTTAGATACATGGCTTAGGGCATCAATATTATGGATCTACATGGAGTCAAAAAGGTACTAAGTATGACAATGTTTGGAAAAAAGTATAGTGATTCTAGATTTCAAAGGGCTACAACAACATCAAGGAAAAACATGACCAAATGTTGAAATATCAAATTAGAATAATAGAAGCATGAATCCAATAGAGCAGTTATGAATATTCAAGTGGCATACTGGCATCATATAAGACCATAACTAATCAATATTTCACTTAGATGGATGGATGATCAATATTGGAAAATGTCAAGAAGAAGGATGCTAAACATTTGTATTTACTATCCGCACTAGGTACCTTACTGGAAAGTTCCCTCAATCCTTGGAAGGAGGTCTAAGTTTCAATATTGGTGGTCTACACCAGATACAAAAAAATCCCCAACTAACCTAAAGGGTATACCCGAATGGGATAGGACCTATGGAACGAAAATTTCTTGTCCCTAGGGGATACGGGGAATGGTTTTTCTTAATTAAGGTTTTGGGTAAAAATATTTTATGGTTGAATGACTCTTTAAAGTGGTTCTAGAGAGCAAAAAGAGAAGCAATAATAGTGAATGTGAATGAAGGTAATGGCTTTGGTGGAAATGGTGTAGGAATCCATGGCACCATCAACCCCAATTATGGCAACAATGGTGTCACGAGTAATTATAGATCAGAAGGAGATGGTCTGAATCAAGAGATTAGGAAACTCTCTATCCACCCAAAAGGTTTGGAAGGAATCTTTACGACCACCCATAAACAAACAAATGATTTTGGACCCACTACTCTTCTCACTAGTGGATCCCTCTATCATGGGTTGGTATATGAGATAGCTGCATTAGGATCTACCAGCTATGACAAAGTGGTAGGACCTAACACATCGACGGATCGAGAATCCCTATTGGACCAAGGAAGAAAGGTTTCATCACCAAATGGAGTTGTTCCTCTAGCAACGGTGGCTGCGATGGGTGGATCGGGAGAGGTTGCTCCTAGGTCCTTTGCAGATATGGTCAAATTCAACTCAAACCCTAGTCAACCCAAAATGACTAGGGTTGATCTATATCCTTCTAATGGTAACCTCGAGATCCCTTGCAAACTTATGTCATCCATGGTTTCCCATAACTCCAACTCATTGGTTGGTAAATTCTTGGGTTCATGACCAGATATAGAATCCATAGATCCATTTGCACTCCATTATCCTCTTAGAGGCCCACTCCTCTTGGCGGCCCTTAGGATCCATGGATCTAGTTGCACTCCCTAGAGGCTTCTTTTTTATTCGGTTAAACAACCCTACTGATTCTCATCGAATCCTCATAGGAGGACCATGGTTCTTCGGATGAAGAGGTCTATTCCTATGGAAATGGGGTGTGGATTTTGACCCATCTACTCAGAACATCAACTCTGCTCTAATTTGGGTTCATCTCCCAAGACTACCAGTTTAGTTTTGGAATGAAGATATTCTTCGAGGTATTGCGAGGAACATTGGAGAGCTCATCACTTTCGATCCCCCCACTTGAGTGGGGTCCCGTATGATCTAGGCCCATATGTGCATCAATGCAAATTTGGATTCGGTCCTCCCATATTTGATCAATCTTATCTCAAAGGTTTGTACCTTCTCTCAAGTTATTGAATACAAAAATAAACTTGCTTTTTGTGATTTCTATTCCAAGCAAGGCCATCTTCGTTCCCAATGCCCTAAGGTCCCCAAACCACCTTCTAATGAAGGTCATCATCTTTCTAAATCTGTTCCTCACCGCTCCTCTATTTTTATTCCACAACTCTCCCCTTCTATTCCCTCGATTGAGACCCCTCCTTCCCCTGGAACTATTGGTCAACCTCAGATGGAGGGTATCATTGCTCCTTCTTTACCAAATCCTATTTTCTCTCCTCCTCACAGTCCACCCATTCCTATCTCCAACTATTTTCCCCATTTCCATCGATGATGCCACCACTGACCTCATTAATCCCACCTTTATCCATCCCCATAGCCCTCCTCCTTCCCCTAAGAGTCTCACAGGATCCCCTAGTGGCATCCCTATCTCCCCTAGTCCTTTATCCCCTAGCCCTCCCCTAACCGAACCCAAAGGAAGCTTTACACTGATGTGGGTTCTAGGAAAAAATGAGGTCATCCCTCTACTCAAGATATCAAAAATAGAGAAGCTTTGGATGAGATTGTGAATGGCACACAACTCACCCTTAGGGGCAAAGCTTCAAAAACACCAGTTGAAAATAGATCCAAACTTCCCCTTCCTCTTGGGAGAGGGAAGAGAACATCTTCAAGAGTTTCTAAATGAAGATCCTCTCATGGAATGTGAGAGGCCTCAATGGTCAAAACAAGCAACACTTGGTTAAGTCCATGAGGAGAGACTTAAGACCCACCATATTTTTGCTACAAGAAACTAAACTAGATTCTCAAAGTGCCACTTGCATCTCAAAATTTATTTGGAAATATTTTGAATCTCTTTTTAGTTTGACCAATGGAGCTTCAGGTGGACTATTATGTATGTGGGATCCTACAAAATTTGAAGGGACCCTTTTGTCTATAGCAAAAAATTACATGAATGTTATGTTTTTCAACAAAGAGGATGGTTACCATTGGGTCCTTTCAAATATCTATGCTCCCAACTCCCCATCCAGGAGGAACCTCTTATGGAATTCTCTCAGCCAACTCAGGGAAGTTTTCTCTTCAGAGGCCTAGATGTTGGTAGGGGACTTCAACTCCCCTCTGTTCCCCACTAACAAAAAAGGGGGATCCCAAATCACTGGCAATTCGTATGAGCACTTTGTAGCATTTGTGGATGATAATGAACTTATGGATATTAATCTCAGGGGGCCAAGATTCACTTGGAGTAACCATAGGAAAGGGGATCAACTCATCCAGATTTTCCTTGACCACTTTCTCATCTCAACCAATGCTATCCCTATGTTTGGTGATGTTATCCTGTGATCGTTGCCCAGGATTGGATCTGACCACAATCCCCTGCTTCTGGATAGCTCCTCCTAGGTTTCTCCCTTCAAGTCACCCTTCAAATTTGAATCTATGTGGCTTCAAGATCTAAACCTCAAATCTCTGATTTCTCTATGGTGGTCTCGCAAGTTCTTTGGATCTCCAGTCTTCCAGGTAAGCAACAAGCTTCGGTATGTTAAAATCAAGCTGAAAATAATGGAACAAAGAGGTATTCAGAAATATCTTCCACAAAAAGCACCAGATCTAGTCTCAACTCACTAGCATAGAGCTCTCAATGCAGTAGGGCAATCCTGACCCCACCCTTCAGGACATAGAAAAGACCCTTCTGACTAAATTTCACAACATCCTCAAAAGTGAAGAAGCATTTTGGAAATAAAAATCTTGGGTCACCTGGCTTAAAGAAGGAGATTCTAATACAAAATTATTTCATGCCACCACCATAAGACATAGAGGGTGTAACAAAATCAAGGAGCTCATCCAACAAAATGGGGAAGTAACAATTGATATCTCTGAAATCAGAGAAGAAGCTACCAATTTCTTTGAAGAATTGCTCGGCCCTAGTCCTGGGTGTGATCATCAAACGTCTGAGGCCCTCCTCCAGAACATCCCAAGGCTGGTCACATCAGAACATAACCAAAGGTTGCTCAAACCGCTCTCTGTTGAAGAAGTTTGTGCTACTATTTTTTCCATGCAAGGTGGGAAAGCCCCAGGTCCTGATGGCTTTTCCCCCATATTCTTCCATCGGTTCTGGGACATTATGGGTCAGGATGTAGTTTCTACCATCCAGCATATGCAAAGGTGCAAAGATATTCTTAGATATGTCAACTCCACCTTCCTGGCCCTCATTCCTAAAGTCAACAAGGCCCACACCCTTACCGATTTTTGCCCCATCAACCTTTGTAATGTCCTCTATAAAATCCTCACCAAAGCCCTGGCCAATAGACTCAAACCCATTCTCCCCCACATCATTGCTCCTAACCAAGGTAGCTCTATCCAAGGGAGGCTCATCATGGACAACATTATCACCATCCATGAAATTATCCATTCTATGTCTAAAAGTGGTAAGGTTGGTTTTCTCCTAAAACTTGACATGAACAAGGCTTTTGATAGAGTTTCCTAGAGTTTCTTGTTCTCTATCCTCTCTAGGTTTGGTTTCCATCCTGATTGGATTGCTCTCATCAAGGAATGTATTACTACTGCTAATTTCTCTATTCTGGTCAATGGCTCTCCTACAGGCTATTTCAAGAGTTTCAAAGGCTTAAGATAGGGTGACCCCCTCTCTCCGTTCCTTTTTATCATTGTTGTTGAAGCCTTAGGTAGAACCCTTAACTCTGCATGTTCCAAAGGAGATATTTCTGGTTTCAAGCCTGCATCCTCCCTTTAGCCTATCTCTCACCAATAGTTCATTGATGATACCATCCTGGCCACCCTGGCCTTAGTTCCTCAAGCCCACTTTATCAAATTGATCCTGCTATCCTTTGAGGTTGCTGTTGGTCAAAAATTCAATTTCTATAAAAGCAAGGTTTACTTCATCAACACCCCTGCTAGATGCCAAGCCCACATTGTTGCTATCCTTGAGTGTACCATTGTTGAGCTCCCTACCACTTATTTAGGATTTCCTCTCTTCGAAGGCCCTTCCAAAAATTCTCTCTGGAATACTATCATTGACCGCATTCAAAAAAAATTGGCTAGCTAGAAAGGAAGCCTTCTCAGTCAAGCAGGCAAGGCCACCTTAGTCAAAGCCACCCTCCAAAGCATCCCAATTTTTTTCCTCTCAATATTCTAGATCTTGGTCGAAGTCTGTAATAAAATTGAGCAACTCCAAAGGAATTTTCTGTGGTCTAGGTCAGAGCTGAAACAATGTATTCACTTGGTTGCATGGGACCAGGTTTGCTCATGAAAGGAACATGGTGGCATTGGGCTTCGAAAGGTCCATAATATGAATCTAGCCCTCATTGCCAAACAAGGGTGGTGAGTTCTTACCAATGAGAACTCTTTATGGGTCTCCATCATGAAAGCGAAATACCTCTGGCACAACACCAATTTCTTGGAGGATCCTTCTCCCATCTATGGTTTGACAACATGGAATTCCATCCTCAAATCTAAGGAGATTCTCAGAAAAGGTATTCATTGGAAATTAGGCAATGGTGAAAAGATCAGATTTTGGGAGGATCTCTGGCTTGGCAATTGCCCTCTACAGACTCGTGTGGACCTCCTCTACCTGAAACTAGTCATCGACTCCCTATTCGGTTCTAAGGTATGTCACTTCTTTCACCCTAGTCATAAATCTTGGAAGTCGATCCCTGTTGATGGTTTGTCCAGTGAGCAGAGACAAGCTACCTCTATCCTATCTAATCTTTTGCATCTCTATGTCATTCCTAGTTTACCCTTCGAGGATTTGATCCTTTGGGCTCCCACTTCCAATGGCCTCTTCACTATCAAGTCTGCCTACACCCTCACTGAGAACCCTTCCCCTCCTTGGTTTCCTTCCAAGCTCATCTGGAAGAAACATCTCATCCCCAAAGTAAGTTTCTTCTTCTGGCTTGTTATTCAGGATAGGATCCTTACCATCCCAAACCTCCATCATCATGGATTTTCTTTACCCAATCACTATTACTTGTGTCTCTAGGATTGTGAGTCTACCCACCATATTTTCCTATCTTGCCCCTTCTCCCATTCCATCATGTCATCCCTGTTCTCCTCCATTGGCATTGCTTGGGTCTCACTTGCCCTCCTTAGTGACTTGTGTGTTTAGTGGCCCAATCCTTTCAAGGGATTTCACCTCAAAATATTTTGGTCCTTCTGTCTTCCTCACTTTCTCTAGGATATTTGGCATGAATGCAATTCTCATGCTTTTAATGATTCAAAACATGATGTCCGGTACGTGCTAGCCAGAATCCTTCATGCTATTGCTAAGAATATTTTCGTTACTCATGGTGATGGTGACTTTAAATCTAATGCTAAAGCTTTGTTGGCCTCTTCTCTTAATATTCCTAGTTACAACCTCTATACCTAGTCTCTAAAGGTTGATCGATTGATGGTCAAGTGGTCTCCTCCTCCTATAGGTTTTCTCAAACTAAATTTTGATGGAGCTACCAAAGGAAATCTTGGGCCCACTGGTATTGGAGGAATTATCAGATATCACATAGGCAATATCATTTTGGCCTTTGCTAAGAATCTGGGACACCAGTCTAGTCACTTTATGGAATCTAGGGCACTTCATCAAGGTATTGTCCTCCTCCACAACATGCAGTGTTCCAATGTGTTGGTCGAAGGTGACTCCAAAAACATCATCTAATGTTTACTCTCGGAGACCTAGTCTGTTTCTTGGAATATTACAAACATGATCTCTGAAATTAAATGTCTTATGCAATCCTTCATGAGTGTCACTTTCAATCATGTTTACCATGAAGGCAATCGTGTTATCGATCTCCTAGTGAATATGGGGATTTTTGAGCAGAGTCTCACTATCTAGAAAAGAGCTTTCCCTCTATCTCTAATCAACATCAATGCTATTGAAGTTCATGAGTAGAAAGACTATGGGGATTGGTGGTGGGGCCTCATGGACTCCATGTGGAATTATGCACACATTTTTCATCATCATATGACCAGTCACACTATGAGTGGAATCCACGATTCAAGGAGTACTCACATGAAAATTAACTATATCAATGATGTGGCATTACAGACCAATGGTGTTGACATATTTCAAAGGGTGAACCTTCACATGGTAGAAAAAGATCAAGTTTGGGGTGGTAGAATCTTCGATGTGAACCACATGTCAGGACATGTCACCAGTCACTATCCCATTATCATAGAGTTTTGTGGGACCACTTGGCATGTCCACCACCAGGTGATGACGAGGCGGCTTTGGCACTCTACCAATCCTTATCAGCACCATGATGTCTTATCTAAATGATCACAGGTGGCAACCTCTACATGTTTTGGTCCTCATTCACCCTCTTCATTGGTGGTGCTCTTCTCAACCTCCCCACTCTCATTGATCCTTGTGCCAAGAGTTTTGGTAATCACCACCCGGTTACCTCGAGTGACTATGTGTCTAGTCCTCAAAACTACTAGTGGAGTCCTCTTTCAAAGGTGTTGACAACTAATGCTTCTAAATCCAATGTCGAATCATCGAGAGGAGTTTTTTCTCTACCCTATGCTTTCTATTTTTTGTTCTAGCTTTCCTATTGGGTCTCCTTTGCTAGCGTCAACCCATTCATATCATTTGCTTCCACTCTACCTTCAATCATGATTCATATTTTTCTAGAGCGTGGTATGCATGTTTTGTGCCATCGCTTGTGGAGTTGGGCTAGGGTAGGATACCATTTGGTGCTTTCCCCTACAACTCCCTCCCTCTAGCCTAGCCCTATTTTGATGGCTAAAGTCAAACCTACTACCCTCCACCTAACTGCTTTGGTTGAGGATATTTTTTATGATCATGGCCTGCTCAATTTCCTCCAACTCTTTAAAGGCCATGACCCTGACCTATCCCTAGAGTTTGTGCGAACGTGGGATGGAGGGCATGTTTTCATCCATGGGTTGAGATTTACTATAACTATGGACCTCCTTGTAGAGATCATGGGGATCTCGAATGAAGGAGAAATCATTAATCGAGAGAAGCACTCACTCCAGGGTGAGTTGGCCCTCTTCCAAGACCGTGGTGAATCCTTAGGTAGGGACAAATGTGGCATCTTACGAGATACTCTCCCGAAGCTGTGGGATGTGGTAATGGTGATAGTCCTTCAATATTTCACTTTGGATAGTCCCGATGCAGTGCTGCAAAGTTTCCACCTTGCTTTCCTCAACCATTTATGAGGGAAGAAGATAATTAACATACCAGAGTATCTCTTTTGATCTATTGAAATATCAGTCCTCAACATCAAGAGAGGAGTCTCTTCTCTCCCTCTGCACCAAGGATTACATTTGTTGATGTACCGCTACGTTCTGGAGCACCAAACTTGAAGGGCCATGGGAGCGATGGTCTCTGCCATGGGACCTGCAAATGACACTAGAGCAGCTAGAAAGGACACTTCTACATCTCCAAGAACTAATCGAATTCTCGATTTTGACACCAAGATGGATGGTACATCGGGAACATTCATCGCTCCACCAGAGCCAAAGCTAGTAGTGGTAAGTGCAAGGTCCCAATTGTGGTTGATAATGATGCTTCTGATGATTCTCTCTTTTTAGGTTAAGCAGGAGACTACCCCCAAGAAAAGCCACCCTCTTGAGGGCACCTCCACCAAACCGCCCCCTTGTTGGCTTCCAGGGTGTCCTGCTAGCCCAATCTATCTGAAAGAGGCCACCTCCAGGACCTCCACGACATCATGAAGACCCTAGGGAGAGTGGCCAGGATGACTTCCTCCCTACTTTCTTAGGTAGAGACCCTCCTAGATGAGTACAAGGATCAATTTGAGATCCTAGAGGAGTTTAAAAGTCTGGTGGGGGCTAATGGATGCGATGCAGTCGAATAACCAAACAGTTAGAGTGTTTAGTTCCCTAGTGGATATCTGTCCTGTTGGACTCTACCTCTTTCTCCTTGGTTTCCCCTATGTGGGACTATTTTATTTTCTATATTTTTTCCATTTCATTGCTGCCCCTGCATGGGTTTTTGAGAGTTTTCCATTTTCGGCCCCTACGTGGGCCCTCTATTCCTCCTCTGTGGCCTTGAGAGGGCTTCCTTTTTTGCTACAAGAGGCTTATATTTTTTGGATTTTTTCCATTTTGATGCTTCCCCTACATGGTTTTTTGAGAGTATTCTATTTTTGGCCCTTGCATGGGCCCTCTATTCCTCCTTAATGGCCCTGAGAGGGCTTCCTTTTTTGCTTCAAGTGGCTTTATGTTTTCTAGATTTTTGGTTTAGTATGCTGCATCTATCCTATGGAGTGTTCCTCAACTTGAATCTTTTTTTTGTAAAAGGTTACGGGACCCTTTAAAAACCCCTATACCAATGAAAAATATTTGTATTTACAAAGAAAAATAAAGAAGATATAGAAAATGAATATAAAAAATTTATTCTTTTAATGAAAGAGATGCAGGTATCTATATATAGCACCTCAATTGAGATAATAATTTGATCTATTTATAAACCTTCAAGCTTTAAACAAGAGATTTATGATTTATCAAGGGTGGGGGACCCAAGTACAACCCTTTCTTCTCTAGAAAAATAAATTATTTTCATAATCTACTTATTGATCCCATCCTCTTAATTTTTACTTAATTTTAATGGATTATGATAAAGTCTTTGAAATACACATGGAAATACATATTTAGGTATATATGACACACTTTTGCTCCTTAGTAGTTGGTCCCTTTTGTATGAAATCCCCTAAAATATTACCATTATTCTTCAAAAATCCTTATTTATAAGTTGATATGAAAGTCCAAAATGTCCAACCCACATTGGAAATATTTCAATAATTTATGTATCCATAGAAAAAATCTCATTCCATGTTCTTAAATATAGGTCATTTCTCCCCTTAACCATGGGCCACCCTTCAAATTTTTATCTTGATTGATAAAATAAAGAAGATGATAAGGAAAAATGCATTTGAAGATAAAGACATGGAGTAATTCTAATTCAAACCCCACTTCTAGTTTATCCAACTTTAACTTTTTGAAAATCCTAGTCAATATCTGTGGGACTTACATATTAACCCTCTAACTTTTAAGAACCATTATTATGTTTTATAATATTATCCTTAATAATCATGTATGGTATAACACATATTACCAGGATATGTATCACCATAGACTTGTTCTTCCTCTTGTCACTAACAAGGATACCCATGCTTTCCACTAAGGCATCCTATTTCTAGTTAGGTCATTCATGAATGACTTTTCTTCCATACTACCTAGATTTAACTTGTACGAATCATTTATTTTTTAATTTTTATTTTTAGTTTTGAAACAAGAAAAAGATGAAGCTTGGTCCAAGGATCAAATCCCACTCAGTACGAGAGGACCAGGACCCCTCATAAAAACCATGTATAAACTCATTGAAAAAGAAAGATATGAAGCTTGCTCCTTACTCACTCTTGCTCACCACTCTTCCCAAAATATTTGAAACAAAAAAGATGAGGCTCACTTCCTATTTGCTCTCACTTTAATTCTAGAGAATAATATTCTTAAGTTGACTAATAGAAATTTAATAAGGTCCTATATTCTAGATCATAATATATTTTTAATTTAATTTAATATTTGATACAATTTTATATATAATTCTAACAAGTTAATTTATTTTAATAATAGTATATTTCATTTTAAATATAGTATTAAATAATAACTAAAATACATTTTATAAGAAAAGTATTATATTATCCCATGGGATTTTGAACAACAAATAGGGAGCAAGGTGTTTCATAAAATTAGAAAAAAATCCCATGTAATCCTCAACATATAACAAAATGGATATAGGCCAAGTGACAGGGAATTAAGTTTTACATTGTAAGCCAAGGTTCTAGTACCATGGTTGAACCTTAAAAATATAAGCTTTTAATAGAAAGACAAAAGTTTAAATCCTACTTATAATATGTATCATAATAATATAATTTATTATAATATCATTATCTGGTTTGAATTTAATATAAATAAAACCTATTTCAATTCTGTATAATTAATAAAAAACAAAATGAATAATATTACATAATTATTTATACATATTAGAAAACAAAGGTCAATTAATAGTATGTCTTTATTGTTTATAAAAGAGTTTAAATATATTTTTTTGCTTGATAATAAGGGGTTGTACTCGGGTCCCCCACCCTTAAAAAATTACATCTCTCTTCTTTAGAGCTTGAGAGTTTACAAATAGATACACTTCTCATCTCAATTGAGATGCTATAGCTAGAAACCTACATCATTTTACATAAAATGTCTGAATTCTTGATTTTCATTTTCTGGATCTTTTCAAATCTTTGTATGAATACAATTACTCCAGAATTTAGCATCTTTCTTGACATTTTCCTATAGCATCCTTCACAATGCCAAAACTTCACCTCTACTATCTATGCCTTGCATCTTAGTAGAGTAATATTTCCAAAACATCGCACTATCATAGTCCGCTTTACCAAATCTGGATTGCTAGTTTCCTTCTTGAAACACAAGTGCAACCACAAAAATTATAATAAATAGTCTAAATGAACACACATTATTGTTACAAAATAAAACAGATATTACCAATGGAAAACATTAAAGTAAATCTTAATCATTAATTGATTTAGGCAATCAACATTTTTTGTCAGCTTCAACTAAACTTTCTACTTCCTCTAACCATGGAAAGGAGATGTTAACTTCATGATCCTCAATCAAAACCCCTCTATTGGCTAGCTTATCTGCACATTTGTTTCCTTCCCTTAATATATGTGTAAACCTGATTTCTTCAAACTCTTTAGCAAGATCTTGAATTTCCACAATTATCTCTTGTATGTTCCATGGAGCCTTTGCTTTCCTCAAAATTGCATTTATTACTATGAGAGAATCACCTTCCATCCATACTCTATTCCATTTCATTTGTTTACATATTTTTAACCCTTCTAAAGCTGCCCAAGCTTCAACTTCATTATTTGTCTTAAATCCACTATTGAAAGCATAATGAGACAAAATATCTCCTCTATTATTTCTAATTATTCCTCCTCCTCCTGCTGGTCCTGGATTTCCTTTAGATGCTCCATCAAAATTCAATTTAACCCACTCCACATCTGGTGGTTTCCACTTTATATTCTTTACCTTATTTTTGCTTCTCTTGTACCCAACATCATAATTCCATTTAATGACTTGACTCCATCTATCAAGACTCTCTGCTTCCAAATTAGGGATTGGGTGAGTTGATAGGGTTGGTTTAGACTCCTCTATGGCTAAACATATCTTCTTTTTCATTACCTCTAAATTTATTTCCTTTCCTTTAAATATTCTTCTATTCCTTTCTAGCCATATAGTCCAAAGTATTGTATCTTTTGATATATCCCATATTGTCTGTAAAGCCTCACTTTTATAAGTGCTCTACCATTGCTTTAACCAATCTTCAATTCTGCTATTCATCACCATGCATTTACCAAACATATTAAGAATCCATTGCCATAGATTCCAGACTATTGAGCAATGTCCCAAGAGATGGTCAATACTCTCCTCCTCCTTATTACAGAAAACACATTGAGAGGGGCCATGAAAACCCCTTTTCATAAGGTTATCCCAGGATAAAATTCTTCTATGACCTACTAGCCAAACAAACATTTTGACTTTAGGAATGCTTGGGCTATCCCAAATATCTCTCCATATTCTAGTGACATTATTATTATGTTGGTGTTGAACATTATATCCACTTCTTGTTGTGTATTCTCCTGAGCTATTCAACTCCCAAATCAATTTATCCTTGGCACCCCTCGAAATAATCACAGTTGTTATCTTTCTACTCAATTGCCTCCTAGCATCAATGTCTTGTATACTTGTAAAAAAATCTTCTTTCCATTTGTATCTTCCTTCTCGATCCTTGTACAAAATGTTTGAAACCCTATCACCGTATTTATCTTGAAGCAATCTCATCCAAGGTTTCAAAACTGGATCTAAATTGAGTGGTTTTTTATCACACCAAGTATCCATCCAAATAGAATTTTTTCTCCAGTTCCCACCACCCATCTTAAACCTTTAATCATAATATCAATAGATTTTTTAAACCATTCCAAAGAGCAGAACCATTTGGAAGAGAGAATGCAGTAAATATTAAACTTGGGTCATTGGGATCAACATACTTAGAAGAATTCTTGCCCATTGTCTTTGACTCTCTTTGTACAATCTCTAGATAACTTTTCCCCTAAGAGCTAAGTTTGCATCTGTAAGAGCTCTTAAACCAAGACCTCCCCTAGTTTTGTCATCACACAACTTGCTCCATTTCACCAAAGGAAATTTCCTTTTATCATGTAAACTTGACCATAAAAAGGATCGCATAATAAAGATTAAACTTTTTTCAACTAATTTTGGCATAGAATACAATGACATATAATATGTTGGAATGGCTTGTAAGACTGACTTAATTAACTGCACTCTTCCTGCTAATGATAACCATCTACCTTTCCAAGCTGGAAGTTTATTTTGAACTTTACTAATAACTGGATTCCATAAATCTATCCTCATTCTCCCCTCAAATAAAGGCATCCCTAGATAAGTTGTTGGTAAATTTACCTCCTCCATTTGAAGCAACCTATAAATTCTTGCTTTGATATTAGCAAGAGTGTTAAGGAAGTAAATTTTGGATTTAGTCCTATTAATTTTTTGCCCTGAAGCTCTTTCGTACTCTTTTAAAAAGTTATTCAAAGCTCTGGCCTCATTTATCCTTGCCCTTCCAAAAAGGGTTGTATCATCTACAAACTGTTGATGGGTGATGTTATCGATGTTATTACTAACCTTAAGTCCACTTATAAGCCCATATTTGTAAGCCTTCTTTAAGTTCCTACTCAAAAATTCTTCCATAATAATGAACAAATAAGGAGATAGAGGATCTCCTTGTCTAAGGCCTCTCTTGGCTTTAAAATATTCTATCACTAACCCATTGACCAACACTGAATAAGAAATTGTAGAGACACAAGCTTTAATCCATCTAACCCATTTCTTCCCAAAACCAAACTTATCTAAAACTACAAAAAGAAAATCCCATTTAACCCTATCATAGGCTTTACTCATATCAAGTTTTAAGATCATAGCTTTCTCTTTTCTTGAAGTTGTTGAATGTATAACTTCATGAGCTACTATGATCCCATCCAGAATTTGTCTCCCTTTCACAAATCCTCCTTGCTCTTCTGAAATAATTTTTTCTAACAATGGCCTTAATCTATTCGCCATCACTTTGGAAATAATCTTATAAGCCATATTACATAGGCTTATGGGTCTAAAAGAATCAAACAATTCAACATCCTTCTTTTTTGGAATTAGGGTAAGATAAGTTGCATTTATTTTATAAGGAATGTATTATTTTACCCTAGACTATTCCACTACCACCAATAAAGAATCCTTCACTATATCCCAATTATATTGGTAAAAATCTGTAGAGAGCCCATCTGGACCTGGGGATTTATCCTTATTAAAAGAGAAAAGAGCTAAATGAACTTCTTCTAGAGTAATAGGCTCCATCAGTTTCCTATTGTCTTCATTTGTTATAATTGAAGGAACATCTTGAAGAAGTTTATCATTAAGAACTTTGGTCTCCTCTGAACCTAGAATATTCTGATAAAATGACTTTACCTCTTTTCTAATTTCACTCTGATCTTCAATCCAAACCCCTTCTATTGATTTAATTCTACTAATTCTAGAAGATGATCTCTGTACTATAGCCATCCTATGAAAAAATTTGTATTTTTATCTCCTTCTTTTAACCAAGTTTGTCTTGATTTTAATCTCCATAATTTCTCTTCCTTACTCAAAATATTATGATATTCACTAAGCAACTCCCTTTCCTCTCGAGCTTGTATTATTTTCATCACCTTTTTGGAATTTTGAAAGTTTATCTTTTAGTTCTTCTTTCTTCTCAAAAATATTTCCAAAGGTGTTCTTGTTCCATTCTTTTAATCTAGATGTCATAGCTTTAATTTGGTTTGGAAGAGCATACAACCCACCATTACCTAAAGAATTCCATGTTTGAGCTATCATATCAACAAATTGAGGATGGTCTTCCCACATCTGCTCATATTTAAAATATGATCTTTTTTTGAATTCACTTACCACCATTTTAACTCTTATTGGCTAGTGATCTGAACCAATCCTTGTTAAGGTATTAATTTTAGCACAAGTTCCTTCATCTAGCCAATGATATGAGAGAATGCATCTATCTAATTTTTCTGCTATTAGGTTCTGGCCTCTCCTGTTGTTGGTCCAAGTATAGTTGTCTTCTTCAAACTCAACTTCCCATAGATTGTTGTTTTGAATAAAAGCTGAGAAATATTTCATACTTTGGGTCAATTTCCTAATTCCCCCAAATTTTTCATTCAGCTTGGTTATGGCATTAAAATCTCCAATGATCATGAAACGGGTTTCTTGGTCTTTACTTCTCATAAAGGCTTCAATCCCACTCCAAACTTCTAATCTACCTAACTGAGTTGTAGGTCCATACACATTGATAAGGATGAAGCGAATATCTACAAAGTAGCAAGTGACTAAAGAGGCTATCCAATGCCTAGTTTTATGAATGGTTACACAAGAGGTTCTAGAAGGATTCCAACAAGTTAGAATTCCCCCTGCTGCTCCTTCAGAATCCATAGCATCCCATTCACATCTTGCCCAAACTACTTTCATAGTTTTTGAAACTTCTTTTGTCATTTTAGTTTCTTGGATATAGAGAATATCAGGTTTATTACTTAAACATAGGTCCCTAATACACCTATGCTTTGAGGGGGCATTAGCACCCCTTATATTCCATGAGATGATAATCATGTCTCATTAGGGGCTTTTGGCCCCTCTTGCATATTACCAATATCATTTTGTTGTTTGGTAAAGAGAAGTTCAACCAACTTAGTTTGTGTTCCTTTCTCTATGTTAGCTCTTGCTTCCCTGGATCTTGCTTGATAATTTGAGGGTTTTCCTCTTTTTGCCTTGCCTATATCATGAGTAGGTCTTATTATTCTATTCCTCAATATTCTTTCACAATTTTATTTTTCAACATATTTATCCTCTCCTGGCTCTATTATAGAAGCTTTTGACTTATCCTGCTCATTTTCTAGTATTTTCTTATTAATGAGAGAGGTATTAACTTCTAAAATTGCATTTTATTTACCAATTATTTTCTCCTAAATGGTGCATGGTACTTCAAGAGAGTCTTCAAAATCTGATGAGACAAATTCCTTAGGTTCATCGAGAATTTTCTTGTAGAGACAAAAATGAAATACCAAATATAACTAACTAAAAATAAATAAACCAAGTAACACAAGAAATTGCAAGATGGAATAGATCTAATATTATTATTGTTGGGGGATATGAGTATAATCAAATGTGACCTTGAATAGGGGTTTTACATAGTTTATTTAGATACAATAAATACAATAATGCTAGGGTTCTTTGAAACCCTAGCTAATAATGCTTGTGGTGTCTATAAAACTTGTTCTTGCTCCCAACAGAGTTGAGTGGGCTTCAGATATCCGTTGAGCCAAGCCACTCCAGCTTAATCAATTATCCAATGCTTGTGTAGCACCTTCAGATCTACACATAGTGACACAACAAATAAGTTAGTAATACCTATGAGGGCTCCATAGTGTGAGGCCCTCTATAAGCAATAATAAACCCTAACTGATTTGCTACTAATGAAGTGAACAAAAATGAAAATGCATGAAATAAAATGATAACAAATAATGATTTACCTTACTCCTTGCTGGTTGTCTTGGATTGGTTGTAGGTCGATGATGAAGGTGTGCCCTAGCGACACTCGAAGATCTCGCTTGTCATTAGAATAGGACTCTAAAACATGGTAGGGCTCTTAGGAAGAGCAGCAGGGCACTCGTGGAGAGCGGCAGGGCACTCAGGGCTATGGCGGAGAGTAGTAGGATGCTCGTGGAGAGTGGTAGGGTGCTCGAGGCTATGATGGAGAGTAGTAGAGTGCTCATAGAGAGTAGTAGGGTGCTCAAGAGGTCAAATCAGATCTATGGAAGCAGATCTAATGATGATGAAGGATGCAACGATGGTGGTGGCGAGCGAGGGGATGGGGAATATGGTGGATGGAGTGGGGTTAGGGTACAAATGTTGGATTGGAAACTTAGGGAATCTAAAAACTCAAGAAATTAGGAAACTTAGGAAATTTGAAAACTTAGGACTTAGGGGTTGAGCCATCAAAATGGCTCCTATTTATAATCCAACCTAGGGCATGCTAGGGTTTCAATGACACTAATCGTGTGGCTGAGATTAAAGCATATCTAAGGGTGGATATTAAATTTAGGGTGTGGCATGGATTGATGTGAATGGATGGATATGATTAAATGAAATCGGATGGTTGGGATTAATTTATTTATATAAATATATATTTATTAAATATATATAAAATATTATTATTTAAATATATATAATAAATATATATAAATAATAGGTGAAAATGGTGGGAAAGCTAGGATGGAGGACAAGTGGCTATGTTTTGGTGGTGGAAATGGTGGGAAAGCATGGATGGAGGACAAGTGGCTAGATTTTGGTGTCTATAGATGCCCCTTTTTGTACCATGTTGCATGAAACACAATATGGTGCAAAAATATGAGACACCTAATCAGGCTAGGCACAGAAGTAACTTCTCTCTCTTGTTGAAATGTGGAACAAACTTGAAGGTAAAAGAATAAATAATTTTGGAGTTATTGCATAGCTTACCCCCTCAATTGGTGAATGAGTTGCGGATGAATCTCATGAGCCAATTGAAAAATATTGATGGAAATGTAATGTGAGAAGGATATGGGAATGATGTAAAATGTGATACCGTTTTTGCCCCAATGGTTGAAGGGGGTTGTTGAAATGAGAAATATGAATGCATCTATTTTTGCCCCAACAGATGAAGGGTTTTGGAAAAATGATGATGATTGTGTCTATTTTTCCCCAATATATGAAGGGTTTTGTGCTAAATGTAGATGTCATGATCATGTAAGATGTATCCCTTTGTGGGAAAATCATAATCAAATTTGGTTACCCCAAATTTGGGGTGATTCCATGATTTTGAATAAATTTTGCCATATGGCCTCATTGATATGCAATATGAAGATGCAAAAATAAAAAGGAGTCAACTTTGGAGGGCCTTCTAGTGACTGTTGAATAATTCCCATAAGTGGAACCAATCACCCTAGCTAGTGCCTATCTCTATGATGACTATCAAGGAAATTGGAAATGATGAATGTGATTTGAATTTTGTCCATGTTTTAAGCCCCATGAACTAGGCCATCAATGATAGCTTTTAAGCAAGAATTGAACTTGTCAAGGTTTCACTTGAAATGTGAGGAACCAAATTTGATTATGCTTTCGAACTAGGAGATATGGAATGATGATGATGACCAAGTGTTCTTATGGTGATTTATTCATCTTACCGAATTGCATGGATGCAAATCACTGCAATCACCAAGTATATAGAATAAACCACTATATACAAGATTCACTTGAAATGTGGCACATGTGGAAAGAAATGGATGATGAGGTATGATGTTGGTGAAATTTGAAATTTTGATGAAGAAATGCGATGATTTGTGAAAAAATAGAACTGATTGGCGAACATTGGATAGCATGTTGGTCAATTTTAGTCTTTGGACACAAAATTTAATTTATTGGGCCAAATCAACTCAAATTTTCACAAAAATTGGTGGGATGATGAGAATTATGATGTAGATGATGAAGATGGTCATTTTGTGAAAATTTGGACTAGTTTGATATGTTTTGTAATTGGAATTGTGCTTTTTATGACTTGTGGTCGCAAACAAAAATTATGCATCCAAACTGATTTTTGTTTTTACAAAACCTGATTTTATGATGGAATTGATGTGTGGGTGAAATTTGGTGAAATTTGGAGGAGGTAAGCTACCAATTTGATCAATTTTACCTTTTCTGGATTTATGCATCAAACACTCGTATGCATTTTTGAGGTCTAGAAATGCCCTGTTGCACTTCATGGTGCCAAAAAATGCCCTTGCATGCTTCAGCATTCTTGAAAGCACCCATGCATGCTTAAGCATATCTAAAATATCCCAAGGCACTTCAATGCACTTGCAATTGCTATAAATAGCCTGTAGGTTGGAAAATGTAACTCATTTGTGCGTTTGCAAGTTTGAGAAGCTGCATCTGAGGAGTGGAGTGAGGAGTGAAGTGAGGTAGTGAATTTTGGTATGGAAGCTATGGCGGTGGAGGGAATGAGTGTTGCGGCTGGAGTAGAGGCAAGATTTGCCAAGGTAATGCTTTTGAAAACTTTTGTGTTGTGCAAAATTTTGTTGTTTTTTTAATTAATGAAATGTGTTGATTGTTGCAGTTGTGGATTTTGGAGCCCCGACATTGATTTTCTCCTCTTGTTCCTGGGATGAGGAAATTATTGTCGGAGGTGTACTGGGGTGTGTTGAGGGTGATGGGGATAGAGGGAGTGGCCCGACTTGATGTGGTGAGGGCGGATGAGGGGTATCTTTCAGCTTTGGCTAAGAGATGGGATGCAGATAGGGGGACCTTCCAGCTACCGACTAGGGAGGTGACCATTACCCTTGAGGATGTGTATCACATTCTCAAGGTGCTAGTGGAGGGGTGAAGGTGGAGGTGGGCTATGATAAGAAGGCCCATATGAGCAAGATGTTTGGGGATAGGTGGGAGGAGGTGAAGGTGGAGAGTGGAGGGATTCCATACTTGACCATGTATGTGGACAAGGAGTTGGAGCCCCTCCTGGCCTTGGTGATGTTCATGTTGGTGAACATAGTGATCCCCAATAGTACTGGTTGTAGGTTCCCATGGAACCTATTGGGATTGGTGAGTGATTTTCTCACTACATCTCAGCAATATGCATGGGTTCCTACTTTGTTGGTGCAGGTGTACCGAGAGTTATATGAGGTGACATGACGAAAGAGGAAGGGCTTAGGATGCAACTTTCTTCTTCAGTGTTGGGGATGGGAGAACTTCAGTGTGGCATGATTAGAGGGTCTACCCTATAGTGAGTGGGATGGTGTGCAACCCTATGCTAGGAGATGGGTGGTAGTGGAGGAGGTACAATCGAGTCATCCGATGTGATCAAGCTAGTGGTATCGAGATATGTGGGTTGGACTAACATCCACCCAAGTGATGTGGAGGCCTTGGTAGGGGACCATGTGGATTGGAGATAGGGAGCAATTATGGTGGGTGAGGCATCAAGGTGGATAGTTGGGAGGCAGAGTGAGGTGGAGTACTTCTAGTTCTCATGGGTGTTGTGATAGTTTGGCTTACCACAGGGAGTATCAGATGAGTCGAGTGCTTTATAGGAGGTATCGAGAGGAGGTGGGGCTTCCATGTGCGGAGCCATGGAGGGTGGTGATTGAGGATGATGAGGAGTTGGAGGTCCTTGATGTGGATGATGTGAGGATGATCCTCAAGTATGTGGCATGGTTTGGTGCCCAACTAGTATGGGTACCTAAGGTGGTGACTGATGGTGAGGATGATGTTGAGGAGTTTGATGAGACTTTGAAGTGATCGAGATCCCTTCGAGCTAGTAGTCAGAGGAAGAAGTTAAGGGGTGTGAGGTAGTAGACTCCTATGGTTGGTGGAGGGAGGATGAGGAGGAGGATGATATGGGGGAGATATCAGAGGTGGTGAGGCTACAGGCAAATATGGAGTAGTTATGAGTAGAGTGGGAGGCTTTGGTGTAGTCTCATGATGAGATTGTAGCATAGCTATGGGTAGAGCTTAGTGCATGGGATGCGACTATAGCTTAGATGTAGGTAGAGAAGGTAGATGAGGAGATGGTGGGGATGATCGAGAGATGATCATGAGGCTCTAGGTAGAGCTTCTAGGCAAGGAACATTAGCATGGGTTGGACTTGTGGTGACTTTGGGTGAGCGAGGCATATGTGCACTCCTTGGAGGATTTATGTATGGCTAACCATATCATGTTTCTAGATCCTCCATATTTCTCTATGATGCAGTCGACTAGGCCAGTTGAGTCTAGGTAGAGTTCTAGGTCTAGGGCTCCTAGTAGGTCATAGGGGTCCACTCATAGGTATTAGCTAGTGCTTAGATGCACTTTTTGTATATGAGCCTTGGTGCTCTATTGTATGTAGCCTTTGGGCACTCATTGTACATGTGATATTTATACATATATATACATGGCTTTTACCTTTTGTGTTATATGTTTTGTGAATGCTTTTGTGGAATGCATATTTTTATTTATGATGAATGCATATGATATGTTATGGATGATTAATGCAAGATGGCATGTATGGATGATCATTTATAGTTTAGATCTTTGGTTGACCATTTTCTAGCATTGTTGTTTAATCAAGGGCACCAAACTTGGTGGCATATGGGATGAATGAACTCATGAACTGAAATGGATGTTGATATGGAAGAAGATATAGGATGTTGATATGGAAGAAGATATGGATGTTGATATGGAAGACTACTATTTTTTAGAGACTCAAACATCCTAGTGGTATCAAACAAACTCACTAACATTGCCTAATCCCTCTAGGACCAAATGTGTGTGAGTGGATTCATTTACCGAATCAAGAGCATGGTAATGACTCGAGGCAATCAAGAACCAATGTGTGTGCAAGTGAGTTCATTAACTCATCTTGAGTAAATTGGGTAAACCTGTTATGGATGAAACCAAGAAGCTAGCTTGTCCGTATGAGCGGTCAGAGGTCTCTTTAAAAGAGACATGTCACCATGCATGAGCGTACTCCACTGCCATTCAAGCATCTATAGCTCCGATGGAGGCTAACTCCATAGTCCATGACTTTTATTTTTGATCTCTTAAGTTTTGGGGATGACTACCTAACCATCTAACTAGAAATGTAGTACGATCCTTACAACCCAATGATCAGTGGTGTGTGATGTAAAAGATTTAGAGTTTTTATTAGGGATTTTTCCCTACTCTTTCTTTTATTTTTGGAATTGTGATAGTGGTGAGAACCACTATTTTTATGGACTATGTTGCATGATGGGACTAGCAAGGATGACCCTTTTCACTTCAAGGTTCATACCAAGTATGGTGTTATCTCTCTTTGACACAAGATGTTTTTAAGATGTGAAATTGTGTTTGGTTCAAGAATGTTTTGGAGTCAATTCCCAAAACTCAAGATTTTCTTAGTGTATATGTGTAATGGTCCTAAAAGAACTCGACATGTATTTTGGAGGTTGCTTAAAACACTAGGAGTGGCTGAGTGACCGAAAACACCTAGGACTTTGTGAATGTGGTTTGTGCTAATGGCAATTTGACTTAGTGGAATTGTGTGGATGACTTTGTGAAGGTGCCCCTGATTAAGGCAACATGATTTTATTGGACCAATTAAGACCTTGAACTTAATAAATGATCCCTAATATGAAATGTGAAATGTGGAATGTGAATGTGAATGCAATGTATGACATGCAATTTTATGAAATAAATGCAATATGAAATGTGGGTGAATGCATTATTTTTGGAATGTGAATGCAAGTGAAATGCAATGTTATGAATGAAGTGTATGCAAATATTTTTGTGTATTAGCCATGTATATATATACATATATAATAATCAAATCATGCATAGAATAGGACCCCTAGACAAGGAAGAGCTAAGACTGGTCTCGAAAATCAATACAAATGTGTATCACCCCATTAAGCTTGTGAATGGGTACCATGCTTGAGAGCCAGTCGGGATAGTCTATGATGCCATCTAATTCTTCTGGATTATCCTCATCTATTTCTGCCTAGAAAACCTTGGGATCCAAAGGTGAAGGTGAAGGCGAAGGTGGAGGGGATGGAGGAATGTAGTTGGCGAAAGCCCTTAACAATTCCTCGATCAAGATAAATTTGACAAAGGTTGGAGGTGAGGAAATCCGATCCATATCAATGAGACTTATGTCAATTGGAATTGGCTTAGCTAGATCGTATGGATTATGGAGTGGGGTGAATAAATCAATAGGATTCATGTTGACTTATGGGCAAGGTGGATAAGGTTGGATGGAATGGATGGAACTTAGGAATCGATGCTAGGAGCTTGGTTAACCTAAACAACAACAAGCAACACAAAATGCATTTGTCTAAATGATATGTACATATGCAATGCAAAGAAAGAAAATATTTTTGTTGATTTTTTATTGATTTTTTTGTAGTGGTGAAAACCACTATTTTTGTGTTATGTACATATGTTACAAGTTTGGCTTATGGAATGGCTTAATGGAATGGAGGTGGTGGTTCACCGGTAGGGGTGGCTCACTCTTGTGGAAGAAGCAAGCGAAATATGGGCTCATGGATGGGGAACATGTTGAGATAAAACTCATCTTGTTTGGTATGGGGAATGATGGGCTCCGATTCTTCTTCAGATTCATCTAAAATTATCGACATAAGCTCAAATTCTTCATAGATTTCATCATCAGAATTATCGGGATGGAGGGCTTCTTCTCTTGAATTGAGATTAAGCCTTTGGAAGGCTTGTTCAAAAGAAGAGGTGGTGGAAAGTGGGTGGTAACCTAGACCTGAATGATCGTGCACCTCTTGATATGGAACATCGATAGGTTGATGCACTCCTTGTTCATGCAATCCTAGGCCATGGCCTTGCCAATTGATAATGTGGAAATATTGAGATGGAAATCTCGACATGTTTGGAATGTTGGCAAGTTTCGGTTCTTTGGGTTCTTCTATGGGAGCTAGACTTGATGAAGATTCAATCCCCCCATATACAAAATTTATGCTATTTGGAGTTGAACCCATGTTATAGACTGCTCCTATTGCTAAAGGTGGGTCACGTGGGTGACCAAAATCCTTAGCACTAGGGATGGTGAGGGGTGTGATGGTGATGTCTTCGACCACGTATTCACCAATACCAGGATTAGTGAGGTGGACCTCGACTTGGGATGACATGGAAGGACTATGGTCAGATGATGGCTCGAGGAATGGTGGAGATGGAGATATCTCACAATCTATCAATTTGACTTGTGAAACATTAGGTGATGGAGATGGATTGGATTGGGAAGGCTTTTGAGTGGATGATGATGATGTGGATGGCAATGATGTTGATGATGTGGACTGACTATGACCACATGTGCATGTAGTCAATGATGACGATGATGGGGGTGTGGAAGTTTGATGATGGTTGGTGATAGGGAGCTCTTCAGGAATGGGATCCTTTGATGAAGAGATTGGTGAAGTGGTGGATGGATTGGATGATGGTGAAAGAAAAAGGTGAGTGGAAGGAAGCATGGACTCATAAGGATTTGAGATGAAATTGCAATACTTAAATGGCTCGACATCCATCGGTATGCAATGTACTTGTCCCTCATGAACATATTTCAAACATTGATGTAGTATTGAAGGGACACATCTCATTTCCCTCATCCAAGGTCTTCCAAGGAGTACATTGTATGCCATGGATCCTTCCAAGATGTGGAACATTGTGTGCAATATTTTAGCCCCTACTTCGATGGGTAAAACAATAGTGCCAACTATGGAACACAAAGCATCATTGAATGCTTTGAGGGTGAAGGATGACTTGGTGATATGAGATGGAGGAAGGTTCAAATGATGAAGAGCAGATGTGGTGATGATGTTGATAGAGGAACCGATGTCAATTAGGACTCTTTTAAAAGGCTTCTTGTCAATTAGAGCCATGATATGCAATGGAGGGTCTACTGATTCCGATGAGATTGGCTTAATCTCAAAGTCATAGAATGTTATGGAAGGCTCCATGCATGTTTGGATGCTCCCCACAAAGTTGTTGAAGGCATTAGGATCTTGTGATTGCAATTCGATGGATTTCAAAATATCCATTAATGCCTCATGATGTGGAGGAGATTTTTGGATTAACTCATAGATTGACAATTTAGTGGAAGCTATTTTCAGACTTGTAGTTAATCAGCTACTCAATGAGATGACTGGTCGAGGTGGATGATTGATGTGTGGATTTGAAGGATTCGATTGACTAGGGATATGGATGGGTGATGAAGGATTGGGGGAAACTTGGATGGGTGGTGATGTAGAAGGTTGTGACACACTTGCTTGAGGTGGTTGCCTTTGTTGGTTATTCCTTTGACCTCTAGTGACCACATGAATGGCCCCTACAAACCCTTGGTATTGTTGTATATGATTGACTTGATTAGGAGGATTTTTGGTGTTAGCTCCCCCTACATTTGGTTGCACCTCCTCATGATGAGGAAGTGGTGTTTGAAATATACCAAGGTTTTGGTTTTGTTGAGTGAGGGGATTATCAAGCTTGATTACCCCCAAGTCAATGAGGTCTTGGACTATATCTTTAAATACATGGTAATTGTTGATGTCATGCCCATTTTGCCTATGATAAGGATAAAATAGATGTTCTTGATAATTTTTACCATGTTTGGCGGGATCATCCGGTCTAATGTTGGGCAAAGCAAGTTTATTTGTCTCATACAACCTTCTAAAAATGGAAGCATATGACTCAGCTAATGGGGTGTATTGGTGATTTTTTTGGATAGACTATCATCGAGGATGGTTTTCCATAGTTGGCACTATGTTTTGAACTGTTGGAGCTTGTGTTGTTGAGGGGACCACATGATATGAAATTTGTTGTGGTGTTTGTTGCATAGGTTGTTGTTGAGCCATTATCGGCTGGCTCATGACCACTTGATTGACTTGATTAGATTGGGTGGTTGGGGTAGCCTGTGTTGATTTTTGTTGGCTAGAATAGTTGCTTTTGTATTGGCCCTTATTTTGCCATTCTTTCTTCTTAGGCTTAAGTATACCTTCTTGGATTTTGATATCCTCAATGACACTAGCCTGAGCTAAAGCTTCTTCAAATGATTGATAAGTTCGTAGTTGGAGCATCCAAGAGATAGGTTTTAAGCAACTCTTGGTGAATAACTTAATTAGCTCATCCATTGGTAGGGTGAATGGCAATTTAGTGATGATAACCCTCCAATGGTTTCTAAAATCATAGATAGATTCATCATCATGTTGTCTTAAAGCATAGACATCAGACAATGAGATCTTCTTTTTAACATTTAGGATGAAATGATCAAAGAATTGATCAATCAATTGCTCAAAAGTATAGATACTATGGCTTGGCAATTGATTATACCATTCTATGGCATCCCCTCCTAATGTTTGAGGAAAATTTTGAAGCATGAGAGCATTGTCATCTTGAATTCTAAAGCATGCATGTACAAAGGTGCTCACATGTTCTTTGGGATCCTCAGTTCCCTTAAATTTTTCAAACTTGGGTATCGTAAAGTCTTTCGGATATGGCGATGATGGTATCAAAGGATGAATTGGTTGATTGATCAATTGGCGTAAGGTTGGTTTCTAGTTTGAAAAACTAGGAGTAAATTGCATCAATTGATCTATTTGTTTTTGCATGGCCTTAATTCGAGGGTCTTCCTTAGGAATGTGGAAACCCTGAATTACCTGATGATTTTGTGGTGGTGTGGAGAAATGTTGTGGAGTGACTAGGTGATGAGGAGATTGGTATTGATGGCTAGGTGAATTTGATGGAATTTGATGAATGGGAGATTGTTGATGAAAATATGGGGAATTATGGAATGATGTTGATGGATGAAGGTTATGGCTAGGTTGGCCAATGGGAATAGGATGGGTGATGGTATGGCTTGGTGGGGGAATAGGGATAGAAACCATAGAAGATTGTGGTGCCCATGATGGACCCTGGTTGACAAGGATAGTCTGAGTAGAGTTATGTAAAGGCTTAGGGTTTGCCTATACTTGCTGTTGAGCATTTTGATGTTGTCTAAGAAATTTTTTTAGGTGTTCCCATGCCTCACTAATATCTCTATCAGAGGCTAAGGGTATGGAGGTAGATGGTATGGAAGATGTGGCTTGGGGACAAGTTACACTAGGTATGGCAACTTGTGAGGTTGGAACTTGTGAAGCAACATTGACATGTGCTTCATACAAGGGGTTGGTGTAGGTGGAGGTATATGAGGTGCTAGGAGCACATGAAGGTTGGGGAATGGACATATGGGATGAAGGTGCAACTGATGCCTCAAAAAGAGGGTTAGTATACACCTGGGTAAAGGTGGATGGGGGTTGGGAATAAATAGGCTCTTGCTATAAAGTAGACTCCTGTCTAGGTGAATTGGGAATGGACTCTAAGACATAATTAGAAGACTTCATGAGAGCTTCTACTCTTGCCATGTCTATATGGGTAATGTGGTTATCTATGGTAGGGGAGGTTGACTCCTCTTGGGGCATGGTCATATGATAGGTTGTGGATGGTAAGGAATGTGAGGGACCTATAAATAAATCTTCCTATGTCACATTCAGGGAATCTACCATAGAAGTGGTGGGGAAGGTGGATGAAGGTTCCATTAAGTTATCTTGACTTATAGCTTTCTTTTTATTTCTAGTTAATACCATAAGAAAATAAATCAAGATACAAATTAAAATATCAAATGTAACACAAAACTAAAATCTTTAAGGAGAAAAAGGAAACAAACCAATGCTAAGTTTCAACCAATGTGGCTTACCTTGTTCATTGATTATCTCCTTTTTAATGTGTATTCATTTTATGTGTTAGTCTTGTGTGTTTTGATGTTCTAATATTGCTTAATGAAACAAAGGTAAAAACTATGGCGAAGATAGGGCAACGAGATTCTTGTTGGTGATGAAATCCAACAAGTTTGCTCGGGGGTATCCTATGGTTTCTATGGGCAGATATTGGTGGATGGAGATGATTGGTGGTGGAAATGGCAAGAAAGCATGGATGAAGGACAAGTGGCTAGATTTTGGTGTCTACAGTTTTTCCTTAAATTAGAATCATATTGAAGAGACGATTCCTTTCTAATATGTTGAAAATGTTGTACTGAGTCCTCTAAGATTTGATCTACTTTTTCTTCATAGGCTAAAGCCTCAAAAGAATTGGAATTTCTTCCATTATTCTTCCTTATTGGTCTCCACTGTTCATTTTATTTTATTTTTCTAGATATATTTTTTGGAATTTGAAAACCATCTTTATCCATAACCATTTTATAAGAGTTTAAATATAACATATTTATATGTTTTATTTTAGTAAATAAAATTATAACATATAAACAAATTGGTGCCAATCACTCCATGCAGCAACAATGTAAAACATTCAAATTATGTTTTAGTAAATTGAATTAACTATTAAAATAAAATGCCAACAACATCAAAGTGTACTATTATATTAATAACTTAAATATTTAAATCCAAACCATAACGACACTTTTAGTAATATGAATGATATATTTAATAAAAAAAGTAAATACTAAAAAATTAAGAATAAATTTGAATTAAAAAACTATAAGGGATGACATTCCAAATGTTTTTTTCATAGGGAAATGTTAATTCACTTATAAATTATCCAAGAATAGAACAAGAGATCGATATAAGACTTGCCCATCAGCTAATACTATCTAGTTAGGTTTTTTGTTTTTTTTTTTAATAAATTATTGAAAGTCTTGAGTAGATGAAATTATATTCGAATAACACAATTTTCAAAAAAATTATTAAAATTTATTTTATGAGTTATTGTTATTATTATTATTATTAATGGTGAAAATTAGGGTTTTGAAGGGTTCCAAAACCTTTTACATTAGAGGAGGCAGATAAATAGAAGGCCAATTAAGCACAGACCAACCTCCAAGGCTAAAAGAATAGAATGTAAACCCAATAGCCATCCAAGAGAACAAAAGAGAAATATAATGCCATGATACAACATAGACCAGTCCATCACCCAACAGGGCATAAAGGAGAATTTGTGTTTCAACTTAATTTTAGAGGCACCAAATATCCTACTCCATTTTTGCATAAGATTGGAAGGGTAGCATATACATAAAAATGCAGATAACAAAACCCCAATCCTAGAGAGCAAGGGTGAGGGCATACACCAAGCATATTTATTGAGAGTGGAAACCACCAGGGAGAAAAAGGACCAACCCCCAAAAAAGACACCCTAAAGAGAGGATCACTACAACACAAAGGAGACCTCATCCAAGCAGATAGACAATAAAAATGCCTATTGTATAGGTAGACCCAATGCTTCGAAAAGCAACAATTATCATTAACCATAGAGAGAAATTGTCTTCCCAAATTTTGAATTTACCACTATCCACCCCAAATTGGCCATAACATCAGTAGCCTAGTTACTTTCCCTATAAATATGCTCAATTTGAACTTCTAACATACCTTCCAAAATCTTAAAGGTGTCCTTAATAATATATAGGATGAAATAATTTTTAGTCTTTCTAGCCTGCAAATTTTGAATGATGTTCAAGGAGTCACATTGTATGAGAAGTATTTTGAAGCCCCTATCAAAAACCTAATGAACACCTGAGAAAAGCGTATTAGATTCAACTAGTTAATTGGTTGAAATACCATAATATTCGATGTAAGCTTAAATGACCTCAGCATTATCATTTTTTATGACACCCCCTCCACCAACCCTCCTAAGGTTACCTTTGGTAGCCCCATAAAAATTTAGAATGATCCACCCTTTAGCCAGTTTAGGCCATCTAGTAGCCAATATTTTTTGAACAGTGGATACAGAAGCAAAAGATCCTAGATTCAATTTCCAACTAATAGTAGCCCCTTTCTCCACAACTTTCTCCCTACCATTTCCAACAACAAAGACAACCAAGTTATTCTCAATAGCAACTTTAATCCTTCTAAAGATAAAAAATTATCCCTAGCAATATCCTTGAAATTTCTTTTGTTCCTCTCCCACCAGATACCCCATAAAAAATGAGGAAGAACCAGGTCCCACACCCTAGTGAGATTGTGACTGATGAAGGGGGATTTCCACTGAGTGAAAATTTCCTTGAAAGTTCGAGGTAACATCCACTTGATAGAAAAATAATCTAGTAAATCATTGAGCACCTTATTTGAGAAATCATAATGGATGAATAGATGATCCATAAATTCAGCATCCTTAGAACACAAGAGATAAATATTGGGAAGATGGAAGCCTTTCTTACATAATTTTTTTTTTATTAGATATAGAAGACGTTTTGAAAGGGTCCTCGAACCTTTTAAAATAGGAGAAGCCATACAAAAATTCGCCTAAGACCAACAATACAAGGACAAGAACAACTATAAAGTTTAACAATTGGTCACCCATCACCAAGTGAACCAACTACAACTTGATACAAGATAAAAAATTAGAACAACACTTATGAGCCCCCTAGCCAAACAACACTCCCACACGATTGTGCATAAAACCTTTCTTCATAAACAGTAAAAACTTACATAGCATTAAGAAGCATACATCACTAAATCCAATTGAAGAAGGCTTTTAGGAAAATTGTCTCTCCAAACAAACAGACCATTGAGACTTATACCTAGGTTTACCATAAATTCAACATGGAAATTTCTTTCTCTAAAGATATGCTTTATCTCTATATCCTCTCTAGCCTGAAGAATTTGCCTGGATTCCATAATAATAACCTCAATATTCCAATCGATGACAGAATCACCTTTGACCAAGTTTATAAAATTAAGCGAGTCTCCTTCAATGCAAACTTTTTGAAATCCCATATTCTCCACAAGCATGAAATCTTAGTAAATAGATCTGGTCTCTACAACATGGCAAGTTTGGATATCTAAGAATTTGGCATATGGCAACAAAAGCCCATCTTTATCATCCCTAAGAACCCCACCAACACCAACATTACTAGAATTACCCTTTGAAGCTCCATCGAAGTTCAATTTAACCCAACCCGAAGAAGAAGATTCCCACATCACAAGGACTCGAGGATTTGGACTAGGAAGACCAACAACTCTATTACTTTGTTGAAAGCCAATTCTCCTTTCAAGCTCAACCTCCTCAAATCTACCCTCCTCCAAAGTTAGAGAGGACACATTCTCTAGGGTGGAGGCCAAGGCTCTAGCACAAACATAAGTAGGATCTCTTTTGAAGTTTTTTAAAATTCTACCATTCCTCTCCTTCCACACCCACCAAAAAATATGTGGCAAATAGAATTTCCAAAAAAAAACAGCCTTGGAGAGTAAAAAGGAGATGATCATTGAGTGCAAATAGCAACAAGCAAACTCAGCACCACTAAACTGAGTCTCAAAAAATTAAAAATAGAGTTAAGAACATCCATAGAGAATGAGCATTGAAAGAATATATGGCTTTTCTATTCATCATTAGTACCATAGAGATGACATCTTTTTGGTATTTACCAACCTCTTTTTAAAAAAAAATTAATGGTCAAAATCTTATTCTGAGTAGCCAACCAAAAAAAGATATTCACCTTTGGTGTTAAACCCTTAAGCCATAATTTGAAATATGGGACCCAAAAAGGATTCTTGATAGACAACATAATGTAGAAAGAGTTGATTGAAAAGGATCTATTATTTTATCTTGCCTAGAAGATATCATACTCTTCAATTTGTTGTTTAATGACCTAAAACTTCAACTTATTAGAAATTAGAATAAAATGTTCAAGTTTAGCATTGTTGAGAATATACTGGTCTAATGATTTCCAAATATTTAACCCATTAACTTCCTCGATAAAGTACACTACCTTAGATCCAAATACCAATCGATCATAGGCTCCAAATACACTAGATTTATAATCTACAAAAGGGGTTAGTCCATCAACCAAATATCTTCCCCAAATTCAATTTTGAGTCCATCACCCAAAATCCACCTACAACCTTTGGAGACTAGCATCCTCAACTTTGTAACATCGACCAAAAGGTTGGGCCAAAATTTGATAAAGGATCAACAAGCAAAAAATTCTCCTATTTCAAGTATTTTATTGACACAATGTTGACCCAACTAGTTTCAGTTTGACTTGACAACTTCCATGCCTATTTTACAACCAGAGCCTTATTCATCTACTTGATGTTATAGAGACCTAAGCAACCATCATTTTTAGTTTCACAAAATTTATCCCAACTAACTAGTTGAAATTTTTTCTTCTCGTCAAAACTAAACCAAAGAAATGACTTTTGAATATGTTTAATCTTCGATAAAATCTTGTTAGGAATTTTGAATGTATATAAGAAGAAGCTTGGAATACTTTGAAGAGTAGACTTTAGCAGGGTAGCCTTTCTAGATTGATTGAGGAGGGATCCTTTCCACCTGACCAACTTTCTCTACAATATTTCCACCACAAGTTCCCAAAGTGAATACTAGATCCTACCTTAAAACAAACATATTCCAAGGTAAAGAGACAAGAGGGCAGCCACCTCACAACCCAATATGCAAGCAATTATCATCTTCCTTGCTAAGGGGGTATTCTGAAAGAAGCTTTTACTTTTTATATAATTTATCTTTTTCCTTGTTACAATTTCAAACACCTCCAATATTTCTTTTAGCACTCTTACTTGGGCAAGTGATGTAAGGAGGGAGAGAAAAATATGATCTGCAAATTAGTGATGAAAAATAAGATCCACCAGTAAAGTGAGCTTTATACCTTCCACAAAGAGTTCTAACTTGATAGCCCTACCTGGATATTCTACCACTAGGATACAAAGGTAAGGGGATAAGGGTTTCCCTTGGAGACTACCTCTCAAACTTGAAAAATGACCTGTTGGGGACCCATTTATTAAGAGTGAAAACTTGGAAGAAGAGATACAAACAAAGACAAGTTTTATCCAACTTAGGCAAAAACTAAAATTTCCCAAAATCTTTAGTAAAAACTCCCATGAAACCCTATCATAAGCCTTTTTCACGTCTAATTTGAGGAGGAGACCAGCTTTACCACTATTATCAATTGAATGAAGGATTTAATGGATAGCTATGATATTGTTTAGGATCTGTCTCCATGGCATGAATCCACTTTAGGCTTAATCAATCAAGGCTACAAGAAAATGTTTTAATCTGTTAACAAGGGCCTTTGTTCAAATTTTATAAATAGTATTGCATAAGCTGATGGGTCTAAATACACCAAAGTCCTTTGCACCAATAATATTAGGGATCAAAGTTAAAAATGTAGAATTAACTATGAACATGATATGATTGGTGGTTTGGACCTCCTGAAGGGCATCAAAAATATCCTTCCCCAAAATATGCCAATACTTCAAGAAAAAATGGAGAGGAAACCATTAGTACCCAAAGCTTTCATTTCTTACACTGCAAAGGTAGGAACTCTAAATTCCTCATCGTTGAAGGGAGAGACAAGGGATTAGTTCATATTAGCCATGACAAGGCTAGGAATACTACCAAAAAACTTATTTTGGGCTTCCTCATTACAAACCCCCTTTATCCCAATGAGATTTTTGAAAAAATCCATAACCTCAGCTATTATATCCTTAATGTGAGTAGCATTGAATCCATCATCTTTTTAAATTTCTCTAATCTTGTCGGTGCTTCTATGCTTCAAGGCTGTGATGTGAAAAAACATGGAATTTGCATCTCCTTCCTTTAGCCAAAGCGCCCTAGATTTATGTTTCCACAAATTTTCCTCCTTGGCAACAGTGTTAAGAAATTTGACAAACACCTCATTTTCTTTGTATCTAATTGCTTGAGATTTATTTCCAAGTTCTATCTCAGATTCAATAGCTTTTTTTTTTATATTTTAGGTCTTTCCTCTTTTATAAAATATTTTTAAAAGTCTTTTTATTTCATTTTTTAAGGCCACTTTTAACAACTCTAAGCTTCACCACAATTTTGGAAAGGATGGAGCCTTGGACCTTTGTCAGCCACAAGGTTTTCATTTTAGCTTCCAACTGAGTATGAAGGCACCACATTACCTCAAACATAAATAGCCTAGAGAATAATGTTTCTTCCTAGTTCACTTCAAAACATAAGGGGTTATAGTCAGAGTCAATTCCAGGAAGATAATAGAGAGACAAATTCCAAAAATATGAAAGGCACTCCTTGGATACAACGACCCTGTTCAACCTAATTTGGATGATTTGGTTACCCACTATCCTATTACTCTAAGTATACCTTGAACCCTTCAACTCAACATCCAATAGCTCATTGTCATTCATAAAATCTGCAAACTCTTCCATGCTCTTCGAGATTGAGGAGTTCCTTTCTTTTTTATCCAAAAAAAGGAGAATTAAAATCCTTTGCTAGGGTCCAGGCTTCTTGAGCAAAAATCCTTCTCATAGAACTTAGAGTGTACGACAACAAGGTTCTACTAGACCTAGAGTTTGACGCATATACGTTAGTTGTAGAAGAGAATATTAATAGTCTTATCTGAGGAAGAAATTACCAATCCCTCAAACTTGTTGACATACCAAAGACAAAAGAGTCCCCAAAGGAACCATTCGATAGGTTTCTAGCAAAATGGACTTCTTTCCAAATTCTTCTTCTAACAAATTCTATATCTTGACCATCCAACTTAGTTTCTTACAAGAAAAAATATTAGGCAAATTTTTGTTATGCAGGGAAGTGACCACCTATTGTTTAAGAAAGCCCATTCAAGCCATTAATATTCCAAAAGAGACACTTCAGTTATAATATTTAGAATTATATTTATTTACCCAAACACCCATGGTTACTCTTGTAGTAATATTATAGTTTTATTTTTCTCACTCCTACAAACTTTTCTTTTTTAATTTTGAGCAGAGCTTGAGATCCATTCATGATCTCAGAATTTGTTTCCCTCTTCCTCATAGACTTGTTAGGGGGATTTCCTAACTTCTTCTCAACACCCACATCCACATTGCCCTTCCTTTATCTCTGGGTTTTAGGACCTGAAGAACCTTTCTCCAAATAGGTCTTTGGGGAGCTAATCGGAGACCCTACCTTAGGGGTCGCCAACTGAATCATAGCCTTCTCAAGAGCAGAACCAATAGTCAAAATTTTGGTTTACAAACACAACCACAAAAAAAATCAATCTTAGGGATCAAATGAGGATACCAACCCTTTCCATCAAAAAGGATCCTCCCCTGGATAATGTTTGTGCCTCACATGTAGTCTTAACAAAAAAAAAGGTCTATTCCTTATATATTTTAATCTATCCTCTTTAAGTTGTATTTTCCCTAAAGTATTATGGATATTGTGTATCCAATGATGATGTAAGGCAAGTTTACTAGGAATCACAAATGATTTGATTATTATTTTCATTATTGTTTTGGTATAAATCATTTTTTATAATTAGGAGTGTTAAAAAAAATGGAATTATAATCAATTTTTTCTTTTGAAATTATAAAAGTTATTATAAAGATTTAATTTAATTTTTTTTTTATACACAGGGGAATCGGTTAAATATAAATTTATTATAAGTAGGTTGGATAGTAGTTTAGGACTTCCTTGTAAAGAAAATACATATATATGTTTAATCATAATAAAGTAGAAAAATAAATGACATTATTTTTTAGGGCATTATTAAAAAAAAAAATGTTTCATCTTTAAGAGATATATCTTTGCGAAGGGTTGTTTGATTTAGTTGATTATTAGATCAAATTATGTGGAACTAGAAGATATTGAGGGTGAAACGACCCTGGGAAGTCAACCATCTAGAACAAGGGCAGTGACAATTTTTCAAGTCACAAAAAACGAAATTGTAAATATCTATCAATCATGGTTTGGATGATGGGAAGAGTAATGGAGGGCTAGAGCTTCAGTGAGGCAAGACATTCTGTTTGGGCATATAAATTTTCAACTATTTCTTATTTCCTTCGTTATCTTATAAATTTTGCATGCAAATTAATATAATTTTTTTTATCAAATATTATATTTGCTATAGGATATTCTAATAAATTTTAGTATATTTTGAGACTTTGTTTCATTTCTATGGACTGGTTTATAACTAAATTCTTAGAATCATCTCTAGTAGTAGATGTTAGTGAGTGCACCACAAAGGATTGATCTTTGTTGCTCAAAGATAGCGTTATTTTTGATAAATTTAATAGGTATTGGCCAGGGGTTCATCCTTGAGAAAATGGATTGATATGAGTTGAAAGTCTCTAGGAGTGAGTCTATCCTTTCTTTCCAAAGGTTTCTTCCTAGCCATTTTTTGTTCTAGGAAAGTGTTGTGACCATTCCACAACTAGACCCAAATTTGGGGACCCACCTTAATTTTTCTTGTTTTGGGAATTTTTGGTTTTATGTGAGTGATAATTTTGTGATTTCATCTGATTTCTTTCGTGGATGTTGCTAGGAAAGTTTTCTATATTATTATGTTGGTGTATATTCTTCATACACATGTTTGTTATAGCGATTAAAAAAGAAGCATACATATATACCTATATATATGATAATAAAATATTATAAAAGTTAAAAAATAATAAAAATAAAAATAAATAAAAGATATATATATATATATATATATATATGTCTCATGGTTAGATAATTTGTTTTATGTTATTTTTTTAATGTTATTTTTTAGTTTGTGCTTTAAAGTTATTTAGTTTGCTTTATTTTAATATTTTATTGTTTAATTTGGTTTTATTTAATATTTCTTTATTGATTGTATTGTAGTTTTAGGTGTGTTTTGAGGATCATTTTTGTTGTTTCTTAGTTTTTATAGTTTTGATGAGCGCAAGTAAAGTTTTGTCGCTGCCCACTAGCAGCACGCACCAACCCGAGATGGACGTGTGGACTATGGATTCATACTCAATCGCACGCTGAATAGTGTACACAGTGGATGACTCACCACTCATGGACGTGGTAGACTAGAATTGTGATACAACATTGGAGTGTAGACATGGATGGTGAAATATCCATCATAGGTTGACATAACACAGGTTTGGATAGTCGATCGACGGAGTATAGGGTAGATTTCAATGAAATGTACGTAGTTTATTAATGGGTCAATGTGGATGTGCACCGACTGGAGATGGTGGGTGAGAAAGTAAGGCGGTGACCCGATACCAACAATGATGCAAACGGGACCAATGAGGTAGACATGGACAACCTAGAGCAGAAAACAACTAGTTCATAGTTGGCGATGATGTGGGGTTAAGATAGTTGGACTAATGACATACATGATTGCCAAACACAGATCCCATGGATAAGGACCTAGACGTAGATACTTTTGGGGGCATCGATTGGATGAAACAAAGGAGCATGTATCAACTATAGGCAGCAGCGAGGCTACATGGGAGGATACCGTCGATATGGATAATAAATTATTAGATAAGAATGATATTACGGATTACCACGGTGGACCTTGCCATGTGACCCAATTGTACCTCTACCAATGATGTAGGTATTTCAGGGCATTAATGATAAATGTGATGACTAAAAAAGAAGGTTTGCATAAGATAAGGTTGTTAAAAATTTAAATCTCACAGCTAGAAGCTCGATGCAAATTAATATAGTGACTAAGCATTTACGTGGTGAACATGGTCTATGAGGTGCTCCAAAGGACAATGGGGACATCGATCGGGAAGAGTGTTCATAGTAGAATAAAGTGATGGCCATGTGGACTATACCAACGGTCACGAGGATGTGGATCGAGACCTATACAGGTGGATGCAGGTTTCAAGCCACTAGTGGACCACGTGGGAAAAAAGAGAATGTTAACATGACATGTTAAATGCTGGTAGAGTGTCTATGGGGATCAATCGTATAAGTATGAATGCAATTCTAATGAGAAGATTGAAAAACTTGGGAGATTTCAATAAATTCTATAGGAAATAACGATGTTTTATCTTTTGTCATTATTGTTGGTCATCGATGAAAATGGGTAGTGTTCTCAACATAGTCTTCAACAACATTGTTCCACGTAGATAAAATGGCAGCATTGATGCATATTTAGAGGTGCACGGGGTAACTAATTTTTGAAGAGGTCATAAGAAAATGCAATAAAATCAATGGCTAAGAAAAAACGAGAATTCGATGTAACAGGTGGATTTGTATAGAATTTCCATGTCTATGTTGAACGTCCACACAAGCATAGTTTAGTATATCTAGCATTTAGCCTGGTAAATCACCATTGGAGTCCAGAAACATAAAATTTTTGGATATGTTTGAGAGAACGTCAGTTTGGATGTAAAATTTGAGCAAATAACTAAGTTGATATGCAGGTTCTAGCATCTGAAAGTGTTTGCTGACATGAATTTAAGTTTCATAGTACCCTTTGCTCTAAAATGCAAAAAATAATGAGGTTATGTAGTGTACAATCGAGGCAGATCTCCATTGTTATAAGCTAATGCGGGCATTCAATGAAGTCCTTGGGGAAACTAATGGAAGAAATACATAACATGCATGATGCAGTGGCCTTCGAGGGTATTGGTTATTGCAATAAATGGTGCCTTGGTCCTACCATCACCCACACTTTTAATAAAAGCAACCACCAACAGACATGTGGTGCATTTAGTGGCCACTCATGTTATAATTTAAAGGTGAGAAATAACATGCCAATTGGCATGGCACATCAAAATTTTATAAAGGATAGTATGTAAGTATAAAAGAAAATATGTTATTTAAAGGAGGATATTCCGCATATGTATTCAGGCCACTTGGTAAGTGCATGAGAGGATAGAAGCGTTACAAAGTAAAAGGTACCATGGTGAAAAGAGGCATATGCATAATGAAAAGAAGATGAAAATATTCGTTTCAAAGTGAACCAAAGGAAGATAGAACATTTGGGGGAAATGAATAGTGGATGGAGAAATTTTAAATACACTTTTGAAATAGGGAAAAAAGGGCCAAAAACTTGGAGAGCAGAAGGGTGCAGAGAATATCAGAAGCTATTGTCCAATTTGACAGGTGTAGGTAGAGGAGGTTCTGATATTTGAATAAAAAATAGTTTTTATTGCATATATCTTTGTTTCATGTGCTTTTCCTATTAATCAGTGTTTATGCATGTATATGGTTGCACTATTTTAATGGGTCAATACATGATTTATTTCCCTTTGGAGATCATACTTGATCTAATGTAGATTGTGTGGATGCAGGTCTATTTAGATTAGGTTTATTATTCAAAAATCACCTTGCTCATTTGCATATTTTACAGCAACCTTTGCTTTATATTTTTAGCACTTTATTTTATTTTATTTTTCTAACCCTACTCTTTTCATTTTTTTTAAATTTTCCAAGTAAAATAAAAATATATAAAAATATATAAAATTCCAAAAAGAGTTACATGGGTTGCAAGAATAAGCTTTAATGTTCCATTTAAAGCAATTATGTTTTTGTTTTAACTAAAATTCAAAATTCCAAAATTATTTAAAGTTCACACTTTTAACAGGAATTTTGTAATTTCAGTTTTGCATGATTTCATAGTTTAAAAGAAAATCAGAATTTTCAGGCTTTTACATTTTTGTTTTTAAAGCAATAAATTAACTCCCTTTATGAAAATCACAATTTCATTAAAATGGGGTAATTTATATGGCATACAAAGGCTATTACATTTTCAAAGTTAGTCATTTACATTATTTTATTTCATGTTCAAAGCAAAGCAAGGCAAGATAAAATCCATTCAAAGCAAGGTAAAATGAACCCACTCATCATTTCATGTTCATATTCTAGAGATAGATTTTAATCTTTTCTTTCATGCTCAAAGTAAGGTTCAACAAAAGGATAAAATTTGTTAAAATCTACTTAATAAAGAAAGATAAAATCTACCTAAAACACTCCAAGATAAAATGAATTTCATTTTGTTCATCGTGGTCATATGAGGGCCAATCACATTTTATTTCTTTTAAGTTTCATGAACAATCAATAGCATACCATAATAAAATAATACCAACATAGGCCCCTTGTTAATAGTTGCTTGCAAATCACTAAGGTATTCTAGCACTTATTTGACACATTTTCATAAACATACATGCACACATTAAGTAAAAGGAACCTTGGAGAAATGTTTATTTCTTTGCAAGAGAGGGTTTTCTAATCAAAATCCTAACTATGAGTGTGGTTTTGCAATTGGGCAAAATTACCACTCAAAATTTTAGTACTAGAAGGAGGGCCTGATTTGGTTATTTTTTTTGTAGATGCTAACTTGTTCATTGTTACTTGAAAGGTTATTTGAAGGCATTGGTCTTGACTAATGAGGTTTTGTTTACATGTGATCACTTTCATTGATTGGAAAGTCTTTTAATTGATGATGCATTGATGCTAACCTTTTGCAAATTGGAGAATGTTATTTATTGCTATGGTTTAATTCATGCATTACAATGGATGAACATGATGATTTATTCATTTAACCATTTGAAAATTGTTAGTCATTTCATGCTTCTTTGCAAGATATATTTATTTGACTAACAAAATTGGTGCTAAAGTTATATTCTTTAAGGTTCACAAATGGCAATGTTTACTCCAATGATGATAGGTAGTCCTTTAAACATACCTGGGCCTTCACATCATATGCCTATAGATCTTATGTGTAATCTACCTCATTTTAGGCATGATGGAATGGAATTGGTTGAGGAACATATTCAGGAATATAAGAACATTTTAATTCATTTGCAAATTATGCATGAAGATGTTGTTTGTAGGATGTTTCCATCCACATTAGATGAATTTTCTTATGATTGGTATATCGGTTTACCTGCAGGTTCTATCACCTCTTGGGATCAACTAGAAACAACATTTCTCAAATAATTTGGAAAATTGGTTGACCCGAATAGGATATTAAATCAGTTTGTCTTTGTTTGTAAAGAACCTAATGAGTCCACGAGCCAATTTAATGATAGGTTCCATAGGTTGTACACCGATATGGGGACACATTACATCATTTTAGAAGAAGAAGCCATTCAAATATATCTGGAAGCCTTAGACCCCTTTACTTCTACATTTCTAGGGAGAATTCTTAAAGATCCATCCTTGCCTAGAGTCTACAGTGAGGTAATAATAGTAGAACAATGGTGGATTTCGAAAGGTATGGATGTGGGTCGATTATCATTGCTCAACCCTAAGGCTTGCAATCAAATACCACCAATGAATCAGGTTGAGGTACCACCTTCTCCCATGATGAACTATTTTTTAGGAGTTATGGATTCCAACCAATACCAACCATCCAATATGGCACCCTTGAATCAAATGATGTCTAATGTGAGCAATCAATGGGATGAAGTTGAATGTCCAAATGTTATAACCACCTTAGATATCATCCAAGAAGAGGTGCAGGTTTCAAAGTCACTACCCATCAATGAGGATTGTGATGATCAAGTTAATCAAAATGTAGAGATTGGCTTAGGGTCATTATTTACAAAGGAGGATTGGGATAATTATAGAAAGTTGAATACAATAATTGATCCCACTAAAGAAACCCTTGACCTACCAAAATATGAATTTCTTGAAATTGAGGAGGATGAATATGAGGAAGATGATTTTTTTAAAATTGAGAAATGTGTTTCTTTTACGCCTTATGATAAAAAAAATTCTTCATCTGATATGCAGGACACTAAAGTTGCTATCTTACATGAAGAGCCTACAATTCTTGTACAATCAGAGAATCACATGTCGTTTGAAGACATGATAGAATTTCATCCCTTAGCTTTAGAAGATAATTATCATAATGGTTGGGGAAGATATGAGGAATTATTCATTTCTCACACTCCTATTGATGAAATTTCTATTTCGCTTGATATGCAGGATGCTGAAATCTCTATCTCGCATGAAGATCTTGCAATTCTTGTACAATCAAAAAATGACACACCTCTTGATCAACGAAATTTATGGTTTGAAAAGGATGGACATACTTTTGATTGGGTGCCTAATTTTGGTGTTTTTGAAAAATAGGTCATTAATGAAGGCAAAGGGCTGCAATATGATGATGATGATGATGATGATGATAGAAACCATGAGGAAGAAGAAGGTACAAATGCTCATCAAGTCATGGTAAATGAAAGTGTACAAAAGGTAGAATCTCATCCCTTGTGTCCAACTATCCAAACTCTAGGTAAAAGTTTGCTTAATTATTTGTTGGATTCTAATGTTATCAATGATGAAATGCCATTGGAGGTTGATAAAGAACTAGAGTGGATTTCTACTCTCACCGCTAGTAAGATTGCTTTGTTGAATGAAATAGAAGTAGATGTCCTTGAGTTGTTGAATCAAATTCATCAACAATTAACAATTGAATCTAGGATACAAACTTATAATGATCCTCATTTAGTAGATATCCTAGATGCTTGTAAATTATTGCATGAGTATGATTGGCCTAAAGACATAGATGATGACTTTGCTTTAAAATTTTTAAAAATAGCCTCCTATTTGAAGGAAATCCTATATGCTTGTGAAAATGAAAACTTAAGTAAAAGTGATGAATCACATTTTGAAATTTACACCTCATTGAACAAGCAAAAGATAGTTGAAAATCATGTATTCACTTGCAAGTTTAATGAATCAAATGCTCAACATGGAATTGCTAATACCCTTGAATCAAATTGGTGGGGTGAGAGAGGTAAAGTGAGAGTTGTTGTATTGTTTGGCCTAATCTTATTTTGGTTGGATTTATGTAAATATTGGCATGCATATCATAATATATGTCTTTTAAAGTGTGCTAATCATGTTTGGGATCTAGGAAAGTGATAGCCTAAATTTTACATCATCTTGTACATTATTGTATATTATTGTATATAGTTTTGGTTTTCATGTTTTTGTTTTTGGTTTTCTAATTTTTGGTGTTCTATTTTCTTGTTTGGAAATATTTGTTGTGTGATTTCTTGTCAGTTGTCATTAGGTTAGGTTTTGGGATTTATTTCCAAGTTTTGATTTATGAGTATTGATTTTTGGGTTGGTTCCTCCATTTGTGGTTGTGTTTTGTGGTAGTTACTAATTTTTGGCCTCTTGATTGATTTTTTGTGTTCCTTTGTCATGAAGGATGAATTGCCTATCATGTGGATCAAGGAAAAGGGGATAAAATTGTTTAGTTAACATTCTTGGATCTTGGGATTAAGATAGTGAATTTTGGAACAATGAATCATTTTGCTAAAGCTACACAAGAACACATCATATTAAGGGGCATGCCTTGGAATCTTGAAGGATGAAGTCATTTTGGTTTGCAAATTAAGGCAAAAATTTTATAAACTCCATATTTAGCCTTGAATGATCTCTAACCTAGGTGGTAGGTGAAGTTTGCAAAGCAATACAATGATGAATAAAAAAATCCAAATCAATCAAATGGCTTAGGGCATCTCCACCGAGGCTATAGATGCCTGGCTAGTAGTGGAGCAATATCTATAAAAGAGGCAAATGCAAAATTAATCTAATACCTAGGTGAGCAAGGCCATCTCCACCAGGGCTATAAATGCATGGTTGGCAATGGAGCAATGCAAAGGTATATTCTTTCATGAGTAATATTTTTATAGCCTAATGCAAAGCAAGTGATGGAATCCAGATGGTTTTGAAGAATGCAAAATGAAATCACTTTCACACACATTCAGAAAATGCAAATGATTCATGTGTTTCATTTGGAGTTATCTACCCCAATTTCTTGGAGGTTGCTAGATGATTTGTTTTCTGATCTTTGGTTTATTTGTTTTTAGAACTAGGTTCTTCATCCGAAATGCTTAGGAGCATTTCCTAGTAGAGTCACCATTTGTTGTGGCCATTCCACAACTAGCCCCAAATTTGGGGACCCACCTTAATTTTTTTGTTTTGGGAATTTTTGGTTTTATGTGAGTGATAATTTTGTGATTTCGTCTGTTTGCTTCCATGGGTGTTGCTACAAAAGTTTTCTATATTATTTTGTTGATGTATATTCCTCATCCACATGTTTTTTTTAGTGATTAAAAAAGAAGAATATATATATACCTATATATGTATGATAATAAAATATTATAAAATTTTTAAAAATAATAATAATAAAATAAATAAAAAGAGATATATATATATATGTCTCATGGTTAGATAATTTGTTTTATGTAGTTTGTTTAATGTTCTTTTTTAGTTTGTGTTTTAAATTTATTTAGTTTACTTTATTTTAATATTTAATTTGGTTTTATTTAATGTTTCTTTATTGGTTGTATTGTAGTTTTAGGTGTGTTTTGAGGATATTTTTTGTTGTTTCTTGGTTTTTATAGTTTTGATGTGCACAGGTAAAGTTTCAACGTTGCCCACTAGCAGCATGCACCAACCTGATATGGATATATACACTATGTATTCACACTCAGCTGCACGCTAGAAAATGTACACATCGGGTGACTCACCACTCGCTAACATGGCAGACTAGAATTGTGATACGATAGCGGAGTGCAGACATGGATGACAAAATATCCATCGTAGGTTGATGTAACACAGGTTTGGAAAGTTGATCGATAGAGTATAGGGTAAATTTTAGTAGAATGTACATAATTCATTAATGGATCAATGTGGATATGCACCGGCAATAGACGATGGGTGAGCAAGTAAGGTGGTGATGTGGTGCCAACAATGATGCAAACGAGGCCAAGGAGGTAGATGTGGACAACCTGGAGTAGAAAACACCTAGTACGTAATAAAAAATGATATGGGGTTAATATAGCTAGACTAATGATGTATGGGATTGCTGGATGCAAACCCCATGGATAAGGACCTAGACATAGATACTTTCCAGGGTGTTGATTGGATGAAACATAGGAGGACGTATCAAGTGCAGGCAACGATGAGGCTACATGATAGGATACTTCCAACATGGATGATAAATTGTTACATAAGAATGATGTGATAGATTACCACGACAGATCCTACCACACGACCCAAATGTACCTCTACGAGTGATGTAGGCATTTCATGGCATTAATGATAAACGTGATGAGTAAAAAAAAAGGTCCACGTTAGAGAAGGTTGTTGAAAAATTAAATCTCGAAGCTAGAAGCTCGATGCAAGTGGATATGATGACTAAGAATTTACGTGGTGAACGCGGTCTATGGGGCACTCCAAAGGATGATAAGGATGTCGATTGAGAAGAGTGTTCACGGTAGAACAAAGCATTGATCGCATGGATAGTACTGATGGTCATGAGGATGTGGATCAAGACCTGTATAGGTGGATGCAGGCTTCAAACCACTGGTGGACCATGTGGGAATGAAGTGAATGCTAACATGGCATGTCAAATACTAGCAGAGTGTCTACGAGGACTAATCTCACAAGTATGGATGCAGTGCTAATGAGAAGATCGTAGAACTTGGGAGCTCTTAATAAATCTAATAAAAAAGAATGATGCTTTGGCTTTTGTTGTTGTTACTGGCCTTTGATAGAAATGGGCAGTGTTCACAACATAGTCTTCAACAACATTGTTCCACGTAGGGAAAACGGTAGTTTTGATGTATATTTAGAGGTGCATGGGGTAACTAATTTTTGAAGAGGTCATAAGGACATGCTGTAAAATCGATGGCTAAGAAATAATGAGAATCCAATGCAGCAGTTGGATTTGGATGGAATTTCCATGTCTATGCTAGACGTCCATGCAAGCATAGTTTGGTATATCTAGCATTTAGCCTGGTAAATCACCAATGGAGTCCAAAAACATAAAAAAATTTGACATGTCTAAGAGAACGCCAGTTTGGATGTAAAAATTGAGCAAATAACTAAGTTGATATGCAGGTTCTAGTATTTGAAAGTGTTTTTTGACATGAATTTATGTTTCATAGTACCCTTTACTCTAAAATACAAAAAATAATGAGGTTATGTAGTGTATGATCGAGGCATATCTCCATTGTTATAAGCCAACATGGGCATTCCATGAAGAACGCAAGGAAGCTAATGGAATAAATACTTAACTTACATGACACGATGGCCATGTCACTATTTTTTTTTTTAATTTACATGGTGGAATTGGTAGCCACCACAAATTTGGGCAAGTTGTCCAGCTTTAATGGCCACCACAGTATTCTATGTTGTTTGCCCTAGAAGCCGCCACATAGATCTTTACGCAGTCTACCCCTATAACCACCATGCCACAATCATTTTAAACCTTTTACTCCATTGAAAGTACCAGGAAAGGGAAAAGTGTTCAGTATGGCGAGGCCCGAGATTTGAACCTTGGACCTCCACCCCCCTTATGGGGTTTGGATGAACCAATTGGTCTACACCTCGGACCTGGCCATGTCACTGTTATTCGAGGGGATTGGTTATTGAAATACGTGGCACCTTGGTCCTATTATTACCCACACTTTTAATAAAAGCAACCACCAGTGAACGTGTGGTGCATTTAGTGGCTACTCATGTTATAATTTAAAGGTGAGAAATGACATGCCAATTGGTACAACACATCAGCATTTTATAAAGGATAGTGTGTAAGTATAAAAGAAAAGATGTTGTGCTTTAAAGGAGGATATTTTGCATATGTATTCAGGCCACTTGGTAAGTGCATGAGAGGACAAAAGTGTTACAAAGTAAAAGGTATCATGGTGAAACAAGACGTATGCATTATCAAAATAAGATGAAAGGAGTCATTTCGAAGTGAACCGAAGGAAGATAGAACGTTTGGGGAAATGAATAGTGGATGGAGAAAGTTTAAATACACTTCTAATATAGGAAAAAAGAGGCTATAAAATTGGAGAGAAGAGGAGTGCAGAGAAGATGGAAAGCTATTGTCCAATTTGCATGTTGTAAGTAGAGGAGGTTCTAATTTTTGAATAAAAAATAGTTTTTATTGCATATATCTGTTTTCATGTGATTTTCCTATTAATCAATATTTATGCATGTATATGGTTACACTATTTTAATGGCTCAATACATGATTTATTTTCCTTTGGAGGTCGCACTTGACCTAACATAGATTGTGTGGATGTAGGTCTATTTAGATTAGGTTTATTATTCAAAAATCACCTTGCTCATTTGTAGATTTTTTTTATTGATAATAGAAGGGGTTTTAAAAGGGTTCCCAAACCTATTACAAGTAGGGTTTTGAAAGGCACCCCCAAACCTTATATCTATAAATAAGACATCGAGAAAGACTAAGCTGAATTCTATGAATCAAACTCAAAAATATAATGAAACAACCTCCTAGCAAATAAGTCACAAATTTTTATCAAGCAAATACAAAATATTGTCCCATGGTCAAACCACTGTGTGCTCTGAATCTAAAGCAATGGAGAAAAATAGTAGAATAATGAAAATGCTATGGTTAAAAATAAATTTACAAATAAAAACTACCCAAATCGAAGCATTTGTTGCCTAACAAGAAAGGAGAACAAAGCAATCTCGTCATCACAATAAAAAAATCTATCCAAAAATGTACATAGTAGAAGAACCCCTCATGAGAATAATCGATTTAAGAAAACAACACTAGAAATATTGGCCAACAAAATCCATAGCATAAAAACCATCTAGGAGATATGCACAAGAAATTCCATGAAACCCACAAATCTAGCTAAAGCCAACCAAAAAAGTTTCAATAACAACCGCTCTTAGGTACAATAAAAAGGAGATAGCAACATTCCACATTGCACCTAAGAGGGAGAAGGGTAAGATCCCAAAAAAATAAGCCTTAGAACCCTAGGATCAAACACACCACCACTGCTAGAACTAGAGAAAGAGATCTTTGTAGACCGTCGAAGCTAGGAAACCCACTAGAGACATGGAGCCAAAATCTAAAAGCCATCGTAGCATAACAATCCACTTTCACCCCAACTAGTTTGGGTTGGTATTTGGCCCTATCTCCCTGAAATAGCTAGATACAACAAGAAATTACCAAATCCAAAAGAAAGTAGCACAAATCAGCCATGAACCCACTATTGGTAGAGAACCCTAGCAATAGAGTCATCCAAGCACCATCCAACCAGAGTAGCCAAGCCATCAGAGCCAAAGCCAACCAAGGGAACACCATCAAATTTTTATAGCCAAACACCATACCAAGATCACCCTAATGGGTTTGGATTGGTAGATGGCCCTTTCCTCTCCTTGGAAATCTGAAAAAAACATGAAACTATCGAACCCAAAAGAAATGTTGCACAATCCAACCAAGTCCCCAAAACTAGCAAACAACCCAAGAAATGTAGCCACCCAACACACCCACCAACCAGAGCGAGAGCCAGCCAAGGGGTCAACAACAAAAAAATTCCACTACATTATAACGGCCTAGGATCACCCCTATAGATTTGTGTCATTATTTGACCTTCTATCCCAGATAAGAGTGATAATGCCTAACCCATAAGAGGGCATAACATACCAACAAGACCCCCAAAAAGCAAAACAACTTGGTTGCAAACCATAACACATAAACTAATCATGCCTAGCAGCCAGATCCATAATGGGAGAAAGGATTCCTCCCACTCAAAGGGTTTTAGAGTATCGAAGCCAGAGTGGGAGTGAAACCCTCGCAGAGGAAGCCCTCATGGAGTAAAACCTCATTTGTAGATTTTATAGCAACCTTTGCTTTCTGTTTTCAGCACTTTATTTTCATTTTGTTTTTTTCCAACCCTAATCTTTTTATTTTTTTAAACTTTTCAAAGTAAAAACAAATATAAAAATATATAAAATTCCAAAAAGAGTTACATGGGTTGTAATAATAAGCTTTAATGTTCCATTTGAAGCAGTTATGTTTTTGTTTTAACTAAAATCCAAAATTCCAAAAATATTCAAAATTCACACTTTTAACAGGAATTTTGTAATTTCATTTTTGCATGATTTCATAGTTTTAAAGAAAATCAGAATGTTCAGGCTTTTGAATTTTATTTTTCAAGAAATAAATTAACTCCCTTTATGAAAATCACAATTTCATTAAAAGGGGTAATTTATATGGCATACAAAGGCTATTACACTTTCAACGTTAGCCACTTACATTATTTTCTTTCATGTTCAAATAAAAGCAAGGCAAGATAAAATCTATTCAAAGCAAGGTAAAATTAACCCACTTATCATTTCATGTTCGCATTCTAGAGATAGATTTTAATATTTCTTTCATGCTCAAAGTAAGGTTCAACAAAAGGAAATATACTTAATAAAGAAATATAAAATCTACCTAAAACACTCCAAGATAAAATGAATTTCATTTTGTTCATCGTGGTCATATGAGGGCCAATCACATTTTATTTCTTTTAAGTTTCATGAACAATCAATAGCATAGCATAATAAAATAATACCAACACAGGCCCCTTGTTAATAGTTGCTTGCAAATCTCTAAGGTATTCTAGCACTTATATGACACATTATCATAAACATACATGAACATATTAAGTAAAAGGAACCTTGGAGAAATGTTTATTTCTTTGCAAGAGAGGGTTTTCTAATAAAAATCCTAACTGTGAGTGTGGTTTTGCAATTAGGTAAAATTACCACTAAAAATAAAGAAAGAGATAAAATTCTAAAAGGGGGTCCTTGGTTTATGGAAAGAGCAGGACTCTTCCTTACCTGTTGATATGAAGGTTTTTTATCTGAAAATGTAAATCTATCCCTAGTACCAATTTGGGTTAGGATATATGGATTGCTCATTGAATTTTAGGATATGGATACCTTCAAAGCAATAATTAAACACTTTAGGATAATTCCTTGAGATTTTAGAAACAACAAAATATGGATTATTGGCTATTTATGATCAGATATTGGTCATGATTGATATAATAAAAGATTTACTAGAATCATTCTTAAGTATGGGGATATGATATGGACCCAAACCAAATATTATAAAAATGTATCTTTTAGATGTAGAAGATGTCATGAGGTGGGGTATATTGAGAGATGATGCCCTAAGAAGATTCCAACAAAATCATATGTAGAAAACCACAATAAAAACTTACAAATGGATATGGATGAGGATGGTTTTCAACTTTCAAAAAATATATCTAGACAAATGAAAGCAAATAAGTAATGGAGACCATTAAGGAAGGATATTGGCTAGATGAAGGGACTTATGCTAAAACTAATACCTTGACAAGGATTGGTTTATATCATTGTCCAGTAAGAGTTAAAATGGTGGTAAATGAATTCAAAGAAATCATATTTTAAATATCAGCATATGTGGGAAGACCATCCTCAATTTGTTGATAAGATAACATAAACATGAAATTATTCAAAAAATTGGTGGGTTGTATACACTTCCAAATAAATTAAATCAATGAAATCTAGATTAAAATAATGGAACAAGAACACTTTTGGAAATATTTTTGAGATGAAAGAAGAACTAAAATATAGAATTTAAAAATTCCAAAAAGGTGATCATAATAATCTAAGTTCAGAAGAAAGGGATTTACTTAGTGAATATCATAATATTTTGAGTAAGGAATTTTGGAGATCAAAATTGAGATAAACTTGGTTAAAAGAAGGAGATAAAAATACAAAGTTTTTTCATAGGATGACTATATTACAAAGATCATAATCTAGAATTAGTAGAATTAGATCAGTATAAGTGGTTTGGATTGAATACTAGAGTGAAATAAAAAAGAGGTAAGGTATTTTTATCAAAATATTCTAGGATCAGAGGAGTTTGAAGTTCTTAACGATAAACTTCTATAGGCAATACCTTCAATTATAATAGATGAAGACAATAGGAATATGATGGAGCCTATAACTCTAGAAGAAGTTCATTTAGCTCTTTTAATTCTTTAATAAAGATAAATCCCCAAGTTTGGATGGGCTCTTTAAAATATTCTATCAACATAATTGGGATATAGTGAAGGATTCTTTATTGGTGTTAGTGGAACAACCTAGGGTAAAACAATACATACCTAAAATAAATGCAACATATCTTACCCTAATTCCAAAAAAAGAAGGATGCAAAATTGTTTGATTCATTTAGACCCATAAGCCTATGTAATATGGCATATAATATTATCTTCAAAGTAATGGCAAATTAGTTAAGACCATTGTTAGATAAAATTATTTTAGAAAAGCAAGGAGGATTTGTGAAAAGGAGACAAATTTTGGATGGGATCATAGTAGCTCATGAAGTTATGCATTTAGCAACTTCAAGAAAAGATAAAGCAATGATCTTAAAACTTTATATGAGTAAAGCCTATGATAGGGTTAAATGGGATTTTCTTTTTGTAGTATTAGAAAATTTTGGATTTGGTAAGAAATGGGTTAGATGGATTAAAATCCGTGTCTCTATAGTTTCTTATTCAATTTTTGTCAATGGGTTAGTTGCAAAATCATTTAAAGCCAAGAGAGGTCTTAAACAAGGAGATCCTCTATCACCATATTTGTTCATTATTATGGCAAAGGTTTTGGGTAGGAAATTGAAGAAGGCTAACAAATATGGGCTTATAAGTGGACTTAAGGCTAGTAATAACATCGACAACATCACCCATAAATAATTTGTAGATGATATAACCATTTTTGGGATGGCAAGAATAAACGATGCTAAAGCTTTGAATAACTTATTAAAGAAATACAAAAGAGAATCAGGAAAAAAAATAATAGGACAAAATCTAAAATTTCCTTCCTAAACACCCCAACTAAAATCAAAGTAGGAATATGTAGGTCACTTCAAATGGAGGTGGAAAATTTACCAACTTATCTAGGGATGCCCTTATTTGAGGGGAGAATGAGGATATAATATATAATCGAGTTATAAGTAAAGTTCATAATAAACTATCGGTATGGAAAGGTGGATGGTTATCATTAGTAGGAAGAGTACAACTAATTAAATTAGTCTTACACACCATTTCAACATATTATATTTCCTTGTATAATATGCCAAAATTGATAGGAAAAAGTTTAATCTATATTATGTGGTCATTTTTGTGGTCAAGATTACATGATAAAAGGAAATTTCCTTTGGTGAAATGGAGCAAGGTGTGTGATGATAGAACTAGGGGAGGTATTGTTTTAAGATTTCTTAGGGAAAAATTAATTTATATATTGTACAAGAGAGTCAAAGATAATAGGCAAGAATTATTCAAAGTATGTTAAGCCCAATAACCCAGGATTAATATTTATCGCATTCTCTCTACCAAATGGTTCTACATATGGAATGTTTTAAAAAAATCAATTGATATAGTGATTAAAGTTTTAAGATGGGTGATGAGAACTGGAGAAAAAATTCTATGTGGATAGATACTTGGTGTGATAAAAATCCACTCAATATAAATCTAGGTTTGAAACCATAGATGAGATTACTTCAAGACAACTATTATGATAGGGTTTCAAACATTTTGTACAAGGATCAGGAAGGAATATATAAATGGAAAGAAGATTTTTTTACAAGTATACAAGGCATTGATACTAGGAGGTAGCTAAGGATACATATAACAATAGTGATTATTCTAATGGGAGCCAAGGATAAGTTGATTTGGGAGTTGAATAGCTCAAGAGAATACACAATAAGAAGTGGATATAATATAAAGCACCAACAAAATAGGAATATTTTAAGAATATTGAGAGATATTTGGGATTTCCCAAGCACTCCTAAAGTCAAAATGTTTGTTTGGATAGTAGTTCATAGAAGAATTTTATCCTAGGATAATCTTATGGAAAGGGGTTTTCATGGCTCCTCACAATGAGTTATTTATAAAAAGAAGGAGAGTATAGACCATCTGTTTGGATACTACTCAATAGTTTGAAAACTATGGCAAGGAATTCTTAATATGTTTGGTAAGTGCATAGTGATGAATGGAAACATTTAAGAATGGTTAAAACAATGGTAGAGCACTTCTAAAAGCGAGGCTTTACAAATAATTTGGTATATATCAAAAGATACAATACTTTGGACTATAAGGCTAGAAATAAATAGAAAAATATTTAAAGGAAAGGAAGGCAATTTATAGGTAATATAAAGGAATATTTTTTTATCCATAGAGGATTCTAAACCAACCCTATCAACTCGCCAATCCCTAATTTAAAATTAGAGAGCCTTGATAGATGGAGTCAAGTCATCAAATAGAATTATGATGTTGGGTATAGGAGAAACAAAAATAAGAAAATGAATCTAAAGTTGATACCATAAAATATGAAGTTGGTCAAATTGAATTTTGATAGAGCATCTAAAGAAAATATAGGACCAACAAAAGGAGGAAGAATAATTAGAAATAATAGAGATATTTATCTCATTACACTTTCAGTATTGGATTTAAGACAAATAATGAAATTGAAGCTTGGGAAGCTTTAAAAGGGTTAAAAATATATAAATAAATGAAATGAAATAGAGCATGGATGGAAGGTGATTCACTCATAGTAATAAATGTAATTTTGAGGAAATCAAAGGCCTATAGAACATACAAGAGATAATTGTGGAAATTAAAGACCTTGTTATAGAGTTTGAAGAAATTAGGTTTACACATACGTTAAGGAAAGAAAACAAATGTGTAGATAGGCTAGCAAATAGAGGGGTTTTAATTGAGGATCATGAAGTTAAATTCTCTTTTCCATGGTTATAGGAAGTAGTAAGTTTAGCTTAAGCTAATAAGAAAATGTTGATTGCCTGATTCAAATAATGATTAAGATTTATTTTAATGTTTTCCATTGGTAATATCCGCTTTATTATATAATATTAATGTTCTTTCATATAAACTATTTATTATAATTTTTATGGTTGCACTTGTGCTTCAGAAAATAAAATAGCAATCAATATCTGGTAAAGTGGACTATGATATTGTGATGTTTTAGAAATATTACTCTATTAAGATGCAATGCATAGATAGTAGAGTTGAATTTTTGGTATTGTGAAGGTTCTTGTAGAAGAATTTCAAGAAGAATGCTGAGTGTTGAAATATTTGTATTCACACAAAAATTTGAAAAAGATCCAAAAAATAAAAATCAAGAATTCAGATATTTTATGTAAAATGATATAGGTTTCTAGCTATAACAACTCAATTAAGATAAGAATTGATTTTTTTTGCAAAGTCTCAATCTTTAAAAAAAAGAGTTGTGATTTTTCAAGGGTTGGGGGTGTAACTACAAGCATTTGTTCTCCAAAAAGAAAAAAATAATAAATTAAAATAAAAACTATTACAAATTAAATATATATATTTTTAAATTGGTTCTATGGAATTGAAAGAAATTTCATCCATATTCTATTATTACCACAATGTGGTATTATAATAGCTTGACAAAATTCAAACCATATCTCCTTATCAATTTAGATTATGTCATTTGATTATCAAAAATTAAATTTTATGTAGGTAACCATGAATCTTTTCTTTTTTTTTCTCTTTTTTTAATAAGCTATATATGACCTCTATTGGGATTGAAAGAAGTCTCATCTGTATTCCTTATAAAGAAAAGCACATATATAAATTTAATCATAATAAAGTAAAATAAAAACTATTACAAATTATATATATATATTTTTTAAATAGGTTCCACGGGATTGAGAGAAGCCTCCTCCATATTTCGTCATTACCACAATGTGGTATTAAAATAGCTTGGCAAAATTCAAACCTAAGTCTCCTCGTCAATTAAGATTATGTCATTTTATTACAAATTAAATGTTATGAAGGTAAACATGAATCTTTTCTTTATGATTATTATTATTTGATAAGTTATATATGGCCTCTATTGGGGACCACTCCATCGAACTATCAAAATATTACATTTTTTGTTAGGTCAATTAAACCATATTCAACTTATATTTTTATCAAAGATATTTTTCATTTTCTTTTTTATCAAGTATATTGTTCATCTTCCTCAAAGTTCTATGTTTATGCAATCAAATCCTTGAGATCGTTTTTATTAAAAGATAAAATTTTGCTCATTTAGTTGCCTTCTAAAAATTGAATTTAACCAAGACAAAGATCAACACCATGATTGGTTAAATTGTTTGGTACCAAATTTCTTCCTTTATAGATATGCTCACATTTTCAACAGACTGTCTTCAATAATAAATTGTAAACATCAACAATAAAGTTATTTTTTATCCAATATCCAAACTCATTTTTGTTGATAACATTAATGATAATTTGTAAATCCCTCTCAATTGAAATATAATTTCGTTCTTTTTCTATTGGAATTTTAATCCCTCTAAGAAGTGCCCTAGCCTTTACATAGTTGTTAGTTGAATTTTTATATGATTCTAAAAGTGAGGGGAATTTTTCCTTCATTATTTTAAAAGTACCACCTCTACCATATTTTTCAAATTTCCTTTGGAAGCACCACCAAAACTAATTTTGATAAACCCAATTTTTGGACATTTCTATTTTACCTAGATCATAGTAGATTCTTTGTTTTAATGTCATTTCGTAGATGACTCCTCCATGTGTATTCAAATTCTATAACCAAGTGGATAACACCTCTTTTTATATATGATACTTCTCACCATGAGCACCATTTATATAAACATTCCACAAGAGAGACAATAATATGATTCCAAACTTGGACATGATTTTGAGATTTATTTTTAAATTCTATTATTCCTTTCAAACCATAAATTCTAGTAAATAATGACAAGACCAGTCCTCCACAAAATACTTAATGCTTTAACTTATAAATATATAATCCAACATTTCATAAACTCTTTCAATGTTGATAGTGCTACCCAATATATTCTCATATTTTTAAAAATTAACCCATTGAATCAAATAATTATCATAGCTTCTAAATTAGGTTTTGCACCCTCAATCTAGGTTTCAAAAAGATTGGATGAGATTTCCAATGGCTTTTCCTAACCTTTGTATTTAGGAAAGATCTTAATTTTCATCATGTAGGTCACTCATATAAACTAAATTGCATAAAAATAAAGTGTAGAAAGGAAAAAATCTTGAAAAGTAAAGTTCAAAAAACAAAATTGTAAGAAATTTTAGAGTATGAAAAATTGAAAGCAAATGTGGCTTCTACGTCGTATCTAGGATAGAGTGTAATCAATAAACATATGAGAAGTCAAATAAAATAAATTTTCATGCATTAAATTGATTATGAAGTTGATAAGCAAATCACAAGATGGGCTAAAAGGTTCATGCCACAACCGTCGTACACTTAGAAAACTAGGAGAACAGTGTCACTAATGGGATGCATAAGGAGTTATCAATTTCTTACAACCTCATGAGTACAAAGAAAAATATAGGTTTTACAGAGTGTAACTCTAAATTCTCATGGTTAAATGATTATTTTAATGAGGGCCCTAGACACCTATTTATGGTAAAAGTTTTCCCATAAGTTACCTAGGATGAGAAATAATTAGTCCTACTAAAAGGAAATATTTGGAAGCAACTTTAGCAAAATGTTGTACCTCCAAATGCTACACACCTATAACATACTTAGAAATATTTCAAAATAACTTAGTTTGCCACTAGATACCAAAAAGTCACTTTTTAGAAGATTTGCCTCAATATCCATGTCATATTTTACCTTTATGACTATTTGAGTGATTTACTTAGGTTTGTTGAGTGAGTTGCTTGCATTCACTAGAAAATCAATCACTTTTGTTGAGTGAATTACTCCCTTGATCCAAAAAATCCTCTTAAGCAAGAAAAGTGACTTGTGGAGCCAATTGATATAATTTTATAAGAAAATCAGTCCCAATTCATTCTTAGCCAATTTTTTTTAATGAATTTTTTTTTATTGCCTAATCTCCACTATTGCATTCTTCTCTAAAAATATTTTTTTTTACAAATGAAGTTCCAAGGTATTACATTTATGATGAATTCATACGAAACTAAGCTCAATTAGCATAATATCCAAGATATTGCCTTTATCTTTAGGCACAAAGTCTACAAAATCAATACCTATGTCACAAAATTTGTCAAAATTATTGTTTCTCCTTTAGCTGGTCTTTGGTTGTGGAAGCCCCAACAAATTTACCACTTAATATAGTTAGGAAACTCTACTTCCCTGAGGCCTTCTATCTCTCCCATCAAGTCTTCAAATAGATTTTTTGATAATTCTTCTCCCTTGGCATCTAGTTATTTTAGCTTGGCATAAATTGGTTTTAGCCTCTCATATATTTTAGTTGCATTCCCTTCGTTAGCTTGGTATTTTTATTTCTCAATCATAGTACTAATGACATCATAATCCATGAGTTTCTTTCTTTAATTGAAAATTTTATTGTAGAAACCCCATTTTGAACACATGGCTAATCTTAAAGATTGCCAATCTTTTTATCAATCAACCTTCTAATTAGCCACATTGATTCCTCCATCCTTGTGCCTAAATTTAGAGTATTTATTAATCCCATAGTGATAGCATCAAGGTATGAGCAATAGCACCACCAACACTACCATGACCTAGGTGGTACTTCTACCAAAATTTAACTTTTGACCTTTTCTTACCCATTTTGACCTCCAATGGTCATATCGCACTAGCACAAGTGCAATAACACCACCAGTATTATTGCCTCCTAGGTATTATGACCTGTCACATGCCATATCTTAGAGGTGTGACTCCTTATATCTTTCATATCACCTACCATAATGGGCCTGATCACACCTACTAATTCATAACTCTTACAATAGAACCCCAAGAGTAAGACTTTCCATTTCCATGATCTTCTACTAATCCCCTTTTGATCCATTTCAAATCCTTGTCTTCATTGATCATGTATCCATAATTTCATATTAAATGCATATTCTCACTAGGGATCCATGGATGCCTATAAATTCATCCTTTGGGATGGCCATTTCATCAAGCATCAAAACTAACCCAATATATTCTATTTTTTTGAAGATTTGGAGGCACATCAAAGGTCACCCTTCTCATGAATTGAACTTGAGTTTCTACTAGGATATCCCAATATATTTTTTCATTGTGGTATCCCTATTGGGTTGCACTAATATCTTCTTAGAATTATAGGTATTTTATCATTTGCATGGCAAGTTTATGCTAAAATTCTGGCTCAATATTATAATCATTTAATTATTTATCCCTTGCGAGCAATCACATATCCAAGCATCCAAGAAATCCTCCTATAAAGTCTATAAGTAATGATCTTCAAGAAAGTATTCAAGAAAACAAAAATCAATCATCAAGCTCAAGAATTTAGGAGGTCCACCAACAAGCAACAAGCGAGCTTTCAATAAGCTCCTAATAAGGGGGGAAATAACTTGCTATCTTGGGTTGTTCTTTTCCCCCTTCATATTTTCTTATTGGACCTTAATTCTCATATAGCTTTAGATCTTAAACATTGTCATGTTTTGACTGATCTTACATCTCATACTTGCATTTGGCTAGTCTAAAATTTGATCATTTATTATTATTTTCAAGCAAGCATGTGTTATTTTATTGTATAATAGGGTCTATATCCTCCTAGGATAGAACCCTCAATTCTCAATGTCATAATATTTATGTAGCTCATATTTAGTCTTGCTATTCTACTTTCAAAAATTGTAGTAATACTAGATTATAGGTTAGTGGCACTATAGCTCTCGGTTTTACATAGAGCAGAAGTGCAAGCAATGATAGCACTGGTGATGCTATTATCTAGTGGTGCTTCTACCATATTAGGATTTATTTTAGGTTTTTTTATCTTATCAAATTTTTAATTTGAATTGGGTCTAAAAACTGCAACAAGAAATCCAATTATCTTTCACCAAATCAAATAACACCTCTACATTGAGTGTCATAATTTTTTGTTTTTTTTGTAGGTTTTGGCAATAGAACCAACAATAGGTAATCTCATTGAAAATTCTTATATGAGTAGGCAATGCTTTTTCCATAGGGTAAAAATAAATTTTTCTACTCCCAATCTCTATCATTACAACATTTAGGACTTTATTTTTTTTGTTATTTACTTAGACTAGGTTTTGTTCTCTGATTATTATTAAAATAAATATAAAAGGAAAATAATGAACTAGTTTAGTCTATAGAGGATACATCATAATCTAATATTTTTATATTAGTAATTAAATTGAAATTGCATGTAGACTACATATTATACTAGACTTTGTTTGTTGCGTATATCCTGTACCCTTCCTAAAAATAAAAGAAAAATAATTATTTACTTTATCATAAAATTGAAAAAGCATTTTAGTTGTAGGTCTTGCATATTGTATTTTTGTATGTGCATCTAGGCTAGATTAATATTAGGCTTACAAAAAGAGAAATTTTAAAAAGGAATATAGTTTCTTAAAAAATGTAGGTGTTCTCTAATTAATCCATCAAAATAGATTTTAGCTCACAACATCCTCTAGTCCTCTCGAAGTGATAAAGAGGGAGAGATGTCATGAATCCCCTTGAAGTCCCTTCATAATCATTCTCTCTTTTTATAGTCATAAATTATAGTAGTGATTATCCATTGGAGCTCCTTATCCATCTCTTACACTTTGTTTTCAAGGATGCTAGGTTATTTTTGTAGGTCTGTAGGTTCCTCTAGACATCTAAATTATTTCCTAACTTCTTAACTAGTTCCATGTGATCTATCCCTTGTTGTTATACCTATATAACAGTTATTGATGCAATTATTTTAAGAAATTCCTAATGTTCCTCCATTATAGATAGATTTCCTTATATATGTTTGATTGTTTTATCCACCTATTTCGGGCTTTCTTCTATGGAGGTCAATCATAAGTATTTATAATCATTCTTCATCTCCTTGATCTATTTTTAAAATATCTTAACCTTTTGAATTTTCTATGCCAAATTTAGGTCTATAGTTTTCTCTTCAATTCTCAAGGCTATCAACTCCTTGATCTATTGAATTTTTGACTCAAGGATTTCTAGGAGTCAACTCTATTCTTCAGTTAGTTATTGCATGAGTTAATTACTTTTGGCAAGCCATAGTTCAAGGTCTTCAACTTAATTTTTTAACTGACCTTTTTAAGAGATATCTTTCTTTAACTCTTAATTTTCCTATGAGATTTGGTCTCTTTCTTCCCTTATATGCTCTAATTATACCTCTAATTCTATAGCTTTTATATATTTGCTTCATCCTCAACTACTAGTTGGTTGTAGTCCATTACCACACCAAATTTGAAATGGTTAGATAATAAGACCATCTATTATAGGTCCATATTATCGAGATCTAGATGGGACACCCTAGTAGTTAAGTCAACAAGAGTTGATCCTACCTTTATGTGGTCAATTTTTCTTGATTTGACAAAGTATTTATTGTCCCCTTTCTCAACAATTGCAAATGGAAGAGCATTAAGTCCTTAGACATTTTTTTGATGAGTCAAATATACTCGTTCTTCCACATCTTCTCCTCAATAATAAGAATAATAATTCCTTGTTGACATGTATTTCTTTGACCTTGTAAGCATAGTTTGGTGCAATTACTTTAGTCACGCTCATCGATGGGGGAATTCCTATAGACTCAACTCCTTGGATAGGAGTAGTAGGTGTCATCACCTATAGGAAACTTTATTATGCATAAGACAATGGGTGAGTGGAAGTAGACAGTGTTGTGAGAGGGAAGAATTGAGTGGTAATGGTGAGGGATGAAGTGGAGGTGATAGAAGTGAGATATGATGTCAATCCAATTAGGGTGGCTAAAAGGGGTGACATGGTATGTGGGAATAATGGTTTTGAGGCAATGTCTTGGATAAGTGGAGATTAAAATGAAGTAATGGGAGTGGTTCCCACCAAAAACATAACCATCAGAGGTAGGATTCCTGCTTAAAACCATGAGGTATGATTTCTCTAGGAGAAATATGCACTGTGATGGTGGATAAAAAGAGAAGTGCAACATAAGAATGGAAAGGGGAAGAAGCTAGAATTGAGAAAACAAATAAGGAAAAAGAGAGAAAAAAGAGTGGAAATAGAAGGGATAGAGAGGGAAGTTAGAGTGATAAATGGTGAAAATGAAGTGGGATTATGTGTAGTCATGACAACTAGATTGGTCATTCCCATCTCAAGAGGGGAGCCCCCTTGAGGAAATTTTCATTCTCAAGTTGGGTTTTTTATCATTGTTGTTATTTATTTTCCACTATAGCTACCTCCCCAATCATTAAACCATATTTTCAAACCCTCTTTACCCCTTCATTATCATCTACCTAACCACTAAATTGACTATTTTTAGTCATAAATATCACTTTTTTCATAGACTTCTCATTGTGAGGGGTTTGAGTTCTTATCACCACCTCCATAATGATAGTATTTTTACACCTTTGGGGTTCCTTTTTTTTTAGGTGACAAAAATTTCAACATCAAATGAACCATCCTTTGTGGATTTGGCCATCGTTTTTATTACATGCCTTATTTTGTGGTATATGAGGATATTTTTATCTATATACCCTAACTTTTGGGTACCCCCAACATTTAATGATTCAACTTCATGTCTGGGTCAAAATCATCCTTCTACTTTGTGTAAAAGGCATGACACTCTAGGGGGCTATCATACCATATTTGAACCTCATATTCATTCCCATGATTACTTCCTAGAGTGGTAAGGATTATTTCTTCAACTAGGTTGACCCACTACTAGATGTTATACCTCTTATCCTGGGCAAAAAAGGTATATATTTTCTTATTTGTGAAGGTTTTTTCAAAAATTCCCTTTGGATCATATGACCAATGGTATCTAAGTTATTCAAGACTCGTCTCCCTCAATATTTTCTCTACCATTGAGTGGAACCATGTATATTAGTAATGATATTCATGATGTACTGATTGAGTGGGTAGAAACATGATTTCTTCTACCCTTTGAAGTACTTCAAATCTATATAGTTAAGTTACCTTACATATTCTAGATTGAACACGTAGTTTGAGACTCATGCAAGGAACTCAAAGGGTATGTCTAAGAATCCATAGAGGTAGATTATAAATCTATCTCTCCCTAAATAGAAATATACTTTAGGCCACTTCCCCTTTGTCACTAGGTGTTGTACTTCATATGTTAATCTAGGTGCTTTCTCCAAAATTTCTCCATTATGGACTTGTACTCCTTGTTATAGAAGTGGTAAGAGGTATTTCTCACTTTTTGATAGGGTACATCCATGTAATATATAATAGTTATAGGTCACTTTTCTCACTTTACATGGTTTGTCTAGAGGATGGAAAATCAACTTTTATTTTGGTATAGGATCAACCAGACCAGGCAGGAAGTATATGTGAACTCCCTCTCTTCCTTAAACTTTTTTATTTGATCGTCCATCTATTCAAAAATGTATTTGGAATAATCAATAATCTAGAAGTTCCCTACGTAGGTCTAGATAATATGTAGGAGGCCTATGTGTTCTTTATATACCTTCATATCACTCCTTTCCCCTAGGATTGTGATTATCACCAATATTATCATCTATAAATCCTCCTTGAATTGATCTAACTCTAGTGGGATATTATAGTTGGAGGGTGGATTTTGATTTTTTAGGTAAGAGTTCAAGAAGTGTTTCCAATAGGCATTGGTTTACCTATAGCAATAGTATTTTTTGATTTTAGGGCTACACTAAATCCACATAGCTAGGTCATAAACAACCTTAAGTATACTCCTTATGATTCCCAATCTAATATAAAATGAATCTTCTATTCACTAGGGAATATTGAAGCTTCTTTTTGTTGTATCATACCTTTCTACCATAATTTCTACTATCTTAGGTCAACTACACACTTGTGGCACCAAATTCATTGCTAAATCCAAGGTCTAGATCCTACTTATACTTCATGAATTAGTCTAAGGACATAGATTATGCCTCCTAAGGGATTATTTTTTCACCTACCTTGGGGTGGGTATAGGTTCCTTCTTCCACCCTTTAGTATGGATCTTTAAAATATTTTGAGTCTTTTGGGAAGTGGAGAGCCTTGATTCTTCCTCTTTTTTCTTCTTCTGACAGTCTACATTCCATTGTTGTAATTATCATTGGTAATATAGAATGGACACAATTCACCTCAACTTTGAAACAGAATCGTCTAATTTTTATAAATACATTTTGGTCCCGACCCTTTATGCATAACCTTGGCAACAACAACTGTATCTAATCATCATAAAAAGACAACCAAAATTTTGAATGTTTAGTACAATATCATTGAATCATCATGACACATTTTTTAGACGTTTTATGACAATCGTTGAATTTGTTTTATTTGTGTGTTGTCATTATTGAATTTGATTAAAATATTGGTCAATTATTTTTTTATTTAACAAAATTATTTCTCATAATTTCTTTTTACGCATTGTTTGTATAGGTCTATCTATTTTTCATGCAATATTGTTTCTTTATATAAACAAGAACACTCACAACCACTTCAAATATTGTAAGGTCAAAATAATGTAATATAAGTAATAATCCAAGGACTTGGTTTCCATATTGATTATTTTAGAGAATATCCTTATCTTTATAACTCCAAGAAAGAATTTTTTGTGTCCTTTAACCAATTAAAATTATGATAAAAAATGTTTTTTAGGAATATCCAACTTGGGTAAAGGATTACTTCATGTACAATGTTTTTAATAACCACAATTTGCATAAGCTTGAATTTATTATCCATGAAAAAATATATTTTATTTATAACCTTCATTAGCCATATGTCAAAGAACAACCTCTTACTCCTTGTAGCATGTTTGTCTAGATAAACAACATTGTAAGTGGAAAAGTCATGAGCAAATCCTCCTTTCAACATTATGTCATATACTGAAAACATCCATTGGACTAACATTCATCTACTATAATAACCCTAATGAATGTATTGTATGCTTGTTGAATTGGACCAACTTCATATTTCTTCATCAACATACAAAAAAAATTAATAATTTAACAACCCCAGTCCGACCCACTTGTTTTTCCAACACCCCAAGTCTACCCACTTGGTTGTCCTACATCAGAGGTCGTAGTAAGAGAAAAAATTTATTCTTTTCTAATTTAATTTTTAGTATGAGCATGCTAAAAATATCTTCATGAGTGCCATTCCACCACAGTCAAAATACTCATGAGATCGAGATTGGTCGAATCCCATATAGTTACCTCTATTGAACTTCACTCTCCACCCGAGATTCTCAGTTAAGATAGGGGGTTTCTTTTCCTCTAGGGCCCATAACACCTAGAGGTGTGATGCATAATTTCCCCATGTCTTAACATGAACTCAAGAACTCATGTCATGTAAGAACTAGCGCATACATGCTCGAGCTAGACGATCAACCATCTTCCTTGGAGTTCATCTAGGGTCTACCAATACCTTGGTAGCTACCCAATTTTTTGTCTTGATTAGCCAACATGATGTCCCATACCATCGTATTGTCAGTATTACCAAGTCAAGCATAATTCATCACTCAATACTAGCAGGGATAACCTATAAGTGATGCCCATACATCCCTTCGTTACCTTCCGTTATGACCTTTCACATCAAAAGTATGGTTAAAGCCTTGGATTATGATGATTGACCTCCCACAAGCACCATTAATGTTTGACCCACAAGATCGTCCTTCCCACAATCTTAAAATAATGACAAGGTTATCCTGCCCATAACCTTAGGTTGTGAGTCAAGATTATCCTTTCCACAATCTTGGAGTCTCTTAATCAAAGGTTTTACTTGGAGTTTATTGGTTTTAAATGTTTAGCTAAGTAATGGTTTAAAAGAAAATACAGTCTCATAATCAATCATAAATTTTACTATAAAATATGATCTCAAGCTTTCATATAGTTATTTTTTTGCTTGCCATTAAGAAAGAATGGAAAACATATAAGTCATAATAATGTCATGCTAGTTAGAAAAAATAGAAATTAAAGAATCTTAAAGACATCACTATAATAATTTTAATTAGATTTCATTTTTCCTAAATTTCTAATTGTATTTTGCAATGGATTAAGAACTACTCTAAAGTTTTTCACGTAAATCTCTTTCTCTCTTTAATATTACACTACAAGACTTACAACTATAGCCATGATGCTATGTGGATAGACTCCTTTAAGTATAAGCAAATCTAGGATTATATTAATGCTTTAGTTATAATATAAAAATTAAATGAGCATTAAGGGGTTTATAATCCAAACCACTTTAACTAAGATAAGTAATACCATTCTATTCATTCACGGAAATCAACCTCTAACCAAGATAACTAGTACTTCTTTACAGTGTCACCATGTATTCACATTTTAAATAAACTTAATAACATACTATCACCTGAAGACAACTTACGGTTTAACCATAATTTCATTATAATTATTTCAACTCATTCACAGGATAATATAACAATAAGCAATTCTTTTGACTCTAAGTAATCTAGTTTTGTTTCTGGATTAATACCAAATTTTCCATACGTAGATTTGAGCAAACAAATAATGTCATCATTCATTTAACAACAAATATCTCCAATAGCTTTCTCGCAGTTTCCATTACCCCTCTCTCCAAAACATAGGCTTTGTTTAGAAATTAAAATCAAATATATTTATGTCTTACATTATATTATTCATATATATCTCAAATATAACTATACGGTTTTTTTTGTTCTCTCACATATCCATGATTATCCAAGTTTATTCAATTGGCCTTGCTATTAATTCAAAAAGTCATACAATGCTGGTTAGGGTAGGGTTACATCTCTAGACTGGAAAATATTCTTTTAAACAATATCACACCAAAAATTTTATCTCTTGAACTAAGAGATATACGAGGCAAGTCTATTGTGCACAGAATAATAGGTCTCAAATTTGTTAATTGAACTGGAATTATAATAATGCATATGGAGACCATTATCAACCAATATGTTCACAAAAATGATAAAGATGGTTTATATCATAAGTTTCCCACCATGCATTCCCAGATTCACTTGGAGAGCTTAAACCTAGAATACGTCCTCTGGAAAGTAATCACCCATAACCGGATATTCTTTCACAATTTTTAAATACATACAGAATTAAAGATATAAATGAAATAGACACCATCAGACTATTTTTAAAATCATAAATTAATAATTCAATCATATGAAATAGATATCACTTGATTGACATAACATTCATAGGCAGAACGTAAATCTAAAACTCTTAATATTATATATATATATATATATATATATATATATATATATATATATATATATATATATATATATATAATTTAAAATATAATCCATAGGTCTGAAACAAAATTTCATCATAAAAACTAGTCCATTCATAATTTCAAAAGGAGAATAACAGTTGTGGTTTCATTGTTCAAAAAAGCTCTCAGAATGATGCCATGCAATTCCTCTGAACATCCATGTTTTCAAAAAATAGATAAAATGTAATTTGTTTTGTTCTTCCAAAAATTCCCAAAGCTCATGTACCACAAATTCATTATGCTAAATCACAAGAATTTCATGATTAAAAGCAACTCTACTTCCAGTTTAAATACAATGCTTGGTGCCTGAACGCAGATTATTTATCAAATAATTTACAAGTAAGAGAATTTGGCTTTTGTCTCCAAGAGTTCTCCAAGTTTCATGACATGGATTGTCGATGTCTCCCAAGGGTCAGAGCGGCCAGATTAATATAACATCTAGCTAAAATCTAACATGCATACAATAATTTCATACCCAACATAGTATGCAAACTATCATAAGCATCAGAACTGGATATTGTTTATTTCTGGTTCATCTTTTATTCTTCAATTTTATTCACACAACAGAATTTCCAACACATGCACCAGAAAGTATCTATTCATCTTTAGTTTACCATTTTTATCAATTTATATTCACAAACAACAAACTTCCAACACATGGACCAGAAATTTTTCTATTCAACTTCAGTTCACCATTAGTTTATCAATTTAAATTCACACACAACAAACTTTCCAACACATGCACCAAAAAAATTCCTATTCAACTTCAGTTTGCCATTCGTTTATCAAATTAAAATTCACACACAACAGAATATCAAACATATTAACAATCAATTTTCTTACTATTTCTTAACATTAATTTATCACGTGGAATTTCTAGAACGGACTCACTTACTGATAAGCGCTTGTTTCCTTTCCTTGCTTCAGAAGCCCTTCTCCCTTATTTGCTCTCTCCTTCGCTTCCTAGAAGACAATGCCGACCATAATCGCCCTCATTTTCTCCACATTTTCCATTTTATAAGATAGGTACTATTTTTCAGCTTACACTGTTGTTTGTTTTGATATTTCTCCACTCGAAACTTGCCATGTGGAATCCACATTCCTTCCATGATCAAAAACCCAAATTTTCATAATAATTTTCTAATGCAAAATGTTTTCCTAGTTGCCCCTTTTCTAATAAGTAATAAGTAATAACTCTTTAATAATTATTTTGTTATTATTTATTTTAATATTTTATATAATTTTCATTTACTTTATTTTAATATTATTTCCTTTATTATTTTATTATTTATAATAAATATTATTTGTTTTTAACACACACACACACACACACACACACACATATATATATATATATATATATATATATATATATATATATATATATATATATATATATATATATATTTTAAATATATAAATTTGCCTTCAAAATAATTAACTTCCTTAATAACACATTTATGTACATATTTTAATTATCTTACTTTACTCTTATTCTTATATTTTTTTTAATTCATAGATCAACAATAATCATAACATTACTTCACATTTTACCTATTGTTTAAACTATGGCTGCCATGCATTTAAGCATTTTTATTGTCAACCAAACATCATAAGCTCGCAATTCAAACTATGGCTCTCATGCATTTAAGTATTTTTATTGCCATCCAAACATCATAATCTCACAATTTATCAAACATCAAACATTCCTACAAATGCAACTACATGATATGCATCTATATGGATTGTTGGCGGATGCATTACCAGTATGTTTCTTTACCCCTATCAATCGATGAATACTTTTCCACTCATCATTTCCCTTGACTTACCTTACATCAGACAAACCTTTTGCCCAATGAGGAGACATCTTTCCTTTAAATTGTTCCCACCAGTAATAGTACCTGTCCCTGCATCCACAGATACATTAGCAGTATCTCATCCTTGAAAACAAATTAGGTATACAATAAAAAGTAGATCTTGGAGGGTTATTACATACTCTCCCTCTAATATAAACACAATCCTTGTGTTTTCATTGCCCATTGATACATAAGAACAAATATTACCATGAATAATATAGAATCAATATAATACAGTAGCAAATTTACTTGATCAAAACTTAATCATCATTTATTGTTGCAATAAGACACATGCATAAACAATAGATACACATATCATACTTCTCAAACCAAAATATGATTATCCCTCTGTTCAAACAAAAATGAAAACTATGACATGATTATATCATTGTTCACAAAAAAATAATGGAAACTATCTTTTCATGGTAGCCACATCCTATTACGTGACAATGTTTCAGAATACTAGTTCCACTAGACCCTTACATTGTTCAATATTTCAATTTCTTAATTTTTTTATCCTATAACCAAGGATCTTAACTGGTTGAACCTCAATGCGTAGGATATCATTTATCAAAAAATCATCAACATGCCAAACATGTGAGAGGTCAAACACGTATTTCTTGAGAAATTTTCTTAGAGGATTTGATAGTGCTTTTAGTTGATTTAACCTTTAGGAATACTCTGTCTCCCACAGTAAATTCCCTTGGCATTTTATTAAGATTCGCATAATTCTTTTGTCGGTTTGTAGCTTCCTTGAGCCTCCAAAAAATTTTATTGAGTTACTCTTCATATATAGCCCGATCATCACCCGATCCTTCATATTATTCCATGATAATGGCATTTTGTATCTTATCCCATAAAGATCATCAAATAGAACCATAGTTAGGGAAGTATAGTAACTATTATTGTAAGCAAATCCTACCAAAAATAGGTAATCTTCCCATTTCGTTTGATGATCCACACCATACATTTGTAGCATATCCTCTAATACTTGGTTTACCTTTTCAGTTTGTCCATCTATCATTTGATGATAAGTGGTACTAATATTGAGATTAAAAGGATTCAATCCATTGCTAGTGTCACTCTATTCCAAATTGATGAAGAGAGGAACTCAATCTCAATGTATCATAGGCAAGTCAGTTATCCTCTTCATCATAGTTAGACCATTTTAATTTTTTAAAATACTTATTAAGAATCATCCATTCCTTACTTGTTCAATTCCTAACAGGCACACTAGTGGAACCTCCCATATATTCTAAATGATCAAAATAAAATTCTCAAATTCATGCTAAAGAAGTTCACTTACTTCTCCATGATATTATCCTTTTAGTCCTCTACAATTCCCCTATAAATTTACACTACGGATCATTAAAAATCCTAAACAAAATTGATCTATATTTCCTCCATAAGATGTTCGATAGTTTCTATCATAATTCATTCAAAATTATTCTATGATTTCACTCTATTTCTTCAATTTATAAGTCAATGTCATCACAATCATAGGATTACTCATTATCCATTTCTATTTGATAGTCATAGAGGCATGCAAACAAAAGCCTATAATCCACATGTTCATTCAATTTTATTCAAGTTTTCATTCAATTTCTAAAGAGTTGTTTCCAATATTCTTACAGGTTGATTCAATTTCACCACAAGGAGACTCTTACAATTATTTCAACAGAAAGGAACTTTTTTTTACCACTACGGTTTGATCTTATTCTTATATCAAGCAGCAATCTAGTCATAATTTCCTCTCTTCCTACCCTTATTTTTCACTTTGTTCTTTCCTCAAGGCACACCCATCCCTACATCTTATGTAATGCCCTCTTCGTAAGTGTACTAGGTGTACACACTTGAATCCATATTGAATTCGTTCTCTATTATTTTATTTCATAAGTGTACAAAATCACCTATTGTTCATGGTCTTCTATAAAAATCTTCTTCTCTAAATATGAATTTTCATCTTTCTCGTGTACATACAACAAGAAGTATTTCTTAACTTTAGAGTCACATATTATCCCATACTAGAGACATGATCTCTATTCTTATATGAATTTCTATTCCATGTATACTATTGATGTACGAGTCAGTTCTTCAAATCCTGTTTCCATTTAACTCCAATACATTGACAAGAAAATTCTATATCATCTTTTTCCTTTCTCCATAATATTTTTTTTTCTTTATTTCACTCAAAACTGCATTCATAGCCTGTCCAGCATAAACTTAAATATCCTAAGAAAAAAATTTGAATGTGGCAACCAACATCATTGGTTGAAGACAAGTTTCAAGAAGTATTTCTTCTTTTTTTATGCAGCCAATGTTCATGATTTAATTCAAAATGCTTACAACATCTCCAAATTATTTACTTGTAGTTAGAAAATACTATTAAAATACAAAAAAACATTATTCACATCATGGGTCTCACTAGAGTTCCTTTAATATATTCAACTCTATGCTTCCACAACTAGAGAATCACTATGGTTTTTGTGCCAATACCTTCACCTCATCTATTTATACAATCTGGTATAGACAACTACAAATCTAGTTTTAATCCAAACACACATCTGTTATCTTTTGTTAATATCCCTTTTTGACAGACAACAAATTTACTCATACATTCAACAAGCTTAACAGTTTCCTCGAGGGCCCATAACACCTAGAGGTATGACGCATAATATCCCCATGTCTTAACATGAACTCAAGAACTCATTTCATGTAAGAACTAGTGCATACATGCTCAAGCTAGATGATCAACCATCTTCCTTGGAGCATCGTCTAGGGTCTACCAATACCTTGGTAGCTACCCGATGTTTTGTCTTGATTAACCAACATGATATCCCATACCATCATTATGTTGGTATTACAAAGTCAAGCATAATTAACCACTCAATACTAGTAGAGATAACCTAGAAGTGATGCTCATACATCCCTTCGTTACCTCCCATTCTGACCTTTCCCGTTAGAAGTATGGTTAGAGCCCTATATTATGATGATTGCCCTTCTGCAAGCACCATTAATGTTTGACCCATAATATTGTTCTTCCTACAATCTTGAAATAATGACAAGGTTATCCTGCCCATAATCTTAGGTTGCGAGTCAAGATTTTCCTTTCCACAATCTTGGAGTCTCTTAATAAAAGGTTTTACTTGGAGTTTATTGGTTTTAAATTTTTAGCTAAGTAATGGCTTACAAGCAAATACAGTCTCATAATTAATCATAATTTTTACTATAAAATATGATCTCAAGCTTTCATATAGTTAATTGTTTGCTTGCCATTAAGAAATAAGGGAAAACAGAGAAGTCATAAGAATGTCATAATAGTTAGAAAATTCAAAATTAAAGAATCTTAAAGACATCACTATAATAATTTTAATTAGATTTCATTTTGCCTAAATTTCTAATTGTATTCTCTAATGGATTAAGAACTACTCTAAAGTTTTTCATGTAAATCTCTTTCTCTCTCTAATATTACACTACAAGACTTGCGACTATAGCCATGATGCAATGCGGACAAACTCCTTTAAGTATAAGCAAAGCTAGGATTATCTTGATGCTTTAGTTATAATATAAAAATTAAATGCGCATTAAGGGGTTTATAATTTAAACCACTTTAACTAAGGTAAGTAATACCATTCTATTAATTCACATAAAGTGACCTCAAACCAAGATAACTAATACTTCTTTACCGTGTCACCATGTATTCTCATTTTAAATAAACTTAATAACATACTATCACCTGAAGACAACTTACGGTTTAACCATAATTTCATTATAATTATTTCAACTCATTCACAGGATAATATAACAATAAGCAATTCTTTTGACTCTAAGTAATCTAGTTTTGTTTCTGGATTAATACCGAATTTTCCATACGTATATTTGAGCAAACAAATAATGTCATCATCTATTTAACAAAAAATCTCCCCAATAGCTTTCCCGTGGTTTCCATTACCCCTCTCTCCAAAACATAGGCTTTGTTTAGAAATAAAATCAAATATATTTATGTTTTACATTATATTATTCATATATATCTCAAATATAACTATGCGGGTTTTTTGGTTCGCTCACACATCCATGATTATCCAAGCTTATTCAGTTGGCCTCGCTATTAATTCAAACAGCCCTACAATGTTGGTTAAGGTAGGGTTATGTCTCTAGACTAGAAAATATTCTTTTAAACATTATCACAGCAAAATTTCTATCTCTTGGACTAAAATACATATGAGGCAAGTCTACTATGCACAGAATAATAGGTCTCAAATTTGTTAATTGAAGTGGAATTATAATTACGCATATGGAGACCATTATCAACCAATATGTTCACAAAAATGATAAATATGGTTTATATCATAAGTTTCCCAACATGCATCCCCAATTTCACTTGGAGAGCTTAAACCTTGAATATGTCCTCTGGAAAGTAATCACCTAAATCCGGCTATTCTTTCACAATTTTTAAATACATACAGAATTAAAGATATAAATGAAATAGACAACCATCAGACTATTCTGAAAACCATAAATTAATAATTAAATCATACGAAATAGATATCACATTAAATTGACATAACATTCATAGGCATAACGTAAATCTAAAACTCTTAACAATGATATATATATATATATATATATATATATATATATAATTTAAAATATAATCCATAGGTATAAAATTAAATTTCACCATAAACACTAGTCCATTCATAATTTTAAAAGGACAATAACAGAACTGGTTTTATTGTTCAAAAATACTCTCAGAATGATACCATGTAATTCTTTCGAACATCCATATTTTCAAATTACATATATAATACAATTTGTTTTGTTCTTCCAAAAATTCTTAGAGCTCATGTACCACAAATTCATTGTGCTAAATAACAAGAATTTCAATATTAGAAGCAACTCTACTTCCAGTTTAAATACAGCGCTTGATGCATGAACATAGATGATTTATCAAATAATTTACAAGAGAATTTGGCTTTTGTCTCCAAGAGTTCTCCAGGTTTCATGAAATGGATTGTCGGTGTCTCCCAAGGATCAGAGTGGCCAGATTAATATAACATCCAGCTAAAATCTAACATGCATACAATAATTTCACACCCAACATAGTATGCAAACTATCACAAGCATCAAAATTGGATATTGTTTATTTTTGGTTCACCTTTTGTTCTTCAATTTTATTCACACAGCAGACTTTCCAACACATGCACAAGAAAGTATATGTTCATATTTAGTTCAACATTTTTAATCAATTTATATTCACAAACAACAAACTTCCAACACATGCACCAGAAAGTTTTCTATTCAACTTTAGTTCGCCATTCGTTTATCAATTTAAATTCACACACAACAAAATTTCCAACACATGCACTAGAAATTTTTCTATTCAACTTCAGTGCGCCATTCGTTTATCAAATTAAAATTCACACACAACAGAATATCAAACATATTAACAATCAGTTTTCTTACTATTTCATAACATTAATTTATCATGTGGAATTGCTAGAATAGACTCACTTACTGATAAGTGCTTGTTTCCTTTCCTTGCTTCAGAAGTCGTTCTCCCTTCTTTTCTCTCTCCTTCACTTCCCAGAAGACAATGCCGACCATAATCGCCCTCATCTTCTCCACATTTTCCATTTTACAAGATAAATGTTATTTTTTAGCTTACAACTGTTGTTCATTTTGATATTTCTCCACTCGAAACTTGCCATGTGGAATCCACATTCCTTCCACGATCAACAAACCCAAGTTTCCATAATAATTTTCTAATGTCGAATGCTTTCCCAATTGCCCCTTTTCTAATAAGCAATAAGTAATATCTCTTTAATAATTATTTTGTTATTATTTATTTTAATATTTTATAGTTTATAATTTTTCATTTACTTTATTTTAATATTATTTCCTTTATTCTTTTATTATTTATAACAAATATTATTTTTTTTAACACACACACACTTATATATAGTAGTATCTCGTCCTTACATCTACAAATACATTAGTAGTATCTCGTCCTTGCAAACAAATTAGGTATACAAGAAAAGTAGATCTTAGAGGGTTATTACAAATATTCATATATTTATTTTATTTTATTGACAAACACCAAGGCATTAAATGTGATGTCATGTTAGCATCCAAAAAATCTCATTGTATAAAATACTACTATCACTTTTTAAACCCCTTGGCTTTTTTCACTTGTTAAACCCCTTCCGCGTACGCTCCACTAATAAAACAATTTTATTTCAAAGTAACCCCATCAACTTGCACTCTATCATTTATTTTTGAATGCAAACAAATCCATATTTGATCTATGTTCTTTTAATAAGTTACATTATATTTAAGTAATTCGTAATACACTACATATTTTAATAAATTAAAGTACCAACCGATATTACTTCCAACCTTAGTTGAAGATATTTTAATGACTAGCCCAAGAGATGGGTGTCAATTTAAGAAAATTTGTACTCTCTTCAAAAATGAGTAGAAGCCAAGAATTTAAGTGATGTATAAAGTGATTGCTTCGTAGAAAAATGAGATAAAATGATTAAGAGGACTGCAAAAATAATCGTGTGATGTGAATATGTTGTGTTGTAACTATTAACATGTAAATGTGATGGTGTAATTTCTTACTTTTTATTTGATGTATTTCCCATTATCTTGGTCTTGCCATTATCTCAAGATGGCCCTCTACATTATCATTTTTCTTTGCATTGTAGAATTCTAGGATAGGTAAGTTTCCAATTTTTGCTTGTTCCAAATTGTAACACTTTGGTAAGAAATATCAATTGTTTTCTAAGATTCAAAATTATTTCCTTTAGCTCTATAAGATTGTTCCCTTTTCATTTTTTTATTTTATTTTTATTTAAAACAACTTTGGATTTTGGTTTTGGAAGGTGTAGAGAAAGAAAAACAAGAATTCAAATTTTAAATTTTAGGACTCGAACATTGAGGGAGTGAAAGAAAAGTGGGTTACTAGGGGACCTAGTAAAATTTTTTGGTTTCTAATTTATTCTAGTCTAATATTTTACTTATGTTTCAAATGGTTTTGCTCTTGAAAAACTTGTTTTCCCTTGTTAATTGTGGCTAGAATTTTACTTAATTGGCAAAACTATCTTTTATAGTTTTGAATAACTATATATGAAATCTATTCACATTACAAAAATTAAAAGCAATTGGATGTGTTTAAATGGAAATTGGAACTAAAATTGCAAATCAAATTGAGAAGAGTAAGGTAGATGGCGTAGGTTCTTCGATTTTCTCATCTGTATCATTACTTCCTTTCTAATACAAAGAAAAAAATAGAGGAGTACAAAAAATATTTAGTCAATGACAAGTGAAAGGATAAGGGCAATGGCATTGTAGGTAGCAATATCTTTGATCAAGAGACACATTTGTTTCATAACATTGTTTCCTTATATAGACAAGAACATACATAGCATCTTCAAATATTGTAAGGTCAGAATAACATGTAGAAAATGTAATATAAGTAACAACCCAAAGATTCGGTATCCAAATCAATTATTTTAGACAATATCCTTATCTTTTCAACTCCAAGAAATAATTTTTCGTGTCCTCCAACCAATTAAAATTATAATCAATTTTTGTTTTTAGGAATATCCAACTTGGATAAATGATTCCTTCATGTACAAGTGCTTATAATATTTTTTTCATATGATCACCATTTGCATAACCTCTATCAGTCATATGTGTAAGAACAATCTCTTCCTCCTTCCAACATGTTTATCTAGATAATGCTTTTAAAGAAAATTGTAAGTGGAAAGGTCATAAGCAAATCTTCCTTTCAACATTATTTCATATATTGAAAATTTCCAATGGACTAATATGCATATACCATGATAACCTTAATGAATGTATTGTATTCTTGTTGAATTAAATCAACTTCATATTTCTTCATCAACATACAAACATAATTAACAAGATATTAAACATGATGTTACATTAACATCCAACAAATTTCATTGTATGAAATACTGCTATCACTCTTTAAACCCCTTTGTCTCTTTCACTTGTTAAACCCCTCCTACTTGCATTCCACTAATGAAACAATTTTATATTAGAGTCACCCCATCAACTTGCACTTTATCATATATTTGATAATAAAAACAAATTCAACTTTCATCTATGTTATTTTAATTAGGTAGACTATATTTAAGTAATTCTTAATGCACTACAAATTTTAATAAATTAAAGTACCAGCCTATGTTACTTCCAACCTCAATTGAAAATATTTGTATGACAAACCCATGAAATGGGTGTCAACTTAAGAAAATTCATGCTCTCTTCAAAAAATAATTAGAAGCTAGGAATTTAAGTGATGTATGAAGTGACTGCTTCATAGCAGAATGAGATAAAATGAAAATGACTATGAGGACTACAAAAGTAGCAGAATGAGATAAAATGACTATTAGGACTGTAAAATTAATCAAGTGATACGAATGCATTGTATTGTAACTAGTATTGTACAAATATGATAGTGTAATTGCTTGCTCTGTGATTTGAAATCTCGCTCTTTATCTTGCTCTTACCATTATCTCAAGATGACCCTTTCAAAACCCCTGCTATATCTAATCAAAAAAACAAAGATGGCTCTCTACATTATCATTTTTCTTTACATTGTAGAATTGTAAGAGAGGTAGGTTTTTAGTTATTACTTGTTCTAAATTGTAACACTTTCATAAGAAATGTCAATTGTTTTCTAAGATAATTGTTTCCATTCGCTCTACAAGATTGTTTCCTTTTCAAATTTTCATCATAATTTTATATAATACAACTTTAGATTTGGTTTTTGAAGATGCAAAAAAAGAAAAAAAAAATTAAATTTCAGGACTCATACAGGGGAGAGTGAAAGAAAAATGGATAAGCAAGGGACTTAGTGAGTTTTCTTTGGTTTTTAATTTATTTTAGTCTCATATTTTACTTATGTTTCAAATGGTTTTGCTTTTGAAAATCTCTTTTTTCCTTGATTTTTTGTGGCTAAGATTTCACTTAGTTGAAAAAACCATGCTTTCATAGTTTTGAATATTTATATTTAAAATCTATTCACATGAAAAAAATTGAAAGCAATTGGACGTGTTTAAATGAAAAATTAGAATTGTAGATAAAAAATGATAAGTAAGGCAGATGACCTAGTTTCTTCGATTTTCTTATTCCTATCATTACTTCCTCTTTAATACAAACGAAAAAAAAAAACAAAACAAAATATAGGAGCACAAAAATATGTGTAGTCCATGACAAGCAAAATAACAAGGGCAATGGTACTATAGGAAACATTATATTTGTTAAATATGTACCTTTTTTTTAATATTTGTTTAAATAATAAAATTTATTTTATTTATTTTTAGCAATAGCATTTTTTTTAATTTAAAAAAATAATACCCCTTTAACCCTAAAGGAATGTCAGATCCAGACGGTTAGCATGCAATAAAATTGCATCTAATCATCATGAAAAATACAAACAAACTTTTGAATGTTTATTACAATATAATTGAATCATTATGAAAATGACAAGCAAATTTTTAAATGTTTTATGACTATCATTAAAAAAAAATTATGTTGTCATTGTTAAATTTGGTAAAAATCTTGGTCTATTAATTTTTTTGCTAGCAAATTTTTTTTATTATTTCTTTTTTCAAATTGTGGTATAGGTATTTTTATTTGAAATGCAACCATGTTATTTTATATAGACAAGAACTCTCACAACCTCTTCAAACATTGTAAGGTCAAAGTAACATATCATAAATGTAATATAAGTAACACGCTAAGAAATTGGTGTTCAAATTTATTATCTTAGAGAGTATTCTTATATTTTCAACTCCAAGAAACTATTTTTTTGTTTACTTTAACCAATTAAAATTATAATCAAAATTGTTTCTTAGGAATATTCAACTTGGATAAATGATTTCTTAATGTACAAGTGCTTATAATAATTTTTCATAACCACCATTTGCATAAGCTTGAATTCGTTGTGCATGAATAACTACATTTCATATATAACCTCCATTAGTCATATGTGTAAGAACAACCTCTTCCTCCTTGTAGCATGTTTGTCTAGATAAAGCATTTAAAACAACATTTTAAGTAGAGAGATCATGAGCAATCCTCCTTTCAACTTTATATCATATATTGACAATGTCCATTGGACTTATATGCATCTACCATAATAAACCTAATGAATGTATTGTATGCTTGTTGATTTGGATCAAATTCACATTCTTCATCAACATCCTAACAAAATTAATAGTCATGTAATTCTTTTATCCCATGGACAGACACCAAGACATTAAACATGTTTTCATGTTAACATCCAACAGATATTATTGTATGAAATATTGCTATCACTCTTTGAATTGTCCTTTTACCTATACATGACAATAATGTCATTAAAAATGCTAAGGTTTGGAGAACAAACATTAGACTTCATTTGGCCAAACGATTCCAATGTGCTCTTTTCTCTACCCACTTTGCCAAACATAAAAATAAAAAATTTCTATGCAAACTTATTAGTTTGTAATCCTTTATTTGTCATCCATCCTATAAATAATCTTATCACAGAGGGCGAGTGTAAAGTTAATTGAACTCAATACACGGTGATGATATTTTTTTTGGCATGAAGTTTGAATAGTTTTAAAGCTAATTAGCATAACAAACAAGACACAACACACTATACATGAATTGATTGATTGAATTCAATGCACTATTATAGATATATGGGAAGTATTTTTTGATAACCATAAAAGTGATAGTCAATTTTTGGAAATGATTTCTCATCATAGTAATTTTTTCAACAAGACTGTAAGAAATAACACAATTTTCACTCAAAGCTATGGCCAAAAAATTTTCAACTTGGATAATATTAGGGGCACAAATTATGAAGATGTAAGCTAACAAGTCCTCTCAATTGTTATGGGTTTTATGCATCCAATGATATAAATGGACATGAGAAAACAATTATAGAGTGTTAGAGCTTACTCAAGAATGAACAATACATAATTTAGAATGTGTTCTCATGTTTCAAAAAATATGCATATGTTGCATAGGTCTTAAATTACCCCTAAAGCATGAACAATTTGCAATCTATAAAATGTTCCCATATTTATAAAAATATGTAAATATTGAATAGTTTTTAAAATGCCCCAAGAAATATTAAAGTAAATTTGCACAAGATCCCAACTTTATCAATGGAAATCAATGACAAATTCATATGAAGATGAAGATTGAAACTATGACTATGACTACGAGAGGAAGGATGAATGCATAAGAGTCCACCAATCTACCTTGCAACTAGGCAGCAATTTTTTTTTTTGTCATAAGGTGATATTCTTTTTTATTTTTTGCAATAACATTTTTAAAATATTGAAAAAAATAACATTTTTTAACAATGAAGAAAGTCATGTTTAGACAATTAGGATGTAACTAGATTTTCATCTAATCATCATGAAGAAGGTAAACAAATGATTAGATTTTTTATAACAATGTCATTAAATATATTCTCTTTGTATGTGGGTATTATTAAATTTGGTTTAATTTTGTTCAATTGCTTTTTTAAACAAATATAGGTCTATTTATTTATCATGCAACCATGTTTATTCATATAAAAGAGAAAATTAACATTATATTCAAATATTGCAAGGTCATAAAATGTAGTAATTGTTTTATGAGTAACAAGACAAGCACTTGATGATTTATTATTTAATAAAAATCCTCATCTTTTCAACTCCATGAAAACATTTTTTTTAAATGTTGGTAAAATTTTATTGAATCAATGAAACCATACAATAAATAGATAATCCCAACACAATAACCCTTACAAGGGCCAGAAGAAAGAGATCCCCAAAACCACCAAGCACTCGACCAAAAGACACCCACCAAACAACAACGTCAACCAAGCATATCCACAACAAGCAAATTAGCAAATTATGTGTCCTTTAACCAGTTAAATTTACAAGTAAAATTATTTTTTAGGACTACCCAACTGGGATAAATAATTTATTTATGTATAAGTGCTTTTAATCATTTTTAATTACCATCATTTGTATAATTCCAAATTCATGAAGCATAAGCAATTATATTTTATTTATATTATCTAAAAATCATAGGTTCAAGAATAACCTCTGCCTCCTTTCAATATTCATATCTATTTAAGACATTTAAAACAACATTTATAAGTGGAAAGGTGAGGAGTAGATGCTCTTTCCAACATTTTGGTATATGTTGACGATGCTTGTTGGACTAGTTTACATTTATCATAATAAACCTTAATGAATGCATTGTGTAGACACCTAAAACACGTCATGTTTAGGAGACTACTTATATGAGCATCTTTGCAAAAAATATGAATGACCTTGGACCCTCCCAAGGCTAAGTAGTGGTTCTAATTACTTATTTTAGGCATCTTGGGCCTATTCAGCATTAGCCGCGGATGGCATCTACAACTAAGATCTTAGTCGTGGTTGACACCCATGGCTAGGATCCTAGCCATGTTTGGGAGTCGTGGCTAGCCCTTTAACTATCTCGACCTCCTGAGCTGAGCTAAAATTAGTTGTAATGGTCATGTGCAACTGATCCTAGACATTTTTGTATGAGGAAGCTTATGGATGTTTCCTCTCAACTATCCCAGCTTATCAATTCTTGATATTGGCTTCTCAAGGAAGCTAGGATGAGGAGTTAGGAAGGCTATAAGACTCCCTTAAAAATTGGAGAGAGGTCTGGATGAGATTCTAATTTGAATGCAGTGAAGCCCTACCAAATTGGAGAGCCACTTGTAACCCCTAAGGAGTGCATACATGTTGTCCATTTGGAGAATCATACCTGCGTTTGAAGCAATGGAGATTTCAAGAGCTTGAGGAAAAAGCTTACCAATTGACACACTTCCATTATCAATTCCAGTGAATTCAATCATTAATCTATTTTAGAACACCGAGGTGACCCTTGATCATCAATTCCTTGAGAGAGTTTTTGGCCCTATTTTCAAGAGAAAGGGGAGTTTTCCCATAGCTGCGGTTATCATCTGTAGCTAAAAATTCCCGTTGTGTTTAAAATTCGTGGACAGGATTTGATGCTCTTTTCCTTCCATTTTAGACATAGATTTCTATTTCCATTTATACAAATAGTTTAATCTAGCATAGATTAGCATTGTAGCAGATATTTGCATGGTTAATTTGCAATATTAGAGGTAGCTTTACCTTAATCTTTGTCACATTTGCTTATTTCCATAAATCTTCATAGATTAGCTTTATTCATGCTTTATGCTTCAAATTACATGTTAGATTAGCTAGATCTATGTGTTTTAAAGTATGCTTTACACTGATTTAGAAATTTTACAAGCATCTTTGCATATCTTTATGCTTATTTCAAGTTTAGCATTATTTTTTGCATTTCTTGTCAATAGCCTCATCATGAGAGGCTTCATATGCATTTAATGTGCTTTATTATTTCTTGTACATAGGTTATAGGTTCTTTCAAGCTTCAAGGCATTCTCAACATCAAATTCCTATTGACAAATGGAGAAGGAGGCATCCTTGTAAGCCCTCAAGCAGAGTTGATGGAGATATGAATACCATTTTGAAATACATCTTCCCCCATTTTAGGATTATTTGCATATTGTAATATTGTATCAAACTTTGGTATCCCTAAGAGGGAAGAATCTGTAATAAGTGATTCATTGGATTAATAAAAGAGAGCTTCGTTTGCTATTTTATTTTTATCAAATGATTACTTAGATTACATGCTTTTCCTTCTTTATGTTGCAATAGTTGTAGATGTGTGGTCTCCATAGCTAACAATGACACCATACAATAAATAGAGAATCCCAACACAATAACCCTTACAAGTGCTAGAATAAAGAGATCCCAAAACCACCGAGCACCCGACCAAAAGACACCCAACAAACAACAACCTAAACTAGGAATATCTGCAACAAGCAAATTAGCAAATTATGTGTCCTTTGACCAGTTAAATTTACAAGTAAAATTATTTTTTAGGACTACCCAACTGGGATAAATGATTTATTTATGTAGAAGTTCTTTTAATCATTCTTAATTACCACCATTTGTATTATTCCAAATTCATGAAGCATAAGCAATTACATTTCACTTATAACCTCTACAAATCATAGATGCAAGAATAACCTCTACCTCCTTTCAATATCCTTATCTCTTTAAGACATTTAAAATAATATTTAGAAGTGGAAAGGTGAGGAGGAAATGCTACTTCCAATATTATGGTATATGTTGATGATGCTTGTTGGACTAGTTTGCATCTATCGTAATAAACCTTATTGAATGCATTGTATGCCTATCGACTTGAATCAACTACACATATCTTCATTAGCACATAATAATGTTGATAGCTTATGCATTCGTTTTATCCCATTGATAGACACTAATGTGTAATAAACCCTAATGAATGCATTCTATGTCTATCAACTTGGATCAACTACACATATCTTCATTAGCACATAACAAATTTAATAGGCTTATGCATTCCTTTTATCCTATTGGTAAACACTAATGTGTTAAATATGATGTTATCATCGTTAACATCCAATAGTTCTCATTTCATGAAATATTGTCACCACTCTTTGAATTATCCTTTTTTCCATACATGACAATAATAGCATTAAAAGTGTTAAGTTTTGGACAAAAAAACATTAGTCTTAATTTAGCTAAATGACTCCAATGTGCTCTCTTCTCTACCAAATATAAATATCCAAATTGTCTATAAATACATAAGTCTATATTGCTTTATTTCTCATCTATCCAATAAGTAGCTTCTTCTTAAAGTTTGGTTGTACAATTAGCTAAAATTAATACATCTGCACGATAATTGCTTTGACAATTCATGAAGTTTGAATTGTTTAAAATTGTTGGGAATGATAAAGAAGAAAGGGCACAACAAGAATTAATTTAGTTCAAAGCACCACACTATTGTGAATATATAAGAAGCATTCTTTGGATATCCATAAAAGTAAATAGTCAATATTGAGAATGGTTTCTCTTTATAGTAATATTTTTAGCAAGAGTAAGAAATGACAATTATCTCTCAATCTATTATCAAAGAAATTTCAACTTGAATACGGGGAAATTATGAATATGTCTAACTAACAAGTTGTTTGAATTATTATGGGGTTATATGCATGAGCATGAAAAAAAAATATAATGTTATAACTGACACAATAATGAGACAGTATAAAATCTAGCATATATATCCATATTTTTACAAATATGAAAATATTGAATAGTTTTTAAAATACTTAGAAAAGAATTAAAATAAATTTTGGATAAATATTTTCTAAAATATTTTATTTTGGTTGTTAAAAATTTTCTTATGAGTTCATGTCCAGCAATGAATCTTTCATCAGTATGCCCTTGGATTTTGTGCTTGGATTCATATCTTTACCCCTACACAATATATATTATAAGCATCTTAGAATCATGCTAAAATCAAACAGTCATATAATTTAAGTATGATGTCAAGCTCGAGTCTAGACATTTATGTATTCAAAAAAAAAAAAATATATATATATATATATATATATATATATATATATATATATATATATATATATATATATATATATATATATATATATAAATGATTATGTTGTAGTACACTGTAGAACATCCTATCACGTACAAAAAAAATAAAAATAATAAATTAGATGTCATATCTTTTATGGATTTGCTCATTTATTATGCAACCATGTTTCTTTGTTCAAATGAGAATATTAAGAATCCCATTAAAATTGCTAGGTTAGAATAAGCTATAGCTAATGTATTATAAATAACATTACAAGGACCTAGACCCTAAGGTCTAGGTGGATTGGTAATTAAATTGCTACTTTTTTATTCTGCATCCAACGAATCAAAAATCGTGCAAATCGGAGCTATAACGAAAAAGTTATGTTGGTTTTATGATTACTCTATTTTTGAGTGATTTTTAAGCCAAAAATAGGGAAAAACTGCACTAAAATAGTCATAAATAGCCCTAGACAACCCCAAAATTTGCCAAATTTATTTTTTTGTCTTAGTTAGCCCCTTGTGCACCCCTCATACCATTTTTGAGGTCTGGCTCTGCATTTTCCCAAAATTCCTCAAATTGGTCATTTTCCCACGAGCCTCGATTGGCCAAATATTCCAAAAATACAAATTTTGACCCGGAAGTCACTTTTTGGAGTCATAGCCCATTGTGATCAGCTCGTCACACTGATCATTTTGGTATATAACACCCACAACCTTTTTTGGAAGTCAAAATTTTCTTTAGTGTGGGTTTCCTTCAGGGTTTGCCTAGTCAACACATCATGACAACTACGCATAGCCGAGCTCAATCATGAGCCAGTGAAGCAAAAAACTTATGGAGAGGCCCTGAACACCTCCAATATTCTCTTGAGGATCTCATCATTCCCACATGATGCCCTAATAGTCATCGCGAAGCCACTTCCTCACATAGGGGATCTACTCACCGAGGTGATAAGGTTACCACATACATGGCAGGAACTAACATAGCTAAAACCCCTCATAGCGATATGGAAAGCCATCGGTCTTACACAATGGACCGATCATATCGAGAACCTAGGCCTCACGTAGTTCAGAGAGAGTGACTACTCCAAGATCAATTGGAGGACCTATGCATTGAGCGTGAGCGTATAGAGCAAGAATACATGGAAGAGCAAATATTGCAACACCATAGATGGGATGAGCTCAAATGGCATGAAGAAAGGATTTTCCAACAGAAGTTATGTGAAGAACAATCATGTAGGGTAACTCCTGAAAAGAGACCCACACCTAGAACTCATAGGCAACAAATCAACGCGAGGCGCCCTACGCATCATCAAGAGTTGCCTCCTAGGTAGGTAGATAGCCATTCTCCTAGATAGATAGACAAACCTCTTGCTATTGATAAACAATGAATAGACATATTCAAAGATCCCTTACCCAATCATGAGGCTAAGGAAGATCAAAAGGAGCATGTGAGCAAGGTGCATATAGCCCCACCTAAAGAGGGTGGTATCGGCATGATAAATATCATGATGGGAAGCAAGGAACTCCCTAGCCAATCTGCATCACTACCAAATCTAATCAATGCTCGACATTCATCATAGTCCTCACAACAATTGAAGCCTATTCCACCATACAAGGAACCTATGATTACTTTTCACAAATAGGAAATTAAACCAACCCCTATTAATGAACCTGATCCACCATTTCACATTATAGCTAGCATTAATCAGATTTCATACAAGCGAGTTTTGATTGATATTGGTTCATCCATCAATATCATCACTACCACTGCATTGAAACATCTCAACATTCCACCTTCCCACATTAGAGTGTCTACCTTCACTCTGCAAGCCTTTAATGATGTTGTATCTCCCATAGTAGGCACAATAGTCCTCCCCATTGAGGTGGGATAAAATACTATACCTACATTGTGCTACGTTTTAGAGGGTTCAAGATAGTACAACATACTGCTCGGAAGGCCATGGATGAGAGCCATGGAGTGCATACCATCCATAATGCATCAATGCATTAAGTACATTCATGAAAATAAGGTCCATGTAGTTCAGGCTGACACAGATCCCTTTAAGTATTATAAACTAGTGGATCATCCGCAGGAGCCTATTGTGTCACCCATGCATCTAAACACTAAACCTAATGATGTTATCTAGAGTCCAGATGCAACCCCATGGTTTGCTATGAAGTTACCTTCACCACCGCCATCACCTTTGGTTTCACCCATTACGCCTCCATATTCGGTTTCTCTAAGCAAGGAGAAATTGACTAAGACAACCATAGAGATGCTCACAACTATCTCAAACATGTCATTAGAGGACTCTCTTACTCCTATCAAAGGGGAAGAACCTATTGTGGTTATGGATAAATCAAATCATATCATACCATCTTCGTCCACCACGTCGTAGGTCATAGTTCATTTGGATGAAATTGAATTTAGAGAGCATATAGAGGCAAACATTACGTTTACGCCTATCATTGAGTCCATTGAGGATTCAGGTCGACCTCCTATCGAGTCACTCCCCATTGATCCCATCCTTGATTCTTCACCTAAACATGAGGAAAAATCAGTTGTCACAATTGAAATAGAACAACCTCAACAAGTTGAGGAGCCACCCACAACTCATCCAAATGTTGAAGCACCTTCTCACGAGTTTGTGGGGATGGTTAACATTAAGTCAGAGGACCGAGTGACTCTAAAGTAGATAAAACAAGAGATGGTGCAATCAGATGTTGCTTCCACATCGAAGGGGCCAAAACCATTGAAATTAGTCACCCCTGACTCATTTCTCATGGTGCCTCCTCAAGAGCAAGAATAGGTGTTTCCCCCACATCAGATTGGGGGTACTCAAGCTCGCAAGGTTCAACAATACAAAGTAAAATGAAAGTATGAACTAGATAGCCAACTAGAGCATGTGGATGCCACTATCAAAGTGGATCATCATGAAGCATCCACATCATCTCAAATGAAGGAAATGGGTAATTTGCATATACCTGGGGGTTTTGTAGCCCCCACTCTTGCACCTCCTTCAATCAATGATGATATTCCAAGCGCATCACTAGAAATACACATGAGAGCCTTATCCATCTTGGAGCATATGCAAAATCACCTTTATAATATAGAGGTATGGATAGAGCAACAAAATGAGACACTGCAATTTATCCTGCTTTATCTTGGGAGTTTGGAGTTACAAAAGCAACCCCCATCTGAGGCCAAACCACCTCCTGTTCAATCACAAGGAAAATCCTCAGCAAGAGCAAGCACCAAGTTGGTTGCTCCATCAACCTAGCAAATATCCCCCTTGGCCCTGTGGTATCGATTTTCAATCGATTAACTACCACAAACGCCATCACCCTACCTGAGGTGTGACCTTTAGATCCAAATCATCTGAAACCCCAGGGATATGAGGAGGATGAGCATTGTGTATACCATAGATAAAATGGACATGACATTCACTCATGTCATGGTTTTAGAGCCCTAATACACAACATGCTCAAAAAGAAGTAGCTTTAGGTTGTCAACCAACAAATGATCATAGTCAGTAATCCATCCCTTGCACCCAAAAAATCAAGAAGAGCCCCCTAAGCTAGCAATTGAAATACCTAGGGCTCAACCTGGTCATCAAACTAAGCCAATAGATGGAGCACCCAAAACAACAACAATGCATTTGGACTCCTTTAAATGAGCCCATGTCAGACATTTTTCAAAAGTTGCAAGAGGCTAAGGTCCTCACCTTACCTAAAATACACCCTTTAGACCCAAATAAAGCTAAACCTAAGGGCTATAGGGAGGACCATTACTGTCTCTATCATCGAATAGAGGGCCATGGCATTTGCAATTGTTATGGATTCAAGAATGTGGTTCAGGATCTCATAGATAGTGGGGCTTTTCCCATAGATGGTTCATCCATAGTGCCTCAACTTACCAAAATAGAGGCCACATCATCCCAATGTGCGACCCCCAGGTCAGTCACATCCTCGTAGGCCTAACAAGCCACCTCACCGAGTAGTCACATTTTAGATGACTACTACAACCTTATTTCAAAAGCTTGTACGAGGCAAATGCATTCGCATTACCAGAGTTCAAACAAAGAGCACCTAAGCCTGGGTCACCTAGATGAAAGCCTCTATTGTATCTATCATCGTATACATGGGTATGACATCCATGGTTGCTATTCATTCAAGAATGTGGTCCAAGACCTACTAGAATGAAATGAGCTCCGTGCATAGATGGTTCACTCATTTCACCCCACCAAGACATGGGCACCCCATAGAGGTCCATGCCCCAATTGGGAGAGTTGATTTCTATCACTCTTCCTAAGCAAGTTGATTACATTGCAGTGGACAACATGCACACTGGGGGTCCTCAAGGTAGCGTACCTTCCCCACCATCCACATCAAGTTCAATGAGGCAAAGTGAGGATTCTAAAGGTATCACACCTTCCTCACTTTCATTGAGTGGCACACACACTAGGGGTACCTAAGGTAGCATACCTTCCCCCTTTAAAAATAATAAAATCAAAAATATAAAAACATTAAAATTTCAAAAACAATTGAAAAACATCAAAATCAAAAAATCAAAAAGCAATAAAATCCAAAAACATTGCAAAACATCAAAAACACAAAAACATTTACATTATGCATTTTCATTTTGCACATGCATTCATTTAATTGCATTGCATTAGGCATGTTCATCCATTGCACTTGCATTAGGATAGGTTGTGTTTACAATCTTACAAATGACACCACGTTTGTATCTTAATCATGCATCTATTCATCATCATCATCCATCACCCTTGTGAGTAATTGTGTTTTTCAACACAACCCCTCCTGTTGCTATAAGGAATATACTAGGGTTTTCTGGTCATTCAACCATACCTAGTGATCTTCTCAGATTTTGTAGAAAGCTATCTTTGCTTTTGAAGATGAGGTCTAGTTTTGATAGCACCTAGCATATATCAAAATCCCATCACTAATTAACACATTAACAATCCTAGTCTAGACAAGGAAAGATGAACACTACAAAGTGGTCCTAGTCACCTTAAGTGAAAGGTTTTTACTTGCTCATCTTGTGATGTGCATGGTCTAGGGTGTTGATCATTGACAAAAGGACAAGCTCCCCCCTACCCAAAGAAATCCCTTGCTTTCATACAAAATAAGCAAAATCCCAAATCCAAAGCAAAATCCCTTGCTAAAAAAATGCAAAATAAACAGTGATTTTCATCACTAAGCATGAGCAAGTATCCCAATAAATGTGAAGAAAAGAAGGGGGTGAAGAGCTTGAATCCCTGGAATGGTCACTACTCGAAGCCATTGAGTGATCCCCAATACAACAATGGGCTGAATGAATCCCGCCTGGCATTGGGGTAGTTCTAAGCAATTTACAAATGAGCTAGCTTTAGGTGGCTTGTATTACCTAGTAGTCTAGTCTAACTGTATCCAAACTTAGGATCATGGTGAACATTTGGTGATCCTCATTACAAAAATGGGCTGAATGAATCCCACCTGGCAATGAGGTAGTCTTATGTCTCATCTAATATATTCATTTGCACACACAGGGATAATGAATATCTTGGTCTTCATAACAAAAACTTTTATCTTTCAGGAGTCTTGTATAGTCATTATACAACTTTTGATTAATCAACTAGGGTGTTTGAGTCTCATGGAAAACCTCAAAAATCCCTTATAGCAACAAATCATCTCATCTCATAAATCATTACATATCACAATTCTCTCATCTCACATATGGATGCTTAAATGATTAATTCTTATGATAAGAGTTACCATTTACATTCATGATTTTTATACATTCTGTGGTGTCATCCATTAGTTTGTTAAACACATATTAGATTCATTCCTTATGTTTTAAGTGATTAAAGCATACAGGTTCATTTGCATTAGATCATCCTCATGTAATTAATGCATTACATTACACATCATCTATCATATCATATCACATAGATTAAATGCATAAACAATTGAAATAAATTAAACATGCATTTAACAATACATCATTGCATCCATATATGCATACATAGTAGTCCATCTACACATTTAGATCATAGCATCTAATCATACATTTATCATCTAGCTAGTGCATGTCATCAGTACATTGCATACATATAGCATAATCACATCATCATTTAGGCATTGCATTCATCATTGCATCCATAACATAAAATCAAAATAAAAATATTTTCAAGCATCAACTGGGGCATTATCAGTATCATACTTCCCAAAAAGGTTCCAAAGATGCCTAATTTTTGGTCAATCCCATAAATGCACACATTTTCTCACCATAAGGAGTTTCATAATGGACATTAATGCATATCTACCGGTCCAAAATTTCAAAATTTTAAAAATAACAAAAAATCAAATAATTCAAAATTCAAATGCACCTCGTATCAAGTTATTTATCTTACTATACACTTGGTGGTTGTAATGACTTGCACTCCATGCAATCTAACAAGATGAGTAAATTACCATAAGGCCATTTGAACCAAATTATTCATCATCGAATAACATCAAAATTTCAATTGAACCTTGTATCCAGTTATTTACCCTATACACTTTGTAGATTGGCTCCATGAATAAGATGAGTAAATTACCATAATTTCATTTGAGAAAAATCATCATAAATCACAAAATATAAAAAAAAAATGAATAAATCAAAATTCAAATGCACCTCGTATTTAGTTATTTACTCTATACACTTGGTGGTTGCAGCGACTTGCACTCCATGCAATCCGACAAGATGAGTAAATTACCATAAGGTCATTTGAAGAAATGTCATCACAAATAAAAAAATCATAATATGCCCTTTCGTTATTTATTCTATACATTGGTGGTTGTAGTGACTTGCTCATGCAATCGATGAGTAATTAATAAGGTATTTGATAAATAATAAAAATAATAAAATTAAATGTGCCTGTATGTTATTTATTCCTATATACTTGGTGGTTGTAGCACTTGCACTCCATGCAATTCAAAAGATGAGTAAATTACCATAAGGTCATTTGGGGTAAATTAGTCATCATTGAATTGAAATGTCTTCACTTCAATCTCGAAGAAGGCCATGGCGATGGACTGCCCCATGGGAATGAGGCGTTCATTTCATTTCTTCTATGATATTTTTAGCAGATCATCGAACATAGTGATTCACCACAAGCTTAAATGGAATTGCTATCATCTTGATTCCCTAAGAAGGCCATTGCGGTCGGATTGCTCCATGGGATAGAGATGTACAATTACTATTAATGGTTGAAATCACACTTGTAATAGGCCTTGCCATATAACAAAATGCAAAAGTCTTAAATCATCCAAATTATTCATCTTGGTCAAGCGACTCGTCGCTTTAATTAATTGTCCTTTCCTCATCGACTCGTCGCTTGAGGGGGTAGTCATAATATCAACAATCATAATCAAAATCAACAAAGGATCACTCGATCATGTCAAATTGTGTTCATCTTACGAATCATTGCTAACAACTATCATAAGCTTACCCTTCTGCTAGGGAAAAAGTAAATATGCTAGTTTAAAGCATTTAACGATCCACCTATCGAAACAATTGTAGCTTAAGTTCTACCCGATTATATATGGACACATGAAAGCTTTGCAAATTTAAGCCTTCCATCCCATTGGAAGCAATGATTCTAGGATGTGTGTCCTTTGTAGGATTGGGACATCTAATGTTGATCAGATCAATGATCATCATTCAACCTATAACATGGCTTTAGGTGATCTATTTTTTCTCAACATCATGTTTTCCCATAATGCATCCCAAAAGGGGTATCTGTAGACACCTAAAACACATCATGTTTAGGAGACTACTCATATGGGCATCTTTGCAGACCATATGAATGACCTTGGACCTTTCCAAGGCTAAGCAATGGTTCTAACCACTCATTTTAGGCATCCTAGGCCTATTCAACCTTAGCCATGGATGACATCCATAACTAAGATCTCATCCATGGTTGACACATGTGTCTAGGGTCCTAGCCACATTTAGGAGCTGCATCTAGCCCTATAACTATCTCGACCTCCCAAGCTAAGCCAAAATCAGTTGTAATGACCATGTGCAATTGATCCTAGGTAGTTTTGGGTGAGGAAGCTTCTGGATGTTTCCTCCCAACTACCCCAGCCTATCAATTCTTGATCTTGGCTTCTCAAGGAAGCTAGGATGAGGAGTTAGGAAGGCTATAAGACTCCCTTCAAAATTGGAGAGAGGTCTAGATGAGATCTTAATTTTAATGTAGTGAAGCCCTACCAAATTGGAGAGCCACTTGCAACCCCTGAGGAGTGCATACATGCTATCCATTTGGAGAATCATACCTACATTTGAAGCAATGGAGATTTCAAGAGCTTGAGGAGCAAGCTTACCAATTGACACACTTCCATTGTCAATTCTAGCAAATTCAATCGCCAATCTATTTTAGAACATAGAGGCGACCCTTGATCATCAATTCCTTGGAGGATTTGAAAGTTTTTGGCCCTGGTTTCAAGAGAAAGGGGAGTTTTCCCATAACCACGATTACCAGTCATGGCTAACAGAGCCCGCTATATTTAACACCCATGGCTAGGGTTTGATGCTCTTTTCCCTCCATTTTAGCAATAGATTTCCATTTCTAGTTATGCAATTAGTTTAATCTAGCATAGATTAGAATTGTAGCAAACATTTGCACGGTTAATTAACAATATTAGAGGTAGATTTACCTTAATCTTTGTCACATTTGCTTATTTCCATAAATATTCATAGATTAGCTTTATTCATGCTTTATGCTTCAAATTACATGTTATATTAGCTAGATCTATGTGTTTTAATGCATGCTTTACATTGATTTAGCTATTTTATAAGCATCTTTGCATATCTTTATGCTTATTTCAAGTTTAGCCTTATTTATTGCATTTCTTGTCAATAGCCTCATCATGAGAGGCTTCATATGCATTTAATGTGCTTTGTTGTTTCTTGTATGTAGGTTACAGGTTATTTCAAGCTTCAAGGCACTCTCAACATCAAATTCCTCTTGACAAATGGAGAAGGAGGCATCCTTGTAAGCCCTCAAGCAGAGTTGATGGAGATATGAAGACCATTTTGAAACACATCTTCCCCCATTTTGGGGTTATTTGCATATTGTAACATTGTATCAAACTTTGGTATCCCTAAGAGGGATGAATTTGTAATAAGTGATTCATTTGATTAATAAAAGAGAGCTTCCTTTGTTATTTCCTTTTTGTCAAATGATTGCTTAGATTACATGCTTTTCCTTCTTTATGTTGCAATAGTTGTAGATGTGTGGTCTCCATAGTTGTCAATGAAACCATACAAGAAATAGAGAATCCCAACACAATAACCCTTACAAGGGCCAAAAGAAAGAGATCTCCAAAACCACCGAGCACTCGACCAAAAGACACCCAACAAACAACAACCTCAACCAGGCATATCCACAGCAAGAAAATTAGTAAATTATGTGTCCTTTAACCAGTTAAATTTACAAGTAAATTTATTTTTTAGGACTATCCAACTGGGATAAATGATTTATTTATGTAGAAGTGCTTTTAATCATTCTTAACTACCACCATTTGTATAATTCCAAATTCATGAAGCATAAGCAATTGCATTTCATTTATAACCTCTATAAATCATAGGTGCAATAATAACCTTTGTCTCCTTTCAATATCCTTATCTCTTTAATACATTTAAAACAAAATTTAGAAGTGGAAAGGTGAGGAGGAAATGCTACTTCCAATATTTTGGTATTTGTTGGTTATGCTTGTTGGACTAGTTTGCATCTATCGTAATAAACCTTAATGAATGCATTGTATGCCTATCAACTTGGACCAACTACACATCTTCATTAGCACATTACAAAATTAATAAGCTTATGCATTCTTTTTATCCCATTGATAGACACTAATATGTAATAAACCTTAATGAATGCATTGTATGTCTATCAACTTGGATCGACTACACATATCTTCATTAGCACATAACCAAGTTAATAGGCTTATGCATTCCTTTTATTCTATTGGTAAACACTAATGTGTTAAATATGATGTTATCATCGTTAACACCCAATAGTTCTCATTTCATGAAATATTGTCACCACTCTTTGAATTGTCCTTTTTTCCATATATGACAATAATAGAATTAAAAGTATTAATTTTTGGACAAAAAAACATTAGTCTTAATTTAGCTAAATGACTCCAATGTGATCTCTTCTCTACCAAATATAAATATCCAAATTGTATATAAACACATAAGTCTATATTGCTTTATTTCTCATTTATCCAATAAGTAGCTTCTTCTTAGAGCCCGGTTGTACAATTAGCTAAAATCAATACATCTGCACGATAATTGCTTTGACAATTCATGAAGTTTGAATTGTTTAAAAATTTTGGGTATGATAAATAAGAAAGGGCACAACAGGGATTAATTGAGTTCAAAGCACTATACTATTGTGAATATAAAAAAAATATTCTTTGGATATCCATAAAAGTAATAGTCAATATTGAGAATGCTTTATTATTATTGTAATATTTTTAACAAGAGTAAGAAATGAAACAACCATCACTCAATCTATTATCAAAGAATTTTCAACTTGAATACGGGGAAATTATGAAGATGTCTACATAAAAAGTTGTTTGAATTATTATGGGTTATATGCATCCAATAGTTATATTAATGAGCATGAGAAAAAAATTATAATTTTATAACTTAAGAAATAATGAGAAAGTATAAAATCTAGCATACATATCCATATTTTTACAAATATGAAAATGTTGAATAGTTTTTTAAATGCCTAGAAAAGCATTAAAATAAATCTGGATAAATATTTTCTAAAATATTTTATCTTGGTTGTAAAATCTTTTCTTATGAGTTCATGTCAAGCAATGAATATTTCATCAATATGTCCTTGGGTTTTGTGCTTGGATTCATTTCTTGCCCCTACACAATATATATTATAAGCATCTTAGAGTCATACTAGAATCAAGAAATCAATTTAAATATGATGTCAAGCTTGAGTCTAGACATTTATGTATTCAATATATATATATATATATATATATATATATATATGATGATGTCAAAGTATATTGAATAACATCCTATCATGTGCAAAAAAAATAAAAATAATAAATTAGATGTCATATCTTGTATGGATTTGCTCATTTATTATGCAACCATGTTTCTTTGTTCAAATAAGAACATTAACAATACCATTAAAATTGCTAGGTTAGAATAATCTATAGCTAATGTATTATAAATAAAATTACAAGGACCTAGCCCATGAGGGCTAGGTGGATTGGTAAGTGCTTGTTTTTCCAGACATTTACCAAGAAGACACCCAGGTTCAAACCTTAGAGGCATCCTGTTTGCAAAGGTAGTAGTCTATCTGAATCCTCTAAGTGTGCACTAGACCGATGATGATGGTATGAATCACGAGCGATCGGTGGTCCCCTTCACGTCGGGTCAACAATAACAAAGCGAAATAGGTTTTGTGGAAGTAGCCCATGTGGTTTGAACCTTGCACTTGTCAATTACTAAAAATAGTGTGGTTGTGACCAACTCTCCTATGTAACCGATAAAGAAAAAAATAAACAAACAAACAAACATTACAAGGACCTGATGTCCAGATATATTCTTATAAATAAAAGTCATGTCCTTTCAACTAGAAGAAAGCATCTACTATACCATTTAACCATTTAAATTTATAATAAAAAATATTCTTTAGGAGTATTAAATTGAGATATATGATCATGTGCAAGTGCTTTTGATTATTTTTTCATGACCGCCATTTGCTTAAGCCTGAATTCATAAATCAAAATCAATTACATTTCATTTATAAATATGTGCAATAACAACCTATGTCTCCTTCCAATATGGTATAAACCAGATTTAATCATAAAACTTTAGATCTATATTTCTAGTTTTACATTCATTATGATTTAGAAAATGTGAAACACATGAAAGCAAACCAATAAACTCACAAGTGATTTTCAACAATAATTAGTCATATCCCATTTGATTCAACTTCATTCTTCATGGATATGAAAATAGATAACAGATCACAAGAAATTTAAGGTGATCTAATTCCAATTCATAGACCTCTGACAACTATTATCTAGGAAAATAAATTCCTCACAAATTTCTATTCAAAGGAGAAGATAGTCATAGAAGGCATAATAAAAAGAAAGAGAAAGTCACACAATAGCAGACATATTCATATCACTAAATAGAAGGGACACTTACATCATATTTACCCACATTTTATTAGCTGAGAATGTGAAATTACATAACATCAAAAATCAGAACCCACTCGAAGTCTGTGACATTGTTTTGGGACATATGCCTCATTACATCACCCAAAGGTTATGCAAAATATATGAGAGTCATGAAATATATACAAGTTGAACAAAATTCTACTTAGGCATATCATTTCAAATCAAGACCAAACTAAAAGTCTCAAAGTATCTATCACTTTCAAAGCAAGAATGTTTATTACAATATCATTGAATCATCATGAATATGACAAGAATTTTTTTTTAATTTTTTATGACAATATCATTGAATTTGTTTTCTTTGTGTGTTGTCATTATTAAATTTGGTTAAAATCTTAGTTAATTGTTTTTTTGGTTAACCAAATTGTTTCTCATTATTTCTTTTTGCAAATTGCGGTAGAAGTGTTTCTATTTTTTTCAATGAGTTTACGCATGTTTTTATGAGGGGTCATGGTCCCATTTACTGAGTGGGGTTTAAACCTTGGACCTCTCAAAGATATACCAAAGCCCTTGCCACTATAGTAAGCTTACATCTTGTAGAGGTCTTTCTATTTTTCATGCAACCATATTTCTTTATATAGACAAGAACACTCACAACCACTCTAAACATTTTAAGGTCAAAATAACATGTACCAAATGTAATATAAGTAACAAGACAAGGAATTGGTGTCCAAATAAATTATTTTAGAGAATATATTTATATTTTCAACTTCAAAAAACCATTTTTTATGTCCTTTAACCAATTAAAATTACAATCAAAACTGTTCTTTAGGAATATCCAACATGGATAAACAATTCCTTCATGTACAAGTGCTTATAATAACTTTTCATTACCATCATTTACATAAGCTTGAATTCATTGACCATGAATAGTTACATTGCATTTATTACCTCCATCAATCATATGTACAAGAATAAACTCTTCCTTCTTCCAATATGCTTGTCTAGATAAGGCATTTAAAACAACATAGTAAGTGGAAAGGTCATAAGCAAATCCTCCTTTCAACATTATATCATATATTGACAATGTCCAATGGAGTAATATGCATATACCATAATAACCCTAATGAATGTATTGTATGCTTGTTGAAGTGGATCAACTTTACATTTCTTCATCAACATACAAAAAACATTAATAGTCATATATTTATTTTATCCCATGGACAGAAACCAAGGAATCAATAAAATCCAAAACTCCTTTGAAGGTTGTAGCCCTTTATTCTTGATTGATGAAGATTTATTAATACTATAAACCCTCATGGATGATTATCTATCATTAGAAAACCACTGCCTAGTTGGAAAATTTGTTGGAGGCAGGTCGGACATGGATTCCATCCGAACATGGGCCCTATCCAAGTGGAGAACCTTAGGGAATCTAGAACTCATAGCCCTTCCCCGAGGGTTTTTTTTATTCGGCTAAACAACCATGAGGATGCATCCCACATATTAACCGGAGGGTCATGGTTTTATGGAAGGAAAATATTTTTCATCCACAAATGGGGTGAAGATTTCAATACCAAAATACAAAGCATCAACTTCACACAGGTGTGGGTCTGTCTTCCAGGTCTACCCATCTAGTTTTGGTATGAAGATATCCTGCATGGGATTTCCATATCCATAGGGTAAATGGTGGCCATCGATCCCACTACCAAATCTTGAACAATCATGATTCATGCCAGAATCTATGTCAATGTCAACCTGGATTCTCAGCTACCAAATCAAATCAATCTCATCTATGGATCCTACCATAGATGCCAAGCAATAGAATACAAAAATAAATTGGTATTCTGCATTGGATTTTAGTCTGAAGGACACCTCAAGATCCAATGCCGCTCTCTTAGAAAATAGAAATAAATGGATAGCAATGCTCGAAGAAATGGTTTTCAAGCTAGATATTAAGTAGGAAAATTCCAGATCCAAAAGGTCAAGTAACAAAATAATGGAAATAACCAACAGCTAGCAAATACATAGAATTCCTTGACAAACAAAGGAAAGAAAATCATAAATTCATAACACTCAGGAGACCAAGGTAAGGTAAGCACCCTCTTTGCTCATCCCAATCATTTTGATATTCCTTCTAGATTCACCAATCATGATTTTGAATTAAATGAAGAGTTTCTTCCTCATCCAAATGATGATATCCCTCTCGATGAAGATGTTCTCCAACCCCATACCCCTTCAAATGAGGATTTTTCCCCACTAAAGAGTCCTATCCACCATTTCCCCCATCCCCATCTGGACCTTCTTACCCTCCCCCTGAATCCCACCTTGTCCTAGAGCAGTTAGAAAATTCCCCTTTGGCCTCCAAAGCTGATTTCAGTCCCAAAAATACCAAAAGCTCCAAAAATGCTTTTGTGGATTATGGAAGTGAAAAAAAATGGGGAAGGCAAAATATACAGGAGAAAAAGAGAAAAGATACTTAATATAATATAGCCAATGGAGTTCAAAAAATTCTATTCTCAAAAAGTTTTAATTAGCCGAAAGATGAGTCCAAAGTATCCAAACCTCCCTTGCAGCATTCAAAGGGGAGCAAGAAAGTAACCAATTTTTCAAAATGAGAATCCTCTCATGGAATGTGAATGGGATCAACAGTGCGGCCAAGTTGAGATTTGCAAGCACTATAAGGAAATAAATCAAACAAACTATCTTTATCATGCAAGAAACAAAAATTGATAAGGAAAAATCTCACGAGGTTGCCAAAACCATATGTAAAAATAGCGATAGTGCTTTCAGTCCCACCCAAGGCTCTTCTAAGAGATTAATGTGTCTATGGGATTCAAATAAAGTTGAGGGTAGAGTCATATTGTCTTCAGATAGAGTAACAAACATAATGTTTTTTCTACAAAGACAAAAAATTGTGTTGGATTCTGTCTAATATCTATGCCCCCAATAACCCCTACATTAGGAGCTTTTTATGGAATTATCTAAGCCAAATGATAAATGCTTTCAAAAATTACCCTTGGATATTAGCTTAGGATTTTAATTCCCCCATTTTCCCATCTGACAAAATAGGAGGTAGTGATATCTTAGTCAAAAGTATTCAATATTTTCATTATTTTGTCACTGATAATGAACTAATGGACATCCAGATCAAAGGAGCTCAATTCACTTGGAGCAATAGAATAATAGGGACCCAATACATTCAAGTTAAACTTAAAATATTATTTTTATCTAAAGAGGCCATTACCCTATTTGGTGATGCTTCTCTCAATTCCTTGCCCAGAATTGGATCAGATAATTACCCTATTTTATTTAAAGCAAACAAGACCCCTATCTTCAAGACCCCCTTTATATTTTAAGCAATGTATATCCAGCACCCTAATCTATGAAATCAATTTTTTTAATGGTGGAAGCAGAAGGTCCCAAGATCACCTATCTCCCAAGTCTCCCAAAAACTCAGAATAATCAAAGAAAACATCAAAATCTAGAACAAGGAAGTATTTGGTAATATTTTTGAAAGCAAAGAAGAAATCACAAATAAACTCAAAATTATAGAACAACAAATTCAGAATGGTCAGATGAGTATTCATATCAGGAATGAGGAAAAAAACTAATTGCAGAATATCACAATATCTTGGCCAAGGAAGAAATTTTCTGGAGACAAAATTCTAGAGCCTTGTGCCTCAAAGCAGGGGATTCAAACATGAAATTATTACATGCTTCTACTCTTCACCACAGAAGCTCAAACAAAATCAGGAAACTAACAAAAGTTATGGTACAACTACTTGAGATATCCACAAAATTCGAGAAGAAGCAATAACTTTTTTGAAAATATTATGGGAGCTAGTTCCTCATGTTCCAGCCAGGCCCAATAATAGCTCCTTCAGCACATTCCCAATATGGTTAATCCTGCAATGAACACCATGCTTATTAAGGACCTTACCAATGATGAAATAAAACAAGCCCTATTCACCATGGCTTTGAAAAAAGCCCCAGGTCCATATGGGTTTCCCCTTAGATTATTTTAAACCTTTTGGGACATCATAGAGCAATACATTTGCAAATCCATCAAACACATGTAGAAATTCAAATCAATCCCAAGAGGCACTAATTCCACTTTCATTGCTTTAATCCCAAAAGGTCTTGATTGCAAATCAGTGAATGATTACAGACCCATTAGTTTGTGCAATGTAATATACAATATCTTAACCAAAGCAATGGCAACAAGACTCAAAGAGATCCTCCCTCATATTATAGATCCATGCTAGGGCAGTTCGGTCAAAGGAAGATCTATCAATGATGGCATAATTTCTCTACACGAGGTCCTTCATTTAGTATCCCAAAAAAAGAAGGTTTCTCTCTTTCTCAAGCTAGAAATCAGCAAAGTCTTTGATAGATTCAACAGGGAATTTATCCTCATTTTCCTTCAAATATTTGGGTTCCACAAGGACTAGATTGACTTAATCAAAGGATGTATATCAAACCCTTGGTTTTCAGTGTTGGTAAATGGATCCATTGTAGGATATTTCTCAAGTGGTAGAGGCATCAAACAAGGTGACCCTCTCTCCCATTATTTTCATCATGCTTTTTGAATATTTGGGAAGGACCCTCAAGAATGTTGTTTCAAATGGCACCATTTCAGGAATCAAAGCTTCATCAAATCTAAAACCCTTGTCCCATCAACAATTTTTGGATGACACAATCCTTACCACTCATGCTTTAGTTATGGAGTGTAGACACTAAAATCATGTCAATCCGATTAGACTACCAAGACAAGGTCTAATTGACACCATGTGGCCCCATTGGGAAACCCTCAGAGGTTTAATAGTGTTCCTAACCACTTTTGGGAGATTTTACCCCACTTTTGGTAAGTTTTGGGGTATGTAGGCATGGTCGTCCCACCCAGGGATGGCCATAATTTATGGCCATCCCATCCAAGAATGGCCACCAACGGTCGTCCCTAGGTGGGATGACCATGGTCTTTGATCCTCAAAAAGTAAAATTTAGGATAAATTGCACCCATAAACTACCATTTATTCTACCTATTCAAGCATGCAGACCTAAGGGCGCAGAATCCTTATGACATGTTGTAGAATGGAGGCCAAAAAGGGATATTATCTTCCCCTTCCAATGTATGCCAAGTTTTGGATAAATGGTGCCTCTTTCCCTGCATGCATTGGCCATATGTCCCCTTGGGCTATAAAGTGGATCCATTTTCCACCCAAAACATAGAGAGGAGTTTTGTGATATTTGCAACGAAGTGCTGCAAATATTTCCCCTAAAAATTTTGTGCCTTTTCCCTCGAAATATCTACCTAATGAGTGATTCAATAGGTGCAATTCGTTTAAAAAAACCAACCAATTAATTTAATTTCACCCCAAAATTTTATTACAACACCCTTGAGAGAGTTTTTGACCAATTCAAAGAGGAATTAGTGGTGGAAAACCAATAGAACTGGTGGCCATCCCACACCAAGATGGTCCCTAGACTGTGACAGTCACCACCATCCCTACAAGTTATGGTCACAAATTGAAGCATGATTTTTCTATTGTTTTTAAATAGGCCTATTCTAGAATATTTCAAGAATATACTATTCAAATTTTATGCAATTTGGAGCTATGTTGAATGAGTTATTGCATTTTTAGTATTTTATAGGTTTACTTGGCCCATCTGAAGATGCATATGACTCTATGATAAATTTTTCTAATATTTTCATATGGGTCCTCTCTAAATCTTATTTTATATATGCTATCCAAATTTGGTATGATTTGGAGATGTTTAGGACTAAAAATAACCTGTTTTGGATTTTGTAGGCTTACTAGGCACACCACATAATCGGCATGAATCAGGCTACAATTTCTTTACCATTTTTATTTAGATTAGTCCAAAATCACATTTTATGCATACCTCTAAGATTTTGAATCATTTGGAATAGTTTTATATGGTCATTGCATATTTCCACTTTCTAGTCTATTGTTGCATGAATTGCTTTGGCATGTTTCATAATCCACACTTGCTATTGACAAAATCTAGTTTCCTTGTGTGTAGGTGTAGGTCTTACATCACATGAGGAAGGAGTATAGGATCATAATATCATATATCAAAGTTGTGGCATCATAGTCTAGCCCACTTTAATTGTGGGTACAAGGAAGAATGTTGGAAGTGCACCCAAGTTATTGAAAGGATTCGATCCTTGGGCACCATTTTGTAAAAAGAGTATCAATCTAGAGCCCTTAATGGAAAATTTATGTAACCATTATTTGATCCATAAAATGAATAAATAATATCCCCATTTCATGCATTTATTTTATCTTATCATGCTTACTTGAATGCTCCTTTTGTAATACGTATTCAACACTAGCGATAGATACATCTTGTTTGGCATTTTTAGGTGCACCGTTTTTCCCCTACTTCAATGGTGATCACAATGGGACCCTATCCTAATTTATTTGGTTAATATCTGACCTCATTTTTACTTTCAAACTGTTGCAGGAACTAGTCGTTCTGGCCTTAGATGACCTTGAAATTGCTAGTCATCCCACCTAGGGATGGCCACACAAGCATCCCAACCTGGGATAGCCCCCAAAATGGTAGCCATACCACCTTGGGAAAGCCACAAAATATGGGCTTTTCTACTTGGAATTCTAGAAATAACAGAATCTTAGGCCATCAAAAAAAAGAAGAAAAACTAAAAAGGAACTAAGTAGAAATGCATTTCTATGGCTTTCTTGCTTGTAGCCTACCTAATGGGTAGGTTATCATTTAGGACATGAATTTTGTAGGTTTACCTTTTATCTAAAATTTTTAAAAGTAAAACATCCTTTTTGCATTTAGTGAAATTTCATTGAGTGCTATATTGTCTTACTTTATTTAAGCATAAAAGGAACCACACACACCTGCACGTATCACAATAACATTTGTAAGGTTGGATTTTATCGCCAACCTCCAATTCAAATCGATGACGTTGGATTTCACCTCCTTCCACCAAGTTTCCCACTCGACACCTTAGATAGAATAGGGCACTCTCTCAAGATAGAATAGGTCACTAGTGTTCAAACTTGCCTCTCATTATTGGAAACACTTATCGATTCATAGTGGAAGAGCTAGGTGAACCCTCCACACATTGTGGTTTTTAAGCGGTGTACCCTAGACTCTTTTGAGAACCTCATGTTTGGCACTAGTTTTTCTAGTCACCACTTTAGTTGAGTTCCCTCATTCTAAGTCCAAAACATGAACAAGAAAGCAAAAGTAAAAACAAATTCAAACACACAAAACAGCTTAGAGATTCACATCTAAAACTTAAAGGAGATAATCACATTGTTTGCTTGTGTGCTTCTTTGATCATTTGATTATGTGTTCATAAGATTTAAAAAATATAATCATACACATCTAATCCTTAAAAGATATAATCATATTTTCTACTTTGTGTGTTTCCTTATTGTTTGGGTAATCAACATAAGATCCTTGATCTAATACCAAACCCTAATTTTTTTTTAAAAAGCCAAGTAAAAACTACTTTTTGACTTTGCATCCAACAGATAAAAAAACATGCAAATAAGAGCTATAACAAAAAATTTATATTGGTTTTATGATTACTCTATTTTTGAGAGAATTTCAAGCCAAAATTAGGGAAAATTTACACTAAAATAGTCATAAAAGACCCTAGACAACCCCAAAAATTACCAAATTTGTTTTGTTGTCTTAGTTAGCTCCTTCTGAACCCTCCTAGAAATTTTGAGTCCTAGCTCTTTATCTCTCAAAATTTCCCAAAAATTCCTAAAATTGGGCATTTCCCCATGAGCCCCGGTTGGCCAAATATTTCAAAAAAACAAATTTTTGACCCAGAAGTCAAATTTTGGAGCACTGATCATTTTGGTATATAACATTTACAACATTTTTTGAAAAGTAAAATTTTTCTAAAAATGGCCGATGGACCCCCATTTTACGGATTTGGTCCAAATGTGGTTAAAAACAAGACCTCCAATTTAGAGAGAGATTCAAGCTCCATAACCAATGAACATCTCCAAATAAGTCCAAAGGACATGCCCATCCCTGAATGGCATCCCAAGTTTTATCATAACAACAATACCATCCTTAGGGGGGAAAACCTTTGAGATGCCCCTACTAGGGAAGCGCCCATAGGTTCTCTAGGAAACCTTCCTGAATTGGATACCCTGATGGGTTTCTATATAGTGAATAATCCACCCATTGAGGAGTCTAGTAGGTCAATATCATAGATTCACATCTCATATTGCTCTATACATCAATAGGAGTATGGACATGAGAGTACACCATGGTTTAGATTGGATGAGAAAACCACCCCATCTGATTGAGCAATTCACCCCCATACTCCTCATAGAGAGCACTCAACATAAACACATTGTGCTTCTATGCAGCCTGAATATATAGAGCTTACATCCAAAACTAAATATGAAGCTTTCATCATAGATGAGGAAGAAGACCCAAGTCATCCTCCTACTCCTTTTGAAGAGTACTTTGTGCATCCAAATGATGGCTCTACATCATCAGACTATATAAATCCGATTCATAAACTATATTCTTAGGTCAATGCAATCTTTAGGTAGTGTATAAAACAAGCAATAGATCCTACTAGGGGTGAAAGACATGATAAACCTGTCCATATTTCAAATACAGGGGCACACAAACTCCATACAACTGAGCAACAAAATCTTACTCATCAGACACTTAGGCCAAATATCAACAAACAACAACATATAGATCAACTCCAGTTGGATCAACAATAAAGAAATCAACAATGGGTGGACTCACAACAAGCACACCTACAAAGGTTGTTTCAACAAAAGATACAAGAACAACAAAAAATACAACAAGAGCAGTTGCAAAATTCATCACATGAAGTGGTTCTTACACCTAGCACCTATAAGATGCAATGATGCGCAAGGTGTCCAATACAATCTAAAATGTGGCCGCCTCAACCTCCTAGGCCTAATCGAGACTTGCCTCCTAGGCCAAACATAGATCGCCTTCCACGGGTGCTTACCCCTCTTTATAGGCAAGTTCAAGAAACACCCTATGGGGCCTACAATGAGCCTAAACCTAGAGAAGAATACCATGAAGTACCCTATAGAGACATGGTGGATGACATTAAACCACTATGCAATAGGCTTGGTATCCCTCACCCTCCCCCATAGGGCTAGGATAAAGATGAGGAGCTCGAGTCCTATGAAATGTTTAAAACATTGCTAGAATATATGGAGTTAATTGAAAACAAGACCTTTGGTTATAGGTTTTAAAACCCCACTTTACACCAATTACATAGTCAACTACTCCATCCTTCCATGCCTACCCCTTCCTATCTAGAACAATTTAAAATGCCCCAATTGGCTAGCTTTAAAGGGGAGGAAGATGCATGGGAGCATGTCAACAAATTCCTGAACCAGTGCTTTGGCATCCATTATAATGATGCTTTATTCTTGAGGACATTCTTTACTACCCTCTTTGACCCAGCCACAGAGTGGTACAACCAACTCCTGAACCATAGCATCTATAATCTTGAACAATTCATAGATGTATTCTTGGAATGCTTTGCCTTCAACACTAAGCGAAAGGTGACACTGGCCGATCTCATAGGGTTGAAACAATTTGATGATGAGTCAATCACAAACTATGGCAACAAGTGGTGAGCATTGCTTGCCAAGTTTCCATGCTTACTCCCCATGGTAGAGTTAACTCAAATGTTTGCTAAGAGTTGCTTAAAGTTGATATCCTTGTTGCTACAACTCCAACAATATGCAACTCTTGAAAATGCTCTAGCACAAGCTAGAATAATCAATTATATCAAAATTCAAGAGGGATAAATTGCAAAGCCATGCAAGGAGTGGACTAAGAATACCAAAAACAACATGGTACAACCAAATCTGACATCAATCAATCAAGTTTCTATTAGTATTCCAGAGCCTGCGCAACCCGTGCCACCTCAGAAGCTCAACTGTTAATCCACACTTGGAAACTATGACAACAACAATTAAACTAACAAAATACAAGGTCAACTGTATTGAAAATATACTCATTTTTCATAACCCTTAGCATTGATCTTCAATCGATTATATGAGGCACAATAAATCACGCTTCCCAAGATCCATCCATTGAAACCTAATAAGCATAGATCAAAGGCGCACAAGAAAAATCTATACTGTTTTTACTATCAACAAAGAGGTCTTGACATCCAAACATGTTATCCCTTTAGAGATGTAGTTCAATATATGAGCGAGAGGCAAGAGCTTTCAATGAGTAATCCTCTTTCTTCTAAAAACCAACCAATAGGAGACTTCCAAGACCTCTGGACCACACACAAAGCAAAAACAACACCTGCCAACCACGTTGAGTAACCCAATTAGGTGCATAACAACCCACCTCCCCAAGAGTTTATGGGAATGATCAGTATTGTAGCAAAGGCCTAGGAATATCAAAATCAAGCTACACAACCGGTGATTTCATCCAACGTTTCACCTTCACCCATCTCGTCTCATCGAAACATGGGCATTGCTGACTATATTGCAGTGGATAAAATGCATGCTAGGGGTACCAAAGGCAGCATACCTTCCCCACCATCCATATCACAACCAAAAAAGCATAGTGATAACTCTAAAGGTATCATACCTTTATCACTTTTGTTGATTAGCACACACACTGGGGGTGCCTAAGGTATCATGCCTTCCCCTCACAAAGCATTCAAAATCCAAAAATATTCAAATAATTGAAAATTAAAAAAAAAACAATTGAAAACATCAAAATTTCAAACAAATCAAAAAGCCATAAAATCCAAAAAACATTGCAAAACATTCAAAATTCAAAATAATTGAAAAATCATAAAATTTCAAAAACAATCTAAAACATTAAAAACACAAAAACATTTACATTTACATTTTATATATGCATTTATTTAATTGCATTGCATTAGGTATTTTCATCCATTGCATTTGCATTAGGATAGGTTGTGTTTACAATCTTACAAATGACACCACATATGTATGCCAATCATGCATCCACAAAATCATCATCATCTATTCACCCTTGTGAGTAATTATGTTTCTCAACACAACCCCTTCTTATTGCTATAAGGAATATACTAGGGTTTTTCGGTCATTCAGCCATACCTAGTGATCTTCTCAAATTTTGTAGAAAGCTATCTTCACTTTTAGAAGATGAGGTCCTATCACTAATCAAACACTAATAATCCTAGTTTGAACAAGGGAAATATGAACACCGCAAAGTGGTCCTAGTCACCTTAAGCGAAAGGTTTTTACTTGTTCACCTTGTGATGTATATGGTCTAGGATTTTAATCATTGACAAAAGGACAAGCTACCCCCTACCCAAAGAAATGCCTTGCTTTCATAAAAATAAGAAAAATCCTAAAAAGCAAAATAAATAGTGATTTTCATCACTAAACAAATACCTTGCTCAAAGAAAACAAAATACAAAATAAATAATGATTTTCATCACTAAGCATAAGCAAGTATCCCACATCAATGTGAAGAAAATAAGGGGGTGAAGAGCTTGAATCCTTGGAATGGTTAGTATTCCAAAACTATTGAGTGATCCCCAATACAGCAATGGTTTTAATGAATCCTACCTGGCATTGGGCTAGTTCTAAGCAATATACAAAGTGAACTAACTTTAGGTGGCTTGTATCGCCTAGTGGTCTAATCCAACTAAGTCCAAACTTAGGATCATAATGAACATAGGGTGATACTCATTACAACAATGGGCTGAATGAATCTCACTTGGCAAAGAGGTAGTCTTGTGTCTTATCTAATATATTCATTTACACACAGAGGGATAACGAATATCTTGGTCTTCATAACAAAAACTTTTTATCTTTCAGGAGTCATGTATAGTCATTATACAACTTTTGATTAATCAACTAGGATGTTTAAGTCTCATGGAAAACCTCAAAAATTCCCTAAGAGCAACAAATCATTACATCAATAATACACATTTACACATCTCACAATCATGTCATCTCACATCTGGATGCTTAAATTTGAAATTATCGTGATAAGAGTTATCATTTTCATTCATGATTTTCATACATTCTGTGGTGTCATTTATTAGCTTGTCAAAACACATATTAATTACATCCTTTATGTTTTAGGTGACTAAAGCATACAGGTTCATTATATAATGCATTACATACAATGCATTCACCATATCATATCAACATAACTTAAATGCATAAAAAAATTGAAAATAAATTAAACTTGCATTTAACATTCACCATTGCATCCACATATGCATACATAGCAAAGCATCTACACATCTAGATCACAACATCTCATCATACATTTATCATCTAGCTAGTGCATGTCATCAGTACATGGAATACATATAGCATATTGACATCATCAATAGGTATTGCATCCATTAGTGCATCCATAAATCATAACACATAATGCATCTAATGGTCCAAAATTGCACAATTGCAAATCACACAAATATTTTTAAACATTAACTAGGGCATTATTGGTATCATACCTCCCCTAATCAGTAATCAAACAGTTAAGAAATCAATTTCAAAAAGCCTCAAAGGTATCTATAAACACTTTGGTCAATACAAAAATCCCCAAAGGTATTTATAAACACTTTGGTCAATCCAAAAATCCCCAAAGGTATCTATAAACACTTTGGTCAATCCAAAAAGCCCCAAAGGTATCTATAAACCCTTTTGTTAACCCAAAATGCTCTAAAGACACCTAGGAAGTTTTTTGGTCACCCAAAAAGCTCCAAATATATCTATAAACCCTTTGGTCAACCAAAAACACTCCAAATGACACCAACGAGGGCTTTATTGGTATTATACCTCCCCTGATTAGCAATCAAATAGTTAAGCAATCAACCTCAAAAAGGCCCAAAGGTATCCATAAACTCTTTGGTCACCCAAAAATCCCCAAAGGTATCCATAAACCCTTTGGTCACCCAAATGCCCCAAAGGTATCCATAAACCCTTTGGTCACCCAAAAAGCCCCAAAGGTATCCATAAACTCTTTGGTCACCCAAAATACCCCAACAACATCCACTCAGCCCATTGGTCATAATAACATGTATAATTGAAATCAACAATTGATAACTTAATCAAGTTAATCATGTTCGTCTTACGCATCATTTTCGAAGATAATCATGCACCCTCCTTATTTGGGAAAAATAAGAAATTCAAGCAAACCAATAAGCTTATATCTTAATCGCCACCAAGGCTAAAGTGTAGACTTGAGCTCATCTTCCAATTGCCACCAAGGCTAATGTGTAGACTTGAACTGGTCTTCCAATTGCCACCAAGACTAAAGTGTAGACTTGAGCTCATATTCTGATTTCCACCAAGGCTAAAGTGTAGACTTTTTCTCATCTTCCAATTGCCACCAAGGCTAAAGTGTAGACTTAAGCTCATCTTCCAATTGTCACCAAGGCTAAAGTGCAAACTTGAGCTCGTCTTCCAATTGCCACCAAGGCTAAAGTGCAGACTTGAGCTCATATTCCAATTACCACCAAGGCTAAAGTGTAGACTTGAGCTCATATTCCAATTGCAACCAAGGCTAAAGGGTAGACTTGATATCGTCTTACAATTGCCACCAAGGCTAGGATTAGACTTAAGCTTGTTTACCAATATCTCAAAGATTATCAAAATCAAGTTCCTTAACTTGTCAGAGGTAATGATTCTGATATGCGTGCCCTTTTCGTTACTAGGGCATATAGCGTTTATGAGGCATTCATTTCCTTTATTCTATCAAATATCATCAAAAATCAAAAATTCAAAAATAATTGAAACAATTAAAAACACCTAAAAAACAACAAAAAAGCACCAAAAATGACCTAAAACCCACCAAAAACAAGTCAAACCTGATGGAATTCACTCTAACTCAAGATGAAATCAAATTTCTCATGGATGCATGGAAATATTTCTACTTTAATCCCTAATAAGGCCATTATGGTTGGACCGCCCCACGGGAACGAGGTATTCAATTCTTTCCTTCCATGAAACATCAACGAAATCATCCAAATCCTCTCTAAAATGCTCCATTTCACAATGGGTAAAACTAAAAGAAACCCTAACCAAGTCATATGGGTTAAGTGACTCATCACTTTTATCATTGGTCATTCCCTCATCGACTCGTCACTTGAGGGGGTAGTCATACTTAACAAATTCATAATCAAAATCAATAATCAAACACTCAATCATGCAAATTACATTCGTCCAGTGAATCATTGACAAAGAAAATCATTCCCCTTATTGGGATAGAAAACAAGAAAAAATTTCAATTAAATAAATTCTTGGCACATGGAAGTGTGAAGGATCATAGGTCTCACCTCTTCATGACTAAACAATGTCCAAGATCAAGTAAGCCTTACTAGAGAGGTTGTACTTGAAGCAAGTTCCTTAGCTCATCAGAAGCAAGGATTCAAGAATGCATGCTATTTCTATGATTGGGGTATCTAGAGTTGGTTAGGTTACTGAATAACATTAATCAATTGATATTTTAGTCATCTATTTTTGCTCAACTTTGTGCTGCATACAACACATCCCAAAAAGGGGTATTTGTAGACACTAAAATCTTTTCAATTCGATTAGACTTCCAATACAAGGTCTAATTGACATCATGTGGCCCCTTGGATAACCCTAAAAGGTTAAAAAGTGGTCCTAACCACTTTTTGGAGCTTTTACCCCACTTTTGGAAAGTTTTTGGGCATGTAGGCATGGTCGTCTCACCCAGGGATGACCACCAGCGATCATCCCTAGGTGGGATTGCCATGGTCTTTGAACCCAAAAAAGTCAAATTTAGGACAAATGGAACCCATAAACTACCATTTATCCCACCTATTCAAGCATGCAGACCTGAGGGTGTATAATCTTTATGACATGCTGCAAAATGGAGTCCAAAAAGGGATATTATCTTCCCCTTCCAATGCATACCAAGTTTTGGATAAATGGTGCCTCTTGCCCCACATGCCCATTTTGCCATAGGCCCCCTTGGGCTATAAAGCGGATCCATTTTCCACCCAAAACATAAAGAGGATTTTTGTGACATTTGCAATGAAGTGCTACCAAGATTTCCCCTCAACTTTTTGTGCCTTTTCCCTCGAAATCTCTACCTAGCAAAGGAGGTTCTCGAGTGATTCAAGATGCACAATTTGTTTATAAAACCTGAAAAATTGAGTTAATTTCAATCCCATATTTTATGAAAACACCCTTGAGAGAGTTTTTGACCAATTCAAAGAGGAATTGGTGGCGGAAAACTAGCAAAATTGGTGGCCATTCCACCCCAGGATGATCCCTAGACTGTGACAATCACCACCTTCCCTATAATGGATGGTCATATATTTAAGCATTACTTTTCTATTATTTTTAAATAGGCATATTTTAGGATAATTCAAGAATTTACTATTCAAATTTGATGCAATTTGGAGCTATATTGAATGAGTTATTTCATTTTTAGTATTTTATAGGTTTACTTGGCCCATCTGAAGATGCACATGAATATGTGATAAATTTTACTAATATTTTCATATGGGTCATCTTTAAATCTTATTTTATATATTATGTCCAAATTTTGTGTGATTTGGAGATGTTTAGAACTAGAAATCACCTATTTTAGGTTTTGTAGGCTTACTAGGCACACCACGTAATAGACATGAATCAGGCTATAATTTCTTTACAATTTTCATTTAGATCAGTCCAGATAACATTTTATGCATACCTCTAATATTTTTAATAGTTTGAGATGGTTGGATTGCATATTTCCACTTTCTAGTCTATTGTTGCATGCATTGCTTTGGCATATTTCATAATCCACACTTGCTATTAAAAAAATTTGGATTCCTTATGTGCAGGTGCAGGTCTTACAACACATGAGGAAGGAGCAAAGGATAATAATATCATAGATCAAAGTGGAAGCATCATAGGTCCACCCACTTCAATCATGGGTACGAGGAAGAACGTTGGAAGTGCGCCCAAGTTATTAAAAGGATCTGATTCTTGGGCACCATTTTGTAATAAGTGTATAAATCTAGAGCCCTCAAGGGGAAATTTATGTAACTGTGATTTGATCCATCAAATAAATAAATGATATCCCCATTTCATGCATTTATTTTTTCTTATCATTCTTACTTGAATGCTCCTTTCGTAATGCTTATTCAACACTAGCGATAGATACATCTTATTTGGCATTGTTAGGTGCACCATTTTTCCCCTACTTCATGGAGGAAAATATGATCAAATGCATCCTAGAATTATATGAAAATTCTATAGGGCAAGAAATCAATTATACAAAAATTAAAAGTTTCTTCATCAATACACCCCCCACAGATAGGTCAAAATCACCCAAATACTCTAGTGCAGCATTGTTGAGTTCCCTACTCGTTACTTGGGACTTCCTCTTTTCACCAACAGTCCCAAAGAATCCATGTGGAGCAACATGATTAAGAGGATCAAAAAAAAGTTGGCAGAATGGAAAGGGACACTTCTATCTCAAGCTGCTAAAGCCATCCTCATGACAACTTGCCTTTAAAGCATACCAGACTACTTCCTATATGTGTTCAAAGCTCCTATTTTAGTCTATTCTAAGATAGAGCAAATCTAAAAATATTCCTTTGGGATGGTTCAGAAGACAAGAAAAAGTTTCACCTTGTTGGATTGGAAAAGGTATGCATTCCTAAAATTTAGATAGGGTTGGGCCTCATAAGAATCAGTAACATGAATATCGCTTTGTTGGCAAATCAAGCTTGGAAAATATTCACAAACTCAAACTCAGAATGGGTGGCAATCGTAAAAATTAAGTATCTTCAAAACAAGAATATCATGGATGAAGACATCCTCAAGGAAGTATCAACCTTTTGGAAATCGATAATATAAACCAAGGCTCTCATCCAAAAGGGATTAAGATGGCAGATAGGATTAGGAAATTCCATAAATTTTTAGATAGACAGATGTATCAGAGATCAAACTCTAATTGAAGATAATGAAATATCCTTGTTGAAACCTCTTCTAGATGTCTCTACAGGTAGCAAGGTGGTAGACTTCATCCAATCAAACAATGGCTCTAAAAAATGGAAAGACCTCAATATCATCACAATTGATGCCCAAATAATCAATGTTGTGAGAATCTTGTCCAACATGTCAAATGCAACAGTGATCCCAATGAATAGAATAGACGATCATCCTATTTGGAAAGAAATTGACAGTGAGATATTTTCTATCAAGACTGCTCATCAACTCCTTCTCAATCCCCAACATGTGTCTATTACGTTCAATCTGATATGGATCAAACACCTCATTCCCAAAGTAGGATTTTTCTCTTGGCTGACTATTCAAAACAAAATACTATCCACTGATAATCTCATCAAAAGAGGGATGATGGTTCCTAAAATATGTCACTCATGCATAAAAACTTGGGAATATATCAATCACTTTTTCACTTAGTGTGAGTTCTCCAATTTTGTTATGAGCCACGTGTTGTCTATCTTTCACATAAAATAGGTCCAACCCAATTCCTTGGTCAAGTTTTTCATTCAGTGGCCCAAGCCTTTAAACAATTCTCGTTTGCATGCCCTGTGGAAAATATACCTTCACTATTTTTTGCCATAGGTGTGGCTTGAAAGGAATAGCAGAGTGTTCTCTAATTCCCCCAAGGACCCCATAACCATAGCCAACAAAGCTATTAGTTTGGCCATAGAGAATTCCTAGCTTTTCCCCTACCCCAAACCACCTAATACGGGAATAGAGCTCAATATTTTTCTCAGCCTCATCTCTATGGGAGTCAGTTTCTCCCCATCCATTCCCCATCCATAAATTCTATTTCATGGAAACCTCCCCCAAAAGTATGGCTCAATCTTAACTACGATGGTGCTTCCAAAGGAAATATGAGAATGGCAGGTGCTGGAGGTCTTGTCAAAATCATAAGGGAAAAATTTTGGTTTCCTTTGTTGAAAACTTAGGGATCTAATAAAACCATGTTCCTGAAGCTCATGTGCTATGGAGAGGATTAAGTATCATCAAAATTTATAAAGGGAAATTTGAAATTGAAGGGGATTCCCTCAATGTTACAAATTATATAAACAACAGCAAAGCCCCTTCGTGGAATGTTAGGAATGCCATCAAAGAGGTCAAAAATCTGATCCAAATTTAGCTCAGCATCACCTTTCGACATGTGTACTATGAAGCTAACAAAAAATCTGACTTGCTTGCTAACATAAGAGTTAGACAAAATTCCCTAACTATTTGGGACAAAAATATTCCTCAAGAAGTCATTGATGAAGCTAAAAAGTATTGTTTGGGTAATGGGATCCCCAGTGAGATGTTCTGATCATCCTTCCCACCCTCCTTTCATTGGCCCTCCTCACCATCTCACCTACCATGTCCACCCAATTTCCTTCAACGCAATTTCGATTAGCTTTTCCACCACCATCAATACCATTCCTCGATTGCTTGTTTCGACGTGTCCCAAGAGAGTGCTTTTTTAAAAGTTGTTTGTTCTCAAGGCGACTTTGCTTGATATTAGAAATATTCACTCTCAAATCACACGAACAAGCTATTTCCATGATCCACAAACCAAGTCCAAGTACTCTTTTGGTGCTCCCACTGATTCCAATGATTGTGTGTATCAAGAGGGCTCACCTTCCATCACCGATCGTAGTTAGAAATAAATGTTCTCCTTCGTCAATCCATTGATATGTTGTGTATAGCTTTCTTTGGGAGGGGTCATTCAGGATTCACTCAAACAGGTAGATACACATGAGCGATTTACATCATTTCCAATTTAAGTGTGCTATCACCACTCAGCTTGCTAATTATGAAGGACCTTTCCAAAGAAGTTTCAACCACTGCATCAATGCCAAATATACCAAAACCTGGTTTCTTGACCTTTGCAAAATATCTTCCCAAATATTTTTAATCATAGTTTCATTCACAATAGCATCATGCCCTCTGAGCCCCAGAACCCTATCATTCAATTTTCCATCCTAATCTAGAGTAAAACAATTTTTGTTGCTGGATACTTATTAAGGCCTTTCTCCATGGTGTTGATTGAACCTTCTAATTTCCAAATTGATCCCTTGTCCCTATTGTTCTTTGAATCTCAGGGATTTATCCCTTTCTTTAAGAAATTCAGAGGGGATGAGGTAGATATTATCAGTGACTTCATGAATTCATGGAACAATAGCAATGTGAAGGTTCAAAACCTTTAATTTCAAGTAATAGTGAAGATGTTAGCGGAGGTCACAAAGTTTCTTGTTGTTGGTCGCATCATTCATAGGGATAAACATAGTTGGGATCCAGAGCTTGAAGGTTTTCACAATCAATTAAAGATCTTCAAATGGAAATGTGTTGCTCTTAAACGCGAGTCCTTTCCTTCCCCTTGGCCCTCTCTGTTAGTCCTTATTTTATAGTATGTCAATATAGATGATCCGTCCAAGCTTCTCCTTAGTTTCTACCTTGCTCTGGTAAACCATTTGAGATGCTTCAAACCCATCAATATTCTTGACTTTCTCTATCACTCAATAAGGTTGTCCATCCATAATGTCTACAAGAGAAAATTTCCTAACACCCCCACCCATCAAGGCTTGTTTGTTATTTTGTACTATCATGCCTTAGCCAAACCTCCAACCATAAATTTCCCCCCTTTAGTCAAATCTGCCTCATTTTCCTTCCACTTTAAGCCCTTCTCATTCTCTCCCTAAGGATCCCATGGATTTTGAAGCATCCCCTGAGTTCCAAACCCTTGCTAAAAGTAAGGCTTCACCAGCTGCTATCCCTAAGTGGTTGCCCTCCAAAAGGAAAATTAAATTAGAGGAAAGTACCACCCAAACCCACAGATCAGCCTGCATCAAGAAAGCAATGAAGAAAACAAGCAAAAAATCCTCATAACGTATTTTTTTATGACAATAGCGGCAACTCAGGTCATTCTTCAAACATCTACAAAAAAATTGCCATAACCATAATCAAAAGCATCATCAACACTTTAGAGAACATCAATGGGAATTTGAAGCAGCTGATCAAGAACACTACAGAGAGAAAATATGTGAAGGAGGACATAATATATGCATGAACTTCCACGGAAGGTCATGCAAAGTTTTAATGACCTATGTGGTTAGGTTTTGGGCTATTATTTTATGTGGGTTTTTGGATGTAGTTCATCCCTTGCATGGGATTTATTTGTGTTTTATTCATGGTTTTTACTGCATGGGTTTTAATGTGTTTAGTTTCTACTTTTCGTCTAGGAATATTGTCCCCTCCATAGTATTAGTGGTTTTTCCAATTTTGGCTGGTTTTTCATCTTTTATGATGATGCAGTCAATGTTTTGTAAGCTTTGAACTTTTTGGATTTGGTCTTACTGCAGGTTACGAATTCCCTGCATGGTTTCCCTGATGGTGTCTATGGTTGTGACTGCTAGCGTATGCTGATAAAGTTGATTTATTTGGTTTTGGGATCCAGATAAAATCCACATAATACAACTACTTTAATTACCAAAAAAATAAATACAGGATCACAATATTTGTTTTGGCATTACATATATAAAAATTGAATAGTTTTAAAACTAATGTACTTAATAAAGAAGACAAAACACATTATACATGAATTGATCACCTAAATTCAATTCATTGTTATATATATGGGAAGTACTTTTTTATAATCATAAAAGTGATAGTCAATATCAGAAATGATTTCTCAACATAGTGATATTTTCAACAAGAGTGTAAGAAATGATACAATTTTCACTCAAAGCTATGGCCAAAGGTTTTTCAACTTGGATAATCTTCGAGGAAAAAATTATGAAGATGTTAAGCTAACAAGTCCTCTCAATTTTAATGGGTTTTATGCATTCAATGATATAAATGAACCGAGGAAACAATTATAGAGTGGTGTAGCTTACACAAGAATGAACAATACATAATCTAGAATATATTCTCATGTTTTCAAAAATATGCATATGTTGCATAGGTCTTAAAATGCCCGTAAAGCATGAACAATTTGTAATCTATAAAATATGTAAATGTTGAATAATTTTTAAAATGCCCAAAAAAGCATTAAAGTAAGTTTGCATAAGATAGCACCAATTTACATAAGATCCCAACTTTACCAAAGAAAATCAATGCCAAATTCAAATTCAAATTCAAACGAACATTGAGATTAAGACTAAGACAAAAATTGAGATAAAAAGGGATAATGAATGCATAGGAGTCCACTAATCTACCTTGCAACTTGGCAACAACAATGTCTTTGGTCAAAAGGTGAGTTTCTTTTTTATTTTTTTGCATAACATTTTTAATATTGAAAAAATATTTTTTTTAACAATGAAGAACGTTAGCTTTAGATAGTTAGGATGTAACTAGAATTTCATCTGATCATCATGAAGAAGGCAAGTAAATGATTAGATGTTCTATGACAATGGAATTGAATCTGTTCTCTTTGTATGTGGGTGTAGACACCAAATCCTAGCAACTTGTCCACCATCACCCTTTCCTTCCATTCAATTGGCCATTCCATGTCTTTCCTTCCATCCAATGGCCCACTTTAACCTTTTCCCACCATTGTTCGATCCATATTTGACTTATTTATATTTATTTTATATTATTTATATTTATTTTATATTATTTATATTTAAATATAATATTTTATATTAAAAATTTCATATATTTATTATAAAATATATCTTTATAAGTCAAATTAACCTTAGTCGTCCGATCCGATCTAATCTCAGCCATCCATCTTCCATAATCAGTGTCACTTAAAGTTTAATGTTAGCCCTTGGATTTGCTTTTATTCTAGCCACACAATTTGGTAAAACCCTAAAAGTAAACCCTAAGTTTGATAATAAATAGGAGCATTCTCAATGCTCAACCCCTGGAAAACTTGAACGCTGGAGCTCTAATTTACTTGTGAGGCCTAAAATTATTGAGATATTATTTCTTGTGAGTAGATTGTGCCCTAGCTTATCCTTTCCCAAAACCTTAACTTACCTAGGATTTTTGGATTCCATCCACCTTCGTACCCGATTTCCATCACTGCCATTGTCGTCCATCCACCGAACCCTTCACATTCCCCCAATCTACTTCTATAGATTTAGCCCTAATCTGTAGGCACAGCCGAGCACCTGCCTCATCCCACAGGTGCAACCATGCACCTGCCACATTCTATAGGTGTAGCCTCGTACCTACTATTCCCACAACCACACACTAGAATCTGTTGCATAAGATCACCTAGTGTCATCGGGGCACCCTGCCATCAATCTGCAATGGAGCAATAGAACAACAAAGTAAGTATTTGTGTGTATTTATTTGTTGTTATTTGGATTCTACATGTTTTTTTATTCAGATATAGGGTTTTAGTTAGCATTTCTGAGGGTTCATACTATGGAACCCTCATTTTTTTTACTAAAAACTTTATGTTTGTTGTATGTACATAATAAGGTAGCATCAATCAAGGATTGTTGAGTAGCTTGTGAAGCTAGAGTGGCCCAAGTACGGATAACCAGAAGACCACTCACCCTGTTGGAAGCAAGATACATTGGAGACACTACTTTTTGTTGTAGCTAGGGTTTCATATAATCCTAGCATCTGTAATTATCATATCAAAATAATTTTGTTGAATGAATTGATTGTAACAAAGGAGTTTCTCAGCTCCCCCCCTCCATCTATTGAATAAAATCATATTTTGTGCAATCTCTTGTTCATTAGTTTATTTTACTTTATATCTGTTTTAGTGTCATATTTTCGCTTCACAAATGGCGATCACGGTGGGACCCCACAAGGGTTCTATTTTTTGATTTACTTTGCTAACTCTCATTCTGTTGTTCCATTTTGTAGGATTTTCTAGAGAAAAAAACTAGTCGAAATCACTGGTTAAGGTTTTTGGAAGGTCCTGTGATAGTTGTAGATAGGTGCGTAGGCACTCTATGGTACTTGCTGATCCCCAAAAGCACCCAACTCTGCCTATACAAGTGCCCATATACACCTAAATAGGAACTCCACTGTGCCTAATAGTAATTTGGAGTAGAGCTTAGGCTTCTAGGTAAGCCCTGCAGCCATTCTGTTCAAATTCTTGATTTTACGTATTTTGGTGTGTTATTGTTTATTTTCATATTTCAAGCTTAAAATGAACATACATTAAGTAATCTGGAAATAAATTCATTTTAGATTGCATTTAGAGCATCTGTGCATTCATTCATCACATATTTTGGGTTTTCTATTTTAAAGAGAATTGCAAATTCAAATAATTCTTGCATCTTTCTGTTTGCATTTGAAAGTGAAACGCATCAATTAGAATTTGTATTTTAGGAGTTAAAGGTTGATTATTTTACTTATCTAAATAAGGACAATACTTAAATGCAAAATTTATTCCTGCCCTTGGGTGGCACCTTTGGCAGAGAGGTGGAAAAACCCTCCGATTGCTATCTAGGTAGGGGGTTTTAAGCGGTGTACTTCACACTCTTTAGAGGAAATTTGCATTTTTGTGTTGGATTCTAATTTAGATGTGTGAAATCTGTTACTTTTAACATTTTTTGACCACAATAAAGAACAAAAAAAACTTAAAATTAATCACACATAGCACGTTGCACTTTAAACAGTAGTAACTGGATTTCATCATCGATTGCTGCTTGAGGTTTGGTTATGGTGGCATTCATATCCATCCACCAAATATCTGTCCCTAGACACCTTAGGACTACCCCCGACCAAACTTGTTGGATTTCATCACAAAGAAGAATCTTGTTGCCCCACCAATCATAGTCTTTTACCTTTATTTTTTATTAAACAATAATAGGATACACAAAACATACAAAACTATCATATCTAAAAGTAATTTGCACTAAAAAGAGATAATCAAGGAATAAGGTAAGCCACACGAGGTGAAACTTAGGATTTATTATTTCTTTATTTTTAAATTCTTTAGCTCTATTTTTAGTTTTGAAATTTAATTATCTTGAAATTTTATTTTGATTTAATTATTTTTATGGTCTTAACTTGAAATCAAAAAAAGATACTAAATCATAATAATTTAATGGAAAATACCACAAGCATACCCACCACTTTAGTAGCTAACCCTTCCAATTCCATCCAACCTAGTCCATCTAGGCCCATTCAACTATATCTCTTGCAATAAGGATCCATTCCCCAAAAAAATGAACAGTCATCCATCCAAATTGACATGGACAAATTAGAGGCTATCTACAGGTCTTCTAACTATGCTCTCAAACCCATTAGCCAAGACTATGTTGAACAAACAGAATTGGCTACATCTTGTCCATCCAACCCCACCCGAGGATATCATAATTATTCCTATGAATATGATATGCCCTCCTCTCCTAGTCCAGTCCAACAAAACTCGAGTGTTTTTAACACTCATCCCCCATCTGGCTATACCCAAATCTGCTCCAATCCTTTATATGAGAAGTATTTCAATGCTGCCTCACAGGTACCAACCTCCTAAGTTGCCACATCAAGCACAACTTGCACCATAACCCTTTCCTCTAATCCACCCACATCCATACCATTATCTTATAATCCATTTAAATCCTTGTCAATTTCTTCTATGACTGATCAAGATCTTTAAGATATATCGAGTCTCGTAAATAAATTGCTTCTAGAGCATCAAAATGCTAGATAGAAAGTTCAAATATATCCTATGCATCCTGTAGCTACAGATAAACCAACCATAGCCAACCAAAATTCAACTTGGGTACCCCAATATTTGGTGGTGTCCATCCCCAATCCACCTCCAATCCAAAATTCAACCCCTCTAATCACTATTTTTTTTGGTCAACCTACCCAATTCCTCCAAAATTTTCTTCTTCATCAGTATTCTCCTTCTCTCAATCACCAATATCCCTCTCATCAATTTTAAACCAATCCATTTCATCAAAACCATCTAGTCACTCCTCAACATCTTTCTTCTAGTCCATCTCCAAGTCATTAGGTTATCCAAGGCTTCCACATTCCTAGGGAAGATCTTAGGATTCAGGCCATGCATAAGAAAATAGATCAGTTGATGCAAAATATTCCTAAAATGTCAAGCCAAAAACCAACTCTAATCCAACTAATCCATCCTTTGGTACCATCACCGCTATATCCGACAAACTTTACGTTATCAAATTTTGACAAATTTAGGGGAACCGAGGACCCTAAGGAGCATGTTAGCTCATTTTTTCATGCATGCTTTTGGATTCAAACCGAAAATGCTCACATGCTCTGAATATTTCCTCAAACAATTGGAGAGGACGGCATAGAGTGGTTTAATCAGCTACCAACTCATAGTATTTATACTTTTGAACAACTGATTGACCTTTTTTTTTAGCGTTTTGTCCTAAACATAAAAAAGAAGGTTTCATTATCATATGTATACGCCTTAATACAATAGGATGATGAACCTATCTATGACTTTGGAAACTGTTGGAGGGTATTCATTACCAAATTATCATTCTCCCTCCCAATGGATGAAATCATCAAATTATTTACCAAGAGTTGCTTAAAACCCATCTCTTAAATGCTTCAACTTCATACCTATCGTTCATTTGAAGAAGCCTTAACATAGGCTAGTGTCATTAAGGAGATAAAAATCCAAGAGGGTGTAATCAAGACTAAAAGCAAATAATGGTAGAACAAGGACCAATTTAAAATAAATTAGTCTGGCCAAAACAAATCATCTCAATCCTCTTAGGCTAGTACATCCAATAAAATAAATCAAGTGGTGATGAGCTAGCCCATAGTGGCTCAACAACCTGTGCAACAACTGTAACAAATTACCTATCATCCGGTCCCCTTGGTAACTCAAGCACTCACAATACAAAACACATTGCCAACTATGGGAAACCCGTCCCATCAATAATACACTTGACCCCAATGCCAATACACTCCTTTAATGGAGTCCTATTCTTCCATCTTCTAAAAGTTGTATGGTATAAATAAGTTGGCTTTACCATAAATCAAGCCTGATGACCCTACCAAACGTAACAGAGGTTATAAGAAAAATCTACTTTACCCATACCATAGGTAAAATGGTCATGACATAAACACATGCAACATTTTTAAGAACATCATTCAAGACCTCATTGACTTGGGGGCCCTTAAGGCAGATAACCCCCTAGCTCCACAAAATTAGAACTTGGGAATTTTTCAGACACCTGTTCCTAACCATGAAGAGGCCCAAACTAATGTAGGAGGTAATAATCATCATACACCTCCTAACCAATTTAACCATGTCCAAAAATATCAAAACTTTGTAGGAGTAGTCCATGTGGTCACAAGAGGTCAAAGGCAAAATCAACAAAATGCCCAGTAGCCAAATGTGTCACAACCTTCCAATCTACCATCCATTCAAATCTCTCTAAATCCATACCTATCAGTCCATCTTTCTAGTCTTCCAAATCAGCCCATTCATCGTCCTCTAAGGCCAGTAGTACCTTTAAGTAGTTGGTTGACTACAAGTTTGAATATGGCTTCAGCCAAGTTGTCCCTATATGAGCTCATCCAATAATCTCCTAGGCATAGAGAAGCCTTAATGGAAATTCTAAAATCCATTGAGTTTGAATCCCAAGATCCTAATGCCTTTCATAACTTTATAGGGAGCATTAGAACATGCATGGAGCCATCTATCATCTTCTATGACTTTGAAATAAATTCAATGACCTTAGAATTCATAGATCCCCATTGCATATCATGGCCTTGATAGACAAGAAGCCATTTAAGAGGGTCTTAATTGATATTGGTTCATCCATCAATATTATCACTACTGCTGCCCTTAGCAACCTCAAACTTCTACCTTCCCATATTTTTGAGTCATCATTCACCCTCAAAGCATTTAACGATGCTTTGTGTACCACAGTTGGCACTGTTGTTTTACCCATCGAAGTAGGGGTTAAAACATTGCACACTATGTTCCACATATTTGAAGGATACATGGAATATAATGTACTCCTTGGTAGACCTTGGATGAGGGAAATGAAATGTGTTCCATCAATTCTCCACCAATGCTTAAAATACGTTCATGACGGTCAAGTCCATTTCATCCTCGCGGATGTAGAACCTTTTAAGTATTAAAATTTCATTTCAAATCCCTATGAGTCCATGTTGCCTTCCACCCACCAATTTTTATCCCCATCATCCTCAAATCCATCCACTTCATCTTCTAATCCATCTACATCTTTTTCCAAAGCTCCTATTTTAGAGGATTTACCCATCACCAACCCTCCTCAATCATCCATTTCTTCTTGTACATGTGGTCAAGGTCAATCCACCTTTGCCACATCATCCACCTCAATTACTCCTTCTTCCATAACCATTTCATCTTCATCATTATTGCCTCATACACCTTCTTCTAATTCCATGCCATAACCCAATCCTTCTCCATCAGTCGATGTTTCATAAGTCGAACTTTCATAGTGTGAAATATTCAACTCCTCGCCACCTTCCACAACCACCTCCAATCTTGAGCCATCTATTTCCACATCATCCACCACCTCATCCCACGTCGAGGTCCACATCACTAGTCTTGGTATTGGTGAATACGTGATCCAAGATGTTACCATTACCCTATTTGCCATCCCTACAGCTAAGGATTTTGGTCACCCACATGACCCTCCTTTAATCATAGGTGTTGTTTACGATATGAGCTCCACTCCTAATAGTATTAAATTTGTTTATGGAGGGTTGGATTCCTAAATTTTAGAGAAACCACCTGAAGAACCAAAAGAGCCAAGATGTGCCAACATACAAAATATGACGGGATTTCAATCTCGTTACTTTCATATAGTCAATTGGCAAGGTCAAGGTCTAGGTTCCCATGAAAAAGGAATACATGACATCATTTATTTACCATATTGAGGAGCACATGATCATTTAGTATTAGGATATACCCCACTTTCCACAATTGCTTCCCTTAAGAAAGCTTTCCAAAGGCTTAGCCTCAATGACGAAGACAAAGCCCCCTTTCCATCTTCCTCAACCACTTCTCTTGATCAAGATCTTCAAGAACTTAGCTTCAATTAAGAAGAAGATCCGCTAAATTTTTCCTACCCATTGCCATATTCTGATGATGAAAGTTATGAAGAGTATGAGCTTATGTCCAACACTTCTGACGATTCTGAAGAGGAATTTCAGCCCATTGCTCCCCTTACCCAACAAGATGAGTTTTACCTCATACTATTTCCCATCCATCGACCCATATTTCACTTAATTATTACATAAGAACAAGTTGACCCACCAGGTGAACCACATCCCACTTGAGTTCCATTGAAGCATTCAACCAAGCCAAAATTTGTAACATATGTATATAAACAAAAAAAAATCAAAATTTCAAAATACAACTCTTTGCATGTACATAGCATTTAATTTTATGTTTATTGTTGCTATCCAGGGTTAAAAAAATTTTACATCGGTTCCCATCCATTCTCCCAATCCATATTTCCTACTAAGTCAGTATGAATCCTACTGACTTATTCACCCCGCTCTGCAATCCACACAACCCGGCTAAGCCAATTCCAATTGACATAAGCCTTGTTGACATGGACCAAATTTATTCACCACCCTCCTTTTCAGAGTTCGTCCTATCCAAGTAATTATTAAGGTCTTCTGCAAACTACATTCCTCATCCCCCTCCACCTTTACCTCCTTCTACCAAGAATCCTAAAGTCTTTCAGGTAGAGTTAGATGACGATAAGAAGGAAGAGCTTCAAAAACTTCTAGACGTCAATTTGATTGTTCCTATTGACTATCCAGAGTGGCTTTCAAATATGGCACCCATTCAAAAACCTAATGGACTGATACACGTTTGCGCTAATTTTTGAGATATTAATAAGGCATGTCCTAAGAATGATTTTCCTCTTCCAAACATGGATACTCTTGTCGATACTTGCACTAGCCACGAAATGATTTCCCTCATGGATGATTTTTTAGGATACAACCAAATTTACATAAATCCTGATGACCAACACAAAAAAATATTCACAACACCTTGGGGGACCTTTTGTTACAAGGTGATGCCCTTTGGCCTCAAAATGTAGGTGCTACCTATCAACAAGCTATGACTTACATCTTTCATGATTACATGCATAAGATTATTGAACACTATGTGGATGATATCTTGGCTAAATCTAAAACTCGACAAGAGCACTTAGTGTATTGGACAAGATTTTTGACCGAATTCTAGAGCATAAGGTGAGGTTAAATCCCAAAAAGTGTGTCTTTGGTGTTACCTCAGGTAAACTTTTAGGATTCATTATCTCCAAAAGAGGCATTGAAGTGGACCCAAACAAGGTCAAGGCCATCATGGAAATGCGTCCCCCAAGTAACATTAAGGAATTGCATAGTTTACAAGGAAATATTCAGTCAATCTGACATTTTATTATGCAACTTTTTGAAAAATGTAGGCCATTCAACTACCTACTACAAAATGGGGTGCCATTTGCATGGACAGATGAATGTCAAAAAGCCTTCGATGATATCAAGAATTACCTAGCTCCTCCGCCAGTCTTAGCTCCTCCTCGTTCGGGCATCCCTTTCTATATTTATGTCTCAGCAACGGAATTTGCTTTAGAGACAATTCTTGCATAGAAAAATGAACAAAATCAAGAGCAAGTCATTTATTACATTAGTCAAACATTGGTAAGTTATGAAGCCCAATACGCTTATGTAGAGAAGTTGTGCTTAGAAGTGGTCTTTGCCACTAAGAAACTTTGACATTACATGCTTAGCCATACAACTTATGTCATAGATAAAGAAAATCCTCTGCATTATATGATGTCTCGCACTTAAAATAACACTCTTACCTCTAAATAGATAATTCTCCTTACATAATTTGATCTCAAATTTATCAGCCAAAAATCCATTAAATGTCAGGTTATAACTGATCAACTTGCATAAGCTCCACTACCTAGTGATCATCCTTTGATTATAGTGCTCCCAGATGATACAATATTTTCTGTCACTGAATTAGAATAAGATTTCATTCTAGAAGAAGACGTTGATATTACCTTATTATTTGATGGATCTAAGTGTGAGAAAGGTCAAGATGCTAGATTTATCTTTCATACACCTCACAGGATACCCACCCCTTTATCATTCAAGCTAGACTTTTCATTGTTGAGCAAGGTGCAGCAACAGTATTGTCATTGTTGTCAACACAGTCAGACAGATCGGTTGATGCAGTGGATAGGAGTTAAGAGGTTCTTCAGAGTATGTACAGTGATTATCCAAAAGATCGAAGTGGCCCATATGCTAAAAATCAAAAGAAAATCACAAGGAAGAAAACTATCGCGATATCGCGACATGTTGAGCAAGGAAGAAAACTGTCGCGATATCGCGACATGTTGAGCAAGGAAGAAAACTGTCGCGATATCGCGACATGTTGAGCAAGAAAGAAAAACTGTCACGATATCGCGACATGTTGAGAAGAAAGAAAATTGTCGCGATTTCGTGACATGTTCGAAGAGAAAGCGCAAGCAAGAAAAACTATCACGATTTCGCGACATGTTCGAAGAGAAAGTGCAAGCAAGAAAAACTGTCACGATTTCGCGACATGTTCGAAGAGAAAGTGCAAGCAAGAAAAAGTGTCACGATTTCACGACATGTTGCAAGAGAAAGAGCAAGAAGAAAAAGTGTCACGATTTTGCGACATGTTGAAGAGAAAATGCAAGTAGAAAAAGTGTCACGATTTCGCGACATATTGAAGAAGAGAAAATGCAAGAAGAAAAAGTGTCACGATTTCGTGACATGTTGCATTTTCAAGGAAGAGAAAATGCAAGGAGGAAAAAGTGTCACGATATCGTGACATGTTGAATTTTTGCGGTCCAAAGTGAAGAGGAATGCCGAGAAGAAAAGTGTCACGATATCGCGACATGTCGCATTTTTGCGACTTGAAAAGAGAAGGAATGCAGAGAAGGAAAAGTGTCGCGATATCGTGACATGTCGCATTTTCGCGACTTGAAAAGAGAAGGAATGCAGAAGGAAAAGTGTCGCGATATCGCGACATGTCGCATTTTCGTGACTTGAAAAGATCAGGAAGGTCGAGAAGGAAAAGTGTCACGATATCGACATGTCGCATTTTCGCGACTTGAAAAGAGCAGGAAGGCAGAGAAGGAAAAGTGTCGCGATATCGCGACATGTCGCATTTTCGCGACTAAAGGAGGAGAGAGAAAGTAAGAAGGTAGAAGTGTCGTGATATCACGACAAAAGTAAAGAGGAAGAGTACAGAGGTGAAAGTGTCACGATATCGTGACATGTGGTCAAGAGAAAGAGAGGAGGGAAAGTGTAAGGATAGAAGATGGTGTGATTGTGTTGAAGGTAAAACAAGTAAAGAAGCAAGGAGGCGAAAGTGTCATGATATCGTGACATGTGTTTTCGTGGGTGAAAGCCAAGAAGAGGACAAAGAGGTAGAAGTGTCACGATTTCGTGATAGGTCACTTTGGCATGAGCTAAGAAGAGAACCCAACCAAAATAAGATATGTGACAGTTAACTAAAGTAGTACGATAGTTATAGGTGCAGTTATAGAGAAAAATCATGCAGCTAAAATAAGAAGAGTTAACTGAAGTCATTACGACAGTTATGAGTGCGATTATAGAGAAAAATCATGCAACTAAAATAAGAACAATGAACTAAAGTCAGAATGACAGTTACAGGGCCAGTTACGGGTTGCATGCAAAAATATGGAAGTTAAAAATAGAGTCAAAACTTTGTTATAAAAGGAGGTCTGCATGGAGAATTAAAGTGCTGCTAAAAAAGAGTGAAAGCGCTCGAGATTAAAGTGAGGCGGATTTAATCTTGCGAAGAGAGCAAGAGGAGAGCGAGCAGGGTGTGTGTTGTGTGAAGAGTGGGCAATGTTGAGAAAGCAATAGACCAGTCAGGGTCTTGTAAAAGTGAAGGCATCTTTATGTCAATCTTCTAGTTTCAGAACAGAAGTCCAAGTTGGTGCTTGGCATCGTGGGTTGGTGCTCCTTCCAGTTGGTGCGTTGGTGCTCCTTTCTATTGGTGGAAATCGGGGTTGGTGCTCCTTTCTATTGGTGCAGATAAATCAGGGGTTGGTGCTCCTTTCTGTTGTTGCAGATAAATCAGGGGTTGGTGCTCCTTCCAGTGGGTGTTGGTAAATTGATTGTAAAATTGGTATTTTGCAAAGGCTGGATTTGGATGGGAGTCCAAACAGTCAATTTTGAGGAGTAGCCAAAACTGGTGAACCTCGGTACATCTTGTGTTGTGTGATGCTCTTTTGGTATATTTGCTTTATTGAGTTTTAAGCTTTCATTGTTTAGGCATTAAGAATTGAAGATTTAAGTTTTTAAGAGCTACACTGATTCACCCCCCCTCTCAGTGTCATTGTGAGACTAACAATTGGTATCAGAGCCAGTTTCCCTTGTCAGGCTAAATCAGCTAGGGTTGATCTTGGAAGTGACACAATGGCAGGTGGTGAAGGTTTCTCATCAAACAAAGCACCATTGTTGGATGGAACTAATTACACATTTTGGAGACTCAGGATGCAGACATATCTTTGTGCTTTGGGATACGACATTTGGGATTCGGTAGATAGTGGATACACAATACCCACCACTTCTCCAACCGATGTTGTCGGTAAGAAATTGTTTGAGAATAACTCAAAAGCAAAGAATGCTATCATGTGCGGATTAATGGACAGTGAACTAGTAAAAATTATGGGTTGTAAAACGGCAAAAGAAATATGGGACAAACTGAGGAGCATTCATGAAGGAGATGATAAGATCAAGGAGGCCAAGTTACAAACGCATCGAGCTCAGTTCGAAGCATTAAATATGAATGACGATGAGAACATAGAGGCATACATGCTGAGAGTTAATGGAATCATTAATGCGATTAGAGGACTCGGCGAGAAAATGGAAGATGTTGTCATCGTGAAAAAGGTACTAAGATCTCTTCCCAAAAGATTTGATTCTAAAGTTTCAGCAATAGAAGAAGCTAAAGATCTAAATACTTTTAGTATGGATGAGATGCATGGTTCTTTGACTGCATATGAGATGAGAATAGGAAAAACCAAACCCACAGAAAGAGAAGCTGCTTTTAAAGCACATAAAAATATAAAAGCAAAACAAGAATCTGAGGAAGAAGAGACATCAGATGAAACGAAAGCAAACTTTGTTCAGAAACTAATAAGGGGAAAAGGAAAATACAGAGGAAAGCTACCATTTAAGTGTTTCAACTGTGGAGGCGTTGGGCATGTTGCAGCTAAATGTCCACTTAATGAGAAGGACGAAAGTGATGAAGGATCGCACCAAGAAAGAAGTGACTGGAAGAAAAAACCAAATTTTAGAAACAACAACTTCAGGAAGAAAAGTTTCATCTCCAAGAATGTCAGTTCATCAGAAGACAACTCCGGTGAGGATTCTGAAGAAGAAACAGATGAAGCTCTTTTCATGGCATTCGAAGAAGAAAAAATAGAGGAAAAATAGGAATGTAATAAAAAACTTGAGGTTGAGGCTGAAGTATATCTAGAAGGTGAGTTGATCGCTGCACTTGAAGAGTTGGGTATAGAAAGGAAAAAGAACAAAAGACTATCCAAGAAGTTGGAAGAATATGGGGATAATATTGAAGATCTCTTCTTGCAAATTCATAAAGCCAAGAAAATAGAAGAAGCTTTGAAGTCACACCTGGATGATAAAAGCGATGTTTGTGGCAAACAAGAAGAGGAGATTGTTTTATTGAGGAAACAACTAGAAGAGGCCAATACAAATCTCAAATTTGAGAAGAGCACAGAGTTGCTAGATAAAATGATAAGGCAACAAAGAAGCCCCATGTCTAAGCTTGGTCTTGGATATGAAGTTGAACAACCTTCATCTTCTAAATCTGCGAGAAGAAGAAGTCCACTGTTGAAGGATCAAAGCAAGAAAAGTTTGAAGCTGAAACTTCAAAAGGAAGAAAATCTCAAAGGAGATCTACAGAAAAGCAACCACAACAAAAGAGGTTCTATCACTCTCACTTTATTCATAATAATGCTTGTAATGGCTATTGTTTTAGATGCAACCTTTATGGTCACAAGGCAATGTATTGTGGATTGAATAATAGATCAAAGAGTTATTTTGGTAGAAATACATCTGTTGAACACCATGTGCAATGTTTTAAATGTAATGGTCATGGGCACATAGCAAGGTCTTGTCCAAGAACTTTTGTATCTAATCTAAGGCAAGACAGTAGATTTCATCAGACGCAAAGAATGCAACATAGACAGGGAAGAAATCATGTGCATCAAAGAAAGGAAAATAATCATCCATCAAGGATGTACAAGAGACAACCACCCAAGAGAAATGTTCAAGTTCACGAAAAGGTTCAAAATAGGGATGCGGTTGAAAACCTTCAGCCTAAGTTCAAGAAATATTGGAGAAAGAAAGAAGAGAGGAAATCGTGTCTCCTTGGACTGAAGGAGATTACTCCGCTATTGCACTAAGCAACTCCAGGTAGCACATCCTCAGGGGAGCAATCTTGAAGTTTCATTTTAATGCTCCTATGTATTTGTTTGATTACCTGAGGATGAAAGGCAAGTAGTCAGGGAAGTTGTCGTATAGTTGTCGAAGTATGTTTTCAGTTCATGTAGTTTGTGGAAGTGTCGTGAAGGGTGGTGATTAAATTGAGAGTTGTCATTATTGGTAGTATTGCTATATGTCATTGTTGTACTGGTGATGGTTCTTACTGCCACTGTCCAAAGTTAAGGATTATAACAGTTCAGATAATTTGGTTAGTGAAAGAATGTTGCCCTAGCCGCATATATGTGTTTCGATAAAAGCAGTGTATATTTGAACTACACATTGACGTGAAGATTGTTAGATCTTTTATGATGTTGTGGTGAAAAATATTGAAGTCTGATCATTGATTCATGTTTAGCTCATCAAGATGAGCAACTTTGCTTTGTGAATCATACCTATCCGAGGTCCAGAAGTATGAGTTTGAGTAAGGTGCACTATAGTTGGCCGTGAAGCGTTTAACAAAATATTGTCTCCTGATTCGAATAGTTGAAAGTAAGGTGTGACCAGCGGTGACTGTAGAAAACATAGACCAAGTTGAAAATGTAAGAAGGGATTTGGTTGGTGTTGTGGTACTGTGTTTGATGCTTGCACAGAGTTGGCAATAAAATTGCAGTGTTGGTACAGTGTTGGACAAAAGTTGGTACAAGTGTGAGTCACTTGTCAATTTTGTTGACAGATGTGAAATCAGCATTTTTGAATGGGAAGCTTGAAGAAGAGGTTTATATTGAGCAGCCAGATGGTTTCCAGCTTGGTGATGATTGGTTGAGTTGATTTGATTGAGCCTAGTCAAGTTATGTGTGAAGTGATTTTTAAAGTTCTATGAAATAAATTATTCCATCATTCTATGTTGAGTTGAGATTGAGGTTAGAAGATATTAAGTCTCTAACAATTCTCTTTATGCTTCTATGAAGTGGATTTGATTTGAGATTGTCATTCATTGTTGAGTTCATTTTGAGTACTACTTGAGCATGATTGATTGAGCCTTTGAAGAAGGCCTTTGGGAAATATTTGAGGACAATGTTGGGACAGATTTGAGGACAGTGTTGGGATAGATTTCCAGATGCAGATTGGGCAAGATGTGTAGATGATAGAAAGAGTACCAGTGGAGGTGCATTCTATCTTGGAGACAGGTTGGTCACGTGGAACAATAAGAAACAAGAGTCAGTTTCCTTATCCACAATAGAGGCAGAATATATTGCAGGATAGGTGTTGTCGTAGGAGAAAGTTGTGAAGGTGAGGTTAAGTTGGTTTTGTCCAACAAAGAGCAAGTAGGGAATATCTTCACAAAATGTTTCCAAGGAAGTCTTGAGTTATTTGATTATCTTTTTGCTCATGTTTGTAATTTTTGCTAACTGGAATAATTTGTGCCTGAGAATGTTGTGCATGGACTCAGGGGGAGTCTGCAATAGCCCTTTGGTATTATTGTCAAAGGGGGAGAAGAATTACAGGAAATTGCACGTGTGTTGCCAACAATTCCAAAGGGGGAGATTGTTGAGCAAGGTGCAACAACAGTATTGTCATTGTTGTCAACACAGTCAGACAGATCGGTTGATGCAGTGGACAGGAGTTAAGAGGTTCTTTAGAGTATGTACAGTGATTATCCAAAAGATCGAAGTGGCCCATATGCTAAAAATCAAAAGAAAATCACAAGGAAGAAAATTGTCATGATATCGCGACATGTTGAGCAAGGAAGAAAATTGTCGCGATATCGCGACATGTTGAGCAAGGAAGAAAACTATCGTGATATCGTGACATGTTGAGCAAGAAAGAAAAACTGTCATGATATCGTGACATGTTGAGAAGAAAGAAAAACTATCACGATTTCGTGACATGTTCAGAGAGAAAGTGCAAGCAAGAAAAACTATCATGATTTCGTGACATGTTCAAAGAGAAAGTGTAAGCAAGAAAAAGTATCATGATTTCGTGACATGTTCGAAGAGAAAAGCGCAAGCAAGATAAACTGTCATGATTTCGTGACATGTTGGAAGAGAAAGTGAAGCAAGAAAAAGTGTCACGATTTGCGACATGTTGCAAGAGAGAAAATACAAGCAGAAGAAAAGTGTCACGATTTCATGACATGTTGGAAGAGAAAATGCAAGTAGAAAAAGTGTCGTGATTTCGTGACATGTTGCAAGAGAAATTGCAAGGAGGAAAAAGTGTCACGATTTCGTGACATGTATTTGCAAGGAAGAGGAATGCAGAGAAAGAAAAGTGTCACGATATCACGACATGTCGCATTTTTGTGACTTGAAAAGAGTAGGAAGGCAGAGAAGGAAAAGTGTCACGATATCGCGACATGTCGCATTTTTGCGACTTGAAAAGAGCAGGAAGGCAGAGAAGGAAAAGTGTCACGATATCGCGACATGTCGCATTTTCACGACTTGAAAAGAGCAAGAAGGCCGAGAAGGAAAAGTGTCACGATATCGCGACATGTCACATTTTCGTGACTTGAAAAGAGCAGGAAGGCAGAGAAGGAAAAGTGTCATGATATCGCGACATGTCGCATTTTCGCGACTAAAGGAGGAGAGAGAAAGTAAGAAGGCAGAAGTGTCACGATATCGCGACAAAAGTAAAGAGGAAGAGTACGAAGGCGAAAGTGTCACGATATCGTGACATGTGTTTTCATGGGTACAAGCCAAGAAAGAGCAGGAGGAAAAGTGTCGTGATATCGCGACATGCGTAAAGAGAGGAGGGAAAGTGTCGTGCTGTATGCCAAGTAAAGAAGCAAGGAGGCGAAAGTGTCATGATATCGTGACATGTGTTTTCGTGGGTACAAGCCGAGAAGAGGACAAAGAGGCAGAAGTGTCACGATTTCACGACAGGTCGCTTTGGCACGAGCTAAGAAGAGAACCCAACCGAAATAAGATATGTGATAGTTAACTGAAGTAGTACGATAGTTACAGGTGTAGTTATAGAGAAAAATCATGCAACTAAAATAAGAAGAGTTAACTGAAGTCGGTACGATAGTTACAGGTGCAGTTATAGAGAAAAATCATGTAGCTAAAATAAGAACAGTGAACTGAAGTCAGAACGACAGTTACAGGGCCAGTTACGGGTTGCATGCGAAAATATGGAAGTTAAAAATAGAGTCAAAACTTTGTTATAAAAGGAGGTCTACGTGGAGAATTAAAGTGCTGCTAAAAAGAGTGAAAGCGCTCGGGATTAAAGCGAGGCGGATTTAATCTTGCGAAGAGAGCAAGAGGAGAGCGAGCAAGGTGTGTGTTGTGTGAAGAGTGGGCAATGTTGAGAAAGCAATAGACCAGTCGGGGTCTTGTAAAAGTGAAGGCATCTTTATGTCAATCTTCTAGTTTCGAACAGAAGTCCAAGTTGGTGCTTGGCATCGGGGGTTGGTGCTCCTTCCCAGTTGGGGTGGTGTTTGGGGTAAATCGGGGGTTGGTGCTCCTTTCTATTGGTGCAGATAAATCGGGGGTTGGTGCTCCTTTCTGTTGGTGCGAGATAAATCGGGGGTTGGTGCTCCTTTCTGTTGTTGCGGATAAATCGGGGGTTGGTGCTCCTTCCAGTGGGTGTTGGTAAATTGATTGTAAAATTGGTATTTTGCAAAGGCTGGATTTGGATGGGAGTCCAAACAGTCAATTTTGAGGAGTAGCCAAAACTGGTGAACCTCGGTACATCTTGTGTTGTGTGATGCTCTTTTGGTATATTTGCTTTATTGAGTTTTAAGCTTTCATTGTTTAGGCATTAAGAATTGAAGATTTAAGTTTTTAAGAGCTACACTGATTCACCCCCCCTCTCAGTGTCATTGTGAGACTAACATTCATGCACAAATAAAACTATAGAGTATGAAGCCCTAATATTAGGTCTTCAATATGCCATAGCTATGGGCATCAAGCATATTAGGATATTTGGAGATTCCCAACTTGTTTTCAAATAGGTAAATGGAGAATACCAATGCAAAGAACCTACCATTAAGCTTTATCATGAAGTAGCAATGAAATTGCTCTCAATATTCGAATGGTATGAGATTGACAACTTACCTCGTTCGACTAATAGATTTGTAGATGCAATGGCTTCTCTTGGATCATTCATTCTAAAATATGGTTTAGGAGAGGTACAACTCCTAATAATCTCAGCAATCTCTAAAGCAACCATTTTTCATACTGATCCTAAGGATGAAAAAGACATTTGTTTTATCCATTCGAAACCATATGAGTCTTGGTCGAATAAAATAGTGGACTTTTTAAAATTTGTAACACTCCCATCTCATATGTCTCGGTCTAAAAAATGCTCTTTTAAGCAAAAATTAGCCCATTTTATTCTTTTGGTGGATGTGTTGTATAAACATGGTTATGATGGAATCCTTCTTTGTTGTCTCAAAAAAGTGAGGCTCAAAGAGCCATAGCTGAAGCCCATGATGGTACTTGTGGTGGTCATTTTAGTGGGATGGCCATTGCAAAGCATATTTTATGCATAGGTTATTATTGGCCCACAATGGAACATGATTGTTGCAACTATATCAAAAATTGTAAGCAATGTCAATAACACGCCAATCTAGTTCATGTACCATCATAAGATTTACAACCTGTACAAAGCCTTTGGCCATTTTCACAATGGGGCCTAGAGTTAATTGGAAAAATTTTGCCTCCTTCTTCAGGACAACATACATTCATCATCACGGCCATTGAATACTTCACAAAGTGGGTTGAGGCTATTCCTCTAACTAGTACGACAAGACCTCAAATTGTGGACTTCATACTCCACCATATCATTTGTCATTTTGATATTCCCTCTAAAATCATTTTTGACAATATCAAGTCTTTCAAGAACAAGGATGTTCGAGCACTTTGTGAGAAATATAATATCCAACATAGTTTCTCGACTCCTTATTACCCACAAGCAAATGGACAATTTGAAGCTACTAATAAGATCTTGATTGCTATTCTCAAGAAACTTTTTAACAAAAATTATAGAGACTGGCATACACAAATACCTTTGGCACTATGGGCTTATCAAACAAGCATTCAAATGCCAACAGGAGCAACACCATTTTCCTTGGTCTATGGAGCTAAAGCTATCATGCCTCTTGAGCTCGAGATTCCCTCCTTGTGAATTTCTTTGCAAGAATTCATAGATGATGACACTGCTAGACAAGCATGTCTTGACCAACTTACTCTTCTTGATGAGAGGTGAGTCAATGCACTAGAACACTTATGAGTTTATCAAGACCACCTAAAGCGTGCTTACAATGCCAAAGTCCATATTCATGAATTTCAAGTAGGAGATCTTGTACTTAAAGAGAATAAACAAAACACCAATGCTTTGTCTCATCTTCGTGATAAATTCATGGCTAATTGGTTAGGTCCATACATAATTTCCCAAAAAGTGGGTAATGGTACATATAGACTTGCCAATTTAGAGGGAGTGGAGGAACCCGAACCACTTAATGTTATCCATATGAAAGCATTTTATTGTTAATATGATGTTTATATGTATATATATACACATGGCTAAAAAAAAAAAAAACAAACAAAAAACAAAAATAAATCATTCACATAGGCATGCTACCATATTGCATTTACATATAGGCATCTTTACATGTATTTTTCACATTGCATTCATACTCCATTTGCATTCATTCCACATGCATTTCTCACATTGCATTCATACATAGCTCGCACATATTCCATTTGCATTCATTATACATGCATTCCATTACATTCATTCATATTGCATCCCATCCCATGTTCAATGATCTTTTATAGTAGTGATGATATGGCCAAATAAAAAAGTCAAGTTTCCATGATTGGGGGTACTTATTTTTGGTATTTATGCAATTTCACACAATATCATAAGCCAACAATCCGATTTGTCAAAAATCATAAACCCAAATTTTTTAGTCACTCAACCACTACTAGTGTGCCTAGCAACCTCCAAAAAGATGTCCAATTTTCTTTAGGACCAAAAACACTTTTTCACATTAAGAAAGTCTTGAGTCTTGTCAATTGATTCCAAAAGCAATATTGCACCAACCACACTTCTTCACATATTAAAAATATTTTGAGTCAAAGAGGGTAACACCATACTTGGGTGACACCTTGAAGTAAAAAGGGTATTCCTCGCTTGTCCTATTATGCAACATAGTCCAAAATAAAAAATAGTGGTTTTCACCACTACCACAGTTGCTCTCCAAATACAAACATAAAAATATAGAGTAGTAAGGATAGGGTCACATTCTCATCACACTTCGGTTGAGAATCTGATTCCCCAAAGCTCTATCCAAAGTTAACAATTTTTATACACACACCACAAATACCTAAAGTTATAAGGATCGTACTACATTTTCCTCAGAAAGATATGTAGTCATCCCCAAGGCCTAAAATATCAGATCATTGGACTATGGATTGAGTCTCCATCGGGGCTATAGATGCTTGAATTGGCAGTGGAGTAAGCTCATGCGGGGTGACATGTCTCTCTTCCAAAGAGGGAGACCTTTGACCGCACATATGGACAAGCTAGCTTCTTGGTCCTCTCCATAATAGGTCATGCCCAATTTACTCATAAAGGGTTAATGAACTTCACATGCACACACATTGGTTCTTGATTGCCTAGGGTCATTGTCATGCTCAATATTTGGTACATGAACCTCACTTGCACACACATTGGTCCTAAAGAAATTTAGACAACCTTTAGTGAGTTTGGTTGATAGCACTAGTCTGTTTGAGTCTCTAAAAATACTTCAGTCTTCCATATCAACATCCATATCTTCTTCCATATCAACATCCATATCTTCTTCCATGTCAGCATCCATGTCTTCATAATGGATCAACCCACATAATGCCACCAAGTTTGGTGCCTCCAATTGCAAAATAATGAATAAAAATGGCCAACAAAATTCTGAACTATAAATGATCATTCGAACATCATGCATTCCTCTCATATAGTTTGCATTCATTATTTCATATACATGTCATTTCGCTTGCATTAATCATCCATATAAGCACTACGCATACACATCATGAGTAGCTTGCATTAATCATCCATAAGACATGCATAAAAATATTTTCATAAAACATGCATTGCATACACAAAAGCATTCACACAAAAGATAACACAAATATAAAAATCCATGTATATATATATAAAATATCATATGTACAATGAGTGCTAAAAAGGCTACAATGGAGCACCAAGGCTCATATACAAAAGTGCATCTAAGCACTAAGCTAATGTCCATGAGTGGACCCTTGAGACCTAGTAGGATCCCTAGACCTAGAACTATGCCTAGATGACTCAGTCCTAGAAGACGATGGAGGATCTGGAAAAGGAATGTGATTAGCCATGCACAAATCCTCCAAGGAATGCGCATAGGTCTTGTTAGAATGTAGTCATCACAAGTCAATTTGATGATGATGCTCTCTCACCAAAATTTTTGCTCAAAGAATCATGATCATCTTCTGATCACCAATCCCATCTATCGGTCACTCTACCTCCATATGAGCTATATTAGCCCGCAACCTAGCTATGAATCCATATCGCCCTTCTAGAGACTCCCTATGAGACTCTAGTGTAGTCTCTTGCTCCTCATGGAGTTGTTCCACCTCAACCTGCAACCTAGCCAACTTAGAGATCTCTCCCATATCCTCATCATCCTTCCCCTCATCCTCCACCACCTCCACCTTAGGATTTTGCTGGGCTGCTCCCCCTGATCACCTCTGACTTCTAGATTGTTGAGGCCTCATATTCTTTGAAGTCATCCTCGACCCTGTAGTTGTTGCATCTCCACCCATCATCACCTTTGGCACCCACACTAGCTAGGAACAAAACCATGTTGTATACTCTATATTCACCCCAACATCATCCACATCCAGAACCTCCAACCACTTGGCATATCCTATCTGTACTCTCCATGACTCTACACATGGAAGCCCCACCTCATCCCATCAATGGTGATACAACACTGGCTCATCCGACACATCTTGAGGTAATCCAAACTACCTCAACACTCGTGAGTACTACACCTCCTTATCCCTCCTCCCAACCAACCATCAGGTCTACCTAACCCACCATAGCTGCTTCTCATCATCCTCCCACATGGATCCTTGCCATGGCCTCCATATCACCTGAGATCGAGTCAATGTCGACCATATATCCCTATACCACTGGTTGGTATGAACCTCTCAACTTAGCTGCACCTCCTTAGCCACTACCCATCTCCTAGCCTAGGGCTTACCCATCTGCCATGCCTAACAAGGCAACCCCTCTGGTCGAGCTACCCTAAAATGCTCCCAAACCCAACACTATAGGAGGAATTTGCACCCAATTCCCTTCCTCCCTCTCTATGTAACCTCATACAACTCCCTATATAGTTATGCCAATAACGTAGGAGCCCATACATATGCCCTCAGATTAGTGAGTAGATCAATCACAAATCCCAATAGGTTCCAAGGGAACCTACACCTAGTTCTATTAGGGATTACTATGTTTGCTAACATGAACATAATCAAGTTCGAGAGTGCATCCAACTCCTTAGCCCTGTACATGCTCAAGTAGCATTTACCTCTGTCTCCCATCCTCACCTCTCGCCATCGATCACCAAAAATCTTCTACATCTCCACCTTCTTATCATGCCCAACCATCACCTTCTCCCTCTCCACTAGCACCTTTAGGATGCGATACACATCCTCAAGGGTGACAGTAACCTCCCCAATTGACATTTGGAACGTCCCCCTATCCGAGTCCCATATCTCTATCAACAACGAGAGATACCCATCGTCGACCCTCACCACATCTAACAGGGCCACTCCCTCCAAACCCACCTTTGCCAAAAGCTCCCAATCACCCTTTGCAAGCATCTTCCTCATCCTAGGAATGAGCGGAGAGAACCGATGTCGAGGCTCTATCTCTCGCAACTGCAGCAACAAAATTTTTACATTAGCATAAACTTCATAAAAAAAAACTTCAAAATTTTTGCACAAATAGAAGTATTTTTCAACATTATCGGGACAAACCGTACCTCTACTCCACCAGCAACATTCGCTCCCTCTACCACCATAGCTCTCGCATAGATTTCCACCAACCTCACTTTCCTTACCAATTCACTCCACTCCTCAGGCACAACTTCACAAACTCACAAACACATGAATGAGCCTTACAATTCACTCTGTAAGCTAATTATAGTTGTCGCTAGTGCACTTAGGTGCAGAGCGATGCCTGTGAGCCGTAGGTGCACCCAAGCGCAGCTGGGTACCTGTAGGACACAGTAGGCGTAGATGAGAGCCTGGGACCAACATGACATAAAGATAAAAGGGATCAAAACAGTAGCTTGACCCCTCAAAATTTCACCAAATTTCATCCACACATCATGCAAATCATCAAATCACATTTTGTGAAAACAAGAATCCTTTTACACACATATTTTTTGAATACGATGCAAATTGGTCACAAAATACATCAAACGATTCCAATTTTTTACAAAACTGACACTCATCTCATCTACTCCATATTTTCATCATCCCATAAAATTGCATAATAATTGGAGTTGATTTGACCATGGAATCAATTGTTTCCATTTGAAAAATGCAAAATCAACCACTAAACCCTTTAACATTTACAAATCAACTCCAAATTTGGTGATATCAGCACTTTCTTCAATTAATATTCTTCCAATATGTGTCAAATTTACAAGTGAATCTCGTATATAGTGGTTTATTCTATATACTTTGCAATTGTAGCGATTGGCATCCATGCAATTTGGTAATATGAATGAATTACCATAATAACACTTGGTCATCATCGTCATTCCATATCTCCTAGTTCAAAAAGCACAATCATATTTGGTATTTCCTCATCTTTAGAGTGAAACATTGCCAAGAACAATTTGCACAACCGTTGTCATTGATGGCCCAGTTTTTGGGGCTTAAAACATGGACACAACTCAAATTTCATCATTCACAATCTCCTTAACACCTTCGAGATATGCACTAGCTAGGATGATTGGTTCCAATCATGGGAATTATTTAAATAGTCACTAGAAGTACATCCAAGGTTAATTTCTTTTTCTTTGCATCATCATTTTGCATATCAATGACACCAAAAAGGTAAAATATTTCAGCAGCATTGGATCACCCCAAATTTGGGGTAACCACATTTGATTATGATTTTCCCACGACGGGATACATCTTACATGATCATGACATCTACATTTGACACAACCCCCTTCCACCGTTGGGGCAAAAATGGTATCACATTTTAGATCATTCATATCATCCACATCATATCACATTTTACATCATTCATATCGTCCACATCAACATCACAGTTTACACCAACCCCCTTCACACCATTAGGGTAAAAACGATATCATATCATTCATCATTTGCACAATTTTTTCAATTGGATCATGCGATTCATCCATAATCTCATTCGCCAATTGAGGGGGTAAGCTACATAAATTTCAAAATTCTTTATTCTTTTGTCTTCAACATTTATTTCTCAAAAATCCAACAAGAGAGAGAAGCTACTTTTGCACCCAAGGCCCAACCAGGTGTCTCATATTTTTGCACCATATTGTGTTTCACGCAACATGGTACAAAAGGGTCATCTGTAGACACCAAATCCTAGCCACTTGTCCACCATCACCCTTTCCTACCATTCAATTGGTCATTCTATTCCTTTCCCGCCATCCAATGGCCCACTTTAATCTTTTCCTAGCCATTTTCCAACCCATATTTGACTTATTTATATTTATTTTATATTATTTATATTTAAATATTATATTTTAATATATTTATTATAAAATATATCTTTATAAGCTAAATTAACCTCAGTTGTTCGATCCGATCTAATCTCAGCCATCCATCTTCCATAATCTGTGTCACACTTAAATTTTAATATCAACCCTTGGATTTGCTTTTATTCTAGCCACACGATTTGGTAAAACCCTAAAAGTAAACCCTAAGTCTGATAATAAATAGGAGCATTCTCAATGCTCAACCCCTAGAAAACTTGAATGCTAGAGCTCTAATTTACTTGTGAGGCCTGACCTTGTTGAGATATTATTTCTTGTGAGTAGATTGTGCCCTATCTTATCCTTCCCCAAAACCTTAGCTTGCCTAGGATTTTTAGATTTCAGCCACCTTCATACCCTATTTTCGCCATCGCCATTGTCGTCTATCCGTCGAGCCCTTCACATTCTCCTGATCTGCTTCTGCATATTTAGCCCTAATCTGTAGGTGCAATCGAGTGCCTGCCTCATCCCATAGGCATAGTCGTGCGCCTGTCACATTCTATAGGTGTAGCCCCATACCTGTTGTTCCCACAACCACACACTAGAATCTACTACATAAGATCACCTAGTGCCATCAAGGCACCCAGCCATCAATCTTCAATAGAGCAACAAAATAGCAAAGGAAGTATTTATGTGTATTTATTTGTTGTTATTTAGATTTTGCATGTTTATTTATTCAGATCTAGGGTTTTAGTTAGCATTTTTTAGGGTTCACACTATGGAACCCTCATTTTGTTTACTAACAACTTTATGTTTGTTGTATGTGCAGGATCAGGTAGCATCAATCAAGGATTGTTGAGTAGTTGTTGAAGCTAGAGTGGCCCGATTACGGATAACCAGAAGCCCACTCACCCTGTTGGAAGCAAGATACATTGGAGACACTACTTGTTGTATCTAGGGTTTCAAAGAATCCTAGCATCTGTAATTATTGTATCAAAATAATTTCATTGAACAAAATAATTGTAATAAAGGAGTTTCTTAGCTCCCCCCCATCTGTTGAATAAAATCATATTTTGTGCAATATCTTGTTCATTGGTTTATTTTACTTTATATCTTTTTTAGTGTCGTATTTTCGCTTCATAGTGGGTATTATTAAATTTGGTTAAATTTTGTTCAATTACTTTTTCCTTAAATCATATGCCTCGTTATTTTGTTACCAAATTTATAATAAACACTTGCAATGTTTATATATATTTGTTTATTTATCATGCAACCATGTTTATTCATATAAAAGAGAACATTAACATTCTCTTCCAAAGATTATTGATCATCCTCAAAGTGGTTTTGTGGTGGGCAGGCAAATCCTTGACGACATTATCGCAGTTCATGAACTCATCCATTATGTTGATAGGAGTGGTAGGTCGGGAACATTCCTGAAACTCGACATGAAAAAAAATATGATAGGATCTCATGGGGATTTTTACTTCAAATCCTATCCAAGTTCGAATTTAGCCCAAGCTGGATTAATTTGATTAAGGCCTGCATTTCCTCAGCCAAATTTTTAGTTATTATCAATGGATCCCTAGTGGGCTACTTTCGTAGTTGTAGGGAAATTCAAAAAGGGGATCCTTTATCCCCATATATGTTCATTATGCTGGTAGAATTATTAGGGAGGGATCTCAAAGTTGATATTACTTTAACAAGGATTAATCCAGCAACTAATATAGACCCAATTTCTCACCATCAGTTTTTCGATGATACATTGTTGTAATTTTTGGACTCGATACCCCAAGCTAGAGCTATGAAAGTCATTCTTTCATATTTTGATAAAGTAACAGGTCAAAAAGTGAATCTTAGGAAAAGCAAAAAAAATTCTTTAACACTCCTCCAAGGAGGAAAAAGAAAATTACAGATATTCTGGTGTGTGAGATAGATTCCCTCTCCTCTGTTTACCTGGGATTGTTGATGTTTAAGGATGGAGTTAAAGCTTCTTTTTGGATTTCAGATGTGGACAGAGTTCAAAAGAAACTCATTGGGTGGAAATGGGTGCTCTTGAGTCTATTTGTTAAATTCATGTTAGTAAAATCCACTCTTCAGAGCATTCTACTTTATTTTCTATCCTTTTTTAGATTGACAGGGAATATCCTTCAAAAACTTGAGCAAATTCAACATACATTTCTCTAGTCTGGATCACAATACAAGAAGAAATTCCCTCTGGCTTCTTGGGAACAAGTTTGCAGTAAAAAAAAGCAGGGAGGTTTAGGTCTGAGAAGAATGAAAACTATGAATCAAGCACTTTTGGCCAAATAGGGATGGAGATTAGCACATAATGAGAATGTAAATTGGGTTCAAATCCTGAAAGCTAAATATTTAAACAATGAGGATTTTATCCTTTCTTATCTCAATCCGTCACAAGGTTCTGCCTTCTGGAGAAGCATTGTTAAGAGTCACACGGATATCATGCTAGGTGGTGTTGGCTTTTAGAAAATGGCCAGCATATTGATTTTTGGAATGATAAGTGGGTTGTTGACAGGCCCTTAATTTCTTTTCCAAATTTCATTCAGGCTGAGCCTTTTTTGAGATAGATCTTTGGGTCAAGGATCAACGATTATATTGAGGTGGTGGATGGTAAAAAATACTAGAAGCCACTTGAGTTCCCTGAACTATCACCAGAGGAAGACGACATGCAAATCCCTTCATGACCTTATGAAGGGGATAGTTTTACCTTTAAAAATAAGCAGGATAAGTAGATTTTGGGAGCTAAAAATGATATTTTTCTCTGTTAAATCAACTTATGCCTTGTTAGATGCTCATGATGATCCCTGGTTCCCAGCTCGAGATGTGTGGCGAAAAGGCCTTACACCCAAAATTAATATTTTCTTTTGGCTAGAGATTCAAGTAAATTGTTTCTCTAGATAATATTTAGAAAAGATATCTAATCATTCCTAATAGATGCTATTTGTGTGGTATAGTGGAAGAATCTCTCGAGCACCTTTTTTCCATGTGCACTTTTTCCTAGGAAGTATTAAGTATGTTGTTGAGCTATGCAAGTTTGGATTGGGTATTCCCTAGAGAGTTGACTACTTTCATGGATCAGTGGACTTCCTTGTTCCTATCTCCTCAACTCTGATCCTTTTGGTCCTTTGCTCTACCACATTTTTGGTGGCGCATCTGGAAAGAAAGAAACTCCAAGGCATTTAAGAACATCACCCATACTACGGTGTCTATGTTTCTGCAGGCGATAGTAGCTACTGTTGAGAATGTGGATCTCTTATCTTTGGATAAGGGTGCTTCCAACAAGGAATTAGATTTTGAGAAGATTCTGGGATTTAAGTCTCCTACTCCAGTTCCTAGGACTCACCAATCTTCTAGGGAAGATACAATTTGGGAACCTCCCCCCCTTGACTGGGTGAAACTAAACTTTGATGGAGCATCCAAAGGAAATCTAGGCCTAGCGGGAGAAGGGAGAGTTTTCAAGGACTCCAATGGTCAAATTTTGCTAGCCTTTACTGAAAATATAGGAAGCCAAACTAGCCATGTGGCAAAATCCAAAGAAATTTTCCAAGGTGTTTTGTAGTTGAGCTCTCTGGATTGCAGATGGATTATTATTGAAGGTGATTCCCTTAAAATTATTAATATGGTCAAAGGAAATCATCTTCCAGCCTGGACTGTTTTGAATTTGATAGAAGAAGTTCACAGGATTACCCAAACTTTGGAAGTTGTCCAGTTTAAACATGTGTTTAGGGAAGGTAACAGGTCCGCAAACTTCCTGGCTAATCTGGGATTATCTCAGGAAAGCCTATCAATTTGGTTGAATAACTTCCTAGAGGGATTAACGCAATTAGTCAATGAAGAAAGAAGAGGATAATATGGCTTTGCTAGCGTGTTTTTTCCATGTTCTATCTTAGGGGTGGGCCTATGTTGGTTTCTTAGTGCCCTCTTCCTATGGAAGATCCTCTATTTTTTGGGGTCTCTTTTGTCTATGTCTCCCCCTGCGTGGGTTGTTTGGTGGTCTTTATCCCTTGTGTGGGGTGGCAGTTGTAGTTGTGTTCCTTTTTCTCCTTGTGTTTTTAGTTTGGAGTTTGTTGTTTTCAAGATCTTGGGTTCTCTTGATGGCTTGTGTACCACTTTTTTCTAGTTAGGTTGGCTAGATCCACTTTGTACAAGGTTTGGGGTCCCTTTCAAAACCCCTTCATCCACCTAATAAAAAAAAGGCATTCTCTTCAAACATTATAAGTAGTAACACACTTGATGTTCAAATCTATTATTTAACAAAAAAAATAGTCTTTTCAACTCCAAGAAAACATTTTTTGTGTTCTTTAACCAGTTAAATTTACAAGAAAAATTATCTTTTAGGAGTACCCAACTGGAATAAATGATTTATTTATGTGGAAGTGCTTTTAATCATTTTTCATGACTACCATTTGCATAATCTCAACTTCATGAAGCATAAGCAATTACATTTCATTTATAACCTTTGCTAGTCATAGGTTCAAGAATATCCTCTACCTCCTTCCAATATTCGTGTTTATTTAAGACATTTAAAAAATTTGTAAGTGGAAAGATCAGGAGAAGATACTCCTTCCAACATTTTGGCATATGTCGATGACGCTTGTTGGACTAGTCTATATCTATCATAGTAAAATCTAATGAATGCATTGTATGCCAATTGACTTGGATCAACTACACGTCTTCATTAGCACATAACAAAGCTAATAGGCTTATGCATTCCTTTATCCCATGAACAAACACTAATGTGTTAAATGTGATGGCATCATCAATAACACTTAACAGTTCTCATAAAATGAAACTCCCACCACTAAATTGTCCTTTTTTCCATACATAACAATAATGGGATCAAAAGTATTGAGTTTTGAAAAAAAACATTAGTCTTAATTTAGCCAAATGATTTTAATATGCTCTCTTCTATACCAACGTAGATATCAAAATTGTTTATCTAAACACATAAGTCTGTATTGTTTTATTTATCATCCATATAATAAGTAGCTTTTTCACATACCTTGGTTGTATAATTAGCTAAAATCAATACATCGACACAATAATTGGTTTGATAATTCATAGATATCATGAAGTTTGAATAGTTTAAAACTATTGGGCATGATAAATATGAGAGAGCATGTCATACATGAATTCATTGAGTTCAAAGCAGTGCACTATTGCAAATATATAGGAAGCATTATTTGGATATCCACAAAATTAATAGTCAATTTTCAATAATATTTTTAGCAAGAGTAAGAAATGACACAACTTTCACTCAACCCATTGCCAAAGGAATTTCAACATGAATATGGGGTAAATTTTGAAGATGTCTAGCTAACAAGTTGTCTGAATTGTTATATGGGTTATATGCATCCAATAGATAGATAAAAATGAGCATGAGATATAAATATATAGTGTTACAACTTATACAAGAATGAACAATATAAAATCTAGCATATGTTCCATATTTTTACAAAATTGCTAATGTTGAATAGTTTTTAAAATGCCTAGAAAAACATTAAAATAAATCTGCATAAATCTTTTCTCAAATATTTTATTTTTGTTGTTAAATTTTTCCTATGAGTTCATGTCAAGGGATGAATCTTTTGCCAATATGTCCTTGGGATTTGCATTTGGATCCATCTCTTTGCGCGCGCACACACATATATATTATAAGCATATTAGAATCATGCTAAAATCAAACAGTCATATAATTTAAGTATGATGTCAAGCTCGAGTCTAGACATTTATGTATTTAATATATATATATATATATATATATATAATATACCAAAGTACATTGTAGAACATTCTATCATGTGCAAAAAAAGAATAAAAATAATAAATCAGATGTCATATCTTTTATGGATTTGCTCATTTATTATGCAACCATGTTTCTTCGTTCAAATGAGAACATTAACAACCCCATTAAAATTGTGAGGTTAGAATAACCTATAGCTAATGTATTATAAATAAAAACGCAAACACCTGATACCCAAATCTATTGTTTTAAATAAAATCCATGTATTTTCAACTCGAAGAAAACATCTTCTATGCCATTTAACTAATTAAATTTATAAGTAAAAGTATTCTTTAGGAGTATCCAACTAGGATAGATGATCCTTTATGTGCAAGTGCTTTTGATTATTTTTTCATGACCACCATTTGCTTAAGCCTGAATTCATAAATCAAAATCAATTACATTTCATCTATAACCTTTGTCAGTCATATGTGCAAGAACAACCTTTGTCTCTTGGTATAAACCAAATTTAATCATAAAATCTCAGATCTATCTTTCTAGTTTTCCATTCATTATCATTTAGAAACATGTGAAACATATGAAAGCAAAACAATAAACTCACAAATGAATTTCAACAATAATAAACTCACAAATGAATTTCAACAATAATCAGTCATATCCCATTTGATTCAACTTCATTCCTCATGGATATGAAAAATAAATAACAAATCACATGAAATTTAAGGTGATCTAATTCCAACTCATAGACTTGTGAAAACTATTATTTAGGAAAATAAATCCCTCAAAAAAAATTATTCATAGGGGAGATTGTTACACAATGCATAGAAGGCATAATGCAAAGAGAGAGAAATTCACACAATAGTAGACATATTAATATCACATAACTAGAAGAAAAAGTTCCATCACATCTACCCACATTTTATTAGCTAAAAATGTGAAATTAAAGAATATCAAAAATTAGATTTTAGTTGAAGTGTGTAACATTGTGTTGTGACAAATGCCTCGTTACGTCAACTAAAGGTTATGGGAAATATATGAGAGTTATGAAATATATATAAGCTGAACAAAATTTTACTTAGACATATCAATTTCAAAGCAAGGCCAGACGACAAGTCTCAAAGTGCCTAACTTCACAAGGTCGTATCTCCCTCAATACTATTCAGATTGCTTCATGTGACCACTCATTTTAAATCTCTTCAAATTCAATATAAATTTTTCTAAGAATCATCTGAATCATACAACCTTTCACAAAGATATAGCTCTTAAAATATGAGACTTTTTTTGAAAAAATTGACCTAATTTTACAATCCACAAAAACACAATTCTCACTTTGCCAAAATTGTTGCTTTGATACCACTTGTTAAGAAACTTTATTTTCATTAACAAAAAATCATTCACCCACAAATAATTATCCATAATAATAATCCACGCAATGAGATAAAGATAGATAATAACCTTAAGGTAGGGCAACACTAATAATACTCCTTAAAAAAGAAAAAAATCCACAAGATCTTCCAAGATGAGAACATCACTTAGAGACTTAGAGAGGGTAAAGTCTCATAAGCCACTTTATGGGCAATAATGATTACAAGTAATGCCCCATATGAATGATGTTCATGATCATTACAAAGACAGTCTTTTCTTTATATGCCCTTCTTATAATTCTACATTGGGAGCCAACTACTAAACCCTTATCCCACTCATTATTATGATATAATATAATCAACCTTAGGTTATGTATAGCCCATACCAACCTATATACAATATCATATCATATTCCCATATACCTATTCCTAGGCACCATACCATACTTTTTCCTATTTATAGAATGGAGATCAACTGTTGCTTCACTATTGGAGCTGGAGGAAAATGTGGCTACATTATTCCCCATGTTATGAGTCATCTTACTCACAAAAACTATTCCCTTTCAAATTTTCCCTCTAAATTTTCTTTCTCTTAGCAGGGGTTGAGATGGAGGCACAAGTTTGCCTCACTTTCAATATCAAAATTTGTACACATTCCTAATTATGATATAATATAATCAACCTTAGGTTATGTATAGCCCATACCAACCTGTATACAATATCATATCATATTCCCATATACCTATTCCTAGGCACCATAACATACTTCTTCCTATTTATAGATTGGAGATCAACTGTTGCTTCACTATTGGAACTGAAGGAAAATATGGCTAAATTATTCCCCATGCTATGAGTCAGCTTAATCACAAAAACTATTCCCTTTCTTTCTCTTTCTGATTCCAGTTGGTGTTGAGATGAAGGCACAAGTTTGCCTCACTTTCAATATCAAAATTTTTACACATTCCTAATTATGATATAATATAATCAACCTTAGGTTATGTGTAGCCCATACCAACCTATATACAATATCATATCATATTCCCATATACCTATTCCTAGGTACCATAACATACTTCTTATTTATAGATTGGAGATCAACTGTTGCTTCACTATTGGAGCTGGAGGAAAATGTGGCTAAATTATTCCCCATGCTATAATTCAGCTTAATCACAAAAACTATTCCCTTTCTTTCTCTTTCTGATTCCAGTTGGTGTTGATATGGAGGCACAAGTTTGCCTCACTTTCAATATCAAAATTTGTACACATTCCTTACCCATGGGAAATGCACGGAGTGTTTTCAAAATCTTGAAATTTTCTTACACGCCCAAGGTGTATTCAAATGTTAAATCATAAATGATCAATGTGAAACCTGCCCCTTAGAAGTATTCCCAGTTCCTCATGAATCTGATCTATGCGAAGTCTGTCCTTGTATATGATGCTTGTAGACCCAGAAGTTACCATCGCTGCTTCCATTGTTGGTTGTAAGAGTAGTCTTTGTGATAGAGAAGTTTATTACACTCTTATGATTGAGTATCCATATACATCAACATATCTTAGGTTAAGTGAATTTTTTTTTGGGTGTGGTAGGACACCAAAGAATTCCTCTATATAGCATTATCTTGCTCGATCAATAGCTCATGATCAGTCTGATAGCACCTATGACCTTCTTGGCTGATGATTTCTCCCCTAAGGTGGCTATCACTTTGACATTTGTTCAATAGCCTTCATGGCCTTGTTGTATTCTTCCTTTAATTTTAGTCTACCATTATCATCATCCCAAGGTATAGGAAGTTCTTTGGATAACAATCTTCTTATTTTTATTTTCATATCGAATACAAAAAATTCACATTTTTGAAGGGCAGATTCTGCCCCTTTAAACACCTAATTCTTCCTTGCAACAGTATCAACCAATTTGGTTGCTTCTATTCTACTGTTAAAGCCCAATTTATTCAAATTTGTTGTATGAGATTTAGTTTGTCAGAATGTCATCAGCCAATGGGCACTTTATTTGGAAATCTCCTTGGAGACCTTGGTTATTTCACATTTAATCTTATTGCACTTTTCTATCAATGAATCAATATAATGAAGCATCTTTGATAAATTTTCAAAAGTACTTTGGACTTATCTTTAGAGTTCTTTGTGCATATCCTTTATTCTATCCTTGGACACTCCCTTAGTCTATTCTTTCTTGGGTTTATTTAGTTGTGCATTTAAGTCCTTGATCTTTTCATGGAGGCTATGTATGGGTAGCTATGCATTTAAGTCCCTGATCTTTTCATGGAGGCTATGTATGGGTTGTGTTTATATTGGGAGGAAATTCCTACAGCAGTGATGTCCACCACCATGTGCTTTATCTTATTTTCATAGGCTTTATATTGCTTCCTCTCTGCCTCCATCCTCTTCTCAAGCTCATATGTTTTCTTGAGGGCTACTTATTTGTGGAAACTGGTTACATACTTGTTGGCAGTTCTACTAAATTAAATAGGCATTACAGTAGACACATAATCTATCAAGATCATCTGATCCTCTGGTTTGTCTATCTTTGGCATCAGTTGGACTATCTCCAGATTTCTTATCCCCTTGGTCATGAAATTCCACCTTGGCTCAGCAGAATTGGTGGATGTAAAAGTTTCCTTCTTCACATCCTTAACTCTCTGAGACTGGACCTTTCAACTAAAAGTTTCCCCAGTTGGACTTGTTGTTTGCCATAATTGAAATGATGGAGTGTTTGTGGCAGATATTTTGGTATCTATATCATCATTTTCTGACCACCATGTTGCAAACCAGTGATCGCCAGGACCTATGGAGGATTAACCAACTAAAAATAAGGTGATAACAATGTGAACCAACAAGGAACCCTGGTGTATTTTGACCAATTTGGGATGATGATGTAGAAGGTTGAGGAGTTGTGGGAGAATCTAACAATATAATTGTTGCAGCAGGATCACTTTGGGTTGAGGACAAGGTGGAACTATCCTTTGGGGGAGGCCCTCTTGACTTTCAGACTTTCCCACTTTTACCTTCTTTGGGTCAGGTTCCTCTTGGCCCTTGCTTTCTTCTTTTCTCCTGTTATCATCATCCTTGTCCTTCGCTTTATCTTTGTCCTTGTCTCCTCCTTGGTGTCTTGGAGGGCCACTTTGCTCTTCAACTGCTCTTGAAGTTGTCGAGTATCTTGGGGTTGTTTTTGGACCTCTTCATACTTTTTCCTTTGTCCATTTCTACCCTGTTGGGGTTTGCCCTTTTGAGGTTGATCCCCCAGTCCAGCTAATCAACTTGAGGTCTACTTTTGAAACTGACAATGGGGTAGATGGTATTGTCATGGTTGTCATTAATGTTGTCATTTAGTTCCAATCAAATGGCATGCAAAGGAGTTTTACAATCCAAGTCCTTATGGAAAGGCTACGGGAAGTAATGCCACATATCTTCATGGAATTAACTAAGGAATTTGTCTTTGGCTAAAAAACAATATTGTGAAATTTTAATTCAGCACACATCATCATAGACAATCTGACAAAACAGAGTACATTTGCAATGGGCTGTGAGCAATAGATAAAAGTATTCATAACACAGACTAACCAGAGACCAAGATATTGTAGAAGTTCCATTTTAACTTATCTGGAAACCTCACTACAAGGCATTGATCTGTTCAGACAAAATTTCAGTGCCAACAAGTCCCACAATAGTCCTGGTTAATTGAAGGATTTCCACATTGCAAGTTTGCAACCAGCTTTGAACTTATGCATTTGTATTCCACAAGAACTATTGGTAGTATTAGTTTATGCATCGTGCATCCAACACTGTCCAGGTATGGCCTGCCTTGTCTTTTTACAATTGCATTAACATAGGGAGCTTGCATGGTGGGGCTTGAACTCAGGTCATCATCATAGTGGCCTTTTGCATTGTTACTAGACCGATTCCCACAAGAACTATTGGTATTGTTATTATTTTATGTGACATTCACCCAACATCATCTAGGTATGGCCCAACTTGTGTTATTACAACTACATTTACATAGGGAGCTTGTGCAATAGGGCTGGAACATAGGTTGTCATTGGAGTGCCCTCGTGTATTGTTACTAGACTGTAAGCCATTGGAATCCGACAAGATTTTTTTTTTTGAGCATACATTATTATATTTTGTTTTGCAGGTAGCCTTTAGGATTCCAGGTTGTGTCTTCTGATTCTATATATAGATTTTAGGCTTAAGTTATTAAATTACAATTTAGTATGTGCTTTTGTGATTGTCTTTTGAACTTGTGAATGTCATCGTCTGGCGTTTTCTCTTTTTGATTAAATTGATAAGCCGCATCTCTGTAATTGTGCTAAAGTTCATGCCTTCCAGTTCCCTTATGTAAACAAATTGATGATAGTATCTTGGGTGGGCTGGCACATAGTGGAATTCTCCTTGAATACTCTGTAATATATATTAAGTTTTTGAATAAAATCAGTGGTTGACACCTGTAAACATTGCATTTATGCCTTCCATGAAGTTTTTGTTGATATTGGCAATTAAACACTAGGCCACAAAAGTGCAGTCAATTTTTGTATTTTACTAGACAAAGTAACATTGATTATATGCAGACATCACATGCAAGAGGCACAGGAACATCTGGCTGTGGTACTATGATTATTGAAGGAGAGGATTTTATAGCTGAGGGAAAGACATTTGAAATTGTTGCTCCACAGGTATGATTATACTCCTTTGGCTAATAGTTCTGTTATAATTTCTGCTAAATCAATTTATGGATTATGCAAGGTTCATTCTATCTATCTACTTACAGTTCATCTAGACTTAGGTATACATAATCTAGGTTTTTACCATTGTTCCTTTTTTATAGTGTAGCTTATATTTCTTCAGGTATTTAGGGTTCTTTCTTCCTTGTTACTGTCTATTGTAACATACTACATTTTTTGGTCCCATTGACCTAGTTTGGTCATCCAAGGACACATTAATATAATATCTTTCTTTGTTTCCTTCCTTTTTTTGCTAAATCGACAGTGGCGACCCTCCATCCATGTCTTCTAAACTCTATCTAAAAGGTAATCATATGTATCAGGGTTGTGTTGTGCATATCCAATTCTGTTGACATGTCATTCTAAGAACAAGAAAGCTCAAGTTCCACATTTAAATGTAATGTTATTTGAAAATAATGGTGAATATGAGTGTTCTCTCAAAACCAAAGCCAACCTTTTGTTTATCAGCAGAACTTGTGCTCAGATGGATTGGCAGGGCTTAATTTACCATAACTTTGGTCAAAGGTTTGAAAGCCAAAGAAGTACAAAATATAGCCTATATAATATAAGACAAGTAAAAACTTCCTTTGGAAATCTCCTACACCAATTATGTCTGCTGGCTAGGTTGGGACATATAAACCCACCTTTTTGTCTGGTTTAAAAGTTACAAGATGCAACTTCTAATCATTTTAGTATCATTTGCTATGATTCTGTAGGAAAGGGTGGCAAAGAATAATCTAGTGTGATGTCTTATCAGTAGATGACTATTGAGACCAAGTAACTGCTAGATCAGCCACAATATTTGCTAGCACATAACTTTGCATCTGAACATGTGTTACTTTTGTTTTAGTCTATATTGTCTGTTCTTTATAACAACACATGCAACAATGTAGCAGGTGATGTTCTTCAGAGGTCTTTTTCTTTGCTCAATGTTTGCTTTTTTTTTTTAATGAAATCCTAGTTTTGTTTAAGAAGAAAAAAAATTAATTTGGTATTGTTCCCTGCTTGTTACTAAAGACAAATTTACCATTTTTACAATGTGAAACTTAGATTTGTTGTGCACGAAATGTCATTTAATTAAATGACATTTAAAATTAATAAATTCTCCAGTCATTTACTGTGTATCCTTTTTTTATTTGTGTGAGAAGCTATGCTTACTATTAAAAGAATTTCTCTCTCATTTTTGTTTTTATTTTTCTTTGGGCAAGGGACATTGTTAATTGGAAATAAAAATAATATTATATTATCCGAACGTAAGCCATATGAGTTATAGTTTATGCTTCTGGATCTTCTATGTTTCTAGAAGCATATAGCAATCAAAGTGTTAAAGAAAATATACAACAGAGTGAGCTTCAAAGACTCCTGATCCATCAAGGTCAATTAAAGTATTTACAGATAGTTTATGATTTTTGGTAGTATATGTGGAAAGAAAATTGTATACTATATATTTTTATCAATATTTTTTATACATATTCACAGTGGGAAAATTGTATACGTACTAATAGCATCACTGGTAAACTGATAAATTGATTTCTATCCAATTCCAAACCAGTCTCTAATAGATCCAAGACAAAATGGTTGTATCTTCCCTGAAGTTAGGCTTCCATATGCAGTGCGAAGGATTTAGAGCACCTCCACCAAAACTCACAATATCGAGAAAGGAGCATCACATTTTCTAGGGAAGTAGTACACAGTCACACTCCAGCAACAATCACAACAGATGTCCGACCATGAAAAGCCACACATCAAATTCAAGGTAAGAAGAAGCCTCTTCGGCCTGGCCAATTTCCTGCTGGGGATAAGCGACATGGGAGAGGCACACTGACAACAATTCTCTGCCTCAACATTTTCTTATCCACCGTATTACAGTCATTATTCACAATATCCTTCAGTGTATTGAAAATGTCAGGATTGATTACCATGCACACCAGCTTGGTTTGCCCAAAGTGACTTCATGGAGCTCCGTTCAACCCTATTCATTTTGGCAGCCTCAATTTGGGATTCCACCACCCGGATTTTATGCCCTTTGTGTTATTCTCAGTGTCAATTCCTTCAACATATGGAAGTGAACATTTTCAACTTCTCAGAGCTTCTTCAACAGTTGGTTTTGTATGATATTTTCTTAGTTCATTAGTCTGTGTAATTTTCAAACACCAGCTAGGAGAAAGTATGCAAGTGCTCTCACACCAGCCTAGGACAAAGTCTCCATTATGTTTCCAAGTGCTTTTTAACCCTTCCCTCCCGCCCCCCCCCCCCCTTTCCTCCCCCGGTTGTTTCCAAGTGCTTTCACACCAGCATAGATTGGTCCAATCCTCTAGTGACTTCATGAAACTTGATTCAGCCATATTCATCTTGGCAGCTTTGACTTGGGCTTCCAGCTTATGAATTTTTATATGTTAGCAGATTTCAGGTTAATAGTTGTAGTGGCTTTGGCAAAAGAGTTGCATGCCAAATCCTTCCCTCCACTTGTAAAGATAATAGTAAGCCTTGACTTCTTCTAGACGGGTTCTAATATCGCCTTGACTTCTTCTAGACAGGTTCTAATATGTTGAGCAGTTACTACATCCACCTTTCCAAACAAGCTTCCCGCTTCTTCAGAACTCCCTTGAAAAGAAAGAAAGGAAGAATGAAATTATATTAATGTACTCGAATGACAAATGAGGTCAATGGGACTTGACAGTTGTACAATTGCCAAAGAACTTTGATAGAAACTGCTTGAGGGTCTCGTTGACTGTTGTGTCCTTAAAGAAGAAAACATTGTTTCATCCATTACTATGACCTGGGACCTCGATTCTTCTCACTCACCTATGGCTGACAACTCATTCACGTCAATGACAGATTCCTTGCCTAGTTTTCATATTGTTCAAGAACCTCCATTTGTTAGTGATCAATATTTATTTTCTATTTTTGACTTCTCCCACTGCTCGAGAAGGTAATTGTTGGTCATATGTTTCCTCTTACTTCTTATGGTGGTAACCTTCTTGCCAACATAATCCTTGTCTATCTTCCTAAAATTTAAAAATTTAAAAATTTAAAAACTCTTTTGCTAGGGACACTATTTACACCTACAAAAACAGAGAAATTGATGCAAAGGAGGTTGCAAATGTCAGGTTCCACACTAAGAGTAAGGATATCACTTGATTGTGGCAGCTATTTTTATCTTTGCAACACTGACACAGTTTACGACATATGGAGGCTAAAGGATGGATAGGGCAAAATCATTAATATAACCACCTTGAGCATCCATGACTCAAGCAGCATTCATGTCATCAAGCAGCCTAACAATCATTCTTTTCTGTACGGTTGCTCCATCCATCTCAAAAAAACAAAAAAATATTAAAGAGTACAAGTATCACTTATCCCTATACAACTATAATCTAAAATCAATGAAAGTGAGATAAGGAAATACAATAAATTCTCCCAAGGTTAACAATCCCACAAGGGAGAGTTGGAAATGTTTACTTTGTTGTCTTCTTTATTCCTCACAATTTCAATACTAACCAAAACCATATATCTTAAAAAGAGAAGGTAAAATCTTGACCTCTTCGAATTAGCAATGATGATCTTTATGAGGAATCCTATCAGTGAGGATTGAGCTTCATTCTGGGCTATAATATTGCAATCAAGGGTATTAACTTCCTTATCAAAATTCCATTCTCCAGGATTCAGTCAACCCACAAATTATTTAGACACTAATTGTTTGGATGTTTACTACTTTCTTCTTTGAGATAGCGAGCTAATATTCAAAAATCTATTTCCACTACTAGGTAGTCAATTTTTGAAATCAAAGTCATCCAAAGACCCATACAAATTCCAATGTCTCCCACAATATGATTGGATTGAGTACAAAACTCCTCCATAAACCAGAGTATTGATAACCCATATGATCCCTATAAACACCCTCTGCCGTGGGAACCCTCTCGTTACCCTTAAAAATGTGCCATCTGAATTGAGATTTCTCCATGAGTTAGGAAGCAGGCGAAATTCATGTTCTTAGCCAATTTACCTTTTCCCATCACTGGGGTTCTTATCTACCTCACCACTGGGGGACCAGGAAGGGGAGAGACAGTCCCATATTTTTGACAAAGGGAGACTCAAAGCTGGTGCTGACTGTTATTGCCTTGCAAGGATGGACAAGTTTCCCTTAAATTGTTAAGAATTCAACCCTGTTCCTGATAAACTAATCTTTGAGATCCTCAGATCTGCCACTAAATATCTAGGGGCAAGCTGCTAGGTTTCCTGTATTTTAGGTGCTGAGAAAGGAGATTTATTCTGTCCTTGCCATTGTTCAGTGATAAAGGGAAGGATTGCAGGTAGCTTAAAGAATTTATACTAGATTTGCTGCCAAACAACTATGATGAAGGGACATGACATGAAAAAATCATGATTTCTCGGGCTAAGAAATTAATGAGGTTTTCTTGTAATTTTTGCAATTAATTGGCGATTTTCCTACTATGCCAACACCTTTATCTAGATAAGGCATTTAAAACAACATTTTAAGTGAAAATATCAGGAGCATATCCTCATTTCAACATTTTGGTATATGTTGATAATGCTTTCCAAATTAATTTGCGCCTACCATCATAAGCCCTTTTGAATGCATTTTAAAAATGTCTATCAACTTGGATCAACTCCACATGCCTTCATCAACATATAAGCAAAATTATTAGGCTTTTGCATTTGTTTTATCCCATAGTCAGACACTAAGGTGTTAAATTTGATGTCATCAATGTTGTAGACAGAAATAAGGATTCCCAAGACGAAGGAATGATAGTTAGTTGAAGAAAAATTGGCAATGATGCTCAAAGGAATACATCTGTGTTGGCAAAGTCTCAATGATGACAATGCAGCTTAGACGGCAACTGACATGTCAGCCTAGTCCTGACAGCTTCCTTCAAGATGACATTCAGCATGACGACGGATGACTGATGGCATGACGACAAGGCTAATGATGGCATAGCTTATGACGGCAGTCATCAGGTTGGTATGATGGCTTCCCACATGATGACACTTGCATTGATGATGGTTAGCATGTCAGAATGATGACTTCACCCATGTCGGCGCTAGTCATGACAATAGTCTGGATTTTGGCTCCCCCTAATGTCTATAGTTTGGTCTAGATGGCATTGGCAATATGTTGGCACTGGCTTATGATGGCATCAATTCCTGCAACCGACACACTTGCAAGGTTGTGTGAATCCGTCTAAGCAGTCCTACTTGCAACAACTATGACAAACAGTTAGAAAGCTAACACAAACATCAATGGAGACACAATTAGTAAAAGTAAGTGAACAACTTGCATTATCAGTGGAAATCATGTACAATTCAGTCTATGACTGCAACAATGCTATGCCCAGCCTTATGTTGTAACAGTTTGGCATCTCTTCTTCATACATGGACTTGCTCTCCTAATGCAATGGATACAATTTGAAATGTAGGGGGTCTATTTATACTTTGATTCTAGTAGTTATCAAAACTAATAGGACAAAACTACCAAAACTACCTATTCTAAAACATCCTTAATCAAATGCTAACTAAAACAATTGTTTATTGTTTTCAAATGATGGCTGCATTTACATTATGTTTGAATTTCCAGATTTTTCATTTGACCACATTACATTGCATTTGACCACATTACATTTCATTTGACCATTTTTACATGACATTTCATTTGGTGCACAACATGTAGACCTTTTTACAAACAGTTTCACTTTTTCTTAGTGTTGCTATCTACATCTATCCTCCCCTTTACATTAGTCGATGTCCTCAGCGAATTCGTGTGTTTTTCTATTGGGGTTTTTGTCTCTTTCAGTTCTGATGCTTGGAGACTTTCCAGTTCTTGAACACGGAGCTTTTAGGCTTCTCGTTTGTCACGTAGCTTCTTGGCATAGCTATAATACTTGGCCCATTCCACCCCATAAGCATTAGCTTTATCCTCCATTACTTGCAATTGCTACAAGATCTCCTCTTCTCATTTGACAAAAAGTTCTTTCATTCTCTGTTGTGTCAGAGTTGGGAACGTTGGTTTCTTTTGTTCCAACTCTCTTTTCAATGCTGCTTCTCGTTGTTGTGTCTGAGCCAATTCTCTAAGCAATGCTTCCTCCTTCTGTTTGTTTGTTCAAGCTCCCTCAGCAAGGCTCCTTATCGTTAATTTTTTTAAGCAACTAACTCTGCTTGTTGTTGCAATGATAGTGTTTTAGACGATTGTTGTTACAGCAATTTATCTTCCATCTCCACAATGATTTTCTCCCTATCTTTGAGTTGCTCTTGAAGATTATGCAATTCATTATGAGTTGCCTGAATTTGCTTCATAGTTTCATTCAACTGAGCAAGATCATTATTGGTTAAACAAATAATAGCTTCAAATTTTCATACTTTAATTGGTCAGCATACACGGTGGTGAAATGCATTGTCTAAGGTTATAAAATGATTTAGAAATCCTAAAGGCCATATAGCCTCAATGGCTGCCTCTGCAAATTCCTTCTGATCACTATTGTGCATCAAGAAAAATAAGATTGTTTCATAGTTTTTGTTTCAAGAAACCTCAAAATTTGATCCAAACAAACACAGTTAGTTCAGAAACATCGAGACAAAACCCTATATGGCATACAAACAACATTAGTGACCTGTTGCAGCAGTACGAGTTCATATTCATTCAAATATCCTAAATTTGACCTTAAACTTAGTTCTTAAGAGTTGAAAATTTTGTTTCAGGCAGATTTGACCAGTTTTTTAGAATGGTGTGGCTGTACTCTACTTGTACGGCTGCAGCCAATTTTTTCCCTTGGGAACTGTTGCCACATTTTGCACGGGGTGCCATGTTTTTGGTTTCTGCAAATGGCTGTTCTTTTCCTTTCCTTCTCATTTTCCCTTCCTTCATTTCTCCCTTTCTCCCTCTTCTTCTTTCCCCCTTTCTTCCCCCAGTAAAATTTCAAAGGTGTTCCTTGAAAAATGTAAGTGTCAGGGGCGACACCCGACTTCGCAGCGAAGTCGGAGTGCGCCCCTCAGTTGGAGCGCAGTAGGGAACCCGAAGTGCGCAAGCAGGCAGGATCAAAGCAAAATCTGACTAAGTGTCAGGGGCGACACCCGACTTCGTAGCGAAGTCGGAGTGCGCCCTTCTTCCTGGGCGCACTATGAGATTGGTCTGGCAGAAAAAACAGCTAAGTGCTGGGGCGACACCCGACTTCGCAGCGAAGTCGGAGTGCGCCCCTTTTCTAGTGCGCAGTCCGAACAGCGGAAGAAGACAGCAAGCATCGGTGCGACACCCGACTTCGCAGCGAAGTCGGAGTGCGCCCTCTGACCGATGCGCAGTTGGACAAAGCCAACTCAGAAAATGCTAAGGCAAGAAGGCCTTCCAACTGCGCAACCCGATAGCGCCCGAATCCTGGGTGAAGTTGGATAAGCTGCCTTTTAAGGCAAACACGTGTCATACATCAGCATCCGACAAGTATCCATCTTCGGGATTCGAGCCAAGACTTGATTTTGCAAGGACAAAGCATGGGCTACACTACCGGCGCCAACTGTCACCATTTAAGCCAATGTGAAGTGCCATCTGCCGCACCTACCCACATTCCTGCTGACCGAAGATTTGACCCAACGCGCTGCCACGTAGCTGTACCACCTTCAGGGACACCATGCTGCAAGGACAGTCCTACCCGACAGAAGTCAGCATCAGCAGCTCCTCAGCCGCTCGTGTCAGCTACTGTCTTGTCTGGGACTTCGTGCCCATGAATGTAATCGGGGGGAAATTGGGCTATAAATACCCACCACTTTTCCATTGTAGGTGGTGGAAGGGGAATATATTGCTAGGGGACAATTGTAGTTGTGCGTTTGCCTCAAATATAAACATATACTTGGCTCTGCTTACTGTCTTTTATCTTGTATGTTGCCTCTCCTTGTCATTTCTGCCTCATGTTTCTTGTGTCATTGCTTGTTGTTGTACTGAACTCTAGACTCCGGCATTTGGTGGCCAAGTATTCCTGGAATGCATAGATAGAGGATACATAGGATCGTTGATAGCTGTAGTTTTGATGTATGTTTGTAGATGAATGCTGTTAGTAGTGGTGATTGATTCATTGTCGTGCTTTGCTTATTCCCCCCACCCAACTCCAATCACATTTGGAATTCCTTTCTGCACTTTTATCTCTTTTCGTACTTTTATCTCTTTCCCTGCACTCTTATCTTAACACAACCCCACAGGAAGCCGGCCTTCTCCGGAGATTGGCACGGAAGGCATTCCTTCCTTTTGGCATTTCAATCTGGTGGGCGAATCTGGCGCATTAACAACAAATCCTTTCCTCATGGCAGATTCGTAACCAACAGTTTCTCTGGCACGCCCGGTGGGACCAAGGTCCCATATTTTAAGAGAGAATTTCTAACCCGTCTCCACCTGGCGCCAACAGTTTCTTGGCCTTAGCCGGTGGGACATGGTAGTTTCCCACCCCCAAACAGAATCGAAGTACTAGTGCTCGCTTCATTGCTGTTCAAAATCAGAGCACCTGGCGACTCTGCACGAATCTTAATACTCTCTGAGTCCGTGAAGACCGGTCCTAACGCCTTCATGCAAACAAGAAGGTGGCGAGCAAGGAATCCGGGAAACCCGCCTGACTTTTATGAAATTTCCATTGACGCTCCAGGTGAGCGCGTCAAGCTGGCTGATTATCAAGCTCGCAAAGAAGAAATCCAAGAGGTCGAGGCTAAAATTGAAGAAGTTGATGCCGAAGAAGAATCTACATCTTCGGACAGTTCCGATACCGAGTACACTACCGGGTCAGAAGCAGACATGGCTGATCATCAAGATGATGATGACCTCTTCCCGGCGGTGGATTCTATGGGGCCCTTGGCCCTAGTCGGACAGCAAGCTGTGCCCCCTGCTGCCTTAAAATCTATCCCTACATATGACGGCTACGGCAAGACGGCGTATGAACACATCCAGGACATTCTTGCCCTGGCTGCGCTACACTCCATTACTGACGAAAGTGTGAAGACCCGTCTGCTGGCCCTTTCCCTAAGGGGAAAGCTTCTCTACTGGTGGAGATCACTTCCAGAGGGATCCATCATAGGGTGGCGACAGTTAGCCGACAGGCTCGTGAAAGGATGCAATGAGTCTGCTGATCCCTCTTCTTTGTTGCATCAATTTCAAAGTATTCAGAGACACCCCCAAGAGGAGGTGTCAAACTTCAACATCAGGTTTGCGAGGTCTTGGAAACGAGTGCCTCGCAAACTCCGACCGTCAGCAGGTCAGGCTGCCTACTACTATCTAAGATCTTTCAACTCAGACATTTGCTTGCTGTTGAAGGTTACCAGAATCAACATGTTCCCCGCTCTGTACGAGGCTGCCCAACAAGCGGAAATGGACATCATTTCCATCGGCCAGCTTTCGCACAGAGTACAGCCGCCCATCTACCCTGATTTTCCCCGATCGTAATATCCATCAGCTTCTGGTTCGGAGCCGTCCACTTTAGGACAGCAACCCCAACAACAGTGGAATCCGATGTCGATTGTGAATCTTTATGGCCCGCCACAAATTCATTATCCGCCTCCTCGTCCTCCGCGTTTTCCAACACTTCCTGCTCCTCCGCAACATGCACAATATTCAACTCCTCCATTGGCTGCATTGCCTCCCCCAGTTCAGTTGCCGCCGCCTCCGGACCATGATATCCAGAATCAAATCCTTCAGGAGGTACGGGCTCTGGCCTCTGGCTACCACACCATGTCCAACGACATGACTGTCCTGAAAAAGAAGCAGGCCCAAATGGACCTGGCTCCAAGGAGGCCATACCCGCCCCCGACATTGACAAAAGATCGGCCCCCCGAGCAACAATTGCAAAGGCGACCCCCTCGAGGAATGCTGCCATTGAAGACGAACCTAGTACTCTCGACCAGGTCAACTGGTGCACCACGTGCAATGACCCGCATGCTGAGGAAGATTGTACTCTGCATCAACACTACCTCTAGACCTTGGCCGACAGCGCCATAGAGGACGAAGAACTCTACATGATCCTGGGCGACGAAAGTAATTTCGCCGTTTCAGAGGAAGTTTCGATGCCGCCTCCTGCCAAGGAAAACAGAAAGTCTGCCGAAGCTGCAGCAAAACCCTTGAAGGTGTACGCCAGAAGAGATAAGGCGCAACCTGAGGAGCTACCACCCTACAAGAGGTTGTGGCCCTACACAGCCAAAGAGAAGACTCCTCCGACGAAGACTCCCGCAGTCAAGCCTCCCATAGCCAAAGCTCTTCCGGCTAAAACTCCTGCTGCTCAGCCTCCAACTGAAACCAAAGAACAAGCTCAAGAGAAGCTGAGATATCCGTCTCTGACCAAGAGATAGAGAGTTGAGGCCACGCAGCAGTATCAGACGAAGTATGAACTGGCACCCCGCAAGGATCAGCATGTACGATGTTCTTCAACTCCCAGGCTAGGTTGATCTGCTGCAGAAATCTCTAAAAATCATGAATAATGGCAAGTAGATACAGCCCGTTGTCCTGGTGCAACCCCTGACAGTCTCAGCCATTGGGAAGAACAGACCACCTCCCTTCTATCTGTCATTACGAATGCAAGGGTACATAGTACACAATTGCATGGTGGATTCTGGTGCTTCCATGACCGTTATGCCGAGAGCCGTCTGCGATGAAATCGGGATGGAGTACACAAGGAGCAGCCAAGGCATGCTGCAACTAGACGACACCCCTGTCAAGACAGTCGGTGTCATTAAAGACATCCCTATTCGGCTGCACAAAGCTCTCGACATCGTGGTCATCCAAGAGGTTGTGGTCGTCGACTTGGAACCCTACTTCGGCATGTGTCTCTCTAGGGAGTTCACTGCAAAGTTGGGAGGGTATCTGTCTTTGGACTACTCGCACATGGAAGTGTCCTTCAAAGGAAGGAGACTGAAGATTTTCAATGAGAAGCATTCCACTTACTTAGTAGAGAAGATACCCGGAGAAGAGCCTGAAGACTGCATGGTTCAGCCGACGGAAGAAGAACTGGTGACAGTGGACATGACGGGGCAAGCTCTCGAGCAGTTGCAAGTAGAAGACGAATTCTCCTTGTGGGACTTCAATGCCGTGATTGAAACTGAGCAAGGTTGCTACACTATTGTTCAGCCTAAGAGGCTTGACAAATCGGCCAGAAGAGAAGTGGGACCTGCACCTGAAAAGTTGTGGAAGCTTTTCTTTGACGGCGCACGATGCAAAAATGGTGTCGGTGCTGGAGTACTTTTGGTTTCCCCAACCGGGATCCAGAAGGATTACACCTACAGGCTGGCTTGGAGCTGTACCAACAACACGACAGAGTATGAAGCCCTGTGCTTGGGTTTGTGAAAGGCGGAGAGGCTAGGGATTAAACATCTGCAGATCTTCGACGACTCAGAGTTGGTGTGCCACCAGATCATGAACAAGTGCGCCTCCAAAAAGCACTATCTCAAGGCATACCGAAATAGGGTCTGGGATCTGATGGAGTCTTTCGACTCATTGAATGTCAAGGCTATTTCACGTGAGAAAAACAAGCATGCTGACATTCTGGCGTTTGTTGGAGCCAGGTACATTTCGACTGATGACACTGTCCAGAAGCCGAAGCCGGTTCGTACCATTTACAGGCCTTCTATGCCTGATACGGACACCCACTGGCAGGTGTTTGACTGTGATGAGGATATCGTCACATTTTTGGTAAATGAAGCCTGTTCAATCGAAGGTAGAGACCCTGATGACGAGCAATATGAAGGGTTGATACAATTGAAAAAAAATCATGTCCCAAAAGGATTGATTACTCTTGAAAGTCTATTTGTTCAGAATGATAGAGCCATATCACACCAGATCAAAGTAGACCCAAAGCAGTACGTCGACCTGGAGCTGAAACCTAGAAAATCAATTAAGGTTGGAACAGACTGCACCACAGAGGAACTCGAGCAGATTAGAGCATTGTGTCGAGAGTTCCCTGACATAGTAGCCTGGAGCTACCAGGACTTGAAGGGGTATGACAGAGATGTAATCTAGCATACCATTGAGCTAGAAGATGGCGCCAAGCCATTTCGGCAGAAGCAGAGCGCCGTCAATCCAAAAATCAAGGCCATGATGAAAGCCGAGCTCTTGAAGATGCTGGAAGCCAAAATCATCTACCCCATCAAGCATTCATCCTGGGTTGTGAACTTGGTTCCCGTGAGGAAGAAGAACGGAGACATTCATCTCTGTGTGGACTTCAAAAATCTGAATCAGGCCTCCCTCAAAGACTATTATCCGCTTCCCCAGATTGATCAGATCCTCCATATAGTCGTTGGAGCCCAGAGATTTTCCCTCTTAGACGGTTTTTTTGGCTACAACCAGATATGGGTCAAGGATGAGGACCAGCACAAGACGACGTTCACCACCAAATAGGTAACATTTGCCTATCAGCGCATGCCTTTCGGCTTATCCAACGCTGGCGCCACATTCCAAAGAGCCATGGACCTGGCCTTTCGAGAGCTGCTCAACAAAGTGATGTCATCTACTTGGATGACATGACTGTTTTCTCTCACAGGCGAGAAGAGCATGTTCCCCACTTGCTGCAAATATTCAAAAGGTGTCGTGAATTCTGCATCTCCATAAACCCGAAGAAGTCTGTCTTCGCAGTAAAAGAAGGAAAGCTGCTAGGGCATGTCATATCTGAAAGGGGCCTAGCCATAGACCCTGATAGAGCGAAGGCCCTCCTCCGCTTGCCTGCCCCAATCAACAAGAAAGGGCTGCAGTCCTTCTTCGGCCAAATCAACTTCGTGTGGAAGTTCATACCAGACTTCGCACAGGTAATGAAGCCTATGGCCGAGTTGCTAAAAAAGAACGCATAATTCTTATGGACTGAAGAAAGGGGGCAAGCCTTCGAGGAGATCAAAGCTCGAATTGCACAAGCACCGGTGTTGATAAACCCGGACTACTCCAATAATTTCATCCTGTATGCGGTGGGAGAACCAGAGAGTTACGCCGCAGTCCTGACCCAAAAAGGAGATGATGGCGAGGAGCGCCCCATAGCGTTCCTGAGCCAAGTGATCCAGCCACACGAAGAAAAGTACAATTTTATAGAGCGGCAGGTTCACGCTGTCATGAAATCTCTTCGAAAATTCAGGCACTTTGTCTCCCAGAGCAAGATCACTGTCTTTGTGATCCACCCGGATGTTCGAAGCTTTATTATACAAGGAGAGCCGGGTCACAAGAGAGCAGGATGGATTGCCAAAATCCAGGAGTTTGACATCGAAGTACAGCCAACCAAGATTATCAGAGGTTGAGCCTTGTGCCAGGAGCTAGCCAGAAGCGTGACAGTCGAGATATCCGCCTGCGAGTGGGAGGATCCAGTAACACGCATCAACCTTGCCAACTCCTTACCCGAGGAGTGCGACTGGACAGATGAACTGGTGAGATACTTCTGTACCGAAAGATGTCCAGACCACATGAATGCCTCACAAAGAAGGAGGTTTCGGCTAGGTGCACTAAAGTACACTCTTCGCCCCGAGGGGCTTTACTTTAAAAACATTGATGACATCTTGTTTTGGTGCGTCAGAAAATTAGACCACTCTAGGGTCCTTGGAGAATTTCACTCCGGGATGCTTGGGGTCACCATTCTGCAAGGCCTATGGCCTTAAAAATAATCAGAGCTGGGTACTATTGGCCCACTCTATTTACAGATGCGCAGGCGGTCTATACCAAATGTGATCAATGCCAGAGATTTGCTGGCAGAAACAGAAAAGCACCCCTGCCTCTTCAACCAATCCAAGCCGAGACTCCGTTTCAGCAATGGGGTCTGGACTTTATTGGGGTGATTACGCCGAACTCTGTAGCGGGACATAAGTTTATCCTAACCGCCATTGACTACTTCACGCAATGGGCAGAGGCGATCTCCACAAAGAATGCTGACCAGGAGACGGTCATCAGATTCCTTGAGAGCCTGATTACCCGTTTCGGGGTCCCCGAGTCAATAGTAACGGACAATGGTCCGGGGTTCGCAGGCGTTGTACTCACGGAGTACACCAGCAAATTTGGCATCTATCACAAGATGTCTTCCAACTACTACCCACAGGGAAACGGTCTTGCTGAGTCCACCAACAAAAATCTACTGAAGATCATCCGAAGGACATTCGAGAATAACAAGAAGACTTGGCACTTACTCCTGGATCGGGCACTATGGGCGGACAAAATTTCATTCAATAAGTCTATCAAAACGTCCCCCTATGCACTCGTGTATGGCAAAGAAGTTGTCTTGCCAACTCACATTGAAATACCCACTCTCTGGATGCTTGATGAAAAGAGAGGCAGTGAGGATCCGGTAGATGATAGACTTTGCCAACTGCTGCAGTTGGAGGAAGACAGAGAGAAAGCGTACCAGGCCTTCACCAAGCACGTTGAAGAAGGCTGGTTCACAAAAGGCACCACCACCCGAGTTTTCAAAATCGGGGACCTGGTGCTGAAATGGGACTCGTTGAAGGCGAAACCCGACAACCATGGAAAGTTCGATGTCCTCTGGGAGGGCCCATATCAGATTGCTCGGGTGAATCAGTTCAATGCATATGTGCTTCGGGACATGGAGGGACATCCTCTCCCCATTCCCGTCAACGGGTTCCACCTAAAAATGTACGACCACTAAAGGCACCCGAAGGGGTCCTTCCTTGTACAGATTTCCCTTCCGCTTTTTTTTCCCCAGTTTTCAGCACGTAAATATTTCAGTTTTTAGTTTTTAGTTTCCCAAGTAGCCCAAGTAAGTCTGAGGCAAAACCCGACTTCGTAGCGAAGTCGAGTAGCGCCCATCGGATGGTGCGAAGTAGAGAAGAAGGCAGTTGAAAAAAAAAAGCTAAAATGTCTAAGTCTGGCTGCCCAACCCGACTTCGCAGCGAAGTCGGGCTGCGCCCTCTCCAAAGGGCGCAGTTGGATAGCAGGCTACAAGGAAATGCCAAGTGTCAGACCGCGCCCTTGTTGCTGGGCGAAGTCGGATTGCGCCCATTTTTCGGGCGAAGTCCGAGTGCGCCCCCATTCTCGGGCGCACCATGGGTGATCCGGTAAAAGAAGCTGAAAGCGTCCAAGTCTAGTATCCAAGTGCGCCCGTTTTTCGGGCGAAGTCCGAGTTGCGCCCGTTTTTCGGGCGAAGTTCGGGTTGAGCCCATTTTTCGGGCGAAGTCCGACTGCACCCCGAATTTTGAGCGAAGTTCGAACAGCTCACCTCAGAAAACACGAAAAATCATAAGTGTGGGCCCCGGGCGAAGTTCGGCCCAGGGCGAAGTTCGGCACAAGGCTAAGTTGGGTTGTGGGCTAAAATGGGGTTCTTTGAAAAGTGTGCCCGAATGTTTGCGGTGATGTCAACAGTGGCACAACGTTCAAGGGGTTTTAAATTATTGTGCAGTTACCAAGAAAGATGCATTTAAAGGGTAAGGTGCGCTTTGGGCCAACGACTAATAAAGTACACTTTTCAAAAAAGCCCATGTGCAGCCACCAAAATCATAACGTATCCACCAACCCAAAGTTAACTGCCCTCACTCCCTCCCTCGCACCATTTAATTTTGTAGTTACTGTATACAAAAAGGACCCTGGTGTAGCCAAAAAAATTCATATTGTTCGAGCTGACTCCATGACAGCAAGGAATAAAGTTGACAAGTTTTGAAGCCATAGTTCCTGCCTCTGTTGTTGTGACAAGGATGGACAAGGGGAAGGCGCACGTACAGGCACAATCCAGTGAAGAACCACGCGAAGCTGAGGAGTCTCCGGAGTCTAGCGCTCATGAGAGCACAGCACCGCAAAAGGACAAGAAAGCAAAATCTTGAACGAAGAGGCGCGTAGTTGGCCAGACTCCGCCGCCACCAATCAATCGCCTGTATGGATACAATGATGGTTCCTTTTCCATCAGTCTCTCGAAGCTGCATCTGAATATCGTGAAGTGGGTGGATAAAGTTTCGCCTTCCCATCACCTCGGAGCTACGTATAAGTCAAACTTATACTGGTTCTTGTGCCCTCCGACTCACTAGTACCCGGAGCTGGTTGAAGCAATAGTTGAATACTATAAACCAGTTGCACGATAAGTCTGTGACAACAAAGGAAGGGTGTTGTTCACTCTTTTTCGAGAGAGCGTTCAACCAGTGTTCGCCCTAGGGCTTCAGTACAGCCCTGACGCAATTGTCAGAAGGGTGAACATAGACGAGCAGACCAGCAGATTCTTTCAGACGAAGTGGATGAGAGAGTTTTTGGACTTAGAACTAAAGACTCCGCTGGCGGCTGGGCAGTGGCCAACTGGCCCCATACCGCTGGATCGATTTGAAAATAGATACATCTATATCATTCTGGCATGGGTCCTTGGCTACGACTCTGACAGAACGGTGCGGCCTTTCCAGCTGGTGATGGCTGAGTGTATCCTGCACGGGGAGTTCTACAACTCCACGACACAGAAAAGTGGAAAGCGCCCCATCTTCTTCGACTGGGCGGATTGGCTAGCATATGCAATACACTTGAGCCTGGTTAGACTATAGCAAAAGCAGTCGACGGACTTCCAATTTTGCTCCTTCCTCACATGGCTATGCCTGTATCACATGCATTACCGGATGAACGTCTCTGGCCTAAAGAAAGTGAGCAAACAAGGAGAGCCGCTTCCCGTGTATGAGTGGACTGAGGTCCTGTACCGAAAGGGCTCATTTTATGATTTTAATATTCAATTTATGGGTCAGGTTATGGGATTGTTCAACCGTGGCGTGTCTCGCCCATCGGAGATCATGATGAAGTACTTGTGGAACAATGAGTTCGGGGATACCTTCAGGCTGACTCAAGGCATCATTGTCCGAATTTATAGGTTCAAGGGAAAGTCGTGCTTGCTGCACTACTTCTGCACTGACCATCAGTTCGAGATAGAAATTGCTCAGCAAATGGACTATGTTGAAGAAGAATTTGGCCAAGGCAAAAATAAGGGTCACATATTTCAATATCCTATGACCTGGGCCAATATTCAAGTCTTCAAAATTAGGTAGCACGTTTATCTTGAGCAGAAGCTCATTGATATGGGCTTGATAATGTTGCCGCAATGTTGGAAGTATGACCCCATCGGGGTCCAGGGAAAATTCACTCACATCTGTCCTAGAGCTGAAATCATGAAGGAAAGAAGAAACAGGACAGGTGCAGACCTCCACTGGCGCATTCACTTGATGCAATCATGGCCACCATGGCATGAGTTTTACTGCGAAGAGGTCACCTACGATCCAGAGCGAAACCCGGATCATCGGATGGAGTCGGCTGGCTTCAAAAGGTTCCTCGCTAAGGTGGCGCCTCTCAATTGGCATAAGGACAAAATCCTCGAATGCTGGAAGATGAGGTGTCGCACACAACACGATAAATCAAGCCGGAGGAACCTTGTCGTTGACGATGAGTTTTTGGCGCTTTATGACGAACACATCGACATGTGGCAGCCCTTTGAATTTTGCAATTACATTCCCTGAGGCGCAAATATAAGGTATAAAATAAGGGCCACCTCCCAGCCATCGTCAACTCTTGCGACTTCCAGCACGACTCCAACAAGCAGCCAAGTGGGCCCGATGCAGCCCGTAGCTCTTGTGGCAGTGCCCGAAGCGGCACAAAGTTTAGAAAGGTCAACTCTTGAGCTGGCCCCTCCAACAGAAAAGACGTCTGCGCTCCCAGCCAGCAGACCAAGTGCGGCAGGTATTCTTCCAACTGGGCCCAGGTACAAGTTTACCGTGGGAACATCAGCACCTGCCGCCCCGATATTGTCTCTTCCTTCTGGACTAGCCACAGCGCCGGAAGAAAAGAAGAAGAAGAAGGTTGAGAGGACCAAGCGGCCTAAGGAGCCAGTACAACAATCAGCCGTAGAGCAGTCGCAAGCAGCAGCGCTAGGGGTTGTCTCTTTAGACAGCCCTGAACCAGAAGCAGGTATCCTGGCTGCAACTATCTCTCCAGTGATGGCTCAGGAGGAGCCCGTAGGTGCATCCTCCGTTCCTCTTACCCAAGTCCGCGTCAGCCCTACGAAAGCCCCATCTCCCACCTCATCAGGGCAAGCCGTAGCCGTGTCTTCCGCTTCTCAATCTACCCCGCCATCTGGCGGCCTACATTCATTTGACCAGTTTGCTCAGGATCCTAATGCTTTTCAATCACTAAACCAAACCCTAGAGCCTTCACCCGTAGCCAATTCTGAAGCTGCTCCCTCATCTCCACATCTTTTGCCCCAGCCATCCGAAACCCTATCGATGCTCTCCACTCAGACTCCTATCACCCCTAGGACCCGATCACCCTCAAAGGCTGCTACCCCCTCTGGAATCCCTCCTACTTCATTGTTTGTAGGGAAAATGCCGCAGCAAGCCCAGGCGTTGGAAGACCTTGATTTCATGAGTGTCACCGAGGACCATCCTCTAGCAGTAAGTCATGGGGGGATCAGCCTCCTTTCTTTAGGGTGTCAAGCATAGAAGGGCCGAAGATATAGCCGCCTCGGTCAAACGCATGAAGTTTGACCTAGATCGGAGAGTGCTTATAATAGAAAAGTTGGTCCCAAAGGTGAAGAAGCCTCTCCGTGACATGACCGAGGCTGACTATGAGCTTCAAATGAAGGAGAATAACTTCGATGACATCAACGAGGAATACGAGATCCATGGTATTTGTCGTAGAACATACAATCTCCTTGTCAAGCATCTCGAGACTCAAGAGGCGCTTTTCCAGCTGCAAAATACCACAAGGCATCTCAAGGAGGACTTGGCTAGGGCCGCTGCCCAGTTGGGGTCAGCACAACAAGAAATAGACGAACTTAAGGTTCAGCTGGCCGCCTCTCAGCAAGAGGCCGCAGTTTAGAAGCAGACAGCTGAGCGGCTATCAAAGGAGATAAAAGCAGCGCTAGAGCAGATTTCGCAACTGCAAGATTCGCTAAAATAGGCGCGGTCTCAACTTATAGAGAAAACATCGCAAGTGACGGCCTTTTCCAAGAGCAAAGAAAAAAATATGCGAGCTAGTCTGCTACAAGGTTGCAAGCCCAACCTTGTTAAGTCCTTATCAGTTCTAGATTTCGTATCCAGGATCGAAGAAGTGTTTGCCCAGGGAAAGCCTGTGGTAGAGGAAGTCGAACACCAGGCGAGGCAATGGCTAGACCTGGCTATGAAACTCGAGGAATTAGAGTGCAAAGGCTTCCAAATCGCCCCCATATCCCAACTTGCCTCAGAGTGGGCAGATGCAAGGGTAACCTTGCACACTTACTTTGCCAAGACAGAAAATATCAGAACGGCTAGGAAGGTGTTGGACGCCTTAGAGCATGAAAGACACATTCTCCTGGCGCCCTTTCACATTCTGTCCGAGCATGGGTGCCCAAGCTATGTCAGAGATGGCAAGTTTCTCACCCTTAAGCAGGTTAAAAAGAACTGGCTATCCTTCGAAGCAGATACAGCTAAAATCAATAGCTGGACAGAGCCAGTTCAAGAAGTTCAGGTCACCTAGATGGTGTCAAAGTACTGCAAGATCAACTCCTCCCTTGAAGAGTTGGGAAGAAGATATAACACCATTGACCTGCATGCGGTCGCTGCATTCCTTGCAGTACTCAAGGAGATTAGCGACCCCACACAATTTCGAGTCGCAGTCTGGGATAAAGCTAAGGCTGCGTTCGAACGCATAAGCAAGCGGGAGGCCGAAAGTGGAGAACCCTCAGATTCAGAAGGCGAGACTGAGGAGGCAACTGGTGAAAGTGAACCTGAAGAAGAACAGTTGCCCCAAGGGAAGCGACCAAAGCAGCAGAAGGCAGGGGAAGGAAGTTCCTCTGTACCCAAAGGATAAAGGCATGGTTCTTTGCATTGAGACAAGCTCGACACCCCGCGAGCCGCCAAGAATGTTGCCACATTTTGCACGGAGTGCCATGTTTTTGGTTTCTGCAAATGGCTACTCTTTTCCTTTCCTTCTCATTTTCCCTTCCTTCATTTCTCCCTTTATCCCTCTTCCTCACAGTTTCATTCCCTCTTCTTCTTTCCCCCTTTCTTCCCCCAATAAAATTTCAGAGGTGTTCCTTGAAAAATGTAAGTGTCGGGGCGACACCCGACTTTGCAGCGAAGTCGGAGTGCGCCCCTCAGTTGGAGCGCAGTAGGGAACCCGAAGTGCGCGAGCAGGCAGGATCAAAGCAAAATCTGACTAAGTGTCAGGGGCGACACCCGACTTTGCAGAGAAGTCGGAGTGCGCCCTTGTTCTTGGGTGCACTATGAGATTGGTCTGGCAAAAAAAATAGCTAAGTTCTGGGGCGACACCCGACTTCGCAATGAAGTCGAAGTGAGCCCCTTTTCCAGTGCGCAGTCCGAACAGTGAAATAAACAAAAAGCAGCGGTGCGACACCTGACTTCCCAGCGAAGTCGGAGTGCGCCCTCTGATCGATGCATAGTTGGACAAAGCCAACTCAGAGAATGCTAAGGCAAGAAGGCCTTCCAACTGCGCTGTTTTTAAACTATGCAACCCGATAGCGCCCAAATCCTGGGCGAAGTTGGATAAGCTGCCTTTCAAGGTAGACACGTGTCATACATCAGCATCCGACAAGTATCCATCTTTGGGATTCAAGCCAAGACTTGACTGTGCAAGGACAAAGCATGGGCTACACTATCGGTGCCAACTGTCACCATTTAAGCCGATGTGAAGTGCCATCTATCGCACCTACCCGCATTCCTGCTGATCGAAGATTTGATCCAACATGTTGCCACGTAGTTGTGCCACCTTCAGGGACACCATGTTGCAAGGACAGTCCTGCCCGACAAAAGTCAGCATCAGCAGCTCCTCAGCCGCTCGTGTCAGCTACTGTCTTGTCTGGGACTTCGTGCCCATGAATGTAATCGAGGGGAAATTGGGCTATAAATACCCACCACTTTTCCATTGTAAGTGGTGGAAGGGGAATATATTGCTAGGGGACAATTGTAGTTGTGCGTTTGCCTCAAATATAAACATACACTTGGCTCTGCTTACTGTATTTTATCTTGTATGCTGCCTCTCCTTGTCATTTTTGCCTCATGTTTCTTGTGTCATTGCTTGCTGTTGTACTGAACTCTGGACTCCGGCATTTGGTGGCCAAGTATTCCTGGAATGCATAGATAGAGGATACATAGGATCGTTGATAGCTGTAGTTTCGATGTATGTTTGTAGATGAATGTTGTTAGTAGTGGTGATTGATTCGTTGTCGTGCTGCTTATTCCCCCCACCCAACTCCAATCACATTTGGAATTCCTTTCTGCACTTTTATCTCTTTCTGTACTTTTATCTCTTTCCCTGCACTCTTATCTTAACACAACCCCATAGGAAGCCGGCCTTCTCCGGATATTGGCACGGAAGGCATTCCTTCCTTTCGGCCTTTCAATATGGTGGGCGAATCTGGGTGCATTAACAACAAATCCTTTCCTCATGGCAGATTCGTAACCAACAGGAACCACGATTTGTTGAAAAAACAAGAAAAAATCACCAATTTTTCCAAAAAATCGATTTTTGATGTGATTCAAATTGGAATTCTGGCTGAATTGGAAAAAATAGATTTTTTGGCAATTTAATCAGGATTTTCGTAACTATGGTTAGCGCAGTATATTTCTATGACACAATCTAATCCTTTGTCATAGTGCACTTGTGTCCTGTCAACTCATTGGTGCCCTAGTGTCTACAAATTTTACTCTAACTTAGAAGTACCACTAGTTGGTTTTCTAAATTGTCCTCTCTACCAAATCATCTTGGGCCCCTCGGTTCATGGATCAAGTGGTATCAGAGCCTTCATTTTGCTACAATAAAGTTGCACCTTCATGTCACTACAGGCGGAGTGGTACCAAAGCTAATATTCATCACAAGCGATGAGCTAGTATCCATCATAAGCAAAGAGCCAGTATCCATCACAAGTGCCTATAAACTTGTCCTCTTCAATCATCATGAGATTCAGAAGCTAGGACAACTCATAGAAAATCAACAACCATATGAGCTTGCACTGTTGAAGAATGAGAATAATAATCTAAAAGATGATGTCCAAGCAAAGGATGGGAGCCTTCATTTTGTTGTTACACATGGTAGAGATAGAGACAAAGATCTTACATTTGGAAGACTGATTGAGGAAAGTATCGACAAGATCGAGTAGTACAACTAGACTGTATAGAAACTTCAAAAAGAACCGAAGGAAAAAGAAGTCACCTGTGATGCCATTTAGAAAAAGCTATAGCATCTACAGGATGAGCTTGAAAACTTGCAAGTAGAGTGACCATGTCTCTAAGAGTCTCACACACAAACTAATGCTTGCTTGGTGAATTTTACTCTTGAGCAGTTAGTTTTTTCAAATGATTCATTTGGCTGTTTTGAGAAGCATACCCAAGGCATCGATTCAAAGCTCTTGAAGAAGATGTGTTTTACTAGTCAAGGATTGGGAAAGCATGACCAAGGATTGAGACACCCCATTAAAGTTGGACAACAATCTAAGAATGTAGGAATTGGGTATATTGTCACTATGGAATATTGGGACATAAATCTATCAATGGTTTGGTCTCAACCATATTTGTGGTAGGCGGAACCATAGCCACTCAACTTGTTGGTTCATCAATGCCCCTAGTCAAAGTTCATAAAAGTTGGTACAAATCATTTCGGATGGGATCCTTCCCATCATAGTAGAGAAGATCAGAATTGGGCTAGAGAAAAAATCAGGAATTGGGAAAAATCGGGGAAAAAATCAGCCAAAAATCTGCAAAAAAAGAAGAAAACACAAATTTTCATAGATTTTTTTTTTTTCATGCATATCACAATGAATTGACATTATGTAAATCAAATACTAATAATTTAAGTGATACAAACTTAAAGTACACAGGAAAGTGGCAAGTGATATAAGTTTAAAGCCTTAAACTACACATGAAAGTGAAAAAACACATCTTAAATAAAGAATTTTTAGTGTGTTCAAAAATCAAATATTCATGTATTGTTAATAATATTAAAAATGTGCAAATTACAAAATGTGTCATTAGTCATGACAAATACAATGTCTCTCAAGATCTTGGAATGCCTTTGCCCTTTGCCCTAGAAAGAGCCCTAGTCTCTCTTTGTTGAGAAGCCCTAGTCTCTCTTTGTTGTTGTGTCCATGCCTCTTTTTGTGTCAAGGCTGCTAATGCTAGTCACCACATGTGTCAGGGGTCAAGGGGGTGGAGCCCTCTTGTAGGGCCAAGGGGTAGGACCAAAATACCTTCACTATCTAAACTGAATTTTTCAAGCGTACAAGCATACAAGCATATCATTTGTGGTTTTAAATATTACTCCTATATACAAGCATATTGAGCAATAAGTTTGGATTGATAGTTCAACATATTTTTATGGAGAATTTCATCAGTTAATAATGTATAGCATTGTCGTTAGTGGCTATTACCGGCTACCAGATTCCTTCAAATTGTAATTTGCTCGCTGTTAGGATGCCCTAGCATGTTTGGGTTGGTGTAGTAGCAGGTACGCAAAGTCCTTTCTTCCCTTGCAACAGGTAAAATGGAAGACAATAAAAAAAACACTTTTTAGCTAAAATGACCATAAAATCTACCCATGCAACTACAACCTATTTTTCAAAGAATACCCAAAAATCGACGAATCGACAATTGCAGGCAAGCTGACACGACATTTGCATATAATCGAAAAAAATTGTGAATCGGCGATTTAAATCTCAATTGTCATAACAAGGCTTCCCATAGTTTTAGGAAGTTCCTTATGACTATTTGACACCCTTACCCTCACCAAGAGTCCAAGGTTGCATCTTTGTCTACCTTTCCCTATTTGCACACATCCTTGCTTAACATAGGACCTTCTAGTACACTACATCGCTAGATGCTCATCTGCACATGTTCTTGGGGCAAGAAGCAAGGCGTTACAATAAGTTCTACATCCAAGTACCTTGGATCCAACCTTGACCTTCATCATCCTAGTTATTCAAATGTCCATCCTAGATCCAACCTCAATCTCCATCATGTCTTGAAGTTGACCACAGACTTATTAGAAAAACATAGTGCCATTTTGTTGGGTCAAAACCATGATCTAATGTTCACCAAGATCCAACCTCAATCTCCATCATCCTAAACATTCAGATGTTCATCCTAAATGTATTGGAAGAATAGACCTCAAATTTGTTTCGCCTATTTCTCATAGGCCTCAACCTCATTTTGTGCCAACTCTTTATATAAAAGGCTTCTCAACATATCATTGACAGTTCCTTCATCATTCCATTCATTTAGATGTTCATCCTAAATGGACTGGAAGATAGACCCTAGATATCTCAAAGTTAATCAAGACATCTTGAATAAAATGACACTCTGTTGGGTCAAAACTGTGTTCTAATGTTCATCTAGATCTAGCCTTGAACTCCATCATCCTAGGCATTTATATGTTCATCGTGGATAAGCTGGAAGGATAGACCTTAGAAAAGGTGTATGGTCTAAGCATAAGGGGGTGACCCCGCACACATAGCCATATGATGCCATACTTTATTGTTAGTGCTAGTACCAACTACTAGCATTAGCGCCATCTTTAGCAATGGCACCAATACCAGCAAGTTATATGCCATCCCTTAGTATTGGTACCAACACTATCAGTGTAGTCATTTAGCATTGACCCCAACACTAGTTACCAATGCCAGCTACCAGCTACCAGCTTGGGCCTAAAATTTGGACTTCGAAGTCCAAATTCTGAACTTCGGAGGGCCTCTCATCACATTAGCACACTCCAAAATTTGACTTCTTAGCATGTCAACACATTCTCCAACTTTGACATCAGCACTAGCTATTTGACACCCATCCTTTTTGGCACCCATTCAATTGGCGACCATATAGAAATGATAGAAGCCATTGGTGCCAGTGAAAATATGACAAATGACTAACATCAATGCTCACACATCATCATATGATGATCATTATAGCACCCAACTTAGATGTTCCATACCAATTTAGTCACTTGTCCACTTAAATAACTAACACATTGTTTTCTAAAGTGCAAGAAACAAATTATTGGTTGTTTCTTAATTCTATAAAGATTCATTGGAAGCTATCATGTCACCTTCTAGCTTCAATGTCTGCTTGTGCATTCTATAAATGTAAAAAATCCTCTAAATGATGAAGGGGAAATCTTACAAAGGCATCTACGAGCGAGCAAGTATAAGGGAAGCACTGGTCTATATCTCCCCAACAAGATCACCAACCACATTCCCAATCTAGAGTCACAACCTAAGTCAACACAATCCTCCTTAGGAATATGACCTACATCATCTCACATCAGTTGAGATCCACGGTTGCAACATGCCACTACATCTCACTAGTTGAGACTAGTGGCTACACTCAAAGTTGCAACTAATGCCATGTTGTCTAGCCCTTGTCCTCTCACTTTCTTGCCTAGGAGTATGGCTTGTGCTTCACTACATGTTTTCCATATTCTTTTAGATTCATTGTAATACTCTCTTGTAATATCAAAGTTATCTTTATATTTTTGCCTCTCATGGAAATCCAATGTAATATTCTATTATAATACAAAATTATTGTGCTTCATGGATATCTACTTGTGTTTCTTCATATAGATATTGTGCATAATATGTTTTGTCATAGTTACTTAGTAGTGATTTGTTAGTGCCCTAACTTTTTGTGACACATTCTAGTCTTGTGGACTTGTGTCTTCTCAAGTCATTGGTGCCCTAGCTTCCACAAACATCACTTTGATTATAACTTAGAGGTGCCACTAGCCGGTTTTGTAAGTTGTTCTCTACTCCAAACGATCCTTGGCCTCCCTAGTGTGTGGATTAGATGACAAACATTTCCCTTTTCCTCCTTTCGAATGACTTGAAAATCTATCTAATCAGTTGTCATTACCTCTCAGATAGTTGATTACTTCTCTATGCCAACAATTTACATTTAGGTAAAAAATTTCCTTTATTTGAACGACCAGAACATCCTTTTCTTTCTCTTGGATGACTCAACAGGTCATTCAGATGACCATGGCATGCTTCTAGACGACCCTGTGCCATTTGCTACTAGTTCCTTTTTCCATTAGATGACTTCTCTTTCCTTCTTGACAACTTAGGACAACTCTCCAATTGGCTGATACATAGTAGCGAAAATCAGCAAATTCATGATTTTGAGGCGAGTCAATGATTTTCCAAGATAAATTGCATCGAATCATTGAGTCAGCAATTTTTTATCATTTTTTTTCAAAAAATCGATCGTAACCGCACGGGTAGAGGTTACGGTCGATTTAAGGTAAAACTTCAACTTTCCCCCTCGTTTTCAACTTGAGTTCTTCTAAACAAGGAAAATACTTTACCTACCTGCTACCACACTGACCCAAACATGCTAGGGCATCCTAAGAGCAAGCAGATTGTGGTTGAAGGAATTTGAAAGCCAACAACAACTGCCCAGAGGATTCATCCGAGGTAAGAAAATTTTTGAAGACTATTTTTTTCCCTCCAAGTTGAAACAAGGTTTGGAATCTAGATTAGGGTTGTTTGCAAATGGTTTTGTGATTTTTCAATGTTTGAACTTTGAAGTTTAAAATTTAAAACCCTAAACCCTAGTCCAGGTTATTTTTCCCTCCTTTTAAGTAGATACTAAATAAGTAAATATTGTTGCCTGATGTATGCAAGCCCATTTATTAGTTGTTAATATTTCAAGTTAAACTTTAAACCCTAAAACCTAGTCTAGGGTTTTGGGTTTAGGGTTTTTTTCTCTCTTTAAGTAAATATTGCACAATGCTGCTTGATAACTATGTATGCAAACCCATTTTTTAACTATTAATTTTTAAACTTTGAAGTTTAAACACTAAACCCTAGTCCAAGGTTTCGGGTTTAGGGTTTTTCTTTCTCTCCTATTTTTAATTAAATATTGTTGCTTGATAACTATGTATGCAAGCCCATTTTTCAATTGTCAATGTTTCAATTTTAAACCCTAAACCCTAGCCTTTTGGTTTAGAGTTCAGTTTTTTTTTTAAGTAATTGTTTCATGTGCAGGCATAGAAAAATGAAACCAGAAGATGCAGCATGGGCATATGGAACACCAGGGGAAAGAAGAGGGGACATTACATGAATTTTTTGTTACAAACATCTTACTAGAGGCATTTTTTGCCTCAAATTCCATTTGGCAAAGGGAGATAGCAGAGATATCAAGATATGCTCTAAGGTGTTGGATGAAATTAAAAATAAAGTAGAGGCCATTATCTTTGACACAGAGGGAAAAAATTAATCACACCAATGCCATGACAACCCCCTTCTCAAATTCCTTGTACCGATAACGCCTTTAGCTGGTTTCAGTAGGAGAGTTCAAGTGGTGTGCACAAGCAACTAGTGGGATGAGAGAGTCCCATTTTGTAGAGTGTTCCATGCTAGGGGCACAACCCACACTTGAGGGTATGGTCACGTGGAACCAAGAGAAGCACAATGCAGGGAGGACAACCATTGCCACTTTTTTGGTATTATTCTAACATTCCCTTCAATGTGGCAAGGTCTCCATACTGGTGGTGCATGATAGATGTCATCGCAAGTTGCGACACAATATTTAAGGCACCAACTTATGATGAGCTTAGGGGCCCTCTCTTTCAATAATATATGGACGACATTCAAGTTGTGCTTGAATATATATATATATATATATATATATATATATATATATATATATATTTTTTTTTTTTTTATGACTAATTTATATATATATATATATATATATATATATATATGATAATATGCAATGTGCATGACTAAATGTTTTTTTATATTTCAGGTTGTTCTTGAAGACCATCGTAGGGTGTGGAGGAACAAGGGTTGTTGTATAATGTCTGATGGATGGACATATGGAAGGAGAATAATCTTGATTAATTTTTTGGTTGCTTCTGTAGGAGGAACTACATTCCTCAAGTCAGTAAATGCATCGACATAAGTTAAGAGTGTCAAAATGATTGCAAGGTTGTTGGAGGAGGTTGTTTTGGAGGTCGAGGAGGAGAATTTTGTCCAAATCATCACGAAAAATGCAACAACATATAAGGCAGTTGGTAGGATTTTGGATCAAAGATTCCCTACTATTTTTTAGACCCCATGTGCAACACATTGTCTCGATTTTCTCCTTAAGGACATTGGGAAATTACCTTGGGTGGCAGAGGTTGTAAGGAAGGCTAAGGCTATCACAAAATTCATTTACAACCATACATAGGTCAACCTCATGAGGTGATTTACTAATGGGAGGGAGCTAGTATGGCCTGGAATTACATGCTTCACCACAAACTTTGTGACATTGCAAAGCATTTATCATGCAAGAGGGTCATTGAAGTAAATGTTTGTGAGTGATGATTGGAATTCCGATGCAGATGCAAGATACCGAATGTCACCTGAAGGGCATAATGTGTATACTTATTTATTTAAGGGCTTTTGTATAGCCATGGATGAGGCCATCAAGGTACAAGACAGTTTATTATTTTATTTTTGTTGTAAAATATTTTCGTTAATTACTATTATTTTGTTTTTAGGTTTCAGAGCCTTTGGTGAAGGTTCTTTGTCTTGTTGATGGAGAACAATTTCCAATGGGATTTGTATATGAGGTTATGGACATGACAAAATAGGAAATTGCTGCATTTTATAGATATGCCTGCACCAAATACGATTAAATTTGGACTATCATTGATAACCGATGGACATAAAAAATCCATAGCCCTCTTCATCCAACGAGTTACTACTTGAACCCCCAAATTTTTTATTCTCCTACATTTCATGCTAATTATGAGGTGAAGGTTGGCATTCAAGATTGCATTGACCGCATGTTCTCAGCTAGTAGACAATTGCGCAATAAAACACGTGTAGAGATAGAGGATTATAAGGAATTGTTGGTCAGAGATCTGCCTTAGGTAAGGATTTGGTATTTTAGTGCGCCTTAGACCCGACCAACATTGAAAGGCCGAGAGGAAGAAATGCCTCCCGTGCCAATCTCCAGAGATGGGCTGGTTCCCTTGCTATTCTAACTGGGGGTTTTGAGATAAAGGAACAGGAAAGAAATGGGAAATGACTGAAAGGGATGGGAAATATGGCCACATGCCAGATAGAACAGGGGTGATGGACTAACAACACGAAAACTCTATTGCATTCTGAACCAAATAGCCCTCAAATACAGATAACTAACAGAAATTAAACCAGAACAACTAGCATGCATAATCTCCAGGGCTACTCCGAAGTCCCTACCTTATCAGAAACTAAATCCAGTAATAGAATTCAAGTTTACGAGTTAAAGCATGGAATAATAGAAGATAAGCAATAGAAGACATACACATGAAAATAGAAGTCCAGGTCTAGAGCCAGACATCAGCTGTATTGATAGCAGAATTCAGGTTTTCATTTAGCCTCTAGCAAACATCCATCCATTTTACAATAAAAGAGCGGGCTTATATAGAGAATTTTGCCGCTTGAACAATAAATGCTAATTAACAAAATATGGCAGTGGAAGCCAAGATAAGGATTACAAGGAGGTACAATCACAATGTATTAACCAGGCATGGCAGAGACTGGTGACTCCTCAGGAATATCGTTGAACCCCTTCAATGCTCTGATAGATCCAGCTCGCTGGCGCTGTCTCCTTACTCGCGGGGACCGCTTCCATGGAAGATATGCTTGAAATCCTGGAACGTCCCGTCTGGAAGCTTCTCAAAAGGTCCGCACCTGACCGGATAAGGATGCTCTTCAGATTGCTGATGTGGAGGGCCTCCGAAAGGTGATGGCACGATGGTCAAACGAGTCAACTAGCGCACTCCCTATGTATGCCCCGCTTGGGCGCATTGTTGAAGGTGCACCCAGCCTGGGGCGCACTACTCTTGTGCGCCTAACCTTGGGCGCACTGCTCCTGTGCGCCCGGCCTAGGCGCACTGCTCCTGTGCGCCCGACCTTGGGCGCACTGTTGAAGGTGCACCTGGCCTTGGGCGCACTGCCAAAATGCCGGAGTGAAGTACTGAGTTCTTCCTTGGTCTCTGATGGTGAAATGTCGGGTTCCTGGAAAGTCAGTACACAAAACAACTCGCTTTAGCGCGAGGTTGAACTTAGGAAAATGAGAAAAGGGTTTCCAGGGAACAAAAATTACTGGAAGGCTAATTATACACCATGTTGCAAAAATGGCAACATCTCTGGCGGCTCATGGGGAAATTGAGCTCGCCTCAATGTCGACATCCCAGGCCTTATCCACTGGGCTCAGAGTCATCATATTCATCATAATCATCATCGCTCTCCGATTGCCCGCTGGTAGCAGCGGACTCTTCTCCTGACTCTTCTCCTTCATGAGTTTCGTTGTGCTGCTCTTCATCCCGGCCTGGCACCTCATCTAGGGGCTCATCCTCTTCGTTACCTTGCGGGTCCTGGGCTGCCTCTTGAGTATTAACAATTTTCTCAGCATGAACTTCTTTATGCGCCTCATCTGTTCCTTGCGCTTTGACTTCCTCTTGCGGTCTATCTCTTTCGCTCTGAGGCGCTTCATCTTGAGGCACTTGACCCTTGTCCTGTTGGGGCCCAAGGTTTTTGCCTTGGCCCTCTTGGTGAGTGGGAACCTCCACTGTATGAATCTCGCCCTGCACCTGTTTCTCTCCCTACTGCTGAGGGGACTCGGGTGGTGCAAGCTCCTTTTGAATGCTGTTGTAGGTTTCCTAGACCAAGGCCCAATCATTGTCATGGATATCATTACGCTTCTGGAGCTCTCGAACAAGATACCCAAACTTTTCTAAATGGCGGACTTCGAAAAAATTGAGCCTCTCACTGAGATCCACGAGACAGGCTTGGATTATCGCAAATTTGGAGGTATACTGCATTACTTGGAGTTCAGTAATGGGCTCTTCCCAACTATCAATTTCTAGGGTGTCATTTTCGAAAGAGTCCCACGTTGGTTGCAGCTCTTCCTCAGTTAGGAGATGGTCCTGCTCATCGGTGAAACCCAGAAAACCATTATTTGCCAGAGTCTCAAAGTACATGAGAGCGATTTTTCTCTCCCTCTCGAGCATGTCTATGAGATCTCGGGCCTTTTGGGCCGCCTTGACCTTCTTGAAGAAAGATCTAAGAGTTGAATCAATGGCTGCCCATGAGCGAGCTAGGTCAGACATTGGTGCAAGTTTAACTGACCGTCCTAGGGCCCGTGCCTTCACGGCCAGCTCCAACCATTCATCGACCTCTGCCTCGGCCTCTTCTACAATGGAGGCACCATGGGAAACAACCTGCTTGGCTTCCCAAATGAACCTCAGAATGGTGACTGCCCGACGTGCCCTATTCCTGAAGTGAGTTAAGAAGTGAGCGCGCGCCTCCTTGGTACGGTCCTTGGATAGGGTTGCAGTGGGTTCTGGCCTACTCTCCAACTTGGCCCTTAGCTGCTGGATCTCAGCATCCAATACCTGCAATTGGTCTTTAGCTTCTCCCTGTATCCTGAGGCGCTCCTCATAATCTTTCTTGGTGTCCTCAAATGCTTGCTCTAGGTCAACCACTTGCTACTACAACTGTTTTACTTTTAACTGCTCGTCCTCGAGCTGCCCACGCGTGAGTGCTAGGGTTTCCTCAAGTTCCGTATTCTTGGCCTCGACGTCATAGTAGCATTCCTTGAAATGATCCACCTGGAGGTAGAGGGATGTCACCTCGACATGAATATTCCCCGCTTTCTCAGTGGGATCAGCAGTCTTCAGATCCTCCACCGTCTCTCGATAGGAATAGTCAGTCGATGTCATTTCATTCAATGGCTTTTGTATCTTGGGCGCCTTCTCCATCCGGTGTAGCCGCATATTTTGAGGGTCAAAGACTACCCTCTTTTCTTGCTAGGCCAGCATCTATGCACTCTTCCTTTTTTGGCCTTTGAGCCAAGATGAGGAGTTCTGCTGGGCCTTATGGATGCTCTCAGCCATTGGTCCTTCTTCATAGAAATCTAGCTCTTCATATTCTTGTACCCCAAAGAATGGGGTAAGGGGGAACAGAGCCCGTTGAGGGCTTGATTGGACAGGTGTTTCTGGAAGGGCTTGAGTTACGACTGTAGAGACTATGGGGGGCGCTAGGGTTTGCACGGCCGAAGCCGAGATGCTAGGTTCAGGAGGAGTTGTCCCCATGGTGGGTATTGTCGAAATAACTGAGAGAGCGGGGACAGAAGAAGGTTGGCCAAGACCTACAGTGGTTACAGAAGCTGCAACAAAAGCCACCGAACTCTGGGGAGTGAGGCCAGAAGTTACCAGGAAGGAGAAGGCATTGGAGACTTTTGCAAAAGTCTCAAATGACCTGGAAACTGCCGGCAAGGGAGTATGGAACTGTGTCTGTAAGAGGGGGTTGGAAAAGACCTCAGTAGGGGCACCGAATGAAAGGTGGGTAGACACTAGGGTTTCAACGTCGAGGAGTGGGGTTTCTACAAGGGTAGTTGAGAAAAAGAGAGGAGTAGAAGATGTACCTACGAGCTCGGACGTCTCCAGAGCCGACGTGGTGAACTATTGTGTTATTGGGCTAGCCTCTCTTTCTCCGCCCATTGCTTCATCCTCTAGGTCAATAAGTGGTACTTTGGTCCGCAACGACTACTGCACATTCTACACTGGCTGCACTAGTTGTGTAGGCTACACTGATTGCGCTAGAACAGTGGCCCCCGAAGCGCCCCCTTCTTTGATTGTTGTTGCTGCTAGAGGTACTGTGCTAGAGACCTTGAATTTAAAAGTGCGAGGCTTCTTCGTGGCACTCTGGGGCACGGGTGCATCGGGCGCACTTCTCTTCTTTGGAGCAGCCTTTTCTTCTTGGATAGGCTGCTTACCCTTGCCCTTGATAGGTGGCGCCTGACTAGCTTGTTGTTCTTGCAGTGCGTACAGGTCGTCCACTTTGCTCGGACTTTCCAAACTTTTGGGCACACGGTCACCGAAGAATACGGGCCGGTAAGTGTCATAATTATCATCAAATATATCAGAAAATTTTTGATCTATCTGCAGCGTGGGGTCAGATAGCTTTTTCTTGTGGTGACACCTCATTACCCACCAGTTTGTAACCTTCTCCTCCGACCACTGGGGCGCTTTTTCTTTCATGAACTTGAAGATTCGGTCATCAGGGTCCTGATCTGGAAACCGCCTAGGGTTGTATTCAGCATCCATGATATAAAAATCGTGCCACGGTGGGAAGGAGAACATCTTTTCGATGTGCCATTCGAGGTCCCGCCCAGAAGGGTTATTACGCTGCTGCTCGATTTTCGGGCAAGGACAGCAGTGGAATTTTTCTTTCCCAATATTTTCCTTGAAGACACCATCTGGGTCATATTTCCACCATTGGGGCAGGTCTATCAGACCAAAATCATACAGGGTAACCGCCAGATAATGATTTTGCTTATTCTGCATCACTTTGATGGGGCCAAGCTCGATGGGCCAGGGGCAAGTGTGTTGCCTTTTTCTCCCCTTGTCATACATATCATCTGCGTAGTCGCACTGGCGAGCGACCTCAAGGGAAAAAGATACTCAGTAGCGTAATACGGTAATAGGAAGGGTTTGCCAGAAAACCCAAAAATCCGTATCACGAGCCCCTGTGTTAACCGAAAAATATCTCCGAGTTGCTGATTTATCACATAATCTCTCATTTCTTTCGGCACTCGTTCGCAGGTACCAGTCATGATTTGCAATGCTGGACCCAGAAAAACTCAGTTGAAGTTGTAATAAGACTCTCGCCTTGATAGGGCTGAGGTCCACTGATACACCGGGAGCGCCTCGCCCTTCTCATTAGTACAACTCTTGTCGATGAAGGCAAAGCGAGGGTGTGAATGTAGCTGGTGGAAGAAGTACCACACCATAAATGAGCAACTTCAGAATGCCACGACCCCCTTTTGCATTGCGCACAGCTGGAGGTGCAGCTGTCGGGACACCCAATCGGCCCAGTCAAAGAAGATGGGCCTTATCTCTCGTGATGCAGCATCAGCGACGTAAAATTCCCCGTGGGATATGCATTCAGCAACTGCCGCCTGCCAAGCATTTACTTGGGTGTCTGATGCCTGGCTAGTGATCCATGCCAGCATGGAGAAAAGTTCGGAGTTTTTGAATTTCCGTAAGGGCATAGGGAGTTGCGGCAAGGCTCCGGGTGCAAGTGTTTCTACGCAATGGGCCTCCATAAAACGCCTCATCTGTGTCGAGTTGGTGTATCTATCCGCCTGCTCCTTGGTATCAATTTTTTGGATGATGACATCCTCAGGAGGTTGCCGCCCATAGGCAAAGGCCTTGCGAATTTTATCAGTCGAAATGGAGAACAGTCTGTTTCCTCCTGGATCCTTCACAGACCTAGTCTGAGGGTCGTAGGCCTTGGCGATTGCAGAGACCAACTCCGGGCAAGGGTGCACAGGTGTGCACAGGTACCAGTATAGGAGGGAGTGATAAGCAACCGCCCGATTGTGCACTTCGGACACCTTTGCCTTCATCTTCTCAATATCCATGCGCAACTTCTCTATACTGGTGCGGGTGAGAATACAGTCCCGAATCTTACTAAGCTTGTCTTCATGTGAGGGCGGCAGGGGCTTCTCTTTTTTTCTTTCACCCCTCCTTGTTTGCCTTCTGCAGATTTTGGAGCCGTTTCCTTTTTCTGCTTGGACTCTCCCTTCTTGCCCATTTTTCTATGGTGAAACCCTTGAGCGTCCTGTGGATGACCAAGTTCAAGTACAACTTGCCTTGAGAGTGCTTCAAAAATAAATTGCAAGTGTGCAGATGGAACAAAGTTTCACTAGCGCTCAACAATGGTGGACTGTGCAACAGGTTCAGGATTCTAAAAGGTGTATCCATTGAAGAGTCTGATCTCTTATAGACCCGACATACACCCACCTGCATTAAAGTCGCCTGCGTAGAGTTAATGCCCGGGATAATTTTGGGGGCACACAAAAGATCTTCGGACATGGTAAACAATGGCAGGGTGCGGATCCCAATCTTAACCACCAAAGTTGGGAGCAATCATCCTTGAAGAGTGTGAAGCGCGGCGACCTGTGTACTTAATTCTTCTTTGTGCAGTGCCTTGATCAGTGTGCCCATTAGAGAGGTTTTTAAACTGCATCTATTAACCTCCTCGAAATGGGCGCAATCATCTTTGAGGTGCGTGCCAGAGATGCGTCCAACTGGGTGCACTGCTCCGGTGCACTCGACCTTGGGTGCATTGCTCTGGTGCACCCGACCTTGGTCGCACTGCTTCGGTGCAACCTTAGGTGCACTGCTAGAGTCAAAGCTCTCCATCCCTTTTAACTCTCTTGGCATCGGATAGGGAGTGGTCTTGCCCTCGCAGCGGCTCCTGCTTGACCTACTTGAAACCAACATCTGCCCACTGTACACAACTCGACCTGAACCAAAAATAAAGGGAGTGCACCCATCGGCTTCCTCCTGCCGGTTAGGGCCCCGGCCTTGAAAGAACTGCAATTCTGCCAGTGCGGGAAGGAGCGAAAGGACACTCTTACAACTGTACAGAAAAACTGGAATGCATAAGGAAAAAAGCAGAGAATATATACAACTGTACAGGAAAATCTTGTACTACCCTTTTATTGGTAGTACGCCTTCAAGTGTATGCCATTAACTGATAATGGCAAGGTAAACCCATTCAAGTCTTGTAGCTTAAAAGAGTTTACCGGGTGGACCTGAGAAATCTGAAATGGACCCTCCCAAAACACATCAAACTTATCATGATTGCCAGGCTTGGACTTTTTCTCATTCCATTTTAACACTAAGTCCCCTACTCTAAAAGTGCGATTGGAGGTTCTCTTGCCGAACCATTTCTTTGTGGCTACGACATGCTTCATGAAAGCCTCATAGGCTTTCTCCCTTTCCTCTTCCAACTGCAACAGCTGGGCAATTCTGATGCTAACTGGATCGAACTCTTCGCCCTCATCGTCCAGAGATCGCAGGGACTGAAGTGCCGGCAACTCAATATGCGTAGGAAGCACTGCTTCCTTCCCATACACCAGGGAGTACGAGGATGTCTTTATGGACTTCTTGATAGAAATTCGGTCAGCCCATAGCACAAAATCTAAGTGCAGGTGCCAAGTCCGCTTATTGTCTTCCAACATCTTCTTGAGGATCCGGAGCAAGTTTTTATTAGTAGACTCCGCCAAACCATTGCCCTACGGGTAATAATTTGATGAAGTCTTCAGATAAATACCATACTTGCTAGCGAATGCACACATCTTGGCCCCAATGAAATGGGAACCATTATCTGTCATTATGGCGTCCGGTATTCCGAAACGGGTTATGAGTCCTTCCAGAAAAGCAATAACCACATCCTGATTCGCCCGCTTGGTTGGCACTGCTTCCGCCCATCGGGTGAAATAATCCGTAGCCGTCAAAATATATTTGTGCCCTGCCGAAGAATTAGGCTCAATTATCCCGATGAAGTCTAAACCCCACTGCTGAAATGGGGCCTCAACCTGAATCGGGTGCAGAGGCAACGAGGCGTTCTTGACACGGCCAACATATTTCTGACACTTATCACATGTCCGACTCACACTGAAGGAATCCGCAAAAATGGTAGGCCAATAATAGCCTACCCTGATTATTTTTAAAGCCATCGGCCTTCCGACAAGATGGCCCCCGGACATCCCAAAATGGAATTCATCCAGGATTTTTTGTTTTTCTATCCCCCTGACACACCTCAGGAGGACGCCGTCGATATTTCGGTAAAACAACCCCTCGGGGAGTAATGCATATCTGCAGGCCTGAAGCCTGAAACGCCTTCTCTGTGAAGAATCAAGGCCAGGAGGGCACTGTCCAATGCTGAAGTACTCTACCAAGTCTTCAGTCCAATCTCTGTCGTCTGCTGACTGGTTCACCAAATTACACTGTGGTAGCGAATCTTCCCACTGGCAAGTTGTTACCTCAGCTGCGGCGCTCCTGGCAAGCTCTAGGCATAGAGCCCGACCACGGACTAGCTTTGTGGGCCGGACATCTATATCAAACCCTTGGATCTTTGAAATCCAGCCTGCCCTGTTATTACCGAGCTCGCCTTGACTGATGAAGGTCCGGACATCTGGGTGCACAACGTACACTATTGTCTTGCTTTGTGAGACGAAATGTCGGAACTTTTGTAGCGCTCGCATCACCGCATGCACTTGAATTTCAATAAAATTGTGTTTTTCCTCATGCGGGAGGATTACCTGGCTAAGAAATGCTATAGGCCGCTCGTCTCCTTCTTCATTCTTCTGGGTGAGCACGGCCGCATAGCTTTCTGGTTCCCCGACCGCATATAAAATGAAGTCTTTGGAATAATCAGGGTTAACCAGAACAGGAGCCTGGGCAATCCGGCGTTTGATGTCTCTGAACGCCTGTCTCCTCTCATCAGTCCATAGGAATTCCACATCCTTTTTTAAGAGTTGAGTCATGGGTTTTACCGATTGGGCAAAATCAGAGATGAACTTCCTGATGAAATTTATTTGCCCAAAGAAGGATTGGAGGCCCTTCTTATTTGCCGATAGAGGCAGCTTGAGCAGGGCTTCGGCCCTAGTGGGGTCGATCGCAAGACCCTTTTCCGATATCAGGTGGCCTAGGAGTTTGCCTTCTTTGACCATGAAAATTGATTTTTTTGGGTTTATCGATATCCCGAACTCCCGACACTTTTCAAAGACTTGTCGCAGGTGAGCACCATGCTCCTCCCTCCTGTGGGAGAATACAGTCATATCGTCCAAGTATATCACAATGACGCGGTTGAGCAACTCTCCAAAAGCCAAGTCCATCGCCCTTTGGAATGTCGCTCCAGCATTGGAGAGACCGAACGACATGCGTTGGTAAGCAAAGGTGCCCCACTTGGTGGTGAAGGCAGTTTTATACTGGTCTTCCTTCCTGACCCAGATTTGATTGTACCCAGAGAAACCATCTAGGAGGGAAAATCTCTGGGCTCCCACCACCACATGAAGAATCTGATCTATTTGAGGCAATGGGTAGTGATCCTTCAGGGATGCCTGATTGAGATTCCGGAAGTCCACGCAGAGGCGAATATCCCCGTTCTTTTTTTGGACTGGGACTAAGTTTGCCACCCAGGATGAATGCTTGATAGGGTAGATTATCTTAGCTTCCAACATCTTGAGAAGCTCAACCTTCATCAGTACCTCAATTTTTGGGTTTACAGGCCTTTGCTTCTGTCGCACGGGCTTGACTCCCTCCTGGAGTTCAATCGTATGCAGGAAAACATCTGGGTTATATCCTTTTAAATCATGATAACTCCATGCAACAATATATGGGTATTCTCTACAGAGGGCCCTGATCTGTTCAATTTCCTGCAATGTGCAATCAGTTCCCACTTTAATTGTCTTCCCGAACTCCAGGTCTAACTCTTGATATTCTTTTGCATCCACTTTTATTTTGTGGGGCAGGGCCCTGTCATCTTGATCAAACAAGCTTTCAAGGGTTATCAAACCCTTGGGGAGGTGGTTGTTTTTCAGCTGGATGAGACCCTCGTACTCCTCATCATCGAGGGTTCTGTCTTCAATGTTCCCAACCTCATTAATCAAAAAATTGACGATCTGCTCATCATTGTCGAAGACTTGCCAGTGGATATTCTTATCTGGGACTGAGGGTCTATAAATAACCCTAACTGTCTTCGGCCTTTGCATTAGATTCTCTAGTTGGGGAGTATCTTGCTCCGATGGACTCCAAAACGTTCGCATGCTTATTCCGCTCTCACGAAATAGACTGAATGTTAAGAGCCGAGAAGGATTCTAGCAGATCCCATACCTTGTTACGGTATGCTTTTAGGTAGTGCTGCTTAGCAACACATTTATTCATCACCTGGTTATAGATTAATTCAGAATCCCCGAATATCTATAACTGCTTTATTCCTAGCTTTTTCACCTTTCGTAACCCCAAACACAGGGCTTCATACTCGATGACGTTGTTTGTACAGCTCCAAACGAGCCTGTACGAGAAGGTTTTCTGGATTCCAGATGGAGAGACGAGGACCACTCCAGCTCTAGCGCCATTCTTGCATCGGGCACCATCAAAGAAGAGCTTCCATAATTGGTCATCCATGGGGTCTGCATCACTCAACAACTTAACCTTTTCGGGCTTAGTTATCGAGTAACACCCAACATCTGATTCTATCATAGCATTAAAATCACGCATAGAGAACTCATCTTCTACACGCAGCTCATCCAGAGCTTCCTCCATCAGCTCCACCTCTTCATCTACTTCTTCCGCTCCATCGATGATATTGACAAAGTCTATGGGTTTCTCCACATCCTAGATTCTTTCGATGAGAAAGGTAGAGGGTTTCTCATTAAAAATATTTACCCTCTTCCCCTTGAAGGGGACTTCCAGATGTGAATAATCAAGGGACAGATAGCCCCCAAGTTTGGCAGTGAATTCCCTAGATAAGCACATGCTAAAATAGGGCTCCAAGTCAACTACCACAACTTCTTGGATTACTGTGATCTACGACATCTTGTGCAGCACGATCGGGATATCCTTTATAACTCCAACTATTTTGACTGGAGTTCCGTCCAACTGGAGCACCCCAAGACTGCTCCTTGTGTACTCCATGCCCATAAATTCACATACAACCTTGGGCATTACAGTGGTGGCAGCACCAGAGTCAACCATACAATTGTGCACTACCCATCCTTCCATTATGAGAGATAGATAAAACGGCGGTGGCCTGTTCTTTCCCGTGGCAGAGGTAGTCAATGGTTGTGTCAAGACGATCTGATTCAGTTTCCCCTTGTCCTTGATGGACTTGAGGGATTCCTGCAGCAAGTCAACTTGGCCAGGTAATTGTAACGCGTCAAAGAGGCTTACCTTAGCCGAAATCTTCCTCAGTTCTTCGACAACGTTGTATGCTCCAGCACCGGACTCCCCTCCGTCTTTGGTGGCTTCGTACCATGTTCGGTACTGTTGAGTAGCCTCCACTCTCTGGCATTTGGTAATTGAGGGGTACCGTAACTTCTCCCTCGCCTGATCTCTTGCTTCCGCTATGGGCTGAGAGGTAGAAGCTTGTGGCTGAGGAACCCCCATTCTTGCTCTTGGAGGCAAGTAGTCTTTCAACCGAGCATTGTCCGTAGGCTCTCTGGCCGAAACTGGCTCTCTCCCTGATGGCAACATGGCTTTATTACTTGGCCGCTTAGGATCGGCCGACACTTTAAGTGGTTCCATCTGAACCGGATCGACTTCAATCGGCCTTTTGCCCGCCTTCGTCAGAACTGAAACCTGTTCGACAGGGGGAATCATATAATTGCGGTCAACTTCTCTTATCATATTTACCTGTCCATCGGATCCATTGTCTGAGAGCATTTGCACATAGTTCTGATGGACTATGCAGGCCTCTTCATTATGCGGGTCATTGCAGGTGGAACACCAGTTGGCCCTACCAGATGTACCGGCCTCGTCGTACTCCAATACTGCGGAGTTCCTTTCATGAAGTCTCCCTGCAGGAGCAGCTTGGTCTCTTGTGATTTGGGGCGGAGGCCTTCGCGGTGGATAGTTCTGATCTCAAAATTGGCTTTTCTTCATGATAGCCATGTCATTTGCCATATTCTTCATAAACCCGTATATATCCTTTAGCTCCTTAGCCTGCTCCGGGTTTAGCGTTGCATGAGCCGGAGGCGCTGGTAATGGTAATGGTACCATTGGCATGGGTAATGCAGGGTACTGAGGAGGCGCCGACAACTGCGGGACCATAGGAGTCGGATACCGTGACATTGGTGCCTGAGGCTGCGGAGTGGGCACTACCTGACTTTGTGGGTTGTGAACCCACGGCTGACTAGGGTACGTCGGAGGTGCAGATGAATCAGATGCACTCGGGTACATGTTCTGAGGGAAGTCCGGGTAGATAGGAGTCGATGACTTAGGAGGCATCCTCCCGATAGCTATCAGGTCAGCTTTCGACTGTTGCGCTTGTTGGTACAGCGCTGGGAACGTCCTAACATTGGATTGTCGGATGGCCATACTAATGTCTGAATGAAACGACCTTAAGTAATAGAAGGCTGCCTGCTCAGGGGTGGGCCGAAGGCCGTCAGTGACTCTTAGCCAGGTTCGAGCAAACCTGACATTGAAGTCAGCTATTTCTTCTTGTGGATGCCTCTGCATGGAGGTGAATTGGTGCAATAGAGAGAAAGGGTCTGCTTGTTCATTAAAGCCCTTTACCAACTGCTCTGCCAGTTGATCCCATGAAGTGATAGTTCCGGTCGAAAGCGACCGGTACCAATAGAGGAGCTTACCTCTCAGTGAGAGAACCAACAACTTCACCATGACATCTTCATTGATAATCTCGTGAATAGTTGCCAACCCGACAACGTCTTGAATGTGCTCGACCACTGTCTTCCCCGTACCATCGTAGGTGGGCAAAGCTTTCAAGGCTGCGGGTGGTACTCTATGCTGAGCCCCTAAATTCAGGGGGCCTATATGATCCCAGGTTACAAATTTCCTGGTAGGAGTTGGTTGCACCATCTGGGGTGGCGGATTTGCTTGGAGTGTTTGTTGGAGCGGCTGAGCCGGAACAACGAGCACACTTGGGGCACCCGAATCAACACTAGGTGGAACTTCAGTATGCTGGTGATCCGGAGAATTAAGCGGGACTAGGGGCAAGCTAGTTGCTATGCTATCTGGAGTTGGATGTCGTGTAGCAATAGTAGCTTCTTGCGAGGATGTCCCGTCTAGTGGAATATTTGTGTTGACCACTCTAGGATGCTCTCCCAGAGCGTCAATGTCAAGTTCGTAGAACTCGGCTTCTTCTTCTGAGTTTCTAACCTGCCACCTTGTACGCATGAAGGCGTGGTCTTTTAAGCTGGTCTACGAGGCTTGGAGGTACCGGAGTTCGTATGAGTCGCCAGATGTTCAGGTTTTGTCAGTATTAAGATGAACATCAACTTCTTAGTACTGCTTATGTAGTGGAACGTTTGTGTCCCACCGGGCGTGCCAGAAACTGTTGGTCAGAGATCTGCCTTAGGTAAGGATTTGGTATTTTAGTGCGCCTTAGACCCGACCAACATTGAAAGGCCGAGAGGAAGAAATGCCTCCCGTGCCAATCTCCAGAGATGGGCTGGTTCCCTTGCTATTCTAACTGGGGGTTTTGAGATAAAGGAACAAGAAAGAAATGGGAAATGACTGAAAGGGATGGGAAATATGGCCACAGGCCAGATAGAACAGGGGTGATGGACTAACAGCACGAAAACTCTATTGCATTCTGAACCAAATAGCCCTCAAATACAGATAACTAACAAAAATTAAACCAGAACAACTAGCATGCATAATCTCCAGGGCTACTCCAGAGTCCCTACCTTATCAGAAACTAAATCCGGATAATAGAATTCAAGTTTACAGTTAAAGCATGGAATAATAGAAGATAAGCAATAGAAGACATACACATGAAAATAGAAGTCCAGGTCTAGAGCCAGACATCAGCTGTATTGATAGCAAAATTCAGGTTTTCATTTAGCCTCTAGCAAACATCCATCCATTTTACAATAAAAGAGCGGGCTTATATAGAGAATTCTGCCGCTTGAACAATAAATGCTGATTAACAAAATATGGCGGTGGAAGCCAAGATAAGGATTACAAGGAGGTACAGTCACAATGTATTAACCAGGCATGGCAGAGACTAGTGACTCCTCAGAAATACCGTTGAACCCCTTCAATGCTCTGACAGATCCAGCTCGCTGGCGCTGTCTCCTTACTCGCGGGGACCGCTTCCGTGGAAGATATGCTTGAAATCTCGGAACGTCCCATCTGGAAGCTTCTCAAAGGTCCGCACCTGACCGGATAAGGATGTTCTTCAGATTGCTGATGTGGAGGGCCTCCGGAAGGTGATGGCACGACGGTCAAATGAGTCAACTGGCGCACTCCTTGTGTACGCCCCACCTGGGTGCATTGTTGAAGGTGTGCCCAGCCTGGGGTGCACTACTCTTGTGCGTTCAGCCTTGGATGCACTACTCCTATACACTCGACCTTGGGTGCACTGCTCCGGTGCACCCGATCTTATGTGCACTACTCCGGTGTGCCCATCCTGGGTGAACTGCTCTTATGCACCCGACCTTGGGCGCACTACTCCGGTGCGCCCAGCTTGGGTACACTGCTCCTATGCACCCGACCTTGCGAGCACTGCTGAAGGTGTGCCAGTCCTTGGGCGCACTGCCAAAATATCGAAGTGAAGTACTGAGTTCTTCCTTCCTCTCTGATGGTGAAATGTCGAATTCCTGGAAAGTCAGTACACAAAAAAACTGCACACTGCTTTAGCGCCATAGAACGATTTTGACAGTAAACTTAGGAAAATGAGAAAAGGGTTTCCAGGGAACATAAATTACTGGAAGGCTAATTATACACCATGTTGTAGAAATGACAACAAGAATGTCATGGCTGCCAATTCCCATCCGAGCAATGCAAGAGTGCTAGGTCAACATTGAGGCTAGGTAACCCTCAAAATTATTATCTATTGTCTTTTGATTTTGTTTTAAAAATAATTTCAATTTATTATTTGACATGTGAAATATTAATTTTTTTTTGTTGTTTCTAGATTTATGGTAGGACGATTTCAGTGATTTTATGTCCAATTTACAATGCATGGTCGTTAGAATATTATCTCAACCATGCAATGCTTCAGGTTGTGAGCACAATTGGAGTATATTTTAGCACATATACTCCAAGAAGTGCAATAGACTTACACAAGAAAAATTAAATGATCTTGTGTTTGTGCATTACAACATTTATCTCCACCAAAGAAATTTTGAAAAAATAAGTGCTCAGTCCATTGAATTGAGTGACATTGATCCATCATCTAAATGGATCATAGATGCAGTGCACGAGGATCCTCTCTTCTCCATAGATGAATTACAAAACTTTGAGGAGATAGCAACCAAGGACCAACAAGAGGCACATGCACAAGAAGCCACAATGGCACGTCAACAAAGAGAGACCAAGTATTTTGCTAGGGCAAAGGGCAAAGGAATTGCAAGACACTAGTGGTCCTATTGAGGTCTTTTTCATATTATAAGAAATACAAAATGTGTTTTGTCACTTTCATGTGTAGTTAAAGCTTGAGCCTTGTATGATGTCCTAACATGAATTATTGCTTTTATTGCAATATTTGATTTACATAAAGTTAATTCACTGTAATATGCATGAAAAAAAATTCAATGAAAAATTATGTTTTCTTCCATTTTTTTTGCCGATTCCCAATTTTTTTCGAGCAAATCATTTGCTGATTCTGCGCCGATTCTGATTTTCTCAACTATGGGCTGATATTTCATCTTTAAGGGCAAATTCTCTCCTCTTGAAAACACCCAACACCTGGACGATGGCCTAATTCAAACTAGCTAAGGCTTCTTATTTCAACTCTTCCTCTTTGAAAACAAAAACCTAGTCTTGCAACTCAAACAAGGCTTTGCAATTTTATTCCACTCTGTCAAGGGTTTTATTTTGCTCCATGAGTTTCTCCAAAACCTTCATCTTTTTTTTTTCAACTTCATGCTTTAACCTTGGCATTGCAATGGTAAAATTCACTTGAGAATGGATGTAATTTATTTCTCCTCCCTCTTTTTGATTGGTTTTGCTCCAAAAGAAAACTCTAGGTTGTTCCCTCCAACACTCGGCATAAAATTTGCATCCAAAACTAATGGTTGGTCCTTTAGTGAATGTTCCTTGTTGAGTCTCAAGATTTCTAAATGACCTCCTTTGTAGCACAACTTCCCTTTACTTCTAGATGGCCTACTTGATTGTTTGGACACGACTCTCCTTTGTCGCTCTCATCCTCATTAACATGACCCCAATAAGATAATGATGTCTTTGCATCGCTTTCCAAGTTCATGGTCTCTATCTTCATCCAACACAAAGGAAGTAGTTGCTCCACAATTCATCTCTTCTTGAATGCATTTGACGTATTCTCCTCCAACCAAATCAACCTCCAATTGTAGGACTGAAGAGACTTCGTCTCACTCTGTTCCATCCTCTAAATTTCAATAATGACCTCACTGTCATTGTGGAGCAATTTAAATTATTCTTAGAAGACTTATTGTAACAACTCTAGGTTTGGTATTTGCCTTCTAACAATCACATGTATTGGTCCATTACGATTCCACAAACTGTCACAAGAAATAAACTCCTCTAATATATTTCATTCTTCCATCCATTGGCCTTCTACATCGTGAGGTAGATTTTCCAATGCTTGACTGGGTCCTCTATTTCACCACCATGTAATATGGGAGACTTGTGCATTATGCTTAAATTGGTCATTATTATGATCGGTTGGTTTGACATAGGCAATGTTTGTTCATGTGTCTTACTCTCATCACACACATCATTGAATGCAACACACCACAATCACCCTAATGTCGGAGTCCCGTCTTGTACACCATGAAACATGCCAACTTGTAGTTGCTCCAATGTTAGACTCACATCTCATTCACTATCGAGCACACCAACTTATAGTTTCCCTAGTGTTTGACTCCCATCACTTACATTTTCAAACACACTATCTTGCACTCACTCCAATGTTAGACTCCCATGCCATTCACCATCAAACACACCAACCTACAATTTGTTTTGGTGCTAAAATATTGTCATTTCACTATCTACCATACAACTTGCTCCGATCAAAATTAGCCTTTGTTGCCAACACAAGTTTTCTCCTTCATTGGGATTTTTGTCAACTTCATCACACCCAACTTCATTAATACGATCTTTTGTCTATATGTATGTCTTCATTGCACATGCCTTCATCACACCCTTTGTCCTAAACATTTTCATCAGCCTAAATTTTGTGGTCATGTATGCCTTCGTCACATAATCCTAACTTTTCCTCCTCTTTTTAAGTAAATAAGTAAATATTGTTGCCTGCTAACTATGTATGCAAGCCCATTTTTCAGCTGTTAGTGTTTGAATTTGAAATTTTGAACTTTGAAAATGAAGTTTAAACCCTAAACCCTAGTCTAGGCCCTAGGGTTTTGGGTTTAGTTTTTTTTTCCTCCTAGTAAATATTGTTGCTTGATAACTATGTATGCAAGCCCAATTTTCAGCTTTTGGTTTAAGGTTTAGGTTTTTCTTTTTTTATTTTTTTTCAAGTGATTGTAACTTTGTTGTTACTTGTTTCCATGTGCAAGCATTTAAAAAATGAAACCTTTTTTTTCTTCTCGTTACTTGTAACTTTGTACCTTTTCATATTATAAGCAATATATGATGTGTTTTCATGTGTACTTAAAGCTTGAGCCTTGTATGTTGTCTTGAATTGAATTGTTGTTTTTAATGCAATGTTTGATCTGCATAATGTTAATTTATTACAATTGTAATATGCATGAAAAAATAGGCTCGAGGTGTAGACCAATTGGTTCATCCAAACCCCATAAGGGGTGCGAAGATCTAAGGTTCAAATCTCGGGCCTCTTCGGACTGAACGCTTATCCCTTTCCTGGTGCTTTCAGTGGCGTAAAAGGTTTAAAATGATTGTGGCATGGTGGTTATAGGGGCGGACTGCGCGAAGATCTGTGTGGCGGCTTTTGGGGCGGACAACGCAGAATACTGTGGCGGCCATAAAAAGCTGGATAGCTTGCTCGGATTCATGGCGGCTACCGATTCCACCATGTAAATTAAAAATAAAAAAATATGCATGAAAAAATAAAAATTCATTTTCTTCAGTTTTTTTTTGCTGATTCATTATCGATTTTTTTCCTCGATTTTTTGCTGATTCCGATTCTTTGCTAAATTTTAAACCAACCGATTTATTACAATCGATTTCCTCAACTATGGTTGGACTAATGTGCATCTACCATAATAATCTCTAATAAATGCATTGTATGCCTTGGTGACTTGGGTCAACTCAACATGCCTTAATTGGCATATAAACAAAATTAATAAGCTTATGCATTCTTTTTATCTTAGGATAAATATAAAGGTGTTAAATATGATGTCATCAAAGTTAACACACAATAGATTTCCTTTCATAATATACTACCACCACACTCTAAATTGTCCATTTTCTTAGCATTATAAGTGTTGAGTTTTGAACAAATGGACAATTGTTCAAATTGTTCTATAAACACATTAATATATCCAAATCACTCCTATGCACTCTTTTCTCTAACCACTTTACCAAATGTAGATATTAAAATTTTCTATGTAAACACATTAATCTGTATTTTTTTATTTGTCATCCATCCAATAAGTAACTTCATCATAAAGTATAGATGCATATTTAACTAAAATCAATGTATGATCACAATATTTGGTTTGACACTCCAAATATATTGTGAAGTTTAAATAGTCTTAAAACTAGTAGGCATAGTGCACATCACATATAAATTAATTTACTTGAATACAAAACAATGCACTATTGTGGATATATGGGAGCCATTTCTTAAGATATCCATACAATTAATAGTCAATACTAGGAATAGTTTATTATAATAGTATTCTTTTCTTCAAGGTATAAGAAATCACACAACTTTCACTTAAACTATGGCCAAAGTAAGTTTAACTTGAGTAGTCTTCACTGAAAATTATGAACCTGGTGAGCTATTAAGTCCACTAAATTGTATGCATCCAATAGATGTCAACAGAAGAAGAGGCTACGAGAGAAGAGGAGTCAGAGTGAGGAGACGCATGATCGAACAAGGAAACTCATGATGAAGAATGAGAGATTGGAGAAGGTGAAGGAAAAGGAGGAAGAAATAGAAAGTTTAATAAAAGAAAAAGGGAAAATGCGGTCGGAGCTAGAGAGATTACAAAAACACAGGGGAGTGTTGGGATGGCTGGTCTCAAATCTGGTGGCTTGTAGGAGTCCACTGCGTATATGTTTTGATGCTCCAAGAACAATGGATCCTGCTCAAAATTTTGAAAGTGTCGTCAGATTCTTCCTATGAGATGGAGACATTGGAAAAGTTTTGTGCCCTGTTCTACAACATCCTGGAACATCATGACTCGTGTGAAATGTACGTCCATAATTTAACAATGCAAAGTAACACTGAATGGAATCCTAATCCATTTGTAGGGGACATCTAGCTAAGGGCATTTATGTCCATGATGATGGCAGAAGCACAGGCTGGGTGCCAATGACTAGAGTACCAGCAGATGGATCAACAGGTAGAGTTCATGGTGCAAGAGAAGCAGGAAATTTTGAATGTGGTCGTTGTAGAGTACTGGGCAATGTGGGGAAATCCCTAGAGCTGAGAGAAGATTATTCAAGGGGGTCAGAGGACTATTTACAGCAATTTGAGGAGGTGACTAGGAAATTTGGACAGGAGTTGGCAGCGATGTGCCACACTAAGGCAAGAACCAATACTAGCGACAATGGTTTGGGGTCAGCGAATGGTGCAACAGCTGAGGGAGTCGAGGCCAGGTTGGAATGGGTTGCGGTTTCAATTTTTGCTCCTTTGGTACCTAGCGTCGGATTACAGGGGACTATTGATTGCAACGTCGAGAGAAATTGGAGAAGAGTTTGAGGAGTATGCTTACTGAGGTGGGACATGTGGAGCCATACAACTTCAGTCATGAAGTGGGACATGTGGAGCCATATAACTTAAGTCGGTGGGTTGAGGAGAGCTGGTTGTTGTAAACAGAAAGGACATGGGACATTGCTGCGCATGCAGATGTAAAAGAAAATGATGATTTTTTTCTATTACATAGCAGAGTTGGTAGGACATGGGACATTACCGCATATGCATATGTAAAAGAAAATAATGATTTTTTTTATTACATAGAAGAGTGGTTATAGCCACTATTTTTATTAAATGGTCTGGTCAGCGTAGAGTTCAAACCACATGGACTGCTCCCAACAAATCTATCCGTCTCATTTTTGTTGACCTTGCGTGACATACCTATCCGTCTTGTTCTTGTTGACCCGACATGAGTGGTCAAACCATATGGACTGCTCCCAACAAATCTAGCTGTCTCATTTTTGTTGACCTTGCGTGAGATACCTATCCGTCTTGTTTTTGTTGACCTTACGTGAGATACCTATCCGTCTTGTTTTTGTTGACCTTGCGTGAGATACCTATCTGTCTTCTTCTTGTTGACCCGATGTGAGATGGAGACCATCGATCGCTCGAGATTCATACCGTCATGAGATACCTATCCATCTCGTTCTTGTTGACTTGGCATGAGATGGAGACCATTGGTCGCTCGAAGCCGTCATCGTCGATCTGACGTTTCAGGATTTGGAGAATACTACTACCTTTGCAAAGGGTTGACTTGAACCAAGGTTTGAACTTAGATCTCTTTTTGGTAAGTGTTCAACCACACCTACATCTACTAACCTACTAAATGATGATTAATAAATGATATAAATTTTGGCTTCTGTAAATATGAATGTGGTGTAATTAATTATGTATAATAATATGAATTCTAAGAAAATGTGATGTGAATGCACGATAAATATGTATAATAAAATGAAAATTTAGTTCAAAATAGCAAGGAGGCATGAAATAAAAGTAATGTTTATAAGGTATTAATAATAAATAGAGGACAAAACAATGAAATAAATTCAATCGCGGAAAAATAACGAGGAAGTGTAGGAATTAAAGATAAAAAAAAATATACAACTTTGAAATGGAAAAAGGGAAAAAAAAAAGGGAAAAGCAAAATAAAATAAAATAATAAGTAATAAAAAAGGGAAGATGTGGATCGAAGAGGGGTTATGGAGTGAAAAAGCAAGTGTAGAGAAGATGCATTTAGAAGACAAAGTTAGAAAGGGTATGCGAGAGGACTAAAAGGAGGAAAGCAATTGAAAATACGAAAGAAGGTAAAAGGGGGAAAAAATTAAAGGCAATTGGATAGGTGAGTCACAATAGGTACGTGATAATAGGTATAAATACGATTTGCAGAGTGGGTACAGATCAGAGGGAGATATGAGAAGGAGATTGTCATCAAAAGAGATCAAGAGCAGACAAGTGGGCAAGCAAAAATTTAAACGGTTAGAAAGAGTGTCGATGAGGGGACACGAATTGCAAGGAATGAGGTGAACATTAGGGATTTTTAAATGGAGAAGGAAAGATGACAAAAAGAATAGAAGCACCAGAAAGAAAGCGAGGAGTGATGACAAAGGGGAAGAGGACCTACAACGTAGGATTTTCGAATGTCATGAGCGAGAGTGAGAATACGTGAAACAAACTTGCAATATTAAGAACAAAGAGGAAGAAATCCCATTGATAGGAGTTAGACAACATTGCGGAGCTAGACATATGTCCAGAAGTGCTAAGAGTCTTTGAGCAAGAAGGATTGATGAAATTCTGTCAGGCTCAATGAGTATCCAAAGGGGATAGCAAAAGAATTCATCATGAATTTGGAAAATTTGTGGACAAAGTTGCAGGGAGTGGAGGTAATAGTGTCATGGGAGACTATGGCAAGGGTTACGGGGTTGTTGGAATGCGGGGAGGCATATTTTTGGGAACTGCTAAACCCGAATTAGGGGTTGAAGATCTTGTTTGGGGATGAAGGGAATAGGGTTTGAGTGGAGCACAAAGAAGCGATAAGGGTGTCTCTATCGGCACCATATGATGCCCTAACTTTGTTCTATTTAAAATACTTGACCAACACCGAGAGGTATTTGTTGTTGGTAGGGCACCATCTATGATTTCTAATACATCTAAAAAGAATCAACAAGGGAAAGGAATATAAAATTGACTTGTCATACTATTTAACATAGTCAGTGGAGTATGTAGGCGAGCAATTTCGTTGAAGCAACGATAAGAGAGTGATGGCCCATTGTGGGTTGATGGCATTATTAGTAGTAGATGTGATGGGGCAATGAGGACCACCAAGGAGTGCGTTGGCGAGTAGCCCATTGAAGAAGAGGCAACAAAGTGAGCAACAACGACAAAATAGTGAAAGTGAGAGAAGGATCCTGGTAGAGAGGTCAAAAGAGCATCGACAAGTAGAGCAAAGAAGAGCGATAAAAGGTTGAGAGGAAGCAAGGGAAGTGGGGCACACATAAACAGTGGAGGTCTTGAGGAACATGTAGGTAGAGTTGAAGAGAATGCAATAGTAGGTGGAGGATTTAGAAGCGAAGAGCAGAGAGGAGGATGAAGAGCAAAGAGAGGAAGTGAACCAGTTGAGTGGTGTAGGCGAGGGCAACCACAAAGGTGTGCACAACCCGATGGTGGGGAGGGTGGTGACAAGTCTAGACATTGGGTGGAGAGCTTGGAAGCTAATAGGCAAGGAGCGACCAATGGCTCAATGGAAGTATTGGAGAGATGAGAAGGGACCACTAATCACGATGTGCTAGAAAAGAGGCCAGATATGATGGTTGGAGTGTCGGGTAGAGGTCCACTAGAGGAGAGAGGGAGAGCGAATGATGGTGTGGGGAGACCTACTCAAAGTACAAAATAGGCTTCAAGCAGAGAACAAGCTCAGAGTGCGAAAGGGGAGCAGATAACTCAGAGTGCAAAATGGGCCTAGAGCATAGAATCAAGACAAATGGCTTAGAGCATGGAGGGAGCTTGAAGCACGAATACCTTGAAGGAGAGGGAGGTTGGAAGGAACATCATGAATGTAGAAAGTCCCACGATCTAGATAAAAGGAATGGGAGTGGAATTCTGATAGTCGAAAGACTTGAAGAGGGAAGAAGATGATGATATGGGTGTGGAAGCAGGCGTGGAATCACAAAGGGAAGAGAGGTTGGAAAGAGCAAAGGGGAATGAAGCAAAGGAGGAATTTTGGAACAAAAATGTAAAGAGGATGGGTGTAGACGGACACATCTTCATGATTGAAAGCAAAATAAGGGCCAAGATGTGGATCCATTAGATTTGAGACAAGGTAGGATATTGTCATGCCTTAGTCGATTATTCATGTAGCGAGTCACTGTACATAAGTGGTAACATTACAATGCTAAGCGATGAAGGCAAAGATGATTCAAGGGATGATGCAAAGTTTGGAGCGAAGAAAGTTGAGGGAAAAATTGGAACGAAAGAGGAGAATGAAGTGGACAAGCTAAGCAAGGGGACGAACCCAGGAACATTGGGTGTAGGAATGAGGAGAGAGATGGTGGAAATTGGTGTAATGGTAAATTCCGAGGATAGAGTAAGGCCCTCAAGCATCACCTAGGAACAATATGAGAAGATACTATAGTAAAAGGAATTTATATGTCTAGGGCACTAGGAAGGGTAGGAGAGACAAATAGACCAACTTCAGGAGGAACGAAAGGAGTTATCACAATGCTTAAAGGATAAAAATTATGAGATAAACACCCTGCAAGTAAGTGCAAAAATGGGCTAGGAGCATATGACAACCGTAGATAGCTTGGTATTGGATTGAATAGAATGCAGGCGACCAACTCAGTTGTATTGTCTCATGTTTTTGGAACAATTCATTTTATACTAGATGAGCATGGTAGTCTCAAGTACGTTGTGGAGGTTAGAGAGAATAGGTGAATTCAAGGATGCCTAATACTCGAACCTATTGTACCACCAGGATCTTTTGTGTGAGTTATATCTTTAGAACTATATGGTGCCACAAAGAATGGAATGAATTTCTAACCCTATTGCGTGTGATGTGCATCTACATGCCTTTTTATCAGTAGTGCAAAGGTAAATAAGGCTAGGCAAGCAGATGCATACAAGGTCCAAGAAAATATAGAGGGATTATTGTTATGGGTAGAGCATTTTGATCTGAGAGAGATGCTTAAATACTGCAACACGATAATGGATGATGACTAGTATGTGACCTGGATGACCGAGTCGATCCAACAATGTCTACAATAGTTCCAGGAAGTAACCATCAAGATAGCATAAGTGTTGAAGGGGAGTCTCAAGAGGTTCAATGAGTTACTCATAGCATTGCAGCGAAGAGAGCCAATATCAACATCAAAATGGGCAACAACATGAATTAGGGCCGTGTGGTTAGCAATAGATTTGCAAGAGCATGAGCTGGCTTGGATAGGTCAAAGGTTTAGATTTCCTTTGTTGTGGCATCCAGTACCAGATTATCAAAAGGTATTTGATGAGGATATGGAAGATTTACAAGTACCAAAGCAATACCATGTTTTATGGATATCAGATGGGGATAGATGAATCTGCGATAGAAGCTTATAATTTTAGTGATTGGGTGGCCCATCGGTGGGCCAATAGCCATAGGAGAAGATGAGGAAGAACATGTGTATGTAAGATGAAAAGAAATAAAATAATGGTTGTTTTTTTATTAGATAAGAGAAGGGGTTTTGGAAGGAACCCCAAACCTTTTTACAAAAGGAGCTGAAAGAGCTCAGGGCCAAGCCCCGAAGCTCGAACCAAAAAGAAAACCGCCTAACAAAAGATAGCCCAACAACAACCAAAAAAAGGGATCAAACGACCCCACAAGACAACAACTGAAAAATAAACTAAAATAGGACACGAAACACAACCCACAAAGGACCAAACATCAAAGGACGGGGACCCCCTAGACTACTTGGTGTCTGACACATCCTTATGATGTTGTGCCATACCACAATTTTTTTTAATAAAATAATGATTTTTGATATGATTGCAATGTGCAACAATGAATGTGAATGTGTACTTAACAACTTATGTTTGTAGTAGGAATAGAAAGATGTGTATACAGTGTATAACTTGCAACAAACACGAGTGCTAGATAAAAATGCTCTAATAGATAAAATAAACAACATAAATAATAAACTCACCCAAATGGGTGTTTTAGAGTATACTCACCTAAACGGGTTTTTTAGAGTATGCTCATCCAAGCAGGTGTTTCAAAGTATAAGAGAAGAGAATCCTATAACACAAGTGGTGAGATTCCCAACAAAGAATGGTGTAATGACATATTCAAGAACCGATGAAGATTACAGTCATAAGATTATCTTCACATTCATACAATGCCATTGTCTTGAGATAGTACAGTCTCACTTGTTTTGCAACAATTGTATGATAGTCACACGTGCAATTTTGTACAATCATATGACAATCTTCTCATATAGTCGTACGTACAATCTTGTATTGTAGTATTCTTGTACAACAATCTTATCATGCGATGTTCTTCTTGTATGATAGTCCCTCGTATGACGATCTTCTCGTACAATGTCATATTGTATGATGTTCTCTTGTAGAACGTCCCTCTCATATGGTTCAATCTCTCGTATGACTTAGTCTATTGTACGACTCAATCTATCGTACGACTCAATCTCATACAATCTTCTTATACGATAAAAATTGTACAAATAGTCACATGTACAATGCCATAGTCCTTTCCCAATAGCAAGACAATGATCTTCAAGATTGCAACATAGGCTTGTACAGTCTTCCCCACATACAATCTAACCCTCGTATGATCTTCAACTTACTTATAGTCTATCCATGGCAATTTTATCCCTACAACATCCAACTTATAGACAACTATTGCAATACTCTAACCACTACAATCTACAACTATGTCAATAAAATACTATAGTCTGCAACTAGAAACAACACCCAATGCTATATAACATACAATCTCATTAACATACACAACATAAACATAATACAAGTAAGATGGAATCTACCTGGCAATGAATTTTTATAATTTCAGAATTTCACATTTTTTTTATATTTTGAAGGTAAATCAATTTTTAGGCTTTGCATTTGCATTCATAGACAATAAATGAACTTCCCTTTATGAAAATTATAATTTTATTAAAGGGGGTAGTTCATACGACATTCCATTGGCCATAAATGAACTCCTCACTCGTTGCTCGGATTGACTATTAGTGCATATTTTCGGAAAGCTCTCGAAAAGAGCTACAACAATGTAGGGCGACATTATACTAACTATAGTATTTTTTAACATTTTTGAATTTTTGGTCTATTTTATAGAATTTTATTTTTATTTTTCTAACCCTTCCTTTTGTATATTTTTTTAAAGATTGAAGACTAAAATAAAAAAAAAAAAAAAAATTCATAAATAAATTCATGGGTGTGAAGAATGAGCTTCAATATTTTATCCGAAATAATTTTTATCTCATTCTTAAGTCATTTCGAATTTATAAAAATGATTTAAAGTTGTTGTTTTATAAGTATTTTTATAATTTCAAGACTTCACATTTTTTCATATTTTGAAGGCAAATCGGTTTTCAGGCTTTGCATTTGTATTAACAGATAATAAATAAACTTACCTTTTTGAAAATTATAATTTCATTAAAGGGGAGTAGTTCATACGACATTCCATTGGCTATCATTTTGAATTTTGAGGGTAAAAATTTCCTAGGTCATAACTCCTCGCTCGTTGCTTAGATTAACTATTAGTGCATAATTTCAAAAAGCTCTCAAAAAAAGTTACAACGGCGTTGGGCGACATCATACTAATTATAATATGTTTTAACATTTTTGGCTTTCTGGTCCATTTTCCATAATTTTATTTTTATTTTTCTAACCCTTGCTTTTGCAAATTTTTTTAAACTTCAACGACTAAAATAAAAATAAAAATAAATTAAAATTTCATAAATAAATGCATTGGTGTGAAGAATGAGCTTCAATATTTCATCCAAAACAATTTTAATCTCATTCTGAAGTCATTTCGAATTTATAAAAATTATTTAAAGTTGTTTTATAAGGATTTTTATAATTTTGGAATTTCATATTTTTTTTCATATTTTGAAGGTAAATTGATTTTTAAGCTTTGCATTTGCATTCAAATACAATAAATGAACTTCCCTTTATGAAATGACAATTTCATTAAAGGGTGGTAGTCATACGACATTCCATTGACCATCATTTTGAATTTTGGGGTCAAAACTTCATGGGGTAATAACTCCTCGCTCGTTACTCAGATTGACTATTAGTACATATTTTCGGAAAGTTATAGAAAAGAGCTACAAAGACGTAGAGCGACATCATACTGAATATAGTGTGTTTTAAAATTTTTGGCTTTCTGGTTCATTTTCCAGAATTTTATTTTTATTTTTCTAACCTTTCATTTTGCAGATTTTTTAAACTTTGGCGACTAAAATAAAAATTAAAAATTAAAATTTCATAAATAAACACATTGATATGAATAATGAGCTTTAATATTTCACCAAAAATAATTTTTCTCTTATTCTAAAGTTATTTCGAATTTATAAAAATTATTTAAATTTGTTATTTTATAAATATTTTTATAATTTTAGAATTTCACATTTTTTTTTCATATTTTGAAGGTAAATCAAATTTCAAGCTTTGCATTTGCATTCACAGACAATAAATGAACTTCCCTTTATGAAAATTACAATTTCATTGAAGGGGGGTAGTTCATACAACATTACATTGGCCATCATTTTGAATTTTGGGGGTAAAACTTCTCGGGGTCATAACTCGCACGTTGCTCAGATTGACAATTAGTGCATATTTTCGGAAAGCTCTCGAAAAGAGCTTCAAAGATGTAGGACAAAATCATACTGACTGTAGTATGTTTTAACATTTTTGGCTTTCTGATCTATTTTTCAAAAAATTATTTTTATTTTTCTAACCCTTCATTTTGCAGATTTTTTTAAATTTTGATGACTAAAATAAAAATTAAAAAAAACTGAAATTTCATAAATAAATGCATGGGTGTGAAGAATGAGCTTCAATATTTCATCCGAAACAATTTTGATCTCATTCTAAAGTCATTTAAAATTTATAAAAATTATTTAAAGTTTTTTTTTTTATAAGGATTTTTATAATTTCAAAATTTCACATTTTTTCATATTTTGAAGGTAAATCGATTTTCAGGCTTTGCATACAGACAATAAATGAACTTCCTTTTATCAAAATTACAATTTTATTAAAGGGGGATATTTCATATGGCATTCCATTGGCCATCATTTTAAATTTTGGAGGTAAAAATTCCCAAGGGTCATAACTCCTCGCTCGTTGCTTGGATTAACTATTAGTGCATATTTTCAAGCTCTTGAAAAGAGGTACAACGACGTAGGATGACATCATGTTGACTGTAGTATGTTTTAATGATTGTAGTATGTTTTAATATTTTCAACTTTTGGTCTATTTTTTATAATTTTATTTTTATTTTTCTAACCCTTTAGTAGATTTTTTAAACTTTAGTGACTAAAATAAAAATTAAAAAAAAATTAAAATTTCATAAATAAATACATGAGTGTGAAGAATGAGTTTTAATTATTCATCCGAAATAATTTTGATCTCATTCTGAAGTCATTTTGAATTTATAAGAATTATATAAAGATGTTTTATAAAGATTTTTATAATTTCGAAATTTCACATTTTTTTCATATTTTGAAGGTAAATCGAATTTCAGGATTTGCATTTGTATTCACAGATAATAAATGAACTTCATTTTATGAAAATTATAATTTCATTAAAGGGGGTAGTTCATATAGCATTCCATTGACTATCATTTTGAATTTTGAGGGTAAAACTTCACGGGGTCATAACTCCTCGCTCGTTGCTTCGATTGACTATTAGTACATATTTTCGAAAAGCTCTCAAAAAGAGCTACAACGACGTAGAGCAACATCATACTAAATATAGTGTGTTTTAACATTTTTGGCTTTCTAGTTTATTTTCCAGAATTTTATTTTTATTTTTCTAACCCTTTCTTTTGTAGATTTTTTTAAAATTTGATGACTAAAAAAATAAAAATAAAAATAAATTTTCATAAATAAATGCATGGTTGTGAAGAATGAGCTTAAATATTTCATCCAAAACAATTTTGATCTCATTCTGAAGTCATTTCGAATTTATAAAAATTATTTAAAGTTAATGTTTTATAAGGATTTTTATAATTTTAGAATTTCACATTTTTTTCATATTTTGAAGGTAAATCGATTTTCAAGCTTTGCATTTGCATTCACAAACAATAAATGAACTTCCCTTTATGAAAATTACAATTTACTAAAGGGAGTAGTTCATACGACATTCCATTGGCTATCATTTTGAATTTTAGAGGTAAAACTTCTTAGGGTTATAACTCCTTGCTCGTTGCTCGGATTGACTATTAGTGCATATTTTCATAAAGCTCTCGAAAAGAGCTACAACAACGTAGGATGACATCATACTAACTATAGTGTGTTTTAACATTTTTAGCTTTCTGGTCCATTTTCTAAAATTTTATTTTTATTTTTCTAACCCTTCCTTTTCCTGATTTTTTTTTTTAAATTTGGCAACTAAAATAAAATTAAAAATAAAAACAATTTCATAAATAAGCATATGGCTATGAAGAATGAGCTTCAATATTTCATTCGAAACAATATACAGAGACCCCCCCTTTATAATTTTGAAATTCCCCTATAATACCATGTTTTCTCTTTTCTTGCCTAGGACAATACATTTTAAATTTGAATTTTGGGGGTAAAACTTCCTGGGGTCATAAATCCTCGCTCGTTGCTTGGATTAACTATTAGTGCATATTTTCGGAAAGCTCTTGAAATGAGCTACAACAACGTAGGGTGGCATGTGTTTTAACATTTTTGGAGTTTTGGTCCATTTTTTAGACTTTTATTTTTATTTTTCTAATCCTTCCTTTTGTAGATTTTTTTAACTTCGATGACTAAAATTAAAATTTTAGAAATAAATGCATGGGTGTGAAGAATGAGCTTTAATCTTTCATCACAATTTTGATCTCATTCTAAAGTCATTTTGAATTTATAAAAAATATTTAAAGTTGTTTTATAAGGATTTTTATAATTTTGGAATTTCACATTTTTTTCATATTTTAAAGGTAAATCGATTTTCAAGCTTTACATTTGCATTCACAGACAATAAATGAACTTCCCTTTATAAAAATTACAATTTCATTAAAGGGGGTAGTTCATACGATATTCCATTGGCCATCATTTTCAGAGTAATAAATTTGCTTCTCTTTATGAAAAATTCTGATTTATTAAAGAGAGGTAATTTACACATTATACCAAAGGCTATTAATTATTTCTTCTTTATAAAAATTATGATTTCATTAAAGAGGGATAATTTCTAATGATATTTTAAGGTCATCACATTTTATATCTAGCAATGCATATTTATTTTGCTTTCAATCATCAAGCAATAATTAGAGGAATTCAATCACATTTACAGTCACTTTCTTAAATTTTCATGAACAATCATTAGTATAGCATAGTAAAATAAACCAACATAGACCCCTTTTTAACAGTTACTTGCAAATCATTAAGGTCTTCCTAGCTCTTATTTAACACATCTTCACAAAGATTACTAATACACATGTGCAATGCTTATATAGCAGAATCCTAGAGAAGTTATTTTCATTTTTAACTTCTTTGCAAGAGAGGGTTTTGTGATCAAAATCCTAAGGGTGAGTGTGGTTTTGTAATTGGGTAAAATTACCACTCAACAAGTAGACATTACTTTAATTGATCCTATTTCTTATGTGAAGATTTAGCTCCTTACCTTCCTTTTACATTCAACCAATTATATCTTGCCATGATGGATACTATTTTGTTACAACTCAAGCTTACTTTCATTATCCATCTATCATAGTGTATGACTAATAGCTTGTGATGGTGTCTACATGTTCAACGTTCATTTATTGATGTTAGTTGCCATTGATCCTCTGAAGCAATATCATTTCACATGTGTCATGATATCATTTGGTCGTATTTCTTACCAGTGTTATTCTACTTGTGATAGTAGTTGGCATTTGCTTTCATAGCTAAGGTACTCATATATCTTTTTGTATGACTTCCCACTTGTGTGGAATCTTCAGTTTATAGTAAAGGAAGAATTTAGTTATCCTTTCTATTGGACTAGGGATTCATAAAAAATAATGGGAGTGGGGCACATGCTATTTGATAAAATACAATGGGTAAAAATAAAATACCAATGTTGTAGAAAGATAAATTATAAGCATGGATGGAAAGGAGTGTAAAGTATATTTGGAGAGGCAAAGTGAGAGTCATGGAGGAATGGAGAGATATGGGAGAGGAATATGGTGTGGTGAGTTTATATTGGTGAAATGATGGAAACATTATACCTAAGAGGGGCCTCTTTATTTTTTGGCTACTTGCTCTAGTTAGTTCAACATTTGCTTTGACCTTTTATCTTCTTGTTTCTTGTTGTATTTACTTAAAAAAATAAGAAGACAAGAAGTTGAATCATCTCACTCCTAATTGAGGAAGTTCTTAATAGATTTTGCTATTTCTTATCCTTGTTCTATCTTGGTAGATTCTATAAATTGAAGAAGGGTCTATTAAGAACAGAATGGTGGTACAACACTTCTTACCATTACTCAATTAAGATGTCTCCCTTCGAAGCATTGTATGGCACCAAGCCTCCAACCGTCGCAGATTCTGAGCAGTTTCGCTATTGGACAACCATTCATCTTGTAATTGATTCACCCATTGGGAGCAAGGACCTGAAATAGCGTTAATGACTACTTCATCTTCATATTTCCTAGACAGTGCATCGACGGCTATATTTTCCTTCCCTTTCTTGTATTCGATAACGAAATCATAGCCCAACAGTTTGGTTAACCACTTATTTTGTTCCGGATAAGAAAACCTTTGCTCAAGAAAATGTTTGAGGCTACTATGATCTATTTTTATAATGAAGCGGCTACTGATTAGGTAGTGTTTCCATTTTTCTACTGCATGAAGAATAGCCAACATTTCTTTTTCATATGTTGATCTTCCCAAAATTTTCTCGAAAAGTTGTTTACTTTCAAATGCCAATGGATGACCTTCTTGCATTAGTATAGCCCCAATTCCTGTTCCTGATGCATCACATTCGATAATAAATGGTTTGTGAAAATTGGGAGTTGCTAATACTGGGGTTGTACACATGGCCTTCTTAAGAGCTTCGAAGGCTTGAGAAGCCTCTGTCGACCAACGAAAAGCATCCTTCTTTGTGAGTGCGGTGAGAGGTGCTACAATCTTACCATAATTTTGTACAAACTTGCGATAGTAGCCCGTGAGACCCAAAAAACCATGAAGTTTCTTGATGGTTTTAGGTAAAGGCCACTCTTGAATTGCCTTAATATTATTGGGATCCACTTTGACGCCCTCGTGTGAAACTATATGACCAAGATACTCGACTTCTTGAACACCAAATGAACATTTGGAACGTTTAACAAATAACTTTTCTTTGTGTAAAATGTGAAGGGCCTTATCCACATGATGTAAATGATCCGTCCATGTTTTTCTGTATATGAGAATATCATCAAAAAAGACTAACACAAACTTACGGAGGAGTGGGCGAAACACTTGGTTCATGAGACTTTGGAATGTGGATGGTGCATTGGTGAGACCAAAAGGCATGACCAAAAATTCGTAATGACCTTCATGAGTACGAAAAGCAGTTTTAGGAATATCTTCTTCTCTGACACGAATTTGGTGAAATCCAGAGCGAAGGTCTAATTTTGTAGAAAATTTTGCACCATGCAACTCATCGAGTAGGTCATCTATGACAGGTATGGGAAATTTGTCCTTGATAGTGAGTTTATTGAGAGAACGAAAGTCAGGACACATACGCCAAGAGTTATCTTTTTGTCTAGCCAGAACGACAGGTGAGGAATAAGGACTAGTGCTGTGACGAATGACTCTGTGATCCAACAAATCCTGAACGGTCTGTTCGATTTTTGTCTTTTGTGGTTGAGGATAGCGGTAAGGACGATTGTTAGGATGGACACTACCTAGAATCAAATGGATGGCATGGTCATAAGATCGTTTAGGTGGTAATCCTTTAGGTTCTTGGAAAACCTCTTCGTAATGTGTTATGATGTCTTGTAACTCTGGAGCAGTAATATCCGAAGTTGCTTGAGATTGTTTTTCCAAACAATTAATTTGAGCTATAAACCCGTATCCACCCTTTTTTAACATCTTCTCCATACTATGAGAGCTCACCATTTGTGATGGAGGAGTAGTAATGCCTTGTAAGCAAATGACTCGTCCGTTTTCCTTCCATTCCACAAATAATTTTTTGAAGTTGAAGCTAACCGTGTCTAATGTTTCCAACCATTCAACTCCCAAAATGACATCAGAGTTCCCCAAATTCATGACGAAAAGGGATCCAAACCAGGTATAAGTTCCCATATTTATGGAAACTTGAGATGTGCGACCAACACATTGTGCATTCACCCCATTGGCCACTAGAACCTAGAATTTGTCTTTGTTGGAAGAGTTAATGAATAAATTCAAAGCTTTTGTTGTTTTGATGTCGATAAAATTGTGGGTACTACCAGAATCAATTAGCACATTCACATTTTTCTGGCGGAGGAAACCTGGTACCTTGATGGTATGGTGGGCGGTTAAACCCATGAGGGCATGCACGGAGATCGCCATTGTATCCTCTTCTTTTTCTTCTAGAGTACTTGGTAGTTCGTCTGGCATAGGTTCTTCTGGTTGGTAAGGTTCTTCCTCTTCTCCTTCATAGTGATCGCCCTCAATATGAAAGTTTTGTTTTTGGGCACAAGCTTGTTCCTTGGGGTGATGAGTGCGACATTTATAACAAAAGTATCTTGATGGTTGATCATTTCTACGAAAGGAATTGTTGCGATACGAAGGACGACTATAAGTGTCACGCCGTGCAAAAAATTGATGTCTCTTTTCGGCCAGCTTAGCTATTCTTATACAATCGTTCAGCAAGGTTGGATTGTGCATGTCTACCTCCACTCAAATATTTTCTTTCAATCCATTGCGAAAAGCTCCTACCACTGTGTCGGGACTGAGGTCTAAAGTGTATGGTAGTAAACTGGTAAACTCCGAAACGAATTCTCTAACCGATCCTTCTTGTTTAAGAGATAATAGTCTTACTGTGTATGATGATGTAGCTCCTTCGTAAAATCTTTCTAAAAAAGAGGTAGTGAATTTTCTCCAGTTAATAGTAGCTCCTTTCTCTCGTTTAAGCCATACGAACCATTGGTAGGCCTCAGTGCCTAATTTTGATGCCACGAAAGGGACTTTATCAATTTCCTTAATTTGATATAAGTCGAGAATGCCTTCCATTTTGGCTATCCAACCACGAGGATCATGACCCTAAAAAGTGGGAATATCAATGCGTGGAAAATTATTAGGGCCTCTCGGTTGGTGATAACCCGTATCCCTTTCTTGATCTTGGTTATACCGCTGTCTATGATATCGATCCCTGGAATTATCCGAAGTGCCTATTTGTTGTTCCCAATCGGCATTTTGATCGACATTGTCTTCATTCCTTTGGGCATGGGAGTGATATTGGGGATTAGTATTGGGATTAAGCTGGTTTTGTGCTCGCACTAGGGATTTTAGGCTGAGACTAATTTCGTTCATACCCTCTAGTAGGAGTCGAAGAGAATCGTTGTTGGAAATGGCTGAGTTACTTGAGTTTCCTTGTGTGATGTTTTCGTGAGTTGGGGAAGGATTAGTAGCCATAGGATCTACCAGTGGATGATGTGGATTATAACTACCAATTTTGAAAGGAGAAAGAGAATTTTTTGTACCTGGGCTTTGATTAGGTCTTCTTGCATTGTTATTGGGCATTTTCGAGCTTGATAATCGATCGTCAGAACCTTTGGTCCACTGTTTACTCATGCACTTGTTAACATAACCTGCTTGGGATTCCGCTTCAACTATCGCAAAATTTGGTTGAATTTAGCAAAAGAAAAAATGTGGATTCCGCTGCAAATATCGCTCTAACTACGACGCGGAATTGAATTTTGTTGGGTCACCTCCTTAACAGCAACTTTTGACGACTTTCAGCGAGACACGACGCGTAGACAGGATTGATGACATGCGAGACACTAGACACACGTGATGACACGCGAGACCAATTTGCAACGACTTTTGATGACTCTCAGTGAGACACAACGCGCAGACAAGATTGACAACATGCGAGACACTAGACACACGCGACGACACGCGAGACCAATTTGTAGCAACTTTTGATGACTCTCAGCGAGACACGACGTGCAGAAAGGATTGACGACATGCGAGACACTAGACACACGCGACGACACGCGAGACCAAGATTGAGACAGAACGAAAGACACGAAACCCAAAACTGTGACCGAAACAGAACAAAAGACACGACCCCCGAGATCGAGACAGAACGGAAGACACGACATGAGCAGAGGGCCAAACCACACGACGAACAGCAGAAGACTAAACCAAACGACGAACAGAAGACCAAACCAAATGGCGAGAAATCCAAATGACACGCGCGGAGGAAACCTTGCGTGGCCAAAGCCACGGAGCTTTAAGTGACCCCGAACCACTATAAACCACAAATTTTTCCTTCCCTGGCGAATGTGGGATATTTCCCAGTAAAAAAAATTTAAAGCGAAACTATACCCGCGTGAACCTTAGGAAAAAATAAATAATTTTTGGAACCGCGAGCGCTTATTGGCCGCTGGTTACGAACGACGGACGCTGCATTGGATGGAATTTTCTACAATGATTTTCGAATGGCAGGAGAATGTAAATTGGCGATCTTGCTATTGATGATGCGACTGCACCAAAAATTGATGCCGCACAGGGAAAAAAGTTACGTGATCGGCTAGTGATTAACAGCCCATACTGAAACGGATGCTACGCAGGGCTGGCGCTATGTTGCCCACTGTGAAGATCGCCTGCTGTCGGAACGAGCAACCAAGACTGTGGTGCTAACAACTGAAACTGAATTGTCTGCCCCCGTCTCGAATCGCCTAGACTGATACCACTTGCAGAGAGACAAGTACAGGGTCTCTCCGGATGAATCGAAAATATAAAATTTACTCCAATAAATATCATCAAACGATGCACAGAGAAACTCACAGTATGAAGAATGGATTGAAATAATAAATCAATTCCTTAGAAGCGTAAATGCCACTAGGAGGGCAGATCCCGCCGTAAAGGCTAATATGAATTGTAATAAGAAAATAAAAAACAAGATGATCTAATTTAATGAAAGCTGGAATATATATATGAATTTTAAACTCTTGGAATGCCTAGCCGACGGCTAGGTTTGGTGTGTAACAAGAAGGGTCTATAAATGGTTGTTTTTGTTGGTCAAGCATATCAATAATTTGGTACCTACAAACTTTCCAATCTTATTGACATCTCAAATTATATATATATATATATATATATATATATATATATATATATATATATATATATATATATTTGCTTTTATCCTTGGACTTCATTCTTTTGGAATAATTTTGAAATAATTAACATGTCTACTTTAGCTAACATCAAGAAGTGAAGCAATACTGAATCGACAGAACCTTTTGAAAAACGAAGAAATGCAATAGAAGCCCCAAAGATTTATAGTGTTACTGGTCCAAAAAATATAGTTACAGAGACCCCCCCCTTTACAATTTCAAAATTCCCCTATAGTACCCTATTTTTCCTTTTCTCGCCTAGGACAATTAATTTGAAATTTGAATTTTGGGGGTAAAATTTCCCAGGGTCATAACTCCTCACTCGTTGCTGAAATTGACTATTAGTGCATATTTTCGAAAAGCTATCGAAAGGAGCTACAACAACGTACAACGACATTACATTGAATGTAGTGTGTTTTAACATTTTTAGCTTTATGGTATATTTTTCAGAATTTTATTTTTATTTTTCTAACCCTTTCTTTTGTAGATTTTTTTAAACTTTGGCGACTAAAAAAAAAAAAAAAATTCATAAATAAATGCATGGGTGTGAAGAATGAGCTTCAATATTTCATCCAAAACAATTTTGATCTCATTATGAAGTCATTTCAAATTTATAAAAATTATTTAAAATTGTTGTTTTATAAGTATTTTTATAATTTCGAAATTTCACATTTTTTTCATATTTTGAAGGTAAATCGATTTTCAGGCTTTGCATTTGGATTCACAGACAATAAATGAACTCCCATGTATGAAAATTACAATTTCATTAAAGGGTGTAGTTCATACGACATTCCATTGGCCATCATTTTAGAGCAGTAAATTGGCTTCTCTTTATGAAAATTCTGATTTCATTAAAGAGAGGTAATTTACACATTGCACCAAAGCCTATTGTTTTAAAGTATTAAATTATTTCTTCTTTATAAAAAATATAATTTCATTAAAGATCGATAAATTCTAATGACATTTTAAGGTCATCACATTTTATATTTAGCAATGCATATTTATTTTATTTTCAGTCATCAAGCAATAATTAGAGGAATTCAATCACATTTACAGTCACTTTCTTAAAGTTTCATGAAAAATCATTAGTATAGCATAATAAAATAAACCACCACAAACCCCTTTTTAATAGTTACTTGCAAATCATTAAGGTATTCCTAGCTCTTATTTAACACATATTCACAAATATTACTAATACACATGTGCAATGCTTATATAGCAGAACCCTAGAGAAGTTGTTTTCATTTTTAACTTCTTTGCAAGAGAGGGTTTTGTAATCAAAATCCTAAGGGTGAGCGTGGTTTTATAATTGGGTAAAATTACCACTCAACAAGTAGACATTACTTTAACGGATCCTATTCCTTATGTGAAGATTTATCTCCTTACCTTCCTTTTACATTCAACCAATTATATCTTGCCATGATGGATATTATTCTGTTACAACTCAAGCTTACTTTAATTATCCATTTATCATGGTGTATGACTAATAGCTTGTGATGGTGTCTACATGTTCAACCTTCATTCATTTATGTTAGTTGTCATTAATCCTCTCAAGCAATATCATTTCACATGTGTCATGACATCATTTTGTTGTATTGCTTACCAGTGATATTCTCCTTGTGATAGTAGTTGGCATCTGCTTTTATAGCTAAGGTACTCATATATATTTTTGCATGAATTCCCACTTGTGTGGAATGTCTTCAGTTTATTGTAAAGGAAGAATTTAGTTATCCTTTCTATTGGACTATGCATTCATAAAAAATTAATCGAGAGTGGGGCAGATGCTATTTGATAAAATTGAATGGGTAAAAAGAAAATACTAATGGTATAGAAAGATAAATGATAAGCATGGATGGAAAGGAGTGTAAAGTATATTTGGAGAGGTAAAGTGAGAGTCATGGAGGAATGGAGAGATATGGGAGAGGAATATGGTGTGGTGAGTTTATATTGGTGAAATTATGGAACCATCATACCTAAGAGAGGCCTCTTTGTTTTTTGGCTACTTGCTCTAGTTAGTTCAACATTTGCTTTGACCTCTTATATTCTTGTTGCTTGTTGTATTTACTTCAAAAATAAGAAGACAATAAGTTGAATCATCTCACTCCCAATTGAGGGTGTTATTAATAGATTTTGCTATTTCCCATCCTTGTTCTATCTTGGTAGATTCTATAAATTGAAGAAGGGTCTACAAATGGTTATTTTGTTGGTCAAGCATATCAATAATTTGCTACCTACAATCTTTCCAATCTTATTGACATCTCAAATTATATCTTTTTTTTCTTTTATCCTTGGACTTCATTCTTTTGGAATAATTTTGTAATAATTAATATGTCTACTTTAGTTAACATCAAGAAGTGAAGCAATACTGAATCAATAGAACACAAACAATCTTTTGAAAAATAGAAAAATGTAATAGGAGCCCCAAAGATTACTTGTATTACTATTTCAAAAAAATACAGCTATAGAGACCCCCCTTTACAATTTCAAAATTCCCATATAATACCATGTTTTCCCCTTTCTTGCCTAGGACAATTCATTTGAAATTTGAATTTTGGGGGCAAAAATTCTCGGGGTCATAACTCCTCGCTTGTTGCTTAGATTGACTATTAGTGCATATTTTCGGAAAGATCTCAAAAATATCCACAACAACATACAACAAAATTACACTGATTGTAGTGTGTTTTAATATTTTCAGCTTTTTGGTCCATTTTTCAGAATTTTATTTTTATTTTTCTAACCCTTCCTTTTATAGATTATTTTTAAACTTTAGCGACTAAAATTAAAATTAAAAAAAATAAAATTTCATAAATAAATGCATGGGTGTGAAGAATGAGCTTCAATATTTCATCCAAAATAATTTTGATCTCATTCTGAAGTCATTTCAAATTTATAAAAATTATTTAAAATTGTTGTTTTATAAGTATTTTTATAATTTTAGAATTTCACATTTTTTTCATATTTTGAAGGTAAATCGATTTTCAGGCTTTGCATTTGCATTCACAGACAATAAATGAACTTCCATTTATGAAAATTACAATTTCATTAAAGGGTGTAGTTCATACGACATTCCATTGACCATCATTTTAGAGCAGTAAATTGGCTTCTCTTTATGAAAATTCTGATTTCATTAAAGAGAGGTAATTTACACATTGCACCAAAGCCTATTGTTTTAAAGTATTAAATTATTTATTCTTTATAAAAAATATGATTTCATTAAAGATTGATAATTTCTAATGACATTTTAAGGTCATCATATTTTATATTTAGCAATGCATATTTATTTTATTTTCAGTCATCAAGCAATAATTAGAGGAATTCAATCACATTTACAGTCACTTTCTTTAAGTTTCATGAAAAATCATTAGTATAGCATAATAAAATAAACCAACACAAACCCTTTTTTAATAGTTACTTACAAATAATTAAGGTATTCCTAGCACTTATTTAACACATCTTCACAAAGATTACTAATACACGTGCAATGCTTATATAACAGAACCCTGGACAAGTTGTTTTAGTTTTTAAATTCTTTGCAAGAGAGGGTTTTGTGATCAAAATACTAAGGGTGATTGTGGTTTTGTAATTGGGTAAAATTACCACTCAACAAGTAGATATTGCTTTAACGGATCCTATTCCTTATGTGAAGATTTTGCTCCTTACCTTCCTTTTACATTCAACCAATTATGTCTTGCCATGATGGATACTATTTTGTTACAACTCAAGCTTAGTTTCATATCCATCTATCATGGTGTATGACTAATAGCTTGTGATGGTGTCTACATGTTCAACCTTCATTGACTAATGTTAGTTGTTATTGATCCTCTCAAGAAATATTATTTCACATGTGTCATGACATCATTTGGTTGTATTTCTTACGAGTGCTATTCTTCTTGTGATAGTAGTATGCATCTGCTTTCATAGCTAAGGTACTCATATATCTTTTTGTATGAATTCCCACTTGTGTGGAATGTCTTCAGTTGATTGTAAAGGAAGAATTTAGTTATCCTTTCTATTGGGCTAGGGATTCATGAAAAAGTAAGGGGGAGTGGGGCACATGCTATTTGATATAGTAGAATGGGTAAAAATAAAATACTAATGGTGTAGAAAGATAAATGATAAGCATGGATGGAAAGGAGTTTAAAGTATATTTGGAGAGGCAAAGTGAGAGTCATGGAGGAATGGAGAGATATGGGAGAGGAATATGGTGTGGTGAGTTTATATTGGTGAAATGATGGAAGCACCATACCTAAGAGGCACCTCTTTTTTTTGGCTACTTGCTCTAGTTAGTTCAACATTTGCTTTGACATTTTATCTTCTTGTTGCTTATTGTATTTACTTCAAAAAATAAGAAGACAAGAAGTTTAATCATATCACTTCTAATTGAGGAAGTTCTTAATATATTTTGTTATTTTTTATCCTTGCTCTATCTTGGTAGATTCTATAAATTGAAGAAGGGTCTACAAATGGTTGTTTTTGTTGGTCAAGAATACCAATAATTTGGTACCTACAAGCTTTCCAATCTTATTGACATCATAAATTATATCTTTTTTTTCTTTTATCCTTCGACTTCACTATTTTGGAATAATAGCTAACATCAAGAAGTGAAGCAGTACTGAATCAACAGGTTACAAACTGTATCGTTCCAAATTTTTTGCACCCTTACCTTCAGGCTAAAGGATCCATGCCCGAAAGGGGTATGGGAAAAGGATGGGACGGTACCTCAGACTGAGAGGCCTTTGAAGGTCTCGCCTCTCAGGGGAGGGGTATTAAGGTGATTTTTCGACGGATGGTGGGGTTCACCAAGAAACGTTTAGTGGTAGTTTCCATGCCTAGGTTGGGAATGTGTTTAATGTGTTCAGTTTTATCTTTAAACATCCAAGTCCTAGGTTTGGCCAGATGAATATAAATGTTCTATTATGAAAATGCAAATTAAATAAATACAAAAAATAGATTTGGATAGAAAACAGAAAGAATACACTAGATTAAAGAACCATACCTGATCCGGATGTCTGATGAAGGTTTTGATTTTTGAAGCAGTCCAGATCATCCGGAATTTGACAGGATCGTCTGAGATCTGATGGGATCGTCTGAGATCTGACGAATTCTTCAGAGACCTGCAAACAGAGAGATAGATACAAAATACCAGAAATGCAACTATTTTAAGAGAGAAAAATGGTGTAAAATGGCAACATAGATGCTAAGGTGATAATCACAAATAAAAATTTAAGTAGATTATGACGTTCTAATGACAAATTATGACTTCATTGTACACTTAAGCTATATGGGTGAACTCCAAGATGCAGAACAATAAGGAATAATAACAAATTTAACTAAATGCAGGATAAATCAACAAACAAAGTGAGAAAACGCAAACCCTGGGCACTAATTGCCCCCAATGTCGACTGTAGTCAAAATCGTCTTGGATTGGTACAAAATCGTCTCTAATTGAACAGGATCGTCTACGATGATCTGAGCTTGCTTTGGCTGAAAAACAATGAAGTTCCTGCAAACAAACTTGGAAAAATACAAATGCAAATGGTGGTTTAAGATAGTCTAATGCATGTAGAATTCGTGTTATAGGGAATTTTAGCCAGGGGGAATGCCAAGAGGGGGTCCTAAGGTTAAATAGGCTTATGAGGGAGGTTAGGAGGTTGGAGATCATCCTAATTTGGAATATCTCCAATGGGGGAGGTCTCTAACGACGTAGACATGCTTCTGCTCGGATTAGAGACGTCGTTGAAACAGAAGCTAACTATGCACAAATCAGTTTGGGACAAGATCGTCTGGACGTTCTTCTCCAGACAAAATCATCCGATCTGAGGCGATATCATCTGATCGGCGACGATATCGTCAAATAGACAAAACAAACTCTAAAAATGGCATGGAAAACAAGGAAACGGGCAATAGGCGGTTTGGGAGTTGTTTTGGGGTTAAAATTTGAATTTGAATTATTACTAATGTAATTTTAATTATTTGCTAAGGTTTATTGTGCCAATTTTAGGGTGCTACATTTTGCCCCCTCCTTAGCAAATTTTTCGAGGAAAATACGTTAAAGATGAGTCCTTCTCGATCTACGAGAAAGCAAAAATTTATTCCCATTTTTAGGCGACGATTCTTGGTCGAATCGTATAACTTACTATGATGCCCCCTCCGTGTTTTTACCCAAATCGAATGTTTGAGGTAAAAACATGGAAAAGCCAATATTAAATTTGTTGCTAATTGTTTTTGAATAAAATTAAGAAAAATAGGGAAAAACCCTAATTCATTTTTACTATTCATTTTTTATTTTCTAGTTTCTAGAGCTCTGCAAACAAGATGGTCGAGACAACGCACAAATCAACAGAGGTCCGACGCGGGCTATGGGTAAGGGTCTAAACTTAGTTTAGAAGGCTTGAATTTTGAATTTCATGCTTTTTAGATTAAATTTTGATGATTTTTGAGCATCGCGACCATATTTGGGCCGTCAATGTCATCGAGACGAAATCGTCTCGATATCGGATTTTGTCTAGGGGCAAAATCGACGAAATGGGGATGATTTCGTCAAAAAGGGGACGATTTAGGTTGGAAAAATTGGAGATGAATTTGCTCAAATTTGGGACGATATCGTCCAATAGTGGACGATATCATCATTTATGAAATTGAACTTTGTTTTACTTGCATTTTTAATCGCTGTTTTATTAATGATTTTTATTGTTGTGTTGTTTATGTTGCAGAGAGGATTACTAAAGAGCAGATAATAGAAATACGACGGGTTAAGGGATGACTTTTCCGCTCTATCTCAAGCAGAGCGAGATCAGCTGGCTCAGGTCGACTTGCAGCATGTGGCAGAGATGCCACAGGTTTTTATAGATATGGGACTATTGACAGCCCTAGCAGAGAGGTGGTATCCGGGTTCTTCCTATTTTCAGTTACCGACAGGGGAGATGACTCCCACACTGGAGGATGTATGGAGGATTTTGAGGATCCCCATACAAGGACGGCTAATCACTCCTACGGCCAATAAGAGCCACGCGATGATGTGACTTTGCGAAGATTCGAGCTTTGCCCTGGAGAAGGGCGGAGTGAACATCGAGTCTCTACGACAGATGCCTGGGGCATCTAGATTGACATAGGTTTTGGCTGGGGTTGTAGGTGGTCTACTGCTATGCCATTAGAGTGGATGCAGAGTACCATGGTTACTGACAGATGTGGTCTGCGACATGAGAGACCACGGATATAGGTTTTCTTATGGGAGCTTTGTACTATGCCGATTGTATATGATCCTGCATGGGGTCGTATACAAGGGCGATCGATGTCTGGTTATGACATCTCTACTGTAGGTTTGGTGCTGGGAGCACATCGCGATGCGAAGGTCGGTAGGGCTCTCGCTAACAAGGATTGATGAGGAGAGGCCTCGAGCTTTCTACTGGTGGCTCCGAAGAGGGTCATAATGGCGAATAGATCTGCCAATGTCCCAGAGACTACTTGACAACCTTGTCTCCGACCAGATCACCTAGAGGCCTTAGAGAGATCATCCAGGGTGGGCCGAGGATGGAAAGGAGCTGGCTCGCATTAGGCAAACCTGTTGGCTAAGGATGGAGAGGGGAGAGGTGGAGCTCCACCGCTATGACCGAGTTTTGAGGCAGTTCGGTCTACAGTAGGGGATCCCATCTCTCAAAGACTACGAGTTTTCTCGGATTGTTTGGGATAACACTATAGTTAGCGGAGATCCAGATATGCAACGCTTCTGGGGTCTGGACACATATGATGCCTCCATTCAGTCGATGGATGGGGATGACGCTGGGGTAGCTAACAACTATGATGCCTAGTACACAGGAATCTGCCCTCCTCGGATGACAAGGGCTTAGGGTCTGATTCACATAGTTGTGCATCGGATGGGGAGGTGGCACCAGGCGGCCATTGAGGCAGCATAGGGTCACGATGGGAGAGAGTAGAGGAGACCACAGGCTCAGCAAAGGCCATGATAGCAGGAGAGGAGGGAGGAGAGACCCTCTTCTCCACAAAGAGAGAGACCACCATCACCTGATAAGGACAAGGGTGTGGAAACAGGAGAGAGTAGTGAGATGGCTACTCTCTGGGTGGAGACTGTCCATCTCTAGGCAGAGGTGTAGACTCTATAGGATGAGGTTGCACGAAATTGAGAGGAGGCCACACAACTTAGAGATGAGGTAGCACACCTCAGAGCACAGAGCGGAGGGGCAAGCACTCATGATCTAGCATGGGCTATTGCCTAGGTCACATTCTATCAGAGACTATACCACCATATGGTGCCAGAGGGGTAGAGGTTACCGCTACCGACCCATATTACGAAGCCTGTAGAGATGAGGTCATCGAGGACATCATCACGATCAGAGTCCAGGACTCATAGCACCACACAGACTATGATGGGGCCACCTCATCCACCTCAGGGCAGGGGAGGATATGAGGCTGAGAGCTCGAGGGGTTCTCGAGGCTAGCTACTATAGATTGCTATGCATAGATTGATTATAATGCTTATTATTATTTTTGATAGGGGATTGAGTATGCCTAGGTACAGATTGTGGCATACCAATCTAGTTTTGATATGATGTACATATACTATTGAGATATATATAGATGAGATATTTTTGATCATATGACTTGTCTTATGTATTTGTATGATGCTTTAATGTTTTGATTGATTGATTCGATGATTCATGTAATTATGCCATTTGGAAACATGATGGTTTGAATGTCATGCTTTTTTAAAATTTAAATGAAATAATCTGATGTAAACAAGTTGGTTGTTTGTGATGTGATAATTTGATAAAAATAAAAGAGACTTTTAACAATAATTTCAAAGGACATTGTCGCTATTATAGACCATTTCATGGAGTCGCCGCTCACTCGGTCGTCAAGCTAATCCTAGTATAGAAATATTGCTAAAAGTAAAAGGGTGCTTAAGAGACTGTCTTAAGACTTTGTTGTGATGATACAAATGATGATGATGATGATGATTTGTTTTTCAGATTTCCATGAAAATATTATGCATGAAATATTTTAAAATGACTTTTGCTAGGCATAAATTCCTAAGTGTGATAAATTTTTTGGATAATTCCCTAGGAATTATACCATCATTGCAAAATTGAAGTTTGACATAATGATATGAAATAGAATAGGTGTTTGTTTGTTTTAAAGCATAATTGTGTAACATAATGATTTAAGTCATATGTTTTTATGATAAATGGGGAATAAAATTGGTACAATGGTTTGTGCTAGGCATAGAATATTTAGGTATAGACTTATACCATCATCGCGAAATCCAAAGATGAAAATAATATAATAGTTTTATTGCATGGTTGATTTTTAATTTTTGAAATAGTCAAAAAATATGAAGATGAGGACTTGTGCTAGGCATAAAATTTCAATTATGGTTTTGAAACTATACCATCATCGCGAAAGTCAAAAGTTATATATAAATGTAACTTTATTGCATGTTTTGAAAATGATTTTGATTTTTTGATAATGCATATAGTTGTCTTTATACTAAACAACTATTCTTTAAAGAGGAAAATGAATTTATTCCAAACAATTTGTAAAAATATTTCAAAGTATTTTAAAGACAAAAGTTAGATTTATAAGGAATCCCATGTGCGTATGTGAGTTCATTACCAATCTTGATTTAGCATAATGATACACAAAATCTCTCAAATACAAATGTGTGTGCAATTGCATTGTTCATTTACCAAGTTTTGAGCAAGATAATTTGATACAAGTGATTTGAATGAACCAAATAAGTGTTCATTAACCATGATTTAGATGCATATAACCATACCGGACTACTATGTAGGTCGGGTTATCAAGAGCTAGCTAATCCATAAGCGAGACATAGGTATGTACAAAAGAAGGTCGCTCATGTGACAGACATATCACCACGCTAGGGATTACCCAAGGCCAAGCGGGTTGGGCACAAACCACCTGTTATGGGGCTTACCTCACAGTTTTTGAATAATTGAGAATTCTAGGGATTCAAGCTCATCAACCCTTCTTTTCTTTTCAATGGGTAGGGAAAGGGATTTTATTGCTTTTGCTTTTGATTTTTTCTTTTTCTTTGCTTTTGCTTTTTTTTTTTTGTATTTTTGTATTCTGGCTTGATATTTGAGATAATGCTAAAATAACTTGTTTCTTTTTCTCCTTTTCTTGAAATTTTCTTTTCTTTCTATGCTAGGGATACTTGCTCGAATTAGCTGTAGAGCAAGGGATTTTTATTTCGGGTAGGGGTGAACTTGTCCTTTTGCCAATTCTCAAAGATTCTAGACCATGTGCATGATAGGATAACAGGGGAAAATTTTCGCTCAAGAACCACTTCTACTATGTAACATAGCATGGAAATTACAAATGTAATCATTTTATTCTAAAAATATATGCTTGGTTTAAGTAAATAACAAGATCAATTCTCTATGCTCAAACTTTATTTAATTGAATTTTGTGTACTTTGATATAAGAGAGATTAGTAATCATGCCAGATAAAATCAAGATATTTATTTTTGTGTTTGTGATAGTGAGAGATTCCAAATAAATGCTAATTTTATCCAAAATAACTTAAAAATATAACTGCAATACTTGAAGAAGAAATATATACAACAAATATTTGTGAAGGGTTTGATGATTTTGACTCTCTCTTTCTTCTTTTTTTTTTTTTTTGGGTTTCAAAAGAGTCAGTAATATTGCTGTTTTGACTTTTTATTTTTTCATTTGTTTTTGTTTAAACAATTATATATATATATATATATATATATATATATATAATTTTTAAAATGAGACAACATGCAAAATATGTACAAATGATGAAATGACCAAATTTTATGCGTAATATCGCTTAAGATGCATAATATTCATAGGTTCTTTTAAATATTTACCATCTAAAGTAGCTAATTTGTATGCTCCTAATTCAAATTTAGCAGTGATAATATATGGTCCAAGCCAGTTGGGCTAAAATTTACCTTTAAGGTCTTTAGTTGCATTAGTATTTTTTTGATTTTCTTTTAAAACAAGGTTGTCGACCTCAAAGGATCGATGACGAACTTTCTTGGCATATGATCTTTTAAGCTTGTTTTGGTAAGCATGAAGATGCTCCAAAGCATTGATGCACTTTTCATCTAGAAGTTCTAGCTGACTAATTCTGCCAGCTTGATATTCATCTCCTACTTTGGTATCTTGAAGTAGTAGAGCCAAAGAAGGAACTTCTATTTCAAAGGGAAAAATGGCTTTAGCGCCATAAACCAAGACAAAAGGTGAAGTTCCAGTGGGAGTTCGAACACTAGTTCGATAGGCCCAAAAAGTTGGATATAATTGAATGTGCCAGTCGCGGCTAGTTTTATTGACTAATATTTTGAGAATTTTGATTAAGGTTTTGTTAGATGCTTCTGCTTGACCATTACCCTGAGGATAATAGGGAGTGGACCAGCGATGTTGAATCTTATATTTTTGGCATAATGTTTTAACATCTTTATTTTTGAAACAAGTTCCATTTTATAAGATGAGATTTGCAAGAATTTCAAACATACAAATGATTTGATTAAAAATAAATTTAGAGACTTGAGTTCCAGTGCACAGGAAGCTAAAGGCATAGCTTCAACCCACTTCGTGAAATACTCAGTGGCGGTTATGATGAATTTGTGTCCATTAGATGACACAGGATTAATTTTGCCAATAATGTCTAAGCCCCATTTTGAAAAGGGCCAAGGAGATGAAATAGCCTGTAGCTCTTGTGCAGGCGCATGGACAAGGTTAGCATGTTTCTGGCACTTGTCGCAATGGCGCACATAATCATGTGCATCCTTTTTCATGGTAGGCCAAAAGTAGCCTATCCTAAGGAGCTTTTTAGCAATGACACTACCACTGAAGTGTCCTCCACAAGATCCATTGTGGGCTTCACTTAAAGCTGATTTGGATTCTTCTAGATTCAAACATCTCAATAGGATACCTTCAAAAGATCTCCTATATAAAGTATTGCCAATTATTACAAATCGACTTGCTTGTCGACGTAATAACCGACGCTGGTTTCTATTAGAATTGGTAGGGAAAATCCCATTTTGGAAAAAATCAATTATATCCATATACCAAGGTTCAGGAGTAGTTTCATTGATTAGAAACACATCCGAAGGTTCTAAACATGACTTATTTGAAGCGGGTTCTTGGAGTTGACGAATAATGATGGTGGCATATTCGTCATCTAACTCCAAGGGCAGAAGAGATGCAGCTGCGGCCATAGCATCAGCTGCACGATTGCTAGTTCACGGAATAGCTTCCAAAGTAACTTTATCAAACAAGGATAACAATTGCAAAACATATGCTTTATATGGGCGCAATTTATCATCTCTGGTCTAATAAACTTCATTAATTTGGTTTATGAAAAGCTGAGAATCACCAAAAATGAGCAGATGTTTGATTTTTAACGTCAAGGCAGCTCGTAATCCAAGGATTAGAGCCTCATATTCGACAGTATTATTAGTGCAAGCAAATGTTAATTTAAAGGACAAAGGTATAAGATGTTTTTGTGGGGATATTAAAATAATACCCGCACCAGCCCCACTCATGCATCGAGCTCCATCAAAGTATAAGGACCATTGTTCAATATGGTCTGCCTCTAATTGAAGGCATTCATCAAGAAACTCAATGATGAGGGGATGGATAGATTCTAAGGGTGCAACAACTAATTGATCTGCTATGATTTGACCCTTAACAGACTTTTGTCCTATGAACGTGAGTTCAAACTCGCTTAGAGCAAGAACCCACTTTGCTGTGCGACCCGATAAATAAGGTCAACTCATGAGATACCTCAAGGGATCATATTTAGCAATGACATACATTTTTTGACTGAGCATATAATGACGTAATTTTTGCATAGAAAATACGACTGCTAGACATAATTTTTCTAATGCTGTATAATGGGTTTCATAACTGATGAGGGTTCGGCTAATGTAATAATTAGCACGTTCTTTCTTCTCATCATCAAGCTGAGCTAACATTTCTCCTAAAGCAAAATATAAAGCTAAAATATATAGGAGAAATGGGCGATTAGGTCTAGGTGGTGAAAGCATAGGTGGGTTAAGGAGGTATTGTTTGAGAAGTTCAAAAGCTTCTGTACATTTGTTGTCCCAGTTAAAAGGAACATCCTTCTTAAGGAGCTTAAGAAAGGGAGTGGTTTTGTCCACCAGCTTATTGATGAAGTGACGAATGGCTTGAAGCTTACCTTGTAAACTTCATAACTCAGATATATTGTTAGGTGCAGGCATATCAGTGATAGCCATAATTTTGAGAGGGTCGATTTCAATACCACATAAAGAAACTAAAACCCCTAATAGCTTACCGGACTTAACTTTGAATATGCATTTGGCTGGATTTAATCGAATAAGGTATTCTCTTAACCGATTAAACACTTTTCTCAAATCAGCTAAATGATCATCTTCTTTAATAGAGCGAGCTATAATATCATCTACATAATCATGTAGGATATCATGCATCATATCATGAAAGATATAAGTCATAGCTCATTGATATGTTGCGCCGGCATTCTTTAAACCAAATGGCATCACTTTCCAACAAAAGGTACGTCGAGGGGTAATAAAGGTTGTTTTAGCCTGATCTTCAGGAGCTATCCTGATTTGATTGTAGCCAGAGAATATGTCCATTAGGGACATCATTCCACTCCTGACAGTAAAGTTAATGATTTGATCCATGTTTGGAAGAGGAAAATCATCTTTAGGGCATGCAGCTTTAATATCTCTAAAGTCTATGCAAACCCTAACTTTGGTAGCTTCTTTCTTGGTGACTGGAACTACATTCGATATCCATTTAGCATAATCAATAGCTTGTATGAAAATCACATTCAGGATTTTTTCTAACTCCCCTTTGACTAGCAGGGCCACTTTAGGATGCATTTTTCTAAGTTTCTGTTTAACAAGTTTAGCATCTGGATGAACTACTAGATGATCCATGACTACAAAAGGGTCCAGACCTGGCATATCTTCATATGTCCAAGCGAAGACATCTTCATATTCTTTAAGGAATGCAATGTATTCATCTTGTTTTTTTTGACTTAATGCTGATCCAATATTGATTATGTGAGGAGTATCCTCAGTTCCAATGTTAACTTTAATGACGTTTTCTACTTCCATGTGTAGATCTCTTTCAAAATTAGGTGGGGCAGGTGAAACGCCCAATTCTTGTAATTCTTTTAAGGTTAAGTTGGATAATTTGTCTTGATGAGTGGTGGCATCAAGTTGGGCTATAGTTGGTATAGAACCATCAAAATAAAAACCATTGTGTAACAACTCTTCAACGGAGACATCATGGAAAATATCTCCTTCCAACTCCTCATCGATTCAGCAATCAATTCAGGGTAAGCTATGGATAGCATATTACATGTAAATGGCTAATTCGTTGGACACAAAGAATCTTGTTTATCTAGATAATCTTGATAACATATGAGTTGATCATCATCTTCAAAAGGGAAGGGTTGACCCTTACTAGGAAATAGGCCCACATCACATCGGGCGGGCCATGGTTCTACCTCGATAGGTTCTTTCATGCCATTTTGAAAAGGTCCCAAGCCTTTCCCTTTATATCCCATTTTAAGCATTATGGGTTTAGCTTTAATATATTCATTAGTAAAATAACATCGTGCATATCCCTCATGATGAGTTTTGATATTTCGAGGTATTCTTCCCCAATCATATCCTTTATAAATAAAAGCACAACTCCCGACTTGGTAAGTACTTCCCATAGGTTGTGGGAGGCCCAAAGTACGAGAATATGGTGACAAATTATTTAAAATAATTGAATCTTGCATAAAAGCATTTATTTTTTTTGATATTAAGACTATGGATAAATCTGGTAAAAGTTCATCAGAAAGAGCATAAGTTGTAGAAGGATCATTCCCTATATCTTTAGATGTGGAAGGTATGATAGATGTTGATAATGTGGAAGTGTTAATGAATGGGTCTTTAGGTTTTGAAATGATAGGGATGGAACATGAAGAATTGGTTGTGGATTTAAGATCTTTTTGAGGTTCTAGTGTGGTTTGTTCAGAAGATGGTTGAGTTAAATGTATAGGTGTAGTTTATGGAGTAGATGATGTTATGTGTGTGTTTTTCACACGTTTAGATGAAAAATAAGAATTAGGATGTGTGGATGATAGAGCGGGGCAAAATTGCACTCCAACAGGTTCTACCAAAGCACACATATCAAAGGGTCTAGGGTCACCATGGATAGTGACCAACTGATTTTTAAATTCAAATTTAACACATTGGTGTAAAGTGGAGGGAACCGCTCGCATCGCATTGATCCAAGGGCGACCCAAAAGTATATTGTACGATGCGGGGCAATGTACAATAAACACGGTTGTATCTAGGGTTCTAGGACCAACTTGCAAGGGCATAGTAATGACTCCACACATTTCTTGTGTCTCGTCATTGAAAGCTTTGATAATCATGTCAGTTTTCTTCATTTCATCACTTCTAAAGCCAAACCGTTGGTAGAAGTCAAAAGTGCAAATGTTTAGAGATGAACCATTATCAATCAGGACTCTTTTAATAGCTACATCTCCAATTAGAGTAGTAATATATAAGGGATTATCCTTATGTAAACTGTGTTGTGGGATATCTTTATCCCGAAAGTCAATACAATCGACTTCTCGAGTGATGATAGTATTGGGCATGGCTTCAGGTTGAATATTTTGAGGTACCATCATTTGGCTTAATGTAAGCATTAACTCATCCCTATGGGTGGGAGAAGATCTTAACAAATCCAACAGGGAAATTCTTGTTGTAGTGTTGGATAATTGTTCATTAATATTGTAAGGAGGCTTAAGTTGAACATTAGACATATGATTCCCTTTATTGGGATTTTTCAAAATAAATGGGGCTGACCCATCATTCTGAGTTTGATCTTGTTGAGAGTTTTGAGCCTGTTGTCTGGTAACAACTTCGATGGTACCTACAATGTTATATTGAAGATGCTGAACTGGTCTTGGTTGAGCATTTATGGCTTGTTCATTAGGAAGGAATTGATTAGAAGAGGGTCGAGTAGTAACTCTTCTAGGAAATGGTTCTTCTAGAACCATAGCATCTGTGATGGGTTGAATAGGATCTGATTCATTTTCAAAACTATTCAATTGGTTTGAGGTGATGTCTACTTCACTTTCAGTATCTAATTCTACATCACTAGGATCGGGAGTTTGAAAATTATGTAGGGGCCTGGTCGTGACCAGGGATAAAGTTGTGTCAAATATTTGAGGATCCTGAATAGGTAATTGTCCGCTAATAGTCCCTACATATCGGGTAGGAGGGGCAACATTATGATGTTCAATTTGATTGGCCACTTCTTTACCATGGTTTGATAAAGGATGTTGAAATATATCCAATGATTGATTAGCATTTTGATTTTGATTTTGGGGAATGGTATTTTGAGCGTTATTAGGAGCATTTTGTTTAGGTTAGAAAGCTTGCACCTCCATTTCATTATTATCAATAAAGTCTTGTATTTTATGTTTCAATATTTTGCAAGAATTTGTAGCATGTCCAGGTCCTCTATGAAAGTCACAGTGTAGATCGACTCTGTATCCGGGTATAGTTGGATCAGGTTCCCGAATAGCTGGTAATTGAATCAAGCCTCTTGCTAATAATTGAGGTAGAATGGTTGATAAAGGTTGATTCAATCTAGTAAATTCTCGAGGAGGTTTATCAGGGGGTTTTAATATAAATTTTTTTGTTGTCTTCGTTGTATTGATATTAGCAACGTTTCTGCTATCAGTGACTCCGTCACCTACAACTTGTTTGTTTTTATACTGATTTTTGGATGTTTTCTCATCATATTTCTTTTTGAGGTGACCTCTCCTAATGAGAGCATCTTCTACCCTTCGAGCTAAGTCTATAGCTTGATCGAAGGTGGTTAAGGTAGCAGTTGATAACTCATAGGAGATTTGTTCTTGCAAATTATTGATAAAAATGTCCAACATTTCCCTATAAGGTATCACAAAGTGCAGTTTTCCTATCAACTACCTCCATCTAGCTAAGAAATCAACAAAACATTCATATTTTTCTTGTTTTAAGTTGTACAAATCTTTAATGGTGACATGCCTATCGATGTAGGCACTAAATTGATGGACAAACGATTCAACTTTTTCTTCAAAATTTCTCAAAGAATGAGTGGGCAATTGATAGTACCACTCTAATGCCATTCCTCCTAAACTTTTCGGGAACATTTTTAGTAATAGCAAGTCATCATGTGATATATCATGACATGCTATCCTAAACATACGAAGATGCTCTATGGGATCTTCGGTTCCTTTATATATAGGCGGGACGGGCATGGGAAAGCGTTTAGGGTATGGTTGTGCTACAACTATGGGATCCAAAGGTTGACTACATATCTCTCGATAATTATACGAAGGACGATAGGGATCTATCTGGTCCATACGCGAAGCTAACTGTTTCACCATGGCTTCCAGATTACTAGTTTTCCCACCATATTGGTTTGGTAGGGCATTAATATGGGATTTGTGAGCATATGATGGAGGGACATGAAGATTAGATGCTATATTGCTATTGTGTAAATTGTTGGTAGGAAAGGTGTTATGAAGAAATCTTGAAGTTGTATTATGTTGTATCCCAGATTGTTGAAAATTGGTGTTTGGCTTCGTTTTAGGTTTTTGTTGATTTGAAGCATATTGATCAATAGTTTGGCAAAGTAAAGCAGTGAAGGAAGTTTTATTTTGTGTGGGAATGATTTTAGGCTCAATAACAGGTTCCTTAGGGGATTGGGTAACCTGTTGTTTTGGCATGTTCTGAATCATAGTGACAACATCTCTATTGGATGGTCCAGCTTTATCACTTTCTTGATCAACAAAGGACAAGGGATTAGTGTGTATGTTAAACATATCTTCCATAGCTGCTTGAGTGTCACTAATTTGTCCTTTATCAATACAAACTACCATATTAAGAGCACCAATGTTATTATTGAAAAATTTCCAAAAATAATCTAAGTTATCAAAAGCAATAGTTCCATTTGGAGCTATTCTAGGGGACGAGAATCATTCCTCTTTAAGATTGTCTCCTTGTTCATTGTCTTCACCCAGGTCATCTTCTGGATGTTCTAGAGTTTCTCCTTTCGAAATTGGATCCTCAGGAAGGACATTTGGGTTTGTAGTTTTGCCTCCCAACCAATCTTCTTCTTCTTGTTCAGTTTGTTTACCGTTTCTAAGTTTAGGCATTGTGCTTAAATTTAAATTTCAGCAAATATATATATACTTGTATATATATATATGCAACAAGGTATATATTTTAATTATATACCTACTATAGTATTTAAAATAAAATGTTTTGGGTTTTTGTTATGTTTTCTATTTTTTTTTGTTTTTGTAACAATATTATAAAGATAACAAACAACACAATAAATGCAAGAAATAATAATGAAAGCAATGATCTAGTTTTCTATAAATAATTTATAAATGTCATTAATGGGCTCGAGTTCTTCAGGAGTCATGAAGTGTTCTTCTTCAAATTGGAAATTTTCTTTCAAGAATTTAACAAAAAGTGCTATAGTGATATTATCTGTCTCAGAATTTGGTTGGTAGAAATAGAGTTCGTGGCAATACTCTCAATATAACACAGCTCGAGGAACTCTCCTCCATATTTCCCTATCCATAAGAACAACCTCTTGATCTTCTACATGACCTAGAAATTGGTGTATAACAACCACGTTCTCGAGGTATTCCTCGAAGGTGAACAATTCTGAAGACACAAGAGCTCTCCTATAAGCTAACCACCTATGGCAGGCTCTCTGAAGTTCATGATAAACAATGAGTTGATGAGGATCCAGGATCCTATCTAGGGCAAACCTCTTGATTTGTCTAAGTTTGGTTGATATAGATGAAATGATACCTAGTCTCCTATCAAGTTCTTTGCACAAAAGTTGATTTCTATCTGTTTCAGGCACACTAAGCACAAAATTAACTTCCATGGCTGCTAATTGGTTTTCAACATTTATAGTAACTGCTAGTCTTTTATTAGGAGCTACCATCTAGACATGATATGCAACTTAGTATTTTTCTAATGATTTCAAATGCATCTATGTTTTTTTTTTTTGTTTCTTATGTTTTCAAAAGGTTTTAGTTTCATGTCGGGTTCACCAAAATGTATCGTTCCAAATTTTTCGCACCCTTACCTTTAGGCTAAAGGATCCGCGCCTGAAATGGGGATGGGAAAATGATGGGACAGTACCTCGGACTGAGAGGCCCTTTGAAGGTCCCGCCTCTTGAGGGAGGGGTATTAAGGTGATTTTTTGACGAATGGTGGGGTTCACCAGGAAATGTTTAGTGGCAGTTTCCACGCCTAGGTTGGGAATGTGTTTAATGTGTTCAGTTTTATCTTTAAACATCTAAGTCCTAGGTTTGGACATATGAATCTAAATGTTCTATTATGAAAATGCAAATTAAATAAATACAGAAAACAAATTTGGAAAGAAAACAAAAAGAATACGCTAGATTAAAGAACCATACCTGATCCAGATGTCTGATGAAGGTTCTGATTTTTGAAGCAGTCCAGATCGATGCTGGAATTTGATAGGATCGTCTGAGATCTGACGGGATCATCTGAGATCTGACGAATTCATTAGATGAATTTGTTAGAGACCTGCAAATAGAGAGATAGATACAAAATACAAGAAATGCAACTATTCTAATAGAGAAAAATGATGTAAAATGGCAACATAGATGCTAAGGTGATAATCACAAATAAAAATTTAAGTAGATTATGACGTTCTAATGACAAATTATGACTTCATTGTACACTTAAGCTATATGGGTGAACTCCAAGATGTAGAACAATAAGGAATAATAACAAATTTAACTAAATGCAGGATAAATCAACAAACAAAGTGAGAAAATGCAAACCCTGGGCACTGATTTCCCCCAATGTTGACTGTAGTCGAAATCATCTCGGATTGGTACGAAATCGTCTCTAATTGAACAGGATCGTCTGCAACGATCTGAGCTTGCTCCGGCTGAAAAACAATGAAGTTCCTACAAACAAACTTGGAAAAATACAAATGCAAATGGTGGTTTAAGATAGTCTAATGCATGTAGAATTCGTGTTACAGGGAATTTCAGCCAGGGGGAATGCCAAGAGGGGGTCCTAAGGTTAAATAGGCTTAGGATGGAGGTTAGGAGGTTGGAGATCATCCTAATTTGGAAGATCTCCAATGGGGGAGGTCTCTAACGGTGCAGACACGCTTCTGCTTGGATTAGAGATGCTATTGAAACATAAGCTAACTATGCACAAATCAGTTTTGGACGAGATCGTCTGGATGTTCTTCTCCAGATGAAATCGTCCGATCTGAGGCGATATCGTCTGATCGACGACGATATCGTCAAATGGACAAAAGAAACTCTAAAAATGGCATGGAAAATGAGAAAACGGGCAGCAAGCAGTTTGGGAGCGATTTTGGGGTTAAAATTTGAATTTGAATTATTACTAATGTAATTTTAATTATTTTCTAAGGTTTACTGTGCCAATTTTAGGGTGCTACACAAACAATCTACTAAAAAATAGAGAAATACAATAGGAGCCCCAAAGCTTTCTTGTATTACTGTTAAAAAAAAATACAGTTACATAGATCCCCCATTTACAATTTTGAATTTCCCCTACTATAGTACCATGTTTTCCTTTTTCCCACCTAGGACAAATTCATTTGAAATTTGAATTTTGGGGGTAAAACTTCCCGGGGTCATAACTCCTCGCTCGTTGTTCGGATTGACTATTAATGCATATTTTCAGAAATATCTCGAAAAGAGCTACAAAAATGTAGGGCGACATCATACTTGTTGTAGTGTGTTTTAACATTTTCGGCTTTCTAGTCCATTTTATAGAATTTTATTTTTATTTTTCTAACCCTTCCTTTTGTAGATTTTTTTAAACTTCAACGACTAAATAAAAATAAGAAAAAAAAAATTCATAAATAAGTGCATGGGTGTGAAGAATGAGCTTCAACATTTCATCCGAAACAATTTTGATCTCATTCTAAAGTCATTTAAAATTTATAAAAATTATTTAAAGTTGATTTTTTATAAGGATTTTTATTATTTTGAAATTTCACATTTTTTCATATTTTAAAGGCAAATCGATTTTCAGGCTTTGCATTTGCATTCACAAATAATAAATGGACTTCCTTTTATGAAAATTACAATTTTATTAAATGGGGGTAGTTCATATGGCATTCCATTGGCCATCATTTTTAGAGCAATAAATTGGCTTCTCTTTATGAAAATTTTGATTTCATTAAAGAGAGGTAATTTACATATTATACCAAAGGCTATTGTTTTAACGCATTAAATTATTTCTTCTTTATGAAAATTATGATTTCATTAAAGAGAGATAATTTCTAACTAATCAAAATCTTAAGGGTGAGTGTGGTTTTGTAATTGGGTAAAATTACCACTCAACAAGTAGACATTACTTTAACGGATCCTATTCCTTATGTGAGGATTTAGCTCCTTACCTTCCTTTTACATTCAACCAATTATGTCTTGCCATGATGGATACTATTATGTTACAACTCAAGCTTACTTTCATTATCCATATGTCACGGTGTATGACTAATAGCTTGTGATGGTGTCTACATGTTCAACCTTCATTGATTGATGTTAGTTGTCATTGATCCTCTTAAGCAATATCATTTCACATGTGTCATGATATCATTTTGTCATATTTCTTACTAGTGCTATTATCCTTGTGATAGTAGTTGGCATCTACTTTCATAGCTAAGGTACACATATATATTTTTGCATGACTTCCCACTTGTGTGGAATGTCTTCAGTTGATTGTAAGGGAAGAATTTAGTTATCCTTTCTATTGGGCTAGGGATTCATGAAAAAGTAGTGGGGAGTGTGGCACATGCTATTTGATACAATATAATGGGTAAAAATAAAATACTAATGGTGTAGAAAGATAAATTATAAGAATGGATGGAAAGGAGTGTAAAGTATATTTGGAGAGGCAAAGTGAGAGTCATGGAGGAATGGAGAGATATGGGAGAGGAATATGGTGTGGTGAGTTTATATTTTTTAAATTATGGAAGAATCATACCTAAGAGGGACCTCTTTGATTTTTGCTTACTTGCTCTAGTTAGTTCAACATTTGCTTTGACCTTTTATCTTCTTGTTGCTTGAGAATACCAAGGTCCACTAGTAATAATGTGACTAGTATCTTTCAAATTATTTAATCTAATGAGGAAGAAGCCCCTAGGAATCATGAATAGGTCCATGTTGCCTTGAGGATACCATTTTGAGAAAGCCCAATTTTTAATGGATTCAATGTCTAGACAAGAAGCAACAAATTTCCCAATGAGGGAGAAGAAATATTGAGAGACAAAGGATGTCATGATAGTGGAAGGAATTACTAGTTCTCTATTACTCAGTATTAGAGAAACTAAGCCTTGCAAAGAGAGGGGTGGTGGAAGCCCCATGTTTTTTACTATCTTTGCAAAGGAGATAGGGTTGGACTTTTGAGGTGGATCAAGAAGGGGTCCCCTCGACACCCGTGACCTCCACTCCCCCAATCGAACCATCTTAAGAACCAAACCCATGATCTGTGTCATCTCCATTGCTTGCACCTATGCCAAAATTCCTGTCAGCTTGAGATTCAAATTTTTGAGGCATCCCACTCACCATAATGTCACATAAAGTATAATTTTGTTAAATTCACATGAAGAAGCTTGAAGAAGTAGTGAAAAAGAAGGGTATTTGATGCTTCTCTCTTCTATGCATAGGGTTAGGAAGGTTTTGATGGAGAAACCTCATCCACTTCCTCCAATGACTGGATTATATATTCAAGGGAAAAAAGGTGCATGACCAGTTACAAACATATCCTATAGGGGTACACCAATTTGTATTTAGGGAAGCATGTTATAATTGGAGATGAATATTCTTTACAAGAATCAAGATGTGGATATGTTAGTATTGGATCTTCTTATTTTGATGAAATGCTTCATGTTCCTAGTCTTATCCTCAATCTCTTATCTCATTAATCATACAAATAAAAGGTAGAATTCTATCCTAATTATTGGGTAATTAAGGATATAGACATGTATTTAAAGCAATTTATTCTAGTTATTGTGATGAATCTAACCAAATGTATAATTTAGGAGAAAGATCCATTTGATTCTTCCTATTATAATAAATATTTTGTAACTATGGTTGCTCATATAGATATTGAGAGTCAACAATGGAATTATAGGATTGCACATCTTAGCTATGGATCCGTGAGATACATGAGTCATTTTTAGATGGCCATTAGACTTCCTCACATTTTCTCTTTAAGTTATGCATGTGAGGTATGCATTATTGGAAAGCATCATAGATATATCTTTCTAAAAGGGACAATGAGACATGCTACTCATATTTTCGAGATCATACATCATGACATATATAGACCTATGTGGTATACAATCCATTTTTAGAAATAGGTACTTTATTATTATTATTTTTTAAAGATACATGGTTATATACTATTTAAAACAAGGATGAGATCCTTAAGAGATTCAAGGCATTTAAAGCTCCTATAGAAAATTAGCTAGAGAGGAAGATCAAGTCTTTTAGGTTGGATATGTGAGATGATTACATAAGCAATGTCTTTCATGATTTTTTTGACTCTTCATGGGATAGCATATAAAAGGACTATTCATTATATCCCTAAGCATAATAGAGTGGTTGAATGGAAAAATATGCTAGTCATGGAGGCATGTTGCATGATTTACGGTAAGAGGATGGAGCACAATTTTTAGGGTGAGGCCATCACTTGTATAACATACATCATCAATAGGGTTTCTAATAAAGTTTTTTAGGGCATGAAACCTCTTGAGAGGTTGATGGGTGATAAGCCTAATGTGTCACGATTCAATATATGTAGGCATTCATCATGGTCTTGCATACCTAAATATTAGAAAAAAGGAGTCATTGAAGAGTTATAGATGAATCTTTATGGGATATTTGTATACCTCTTGGGTATATAATCTCTATAATACTTAGAGGCATGAAGTTCTTATTTGGATATATGTCATTTTTGGTGAGGTTCTTCTAGGGGCTTCTTCTAGTCCACCACTCAAGATTTTGGTGAAAGACCTCCTCATCTCTTTGACTAATCTAGTAGAACCTTTAGAGACTCTTGTAGGATCTATTCCTATCATAACACCTTTCTAATATTCTAGTGATAGTATTATGCTTATGGATTTGACACCCCTCATAGGTAGCACCATATATAGTACCTTTAATTTTAAATATAGGGGATGTTGAGCTTGACACATCAGTTTTGAGTGCTTCATGATGATGTGAGTAATGAGTTTGATTTAGATTCTCTAGGTTTAGCTTCTAATGTTGCTTTGCCATAGTGGGTGCCTAGTTCTTCTCCAATCCATCTAGCTCCTAAGAGGATTCAGACACTTCAACATGATGCTTAACCTATTATATCTCTAGAATGACACTAGAATACTTCTTATCAATAATTGCTCTTGAAGGTTTATCATTGTGGAGATCCTCTTAAATATTCTCATGCTAAGGACATATTAGAGTAGGAAGATGTTATGATTGCATAATATGAGTTCTTAATGAAGAATAGGACACAAGAGCTTGTTCCTCTTTTAGAAGGAAAGAATATTGTTGAATGCAAATGGGTCTATAGGACCAAGTACAGTTCAAATGGTTAGGTGAAAAAGCATAAGATATGCCTTGTTGCTAAGGTATTCTCTCAAGAGGAGGGAGTTGAATGTTCAAAGATATTTGCTCTAGTTTCTAGGATGGTTTTTGTCAAGATAATTATTTATATAATGGTCTTATTTGGTTGGAAGGTAAATCATATGGATGTAAGGAGTGCCTTCCAAGATGGACAAATTTAGAATATCTTTATGTAGAAACCACCTAGTTATGAGCTTGAGGGTCTAATTCCCTTGGTTTATTGATTGAATAGATATTTTTTTGGGCTTAAGCAAGCATCTCATAATTGGTATGATAATATCCACCCCTTATTCCGTAGTTATAAATTTTGATGGTGTAAGGATGAACATGATGTTTATATCAACAATTAGGATGGGGAGAACTTGGTGTTTGTTCTCTATGTGGATGATCTTATTATAGGTAACTCTCCTATTTTTATTTAGGATATGAAGTCATGGCTTTGTAATTCCTTTGAGATAACAAAATTATGGCTTCTACAATATTTCTTGGGAACTTAGATTGATGAAATAGATCTTAGAACCCAAGTATGCATTAGATCTTCTTTAGCACTTCAGCATGGGGGACTATAAGTCTATTTAGATTTATTTTGCTTCAAGACTAAATATTTGGGATGATTGTATGAATATTTTTCTAGATTCCACTTTATATTGGTCTCTTGTGGGATGCCTCCTTTACCTTACTCACACATGACCTGATATAGCCTTTATTGTCAACTATTCATCAATATACATGCAATCCTCCTAGAGAGTTACTAGAACATGACCAAGAGGATTTTTAGATATATCATATATACTTATAATATGGGTATTAATTATTTAGCTAGATCACCTTTAAATCTAATAGGATTGTTAGACACTGATTGGACCAACAATTTGGATGAGTGATGTTCCACCATAAGCTTTGTATTCTAATGGGTTCCAACCCTTTTTCATGGTGTTCTAGATGATAGTATACTATATATTAGTCTTCAACCAAAACTAAATAGTGTACTAGCAATGAGGAAGCTAATCACCTTCAATGGATGCTCATGAATTTGGATTAGTTGCACCATCAAGCTTGTTAGCAATCCAATATTTCATTAATAGACCAAGCACTTTGAGATTTGGATTTATTATTTGAGATGGATTTATGCCCATGGGATGCTTGATCATATTTTTATGCCAATAGTAGAACAAATAGTAGATATCCTAACCAAGGTTATGTTTGAGGTTCCTTTTGTGCACATGCAATAACTACTTGGTGTAAGAGAGTATCACTTCAGGGGGATGACAAATAAGCGTCTCTCTATGTTCCTTTTTCATCTCAGGGAAAATGTTCATATATAGGTTGATTAAGCTTCATTTGAGGCCATGACTAACATTGTGTTATATTGCATGTATAAGACATTTTGGCCCTTGTAAACCTTGAAAAAAATATGTTTGTATCATATTATTATTTTAAGCATAAAGGTTAGTTACTTAACCTTGACCATAAGTTAACTTGTATTTAGGTATAAATACCCAACATACCAACCATTTCATTATCAATTAGAGTGTATTCTATTTTCTATAGAAATATTATTTTGTGTCTACATACACACCCATGTATCAAATGCATTGCAATATATGTATTTATTTTTTAGCAATACTAAGTAATATGTTGATTCCATTTATTTTTGGAAACTGCTATGAAATCCAACAACTGAAGACATTCCACACAAGTGGGAAGTCATGCAAAAAGATATATGAGTACCTTAGCATTATACCTAAGAGGGGCCTCTTTGTTTTTTGGCTACTTGCTCTAGTTAGTTCAACATTTGCTTTGACCTTTTATCTTCTTGTTGCTTGTTGTATTTACTTCAAAAAATAAGAAGACAAGAAGTTGAATCATCTCACTCCTAATTGAGGGAGTTCTTAATAGATTTTGCTATTTCTTATCCTTGTTCTATCTTGGTAGATTCTATAAATTGAAGAAGGGTCTACAAATGGTTGTTTTTGTTGGTCAAGCATACCAATAATTTGGTACCTACAAGCTTTCCAATCTTATTGACATCTCAAATTATATCCTTTTTTTCTTTTATCCTTGGACTTCACTCTTTTGGAATAATTTTGGAATAATTAACATGCCTACTTTAGCTAACATCAAGAAGTGAAGCAATATTGAATCAACATGACACAAACAATCTACTAAAAAATAGAGAAATGCAATAGGAGCCCCAAAGCTTTCTTGTATTATTGTTCCAAAAAAATATAGTTATAGAGACCCCCCCTTTACAATTTTGAAATTCCCCTATAATACCCTATTTTCCCTTTTCCCGCCTAGGACAATTCATTTGAAATTTGAATTTTGGGGGTAAAACTTCTCGGGGTCATAACTCCTCGCTCGTTGCTCGGATTGACTATTAGTGCATATTTTTGGAAAGCTCTCGAAAAGAGCTACAATAATGTAGGGTGGCATCATACTGACTATAGTGTGTTTTAACATTTTTGGCTTTCTGGTCCATTTTCCATAATTTTATTTTTATTTTTCTAACCCTTCCTTTTGCAGATTTTTTTAAACTTCGGTGACTAAAATAAAAATTAAAAAAAATTAAATTTCATAAATAAATGCATGGGTGTGAAGAATGAGCTTCAATATTTCATCCAAAATAATTTTGATCTCATTCTGAAGTCATTTCGAATTTATAAAAATTATTTAAAGTTGTTGTTTATAAGGATTTTTATAATTTTAGAATTTCACATTTTTTCATATTTTGAAGGTAAATCGATTTTCAGGCTTTGCATTTGCATTCACAGATAATAAATGAACTTCCCTTTATGAAAATTACAAATTCATTAAAGGGGGGTAGTTCATACGACATTCCATTGGCCATCATTTTTAGAGCAATAAATTGGCTTCTCTTTATGAAAATTCTGATTTCATTAAAGAGAGGTAATTTACACATTATACCAAAGGCTATTGTTTTAAAGCATTAAATTATTTCTTCTTTATGAAAATTATGATTTCATTAAAGAGGGATAATTTCTAATGATATTTTAAGGTCATCACATTTTATATTTAGCAATGCATATTTATTTCATTTTTAGTCATCAAGCAATAATTAGAGGAATTCAATCACATTTACATTGCTTTCTTTAAGTTTCATGAACAATCATTAGTATAGCATAATAAAATAAACCAACATAGACCCCTTGTTAATAGTTACTTGCAAATCACTAAGGTATTCCTAGCACTTATTTAACACATCTTCACAAATATTACTAATACACATGTGCAATGCTTATATAGTGTAACCCTGGAGAAGTTGTTTTCATTTTTAACTTCTTTGCAAGAGAGGGTTTTGTGATCAAAATCCTAAGGGTGAGTGTGGTTTTGTAATTGGGTAAAATTACCACTCAACAAGTAGATATTGCTTTAATGGATCCTATTCCTTATGTGAAGATTTAGCTCCTTACCTTCCTTTTACATTCAACCAATTATATCTTGCCATGATGGATACTATTCTATTACAACTCAAGCTTACTTTCATTATCCATCTGTCATGGTGTATGACTAATAGCTTGTGATGGTGTCTACATGTTCAACCTTCATTGATTGATGTTAGTTGTCATTGATCCTCTCAAGCAATATCATTTCACATGTGTCATGACATCATTTGGTCGTATTTCTTACCAGTGCTATTCTCCTTGTGATAGTAGTTGGCATCTGCTTTCATAGCTAAGGTACTCATATATCTTTTTGCATGACTTCCCACTTGTGTGGAATGTCTTCAGTTGATTGTAAAGGAAGAATTTAGTTATCCTTTCTATTGGGCTAGGGATTCATGAAAAAGTAATGGGGAGTGGGGCACATGCTATTTGATACAATAGAATGGGTAAAAATAAAATACTAATGGTGTAGAAAGATAAATGATAAGCATGGATGGAAAGGAGTGTAAAGTATATTTGGAGAGGCAAAGTGAGAGTCATGGAGGAATGGAGAGATATGGGAGAGGAATATGGTGTGGTGAGTTTATATTGGTGAAATGATGGAAGCATCATACCTAAGAGGGGCCTCTTTGTTTTTTGGCTACTTGCTCTAGTTAGTTCAACATTTGCTTTGACCTTTTATCTTCTTGTTGCTTGTTGTATTTACTTCAAAAAATAAGAAGACAAGAAGTTGAATCATCTCACTCCTAATTGAGGGAGTTCTTAATAGATTTTGCTATTTCTTATCCTTGTTCTATCTTGGTAGATTCTATAAATTGAAGAAGGGTCTACAAATGGTTGTTTTTGTTGGTCAAGCATACCAATAATTTGGTACCTACAAGCTTTCCAATCTTATTGACATCTCAAATTATATCCTTTTTTTCTTTTATCCTTGGACTTCACTCTTTTGGAATAATTTTGGAATAATTAACATGCCTACTTTAGCTAACATCAAGAAGTGAAGCAATACTGAATCAATAGGACACAAACAATCTACTGAAAAATAGAGAAATGCAATAGGAGCCCCAAAGCTTTCTTGTATTATTGTTAAAAAAAATGCAGTTTTCCCTTTTCCTCCTAGGACAATTCATTTGAAATTTGAATTTTGGGGTAAAACTTCCCGGGGTCATAACTCCTCGCTCGTTGCTCGGATTGACTATTAGTGCATATTTTTGGAAAGCTCTCGAAAAGAGCTACAACAACGTAGGGCGGCATCATACTGACTGTAGTGTGTTTTAACATTTTTGGCTTTCTGGTCCATTTTTCAGAATTTTATTTTTATTTTTCTAACCCTTCCTTTTGTAGATTTTTTTAAACTTCGATGACTAAAATAAAAATTAAAAAAAAAATTTCATAAATAAATGCATGGGTGTGAAGAATGAGCTTCAATATTTCATCCAAAATAATTTTGATCTCATTCTGAAGTCATTTCGAATTTATAAAAATTATTTAAAGTTGTTGTTTTATAAGGATTTTTATAATTTTGGAATTTCACATTTTTTTCATATTTTGAAGGTAAATCGATTTTCAGGCTTTGCATTTGCATTCACGAGACAATAAATGAACTTCCCTTTATGAAAATTACAATTTCATTAAAGGGGGGTAGTTCATACGACATTCCATTGGCCATCATTTTTAGAGCAATAAATTGGCTTCTCTTTATGAAAATTTTGATTTCATTAAAGAGAGGTAATTTACACATTATACCAAAGGCTATTGTTTTAAAGCATTAAATTATTTCTTCTTTATGAAAATTATGATTTCATTAAAGAGGGATAATTTCTAATGACATTTTAAGGTCATCACATTTTATATTTAGCAATGCATATTTATTTCATTTTCAGTCATCAAGCAATAATTAGAGGAATTCAATCACATTTACAGTCGCTTTCTTTAAGTTTCATGAACAATCATTAGTATAGCATAATAAAATAAACCAACATAGACCCCTTGTTAATAGTTACTTGCAAATCACTAAGGTATTCCTAGCACTTATTTAACACATCTTCACAAAGATTACTAATACACATGTGCAATGCTTATATAGCAGAACCCTGGAGAAGTTGTTTTCATTTTTAACTTCTTTGCAAGAGAGGGTTTTGTGATCAAAATCCTAAGGGTGAGTGTGGTTTTGTAATTGGGTAAAATTACCACTCAACAAGTAGACATTGCTTTAACGGATCCTATTCCTTATGTGAAGATTTAGCTCCTTACCTTCCTTTTACATTCAACCAATTATATCTTGCCATGATGGATACTATTTTGTTACAACTCAAGCTTACTTTCATTATCCATCTATCATGGTGTACGACTAATAGCTTGTGATGGTGTCTACATGTTCAACCTTCATTGATTGATGTTAGTTGTCATTGATCCTCTCAAGCAATATCATTTCACATGTGTCATGACATCATTTGGTCGTATTTCTTACCAGTGCTATTCTCCTTGTGATAGTAGTTGGCATCTGCTTTCATAGCTAAGGTACTCATATATCTTTTTGCATGACTTCCCACTTGTGTGGAATGTCTTCAATTGATTGTAAAGGAAGAATTTAGTTATCCTTTCTATTGGGCTAGGGATTCATGAAAAAGTAATGGGGAGTGGGGCACATGCTATTTGATACAATAGAATGGGTAAAAATAAAATACTAATGGTGTAGAAAGATAAATGATAAGCATGGATGGAAAGGAGTGTAAAGTATATTTGGAGAGGTAAAGTGAGAGTCATGGAGGAATGGAGAGATATGGGAGAGGAATATGGTGTGGTGAGTTTATATTGGTGAAATGATGGAAGCATCATACCTAAGAGGGGCCTCTTTGTTTTTTGGCTACTTGCTCTAGTTAGTTCAACATTTGCTTTGACCTTTTATCTTCTTGTTGCTTGTTGTATTTACTTCAAAAAATAAGAAGACAAGAAGTTGAATCATCTCACTCCTAATTGAGGGAGTTCTTAATAGATTTTTCTATTTCTTATCCTTGTTCTATCTTGGTAGATTCTATAAATTGAAGAAGGGTCTACAAATGGTTGTTTTTGTTGGTCAAGCATACCAATAATTTGGTACCTACAAGATTTCCAATCTTATTGACATCTCAAATTATATCCTTTTTTTCTTTTATCCTTGGACTTCACTCTTTTGGAATAATTTTGGAATAATTAACATGCCTACTTTAGCTAACATCAAGAAGTGAAGCAATATTGAATCAACAGGACACAAATAATCTATTGAAAAATAGAGAAATGCAATAGGAGCCCCAAAGCTTTCTTGTATTACTGTTCCAAAAAAATGTAGTTATAGAGACCCCCCTTTACAATTTCGAAATTCCCCTATAATACCCTTTTTTCCCTTTTCCCACCTAGGACAATTCATTTGAAATTTGAATTTTGGGGGTAAAACTTCCCGAGGTCATAACTCCTCGCTCGTTGCTCGGATTGACTATTAGTGCATATTTTTGGAAAGCTCTCAAAAAGAGCTACAACAACGTAGGGTGGCATCATACTGACTGTAGTGTGTTTTAACATTTTTGGCTTTCTAGTCCATTTTCTAGAATTTTATTTTTATTTTTCTAACCCTTCCTTTTGCGTTTTAAACTTCGATGACTAAAATAAAAATAAAAAAAATAAAATTTCATAAATAAATGCATGGGTGTGAAGAATGAGCTTCAATATTTCATCCGAAATAATTTTTATCTCATTCTGAAGTCATTTCAAATTTATAAAAATTATTTAAAGTTGTTATTTTATAAGGATTTTTATAATTTTGGAATTTCACATTTTTTTCATATTTTGAAGGTAAATCGATTTTCAGGCTTTGCATTTGCATTCACAGACAATAAATGAACTTCCCTTTATGAAAATTACAATTTCATTAAAGGGGGGTAGTTCATACGACATTCCATTGGCCATCATTTTTAGAGCAATAAATTGGCTTCTCTTTATGAAAATTTTGATTTCATTAAAGAGAGGTAATTTACACATTATACCAAAGGCTATTGTTTTAAAACATTAAATTATTTCTTCTTTATGAAAATTATGATTTCATTAAAGAGGGATAATTTCTAATGATATTTTAAGGTCATCACATTTTATATTTAGCAATGCATATTTATTTCATTTTTAGTCATCAAGCAATAATTAGAGGAATTCAATCACATTTACAATCACTTTCTTTAAGTTTCATGAACAATCATTAGTATAGCATAATAAAATAAACCAACATAGACCCCTTGTTAATAGTTACTTGCAAATCACTAAGGTATTCCTAGCACTTATTTAACACATCTTCACAAATATTACTAATACACATGTGCAATGCTTATATAGCGAAACCCTGGAGAAGTTGTTTTCATTTTTAACTTCTTTGCAAGAGAGGGTTTTGTGATCAAAATCCTAAGGGTGAGTGTGGTTTTGTAATTGGGCAAAATTACCACTCAACAAGTAGACATTGCTTTAACGGATCCTATTCCTTATGTGAAGATTTAGCTCCTTACCTTCCTTTTACATTCAACCAATTATATCTTGCCATGATGGATACTATTATGTTACAACTCAAGCTTACTTTCATTATCCATCTATCATGGTGTACGACTAATAGCTTGTGATGGTGTCTACATGTTCAACCTTCATTGATTGATGTTAGTTGTCATTGATCCTCTCAAGCAATATCATTTCACATGTGTCATGACATCATTTGATCGTATTTCTTACCAATGCTATTCTCCTTGTGATAGTAGTTGGCATCTGCTTTCATAGCTAAGGTACTCATATATATTTTTGCATGACTTCCCACTTGTGTGGAATGTCTTGAGTTGATTGTAAAGGAAGAATTTAGTTATCCTTTCTATTGGGCTAGGGATTCATGAAAAAGTAATGGGGAGTGGGGCACATGCTATTTGATACAATAGAATGGGTAAAAATAAAATACTAATGGTGTAGAAAGATAAATGATAAGCATGGATGGAAAGGAGTGTAAAGTATATTTGGAGAGGTAAAGTGAGAGTCATGGAGGAATGGAGAGATATGGGAGAGGAATATGGTGTGGTGAGTTTATATTGGTGAAATGATGGAAGCATCATACCTAAGAGGGGCCTCTTTGTTTTTTGGCTACTTGCTCTAGTTAGTTCAACATTTGCTTTGACCTTTTATCTTCTTGTTGCTTGTTGTATTTACTTCAAAAAATAAGAAGACAAGAAGTTGAATCATCTCACTCCTAATTGAGGGAGTTCTTAATAGATTTTGCTATTTCTTATCCTTGTTCTATCTTGGTAGATTCTATAAATTGAAGAAGGGTCTACAAATGGTTGTTTTTGTTGGTCAAGCATACCAATAATTTGGTACCTACAAGCTTTCCAATCTTATTGACATCTCAAATTATATCATTTTTTTCTTTTATCCTTGGACTTCACTCTTTTGGAATAATTTTGGAATAATTAACATGCCTACTTTAGCTAACATCAAGAAGTGAAGCAGTACTGAATCAACATGACACAAACAATCTACTGAAAAATAGAGAAATGCAATAGGAGCCCCAAAGCTTTCTTGTATTATTGTTCAAAAAAAATGTAGTTATAGAGACCCCCCTTTACAATTTTGAAATTCCCCTATAATACCCTGTTTTCCCTTTTCCTACCTAGGACAATTCATTTGAAATTTGAATTTTGGGGGTAAAACTTTCCGAGGTCATAACTCCTCGCTCGTTGCTCGGATTGACTATTAGTGCATATTTTTGGAAAGCTCTCGAAAAGAGCTACAACAACGTAGGGCGACATCATACTGACTATAGTGTGTTTTAATATTTTTGGCTTTCTAGTCCATTTTCTAGAATTTTATTTTTATTTTTCTAACCCTTCCTTTTGCAGATTTTTTTAAACTTCGACAACTAAAATAAAAATAAAAATTAAAATTTCATAAATAAATGCATGGGTGTGAAGAATGAGCTTCAATATTTCATCCAAAATAATTTTGATCTCATTCTGAAGTCATTTCAAATTTATAAAAATTATTTAAAGTTGTTTTATAAGGATTTTTATAATTTCAGAATTTCACATTTTTTTCATATTTTGAAGGTAAATCAATTTTCAGGCTTTGCATTTGCATTCATAGACAATAAATGAACTTCCCTTTATGAAAATTACAATTTCATTAAAGGGGGGTAGTTCATACGACATTCCATTGGCCATCATTTTGAATTTTGGGGGCAAACCTTTCTCAGGGTCATAACTCCTCGCTCGTTGCTCGGATTGACTATTAGTGCATATTTTCGTAAAGCTCTCGAAAAGAGCTACAACAACGTAGGACGACATCATACTGAATGTAGTGTGTTTTAACATTTTTGGCTTTCTGGTCCATTTTCCAGAATTTTATTTTTATTTTTCTAACCCTTCCTTTTGCAGATTTTTTTTAAACTTCAGCGACTAAAATAAAAATAAAAAAAATTAAAATTTCATAAATAAATGCATGGGTGTGAAGAATGAGCTTCAATATTTCATCCGAAATAATTTTGATCTCATTCTGAAGTCATTTCGAATTTATAAAAATTATTTAAAGTTGTTTTATAAGGATTTTTATAATTTTAGAATTTCACATTTTTTTCATATTTTGAAGGTAAATCGATTTTCAGGCTTTGCATTTGCATTCACAGACAATAAATGAACTTCCCTTTATGAAAATTACAATTTCATTAAAGGGGGTAGTTCATACGACATTCCATTGGCCATCATTTTGAATTTTGGGGGTAAAACTTCCCGGGGTCATAACTCCTCGCTCGTTGCTCGGATTGACTATTAGTGCATATTTTCGGAAAGCTCTCGAAAAGAGCTACAACAATGTAGGGTGGCATCATACTGACTATAGTGTGTTTTAACATTTTTGGCTTTCTGGTCCATTTTCCAGAATTTTATTTTTATTTTTCTAACCCTTCCTTTTGTAGATTTTTTTTAAACTTCGACGACTAAAATAAAATTAAAATTAAAATTAAAATTTCATAAATAAATGCATGGGTGTGAAGAATGAGCTTCAATATTTCATCCGAAATAATTTTGATCTCATTCTGAAGTCATTTTGAATTTATAAAAATTATTTAAAGTTGCTGTTTTATAAGGATTTTTATAATTTCGAAATTTCACATTTTTTTCATATTTTGAAGGTAAATCGATTTTCAGGCTTTGCATTTGCATTCACAGACAATAAATGAACTTCCCTTTATGAAAATTACAATTTCATTAAAGGGGGTAGTTCATACGACATTCCATTGGCCATCATTTTGAATTTTGGGGGCAAAACTTCCCGGGGTCATAACTCCTCGCTCGTTGCTCGGATTGACTATTAGTGCATATTTTCGAAAAGCTCTCGAAAAGAGCTACAACAACGTAGGGTGACATCATACTAACTATAGTGTGTTTTAACATTTTTGGCTTTCTGGTCCATTTTCTAGAATTTTATTTTTATTTTTCTAACCCTTCCTTTTGCAGATTTTTTTAAAACTTCGATGACTAAAATAAAAATAAAAAAATTAAAATTTCATAAATAAATGCATGGGTGTGAAGAATGAGCTTCAATATTTCATCCGAAATAATTTTGATCTCATTCTGAAGTCATTTCAAATTTATAAAAATTATTTAAAGTTGTTTTATAAGGATTTTTATAATTTTGGAATTTCACATTTTTAATAAAAAAAGAAACATGCTGAAGCAGTACTCTAAAAAGGTAAACTAGTTTCTGATTCACCAAATCACATATGCGCAAGTGAAGAGCATACTCCTAGTGCTACAGGATTTCTAATTCATCAGATTGCATTACACGGAAAGTGAAGAGCATAATACCGACAACAAATATATTTTAGAAAATAGAAAAAAATATTAACACAAGTTAGAAAAGGAAAAAAAAACATGAAATTGAATTTTATTCCGAAAAGAAGAAGTAATACAACATAAAAACTCCGAACGCATTTCGACCTATGGGTCTCATCAATGGAGTGTGAGTTTAGAAGAGGTACAACACTTCTTTATAAAATCCTAACTCTAGTGGGGAACCATAATGTGTTACATGTGGGATAAAAAATTATTTTTTTAAAAACTATTTTTAAACCCATAAAAAAAGTAAACACTGTAGGTTTATAGACCAAACGATAAACCCAGGCTCATACCCCAAGAAAATTTACCCACCCAAATACAAAAACTTGCATTAAAAAATGCATTAAAAATAACAAAATGCTTAAATTCTTAAATTTTTTTGAAATAATGCAAGATACAAGCGGATAAAACATGTGTTAAGAAATTTTATTTTTACAAAGATAAGATCTCAAGAGGTTTTTGGTTCCTCCAAAAAATGATGCCTCGAGCAATGTGCTTGAGCTCTCTATCTTTTCTCCATTTTTCAAACATTGGAGAAATAATATCTGTGCCGATTCGAAGATCTTTGACAAAATTGCAGTTGTCCAGCTTCAAAATAAGAGGAATTGTTTTTATTTTGGTTCCATGTCTGCGTGTTGCTCGCTCCAAAACTCTAGCCAAAAGTGAAGGCCTACCATCAAATTTAACTTTCTCAAACAAAGGCAAGAGAAAATTAATTTGATATCCCCTAGCTCTGAGTCTATTAAAAAATTATTTTTAATAGAAATAAATCCATCCCTAGAGCTTTCTCTAACCAAAAATATGTTGAGTTCACTCATGATAAAGGCCTTTTTCTGATGAACTGGATGATGGGAGGAAGCAAGGATGTATTGATAGGCATTCATCAACTTCTAAAATAATTTGGTGCAAAGAATTCCAGTCTGAGCAAAATCAGGCCCCTTAAAAAATATAGTATCCAGAAGTGTTACTTCAAAATAAAAAATAAAGGAAGTAATTTTAATACTGTCATAGAAGGAACCATAGGCAGCAAGAAAACCATTAAGATCCTCCTTAGGGCCATGCCAAACTCCAATGGCATCATCAATGTATCTTTTATAAAATAAAATATTTTCCACAACAACATTATTAAATACTTGTTCCTCTAGATGACAGAGAAATAAACAAGCATAAACCACAACAAAATTACTTCCCATGGTTGTTCCTCTTATCTGCTTGTATGTTTTCCCTTTGAATTCCAAGTAGTGTTGTGTTAACACTATCTCTTGCAAGCCTTACCACAAAGTTTTTCTTGGCCGGATCAAATTCATTCCTCAAAAAATGATGGAGGGTTTCCAATCCTTGAGAGGTGGGGATGTTGGGATAGAGGCTCTCAACATCAAAAGAGAAAAGAATGATATCTTGAGGAAAAGTACGACCATGCAAATATTTAATTAGAGATATGGAATCCAAGAGATGATTTTTTTGCTTCAACAAAATTGGTAAGAGTAGATGATGAAGCCATTTGGAGGTAGGTTCGAGCATGAAACCACAGTAGGAATAGATGGGTCGACCGGAAAGCCTTGGCTTGTGGATTTTGGGGAGCAGGTAAAAAACACACACTCTAGCAGAGGATGGTGTTACCTGGAGCATAAATTTCTTGTGGTTTTTTGAAAGCAGATTCCTCCTAAAAGCCCAATCAAGCAAGTCTTGGAGCTGATAAAAAATATCCTGCCAAGGGACTCTGTTCACTTTAGAGTAAACATTTTGATCTGAAAGCTGGGAAAAGCCTTCTAAAATGTACCAATCCATGGATAAAACACAAACACCCAAGTTTTTATCTATGGGCCTAATGACAATGGATTTGTCATTGGCAAGGGAACAAATGGCAGACCAGATATGGGGTGGAAAGGCACGTTGGTAGGTGGGATTGGCAGTAGATAATTTTTTATTGAGGAATATTTCACCCATGCCAATAATTTCTTCCAAAGGCCTATAAAACTATGAGGGATTAAAACTTGGGTTGGAAACACGGAAAGGATCAATGGGCTTAAGTGGTTTTGGAGGGCCACCTCTTGGTCCAAAGAACCATTCAAGATGAAGACGTCTACAAAAGGTTGAAAACTCCTATTTTAGAACCTCTTTGGCCATGGGAGGAGGAACAGGGAGGAACTTTAAACCCAGGCTGAGGGCCTCAATTTCATTTTGGGTAAGTTTTCTAGAGGAAAAATTATGGACAACAAGATTTGTGATTTTGCCATCCATAGCCCAAACAGGACTCCTGTAAAAATACCGATGACCAAAATCCTGTGGGCTAAAAATTGTGGACCAAGGGGTTATTTTTTGTTTTCACCACCATTTTGGCGATGGAAGAACCCCTGCCCTTGTTGCTTCTGAACAAATGGGGCAAAACCCTTTCTCGGATTCTCGAAACCAGAGTTGCGGAAATTTCTTCCATTGTCCTGTTGCAATTGTTGTTGCACATAGGAAGTGTGGTTCTGGAAGTTTCTCCCCTTCTTTCATCTTCTTGGAGAAGGGCCCCAAAATTTTAAATTATGCCCCTATTGTTGTTGCTGCCTTTGTTGTTGTTGTTTTGGTTGTTTATTCCTTTGTTGTGGCTATCGTTGTTGTTTATTTCTATGTTGTGGATGTTGTTGTGATTGCCTTTTTTGTGTAGTAGAGGCTCTCTGGTTTGGCCCTCTATTATGACTTCTATTCTTGTTGTGTTGTGCTAGAAAGTTCTTTTGTGCACCTATGATTAGTTTTTCTAGATGATCAATTTGTTGCTTGATTTCTCTTTTAACCAAGTCAACTACACTTTCTGTAGCTTCTGACATATTAACTTCTGGGACTTCTGAAGCAACATTCTCTCGAGCAACTTTGGCTTTCTCTTGTATATCTTTTTGGATTTGCATTTCAACTCTCCAAGCCTGAAGCTTTCCCTCAAAAAGCTCTTTAATCTGGGATTCCCATTCCAAAGCAATTTCTTGAGAAATTATCTTATGTTTATTTATGAAATCTATAAGAATTTCCTTAATTATAAGTAATAAAATATTAGGAATATAATCATTGGCCTGAGTAGCTAATTTATCTGTATATTTTTTGAAATTATAGATGTACAATTTAGCCATTTCCAAGAAAAATTTTTTTATGAGTGCCTCCGACTCATCAAAAAATTGTTTATTAATATCTTCATCTAGAAGTTGAAGACATGGTTTTTCCATTCGTAGGCTATGGGGAACAATACCTTTGCCCAAATTCTCTTCAAGTTGGGCTAGCCTAGAATGGCATTTTTCTACCTTTCTACTCAAAATCTTGAATTCTTCGAACCTTATTTCCAACAACTTGTCCAAAGACTCTGGTTATGGAGGAACACCACGCATTGCACCGATTCCATCTATGAAGGTCCTTCTATCCTGTGTAGAAGGAACTCTTCCTTTCTGAGCAAAAACTTCTGTTTCTATTAGACCTCTACAAAACTCTTCCATTTTATCTATGTCGAAGACCCATTCTTCAAGCTCCCAAATTTTTTATCGTGAACCCTCTTGCCATAGATGCTTGCGAGGAAGATGAATATGGGAACTAGGGGGACTATCAGGAACTATGGGAGAGGATTCAAAATCTGAAAGGTCAATAACTGGTAGAGCAACGTGCACCATTAATGGGTAAACTCATTAATAAAAAAAGAAACATGGTGAAGTAGTACTCTAAAAATGTAAACTAGTTTCTGATTCACTAGATCATAGATGTGCAAGTGAAGAGCATACTCCTAGTGTTGCAAGATTTTTGGTTCACCGAGATCACATTAGATGCAAGTGAAGAGCATAATACAAAATTAATAAAAAAGAAAATGGGAAGAATAAAAATAAAATTAAGGAAGGGATTATAAACATAAAAAAATTTAAAATTAGAAAAAAATATTAACATGAGTTAGGAAAGGAACAAAAGATATTTGATTGAATTTTTATTCTGAAAAAAAGAAGTGATACATCATCAAAACTTTGAATGTATTTCGACCTATAGGTCTCATCAGTGGAGTGAGTTTCAAAGAGGTACAACCTCTCTTTATAAAGACCTAACTCTAGGGGGAAGCTAAAGAGTAATGCATGTGGGATAAAAATACCCAAGCATTAATACAAACCATAGGTTTATAGACCAAGATGATGAAAAGAAGAGAAGTCCTAGGCTCAACCCCAAAAAAAATACCCACCCATAACAAAAAATAAGAAAAAAAAAATCATTAAAAAATGTGAAAAATACAAGGTGGGAAATAGAGTCCCTCCAAACAATTTTATTTTTACAAAGATAAGATCGAAGAGGTTTTTGGTTCCTCCAACAAATGATGCCTCGAGCAATGTGCTTGAGCTCTCTATCTTTTCTCCATTTTTCAAACATTGGAGAAATAATATTTGTGTCGATTCGAAGATCTCTGACAAAATTGCAGTTGTCCAACTTCAAAATAAGAGGAATTATTTTTATTTTGGTTCCATGTCTATGTGTTGCTCGCTCCAAAACTCTAGCCAAAAGTGAAGGTCTACCATCAAATTTAACTTTCTCAAACAAAGGTAAGAGAAAATTAATTTGATATCCCCTAGCTCTGAGTCTGTTAAAAATTTTATTTTTAATAGAAATAAATCCATCCTTGGAGCTTTCTCTAACTAAAAATTTATTGAGTTCACTCATGATAAAGGCCTTTTTCTGATGAACTGGATGATGGGAGGAAGCAAGGGATGTATTGATAGGCATTCATCAACTTCTAAAATAATTTGGTGCAAAGAATTCTAGTCTGAGCAAAATCAGGCCCCTTAAAAAACATAGTATCTAGAAGTGTTACTTCACAATCAGAAATAAAGGAAGTAATTTTAATACTGTCATAGAAGGAACCATAGGCAGCAAGAAAACCATTAAGATCCTCCTTAGGGCCATGCCAAACTCCAATGGCATCATCAATGTATCTTTTATAAAATAAAATATTTTCCACAACAACATTATTAAATACTTGTTCCTCTAGATGATAGAGAAATAAACAAGCATAAACCACAACAAAATTACTTCCCATGGTTGTTCCTCTTATCTACCTGTATGTTTTCCCTTTGAATTCCAAGTAGTGTTGTGTTAACACTATCTCTGCAAGCCTTACCACAAAGTTTGTCTTGGCCGAATCAAATTCATTCCTCAAAAAATGATGGAGGGTTGCCAATCCTTGAGAGGTGGGGATGCTGGGATAGAGACTCTCAACATCAAAAGAGAAAAGAATGATATCTTGAGGAAAAGTATGACCATGTAAATATTTAATTAGAGATATGGAATCCAAGAGATGATTTTTTTGCTTCAACAAAATTGGCAAGAGCAGATGATGAAGCCATTTGGAGGTAGGTTCGAGCATGAAACCATAGTAGGAATAGATGGGTCGACCGAAAAGCCTGGGCTTGTGGATTTTGGGGAGTAGGTAAAAGACACACACTCTAGTAGAGGATGGTGTTACTTGGAGCATAAATTTCCTATGGTTTTCTAAAAGTAGATTCCTCCTAAAAGCCCAATCAAGCAAGTCTTGGAGCTGATAAAAAATATCTTGCCAAGGGACTCTGTTCACTTCAGAGTAAACATTTTGATCTAAAAGCTGGGAAAAGCCTTCTAAAATGTACCAGTCCATGGACAAAATACAAACACCCAAGTTTTTATCTATGGGCCTAATGACAATGGATTTGTCATTGGCAAGGGAACAAATGGCAGACCAGATATGGGGTGGAAAGGCACGTTGGTGGGTGGGATTAGTAGCAAATAATTTTTTATTGAGGAATATTTCACCCATGCCAATAATTTCTTCCAAAGGCTTATAAAACTATGAGGGATTAAAACTTGGGTTGGAAACATGAAAAGGATCAATGGGCTTAAGCGGTTTTGGAGGGCCACCTCTCGGTCCAAAGAACCATTCAAGATGAAGACGTCTACAAAAGGTTGAAAACTCCTATTTTAGAACCTCTTTGGCCATGGGAGGAGGAATATGGAGGAAATTTAAACCTAAGTTGAGGGCCTCAATTTCATTTTGGGTAAGTTTTTTAGAGGAAAAATTATGGATAACAAGATTTGTGATTTTGCCATCCATAGCCTAGATAGGACTCCTATAAAAATACCGATGACCAAAATCTTGTGGGCTAAAAATTGTGGACCAAGGGGTTATTTTTGGTTTTCATCACCATTTTGGTGATGGAAGAACCCCTGCCCTTGCTTCTTCTGAACAAATGGGGCAAAACCCTTTCTCGGATTCTCGAAACTAGAGTTGCAAAAATTTCTTCCATTGTCCTATTGCAATTGTTGCTGCACATAGGAAGTGTGGTTCTAGAAGTTTCTCCCCTTCTTTCATCTTCTTGGAGAAGGACCCTAAAATTTTAAATTATGCCCCTATTGTTGTTGTTGCCTTTGTTGTTGTTGTTTTGGTTGTTTATTCCTTTGTTGTGGTTGTCATTGTTGTTTATTTCTATGTTGTGGATGTTGTTGTGATTGCCTTTTCTATGTAGTAGAGGCTCTCTGGTTTGGCCCTCTATTGTGACTTCTATTCTTGTTGTGTTGTGCAAAAAATTTCTTTTGTGCACCTATGATTAGTTTTTCTAGATGATCAATTTGTTGCTTGATTTCTCTTTTAACCAAGTCGGCTACACTTTCTGTAGCTTCTAACATATTAACTTCTGGGACTTCTGAAGCAACATTCTCTTGAGCAACTTTGGATTTCTCTTGTATATCTTTTTGGATTTGCATTTCAACTCTCCAAGCCTAAAGCTTTCCCTCAAAAAGCTCTTTAATTTGGGATTCCCATTCTAAAGCAATTTCTTGAGAAATTATCTTATGTTTATTTATGAAATCTACAAGAATTTCCTTAATTATAGATAATAAAATATTAGGAATATAATCATTGGCCTGAGTAGCTAATTTATCTGTATATTTTTTGAAATTATAGATGTACAATTTAGCCATTTCCAAGAAAAATTTTTCTGTGAGTGCCTTCGACTCATCAAAAAATTGTTTATTAATATCTTCATCTAGAAGTTGAAGATATGGTTTTTCCATTCGTAGGCTATGGGGAACAATGCCTTTGCCCAAATTCTCTTCAAGTTGGGCTAGCTTGGAATGGCATTTTTCTACCTTTCTACTCAAAATCTTGAATTCTTCGAACCTTATTTCCAATAACTTGTCCAAAGACTCTAGTCATGGAGGAATACCATGCATTGCACCGATTCCATCTATGAAGGTCCTTCTATCCTGTGTATAAGGAACTCTTCCATTTTGAGCAAAAATTTATGTTTCTATTAGACCTCTACAAAAATCTTCCATTTTATCTATGTCGAAGACCCATTCTTCAAGCTCCCAAATTTGTTATCGTGAACCCTCTTGTCGTAGATGCTTGCGAGGAAGATGAACAAGGGAACTAGAGGGACTATTAGGAACTATGGGAGAGGATTCAAAATCTGAAAGGTCAATAATTGGTAGAGCAATGTGCACCATTAATGGGTAAACTCATTAATAAAAAATAAACATGGCGAAGCAGTACTCTAAAAATGTAAACTAGTTTCTGATTCACCAGATCGTAGATGCGCAAGTGAAGAGCATACTCCTAGTGTTGTAGGATTTCTTATTCACTAGATCACATTACGTGCAAGTGAAGAGCATAATACCAACAAAAAAATGTATTAGAAAATAGAAGAGAAAATGATTAAACTTAAAGATATGAGTTAGGAAAGGAAAAAAGACATTAGATTGAATTTTTATTTCTAAAAAAGAAGTGATACATCATCAAAAACTTTGAACGTGTTTTGACCTATAGGTCTCATCAGGGAAGTGAGTTTCGAAAGAGGTACAACACTCTCTTTATAAAGACCTAACTCTAGGGGGAGCTAAAGAGTAATGCATGTGGGATAAAAACACCAAGCATATAAGACCATAGGTTTATAGACCAAAAGTGAAAAGAAGAGAAGTCCCTAGGCTCAACCCCAAGAAAAACCCACCCAAAAAAAAAAAAAAAATTATTAAAAATGTGAAAATAAATAGGATGGAAAAAGTCCCTCAAAAATTTTATTTTTACAAAGATAAGATTGAAGAGGTTTTTGGTTCCTCCAACAAATGATGCCTCGAGCAATGTGCTTGAGCTCTCTATATTTTCTCCATTTTTCAAATATTGGAGAAATAATATTTGTGCTGATTCGAAGATCTCTGACAAAATTGTAGTTGTCCAACTTCAAAATAAGAGGAATTATTTTTATTTTGGTTCCATGTCTGCGTGTTGCTCGCTCCAAAAATCTAGCCAAAAGTGAAGGTCTACCATCAAATTTAACTTTCTCAAACAAAGGTAAGAGAAAATTAATTTGATATCCCCTAGCTCTGAGTCTATTAAAAATTTATTTTTAATAGAAATAAATCCATCCTTGGAGCTTTCTCTAACTAAAAATCTGTTGAGTTCACTCATGATAAAGGCCTTTTTTTGATGAACTGGATGATGGGAGGAAGTAGGGATGTATTGATAGGCATTCATCGACTTCTGAAATAATTTGGTGTAAAGAATTCTAGTCTGAGCAAAATCAGGCCCCTTAAAAATATAGTATCTAGAAGTGTTACTTCAAAATCAGAAATAAATGAAGTAATTTTAATACTATCATAGAAGGAACCGTAGGTAACAAGAAAACCATTAAGATCCTCCTTAGGGCCATGCCAAACTCCAATGGCATCATCAATGTATCTTTTATAAAATAAAATATTTTCCACAACAACATTATTAAATACCTGTTCCTCTAGATGACAAAGAAATAAACAAGCATAAACCACAACAAAATTACTTCCCATGGTTGTTCCTCTTATCTGCCTGTATGTTTTCCCTTTGAATTCCAAGTAGTGTTGTGTTAACACTATCTCTGCAAGCCTTACCACAAAGTTTGTCTTGGTCGGATCAAATTCATTCCTCAAAAAATGATGGAGGGTTGCCAATCCTTGAGAGGTGGGGATGTTGGGATAGAGGCTCTCAACATCAAAAGAGAAAAGAATGATATCTTGAGGAAAAGTATGACCATGCAAATATTTAATTAGAGATATGGAATCCAAGAGATGATTTTTTTGCTTCAACAAAATTGGCAAGAGCAGATGATGAAGCCATTTGGAGGTAGGTTCGAGCATGAAACCATAGTAGGAATAGATGGGTCGACTAAAAAGCTTGGGCTTGTGGATTTTGGGGAGCAGGTAAAAGACACACACTCTAGCAGAGGATGGTGTTACCTGGAGCATAAATTTCTTATGGTTTTCTGAAAGCAGATTCCTCCTAAAAGCCCAATCAAGCAAGTCTTGGAGCTGATAAAAAATATCTTGCTAGGGGACTCTGTTCACTTCAGAGTAAACATTTTGATCTAAAAGCTGGGAAAAGCCTTCTAAAATGTACCAGTCCATGGACAAAACACAAACACCCAAGTTTTTATCTGTGGGCCTAATGACAATGGATTTGTCATTGGCAAGGGAACAAATGGCAGACCAGATATGGGGTGGAAAGGCACGTTGGTGGGTGGGATTAGCAGCAGATAATTTGTTATTGAGGAATATTTCACCCATGCCAATAATTTCTTCCAAAGGCTTATAAAACTGTGAGGGATTAAAACTTGGGTTGGAAACACGAAAAGGATCAATGGGCTTAAGTGGTTTTGGAGGGCCACCTCTCGGTCCAAAGAACCATTCAAGATGAAGACGTCTACAAAATGTTGAAAAATCCTATTTTAGAACCTCTTTGGCCATGGGAGGAGGAATAGGGAGGAACTTTAAACCCATGTTGAGGGCCTCAATTTCATTCTGGGTAAGTTTTCTGGAGGAAAAATTATGGATAACAAGATTTGTGATTTTGCCATCCATAGCCCAGATAGGACTCCTATAAAATATCGATGACCAAAATCCTGTGGGCTGAAAATTGTGGACCAAGGGGTTATTTTTGGTTTTTCACCATTTTGGTGATGGAAGAACCCTTTCCCTTGTTTTGAATAGAATGGGGTAAAACCCTTTCTTAGGATTCTCAAAACCAGAGTTGTAAAATTTCTTCCATTGTCCTATTGCAATTGTTGTTGCACATAGGAAGTGTGGTTCTAGAAGTTTCTCCCCTTCTTTCATATTCTTGGAGAAGGACCTCAAAGTTTAAATTATGCCCTTGTTGTTGTTGTTTTTGTTGTTTTTTATTCCTTTGTTGTGGTTGTCATTGTTGTTTATTTCTATGTTGTGGATGTTGTTGTGATTGCCTTTTCTGTGTAGTAGAGGCTCTCTGGTTTGGCCCTCTATTGTGACTTCTATTCTTGTTGTGTTGTGTTAAAAATTTATTTTGTGCACCTATGATTAGTTTTTCTAGATGATCAATTTGTTGCTTGATTTCTCTTTTAACCAAGTCGACTACACTTTCTGTAGCTTCTGACATATTAACTTCTAGGATTTCTAAAGTAGCATTCTCTCGAGCAACTTTGGCTTTCTCTTGTATATCTTTTTGGATTTGCATTTCAACTCTCCAAGCTTGAAGCTTTCCCTCAAAAATCTCTTTAATTTGGGATTCCCATTCCAAAGCAATTTCTTGAGAAATTATCTTATATTTATTTATAAAATCTGCAAGAATTTCCTTAATTATAGGTAATAAAATATTAGGAATATAATCATTGGCCTGAGTAGCTAATTTATCTATATATTTTTGAAATTACAGATATACAATTTAGCCATTTCCAAGTAAAATTTTTCTATGAGTGCCTCTGACTCATCAAAAAATTATTTATTAATATCTTCATCTAGAAGTTGAAGATATGGTTTTTCCATTCGTAGGCTATGGGGAACAATACCTTTGCCCAAATTCTCTTCAAGTCGAGCTAGCCTAGAATGGCATTTTTCTACCTTTCTACTCAAAATATTGAATTCTTCGAACCTTGTTTCCAATAACTTGTCCAAAGACTCTAGTCATGGAGGAATACCATGCATTGCACCGATTCCATCTATGAAGGTCCTTCTATCTTGTGTAGAAGGAACTCTTCCATTTTGAGCAAAAAATTATGTTTCTATTAGACCTCTACAAAACTCTTCCATTTTATCTATGTTGAAGACTCATTCTTCAAGCTCCCAAATTTGTTATCGTGAACCCTCTTGTCGTAGATGCTTGCGAGGAAGATGAATAGGGGAACTAGGGGACTATCAGGAACTATGGGAGAGGATTCAATATCTGAAAGGTCAATAACTGGTAGAGCAGCGTGCACCATTAATGGGTAAACTCATTAATAAAAAAGAAACATGGTGAAGCAGTACTCTAAAAATATAAACTAGTTTCTGATTCACCAGATCACAGATGCGCAAGTGAAGAGCATACTCCTAGTGCTCTAAGATTTCTGATTCACTAGATCACATTACATGCAAGTGAAGAGCATAATACCGACAACAAATATGTTTTAGAAAATAGAAAAAAAATATTAACACGAGTTAGGAAAGGAACAAAAGACACGAAATTGAATTTTATTTCGAAAAAAGAAGTAATACAACATCAAAACTCCGAATGTGTTTCGACCTATGGGTCTCATCAATGGAGTGAGTTTTAAAAGAAGAAGTACAACATCTCTTTTTAAAGTCCTAACTTTAGTGGGGGAGCTGTAAAGTGATACATGTGGGATAAAAAACCCTAAAAATTATTAAAGACCGTAGGTTTATAGACCAAGATGGTGAAAAGAAGAGAAGCCCAAGCTCATACCCCAAGAAAAATTACCCACCTAAATAGAAAAATTAAAAATTAAAAATGAAGATAATAGGGATAAAAATGTTCCTTAAAAAATTTTATTTTTACAAAGATAAGCTCTGAAGAGGTTTTTGGTTCCTCCAACAAATGATGCCTCGAGCAATGTGCTTGAGCTCTCTATATTTTCTCCATTTTTCAAATATTGGAGAAATAATATTTGTGTCGATTCGAAGATCTCTAACAAAATTGTAGTTGTCTAACTTCAAAATAAGAGGAATTATTTTTATTTTGGTTCCATGTCTGCGTGTTGCTCGCTCCAAAACTCTGGCTAAAAGTGAAGGCCTACCATCAAATTTAACTTTCTCAAACAAAGGCAAGAGAAAATTAATTTGATATCCCCTAGCTCTGAGTCTGTTAAAAATATTATTTTTAATAGAAATAAATCCATCCCTGGAGCTTTCTCTAACTAAAAATCTGTTGAGTTCACTCATGATAAAGGCCTTTTTTTGATGAACTAGATGATGGGAGGAAGCATGGATGTATTGGTAGGCATTCATCGACTTCTAAATAATTTGGTGCAAAGAATTCTAGTCTGAGCAAAATCAGGTCCCTTAAAAATGTAGTATCTAGAAGTGTTACTTCAAAATCAGAAATAAATGAAGTAATTTTAATACTATCATAGAAGGAATCATAGGTAGCAAGAAAACAATTAAGATCCTCCTTAGGGCCATGCCAAACTCCAATGGCATCATCAATGTATCTTTTATAAAATAAAATATTTTCCATAACAACATTATTAAATACTTGTTCCTCTAGATGATAAAGAAATAAACAAGCATAAACCATAATAAAATTACTTCCCATGGTTGTTCCTCTTATCTGCCTGTATGTTTTCCCTTTGAATTCCAAGTAGTGTTGTGTTAACACTATCTCTGCAAGCCTTACCACAAAGTTTGTCTTGGTCGAATCAAATTCATTCCTCAAAAAATGATGGATGGTTGTCAATCCTTGAGAGGTGGGGATGTTGGGATAGAGGCTCTCAACATCAAAAGAGAAAAGAATGATGTCCTGAGGAAAAGTATGACCATGCAAATATTTAATTAGAGATATGGAATCCAAGAGATGATTTTTTTGCTTCAACAAAATTGGCAAGAGCAGATGATGAAGCCATTTGGAGGCAGGTTCGAGCATGAAACCACAGTAGGAACAGATGGGTCGACCAGAAAGCTTGGGCTTGTGGATTTTGGGGAGCAGGTAAAAGACACACACTCTGGTAGAGGATGGTGTTACCTGGAGCATAAATTTCTTGTGGTTTTCTGAAAGCAGATTCCTCCTAAAAGCCCAATCAAGCAAGTCTTGGAGCTGATAAAAAATATCTTGCCAGGGGACTTTGTTCACTTCAGAGTAAACATTTTGATCTGAAAGCTGAGAAAAGCCTTCTAAAATGTACCAGTCCATGGATAAAATACAAACACCCAAGTTTTTATCTACAGGCCTAATGACAATGGATTTGTCATTGGCAAGGGAACAAATGGCAGACCAGATATGGGGTGGAAAGGCACGTTGGTGGGTGGGATTAGCAACAGATAATTTTTTATTGAGGAATATTTCACCCATGCCAATAATTTCTTCCAAAGGCTTATAAAACTATGAGGGATTAAAACTTGGGTTGGAAACACGAAAAGGATCAATGGGCTTAAGCGGTTTTGGAGGGCCACCTCTCGGTCCAAAGAACCATTCAAGATGAAGACGTCTACAAAATGTTGAAAACTCCTATTTTAGAACCTCTTTGGCCATGGGAGGAGGAATATGGAGGAACTTTAAACCCAAGCTGAGGGCCTCAATTTCATTATGGGTAAGTTCTTTAGAGGAAAAATTATGGATAACAAGATTTGTGATTTTGCCATCCATAGCCCAGACAAGACTCTTGTAAAAATACCGATGACCAAAATCCTGTGGGCTAAAAATTGTGGACCAAGGGGTTATTTTTGGTTTTTACCACCATTTTGGTGATGGAAGAACCCCTACCCTTGCTGCTTCTAAATAGATGGGGCAAAACCCTTTCTCGGATTCTCGAAACCAGAGTTGTAGAAATTTCTTCCATTGTCCTATTGCAATTGTTGCTGCACATAGGAAGTGTGGTTCTGGAAGTTTCTCCCCTTCTTTCATCTTCTTGGAGAAGGGCCTCAAAAGTTTAAATTATGCCCTTGTTGTTGTTGTTTTGTTGTTGTTGTTTTGTTTATTCCTTTGTTGTGGTTGTCGTTGTTTATTTCCATGTTGTGGATGTTGTTGTGATTACCTTTTTATGTAGTAGAGGCTCTTTGGTTTGGCCCTCTATTGTGACTTCTATTCTTGTTGTGTTGTGCTGAAAATTTCTTTTGTGCACCTGTGATTAGTTTTTCTAGATGATCAATTTGTTGCTTGATTTCTCTTTTAACCAAGTCGGCTACACTTTCTGTAGCTTCTGACATATTAACTTTTGGGATTTCTGAAGTAGCATTCTCTCGAGCAACTTTGGATTTCTCTTGTATATATTTTTGGATTTGCATTTCAACTCTCCAAGCCTAAAGCTTTCCCTCAAAAAGCTCTTTAATTTGGGATTCCCATTCCAAAGCAATTTCTTGAGAAATTATCTTATATTTATTTATGAAATCTGCAAGAATTTCCTTAATTATAGGTAATAAAATATTGGGAATATAATCATTGGCCTGAGTAACTAATTTATCTGTATATTTTTTGAAATTATAGATATATAATTTAGCCATTTCCAAGTAAAATTTTTCTGTGAGGGCCTCTGACTCATCAAAAAATTATTTATTAATATCTTCATCTGGAAGTTGAAGACATGGTTTTTCCATTCATAGGCTATGGGGAACAATACCTTTGCCCAAATTCTCTTCAAATCGGGCTAGCCTGGAATGGCATTTTTCTACCTTTCTACTCAAAATATTGAATTCTTCGAACCTTATTTCCAATAACTTGTCCAAAGACTCTAGACATGGAGGAATGCCATGCATTGCACCGATTCCATCTATGAAGGTCCTTCTATCCTGTGTACAAGGAACTCTTCCATTTTGAGAAAAAAATTATGTTTGTATTAGACCTCTACAAAACTCTTCCATTTTATCTATGTCAAAGACCCGTTCTTCAAGCTCCCAAATTTGTTGTCATGAACCCTCTTGTCATAGATGCTTGCGAGGAAGATAAATAGGGAACTAGAGGGACTATCAGGAACTATGGGAGAGGATTCAATATCTGAAAGGTCAATAACTGGTAGAGCAGCGTGCACCATTAATGGGTAAACTCATTAATAAAAAAGAAACATGGCGAAGTAGTACTCTAAAAATGTAAACTAGTTTCTGATTCACCAGATCATAGATGCGCAAGTGAAGAGCATACTCCTAGTGTTGTAGGATTTCTGATTCACTAGATCACATTACACGACAAGTGAAGAGCATAATACCGATAACAAATATGTTTTAGAAAATAGAAAAAAAATATTAACACGAGTTAGGAAAGGAACAAAAGATATTAAATTGAATTTTATTCCAAAAAAGAAGTAATACAACTACAAAACTCGAACGTGTTTCGACCTATGGGTCTCATCAACGGAGTGTGAGTTTAGAAGAGGTACAACACTCTCTTTATAAAGACCTAACTCTAGGGGGGAGCCATAATGTAATACATGTGGGATAAAAATTTTTTAACACCCTAAGAATTATTAAAGACCGTAGGTTTATAGACCAAGACGGTGAAAAGAAGAGAAGTCCCAGGCTCATACCCCAAGAAAAATTACCCACCCAAAAAAAAAAAAAAGATTAAAAATGCAAGAATACATAGGGGAAAAAACATGTTCCTTAAAAAATTTTATTTTTACAAAGATAAGATCTCAAGAGGTTTTTGGTTCCTCCAACAAATGATGCCTCGAGCAATGTGTTTGAGCTCTCTATATTTTCTCCATTTTTCAAATATTGGAGAAATAATATCTGTGTCGATTCAAAGATCTCTGACAAAATTGTAGTTGTCCAACTTCAAAATAAGAGGAATTATTTTTATTTTGGTTCCATGTCTGCGTGTTGCTCGCTCCAAAACTCTAGCCAAAAGTGAAGGCCTACCATCAAATTTAACTTTCTCAAACAAAGGTAAGAGAAAATTAATTTGATATCCCCTAGCTTTGAGTCTGTTAAAAAAATTATTTTTAATAGAAATAAATCCATCCTTGGAGCTTTCTCTAACCAAAAATTTGTTGAGTTCACTCATGATAAAGGCCTTTTTTTGATGAACTAGATGATGGGAGGAAGCAAGGATGTATTGGTAGGCATTCATCGACTTCTAAAATAATTTGGTGCAAAGAATTCTAGTCTGAGCAAAATCAGGTCCCTTAAAAAATGTAGTATCCAGAAGTGTTACTTCAAAATCAGAAATAAATGAAGTAATTTTAATACTGTCATAGAAGGAACCATAGGCAACAAGAAAACCATTAAGATCCTCCTTAGGGCCATGCCAAACTCCAATGGCATCATCAATGTATCTTTTATAAAATAAAATATTTTCCATAACAACATTATTAAATACTTGTTCCTCTAGATGATAAAGAAATAAATAAGCATAAACCATAACAAAATTACTTCCCATGGTTGTTCCTCTTATCTTCTTGTATGTTTTCCCTTTGAATTCCAAGTAGTGTTGTGTTAACACTATCTCTGCAAGCCTTACCACAAAGTTTGTCTTGGCCGAATCAAATTCATTCCTCAAAAAATGATGGAGGGTTGCCAATCCTTGAGAGGTGGGGATGTTGGGATAGAGGCTCTCAACATCAAAAGAGAAAAGAATGATGTCCTGAGGAAAAGTATGACCATGCAAATATTTAATTAGAGATATGGAATCCAAGAGATGATTTTTTTGCTTCAACAAAATTGGCAAGAGCAGATGATGAAGCCATTTGGAGGGAGGTTCGAGCATGAAACCACAGTAGGAACAGATGGGTCGACCGGAAAGCCTGGGCTTGTGGATTTTGGGGAGCAGGTAAAAGACACACACTCTGGCAGAGGATGGTGTTACCTGGAGCATAAATTTCTTGTGGTTTTCTGAAAGCAGATTCCTCCTAAAAGCCCAATCAAGCAAGTCTTGGAGCTGATAAAAAATATCCTGCCAGGGGACTTTGTTCACTTCAGAGTAAACATTTTGATCTGAAAGCTGGGAAAAGCCTTCTAAAATGTACCAGTCCATGGATAAAACACAAACACCCAAGTTTTTATCTGTAGGCCTAATGACAATGGATTTGTCATTGGCAAGGGAACAAATGGCAGACCAGATGTGGGATGGAAAAGCACGTTGGTGGGTGGGATTAGCAGCAGATAATTTGTTATTGAGGAATATTTCACCCATGCCAATAATTTCTTCCAAAGGCTTATAAAACTGTGAGGGATTAAAACTTGGGTTGGAAACACGAAAAGGATCAATGGGCTTAAGCAGTTTTGGAGGGCCACCTCTCGGTCCAAAGAACCATTCAAGATGAAGACGTCTACAAAAGGTTGAAAACTCCTATTTTAGAACCTCTTTGGCCATGGGAGGAGGAACAGGGAGGAACTTTAAACCCAAGCTGAGGGCCTCAATTTCATTCTGGGTAAGTTCTTTGGAGGAAAAATTATGGACAACAAGATTTGTGATTTTGCCATCCATAGCCCAAACAGGACTCCTATAAAAATACCGATGACCAAAATCCTGTGGGCTGAAAATTGTGGACCAAGGGGTTATTTTTGGTTTCCACCACCATTTTGGCGATGGAAGAACCCCTGCCCTTGCTGCTTCTAAACAAATGGGGCAAAACCCTTTCTCGGATTCTCGAAACCAGAGTTGCGAAAATTTCTTCCATTGTCCTATTGCAATTGTTGTTGCACATAGGAAGTGCGGTTCTGGAAGTTTCTCCCCTTCTTTCGTCTTCTTGGAGAAGGGCCTCAAAAGTTTAAATTATGCCCCTGTTGTTGTTGTTGCCTTTGTTGTTGTTGTTTTGGTTGTTTATTCCTTTGTTGTGGTTGTCATTGTTGTTTATTTCTATGTTGTGGATGTTGTTGTGATTGCCTTTTCTGTGTAGTAGAGGCTCTCTGGTTTGGCCCTCTATTGTGACTTCTATTCTTGTTGTGTTGTGCAGGAAAGTTCTTTTGTGCACCTGTGATTAGTTTTTCTAGATGATCAATTTGTTGCTTGATTTCTCTTTTAACCAAGTCAGCTACGCTTTCTGTAGCTTCTGACATATTAACTTTTGGGACTTCTGAAGCAGCATTCTCTCGAGCAACTTTGGCTTTCTCTTGCATATCTTTTTGGATTTGCATTTCAACTCTCCAAGCCTGAAGCTTTCCCTCAAAAAGCTCTTTAATTTGGGATTCCCATTCCAAAGCAATTTCTTGAGAAATTATCTTATGTTTATTTACGGAATCTACAAGAATTTCCTTAATTGCAAGCAATAAAATATTGGGAATATAATCATTGGCCTGAGCAGCTAATTTATCTGTATATTTTTTGAAATTACAGATGTACAATTTAGCCATTTCCAAGCAAAATTTTTTTGTGAGTGCCTCCGACTCATCAAAAAATTATTTATTAATATCTTCATCTGGAAGTTGAAGATGTGGTTTTTCCATTCGTAGGCTATGGGGAACAATGCCTTTGCCCAAATTCTCTTCAAGTTGGGCTAGCCTGGAATGGCATTTTTCTGCCTTTCTACTCAGAATCTTGAATTCTTCGAACCTTGTTTCCAACAGCTTGTCCAAAGACTCAAATGAAATTAAAATTAAAATTAAAATTAAAATTTCATAAATAAATGCATGTCAAAAATGAGCTTCAATATTTTATCCAAAACTATTTTGATCTCATTTTGAAGTCATTTCAAATTTATAATTTTTTTTAATGTTACTATTTTATAAGGATTTTTATAATTTTGGAATTTCACATTTTTTTCATATTTTGAAGGTAAATCGATTTTCAGGCTTTGCATTTGCATTCACAGATAATAAATGAACTTCCTTTTATGAAGATTACAATTTAATTAAAGGGGGTAGTTAATACGACATTCCATTGGCCATCATTTTGAATTTTGAGGGTAAAACTTTCCGGGGTCATAATTCCTCGCTCGTTGCTCGGATTGATTATTAGTGTATATTTTTAGAAAGATCTCGAAAAGAGCTAGAACAACATAGGGTGGAATCATACTAACTATATTGTGTTTTAACATTTTCAACTTTCTGGTGCATTTTCCAGAAATTTATTATTATTTTTCTAACTCTTCATTTTGCAATTTTTTTTTTTTAAACTTCTACGACTAAAATAAAAAAAAAAAAATGAAAATTTCATAAATAAATGTATGGATGTGAAGAATGAGCTTCAATATTTCATCTGAAACAATTTTGATCTCATTTTGGAGTCATTTTGAATTTATAAAAAATATTTAAAGTTGTTTTATAAGGATTTTTATAATTTCGAAATTTCACTTTTTTTTTTTTTAATTTTGAAGGTAAATTGATCTTCAGGCTTTCCATTTGCATTCACAAACAATAAATGTATTTCCTTTTATGAAAATTACAATTTCATTAAAGGGGGACAATTCATATGACATTCCATTGGCCATCATTTTGAATTTTGGGGGTAAAACTTCTCGGGGTCATAACTCCTCACTCGTTGCTCGGATTGATTATTAGTGCATATTTTTGGAAAGCTATCGAAAATAGTTACAATGACATAGAGAAACAACATACTGACTATATTGTGTTTTAACATTTTTGGCTTTTTGGTCTATTTTCCATAATTTTATTTTTATTTTTCTAACCCTTTCTTTTGCAATTTTTTTTTTAACTTCGGTGACTAAAATTAAAATTAAAATTAAATTTTAAATTTCATAAATAAATGCATAGGTGTGAAGAATAAGTTTCAAATTTTCAGATTTCATTTTGAAATCATTTCGAATTTATAAAAAAATGTATAATGTTGTTGTTTTATCAAGATTTTTATAATTTCAAATTTTCATATTTTTTTCATATTTTGAAGGTAAATCAAATTTCAGGATTTGAATTTGCTTTCATAAAAAATAAATGAACTTCGCTTTATTAAAATTACAATTTTATGATTTGATGGCGGGAGCGGGAGCGAGAGTAGGACTGGGAACAGGTTTAGAGACTGGTGCAGGTTTCTGGGCGGGAGCGGGATCGGGATCGGGATCGGGCACGTCAGGGCCCGGACCCGGGCCCGCAAGGCCCTCAGCGGGCCCAGAGGAGGGCTCAGAGACTGAGCAGAATGGTGGCCAGGGTGGGGACGACATCTTGGGCCCGGGCCCTCAGGCCAGCCTCGATGCGAGCGCAGGCCTAGGGAAAAAGCCTCCAGATCCTGGGCAGGGTTCTGTCCCGGGCGGGCCCAAACCCTCCTATCAACAGATCTTGGTTGGCACCAGGGCCCATCCTCGGGCCCTGGGTCTAGGGCTTTCCCTCGAGGGCACTCACATTTCTATTCAAGAGGAGGTCTACTCCTCCTTTGTCGCTGGATCCTCTGTCTCCCTGGTTGGGAAATTCCTGGGAGGGCGACCAGACATGGAAACCGTCCGCAGATGGGCGGCTTCCAAATGGAAGGTTTTCGGGCATATTCAGTTGGTTGCCCTTACCAAGGGATTCTTCATCATCAAACTAAATAACAGCGATGACGCCGAAAAGATCCTGTCGGGCGGGCCCTGGTTTTTGGGACGCAAAAGCCTCTTCCTCAGGCGATATGGAGCTGACTTCCACCCCAGCACCCAAAGCATCAACTTCGCCCCGGTCTGGGTCCGGCTCCCAGACCTTCCCTTCCACCTGTGGCACGAAGACGTCCTAAGACTTATTGCTCAGTCGGTCGGGGACCTGGTGGCCTTCGACCCCGCTACCAAGGCAGGATCCCGAATGGTTCATGCCAGATTTTGCGTCAATGCAAATCTCGAATCCGAACTTCCCTCTTCTGTGACCATCTCTTCTGGGTCCTTCTTTTGGCGCCAATCCCTGATTTACGAAAATAAACCTGCTTTCTGCCCCCTCTGCTGCACTCAGGGTCACCTCCCCCACCAATGCCCTGTATCCAAAAAGGTTGATGGCCCTCTCCCCAAACTCCCTTCCCGATCAGGCCGGGCCCCGTCCCGAGGGCCCCCTCGCGATGACCACAGATCCTAGGCCTGGACCACCAAGGAGGCCTCCCCTTCTGTCCCAAAGGATTCCCAAGTGGGCCCTGGCCTGGAGGACGGTCTTCCCCAGGTTTCCCCTTCCGCTGCTCCCTCCCCTGGGTCATCTTCCAGGGCCCCGATCCCAGGTTCTCCCTCCCCGCTCGATGCGAATCCCTCCCCGCAGGCCCCTGCTTGCGCCCCCCAGGCCTGCGAGCCGCCCGGGCTCTTTTCCCCGTCGGCTCCCACCTTCCCGTCTTCCTCTGTCGGGGTTCCCTCCTCCCCCCCACCCCCGCTATCCCCCCTCGACCCCCTCTCGGCCCTCCCGGTGGTCTCTGCTGGGCTTCCCCCTTGGAGTGCGGATCCGAGAGGTCAGACGAAGAGGTTGAAGGCAGTTCTCCATCCGGGCCCGATGAAGTCAGCCCCAAGATGACCCGAAGCAGGACTTTCGCCATAGACTTTGGCAGCAAACTCAAGAGAGGTCGGCCCACCCTGGGCGACCAGCGAACAAGGATCACTGAAGATGACATAGCCAATGGCTCCCAGGCAACTCTTTTCGACGTTACCGTGAGCTTCTCCAAGACGGACGCCCTTCGACCCAAACCCCCCGCTCAGGCCGGGAAGGGGGGCAAGCGACCCCACAAGGGTGTCAAATGAAGCTCATCACCTGGAATGTCAGGGGGCTCAATGGTGCCCCCAAGAAAAGGATCCTCGACCAACTCCGTAGGGATCACCGCCCGTCCTTCCTCCTTCTCCAGGAAACCAAAATAGATGACGTTGTTGCCCGACGAGTAGCCCAAGCTACCTGGCGCAACTGCGAGTCCCTGTCTACCCCTGCGGCTGGCTCAGCCGGGGGTCTGCTTTGCATGTGGGATCCCCGGTCTTACGAGGGGAGGCTCATATCATCTTCTCCCAGAATAATCAACATTCTGGTCCATTGCGTGAAGTCAAGGCGCTCGTGGATTCTGTCCAACGTCTACGCCCCTAACAACCCTATTGAGAAAGCGGGCTTATGGAAGGAAATCAGCTCGATGAGAGAAGCCTTTGCCCCCCTCCCCTGGATCCTGGCAGGGGACTTCAATAGTCCCCTGTTCCTTTCTGACAAAAGTGGGGGCTCAGCGGCTCCGAGAAAAAGCATGGGGGACTTTGGAGCCTTCACCGTCCTCAACGAGCTCATGGACGTCAGCCTGAAAGGAGCCAGGTTCACCTGGTCAAACAGAAGAGCGGGAGCAAGCCATATCCAGGTCAGGTTGGATAGAGTGTTCCTGTCCAAGGAAGCCCTTCCCCTGTTTTCTGACGCAACCTTGTTGGCCCTCCCTAAAATTGGGTCTGACCACAGCCCCCTCCTCCTCGAAACCGATCATCGCTCCTCCCCCAAGCGACCCTTTCGGTTCGAGTCCATGTGGCTGCATCATCCCAACTTCAGGGCCCAGGTAGGCCATTGGTGGGCTCCCCCAGTCCCTGGGCGCCCCGCTGAACAAGTCTACCACAAGCTGAGATGCCTCAAAGAGCAACTCAAGGTATGGAATAGAGAGGTGTTCGGTAACATCTTTGAAAACAAAGCGACAGTTAAGAAAAAACTCGAAGACCTTGAGCTCAGATTTTAGATAGGCTCCCAAGACCCGGGGAACAGGGAAGAGGAACGCCTAGCCCTCAGCGAGTATCATAACATCCTGGCCAGGGAAGAAACATTTTGGAGGCAGAATTCGAGAGCCCTGTGGCTCCAAGATGGCGATGCTAACACGAAGTTCTTCCACACGTCGACTCTCAAGAACAGGGGCTCTAACAGAATTGCTGAGTTGGTGGGCAGTGACGACAGAATTATCAAGGAAGAAGAGGACATTCGGACTGAAGCCACCAACTTCTTCCAGGAGCTCCTTGGCGATAGCCCCCCCATGTCCTCAGAAGCGGCAGACTCCCTTCTGGAACATATCCCTACTTCAGTCTCGGCCATGGCAAATGAGATGCTTGTGCAGCCCCTGTCTGACTCTGAAATCTATGCTGCCACCTTTTCCATGAAGGCTGAGGCGGCCCCGGGCCCGGATGGGTTTCCCCCGATTTCTTCCAATCCTTTTGGGACATCATTGGGCAAGAAGTGTGTGCTGCCATCCGGGACCTCCAGACTGCCAGCTCCATCCCCAGAGGTATTAACTCCACCTTCATTGCCTTGATCCCCAAGTCCCAGGCAGCCAGATCCCTCTCGGATTTTTGCCCCATTAGCTTGTGCAATGTCCTGTACAAAATCTTGACTAAATCCATGGCCTCCCGCCTCAAGGATATCCTTCCCCTGATCATTGCCCCCTACCAGGGAAGCTCGGTCAAAGGCAGACTGATCACAGACGGAGTTATAATCATGCACGAGGCCATCCACTCGGCCTTCCTTTCCAAAAAGGCCTCCTTTCTGCTCAAGCTGGATATGAACAAGGCCTTTGATAGAGTCGACTGGGATTTCCTTTCCAAGGTCCTCCTTAAGTTCGGGTTCCACCCCTCCTGGGTTAGGCTCATCAGCAACTGTGTGTCCTCCCCCTGGTTCTCTATCCTCATCAACGGATCCCCTGTCGGGTTCTTCCCCAGTTCTAGAGGCCTTCGACAAGGTGACCCCCTGTCCCCGATCCTCTTCATTATCCTGGCTGAGGCCCTGGGACGTACCATCTCGAGTGTTGTTTCCCGCGGACTCATTTCGGGCATCAGGCCTACGTCGGGCCTACCCCCTGTGTCCCATCAGCAGTTCGTGGACGACACCATCCTCGCCACCTCAGCTTCGATCCCTCAAGCCAAGGCCCTCAAGCAAATCTTGACCCTGTACGAGGAGGCGGCCGGGCAGAAAATTAACCTCCGAAAAAGCAATATTTTCTTCATCCATACTCCCTTGGCTAGGCAAATCAGAATTGGGCGAATTCTGGGTTGTACCCCCGGTTCCCTTCCCTCCTCTTACCTCGGGCTTCCCCTGTTTATAGGTGCGTCCTCCAAGGCCCTGTGGGGCGGGATGATAGAGCGGATTCAGAGGAAGTTGGCCCCCTGGAAAGGTCACCTCCTCTCTCAGGCTGGCAGAGCCACCCTCTTGGCGACGGTCCTTCAAAGCATTTCGATATATTTCATGTCGGTCTTCAGAATCCCGGCCTCCATTGCAGCCCACATCGAACAAATTCAGAAACGCTTTCTCTGGTCGGGTAGCGAAGATAAGAAGAGGATTCCCCTGGTCTCCTGGCCCCTGGTCTGCCGCCCCAAAGGCGAGGGAGGGATCGGTCTCAGGCGGGTGACCCTCATGAACAAGGCCCTCTTGTCCAAGCACGCCTGGAAGGTGTTCACCAATGCCCCTGATGAGTGGGTCAGCATCGTGCACAGGAAATACTGCCATCATCACCCCTTCCTCAGCGAATCTCAGCCCCGAGATGGATCAGCCTTCTGGAAATCCCTGATCTCCACCAAAGACATTATTCGAAAAGGGACCAGATGGATCCTCGGGGACGGAGCCAAGATCGACTTCTGGGAAGACAGGTGGATCCATGATGAGGCCCTGACTACTGACAGAGATCTCCTCATCCTCAAACCAGGGCTGGCGGACAGAGGGCCCAGAGTTTCGGCCTATCTTTCCCAGAACCAGGGGCGGGTTACTTGGAAACCCATCCTGAACCCCAGGCACCCGCTCCAAGCTTCCAGGCTTCAGCGCCTCCTCAAGGTGACTGTTATTCCGTCCTCCGGAGGAAATGATAGATGCGTTTGGCATGGCACTCCCAGTGGCGTCTTTTCTATCAAATCTGCCTACAACCTTCAAAGAGTCCCTGACGAGGCCCCCTTTCCAGCCCGACAGGTGTGGGCCAAGAAGCTGATCCCCAAAATCAGCCACTTCGTCTGGGCGGCCATCCAAAACAAGATCTTGACTATCGAGAACCTGATCAGGAGGGGCTTTCAGATCCCGAACAGATGCTTCCTCTGCTGTGCTGCCTGGGAGTCCACTAATCACCTCTTTATTAGATGTCCCTTCTCTTCTGAAGTCCTGGGCCTCATCCTTTCCCAATTCTCTATTCAGTGGGTGGCCCCCAACTCCATCTCTGACCTCCTGTCTCAGTGGCCCAACCCCTTTGCCCATCCTTTCATCCGCTTCCTCTGGGGCTCCTGCCTTCCTCATCTGCTTTGGCAACTCTGGCTTGAGCGCAACAGCAGAGCCTTCTCCTCCCCGACCCGTTCCCCCTAGTGGATAGCGACCAAGGCGGTGTCCTTCGCCCTTGAGAATTCTCGCTCCATCCCCTTGATCGAGGCGCCCCGACGGCTGGGCGAGGCCACCCTCCTATCCTCCCTCGGAGTTCAGCTTCCCCCCCGGTCCCCCCCCGCCCCCTCCCGTCGATCTATGACGAGGTGGACTGCCCCCCCGGATGGGTCAAACTTAACTTCGACGGAGCTTCTAAAGGGAATCCCGGGCCCTCTGGAGTGGGCGGGGTCATCAGAGACTGTCACGGGGCCCTGATCGTGGCGTACGCTGCACCGCTTGGCATCCAGACTAACAACTTCGCCGAAGCAGCAGCTCTCCTCAGCGGGCTGACCGCCCTCAGGGAGTCCTCCTCAAAAGTCATCATTGAGGGCGATTCCCAAGTTATTATCAAAGCCGCCCGTAGCCCGAGAAACTGCTCTTGGCGCATTCACAACTCCATCCGGGAAGTCCTCACCATTCTCCAAGGACTCCCCGACCATGCCTTTCGGCATGTGTACAGAGAAGGCAACAGGGCTATCGATTTCATGGCAAATCAAGCCATCTCAGCTGAAGACTTCACCACCTGGACCACGAACTTCCCCGAAGCTCTGGTCCAAATAGCTTCGCAAGACTATCCTAGCAACGATGAGGGCCCTGGTGCTTAGCCCGCCCCGAGTCGGGGCCCCGAAGTTTCACTGTCGTGCCCCCTAGTGGCCAGGGGAATCACCTGTCTGCTCCGCCACGTCGACTGGCCCCTGTCCTCCTCTTGCTCGTGAGGCGGTCATCAAGATCCCCCTCGCGGTGCCAAGTGTCATCGGCCACGTCAGACGATCGGTTCATCCCGACCTGGGTTTGCGAAGCTCCACTGGCAGATTTGGCAAGTCCAAGTCAGAGTGCACGACGGCCCATTTCGACCTTCCCACCTTGGACGTCGCGCCATCGAATTCCCATGCTGCGTCAGTTCGCCCATGGCTCTATCCCATGAGGTCCCCTCAAGTTGATCCCCCGCTCAGATTGCGCCATCTGGAGCGCTGGCATTGGCCCTTCTCCCTTGCCCCGCATGGCAGCCATCAGCCGCGCCCCCTCAGCCCCTCCCACCTCGTGTCGCCCCCTGCCCCTAGCGCTCCTTTCCGACGCCGGTGGCCCTTCCCCTCCTCCGCGCCCCCCTGCAAGTTTTTAAACCTGTCGCGCGCAGAGTTCTCCCGCATTCTTGTCTGCTTCCCCCTCCCCCTGTCCCCGCGTCTCTGGTCAGGCCACCCCTGTTTCCCCTGCCCCTGGGCTGTCAGTTCGCTCCTCATGGCTGCCAAAGCCGTCTTCCTCGAGCCTTCCACGCTTGAATTGAGCGAGTCGGCCAGGCTATTTTCCAATGCCAAGAAATATACCCCTTTCTTCAGCAAATTTGCAGGGGCCGACGAAGATATTACCCAAAGTTTTCTGGATACCTGGAATGATGGTGAGGTCAAAGTGAAGGGTCTCCACTTCAAAGTGACCAAAGAGTTTCTGACGGAGGTTACAGGCCTGCATCATGAGGAGAAAGGCAGAGTCGTCAGACGGGATAAGCACAATTGGGAGGAGGAGTTGTCCCGCTTCCCGGAGCAGCAGTGGGATAAGGCCAATATTTTTTGCACCAACCTCCCGGCCCCCTTCGACGAGGCCATCGTCTCGATGATGCAGTACATCACCTGCGACGATCCGGACCAGCGGCTGTACAGTTTCCACCTTAGCTACTTCAACCACCTCCGTGGAGCCACGTTGGTCAGCACCCCTCGGTTCCTTCTATACTCCCTGAGCCTTTCCATCGATCGAGCTCGCAGGAGCCACTCCCGACCCTCCCACCAAGGCCTCATGGCTGTCCTGTACAGGCATGCCCTAGCTAACCAGCCGCAGCTTCACTGCATCCCTCCCCTGTCCACTGTCCCCCCTGAAGCGGCTAACTCCCCCGGTGCTTCTCCTGCAGCTTCTAAATCCAAGGAGACCCCCTCCCCCGAAGGCTCCCCTTCCCCGAAGCGGCGCAGGCCCACCCGAAAGTGCAGAACTCCGGCCCAGGGCCCAGGCGGGGCCCCGCCTCCTGGTGCCAGTCGTAAAGGCCCGCCCCCAGCAGCAGCAGGGCTGCTGGCAGCACCAAGAAGGCCAAGGTGGAGGCCCCGGAGCCCACCGAAGTCAGCTCTGACTCCGGCAGTAGGCTGCAGAACTTGGCAATCAGGGCCCTTCTTGACACTACGATTGGCTCCCTGACCGCGTCCGCCAAAGCGGCTTCCTCAGCGGCCAATGCCCTGGCCGAACTCCGGCGCAGGCTGGGCGATGGCCCTGATAGGGAGTGGAGCTGATCTGACAGGGTGGGCCCCGTCCAGGCCAGGCCCGGCTGCAGGGCCTCCCGGAGTGACGGCGTGCAGTTTTTGCGATATTGGCGTTTGTCGTTTTATGGCTTTTCCTTGTTTTGGTGGCCACAGGCCAAATTTTGTTGTTATGTTTCTTAGTTGGCCTGATTTTTGTAGGCACCAGGGCCCTGGGCCCCGGATCGTTGCCCAAGGGCGCAGCCCCGATTTTTAATCTTAATTTCAGCCTCGGCTTTCTATGTAACTAAGGTTTTGGGATCCTTCTTTAAAAAACCCGCTGTAAATATATTGCTACTTATCAAAAAAAAAATTACAATTTTATTAAAGGGAAGTATTTCATATGACATTCCATTGGCCATCATTTTGAATTTTGGGGGTAAAATTTCTCGGGATCATAACTCCTCGCTCGTTTCTTGGATTGACTATTAGTGCATATTTTTTGAAGGATCTCAAAAAGAGCTACAACAATGTAGGACGACATCATAATGGTTGTAGTGTATTTTAACGTTTTCAACTTTCTGGTCTATTTTCTAGAATATTATTTTTAATTTTCTAACCCTTCCTTTTGTAGATTTTTTTAACTTCGACGACTAAAATAAAAATAAAAAATATTTAATGGGTGTGAAAAATGAGCTTCAATATTTAATTTGAATTTATTTTTATCTCATTCTGAAGTGATTTTGAATTTATAAAAATAATTTAAATTTACTAGTTTATAAGGATTTTTATAATTTTAGAATTTCACATTTTTTTCATATTTTGAAGGTAAATCAATTTTTAGGCTTTGCATTTGCATTCACAGACAATAAATGAACTTCTATTTATGAAAATTATAATTTCATTAAAGGGGGGTAGTTCATACGACATTCCATTGGCCATCATTTTGAATTTTTGGGGTAAAACTTCCGAGGGTCATAACTCCTCGCTTATTGCTCGGATTGATTATTAGTGTATATTTTCAGAAAGCTCTATAAAAGAGCTACAACAATGTAGGACAACATCATACTAATTGCAGTGTATTTTAACATTTTTGGCTTTATGATGCATTTTCCATAAACTTATTTTTATTTTTCTAACTCTTCTTTTTGCAGATTTTTTTCAAATTTCTACGACTAAAATAAAAATAAAAATAAAATAAAATTTCATAAATAAATGCATGGGTGTGAAAAATGAGCTCCAATATTTCATCCGAAACAATTTTGATCTCATTCTGAAGTCATTTCGAATTTATAAAAATTATTTAAAGTTGTTTTATAAGAATTTTTATAATTTTAGAATTTCACATTTTTTTATATATTTTGAAGGTAAATCGATTTTCAGGCTTTGCATTTGCATTCATAGATAATAAATGAACTTTCCTTTATGAAAATTATAATTTCATTAAAGGGGGTAGTTCATACGACATTCCGTTGGCCATCATTTTGAATTTTGAGGGAAAAACTTCTCGGGATCATAACTCCTCGTTAGTTGCTTAGATTGACTATTAGTGCATGTTTTCGGAAAGCTCTCGAAAAGAGCTACAACAGCGTAGGGCGTCATCATATTAACTATAATATTTTTTAATATTTTTGATCTATTTTATAGAATATATTTTTTTATTTTTCTAACCCTTCCTTTTGTAGATTTTTTTAAAGACCGAAGACTAAAATAAAAAAAAAAATCATAAATAAATTCATGGGTGTGAAGAATGAGCTTCAATATTTTATCCAAAATAATTTTTATCTCATTCTTAAGTCATTTTGATTTTATAAAAAATATTTAAAGTTGTTTTATAAGTATTTTTATAATTTCAAGACTTCACATTTTTTCATATTTTGAAGGTAAATCTATTTTCAGGCTTTGCATTTGCATTCAAAGATAATAAATGAACTTCCTTTTATGAAAACTATAATTTCATTAAAAGGGAGTAGTTCATATGACATTCCATTGGCTATCATTTTGAATTTTGAGGGTAAAAATTCCCTGGGTCATAACTCCTCTCTCGTTGCTTAGATTAACTATTAGTGCATATTTTCAAAAAGCTCTCGAAAAGAGTTACAACAACGTTGGGCGACATCATACTAATTGTAGTGTGTTTTAACATTTTCGGCTTTCTGATCCATTTTTTATAATTTTATTTTTATTTTTCTAACCCTTCCATTTGCAGATTTTTTTAAACTTCAACAACTAAAATAAAAATAAAAATAAATTAAAATTTCATAAATAAATGCATTGGTGTGAATAATGAGCTTCAATATTTCATCCAAAATAATTTTGATCTCATTTTGAAGTCATTTCAAATTTATAAAAATTATTTAAAGTTGTTTTATAAGGAATTTTAAATTTTTTTTTTTTTCATATTTTGAAGGTAAATTGATTTTTAGGCTTTGCATTTGCATTCACAGACAATAAATGAACTTCCCTTTATGAAAATTACAATTTCATTAAAGCGAGGTAGTTCATACGACATTCCATTGACCATCATTTTGAATTTTAGGGTCAAAACTTCACGGGGTAATAACTCCTCGCTCGTTACTCCGATTAACTATTAGTACATATTTTAGGAAAGCTCTCGAAAAGAGCTACAAATGCGTAGAGCGACATCATACTAAATGTAGTGTGTTTTAAAATTTTCGGCTTTCTGGTGCATTTTCCAAAAATTTTATTTTTATTTTTCTAACCCTTCCTTTTGTAGATTTTTTAAAACTTTGACGACTAAAATAAAAATAAAAAATTAAAATTTCCTAAATAAACGCATTGATATGAAGAATGAGCTTCAATATTTCACCCGAAATAATTTTACTCTTATTCTAAAGTCATTTCGAATTTATAAAAATTATTTAAATTTGTTATTTTATAAATACTTTTATAATTGTGGAATTTCACATTTTTTTTTATATTTTGAAGGTAAATCAAATTTTAAGCTTTGCATTTGCATTCACAGATAATAAATGAACTTCCTTTTATGAAAATTATAATTTCATTGAAAGGGGGTAGTTCATATAACATTCCATTGGCCAATCATTTTGAATTTTGGGGACAAAAATTCTCGGGGTCATAACTCCTCGCACATTGCTCAGATTGACTAGTAGTGCATGTTTTCGGAAAGCTCTTGAAAAGAGCTACAAAGATGTAGGACAACATCATACTAATTGTAGAGTGTTTTAACATTTTTAGCTTTCTGGTCCATTTTCCAGAAATTTATTTTTATTTTCTAACGCTTCCTTTTGCAATTTTTTTTAAATTTTGATGACTAAAATAAAAATTAAAAAAAAACTAAAATTTCATAAATAAATGCATGGGTGTGAAGAATGAGCTTCAATATTTCATCCGAAACAATTTTGATCTCATTCTAAAGTCATTTAGAATTTATAAAAATTATTTAAAGTTTTTTTTTTTATAAGGATTTTTATAATTTCAAATTTTCAATTTTTTTTCATATTTTGAAGGTAAATCGATTTTCAGGCTTTGCATTTGCATTCACAGATAATAAATGAACTTCCTTTTATCAAAATTACAATTTTATTAAAGGGAGGATATTTCATATGGCATTCCATTGGCCATCATTTTAAATTTTGGGGGCAAAAATTCCAAGGGTCATAACTCCTCGGTCGTTGCTCGGATTAACTATTAGTGCATATTTTCGAAAAGTTCTTGAAAAGAGGTACAAGGGTGTAGGGCGATATCATGCTGACTGTAGTATGTTTTAAAATTTTCAGCTTTCTGAAACATTTTTTATAATTTTATTTTTATTTTTCTAACCCTTCCTTTTGTAGATTTTTTGAACTTCGATGACTAAAAAAAAAAAAAAAATTCATAAATAAATACATGGGTGTGAAGAATGAGCTTTAATTATTCATCCGAAATAATTTTGATCTCTTTCTGAAGTCATTTCAAATTTATGAGAATTATTTAAAGATGTTTTATAAGGATTTTTATAATTTCAAAATTTCACATTTTTTTTCATATTTTGAAGGTAAATCGAATTTCAGGCTTTGCATTTGTATTCATAGATAATAAATGAACTTCCCTTTATGAAAATTATAATTTCATTAAAGGGGGTAGTTCATATGGCATTCCATTGGCCATCATTTTGAATTTTGAGGGTAAAACTTCATGGGATCATAACTTCTCGCTCGTTGCTCGGATTGACTATTAGTACATATTTTTGAAAAGCTCTCAAAAAGAGCTACAACATCGTAGAGTAACATCATACTAAATATACTGTGTTTTAAAAATTTTGGCTTTCTGGTTCATTTTCGAGAATTTTATTTTTATTTTTCTAACCCTTCCTTTTGAATTTTTTTTAAAAATTGGACGACTAAAAATAATTAAAAAAAATAAAATTTCATAAATAAATGCATGGCTATGAAGAATGAGCTTCAATATTTATTCCAAAACAATTTTGATCTCATTCTGAAGTCATTTCGAATTTATAAAAAATATTTAAAGTTACTGTTTTATAAAGATTTTTATAATTTCAGAATTTCACATTTTTTTCATATTTTAAAGGTAAATCGATTTTCAAGCTTTGCATTTGCATTCACAAACAATAAATGAACTTCCCTTTATAAAAATTATAATTTCATTAAAGGGGGTAGTTCATAAGACATTTCATTGGCTATCATTTTGAATTTTAGAGGTAAAACTTATCGGGGTTATAACTCCTCACTCGTTGCGCGGATTGATTATTAGTGCATATTTTCAAAAAGCTCTCGAAAAGAGCTACAACAACGTAGGACAACACCATACTAACTATAGTGTGTTTTAACATTTTTAGCTTTTTGGTGCATTTTGCAAAATTTTATTTTTATTTTTCTAACCCTTCCTTTTACATATATATATATATATATATATATATATATATATATATTTTAAATTTGGCAACTAAAATAAAATTAAAAATAAAAACAATTTCATAAATAAACGTATGGCTATGAAGAATGAGCTTCAATATTTCATTCGAAACAATTTTGATATCATTCTAAAGTCATTTCTAATTTATAAAAATGATTTAAAGTTACTGTTTTATAAAGATTTTAAAATTTCATATTTTGAAGGTAAATCGATTTTCAAGCTTTGTATTTGATAATAAATGAAATTCTCTTTATGAAAATTACAATTTCATTAAAGGGGGTAGTTCATACGACATTCCATTGACCATCATTTTGAATTTTAGGAGCAAAACTTCTCGGGGTCATAACTCCTCGCTCGTTGCTCGAATTGACTATTAGTGCATATTTTCGAAAAGTTCTCGAAAAGACCTATAATATCATAGGGCGACATCATACTGAATGTAGTGTGTTTTAATATTTTTTTGGCTTTTTGGTCCATTTTCTAGAATTTTATTTTTATTTTTCTAATCCTTCCTTTTGCAGATTTTTTTTAAACATTGACGACTAAAATAAAAATAAAAAAGTTAAAATTTCATAAATAAATGCATGGGTGTGAAGAATGAGTGTTAATATTTCATCCAAGATATTTTGATATTATTTTTAAGTTATTCCAAATTTATAAAAATTGTTTAAAGTTATTTTATAAGGATTTTTATAATTGTGGAATTTCACATTTTGTTTTTCATATTTTGAAGGTAGATTAATTTTTAGGCTTTGCATTTGCATTCATAGACAATAAATGAACTTCCCTTTATGAAAATTACAATTTCATTAAAGGGGGGTAGTTCATACGGTATTCCATTGGCCATCATTTTGAATTTTGAAGGTAAAACTTCCTAGGGTCATAACTCCTCGCTCGTTGCTTGGATTGACTATTAGTGCATATTTTCGAAACCTTTCGAAAAGAGCTACAATGGTGTAGGATGACATCATACTAATTGTAGTGTGTTTTAACATTTTCAGCTTTCTGATCTATTTTTCATAAATTTATTTTTATTTTTCTAACCTTTCTTTTTAGAGGCTTTTTTAAAATTTCGACGACTAAAATAAAAATTAAAAATAGAATAAAATTTCATAAATAAATGCATGGGTGTGAAGAATGAACTTCAATATTTCATTCGAAACAATTCTTATCTCATTTTGAAGTCATTTCCAATTTATAAATATTATTTAAAGTTGATGTTTTATAAGGATTTTTATTTCAGAATTTCACATTTTTTCCATATTTTGAAGGTAATAGGCTTTGCATTTGTATTCACCGACAATAAATGAACTTCCCTTTATGAAAATTACAATTTTATTAAATGGGGCATTTCATATGACATTCCATTGGCCATCATTTTGAATTTTAGGGGTAAAAATTTCCAGGGTCATAACTCCTCGTTTGTTGCTCGAATTAACTATTAGTGCATATTTTTGAAAATCTCTCTAAAAGAGATAAAACATCATAGGGTTTCATCATGCTAAATGTAGTTTGTTTTAATATTTTTGGCTTTTTGGTCCATTTTCCATAATTTTATTTTTATTTTTCTAACCCTTCCTTTTGTAGATTTTTTAAACTTCGGTGACTAAAATAAAAATTAAAAAAATTAAACTTTCAAAAATAAATGCATAGGTGTGAAGAATGAGCTTCAATAATTTATCCGAAATAATTTTGATCTCATTCTGAAGTCATTTCAAATTTATATGATTTATTTAAAGTTATTTTATAAGGATTTTTATAATTTTGAAATTTCACATTTTTTTCATATTTTGAAGGTAAATCGATTTTCAGGCTTTGCATTTGCATTCACAGACAATAAATGAACTTCCCTTTATGAAAATTATAATTTCATTAAAGGGGGATGGTTCATACGTTATTCCATTGACCATTATTTTGAATTTTGGGGGTAAAACTTCCCGGGGTCATAACTCCTCGCTCGTTGCTCGGATTGACTATTAGTGCATATTTTCAAAAATCTCTCGAAAAGAGCTACAACAATGTAGGGCTGCATCATATTGACTATAGTATGTTTTAACATTTTTTAGCTTTGTCGTGCATTTTCCAAAATTTTATTTTTATTTTTCTAACCCTTCCTTTTGCAATTTTTTTTCAAATTTGGCAACTAAAATAAAATAAAAATAATTTCATAAATAAACACATGGCTATGAATAATGAGCTTCAATATTTCATCCGAAACAATTTTGATATCATTTTAAAGTCATTTCGAATTTATAAAACTTATTTAGATAACATCAACATGACTTCTATTAATGACATGGCATAGCATGATGATGTGGTACTTGATGATGTCATAAATTTTCTAATCATACAAGCTAACATAGGATCTAATTACATGGAACCTACTAATGTCACAAATTTTCCAACCATCCAAGCTAACATAGGATATAATTACATGGAACCTAATGATATGGAATTCCATACACCTGGCATGGTAGTCCATATAGATGGTGTGACAAATAACATGGTAGGTGACATGGTAGTTGATGTGATGGTCCATACAACTAACATGGTAGGTAATGTGCCAACTAGGGTGGCAATTGACATAGCAATATAAATATAGGTTTGACCAATTACATTCTACCAACTCATAAAACCCAATGACCATATAGTCACACAATCAACAATAGACTTGGAAAAGCATGGATTTCAAATCAAATCAAGATGTGATAAGGATCATAATATGGTTTGTAGATTGTAGTTAAAATTAGAGTGCAACAAGTAGCACAATATTGATCATTTTCTCTATCCAATAGCCTTCATAGTCAATACACAATTGAAAATCCCCTAATTGTGTCAAGTGGTATCACCTTTTTTGTTGGTACACTAGCACAAAATTGGCATCCCCTCAACCACACATGCAATGCCACATGGAGGGCTCCTACTCATTGTAGGTATTATTTTTATTTTTAGAGGTATTTTGTATATTTTTTGGCCAATATTTTGGGGGCCATAACATTTGTATAAAGAAGTGTTTTGAGCCCCTTCTTCTCAAATTGCATGATTTTTCAAGATCTCTATATTGGTGGTGTTGTTTATAAATAAAACTACATGTAGGATTTTGTATATTTGTATGATAATTATATATTAACATGTGCCCTTACTAAATTTTCCAAACTATGCTACCAAGAAAATAAATATTGAAGCTTTGCTCTAGAGTAAGGGGTTACTCAAATATGTGAATGAAGAATCTCATGCTTCTAATTCAAAATAAAAGTAGTTGTATAGGAATATGAAAGATGAGTCTCTTGATGTGATAGCTCTTTATTTTAAAAATATTCATGACACTCATGTTAGCAACAACACGGATCCCATAAAACTACTTGGTGAGTTTTAGGGATTGTGTGATCACAATGGTTCTACAAATATTAGGAGCTTGAAGGTAGAGATTGTTGCTTTAACTATGGAAAATTTTGATATTGTTGATGAGTACATTAGTCAATCAAAAAAATTACAATATGATATCTAGATTGATAGAGGAATATTTAAAGGTAATAAGAGAAATTCATGAAGCTATTAGACAATGAGAAGAATGTTGAACTAAATATTATCTTCAACAATATTTTAGAGACATATGAGATAGTTGTGGTTGTGTTTGAGATGCTTCATGTTTAATTTCCTAATTCTCCTACACCACCAATTTATGAGATATACAAGTACTTTTTCATCATTAGGCAATAAGATAGAGTCATAAGGGAAATATTTCTTCAAACAAGGAATTGTAAAAGAAGTGGTTGTCAAAGATCAAAATGATAAGAATCCAAAGTAGAATGAAAATAATCCTAATAAGCCCTTTAAAAGGTAAACATGTGAGTTTTACAATAAGGAAGTACATAAAGTATCATTTTTTTATTGATTGGAGGAAGGGGTTTTGAAAGGGACCTCGAACCTTTTACAAAGGTGGATACAAAAAGGAGTTTCTCCCTTATGAGATGAAGAGTGAGCAAGGATGCCATCAGAATTTGGTTTCTTCTATAGCACAGGTGAGTTATCCAACTTCTCATGATCATTCTCTATGGTAATAGATGATTTTCTCTTTCCTAATTGGGTTTTTCTCCTTGAAGAACGACACCAAGCCTCCATTCTAATAGAAGGAGTATTTCTAGAGTTGGAGCCAAAGTCTAACTTCCTCCCAGAATTGGTGGTCTCACCAAAGGTATTATTTAGAATATCATCATCGATAAAAGTGTTAGGAAGAGGGCTCCCATGGCTTGAGACCAGAATAGAAGGGTACGCAGGTGGGCTGCCAACACAAGAAATGATGGCTTTTTGAGCCTTCTTTTGGAGGGCATGCCTATACAAAATAAAGTGAAGGTCTTGGTGCACTGGGTGAGTGGAGGTTCCCTTCCTGATGTTGCAGATAGAGCACTCCAATGATTTGAATAGGTAGTTTGGCACATTGATGGCCTTAATGTCCCTGAGATGGTTTAGGAAGGACAAATGAAAACTTTTGAGGGGGGACTTGATCTCATTGATCATGAAATATTGTAGGATGGGAAGGATGACTATATTCCATGGCTTAGGGGGGACCCTCTAATGATACCTCCCTTCTCCCTTCCAATATTTTTGCCCTTATCTCTGAAGAAGCTCACCTCCTCAGCTAGCGAGTGCTTGTCATGCCGAACTATCTCTCATCATCAAGAAGGCATGTCACCTCAACAAGCATTCAAACATTGTTAGTGAAATTGAGGCCACATATCATGACTCTACCATCATTCCAAGACTGGGTTAACTCAAGTGAGAGATCATGGTCACTTCCATTAAATTTCTTGAGGAAAGGAGAGAACCCATGGGTGTCGAGGATATCTTCAACAATGGGGTCGATCTATAGATATTTTGGCTCCAAGAGTGCCATCATGGGATAATGTAGGCCTGAAGCCAAACAAGCAAAGAAAAATCCACTGAGCACACACCTTGAATAAGGACTTGAAGAAAAATATTTTGCAGCAAGGGTCACATATAAAGTGCTTAGAGTTGGAGGGAAATGAACTGGCAAGGGATTTCTAGATACACATGCCAAAACTTCTAGAAATAGTCATGCTTGGGAGCTGTTGATTATTGAAATTATACCAAGAAACAATCCAAAGCTTAGCCTCATGTGCCAAATCAAACTTGGTAGTGATGCAACCAATGATGCAAAGGACTACCTTGGGAAGGTTTCTAAAATCATGAGCAAACCCACGCGGGACGGAGGTGAGATTGGTTGAAGGTACTTCTTGGGAATGATTGGGTTCAAAAGGGCAATAAATATGGCCTTGGATATTTGAAATGGCATGGGTAATCTCATGGGCCAACCTATCATGAAAATAATATGACTGATATATGGGTGCTTAGGAAACTAGCAAAGTAGATGGGATTACCTCCATGGGATGAGAATGATCTTTAAGCTTGGGTGGGGTCACAAGAAGCCACTTCGAATAGGTGAGCTCAGACTAACTTCCATGTGGATAAGAAGGGGGGCAAAGGGTGTGGGCTCCACAAAAAAACCCACAAAACCTTGAAATGATGTTGAACCACAACACAACACTACAACAAAGAGATACCTTCATGATGTGTGGGATCATAGAGGGATTGAAGGAAGTTGTCATGCCACATGTGGATAGTTTCTTGAAACAAGCCCAAGTTAGCCAAGATGTCAGTAGCTCTGTTGCCTTCCCTATACACATGTTGGATGATGATATTGTTATGATTATGGAGGTACCTCTTGGATTCTTCAATGAGGTTGTAAACATTTCAAGCTACCCTCTGAGTTTCTTTGAGGTAGTTAATGATGTTAATAGAATCTCCTTCAATGATGATTTTGTTGGGCCATAGATCATCCAGGAAAGATAACCCTTGATATAGAGCTCTGGCTTCAACTACATGATTTATTCGGATGACAATATTTTTTGCATATGCAAGAATGATTCTCCTGTGATCATATCTGAAGATGCCTCTGGCTCTAGCTTTTCTAGGGTTTCCTTTGGTTGCTCCATCAAATTTGAGCTTAATCTAGCCAATAGGGGGTGAAGACCACCTGACAATAGCTCTATTAATAGGAGGCATGGAAGGACGAGAAAGAGCTAGTTAAAGGTTGAGTAAGGCAACCATCCTAGACTCTAAGCCTAATCCAAGGGACTCAAAAGAGGGTACCAAATTTAAGTTTTCAATGGTAGTAGAGAGCACATGGTTTCCAATTGAGAGGGGATCCCTAGAGATGTTGGAAAAGGCTCTAGAATTTCTTTCTTTCTAGACTTTCCAAAGGAATAAGGATCGTAAATATTTGAGGTAGGGATTCAAGAAGGGATTGGGCCATTGGATACATAACTCCAAGATAGTGTTGGGTTGAATCCAAGCTATGTTGAACGTCTTGAAAATGAGGCACAAGATGCTAATGGAGAAGGGACATTCAAGGAAAAGGTGGTGCAAGGATTCCCATCTAGAATGACATAGGTAATAGTGGTTTGGGATGATCATACCTCTAGTTAAGAGATTATCAATGGTCAAAATTTTAATTTTGGACCATGAGACAAAAGAAAAAATAATAATTTTGGGAATGAGGTACTTTAGCCAAATGAGTTTGGCAAGGAACCATTTATCAAAAGGACCATCAAAGAGATAGTAGGTAAACTTAATTGAGAATTGGCCATTTTCATAGGCTTTCCAAAAAGGAGTATCTTTGGAGTTAACATTGGGAATGACACAATTTCTTAGAAGGTCTGACAAGGTCCTAGCAGCACCAACTTGATCATCATTCAAGTTTCTTAGGGGGATGATTTTCCAAACCCTTATTTGATGAATGGAATTGATAAAATTGTAAAATTTATCCCCAAAGAGGTGGTATTTGAAGGGATTTATGATGTCCATATTAGGGTCATCAATCAGGGGTTGATCTGTCAGCTAGGGGTCCTTCCAAAAATTGATGTTGCTCTCATTGCCTAAATTCCATTTGAGCCCTTTTCTTATAATGAATCTAGCTTTAATGACAAAGTTCTAGAATGTGGACCCACCTAGGAGGGGCCTAGTATCCAAAAGTTTGTTATGCTAAAGATATTTGCTTTTGATGATGTCAACCCATGCTAACTTCTCATTGGTGAGGATTCTCCAGTGTTGCTTGGCTATGAGGGCCATGTTCATTTTACTGACCTTCCTAAAACCTAGACCACCTTGATATTTCTTAGAGTAGATTTTATCCCAAGATACTAATGGAAACCATCTTCGATTATCGAGCCCTAACCACAAGAATATTTTTTGAATTTTCTCAATCGTTTGATAGATGGAAGTTGGGGCCTTGAAAATAGACATGAAGAAGACTGGGATGCTTTGAAGATAAGCTTGAACTAGAGTGGCTTTGGCTGCTTGACTGAGAAGGGCCCCTTTCCATATGATAATATTTTTATGAAGTCTTTCGATGACACTGTTCCACATGTTCTCAAACAAAATGCCAGAGAAGAGGGGAAGGCCAAGATAAATAGAAGGAAAGCAAGAGATGGTGCAACCTAGAATCTTGGCTATCTTGAGTTGTCTATCCATGGGCGTGTTAAGGATTTTTTTTGCTTTTAATGAAATTGAATTTTTGCCTTGCAGCTTCTTCATAAAGGTTTAGAATGGATTTGATAGCTTTAGCTTTAGGGATTAATGACAACATGGCCAAGTTGGTGTTGTCAATGAACTATTGATGAGTGATGGGGTTGAGTATTGATGAAGCCTTGATTCTTGAGATAGCTCCTTGTGAGCAGGATACTTTAAGGGATCTTCCAAGTGACTCTCTAAGAATGATGAAAAGGAAAGGTGATAGAGGATCACCCTATCTTAGGCCTCTAAAATTTTTGAAATACTCTACAATTGATCCATTAACAATGATAGAGAACCACACTAAAGTAAGACATTCCTTAATAAGTGCAATCCAATCATCGTGAAAACCAAATTTATAGAGTACAACAAAGAGAAACTCCCATGAAACTCTATTGAAGGCTTTATTCATATCAAGCTTGAGGAAGAGACTAGCCTTTTTACTCTTGGAGATAGAGTGGATGAGGTCATGGATGGTAATGATGCCATCAGTGATGAGTCTCCCTTGAACAGAGCTACCTTGGTAGGGGTCAATGATGAGATGAAGGATTTCCTTCATCCTATTGGAAATGACTTTAGAGATGATTTTGTAAATAACATTGCAAAGGCTAATAGGTCTAAATTCAAAGAGAGACCTAGCTTTAGGAGACTTTGGGATGAGGGCAAAAAAGGTGGAATTGACATATTTTGGTAAAATTTTATCCTTTTGGACTTCTTGGATAGCAACAATGATGTCATGGCCAATAGTATCCCATTAACATTAAAAGAATCAAGGGGGAAACCCATTAGGACTAGGGGCTTTGTCTACCGACATCGAAAAAAGAGCATTTTTTATTTCCTCCTGAGTAAAGGTTCTAAGTAAGTGAGAGTTAAAGTCAAGGGAAATGAGGTAGGGGATGTTTTGGAGGAGCATATTAGAAGCATGAGTAGGGTGAGGATGGCTTGGTCCCATAAGTCTCTCAAAGTGATTGACTACTTCAACTCTGATTTCTAAGATGTCACTGATAACAAACCCATCATATTTAGATAATTCTTTGATTTTATTATTGCTTCAGTGTTTGAGAGTCATAGCATAAATGTACTTTGTGTTGGAGTATCCCTATTTAATCCATAAAGCTTTGTATTTTTATCTCCAGAAGACTTCTTCCTTTGCTAGGATGTTATGAAACTCAGATAGGAGGTCTCTTTCCTTGCTTCTGGATTTTGATGAATAGTTCCCACTTTGAACATCTTCTTCAATGATGTTGAGCTACCTCTAGATTTGTTGTTTGTTTTCAAAGATGTTACCAAACACTTCCTTACTCCAATATTTGAGGTTAACTTTGATAAAGTTGAGTTTCTTGGTGACTTGGGTAATAAGAGGCCATGTGAAATTCTTGTTCCACCACTCAATAATATGATTTTTGAGATCCAGGTGTTGAAGCCACATGGATTCAAATCTAAAGAGAAGTTTTGAATGAAGAAGTTGGATGGAGGTCTTCTAGGATAAGAGGGTTGTGATCCAAGACAATATTAGGGTGGGAATGCAGGAAGGCATCACCAAAAAGGTGAATGACATATTTGGATAGGAGGAATCTATCAAGTCTAAGCTGAATGAGTTGGCTTCCCATCCTTTTATTGCTCCAAGTAAAATTGGTTCCTTTAAGCTGGATATACATTAGCTCATTGTTGTCAACAAACTCAACAAAATCCTCATAACATCTAGGTGTGATAGCAGTTCCTCCACTATTATCTAATGGATAAAGGGGAGAATTGAAGTCTCTAGACACCATCCAAGATTCATTAGAAAATATATGTCTTATTTGACTAAGGCTATTCCACAAGGCCAACTGCCCTGGTGTATTATTAGGAGCATAGATGTTTGAAAGCACCCACCTTGCTTTGGTGCCTTTACAATACAAAAAAATATTTATGATTTTGTTTGAGGTAGATAAGAGTCTACCTTCAACTTTGGATGGATCCCACAAATAGAGGAGGCCTCCAAAGGTGCCTCGAGTTGGGCTGGCAATGAATTCACTACTTTTCCATATGGCTTTGGAAAATTTTCCCATGTTGTCTTCATCAATTTTAGTTTCTTGAAGGAGAATGATATTGGGTTTAAGGTCTTTCCTTATGGATGACACTAACCTCTGCTTGATTAGTCCATTAAGGCCTCTCACATTCCATGAGAGGATCTTCATTTATGATCTTTGGAGGAATATTTTTCCTTCCTGCCATGGGATGAGGGGGGTTTGGTTTGTTTTCCATATTCTTTGTGCATTTCCCCCCTAGGGTTATCTTTAAGGTATGAGAAAAGTGTGGCTTGAGTGTCATTGGCTATTTCATCCTTGGTTTATTTTCTTCATATCACTTGATTAGATGGTCTACCTTTCTTCTTATCACTTCCCACATTAGTTGAGCTTTTATTTTGATTTTTGGTTACCAATATTGGGGGGCTTGAAGACTCATCCAGATCACTGGTATTGAGATCACCAATAGGAGATGAGATAAAACCCATAGGGGGTGAGAAGTCATTAAGGAGGGCAAAGGAATCCTTGGAGAGAGGAAGACTAGAAGGGCCTGACCTAGAGGGGGACATCTCATTATTGGGATAAGAGTGAAGAGGGGGTACACCCATATGGGAAACAAGGGGAAGAAACCTCGTAGGACACTCCTGGGACTCAAGAAGAGGGATATCATTAGGAGGAATTTTTTTAACTTGGTCATTATGAGACTCATATAAAGAGTTGAAGTGATTAGGATCAGCGAAGGAGGAACATACCTGGTCGAAAGGGCCTTCATTGGAAGTAGGGATCATCTCCTTGCCTTGAGACTTTAGAATATTGTTGCTGAGGTTGGCATCAATTGGATTCTTCTTTTGGATATTGGATTTTTGATCATCCTCTAAGGATTTCTTAGCATGATGTCATTCTTTCCTAGATTATTTTTTGAGAGAGGGGCATTGTGACTTGAGATGACCCTACTTTTACCATTTAGTGCAGAAAGCTAGTTTATTCTCATATTCAATAATCCACCGTTTATGGTAAGAACCAAAAACTTTATCAGTGTATGTAGGTAGCTCTGATTCTAAATTAGCATTGATACACAAGTGGATGTACACCATTCGAGATTTATATTTGGTCATCGAATTGAAAGCAACAAGGCCCTCGATAGTTCATGCAATTCCTCTCAGGATTTTGTCATTCCAAAACTAAATGGGAAGCCTTGGAAGCCTGACCTAGATAGGAGCTAAGTTTATGCTTTGAGTTTTAGGGTTGAAATTAGCACCCCATCTCCTAAGGAAGAGACTCCATCAGCCAAAGAACCAAGGTCCACTAGTAAGAATGTGACTAGTGTCTTTCAAATTATTTAATCTAATGAGGAAGAAGCCCCTAGGAATCATGAATAGGTCCATGTTGCCTTGAGGATACCATTTTGAGAAAGCCCAATTTTTAATGGATTCAATGTCTAGACAAGAAGCAACAAATTTCCCAATGAGGGAGAAGAAATATTGAGAGACAAAGGATGTCATGATAGTGGAAGGAATTACTAGTTCTCTATTACTCAGTATTAGAGAAACTGAGCCTTGCAAAGAGAGGGGTGGTGTAAGCCCCATGTTTTTTACTATCTTTGCAAAGGAGACATGGTTGGACTTTTGAGGTGGGTCAGGAAGGGGTCCCCCGACACCCGTGACCTCCACTCCCCTGATCGAACCATCCTAAGAACCAAACCCATGATCCGTGTCATCTCCATTGCTTGCGCCTATGCCAAAATTCCTGTCAGCTTGAGATTCAAATTTTTGAGGTATCCCACTCACCATAATGTCACATAAAGTATAATTTTGTTAAATTCACATGAAGAAGCTTGAAGAAGTAGTGAAAAAGAAGGGTATTTGATGCTTCTCTCTTCTATGCATAGGGTTAGGAAGGTTTTGATGGAGAAACCTCATCCACTTCCTCCAATGACTGGATTATATATTCAAGGGAAAAAAGGTGCATGACCAGTTACAAACATATCCTATAGGGGTACACCAATTTGTATTTAGGGAAGCATGTTATAATTGGAGATGAATCTTCTTTACAGGAATCAAGATGTGGATATGTTAGTATTGGATCTTCTTATTTTGATGAAATGCTTCATGTTCCTAGTCTTATCCTCAATCTCTTATCTCATTAATCATACAAATAAAAGGTAGAATTCTATCCTAATTATTGGGTAATTAAGGATATAGACATGTATTTAAAGCAATTTATTCTAGTTATTGTGATGAATCTAACCAAATGTATAATTTAGGAGAAAGGTCCATTTGATTCTTCCTATTATAATAAATATTTTGTAACTATGGTTGCTCATATAGATATTGAGAGTCAACAATGGAATTATAGGATTGCACATCTTAGCTATGGATCCGTGAGATACATGAGTCATTTTTAGATGGCCATTAGACTTCCTCACATTTTCTCTTTAAGTTATGCATGTGAGGTATGCATTATTGGAAAGCATCATAGATATATCTTTCTAAAAGGGACAATGAGACATGCTACTCATATTTTCGAGATCATACATCATGACATATATAGACCTATGTGGTATACAATCCATTTTTAGAAATAGGTACTTTATTATTATTATTTTTTAAAGATACATGGTTATATACTATTTAAAACAAGGATGAGATCCTTAAGAGATTCAAGGCATTTAAAGCTCCTATAGAAAATTAGCTAGAGAGGAAGATCAAGTCTTTTAGGTTGGATATGTGAGATGATTACATAAGCAATGTCTTTCATGATTTTTTTGACTCTTCATGGGATAGCATATAAAAGGACTATTCATTATATCCCTAAGCATAATAGAGTGGTTGAATGGAAAAATATGCTAGTCATGGAGGCATGTTGCATGATTTACGGTAAGAGGATGGAGCACAATTTTTAGGGTGAGGCCATCACTTGTATAACATACATCATCAATAGGGTTTCTAATAAAGTTTTTTAGGGCATGAAACCTCTTGAGAGGTTGATGGGTGATAAGCCTAATGTGTCACGATTCAATATATGTAGGCATTCATCATGGTCTTGCGTACCTAAATATTAGAAAAAAAGGAGTCATTGAAGAGTTATAGATGAATCTTTATGGGATATTTGTATACCTCTTGGGTATATAATCTCTATAATACTTAGAGGCATGAAGTTCTTATTTGGATATATGTCATTTTTGGTGAGGTTCTTCTAGGGGCTTCTTCTAGTCCACCACTCAAGATTTTGGTGAAAGACCTCCTCATCTCTTTGACTAATCTAGTAGAACCTTTAGAGACTCTTGTAGGATCTATTCCTATCATAACACCTTTCTAATATTCTAGTGATAGTATTATGCTTATGGATTTGACACCCCTCATAGGTAGCACCATATATAGTACCTTTAATTTTAAATATAGGGGATGTTGAGCTTGACACATCAGTTTTGAGTGCTTCATGATGATGTGAGTAATGAGTTTGATTTAGATTCTCTAGGTTTAGCTTCTAATGTTGCTTTGCCATAGTGGGTGCCTAGTTCTTCTCCAATCCATCTAGCTCCTAAGAGGATTCAGACACTTCAACATGATGCTTAACCTATTATATCTCTAGAATGACACTAGAATACTTCTTATCAATAATTGCTCTTGAAGGTTTATCATTGTGGAGATCCTCTTAAATATTCTCATGCTAAGGACATATTAGAGTAGGAAGATGTTATGATTGCATAATATGAGTTCTTAATGAAGAATAGGACACAAGAGCTTGTTCCTCTTTTAGAAGGAAAGAATATTGTTGAATGCAAATGGGTCTATAGGACCAAGTACAGTTCAAATGGTTAGGTGAAAAAGCATAAGACATGCCTTGTTGCTAAGGTATTCTCTCAAGAGGAGGGAGTTGAATGTTCAAAGATATTTGCTCTAGTTTCTAGGATGGTTTTTGTCAAGATAATTATTTATATAATGGTCTTATTTGGTTGGAAGGTAAATCATATGGATGTAAGGAGTGCCTTCCAAGATGGACAAATTTAGAATATCTTTATGTAGAAACCACCTAGTTATGAGCTTGAGGGTCTAATTCCCTTGGTTTATTGATTGAATAGATATTTTTTTGGGCTTAAGCAAGCATCTCATAATTGGTATGATAATATCCACCCCTTATTCCGTAGTTATAAATTTTGATGGTGTAAGGATGAACATGATGTTTATATCAACAATTAGGATGGGGAGAACTTGGTGTTTGTTCTCTATGTGGATGATCTTATTATAGGTAACTCTCCTATTTTTATTTAGGATATGAAGTCATGGCTTTGTAATTCCTTTGAGATAACAAAATTATGGCTTCTACAATATTTCTTGGGAACTTAGATTGATGAAATAGATCTTAGAACCCAAGTATGCATTAGATCTTCTTTAGCACTTCAGCATGGGGGACTATAAGTCTGTTTAGATTTATTTTGCTTCAAGACTAAATATTTGGGATGATTGTATGAATATTTTTCTAGATTCCACTTTATATTGGTCTCTTGTGGGATGCCTCCTTTACCTTACTCACACATGACCTGATATAGCCTTTATTGTCAACTATTCATCAATATACATGCAATCCTCCTAGAGAGTTACTAGAACATGACCAAGAGGATTTTTAGATATATCATATATACTTATAATATGGGTATTAATTATTTAGTTGGATCACCTTTAAATCTAATAGGATTGTTAGACACTGATTGGACCAACAATTTGGATGAGTGATGTTCCACCATAAGATTTGTATTCTAATGGGTTCCAACCCTTTTTCATGGTGTTCTAGATGATAGTATACTATATATTAGTCTTCAACCAAAACTAAATAGTGTACTAGCAATGAGGAAGCTAATCACCTTCAATGGATGCTCATGAATTTGGATTAGTTGCACCATCAAGCTTGTTAGCAATCCAATATTTCATTAATAGACCAAGCACTTTGAGATTTGGATTTATTATTTGAGATGGATTTATGCCCATGGGATGCTTGATCATATTTTTATGCCAATAGTAGAACAAATAGTAGATATCCTAACCAAGGTTATGTTTGAGGTTCCTTTTGTGCACATGCAATAACTACTTGGTGTAAGAGAGTATCACTTCAGGGGGATGACAAATAAGCATCTCTCTATGTTCCTTTTTCATCTCAGGGAAAATGTTCATATATAGGTTGATTAAGCTTCATTTGAGGCCATGACTAACATTGTGTTATATTGCATGTATAAGACATTTTGGCCCTTGTAAACCTTGAAAAAAATATGTTTGTATCATATTATTATTTTAAGCATAAAGGTTAGTTACTTAACCTTGACCATAAGTTAACTTGTATTTAGGTATAAATACCCAACATACCAACCATTTCATTATCAATTAGAGTGTATTCTATTTTCTATAGCAATATTATTTTGTGTCTACATACACACCCATGTATCAAATGCATTGCAATATATGTATTTATTTTTTAGCAATACTAAGTAATATGTTGATTCCATTTATTTTTGGAAACTGCTATGAAATCCAACAACTGAAGACATTCCACACAAGTGGGAAGTCATGCAAAAATATATATGAGTACCTTAGCATTATACCTAAGAGGGGCCTCTTTGTTTTTTGGCTACTTGCTCTAGTTTTTTTTAAATGGTAAAAATTTATTGAATCAATAAGCTTTACAAGAAATAGAGAATCCCATAACAATAACCCTTACAAGGGCCAAAAGAAAGAAACCCCCAATACCACCGAGCACCCAACCAAAATATATCCAACAAATAACAGCCTCAAGCAGGCATATCCATAGTGAGAAAATTAGCAAGATGATGAGAACAATCCAATGGAAGATAATCCCATTCCATAACATTCTAGTATTCCTAAAACTCAAAAGCCTATTTTGCCAAGCAATCAGCCACACCATTCCATTCCTTGGGAATATGAACAAAGGAAATAAAATCTAGATACTAAAAATTTGAAATATCTATCGAACTACTAATGCCAGCTGCCAATGAACATTAGAAAGATTATGAGTCTTCAATAAATTAATAATAATCTGAGAGTCCGACTCATAGATTATCTTTCGCCATCCTAGAGCATGACTTTTTTCCAAAGTAAAACAAATAGCAAGGGCCTCCATATAATTATTAGTCTGCTTCACCTTATAATAGGAAAAAATTAAAAGAGCTACACCACTACTATATCTTCCAACACCACCAATACGTACATGCCCAGGATTCCCTCTAGAAGAACCATCAATATTAATCTTAAACACCCCCTAAGGTGGAGGATGCCATATTCCATCTCTTTGCACTTTTTTATTAAGGCATCTCCTCTTGACTGATATAGAAGGATGAGGGTCATTCTCCACTAAACCCAGATCCTACATCATCAGAATCTCAGACTACTCCAAAGGAATATTGATCTAACATTTAGAAGAAACAATTTCTTGGATCATACCAATAATCCTCTGCCAAGTCTGATAAACAATTAAATTTCTACCTTAAAAATTCTTTGATTTATTTTAAGCTAAATCTACCATATAATGTACAAATTTGTTGGAGGATTTTAAGCTAACAAACTATAGCTCAGAATAGTGTTGAGCCATTTAATATTGCAACTACATCCTAACAAATAAGATGCTAATCCCTAAAATATCTTAACATATTCTAGAATAGAATATATGCTAACTAAACTTAGCTACGTAGATAAAACTCCTAACAACATGAGCATAATCCAACTCTTATTCTAGAATATCAACTTTTAGGACTTAGGGTTAATGTAATATTCTAAAATTCTCCCCCTTGATGCTAAAGACACTCATGCAAGAGTTATTTAAGCATCACAAAGTTGGAAGAAAACATTTCTCTTACGTTTCCTCCAATTTTGAATCAAGAAATCAAAATTTACAGATAACTTGTGGTGGCACTCCTTCCACTCTTCATGTGGGATCTCCTTCATATTTGATGTTTCTCCTTCATAACACAAACGCTTGAGTACCTTATTTTGTTGATTAGCTCCCCCTTCAACAAAATTATCTCCTCTTGTGGTGTTCAGCAACCACTCTCTTACAAATTTATCATTATGGTCTTTAAACCATGCTCTTACATTTTGATCTTCTTTTACATATTTAACACTAAATAATACTCCACATGAGTATTTAAAATTAATCATCTCACATAGATGATTATACCATACAACTATTTCACATATTTTCACACAAAAAATCACAACAAATATGGCCATATAATGACCAACTACATATGCAACATAAAGTTGCTCCTCACAAAATATTCTCTCAAAACAATGACTTTGCAAGAATCCCTCTCCCAAGGAATTTTGAACACATCATTTTGATCCATGTGACCCAAGTTCTCCATCACTGTATTCTATCCAAGAATACTCTTCATCAATGTTGTCTCAATGAGACAATCGCCTTTCTTTTCATTCCTGCTCACAAAAAACAAATCATTAATCATAAAAACATTACCTTTAGTATGAGTAGATTTGGTGCTTCCCATAAAGCTATTTTGTAGCATTTCTCCTTCATTATATGGTGCTTCAAGATCAAACATCAACTCTTCACTAAGAGTTCTCCTCCTTTGTTCAATCCATGTTGGTGTGTTGAAACACCATTCATTCAAGCAATCATACATAGTTGCCTTTTCAAGACAACTCTCTTTCTGCAATGTAGTCACTCCAAGTGAGTGATCTTCATCCATTAGTGATTTTTCCTTTTCCCTCCCCTCTCTCCCCTTCTTTAGAAATCACAATCTCATTTCCTTTTTATGTGTCCATCCCCTCTCACCTTCCTCTTTCTCTCCTCCAGAGCATTCTTCCTCATCAGTTCACTTTGATGTTATTCTCGCAAGGAACACTTCAATTGTGAGTGTTCAAACTCTTCCTTCATCTTCAAAGTCTTCTTACACTTTTGAGTGGTCTTCACAACAATATCTTTGAGAAATTGTCTCTTCATTGAGACATCCATCCTCTTTGCTATCAATGTGAATGCTTTCCAAGCACGCGCTTCCATACAAAAAAATTATTAGTACAATTTATTATATATTCTTTTCATATTTTTCTCCTCCTAAAAGAAATAATTGACTATTACAATTTGCCATCCCATCCCTTTACAGACATGCCTCCAACTTTGGGGTCTCACATACAACTTCTCCAATGAGTCTATCAACTATGCGCTTGTCTTGCCTTCTCATCCTCTTCTCCTTGAATGGATTCCTCATCTTCATCTCTCTTCTCTTCAATAAGTTCATCATCACTCTTTTCTTCAAACATGTCCTCCTCTTCAAGGAAGAATTCACCATCATAAGAATGTATGTCTTCATATGAGTCTTGAAAAGACTCTTCAAAAACTCCTTCAAAAGGATCTAATTCAGAAACTTCTTCAAGGAAGCAAGTCTCCTCCTTGATTAAACAATCTTCATGATTGTCACACATGGCTTTATGGGTGTCCTCATCAAACTCATAAGCATCCTTCAATACTTTCCATGCCATTGTAGCTGATCTACAATTGGCTATTAGAGGAAAAACATTCTTTTCCATTCCTCTCCTCAAATCCATAAGAGCTAAGAAATTTTCTTATATTGCTGCTCCTTCTTCTCTTTTCTCTCCTCACCTTGTAGCTTGCTCCAAGAGGGTTCCTCATAGCCTTCTTGAACTATATCCCATAAGTCTTGAGCCTTCAAGAAGGTCTTCATCATTATGCTCCAAATAGCATAATTATCTCCATTGAATTTGGGCACCTCCAATTCTTCATACATGGTGGCCATTCGCAATCACACCACTCATCAATCTTCCACTAAGCTCTCCCCCCTCTTTTCTTCTCTTTAGACTCTTTTTGTGTGGGTTTTGTGTTTTTCTAGCACTCATCATTCTTTTTAGATGTACCTCTCCTCTCTTACGTGACGTCCATACTCAATAAAACATCAATTTGCTTTTGATTAAATCCATTTCAAAGGACCTTCAAAAAAACATAAATCCATGTGGATTTAAAACATGATTAATCATCTCTTAATCAAAGTCTTCCAAAGTCATCGATGTTAGTTTCTTTCAATCATATTTCTCTTATTTCATTATCCTTTTTCATGCTTAGATGATTAGTTTCAATGCAATCAAATCACCTTTCTACAAATATTTGTGGTGTCTTCAACAAAATCACCTTTCACGTCAAATATTTATTGAGTAAAATGACAAGCTCTTGAGACGTCTCCTCACAACCAAATCACAACAGCCTTCGCAATATGGTCAAATAGATAGTAGTACAAGGCTTCAATATTACCATCTGCACTTAGTCCAATATCCCCCACGCGCCGCTCTCTTTTTTTCTTGTGTGGATTCACGTTTTTTTTTTTGAACTGTTGTGCATTACAGCAACAGGAACCATGTTTAAAAAAAATTGGTTGCTATCTTATTAAAAACATGTGCTGTCTTCGAGTGGTTTGTCTTCACGCCTTCTACACACCTATTCCAAAACAACTTGCATGCTCACGTCAAATGCTAGAAAATTAATTTAAACTTTGCCATACACGTTCAAATCACAAGCAAACTCATTTACAATAAAATCAACTCCTACTCTTTTCAATATGTGAAGTTGTTCTCCTTGACTGTTCAACACCTCCTTGACTGATAAAAACTCCACAACTTTATACAAATTGCAACCACTATGGTTATTGGAAATACTGATCTTGATCAACCCAATCTTTCATTGATAGCAAAGACACATGTTCACTGATCTCCTCCTCTCTTTCGCCCCCTCTTCCCTCTTCCCCCGTTCGACTCTGTCTCTCCTCCCCTTCCCCTTTTCCCTCCCCCCCCCCCCCCCCCTCTTGTTGGGTGGCGCGCCCCCCCCCCCCCCCCCCTCCCACCTCTCCCCAAACTCCCAAGCCCCCAACCCAACCCAAACTCTCCCCCTCTTGAGAAAGTGGAGGACCCCCCACCCCCCCGCGCGGGGGGCGGGCCTCTCCTCCCCCCTCCCCCCCCCCCCTTTCCCCAAAGGGAGAAATTATTCCTTTTTTTTTTTTTTTTTTTTCCTCTCTCTCGGTTTTTTTTTTTTTTTTTTGTTTTGGTGTGATTTTTTTTTATTTTTTTGTTGGTTGTTTTTTTTTAGCCTCCACCGCCTGGCGTTTGTGTGTGGCGCCTTTTTTTTCTGCACCCCCCCCCAAAAAATAAGTCGCTACCCCCTAAATTTTCTTATCTTGGTCTAGATTAGATTTTTTGTTAACTAACCTTGGCCCCGTTCATAAAATCCCTCCCCCCGTGGGCTTATCCCCCCCCTTTTCCTGGTTTTCCCCCTTTAGGACTTAGGGTTAATGTAATATTCCAACATATAATACATGAGGATACAATACTCCATGCAACATGAAGAAAGAAAGCCTTAGAAGGAGGTCTTCCTAAAATCCTCCAAAAATCAACAAGAGAAGAGGTATGAGAACAAGACTATTTCCATACCCTCCACCAAAGATGCCAAATTTCTCATGAACATTGTAAGATTAAAAGCTCTACAAATTCATCATTATTATCACAAAGGAAACAAAATTAAGGGCCTTGAAAACCTCTCTTTTGGATATTATCCTAGGTAGGACATATGTTCTGAGTAGCCAACCACAAATAGAAATTGCATTTGGACCAGGAAAACTTATTTCAAACCTGTTTCCACCAAGGAACCTCCTCATCCCCAAAATGCTACCTATCTAAAACGTGATGACCAAAAGCCATCGAGAAATCTCCTCTAGTATCCGGACCCAAAATTTTTCTCTAGTTAGTTCAACATTTGCTTTGACCTTTTATCTTCTTGTTGCTTGTTGTATTTACTTCAAAAAATAAGAAGACAAGAAGTTGAATCATATCACTCTTAATTGAGGGAGTGCTTAATAGATTTTTCCATTTCTTATCCTTGTTCTATCTTCGTAGATTCTATAAATTGAAGAAGGGTCTACAAATGGTTATTTTTGTTTCTCAAGCATACCGATAATTTGGTACCTACAAGCTTTCCAATCTTATTGACATCTCAAATTATATCCTTTTTTTTTCTTTTATCCTTGGACTTCACTCTTTTGGAATAATTTTAGAATAATGAACATGCCTAATTTAGCTAACATTAAGAAGTGAAGCAGTACTAATTGAAAAATAGAGAAATGCAATAGGAGCCCCAAAGCTTTCTTATATTATTGTTCCAAAAAAAATGTAGCTACAGATACCCCCCTTTACAATTTTGAAATTCCCCTATAATACCTAGTTTTCCCTTTTCTTGCCTTGGACAATTCATTTGAAATTTGAATTTTGGGGGTAAAACTTCCCGAAATCATAACTCCTCACTCGTTGCTCAGATTGATTATTAATGCATATTTTTGGAAAGCTCTGGAAAAGAGATACAACAGCGTAGGGTGGCATCATACTAACTGTAGTGTGTTTTAATATTTTTGGCTTTCTGGTCCATTTTTTTAAATTTTATTTTTATTTTTCTAATCCTTCCTTTTGCATATTTATTTTAAACTTAGGCAACTAAAATAAAAATAATAAAATTTTAAATTTCATAAATAAATGCATGGGTGTGAATAATGAGCTTCAATATTTCATCCAAAATAATTTTGATCTCATTTTGAAGTCATTTCGAATTTATAAAAATTATTTAAAGTTGTTTTATAAGGATTTTTATAATTTTGGAGTTTCACATTTTTTTCATATTTTGAAGGTATCGATTTTCAGGCTTTGCATTTGCATTCACAAACAATAAATGAACTTCATTTTATGAAAATTAAAAATTCATTAAAGGATATAGTTCATACAACATTCTATTGGCCATCATTTTCAGAGCAATAAATTGACTTCTATTTATGAAAATTTTGATTTCATTAAAGAGAGGTAATTTACACATTATACCAAAGGCTATTGTTTTAAAGCATTAAATTATTTCTTCTTTATGAAAATTATGATTCCATTAAATAGGGATAATTTCTAATGACATTTTAAGGTCATCACATTTTATATTTAGCTATGCATATTTATTTTATTTTCAGTCATCAAGCAATAATTATAGGAATTCAATCACATTTACAGTCGCTTTCTTTAAGTTTCATGAACAAAATTAGTATAGCATAATAAAATAAACCAACACATACCTCTTGTTAACAATTACTTGCAAATCACTAAGGTATTCCTAGCACTTATTTAACACATCTTCACAAATATTACTAATACACATGTGCAATGCTTATATAGCTGAACCTTGGAGAAGTTATTTTCATTTTTAACTTCTTTGCAAGAGAGGGTTTTGTGATCAAAATCCTAAGGATGAGTGTGGTTTTGCATTTGGGTAAGATTACCACTCAACAAGTAGACATTTCTGTTAGAATTAAAGTGCACTATGCCTTCACCTTGACACTTGTCAGTTTCTCTTGACAAGTGTCATGTGTTTCATATAGGCTTATGCCTATATATTGTAACCCATTTGTATCAATTAATATATCTCATTTGTTTTACTCCTTACATTTGATATCAGAGCTCCAGGCTTTCTCTAGCCTTGTGAGCTTGAGGGGGGATTTCCCTAGGGAAATTCCCCCTCATCCTTTCCCCCCATTTTTCCATTTTTTCAAAATAGGGAGTATGCTCTTCATCCTTGATGGATGAATTAGAAACCAAACTGTTGGAAAAACCATGGATGATGGGAAAAGTTTTTTGTTTTTTAGGGTTCTAGTTATAGTTTGTTGGTTCTAGTTACAGTGAGCTTGAGGGGAGGATTTCCATCATGGAAATCCTCCCTCCCCCTTGTTTTTTTTTCCTATTTTTTTAAATTTTTTATCGAGGGAGTATGCTCTCCATAATTTTATGGATCAAGAACCAGATGGTAAGAATTTGATGGATCATTGAAAAGTAAGGGTTTGTAGTTCTATTTTCCTCTTGTGCCCGAGTTCTCCTTAGCTCACCGAAAAAGTGTCTGCATGATTACTCAAGTGGTGTGGAATGTGGCGATTACTTCCTATGCACCATGATGCATACTGTACCTGGCTATGTTATTAACACCGTAGAGATTTGATTTGGTCATCTTGAGACCAGTAGAGGAGTTAGTTTGAAGAGTGGCTGATTTGTTCATTCGAGAGCCGACAATGTACACATATTAGTAGTAGTTTGAACCTAAAATCTTCTTGATGCTGTTGCATTGATCAGGGAGGACCATTGTGAGGAATTTGTTTTAAGTTTGAGCTTGACACTTATATAATGCAAACGTACACCAGTTGGTGTGTGCAATTTCGAAAGGAGACGATCTATTGTTTTTTGACCTGGGCTAGCAATCTAGTTCTCCCCTGAATCATGTTGTTTGAAGGAACCTGTTTGGTGGCGCTGCTGTACAGTCTCAAGCATAGGTGGGGATCATTCATGGCAAGGCCATTACTTCATTAACTACCACTAAAATATAGCCTCTAAATTGGCTACATAAAATACAACCTCTACCTCTGCATTAAAATATATCCTCAGCAACAAAGAAAGCTCTGCAAAGCTTTGAGCTTACGTCTTTGAGAGCATTAATGGCGGCCTTGAAACCCTAACGAGATTTATTTTTGCTCAGGTGAAAAACATGAATCCGTCTTCAGAAGGGAGCGAAGAGGAAAGAATGTCGTCCCGATTGGCAGCCTGGATTTTTTTGATGTCGTATGACACGTGGGCCTCCTATAGGTGAACGTAGGAGATACAATATGCACCATTCAATGCCTGCATTTTTTTCTACTTTCATAGAACATGGAGGACCTGAGCGCAGTTTGGAGATACACAGTATTCATGGAAATTGAGGACGATGATTTCTACAGCACAACTATTGCCTTTACATGCCTTAAATAGGATGTTTGCAACTGTGCTTCGGGTAGGACTGGGGAGAGACAGGCGTTACAATGGAGGGCGTTAGTTATCAATGAGAATAGTGAAGGAGGACACCATGGATCGATGCCTCCATTGCCTACTGTAACGGTGGAGCGGCAGTGACAGCAGCCATAGTAGATGGAAACTGCAACAACAGAAAGAGCGTTGTCGAAGTTAGTGGAGAAGGTGAGAGCATGGCTGCAGAGGAGGGGCGATCCATCGTCAAAGATCTCGAGGGGTTTTTGGATGCCTGATCATAGCTGTAGGGTTTACTATGATTGTGATTCCTAGTTCATGATATTTAACCACCACCACCATTGTCGGATATGTGGTCGCATATTTTGTTGGAAGTACACACAGAACAGAATCCCCTTGCCCGCACATGGCAGTGGTACATATTCGACGCCTTCATTATTATTCTCAAGACTGGACAGTGGCAAATCTGGCAGTGACCTCCTACTGAATAAACAAATCTGACATGTGTCCTATAGATTGATTTGATTTAAGATTTTATAAGCTGTCAATTTTATTTGATGCGCTGGCCCCATCACTTTATTTAAGATATTTTTTTATTAAGTGGCCGACATAATATAATGCGCTCAGTTTTAAAATATCATGGGGTTACTTAAACTAAAGAAGGGGGCATATTTTATTAAAGTGGGAAGGACCACTTCAATTTATATGTAAGTGAAAGGCCTAGATGAAAGTGGAAGTGAAGTGGAAGTGGGGCATATTTTTGGTCATTTTTTATGTTTTAAAGTGGAAGTGAAAGGCCTAGATGGCCCATGTAATTCCCCTGCGAGGGAAATTTTAATACTATTTTTGCCGCCTGAGAGCGATGCCGCCTTTGAGCGATGTTGTCTATTTACTGCCTAGATAGGCATGGTATTGTTTTCCAAATGTTGAAGGCCCCATTCACATACAAGTATAGGGGTATTTATAGTCGTTGGAAACGTTTTTTTGTGACGGACACAATGGTGGTGTCATATTGTAATTTTGAGGCTATTTCAATTGAGTTTTTTAGCCTCAAAGTTTTTCTACCTTGGAGTGCACTCTCGGTTGAACCCGACACTCCCAAGGCACTTGTAAGTGAACCTAGTATCTAGTATTCTCCTCTTTCTACTTGGCGGATGCAGCGTATGGTTACCCATGCATTACGGTAAGATGAGGTGACTACCATAAGGACACTTATTCTAGGGACTACAGACATAGACACCCTAGACTCTATCCGAGGTTTTTTTTGGATCTACTTCTAAAGACTACAGACGAAGACACTTCAGAAGATTCTCTTCTATTCTTCTTTCTTCTCCTCCACACTTGGATTCTAAGGCTCAATTTTATTGTATTTCATGGCTCATATTTCTTTTGTATTAAGGTGCATTTTTGGCAGAGACCGACACCTTCTAGATTGAGTTCACCATGAGGAGGGATTTGATATTCATGGTGAATCTAGTCAGTGACCTACGAGAGGCAACATCCTCTGAGGATGACCTGCAAAGGCAATAGACCCAGAAGTGGCTAACCCTGAGGCACCCATGATGACCCTGAGGCACTTAGACGGCTGACCCAATGGCAAAAGACCCGTGGAAGTGGTTGACCCTGAGGCAATAGACCAAGATGTATAAATAGTGAATCTAGCATTATTCACAGTTGGAGAGCCAAGCGCAAAGAGCATGAGCCTAGACCAAATCAGCAATAAAAGAGGATGATAGGTTGCTTTTAGAGAAGTCAACATTAAGGGGGAATGTTACCTAATGTTGAATTGTTTTTTTCTTTAGTCAGGATAGTGCACTTTAAGGGGGAATGTTAGAATTAAAGTGCACTATGCATTCACCTTGACACTTGTCAGTTTCTCTTAACAAGTGTCATGTGTTTCATATAGGCTTATGCCTATATATTGTAACCCATTTGTATCAATTAATATATCTCATCTGTTTTACTCCTTACAATTTCTTTAATGGATCCTATTCCTTATGTGAATATTTAGCTCCTTACCTTCCTTTTACATTCAACCAATTATATCTTGCCATGATGGATACTATTTTGTTACAACTCAAGCTTACTTTCATTATCCATCTGTCATGGTGTACGACTAATAGCTTGTGATGGTGTCTACATGTTCAACCTTCATTGATTGATGTTAGTTGTCATTTATCCTCTCAAGCAATATCATTTCACATGTGTCATGACATCATTTGGTCATATTTCTTACCAGTGCTATTCTCCTTGTGATAGTAGTTGGCATCTGCTTTCATAGCTAAGGTACTCATATATCTTTTTGCATGACTTCCCACTTGTGTGGAATGTCTTCAGTTGATTGTAAAGGAAGAATTTAGTTATCCTTTCTATTGGGCTAGGGATTCATGAAAAAGTAATGGGGAGTGGGGCACATGCTATTTGATACAATAGAATGGGTAAAAATAAAATACTAATGGTGTAGAAAGATAAATGATAAGCATGGATGGAAAGGAGTGTAAAGTATATTTGGAGAGGCAAAGTGAGAGTCATGGAGGAATGGAGAGATATGGGAGAGGAATATGGTGTGGTGAGTTTATATTGGTGAAATTGATGGAAGCATCATACCTAAGAGGGGCCTCTTTGTTTTTTGGCTACTTGCTCTAGTTAGTTCAACATTTGCTTTGACCTTTTATCTTCTTGTTGCTTGTTGTATTTACTTCAAAAAATAAGAAGACAAGAAGTTGAATCATCTCACTCCTAATTGAGGGAGTTCTTAATAGATTTTGCTATTTCTTATCCTTGTTCTATCTTGGTAGATTCTATAAATTGAAGAAGGGTCTACAAATGGTTGTTTTTGTTGGTCAAGCATACCAATAATTTGGTACCTACAAGCTTTCCAATCTTATTGACATCTCAAATTATATCCTTTTTTTTCTTTTATCCTTGGACTTCACTCTTTTGGAATAATTTTGGAATAATTAACATGCCTACTTTAGCTAACATCAAGAAGTGAAGCAATACTGAATCAACAAGACACAAACAATCTACTGAAAAATAGAGAAATGCAATAGGAGCCCCAAAGCTTTCTTGTATTACTGTTCCAAAAAAAATGCAGTTACAGAGACCCCCCTTTACAATTTTAAAATTCCCCTATAATACCCTGTTTTCCCTTTTCCCACCTAGGACAATTCATTTGAAATTTGAATTTTGGGGGTAAAACTTCCCGGGGTCATAACTCCTCGCTCGTTGCTCGGATTGACTATTAGTGCATATTTTTGGAAAGCTCTCGAAAAGAGCTACAACAGCGTAGGGCGAAATCATACTGATTGTAGTGTGTTTTAACATTTTTGGCTTTCTAGTCCATTTTCTAGAATTTTATTTTTATTTTTCTAACCCTTCCTTTTGCAGATTTTTTTAAACTTCGATGACTAAAATAAAAATTAAAAAAAATTAAATTTCATAAATAAATGCATGGGTGTGAAGAATGAGCTTCAATATTTCATCCGAAATAATTTTGATCTCATTCTGAAGTCATTTCGAATTTATAAAAATTATTTAAAGTTGTTGTTTTATAAGGATTTTTATAATTTTAGAATTTCACATTTTTTTCATATTTTGAAGGTAAATCGATTTTCAGGCTTTGCATTTGCATTCACAGACAATAAATGAACTTCCCTTTATGAAAATTACAATTTCATTAAAGGGGGGTAGTTCATACGACATTCCATTGGCCATCATTTTTAGAGCAATAAATTGGCTTCTCTTTATGAAAATTCTGATTTCATTAAAGAGAGGTAATTTACACATTATACCAAAGGCTATTGTTTTAAAGCATTAAATTATTTCTTCTTTATGAAAATTATGATTTCATTAAAGAGGGATAATTTCTAATGATATTTTAAGGTCATCACATTTTATATTTAGCAATGCATATTTATTTCATTTTCAGTCATCAAGCAATAATTAGAGGAATTCAATCACATTTACAGTCGCTTTCTTTAAGTTTCATGAACAATCATTAGTATAGCATAATAAAATAAACCAACATAGACCCCTTGTTAACAGTTACTTGCAAATCACTAAGGTATTCCTAGCACTTATTTAACACATCTTCACAAATATTACTAATACACATGTGCAATGCTTATATAGCGAAACCCTGGAGAAGTTTTTTGTTTTTAACTTCTTTGCAAGAGAGGGTTTTGTGATCAAAATCCTAAGGGTGAGTGTGGTTTTGTAATTGGGTAAAATTACCACTCAACAAGTAGACATTGCTTTAATGGATCCTATTCCTTATGTGAAGATTTAGCTCCTTACCTTCCTTTTACATTCAACCAATTATATCTTGCCATGATGGATACTATTCTGTTACAACTCAAGCTTACTTTCATTATCCATCTATCATGGTGTACGACTAATAGCTTGTGATGGTGTCTACATGTTCAACCTTCATTGATTGATGTTAGTTGTCATTGATCCTCTCAAGCAATATCATTTCACATGTGTCATGACATCATTTGGTCGTATTTCTTACCAGTGCTATTCTCCTTGTGATAGTAGTTGGCATCTGCTTTCATAGCTAAGGTACTCATATATCTTTTTGCATGACTTCCCACTTGTGTGGAATGTCTTCAGTTGATTGTAAAGGAAAAATTTAGTTATCCTTTCTATTGGGCTAGGGATTCATGAAAAAGTAATGGGGAGTGGGGCACATGCTATTTGATACAATAGAATGGGTAAAAATAAAATACTAATGGTGTAGAAAGATAAATGATAAGCATGGATGGAAAGGAGTGTAAAGTATATTTGGAGAGGCAAAGTGAGAGTCATGGAGGAATGGAGAGATATGGGAGAGGAATATGGTGTGGTGAGTTTATATTGGTGAAATGATGGAAGCATCATACCTAAGAGGGGCCTCTTTGTTTTTTGGCTACTTGCTCTAGTTAGTTCAACATTTGCTTTGACCTTTTATCTTCTTGTTGCTTGTTGTATTTACTTCAAAAAATAAGAAGACAAGAAGTTGAATCATCTCACTCCTAATTGAGGGAGTTCTTAATAGATTTTGCTATTTCTTATCCTTGTTCTATCTTGGTAGATTCTATAAATTGAAGAAGGGTCTACAAATGGTTGTTTTTGTTGGTCAAGCATACCAATAATTTGGTACCTACAAGCTTTCCAATCTTATTGACATCTCAAATTATATCCTTTTTTTTTTTATCCTTGGACTTCACTCTTTTGGAATAATTTTGGAATAATTAACATGCCTACTTTAGCTAACATCAAGAAGTGAAGCAATATTGAATCAATAGGACACAAACAATCTACTAAAAAATAGAGAAATGCAATAGGAGCCCCAAAGATTTCTTGTATTACTGTTCTAAAAAAAATATAGTTATAGAGACCCCCCCTTTACAATTTTGAAATTCCCCTATAATACCCTATTTTCCCTTTTCCCGCCTAGGACAATTCATTTGAAATTTGAATTTTGGGGGTAAAACTTCCTGGGGTCATAACTCCTCGCTCGTTGCTCGGATTGACTATTAGTGCATATTTTTGGAAAGCTCTCAAAAAGAGCTACAACAGCGTAGGGTGACATCATACTAATTGTAGTGTGTTTTAACATTTTTGGCTTTCTGGTCCATTTTCCAAAATTTTATTTTTATTTTTCTAACCCTTCCTTTTGCAGATTTTTTTAAACTTCGACGACTAAAATAAAAAATTAAAATTTCATAAATAAATGCATGGGTGTGAAGAATGAGCTTCAATATTTCATCCGAAATAATTTTGATCTCATTCTGAAGTCATTTCAAATTTATAAAAATTATTTAAAGTTGTTGTTTTATAAGGATTTTTATAATTTTAGAATTTCACATTTTTTTCATATTTTGAAGGTAAATCGATTTTCAGGCTTTGCATTTGCATTCACAGACAATAAATGAACTTCCCTTTATGAAAATTACAATTTCATTAAAGGGGGGTAGTTCATACGACATTCCATTGGCCATCATTTTTAGAGCAATAAATTGGCTTCTCTTTATGAAAATTTTGATTTCATTAAAGAGAGGTAATTTACACATTATACCAAAGGCTATTGTTTTAAAGCATTAAATTATTTCTTCTTTATGAAAATTATGATTTCATTAAAGAGGGATAATTTCTAATGATATTTTAAGGTCATCACATTTTATATTTAGCAATGCATATTTATTTCATTTTCAGTCATCAAGCAATAATTAGAGGAATTCAATCACATTTACAATCGCTTTCTTTAAGTTTCATGAACAATCATTAGTATAGCATAATAAAATAAACCAACATAGACCCCTTGTTAATAGTTACTTGCAAATCACTAAGGTATTCCTAGCACTTATTTAACACATCTTCACAAATATTACTAATACACATGTGCAATGCTTATATAGCGGAACCCTGGAGAAGTTTTCATTTTTAACTTCTTTGCAAGAGAGGGTTTTGTGATCAAAATCCTAAGGGTGAGTGTGGTTTTGTAATTGGGTAAAATTACCACTCAACAAGTAGACATTGCTTTAACGGATCCTATTCCTTATGTGAAGATTTAGCTCCTTACCTTCCTTTTACATTCAACCAATTATATCTTGCCATGATGGATACTATTTTGTTACAACTCAAGCTTACTTTCATTATCCATCTATCATGGTGTACGACTAATAGCTTGTGATGGTGTCTACATGTTCAACCTTCATTGATTGATGTTAGTTGTCATTGATCCTCTCAAGCAATATCATTTCACATGTGTCATGACATCATTTGGTCGTATTTCTTACCAGTGCTATTCTCCTTGTGATAGTAGTTGGCATCTGCTTTCATAGCTAAGGTACTCATATATATTTTTGCATGACTTCCCACTTGTGTGGAATGTCTTCAGTTGATTGTAAAGGAAGAATTTAGTTATCCTTTCTATTGGGCTAGGGATTCATGAAAAAGTAATGGGGAGTGGGGCACATGCTATTTGATACAATAGAATGGGTAAAAATAAAATACTAATGGTGTAGAAAGATAAATGATAAGCATGGATGGAAAGGAGTGTAAAGTATATTTGGAGAGGTAAAGTGAGAGTCATGGAGGAATGGAGAGATATGGGAGAGGAATATGGTGTGGTGAGTTTATATTGGTGAAATGATGGAAGCATCATACCTAAGAGGGGCCTCTTTGTTTTTTGGCTACTTGCTCTAGTTAGTTCAACATTTGCTTTGACCTTTTATCTTCTTGTTGCTTGTTGTATTTACTTCAAAAAATAAGAAGACAAGAAGTTGAATCATCTCACTCCTAATTGAGGGAGTTCTTAATAGATTTTGCTATTTCTTATCCTTGTTCTATCTTGGTAGATTCTATAAATTGAAGAAGGGTCTACAAATGGTTGTTTTTGTTGGTCAAGCATACCAATAATTTGGTACCTACAAGCTTTCCAATCTTATTGACATCTCAAATTATATCCTTTTTTTTTTTATCCTTGGACTTCACTCTTTTGGAATAATTTTGGAATAATTAACATGCCTACTTTAGCTAACATCAAGAAGTGAAGCAATACTGAATCAACAGGACACAAACAATCTACTAAAAAATAAAGAAATGCAATAGGAGCCCCAAAGCTTTCTTGTATTATTGTTCCAAAAAAAATGCAGTTACAGAGACCCCCCCTTTACAATTTCGAAATTCCCCTATAATACCCTATTTTCCCTTTTCCCACCTAGGACAATTCATTTGAAATTTGAATTTTGGGGGCAAAACTTCTTGGGGTCATAACTCCTCGCTCGTTGCTCGGATTGACTATTAGTGCATATTTTTGGAAAGCTCTCGAAAAGAGCTACAACAACGTAGGGTGGCATCATACTAACTGTAGTGTGTTTTAACATTTTTGGCTTTCTGGTCCATTTTCTAGAATTTTATTTTTATTTTTCTAACCCTTCCTTTTGCAGATTTTTTTAAACTTTGACTAAAATAAAAATAAAAATAAAATTTCATAAATAAATGCATGGGTGTGAAGAATGAGCTTCAATATTTCATCCGAAACAATTTTGATCTCATTCTGAAGTCATTTCGAATTTATAAAAATTATTTAAAGTTGTTGTTTTATAAGGATTTTTATAATTTTAGAATTTCACATTTTTTTCATATTTTGAAGGTAAATCGATTTTCGGGCTTTGCATTTGCATTCACAGACAATAAATGAACTTCCCTTTATGAAAATTACAATTTCATTAAAGGGGGGTAGTTCATACGACATTCCATTGGCCATCATTTTTAGAGCAATAAATTGGCTTCTCTTTATGAAAATTTTGATTTCATTAAAGAGAGGTAATTTACACATTATACCAAAGGCTATTGTTTTAAAGCATTAAATTATTTCTTCTTTATGAAAATTATGATTTCATTAAAGAGGGATAATTTCTAATGATATTTTAAGGTCATCACATTTTATATTTAGCAATGCATATTTATTTCATTTTCAGTCATCAAGCAATAATTAGAGGAATTCAATCACATTTACAGTCACTTTCTTTAAGTTTCATGAACAATCATTAGTATAGCATAATAAAATAAACCAACACAGACCCCTTGTTAATAGTTACTTGCAAATCACTAAGGTATTCCTAGCACTTATTTAACACATCTTCACAAATATTACTAATACACATGTGCAATGCTTATATAGCGAAACCCTGGAGAAGTTTTTTTTTTTAACTTCTTTGCAAGAGAGGGTTTTGTGATCAAAATCCTAAGGGTGAGTGTGGTTTTGTAATTGGGCAAAATTACCACTCAACAAGTAGACATTGCTTTAACGGATCCTATTCCTTATGTGAATATTTAGCTCCTTACCTTCCTTTTACATTCAACCAATTATATCTTGCCATGATGGATACTATTCTGTTACAACTCAAGCTTACTTTCATTATCCATCTATCATGGTGTACGACTAATAGCTTGTGATGGTGTCTACATGTTCAACCTTCATTGATTGATGTTAGTTGTCATTGATCCTCTCAAGCAATATCATTTCACATGTGTCATGACATCATTTGGTCGTATTTCTTACTAGTGCTATTCTCCTTGTGATAGTAGTTGGCATCTGCTTTCATAGCTAAGGTACTCATATATATTTTTGCATGACTTCCCACTTGTGTGGAATGTCTTCAGTTGATTGTAAAGGAAGAATTTAGTTATCCTTTCTATTGGGCTAGGGATTCATGAAAAAGTAATGGGGAGTGGGGCACATGCTATTTGATACAATAGAATGGGTAAAAATAAAATACTAATGGTGTAGAAAGATAAATGATAAGCATGGATGGAAAGGAGTGTAAAGTATATTTGGAGAGGCAAAGTGAGAGTCATGGAGGAATGGAGAGATATGGGAGAGGAATATGGTGTGGTGAGTTTATATTGGTGAAATGATGGAAGCATCATACCTAAGAGGGGCCTCTTTGTTTTTTGGCTACTTGCTCTAGTTAGTTCAACATTTGCTTTGACCTTTTATCTTCTTGTTGCTTGTTGTATTTACTTCAAAAATAAGAAGACAAGAAGTTGAATCATCTCACTCCTAATTGAGGGAGTTCTTAATAGATTTTGCTATTTCTTATCCTTGTTCTATCTTGGTAGATTCTATAAATTGAAGAAGGGTCTACAAATGGTTGTTTTTGTTGGTCAAGCATACCAATAATTTGGTACCTACAAGCTTTCCAATCTTATTGACATCTCAAATTATATCCTTTTTTTTTTATCCTTGGACTTCACTCTTTTGGAATAATTAACATGCCTACTTTAGCTAACATCAAGAAGTGAAGTAGTACTGAATCAACAGGACACAAACAATCTACTGAAAAATAGAGAAATGCAATAGGAGCCCCAAAGCTTTCTTGTATTACTGTTCCAAAAAAATGCAGTTATAGAGACCCCCCTTTACAATTTTGAAATTCCCCTATAATACCTTGTTTTCCCTTTTCCCGCCTAGGACAATTCATTTAAAATTTGAATTTTGGGGGTAAAACTTCCTGGGGTCATAACTCCTCGCTCGTTGCTCGGATTGACTATTAGTGCATATTTTTGGAAAGCTCTCAAAAAGAGCTACAACAGTGTAGGGTGACATCATACTAACTGTAGTGTGTTTTAACATTTTTGGCTTTCTGGTCCATTTTCCAGATTTTTTTATTTTTTTTTCTAACCCTTCCTTTTGCAGATTTTTTTAAACTTCGACAATTAAAATAAAAATTAAAATTTCATAAATAAATGCATGGGTGTGAAGAATGAGCTTCAATATTTCATCCAAAACAATTTTGATCTCATTCTGAAGTCATTTTGAATTTATAAAAATTATTTAAAGTTGTTGTTTTATAAGGATTTTTATAATTTCAGAATTTCACATTTTTTTCATATTTTGAAGGTAAATCGATTTTCAGGCTTTGCATTTGCATTCACAGACAATAAATGAACTTCCCTTTATGAAAATTACAATTTCATTAAAGGGGGGTAGTTCATACGACATTCCATTGGCCATCATTTTCAGAGCAATAAATTGGCTTCTCTTTATGAAAATTCTGATTTCATTAAAGAGAGGTAATTTACACATTATACCAAAGGCTATTGTTTTAAAGCATTAAATTATTTCTTCTTTATGAAAATTATGATTTCATTAAAGAGGGATAATTTCTAATGACATTTTAAGGTCATCACATTTTATATTTAGCAATGCATATTTATTTCATTTTCAGTCATCAAGCAATAATTAGAGGAATTCAATCACATTTACAGTCACTTTCTTTAAGTTTCATGAACAATCATTAGTATAGCATAATAAAATAAACCAACACAGACCCCCTTGTTAACAATTACTTGCAAACCACTAAGGTATTCCTAGCACTTATTTAACACATCTTCACAAATATTACTAATACACATGTGCACCATACATATATAGCAAAACAAGAGAAAAGTTTTTTTTTTTATCACTTCTTTAAAAGAGGGTTTTTTTGTGATCAAAATCCTAAGGGTGAGTGTGGTTTTGTAATTGGGAAAAATTACCACTCAACAAGTAGACATTGCTTTAACGGATCCTATTCCTTATGTGAAGATTTAGCTCCTTACCTTCCTTTTACATTCAACCAATTATATCTTGCCATGATGGATACTATTTTGTTACAACTCAAGCTTACTTTCATTATCCATCTGTCATGGTGTACGACTAATAGCTTGTGATGGTGTCTACATGTTCAACCTTCATTGATTGATGTTAGTTGTCATTGATCCTCTCAAGCAATATCATTTCACATGTGTCATGACATCATTTGGTCGTATTTCTTACCAGTGCTATTCTCCTTGTGATAGTAGTTGGCATCTGCTTTCATAGCTAAGGTACTCATATATCTTTTTGCATGACTTCCCACTTGTGTGGAATGTCTTCAGTTGATTGTAAAGGAAGAATTTAGTTATCCTTTCTATTGGGCTAGGGATTCATGAAAAAGTAATGGGGAGTGGGGCACATGCTATTTGATACAATAGAATGGGTAAAAATAAAATACTAATGGTGTAGAAAGATAAATGATAAGCATGGATGGAAAGGAGTGTAAAGTATATTTGGAGAGGCAAAGTGAGAGTCATGGAGGAATGGAGAGATATGGGAGAGGAATATGGTGTGGTGAGTTTATATTGGTGAAATGATGGAAGCATCATACCTAAGAGGGGCCTCTTTGTTTTTTGGCTACTTGCTCTAGTTAGTTCAACATTTGCTTTGACCTTTTATCTTCTTGTTGCTTGTTGTATTTACTTCAAAAAATAAGAAGACAAGAAGTTGAATCATCTCACTCCTAATTGAGGGAGTTCTTAATAGATTTTGCTATTTCTTATCCTTGTTCTATCTTGGTAGATTCTATAAATTGAAGAAGGGTCTACAAATGGTTGTTTTTGTTGGTCAAGCATACCAATAATTTGGTACCTACAAGATTTCCAATCTTATTGACATCTCAAATTATATCTTTTTTTTTTTATCCTTGGACTTCACTCTTTTGGAATAATTAACATGCCTACTTTAGCTAACATCAAGAAGTGAAGCAATATTGAATCAACAGGACACAAACAATCTACTGAAAAACAGAAAATTGCAATAGGAGCCCCAAAGCTTTCTTGTATTACTGTTCCCAAAAAAATATGTAGTTACAGAGATCCCCCTTTACAATTTTGAAATTCCCCTATAATACCCTCTTTTCCCTTTTCCCGCCTAGGACAATTCATTTGAAATTTGAATTTTGGGGGCAAAACTTCCCGGGGTCATAACTCCTCGCTCGTTGCTCGGATTGACTATTAGTGCATATTTTTGAAAAGCTCTCAAAAAGAGCTACAACAGTGTAGGGTAGCATCATACTGACTGTAGTGTGTTTTAACATTTTTGACTTTCTAGTCCATTTTCCAAAATTTTATTTTTATTTTTCTAACCCTTCCTTTTGCAGATTTTTTTTAAACTTCGACGACTAAAATAAAAATAAAAATTTCATAAATAAATGCATGGGTGTGAAGAATGAGCTTCAATATTTCATCCGAAATAATTTTGATCTCATTCTGAAGTCATTTTGAATTTATAAAAATTATTTAAAGTTGCTATTTTATAAGGATTTTTATAATTTTGGAATTTCACATTTTTTTCATATTTTGAAGGTAAATCGATTTTCAGGCTTTGCATTTGCATTCACAGAAAATAAATGAACTTCCCTTTATGAAAATTACAATTTCATTAAAGGGGGGTAGTTCATACGACATTCCATTGGCCATCATTTTCAGAGAAATAAATTGGCTTCTCTTTATGAAAATTTTGATTTCATTAAAGAGAGGTAATTTACACATTATACCAAAGGCTATTATTTTAAAGCATTAAATTATTTCTTCTTTATGAAAATTATGATTTCATTAAAGAGGGATAATTTCTAATGACATTTTAAGGTCATCACATTTTATATTTAGCAATGCATATTTATTTCATTTTCAGTCATCAAGCAATAATTAGAGGAATTCAATCACATTTACAATCGCTTTCTTTAAGTTTCATAAACAATCATTAGTATAGCATAATAAAATAAACCAACATAGATCCCTTGTTAATAGTTACTTGCAAATCACTAAGGTATTCCTAGCACTTATTTAACACATCTTCAAAAATATTACTAATACACATGTGCAATGCTTATATAGGGGAACCCTGGAGAAGTTTTTTTCGTTTTTAACTTCTTTGCAAGAGAGGGTTTTGTGATCAAAATCCTAAGGGTGAGTGTGGTTTTGTAATTGGGTAAAATTACCACTCAACAAGTAGACATTGCTTTAATGGATCCTATTCCTTATGTGAAGATTTAGCTTTCTGGTCCACTTTCCAGAATTTTATTTTTATAACCCTTCCTTTTGTAGTTTTTTTTAAACATAGACTACTAAAATAAAAATAAAAATAAATTAAAATTTCATAAATAAATACATGGGTGTGAAGAATGAACTTCAATATTTCATTTGAAACAATTTTGATCTCATTTTGAAGTCATTTCGAATTTAGAAAAATTATTTAAAATTGTTGTTTTATAAGGATTTTTATAATTTCTTAATTTATTTTTATTTTTATATTTTGAATGCAGCTCGATTTTCAGGCTTTGTATTTGTATTCACAGAAAATAAATGAACTTCCCTTTATAAAAATTACAATTTCATTAAAGGGGGGTAGTTCATACGACATTCCATTGGCCATCATTTTTAGAGCAATAAATTGGCTTCTCTTTATGAAAATTCTGATTTCATTAAAGAGAGGTAATTTACACATTGTACCAAAGGCTATTGTTTTAAAGCATTAAATTATTTCTTTATTAAAATTATGATTTCATTAAAGAGGGATAATTTCTAATGACATCTTAAGGTCATCACATTTTATATTTACTAATAAATATTTATTTCATTTTCAATCATCAAGTAACAATTAGAGGAATTCAATCAGAGTTATAGTCGCTTTCTTTAAGTTTCATGAACAATCATTAGTATAGCATAATAAAATAAACCAACACAGACCCCTTATTAATAGTTACTTGCAAATCACTAAGGTATTCATAGCACTAATTTAACACATCTTCACAAATATTACTAATACACATGTGCAATGCTTATATAGTGGAACCCTGGAGAAGTTGTTTTCGTTTTTAACTTCTTTGCAAGAGAGGGTTTTGTGATCAAAATCCTAAGGGAGAGTGTGGTTTTGAAATTGGACAAAATTATCACTCAACAAGTAGACATTACTTTAACGTATCCTATTTCTTATGTGAATATTTAGCTCCTTACCTTCCTTTTACACTAAACCAATTGTATCTTGCCATGATGGATACTATTATGTTACAAATCAAGCTTACTTTCATTATCCATCTGTCATGGTGTACGACTAATAGCTTGTGATGATGTCTACATGTTCAACCTTCATTTATTGATGTTAGTTGTCATTGATCCTCTCAAGCAATATCATTTCACATGTGTCATGACATCATTTGGTCGTATTTCTTACCAGTGCTATTCTCCTTTTGATAGTAGTTGGTATTTGATTTCATAACTAAGGTACTCATATATCTTTTTGCATGACTTCCCACTTGTATGGAATGTTTTCAGTTGATTTTAAAGGAAGAATTTAGTTATCCTTTCTATTTGGCTAGGGATTCATGAAAAAGTAATGGGGAGTGGGGCACATGCTATTTGGAACAATAGAACGGGTAAAAATAAAATACTAATGGTGTAGAAAGATAAATGATAAGCATGGATGGAAAGGAGTGTAAAGTATATTTGGAGAGACAAAGTGAGAGTCTTGGAGGAATGGAGAGATATGGGAGAGGAATATGGTGTGGTGAGTTTATATTGGTGAAATGATTGAAGCATCATACCTAAGAGGGGCCTCTTTGTTTTTTTGCTACTTGCTCTAGTTAGTTAAACATTTGCTTTGAAATTTTTTTTTTTGATTGGTAGAAAGGGTGTTGAAAGGTCCCTGAACCTTGTACAAGAAATATTACAAGAAATCCATAGCAACCGAGGTGGTCCAAGAAGAAAGGAAAGGAGATCTGGCAAACCTCCACACTAGGGAAGGTGTCACGAAATCACGACCAAAATGGTGATGTCGTGAAATCGCAATGAGTTGCGTCGTTGATGCCCATAGAAGAAAGGAAGTCGTGAAATCACGACAAGAAAAGCCATCAGAATCGAAGAAGGGAAGAAGTCGCGATATCGCAACATGTTGCAAAGTGTCGCGTTATCGCGACAAGTTTCTAGGTTGGAGCAGGACGAGAAGAAGCGTCACGAAATCATGACAAGAATGAAGATCGCAGTCGAAATAGAAAATGAGTCGCGAAATCACGACGAAAGTGGAAGCCTGCTATCGAGAAGAAAAAGTGTCGCAAAATCGTGACAAGAATGAAGACCACTACCGAAGAAGAAAATTGTCGCGATATCGTGACAAATTGGGAGACCGCTGCCAAGACGAAAAAGTGTCACGAAATCGCGACAATCTGAAGGACCGCATCCGAGGACAAAAGGTGCCACGAAATCGCGGCGATCTGTAAATCCGCAGCCGAGGAGGAAAAGTGTCGTGAAATCGTGACAAGAAGGAAGACCGCCGTTGGAGAGAAAAAATGTCACGAAATCGCGACAAAAAAGGAAGACCGCCGTTGGAGAGAAAAAATGTCACGATATCGCGACAAAAAAGGAAGACCGCCGTTGGAGTGAAAAAATGTCGCGATATCGTGACAAAAAGGAGGACCGTTGTTGGAGGGAAAAAAGGTCACGATATCACGACAGAATGGAAGACCGCCATTGGAGAGAAAAGATGTCACGATATCGCAACAAAATGGAAGACCGTCGTTGGAGAGAAAAAAGGTCGCGATATCGTGACAGAATGTAAGACCGCCGTTGGAGAGAGAAAAGATGTCGTGATATCGCAAAAAAAATGGAAGACCGCCATTGGAGAGAAAAAAGGTCGCGATATCACGACAAAATGTAAGACCGCCATTGGAGAGAGAAAAAATGTCGCGATATCGCGACAAAAATGGAAGACCGCCATTAGAGAGAAATAAGGTCGCGATATCGCGACAGAAAGGAAGACCGCCATTGGAGAGAGAAAAAATGTCACGATATTGCAACAAAGAGGAAGACCACCGTTGGAGAGAGAAAAAAGGTCGTGATATCGCGACGTGAAGCAAGGAAGCGTCTGAAGGCCAAAAAGTGTCACGATATCATGACAAGTTTGCAAAAAAGCACCCGGAGAGAAAAAGTGTCGCGATATCGCGACAGAATGGAAGACCGCCATTGAAGAGAGAAAAAAGGTCGCGATATCGCGACAACTTGGAAGACCGCCATTGGAGTGAAAAAAGGTCACGATATCGCAACAGAATGGAAGACCACCGTTGAAGAGAGAAAAAAGTCTCGATAACGTGACAAGCTGAGATTTTGCAACCAACTGTGAAAAGTGACGCAAAAACTCTCCAAGATGCCAAGACGCAGCCACAGGGGAAAAAGCCGAAGCCCAGAAACCCACTCACATTGTGCAAACATTGGAACTTGAAGAAGCGTCCCTTAGGCCGATTGGGAAGGAATCTCTCCAAACCAGAATGTCCGTTGCATCAACTCCCTTGTTAGCAAGCCAGTCCGCAACTTTGTTTCCTTCCGGTATTGATGTTGAATGATTAGTTCGGGTAAAATCCGATTAGTGTCTTGCATTCTTCGAAGATGGAAACAAGGGTCCAGGGAGGCACAGAGGTTCCTTTGAGCCAGTTGATGCAATGCAATGAATCTCCTTCTATGATGAGTTTATTGATAGTCAAGCCTTCCAAGAGAATCAAGCTTTGGAGCAAGGCCCGAGCCTCGGCCATATTATTGGACTGAATTCCTAAGTTCTGAGCAAAGGCCAAAATTATTTCTCCTCTGTGATTTTTGAGAATTCCACCTCCACCAGCCGCTCCAGGGTTACCTTTGGCCACACCATCGAAGTTAAGCTTGTGCCACCCAGAAAGAGGTAAGGCCCACTTGATTACAGACTTGTCAACAGAGGTACGAGGTGTTGCGAGAAAATTGAACGGATTGAAATGATTTGTTAAATCCAATTCAAGGCCAGGAGGGGGGGTTTGGACGATGAGACAAGAGAGGCATTCTCCGCAGCAAGGGCCAAGATTTTGGCACCAACAATCTTCTTATCTGTGGCAAGGTTTTTGAAAATTTTGGCATTTCTCTTAAGCCAAATCCGCCACGAGGAAAATGTGAAGGCAAGCTTGCCACATGAATTTGAGTTGACTGCTCTTGAAAGGCCTGGGCCATTGTTGAAAAAGGAGGGGAATGGAATGAGGGAGGGCTACGGAGATGGCAAAAGTGTTGAAAACCTGGTTGAGCACTACAAGGGAGAAGGGACATTCCAGAAAAACATGCACAGTAGACTCACAGGCATTTTTACACAGGATGCACGGGGATGAGAAGCCCTCTGGTTATCAAATTGTCAGTGGTGAGGATTTTGTTTTGGATGGCCAACCAGAAAAAAAAAATGACCTTGGGAATGATCTTGGGGACCCAGACCAGATTAGATAAGTCACGGCCATCACTGGGAGCTTCTTGGCTGTAGTAGGCAGATTTAACAATAAAATGCCCTAAATCTTCAAGGTTCCAAACCATGGAGTCATCTTTGTGAGAGTTGGGGATTATGTAGCTCCTCAGTAAGTTTTGTAACCGCCTAAGCGCCTCGGTGATATGTCTAGGCCCATTCAGATCCAGGTGTTTCCATTCGGGTCTTGTAATACCTGGGTTAATGAAATGACACACCTTATCTCCAAAGGTGGCTTCGGTCACCGTCTTGAGCACAACAAGATGAGGATCTTGGCTGAGAGGTTTGTCACGGATCCAAGGGTCGTCCTAGAAACGAATGGTCAATCCATTTCCAAGACACCACCGTAAGCCTTCCATGATGATCTTCCTTGTTTTAGTGACACCATTCCACTTGTTGCTTGTTGTATTTACTTAAAAAAATAAGAAGACAAGAAGTTGAATCATCTCACTCCTAATTGAGGGAGTTCTTAACATATTTTGCTATTTCTTATCCTTTTTCTATCTTTGTAGATTCTATAAATTGAAGAAGGGTCTAAAAATGGTTGTTTTTGTTGGTCAAGCATACCAATAATTTGGTACCTACAAGCTTTCTAATCTTATTGACATCTCAAATTATATATATTTTTTCTTTTATCCTTGGACTTCACTCTTTTGGAATAATTAACATGCCTACTTTAGCTAACATCAAGAAGTGAAGCAATACTGAATCAACAGGACACAGACAATTTAATGAAAATAGAGAAATACAATAGGAGCCCCAAAGGACAATTCATTTGAAATTAGAATTTTGGGAGTAAAACTTTCTAGGGTCATAACTCCTCGCTCGTTGTTGGGATTGACTATTAGTGCATATTTTTGGAAAGCTCTCAAAAATAGCTACAACAACGTGGGGCGACATCATATTGAATATAGTGTGTTTTAACATTTTTAGCTTTCTAGTCCATTTTCTAGAATTTTATTTTTATTTTTCTAACCCTTCCTTTTGTAGATTTTTTAAACCTCAATGACTAAAAAAAAAAAAAAAAAATCATAAATAAATGAATGGGTGTGAAGAATGACCTTAAATATTTCATCCAAAATAATTTTTATCTCATTATGAAGTCATTTCAAATTTATAAAAATTATTTAAATTTGTTGTTTTATAAGGATTTTTATAATTTTGGAATTTCACATTTTTTTTTTGGTAAATAAAAGTCTTCATTAATTACCTGATGCAGGAGCATCCGGTGGCGAAGCTGCAATCTTGCATCACCCAAAATGTATTTTTTTCCTTAAGTACTAAAACTGTCACGATATCGCGATGCTTTTTGAAGAAGGTCGCCAGCGGGCCAAACTATCGCGATATCGCGACGCTTTTTCATGGAAAGGGCCAAGGCATGAAACTGTCACGAAATCGCGACATTTTTGAAGAAAAGCAGCTTCAGCGCCAAACGGTCGCGAAATCGTGACATTTTCAAAGGAATGCAGCTTCAGCGCCAAACGGTCGCGAAATCGCGACAATTTCGGAGGAAAGCAGCTTCAGCGCCCAACGGTCGCGAAATCGTGACAGCTCCGAGGCAAAGTCACTTGAGCGCCAAATGGTCGCGAAATCGCGACGCTTCCGAGAAGCAAGATTTGAAAGCACAGGGACATCTTCGGCAAAATATTCTAAGGCACAAGAATGGTCGCGAAATCGCGACACCTTCGAAGGCAAGCTTAAAGGACGTCGCGAAATCGCGACACCTTCGAAGACAAAGTTCAAAAGACGTCGCGAAATCGTGACACTTCTGGGAGGCAAGACTTGAAAGCATAAAGACATCGCAACACCTTCGAAGGCAGAGCTCAAAGACGTCGTGAAATCGTGACACTTCCGAAAGAAAGGTTCTTAAACGCAAAGTGGTCGCGAAATTGTGACACTTCCGAGCCGAAGACTCAAGGGCATGAAATGGTCGCGAAATCGTGACATGTCGCAGTTTCGCGGCCCGGAACGAAGCAGCAAGTACATAATGCAAAGATGTCACGAAATCATGACATGTCACGGTTTCGCGGCCCAAAGGAGGAAAGCGAGTAAGAAAGGCCTAGACGTCGCGATTTCGCGACGTGTCACGGAATCGCGGCCCCAAGGAGGAGAGAGAAGCCTAACGCCAAAAACGTCGTGATATCGCGACCAAAGAGGAGAGAGAAAGTATTGGAGCAAAAATGTCGACCAGAGCTCTCACGACGTTGACCAGCCGGCGATTGCAGAGACCAGTGTAGAGGGACACGTGGCGTGAAGTTACAGGTGGCCCGAGAGTATGGAGCGGTTACAGGGACTCTAGCAAGGGGACGCGTGGCATCAAATTACAAGCGGTTGTGACGCATCCCTTTGAATGATGAATTGGCGAAAGGATTGACAGGCAGCCACAGCGCACTTCGCCACCCCAGACCATGATAATACGGGGCACCTGGCAGCATGTTGCAGGCGGTCACAGGACATTCGTGCGAAGGGTTATAGGGAATCCCGCACTTGATGTAATGATGGAAAGAAGTTGGGGCCGGTGATATAAAAAGACCGCGCATGCATTGTATTGGGGGACTCCTGGCCATTTATTTTGGAATTGTTGTGTATTCGAATTAAGACCTCTGTTTAATGAAACTTGCTGGAATTTTGGCCTGTGCATTGTTGATCTCGGCACTCTTGTTGTGTGTTGTTTATAGCCCTATATCAAGTGGTATCAGAGTAGGTTGGTTCTGAGAGTGCAAACCGATCGCCGAATAGAGAGGCAGTTTGCACTAGGACTATGGTTGTGGGTTGCGAAGAAGAAGCAGGATGCCTCCGCGTAGAGACCGTGGTGGTATAAGGCACAGGCGAGCAAGAAGGGAGGAGGTCGATCTAAGAGCCCTGCAGAGGCAATTTGAGGCCCTACAAGAGGAAATTCGAAGAGGAGTCGAGCCGAGAAGGGAAGAACCCAGCGAAGATGAAGTGTGGGAAGAAGAGGTTCCATCCGACGAAGAAGAGGCTTTGGATCCAGCAGAGGCTAGGCTGTATAGGGCCATCTCCTAGATCGGGAAGAAGCCAAAATTTGATGTCTCCACTTACTTGGGGAACCTCAACCCTGAGGAGTTGATAGACTGGATCAACGACATGGAGGAGTATTTTGAATACGAAGAGATATCAGATCCAAATCGGATCAAGTTCGCCAAAACCAAGCTGAAAGGACATGCTAGCATCTGGTGGAAAGGAGTGCAGTTGGAAAGGAACAGGAGGGGAAAGGAAAGGATCACCAGGTGGGATAGGATGGTAGAGAAACTAAAGAGGCAGTTCATCCTTGCAGATTATGAGCTGGACTTGTTAAAGAAAATGCAGAGTCTTCGACAAGCTAGTAAGACTGTCAAGGAATATACTGAAGAGTTCTATCAAATCTCAATCAGAACCGGCCATTTAGAGGCGAATAAGGAGAAGGTCGCACGTTACATCAATGGATTGTGAACCAGTATTCAAGAAGAGCTAGGGCTGGTTAGAATGAGCACAGTAGAGGATGCATATCAATTTGCATTAAAAGTGGAGGAGAAACTGAATAGGAGGTTTGATGGTAAGCAGAGAGGGAAGGACAGGGGTGGAAGAGCTGGTGGAAGAGGCAGTGGTGGAAGATACAAATATTTTGGGAAAACTGGTGAAGCTAGCAGTAGCCAAAAATAAAAAGAAGTGAAAGAGGAGGATGACCAACGCCCACGCAATCAGAACAACAACTACCCAAGAGGAAGAGGTAGGTCTGGGCGAGGGTTTGGCAGAGGTGTCTTTCAAGGAACCTGCTTCAACTGCGAAGAAGAAGGACACAGGGCATACAACTGCCCGTAGCATCAAGAGAGGCCAAATCGAAGACCTAAGGGTCAGGCCCAAGCTGCTGTAGCAGACGAAGGTGTAGAGTCTGAGCACTCAGAGGAGGCAGAAAGAGGAGAAGCGATGATCATCAGAAGAGTCCTGTTAAATGAAGAGAAAAGGGGAGACCAAAGGAACAACCTATTTCGAACAAGATGCAAGTGCACAGGCAAGGTATGTAACATCATCATAGATAATGGAAGCACTAACAATTTGGTTTCTGAGGAAATGGTTGCCAAGCTGCAGCTGGAGAGGAGAAAACACCCGCACCCTTATCGGATTGCATGGTTGCAAAAGGACCATCGGGTGCTGGTCAGTGAGCAATGCATGGTGAAGTTCAATATTGGAACTTACCAAGATGAGGTTTTGTGTGACATCTTGCCTATGGATGCATGTCACCTACTGCTTGGGAGACCATGGCAGTTTGACCGAAGTGTTGTCCATGATGGTCGAGCCAACACATATTCTCTGTCAAAGAATGGAGTTTGCCACAAGTTAAAACCCCTAAAGGAGGCAGATGAGAAAGTATGCAGCAGTGCACGAGTCTGTCTAGTTGATGGCAGAAGATTCTTGGAAGGCCTGAAGCCGGATCATATGTGCTATGCTATAATCCCCAGGGTTAGGGAAGAAGGATGCAAGGAAATTCGAGTGGAAGTCATGGGACTGTTAGAAGAATTCCCAGATATCATTTCAGATAATGTTCCTGAAGGTTTATCACCTATTAGGAAGATCAGTCACCACATAGATTTGGTGCCTGGATCGAGCTTGCCAAACAAGGCTGCACATCGAATGATGCCTGTGGAGACTGAGGAACTAAATCGGCAAGTTCAAGATCTATTGAAGAAGGGACTGATTAGGGAGAGTCTTAGTCCATGTGTTGTACCAGCAGTATTAGCACCCAAGAAGGATGGAGAATGGAGGATGTGCACCGACTCTCGGGCAATCAACAAGATCACCATTAAATATAGGTTCCCACTTCCAAGGATGGATGATATCATGGACTGCTTGAGTGGAGTTGAGTACTTCACAAAAATTGACTTGAAAAGTGGGTACCATCAGATTCGCATTAGAGAAGGGGATGAGTGGAAGACAACCTTTAAAACCAGAGAGGGGTTGTATGAGTGGTTGGTTATGCCATTTGGATTAACCAATGCACCTAGTACCTTTATGAGGTTAATGAATGAGGTTCTGAAGGAATTTCTGGGCAAATTTGTTATTGTTTACTTGGATGATATACTAATTTTTAGCAGAACCTTAGAGGAGCACCTGATGCACATCAGGAAGGTTTTTGAGAAACTGCGGGAGGAGCAGTTATGATCAATCTGAAGAAGTGCAACTTTGTGAAGAAGGAGCTGGTATACCTGGGATTTGTTATATCAGCTAATGGTCTCAAAATGGACCCCGAAAAGGTGAAGGCTATCCTAGAATGGCCTGTCCCAAGAAGTGTGACCGAGGTTAGATCATTTCATGGTCTGGCCAGTTCTACAAAAAATTCATTAGAAACTTCAGCAGTATTTGTGCATCTCTTACAGAGACAATGAAGGGGAACAAGAAGGAATTCCAGTGGACGGTTGGAGCAGATAAAAGCTTTGCTATGCTGAAGAAGAAGGTCACTGAACAACCCATCTTAGCACTTCCAGATTTCAATAAGGTGTTTCAGGTAGACTGCGATGCGAGTGGCAGTGCGATAGGAGCCGTATTGAGCCAAGAGGGTAGGCCTGTAGCTTATTTTAGCGAGAAGCTCAATGATGCCAGGAGAAAGTATTTGGTATATGATCAAGAGTTCTATGCCATAGTCCAAGCGCTTAAGAAATGGAGGCATTATTTGTTGCCCAAGGAGTTTGTTCTCTATACCGACCATCAAGCGCTGCAGTATATTAACAGTCAAGGAAAATTGAATCAGAGGCACCTAAAATGGGTAGAGTTCCTGCAGAGCTATACCTTTGTGCTGAAGCATCGGAGTGGAAGATCCAATAGGGTGGCAGATGCACTGAGTAGGAGGCAATGTCTGATGCTAGAAATGAAAGTGGAGGTTGTTGGGTTTTCTGAACTCAAGAACTTATACCCGCGAGACCCCGATTTTGTAGGAGCTTGGAAAGCCTGCACTGCGCCTGTTGCATTGGACAGGACTAAATGGTTGGATTACCTGATTCAAGATGGAATGCTATTTAGGGGGAACCAGTTGTGCATTCTGAGGATCTCAATGAGAGATAACCTCATTAAATAAAAGCACAGTGGGGGTTTAGCTGGACACTTTGGTCGTGACAAGACCATCTCACTGGTTAGTGAAAACTATTACTGGCCACAATTGCAGCAGGATGTGGCAAAGTTTGTGCAGAGTTGCAGGATTTGCCAGATGGCAAAGGGTATGAGGCAGCCTACTGGTTTGTATCAACCGCTACCTATACCTAAAAGACCGTGGGAAGATATTAGTATGGATTTTGTGCTTGGTTTGCCCAGGACGCAGAGGGGGCACGATTCCATATTTGTGGTAGTGGACAGATTTTCAAAAATGGCACACTTTATCCCATGCCAGAAGACTAGCGATGTGGTCCATGTAGTTGGTTTGTTCTTTAAGGAAGTGGTACGCCTTCATGGGCTGCCAAGAAGCATTATGTCGGACAGGGATACCAAGTTTGTAGGTTATTTCTGGAAGACCCTGTGGAAGAAACTAAAGATGGAGTTAAAGTTCAGTTCTGCATACCACCCCCAAACAGATGGCCAAACAGAGGTGGTTAATAGGAGTTTGGGCAACCTACTACGATGTTTGGTAGGGGACAAGCCCAAGGGATGGGATCTAGTTCTGTCGCAAGCAGAATTCACGTATAACAGCTCGGTCAATAGGAGCACAAATAAATCCCCATTCCAGATTATCTATGGGAGCAGCCCAAGAAACGCTTCAAAATTAAGAAGGATAGATCCGAGGGAGAAATGCAGTGCTGAAGCAGAAGACTTTGCTGAACACCTGAAGGGAGTGCATGAGGAAGTGACAAAACACATTGCCAAGATGAATGCTCAGTACAAGGCAAGGGCGGATCAAAAACGCAGAGCTAAGGAGTTCCAAGTAGGAGATTCTGTCATGGTCCATCTGAGGAAGGAACGGTTTCCTGCCAAGACCTACAACAAACTAAAAATGAAGAAATTTGGGCCATGTAAGATCATTGGCAAACGGGATTCGGGTAATGCCTACGAGGTGGAGTTACCAAGCGAACTTAACATCTCCCCCATGTTTAACATCTCGGATTTGACCGAGTATCATGAAGGAGAAAGTAGTGAGATACCCAATCCAGATTTGTGGAGCATTCCAGCAGTCATTCCAGTTGTGGACGAGATAGAAGAAGTTCTAGATACGCGCGAGGGCCGAAGTACTCGAAACAAGAATTACTCTGAGTATCTAGTCAAATGGAAGGGCAGACCCATGGAAGATGCGACTTGGTTATCAAAGGTAGAGGTTGATCGCCTGGGTCTACCTCGGAAAGATCAGAAGTGAGGTCACTTCTCAAACTCACCCCGGGTGTCTGATGCAGGAGCATCCGGTGGCGAAGCTGCAATCTTGCATCACCCAAAATGTATTTTTTTCCTTAAGTACTAAAACTGTCACGATATCGCGATGCTTTTTGAAGGTCGCCAGTGGGCCAAACTGTCGCGATATCGTGACGCTTTTTGAAGAAGGTCGCCAGCGGGCCAAACTGTCGCGATATCGCGACGCTTTTTCATGGAAAGGGCCAAGGCGTGAAACTGTCGCGAAATCGTGACATTTTTGAAGAAAAGCAGCTTCAACGCCAAACGGTCACAAAATCGTGACAATTTCAGAGGAATGCAGCTTCAACGCCAAACGATCGCGAAATCGCGACAATTTCGGAGGAAAGCAGCTTCAGCGCCAAACGGTCGCGAAATCACGACAATTTTGGAGGAAAGCCACTTGAGCGCCAAATGGTCACAAAATCGCGACGCTTTCGAGAAGCAAGATTTGAAAGCACAGGGACATCTTCGGAAAAATATTCTAAGGCACAAGAATGGTCGTGAAATCGCGACACCTTCAAAGGCAAGCTTAAAGGACGTCGCAAAATCGTGACACCTTCGAAGACAAAGTTCAAAAGACGTCGCGAAATCGTGACACTTCTGGGAGGCAAGACTTGAAAGCATAAAGACATCGCAACACCTTCGAAGGCAGAGCTCAAAGACGTCGCGAAATCATGACACTTCCAGAAGAAATGTTCTTAAACGCAAAGTGGTCGCGAAATCGTGACACTTTCGAGCCGAAGACTCAAGGGCGTGAAATGGTCACGAAATCGTGACATGTCGCGGTTTCGCGGCTCGAAACGAAGCAGCAAGTACGGAATGCAAAGATGTCGTGAAATCATGACATGTCGCGGTTTCGCGGCCCAAATGAGGAAAGCGAGTAAGAAAGGCCTAGACGTCGCGATTTCACGATGTGTCACGAAATCGCGGCCCCAAGGAGGAGAGAGAAGCCTAACGCCAAAAACGTCGCGATATCGCGACCAAAGAGGAGAGAGAAAGTATTGGAGCAAAAACGTCGCGATATCGCGACCAGAGCTCTCACGACGTTGACCAGCCGACGATTGCAGAGACCAGTGTAGAGGGACACGTGGCGTGAAGTTACAGGTGGCCCGAGAGTATGGAGCGGTTACAAGGACTCTGGCAAGGGGACGCATGGCATCAAATTACAAGCGGCTGTGACACATCCCTTTGAATGATGAATTGGCGAAAGGATTGACAGGCGGTCGCAGCGCACTCCGCCACCCCAGACCATGATAATACGGGGCACCTGGCAGCATGTTGCAGGCGGTCACAGGACATTCGTGCGAAGGGTTACAGGGAATCCCGCACTTGATGTAATGATGGAAAGAAGTTGGGGCCGGTGATATAAAAAGACCATGCATGCATTGTATTGGGGACTCCTGGCCATTTATTTTGGAATTGCTGTGTATTCGAATTAAGACCTCTATTTAATGAAACTTGCTGGAATTTTGGCCTGTGCATTGTTGATCTCGGCACTCTTACTGTGTGTTGTTTATAGCCCTATATCATTACCAGGTTTTGCAGGTTAACCCAAAACCTATTACAATATCCAGCGTTCTACTGATATTGTAGATCCTAGTCATCCTTGAAACTTTCTTACCAGAAATTGTGTTGAATCCCCTACAACACCTTACTAAAAAAGCACACCTACACCTAAATATAACTGTAAACATTACTTACATTGATAGGAATTGAAGTTTAGAACTTTGCACTTGTGAAACCTGTTGCTTGCCCATTTCCTTTCTCTGTCGAAATCTTCCAAGGCTTACACCATGTTACCTTCATTTTCAATTTGGTATGATTTAGAGGGAAACCCCATAGTTATTACCAGTTCCATGGGGAAAGAACACCCATTCATATTTCTCCTTAATGGGTAGGTTTCTTTTCATGAATAATAATGTTTTCCACTTCACGTGGCACACCTTGTGTCCATGTCACCAAACTACCAACATCAACACCTATGTTGGCTAATTTGTTAGCTGACCTGTTGGTCTCACGGTACATGTGACGAGCCCTCCTGTTTTGTCTTGTCGCAAAAAGGATCCTCACTTCATGGATGCCTCCTTCAATTCTCCATGGAGGGTTTTTGCCATTGGTTAATAGGTTGATGATGTTCATAGAATCACCTTCAATCATCAAGTTACCTTAAGTTGCTTAGGCTACTTGCAACCCTCTCCAAAGGGCTCTAGCTTCTGCTTCGTTATTAGTTCTGATTCCCAATGGTTCAGTGAAGGCCTTGACCAGATTTCTTTGATGATCCTTGATTATTTCTCCAGCTCCAGCTCTTCCCAGGTTCTCCTTGGCTGCACCATCAAAATTTAGTTTAAACCAACCCTGGGGGGTGGCTCCCAAGAAATCCCATTTCTAGAATTGGGCAAAGGAATGGAAGGTTTGTCCTCAATACCTAAGGCCTGAGCTAATTGTTTTTCTTGGGGAATAATTGAGTGGTTCTCATCCACTAAGGTGCTAAGGTTTTCTTTCGCAAAGACAATAATCCTGTTGAGGATGGTTATTTTGAAGGTAAATCAATTTTCGGGCTTTGCATTTGCATTCATAGATAATAAATGAACTTCCATTTATGAAAATTACAATTTAATTAAAGGGGGTAGTTCATACAACATTCCATTGGCCATCATTTTTAGAGCAATAAATTGGCTTCTCTTTATGAAAATTCTGATTTAATTAAAGAGGGGTAATTTACACATTATACCAAAGGCTATTGTTTTAAAGCAATACATTATTTCTTCTTTATGAAAATTATGATTCATTAAAGAGGGATAATTTCTAATGACATTTTAAGGTAATCACATTTTATATTTAGCAACGCATATTTATTTCATTTTCAATTATCAAGTAATAGTTAGAGGAATTCAATCACATTTACAGTCACTTTCTTTAAGTTTCATGAACAATCATTAGTATAGCATAATAAAATAAACCAACACAAACCCTTGTTAACAATTACTTGCAAATTACTAAGGTATATCTAGCACTTATTTAAAACATCTTCACAAAGATTACTAATACACATGTGCAATGCTTATATAGCGGATTACTAATAAGAGGGTTTTGTGATCAAAATTCTAAAGGTGAGTGTGGTTTTGTAATTGGGTAAAATTACCAATCAACAAGTAGACATTGCTTTAGTGGATCCTATTTCTTATGTGAAGATTTAGCTCCTTACCTTCTTTTTGCATAATAATTATATCTTGCCATGATGGATACTATTCTATTACAACTCAAGCTTACTTTCATTATCCATATGTCATGGTGTACGACTAATAGCTTGTGATGGTGTCTACATGTTCAACCTTCATTGATTGATGTTAGTTGTCATTTATCCTCTCAAGCAATATAATTTCACATGTGTCATGACATCATTTGGTCGTATTTCTTACCAGTGCTATTCTCCTTATGATAGTAGTTGGCATCTAGTTTCATAGCTAAGGTCATATATCTTTTTGCATGACTTCCCACTTCTATGGAATGTCTTTAGTTGATTGTAAAGGAAAAATTTAGTTATCATTTCTATTGGGCTAGGGATTCATGAAAAAGTAATGGGGAGTGGAGCACATGCTATTTGAATCAATAGAATGGGTAAAAATAAAATACTAATGGTGTAGAAAGATAAATGATGAGAATGGATGGAAATGAGTGTAAAGTATATTTGGAGAGGCAAAGTGAGAGTCATGGAGGAATGGAGATATATGGGAGAGGAATATGGTGTGGTGAGTTTATATTGGTGAAATGATGGAAGCATCGTACCTAAGAGGGACCTCTTTATTTTTTGGCTACTTGCTCTAGTTAGTTCAACATTTGATTTGACCTTTTATCTTCTTGTTGCTTGTTGTATTTACTTAAAAAAATAAGAACACAAGAATTTGAATCATCTCACTCCTAATTGAGGCAGTTCTTAATAGATTTTGCTATTTCTTATCCTTGTTCTATATTGGTAGATTCTATAAATTGAAGAAGGGTCTAAAAATGGTTGTTTTTGTTGGTCAAGCATACCAATAATTTGGTACCTACAAGCTTTCTAATCTTATTAACATCTCAAATTATATCCTTTTTCTTTTATCCTTGGACTTCACTCTTTTGGAATAATTTTGTAATAATTAACATGCCTACTTTAGCTAACATCAAGAATTGAAGTAGTACTGAATCAACAGGACACAAACAATCTACTAAAAAATAGAGAAATGTAATAGGAGCCCCAAAGCTTTCTTGTATTATTGTTCCAAAAAAAAAATGCAATTACAAAGACCCCCCTTTTACAATTTTGAAATTCTCCTATAACACCCTGTTTTCCTTTTTCTCGTCTAGGACAATTCATTTGAAATTTGAATTTTGAGAGTAAAACTTTTTGGGGTCATAACTCCTCGCTCATTGCTCGGATTGATTATTAGTGCACATTTTCAGAAAGTTCTTTAAAAGAGCTACAATGACGTAAGGTGGCATCATACTGAATGTAGTGTGTTTTAATATTTTTGGCTTTATAGTCCATTTCTAGAATTTTATTTATATTTTTCTAACCCTTCTTTTTATAGATTTTTTTTAAACTTTGAGGACTAAAATAAAAATTAAAAAATTTAAATTTCATAAATAAATGCATGGGTGTGAAGAATAAGCTTCAATATTTCATCCAAAATAATTTTGATCTCATTCTAAATTTATAAAAATTATTTAAATTTGTTGGCGTATAAGGATTTTTATAATTTTGGAATTTCACATTTTTTTCATCTTTTGAAGGTAAATTGATTTTCAGGATTTGCATTTGCATTCATAGACAATAAATAAACTTATCTTTATGAAAATTACAATTTCGTTAAAGGGGGGTAGTTCATACGACATTCCATTGGCCATCATATTCAGAGTAATTAATTAGTTTTTTTTTATTGTAATCTTCATAAAGGGAAGTTAATTTATTATCTATTAATGCAAATGCAAAGCCTAAAAATCGATTTACCTTCAAAATATAAAAAAAAATGTGAAATTTTGAAATTATAAAAATCCTTATAAAACAACTTTAAATACTTTTTATAAATTCAAAATGACTTCAGAATGAGATCAAAATTGTTTCAGATGAAATATTGAATCTCATTATTTATACCCATGCATTTATTTATGGAATTTTATTTTTTATTTTTTTTATTTTTTAGTCACCAAAATTTAAAAAAATCTATAAAAGGAATGGTTAGAAAAATAAAAATAAAATTATGAAAAATGGACTAGAAAGCCAAAAATGTTAAAACATACTACAGTCAGTATGATTCTGCCCTATGTTGTTGTAGCTCTTTTCGAGAGCTTTCCAAAAATATGCACTAATAGTCAGTCCGAGCAACGAGCGAGGAGTTATGACCCTGGGAAGTTTTACCCCAAAAATTCAGAATGATGGCCAATGGAATATCGTATGAACTACATCCATTTAATGAAATTGTAATTTTCATAAAGACAAGTTTATTTATTGTCTATAAATGCAAATGCAAAGCCTAAACATCGATTTACCTTCAAAATATGAAAAAAATGTGAAATTCTAAAATTATAAAAATCCTTCTAAAATAGCAACTTTAAATATTTTTTATAAATTCAAAATTACTTCGGAATGAGATCAAAATTATTTTGGATGAAATATTGAAGCTCGTTCTTCACGCCCATGCATTTATTTATGAAATTTTAATTTTTTTATTTTTATTTTAGTCATCAAAGTTTAAAAAAATTTGCAAAAGGAAGGGTTAGAAAAATAAAAATAACATTATGAAAAATAGAACAAAAAGCCAAAAATGTTAAAAAAATACTATAGTCAGTATGATGTCTCCCTATGTTGTTTTAGCTCTTTTTGACAGCTTTCCAAAAATATGCACTAATAGTCAATCCAAGCAATGAACGATGAGTTATAACCCCGGGAAGTTTTACCCCCAAAATTAAAAATGATGGCCAATGGAATGTCGTATGAACTACCCCCCTTTAATAAAATTGTAATTTTCATAAAGGAAAGTCATTTATTGTCTGTGAATGCAAATGCAAAGCCTAAAAATTGATTTACCTTCAAAATATGAAATTTCGAAAAAAAAAAAAAATCCTTATAAAATAGCAACTTTAAATAATTTTTATAAATTCAAAATACCTTTAGAATGAGATAAAAATTATTTCAGATGAAATATTAAAGCTTATTCTTCACACCCATGCATTTATTTATGAAATTTTAATTTTTTTTATTTTTATTTTAGTCGTCGAAGTTTAAAACAAATCTTCAAAAGGAAGGGTTATAAAATAAAAAGTAAGAAAATGGACCAGAAAGTTTAAAATGTAAAAATACACTACATTCAGTATGATGACGCTCTACATTGTTGTAGCTCTTTTCAAGAGCTTTCTAAAAATATGCACTAAAGTCAATCCGAGCAACGAGCGAGGAGTTATGACCCCAGGAAGTTTTCCCCCAAAATTCAAAATGATGGCCAATGGAATGTCGTATGAACTACCCCTCTTTAATGAAATTGTAATTTTCATAAAGAGAAGTTCATTTATTGTCCGTGAATGCAAATGCAAAGCCTGAAAATCGATTTACCTTCAAAATATGAAAAAATATATGAAATTTTGAAATTATAAAAATCCTTATAAAACAACTTTAAATAATTTTTATAAATTCGAAATGACTTTAGAATGAGATAAAAAGTGTTTCGAATGAAAGATTGAAGTTCATTCTTCACAACCATGCATTTATTTATGAAATTTTATTTTTTGTTTAATTTTTATTTTAGTCGTCAAAGTTTAAAAAAATTTGCAAATGGAAGGGTTAGAAAAATAAACATAAAATTATGGAAAATGGACCAGAAATATGAAAATATTAACACACACTATAGTCAGTATGATCCCACCCTATGCCGATGTAGCCCTCTTCAAGAGATTTTCGAAAATTCAAATTGATGGCTAATGGAATACCGTATGAACTACCCTTATTTAATGAAATTGTAATTTTCATCAAGGAAAGTTCATGTATTATCTATAAATGCAAATGCAAAGCCTAAAAATTGATTTACCTTCAAAATATGAAAAAAATATGAAATTCCAAAATTATAAAAATCCTTATAAAACAACTTTAAATAAATTTTATAAATTCAAAATTACTTCAGAATGAGATAACAATTATTTCGGATGAAATATTGAAGCTCATTCTTCACACCCATGCATTTTTTTATGAAATTTTAAAATTTTTTATTTTTATTTTAGTCCCCGAAGTTTAAAAAAATGTTCAAAAAGAAGGGTTAGAAAAATAGAAATGAAATTCTGGAAAATGGACCAAAAAGCCGAAAATGTTAAAAAACACTATAGTTAGTATGATGTCGCCCTTCGATGTTGTAGCTTTTTTCAAGAGTTTTATGAAAATATGCACTAATAGTCAATTCGAGCAACGAGCAAGGAATTATGACCCCGAGAAGTTTTACCCCAAAATTCAAAATGATGGCCAATGGAATGTCGTATGAACTACCCCCCTTTAATGAAATTGTAATTTTCATAAAGAGAAGTTTATTTATTGTCTGTGAATACAAATGCAAAGCCTAAAAATTGATTTACCTTCAAAATATGAAATTATGAAATTATAAAAATCCTTATAAAATAGTAAATTTAAATAATTTTTATAAAGTCGAAGTGACTTTAGAATTATATCAAAATTATTTTGGATGAAATACTGAAGCTCATTCTTCACACCCATGTATTTATTTATGAATTTTTATTTTTATTTTTATTTTAGTGGCCGAAGTTTAAAAAAAAATTACAAAATGAAGGGTTAGAAAAATAAAAATAAAATTTTGGAAAATGGACCAAAAAGCCAAAAATATTAAAAAGTACTATAGTTATTATGATGCCACCCTAACTATTGTAGCTCTTTTCGAGATATTTTCGAAAATATGCACTAATAGTCAATCCGAGCAACGAGCGAGGAGTTATGACCCCAAGAAGTTTTACCCCTAAAATTCAAAATGATGGCCAATGGAATACCGTATGAATTAACCCTATTTATTGAAATTGTAATTTTAATAAAGGGAATTTCATTTGTTGTATGTGAATGCAAATGCAAAGCCTGAAAATCGATTTTCCTTCAAAATATAAAAAATATGAAATTCCAAAATTATAAAATCCTTATAAAACATCAATTTTAAATAATTTTTATAAATTTGAAATGACTTCGAATGAGATCAAAAAAATTTCGGATGAAATATTGAAGCTCATTCTTCACACCCATGCATTTATTGACTTATTTATTTTTTATTTTTATTTTAGTCATCAAAGTTTAAAAAAAATCTGCAAAAGGAAGGGTTAGCAAAATAAAAATAAAATTTTGGAAAATAAAATAGAAAGCTGAAAATATTAAAACACACTACAATCAGTATGATGTCGCCCTACATTGTTGTAGCTCTTTTCGAGAGCTTTATGAAAATATGCACTAATAGTCAATCCGAGCAACGAGTGAGGAGTTATGACCCAGGGATGTTTTACCTTCAAAACTCAAAATGATGGCCTATGGAATGTTGTATGAACTACCCCCCTTTTTATGAAATTCTGATTTTTTTAATTTTTATTTTAGTCACTGAAGTTTAAAAAATCTGCAAAAAGAAGGGAGAAAATAAAAATAAAATTCTAAAAAATGGACCAAAAAGCCAAAAATGTTAAAACACACTACAATCAGTATGATGTCGCCCTAGACTGTTGTAGCTCTTTTTGAGAGCTTTATGAAAATATGCACTGATAGTCAATCAAAGCAATAAGCGAGTTATGACCCCGTGAATTTTTACCCCCAAAATTCAAAATGATGGCCAATGAAATGTTGTATGAAATACCCCCTTTAATGAAATTGTAATTTTCATAAAGGGAAGTTCATTTATTGTCTGTGAATGCAAATACAAAGCCTAAAAATTGATTTACCTTCAAAATATGAAAAAAATGTGAAATTCCTAAATTAAATAAATCCTTATAAAACAACCACTTTAAATAATTTTTGTAAATTTGAAATGACTTCAGAATGAGATCAAAATTATTTTGGATGAAATATTAAAGCTCATTCTCACACCCATACATTTATTTATGAAATTTTCATTTATTTATTTATTTTAGTCACCGAAGTTTAAAAGAAAATTGCAAAATGAAGGGTTAGAAAAATAAAAATAAAATTTTAGAAAATGGACCAGAAAGTCAAAAAATATTAAAACATACTATAATTAGTATGATATCGCCCTATGCTATTGTAGCTCTTTTTTAGAGCTTTTCAAAAATATGCACTAATAGTCAATCCGAGCAACGAGCGAGAAGTTATAACCCTAGGAAGTTTTGCCCTCAAAATTCAAAATGATGACCAATGGAATGTTGTATGAACTACCTCCCTTTAATGAAATTGTAGTTTTCATAAAGAGAAGTTCATTTATTGTCATTGAATGCAAATGCAAAGCCTAAAAATCGATTTGCCTTCAAAATATAAAAAAAAATGTGAAATTTCGAAATTATAATGAGAGCAGGCTATTATTGGCCTACATTTTTTAAATATGTAAATGAGTATGTTAGGAATTGTCATAATTGTCAAGTTTTTGCAGGTAAGAAGCACTTGGCAGCTATGCCCCTTAAGCCAGTAGTCATAGAACCACCCTTCACACTGTGGGACATTGACCTAATTGAGGAAATTAACCCAAACTCATCTAACAGACATAAATAGATCATAACTGCAATAGATTACTTCACCAAATGGATAGAAGTTGCTCCTCTTAGAAGTCCCATATCTCAAACTATTATAAATTTCTTAGAGGAAGATATTCTGACCAAATTTGAGGTTTCTCAAAAATAGTAAATGATAATTGGAAATATTTTGTGTCATATGAAATGGTAGAATTCTATGCTAAGTATGGAATAGAACTTTACCAGTCTGCAAATTACTATCCTCAAGGGAATGGTCTAGCTGATTCATCAAATAAAAATTTAATCACAAGAATTAAAAGATCATTGGGTAAAAATAAGAAGAGTTGGGACAGTGAGTTAAAAGTTGCTTTATGGGCAAATATGTTATCACTAAAAAGAAATACATGCAAGACTCCTTATGAAATGGTATATGGATAGAAGGCCTTGTTACCCTCAAGAATAGAAAAATTAGCACTTTCCCTGCTGCTACAAGATCATGAGAACCCTAACACCTTGCACATAAGACTAGACTAGATTGCTGAGTTGCAAGAACAAAGAAAAGAAACCTTAAACATGATAATTGATCAAACTCATAAAACTGTAAAATCATTTAACAAGAAGGCAAAAGGTACTTATTTTTGTGAAGGTGATATAGAAATCTACTAGGATCCTAAAAATGTTAAACATGGAGAAAAAGAGAAACTTGAACCCAAGTGGATTGGTCCTTAACAAATAGCTCAGGTTGTCGATCAGAACACTTATAAATTACAAACATTAGAAGGAGACCTAATGTAAATCCTTGTCAATGGTATACATCTCAAAGTCTATAACCCCTACTATGGGGTCAACAAGGGATAAAGCACTAAAAATAAAAGAAAAAATAAAATATATAATATATAAAAACCCAAAAACAACAACTTTAAATAATTCTTCTAATTTGAAATAACATCAGAATGAGATCAAAATTGTTTCGGATGAATTAATGAAGCTCATTCTTCACACCCATGCATTTATTTATGAAATTTTATTTTTTTAAAATTTTTATTTTAGTCATCGAAGTTTAAAAAATCTCCAAAAGGAAGGGTTAGAAAAATAAAAATAAAATTATGAAAAATGGAACAGAAAGCTAAAAATGTTAAAACACACTACAATTAGCATGATGCCACCCTACACTATTGTAGCTTTTTTTGAGAGCTTTTTGAAAATATGCACTAATAGTTAATCCGAGCAACGAGCGAGGAGTTATGACCCTTGAAATTTTTATCCCTAAAATTCAAAATGATGGCCAATGGAATGCCATATGAAATATCCCCCTTTAATGAAATTGTAATTTTGATAAAAGGAAGTTCATTTATTGTTCTATGAAGGCAAATGCAAAGCTTGAAAATTGATTTACCTTCAAAATGTGAAAAAATTATGAAATTACAAAAATCCTTATAAAACAACTTTAAATAATTTTTATAAATTCAAAATGATTTCAAAATGAGATTAAAATTGTTTCGGATGAAAAATTGAAGGTCATTCTTCACACCCATGCATTTATTTATGAAATTTTAGTTTTTTTTTAATTTTTATTTTAGTCACCAAAATTTAAAAAATCTGCAAAACGAAGGGTTAGAAAAATAAAAATAAAATTATGGAAAATAGACCAGAAAGCCAAAAATGTTAAAACACACTACAGTCAACATGATGCAACCCTACGTTTTGGTAGCTCTTTTTGAGAGCTTTTTGAAAATATGCACTAATAGTTAATCCGAGCAACGAGCGAGGAGTTATGACCCTAGGAATTTTTTTCCCCAAAATTCAAAATGATGGCCAATGGAATGCCATATGAACTACCCCCCTTTAATGAAATTGTAATTTTCATAAAGAGAAGTTCATTTATTGTTTGTGAATGCAAATGCAAAGCCTAAAAATCGATTTACCTTCAAAATATGAAAAAATGTGAAATTCCAAAATTATAGAAATCCTTATAAAAAACTTTAAATATTTTTTATAAATTCGAAATGACTTCAAAATGAGATCAAAACTGTTTTGGATGAAATATTGAAGCTCATTCTTCACACCCATGCATTTATTTATGAATTTATTTTTTAGTCGTTGAAATTTAAAAACAAATCTGTAAAAGAAAGGGTTAGAAAAATAAAAATAAATTTCTAGAAAATTGATCAAAAATCCGTAAATGTTAAAAAACACTACAATTAGTATGATGTCATCCTACACTATGGTAGCTCTTTTTGAAAAGTTTCTGAAAAATATGCACTAATAGTCAATCCAAGCAACGAGTGAGGAGTTATGACCTCGGGAAGTTTTCCCCCAAAATTCAAAATGATGACCAATGAAATATCATATGAACTACCTCCCTTTAATGAAATTGTAATTTTCATAAAAGGAAGTTCGTTTATTGTCTGTGAATGCAAATGCAAAGCCTAAAAATTGATTTACCTTCAAAATATGAAAAAAATGTGAAATTCCATAATTATAAAAATCCTTATAAAACAAAAACTTAATATTTTTTATAAATTCGAAATGACTTCAAAATGAGATAAAAATTATTTAGGATGAAATATTGATGCTCATTCTTCACACCCATGTATTTATTTATGATTTTTTTATTTTATTTTAGTCGTCGAAGTTTAAATAAAAAATTCGCAAGAGAAAGGGTTAGAAAAATAAAAATAAAATGTTGGAAAATGGACTAGAAAGCCGAAAATTATTAAAAACCACTATATTCAGTATGATGCCACCCTACACTGTTGTAGGTCTTTTCGAGAGTTTTATGAAAATATGCACTAATAGTCAATTCGAGCAACAAACAAGGAGTTAATACCCCAAGAAGTTTTACCCTTAAAATTCAAAATGATGTCCAATGGAATGTCGTATGAACTACCCCACTTTAATGAAATTATAATTTTAATAAAGGGAAGTTCATTTATTGTCTATGAATGTAAATGCAAAGCCTAAAAATCAATTTACCTTCAAAATATGAAAAAGTATGAAATTTCAAAATTATAAACATCCTTATAAAATAGCAACTTTAATAATAAATCAACCTTTCGGGGGAGCAGGATGGAAGAGCAGTGGAGTGGCGGAGGAAGTGGTGGAAGCGGAGGAGGAGCGAAGGTGGCAGGCAGGAATCTTGAACAATCTGAAGGAGAGGATCCAGAGGTAGGCCAGCAAGCTATAGCAGGACATGGACATGATTCCTTGGTAGTGCAGTTCGAAAAGGCTAAAGGGATAGATCCTCTGGATAAATTTTCAGACAGAGGGTCCCATTAGGGTACAGGATCCATGAGCAAGGGCCCAACCTTTTTGGAAATGTTGAAAGGGAAAAGGAAGAGCTAGTCAATGAACTTCCACCCCTAATACCAAACAACAATAGGATAACAACCCATGTGGAGATTATGGAGAGATTTTTGGATACGGAGGCGTCATCCCTTGTAGGCAAGTTTTTAGGAGGAAGGCCGGACATCGAGACAATTCGTTCATGGGCTGCGGTGAAGTGGAAAACTTCAGGAAATTTAGAAATTTTTGCCATGTTAAGAGGATTTTTCTTGATAAGACTCAACAAAAAAGAGGATGTAAATCACATACTAACGAGAGGAAGTGGGGGGAGTATTTCAACCCTGAGAAGCAAAACATTAATATAGCACCCATTTGGGTTCGTTTGCCAAACCTCCCAGCTTAGTTTTTTAATGAGTACTGGCTCAGAGGAATAGCAAAAATGATAGGGGAACTAGTGACGATAGACCATCCGACTCGGGAAAGGACTAGATTGACGCATGCCAGGTTTTGTGTTAATGCAAACCTGGACTCTGAGCTTCCTTTCCAGGTGGAACTAGAATATGGAGAGTTTCTAAGGATCCAGTCAGTGCAGTGTGAGAATAGGCCGATATTCTGTAATGTATGTACAACTCAGGGCCATCTTCAAACCCAATGTCCGACGGTAGCAGCACACAAAGAAGCTTCAAGCAAATATGATGTGGGTAATGTTAACGAGAGAGGGATCCCTAAGTTTCTAGGTCTATGTTCTAACTTACGAGGATACAAACTAGTCAAGAATAACCAGGCCAGTCAAGCTAATGTGTCGCCCAAAGTCTAGGAGAAAGGAAAGCAAATTAGCGAGGAAGGCAAACATCTTAAGGTAGGTAATAAAGACCCTAGTTTGAACAAATTTGAAGTTCTAGCTAACCTAGAAGAGGAAATGGAAAAAAGCAAGGATGAAACTCCATGTTTTGAGTTTCCTGAAACCCTATAATCCCCATCTAAATCGGGGCCATCCACAGTCACCGAGAAAAACCCTAATAGCTTTTCTCAAAGAAAAGAAGAAATGTTAGGACAATATAGCCTAAACATGGAAGGATTCGAGTCAAGAGTTGAAGTATTTGAAATAGGGGTTAGAAATGCAGCCTCCAATCCTGTTGTAGAGCAGATTATCCCATATTAGAATGTTTCCTTGAATGAAAACCATCTGATCAAGGAGAACCATATAGGAGAGGTCAACCAAAACAAGGATGAAGATGAAGAGGGAAATGAAAACCTCCAAAATGAGGAAAGAGGATCCAGTCCCAAATTATCACAGTATATGCCCCAAAATTTTAGTCCAAAACAGACTAGAAGCACCACCAAGTATCCCATAGATTATGGTAGTGAAATAAAGAAAGAGAGAATATCTGCTACAGAGCATTATAGACTGAGGATCAACGACGAAATTGCAAATGGGAAGCAAAGAACACTTTTACTTAAAAAAAAAAATTGTAAAAGAAAGGGTTAGAAAAATAAAACTAAATTTCTAGAAAATGGATCAAAAATCCGTAAATGTTAAAACACACTAAAATTAGTATGATGCCATCCTACACTGTTGTAGTTCTTTTTGAAAAGTTTTTGAAAATATGCACTAATAGTCAATCCAAGCAACGTGCGAGGAGTTATGACCTCAGGAAGTTTTCCCCAAAATTCAAAATGATGACCAATGGAATATCGTATGAACTACCTCCCTTTAATGAAATTGTAATTTTCATAAAGGGAAGTTCATTTATTTTTTGTGAATGCAAATGCAAAGCCTAAAAATTGATTTACCTTAAAAATATGAAAAATTTGTGAAAATCCATAATTGTAAAAATCCTTATAAAACAACTTTAAATATTTTTTATAAATTTGAAATGACTTCAAAATGAGATAAAAATTATTTTGGATGAAATATTGAAGCTCATTCTTCACACCCATGTATTTATTTATGATTTTTTTTTTTTAGTCGTCGAAGTTTAAAAAAAAATCTGCAAAAGGAAGGGTTAGAAAAATAAAAATAAAATTATGGAAAATGGACCAGAAAGCCAAAAAATATTAAAAACCACTACATTCAGTATGATGCCACCCTACACTATTGCAGGTATTTTCGAGAGTTTTAAGAAAATATGCACTAATAGTCGTATGAGGAGGCAGTCGGACATAAAGTTAATTTTAATAAGAGCAAGTTGTATTTTATAAATATCCTCATTCCTAGGCAAAACAACATTGCTAGAATTCTAGAATGCTAGATTGCATGCCTTCCTAACTCCTACTTAGGCCTTCCCCTTTTCTATGGGAAACCGGAAGGGTCAATGTGGAATATTGTGCTGGAGAGAATCCAAAAAAATCTAGCAGGTTAGAAAGGACATTTATTATCTCAAGCGGGCAAAGCAGTATTAACAATGGCCTCCCTACAAAGTATACCTATATATTTCTTATCAATTTTCAGAGCTCCAAGTAAGGTGTATCATAAAATCGAGCAATTTCAAAAGAACCTTCTCTGGTTAGGGACCAAGGATAAAAAAGGATCCATTTGATAGGGTGGAATAAGGTTTGCAAACCTAAGGTACAGAGGGGCTAGGTCTGAGGAGAGTTGCTAATATCAACACAACTCTACTAGCCAAACAAGCATGGCGGCTATTAACTAGGGTCAAAAATGAATGGACGACCATATTCAGGAGGATATACCTCCAAGGATCAAATTTCCTCAATGATAATCTGGTGAGTAGCGCAACTTTCTGGAAGGTAATCCTAACAAGCAGAGATATAGTCAAGAGAGGGATTAGATGGATCCTTGGGAATGGGTAAATGATAAAATTTTGGAAGAACCGGTGGGTGAGAGCTGAGGAATTATCCCAGAATCCCCAAATGGCTAGGACCCAAGAACACATGGATCAACAAATTGGACAAAGGGTGGCTGATTACATTTGGCAGGATATGAACATCCCTAGGTGGAAATACATCAGAGTACAGTGTTTTGAAGCTAAGTCTGAAGAAATTCATAATATTTTAACACAGTAAATTCTTCCCTCTAGAGAAGATGAGGATCACATTGCTTGGTCCGAGACTGAAAGTGGAGATTTTATGGTCAAATCTACCTATAACTTGCTCCTCAACAATGAAGACCAACAATTTCAACCGAATTTGGTCTGGATCAAGGGTTTAATCCCTAAAATATTTTTTTTCTCATGGCTGGTAATCCAAGAAAAAATTCTTACCATGGATAATATGTTGACCAAAGGTATGGTTATTGCTAACCATTATCATATGTGCAGGGCTGGGTGGGAGTCAACCCAAAATTTGTTCCTAGAGTGTTTGGTGGCAGCGTCCATCTTTGATGAACTTTTCTAGGCTTTTAGGATTTTGTGGGTCAAGTCGGTTTTAGTTTCTGAAGTGTTCCAACAATGGCCTTAACCCTTTTTTAGTCTGAAACTTAAGTACCTTTGGAAAATCTATTGGCACCATTTCCTATGGCAGATATGGTTAGAAAGGAATCACAAAGCTTTTAAGGACACCAGTCATAGCCTTAAAACAATCCTCAATACAATCCTTGCCTTTGTGAAAGAAAACATTAGTATCCTTGCTGAGGAGAACCGTATAATCCCTCCCTAGGAAAGACAAATTGCTTTAGCCTTAGGCATTGAGGAAAAGCCTTTCATCCCTCTACCCAATCCCAAAAATGGGGTCTCTTGGGAGCCACCCCCTAGGGGTTGGTTCAAATTGAACTTTGATGGTGCAACTAAGGAGAACCCGGGAAGAGCAGGAGCTGGAAGAGTAATCAGAGATCATCAAGAAAACCTGGTTAAGGCCTTTGATGAACCATTGGGAATTAGAACTAATAATGAGGTGGAAGCTAGAGCCATTTTGAGAGGGTTAAAAGTTGCCCAGGAGACTCATGGAAATTTGATGATTGAAGGCAATTCCATGAATATCATCAACCTGTTAACCAATGGCATAAAACCTCCATGGAGGATTGAGGTCATCATCCGCGAGGTAAGGATCTATTTTGTGGTAAGACAAGATAGGAGGATTCACCATGTGTTTTGTGAGGCCAACAAAATGACTGACAAATTAGCCAATGTGGGTATTGATGCGGGAAGTTTGATGATGTGGACACAAGGGGTACCACGTGAAGTGGAATACATTCTTAGACATGAAAAGCACACTACTGATTAAGGAGAAAGGTGGAAGGGTGCTTTTTCCCCAAGTTTTTTGTGATAAGCATAGAGTTTTTTCTCTAAGTCAACTCAAACGACTATTGTTGTAAGTAATGTTAATTGTCATGTTGAACTGTCTTTCTACAGTAAGTGTAAGGTGTTGTAGGATAACCAACACAATTTTTGAAAAGAATATTCTAAGGATGACTAGGATCCGCAATCTCAACATAAGGCTAGATTTTGTATTAGATTTTGGGTTAACCTGCAAAACCCGGTAATTAATGACGACTTTTATTTACCAAAAAATAAAAATAAAAATAAAATAGCAACTTTAAATAAATCATATAAATTCAAAATGACTTCAGAATGAGATTAAAATTATTTCGGATAAATGATTGAAGTTCATTCTTCACACCCATGTATTTATTTATGAAATTTTATTTTTTTTAATTTTAATTTTAGTCACCAACATTTAAAAAAAAATCTGTAAAAAGAAGGGTTAGAAAAATAAAAATAAATTTATGGAAAATAGATGGAAAATAGATCAGAAAGGCAAAAATGTTAAAACACATTACAATTAGTATGATGGTGTCTTACAACATTACAGTTTTTTTCAAAAGCTTTCTAAAAATATGCACTAATAGTCAATCCAAGCAACGTGCGAGGAGTTATGACCCCAAGAAATTTTACCCCTAAAATTCAAAATGATGGTCAATGGAATACCATATGAACTACCCCCCTTTAATAAAATTGTAATTTTCATAAAGGGAAGTTCATTTATTGTCTATGAATGCAAATACAAAGCCTAAAAATTGATTTACCTTCAAAATATAAAAAAAAAGGTGAAATTATGCAATTATAAAAATCCTTATAAAGCAGCAAATTTAAATAAATTTTATAAATTTGAAATGACTTTAGAATGAGATCAAAATTATTTCGGATGAAATATTGAAGTTCATTCTTCACACCCATGCATTTATTTATGATTTTTTTTTTTTTAATTTTTATTCTAGTCATTGAAGTTTAAAAAAAATTGCAAAAGTAAGGGTTAGAAAAATAAATATAAAATTATGAAAAATTGACCAAAAATATGAAAATGTTAAAACGCACTACAGTCAGTATGATGTCACCCTATGTTATAGTTCTCTTCAAGATATTTTCAAAAATATGCACTAATAGTCAATCCGAGCAACGAGCAAGGAGTTATGATCTTGGAAAGTTTTATCTGCAAAATTCAAAATGATGGTCAATAGAATACCGTATGAACTACACATGTTGAGTGGTATTTTCACCCAGTTGTGAAAGTACACTCTCCTTTAGGATTTGGGTTCCAAATCCCCTCTTGCAAAGAAGTTAAACAAACAACTTCTCCAAGGTCTCCGTTGTATTAGCATTTGCATATGTGTATTAGTAATCTCAAATAAATATATTCAATTTAAATGCTTGGAACACCTTAGTGATTGCAAGTAACTGTAAACAAGGGGCAATGTTGGTTTATTTCACCATGAAACTTTAGTGATTGTTCATTGTTTTTTTTTTGGATTTTGAATTTTTTAAATGTTTATTTTAATGCCTGAAAATAAGTTAAAATTTTTGAAAATGCAGAAAATGAAAATGAAATGCAGAAAACTAAAAATAAAATGCATTCAATATGATGCTATCCTATTTCGAAAAAATTGAAGATGTGAGGTTTCCATGCATGCAACCTAACCTATTGGACTTGCAAAACAAGCACAATCCCGATAGGCTAAGTGCTGGTTCCTAGGGTACGAAATAAAATTTAGATTTCAAATATTCGTCTAATGCAACCCAAAAAAATGGCATTAACATTATCTATAAATTCGAAATTTGAAAAAATGAAAGAATAAACATTAAATCCATAGCATGCAAAGAAAATCTCCTTCTTTCTTGCCCACAAGATGCAAATTTCTGAAGACTTCTGCATTAAAAATATGTCATTTTACAATAGCAAAAATTTCTAGTTTTCCCAAACCAGTCCATGGAAAAAAAATGACTCAAACAGGTCCAGAATGGCCTCATCGCCTTCAAGTCTGCAACACTACTTGCAGCAGTTTTCCACCCCTTCTGGCCTCTTTGAATGGCGTATTTAAACTTCTAGAAAAACATTGTTTCTCCTTCCATGACTATTCACTTCATTTTCCAATGGTTGTTTGTTTCACCTTCCCTACATGCATGTGTTTCGGTTTCCAAAAGACTTTTCGCTTCTATTTTTTGGCCCTTCGTTTCATTTTCTCCACATGGGCTTGCGTCTGTTTCCCTCCGTGCGTAACGACCATCTTAAATGATTTCAAATCATTAAAGATTCCTTATGTAACACTTGTCTTATTCACTGGATTTTGTCCTTATGTCCACGTCACTATGCAGGTCTGTTACCTTGGCGAAAATGGAACATGTCGCGATATCGCGACACTTTATGCTTCTCTGCTTGCCTGCCCCTTTTGAATCACGAAAATGCAACATGTCGCGATATCGCGACACTTTTCCTCCTTTGGCCGCGACGATGCAACATGTCGCGATATCACGACACTTTTTCTATCTTTGGCCGCGACGATGCAACATGTCGCGATATCGCGACACTTTTTATATTTTGGCCGCGACGATGCAACATGTCACGATATCGTGACACCTTTTCTTTTTCTATTTTGGTCACGATGGTGCAACATGTCGCGATATCGCGACACTTTTTCTTTCTTTTTTTGGTCGCGAAAATGCAACATGTCGCGATATCGCGACACTTTTTCTCTTTTGGCCGCGATGGTGCAACATGTCGCGATATCGCGACACTTTTTCTCCTTTGGCCGCGATGGTGCAACATGTCGCGATATCGCGACACTTTTTCTCCTTTGGCCGCGATAGTGCAACATGTCGCGATATCGTGACACTTTTTCTTCTTGTGGTTTTTTTGCTTTTTTCTCTGATCTTTAGCATATGGGCCACTTTGGTCTTCTTGGAACACATGCAAAAAAGGTGGGTCCCCAATTTTGGGGTACGTTGTGGATCAGCCACAACAAATGGTGACTCTGTTGGGAAATGCTCCTGAGCATTTCGGTGAGAACTCAACCTAAAAACACACAGACTCAAATACAAGCATCAACAAATATCCCAAGAATGAAACTAGACGAGAAATACATGAAGCATTAGAATTATTAAGCATCAGCTCGGTGTGTGCAATGTGCTTCATTCCCTATCGTTTGAAACTCGTTCAACTTTCCATTGTCAGTTTCACTTATGATTCGTATGCAAGGCTATGAATGATTTGTGCAGGATTTAACGTATGACAACTATGCTAGAGATATAACAACTTGCTTTGCAAAGGCTCGGACCTTCTAGTATCATGAACAAACATATTAAAGCTGTCAAACCCTCTTAGGACCAAATATATGTATACTTGAATTAATTTACTAGATCCCAAAGTTGGTTATGTGCCACTACCATCTTGAACCCATGTGCAAGTGTAAGTGAAATCAGAGCTTTGGGGAATAGGATTCCCAACCTAAGCGAGATGGGAATTTGACCCTATCCTTACTACTCTGATCTAGAGTTCATTACCTCATCTTGAACAAAATGATTTAACATGTTATGGATGAAATTGTCAGGCTAGCTTGTCCGTTTGAGCAGTCAGTGGTCTTGCTTTTAGACAAGACATGTTGCCACGCATGAGCATACTCCACTGCCATCCAGGCGTCTATAGCCTCGATGGAGATTAACCCCATAATCCATGGTTTGGCTTTACTTTTGATTTCTTGGACCTTGGGGATGACTACCCATCCTTGCAAGGGACATGTAGTACGATCCTTCCAATCCAATATTAATGATGAAATGAAAAATATTTGCTTTGGAATTTCAAGTTCTTGAGTGGGCAAAATAGAAGCCTTGGGGAATCGGATTCTCAACCTAAGCGAGATGAGAATTAGACCCTATCCTTACTACTCCATGAAGGTCAAATCAGAGCTTTGGGGAGTTGGATCCTCAACCTAAGTTCGATGAGGATTTAACCCTATCCTTACTACTCTGATTTTAGGCTTTAAGCATTATGGGAGTGGTGAAAACCACTATTTTAAGGATTATGTTGCATAATAGGACAGACACAAAATACTCCTTTCGCCTCACCTTTTCTTCCAAGTATGGTTTTGACCATTTTTCTCAAGATTTCTTTTTAAAATGTGTAGAACGTGCTTGGCTCAAGATAGTTCGGGCATCAGTTCCCAACCTTAGGATCCTTTTAATATATGTTATGTAATAATCCTAAGAGGATTCGACACCTTTTCAATGATTGCACATGAAATGAAGATGCAACTGAGATGAAATGTATATGCAATGTGGAATGTACATGAGATATGAATGCATTGCTCCTTTTGAAATGCGGATGGAGTATATCACCTACTTTGCCATAATTTATAAAACTGACAACTTCATGCATCACAAGTTCCAAATGATACTCTTTAATGTGTTTGCAAAATTCGTGGAGCTTTCTGCAATACAATTCTGATGTTTCATATTCTCCTAGTCTTAGTCAACATTCATAAGGATCTAAGTTAACAAACCAAAAATGTCCAAAGGACCAACACACAAAACTTAAAACCAAAATGAGATCCAATCCAAAACCAAAACACGAAAACCAAAAGTATATACAAATGTACAAAAAGTTTGGATTATCATTTTCTCGGATCCCAAACCTGATTAGAATTCTTTAAAATACATATGACGTGATACGCATACCAAGTTTTGTAGGAATCCAACAAAAACAAGATCAAACCAAACAAAGAAACAAACTTCCACTTGCCCCTCTCACCATACCAATTTGATTTAGTTTCATTAATAATCCTATGGTGGAGTTTCAAGTTTTCAAATTGATTAGACAATGATTGATATTCAATTCCTTTATGTCTATTCTTTAAGATGTCCATTCCGCACTTTGATTCATGGTGTAGAAATAAGCTTTCATTTTCATTCAATAAAGCCATAACATTAATAATATTTGAATCAAACCATTCATTAGGCAAACCTTCATTCGAATTTTGCATGGTGAAACCAAAAAGATGAGATTTTACCTTTGGCATGTTTTCATTTGACCTTACTTGAAGAGGATTTGAAAATTCTTCTTTTCTCTCATGACATTCATCATCATGTAGCACTTGTTCTTTCTCCATGACTCGTTTATCAAAGGCACCAAACTTAGGTACCCAATTGAAAATATGCCCATCCCTTTCAAACCATAAGTCTTGTCTATCTAGGGGTGGGTTAACTAACACATTTTCGTGATCAATCACTTGGGTTGTTTTGGGTAACGTGAGATTTTCAATTGGATCATCAATGATATCAAACCCAAATGATTCAGGTTTTGTAATTTTCTCATTTTGAAATGGCATAATCATTGTAGCACAAGTAAGTGGATCAAGATTTTCAATTTCTTTTCCTTCAAAGGAATCTAAAGCAAATGACTCTCTTTCTTGATTCATGGTTGTAGAATCCTTATCATGTTCCAAAATTTGATGAGATTCAAATTCCTCTTCCAAAAATTTCTCAAATTGTACAAGATTTATAGTATCCTCATGCGAGGAAGCAATTGAGTTATCCTGCATATTAATTGACACAACAAGTTTATTAGAAGATTTAGATTGATAATATTCTTCCCATTTCTTCCACGAATCATAGTAATCATCCTCCAAGTTCAAGTTGTGACGCTCAAGTACTTCTTCTTCATCTTCCAATTCATCAACATGTTTCTCATCCAATTCATCTTCACCTTCCTTAGATGGTCCAGTTATTTCCAAAAGTGGGTTATTTCTTGAATTCAAATTGGTAAAGCTATCATAATCCAAATTTGTAACCCATGATTCAATTTTATCACAATTTGGAAGGTGTGGATCCTCTTGGTCATCACTCTCTTGATGATATAGAGTTTCCACCACCAAAATGTTGTCCTCTCCTTGTGGATGTTGGGGTGGACCCTTATTTGGCACAAGTTCCAAATCATCCACTTGAGCTTGGAGACAATGGGTATACATAGCAATTTTGGGACAATTCCTTTCATTATGCTCCTTTGTATTATGCAATCTACACCCCTTTTCCCACGCAAAATCAGAAATATTAAGAATGGAACTAGAGTGACTTGGTCCTGTAGAAGTATCTATCTGATTAGCAATAGGGGAAGGCACACCCCCATTGTTTGGCTTCGTATTCCACTGTCTCCCTCTATTGTTGGAATTTTGATTTGGGTGAGGGGCATGGGATTCATACTTCTATTTTTGAACCAAATCATTACTCAATTTGTGAACTATCTTTTTGAGTTCTTCAACCTCTGAATAAATCTCTTTTGGTTGAGCTATGTTATTGCTAGTTCCAATAGGATTTGCGTAATTGGTGAGATCTTGACTTAACATTTGAGTTGGATTTTGAGCCACTTGATTTGCGTAGGGATTCACACTTTGAATCGAAATTGGATTGGGTGCGTAAGCAGGTGTTGATGAATATGGTTGTTGATAAGGCAAAGCATTTATGCCTGATATTTGTGATGCCATGATCTGATTCATCATAGGAGCTTGACCATATGGACCATATTGTCCTACCATAGGCATCTAGGAAAACCCATAACTCTGTGGTGTCATTTGTTGTTCAATGGTCATAGCTTCATTGTAGGCTAGAGCAAGCATGGTAACTTGAGGATTTCGCCTTGCAAACATTGTCGTCATAGGATCCAATGCCCCAAAATATATTTGCAAAGCTATTGTGGGATCAATGGAAAAATGTCGAATTGCTCTATTATAGCACTTCTGAAATATCTGATTAAAAGTTTGGATTGGCTCACCTTGGCCTCTTTTGCATGTAATGAACTGATTATAGATGATTGTGGGATCTAATGGTGACCTGAATTGGTTGACAAAAGCATTCTCCATTTGCGTCCATGACGTAATGGAACCAGTAGGTAAGCAAATATACCATTCGTAGGCCACTGGGTCTAGGCTCATGGGGAAGAGTCTACAAGCCACATCTTCATGTTGAACTTGCAATCTTATCAAAACATCCCTATAGGCCTGAATATGTTCTTCTGCGGTCCTTGGGCCATCCGGTTTGTATTTGGGCAAAAATATCTCTATATTCTTAGGGATCTCGTGAATATCCCCTGCAATATTCAAAGGAATGTTATGGGCTCCATACCAAGGAGGTGGTGGAGGTTGGGCCATTTGATTCAAAATCGATGATGATAACCCTACAAGAACCGTGAAAAACCTCTCAATACCTCAAAGAAAACCTGCGACACACAGAAAATCTTGCAATTAATGAAATTCAAAGAATAACTTCAAAACCAATTTGTTAGTCATGAATAAAAGAAGGAACCATGACAAAGCAGTATTCTAAAAATGTAAGTTTCTGATTCACCAGATCGCATATGCGCAAGTGAAGAGCATACTCCTAGTGTTGTAGGCTTTCTAATTCACAAGATCACATTACGCGCAGGTGAAGAGCATAATACCGGCAACAAATACATTTTTAGACAGAATAAAATTCATTTTTAGACAAATAAGCATGAAATGACTAGCAAATATCAAACATGTAACGTATGAATAATCATGTTACCATCAACCAAGAGATGTATCCATTAAAATCAAATGAAAGTAATTGCATGGAGACAACCTCGTTAGTCAAGACCAAAATTATTATTATTATTTCTTAAAATCAAATCAAAACACATTATTCCTGTGTGAACAATCAAAAGCGTTAGAACAATGCATAGTAATTCATGTCCTCCTTTTAACACTACAAGGTTGTATTGTTAAAAGAGGGCTAAAGATAATAATCAATAGGGCATGAAATATTCAAAATTTAAATCCCTATAGCATTTAAATCACACTGAAATAAACCGGTTCGGGCCCTCCTTCTAGCGCCAATCTGTTGAGTGGTATTTTCACCCAGTTGTGAGAGTACACTCTCCTTTAGGATTTGGGTTCTAAATCCCCTCTTGCAAAGAAGTTAAACAAACAACTTCTCCAAGGTCTCCGTTGTATTAGCATTTGCATGTGTATTAGTAATCTCAAATAAAGATATTCAATTTTAAATGCTTGGAACACCTTAGTGATTGCAAGTAACTGTAAACAAGGGGCAATGTTGGTTTATTTCACCATGAAACTTTAGTGATTGTTCATTGTTTTTTTTTGATTTTGAATTTTTTAAATGTTTATTTTAATGCCTAAAAATAAGTTAAAATTTTTGGAAAAATAAAATGCAGAAAATGAAAATGAAATGCAGAAAACTGAAAATAAAATGCATTCAGTATGATGCTATCCTATTTCGACAAAACCGAAGATGTGAGGTTTCCATGCATGCAACCTAACCTATTGGACCTGCCAAACAAGCACAATCCAGATAAGCTAAGTGCTGGTTCTTAAGGTACGAAATAAAATTCAGATTTCAAATATCCGCCTAATGTAACCCAAAAAAATGGCATTAACATTATCTATAAATTCGAAATCTAAAAAAATGAAAGAATAAACATTAAATCCATAGCATGCAAAGAAAATCTCCTCCTTTCTTGCCCACAAGATGCAAATTTCTGAAGACTTCGCATTAAAAATATGTCATTTTACAATAGCAAAAATTTCTGGTTTTCCCAAACCAGTCCATGGAAAAAAAACGACTCAAACAGGTCTAGAATGGCCTCATCACCTTCAAGTCTGCAACGCTACTTGCAGCAGTTTTCCACCCCTTATGGCCTCTTTGAATGGCGTATTTAAACTTCTAGAAAAACGTTGTTTCTCCTTCCATGACTGTTCGCTTCATTTTCCAATGGTTGTTCGTTTCACCTTCCCTGCATGCATGTGTTTCGGTTTTCAAAAGGCTTTTTGCTTCTATTTTGTGGCCCTTCGTTTCATTTTCTCCACATGGGCTTGTGCCTGTTTCCCTCCGTGCGTAATGACCATCTTAAATGATTTCAAATCATTAAAGATTCCTTATGTAATGCTTGTCTTATTCACTGGATTTTGTCCTTATGTCCACATCACTATGCAGGTCTGTTACCTTGGTGAAAATGGAACATGTCGCGATATCGTGACACTTTATGCTTCTCTGCTTGCCTGCCCCTTTTGAATCGCGAAAATGCAACATGTCACAATATCATGACACTTTTTCTCCTTTGGCCGCAACGATGCAACATGTCGCGATATCGCGACACTTTTTCTCTTTTGGTCGCGACGATGCAACATGTCGCGATATCGCGACACTTTTTCTTTCTTCTGTTCTGGTCGCGAAAATGCAACATGTCGCGATATCGCGACACTTTTTCTTTCTTCTGTTTTGGTCGCGAAAATGCAACATGTCGCGATATCGCGACACTTTTTCTTTCTTCTGTTTTGGTCGCGAAAATGCAACATGTCGCGATATCGCGACACTTTTTCTCTTTTGGCCGCGATGGTGCAACATGTCACGATATCGTGACACTTTTTCTCTTTTGGCCGCGATGGTGCAACATGTCGCGATATCGCGACACTTTTTCTCTTTTGGTCGCGATGGTGCAACATGTCGCGATATCGCGACACTTTTTCTCTTTTGGCCGCGATAGTACAATATGTCGCGATATCGCGACACTTTTTCTCCTTGTGGTTTTTTTGCTTTTTTCTCTGATCTTTAGCATATGGGCCACTTCGGTCTTCTTGGAACACATGCAAAAAAGGTGGGTCCCCAATTTTTGGGTACGTTGTGGATCAGCCACAACAACACCCTTTAATGAAATTGTAATTTTCAAAAAGAGAAGTTCATTTATTATCTATGAATGCAAATACAAAGCCTGAAAATCGATTTACGCTAAAAATATTAAAAAATGTGAAATTCCAAATTATAGCAAATTTAAATAATTTTTTATAAATTTGAAATGACTTCAGAATGAGATAAAAAAAAATTAAATGAAATATTGAAGCTCATTCTTCACATCAATGCATTTATTTTTGAAATTTTAATTTATTTTTATTTTTATTTTAGTCATCGAAGTTTAAAAAAATCTGCAAAAAGAAGAGTTAGAAAAATAAAAATAAAATTCTAGAAAATGCACCAGAAAGCCAAAAATGTTAAAACACACTAAAGTCAGTATGATATCTCCCTACGCTATTGTAGCTCTTTTCGAGATTTTTATTAAAATATGCACTAATAGTCAATCCGAGCAACAAACGAGGAGTTAATAGCCCAAGAAGTTTTGCCCCCAAATTTCAAAATGATGGCCAATGGAATGCCATATGAACTACCCCCTTTAATAAAATTGTAATTTTCATAAAGGTAAGTTAATTTATTGTCTATGAATGCAAATGCAAAGTCTAAAAATCAATTTATCTTCAAAATATGAAAAAAATCTGAAATTCTGAAATTATAAAAATCCTTATAAAATACCAACTTTAAATAATTTTTATAAATTCTAAATGACTTCAAAAAAAGATCAAAATTATTTCAGATGAAATATTGAAGTTTATTCTTCACATCCTTGCATTTATTTATGAAATTTTAATTATTTTAAATTTTATTTTAGTCACCAAAATAAAAATAAAAAAATCTGCAAAAGAAATGGTTAAAAATATAAAAATAAAATTTTGAAAAATGGACCAGAAAACTAAAAATGTTAAAACACACTACATTCAGTATGATATAGCCCTGCGTTGTTGTAACTCTTTTTGAGAGCTTTCCAAAAATATGAACAAATAGTCAATCCAAGCAACGAACAAGGAGTTATGACCCCGGGAAGTTTTGCTCCTAAAATTCAAAATGATGGCCAATGGAATGTCGTATGAACTATCCCCTTTAATGAAATTGTAAATTTCATAAAGGGAAGTTTATTTATTATCCGTGAATGAAAATGCAAAGCCTGAAAATCGATTTACCTTCAAAATATAAAAAAAATATGAAATTCCGAAATTATAAAAATCCTCATAAAAAAATAATTTTAAATATTTTTTTTAAATTCGAAATGACTTTAGACTGAGAACAAAATTATTTTGGATGAAATATTTAATCTCATTCTTTATAGCCATGCATTTGTTTATGAAATTATTTTTATTTTTATTTTTATTTTGGTCACCAAATTTTAAAAAAATCTACAAAAGAAAGGGTTAGAAAATAAAAATAAAATTCTATTTGCTTATGTAGAGGAGTTGGAGAGCAAGTGGATACTTAAAACTCTTCGATTGAAATTGAGAGGCCCAGGTTCAAATCTCTCCCCTCACATGTTGCGGATATGCTATGTAATGGTTATATCGTGACCACATAATAAATATTTACCCCTTTAAAAAAATGAAAATGAAAATAAAAATAAAAATAAAATTTTGGAAAATACACCATAAAGCTGAAAATGTTAAAACACACTATAGTCAGCATGATGTCATACTACGCCATTGTAGCTCTTTTAAAGTGCTTTATGAAAATCTGCACTAATAATCAATCTGAGTAATGACTGAGGAGTTATAACCCCGGGAAGATTTATCCCCAAAATTCAAAATGATGGCCAATGGAATGCCATATGAACTACCCCCTTTAATGAAATTGTAATTTTCATAAAGGGAAGTTCATTTATTGTCTGTGAATGCAAATGCAAAGCTTGAAAATTCATTTACCTTCAAAATATGAAAAAAAATTAAAATTTCTAAATTATAAAAATCCTTATAAAACAGTAATTTTAAATAATATTTATAAATTCGAAATGACTTCAAAATGAGATCAAAATTATTTCGAATGAAATATTGAGGCTCATTCTTCGTAGCCATGAATTTATTTATGAAATTTTATTTTATTTATTTATTTATTATAGTTGCCAAATTTAAAAAAAATCTGTAAAGGAAGGGCTAGAAAAATAAAATAGAATTCTGAAAAATGAAATAGAAAGCCAAAAATGTTAAAACACACTACATTCAGTATGATGCTGCTCTACTTTGTTGTAGCTCTTTTCGAGAGCTTTTCGAAAATATGTACTAATAGTCAATTCGAACAACGAGCAAGGAGTTATGACCCCATAAAGTTTTACCCTCAAAATTTAAAATGATGGCCAATGGATGCCATATGAAATATCCCCCTTTAATAAAATGATAAAATTCTGTAAAATGGACCAGAAATATGAAAATGTTAAAACACACTATATTCAGTATGATGTCATTCTACACTATTGTAGCTCTTTTCGAGAGCTTTTCGAAAATATGTAGTAATAGTCAATCCGAGCAGAGAGCGAAGAGTTATGACTCCGTTAAGTTTTACCCTCAAAATTCAAAATGATGATCAATGGAATACCGTATGAACTACCTCCCTTTAATAAAATTGTAATTTTCATAAAGGGAAGTTCGTTTATTGTCTGTGAATGCAAATACAAAGCCTGAAAGTTGATTTACCTTCAAAATATGAAAAAAAATGTGAAATTCCACAATTATAAAAATCCCTATAAAACAACAACTTTAAATAATTTTTATAAATTCGAAATAACTTTAAAATATGATCAAAATTATTTTGGATGAAATATTGATGATCATTCTTCACACCCATGCACTTATTTATGAATTTTTTATTTTAGTCATCGAAGTTTAAAAAATTCTAAATAAATAGATTAGAAAGCCGAAAAATGTTAAAACACACTACATTTAGTAACTTTAAATAATTTTTATAAATTCCAAATGACATTAGAATGATATAAAAATTATTTCAGATAAAATATTGAAGCTCATTCTTCATAGACGTGTTTATTTATGAAAAATTTTATTTGTATTTTTATTTTAGTTGCCAAATTAAAAAAAAAAAAATTGCAAAAAGAAGGGTTAGAAAAATAAAAATAAAATTTTGAAAAATATGATGTCGCTCTACACTATTGTAGCTCTTTTCGAGAGCTTTTCAATGTACTAATAGTCAATCCGAGTAGAGAGCGAGGAGTTATGACTCCGTTAAGTTTTACCCTCAAAATTAAAAATGATGGCCAATGAAATACCATATGAACAACCCCCCTTTAATGAAATTGTAATTTTCATAAAGGGAAGTTCATTTATTATCTTTGAATACAAATGGAAAGCTTGAAATTTGATTTGCCTTAAAAATATGAAACAAATGTGAAATTTCAAAATTATAAAAATCCTTAAAAAACAACTTTAAATAATTCTTATAAATTTGAAATGACTTCAAAATGATATCAAAATTATTTCAGATGAATGATTGAAGCTAATTCTTCACACCCATGCATTTATTTATGAAATTTTTATTTTTATTTTAGTCATTGAAGTTTAAAAAAATAAAATTAAAATTATGGAAAATGGACCAAAAAGCCAAAAATATTAAAACACACTACAATCAGTATGATGCCACCCTATGTTGTTGTACCTCTTTAAGAGAGCTTTTAAAAAATATGCACTAGTAGTTAATCCGAGCAATAAGCGAGGAGTTATGACCCTTGAATTTTTGCCACCAAAATTCAAAATGATGGCCAATGGAATACCATATGAAATATCCCCCTTTAATAAAATTGTAATTTTGATAAAAGAAAGTTCATTTATTGTCTGTGAATACAAATGCAAAGCTTGAAAATCAATTTACCTTTAAAATGTGAAAAAATGTAAAATTTTGAAATTATAAAAAAATTTATAAAACAACAATTTTAAATATTTTTTATAAATTCGAAATGACTTCAGAATGAGATTAAATTTGTTTCGGATGAAATATTGAAGCTCATTCTTCACACCCATGCATTTATTTATGAAATTTTATTTTTTTTTATTTTTATTTTTGTCACCGAAATTTAAAAAAAATCTGTAAAATGAAGGGTTAGAAAAATAAGAATAAATTTCTAGAAAATGGACCAAAAATCCAAAACTGTTAAAACACACTATAGTTAGTATGATATTGTCCTACGTTGTTGTAGCTCTTTTTGATAACTTTATGAAAATAAGCACTAATAGTCAATTCGAGCAACGTGCGAGGAGTTATGACCTCGGGAAGTTTTACCCCTAAAATTAAAAAAACCTCCCTTTAATGAAATTGTAATTTTCATAAAAGGAAGTTCTTTTATTGTCTGTGAATGCAAATGCAAAGCCTAAAATTTGATTTACCTTCAAAATATGAAAATTTAAAATTATAAAAATCCTTATAAAACAATAACTTTAAATAATTTTTATAAATTTGAAATGACTTTAGAATGATATCAAAATTATTTTGGATGAAATATTGAAGCTCATTCTTCATTGCATACATTTATTTATGAAATTATTTTTATTTTTATTTTAGTCACCAAATTAAAAAAAAAAAAAATCTATAAAAAGAAGGGTTAGAAAAACAAAAATAAAATTTTGGAAAATGCGCCAGAAAGCTAAAAATGTTAAAACACACTATCGTCAGTATGATGTTGCCCTACATTGTTGTAGCTTTTTTCGAGAGCTTTCTTAAAATATGTACTAATAATCAATTCAAGCAACGAGCGAGGAGTTATGACCCCAAGAAGTTTTACCCCCAAAATTCAAAATGATGGCCAATGGAATGTCGTATGAACTATGCCCCTATAATTAAATTGTAATTTTCATAAAGGGGAGTTTATTTGTTGTCTATGAATACAAATGCAAATCTTGAAATTCGATTTGCCTTCAAAATATGAAAAAAATGTGAAATTCTAAAATTATAAAAATCCTTATAAAAAACAACTTTAAATATATCATATAAATTCAAAATGACTTCAGAATAAGATTAAAATTATTTCATATGAATGATTGAAGCTCATTCTTCACATCCATGCATTTTTTTTATGAAAGTTTAATTTTTATGTTTTAATTTTTATTTTAATCGCTGAAGTTAAAAAAAATAAGGGTTAGGAAAATAAAATTAAAATTATGGAAAATGGACCAGAAAGCCAAAAATGTTAAAACACACTACAATAAGTATGATGCCACCCTACACCGTTGTACCTCTTTATGAGAGCTTTTCGAAAATATTAACTAATAGTTAATCCAAGCAACGAGCGAGGAGTTATGACCCTTGGAACTTTTACCCCCAAAATTCAAAATGATGGCCAATGGAATACCATATGAAATATCCCCCTTTAATAAAATTATAATTTTAATAAAAGAAAGTTCATTTATTGTCTGTGAATGTAAATGCAAAGCCTGAAAATCAATTTACCTTTAAAATTTGAAAAAAAATGTAAAATTTTGAAATTATAAAAATCCTTATAAAACAACAATTTTAAATAATTTTTATAAATTCGAAATGACTTCAGAATGAGATTAAATTTGTTTGGGATGAAATATTGAAGCTCAGTCTTCACACCCATACATTTATTTATGAAATTTTATTTTATTTTTATCACTGAAATTTTAAAAAAATCTGCAAAATGAAGGGTTACAAAAATAATTTTTTTTTTCTAGAAAATGGACCAAAAATCCGAAAATATTAAAACACACTACAATCAGTATGATGTCGTCCTACGTTGTTGTAGATATTTTTGATAACTTTATAAAAATAAGCACTAATAGTCAATTCGAACAACGAGCGAGGAGTTATGACCTCGAGAAGTTTTACCCCTAAAATTCAAAATGATGGCCAATGGAATGCCATATGAATTACCTCCCTTTAATGAAATTGTAATTTTCATAAAAGGAAGTTCATTTATTGTCTGTGAATGCAAATGCAAAGCCTAAAATTTGATTTACCTTCAAAATATGAAAAAAGTATGAAATTTTAAAATTATAAAAATCCTTATAAAACAATAACTTTAATTAATTTTTATAAATTTGAAATGACTTTAGAATGATATCAAAATTATTTTGGATGAAATATTGAAGCTCATTCTTCATGCATACGTTTATTTATGAAATTATTTTTATTTTTATTTTAGTTGCCAAATTAAAAAAAAAAAAAAATCTACAAAAATAAGGGTTAGAAAAACAAAAATAAAATTCTGGAAAATGCACCAGAAAGCTAAAAATATAAAAACACACTATCGTCGGTATGATGTCGCCGTACATTGTTGTAGATCTTTTCGAGAGTTTTCTTAAAATATGCACTAACAATCAATTCAAGCAACGAGCAAGGAGTTATGACCTCAAGAAGTTTTACCCCCAAAATTCAAAATGATGGCCAATGGAATCTCGTATGAACTATCCCCCTATAATGAAATTGTAATTTTCATAAAGGGGAGTTTATTTGTTGTCTGTGAATACAAATGCAAAGCCTGAAATTCGATTTGCCTTCAAAATATGAAAAAAAATGTGAAATTCTAAAATTATAAAAATCCTTATAAAAAAACAACTTTAAATATATCATATAAATTCGAAATGACTTCAGAATAAGATTAAAATTGTTTCATATGAATGATTGAAGCTCATTCTTCACATCCATGCATTTATTTATAAAAGTTTAATTTTTATTTTAGTCCCTGAAGTTTAAAAAAATAAGGGTTAGAAAAATAAAATTAAAATTATGGAAAATGGACTAGAAAGCCAAAAATGTTAAAACACACTACAATAAGTATGATGCCACCCTACACCGTTGTACCTCTTTATGAGAGCTTTTCAAAAATATGCAGTAATAGTTAATCCGAGCAATGAGCGAGGAGTTATGACCCTTGGAACTTTTGCCCCCAAAATTCAAAATGATGGCCAATGGAATACCATATGAAATATGCCCCTTTAATAAAATTATAATTTTGATAAAAAAAAGTTTATTTATTGTCTGTGAATGCAAATGCAAAGCCTAAAAATCAATTTACCTTTAAAATGTGAACAAAATGTAAAATTTTGAAATTATAAAAATCTTTATAAAACAACAATTTTAAATAATTTTTATAAATTTGAAATGACTTCAGAATGATATTAAATTTGTTTGAGATGAAATATTGAAGCTCATTCTTACACCCATGCATTTATTTATGAAATTTTATTATTTTTAATTCTTATTTTTGACACCAAAATTTAAAAAAAAAATTGTAAAATGACGGGTTAGAAAAATAAAAATAATTTTCTAGAAAATGGAGCAAAAATTCGAAAATGTTAAAACACACTACAGTCAGTATGAGGTCGTCCTACATTTTTGTAGCTTTTTTTGAAACTTTCTGAAAATAATCACTAATAGTCAATTCGAGCAACGTGCGAGGAGTTATGACCTCGGGAATTTTTACCCCTAAAATTCAAAATGATGGTCAATGGAATGTCGTATGAATTACCTCTCTTTAATGAAATTGTAATTTTCATAAAAAGAAGTTTATTTATTATATGTGAATGCAAATGCAAAGCCTAAAATTTGATTTACCTTCAAAATATGAAATTTTAAAATTATAAAAATCCTTATAAAACGATAACTTTAATTAATTTTTATAAATTTGAAATGACTTTAGAATGATATCAAAATTATTTTGGATGAAATATTGAAGCTCATTCTTCATTGCATATGTTTATTTATGAAATTATTTTTATTTTTATTTTTATTTTAGTCGCCAAATTTATAAAACAAAATCTACACAAAGGGTTAGAAAAACAAAAATAAAATTTCGGAAAATGCACCAAAAAGCTAAAATTTTTAAAACACACTACCATCAGTATGATGTCACCCTACATCGTTGTAGCTCTTTTCTAGAGCTTTCTTAAAATATGCACTAATAATCAATTCAAGCAACGAGCGAGGAGTTATGACCCCAAGAAGTTTTAACCCCAAAATTCAAAATGATGGCCAATGGAATGTCGTATGAACTATCCCCCTATAATGAAATTGTAATTTTCATAAATGGGAGTTTATTTGTTGTCTGTGAATACAAATGCAAAGCCTGAAATTCGATTTGCCTTCAAAATATGAAAAAAATGTGAAATTCTAAAATTATAAAAATTCTTATAAAAAAAACAACTTTAAATATATCATATAAATTCGAAATGACTTCAGAATAAGATTAAAATTGTTTCATATGAATGATTGAAGCCCATTCTTCACATCCATGCATTTATTTATAAAAGTTTAATTTTTATGTTTTATTTTTATTTTAGTCGCTAAAGTTTAAAAAAATAAGGGTTAGAAAAATAAAATTAAAATTATGGAAAATGGACCAGAAAGCCAAAAATGTTAAAACACATTACAATAAGTATGATACCACTCTACACTGTTGTACCTCTTTATGAGAGTTTTTCGAAAATATGCAGTAATAGTTAATCCGAGCAACGAGCGAGGAGTTATGACCCTTGGAACTTTTGCCCCCAAAATTCAAAATGATGGCCAATGAAATACCATATGAAATATCCCTCTTTAATAAAATTATAATTTTGATAAAAGAAAGTTTATTTATTGTCTATGAATGCAAATGCAAAGCCTGAAAATCAATTTACTTTTAAAATGTGAAAAAAATGTAAAATTTTGAAATTATAAAAATCCTTATAAAACAACAATTTTATATAATTTTTATAAATTCGAAATGACTTCATAATGATATTAAATTTGTATGGGATGAAATATTGAAGCTCATTCTTCCATGCATTTATTTATGAAATTTTATTTTTTTTAATTCTTATTTTTGACACCAAAATTTAAAAAAAAAAATTGTAAAATGAAGGGTTAGAAAAATAAAAATAAATTTATAGAAAATGGACCAAAAATCTGAAAATGTTAAAACACACTACAGTCAGTATGATGTCCTCCTACGTTGTTTTAGCTCTTTTTGATAACTTTATGAAAATAAGCACTAATAGTCAATTCGAGCAACGTGCGAGGAGTTATGACCTCAAGAATTTTTACCCCTAAAATTCAAAATGATGGCCAATGGAATGCCATATGAATTACCTCCCTTTAATGAAATTCTAATTTTCATAAAAAGAAGTTTATTTATTGTCTGTGAATGCAAATGCAAAGCCTAAAATTTGATTTACCTTCAAAATATAAAATTTTAAAATTATAAAAATCCTTATAAAACAGTAACTTTAAATAATTTTTATAAATTTGAAATGACTTTAGAATGATATCAAAATTATTTTGGATGAAATATTGAAGATCATTCTTCATTGCATACGTTTATTTATGAAATTATTTTTATTTTTATTTTATTCGCCAAATTAAAAAAAAAAATCTACAAAAATAAGGGTTAGAAAAACAAAAATAAAATTCTGGAAAATGCACCAGAAAGCTAAAAATGTAAAAACACACTATCGTCGATATGATGTCGCCCTACATTGTTGTAGCTCTTTTCGAGAGTTTTCTTAAAATATGCACTAATAATCAATTCAAGCAACGAGCGAGGAGTTATGACCCCAAGAAGTTTAACCCCCAAAATTCAAAATGAAAATGCAAGTTCCCTTTAATAAAATTAAGATATTCCCTTTAATAAAATTATAATTTTGATAAAAGAAAGTTCATTTATTGTTTGTGAATGCAAATGCAAAGTCTAAAAATCAATTTACCTTTAAAATGTGAAAAAAATGTAAAATTTTGAAATTATAAAAATCCTTATAAAACAACAATTTTAAATAATTTCGTAATTTCACATTTTTTTTTATATTTTGAAGGCAAATCGTTTTTTAAGCTTTGCATATTCATTCACAGACAATAAATGAACTTCCAAAATCATTCTGAATATGATGCCACCCTACATTTTTGTAGCTCTTTTCGAGATCTTTCCAAAAATATGCACTAATAGTCAATCCGAGCAACGAGCGAGGAGTTATGACCATGTGATGTTTTACCCCCAAAATTCAAAATGATGGCCAATGAAATGTCATATGAAATACCCCCTTTAGTAAAATTATAATTTTCATAAAGGAAAGTTCATTTATTATCTTTTAATGCAAATACAAATCCTAAAAACCGATTTACCTTCAAAATATGAAACATATGTGAAATTCGAAATTATAAAAATCCTTATAAAACAACAACTTTAAATAATTTTTATAAATTTGAAATGACTTCAGAATGAGATCAAAAGTATTTCAGATGAAATATTAAATCTCATTCTTCACACCCATACATATATTTATGAAATTTTTATTTTTATTTTTATTTTAGTTGTCGAAATTTAAAAAAATCTGCAAAAGGAAGGGTTAGAAATTTTTTTTCTAGAAAATGGACTAGAAAGCTAAAAATTTTAAAACACACTATAGTCAGTATGATGTCACCCTACACCATTGTAGCTCTTTTCGAGAGTTTTCCAAACATATGCACTAGTAGTCAATCCGAGCAACGAGTGAGAAGTTTTGACCCCGGGAAGTTTTACCTCCAAATTTCAAAATGATGACCAATGGAATGTCGTATGAACTACTATATTTTAATGAAATTGTAATTTTCATAAAGGGAAGTTCATTTATTGTCTGTGAATGCAAATGCAAATCCTGAAAATCGATTTACCTTTAAAATATGACAAAAAATGTGAAACTTCGAAATTATAAAAATCCTTATAAAACAACCTTAAATTATTTTTGTAAATTCGAAATGACTTCATAATAATATTAAAATTGTTTTGAATGAAATATTGAAGCTCATTCTTCACACCCATGCATTTATTTATGAAATTATTATTTTTATTTTTATTTTTATTTTAGTCACCGAAGTTTATAAAAAATTTGCAAAAGGGTTAGAAAAATAAAAATAAAATTATGGAAAAATAGACCAGAAAGCCAAAAAATTTAAAACACACTATAGTTAGTATGATGGCGCTCTATGTTGTTGTAGCTCTTTTTGAGAGCTTTCCGAAAATATGCACTGAAAGTCAATCTGAGCAACAAGCAAGGATTTTTGATCGAGGGAAGTTTTGCTCCCAAAATTCAAAATGATGGCCAATGGAATATCATATGAAATATCCCCCCTTTAATAAAATTGCAATTTTCATAAAGGGAAGTTCATTTATTGTCTATGAATGCAAATGCAAAGCCTGAAAATTGATTTACCTTCAAAATATGAAAAAATGTGAAATTCCAAAATTATAAAAATCCTTATAAAATAGCAAATTTAAATATTTTTTATAAATTCAAAATGACTTCAGAATAAGATCAAAATTGTTTTGAATGAAATATTGAAGCTCATTCTTCACACCCATGCATTAATTTATGAAATTTTTATTTTTATTTTAGTCGCCGAAGTTTTAAAAAATTTGCAAAAGGAAGCGTTGGAAAAAATAAAATTTTAGAAAATGGACCAGAAAGCTAAAAATGTTAAAACACACTATAGTCAGTATGATGTCACCCTATACCATTGTAGCTCTTTTCGAGAGCTTTCAAAAAATATGCACTAATAGTCAATCTAAGAAACGAGCAAGGAGTTATGACCCCAGGAAGTTTTACCCCCAAATTTCAAAATGATGACCAATGGAATGTGTCATATGAACTATCCCCCTTTAATGAAATTGTAATTTTTATAAAGGGAAGTTCATTTATTGTCTGTGAATGCAAATTCAAAGCCTAAAAATCGATTTACCTTCAAAATATGAAATATAATAGTGGAGGAACTGCTATCACACCTAATGAATCTTGGATGGTAGAAACTTCGGTGACTAATGAGTCTTGCATGGTGTCTAGAGACTTCAATTCTCCCCTTTATCCAATAGATAATAGTGGATTAACTGCTATCACACCTAGATAATATAAGGATTTTGTTGAGTTTGTTGACAACAATGAGCTAATGTAGATCCAGCTTAAAGGAACCAATTTTACTTAGAGCAACAAAAGGATGGGAAGCCAACTCATTCAACTTAGACTTGAAATATTCCTCCTATCCAAAGATGTCATTCACATTTTTGGTGATGCCTTCCTGCATTACCACCCTAAGATTATCTTGGATCACAACCCTCTTATCCTAGAAGACCTCCATCCAACTTCTTCATTCAAAACTTCTCTTTAGATTTGAATCCATGTGGCTTCAACACCTGGATATCAAAAATCATATTATTAGTTGGAGCAAAGGATTTCAAAGATTACAAACCCATCAGCTTGTGTAACACCTTATATAAGATCTTGATGAAGGTTCTTGCTAATAGGTTAAATATTTTCTTGCCTACCCTAGTTAATAAATCCTAGAGTAGTTTTGTGGTAGGGAGACAAATCTTAGATGGAATTATAGTATTTCATGAATTGATTTACTTAGCAGATAAAAGTGGTAGACCTAGATATTACTTAAACTTGATATGAATAAGGTATATGATAGGGTGTCTTGGGATTTCCTTTTAAAAGTGTTGTCTAAATTTGGGTTTTACCAAAGGTGGATCAACCTAGTTAAGGCATGTATTTCTTCTATGAAATTCTCTATAAATATTAATGGGTCTCGTACTGACTATTATATAAGTTGTAGAGGCATATGCCAAGGTGATCCACTATATTCAGATCACTTTATTTTGATGGCTAAAGCACTGGGAAGGTCTATTAAGACAAAGGTTGTGATTGAAGGTTTGATATCTCACCATCAATTTACAGATGAAACTTTTTTTCTTTTCTTACCTATGTCCCTTAGACCAAAATGATAAAGGAAATTTTTCTATCCTTTGAAAAGGTAGTAGGTCAAAAATAAACTTTTTTAAGAGTAAGATCTTTCTAAATCCTCCTCCCTTTAGGTAGAGGAATATTACTCATATCCTAGGGTGCGAGATTGTAGTTTTCCTAGCTCTCTATCTTGGAATACCATTATTTAAAGGAAGTATCAAGGAGAACCTTTGGGATCTAGTAGTGGAAAGAGTCCATAATTAATATTATTGGGTGAAAATAAACCCTCCTCAGTCAAGTAAGGAAGGCTTTGCTAGTTGAACATCTCCTTAAAGTATCCCTACTTATTTCATGTCTTTCTTTAGAATTCCTAATAAAATTTTACAAAAAATTAAACACATCCAAAAATATTTTCTATGGTTGGGCTCAGAAGAAAGGAAGAAATTACATCTAGTCTCTTGGGAGCAAGTTTGTAGTAGGAACAAACATGGAGGTTGGGGTCTTAGGAATATGCTCCAAATGAATAAATCTATCTTGGAAAAGCAAGGTTGGAAGCTAACTGACTAGGATAATGTGGGTTGGATCCACATTCTAATGGTAAAATATATGCATCGGAGAGAAAAAAATTTGGACCCTCATCCACCCTCAGGATCCACTTTTTGGGAGAGCATGCTAAAGTCAAGTCCTACAATTACGAGGAGATACAAATGGAATATGGGAAGTGGGAAAAGGATTGAGTTCTAGAAATATCCTTGGCTTCTAGACTGACCCCTTTCCCTATACCCAAATTTGGCTAGTGTGGAGCCTAAAATCAAAATCATCTTTGGGTCAAAAATAGCTAACTTTATTGAATCCTTGAATGGAAACAAGAAACAGAAAACCTTGGTAACTTCTAACTTCTATCAGCCTAAGAAGGAGGCTTGGAATTTTATTTTTGATAAGTTGAAATTCTAGGTCATCAAGAGTGGGGATGAGGAAGATACATTATTTTGGAAGGGTGAAAAAGATGGTCCCTTATTAGTAAATCTTGCCTATGCTATTTTGGATGCTAACTACCAATCTTGGCTCCCCTCTTTTAAAATCTGGTTTAAGGGTCTCACTCCCAAGATTAATGTCTTCTTTTGGCTTGTTATTTAGAACAAGATCCTATCTTTAGAAAATCTTTATAAAATGGGTATGTACCTACCTAATAGATGTTATTTATGTGGACCCTGTGTTGATTCCTCTAACCATATTTCTTTAAATGCTCTTTTTTCTTGGATGTATTGAGAGCTTGGGAGTCTATTGGATTACCCCAAACCTTCTATTAATTTTTTGTATTCAATGGGTTCCCCCTTCTTTGCTCTTAGATTGAATTTTTTTATCTTTAGTCTACCTCCTTTTTTTGGAGTATTTGGAAGGAAAGAAACAATGGGGATTTCAAAAATTCTAATAGGGATGTGGCTATAATTTATTCTATATCTATCTCAAGTGTGGTGGAGAATATCTTTAGCCTTTAATGGGACTTGACTGGTGGTTGATAAAAGGAGGGGTTGGAGTTGAAGCTAGGTTTCCAACGTAGGTCAAGGGTTAATGAGCAGGTAGTGGTTAACTTAATATCCCAAACCAAATGGGAACCACCTCCACTAGGATGGATCAAATTTAACTTTTATGGGGCATATAAAGGTAATCTTGGGATGTGTTTAGAAATGATAGAGGTGGGATTATCTTGGCATTCTCTAAGAATTTAGATTTCCAGACCTACCACTTCATGGAGGCTAGATTTATTTACTAGGGAATGACTCTTTTGGAGTCTCTGGACTATATAAAGGTGATTATTGAAGGAGACTCCCTAAACATTATTAATGTTATTAAATTATCTCAATACCCTAGTTAGAACATAGCTAATATGATTTTAGAGGCCAAAATAATAATTCAAACTTGGGAGGAAATCCAAATTAATTATATATTTAGAGAAGGAAATGGGCCTATAGATTTCTTGGAAAACCTTGGTTTGCTCCAACATGGAACCTCTATGTGGAGAAGGGACTTCCTCCAAGGTCTCTTGTATTTGGATAGTGAGCCTTGAGATGATGTTAATAATTGATGTAGTAATAGTTTTGTGTAGGGGTGTGATTTATTCTTTTCGTATCAATCAGGAAATCACTGCAAAATTAATCTTTGATTCTTATAGTCTATGTGATAGGGGAAGCTCCTCATATTGTCAAATTTCCTTTATTTTTGAATTCTATATTTTTGGTGCCAAAATCTTATAGGGATGGACTCCTAACCAAAAGTGGTATGGTTCAGGTGGCAATTATTAACAAGTTTGGAGGTAGAATATTGTTTTAATTGGTGGCTAAGGTCATGTGCTAGTAATTCATACAAATCACATGGTCCATGCATAGACATCATCACCAAAGTTGTTTCACTTCAATATCCCTATTTCATGAACAAGTAAGCCTTTTTATATGGGAATCCTTGCTTTTGTAAATTGATAAAAGGCAAGATGGTAATCATTGCCCTAGGTGGTTGTTTAGAAGTCGTATAAACTCCTTGGCCTTCCTTGGCATACATGAGTTGAAGTGGTTGTTTAGAATGTGGAGAGGCCCGATTGGTTTGCACATTTGGATGTCAAGTGGCCATAAAATCCTATAGTTGATGTTGAAAATTGGCTCTAATATTCATAGATATGGGTGTTATGATTGTAGGGGTATCTAAGTATTTTAAAGGACATATGGTATGCTTCTATTTTTTGTTACATATTCTTCTTTTTTATGATCCTTTTGAAATGTGAAGTGACACTACATAAAGGCTTATGATACTGATGTTGGCTTGGATTGGTATGAGAGCCCTATTATCCTATTTCTAGAAAAGAGCAAGCTCTTAAATTTACCTATTTTCAATAAGATCCTAGTTTTTCCAAGTTAGATTAATTTTTAGTAGTGGGGTATTGGTTCTAATATTTTGAGGTGAAGGTTGGCTATCTTCCAACGGTCTCTTGAGGCTTCTAAATTCCTAGGTGGAGCTTTCATAATTTTGTGTTTTTATCCTCCAGGGTATATTGGTTGCTCTATATCTCAATTATCCAAAGAGTGTAATCTATGGGTGATATTTTGTGTTATGGAGGGGTGTAACGACCCAAAAAAATAAACAAATGAAAAAATAGAAAAATAGAATTTTTTTTTTTTTTACTATGGAGATAGGTACATGAACTCTTCATGAACCCCTAACCAAACCACTATTTTTCTAAAGTCTCGATCTCCTAAGTTTTCTTGAAAGCTACATCTCACGAGGTACCCTAACACAAGTCCGTCTGTGTAGGCGTATCATGTGTCACTACAAATAAGTCTATTTTTGACATCATTATTGATGAGCTATACTTATCACCCTACATCCATTGAAGGTATACACTCATCTCCATGCCATACACAAATCGTCATGTGTAGGCATGCTATGAGTATTACGAGTTAAGCTATCTATCTTGTCTCCATGATGAGCTATCTTAACTCAGATGTAGTCTCTCCACAATCTAGAATTTTATCTCTCTAAGTGAGTCTCAATTATCTTAGGTATCCTATGTTCACCCTAAGGGAGTTCTCAATTCCCTTAGGACACCTATGAGTTCACCCTAGAACTCTACACTTAAATTTCTAACATCAATCAATCCAAACAATGATACAACTATATACCACATTACCATAAAACAATCACCAAGCATATAGAACACAAGCAAGATTAACTTTAAAATAGAATCATCTACATAACATAAACAATTACAACCATAAAGTAAAAATACGTTTTTTAATCCAATGAATAGTTATTGCATCAGAATTTGCACATTAATTCCTTCTTACTCTAAGGAATATTACAACATCTATATTGGGGATATCTCCCCAATCAATTCTAATCTATTTGAGCATAGTAAAGCAACATAAAATACAATTACCTATACCTCGCTTCCATTGAACTCCTTGCTTCTCCTTGCTTCCCATTGATTCTTTGAGGGTAATAGGGGATCATAGTACTCATGGTTCAATATAGGCATACCTTTAAATGCATCTACTCATTTACTTTTCCAAATTGCAACTATACAAAATCTAAATAAGTTTCCAACCATCTAATGCATAATGGATATCATAAAATATCCTTTACTTTTATCTTCACCTCTCAAATTCCTTTAGAGAGTCATCCAACATGTGCTACTTAGAACAAGGTCTAACTTAATCAAATTCATTCATGTTTTAAAGTGATAAAGTCCCATACCTTTAACCTCTAAAATAATCCTTTTCTTTTCATTCCCTAAATCAAAGCCCCATAACTTCAATCTAAAGAATAAATCCACATCTTTTTCCATTCACAAAATCCAATTAAATCATTTATTGTTTAAAGCATTAAAATCACACCCCTTTTAATCTTTAAACAAACAATTCATTCATTCCTTAAATCAAAGACCCATAACTTTAATCTAAGAAACAAATGCACATCCCTTTTTAATTTTAAAAGCCCTAAGATAATCATCAAAAATCAAAGGTTTCCTTTTAAATTAAAACCCTAAGATAATCATTTAAATCAAAGGTTTTCCTATTTAATAAAATTACCTTTAATAATCATTAAAATCAAAGGTTTCCTATTTAATAAAATGCCCTTTAATAATCATTAAAATCCAAGGTCTCCTATTTAATCAAATACCCTTTAATTAAATCAAATGCCCTTTAATAATAATTAAAACCAAAGGTTTCCTATTTAATCAAATGCCCTTTAATAATAATTAAAACCAAAGGTTTCCTATTTAATCAAATGCCCTTTAATAATAATTAAAACCAAAGGTTTCCTATTTAATCAAATGCCCTTTAATAATAATTAAAACCAAAGGTTTCCTATTTAATCAAATGCCCTTTAATAATCATTAAAACCAAAGGTTTCCTATTTAATCAAATGCCCTTTAATAATCATTAAAACCAAAGGTTTCCTATTTAATCAAATGCCCTTTAATAATCATTAAAATCAAAGGTTTCCTATTTAATAAAATGCCCTTTAATAATCATTAAAATCAAAGGTTTCCTATTTAATCAAATGCCCTTTAATAATCATTAAAATCAAAGTTTTCCTATTTAATAAAATGCCCTTTAATAATCATTAAAATCAAAGGTTTCCTATTTAATTAAATTTCCTTCTTCCAAAGCACGATGGTTTCCACAAACGATGCTCCCAAACACAACATCCTTTCTTACCTATACACGGAGGTCTAACTCACAGCTTTGAAATACTTAACAGAGTCTCTAAGCATACCCAGGTGGTTCCCTAAAAGCACAACACTTGAGCTTACAGAAGTGTCCCTTAAAATACATAGCGTTTAACTTGGACATACGCTCTCTCAAACACACACACATAGTGCTTAGATTGGAAGAACACTCTCCCAAACACACACCCACAACATTTAGCTTGAACAAATGCTCTTCCAAACACACACACACAGCGTTAGCTTGGACAAACACTCTCTAAAAATGTAAACACCACCCAAATTAGGATAGGCGTTCTCTCAAACACACACACACACACAACGTTAGCTTGGACATACGCTCTCCCAAATACACACTACGTCTAGCTTGGATAGATGCTCTCCCAAATATATACTTCATTCTTAGCTTAGTTAGGCACTCTCCCAAACACACACACAACGTTATCTTGGATAAACGCTCTCTCAAACACACATACATAGTGTTTTCTTGGATATGCACTCTCTAAAAATGTAAACACTGCCCAACTTAGGAAAAACACTCTCCCAAACACACACAACATTAGCTTGGACAGATACTCTCTCAAACACACACCTACAGTGTTTAGCTTGGACAGATGCTCTCCCAAACACACACATGATTTTAGTTTGGACAGACACTCTCCCAAACACACATTGTTTCTATCTTGGATAGACGCTCTCCCAAACACACATTACGTCTAGCTTGGACATAAGCTCTCCCAAACACACACACACACACACGCGAGCTTCTTATCCTCAAAATGGCCTATCTCAAACCTCAAGCCCTCTCCTCGAGCCTCCTCTCCTTATATTCTCCATCCCTTTCTCTAGCGGCAAGCAACCCTTCATCTGATGGTTTCCATATTTGGAAGCCTATCAGCCACCCTAGATTATTTGATAGCTTACGAGCTATAAGGGAACGAGATATTTACATATTTTATATTATCAAGGAATACCAAGACAAACTGGTCCAAATATCTTCGGAATACATTGTTCATTAGGTTCATGAAAGTAGTTGGGGCATTAGTAAGTCCAAAGGGTAGAACAATAAACTCATAATACCCATACCTAGTCTTAAATATCATCTTGTGTGTGTCTTCCTCACGGATCCTTACCTGGTGATACCCTGACCTTAAATTGATCTTAGTAAACACCTTGGCATATTTTAGTTGATCAAATAAATCTTCAATCCTAGGTAAAGGATATTGATTCTTGATTGTAGATTTATTTAACATCCTATAGCCAATACACAATCATAGCAAACCATCCTTATTTTTCATGAACAAAACTAGTGTGCCCCATCATGACACAAACACAACTTAGGACAAACGCTCTCTAAAAATGTAAACACCACCCAACTTAGAATAGATGCTCTCCCAAACACACACATCGTTAGCTTGGACAAACACTCTCCCAAAAACACACTGTGTCTAGCTTGGATAGACATTCTCCCAAACACACACCCGATGCTTAGCTTGGATAGATGCTCTCTGAAAAACACACACAGTGTTAGCTTGTATAAACGCTCTCTTAAACACACAATATTATCTTGGATAGATGCTCTCTAAAAATGTAAACACCGCCCAACTTAGGATAGACGCTCTCCCAAACACACACACACAGTGTTAGCTTGGACAGACACTCTCCCAAACACACACCCACAATGTTTAGCTTGGACAAACACTCTCCCAAACACACACACAATGTTATCTTGGACAGAAACTCTCCCAAACACACACTGCATCTAGCTTGGATAGACGCTCTTACAAACACACATTGTGTCTAGCTTGGACAGACGCTCTCCCAAACACACATACAAGCTTCTTCTCCTTTAGGTAGCCCATCTCGAACCTCAAGCCCTCTTCTCAAGCCTCCTCTCCTTCCATTCTCTGTCCCTTTCTCTGGCAGCAAGGAACCCTTCGTCCGATGGTTTCCATCTTTGGAAGCCTATCAGCCACCCTAGATTATTTCATAGCTTACGATCTATAAGGAAACAAGATATTTACATCTTTTATATTATCCTTTTTTTTATATTTTAGAAGGATGGTATTCTTTTAACATATCTCCTTTATTTTAAATATATATCCTTTATTGATAATTATCACCATTAAGATACCTCTTTTATTTATACAATTTCATAATTGTTTTTCATTAAAATAAAAGACATCTTATTTCTTAAATGGATATATGTTTTTTTTAATTAATTAAAGTCTTTCAATGACTTCTTTATTAGCATTAAAATGAATACATTTAATTAACTAAAAAAAAACTCTCATCTATTAAATAAAATGAGGTTTACGAATGAGCTTAATTAAATCAATTATTTAATCAAACTTCGTTGATCCTTTTGAATGAATATTTATTTAACATTCAAATTTAATATGCTTTTCTTTATGAAAATGATGCTCTATATTTTCTTTAACAAAACAATTAGTTTTATGCATCCACATATATTTGGCAGTTTTTTTCTACAGCAGTTCCAACATTATGCTACTCCAACCACTATGCAACAAAGAGCAAACAAATTTATAAGGCAACAAAGAGGGAATCTTTCCATCGACCCTATCACCTATCTTAGCCAGATATTTTATGATAGCTACTAGGCTATCAACTAAGGCTCAAGGCGATTAGCCATCGATGATTATCCCTTTCGCAATGCATGCCTATATGAAGGTATATATCCATGTTACCTTTGAGTACCGTAATCATCATTTCCCCTAATATTAGGCACCCTCATTTCTGGTGGATGCTTCTGCCTTCTCCACCCACGAGTATATCGGATCCTACACACTTGGAAATATATTAGCAATAACATGCCCTTCACAAATCAACTAAACATCATATAGTTGGTACAATTGTTCAAACTAAGTATCACCATACCATAGGTTAATACATTGTTCCTTTATGCCATAAAGTCAACTAGGGAGGGTCATGACATCCTCCTCCACTAGAATTAAACATCATCCTCGATGTTTACAATTTTTATTTATTTTAACAACACTAAAAATAAAATTTATTACATCACAAAGTTTCAAACAAAAAGGGAAAATATTTTCGCATAACCTTCACTTTCTCCCAAGTGGCATTTTTCTCAGAGAACTGGTCCCACTGGACCTTACACTGTTTGAGAGTTCGATTTCATAGACTTGGAATGAAACTCAAGAATCTTCATTGGTAGTACTTCAATGACCTCCAGATTTACCATCTACAAATTAGCAACATCCCACACATGTTAAAGGTCATCAACATACTTTCTAAGCAAGGATATGTGGAAGATGTCATGGATTTTGGATAGATTAGGTGGTAATGCAAGTTGGTATGCAACCAGGTTGATCTTTTCTATGATCTCAAAGGGTCCCACAAAGCGTGGATCCAACTTCATGGATTTGATAGCACTCTTCTTTTGCTTAACTCTTAAGAACACCTATCTCCAATAGAATACTCTTTGGGAGTTTTTTTTAGATCTACATAACTCTTCTACCTATCCACAACTTCTTTAAGCCTTTGCCTAATTTCCTTTAACTACTCTTCCATTACCCTAACCATTTCTAGACCAATCTCAACTCGATCCTCTAGGTTGTCCCAAGACAATGGTGTTCTACACTTTTGCCCATACAAGGCATTGAAAGGTGTCATTCCTAGCAAGGATTGATGTCCATGTTAGTCTCACAATGACACTGAGAGGGGGGTGAATCAGTGTGGCTCTTTAAAACTTAAAAACTTCAACTCTTAAAGCCAAAACAATGAAAGCTTAAAACCACATAAAGCAAATATAACAAGAGAGCATCACACAACACAAGATGTACCGAGGTTCACCAGTTTTGGCTACTCCTCAAAAATAGACTGTTTGGACTCCCATCCAAATCCAGCCTTTGCAAAGCAACAACTTTACAATCAATTTACCAGCACCAACTAGAAGGAGCACCAACCCCTGATTTACCAGCACCAACTGGAAGGAGCACCAACCCCTGATTTATCTGCACCAATAGAAAGGAGCACCAACCCCTGATTTACCAGCACCAACTGGAAGGAGCACCAACCCCTAATTTATCTGCACCAACAGAAAGGAGCACCAACCCCTGATTTACCAACACCAACTGGAAGGAGCACCAACCCCTGATTCCAAGCACCAACTTGGACTTCAATTCTGAAATTTGAATATTGACATATAAATGCCTTCACTTTTACAAGACCCTGACTGGTCTATTGCTCACTCAACATTGCCCATAGTTCACACAACACATACCTATGGCTCTGCTTGCTGCACTTTTATGGCCCTCTTACAGCCCTCTTGCTACGCTTCTTACTGCACTCTTACGGCTCTCACGACTCTGCTTAATGCCCTCTTACGGCACTCTTCCAGCCCTCTTTTTGCAGCACTTTCACTCTCTTTAGCAGCGCACTCACACTCTATATCAGCAGCACGTAATCCTCCATGCAGACCTCCTTTTATAACCATATTGAATCTTTGTAACTCCAGTTGTAACTCCTTTCATTTCTCATGCGCCACTTGTCAGTTGTAACGCTTTCTAACTGTAACTGCTTTTGTCTATATATAGGGTAGGCTTTTCGTCAAACACGATGCATGTTACGAATTTACACATATAACCCTACCATGACTGTTCGTCTTCTCGATCATGACTATTCGTATTCTTTTTTGTGCATGCATGCATATTCGATTCTATATATACGATTGTTCATTTTCTCCTTCTTTGACTATTCTTAAATTAGCTGCATGATTTTCTTTTGTAACGGCCCTTGTAATCTCGTATAACTTCAGTTAACTGTCACATATCTTATTTTGGTTGGGTTCTATTTTTAGCTTGCGCCAAAGCGACCTGTCATGAAATCGTGACACTTCTGCCTCTTTGTCCTCTTCTTGGCTTGTACCCGCGAAAACACAACATGTCGTGATATCGCGACACTTTCGCCTCCTTGCAGCTTCTATTTGCCTGTACCCACAAAAACACAACATGTCACGATATCGCGACACTTTCACCTCCTTGCTACTCTTCTTTGCTTGTACCCATGAAAACACAACATGTCACGATATCGTGACACTTTCGCCTCCGTACTCTTCCTTTTTACTTTTGTTGCGATATCATGACACTTCTGCCTTCTTACATTCTCTCTCCTCCTTGAGTCGCAAAAATGCGACATGTCACGATATTGTGACACTTTCTCCCCTTTGCTCTTTCTCTTGCCTTCGGGTCGCGAAAACCCGACATGTCACGATATCGTGACACTTTTTCTCCTTAGCTCTTTCTCTTGCCTTCGGGTCATGAAAATACATGTCGCGATATCGCTACACTTTTTCTCCTTAGCAGTTTTCTCTGCTTTGGTCAGAATACAACATGTAGCGGTATCAACACTTTTTCTTGATTTTTCTTTGATAACATGTAGTGATATCGCGACACTTTTCTCCTTGCACTTTCTCTTGCTTTGCCTCGAAATACAAATGTCGTGATATCGCGACACTTTTCTCCTTGCATTTTCTCTTCTCTTCCCAGTAACATGTCCGAAATCGCGACACTTTTTTCTCTCCTTTTCTCTTCACTTTGAATGAAACATGTCACGAAATCACGACACTTTTTCTCTCTCCTCTTTCTTCTGAAACATGTCGTGAAATCGTGACACTTTTTCTCTCTCCTCTTTCTCTTTGCTTGGGCCTACGAAAATGAAACATGTCATGAAATCATGACACTTTTTCTCTCTCCTCTTTCTCTTCGCTTTGGACCCAATGAAACATGTCATGAAATCACGACACCTTTTTTTCTCTCCTCTTTCTCTTCCTTGAGCAATGAAACATGTCACAAAATCGTGACACCTTTTTCTCTCCTCTTTCTCTCAAACATGTCATGAAATCGCGACACTTTTTCTCTCTCCTCTTTTTCTTGCAATATGTCACGAAATCATGACACTTTTTCTACTTGCTCTTTTTCTTTCAACATGTCATGAAATCATGACAGTTTTTCTTCTTGCCTCTTTCTCTCCAAACATGTCATGAAATCATGACAGTTTTGCTTGCTTGCGCTTTCTCTTCGAACATGTCATGAAATCGTGATAGTTTTGCTTGCTTGCGCTTTCTCTCCAAACATGTCATGAAATCGTGATAGTTTTGCTTGCTTGCGCTTTCTCTTCGAACATGTCATGAAATCGTGACGTTTTTTCTTGTCTTTCTCTTCGAACATGTCGCGATATCGTGATGTTTTTCTTTCTTCTCAACATGTTGTGATATCGTGATGTTTTTCTTTCTTCTTCTCTCTCTTCCAACATGTCGCGAAATCGTGACAGTTTTTCTTTCTTCTTCTCTCTCTTCCAACATGTCGTGATATCACGATAGTTTTCTTTCTTGCCAACATGTCGCGATATCGCGACAGTTTTCTTCCTTGTGATTTTCTTTTGATTTTTAGCATATGGGCCACTTCTATATTTTGGAAAACCACTACTCTGAAGAACCTCTTAACGTTTTTTCCTCATAATTCTTTGTTCTTGTTTCTCTGATCTCTCAATTTTTCTTTCTGCATCAACCGATCTGTCTGATTGTGTTGACAACAATGACAATACTTTTGTTGCACCTTGCTCAACAATCTCCCCCTTTGGAATTGTTGGCAACACTCATGCAATTTCCTATAATTCTTCTCCCCCTTTGACAATAATACCAAAGGGCTACTGCAGACTCCCCCTGAGTCCATGCACATCATTCTCAAGCACACGTTATGACAGTTAGCAAAAATTACAAATATGAGCAAAAAGATAATCAAATATATAAATGCTCCCCCTGAGAATGTGGTCCCTCACTCAGATCTATGGTTGTTGGATCTCTATCCATTGAGACTCTATCCGCTGTACTCTGTCAATAGGCTCACTAAGAACCTGCTCTAGCAAGCTCACCAAGAACTTGCCCAGATCTTATAGAATCATAAAAAGAATTGTTAGAGACTCAATATGTTCTATACTTAATGCTCAATCAATATATCAACTAGATCTCATAGAAGCATAAAGAGAATTGTTAGAGACTCAATATGTTCTATACTCAAATCTCAATCTCAACTCAACTCAACCAATCACCTCAATGAACATCCCTTTATCACAGACCCTAGTCGAAGCATGTATCAACCAACTCTGTGTAAGCATCAAACACTGTACCACAACTATTTCCCAAAGGCCTTCTCAAAGGCTCAATCAATCATGCTCAAGTAGTACTCAAACTGAACTCAACAATGAATGGCAATCTCAAATCAAATCCACTTCATCAACTTTATCATCGGCACTCTCCACAATTTTCTTTGGCCTCTTGACTGCCACCTCCTCCGTGACTAATGACTTTGCCTCGCGTCCGTTGTGCAGCTCAATGTCTCTGGTTTCTAATGGCTGCCATGAATGTTTTTATCGCCTGCGTAGGTATTGATAGTGGACCGTTACATCTAGCATTGGAACCTCAATCTACACGTAGTCATCAACTCTCGGTATTCTGCTTCTTGCTAGGACATATGTCAGGGCTACTCAATGTCTTAGACGAATGTTCTTCATGCGATTCCAGGGAGCATTTCTCCTCACTGCGATCAAGGGATTGCTCGAGAAATATCTCGCATTTCTCAAATAATGCAAGACTTTCTTAGTTGCATAGGCATCTTGTCCTCCTTGACGCTTCACCACCTGGGCGCTATTCTCTCAACGTCTCTGCCTTGCATGTGCCACTTGGCACTCTTGACCAACTAGGTGCTAGTGCCACTGATTGCTTTGACTCTGGCATCTCTTTGATAACGGCTACTTCTTTAGAGAAAATTAATGCTCTCTTATACCAAATGATGTGTTGTATTTTTGGTTAAGAAACGCATGCCTTCCCACTCACAACACGGATTCTATTTTATCTACAAATTGGGAATGTTACAGGCTTCAAAACCAGCACCTACCAGCTTATGCTTCCATGACACGTCGACCTATGCTGCATGTTCTATCTCAGATAACGCCTATCAGCTGTTGCATCAAAAACCTAGTTGTTCACCATGTTGTTCTGCTGAAGCACATCAGTTTGATACTATCTCCACAAACATCTACATGAACTGAAACACATTTTGACAACTATACGACAACTCCCCGACTACTTTCCTTTCATCCTCAGATAACCACACAAATACATAGGAGCATTAAAATAAAACTTTAACATTGCTCCCCCCGAGGATGTGCTACCCGGAGTCGCTTAGTGCAATAGAGGAGTAATCTCCTTCGGTCCAAGGAGACACGATTTCCTCTCTTCTTTCTTTCTCCAGTATTTCTTGAACTTGGGCTTGAAGGTTTTCAACTGCATCCCTATTTTGAACCTTTTCATGAACTTGAACATTTCTCTTGGGTGGTTGTCTCTTGTACATCCTTGATGGATGATTATTTTCCTTTCTTTGATGCACATGATTTCTTCCCTGTCTGTGTTGCATTCTTTGTGTCTGATGAAATCTATTGTCTTGCCTTAGATTAGATACAAACATGCTTGGACAAAACCTTGCTATGTGCCCATGACCATTACATTGAAAACATTGCACATGGTGTTCAGCCGAAATAACAGATGTATTTCTACCAGCATAACTCTTTGATCTATTATTCAATCCACAATAAATTGCCTTGTGACCATAATGGTTGCATCTAAAACAATAGCCATTAAAAGTATTATTATGAATAGAGTGAGAGTGATGGAACCTCTTTTGTTGTGGTTGCTTTGCTGTAGATCTCCTTTGATATTTTCTTCCTTTTGAAGATTCAGCTTCAAAATTTTCTTGCTTTGATCCTTCAATAGTGGACTTCTTCTTCTCTGCATATTTGGAAGATGAAGGTTGTTCAGCTTCACATCCAAGACCAAGCTTAGACATGGGGCTTCTTTGTTGCCTTATCATTTCATCTAGCAACTCTGTGCTCTTCTCAAATTTGAGATTTGTATTGGCCTCTTCTAGTTGTTTCTTCAATACAACAATCTCCTCTTCTTGTTTGCAGCAAACAATCTCTTTCTCATTGATCTGTGACCTGAGAGTTTCTTCAATCCTTTTGGACTCTTCTACTTGCAGCTTTAGATCACTAATAACTTTGTTAGATTCCTCTTCACGTTTGCTACATACATCGCCTTTATCATCCAGGCGTGACTTCAAGGCTTCTTCTATTTTCTTGGCTTTCTGAATTTGTAAGAAGAGATCTTCAATATTATCCCCATATTCTTCCAACTTCTTGGAAAGTCTTTTGTTCTTTTTCTTTTCTATACCCAACTCTTCAAGTGCAGCGATCAACTCACCTTCTAGATATACTTCAACCTCAAGGTTTTCATCACATACTTCAGAATTCACTTCTTCAACCTTTTCTAGTTCAATTTTCTCTTCCACAGAACCGAAACTGATTGAGATGCCTTATTTGAGGAGGATCTATTCTTCTTACCCATTGCATACTAATCCAAGATCAACCCTAGCTGATTTAGCTTGATAAGGGAAATTGGCTCTGATACCAATTGTTAGTCTCACAATGACACTGAGAGGGGGGGTGAATCAGTGTGGCTCTTTAAAACTTAAAAACTTCAACTCTTAAAGCCAAAACAATGAAAGCTTAAAACCACATAAAGCAAATATAACAAGAGAGCATCACACAACACAAGATGTACCGAGGTTCACCAGTTTTGGCTACTCCTCAAAAATAGACTGTTTGGACTCCCATCCAAATCCAGCCTTTGCAAAGCAACAACTTTACAATCAATTTACCAGCACCAACTAGAAGGAGCACCAACCCCTGATTTACCAGCACCAACTGGAAGGAGCACCAACCCCTGATTTATCTGCACCAATAGAAAGGAGCACCAACCCCTGATTTACCAACACCAACTAGAAGGAGCACCAACCCCTGATTTATCTGCACCAACAGAAAGGAGCACCAACCCCTGATTCCAAGCACCAACTTGGACTTCAATTCTAAAATTTGAATATTGACATATAAATGCCTTCACTTTTACAAGACCTTGACTGGTCTATTGCTCACTCAACATTGCCCACAGTTCACACAACACATACCTATGGCTCTTCTTGCTACACTTTTATGGCCCTCTTACAGCCCTCTTGTTGCGCTTCTTACTGCACTCTTACGGCTCTCACGGCTCTGCTTAACGCCCTCTTACGACACTCTTCCAGCCCTCTTTTTGCAGCACTTTCGCTCTCTTTAGCAGTGCACTCACACTCTATATCAGTAGCACGTAATCCTCCGTGTAGACCTCCTTTTATAACCATATTGAATCTTTGTAACTCCAGTTGTAACTCCTTTCATTTCTCATGCGCCACTTGTCAGTTGTAACGCTTTCTAATTGTAACTGCTTTTGTCTATATATAGAGTAGGCTTTTCTTCAAACACGATGCATGTTACGAATTTACACATATACCCCTACCATGACTGTTCGTCTTCTCGATCATGACTATTCGTATTCTTTTCTGTGCATGCATGCATATTCGATTCTATATATATGACTGTTCGTTTTCTCCTTCTTTGACTGTTCTTAAATTAGCTACATGATTTTCTTTTGTAACGTCCCCTGTAACTGCTGCATAACTTCAGTTAACGGTCACATATCTTATTTTGGTTGGGTTCTATTTTTAGCTTGCGCCAAAGTGACCTATCATGAAATCGTGACACTTTTGCCTCTTTGTCCTCTTCTCGGCTTGTACTCGTGAAAACACATGTCGCGATATCGCGACACTTTCACCTCCTTGCTACTCTTCTTTGCTTCTACCTATGAAAACACAACATGTCACGATATCGCGACACTTTCGCCTCCTTGCTACTCTTCTGCTTGTACCCACGAAAACACAAATGTCACGATATCGCGACACTTTCGCCTCCGTACTCTTCTTTTACTTGTAACACATGTCGTGATATCATGACACTTTCTTCTTACTTCTCTCTCCTCCTTGAGTCACGAAAATATGACATGTCACGATATCGCGACACTTTCTCTCCTTTGCTCTTTCTCTTGCCTTCGGTCGTGAAAACCCGACATGTCGCGATATCACGACACTTTTTCTCCTTAGCTCTTTCTCTTGCCTTCGGGTCACGAAAATACGACATGTCACGATATCGTGACACTTTTGCTCCTTAGCGCTTTTTCTTTCTTCGGTCCGCGATAATACAATGTAGCGATATCGCTACACTTTTGTCCTTGTGCTTTTCTCTGCTTCCCCGATAATACAACATGTAGCGATATCGCTACACTTTTTCTCCTTGCACTTTCTCTTTGCTTTGGCCTCCGAAAATACATGTCATGATATCGTGACACTTTTTCTCCTTGCATTTTCTCTTCTCTTATGGCCGCGAAAATGCAACATGTCACGAAATTGCAACACCTTTTTTTCTCTCCTCTTTCTCTTCGCTTTGGATCGCAAAAATGAAACATGTCACGAAATCATGACACCTTTTTCTCTCTCCTCTTTCTCTTCGCTTTGGACCACGAAAATGAAACATGTCACGAAATTGCGACACCTTTTTCTCTCTCCTCTTTCTCTTCGCTTTGGACCGCGAAAATGAAACATGTCGCGAAATCGCGACACCTTTTTCTCTCTCCTCTTTCTCTTCGCTTTTTTGCAAAAATGAAACATGTCACGAAATCGCGACACCTTTTTCTCTCTCCTCTTTCTCTTCCTTTGGACATGAAACATGTCGCGAAATCGCGACACCTTTTTCTCTCTCCTCTTTCTCTTGCAATATGTCATGAAATCGTGACACTTTTTCTACTTGCATCTTTTTCTTTCAACATGTCACAAAATCGTGACACTTTTTCGACTTGCCTCTTTCTCTCCGAACATGTCATGAAATCATGACAGTTTTGCTTGCTTGCACTTTCTCTCCGAACATGTCACGAAATCGTGACAGTTTTGCTTGCTTGCACTTTCTCTCCGAACATGTCACGAAATCATGACAGTTTTGCTTGCTTGCGCTTTCTCTCCGAACATGTCACGAAATCGCGACAGTTTTGCTTGCTTGCACTTTCTCTTCGAACATGTCACGAAATCGCGACAGTTTTTCTTTCTTCTCAACATGTCACGAAATCACGACAGTTTTTCTTTCTTCTTCTCTCTCTTCCAACATGTCACGAAATCATGACAGTTTTTCTTTCTTCTTCTCTCTTCCAACATGTCATGAAATCGTGACAGTTTTTCTTTCTTCTTCTCTCTCTTCCAACATGTCGCGATATCGCGACAGTTTTTCTTTCTTGCCAACATGTCGCGATATCGTGACAGTTTTCTTCCTTGTGATTTTCTTTTGATTTTTAGCATATGGGCCACTTCTATCTTTTGGAAAACCACTGCTCTGAAGAACCTCTTAACTCCTGTCCACTGCATCTGACTAGCTTTGGAACTTCCTATCCACTCCATCAACAGATCTATCTGACTGTGTTAACAATCACTGTGCATTCTCTAAAGAATCTCTTAACTCCTGTTTCACTGCATCAACCGATCTGTAATCTCTTAACTCCTATTTCACTGCATCAACCGATTTGTCTGACTGTGTTGACAACATTGACAATACTGTTGTTGCACATCGCTCAACAGTCCATTGTTGTAGGAAAACTTTACCAAAGGTAGATAATATTCCCAATGAGATTTGTGATCCATGTAATACATGCAAAGCATGTCTTCCAAAACTTGGTTTACCTGCTCCGTTTGGCCATCCGTTTCAGGGTGATATGTTGAAATCATATTCAATTTCGTGCCAACTGCACTATGAAGGGACTTCCAAAATTTAGAAGTAAATTTGGAGTCTCTATATGATATGATTACCTCAGGAAATCCATGCAATCGAAATACCTCTTTGACGAATATGCTAGCCACCACCTGAGCATCATCCTTGGTATTTCCTGGTATGAACTAGGTAACCTTAGTTAATTTTTTGACCACTACAAAAATGGCATCATGTTGGTACCAAGTTTTGGGTAAACCTACTATAAAATCCATAGATATAACATGCCATTTCTACGTAGGTATATCATGCAGATATAGTTTTCCTATAGGATGCTGGCATTACGCCTTGACTTTCTGACATTTGAGGCATCGAGCAACAAAATCCATTATGTCCTTCTTCATATCTACCCAAAAGAATGTTATTTTCATGTTTTCTCGTATTTTGGCTCCTCTTGGATGAGCAAAATAAGAAGATCTATGAGCTTCTTGCATTATCAAGTTTCTTATATTGTCCATCTTTGGTATGACGACTCTTCCCTTATAACACAAAAAATCATCTTTCAAACTAAATTCCTTATTTCCTTCAAGATCTCTATCCATATTGATTCGAATTCCTTGGCAATACCCATCCTAAGATTGCTCCTATCTCACTTGATCTATCAAGTCCATGTGAATTCTAGTTATGGTTGTTATATATTTCCTTCTACTTATCTGCTACCTTATTCTCTTTTCCTTTTATGTACTCAATCTCAAAATTGTACTCAGCAAGAAATTCCACTCATCTTCTCTATCTTGCATTGAGTATTGGTTGGGTGAATATATATCATAGACTTTGATGATCAGTTTTCAATTCAAAGGGTCTCCCCACTAAGTAGTGGCACCAAATTTTTAAAGCATGCACTACTATAGCTAGCTCTAAATCATGCATAACATAATTAACTTCATGCTTTTTGAGCTTCTTTGAAGTATATGCCACTACTGAATCTTCTTGTGAGAGAACCCCACCCAACCCTTCTATCGATGCATCAGTGCACACTAAAAAGTCTCCGTGGGGATCGGGAACCTTCAATATAGGTTCCATAGTAAGCTTATGCTTTATTAGTTTGAAGGTAGCCTCACACTTTTCTGACCATTTGAATTCTTTCCCCTTCTTTTGAAGGTTTGTTATGGGTCCAACAATCTTGGAGTAGTCCTTTATATAACGTCTATAATAGCCCGTTAACCCCATAAAACTTCGTACTTCAATGACAGTAGTAGGGGGTGGCCAATTCAGAATAGCCTCTATCTTTTCTGGATCCATAGTGATCCCATTTTTTGATATAATGTGTCCAAGATATCGTACATCTGGGGCATAGAACTCACTCTTGGTTATATTTCCATAAAGTTGATTCTTCCTTAACAATTCCAACACGATCCTAAGATGTTTATCATGCTCCTATTTATCTCAAGAATATATAAGTATATTATCAAGGAATATGAGGATAAACTAGTCCTAATGTCTTTGAAACACACTGTTCATTAGGTTAATGAAAGCAGCTAGGGCATTAGTAAATCCAAAGGGTAGAACAGTAAACTCATAACGCCCATACCTTGTCTTAAATACCATATTATGAGTGTCTTCCTCACGGATCTTTAACTGGTGATACCCTGATCTTAAATCAATCTTAGTAAACACCTTGGCATATTTTAGTTGATCAAATAAATCCTAAATCCTAGGTAAATAATACTAATTATTGATTATATATTTATTTAACATCCTGTAGTCAATACACAATCGTAGCAAACCATCCTTATTTTTCTTGAACAAAATTGGTGCGCCTCACAGTGGCACATGCCCAACTTAGGACATATGCTCTCTAAAAATGTAAACACTACCTAATTTAGGACAAAAGCTCTCCCAAATACATACAAACAGTGTTAGCTTGAATAAACGCTCTCCCAAACACACACTACATCTAGTCTAGACAAACACTCTCCCAAACACACACCTAGTACTTAGCTTGGATAGATGCTCTCCCAAGCACACACACAGTGTTATCTTGGATAGACACTCTCTCAAACACACACAGCGTTTGCTTGGACAAACGCTCTCTAAAAACATAAAAATCACCCAACTTAGGACAAATGCTCTCCCAAACACACATATAGTGTTATCTTGGATAGACACTCTCCCAAACACAAACCCATAGTGTTTAGCTTGGAAATATGCTCTCCCAAACACACACATAGTGTTAGCTTGGAAAGACACTCTCTCAAACACACACTGCATCTAGCTTGGACAAACGTTCTCCCAAACACACATTGCGTCTAGCTTGGATAGACGCTCTCCCAAACATACACACACGAGCTTCTTCTCCTCCAGGTGGCCAGTCTCAAACCTTGAGTTCTATCCTCGAGCCTCCTCTCCTTCCATTCTTCGTCCATTTCTCTAGCAGCAAGGAACCCTTCGTCATGTGGTTTCCATATTTGGAAGTCTATCAACCATCCTAGATTATTTCATAGCTTACGAGCTATAAGGGAACAAGATATTTTTTATCTTAAGGTGATCCAATGATATGTATTAATAATTATTAGACATATGGTATTGTATTGTGGGGCAGTATTCATACTCCCATTAATGTATCATTTTCATTTTATTGTTGATTGAGAATTTTGGTATCCAAGGACACCATATCAAATTTTCATGTTCCTTTCTCAATATTTTAATTTTTTTTTCTTTTTTAACACTCACCCACATCTCGACATGGTTTTAAATTGTATCTCCTGGATGTTTTATTTTTTTTATACTTGTTTCCATATGTTCCTCTCTATATTATGAAATTATATAATTTTAGTTTTAATTTTTCCTATAAAAATAGTATCATGTGCTTAAAAATATTATTTTGTACTTAATTATATTTGTGTATATTATATTACATTTTTTTTAAGCGAAAAACCCCTTGTGGGGCCGCCTTGATCTGAGAGACCACGAACAGGGGGTTCTACATCATCAAATTCACCCGGGAGTCGCACTCGACCCTGCTCGCACCAACATTATGAATTGGATTTTGGATACCCAATTCAGCTTTTTGGTAGGGTGGAGATTTGAACCTGGGACCTCCATTGGAGGATTGCCCTCTCCTCTCCAACTCATCTACAACACCTGGGTGTATTTATATTACATTAAGTATCAAGTATTTGAACTATAAAATGGACCATGAGATCTTAGTGGAACAATGAGTAGAAAATACTTGCTATGAAGAGATCAAGATTTCACTCTCCTCAACATTTAAAACTATCCTTTGTAGTACCAATTCCTTATATTTTTTTATAATATCATAAAAAAAATTATAAATATATTTTAATTATACCATTGAATATTAATGATATGCTTATAAATATTAATTTTTCAAAAAAAAATTATGTTTATAATTCAAGTTTAACCATATGGTAAACAATCATGACACAATAAAACAACTATGCATCTTATTTTGTTTTTACTATATAATGATGGCTTTCTCATAATTGCTTAGATCTTAATGAAATATAGCCAAGTTAGAATAATGGAGACATATTTTTAAAGTTTATTTCATACTATAGTCGAAACTCCATTGAAAATATAGAGATCTCTCTTTTTTTGACATGACATATTATAAGGGTTTAGTTATTTTTTTTTATGAAAGGCCATTTTAATTATAAAAATAAAAGTTCTTTATAGCAAAAAACAAAGTGTGGGTGAAGAAAAATCACACTCGGAAAGCCACTAACTCATCCTAATTGCGGATAAAGAAAAATAAACTGCACCACATAGGCACCATGACCATCAACATCAAACTAGAAATATGCTACAGCCAAAAAGGCCTTAAGGAAGGGGGCTCATGGCAAACAGAGTCTTATCCATTTGAAGTGGGTGCTTCTCCCACCCATTACAGTGCTCCTCACCCCAACCTAAAGTATGAGTAATTGGAGAAGGACAAGACCAACTAGAAATATGCATGTAGTTGTATGAAGCCCCCCAACCATCATTAGGCACCGGTGTAGATTGCGATGTGATCATAGGCACAAAATGTTAGGAGGTATACATATTCGGATGTTGCAATGACCCTCCATAGTCACGGGATCTGCTTTGAGGAGGCTGACAACGTGCATGATCATGGCATCAGTGTGAATGGAATATGACTGGGTGAGGAGGCAAATGATCAAGGGCCTCCCTACTGATGGCATAAGGGGCATCACCCCAATATTTCAACAAATCCTACAAATGGTCTAGCTCCATAGCCACTTTTTTAGCTTGGTCACAAATCTGAAACCACACATCATAAAAAACTTCGAGCATGTCAGCAAAAAAAAAATCCTGAGACGTATCAACTTGCTTGAAAATAATTTTGTTTTTAGATTTTCAAATGTGAAATAGGAGGCTGACTCTGAAGATTTACCACACTTCCCTCAATGGGAGAGAAAACTGAATAGGATCACCTAGAAGGACATGATGCCATGAAAGTTGTAGGGACATAAATAGAGCAAATAAAGAACCCACCCAACTCCAAGCGAGACTGGCCCATACACAAGCCCATAAAAGATGCATACAAGACTCTAGTTCTTGATAAAATGGGCATCGGGGCTCAGGCACCCCCATATAAGAAAGTCTGCGACCAAGGGGTAAACCCTGACACAATAAGCTCCAAGCAAAAAAAAAATTCTTTGGCTCTAGATAAGATGCCCAAGCTGAATGAAATATGGTTTTCCACCTAGAGGGTGGTGAGAGAAGGTCTTATTTGACATTGAGTTTGGGCACTATGGGGACAGTTGGCATAAGCTAGTCATATTCCTACCTGGCTCTATAGTTGAGCAAGGAAGTGCTCTTATATTAGGACCAATATTTCCACTAGGGTTTATGGGATCTGACACCTACTTTTTTCCATAAGGAGAAAGGTGTATGGTCCAGAACAACATCATGCGTAGCGTTGTCAGCATTGGACAGGTGGAACATCCTTTTAAAATAATTCCAAGGAATCCAGTCTCTGTTTTCCTTGGAGTAGAAATATACAATGGCAGCAATGCCTCGCTTAAAAAAATTTGGTCATGGACCCAAGGAACTTGGCCCAATGACTTATCTTGAATCTTGAAGATAAGGGATCACCAAACATTGAGAAGATTAATGGAAAGACCTTTATGTGAATGGACCCCCTTCCAAACAATCCAAGGGTTTAATTGTTGTCAATCCTTCCATATGCTTTTTATGACAAAGGAGCCAAGTATTTTAATGAAAACTAGGGCCAAAACTAGAGAGGACAAATCCATTCGTGCCCAAGCTCGACAGTTGAGGGAAAGCCTAGTCGAGATGCAATGTTTGATAAGAGCTTTCTATGCTCTAGGTCCTCTAAGAGCCCACACAATCCATTTAGCACATATGACTAACCCTTGATGCTTACAGTCCAACAAATCCATACTCCCTGCTTTCCATGGGAGACAACAAATATCCCAAGCCACTATGTGAAAGCCCTTCCGCTCAGACCCACTAGACCATAGAAAATCTCGCAACAATTTTTCAAGTCGTTTGTAACAAGCCTAGGAAGGTACCCAACAAGAATAATAATAAACATGTACGGAAGCCAACACTTTCGAGCAAATTTAAAATTTACCAGCAAGAGACAACTTCTTAGCATTCCAATATTCGAGCTTGCTTTCCACTTTGCTGACGACATAAGCCCACAATTGAGATGGAGAGCCTTGAAAAGCAAAAGGAATGCCCAAAAATTTAAAAACCTCTCCAGGCTGAACCTAACTCTACTACACATGCTAAAGCCAGTAGGGAAGAGACTACAAGGATTTCCTTTAACAAGAGGCTTTCCTCCATTGGATATTAGACTCGAAGGCTTTGCAAAAAATATCAAGACAAGACAGAGCTTCAAAAAAGGATTGCTCATCCCCATTTAAAGTAAAGAAAGAATCATCAGCAAAATGGTTGTTAATGAGTTGACCTAACGTCGTACACCTTGTATAAATTATTTTATTATAAATATTTACTATTGAATTAATAATTTTAATAAAATATAAATCCATAAATTTTAATTATTATTTAAATATTTAAATTAATAATATATGTTTTTTTCAAAATAACAATTGAGATAATATGGTTATCATTTTTTTCTTTATTACTATATGTATCATAAGTTATGTTCATTTATAGTCTCTTATAAACTTAAAAATAAAAAAAGGTAATATGGTTATTATTATTTTCTTTATTATTATATGCACTATAAATTATCTTTATTTCCCTGTCAGCTCAGTTCGAAAAGGCTAAAGGTACAGATCCTCCAGATAAACCCTTAGACAAAGGGTCCCACTGGGGTTCAGCATGGCAGAATGTTGTAGCTGGAAAGGAAAAGGATTCCCTGTCAGCTCAGTTTGAAAAGGCTAAAGATACAGATCCTATAGATAAACCCTTAGACAAAGGGTCCCACTAGGGTTCGGGAGCTGGCAACAAGGGTCCAACATTTTTGGAAATGCTGAAAGGGAAAAAGGAGTCAGTAAGTGAACTACTGCCCCTAATACCAAACAATAACAGGTTAACTGCACCAGTGGAGATTATGGAAAGATTCTTGGATATGGAGGCATCATCCTTAGTTGGCAAGTTTTTTGGAGGAAGGCCGGACATTGAGACTATTCGCTCATGGGCCGCGACAAAGTGGAAAACTTTAGGAAGGTTAGAAATCGTAGCCATGTCAAGAGGTTTTTTTATGATAAGACTCAACAACAAAGATGATGCAAAGCACATCTTGATAGGAGGACCCTAGTTTCTAGGAAGGTGTAGCCTCTTTCTGAGGAAGTGGGGGGAGGATTTCAACCCTGAGAAGCAAAACATTAATATAGCACCCATTTGGTTCCACTTACCAAACCTCCCGCACCCAGTTTGTTAATGAGTACTGGATTAGTTGTATAGAAAAGACGATAGGAGAGCTCGTGGCAATAGACCATTCAACCCGAGCAAGGACTAGACTGATGTATTCCAGGATCTGTGTAAATACAAACTTGGATTCTGATCTACCTTCTTAGGTGGAACTAGCATATGGAGAGTTCTAAGTATTAAGCCTGTGGAGTATGAGAACAAGCTGACATTTTGTAGCGTGTGCAAAACCTAGGGCCACCTTCAAGCCCAATGTCTGACAATAACTGCAAACAAGGAAGCCACGAGCGAAGGTTTTTTGGGGAAAGCTAATGGGAGAGGGATCCCAAAGTTTCAAGGATCGCATCTTAACTTGGAAGGATATAGACAAGTTAAGAATAACCAGGCTGACCAAACCAACACAAAATTGGCAAAAATCTAGGAGAAAGGAAAGCAACATAATGAGGAAGGCAAAAATCATAAGGCATGTAATAAAGATACTAGCTTGAACATGTTTGATATCCTAGAAAATCTAGAAGTTGAAAAAGAAAACAGTAAGGATGATACCATCAGTGTCAAGTTTCCTGAAACCCTAGACTCCCCATCCAAATTGGGTCCATCCACAACTATGAAAAAAATCCCCAAAAGCTATGCTCAAAATGAAGAAAAATTGCTAGGTCATTTTAGTTTAAACATGGAAAAAATAGAGTCAAGAGTCGAAGTTGTGGAAACAAGAGCTAGGAATGTAGCTCCTAATCCGATAGTGGAGCAAATTATCCCTTATCAGACGAGCCCAACGATAAAATGTTCCTTGAAGGAAAGTCCCCTGTTTAGGAACCAAATAGGAGAGGTGAACCAAAACAAGGCTGAGGATGAAGAGGGAATTGAAAACCCCCAAAATGAGGAAGAAGGTTCAAGCCCTAGACTATCATAGCATATGCCCCCTCATTTCAGTCCAAAACAGACTAGAAGCACTACCAAGCCTCTGATAGATTATGGAAGTGAAAGAAATAAAGGGATAATATCTACAGTATAGCACTATAGAATGAGAATCAATGAAGAAGTTGCAAACGAAAAGCAAAGAACATTGTTACAGCAAGCTATTCCTGGCTAGGATAATAGCAAAATTGACAAATCCCCTTTGGATCAGGGAAGGAGGTAGGGAAAAAATATCAAACAGTCTAAATGAAGGTTCTCTCATGGAATGTGAGAGGCCTAAACAACCCACCAAAACAAAGGATGGTGAAGTCTATAAGGAAGGATTGGAATCCTACTATAATTTTTCTTCAAGAAACCAAAACAGATGCGGCACAATCAACACTTATAGCTAGAAGGATTTGGAAGCAATGGGAAGTGGCCTTTCAACAGGCGAGAGGAGCATCTGGGGGCCTCATGATCTTATGGGATCCTATTAAAATAGAAGGAAGTATTATTCAGGCAAATGAAAGAGTCTTAAGCGTATTATTTCATGATTTTGATTCTAATAAGAATTGGATTATGTCAAATGTTTATGCCCCCACCTCTGTCCAAGGGCGGTCTAAATTGTGGGAGTTTTTGGGGCATTTGAGCCAAGATTTTAAAGACATTTCTTGGGTGATTGGGGGAGATTTCAATACCCCCGTTTACCCATCTGATAAGAAGTGAGGATTTGGGTTACCCTCAAGGAGCATGGAGGACTTCAATGAATTCATTAACACAAATGAATTGATGGATGTAAGACTAAAAGGAGCCAAATTTACATGGAGTAACAAGAGGATAGGAAGTCAGCTGATTCAAGAAATGTTGGATAGGTTTTTTTTATCCAAGGAAGCTACAACAATGTTTGGTGATTCAACATTACAAGCCCTTCCTAAATGCACTTCAGACCATAATCTTATTCTATGGGAAGCATTTCAGGCTAACTCCTTTAAAAAGCCATTCAAATTTTTTTCAATGTGGGTTAAACATCTGGACTTTAAGAAACGAATAGAGGAATGGTGGTAGCAACCTTTCCAGGGAAGTGCTTCTTTCAAACTATCTCAAACACTTAAGATGGTGAAAAACAACCTTAGAATATGGAATAAAGAAGTCTTTGGAAATATTTTTGAGAATAAGAGAGTGGTAGGGGAAAAACTGAGAATAATAGAAAGCAAAATCCAAAATGTAACCTATGATGAGGCGACAAGGACTGAAGAGAAGGAAACCCTTTGTGAGTTTTATAATATTTTAGCTTGTGAAGAGATGTATTGGAGGTAGAAATCAAGGGCATTATGGCTAAAGGAAGGGAACTCTAATTCAAAATTTTTCCATGTTACCACATTGAGCAATAGAAGCAACAATAATATTAGAAATTTAACTAAGGTGGATGGATCCTCAACTCAAAAAATTCGGGATATCAGGGACGAGGCTGTTAATTTTTTCAGTTCATTATTGGGTGAAGAACGGGCCTGTAATGCCCAAGCAAAGGACTCTCTCCTTCAATTCATTCCACAACTCATTGATGAAATGATTAACGAGTCTCTTAAAACAGCTTTTTTAGACAAAGAGATCAAGGAGGCTTTGTTTAACATGGATCCTGACAAAGCTCCTAGGCAGGATGGGTTTTCACAATGGTTTTTCCAATTTTGTTGGGATATTGTTGGAGCAGAAGTTATTGCTGCAATCAAGGAGTTCCAAAGTTCAAATCATATTCCAAGGGGTTTCAATTCAACTTTCATTGCTTTGATCCCTAAAGGCCCCAACCCCAATACTATGGCTGACTTTAGGCAGGTTATCCTGTGTAATATATCCTATAAAATTTTGTCCAAAGTTTTAGCCAACCGTTTGAAGAAAGTTCTACTGGTTATCATTGGTCCAAGTCAAGGAAGTTTCGTACAAGGAAGATCAATCTTAGATGGAGTTATTACTGTTCATGAGGCTCTTCATACAACCGCTCAGACCAAAAAAGTAGTCATGGCTTTAAAGTTAGACATGAACAAAGCTTATGACAAGATAAATTGGGAATTCCTAGAGGCAGTTTTATTAAAATTTGGCTTCAACATGAATTGGGCCAAGTTAATAAGAGAGTGTATTTCTAAGCCTTGTTTTTCAATTTTGGTTAATGGGTCTACTGCAGGTTTTTTTCAAAGCAAATGTGGTCTAAGACAAGGAGATACCATAAGTCCTATGTTGTTCATCATTGTAGTTGAGGCCTTGGGAAGAACCATTAAGGCAGCAGCGATAGCTGGACTCATATCAGGTATCAAGGCCACATCACTAAATACCTCAGTGACACATCAGCAATTTGTTGATGATACATTGCTACTGACTTTGGCTTCTATGGTTGAGGCAAGAAGGATTAAAAATATTCTCATAATGTATGAAGAAGCGGTTAGACAGAAAGTGAATTTTGATAAGAGCAAACTTTATTTCATCAATACATCCATTCTTAGGAAAAATAGCATAGAAAGGACCATGGAATGTCAGATTACATCCCTTCCCACCACCTATTTAGGTCTTCCCCTATTTACGGGGAAACCTGAAGGATCAATGTGGAACATAGTTCTGGAGAGGATCCAAAAAAATCTAGCAGAGTTGGAAAGGACATCTCGTTATCTAAGCGAGCAAAGCGGTTTTAACTATGGCTTCACTTCAAAGTATACCCGTTTACTTCCTATCGGTCTTCGAGCTCCCAACAAGGTGTATCACAAAATTGAGCAACTTCAAAAAAAATTCTCTGGTCAGGGACTGAGGATAAGAAAAGGATCCATTTAGTAGGTTGGAACAAGGTTTGTAAACCTAAAGCTGGTGGGGGGTTAGGATTTAGGAGAGTTGCTCATCTCAATACAGCTTTGTTAGCCAAACAAGCATGGCGGTTATTGACTAAGGTCGATAATGAATGGACTGCCATAGTTAGGAGGAAATACCTCCAAGGTGTGAACTTTCTTAATAACAACTTAGCAAGCATGAGGTCTGCTTTTTGGAAGGCAATCCTCACAAGCAGGGATCTTGTCAAGAAAGGTTTTAGATGGATTCTAGGAAATGGGCAAACAATAGACTTTTGGAAGGATCGGTGGGTGAGAGCTGAGGAGTTATCCCAGAATCCTCGTTTGGCTAGGATTCAAGAGCATATGGAGCAGCATATTGGGAAGAATGTTGCAAATTATATGTGGCAGGATATAAATATCAACAGGTGGAAACACATCAGAGTACAGGGTTTTGAAGTAGATTCTGAAGAGCTTTATAACATTTTAACTCAGCAAATTATTCTCTCTGGTGAGGATGAATATCACATTGTTTGGTTTGATACTGAAAGTGGTGACTTCACAGTTAAGTCTGCCTATAATTTGCTTCTCAATGTGGAAGGTCAACAATTTCAATCGAGTTTGGTTTGGATCAAAGGCTTAATTTCTAAAATATCATTTTTTTCATGGCTGGTGATTCAAGGAAAAATCCTCACTATGGACAATATGTTATCCAAAGGTATGGTTATTGCTAACCATTGCTACATGTGTAGGGCATGATGGGAGACAACCCAACACTTGTTTCTGGAGTGTCCGATAGCGGAGTCCATCCTAGATGAACTTTTCCAAGCCTTTAGGATCTCGTGGGTTAAGCCTGCTCTTATATCCAAAGTGTTCTATCAATGGCCTCAACCCTTTGTTAGCCTAAAACTTAAGTACCTATGGAAAATATGTTGGCATCATTTTCTCTGGTAGATTTGGCTAGAAAGGAACCATAGAGCCTTTAAGGATACCATTCACAACCCAAAAACCATCCTCAACAGGATTATTGTCTTTGCAAAAGAAAACCTTAGCACCTTAGTGGATGAGAACCACTCAATTCTTCCCCAAGAAAAACAATTAGCTCGGGCCTTAGGTATTGAGGACAAACCTTCCATTCCTTTGCCCAATTCCAAAAATGGGATTTCTTGGGAGCCACCCCCCAGGGGTTGGTTTAAACTAAATTTTGATGGTGCATCCAAGGAGAACCCGGGAAGAGCTAGAGCTAGAGGAATAATCAGGGATCATCAAGGAAATCTGGTCAAGGATTTCGTTGAACCATTGGGAATCAGAACTAATAACGAAGCAGAAGCTAGAGCCCTTTGGAGAGGGTTGCAAGTAGCCCAAGCAACTCGAGGTAACTTGATGATTGAAGGTGATTCTATGAACATCATCAACCTATTAACCAATGGCAAAAAACCTCCATGGAGAATCGAGGGAGTAATCCATGAAGTGAGGATCCTTTTTGCGGCAAGACATAACAGGAGGGCTCGTCACGTGTATCGTGAGGCCAATAGGTCAGCTGACAAATTAGCCAACATAGGTGTTGATGTTGGTAGTTTGGTGACATGGACACAAGGTGTGCCATGTGAAGTGGAAAACATTATTAGTCATGAAAAGAAACCTACCTGTTAAGGAGAAATATGAATGGGTGTTCTTTCCCCATGGAGTTGGTAATAACTATGGGGTTTCCCTCTAAATCATACCAAATTGGAAATGAAGGTAACAAGGTGTAAGCCTTGGAAGATTCCGACAGAGAATAGGAAATGGGTAAGCAACAGGTTTCACAAGTGCAAAGTTCCAAACTTCAATTCCTATCAATGTAAGTAATGTTTACAGTTATGTTTAGGTATGGGTGTGCTTTGTTAGTAAGGTGTTGTAGGGGAATCAACACAATTTATGGTAAGAAAGTTTCAAGGATGACTAGGATCTACAATCTCAACAGAAGGCTGGATATTGTAATAGGTTTTGGGTTAACCTGCAAAACCCGGTAATTAATGAAGACTTTTATTTACCAAAAAAAAATAAATTATCTTTATTTATATTTTCTAATAAATTTATAAATAAAATTTAGTATATCATATAAAATATTTAAGGTGTATAATAAATTTAAATAAATAAAAAATAATTTAACTATATTTAAAAAAATAATATATTTTTTTTATAATTTATTTTTAAAACCATCTAAAATAAGTTTTAAGACATTTTTTATCAAATGATATTAGTTTAATGAAATAAAAAAATATATAGATAATATCTAAGCTTTGTTGTAATATCACTGTATAATAATGTAATACCAATGAGACTTATTTCAATCTCATATAATCTGATATAATCAATTAAAAAATAATATATATATTGATACATTCATATAAAAAATCTAAATTTTTATAGCTTCTCTTTTGAATCTTTTAAAATATCATAGTTTTTTTTTTTTTAAATAGAAACATAAAGAGATAACTTACATCCACTATATTCATTTTGTAGTTTGAATTTGAATTTCTTTAATAAAAACTTAGAAACATACTAATTTAATGTTTATAAAGATAAAATCATAATTCAAATTAACAACTAAAAAGAAAATCCTTATTCATGTTGTTATATTAATGGCTCCCAAGGGCCTAGGTGGATTGGTAGTTGTCTGTCTAGTCAAACACTCACCAAGAAGAGACATAGGTTCAAACCTTAGGGGCATGCTTGTTACAAAGGTAATAGTATGTTTTGAATCTTTTAAGTGTGCAACATTTACCAAGAAGAGACATAGGTTCAAACCTTAGGGCATGCTTGTTACCAAGGTAGTAGTATGTTTTGAATTCTCTAAGTGCGTGACATATTAACGACAACGATATAAATCCCAAACAACTAGTGGTCCCCTTCACACCGAGTCAACAATAACAAAGTAGTATAGGCTTGTTAGGAGCAACTCGTGTGGTTTGAACCCTACATTTACTAAATAGTGTGGATGTAACCAACTCCTCCTCTCCCCCATGTATCCAATAAATATATATATTTCATTTACATAATTAATGTTATCTAGCATTTGTTTTTTGTCGGTAGTAATTGGGTGTTTATTCTTGGGCTGCGCCAGTTTGATTTCTTGGAAGGTGTTGATTTCATATTTACCTAACGGGTTAAGGATTATAAAGGTTTCCTATATAACAAACGAAAAAACATAACCCACGTGTGGGAGGTGAGTTGGAGAGGGTATGGCAATCCTCTAAAGGAGATCCTTGGTTCAAATATTCATCCTACCAAACACACATTGGGTACCCAAAATCCAGTTGATAATATTGGTGCAATCAGGATCTAGTGTGATTCCCAGGTGATTTTGATGGTGTAGAATCCCCTAGTCTTGGTTTCTCAGACCAAGACAACTTCGCAAGAGGTTTTTCGCTAAATTGAAAAAAAAAACAAACCAAAAAACATAAAACTAAGTTCCATTAACTTCATTTTTACTTAACAAACTAAAATTATGATATCATAGTTGCACATTTACTTTACCACATCATAATAAATAATACTAATATTTTACCCCACCTTTATAAAAGGCATTTGTTTATTATTTTATTGGATATAATACTATCAGGATCTAGTGCAATTCCCAAGTGATTTTGATGGTGTACAACCCGCTAGTCTTGGTTTCTCAGACCAAAACAACTTTGCAAGAGGTTTTTCACTAAATTAAAAAAAAAAAAAACAAACCAAAAAACATAAAACTAAGTTCCATTAACTCCATTTTTACTTAACAAACTAAAATTATGATATCATAGTTGCACATTTACTTTACCACATCATAATAAATAATACTAATATTTTACCTCACCTTTATGAAAGGCATTTGTTTATTATTTTCTTGGATATAATACTATTCTTTTACCCCACCTTTATGAAAGGCATTTGTTTATTATTTCTTTGTAGCCTATCCATTTGAGTCTAAAGGTGCATTTATATTTATATAATGTGGTGCAGCTCATAATACAATAAAGATTTCTCAAAGCATAAACTACGATTTACCTCTTTTGGAATCCTTTATAGCATTGGTCGTTCAAAAAGTACTAGTAAACAAATATTTCCACTCAAAAGCATAAAGCTAAATCATAACTCCAAAGTGCACACAAACATTTCGCCAAACATAATAATAATATCAAAAGTGTGAATGTTATGTATTATGTAGTTTAGTTTATCACAGTATAAAATCCAATCCACTATCTTTTTTAAAATGTCATCTATTCGTTGTAGCCGGTAATCCTTAAAGTTGACTTAAATAGTCGGTAATCTATAGCTGATTGGAGGTGGACTAAATGAAATAAAACCTTTATATAAAAGACCATAGTCATTTTAATAATGTTTGACGGCAAAGCCATTTCATTTACTGAAGTATCACAGTCGAAAATAATTAAAGTCGGTATAATCCACGAAAAATATATTAGGATCGTACAGCAATTAGCTCTCACCTTTTAAGGTGGGAATCATATTGGATTTACCTAGTTCAATGTTGTCATGTCTTGTCTCCATTAAATTTATATTTATGTCGTTCGCATCTTAATGGAATTCATGCTTGTAATGTCAATTAATGATGATGAGGTGTGTCCAATAAAAATATTTCTTTCAAAGTCAATGCTGTCACCCCAAAAAGATGTTTGTATCAAATTTCCTTTGTGCGTTCGATGTGGAAGCATCAAATTCAGTGGGCAAAAATGTCAAAGGGGCCGATTGTTCTATTTGTTTATTATAGTGTTTGGGAATATGCATCTTCACTTCAAAAATGTCATATCATATCCAGAAAGAAATAGGTTGGGTGATAGTATTAGAGTGTTTGTATTTTTCAATTATTTATTTAGGAGAGTCCGGTGCAGTTAACTTTGTCTTTTAATTTTCTAGAAAGTCGGATTTTATTGACTTTGTCAGAGTTAAATTCTAGAAAGTCGGATTTTATTGACTTTGTTAGTGTTGGATTCTATTAACTTTGTCTTTGGCCTATCCTCATTCAATTCCTAAAAAACAGGATCCATTACTTTTTATTTACTCAACTAATTAAGATCTTTCCTCTAAAATAGACATTTTTTTCTCATCAACCCATCCAAACCTTGTGATCATGACCATCATTCTTCACCACTAATCTATAATCAAATTGGATTTGGTTCTTACCCATTTTTAAAATCCCATATTAGGAAGTCTGAGGTATAGAACAATTGGTGCAGCTAAACCGAATTCAAATTTCGAGTCTTGTTGGATTGAACGCTGTATTTTTCTTTGTACTTTTAGTAGTGTAAAAGGTTTTAAATGAATGTGGTAATGGTAGTTATAGGGGTGGATTGCACGAAGTAGTGTGTGGTGATTTTTTTGAGGCAAGACAACGTAGAATACTATGGCAATTATAAAGAGGAATAACGTACTTGAATCATTGTAGCAGGTACCGATTCCACCATGCTATGGCGGTCATAAAGAAGAATGTTGTGTCTGAATCATTATGGTAGCTACCAATTCCACCATGTAAAATAAAATAAAATAAAAAACCTATATTAGGACATATAAGGTATGACTAAAAACTAGCGCATAATATGTCTAAGAGAGGAGTTCTCGAGGGCTAAGTGGATTGGTAAGTGCTTGTCTAGCTAGGCATTTACTAAGAAGACACCCAAGTTCAAACCTTAGGGGCAACTTGTTTGAAAAGGTAGTAGTTTGAATCCTCTGAGTGCGCCTCAAACCAACGAGGATAGTACGGATATCAAGCGACTGATGGTCTCTTCCATGTCAGGTCAACAATAACGAAGCAGAATAAGTTTTGTGGAAGCAACCCTCGTGGTTTGAACCATGTACTTGTCAGTTACTAAAATAGCTAAAATAGTGTGGTTGTGATCAACTCTCCTATGTAACCCAAAAAAAAACATTTCTAAGAGAGGTAGCAATACCGAGTAACAGTAGTATGACCTGAATTTTTTGAGTGAGCATCAACCTGATCAGGATACCAATCCCAAGCGATCGGTGGCCCACTTCAAGTTGAGTTAAATAACGAGAATGTGGAATAAGGGTTATAAGAGATAATCCCAAGATTTGAACCTGCTTGGTAATAGAAAAGGATTGCGGATATAATTGATTCCCCTATGTATAAAAAAATACCCAGTGGTAGTTTAACATTGTGTAGAAGTTTAAAAAATTAAATTAAGATGACTTAAGAGGTAGGTTTTAATTATTATAAAGTTTTTATATTTTTAATTTTTTTTAAGTTAGTGTGAGAAACCCCTACTATCGATTTTCAAGGCTGAACAGTTCCATTCGAGCCATGACCTCTAGTAAGGTCGTCCAGAACTAAATGAAGATTTATTTATAGATGTAAAGTTTATAATTCTAGATATATATACATACATGGAAAAGACTGTTTGCTAAGTTTGTTTGAAACTATATGTATATAATAATTGTAACAATATATACTCTTTATTTTATATAAATTGTAACTTTTATTATGGGTGATGTGACCCGGGTTCAATCCCCATGGTAGATGTGTATAAGAAGTATTACTCAATAAAAAAAATTGTAACTTCTATTTTAATAAATTATAATTTATTTTTTCCTTAAATCATAAAAATAAGTTTTGTATAGAAATTTTTATTTTTCAAATTATACTTAATAAAGAACTAATAAAATATAATGAAGAGATCCAATTTAATATTCAGGAAAAAAACATTTTTATCAGGTTTTAATGGTCTATTATATATAAAACACATTCCAATAGAAGGATGAAATGAAATATGAACTGAAATCTTTCTATTTATAATGGGATCAATGAAACAAATATATCATGTGTAACATGATCAAAATACATTGTCAAGAACCTTATAATATAGCATCAACTACACCTAGACAAAACCCAAAATCAAGCCAAATTAAAAAAAAAAAGAGTAAGTGTTTAAATATTCTAATATTGGAGTAAGCTTTACTCTCACAAGTTATGATAGTAATGATATTTAAATTTAAAACTTTATGAAAACATTAAGGAATTAATGTACCAATTAGAGCATTTAAACTTCTTTTAACCATTACAGAGTATTGACTAAGAAGAGTTCAAAATTGAAGATTTGGTTAAATAGACAAAACTATTTTCTTTGGAGATAAAAAAACATTATTAAACAAAATATCATTAGAGAGGTGTTGATGTGCAAAGCATATGATCTATTTTTCCCTTGTTTATCATTGGGAAAAAATTATAAATTAAGGTTTTAATTATACTTTCTACCATTGACAAGACAAGGATTCATGGGTTTGTTACCATGTGAGTTGTTTTATGCTCCTCTTATGTTAAGAAACTTTGTTGCAGCCCATACCCTTTGTACTCTATAATAAGAGGATTGTCCACTCTTTCATGGTTTTCTTTTCCATAATAGTTTATTAATTATAAATGAAGGTTTTAGTTATGCTTTCCACTATTGGAAAGATATGAATTCATCGGTTTGTTATCATATAAGTTATTTTGTGCTTACCCTAGGTTGAGGACATTTTGTTGTAAGACAAAATTTATATTCTTATTGTATTCCTAACAATAAGAGGATTGTACATTCTTTTATGATTTTCGTTTGTATAATATTTTCTCAGGTTAAATTCTTATATATCAATTATAACATGATGTTAATCTCTAATGTTAATGTGATTTTTGTTCTTATTTTTTTAATTAGTTATATGGGATTGAAATGACCTCATCTATATTACATAATTATCACATAATAGTATTATAGCAACTTGGTAATTATGTTGGCTAGGCTACCGATTCTACCATGTAAATTAAAAAAAAAACAAAAAAAATTGGTAACTATGCATGTATCACTTATCAAGATTTGAACTTGGATCTCTTCCTCGAAAGTCAAGGAATTAAACTCGTTGAGTTCAGGTCATTTGATATAATTTTTTATTTTGTTACTTTTTTAATAATTTATTTTTTTGGATTTTCTATTAAGTGCATATTCAAGGAAACAATTTTTTATGAAAATGTGTATAGTAAGCCATGGAAGCTAGTTAATGTTGTATTTTCCATTGTATATGAAATTGATAAAATGAAGCTGCATGAAAGATATATGTAGTTGGTCATGGAAGGGAAACCATGATTATATTTATATTAAAGCAAGTTTTTTTTTTTTTTTTTTAAGTTTTTATGCATATAAATCTAACCCAAAAGCAAGGAAAAGGAAATGAAGGGTTGATATCTAAAAAACTAGAAATTGGAATAAGGGATCAAAAGAAGAGAATGAAGACTATGGAAAAATTAAAATATCCCTCCATATACTTGAGGCAAATCCTTTATAGAATTGAAAAAACATAACAAATTCTTGTTGCATTGAATAACAATATATGAATTGTTCTTAGAAAGGAAGAAGAAAAACATGTTATCAAAATAAAATTATCTCAAGTGGTTAAAAATATGGGATTACAATGGAGAGACCCGTCTCCAAAACTTGATAAGTAATATAGTACCATTGTATAGCTTCTTAAAATACCATGGTAACATGGTAATGATGTAATATTGGTTATGCTTATTTCAAACCCATATAACCAATTAAATGAAATAAATAAGAAAAGCATGTTAAAATATAGGATATCTTCCACTTCTATCACCCCAATGGCATCCAATAAGGATGTAAAATTAAGCGTGTAATATGTTGGAAAAATATAGAATGCAATTGACCTAGATCATTGGTTTGATCAAGTAGAGGTATTATTTGATACTCGTGGTTAGAAATAGATATGGAAAATACTATTGCCATACTAAATACATCCAAGAAGATATTGTTTGGTAGAGAAACTACATTAAATACTCAATAAGCAATGAAGAACCATTTATTATAAAGTTGTAAATAAAATACTTCATGAGAGAATAATTATGTACACTTATCTAAATGTTGTTGAGGGAATACAAAGATGAAAATTCTTTTAACAAACACAATATTTTTTGAAGAATACACCAATGAATTTGAATAAATCTATGTTGGTGAATGAGCCATTGAGTAATGATAAAGTATTTTAAAATACCTATGGTCTAAGAAAAGCATAGGTTACTTAAGTCCTTAGAAAGAGTGATGTCACAATATTATCAACTTGTAAAACTTACCTTTCTATTTTTTGACGACACACCTTTCTATTTTTTTAGGCGATCATATATGTCGGTTAATCCTCCTCTATAAACCCTTCAGCCAATGGGCTTCTCCTGTCTGGTGTTTTCTATTTCCTAGACATAATTCTTGTTTGAGACGTTGTACAAAAGCTCTTCTTTATCCGTTTTTGTCTCTAAGGTGCTTCTTTATTTGTGTCAAAGTTTTGTACTGGACTTACCTTGTTTAGTCCCTATTCCTCTGAGTGTTATCTAAAAACCCTTGTTCCTTTTTTTTGTAAGGTACCAAAATGACTTATTTCGAACCTTATATCGAACCCGAAACCTTTTCAATCGATCCCATTACTGAAGCCATCCTCAAATATAGAGGAGGATTGATCCCTTTTTTCAATATATTCTCTAGAATCGATTGGGATGCTAGTAAGACATTTGCCTCATATTAGAAAAATGGCATCATTATAATTTATGGAGTGGACTTCTAGGTGTCTATTGAACTCCTTGTAGAACTAACTAGGAAAATTGTTGATGGTCATACTATGAGGAGGAACAAACATATCTAGGAAGCAGAGCTCAGCCAATTTGAACCTACTTCACCGTTGTGGAAGCTCCACAAGAAAGGTTTGTTTCGTAAGGACATGCCCACTCCTTGGAAGAAATTACTAAAACCCACCATGCAATATATTACTATAGGCGATCTTGACTCACAATTGTGCAGTTTTCATCTCTCTTTTGTTAATCATTTCAGAGATGCTAAGTTTATTAACATTCTTGAGTTTTTATATTTATCCATGGATTATGCCATAACCTCCACCCGGGACAAGAAAGAGGAGGCTTGGCCTTTCCATCAAGGTTTTTTCAAAACTTAATATGCTTACCTGTTACAAAATTTTTTGAAAGGAAATATCAGTGTTCATTATACTGAGGATGAGACTTCTTCCACTCCTGGTTCCAAGATGAGAGGAGCCAAATGGAAGGGCAAGACTGGAAAGTCTCAGGATTCTATTAGTGAGAAGAAACAAATCAAGGTTGAATTTAATCCTCCTAGAAGTTCCCAAAAACTTAAGACTAAAGAGTCCCTGAGTCTTGAAAAGGGTAAAAATGGTGGTGAGGATGACTCCAATGACATCGTGGAGAAATACCTACATATACTAGTTGTCCAATCCACATATGCTACTATTGCTCACCTGGAGACTACCTGACTGCTCTTAGGAAGACCATTTCACAGCTAAAGGATCAGAGGAATGCTTTGAACCTATTATTTTTCTATGATACCTTTGATGAGGAGGTCCCTACTAACTCTGCAGCTGCCAGCATTTTTGAAGCTAAGGAGGATGATGTTGTCGAAATTTCTAAGGAGGTCTTAAAGGAAGTTCCCAAGGATGAAATTAAGGAAGGTGACCAGGAAATTGCTGATGCACCGCCCATGGTATAATTACCTTCCTCTTGTTTGGTGGGGGCCCTATGGGGTTTTGTTCCTTCTGGTTTTCCTTTTGTTGTTTTGTACTTTTCTATTCAGTTAAGGATGCATTTTGAGTATTCCTTGCAGCCTCTTCCTTTTCATTGCTAGGATGCACTTTTGTTCTCCTGCATCCCGTCTCATATTGTTGTATCAAGGTGTTGGGTCACATTTCAAATTCCCCCTTAATGAAATTTTTTAAACTTACAAAAAAAAACTTGTAAAACTTACCAATCATCTAGACTTCTCACCAAATAGGCTAATGTCACAACCACATATGGGATCATTCAATATTGGATGTTTGATCATACATGCTTGTCACACTATAAAAAATATGACAATTAGATTCTATGTCTAAGTAATTTAAAGAATGTCACACTCATAGAGAAACATCCTAGATTAAATATACATCTATAGAGAGAAATTATTAAGGCATTAACAATATCATTCAATACACCCTAAAGGCATGACTTAGTTGGGTATTATAAGATCTTGTGATCAACATAGGATGATTATTCAATAATGCCAGCCCTACAAGCTTATTGAATTATAGCCTATTTGAAGTGAATATCAATATTGAATTTCTAGTTTTATCAAGTTGGATAAATGCTAAAAAAGTTGAATACTTGGCTCCAATAGCTAAAATCATGTTTTTGGGATAATAATTTATTTGACTTTGATAGGATTTCTTTGGCATCCTTGAAGACGTAAAATTTATTTTTTTTATTGTTGGGAATCCATAAGTAATGGGATTAAATATGATGGATATCCCACCAACACTTGAGTGGTGTTCATCATAGTGATTCATGATGTCTTCTACCATTATATCATTTGAAGGTAAGCATATGTATTCACAATAGTTGGGCAAACATATATGTCAATATATCCAACAAGACATTGATGAGTTCAATGAACTTCTGAAATATCTCAAATTGATAGCAAAAAGAAGTATCAAGTCTATAATAGATCTATAGTTACATCCATTTTGAAATAAAGTTCCTCCCTAATGATTCATTGGTACAAGAATTTTGCTTTATGACTAATTTTGATGAGAAATATCAAGCAAAGGAGAGAGGTCTAATATCCCTAGCATATCAAACATTACCAATACAAATCTTGAACACTAGTTTCATGAGCACTTGCGGTGCCAATGCCTAATGGCATGACAACACCATCCAAGACTAAGTGCCCTTCTAAAATATAGTATAAAGGTAAGCAAAACAAGAATAATAAACTGTGCATCCATAACAATATTCACACTCACAATGATATTGGTTATAGAGCCCAATATAAGTCCTTGGTAGTGCAACAATAGATCAATGGCTACACACTTCATCCAAATTGAATAGGATATGGATGTTACATGCTTGATCATAAGAAATTGGCAACTCAATAATGGCTCAATCTATGATATTATTTTAGAAATGGTAGATCTTGTTTCAAACTTGTTGATGTGAAAAACATGACTCCTCCACATCATCATGGAAATTAAAAGTCAAAATAACATCATTGTACATGACACAATCAAGTTTTTATCGTATAGAATTTGATGCATCCATAACCCTACTCCCTTGGTTGGATTCATACCATAAAAGGAGTATAGGTTTGATACTAGTTTACTCTTGAGTATGGAATAATGTCAAAGTATAGAATAAAAACATGTGACATGGCATAACTATACATATATGATGTCTTAATAATAAGACATCATAAATCATTACCTGTTTGACTACTTAGATACCTACTACGATTTTCCATAGGAATGATTTGTGCATGTGAAATAGATGACTTATCACATGCCAAAGTACCTATCCAAGAAGAATGCAAACCTTGTATCTATAAAACAATGCAAAAACCTAATTTCTTATGTACAAAATTTTATTTTGATAATGATTTAGCCATATCAACATGGTGCCAAAAATATCTCTCTTGCTATACCAACTAAAGCTTATTCAAGCTAAGTTTAGAAAATTATGTCTTTCTCCATTTATATTCAAATGTATTAAATCACCCATAAGGAGTTATAATATAGTATTCAATGACCCACGTGTTGTAGGTGAGTTAGAGAGGGTAGGGCAATCCTCCAAGGGAGGTCCCTAGTTTGAATCTCCATCCTACTAAAACGTACATAGGGTACCCAAAATCCAATTGATAATGCTGGTGCGGTTAGGGCCGAGCACGACTCCTAGGTTATTTTGATGATGTAGAACCCCCTAGTCGTGGTTTCTCAGACAAGGTGGACCCACAAGGGATTTTTTGCTAAATTAAAAAATATATATATACTATTCAATGATTTATCAAGACCTAATTTTGAGATTTTATCTAATAGTCTACTATACCACCTATTAATCTAGAAGAATGATGAGATTTGATGTTATATTCAATATCACATTAACCAAGTTAAGATCAATCCAAGACCTTATCCTTGTAGTAGTCCTATTGTATTGGCATTAAAGAAAGATAATACACAACACCTATATAATGACTATTTATTTTTTGAATTTACATGGTGGAATCGATAGCCACCACGAATCCGGGTACGCTATCTAGCTTTTATGGCTGCCATAGTATTCTGTGTTATCCACCCGTAAGGCACCACATAGAAATTTGTGCAGTCTATCTATATAACCACCATGCCATAATCATTTTAAACCTTTTACATCACTAAAAGCACTAGGAAAGGGACAAGCGTTTAGTTCGATGAGGCCCGATATTTGAACCTTGGACCTTCACCCCCTTATGGGGTTTGGTCAAACCAATTTGTCTACACCTTGGACCTCTATATAATGACTATAGAATATTGAAAAAGATATAAAAAGGATATATATCAACTACATTACATAAATGATCTATTGGATTAGCTCTAGGGTGATCAATACTTCACAAGATCAACTCAAGTTACATTATCACCAAATTTGTATCAACCCCATTTATGTTCAAAAAGTATCCTTCAAGATAGTAGAGAAATTATATAAATAGTTGGTTATACCTTTTGGATTAACCTATGCATGTGCTACTTTTACTAACATAAATAATGATGTTCTATTATCATTCATATGATCTTTTTTTATCATTTTATTGTGTCATATTCTCATATTCAAAATTACATGGAAGGTGGGGGCGGAGGTCCAAGGTTCAAATCTCGGGCCTCGTCGGACTGAACGCTTGTCCCTTTCCTGGTGCTTTTAGCGACGTAAAAGGTTTAAAATGATTGTGGCATGGTGGTTATAGGGGTGGACTGCGTGAAGATCTGTGTGGCGGCTTCTGGGCGGACAGCGCAAAATACTGTGGCGGCCATAAAAAGCTAGACAGCCTGCCCAGATTCGTGGCGGCTACCGATTCCACCATGTAAATTAAAAAAAAAAAATTACATGGAAGGAGCATATTCAACATGTGCACCAAATTTTGGACACTATAAATTTGGCATCATAAATATCTCCTAACTTTGCTACAAAATCAACTAAAATAACATACATGTTGACCTAAACAAGATACACATCATCCAAAAATGGCATAGAGTCTAAAGAACTTGACAAAAATAAAAAATTTTAAGCTTGACCAACTTCTACAATTGGTTTTATGATAGGTTATCATATGTATGATGACCACTTAATTAGGACATAAATAACAAAGCATTTTTTATTAGGACTAGTACTATTTGAAAGTGTTTGATGATGATCTAAGAAAAGCAATGGTTTCTTAGAGTGACACCAGTGCCTTACTAACTTGAGAAACTTGGCATCTATCTAGACTCTTCACCATATGGGTTAGCTTCAAGTCAAATTATAGTGTCATTATTTTTATGCAACCAACTCTTACCTTGTTCTAACCTTAGTGGTACAAATGCATGGAATGTGATAAGAAAATCACACCAACCATACACATCACCATCCAATGACATACTAATATAAAATTTTATAATGTATATGCCAAACACCTATGTAACAAAAAAGTGTCCATTTGTCCATCCAAATGCTATTGCCATATATAGAGGAAGCTAAAGGGATATTTATTGAATTATTTTTGGAATTTCTTCTTATTTGGTTTTAAGATGAAATAATTTATCTTCCATCTACTTTGTATCTATTGTACATATCTTGACTACAGTATACTATATGAACTTATTTCTATCTTAATTATACTCTTCTATATTTTTTGTTCTTATCTTCCTTAGGATCTCATACTATTCCCCTTTAATATTTTGTAGACATAGGTTGCTTTTTACTCCATAGTAGAACAAAGTGCCCTACATTCTACAACATTATATTTCTTGTACTAAACATTTACATAGTCATTTTACATAATACAAGATCTTTGCATTGTATTATATTTTTACATTTGCATCATCATATATAATTATGTTTATTATTATGTATGAATTATTTATTCATCATATTTAGAGGGATATTTTTGTTTTACCTATTGATGCAAAACTTTGAAATAATACTATCATGCATTGCAAGTTGGTTTAGGATTTTTCCTATACACCACCACATCCTAGGCCCCATGATGTTCATCAAGTGGCATTAGAGCTATCTTAATTTTTTTATTCATAATTTTTAGTCATTCTTGTCTAGAATAGGGCCCTCTAGTAAGCGTCATTGGATTAACAATCACACATGTTTATGGTATAAGAAGCAAGCCGTTATACTAGGCTATGTGTTTGAATACACTAAATCATGTTATACATACAAAAAAGCTTTAAAAATAAGGAAATATATAGAATAACCAAAGACCAAGTCACATTACATTAAGAAACTCATTCAAGATTCCCTGGATGAACAAAGAAACCTATTTTTTGGGTAGTTCTAGGATCTCATTATCAATATGGAATCCTCATAAATATTTTTTAACCTTGTGTCTTTTTAGTGCTACATCCCTCTAAAGGTGTACACCACATTTATATTTCAATATTCATAGGTTAGATCAATGCCAAAGAGTTGGATACTTGTCCTCAATAGCTTAAGACCTACTATATTGTGAATTTATTCTTAAACTCTAATAAAGTTTATTTTTTAGTCTTAAGGATCTTGGAATTAGTTGTTTGTTAATGAAAAACCACTAGCCATATGCTAATAGAACATGGAGACTCAATCACATCTTAAAAAAAAGAAATTAGGCTGGTTTGTGGGAGGATATACCCCTTTCACCACTATAAACATGAGTAAATGTGATTTCAACAACTACACAAACATAGAGACCAATATATACAATATAACACTAACAAGTTAATGAACTTAGTAGTTACCCATGCATCAATAGTGATGAAAAGTATCAAGTTTTGAAGTACATCAATGGATTGTAATATCATATTTACTCAAGATGCAATTCCTTCCAATGGACTCATTGGCATGTCAAAGCTAAAAGAGACATCATGAGCCAAATAGAAGGGTTTGATGTCAACCCTATATAAAATATCAATTTTAAAGGAAAAGACTCAAGTTCTATATTTATTTATAATTTAAGACCTACAAGACCCATAAGACCATCTAAGATCCAAAAATGTTTTACAAGGGACAAAAGAATAAAGGAAGCAAATGGTGTAACCATAACAAAATTCATATTCAAAGTGATGTAAAGTATCAAGTGTATTAGAAGTTATTGGTGGTTCATCTAGAGGTGAATGATTTTCCATCTATATCAAATAGAGAATAAGATATTGACACCATATGCTTAAGCACGAAAGCTTAATAGGTCGGTAATGACTATTATATCTCTCAAAATAATGAGAGGAATTTTTTTGTGTTAGATGAAGGGTAAGCCTCTCCACATAATCATGATTTTAATTTCTAGAAGAGCAACATAGCATAAAATATAAGGATGTACCTTAGGTTTTAGACTAAAATGCACCCACAATATTACTCTTTGGGTTGGCTTCACCTAGAGAAAGGAATTGAGTTTTAATGGCAATGCACACTTGAGTATGGAATGAATCCAATGCATAACATAGTCACCTATGATACAACACAATTAGAAATATATAATTTTCTACTATGAAGACTCTACCTCTTAAATCACCAAGTGATCTACCAAGCCTATTTAGTGATGGTCCATGTACATTAGAGGATGGCCTACAAGATACTAGAGTTCATATTACAAAATAAAGCAAATTCATTTTCATAAAAGAAATGTAAGAAACTCATTTTTTATACTCAAAGTATTTATTTTCCAAGGGTTTGTCCTAACCATGGTGTCAAGAAGTTTAAACTTGTCACACTAGATATCAATTGTTTCACATAGTCTCAATAAATAGATGTCTTGATCCACTCATACTCTGATATTTTATAAGATATTATAGGAATTAAAGTAAATTACTTAGTGAAGCACTAAATTACCTAATTATATGCTTGACACTTCCCAAAATCCCACTATACCATTGATCAATCTAAGAGAATGATGATATCCAATGCAAGATACAAAAGTTGATTATGTAGGGGAATATTCATCCAAGCTTGTTGCCATGTGATAGTACCATTATGTTAGTGTTAAATAATATGGGATATGGTTCCTATTTATTGAAAATAAGACACAATAAAATAATAATTAAAAATATGTACCTATTACCACATTGATGACTTGTTAGACCAATTCTAGATAGCTTGATACTTTAGTAAAATTGATCTCAAAATGTGTTATCACCATGTACTAGTCAACTCCATAGATATTTGGAAAATAAAACCCTATATAATTGGTTGGATATGAATTTTTGATTGACTAAATCCTTGACAATATTTACATACATGATGAATACCATTCTATGTGTATTAATAGGGTCTTTTTCAATTACCTACTTTGATGAAATCCTCATATTTAGCTAGACTTAGGAAGAATTTTTGTATTTTATGCACCACCTATTGGACACTCTATGTCATCATGAGATTCAAACTAAATTAAAAAAGTATATACTTTGACCATTACATGACACATGTAGATATAGAGAAGTTTCATATCATTTGAGAATGGAAAATACCAATAAATTGACAGAGCTGAAATAGTTTCTCAACCTCATCAAATTTTACTATAGGTTTCCATTGGGATTTCCATATGTTTCGTGAGCATGGGAAGGAGAAGTTACCCTAGAATTAATAGTAGCAATAAGCATCTAAATTACTTAATAATATCTCTATTTAGTGTGTGTTATTCCTATAATATATCACTTATTATTAAATTTTAAGATTTTTGCATTTAACGATGTACTTGATACCATTTTGATCTAGAATAGACATTATTGTTATACAATTTGAATATGTTTTCTAATATAAGTCAACACTATTCCACATACAAGGAGTTACTTGCCATTATTTAAATTAGATGATAATGGTACCACTACATCATGGATAAGGAGACCATTATACACTCTAACCATATGATCTTTCAATTATTATATTCATAGAGTAAACTAAGGATTGATAGGAATATAAAATATACGACTTAAAATAATTTTACCTTGTGATAAAACAAGAGAGGAGAATCATACAACAAACTAAGTTGTCCACTAGTATAGAGATTGTGTTAGTTATTAACACTAGAGGGTATGGTGATAATGATATATAGACACTATAAACATTATATGGTAAGTTCTAGGACATGTTGTTGTAGGATGGGTTGTTGTATCATCTTGGGAATCTTCATGTACCATATAGTACAATGTGTAAACTATTAATCTTGGAGGTATACTATTTAAAGTTAGCTAACCACTTTGACACAACAAGACAATTATTGTGCAAAAATAATACTTTTATAGGCTACACATGCACCATGAGGTGGATGTAAATATTTGATCTTGTGTATCGTACAATATTTCTAAATTAAATAATAATAAAATATAGATCTACACACCATTATAAGTTTAATACATGCCTTAGAGTCGATCAACATGAATTTTATTAAATTTTATCAATCATAAAACACCAACATCATTGCATATTATACTTAAGGATAGGTTCAACAAGATGTTTATAATGACACCATGTAGCAAAAACATAGACATTGTTGATACTAGTCATTGTTTCTTTCAACATGTATAGATACACTTAATCGTACCTAGATTGATAATTTGATATAGTATTTCATGGTTTCTCAAAAAATATTGGTTCCACATATAGAATGAAATAGACACCAAGCTCCAACATTATACATCCTTCCATACTTAAACTAATGGATAGAAAAATGTAGTGAACATGATGTTATTGCATCTACGCCAAACTACGACAACCATATTCACATGAGGAATGAGAGTCTACTTTGAATCTAAAATTCTACAATGTGGATATTCATATGTTATAATCGATTTAAAGCATATTTAGATTTCCAACCCAGAAACCTTGTGAATATTATCTTCCATATTCTAATTGGTTTCATGATGCTAGTTTTGACCAAGGAAGCAAACATGTTGAGACATTTATCTATCAAGTGCAAAACATACAAACCTAGATCCAAGAATCCTAGATAATAAACTTTATTTCAAATTATATATTCTTTTAGATGTTGAAAACTTAGGTAATTGTTGAAACAACACTCCAAACATAGGATTTAGAGTGAATCCCTAAAACATTCTTGGTGAACCTTTATCCCCACAAAATAACTCAAATAAATGATAGGGTTCTAACAATTATTATTGTATGAGTGTGAACCTTTGGGTTTGGCAATAAGTATCCCCAAATTTAGATTTACATCTTGGTGAACACAACGTGAAGCCAAATTTTAACCAAAACCAACCTTTTAGACCTTAATAAAACTTAATAATTTACCACAATTTTAATCAAGACCAACAAAACTATCTTCTTATATTAATTCACATCAAATAAAGTGAACAAGAACATAACCAAAAGGTTAGTCCTAATGGGGGAAGATTAAGGACCCCTTGGGTAAACTATCATAAAAACATTGATGGTTATATCTCTTGGCGAGTATAAAATGGTAGGATAGAAAGAGTTATAAGGAGGGAGAATTCTCTTACAAAGGGGATTTAAGGATTTTAAAACATATTGTTTTTCTCTATGCAACTCTCTACAAGTTTCTAAGCACGACTGAACAAAAACCTCCTTACATAACAAGGAGCATGGCTCATCAAATGGCCTATAGCATAGAACCCTTATCTTCCCTTCCTAAAAATTCAACAGAGTTAAAAAATATTTTATGTAAAGAAGATGAGGAGCAACCTTCTTCCTCTAGAAATATCTCCCTACACATAATGAAAGGGGATAAGTAATCTTTGGATCTATGGATCACCTTGTTGCTTTTTCCTAAAAAATATAGACACTTTGTTAATGATCATGAATGTAGATAATTTTAAGCATTTAGATAAGTTATCCCTCCCTATTTTTGGGATATCCCCTTCAAATCATATTAAACAACCTACAATGACTCCTTCCACTACCAACTCTATAGAAATTTTCCAAGTATCCTTAGACATAGATCTTAATACATCAGGGTCTAAACCTCCTATAATCACTATAGAAGGAGGAACTATTAACTCAACCACTTCTAGGGAGTAACAACCCCCATTACCCTCCATAGAGGAATTTTTTATAATAACTTCTAGCCACTCTACTCCTCCAAGTATATTAGGAAACCAATTAGAAATTCCCCCTAACAGACTAATGTCCCAAATGATCCTTCATGAACAACCACCCTTTTTAAACCTAAGAGGAAGAGATTCCTATAATTATATTACTCCTACCTGTAGCACCACTTACTTTGACGTATTTAACCTTAGTAGTTTTGGTATGACATCTATGAATCCCCCAACTAATCCCTTCAATAATTCCTTAAATCCATTTTCTTCTCAATCAAATCCCTCTCTTAAATTGCATCCTCAAATGCATCCTTTGATTAATTTCTCAAATCCTTTTCCCCCATCATAGGATTCTCTAATTTGTATAATTCAACCCTATCCTAAAATCCAAACTCTTATCTCCTAAGTATAGTAGTTGACTCAACAAATGTCTTCAATCCAAGGATTTTCAAAGCAAATATGCACTTTTGACAATATGCACAATCAACCATTGGAACTTTTTGTGCCTAATTATTATTTTCCACATAATTTTTAAGTCCCTAAGTTACCCAAGTAAAAAAGGCATATGTGACCTTATGAGTCACATAAACCTCTTCATGATTGCCCATGTAAGTATAACATATGATGAATCACTATTACTATAAATATTCTCACAAAGCCTTGTTCGATCAGTCTTACAATAGTATTACCAAATTCCTCACCATTATTTTAGGATTCTTAGATAATTAGAGGAGAAATTCTTCCAACAATTCCCTATTGATATACAGGAAACAACTACCCTCACCAATTTATATCAATTAAAGCAAGGTAAAGATGAAAGTTTATCAAGTTTATTGAAAATGTGGAGGTCATTAGTGCAAAAATTAGAATATAAACCCCCTCCAAAATATCTCCTTAGTATATTTTAAAATAATCTTAGTGAACATCTATCTTATCCCTTGGAAATGTCCACAATAAATCTTAACCATCCACATCTTCTAATAAAGAATTGGAAATTTTTCAATATCCTCTACCGAATCATGATCAAAGGATGTGTTGGGGACCAAATCTACTCCATTCCACACTCTAACACAATGACTAAATGTTGTAGTTGTCAGGTGCATATGATGTCTATACCTCACATCAAGCATACAATTTCAAAATTCTAGATAGCATGAGATATGGCTCTAGGGATAACCTTCAGTGTTTTTTAACCAAGGTCAAATCCTTGTCTAGATATATTCTTAGTGCTCTCCTTCTTACTCTAGACTAGACTACCAGGTTTTATGGAGGAAAAGGGTTAGAGATAAAAGTAGTAAAAGGAAGTGGTAAAACCTATCTAGCCTAAACTAAAGGTGGTGATGCATCAATAGTAAGGTTCTCTATGCATTGATGGGATTAGTGAATACACGAGCCACCCATGCTAGGAAATTGACCACATGTTATTAAAACATATATAGTTTCATCTTATAAATCTTGCATAAGGGATATATGCTACTCATGAGGTTCCAATACAAACTTGCATATACACAAATAATGGTGCATAAAAAAAATGGAAAAAACTCTCATATATATATATATGCTAAAGAACAAAACATTACATATGTTGCAATGAAAGGGTTCAAAGAAGCCTATACATAGAATGACTTGGGGATCGAGTATCGATCAATACACAAGATAAAATGAGAAAAGAAAATTAATTGGGCTATATACTAGGCACAAGTTACTACCATTATATTTTTTGCCTTTCTTAGATTCAAAATTCACTATTTATTACAACCCTATCCTAGATTTAAAATTCAAAATTCCCTCTAATATTACCTTGAGTGGAAAATTTTATCTACTTTGGTCATCATGTTTGAGGTATATCGTTGCATTTATTTCTGGTAGATCAAGATTTGATTTGGGATCTAATTGTCATAAATGCTCACTAGGTGCAGTGACATCCTTTGGAGATGTCATTAATTGAGGTTCATCTTTGCGAAAACTTGATCTCAAGTATAGTCATATTTTGCTAGCTTGGGAAAGGTATTACTATTTACATTTGTACCATGAAGGTACCATGGGGGTACATTTGCATGTACCAAATCATGTAATAGTATTCAAAACCACCATGTATTACATTATTTGGTTATTGAAAATTTTAGTCTTCAATATTTGTCTTTATCTTCAATATTTAATCTTCAAATTTCTTCCTTTAGGTTCATGTTTTGACACTGCTTTTGATATGTATATCTTTTGTCTATCTTCCTCTTAAATTTCTTGATCTTCTTCTACTTCTTTGTTCTATTTTGTTTTATCCTGGTATTGATCTTGCCTTGTTGTACCAATGAAGTCTTTTCTCTTGTATCTTGTTTTTCTATAACATTTTCAATTAGTATCTTCAAAAATCTTTGAAGATTTTTTATGAATATATTCATTATTTAATAGTTTCATTATAAGGGATTTGAATTCATTTCCTTATGATAATTCTTCTAAATATTGAATTTCATGAATTTCTTGGACTAAATTTCCTTTTTGATTTTCTTCTTTAAATTGTAAATGATGTTATTGAAGACCATATTGATACCAAGGCTGATACTGATGTTGTTGATACTAAGGTTGAAATTGTTTTTGCTAAAAGGTTTATTCGTTTGATTTCCTTGATTCATATTCATCTAATTTTCTTGATTATATTTTCTTGATTATATCTACAAAAAATTGTACTATGACCTTGAATCTTACATATATGACAAAATATTAAATTCCATTTATATCTATACTTGGTTGTTGTAGCAATATTAATGGTATATTTTCTTTATATACCAAGGCATAATTAGTCATTTCATATTTGACTAAATTTTTACTTCATATTACTTAAGAATATAGACTAAATCATCAAATGTAGTCTCCTTACTTAGAACTTGTAAAGAAGTAGCTAAATGTTTATAACTTTCTGGAAGTGCTCTCAATGTAACTTGAACAAAATATTTGTCTTCTATATTTTATCCCATAGTCAAATGTTTTACCTTTATATTTGTTATTTTTTGAAGAAAGAGTTCTATAATTTCTCCACTATTAACCTTCAAATAATATAATTGAGATTGTAAATTTAGAATTTTTGCTTTGTTTTTTCCTTCAAATATTTTGCATAATGTATTCTATGCATCTATAGAAGTTTTTGCTCCACTTAAATATGGTTGTATTTCATCAATTATTCCAAATGTAATTAACATGAGTGCCTTTGCATCACTTTCTTCAAATTTTTGTATTTCTCTTTCATCCTCACTAGGTTTTTTCTTTGTTCCATTTACTATATCCCATAGTTTTTCTACAGTAAGAATTGATTTTATTTTGTTCTTCCATGATGCAAAATTTGGTCCTTTCAAAATTTGAGATTCAAAAAGGAAAATTTTATTGCTTGACATAATAGAACTCATTCAAATTTACAAAATTTAAAATTGTTGAAATTCTTTGAAGTAGTAAACCTTTTATCTTGCTACTAAATTAAATTTGCAAAATTTCAAATTTCAAATTGAAAAAATTGTCTACAAAGGTTGAGTGCATAACCAAGTTGGTGTGAGATGGCCAGTTGAGGAACATGATCCATATGGTGTGGATCCATGCAATTCTGGTTCAAATAACACTAGTTTACCATCAAATATTTAAGGTTCGAGGTGTAGACCAATTGGTTTGGCTAAACCCTGTAAGGGAGGCGGAGGTCCAAGGTTCAAATCTTAGGCCTCGTCGAACTGAACACTTGTCCCTTTTCTGGTGCTTTTAGCGACGTAAAAGTTTTAAAATGATTGTGGCATGGTGGTTATAGGGGTGGACTACGCAGAGTATTGTGTGGCGGTTTTTGGGTAGACAACACAGAATACTGTGTTGGCCATTAAATACGAACATCATACCCAAATCATCATGGTGGCTACCGATTCCACCATGTAAAAAAAAATAATTATTTTAAAATTTTCAATCTTCAAAACCTTTAAACCAAATAGCTTCAAACCAATTTTCTTCAAGTTTCAAAAATATTCAAAAAATAGAGACCTCAAATATTAAATCCTTTTAACTCCTTCAAATATTTAAAACCTTAAATATAAAAAAAAAAATCAAATTCAAATTTTTAAATCCTATTTGAAGTAGAAAACCTTATCACTCCATACTTAAATAAATATTAAAAAATAAAAATTGAAATATCAATTTCAAATTATAGTAGAAATCCTTTTCACTCCAAAAACTTAAAAATTAACTTTTGAAATAAATAAATTCCAAATATAAACTTCAAAAATCATTAGTGTGGAAAACCTTATAACTCCCCCTTAAAAAACTTAATAAAAATTAAATTCATTTTGCTTACTTTCCCTCCAAATGATGTGAAAGGTGATTTAATGTACCTTTCTCTTTGAAGTGCTTAAATAACACCTCTGATTAATGCTATCGAGTAGTAACATGTGGAAGTTACCTATGTTGACCCCTCCCATACTCGATTCTAATTACAATGCTTACACTCACTCAAGTTGAATGGTGTTTAAAATTTTGGAAGTATAGCACTCAATATTCTAGGATTCTGTATTAAGTCTCTTAATTTGGAAAGCATGCTAGGGTAATGTTTGCTAGATGAGATGTTAAAAGCATGGTCAATTTATTTTGATATTCTACTTTGCTATAACTCCCTAAAATAATGTTGCTTAGGTGTTCGACTATCCTAGAGAGAGTGCTTCGATAGATGATGCTTAAGATAACTTATCTGCAATAAGATCGTACTCTAGCATTCCATATAGTGATTCTCATGTACTCGAATTTACTATAGAAGTTGCTCGACTATAGCTTACTTGTTGTATGACTACTGCTCGCTTGTTGTACTTTTGCTTTTCACACATTGCTCGGCTATTGTTCATAATATGCTAAGGTTACCATAAAATGAACACACATCGATAGCATTGTTTGGTTTTATTTCCAATAGCACTTTGCTATATTTTCTAGTCTTCCTGTTTCTATCCTCTTGATAGCACTTTGTTGTTATCCTTTGTATGTAGATAACACTTTTGATGGTACTTTGTTGTTATCTTCTATGAGACTCTAGACTATGCTCTGGTAGCGCTTGTATTCCTTGTTTGCTCCTACTTGCTATTGCCTTCTATGTTCCTTTCCTATTTTTTCTTGTTGTAGGATAATGCTCTTCGAAGCTTCTTAAAAATTTGATTCAAGGCCATGAATTAAATACTATGAAGTATTTTCAATCAACCTGATCCTTCTAGTTTATATATTTGAATGACCAGAACTTCAACTTTTCTATATGCCTCTATATTTCCTTATCTCTGGAGACTTCTTCTCTATACTTCTCAATAGTGTTCTCTCCATACTTTGAAAGATTATACTGCTTCTCAATATTTTTATTCTCAAGAAGCTTATACTACTTCTATTCTCTATCTCTTCTTTTTTTCTCTAGAACCTTAGATACTTCTATATTCCCTAGAAGTTATGATGCTTCTCAATATCTAGAAGCTATGATGCTTCTATATCTCTTGGAAGCTATGATGCTTCTAAATTTTTGGAAGTTATGATGCTTCTCTATCTCCTAGAAGCTATGATGCTTCTCAGTCTCTAGAAGCTTTGATGCTTATCTATATCCTTGAAGCTATGATGCTTCTCAATCTTAGTAATATATATTTGATGTATTAGGTCACACCTAAGAACAATATGATTCTTCTCTCTTCTAGAGAATCCAAAAATAATACCAAGGTAACTTTGAATGTCCCCGCACATCTAACTTTCTTCTATGTTGAGTCTCTTAATCAGTTCAAGCTGAGTCCTAGTCTTCACTAGTTTTCTTTGAACCAAGTGGAAAGACCCTAGCATCCAAATCAAGGTGACTTTACCTTGTCCCCTCAATATCTACTCAATTAGACCTTTAAAATAGAGTCCAAGTCTTCATTGCTTTCAAAGTGGATAGACTCCAATATTATGGTGGCTTTGTTATATAACTCTATCAAAAATAGAAAAATTTGTAGTTTTGATATCACTGTTTGTTTTTAATGTTAACAATATCAAAACATCACATGTCCTAATATAAATAAGCCACAATATTAAAGGTTGTGTTGTGGCAAATCCACAACTATCCCAAAATGTTGGAGACCCACCTTTTTGATTTTGGAATTTTTTTTGAATTTTAGTTTCTTTGCATGATAATTTTGATAGGTTGGTTTGTTGACTAGTGTCTCCTTTTGGTTTCTTTTAAGTTGTCTAGTGCGTTGGTTAGTTTCTTTCTTATTTTTGTTATTTTATTGTTTTGGTTAGTTTTAATGTTTTGAATTAAACCAATTCAAACATTTGAAATTAATTAAATCAAATTTAAAATTAAAAAAGAGAGAAAGCAAGTAAAATTTAAATAAAGAAAGAAAAGAAAATAAAAATAGAAGAAAAAAAAAAAAAACAAATAAGAATAAAAAATAGATATATAAAAATAAAATAAATAAAATAAAACAAAATAATAGCATTTCTTTTTCTCATGGCACGCTAATATTTCTTTACATATTGGTTTGGTATTAATTTCTATGTTGACTTTATGATTTTATTAAAGATACTTTGAACTAATGCTTTATATTGATGTTGGCAGGTTTCTAAATAAAAGAAAAGCATTATTTAATTCATTTCTAGCAAAAAAAGCATTATGGAAGAAGCGTTTCATTTGGAAGATACTTACCAATTTATTATTGGAAAAAAACATTATGGAAGAAGCATTTCATTTAGAAGATACTTACCAATTTATTATTGGCAAAAAACATTATGGAAGAATCTTTTCAATTAGAATATATTTACCAATTTATTATTGGCAAAAATCATTATGGAAGAAGAGTTTCATTTGGAAGATATTGCAGTTACATGACTAAGCCAAAGGAAAAGGGAGGAAAATGAAATGAAGAGTTTCTTTTAGGGTTGGAAAGCTTTAAAAAGCCATGGAAGCAAAGGAAATAGAGGCTGGTTTTTTTTGGAACAGGAAGCGATGGAAGGAGAATGAAAGCTTATTCAAACTATTTTGGAGCCATTTTTTCACCATTGTATGCATAAAATGAACTTTCAAATACAAATTTGTGTTTATTGAATATCTTTCTCACATGCACTAATTGTGTTTAATGGTGTTTATGCATAGATATGGTTGCACCATTTCAAGATTTTTATTGCATGTTTTTTTTTAACTCCTTAGACTCTTGCCATAACTGGATTTCAGATTGTGTGGATGCAGTTCTAACCTAGTTGTGTTTTGTGTTCGGAAGCTAACCTTTTTCTACAACATATGTTGGATTTTGTTTGCAGTATTTTTCTTTGGTCTTCTCCATATTCTGGTCCATATTCCAGAATTTCATGTTATCTTATTTTTATTTTCTAACCTTTATTTTTTTTCATTTTTTTAAGTTTTCAAAATAAAATAAAAAAATTGAAAAAAAATATAAAATTCCAAAAAGAGTTACATAGGTTGAAAGAATAAGCTTTAATGTTCCATTTAAAGCAAGTAGGTTTTTGTTTTAACTTAAATTCAAAATTCCAAAATTATTTGAAGTTCACACTTTTAGCAGGAATTTTTATTTTAATTTTGCATGATTTCACAGTTTAAAAGAAAATAGAATTTTCAGGCTTTGCATTTTATTTTTCAAGCAATAAATTGACTCCCTTTATGAAAATTACAATTTCATTAAAAGGGGGTAATTTCTATGGCATACAAATGCTATTATACTTTCAAAGTTATTCATTCCCATTATTTTTTCTCATGTTCAAAGCAATGCAAGGCAAGATAAAATCCATTCAAAGCAGATAAAATGAATTGAAGCATCATTCCGGATTCACATTTCACATTTAGTTTCAGTCACTTTATTTTCTTGCTCGAACAAAGCTTAACCATCCAAGATAAAATCAATTTGCATTCAAGGGAGGGATTTCCTAACTCCAATCTCACATTAAGGTAAATATAAAATGAAGTGGTTTTTAACAACACTTGCTAACATTACATGTTAATCTGAAGATAAAATAAATCTACTAACAACAAGTACTAACTCCAAATTTCACATTAAATCAAAGATAAAATGAAGTAGTTTGCCACAAAACCTGCTAATAGAATATCTTAATTGAATATAAAAGGTATCTACTAACAGGAATTTGGGGATAAATCACTCTAATAAATCAGAAATAAAATGAGTTAGGATCAACTTTAGGCATTCATTCATCATTTTATGCACATAAGGGAACTCAAGCCCTTTTAATTAATGAAAAATAATAGCATGGAAAATCAAAGTAAAATCAACATAGGCCCCTTGTTAACAATTTTTTGTAGGTCACTAAGGTATTCCTAGCATTTATTTTGATACATATTCACAAGCACACAAGTCTACATTAAATAAAAGGAACCTTGGAGAGATTTTGATTTCTTTGCAAGAGAGGGTTTTGTGATCAAAATCCTAAGGGTGAGTGTGGTTTTGCAATTGGGTAAAATTACCACTCAACAAGGTTGAAATATTAATAATCAAGAGTATAATTAAATATATGAGCAATAAAATATATATCTAGGCCAATATAATAATGAAATAATATTCACTTATAATATCAAATATGAATGTAAATGGTCAAAATAATTCATGTACATGCATGAATAATACTTACAATATAAATTGCTCAAAGTTTATTAACAAGTTTTATTATCAATGCTTGTTATGTAGATCATTATAGACCCTTTTCTCTTCTATTCTTTGTATGTGTATGTTACATGTATAGAGCTTTATCTCCATAATATAGACATAGTAATGTGACTCTCCAATACTTGTCTATTATATTCCTCACATGTATGGGAGATTCAAATTTCTATTCTTGACCTTTGGCTTCTCATATTTTCACTTTATACTAGACTCTTCACTCTCTTCTTACATGTATACTTAGCTATAACACTTGCACACTTCGACATGATTCTTACTCAACTACATGCACTCCTAATACAAGATACTTGTGCACATCCTCACTTTACATATTTGCACACTTACATACATGACACTTGTGCACATTCTTTCAATACACACTTGCACTCTTACTTACATGACACTTGTGCATATCCTACACATAGACACTTACATAAAAGGGAAATATAAATCACTCATCTAAACTATAGACACAAACCCTAATCTATTACATATTTACATTTGTACCATGAAGGTACCATGGGGGTATATTTGCATGTACCAAATAATGTAATATTCTTCAACACCCCCCTCTATTACATTATTTGGTTATTGAGGAATTTAGTCTTTAATATTTATTTGTATCTTTAATATTCAATATGATTCCTTTAGGTTCATGTTTTGATACTGATTTTGATATGTATATATTTTGGCTATCTTCCTCTTAACTTTCTTGATCATAATCTTTTGTTTCTTTATTCTATTTTGGTCTATCTTGATATTGATCTTGTCATGTTGTACCTCTAAAGTCTTTTCTCCTCTAACTTGTTTTTCTATAACATTTTTAGCATTAGTATAGTCAAAAATATTTGAAGAAATTTCATGAATGTCTTGTTTAAGAGTTTCACTATAAGGTTTTTGAATTCATTTCCTTCTAATTATTCTTCTAACTCTTGAATTTCATGAATTTCTTGGACTAAATTTCCTTTTTGATTTTATTCTTTAAATTGTAGTTGATGTTGTTGTTGATGACCATATTGATATTGAGGTTGATATTGACATTGTTTTTTTTAATTGGTTATATGGGATTTAAATGAGTCCCACCTGTATTACATCATCACCACATAATGGTATTACAACAAAGCTTGGATATTATCCATGTATCTCCTGGAAAGCTTTGAACCTTGGTCTCCTCTTTTAAATATTTAGGAATCTAATCAGTTGAGCTAATGACACTTGATGATATTGACATTGTTGATACTGAGGTTGAAATTGTTTTTTCTAAAAATATTTATTCATTTTATTTCCTTGATTCATATTCATTTATTTTTCTTGATTATATCTACAAAAATTGTACTATGACCCTTTCTCTTACATATATGACAAAATATTGAATTCCATTTAGATCTATACTTGGATGTTGTAGCAATATTACTTGGTATATTTTCTTTAGATACCAAGGCATTATTAGTCATTTCATATTTGACTAAATTTTCTACTTCATATTCCTAAAGAATATTGACTAAATCATCAAATGTAGTCTCCTTACTTAGAACTTGTAAAGAAGTAACTAAATTTTTATAACTTTTTGGAAGTGTTCTCAATGTAACTTGAACAAAAAAATTGTCTTCTACCTTTTCTCCCATAGTCAAACATTTTTCCTTTATATCTATTATTTTTCAAAGAAATAATTATATACTACCTTCAAATAATATAACTGAGATTGTAAATTCAAAATAATTACTTTGTTTTTCTCTTCAAATATTTTTCATAATGTATTCCATGCATCTATAGAAGTTTTGCTCCACTTAAATATGGTTGTATTTCATCAATTATTCCAAATGTAATTAACATGAGTGTCTTTGCATCACTTTCTTCAATTTTTTGTATTTCTCTTTCATCCTCACTAGGTTTTTTCTTTGTTCCATTTACTATATCCCATAGTTTTTCTACAGTAAGAATTGATTTTATTTTGTTCTTCAATGATGCAAAATTTGGTCCTTTCAAAAGTTAAGATTTTAAAAGGAAAAAAATATTGTTTGATATAATTGAACTCATTCAAATTTAAAAAAATTAAAAATTTTGAAATTCTTGAAGTAGTAAACCTTTTGTATCCCTACTAATTTAAATTTGCAAAATTTCAAATTTCAAATAAAAAATTGTTATAAATTTTTCAAATCTTCAAAACCTTTAAACCAAATAGCTTCAAACCAAATTTCAAGTTTCAAAAATCTTCAAAAGTTAAAAACCTCAAATCTTAAATCCTTTTAACTCTTTCAAATATTAGAAACCTTAAATCTTAAAAACCAAATTTTAAAGTCAAAATTTAAATTCTATTTGAAGTAGAAAACCTTATCACTTCATACTTTAATAAATATTAAATACTTAAAAATTTAAAAATTTTGAAATATCAAATTCAAATTATAGTAGAAATCCTTTTCACTCAAAAAGCTTTAAATTAACCTTTAAAATAAATAAATTCCAAATATAAACTTAAAAAATTATTAGTGTGGAAAATTATAACTCCCCCTTAAAAAACTTAATAAAAATTAAATTCATTCTGCTTACTTTTCCTCCATATGATGCAAAAAATGATTTAACATACATTTCTCTTTGAAGTACTTAAATAACACATTTGATTAATGTTATTTAGTAGTAATGTATGGAAGTTAAATATGTTGAATCCTCCTTCTATGCTCGATTTCAACTACAATGCTTACACTCGCTCAGGTTGAATGGTGTTTAAGATTTTGGAAGTATGATGCTCGATATTCTAGGTTATAGCTTGAGTCTCTTAAGTTGGAAAGCATGCTAGGGAAACATTTGCTTGATGAGACACTAAGAGCACACTCAATTTATTTTGAATGAAGCTAGCTATTTTACTTTGCTATAGCTCCCTAAAACATGGTTGCTCAGGTTCAACTATCCTAGAGAGGAAACTTTGATGCTTAAGATATCTTATCTCCAATAAGATAACACTCTAACACTCTGTATAGTGATTCTTAGGTGCTCGGCTATACTATAGAAGTTTCTCTACTATAACTTGTTGTATAATTATTGCTCGCTCATTGTAATTTTTCTATTCACATGTTTCTCAGCCATTGCTCATAATATGCTAAGGTTACCACAAAATAAACATGCATTGATATCGTTGCTTTGTTTTTTCCAATAGCACTTTGCTACTTTTTCTTATATTCTTGCTACTATAATTTGTATGTAGATAGAGATTTTGATGATGATTTGTTGTTATCTTCTATAAGACTCCAGATTAATCTTTGGTAGATTTTATATTACGTGTTTGCTTCTGCTTCTTGTTGCCTTCTATGTTCCCTTTTTTTTTTTTTTTTTGTAGTATAATGCTCTTCAAAGATTCTTAAAAATATTTTAAATGATTCAAGGCCATGACTTAAATGCTATGAAGTATTTCCAATCAGCCTGATCCTTCTAGTCTATATCTCAGAATGACTAGAGCTTCAACTTCTATATATGCCTCTATATTTCCTTATCAGTGTAGGCTTCTTCTATACTTCTCAATACTATTCTCTCCGTACTTTGGAAGCTTATACTGCTTCTCAATATTTTTGTTCTTAGGAAGCTTATACTACTTATAAATATTTTTGTTGTCATGAAGCTTATACTACTTCTCAATATTTTTGTTATCAGTAAGCTTATACTACTCTTTTCTATCTCTTCTTCTATTCTCTAGAAGCTATGATGCTTATATATTCCCTAGAAACTATGATGCTTCTCAATAAATGGAAGCTATGATACTACTCAATCTATGGAAGCTATGATGTTTCTCTATATCCTAGAAGCTATGATGCTTCTCAATATCTGGAAGTTATGATGCTTCTCCATCTCTTGGAAGCTATGATGCTTATTAATCTTTAGAATATTTGATGCTTATCTATCTCCTAGAATATTTCTTATTAATCTATCTTTGGTGTTTTAGGTTGCACCTAAGAATAATATTATTATCCTCTCTTATAGAGAATCCAAAATCAATATCAGGGTGACTATGAATGTCCCTACACATCCAACTTTCTTCTAAGTTGGATCTCAATTTGAGTCCTACTCTTAACTCGTTTTCTATAAACCAAGTGGAAATACCCTAGCATCCACATCAAGGTGACTTTACCTTGCCCCTTTAATATCTACTCAATTAGACCTTTAAAATAGAGTCTTAAGTCTTCATTGCTTTCAAAGTGGATAGACTTCAATATTATGCTGGATCTATAATATAACTCTATAAAAAATAGATAAAGTTAAGTGGTATCTCTAATACCATTATTGGCTTTTAATGTTAACTATCTCAAAATATCATAGGTCCCAATATAAATAATCCATAATATTATAGGTTGAAATATCAATAATCAAGAGTAGAATTATATATATGAGCAATCAAATATATATAGGCCAATATAATAATGAAATAACATTCACTTATAATATCAAATATGAATGTTCCTTTGCTAGATATGTTTTAGATAAGGTTTTGGAACCTTTTGATGTTCCTTGTATCTTCTCAGTCACTCTAGGAGATTTATGTGTGTATTGGAATCCTCCTTTCACCAATGGTAGATTGAAAGCTATCTAGAGATTTTATCTCCCCCATTTTATTTTGGGAATTTAGAAGGGGCAGAATAATAAGGATTTTAAAAATATAAAACGAGAGGCTTGTGTGGTTGCTTTTCATATCCTCAATGTTGTTATGGAGAACTCTTAGACCTTATCCTTTCTTGAGGTAGCTGAAAGTAGACTCGAGGAAGCCATTACTATTCATTGTAATTTGAAGCCTTTAATCTATGTGAATTTGTTGAGGTATTTAAGGTCAAAATTTAATTGGGAACCCCCTCTAGATGGGTGGATCAAATTGAATGTGGATGGCACTATGAAAGGAAACTTGGGGAATGCTAGTGTGGGTGGATTTTTTAGGGATTCTAGGGGGATGGTTGTGCAAGCCTTTATTGAACCTCTATCCATCCAATCCAACCATTTTTTTGAGGCTCAAGCCTTTTTCACAAGGGCTAAGTTAATCAAAGAAGGGTGTTATAGAAACATTATTGTGGAAGGGGACTCCCTAAACCTTATAAATATTTTGAAAGGAAGATAAAAATCTAGTTGGAGCATTGCAGATATGGTTGTGAGGATGAAAGAGATCATACAACATTGTCACAACCTTCAGTTGAAGCATGTTTATCAAGAGGAAAATGGGGTTGTAAATTTACTAGTAAACATGAGGGTGGAGGATCAGAATATTATTATGTGGGAAGATAATTTTACATCTCAACATATTGAATTTGTGGTTAAGGAGAAGCCAAAGCAGACCAATGATGTTCAATTTCTAGTTGGAAGAAGCTAAATCTTGGGTATTAGCTCTTAGGAAAAACTATTATATGTGTTCAAACCATATTTGGTAGATTGTTATGTATGCAAAGTCAACTATTGTCTGGTTACTCTTGTTATTGGTGGTGTAGTTTGTGTGTTTTTTTGGGTGCTTTAGGTTGGTTCTTTATGATTGTTGATAGTTCATATGGACCTAGCACCCTATTTTCTTCATATTTTATGATCTACTTGTAAGTAAGTTTATGTAAAAGGGACGAGGCCCTTTCAATCCCCTTCTTAACCTATTAATTAAAAAAGATCAAATATGAACGTAAATGATCAAAATCATTCATGTACATGCTTAAAGAATATTTACAATATAAATTGCTCAAAATATGTATACAAGCTTTATTATCAATGCTTGTTATGTAGATCATTATAGACCCTTTTCTCTTTTATTATTTGTATGTATATTTTACATGTACAAAGCTTTATCTCCATAATATAAACATAGTAATGTGACTCTTCAATACTTACCTATTGTATTCCTCATATATATGAGATATGTAACTTTTGTTAGAATTTCCCAAGAGTAGAACTACAAAGCATTACAAGATTTGAAGGAACAAAATAAAATTGATTGATTTATTTCATGGATCAACTTTGTATAAATATCAAAGTTGATCATTGAGAGTCGTTGGATTACAACTCATCAAATCTGAACTAGGATAAACTGAGAGTTCACCTGACTCATAGAAGAGTGGTAAATCAAGTAAGTCTATCCTAGTATAACTTAAGAGAATAATTACTTATTCTAACACCCCTATTTAAGTGATACTAGGGTTGAAATTTAACAAATGAGTCTCGGTAATAGGGCCTGATGAGGTACTCATGTAAAATGATTTTTTTTGAAGAGATAGTAAAACCCCATGGGAAGAAACCATCTATCAAAAAGGAAAAAGAAGAGGCATGTCTTCGTATGGCAAATATTATCCTCATTGAAAAAAATAAATGAGTCCCAACAACTGGGCCTGATGAGGTACTCATGTACAATGTTATTACATATAAGAGAGATGGTGAAAAAACCACATGGGAAAAACCATCTTTCAAAAAGGAAGAGGTATCTCTTCGGATGGTGAATATTGTCCTCATTGAAAAAGAAATGAGTCCCGACAACTGGGCTTGATGAGGTACTCATGTACAATGTTGTTACATATAGGAGAGATGGTAAAACAAACATATGGAAAAAAACAATCTTCCAAAAGAAACCAATAAGAAGAAAATAGAGGTGAAAAACCTCTATATACCATCTAATGCAGCTGCCTTACCCCAAGTTTCTCTCGCAACTAAATGTAATGCGGAGAAGGAAAGGATTTGGTGAATATGTCTACAATTTTATTTTCTATGGGAATATAGTCCAAGTGTATTTTCCCTTTTTGAATATGCTACCAAATGAAGTGCATGTGAATTTCAATGTGTTTGGTGCGTTGATGCTCAACTGGATTATAGACAATATGAATTGTGCTCTGATTGTCACACCAAAGAGTAATAGTTTTGTCATGGTAAAAACCAAATTATCTTAGTATCTAACAAAGCCAAAGAGATTCCTGACTTGCCAAAAAATTTGCCCTGTATTCTGCCTCTGTACTGCTTGTTGTTTTTTGCATGACCAAGCAATTGGTGAAGAACCAAGACAAAATACATAGCCAAAAGTTGAACATCTATCTTCTACTGAACCTTCCCAATAAAAAATCTATGTAACCAATGATATCCATGGATTTTCCCTCATATAAGAGCCCAAAGTGAGGAGTTCCTTGCAAGTAGCAGAGGATTATTTTTGCTACTTGCCAATGACTGAAATGAGGTTGATGTGAGAATCTAGATATCAAGCCAACAACATATGAGATATTTGGGTAAGTATGAGTAAGGTATAACAGGCTCCCTACAAGCTGATAGTATAGAGTTGCATCGCATAGAGGAGATGTGCAGGAAGTACTTAGAGTGACTCCAAACTAAAAAGGTGTAGGATAAGATTTGTAATCTGTCATATTAAACCTTTGAAGAAGGTCTAGAGTGTATTTTTGTTGACACAATGAAATTCCTACATCTGTTTGATTTATTTGAATTCCAAGGAAGTAATGAGCTAAACCTAGATCATCCATTTTAAATTTTTCAAAAAGGGAGTCCTTGATAGTCTGAATGTGAGATATGTCACTACTAGTGAGTAGTAGGTCATCAACATAGAGAACAAGTATGGTGATTTTTTCTTCATCTCTCCAAATGTAGACTGTGGCATCAAACTCACAATGAGAAAAACCTGAGGAAAGAAGGAAGGAGTCCATTTTTTCATACCAAGCTCTAGGATCTTGTTTGAGGCCATAGAGAGACTTACTTAGCCTACAAAAAAGGGAGGAGTCTTGAGTGAAATCAGCAGGTTGTTCCATGAATATCTCTTCCTTTAAGTCCACATGTAAGAAAGCACTTTTTACATCCATTTGAAAGACATACCACTTTTGGAAAGCAGCTACAGCAAGAACTAGTCTAACAGAATCCATTTTGGCAACTGGTTAAAAAGTTTCAGAGTAATCAATCCCTTCAATTTGAGAGAAACCTTTGGCTACCAGGCGGGCTTTGTGTTTGTCAATTTCTCCATTAGGTCCATATTTCATTCTGTAAATCCATTTACAGTAAACTAATTTCCTTCCTTTAGGTAGGGGAACTAAATCCCAAGTTTTGTTTCTGATTAAGGAAGAGAATTCATTCTCCATGGCATTATCCCATTATTTAATACTAGTTGCTTCTTTGAAGGATTGAGTATCTGTGGAAATGGACTGACAAATAAGACCAGTTCCTACAAAGTTGTCTAATCCGGATGATGGAATTTTGGATGTAAAGAGTAGCTTATTTAACAATGGTGCAGGTCCATTTTGGCATAGTGGAAGGAGTAGTAGGAGTGGTAGGATTTTGATTTGGAGTTATAGGTTCCTCATATTGATCATTAATCTCTAAATTAATCTCTAAAGCTGGTTCTTCATTATATTGAGGCTCTAACACTGGAGAAGGCTCAAGAGAATAAACGGTGGAAGAGGATGGTTGAGGATATTTATGAGGGAATGTTTCATAAAATTGGAAATTCCTATGAAAAAGACCTCATGAGTTGTGGGATCAAGGAGCCCGTATGCTTTAATTTCCTTACAATAACCAATAAAGATGAGCTTTTTGATTTTATTATCTAGATCCTTCCTTTTCTTCTTTGGGATATGCGCCCAAGAAGTACACCCAAAAATATTGAAGAAAGAGACATCAGGTTTTGAGCCAGTCCATGCTTCCTCGGGATTCAAATGGCCAAGAGCTTTATGAGGTGTGTGGTTTTGAATATAGTTTGCACAGTTAATTACTTCTGCCCAAAAAAATTTTAGAAGGTCTCTTGAGTGGAGCATACAGTTTACCATTTCCTTTATATTTTTGTTTTTCTTCTTTGCAATGCCATTTTGCTACAAATTATGGGAGACAAAATGTTGATGAATTATGTCATGAATTGATAGGAAAATTGAGAACTCATTACTGAAGTATTCCCCTCCATTATCTATATGAATTTGTTTTATTTTGTAAGAGACCTGATTTTCAACTAAGGCTTTGAATATTTTGAAGTGGGATAGAACATCACTTTTGTATTTTAGGAAATAGACCCAACTTCTTCTGGAAAAATCATCAATGAAGCTTAGAGCATATTTTGCTCCTTTGAAAGAAGGCTCTGGTAAGACCATCAAGTCACTATGGATTAACTCTATAGGAGATGAGGCTTTTAGAGAACCACTTGGGTGGAAAGGATCTTGATGTTGCTTTCCAAGAGCATATCTAGGATGATATTCTCACAATGACACTGAGAGGGGGGGTGAATCAGTGTAGCAATTTAAAATATAGATCTACAGCTCTTTCAAAATTAAGCAGAGAGAACTTGAAAACAGATACAACAAATAAACAAGAGAGCAATCCACAACACAAGATTTAACGAGGTTCACCAGATTTGGCTACTCCTCAAAAATTAGACTGCTTGGACACCCATCCAAATCCAGCCTTTGCAAAGCACCAACTTTACAAACAATTTATCTGCACCAACAGAAAGGAGCACCAACCCCCTAATGCCAAGCACCAACTTGGACTTCAGTTTTGAACAGATTTTATGACATAAAAATGCCTTCTCTGCAACAAGACCCTCACTGGTCTAAATCCTTTATAACAAAAACAACATATTCTTACAGCTCTGTCTTCTGTATATTTTTTAGCAATATACTCCTCTGTACTTTTATAGCACTCTGTTCTGTACTTTTATAGCACTCTATTCTGTATCTTTTACAGCACAGTCTTTTGTACTTTTATAGCACTCTATTCTATACTTTTATAGTATTGACTTCTGTACTTTTATAGCACTCTGCTCTCTGTACTTTCTTTGCACTATACTCTCTGTACTTTTCACAGCACAATACTCTTTTTACACTTCTTAGAAAAATACACTCTCTTGATTAATTAGCTTTCACAACACCTTTTTCCTTTTATCCGGCAAGTCACAACACTCTTGCCACGTGTAGAGCTCAACCCTAACCCTAACTTTTTGTACATGAAAAGCATTCTTACAGCACTGCATACTACGCTGTTAATAGCCTTAAAAGCTTACTTACGTCTCTGACAGACTTATCTGCCCACTTTACTGCTCTGACAGCCTTTTCGGCTCTTTGTAAGTAAATTCGATGTTCTGACAGATTTATCTTTCTATTTATAGCTCTGACCATCTTACCTACCTTTTTATGGCTCTGTCAACCTTACCTGCGTATTTACAGTTCTGACAGCCGAACCTGCTTCTCTGACAGTAGAACTGCCGCTCTGACAGCTTTTTGTCTTCTTCTTGGCATGTAGGCACGAAAATGGAACATGTCACGAAATCGTGACACTTTTTCCCAATGAACATGTAGTGACACTTTTAAAAATGGAACATGTCGCAAAATCGTGACACTTTTCGGCATGCACCAGCGAAATCGAAACATGTCGCGAAATCGTGACATCATTTTCTCTCTCCTCTTTCCTTCGCTTTCGCCCGAAAATGGAACATGTCACGAAATCGAGACATCATTTTCTCTCTCCTATTTCCTTCGCTTTTGCCCACGAAAATGGAACATGTCACCAAATCACGACATCATTTTCTCTCTCCTCTCGTGAAAACTCGACATGTCGCGATATCGCGATAGTTTTCCAACATTTTCTCTCTCCTCATTTTTGTCACGAAATCGTGACAGAAAACATGTCGCGATATCGCGACAGTTTTCTAGCATTTTCTCTCTCCTCCTTTTTGTCGCGAAATCGCGACAGAAAACATGTCACGATATCGCGACAGTTTTCTAGCATTTTCTCTCTCCTCCTTTTTGTCGTGAAATCGCGATAGAAAACATGTCGCGATATCGCGACAGTTTTCTTACTTGTCTTTTTCTTTGATTTTTTTGAATCTGGGCCACTTCTGTCTTCTTGGAAATTGACTGTACCTGTTCTGACTGACCTCTGAACATCTGTCCACTGCATCAACAATTGATCTATCTGTCTGAGTTGACAACAATGACAATACTATTTCTGCACCTTGCTCAACAATCTCCCCCTTTGGAATTGTTGGCAACACATGTTCAATTTCTAGAAATTCTTCTCCCCCTTTGACAATAATACCAAAGGGCTGCAGACTCCCCCTGAGTCCATGCACAACATTCTCAAGCACACACTATTACAGTTAGCAAAAAATACAAACAAGAGCAAACAAATATATATCAAAGGGCTGATAATCAAATATATAAATGCTCCCCCTGAGAATGTGTTCCCAAAAGCTAGTCAGTTCTTGGGTAGTGTGACCACACCCAACTTACTGTGGAGATATTCAAAAACTTCCTTGGGCAACGGTTTAGTGAAGATATATGCTACTTGCTCTGTAGTTGGAACAAAATCCAATTTAACCTCACCTTCTGCAACTTTATCCTTCAAAAAGTGATACCGGATTGCAATATGTTTGGTGCAGGAATGCATAACCGGATTCTTTGAGATGTTAATTGCACTGGTATTATCACATTTAATTGAAATTGGCTCTTTGAAATTAATACCCAGATCTTTCAGTGTTTGTCTCATCCATAAAATCTGTGTACAGCTTGTTGTTGCTGCAATGTATTCTGCTTCTGCTGTGGATAGAGAGACTGATTCTTGTTTCTTGTTGTGCCATGCTACCAACCTGTCTCCAAGATAGAATGCACCACCACTGGTACTCTTTCTGTCATCTATACAACCTACCCAATCTGCATCTGAATATGCAATCAAAGTGAAGTCTTTTCCTTTTGGATACCATAACCCATACTCCATAGTACCCTTGAGGTACCTAAAAATTCTCTTCACAGCTATCACATGAGTTTCTTTTGGACTAGCCTGAAATCTTGCAACCATGCAAACTGCCTGTAAGATATCTGGTCTTGTGGCTGTTAAATACAATAGGCTTCCAATCATAGATCTGTACATGGTTTGATCTACATCTGGAGAATTGTCATCCTTGCTCAATTTGCAACCTGTTGTCATGGGAGTGCTTACAGGTTTACTATCCTCCATTGTGAACTTTTTCAGCATTTCTTTCACTTATTTAACTTGAGAAATAAAAATGCCCTTTTCACTTTGGTTAATTTGCAGTCCAAGGAAATATGAAAGTTCACCAATCATAGACATTTCAAATTCTTTTTGCATTTTATTTGCTATGTCTGTACATGACTCATCATTGTTGCTGCCAAAAATTATATCATCAACATAAACAACAAGGACAATCAATTGGCCATTGTCTGTTTTGACATATAAGTTACTATCCACCATACCTTTCTTGAACCCTTGTTCAGTGAGATAGTTGTCAAGTCTTGCATACCATGCTCTGGGTGCCTGTTTCAAGCCATACAAGGCTTTCTTTAACTTGCAAACAAAGTTGGGATTATCACCGAGTTGAAAACCATCTGGTTGTTCAATATACACTTCTTCTTCAAGATTTCCATTCAAAAATGCTGATTTCACATCCATCTGATAAACTTTGAAATTCCTGTGGACTGCTAAAGCCAGAAACATTCTGATTGCCTCAAGTCTAGCCACTGGTGCAAAAGTTTCCTCAAAATCAATACCTTCAACTTGAGCATAGCCTTTACAGACCAATCTTGCTTTATTCCTTACAACCTGTCCGTCTTCATTCAATTTGTTTCTAAAAATCCATTTAGTACCGATTATGTTTTTACTTATAGGTCGTGGTACTAACTCCCAGGTTTTGTTTCTCTCAATCTGGTCTAGTTCTTCATTTATTGCCTTCATCCAACTTACATCTGTGCTTGCTTCAGCAATATTTTTGGGCTCAATGCTGGATAATAGGGAGTAGTTACTTACTACTCTTCTTCTTGTCTTAACACCAACTGTGGGGTCCCCTATAATTTGTTCTCTAGGATGATTTTTTTGCCAGCTTCCAATTTTAAATTTATTGTTTTCTTCTACTTCTGAATCAATACTTAAATCATCTGGGTCAATTTTTTGATTCTCTTCTGATTCCTTTTCTTCATCTCCTTCAATAACTTCTTCATAAATAGGGTAGTTATTTTCACAGCTGACAACTTGTTTCCTATCTTCATCAAATTTAACATCAGCACTGTCTACAATTTTCTTTAGCCTTTTGTTGTAGCATTTGTAAGCTTTGCTTTTTGATGAATAGCCAACAAAAATACCTTCATCAGCTCTATCTTCAAATTTACCAAGATTATCTTCTGTTCTTTTGATGTAACACTTGTTGCCAAAGACTTTGAAGTATTTTGTTGTTGCCTTCTTGCCGAACCAAAGCTCATAAGGGGTTTTGCTTTCATGTGTCCTCAACATGCACCTATTTTGGATGTAAACTATAGTATGGACTGCCTCTTTCCAAAATCTGTCTGCAATTTTGCTTTCAGTCAACATTGTCCGTGCCATTTCCTGTACAGTTCTGTTCTTTCTCTCAACAACACCATTTTGTTGAGGTGTCCTTGCTACTGAAAACTATCTTCTGATCCCATATTTTTGATAGTATTCTGCAAACTCTTCTGAGATGAACTCTCCTCCTCTATCCGATCTTAAGCATTTGATCCTCTTTCCTGTTTCATTCTCAACTTGGTTTTTGAAAGTCTTGAACATTTCAAAAGCATCAGATTTCTGCTTTAAAAAGAATATCCAGGTCATTCTGGAATAGTCATCTATGCAAAGCATAAAGTATTTATCACCATTTATACTTTGAGTTCTCATGGGTCCACATAAATCAGTATGAATTAGTTCTAAGGGTTTGTTGGTAAAGTACTCCTTTGATTTAAATGTGGCTCTAGTTTGCTTCCCCTTTTGACATGAAGCACAAATACTATTTAGTGGTTTGCCAATGGAAGGTATATCTCTTACAACCCTTTTTGAACTTATTTTAACCAAATTGTCAAAGCTGATATGACCGAGCCTTTTGTGCCACAACCAATTTTCATCTTCTTGTCCAATCAAGCATGCTCCTTCTGAGGTCTCTGATAGAGTATACAGATTTCTAGAAGTCCTTGATCCAGTAGCAATTAACTTCCCACTGTTAGCTTTTCTCACTTCATAGCCCTGCTTCTTAAAAACTACTTCATGACCTCTGTCACAGATTTGACTTACACTGAGCAGGTTATGCTTCAGACCAATTACAAACAAGACTTCTTCTGATTTGATCTTTCCGTCACTGATCTTGACAGATCCTTTGCCAACTATCTTTGCTCCATCATTATTTCCAAATTTCACAGAACCACCTTCATAATTCTGTAACTTCTCAAATTTTTGCTTGTCACCTGTCATGTGACTGGAGCATCCACTGTCAAGTATCCATGGTGCTGATTTGTTCTGTGCTTTAAAAGTAGTCTGGACAATCAAAGATTCCTTTTCTTTCCATTCTGGTTTGATAGCAGATTTGGCTACTTGTTTTGCCTTTCCCCTTTCATTAGCCTATGCCTGTTTTTCAGTAAATTTCTTGTTTTGTTTCAACCCATTCGGTTGAGATTTTCTACCCTGATAATTATTTGCTGCAAAAGTGCTTCTACAGTTTCTTGCAATATGTCCAAAATTATGACAGTTATAACATTCAACTGCATAATTCATTAATGGAGAAAAAACATTTCTACTGGTGAAATTCCTTTGAGCTACATTATAACTGCAATCTGAAATCTTATGACCATAAGCATTGCATTTAAAATAGTAACCAGAAAAGGAATGATTAAACCTGGGTGCAGGTCTTTGCCGAGTTTGAAGTAGGAGCCATGAATCTTCTCCTTCTAGGATGTGTGACTTTTGTGAATCCATCTTTGTCGGTACTCTTCTTGAGTCTGGCATTATTGCTTTCTTTGGCATGATTTGTTTTTTCTTGATCAACCTTGATCTTTTCTTCTTTCTTTATGGGTTCTACATTTAAGGCCTTTGAACCCTTTGATGATTCTCCTTCATCGAAGCCCAAACCAAATTTGATGTCGAAAGGCCTTTGGTTATTTAAAATTTTATCCAGCTTTATAGTACTTTCTTCAAACTTATGATAACAGCTCAATTTCTTATTCATCTCCTCTAGCTGCATCCTTAACTTAACAATGTCTTCTTCTAGCTTGCTGCATTCAACTGTCTTTACAGTTAATTGTTCATCAAGAACTTCAGACATTTTCTTGAATTCATCTATCTGAACTTTCAAGCAGTTTATTATTTCATTGGCATCTTCAAGCTTTCTTGACACCTTTTTATTCTTTTTCCTTTCTGTGCTCAGTTCTTTAAGAGCAGCAACTAACTCACCTTCCAGATAAACTTCAGCCTCATCCTTAGGTTTTTCATTACATTCTGGTTTTTCCTCTGTTATTCTTTCTTCAAAAGCCATGAACAGAGCTTCACCCGCTTCTTCTTTAGAATCCTCACCGGAGCAGTCTTTAGAAGAGCTGACATTCTTGGATATGAAACTTTTCTTCTTGAAGTTGCTTTTTCTGAACTGTGGTTTCTTCTTCCAGTCACTTCTTTCTTGGTGTGTCCCTTCATCATTTTTGTTTTTCTCATTCATTGGACATTTAGCAGCAAAGTGCCCGACTCCTCCACAGTTGAAGCACTTAAACGGTAACTTACCTCTGTACTTTCCTTTTCCCTTTATTAGTTTCCTAACAAAGTTTGCTTCTGTTTCATCTGAAGACTCTTCTTCTTCAAATTCTTGATTAGCTTTTATATTTTTGTGTGCTTTAAAAGCAGCTTCTCTGTCAGAGGGCTTAGTTTGCCCTATTCTCATTTCATATGCAGTTAAAGAACCATGCATTTCATCCAAGCTAAAAGAATTTAAATCTTTAGCTTCTTCTATAGCAGAAACTTTAGAATCAAATCTTTTGTGAAGAGTTCTTAATACCTTTTTCATGATGACTGCATCTTCTATTTCCTCACCGAGTCCTCTAATTGCATTAATAATTCCATTGACTCTCAGCATATAGGCCTCTATGTTCTCATCATCATTCATTTTTAATGCCTCAAACTGAGCTCTATGAGTTTGAAGCTTGGCTTCCTTGATCTTGTTGTCTCCTTCATGAATGCTCTGCAGTTTGTCCCACATGTCTTTTGCTGTTTTACAGCTCATGATCCTTATCAGTTCACTATCTACTAACCCACACATTATAGCATTCTTTGCCTTGGAGTTATTCTCAAACTTTTTCTTCTCTGTAGCATCAGATGGAGGAGTAGAGGATATTGTGTACCCACTTTCTACTGACTCCCAAATGTCATATCCCAAAGCACACAGATAAGTCTACATCCTGAGTCTCTAGAAAGAGTAATTAGTTCCATCGAACAAAGGAGCTTTGTTGGATGAAAATCCTTCACCATCGGCCATTGTGAATCTTCCAAGATCACCTTAGCTGATTAAGCTAGAATAGGAACCTTGCTCTGATACCAATTGATATTCTCACAATGACACTGAGAGGGGGGGTGAATCAGTGTAGCAATTTAAAATACAGATCTACAGCTCTTTCAAACTTAAGTAGAGAGAACTTAAAATAGATACAACAAATAAACAAGAGAGCAATCCACAACACAAGATTTAACGAGGTTCACCAGATTTGGCTACTCCTCAAAAATTAGACTGCTTGGACACCCATCCAAATCCAGCCTTTGCAAAGCACCAACTTTACAAACAATTTATCTACACCAACAGAAAGGAGCACCAACCCCCTAATGCCAAGCACCAACTTGGACTTCAGTTTTGAACAGATTTTATGACATAAAAATGCCTTCTCTGCAACAAGACCCTCACTGGTCTAAATCCTTTATAACAAAAATAGCATATTCTTACAGCTCTGTCTTCTGTATATTTTTTAGCAATATACTCCTCTATACTTTTATAGCACTCTGTTCTGTACTTTTACAGCACTCTGTTCTATACTTTTATAGCACTCTTTTGTACTTTTACAACACACTGTTCTATACTTTTACAACACACTATTCTATACTTTTAATAGCATTGACTTATGTATTTTTACAGCACACTGCTTTCTGTACTTTCTCTGCACTATACTCTCTATACTTTTCACAGCACAATGCTCTCTGTTCACTTCACAGCAAAATACACTCTCTTGTATTTATCAGCTTGAGCACCTTTTTCCTTTTATCCGACAAGTCACAACACTCTTGCCACGTGTAGAGCTCAACCCTAACCCTAACTTTTTGTACACAAAAAGCTTTTCTTATAGCACTGCATACTACGCTGTTAATAGCCTTAAAAGCTTACTTACGTCTCTGACAGACTTATCTGCCCACTTTACTGCTATGATAGCCTTTCCGGCTCTTTGTAAGTAAATCCGATGTTCTGACAGATTTATCTTTCTATTTACAGCTCTGACCGTCTTACCTACATTTTTTATGGCTCTGTCAACCTTACCTGTGTATTTACAGTTTCGACCGAACTCGCTTCTCCGACTAAACTCCGCTCTGACAACTTTTTGTCTTCTTCTCGGCATGCAGGCGTGAAAATGGAACATGTCGCAAAATCGCGACACTTTTCAGCATGCACCAGCAAAAATGGAACATGTCACGAAATCATGACACTTTTCGGCATGCACCAGCGAAATCAAAACATGTCACGAAATCATGACACTTTTTGGCATGCACCAGTGAAATCGAAACATGTCACGAAATCGCGACATCTTTTCTCTCTCCTCTTTCCTTCGCTTTTGCCCATAAAAATGGAACATGTCATGAAATCGCGACATCATTTTCTCTCTCCTCATCATTTTCTCTCCTCTTTCCTTCGCTTTCGCCCGTGAAAATGGAACATGTCACGAAATCGTGACATCATTTTCTCTCTCCTCTCGTGAAAACTCGACATGTCACGAAATCGCGATTTTCCGCTCTCCAACATGTCGCGAAATCGGGCTCAAAACATGTCGCGATATCGCGACAGTTTTCTAGCATTTTCTCTCTCCTCCTTTTTGTCGCGAAATCACGACAGAAAACATGTCGCGATATCGCGACAATTTTCTAGCATTTTCTCTCTCCTCCTTTTTGTCGCGAAATCGCGACAAAAAACATGTCGCGATATCGCGACAGTTTTCTTACTTGTCTTTTTCTTTGATTTTTTTGAATATGGGCCACTTCTGTCTTCTTGGAAATTGACTGTACCTGTTCTGACTGACCTCTGAACATCTGTCCACTACATCAACAATTGATCTATCTGTCTGAGTTGACAACAATGACAATACTATTTCTGCACCTTGCTCAACACAGGACATACTCCACCAATAGAAGAGACTTGAGGTAATTTTGTTACCATTTCATGGGTGTTCAATTCCTTTAGGTAGTTATAATTGATATGACCAAACCTTTCATGCCAAAATTTGATTTTAAGATCTCCATGTGCAACAAAATAGGAGGTCCCTTTTGGATTTTTGAATCCTTTGAAGTGAAATAGGTAATATTTGTGATCAATAGCTCCTTTGGCTATGAGAGAGTTGGGGTCTTGAAAGTCTCTTATCCTAACTCTTGTTGGTGAGAAGAGAACTATTTTCCCCTTTCCAAAAGTACAAATCTGATAGACAGAGAGGATATTTATTATAATGTTTGGAACATAGAGAACATTATTTATAGAACCACCATCAATGGATATGTCACCTTTTCCTTTGATTGGGATAAAGGATGAGTCACCAACTTCTATGCTACATGTTGAACTTGAGGATATTGAAGTGAATGACTCATCTAAGGCAGTCATGTGATGAGTTGCTCCAAAATCAAGAACCTAGTATTTTGATGAAGTGTTTGTGGTATTTCCTTGAACGTTTAGGGCTTTTCCTATCTGCTTCTTAGTGTCTATCTTTTGATCCTTCATTGTTGCCTCTAGTTGTTGTAATATTTTCCAACATTTTTTTACAAAATGATCATTCTTTTTGCAGTGAGTACAAGTTATGGGATTCCTTTATTTATTTTTAAAGTTTTATTTAGTGGATGCTACTAATTATTTAGAGGAAGAGGAATAGATATCATACTTTGCAATTTTGGTTTCTTCTCTAGTTAGCCTATCACAAAATTCCTGTAAGGAGGACATTTTAAAACTTGCACCAAGAGCATCATTTGTAGATAAAAAAGTGGTTGCAAAAATTTGAAATACACCATTTAATTTAGAAAGAATTAGATAGATGCATTCTTATTCTATTTTATTCTTACTACTGCCTTTGTATTGAGTGAGGACTTCTTTAAATTTGGTAAGAAAGTCAACAATATTGCTGAAGTCTTCAGGAGATAATGCTGTTAATTCTGCCTCTAGTTGCATTGACCTTATTTGATCTACTTTTCCAAATAGGTTCTTTAGTTTTTTCCAACTTTCATATGGAGTTTTACAATCCATAATGTGAAACCATAAGCTTTCATTTATATTGGTGCTTATAATACCCATTGTTTCATACATCTTCCCTTTATGAACAAAAATTTCATATTCTTTTTCAAATTCAGGTTGCTTCTCTTCTAGCAGGTGTGTAAGCCCTTTTTGAGAAATGAGATTTAATATTTTAGGTTTCCATGTATGATAGTTGTGAGGGGTGAGTGGATCAATTGTATTCATTATATTCATTTTGCCAAAGAAAATTGAAGTAAACCAATAATTACCCCCTTTAACTTCAATTATATTATTTGGAGAATGCAATGGATCTTATAAAGAAGGAAACAAAAGCCTTTAAGAAATACCAAGCTCCTCAAATTACCCACCGTAACGAGATGGAAACTTTAAGTAAATGAGGAGTTTTGAAAAATCTAAATAGGCCAATTGTATATTTTCAGGCCTATATATACTTTCTTCTCAATTACTCACCCTTACGTGAGGGAAACTATAAATAAAAAGGAGAATTGATATTTGGAACATAGGTTTTTAATCATCTAGATCTTAATATTGGATTCGTAATAACCCGCCCTTACATGAGGGAAACTATAAGTTATTAGAAGTCCAATACTAGGAAGATAGGTGATTAATAAATTTTTAATGATCTTGTTAAGTTTATAAAAAATTTATTAAGTAACAATATTGAAGGATTAAAACTTATTAAAAAATTAACTTAAAATAAATATCCTATTAATTAAAAAAAGAATATTTTATTAATAAAAGGATCCTTTCAAGTTGCTCCTCAATCTTTAACTTAACTAGTAATTATATCAAAACAAAAGGAATTAGATTTTAATATTAATTATATTAAAGAACATAGTAATAGGAATAAGATCAAAATAAAAATTATAGAGGCAATGACCAAAACAATAACAACCCCCCTATGAATTTTTAGAATAGGTGCTAAATATTGCACCTAAAACCCCCCCTAAAAAAATATTATTTATTGAGATTACAATTTTATCCTTTTGATTTCTTATAGTGGCCAAGGAAAGGCACTAAAAGAAAATAATATAAGAATTTTTAGAGGGTTACAAATTTATACAATAAGCAGAAGTATTATTTTTGCTCGAGAAAAAAATTTGAAACCCTAAGATTTGAAACTTAAAGTAAATATAACATTATTTAGCAAGGATTTTAGAAAAGAGACATCATGAGAGAAGAGGCAGTGAGGTAATATTTTAAAGCCTTAAAGGGCTATGAACTTCGTTGTACCAAGGAATGATTAGCTCAAAACCAAAAAAATATATAAAATTTATACTTGATTTAATGAGAGACTGTAGAAGAGATGTCAAGGGGCAACGATGAAGATTTGAAAGCCTTCAAAGGCTTCGAACTCATAATTATTTGGTGCACACAAAATATTTTAGGGAGGTGCACCACAATCCTAGTTGTTGCTGAAGATGATAGGGAAGTGCACCAGAATACCAGTTGTTGTCGAAGACTTATGGTTTTGGCGCAAACGAAAGACGTCAGGGATGGCGCTATGCATAGAGGCTTCTAGAAAGACATCAACAATTGCACCACTTACTTTCGAAGATGTCAGGGTTTGGCGCACACGAAAGACGTCAAGTATGGCGCTATGCAGAGAGGCTCCCAAAAAGATGTTAGCGAATGCACCACTAGCTTTGAAAGTGCAGTGAAGGCTGTGGAAGACCTTAATTAAGGAACCACACCATATAATATCAATATTAATGCTCTATATTGAAGAACCAATATGCAAACATAGGTTAAAAAATAGTATTTCGAGTATTCACAAAGGAGAATAATATTTTAAGCATTGACTTGATGAATATATATGAAAACAATTGACTCTTCTTTGAAGCACCGAGGGATGAAAAAGAGGGGAAGCTTCAAGATAACTTGAGATGAAAAATCTAATCTTTCAATTGTTGATATTTAAGTAGGAAATACCCGTTGAGAAGATGAAAGTCTCATATGTTGCACGCCATATAAAATCGTTGGCAAAGATGCCATGTCTTATAAAAAATTATTGGACTTTGGTGTTTTTTTAAATAACCAAATTTCCACTTAATTTGGATGCGAGAAACATTGCATTTATTTGTTAAAGATTTTATGAAGTTAAAATATTTTCCAACATAAAAAAACCAACGATTTAATTGATCACCAAATACGATATGCCTTTCAAACTCTGTCTCCACTATAGATGAAACACAGTGATGGCTAAAAAATAGCCAAAGCAAGCATGCATTCATGGATTAACGTTGTCAGCGATGGCTATAAGGAGCCAAGCAAGCAAGTGTTCATTAGGAGAGAGTAGAACAAATAGGCATACGAGGAGAACAATAAAATATGGAAGGTAATTATAAATTTCAAAATCTATATATTTTGCAGTGTAAGAGTAGCAATTTTAATATCTTTTGAAAAAAACATCGAGGATAATATTTGCATAATATGGTAAAATAAATCTAGACAAACTATTTAGATATTACCATAAACAAATTTCTCTAAAAAAAAATTGCAGATATAAAATGAGCAATCTACAATAGATATAAAAACCTCTTTCTCTTTTTTAAAAAACAAAATATAAGAGATAATGAACCAGTTCGTGAAACTACCTTCAAGAGAGAATGGCTAGTAGAATTTATCCTGCTCTGGTACCATGTTAGAATTTCTCAAGAGTAGAACTACAAAGCATTACAATATTTGAAGGAAAAAAATAGAACTGATTGATTTATTTCATGGATCAACTTTGTATAAATAGCAAAGTTTATCATTGAGAGTCGTTGGATTACAACAACTCATCAAATCTGAACTAGGATAAATTGAGAGTTCACCTGATTCATGGAAGAGTGGTAACTCAAGTAAGTCTATCCTAGTAGAACTTAAGAGAATAATTACTTATTATAACAACCTTTCCTATTCTTGACCTTTGGCTTCTCATCTTGCCACTTTATACTAGACTCATCACTCTCTTCTTATATGCATACTTGACTCTATGGCACTTGCACACTTCTACATGACTCTTACTCTCCTACCACTTGTGCACATCCTCACTTCACATATTTGCATACTTACATACATGATACTTGTGCACATTCTCTCAATATGCACTTGCACTCTTACTTACATGACACTTGTGCATATCCTGCACATAGACACTTACATAAAAGAGAAATATAAATCACTTATCTAAACTATAGACACAAACCCTAATCTATTATATATTTACATTTGTACCATGAAGGTACCATGGGGGTACATTTGCATGTACCAAATAATGTAATATTCTTCAATAGGAAGTTTGAAGTGTGGAAAAGATATGGTAATAACTTGGTTATAGGATTTGAACATACATGAAAGGGTCATTTGCAATAATGACATTAAAACAAAGGATCTACTTCGATCTAGGGTAAAATAAAAATATCCATAAATTAGGTTTATCAAAATCAATTTTGATTGTGCTTCTAGAGGAAAAATGGGAAAAGTCAATAGAGGTAGTGTTTTTAGAAATAATGAAGGAAATTTTTCTCACTTACTCAGAATCATATGGAACTTCAACTAACAACTATGCAGAGTCTTGGGCACTTCTTACCAGGATTAAAATTATAATAGAAAAATAATATAATAGATATATTTCAATTGAGGGGGATTCACAAATTATTATTAATGCTATAAAAAAAATGTATTTAAGAATTGGATAAAAAAATAATAATATGGTTGATGCTCATTGTCTATTATTGGAGGCAATCTCTTGGAAATGTGAATAAATTTATAGAGAAGGAAATCGATTAGTAAATAATTTATACATGTTGATCTTTATCTTGGTGAAATTCAAATTTTAGAAGGCAATTAGCAAAGTGAAATTTTATCAATTAATCAAAATGATGTCTAAGTCATTGATTGCATAAAAATAGCATGTTAAGAAAGTTGAATAATAGATTCAATAATAAAAATATTTGTAAAAAAAGACATATTGGATATGGTTAAATTGACCTAACAAAAAATGTAATATTTTGGTATTTTTATGGGAGTGACCCCAATAGAAGCCACATATAACTTATTTAAATAAAAAGATAATGGAACATAGGTAAACAAATTTCAAGAGCATTTAAACATATGAAAAGATAAAAGAGTTTACTGAAGTAACAGTAAGAGCAAATTCCAAGCCTCTTTGTCATATATTTTGGGTATCCCAAATTTAACTACTAGGATTTTTTTTAATTATGAGAATAAGGTCCATTCCAATAATTATCATTAAGGATATTTTAAATCAACAAAGGTGTGAAAATTATTTATGCGATTGAAAAAACAAAGTTGTTCAAACATAGATTGAAGAGCATCATGCATATTTGACTTAGTCAAAAAATAAATTATCATTAAAACATTTATTATGTATTAGAGAATGCAAATGGTTATTTGATAAGAATATTATTTAAAAAATTATATATATAGACTATAAAAAAAAGTATTTATAATGAGGTTAGGACAATTCATTTGCATCAACCATCCACCACTTACACACCTCATATATCTATGATATTCAAGACATGAACTTAAGCTTTCTTTATGAAAGTTGACCTCTTTAGTTGAGATTGATAAATGACTTAAAATTAATCCAATTATGAAAGTTTTTTAACATATATATTTAATTAAACCTATTATAAATAATGATTATTCATTATTTAACATGTATAAACTAAATAAAATGACTAAAGTAATTTATTTTTTAACATAAGCATATCTGACACAAGCTATTTTAACCTTACTATAAGTTAAAATTTATAATAAGATTTATTTTAACTAATTTTTTAAAGTACAACCTAATAAATTTAAAATCCTTGATAAATCTTATTCTTGAAGCCAATTGAATCTACCTATAGACACAACAAAAAAACTACCAGGAACCTATGTAAATGAGTTGCATACATACCTTATAAATATTCAATGTATGTACATACATAATGTACAATATATGGAACAATAATATTAAATAAACCAAGAATATTTTTCAACTACTAACAAATTGTACCATTGTGCTCATTCCTTGGCTAACTGGATTTGCATGTTAGCTTAATGTTGTAAGAAATAGGTCCACATCACCATTTATTAGGTGTTTATGTCCTTTCCTAATAAACCTTTTAGAGTAGGTACAAACACAAATATCATTGCAGGTAAAAAGCTTTGTTAAATGGCTTATAAAAATCAATTGAATATGAATAACCTTAAAGCATACCAAAATCCTTATAGACATGAATCATTTATACTCAACATGTAGCAAAATTTCACTACGTCCAAGAGGAGTGATGTATTGGTTACTTTTTACAATATGACATCAATGAGAAGTAGATCAACAAGTTGAGGTAGAAAGGAAAGAGAGAGTGAAGTGTATCATCAATTTTTCAAATCTACAATGGGCATTAATTTAGCATAAAGAAGATTTGTGAAAGTCTTGATGCCATGATCATTGTCGATCTCATCAATCGATAGCACATGTTAATTTGAGAAGTTGAAAACCACAAAAGCTCCTAGAACCATGTGGTATGTTGATTGAGTTGATATGTGGTGGGTGTTGATTCTAGTGGAGATAGAAAAATAACATGGGTTGTCGATCTCATTAAATCAACTATGGGTAAATATTCCAAGAGGAGTAATCAAAAGAAAATTTCAAAGCCTTGTGAATTGTTGATTGTTCATCCAATAATATGTGTCATTTCATAAAAATGAAAATAAAAGTGTGAGATAAAATCCCTGCCATTGGTTGAAACCTGAGACACATGGCAAGCACATTAACAACATGTGAGGATTTAACTAGCTATCTCATCAAGGCATGCATTAAAGTAAGATTTGTTGTCGATCTTTTATAGGTGGAAAATCTAACGGTTCATGGAATTTTATAGAAAGGATTGAGATATTTGAGTTGTAAAGCCCTATAACCCATCAAATATTAACAATCAACACCCCATGTCACCCTTAAAATATTTTCAAATATGCTAAAAGCAGTCCCATCATTGGTTAAGGTACAACAAATTCAATGGTCATAGATTGATTCTTTTGTTCCTACCAAGCTCACAGTGACTGTCCACATGGCTACCGTATGAACCTCTCACTTTGCATTTAAAAATACACCAATGATTGAAGATCAATTCAAGACCAGTCTAATGGATCGTGAGAATTGAAAGGACTCATGTGATGTAACATTAAAAATTATTGCCAATCGTTTAATCTCAACAATCAACGATCCAAGAAAGAGTAAGTAGACAAGAAGATTTGGAGAAGCCTTACCAATTTTTTGATCAAAGAAGAAGCAAGCTAATTTGACAAGCCATGATTTTTTAAAATAGCTGCAATAACCATTTAAATTTTACCACCAATCTTCTCTTTGCATACAACAAAGAATTTTCATGGAAGGTGGACACCTTACTACAATACCAGTGAGGCATGATATTTCTAAAAAGAGCAGTTGAGCTCATAAAGGTAGCGGTTATGATAAAGCCTCAAGTCCACCTATTTGAACCACCTGGACACATAATTCCAAGGAAAGTGGTTGGCATCTTAAAGGAAATATCTACAGAGACTCTAGATCTAGAGACTTTGAGCCCATCAACATTAATTGCATATGGATTCCTCACTCAGTTTTGGGGGGAAATTTTGAATTGATTTTACAAATTTTAGAAGGTAAAATTCCTAGTGTTTTTTTATAAATAGTAGTTTTAGATTCATTGTAAAGGATGAGAAATTGCTTACTCATGCTTAGCATCTAGCCTTGTTTGTAAATCCTTTCACTTTTCTTCTATGTATTAAGTGTGGATCCATACCTTAAATCTTTTAGTTTCAACCTACAAACCTCTTTTAATTTGATATTTCTTTGTAACATAATTTATGATATAAGAAGTTATGGCTATTTTTTGCTCTACCCTATTTATAGTATGCTCTTATATGTGAATGCTTATGTAAATGATTAAAATTATGTTCATTTAATTAGTTGATAACTATTGATGTGTGTGTTCATTCTATATTAGTGATAGATAGAAGAATCTATGATTTTGGTGCATCGTCTCTCTTAGTTTAGGATTTTATTTTTTGTAATATCTCTCCCTTTTCCTATGATACATGCAAGTAGTTTAGAAGAGCACCACATCAAAAATCACATCAAATAAGAAGTCAACTTTCCCTATGAGTCAAGTCCCACACTCTTAGAGCTTCTCGTTGTTTCACTCTCTATGAGGTATAGATTTTTGGCATATTTAGCGATTGCAATAGATGGTCGTAATATTATAAGCAACCAACACAACCTTGAAGTGATAATATTGGTAGGATGATCTATGGGATTTCTTCAATGGTTGAAGTATTAAATAGAAGGTTTTATATTTGAAGCTTGTAAGAGATAGGATGTGTCTCAAATTTAAATTTATCATATTAAAGAAAATTATATACTTTGTTTAAACATATTTTGATGAAAAATTAAGTTAATGGTTTGGATATAGGGTTGTACACCCATACTCCAATATGACCCAATATGATTAGGATAAGACCGTACACCATACTTTAATCTATTATGATAAAAATTTAATTTGACTATATTTTTTAGTTGATTTATCCATATGGTTGATGGCTTTCTTTAACATGAGAGGCCTAATGGTGAAGACTTTGAAACTTTGAATAGAGGTCTATTTTTCAAATCCTACACAGGTAGGGTTGTACACCATGCCTTGATAATAGAATGGTTGGATAGCCTTATATTGAATAAGCAACATCTTCCTTGAGGCTCATCTCATATGGCCTATGGTCACGTGAATATTAAAAACTACTTTACCCTTTACCCTTATAACAAAAATCTAATCCAATTATATCTAGGTAAGGTTGTACATCATTCTAATGATATTTTCATTATATTACATTATTCTAATGTGTTCTAATGAAAATATAATTTGTTGGTGTTGGTGATAAGGTTATACACCATGCTCCACTTTAGTTGTTGGTAGAATTGTACACCATATTCTAGTCAAAGTTAATTTGATAATATCATTAGGTCCATATGTCCCATAACCTATGGTCTCCTTTGAAAAAATTCTAGCCTACCAATATTGAGGTAGGATTGTACGCCATACTTTAGAAATTCAATGTGACAATATATATTGATGATAGGCTTGCACACTATACTTCAATGTGATTGAGGGTAGGGTTATGCACTATAATATAATGTACTTCAATGAAAATTCAATTCCATGGTAATGGTGAATCTATATGCCCCATATAAATATGGTGTCTTCTAGAAAAAAATCCAATTTAATGGTGTCTAGGATAAAGATATACACCATACTCTTATGTATCTCAACAAAAATCCAATATAGGCAATTAGTGGTATGGTTGTATAACATGTTTTAGTGTGATTGGAGAAGATTATACATAATACTCTAATGTGTTTTAATGAATATTATATTCAATAGTATGGATGAATCTGTATGTCCTATATGACATATGATCTTCTTTAACAAAAATACAATTCGAATGTTTTAACCAGAAGCCAATCCAATAGCTTCCAATGGTCCTATATGACTTATATGGTCTCCTTCGGCAAAAATTCAATCCTATTATTTTAGCAAAATTCAATCAAATTATATCGATGATTCAATATATCTTTATATGATCTTTTTCTTAAAAAAAAATAATCCAGTTGGAGATAAAATTAAACACAATACTCTAAAATGTTCCTTGAAGATCTAATCTTATATATATTCCATGAAAATCTAATCCCACTATAAAAAGACATTATATCATATGACATTGTTTCATAAAAATTTATTAATTATTTTTTAGTCATGGAAAAATTATGTAGCTTTGCTTGTTGCTAGTGGGGCGGCCGATTTGATGATATCATAAGAATAAGAATAATGGAGGGTAATATGATTAAAACAAAAGGAGGCAAGGATGACATGCCTGTTTTCATTTTGCCTCCCCTGTCGGCTGTCACCCTCCTCACATTAGAAAGTTGGATTACATCAGCTCACCCCATCTTGTCTTGTATTGATTACTTTCATTTTAGAAAGTTGGATTACATGTGCTCACCGCATCTTGTCTTGTATTGATTATTTTTTTTTTTTTTTCTGGTTATACAATAGAGGTAATTGGGAATGTACATGTCAGGGAGCAAAATGTAATGCAGGGTTTACACCTTAGTGCCGTTGACAAGTAGGTGATGACCATGAATACCTATGCTCCCTCCAGTGCAAAGCAGCCTTTTTATCTTCATTCAATGCATAAGTGGGATCCGAAATAGCTTGAAAATATTTAAATGTCTAAATAAAGGTAACAATTCTTCAAGTGGACACACCTATTTTCCCAAATACTAATTGGGTCCATGCATGTTCCATTACCCGTTGGCCTAGTTGCCCTGTCAAATCAAGTACCTGCCTCCACAAAAACGGTAGGCCTTGTCCCACAGCATAGTTTAGATTTTGTTCTTCAATTATTACAAAAATCTGGTTATCAGCTAAGTGGGGACTTGGTGCCATCGCTATTCATGATTATCTGACCAAGTGCTTTGAGTGCAGATGTTTATTTAAGAAGTTGCATGCTTGTTCTCGTTAAGATAGGTCGGTTCTGCTAAATAAGCAAGGCAATAATACTTGAAGAATGGACATGACAATGAGAAACGGAGTAGTAGGCAAATCCATAGCCATGAAAAAAGAGAATGATATGAATGAGAATTTGCCTGCAAGTGAATCCGTTAATTTTGATATGGAGCAGCCGCAGTCAGGCAGTTCTCCGTTTGGCTCCACTGTTTTACACCAGCCTCTGAAGCCTGTAACACTTAAGGTATGATTTTTGGTCTGTTTTGTTACATTTCATCAGATCATATAGATTAATATGAACATCAAATTTAATATGAAATATATCGAGTTGACTGTGCCTTAACGTTCCCTCTGTCAAAAAGAAAACAATAGAACAGAATCCAAGCACAGATGTAATAAGTCTGGCTTAGTGTTTGTCTGTGTATACTATAGCCAGATGATATTGCTAAGGTGACATAGGAAATTTTCATCGTAGGCATCTCACCTGGTCATAATTTAGTGCAAGAAAGAACACAGTAATTCTAAAGCTTGATTAATCTTTCACTAGATATAACATCAAGTTTTATGATTTTTATTCTCATGCATGGCTTTTTCCATCTGCAGATTAATTTGAACAGATTGATCCCACGTAGGTAGGTTCACATAAGTGAAGGATTAGGGAACCGTCTTCATAGAAGAACTTGTTAAAAATAAAATTAAATGGAAACACCAGTTAGCTAATAATTCACACATTACGAAAACATTAGGAAGAACAACAGTGTTTTTTCATGTTACCCATTATTTTTTCTTGTAGGTGTTTGGATTTCTAGTTTTAACATCAATTCGGAGTTTTTTTTTTTACCAATCTTTTAAAGTCACCTAGGATTCCTGCCTTCAACATTAAGTTTAAGTTTTACCATTCAACACTTCTGATATCAATTATAGAAATCAAATACTTTAATACCAAATGTTGGTTTATTAAAAAAAATCCATAGATAATCCAACCTATTTACCATTCAACACCTTTCATATCAATTTTAAGAACCAAATAGTTTGATACCAAATATTATTTTATAAAAAAAAAAAAATTCCTATACTTTCGTAGATAATCTAACCTATCTATAATTGCATTAGATGTTATAAATTTCATTATTATGATTTTCAAAATTATACATCAAGTAATTTGATATATCAAAATATATTTAAAAATAAATCAATATTACAGCAACAATATATTTTTTCATGGATAAACCAATTATATTATATGTAATATTGAATAATTTGTCTTAACTTTTCTGTGCACATATCTTTTCCTTTCTCTATAGAAACATTTGGTATGAGAACATTCGATTTCTACAACGTCAGCTATAAGATTAATAAAGGAAACTAGATTGGGTTAATAATCGATTTCAGGTGAAGGTTCTTAAATCTTCCAACTTATTAAACTTTCGTTAAAAAAGTGTTCTTTTGAAGGTCATTGCGTGTTGTAGATTGCATTTTTCATGGCAGGTTACATTTGTAGATTGAAATTATTTATAATATGCTTCAAAACCTTGGCTTCGACAGTCCTCCTATGTAACCTGCCATGTCGATATATCCTTTGTGATGTTAGTGATGAAGACATAATTAATATCAGGAGACCTATTCATGAGACAGCAGTATCATCTTATAGGCATGAAACTAAAAGCTGTCTTGTAGGGCTAACGAATACTCATCTGTGCAGTTCCAGGACATTGGTTACAGCCTTAAAATGAAACCACAATCACGGTGGTGGGGTTTGAATTTGGCTGCGGTAAACATGGAAGAAACAAGGGAGAAGACCATCTTAAAGGGGATTTCAGGAATGGTCTGCTCCGGTGAAATTTTAGCAATGCTGGGACACTCTGGAAGTGGGAAAAGTACTTTGTTGAATGTCCTGGGAGGAAGACTGGATGGAAAGTTTTCAGGGATTCTCAGAATCAATGGCAAGCCTTTCAATAAATCCATGAAAAGAATGATTGGCTTCGTAACGCAGGATGATGTTCTTTATCCCTATCTTACAGTAAGAGAGACGCTGTTATATGCAGCACTGTTACGGCTGCCAAAATCACTGTCCAACCAAGAGAAGCAAGAGCAGGCAGATTCAGTTATAGGAGAGCTTGGACTAATTAAATGCAGAAATACAATTATTGGAGGGCCTTTGGTTGGAGGAATATCTGGAGGTGAAAGGAAAAGAGTAAGCATTGGGCATGAGATGCTACTGAATCCAAGCCTACTTCTGCTAGATGAACCCACTTCCGGCTTAGACTCCACTACAGCTTACAGAACGATGTTGACCTTGCTGAAGCTGGCCACAAGGAGAAATAGCACTATTGTAACAACTATTCATCAGCCTTCAAGCAGGCTATACCAAATGTTTCACAAAGTTATTCTGCTTTCAGAGGGCCGGTCTATATATTTTGGACAAGCTTCAGAAGCTCAGGATTACTTTTCATCTATTGGATTTTCTCCAGCTTTGCCAATGAATCCTGCTGATTTTATGCTTGATCTTACAAACGGTAAGTTTCCCAACTCCATCTTTGTTGAATTATGGCTGACTGTCTCAAAGCTTCGCAAGCCCATGTGGAAGCCAGGCCAACTGATCATTCAAATAGTTTATGTAAGCCCAAGAGGAAGCCAGGCCAACTGATAATTCAAATATTTTATGTCAATTTATGTGTCTATTAGTGGCTAACGACGAGGCATTACTTGTAGCTACTTGTGTACCAAATTTTAAAAATTAGCTTTGACCATGAGTAGCTTAAAAGTAATTTTTTAAATGAATTATTTTGTAAGGGTTAGTAGATTGGTAAGTGTTTGTTTGGCCAAGTATTTATCAAGAAGATACTTAGGTTTAAACTTCTGGGGTAGCTTTTTTGTGAAGGTAATAGTCTTATTTGAATCCTCTCAATGTACAAGTGCATAGTACGAATCTTGAGTGGTCCTCTTACGTCAAAGTTGGGTCGGGTCAACAATGACGGGCTGTAATAGGTCAGTACATGGTATGAATCTTGAGCGGCCTGTGTTCTCCTTTAGGTCACGGTGGGTTTACAATAACAAGGTGGAATAGGTTTGGTGGGGGCATCCTGTTTGCAAAAGTAGTAAGGTAGTAGTTTGATTTGAATCCTCATAATATAAATCCCAACTGGTGGTCTATCGAATCAACAATAACCAGGTAAAATAGGTTTGATAAAAACAATCCTATAATGTAAATCCGACATTTATCAATTATAAAAATAATATAATTATGACACTGTTATCCAAGTTTGTTTTTTACCTAAAAGCTTTATGTCAAGTTTGTCTTTTTACCTAAAAGCTTTATGACAGTTATCCAAGTTCGTCTTTTTAAAGCAAAATGTTAGATGGGTCATCTTCGGTTATTATTATCTTATAGACTTTTCCAAACGTTCTCGCCCCATGTTACTTTCATAACTAGATTTCATTGGTTAATATAACCATTTAATTAGGAGTAGATTTGCTCTGTATTTTTATTTAGTAGTGATGCCTTTTTCTATAATTTAAATTCTACTCTTAACAATTACTTACCCTTCTTAACAATTATTTACCCTTCTCACTACATATGTGATATGTGACCTGCTAATAGCATAATACATTTATTCACTTGTTGGAGATAAATACTAAAAGAGTGGCTGTATCTCAGCTAGTAAATTTTCTTATATTCTACGATACAGATGGTCGGAATAGCGTTCTCATGACGTCCTAATTGATTTGATGCTAGTTACTGTCTATTCAAACATGAGATCCACAATAAACTTATTGACTTTTTACGTGCAGGGATCTCACCGAATATAAATTCAACGACATCAGACGATCATAGCTGCAGTCAAGCATCTGTTAAGCAATCCCTTATTGAAGAATATAATTTGAACCTGGCAGGGAAACTCAAGGCAGAAATAAATATTGATCAGGCACCGGATGTGAAAAAAACAAGAAGTAAGAAGAATAATATGATAACTTCTAATGAAAAAGCTGAGGAAAATCCAATGTTCTGTTTATATTGTCAATCTCAATGCATTAGAGTAGCCCGGGTCTTGTGTCGTCTACAGTATATGAATTTGTTAAGGTGTAGAGCACAAGCATAATTAGCTGATTGTGACTTGCAGACTCATACAGAGAAAGGAACGAGTGGAGTTCTAGCTGGTTCCAACAATTTTGGGTAATACTGGAGAGAAGCATCAAGCAGAGCAGGAGGCGCAAGTCATTTGCTGGTCACAGGATATTTCAGGTGGTGGCAGCTTCCATTGTAGCGGGCCTTCTTTGGTGGCACTCAAATATTCACCATCTTGAGGATCAGGTATGCTCTGCTCTGCTAATTCCTTCGGTTTCCCTCCTCACTACACATTTTGAAAATTGAACATTAGCCTATATTATTGGTCTGTAACAACTCTAAAAGTAATTATATTAGTGTAGCTAAAAATGAAATGCACAAATTCCTTTGAATGCTTCAGCTAAACTCTATATATATATATACTTTCCAGCCCTTGTACTCCTAAGCCTATTGTATGGTTTATATTTTCTTCTTTTGAAAACTTACATTTTTAAAATTAAATCATGATAAAAATTATATTTTAAATTTATTTATTAATTCAAGAGAATAGTCTTGTCCAAGACCTGCCTGCTCAAGTGTAGTCTTTTCATATATATATATATAGTTAGATGATTTTCTTGATATTAAATATTGTTTAATATTGTTGTTGTAATGATCAAGAGATTAAATATTATTGAATACATAAAAGTAGGATAATATTTAAAGTATAGTTTTTTATATATTTAAAAGTAAATAATTATATATATTAATTAATAAAACATACTTTTTAAAAGGTTTAAATTTATTTTATTTTATTTTATATTTTATTTTTCCTCTGTTAAAGTATCTATAAAGTTAGGATGATTTTCTTGTAATGATTCAAAGATATTAAATATTATTGTTGTAACGATCAAGTGATCAAATATTGTTAAACATATATAAAAATAGGATGATATTTAAAGTATAGTTTTTTTATAATTAATATATATATTGATAAATTATATATATTATATTTTTTAAAAGATGTAAAGCTTTAATTTAATTTTATATTTTATTTTTTAGCTTGGTTAAAATTTGTATACATTCTTTCAACAATTGATTATAATTAATATTTTTTATTTAAATTAAATCAAAACTGCTAAAATTTTAATACATTCAACGTATCAAATTTTTTAGTTTATTTTGGCATTTAAAACTCTGGTACAGTTTACTATGCATATTCCGGTACAAACTGCTATATGAATTTCGTATTTTATTCCGGCACGGACTCTCATACTATTGGGGAAGGAAATATTAATCCCTTTTAAAATGCGAATTAAAAAACTAACTTTACATAGTGGTCACGTCCCAAGTCAACATATATGCAAATAGGGAATCCATGAGGGAAATATTATTAAATTAACTATCCTTTTATAGTTAATATTTTCTTCATAAAGTTAATATATAATATAATACAATAAATAAGCTTAAAGAATTATAAACCATCTCCTTCATACAAACCAATTCCTGCAATAAATTATTTAAAATTTTATAATTTGTAAATGTTTTCATATAAAAATAAATATTTATTTGTTAATTATTATTTATATTTTATAGGATTTAAATGTGGTTAATATTAATTTTATGTTCTTTATTGTTGATATTAATATTTTAAACTCTTTTTAATGTTTTCTTTAGATTTTATGTCTTTAAGTGATTTTCATTGAAGAGGACTTTCATGTCCTTTAATATAATGTTACATTATAATAATTAATAAAAGTTGACTTAGTTATCTTGTTTACTCTCAAATCTTTATAATTCTTCACAACTTTAATATGAATATGTCTTTCTATTTCTTCAATGTAGATCTTCCTATAACACGTTTTGGAAGAGACAAGATAAACCCATTTTCATTCATTACTACTACATTTTCCTTCATTGATTTAAACAACTTTCTTTTTCTATTATGCAGTTATAGGTTGTATTCATAATGAACCTTCTTAAGATCCCCATTCATATATTAGATACACTTTCCAAGCAAAAGAAATAAACTTGTGAGAGGATAATTTTCCATTCACTTATCTAACTCTTATGTATATAGTTTTTACCTTAGTTAAAATTTTGGGTGTCTATATTCTCTTATACTTAATAAAATCAAACACCCTCTTGAGATGCTCAAACCCTTCTTCCAAATATTCATCATCAGTTATCCTTGTTTCCCTGGTAACAAAGGTTGATAAAATCATAATAAGACACCCAATTCTTATGACTAATGCTTATGACTAATGGTGATGTGAATTATCATGTTTGTATCAATAAGTGTACATCCTTTTTCTATATTTTTCTTTAGGTGCCATGGTTTTTTTCAAAATGAACACATCCAAAAAAATATATAATTTACCATCCTACTTTATTTTAGTAGTGAATTTGATGTTATCACATCTAGAGTTTAGATGGACCAGAATTTTCTTAACCTATCCTCACCATGATGTCAACAAAAAATATTATTATCTACATATCTCTTTCACCACTTAGGCATAAATTTAAAGGATTCCAAAGTGGTAAACTTAATGTGCTATAAAGCAACCATAAAAATGGTATAATCATATATGTCTAATGTTAGTTCCAATCCTATAATGATGGATATGGTTATGCAATATGAATAAGGGTTGTATATCTTCTATATCAATTTAATAGAATATAATTTTTATTTAGACAATATATTTTCAAAATTAGATAATAAATTCAAATAAATGATATAATACTTGTTTATAATAAATAATAAAAGTAGATAGCCATGAATAATTGTCTATAGTGAGACCACAAATCATATTACTTTATACATGTTGGATATTACAATTAGGGGGATTATGGCAAACACTTGTCCTCTATTCTAACCAAGAATTAAAGTAAAAATTGTTTGTCTCCACTACACAAGCTTTAATGTGATATAAATAGAGGCCACTTCAACTTTTCATAATCATTTTAAATGAATAATATGTAGTTAAAAAAAAAACTTTGGTTTATCATAAATTTTAGATTATAATGACATAATGAAAATTTATTTGTCTTTTTATATGCTTTATATATTTGTTGAATGCCAAAAACTTCTAACTTTTAAAGCACCTTAGAATTTTGATCAATAAAATTGAAAGGAGGAGAATCATACCTCCTGTAACCTCTAGATTTAGACTAGATTCCCACTATCATTGCTAATCTAAACTAATCTAATCTAAATGTTGAAAGTAAATTCAAGAAATTGAATGCATAAAATTAAATGCAAGGAGGGTAGAGGTGTGAGAGATTAAAGTAAATTGCATGAAAATAAAATATGGTTATGGTTATAGTCATAGCAGGGAGAGTGAATAAATCAAATAACAACAATATGCTCTCATGCATATAAATTTAAATTTATTGAAGAGATATGTGCATTATAGATTAAAGTAAATTTCATGAAAATAAAATATGGTCATAGTCATAACAAGGAGAGTGTGTGAAAAATCAATAAATGAAGAAATTGGTCATTAATTGAAGAGATATGTGCATTATAGATATAAGTAAATTGGTCATTAATTTAAGAGATATGTGCATTAAAGATATAAGTAAATTGGTCATTAATTTAAATTAATTGAAGAGATATGTGCATTATAGATTAAAGTAAATTGCATGAAAATAAAATATGGTTATGGTTATAGTCATAGCAGGGAGAGTGAATAAATCAAATAACAACAATATGCTCTCATACATATAAATTTAAATGAAGAAATTGGTCATTAATTGAAGAGATATGTGCATTATAGATATAAGTAAATTGGTCATTAATTGAAGAGATATGTGCATTATAGATATAAGTAAATTGGTCATTACTTTAAATTAATTGAAGAGATATGTGCATTATAGATTAAAGTAAATTGCATGAAAATAAAATATGGTTATGGTTATAGTCATAGCAGGGAGAGTGAATAAATCAAATAACAACAATATGCTCTCATGCATATAAATTTAAATTAATTGAAGAGATATGTACATTATAGATTAAAGTAAATTTCATGAAAATAAAATATTATCATAGTCATAACAAGGAGAGTGTGAAAAATCAATAAATGAAAAAATTGAATAACAATATGTTTATGTGCATATGAAATTAATAAAATAGAATGACTATGAGGTAAAAGAGAAAAGGTATAATCATCATGCATTCCACAATCTAAAAGAGTGGTTCCACAATTGAAAAGTAAATGTCCCACACAATCTTTCTATTATTATTAAAATTAGAGCATAAATACAATGTGGAGTCCACTGAGTGTAGTTTTAATTTTCTCAAGGAACAAAATATATTTATAATAGATCTCATAACTCCTATTTATAGGAACAATTCATCCAAGAGTTACCTAAGGTAAGAAATTTCTATCCTTAATAATTTATTTTTATAAATTAAATTATTGCTTGAGTTTCTTACATCTTCTAGTAATTTTTGTTGGTTTTTACACCTACTTTTATTTGATAATATTCTATTTTATTCCTTAATTCCATATGAATCCTAAATATCCTTTTGAGACCCTTATAATCATCTAAAAAAACTTAATTGCAGAATTAATTCATTTAAAACCGATGCAACTTACTTTAACATCATAAAGATTAAAGACACCAATATCAAATTGTTTAATAATTCTTATATTTTAATTATGAAATTAAAAGATTCCTTAAAAAGAATGTAAAAAGCTACATAATAATATACATGTTATCTTTTATGATATACATGCTATCTTTTATTTTTTTTAGTTCTTTAAAAAAAACATCTTATATATCTAATTACCATATTTTTAAAATTTAAAAATAAAATTTTTTCATTATCAATACCTCAAATATATAAACTAAATGGTAAGATATTTTTATTTATGCATGTAATTAATAATTCAAATTATGTACTATAATAGAAAGTGTAAGACCTGAAAATTTCAATCACCTTTATGTAATTGATAAAAAAACAAAATTTTAAATGTAAATTAATTAAAATAATTTTTTAAAGTAAATTAATTAAAAGTGTTATTAGGGATATATGAAGATTGTGTTTTATAAAAAATAAATGGAAATAAACAGGGATAATTAATATTAACATTTTAATTTTTATGATTATTTTATATTCACAGTTGCTTCTTCCTATCTTTAGGAAATATATGTTATAAATTTTATAATACTGCATTCATAAAAATTATTTGTAAAGCTGAATGGATTTTTTCCTTTTATTACTGTCATTTTCTGTTCTAACTAAAACCATTTATGTTTGTATGGGAGAGAGGAACAGGTGGGATTACTTTTCTTGTTTGCAAATTTTTGGGGACATTTACCTACAATGGACGCCATATTTTTCCTTCCTCAGGAACGTTTAATGTTGGTGAAAGAGAGGTCAGCAGGCATGTACAGGTTATCTTCATATTTAATAGCAAGAACAATAGGTGATTTACCAATGGACTTAATCCTTCCAATCATCTTTATCATTATCGCCTACTGGATGGGGGGACTCAAGCCTGATGCCATCAGATTCGTGTTAACCATTTTTATTACAGTTTACAATGTAGTAGTGTCACAGAGCCTTGGTTTATCATTGGGTGCAGCTATAACGGATGTCAAAAAGGCGTCAGCATTTGCTTCTGTGACATTGTTGGCATTCTTATTGCTAGGAGGATATTACATCCAGAGATTACCACAATTCATTGGTTGGCTCAAGTACATATCCATAAATTATTATATTTACAGGCTTTTGCTAACTGTCCAATATACCAATGAAGAGATGTGCCGTTGCATCAACAATAACATAAATTGCAGGATATCAGTCATGGAGATAAAAGTAGATTCACATGGACCAAAACATAGGAATTCGTTGTTTGACATAGTTGCTTTAGGGATAATGTTGGTTGGTTATAGATTGATTGCTTATGTATTATTAAGAAGACAAAAATTAACTCAATTACATTAGAAAAATTGTTCTATAATAACCATCCTCTAAATGAGGAAAATGATACTATGTAATACTTTTCTTTCTAATAGAAACAGTTTTTCAATGAATATAATTAATAAAAAGTACCTTCTATTTTCGAAATTGTACGATAAGTTTTTTTACCATAGTAATTTATTATCTTGTAGAAATAAACTATAAAATTCAATACAATATTTTGTTAACTCAACTTTCTTATAAGAGACTCTTATTGGTTGCAACAAGTATGATATAATTTATGTTGATTCTGAAGTGTTTATTATCATACAAGGTTGTTAAATAAATATTTAGTGTGTTTTTGTATTTTTTAAGAATTTTTATAATTTAGAGTAACATGCAATATGTAACACATAATAGGGATAAATTTAATTTTCCTATAAAAAATAATATTAACTAAAATGAAAATAATTAATATAAATTGAAATTTATTTTATTTCATGAATAAGTTTATGGATAATTATGAACAACTATTTTATTTGTTATACTTCAATTAAAAAAAAATTGTGTTATTTTTCTCTAAATTATGAAAAAATAAAATATTATGCAAAGTGTTTTTGAAAAAATATTAATATGCTGTGCGTTGAAAATAAACTATATTAAAACACTTATACCATTAAATTTTATTATCATTTTATATTGAGCAAATAATAGCTCAAACATCCTATTATGTTTGATATTATCGTATATTAAATATATTTTAATAAATGAAAACTTTACATATTTAGTTACTTTGTTTATAAACATATTGAAACCTATGTAACTAGCCTTCTCTTTGGAACCTTAAGGTATTATAATTTATATTTAATTTTAAAGATAATTTTTTTTTTAATTTACATGGTGGAATCAATAGCCGCCACACATCTTGACACACTGTCTGATTTTTTATGGCCGCCACATTATTCTGTGTTGTCTGCCACGGAAGCCACCGCTACACAAATATTCACACAATACCAATTGGTCTACACCTCGAGAAATATTAAATCAAATTATACTTTTAATAATTCATATAATTATACATAACACTAGTTATCTTAGAATAAATAATAAGAATTTATTAAGCACTAGTATCATATTAAACCTTAAGTGTCAAGTGTTGAAGAGTTTTGTGTGTAACAATTGTATCAAACTTTTATTTTAAATTATTGATAAATATTTTTATTCAAAAAATAGGTTTGATATTCCAATACAAATCTTACTTTTTTTAAGTTATAATATTTGATAATGTGTTGTAAGTAAGGACTCCTTGATTATATTGAAATTTAATAGTTATCAATATTAATGTTTCTAGTTTTATTAGGTAAACTTGTGTTAGGTAAACTTGTGTTGAATAATTTAAGAAAAAGAGAGAAACTTGGATTTGGAGAGATAGTTCATCAAACAAATAAAACATCCATTAAATTAAATACTAATGACTTGTATCATGTGGCAACATGACATGAAATAAAATAATACTTAACACATGGTGTAATATAAGATATGTGCATTATTTTTTATTATCGAACCTAATCTTGCTCTCAACTCATTGGAATTATCCATTTTCATCACGGGTTTAGGAGCTAAATAACTTGTGAGTCCCATACCATAGGTTAGTAGTAACTAGTAAACATGGAAACCAAAGTATGGTGAATTGACAATAAGAACATGGTTATGATTATGGCTTACACAAATAACCATGGAAGCAATTTTATATATTAGGATAATTTTTTAGTCAATTCATATAAGCCTAACTTTAAGGACCAACGTTCAATTTGAATAATAATTTTTTTCTATATATAATGTATTTATAAGGTGTTTACATAGCCATTCTTTATTATCCATAACATACGTTGAAAAATGAAAACTAGGAGTTAAGTTCCACATTGATACATCTCAATTAAGAAATCCAATTTAGAATTTGCTACAAAATTTCTAGTTGTATTTTAATAAGTGATCCACACATGTGATCTTTTGGGGGTATAACTTTGTACTTTGCTCTCTATTTTGATATTTTTAAAATGTATTAGAAATATTAGATGATTAACTACAACTTTGGGACATGGTTTTATGTCAAAAAATGCTTGAAAATACCCAAAAACCTATTACTTATCATATCCATATTGTTGAGTGTTGACTATGCTTTAATTCATTCAAAATGTATTGGAAATATTAGAGGAAGATATAGAAATTTTAAGAGGAAATACTTACCAAATGTTTGGTAACTAGATGGAAAAATGCTTCACAATCCCTAAAAAATACAAAACAAAATATTTACTAAAAAGAGTAGTTTTGAATTTTTAGATTTTCATAGCCAAAATGAAACTCTAGCCATGTTGACACATTAGTAGAAGATAAAAGGACAAGTTATATGTATGTGATTTTTAATTAAATGCACTTTGTAAATCATGGAAGATGAACTACCACATTTTCATATGGGTGGTCTTCTAACTTATGGAAGATGAACCACCACATTTCTATATGAGTGTCCTTTCATATTCAATATGGTGGATTTTCAACACACCAATTTTTTTGTATAAGAGAGATGCACCCCTAATTGTAAAGGCATGAATAAAGGATACAATGTTACAGTCTCACATCTCTTCTTAGAGATTGCTTACATTATACACTTGAGCAATAAAATCATTATGTTACTTTACATATAAAATTTTATGTTTTGGTTCGTTATACTTTCTTATTTATGAAGTGCACTTTTTCTTGATCTTCCATAACTCAAAATTCTAAGTTGTAAATCTATAATGACCCAAAAACACACAAACATAAAAATACAAAAATAGAAAAAGTTTTTTTTCACTAAGGAGAGAGGTACATGAACCCTTCATGAACCCCTAATCCACTAGAAAAACCTAAAGTTTCATTCTCCTAAGTTTCCCTGGAAGTTACATCTCATGAATTACCCTAGCACAAATCCATCTGTGTAGGCGTATAATGTGTTACTATGGATAAGTCCATCTGTTTCATCATCCTTGATGAGCTAGACTTATCACCCTCTATCCATCGAAGGTGTACATGCATCTCCATACCATACATAAATCCTTATGTGTAGGTATGCTATGAGTACCACGAGTTAAGCTATCCATCTCGTCTCCATGATGAGCTATCTTAACTCAAATGTAATCTCTTCCTACTTAGTCCTCTATCTCCCTAAGGGGGTCTCAATTCCCTTAGGTCCTCCTATGTTCACCCTAAGGGGGTCTCAATTCCCTTAGGTTACCTCTGAGTTCACCCTAGAACTCTACACTAGATTCCCTATCATCAAGCAATCAATGATAATACATCTATGCTACCACATCATAAAACAATCAAACAATAATAGAGAAAATGAAGCAAGATTAACTCTAAAATAGAATCTAATACATGGCATAATCAAATACAGACATATAGTAAAATTACTTTCAATAACCCAATAATGATTAACTCAACATTACTTGCATAATAAGCCTTTCCTACTCAAAGGTATCACATTAACTATATTGGGGATATCTCCCCACAATTCTAATCTATGGAACATAAGTAAATCAATGTAAGATGCCATACCTATTCTTTGTTTCCATTCGATTCCTTGCTTCTCCTTGCTTCCCTTTGGTTCTTTGAGGGTAGTAGGGGATCAGGATACTCATGGTTCAGGATAGGCATACCTTTAAATGCATCTATTCATCTACTATGCCAAATTGCAACTATACAATATTCCATTAAGTCTCTAACCATCTAATGCATAATGGACATCATAAAAGAAACCTTACTTTTATTTTCACCTCCACCAAATCCCCTTGGAGAGTCATCCAAACATGCTATCACTTAGATTAAGGTCTAACTTAATTTCATTTCATTCATGTCCTAAAGCATTAAAGTCCCATACCCTTAACCTTTAGAACAATCATTCCTTCATTCCCTAAACCAAAGCCCCATAACTTCAGCTTAAAGAATAAATCCACATTTCATTCTATTTAAAAACTCCTAAGATAATCAACATTAATCCAAGGGTTCTCTTTAAATAAACCTTCCATATCTTTCCCTAAGATCAAAGGTTCCTTTTCAATCAAAACCTAACATTTACATATCCCATATAAATCAAAGGTTCCTTTAAATAAAACCCATTATATGTCTCATATAAATCAAAGGTCCATTTAATTAAAACCTACTATATGTTTCACATATAAATCAAAGGTCCATTTAATTAAAACCTACTATATGTTTCACATATAAATCAAAGGTCCATTTAATTAAACCTAATATATGTTTCACATATAAATCAAAGGTCCATTTAATTAAATCCTAATATATGTTTCACATATAAATCAAAGGTCCATTTAATTAAATCCTAATATATGTTTCACATATAAATCAAAGGTCCATTTAATTAAATCCTAATATATGTTTCACATATAAATCAAAGGTCCATTTAATTAAATCCTAATATATGTTTCACATATAAATCAAAGGTCCATTTAATTAAATCCTAATATATGTTTCACATATAAATCAAAGGTCCATTTAATTAAATCCTAATATATGTTTCACATATAAATCAAAGGTCCATTTAATTAAATCCTAATATATGTTTCACATATAAATCAAAGGTCCATTTAATTAAATCCTAATATATGTTTCACATATAAATCAAAGGTCCTAATATATGTCATATATATAAATCAAAGGCCCTTATTTTTATTTAAAACCATGATCTAAAACCTTTCGTAAACTATGGCTCTTTTACATAGCAAATCTATAGTCAGTGTTAACGCCATACAAGGCACACCAAACATCCATGGCGAACCTAGCATCCACTAAAACTAGGGATGTTCTACTGATGCTGACTGGTTTTCTCAACTTGCACTCCCTAAAACCTAGGGGTTTTCCTTTGTCGAACACTACGCTTACTTGTCGAACATTGTTCCAAGGCAAATAGAGCATTTGACGTCACTCTCTATAGCATTGGTTAAACATGGTGCCCTCTCATGGTGCTAGGGGTTTCTGACTCAAACATAGTAGAGTGGCCTTACCAACAACACACCTCTCCCACTGGTATTGAAGTTCCCAATGTAGGTACAGTGCATAATGCTTCCAAGCAAGAATGGCTTCACTAAAACACATAGTTCTCCCACTCAAGGTGGTTCCAAATGAAGGTACAATGCACAATGCTTCCAAGGCAAGAATGGCTTCACTAAAACACACAGTTCTCCCACTCAAGGTGGTTCCAAATGAAGGTATAATGCACAATGCTTCCAAGGCAAGAATGGATTCACTAAAAACACATTTAATTAAAACCAAAGCTTATCTTAGAATAACCCAACCTATGGTTTCACTGAGATAGACGTCCGATGAAGTCTGCTACCTCCCTTTCGGCTCTTGGTGCACTTCCTTTCCTCTACCTTCCCCCTCACTTCCTCTATTCTTCCCTTACATTTTTTCTTCCCCTCCTTTCATTCTACCTCTTCCTTACATGCCCCCTCACCTTGGTGGCCCATCCTCCACCCTCTCGAAGCTTGCACCACCACCTTTCCTTCAATGCCCGTCCCCTATCCCTTGTGCATTCCTCTCATATTTTCCTTCTTTGGCAAGTTTAAGCATCGTAGGCCTTTCCTTAGGTTGCACCATGTAGGAATGTGGGATCATGACATATTATTTTAAAATAATAAATATATTTATAATATATTATAATATAAGATATTTATAATATACATTTATAATATATCTATTATTCTTTTATTTAAATGAAAGATCCTCTTTCAATTTATTCTTAATTAATTAAAAATTTTTAATGAATTTTCTCTTATCATTAAAATAATCACTTTTAATTAATCTCTAATGAATCATAACCACTATTAATTAAAATATCTATTTTTAATTAATTAAAATGAAAACTCCTTAATTAATTGCAAATGAAGTTTACAAATGAGCTCTAATGAGCCAATCATTATTTTCCTAAACTCCATTAATTAATTTAAAAGCATCTAAATTCAGCATATAACTTAATTTGTTCTCTTTCACAAGGAGGATGCTTTGTTTTCTTTTTTTAATATGATAATTAATCTTATGCATATATAATCATCTTGCAATGGTTCTTATATAGGAGCTAAATCATCAAACTACTCAAGTTATGATGTAGTAGAAAGCAAACACATTTATACAATTAACCAAAGAGGGAGTCTTTCCATCAATTCAATCACCCATCTTAGCCAGAGATTTTATGATAGCTACTAGGCTATCAACTAAAGCTCCAGGTGATCGACTATTGATGATTATCCCTTCCATCAATGCATGCCTATATGAAGGTATCTATCCATGTTACCTTCGAGTACCTTAATCATCATTTCCCCTGATCTTTGGTACCCTCGTCTCTGGTGGGTAACTCTGCCTATTCCACCTATGAGTGTACCTGATCCTGCACACTTGGCAATATGTTAGCAATAACATGCCCTCATAAATCAACTAAACATCACATAGTTGGTTCAATTGTTCAAACTAAGTATCACCACATCTTCGGTTAATACATTGTTTTCTTGTGCCTTAAATTCAGCTAGGGAGGGTCATGACATCCTCCCCCACTAGGATTAAACATCATCCTCGGTGTTTCTAGTTTTCCTTTTGCTGTTCAGTAGAAAATAAAATTATTACATCATATAGTTTCAAACAAAAAGGGAAAATATTTTTGCATAACCTCCACTTTCTCCCAAGTGGCATTCTTCTCAGAGAACTGGTCCCACTAGACCTTACATTGATCGAGAGTCCGATTTCATAGAGATTTGGATCGAAACTCAAGAATCTTCACCGATAGTACTTCAATGGCCTCCGGATTTACCATCTACAATTTAGAAACATCCCACACATGTTCAGGGTCAGCAACATATTTCCTAAGCAAGGATATGTGGAAGGTGTCATGGATTTTGGATATATTAGGTGGTAATGCAAGTCGGTATGCAACTAGAATGATATTTTCTATGATCTCAAAGGGCCCCACAAAATGTGGATCCAACTTCATGGATTTGATAGCACTTTTCTTTGGCTTAACCCTTAATAACACCTTATCTCCAATAGAATACTCTCTGGGAGTCCTTTTTAGATCTGCATAACTCTTCTATCTATCCATAAGCTTCCTTAATTTCCTTTAGCTGCTCTTCCATTATCCTGACCATTTTTGGCCCAATCACAACTCGATCCTCTAGGTTGTCCCATGACAATGGTGTTCTGCACTTTCATCCATACAAGGCATCGAAAGGCACCATTCCTAGCGAGGAGTGATATCCATTATTGTAGGCAAATTCTACCAAAGGTAGACAGTCTTCCCACTGAGATTTATGATCCATGCAGTACATGCGGAGCATGTCTTCTAAAACTTGGTTTACCCACTCTATTTGTCCATCAGTTTTGGGATGGTATGCTGAACTCATATTCAATTTCATACCAACTGCACTATGAAGGGATTTCCAAAATTCAGAAGTGAATTTGGAGTCTCTATCTGAGATGATTACCTCTAGAAACCCATGCAATCGGAATACCTCTTTGATGAATCTGCTAGCTACTACCTGAGCATCATCCTTGGTATTTCTTGGTATGAAGTGGGTAACCTTAGTCAACTTGTCGACCACTACAAATATGGCATCATGTTGGTACCGAGTCTTGGGTAATCCCACAATAAAATCCATGGATATGACCTACCATTTTTGCATAGGTACCTCATGCAGATGAAGTTTTCCTATGGGATGCTAGCATTCTGCCTTAACCTTCTGACATTCGAGGCATCGAGCAACAAAATCTATGATATCCTTCTTCATTCCTACCCAAAAGAAGGCTCTTTTCATGTTTTCTCACATTTTTGTCCCTCTCAGATGAGCATAATAAGGAGATCTATGAGCTTCTTGCATTATCAAGTTCCTCAAATCACCTATCTTTGGTATAATGACCCTTCCCTTATAGCATAGAAAGTCATATTTCACACTAAACTCCTTATTTCCCTTAGGATCTCTATCCATATTGACTCGAATCCCCTGGAAATACTCATCCTGAGATTACCTCTATCTCACTTGATCCATCAGATCCATGTGAGCTCTAGTGATGGTTGCTATATATCTCCTTCTACTTAAAGCATCAACCACTTTGTTCTCCTTTCCTTTTATGTACTCAATCTCAAAATCATACTCAATGAGGAATTCTACCCATATTCTCTACCTTGCATTAAGTATTGGTTGGGTGAATATATACCATAGACTCTGATGGTCTATTTTCAATTCAAAGGGCCTTCCCACCAAGTAGTGGCGCCAAACCTTTAGAGCGTGCACCACTGCAGCCAGCTCCAAATCATGCATAGCATAATTAACTTCATGCTTTTTAAGCTTCCTTGAAGTATATGCCACTACTAAATCCTCTTGTGAGAGTACCCCATCCAACCCATCTATTGATGCATCTGTGCACACTAAAAATTCCCCTTGAGGATCGAGAACCTTTAGTATCGGTGTAGTAGTAAGCTTATGCTTTAATAGCTCAAAGGTAGTTTCACACTTCTCTGACCACTTGAATTCTTTCCCTTTCTTTTGAAGGTTCGTTATGGGTCCAACAATATTGGAATAGTCCTTTATATAATGTCTATAATAGCCCGTTAACCCCATGAAACTTCGCACTTCAGTGACATTAGTCGGGGGTGGCCAATTCAGAATAGCCTCTATCTTTTTTGGATCCACAACAATCCCTTTTTTTGATATAACGTGTCCGAGGTATCTTACCTCTGGAACATAGAATTCACTCTTAGCCATATTTCCATAAAGTTGATTCTTTCTCAACAATTCCAACATGATCCTAAGATGCTTATCATGCTCTTCTTTATCTCGAGAGTATATAAGGATATCATCCAGGAATACTAGAACAAATTGGTCCAAATATCTCCAAAACATGTTGTTCATTAGGTTCATGAAATCGGCTGGGGCATTAGTCAGCCCAAAGGGTAGAATCGTAAACTCATAATGCCCATACCTAGTCTTAAATGTCATTTTGTGAGTATCTTCCTCATGAATTCTCAACTGGTGATACCTTGACCTCAGATCAATTTTGGTAAACACCTTGGCATCCTTCAGTTGATCGAATAAATCTTTGATCCTAGGTAAAGGATATCGATTCTTTATTGTAGCCTTATTTAGCATTCTATAATCAATACATAGTCTTAGTGAACCATCCTTATTTTTCATGAACAGAATCGATGTGCCCCATGGTGACACACTTGGTTTTATCAAACCCTTCTCCAATAACCCTTGCAATTGAACCTTCAGTTCATGCATTTTAGTAGGATTCATTCTATATAGGGATCTATGAATAGGTTCAGTTCCCATCATAAGTTCAATTGTAAAATCAAATTCCCGTACAAGAGGTAATCCAGGTAGGTCCTCTAGAAATACATCCTAAAAATCTTATAGGATTGGATGTTGTCCTAGTATTTCTCCTTTCTCTTGGTCCCCCACCTCATTGAGTTTTACCACATACACTATCCCTCCTCTCTTTAGGGCCTTTTTAACTTGCATAGCGGACAACATTTGAGGTTCAAAAGCCCCTTGATCACTATGAACTCTTAGTCTTTCTTCACCTTTCTCTGAATACTCAATCTAGTGGTCTTGGAAATTGACTAAGGCTTTATGAGCCTGTAGCCAATCCATCCCGAGAATCACATCAAAGGCATGTAGGGGAGCTACATATAAACAACATTCTGTAGTCCCTTCAGATAAAGTAACTTCTGCCATAGGGTAACATTGGTTTACCAAGTAGGTTTACCCAGAACCATACTCTACCTTCCACCCTTGAGCCAAATACCCAATCCTTTCCAACATAGTCCTTGCTAGACTAGATGAAATAAAACTGTCAGTGGCTCCACTATCTATTAAAATGTTTACTTTCTTATTGAAAACCTTACCTTTCACAAGTAATGGGGTGGCTTGTCCCTCTAGCTTCTGCTTCCCGATTGCGGCATAGATCCGATGTTCCGGTTCCTTCCCTTTTGCACTAGCTGAGCTAGTCCCTGCTCGATATGGACACTGATTATAGTAATGAGGTCCTCAATAATTGTAGCACCCTTCCTTGGGTCCTTGCTATTTCTCAGGCTTCTCATTCCCATTCTTAACTACTGGAGTTGAAGTATGCGACTTCTGTGGCTGAGGTTTCATATCATTGGGCTTGTTATCCTTCTTACAAAAGTTCTTCTTGAACTTATTCTAATTCCCATAGGGTTTCTTCTCAGGATTTTGGGGATTCTTGGCTTTTCACTCTTGCTCAGCCTCCCATTTTACAAACCCATTACTATTCCTCTTCTTTAGTTCTTGTCACGCTTGCTCGGGTAGAGCGGCATACTTATAACAGAAGTGTGACTCTACTTTCTTTGCTAAGTCATATGCCTTTTGTAGTGATTTGGGCTCCTGCATCTCCACATCATGCCTTAACCTAGATTCCAATCCAAGGATGAACTTATGAACTCGCATTTTCTCATTATAAATAGGTACATATTTGAATAGTCTTACCAGCTTCTTATAGTACACTTCTACTATGTTGGTTCCTTGTCTAAGACTAGCAAATTCTTCAAATTTTAGGGCATAGAAATGCTCTGTTAGAAATATCTTTTTGAAGATGTTTATAAATTCTTCCCATGGAGTATCAATGGGTTCAATATTGGTTTCCTCATAGTGGGTTTCCCACCACTCCAGAGCAGCTCCTTCTAGGTTAATCATAGCCCATAGTGTTCGGGTTCTAGATGAGTAACCTTTTACCATAAAATGAACCTCTGCCTCTCATCCATGCTTTCGCTGCATCCCCATCACCTTCTCCATAAAAATTTGAGATACTGATGTTTTTCATGTCCCTAGCTATTTCCTTTTCTGCTAAGGCTCTGGCTTGTACTTGTTCTGTAGTTAGTCCACTATCTAGGCCAACCTCTGAGCCTCGAACTTGTGAATTCTGATTTATAGCTATTTTAAGCAATTGTCTTATCTGATCCTACATAGTAGTGATCATAGCGGTGAGGTCTTCTACCTCCCTATTGGGGTTGGTTGGTTCCTCATCCTAGTTTTCTTCTCCAACATCACTTTGTCGAGTTTTTCTAGGTGTAGGCCTCCCTCTTCTGGTCTTAGGTGGCATCTTAACCTGATTCCATCCAAGCAAGGGGATTAGATTATAGTTTCATCTTAATTTGTATCTCTAATCAAGCCATAATACAAAGTTCTCTTGCTATATGCATCATCAACCTAACTAGGGAAATACCCTGGGTTGGGATGCATCATCGATACCAAAGCCCATACTAAGGCATCCTGACACTCCACGCTCCCTTGGGCTAATTCCTGTTAGATTCTAGCAATTGGGGTATCCTAGATCATCCCAACTTTAGCCTATGCCATAAGCGAGCCTTCATTGGATGCATCTAATTTCCCTTTAGCACACATAGAAGCTCTATACCCTCGTACCTAGAGCTCTGATACCAAATGTAATGACCCAAAAACACACAAACAGAAAAATACAAAAATAGAAAAAAAATTTTTTCACTAAGGAGAGAGGTACATGAACCCTTCATGAACCCCTAATCCACTAGCAAAACCTAAAGTTTCATTCTCCTAAGTTTCCCTAGAAGTTACATCTCACAAATTACCCTAGCACAAATCCATCTATGTAGGCGTATAATGTGTTACTATGGATAAGTCCATCTATTTCATCATCCTTGATGAGCTAGACTTATCACCCTCTATCCATCGAAGGTGTACACGCATCTCCATACCATACACAAATCCTTATGTGTAGGTATGCTATGAGTACCACGAGTTAAGCTATCCATCTCATCTCCATGATGAGCTATCTTAACTCAGATGTAATCTCTTCCTACTTAGTCCTCTATCTCCCTAAGGAGGTCTCAATTCCCTTAGGTCCTCCTATGTTCACCCTAAGGGGGTCTCAATTCCCTTAGGTTACCTCTGAGTTCACCCTAGAACTCTACACTAGATTCCCTATCATCAAGCAATCAATGATAATACATCTATGCTACCACATCATAAAATAATCAAACAATAATAGATAAAATGAAGCAATATTAACTCTAAAATAGAATCTAATACATGGCATAATCAAATACAGACATATAGTAAAATTACTTTCAATAACCCAATAACGATTAACTCAACATTACTTGCATAATAAGCCTTTCCTACTCAAAGGTATCACATTAACTATATTGGGGATATCTCCCCACAATTCTAATCTATGGAACATAAGTAAATCAATGTAATATGCCATACCTATTCTTTGTTTCCATTCGATTCCTTGCTTCTCCTTGCTTCCCTTTGGTTCTTTGAGGGTAGTAGGGGATCATGATACTCATGGTTCAGGATAGGCATACCTTTAAATGCATCTATTCATCTACTATGCCAAATTGCAACTATACAATATTCCATTAAGTCTCTAACCATCTAATGCATAATGGACATCATAAAAGAAACCTTACTTTTATTTTCACCTCCACCAAATCCCCTTGGAGAGTCATCCAAACATGCTATCACTTAGATTAAGGTCTAACTTAATTTCATTTCATTCATGTCCTAAAGCATTAAAGTCCCATACCCTTAACCTTTAGAACAATCATTCCTTCATTCCCTAAACCAAAGCCCCATAACTTCAACTTAAAGAATAAATCCACATTTCATTCTATTTAAAAACTCCTAAGATAATCAACATTAATCCAAGGGTTCTCTTTAAATAAACCTTCCATATATTTCCCTAAGATCAAAGGTTCCTTTTCAATCAAAACCTAACATTTACATATCCCATATAAATCAAAGGTTCCTTTAAATAAAACCCATTATATGTCTCATATAAATCAAAGGTCCATTTAATTAAAACCTACTATATGTTTCACATATAAATCAAAGGTCCATTTAATTAAAACCTACTATATGTTTCACATATAAATCAAAGGTCCATTTAATTAAAACCTAATATATGTTTCACATATAAATCAAAGGTCCATTTAATTAAATCCTACTATATGTTTCACATATAAATCAAAGGTCCATTTAATTAAATCCTAATATATGTTTCACATATAAATCAAAGGTCCATTTAATTAAATCCTAATATATGTTTCACATATAAATCAAAGGTCCATTTAATTAAATCCTAATATATGTTTCACATATAAATCAAAGGTCCATTTAATTAAATCCTAATATATGTTTCACATATAAATCAAAGGTCCATTTAATTAAATCCTAATATATGTTTCACATATAAATCAAAGGTCCATTTAATTAAATCTTAATATATATTTCACATATAAATCAAAGGTCCTAATATATGTCATATATATAAATCAAAGGCCCTTCTTTTTATTTAAAACCATGATCTAAAACCTTTCGTAAACTATGGCTCTTTTACGTAGAAAATCTATAGTTAGTGTTAACGCCATACAAGGCACACCAAACATCCATGGCGAACCCAACATCCACTAAAACTAAGGATGTTCTACTGATACTGATTGGTTTTCTCAACTTGCACTCCCTAAAACCTAGGGGTTTTCCTTTTTTGAACACTACGCTTACTTGCCAAATGTTGTTCCAAGGCAAATAGAGCATTTGACGTCGCTCTCTAGCATGGTTAAACATGGTGCCCTCTCATGGCGCCAGGGGTTTTTGACTCAAATCGATAAGAAGTGGCCTTACCAATACAACACACCTCTCCCACTTGGGTATTGAAGTTCCCAACTAGTAGGTGCACAACAGACAACGCTTCCAAGCAAGAATGGCTTCACTAAAACACATAGTTCTCCCACTCAAGATGGTTCCAAATGAAGGTACAGTGCACAATGCTTCCAAGCAAGAATGGCTTCACTAAAAACACATTTAATTAAAACCAAAGCTTAGCTTAGAATAACCCAACCTATGGTTTCACTGAGATAGATGTCCGATGAAGTCTGTTGCCTCCCTTTCGGCTCCTGGTGTGCTTCCTTTCCTCTGCCTTCCCCCTCGCTTCCTCTATTCTTCCCTTACATTTTTTCTTCCCCTCCTTTCATTCTACCTCTTCCTTACATGCCCCCTCACCTTGGTGGTCCATCCACCACCCTCTCGAAGCTTGCACCACCACCTTTCCTTCAATGCTCATCCCCTATCCCTTGTGCATTCCTCCCATATTTTCCTTCTTTGGCAAGTTTAAGCATCGTAGGCCTTTCCTTAGGTTGCACCATGTAGGAATGTGGGATCATGACATATTATTTTAAAATAATAAAGATATTTATAATATATTATAATATAAGATATTTATAATATATTATAATATATCTATTATTCTTTTATTTAAATGAAAGATCCTCTTTCAATTTATTCTTAATTAATTAAAACTTTTTTAATGAATTTTCTCTTATCATTAAAATAATCACTTTTAATTAATCTCTAATGAATCATAACCACTATTAATTAAAATATCTATTTTTAATTAATTAAAATGAAAACTCCTTAATTAATTGCAAATGAAGTTTACAAATGAGCTCTAATGAGCCAATCATTATTTTCCTAAACTCCATTAATTAATTTAAAAGCATCTAAATTCAGCATATAACTTAATTTGTTCTCTTTCACAAGGAGGATGCTTTATTTTCATTTTTTAATATGACAATTAATCTTATGCATATATAATCATCTTGCAGTGGTTCTTATATAGGAGCTAAATCATCAAACTACTCAAGTTATGATGTAGTAGAAAGCAAACACATTTATACAATTAACCAAAGAGGGAGTCTTTCCATCAATTCAATCACCCATCTTAGCTAGAGATTTTATGATAGCTACTAGGCTATCAACTAAAGCTCCAGGTGATCGACTATTGATGATTATCCCTTCCATCAATGCATGCCTATATGAAGGTATCTATCCATGTTACCTTCGAGTACCTTAATCATCATTTCCCCTGATCTTTGGTACCCTCGTCTCTGGTGGGTAACTCTACCTGTTCCACCTACGAGTGTACCTGATCCTGCACACTTGGAAATATGTTAGCAATAACATGCCCTCATAAATCAACTAAACATCACATAGCTGGTTCAATTGTTCAAACTAAGTATCACCACATCTTCGGTTAATACATTGTTTTCTTGTGCCTTAAAGTCAGCTAGGGAGGGTCATGACATCCTCCCCCACTAGGATTAAACATCGTCCTCGATGTTTCCAGTTTTCCTTTTGTTGTTCAATAGAAAATAAAATTATTACATCATATAGTTTCAAACAAAAAGGGAAAATATTTTCGCATAACCTCCACTTTCTCCCAAGTGGCATTCTTCTCAGAGAACTGGTCCCACTAGACCTTACATTGATCGAGAGTCTAATTTCATAGATATTTGGATTGAAACTCAAGAATCTTCACCGGTAGTACTTCAATGGCCTCCGGATTTGCCATCTACAATTTAGAAACATCCCACACATGTTCAGGGTCAGCAACATATTTCCTAAGCAAGGATATGTGGAAGGTGTCATGGATTTTGGATAGATTAGGTGGTAATGCAAGTCGGTATGCAACCAGATTGATCTTTTCTGTGATCTCGAAGGGCCCCACAAAATGTGGATCCAACTTCATGGATTTGATAGCACTTTTCTTTGGCTTAACCCTTAAGAACACCTTATCTCCAATAGAATACTCTCTAGGAGTCCTTTTTAGATCTGCATAACTCTTCTGCCTATCCGTAGCTTCCTTAAGCCTTTGCCTAATTTCCTTTAGCTGCTCTTCCATTATCCTAACCATTTATGGCCCAATCACAACTCGATCCTCTAGGTTGTCCCATGACAATGGTGTTCTGCACTTTCGTCCATACAAGGCATCGAAAGGTGCCATTCCTAGCGAGGAGTGATATCCATTATTGTAGGCAAATTCTACCAAAGGTAGATAGTCTTCCCACTAAGATTTATGATCCATGCAGTACATGCGGAGCATGTCTTCTAAAACTTGGTTTACCCACTCTATTTGTCCATCAGTTTTGGGATGGTATGTTGAACTCATATTCAATTTTGTACCAACTGTACTATGAAGGGATTTCCAAAATTCAAAAGTGAATTTGGAGTCTCTATCTGAGATGATTACCTCTAGAAACCCATGCAATCGGAATACCTCTTTGACGAATCTGCTAGCTACTACCTGAGCATCATCCTTGGTATTTCCTGGTATGAAGTGGGCAACCTTAGTCAACTTGTCGACCACTACAAATATGGCATCATGTTGGTACCGAGTCTTGGGTAATCCCACAATAAAATCCATGGATATGACCTACCATTTTTGCATAGGTACCTCATGCAGATGAAGTTTTCCTATGGGATGTTGGCATTCTGCCTTAACCTTCTGACATTCGAGGCATCGAGCAACAAAATCTGTGATATCCTTCTTCATTCCTACCCAAAAGAAGGCTCTTTTCATGTTTTCTCACATTTTGGTCCCTCCTAGATGAGCATAATAAGGAGATCTATGAGCTTCTTGCATTATCAAGTTCCTCAAATCACCTATCTTTGGTATAATGACCCTTCCCTTATAGCACAAAAAGTCATATTTCACACTAAACTCCTTATTTCCCTCAGGATCTCTATCCATATTGACTCGAATCCCCTAGAAATACTCATCCTGAGATTACCTCTATCTCACTTGATCCATCAGATCCATGTGAGCTCTAGTGATGGCTGCTATATATCTCCTTCTACTTAAAGCATCAACCACTTTGTTCTCCTTTCCTTTTATGTACTCAATCTCAAAATCATACTCAATGAGGAATTCTACCCATCTTCTCTACCTTGCATTAAGTATTGGTTGGGTGAATATATACCGTAGACTCTGATGGTCTATTTTCAATTCAAAGGGCCTTCCCACCAAGTAGTGGCACCAAACCTTTAGAGCGTGCACCACTACAGCCAGCTCCAAATCATGCGTAGCATAATTAACTTCATGCTTTTTAAGCTTCCTTGAAGTATATGCCACTACTAAATCCTCTTGTGAGAGTACCCCACCCAACCCATCTATTGATGCATCTGTGCACACTAAAAAGTCCCCTTGAGGATCGAGAACCTTTAGTACCGGTGCAGTAGTAAGCTTATGCTTTAATAGCTCAAAGGTAGCTTCACACTTCTCTAACCACTTGAATTCTTTCCCTTTCTTCTGAAGGTTCGTTATGGGTCCAACAATCTTGGAATAGTCCTTTATATAACGTCTATAATAGCCCGTTAACCCCATGAAACTTCGCACTTTAGTGACATTAGTCGGGGTGGCCAATTCAGAATAGCCTCTATCTTTTCTGGATCCACAACAATCCCTTTTTTCGATATAACGTGTCCGAGGTATCTTACCTCTGGAACATAGAATTCACTCTTAGCTAGATTTCCATAAAGTTGATTCTTTCTCAACAATTCCAACATGATCCTAAGATGCTTATCGTGCTCTTCTTTATCTCGAGAGTATATAAGGATATCATCCAGGAATACCAGAACAAATTGGTCCAAATATCTCTGGAACACATTGTTCATTAGGTTCATGAAAGCGGTTGGGGCATTAGTCAGCCCAAAGGGTAGAACCGTAAACTCATAATGCCCATACCTAGTCTTAAATATCATTTTGTGAGTATCTTCCTCATGAATTCTCAACTGGTGATACCCTGACCTCAGATCAATTTTGGTAAACACCTTGGCATCCTTCAGTTGATCGAATAAATCTTTGATCCTAGGTAAAGGATATCGATTCTTGATTGTAGCCTTATTTAGCATTCTGTAATCAATACACAGTCTTAGTGAACCATCCTTATTTTTCATGAATAGAACCGGTGTGCCCCATGATGACACACTTGGTTTTATCAAACCCTTCTCCAATAACCCTTGCAATTGAACCTTCAGTTCATGCATTTTAGTAGGATTCATTCTATACGAGGATCTATGAATAGGTTCAGTTCCCATCATAAGTTCAATTGTAAAATCGAATTCCCATACAAGAGGTAATCCAGGTAGGTCCTCTGGAAATACATCCTAAAAATCCTATAGGATTGGATGTTGTCCTAGTATTTCTCCTTTCTCTTGGTCCCCCACCTCATTGAGTTTTACCACATACACTATCCCTCCTCTCTTTAGGGCCTTTTTCACTTGCATAGCGGACAACATTTGAGGTTCAAAAGCCCCTTGATCACTATGAACTCTTAGTCTTTCTCCACCTTTCTCTGAATACTCAATCCAATGGTCTTGGAAATTGACTAAGGCTTTATGAGCCTATAGCCAATCCATCCCGAGAATCACATCAAAGGCATGTAGGGGAGCTACATATAAACAACATTTTGTAGTCCCTTCAGATAAAGTAACTTCTACCATAGGGTAACACTAGTTTACCGAGTAGGTTTACCCATAACCATACTCTACCTTCCACCCTTGAGCCAAATACCTAGGCCTTTTTGACATAATCCTTGCTAGACTAGATGAAATAAAATTGTCAGTGGCTCCACTATCTATTAAAATGTTTACTTGCTTATTGAAAACCTTACCTTTCACAAGTAATGGGGTGGCTTGTCCCTCTAGCTTCTACTTCCCGATTGTGGCATAGATCCGATGTTCCGGTTCCTTCCCTTTTGCACTAGCTGAGCTAGTCCCTGCTCGATATGGACACTGATTATAGTAATGAGGTCCTCGATAATTGTAGCACCCTTCCTTGGGTCCTTGCTATTTCTCAGGCTTCTCATTCCCATTCTTAACTACTGGAGTTGAAGTATGCGACTTCTGTGGCTGAGGTTTCATATCACTGGGCTTGTTATCCTTCTTACAAAAGTTCTTCTTGAACTTATTCTGATTCCCATAGGGTTTCTTCTCAGGATTTTTGGGATTCTTGGCTTTTCGCTCTTGCTCAGCCTCCCATTTTACAAACCCATTACTATTCCTCTTCTTTAGTTCTTGTCATGCTTGCTCGGGTAGAGCGGCATACTTATAACAGAAGTGTGACTCTACTTTCTTTGCTAAGTCATATGCCTTTTGCAGTGATTTGGGCTCCTGCATCTCCACATCATGCCTTAACCTAGATTCCAATCCAAGGATGAACTTATGAACTCACATTTTCTCATTATAAATAGGTACATATTTGAATAGTCTTACCAGATTCTTATAGTACACTTCTACTATGTTGGTTCCTTGTCTAAGACTAGCAAATTCTTCAAATTTTAGGGCATAGAAATGCTCTGTTAGAAATCTCTTTTTGAAGATGTTTATAAATTCTTCCCATGGAGTATCAATGGGTTCAATCTTGGTTTCCTCATAGTGGGTTTCCCACCACTCCAGAGTAGCTCCTTCTAGGTTAATCATAGCCCATAGTGTCCGGGTTCTAGATGAGTAACCTTTTACCATAAAATGAACCTCTACCTCTCTCAGCCATGCTTCCACTGCATCCCCATCACCTTCTCCATCAAAATTTGAGATACTGATGTTTTTCATGTCCCTAGCTATTTCCTTTTTCTAAGGCTCTGGCTTGTACTTGTTCTATAGTTAGTCCACTATCTAGGCCAACCTCTGAGCCTCAAACTTGTGAATTTTGATTTGCAGCCATTTTGAGCAACTATCTTATCTGATCCTACATAGCAATGACCATAGCGATGAGGTCTTCTACCTCCCTATTGGGGTTGGTTGGTTCCTCATCCTGGTTTTCTTCTCCAACATCACTTTTTCGAGTTTTTCTAGGTGTAGGCCTCCCTCTTCTGGTCTTAGGTGGCATCTTAACCTGATTCCATCCAAGCAAGGGGATTAGATTATAGTTTCATCTTAAGTTGTATCTCTAATCAAGCCATAATACAGAGTTCTCTTGCTATATGCATCATCAACCTAACTAGGGCAATACCCTGGGTTGGGATGCATCATCGATACCAAAGCCCATACTAAGGCATCCTGACACTCCACGCTCCCTTGGGCTAATTCCCATTAGATTCTAGCAATTGGGGTATCCTAGATCATCCCAGCTTTAGCCTATGCCATAAGCGAGCCTTCATTGGATGCATCTAATTTCCCTTTAGCACACATAGAAGCTCTATACCCTCGTACCTAGAGCTATGATACCAAATGTAATGACCCAAAAACACACAAATAAAAAAATACAAAAATAGAAAAAGTTTTTTTCACTAAGGAGAGAGGTACATGAACCCTTCATGAACCCCTAATCCACTAGCAAAACCTAAAGTTTCATTCTCCTAAGTTTCCCTGGAAGTTACATCTCATGAATTACCCTAGCACAAATCCATCTATGTAGGCGTATAATGTGTTACTATGGATAAGTCCATCTGTTTCATCATCCTTGATGAGCTAGACTTATCACCCTCTATCCATCGAAGGTGTACACGCATCTCCATACCATACACAAATCCTTATGTGTAGGTATGCTATGAGTACCATGAGTTAAGCTATCCATCTCATCTCCATGATGAGCTATCTTAACTCAGATGTAATCTCTTCCTACTTAGTCCTCTATCTCCCTAAGGGGGTCTCAATTCCCTTAGGTCCTCCTATGTTCACCCTAAGGGGGTCTCAATTCCCTTAGGTTACCTCTGAGTTCACCCTAGAACTCTACACTAGATTCCCTATCATCAAGCAATCAATGATAATACATCTATGCTACCACATCATAAAACAATCAAACAATAATAGAGAAAATGAAGCAAGATTAACTCTAAAATAGAATCTAATACATGGCATAATCAAATACAGACATATAGTAAAATTACTTTCAATAACCCAATAACGATTACCTCAACATTACTTGCATAATAAGCCTTTCCTACTCAAAGGTATCACATTAACTATATTGGGGATATCTCCCCACAATTCTAATCTATGGAACATAAGTAAATCAATGTAAGATGCCATACCTATTCTTTGTTTCCATTCGATTCCTTGCTTCTCCTTGCTTCCCTTTGGTTCTTTGAGGGTAGTAGGGGATCAGGATACTCATGGTTCAGGATAGGCATACCTTTAAATGCATCTATTCATCTACTATGCCAAATTGCAACTATACAATATTCCATTAAGTCTCTAACCATCTAATGCATAATGGACATCATAAAAGAAACCTTACTTTTATTTTCACCTCCACCAAATCCCCTTGGAGATTCATCCAAACATGCTATCACTTAGATTAAGGTCTAACTTAATTTCATTTCATTCATGTCCTAAAGCATTAAAGTCCCATACCCTTAACCTTTAGAATAATCATTCCTTCATTCCCTAAACCAAAGCCCCATAACTTCATCTTAAAGAATAAATCCACATTTCATTCTATTTAAAAACTCCTAAGATAATCAACATTAATCCAAGGGTTCTCTTTAAATAAACCTTCCATATCTTTCCCTAAGATCAAAGGTTCCTTTTCAATCAAAACCTAACATTTACATATCCCATATAAATCAAAGGTTCCTTTAAATAAAACCCATTATATGTCTCATATAAATCAAAGGTCCATTTAATTAAAACCTACTATATGTTTCACATATAAATCAAAGGTCCATTTAATTAAAACCTACTATATGTTTCACATATAAATCAAAGGTCCATTTAATTAAAACCTACTATATGTTTCACATATAAATCAAAGGTCCATTTAATTAAATCTATATATGTTACATATAAATAAAAGGTCCATTTAATTAAAACCTAATATATGTTTCACATATAAATCAAAGGTCCATTTAATTAAATCCTAATATATGTTTCACATATAAATCAAAGGTCCATTTAATTAAATCCTAATATATGTTTCACATATAAATCAAAGGTCCATTTAATTAAATCCTAATATATGTTTCACATATAATCAAAGGTCCATTTAATTAAACCTAATATATGTTATATATAAATCAAAGGTCCATTTAATTAAATCCTAATATATGTTTCACATATACTCAAAGGTCCATTTAATTAAATCTTAATATATATTTCACATATAAATCAAAGGTCCTAATATATGTCATATATATAAATCAAAGGCCCTTCTTTTTATTTAAAACCATGATCTAAAACCTTTCGTAAACTATGGCTCTTTTACGTAGCAAATCTATAGTCAGTGTTAATGCCATACAAGGCACACCAAACATCCATGGCGAACCTAGCGTCCACTAAAACTAGGGACGTTCTACTGATGCTGACTGGTTTTCTCAACCTGCACTCCCTAAAACCTAGGGGTTTTCCTTTGTCGAACACTATGCTTACTTGTCGAATGTTGTTCCAAGGCAAATAGAGCATTTGACATCGCTCTCTACATTGGTTAAACATGGTGCCCTCTCATGGTGCCAGGGTTTTGACTCAAACATGGAGTGGCCTTACCAACAACACACCTCTCCCACTGGTATTGAAGTTCCCAAAAAAATACTCACAAAATTTTTTAACTTAAGAATTCTCCCTCAGGGTGGTTCCAAAGGGGTACACACAAGCGTTCCAAGGAAGAATGGCTTCACTAAAACACATCTCTCCCAGTATAGAGCCCCCCTCAGCAAGAATTGTGGATTCACTAAAAACACATTTAATTAAAACCAAAGCTTAGCTTAGAATAACCCAACCTATGGTTTCACTGAGATAGACGTCCGATGAAGTCTGCTGCCTCCCTTTCGGCTCCTGGTGCGCTTCCTTTCCTCTGCCTTCCCCTTCGCTTCCTCTATTCTTCCCTTACATTTTTTCTTCCCCTCCTTTCATTCTACCTCTTCCTTACGTGCCCCCTCACCTTGGTGGTCCATCCGCCGCCCTCTCGAAGCTTGCACCACCACCTTTCCTTCAATGCCCGTCCCCTATCCCTTGTGCATTCCTCTCATATTTTCCTTCTTTGGCAAGTTTAAGCATCGTAGGCCTTTCCTTAGGTTGCACCATGTAGGAATGTGGGATCACGACATATTATTTTAAAATAATAAATATATTTATAATATATTATAATATAATATATTTATAATATATTTATAATATATCTATTATTATTTTATTTAAATGAAAGATCCTCTTTCAATTTATTCTTAATTAATTAAAACTTTTTTAATGAATTTTCTCTTATCATTAAAATAATCACTTTTAATTAATCTCTAATGAATCATAACCACTATTAATTAAAATATCTATTTTTAATTAATTAAAATGAAAACTCCTTAATTAATTGCAAATGAAGTTTACAAATGAGCTCTAATGAGCCAATCATTATTTTCCTAAACTCCATTAATTAATTTAAAAGCATCTAAATTCAGCATATAACTTAATTTGTTCTCTTTTACAAGGAGGATGCTTTGTTTTCATTTTTTAATATGACAATTAATCTTATGCATATATAATCATCTTGTAGTGGTTCTTATATAGGAGCTAAATCATCAAACTACTCAAGTTATGATGCAGTAGAAAGCAAACACATTTATACAATTAACCAAAGAGGGAGTCTTTCCATCAATTCAATCACCCATCTTAGCCAAAGATTTTATGATAGCTACTAGGCTATCAACTAAAGCTCCAGGTGATCGACTATTGATGATTATCCCTTCCATCAATGCATGCCTATATGAAGGTATCTATCCATGTTACCTTCGAGTACCTTAATCATCATTTCCCCTGATCTTTGGTACCCTCGTCTCTGGTGGGTAACTCTGCCTGTTCCACCTATGAGTGTACCTGATCCTGCACACTTGGAAATATGTTAGCAATAACATGCCCTCATAAATCAACTAAACATCACATAGCTGGTTCAATTGTTCAAACTAAGTATCACCACATCTTCGGTTAATACATTGTTTTCTTGTGCCTTAAAGTCAGCTAGGGAGGGTCATGAAAAAATTAGTGATATTAGAGTGATCTATCTTTTAAGTATGTCTATAAACAAAAGACCAAGATATCAAAGGTTTGGATATAAGATGTGACATCCCTTTGATTACCTCCATTGTCATTCCATATTATCTTAGGTGAGAACTAGAATGGTGTTGTGGCACCTATGAATAGGTATATGGGGATATGATATGACATTGTATATGGTTATTATGGATAGTTGGCAGCTGATACACGTAACCCAAGGTTGATTATATTATTATATTATGTTATAATAATAAGTGGGATGAGGGTTTAATATTCAATCCTAAAGTAATTAGAAGAGGGGTATATAAAGAAGGGATATTTTCATTGTAATCATGATGGAGATCATTTATAGGAAGTATTACTTGTAATCATCTATATCCACAAAGTGGCTTATGAGACTCTACCCTCTCTAAGTGGTGATTTGATATTTTTGCATATTGATAAATGATTTATATTAATGAGAATAAATTTTCATAACGAATGGTATTAGGGTGGTGCTTCGAGTAAGGTGGGGTTTGTGTTTTTTGGTGGATTGTAGAACTAGGGTAGCTTTTTTAAAAACAACTCATTTTACGAAGGTCATATATTTTTAAAAAAATTATCTAATTTAGATTATTCTTATGCCAAATTGTATGAAATTTGAATATATTTGAAATGAGTGGTTATAGAAATAATCCGATCAATATTGAGGGAGATACAACCATGTGAATATAGCCATATGGAACAAGGGCAATGCTAGGGCAGGTTTTTCTAGATTTTTTTCTAAGGAGCCATATCTTTGTAAAGGGTTGTCTAATTTAGATAATTTGGAGGATTCTATATGAAATTTGAATATATTTAAAATGAGTGATTATATGAAGGAATTTGAGCAACATTGAGGGAGATACAACCCTATGAAGTCAGCCATTTGGAACAAGGCTAGTGGAAATTTTTCAAATCACATTTTTTCTAGAAATATGAAATTTGATATATATTTTAACTATGGGTAAGTAAATAATATATTGTTGTGTTTGAAGGAAATTTTTATTTTGAAATTTTAGCTTCATGTCAATAGAGATATTTTTATGAAATCCTAGTTCATAAATCCCTAGTTTGCATTATCTTTTTGTTGGGGTGTGAACTTATGGAGCTACAAACATGTTTTTGGAGAAGATGATATTGCTATTAGAGATTGGTGGAAATATTTTAAATCCTTATATTCTATTATTACTTCTTGGAATTGTATGCTTACTTGTTATCTTTTAGGAGAAGCTCTCTCTTGGTTTATAGTTTTTGTGAGGTCCATAATTGTGAAATCACTTGGAAAAAAATAGAGCAAGCATTCTTGAGTCAATGGGACTCATATAAAAAGATAGCTAGTTTGAATATCTTCATCAAAGGATATGAAGAAAAAATAAATATGATATAATATGAACAAAAGAAATTAAAAAGAGATTTAGAAAATTTTAAATAAGTGGTAGAAGAAAAAAATATGTTAGTGTGCAGACTAAGGGAACCACACCTTTGGTGGTATATAAGCTAAAATGTGAACAAAAAGATTTGTTTGAACTTAAAAACTCTTTTTTTTAGGTTTATGGATGCATTAAAAAATAAAAGGTTATTATTTACATTAACCCTAGCAGTATATATAATTTCATTAATAGTGTTTTGGCTAAGAGTTTGCAGGTTCAAGCAACAAAAATTAAGGATATATAGGTTGAGGTTGAGAATGTTTAGATTTTTAAGATTTAGAGATCACCATGGATAAATATGTTTTGCATTTATATTCTCATGCTACTAAGATGGATGATGTGGATATTGTTCTTGGTTATCCTTTGTTGGATTCTTAGGATATTGTTAAAAAATTTGTGCAAAATAAGTTTATGAAGTTATGGTATAGGAAAAAGAAGATAATACTATAGGATATTTCTTAGCTTAAGTATCAAGGATGAAAGGAGAAGCAAGAAGTAGTAATGGTAAAGTAATAATTTAAGGAATCAACATGAATTAAAAGTTAAATCTATAGTAGTAGCAATAGTAGATTCCATGGAAGAATTTCATTAAGACATATCAAAAGAAAGACACACAAGAGAAGAGCATGAGGAAGAATTTAAAATAAAGAAACAAAATGTTGAAGAATCAAAGGAAATATAATGTCAAGTTAATGTTGTAGTATATTTCCACCCACACCACCCTAAGTGATAACAACCTTAGAGGTATGGCTTAGGGCATCAATATTATTGTGGATATACATGGAATGAGAAAGGCATAAAGTATGGTAATATTTAGCATAAAAGCATAATGATCCTATATTTTAAATTGTTGCAGTAGTATCAAGAAACAATGGAACCACCCACTCAAAATATTAGAGTAGAGTAGTAGAAGCATATAGCCAACAAAGTAGTTATGAATATTCAAGTGGCATAATGGTAGCTTGACATCATGTAAGACCACCACTAATCAAGATTTCACTTGGATGGATGGATGATCAAAATTGGTACCAATTATCAACACAACTTAGAAGATCATATTATTTAGTTTCTTCTCATGTTCCAAAAATAAAATATTTGTGAGGAGGATGGAGTGTTATGTTATCAGGGAATAAGTATATGGGGGTATGATATTATATTGTATATGGGTATTATGGATAGTTGGCATGGGCCACACATAACCCAAGGTTTATTATATTATTATATTATGTTATAATAATAAGTGGGGTGAGTATATAGTAGTTGGTACTAAAGTAGAATTAGAAGAGGTATATATAAATAATGCATATTGTTATCATAATCATGATAGAGATCATTTTTAGGAAGTATAACTTGTAATCATATTTTCCCAAAAAGTGGCTTTTGATACTTTGGCCTCTCTAAGTGGTGCTCTCATCTTGGGAGATCTTATGGAGTTTTCCTTCCTTAGGGAGTATTATTAGTGTTTCCCTACCCTAAGGGTATTATCTATCTTATTTGAGTGTGTGGATTATTATTGTGGATAGTTTTTTGTGGATGAATGATTTTATATTTCTACATATTGGTAAAATATTTTTGTTAATGAGAATAAAGTTTTATAATAAATATACAACATTAAAATAGTTAATCTTATAAAGAAGACATTGAAAGAATCCCATGTGAAATGAAGGATCAATTTGCTCAAATTATTCAATAACCCATAAACTCTACAACTTCCTTTGCATAACCTCTAACTATCCTAACACTATTTAGTGCTCCCACACCTTTTAAGATGTAGGTAAAATTTGATATTCTTACTTTTAAAGGAAAAATTAATGTTGATGCCCTAGAAAATAAATATGGATCCATTATCTTCATACTTATCTATAAATAAATTCATCGACAATGAGAAAATATTTAGCACTTTTGAAAGCTTCATTACTTTTTTACATGGAATTATTTCATGGATGTTATCAAGAAATATTATTATCCTAGTGTATATTTGTAATACCAATACATGAATGAAAATATTACATCAAGGTAAAGACCAATTTTTTCAATTTTATGCTAATGCTTTCTAGTCCATGACAACAAAACTAGGCAATTAAGATATCAAAGGCATTGAAGCCTCAAGTACCACAATGGTACATTCTAGAGGACATGGACCTCCTTGAATTCATGAAATTGAAAGATACATACAAACATGCTATCAAATTAGAGCAAAAATAGAAAAACAAAAATAGAAAAGGAGGAGAAAATAACAAAACTAGAATAGCAACTACCATCCACATGAAGGTAAAAGTGGCTCTCCAAAGAATCTAAACAAAGGGGTCATCCCCAAGATTAGAATTGGAAGTAGAGAAAATACTCCCTCAAAAAGTTACCATGATGGCTAAGACTAGAAAATGGTGCAATTATCACAAGAGAAACCAACACTAGAGGGATAAGTGTCAATAAATTTAGTCATTATTTGCTAATTTGTAACCTTCTACATCCACTGCACCACCACCTCCACATCCATAGGCTAAATATAGAGGGAAGTTACTTATAAAATCTAATATAAATATGACCATTACCACTACACATGCTACAACAAAGGAGTTACAAATAAATAAATACCATTTTACTCATAAATATGGGTTAAGGATAAGGCATTACATTTTATTATTGATTGTAGGAGTCAAAAGGATATGATATTTACTCATATGATGAAGAATTTGAATCTATGTCATATGACACCCATGACTATAAAATATTGGATGGTTACAATAGGGAGAGATATTCATGATACTCAATAATGTCTCATCTCTTATGTCATTAAGCCCTTCAAATATGATTTTTTTGTGATGCTATGTCATTGGATATTTGTGATGTAATTTTAGATCAACTATCTATATGAAAGAGTTATGGTGTTTATGTGTCTAGGTCCCAAAGTTTTATCATTACTATTGGAGGTTAGTGCTTCAGGATACTAGATGTATCTCCTCCTACCTCTATTTCCTTAATCAATGTTAAATAATAAAAAAATATCATAGGTAAATAATTAAATTCAGTTTGTTGATGATAAATCCACAAAGTAAAAGGAGGATTGTTGCTACATCAATCAAAAGTCCTACATAGTAGAAGAATGTGGATAATATTATGGTGGAATATGATTATTTTTTAATTCATGAAGTAGGGTTTCACTTAATTATGAGATAAAATAGTCCATTTATTTAGTTCTTGGTTATCCCTTGAATAATGCAACTACTTTCATAGATCAGTCCTAAATAATGATAAAATCGAGAGACATATCCAAGAATTGATACAAAAGGGGCACATGAGATCAGGTTCTTCACAATGTGATAGTCCATTTATTTTGGATACAAAAAAATATGGAATGTGAAGACTCTATATTAACTATAGATATTTGAATAAAAGAATTACTTCCTTAGAAATATGACTTGCTAGACTAGCTCTATGATGGAAATTTTATCAAATTTGATTTCAAATATAGATATCATCAAATACCCATAGATCCTATTAATATTTGAAAGAATTTATTCAAATCCAAGGAGGGTTTATTTTATGGTTGGTTATGCCTTTTTTCTTGACCAATGAACCTACCACATTCATGAGAATGATGGATGACATATTATGTCCCTACACTAGCTCATTGTGGTAGTCTACTTAGATGATATTCTCATCTATAGTAAGACATGGGAAACAAATTTGTGATATATTGGTACTATAGATGTTTTTATGATATAATATATATACTAATTTAGATAAGTGATCATCGATATGAAGAAGATACAGTATGTCAGATATATTGTTGACAAAAAAGGATCCCATGTTGATCCTGAGAATATTTAGGTAATTATATATTGGCTTACTCCAAATAATCAAATAGGTCTTAACAAGTTTTTGGGTCTTTCCAATTTCTATCAAAAATTTGTATTGGGGTTCCCACGCATTGCTTGACCACTACACCAAGTGACCAAAGGAGGTTTCAAAACTAAATTACATTGGAAATATACACAATAAATGGTACTTGAGAGGTTGAAGGACCAAAAGTATCATTATTATTATTAGAGCTTAATGATTTAGAATACTAGAGGTATCTCCTTCTACCTCTATTTCTTTAATTAGTTTTAAACAATAAAAATTGATGAAAAATAAAATAAGAAATTTCATTCTATTGATGAACAAGATACAAACAAAAAGGAGGACCATTACTACATCAATTATAGGCCTTGCATAGTAGAATTAGTTGTACCTAATTTTTGTAGAAAATGATAATTTATTCAAGTCACCAACTATGGTTGAACTTTATTATGAGTTAAAGCATTTAATTTATTTAGTTCTTGGTTATCCTCTATCTAATGCACCTATTTATTGCACATTAGTCATTAATAATGATAAAATCATGAGGTAGATCCAAAACTTGTTTTAAAAGGGAACATAAAACCAAGTGCTTCACCATGTGGTAGTACAATTGTACTAGCTCTAAATAAATATGGAACATAGAGACTCTATATTGACTATAAAGGTTTGAATAATATCTCTTTGAGGAAGTACTATCCACTCCTTTTGATAGATGACTCGTTGGACCAAATCCATGGTGCAAAGTTCACCACAATTGATCTCAAATGTAGCTATCATCAAATATCCATATATTTAATTGATAAATGGAAGACTACATTCAAATTCAAGAATATTTCATTTGATTGGCTAGTTATACATTTCAACTTGATCAATTAACCTACCATATTCATGAGGATATTGGATGATACCTCACATTCCTACACTACATAATTTGTATTAGTCTCCTTGGAGGACATTCTCATATATAGTAATACATGGGTAAAACATCTATAATATGTTTAATAGGTACTTTATACTCTTATAAGATACAATCTAGACAATAATTTAGATAAGTGTTCATTTTGCATGACAAGTATTCATTACATCAGGTATATTATTGACAAAGAGGGAGTGCATGTTGATCTTGAGAAGATTCAAGTAATTAGATATTATATTGCTCCAAAGACTCTAATAGAGCTTCATAACTTTTTGGGTCTTTCCAATTTCTATCAACTATTTATATTGCAGTTCTCACACATTACTTGGCCACTACACCAAGTGACCAAAGGAGGTGCCAATCCAAATTCCATTAGGGAGATAAACAATAAGGAAATTTGAGAGGTTGAAGGACCAATTATGTTAAACTCCTATACTTTTTATACTTGATCTACATAAACATTTTGATGTAATTATAAATGAATTAGAATATACATTAGGAGCTATCCTTACACAACATGAACATCCAACTATCTATTATAGTGAAGCATTAAATAAAGCAGTTCAAAAAAACCCACATATGACAAAGAGATTTATGCCATTGTCTAAGTGTTAAATAATGAAAGTATTACATCTTGGGTAAGGAAACCATCATCCATATAGATCATAGACCTCTATAATTAAATTAAATGTAGAGTAAGCTCAAGAAATAAAAGGTATTAAAAGTGGGTAACATATATGTTATAGTTTCATTTGATAATCAAGTACAAGAAAGTGAGTGCTAATTTAGTATTATATTACTTGAGCCAACCTCCAATCATAGCACTCCATACCATTCTTGATTCCTATGGGAATTATACTTTTGATTGATCCACCTTGTATGAAGTATATTTTGATTTTGTGGATGCATACCAAGATATTTGTGTGGATAAGCATATTTCTAACTTTTACTTGCAATTTAATATCCTTTTTCACATAGGACTTATTTTTGTACTAGCTAGTGAGTGCTCAATGATGATTTGGGAAGCACACTTTATCAAAAAAACATGACACTTTCGGGTGGAAGAAATATTGTAGTTATTCAACACTATTTATATTATCCCAAAATGAGGAATAATGTCAAGACATATATCGTTCCATGTACCCTTGTTCTATTGCCAAACAATCCAACAATAATAAAATACTATATGCATCACTTCTAGTTTCATCCAAGCCTTGAGAATCTATCTTCATGGATTTTTTATTAGGTTTATCCACATTTAAGTATGGTAATATTTGTATTTTTATAGTGACTGATTATTTTTCAAAAATGACTATCATGATTCTTTGTAAGAAATCCATTTCATCCAAGGAGACTCTAAGCTCTATTTTAGTCATATATGGATCAACTTTATCTTTTCAAAGTTCATTGTATCTAATAGGGATAATAATTTTTTAAGCATCTTTTGGTCCACCCTATGGAGTGTAATGGACACCAATTTGACCATATCCTAAGGATTTCATACTCATATTGATGGCTAAAAAACCATTGTGAATTGGTTGATTGTAAATATTTTTTGAATGTATAATTCCAAGCATCCATGCACATTGGATGAGAGCCTTCCTAACATTTAGCATCAGTACAATCGTGCTCTACACAAGTCTATCAAAGAAAACCCATTTCATGTTTGTTTTGGATTTTGACCCTTTGCACCTATTTATGTAACTCTTGTAATGCAATCCATGGAGTACTCACCTCGTGGAAAAAATAAGTAGAAAATGCAACACACTTTTTGGAACAAATTCAACAAATCCAGCAAGAGGTCAATGTCCTCTTGAAAAATATAAATAAAAATACAAGCAATACCATGATAAAAATTGGGTCCCATATCAATTTAAGGTTGGAGATAAGGTATGATTACATCTTTAAAAAAAGAGACTTGTAGGACTTCATAGCAAGACTAGACATATTCAATATGGACCATGCACCATCATCAAGAATGTGGAAGAAAATACCTTTAAATTGAATATTCCATCTTATATTGCTTTACATATAGTATTTAACATTGAAATTTTCATAGCCTATCATCCACCTATGTTGGTTAATTCTTTAGTAGTAGAACAATTAGAAAATAAATAAATCAATGTATATAATTTAGCCCTAGTGGAGGGGTATCAAATTGTTGACACTTGGACTAAGATGACTAGAAGGTAGACCATTCATATGTGCAAAGTGGACAAGGAAAGAGAACTAGGTCACCAAGGATATTCACTCGCAAAAAATAAGATGAAATAATAGTTTTCATACCTAATATCAAAAGTTGATGCAATGGGAATTTATTGACTTTAAAGAGGGGATGAATGATCTAGGTGTGTGACCCTTTTAAGCATATATTTTTTCTCTAGAATATATTTTTATTTATTCAAAATGCATTGAAATGCTTATGCGAAAAACTTCAAATTTGGGGCATGGTTCTATGTCAAAAAATGCTTGAAAATACCCAAAAATATATTTTGATCCTATCCATACTATTGAGGTATGACTTTATGTTTGGGATTCTATTTTGATCTCTTAAAAATATGCTAAAAATATTAGAGGGATATATTAAAATTTTGAGAGGAAATCCATGTCAAATTCTTGGCAGCTATATGGAAAAAATATTTTTAAGGTCCTCAAAAATTTAAAACAAAATATTTACTTAAAATAATAATATTTAATTCTAGATTTTCATAGCCAAAGTGCATGTCTAACCATGTTAACACATTAGTAGAAGATAAAATACAAATTAATAGGTTATATGTATGTGCTTTTCAATTAAATGCATTTTGTTACTCATAAAGGTGAAACATAATATTTTCGTATGGGCGAACTTGTAACCCATGGAAGGTGAACCATCACATTTCCATGTGGGTGACCTTCCATCAATAGAGTGGATTTACAACACCAAAAATATTATGCAAAGATAGAAATAACCTGATTGTAAAGGCATGAGTAGTGAATGTAATGGTATAACCTCACATCTCTTCCTAGAGATTTTTTGCATTATAATCTATTTTCTTAACAATAAAATCAATATGTTATTTTGATTATAAAATAAATTTGTTATTTTGATAGTATATTTTTGGTTGTTTACATTCTCTTATTTATAAATTGCACTTTCTTGATATTCCTTAACTCAAAATTTTGAGATTCAAAATAGTGGTATTAGAGTCGTCTATATTTTGAGTGTATGTCCATCATTATAAGTTTAGGATATCAAAATTTTAGATAATAGATGTGAGATCCCTTTGGTTATCTCCCTTGTCATTACAAATGATCTTAGATAAGAACTAAAATGGATAACATTGATACAATCGATACTTTCAAGGAGATGTTGAATGAAGCCCTCATTAAATAGAGGAACGAGAAGATGGATCAATTTGCTCAAATTCTCCATTGGCTCCATACTATAAATTATTCGATTTTCTCCACACAACCTATAACTATTCTAGAAACATTTAGTGCTCCCATACCTTTTCAAATGTAGGTGAATTTTGATATTCCTAGTTTTGAAAAAAATAATTTAAAGCCTTAAAATAGTAATTGGATTAGTAACTTCATAATTATTTGAATATAAAATCTTCGATAGTGAAAAAGTAGTTTTTGTACTTTTCAAATATTTATTACTTGTTCAAAATTGATGGAAAGCATATTGTAATAGGGTAAATACAGAAAACAAATATAAAGTAGTGTTCATATGGGACTATTTTACAAAGGCTATTAAGAAAAAATATTATCATGTGGGAGCCTATGAAGACCAATATATGCAATAGCAACAATTACGTCAAGGTAAAGTCTAATTTGTTCAATATTATACTCATGTTTTCCACTCCATGGTAACAAAAATAGGTATTCAAGATACCTAAAGGTATCGAACCCTCAAGTATCATAGTGGGATACAATGGTACATTCAAGAGTACATGGACCTCTTCAAATTCAATACATTGGGATATTCATAGAAACTTGATGTCAAATTAGATCAAAAGCACTTTAAAAAATAGAAAAGCAAGAGAAAATAACAAAAATCAAAATACTAAGTACTAGCCAGAGAAAGGTAACAGTGACTCTCCAATATCAAAATTGGAAGCAATAAAAGACTCCCTAGAAAATAATCACCTAAATGCTAAGCCTAAAAAATGGTGTGATTATCACAATAGCACCTAAAATTTGAGGGATGAATGTTGAGAAATCTAGTCATTATTTTTTGAGTCACAATCCTAGACATCCATTATACCACTACATCTGCATCCATAGGCTAAGGATAGAGGGAAGCAAAACATACAAGCTAAACCAAATGTGACCATTCCCTTCACACAAGTTACACTTAAGGAGTCACAAGAATAGTCACAAGAGGATTAATTTCTATTTTAATTATAAATGTAGGTCAAGGTTAATCCTTTACATTTTATTATTGATAGTCAAAGTCAAAAGAATATGATTTTTTCTCATATGATGAAGGATTTGAATCTATCTATCACACTCCACCCACAACCATATAATGTTGGATAGTTACAAGGGAGAGACATTTATGTCACTCAATAATCTCTCCTCTATTATACCATCAAGCTATTCAAAGATTAATTCCTATAAATTATTGTACCCTTGGATGTTTGTGATGTGATTTTGGTTCAACCATTTATATGGAATATGCATGGTGTTTATGAGTCTAAGCCTCAAGGTCTCATCATCATTATTGAAGGTAAATAATTCGGAACATCAAATGTATCTCCTTCTACCTCTATTTTCTTAATTAGTACTAAATAATGTAGAAATATGACAACCAAAACAAGTAAATTTATTTTATGGATGATCAAGTTGCAAAGTAGGAGGACCATTGCTACATCAATTATATTCCCTACACAATAGAAGAAAAAGGATCATACTATAGTAGAATATGATTACTTGTTTAAATAACCAACTATAATTCCAATTCATTATGAGGAAAGACACTTAATTGATTTATTTTCTAGTTATTCTTTAACTAATGCGCCTATTTGTCATAAATTCATCCTTAAAAATGATGAAATTAAGAGGTAAATCCAAAAATTGATTTAAAAGGAGCAGATCAAATGAAGTTCTTCACCATGTGATATTTTGATTGTATTCAATCAAAAGATACATAGAACATATAAAATATGTATTGACTACAAAGCTTTAAATAAAATCACTATGAAGAATCACTATCCATGATGAGCACCAGAAATGCTCATTTTATGCACACTTTTAAGGGGTATCATTACTGGTTTAATTAGCATGTGAAATGTATTTTTATTTAACTTGTGCATATAATTGATAGAAAATCCAGTATTATGCTTGATGGGTGTTTTTAGTGGAAATTGTGTATAAATGCAGGTTTTGCTACTAATATGGTGTTTTCCAGTCTACATCCCGTTTGAACCTGGCATGCCTCTGCTTCATTGATTCTAAGGTATATGGAGTAGGCACCTTACTCCGGCACCTTATTTTGGCATCTTACTCTGGCGTCTTACTCCCATATATGGGAGGCGCCTTACTCCCATACATGGGGAGGCGCCTTACTCCCATACATGGGAAGGTGCCTTACTAGTGCCTTACTCCCACACATTAGAAGCACTTGCATTGGAGACTAAGTCAACATTGACCAGGTTGACCGAGAGGCTAAAGAGATTGTTGCACGTGAAGACAAAGGGGGATATTTTAATAATGCATTATTATTAAATTAGAATAAAGTATTTTTATTATTAACCGATTGGTCGGTTGACTTTGTAAAGCTCTTAAAGCATATTATTTTTAGGATGCATTAATTTAAGGATGTGTTTGTTACGTACACCTAAGGATATTTATATTTATCCTTATGGTGAACGGACACACTTTAAAATAGCAGAATAAAATTTGTGTAGAAACCAATTGTAACTAATCACGTCATGTGATTAAAATAGATTGATTTGTTATTGTAATGAAATCTGGATGCGCTTTATATAAAGACGTAGGCCAGATGAACGAGAATAAATGATTAATATTACATAGAAATTATTTCTCATTTAATTATTTGTCTAAATTATTAAGAGTGCAAATACTCTTACTTGAGCAAGCTCTATGTAGCTAGTCGGGCGGACTATCTGTGGAGCTTGGGCCCACTCCCTGCAATAGTCCTCCCCTGTTTCATTTTTGTTCTTTATTTTTAGTAGATTAGATTTATTATTTTATTTCTTGCTTTAATTAATTTAGTTGTGTGTTTTATTTTCTTGTATTTTATTTTCGTACTTTATTTTCAGCACTTTAATTTTAGCTTGTAATTTATTTATTTAATTTTTTGCACTTAGTTTATTTGGTTTGGTTGACTTTCAAATGCACGAACATCCCCCACCAAACTAAATAAGGTACAGATGGATTCATTCCCCCAACACTGCAGGCATATACTATGCATGACACTCGTAAGTTTATGGACTTAAGGGATTGATAATTTATGGAAGAGAAATGATTGTTTTTCAAGACATGATTTATGCTCACCATTTTGGCGCCATTGCCGGGGAGTGTCAAAACTGTAGTGTTATGATTTACAGGTTAGATAAAAAACCCATTTCATAGATCTTTTACCTTAGAAGTGTGAGTCCACCAAGGACCCTTTTTATAAGGCCAAAAACAGTTGCCAGCACAGTTAGAGCCAAATCCCATAGGCAACAATTTAAATTTACCATATTCTTAGGTAAATACGGGAATGAACCTGATGTACCATATTAAGTGTAGAGGTAGGAATAAATGGTGTTGTTGAAAAAAATTAGAAAATCAGGTAGTGAAGGATTTCCATCATGTTCTGAATGGTTTCAAGAAATCAAAGAAATAGCACAACCCAAGTCTGATTGAAAATTTTTAGGGATGTATTTTTATACAAAAACCATTGGAGAATTATGCCTCCAAAAGCTTAGTTTTAATGATTGAAATTTTTTTACAGGCTTAACGCTTTGCAACATATTGGCAAAATATTTTAATGATGCCTGAAAAATGATAGAGCAAAATTTAAAATAACATCTTGTTATGGAGTATGCTCTTCACTTGCACTGAAGGTGACCTGGTGAATCAAAAACTAGCACATGTTTTTAAAAGACTGCTATGCCCTATTTTCTTCAATTTTCTAGCCCACAGATAGGCATTTGCCAACCTGCACATTTTGTCATAACGTTGAAAGAGTTTGGTTGTGAGGTCATTAAGGAAAATACTCTTCTCATGCTACAGTGTATCAAACTAGTTGATCAATAAGAAGATGATTTTAATAAGACTAGTTCAAATGTAGGCATGGGGGATACCTGACCTTCATCAATACCACCAACATCACAATGAACATTGGTTGCAGTGTTCATGAAAAAATAAATCATCTACTAAAAAGGCTCCAAATTTAAGAGCAAATAAAAAAACAGAGTTTTATTTTTCTACTTATTGGAAGAGAGTATCCTCTTTCCCGAGGACCAACTTGGTCCAGAAGGGAAATGAGAAATCTCCAATAAATAGCTAAAAAAATAGGGGAGGAGCCTAGAATAAAATAGATGTCAAATGTCTACACGAAGGCCACATGGTGCTTGAGCATGATAAAACATGTGAATGGAGCTCATAGTGGACAGGAACAGTAGCACATAAATCTCAACATTGCATCTCATGAAAATGTCACACCTAAACACCTAAAAGATGTCGTAGATGATGATGGATAAAATTATTTTTACCTCACTCCAGGAAATAAAACAGAGGATCGCAGTGCTGCTCTAACTAAAAGATCATTTGATTTGGTCACATGCATGTCAGGACAGTATAAAGTTCAAATCAATTAAAAAAATATGACATGTTCAGGAGCACACGGTGAGAAATTAATGATGCACAAAGCTATTTTTAATTACGGTGATCCCTACAATACATCCAAAGAGTTAGTGCTCTTGAGATATATCAAAATCTGGATTAAAATATTTTTATACGTGTTTTTGATGAGGAGCTGGGTGTTGCCAAATTTTAGAGTTTTTTGGCTATCACAAATCCTTTTATAGGGGTACCTGGAACATAATTTTTTCACACCAGGCTACGTAGTTACCTGGATTACAGGGCCTCCACTTCCTAATGCATAGTGCCAATATTGTAGTTTTTATGATAGCATTTCATTTTGTGGAAAAGAAAGTACGTTCCAATACATAGCACATTCGACCAGATTCCCAGGGCGGATTGGTGATAGTTCTCCAACTTGGCCACCAAATTTTAAAATCCCTAGCTCACATTGTTGCAGTTGAAATTTTATTCTTTGATGCAGATGATGAAAAAAAAATGAGCCAAGATCTATTCTGGTCATGGCAAAATAGATGAAAAAAAAATAGTTAGAATTTTATTTTAATGCCTTTAGTTTTTTTTATGTTTTGCAGGACAGCATAAAGTGCGATATAGATAAATAAGGAGATGTCAGATTTTGTGAAGTGATATTTTTACGTGAGGTGACATCGACATGGGGAAGGCCCCAAACTATACCAACGGTTTTTAGGAGTACCTTACTCAAGCAGGCACCAAGCAGAAACCTTACTCTGGTGTCTTACTAAGGTAGGCGCCTTACTGAGGTAGGCACCTTACTAAGGTAAGCGCCTTACTAAGGTAGGCACCTTACTGAGGTAGGTGCCTTACTGAGGTGCCTTATTCAGGTAGGTGGCTTACTCAGGTAGGCGCCTTACTTAGGTAGGTGCCTTACTGAGTTAGGCACCTTACTAAGGTAGGCACCTTACTTAAGAAGGTGCTTTACTCCTCAAGCGACGCCTCAATGTCCATCAACGGAGGCACTTGATCACAAAAAAAAAAACACCTTGATGTCATGTGTCAAGGGTGCCTTGATTAAAAAAAGGAAAAGCACCTTGATGTCATACATCAAGGGTGCCTTGATTAAAATTTAAAAAAAAAAAAAGTTGCATAGAACCTGTCTTTCTTAGCATAAAATTTCATTTGCTTTGCAGGAAATCATGAATCGCATGCAAGCTACAGGCATCCTAAGAGCTAGGGCCTAACAGGCATGAATTTCGTGATTCTTGTTTTCCTTGCTTTTGTGTGTTGTATTTTTTCTCAATTTATTTTGTAGGTGAAGTTGCCTGATTGTACAAAAAATAGGAATCTTGAGAGATAAGGCCTAAATTGGCTCAGCACCCATGAACCTGCACATTTTTTTAGGAAGTAGAAACTTGACTATTTTCATATAGAGGAGATAGTCCCCATATGGGCATGGATGTGGGTGTTAATTTCCTAAAAATGGAAGAGGTACCCACCTCTATGCTTAGACGAAGCAGATGCTGACACAATACAAGAAAAAATTGGATGCGCACTGGCCTTATTGACTAAGAGGTATTTAATTTCTATTGTAAAATTAAAAAAAAAAATTCATGTGGAGAATATAATGAAAAAAAAAGAGTGCTACAGAAGAAAAGTTACAAACCCCCTTTATGCCCAGAATCATTCAAACCTCTCCTCCCTAGGATGTGGATGCCATTTGATTAGTGTGGGATATGATGTTTAGAGGGTTGCAGACCTATTGCACATAGGGACCTGTTACTGGAGACAAGGGCATCACAAATTTAAGTGGGGGAGGATTTGGGTGAACTGAAATCTCCTACAAATAAAAATCTTCTATTGATAGACCCCTAGTTGAAATGTAAATCAGAAACATGGCTTGTACGGGAACACTAGCAGAAGAGGGCTCAGGTTGAAGATTTAAAAAATTCCACACTTAAAAAGGAATGCCTCAATGGGTAAAATTGAATACAGTGCAGATGTGTGTGTAGCAAAGTTCCCCTGCCTATTTTCATCAAAAATATGGCACTTACTTTCATAAAAAAATTTCCTGCCATCGCAGTTTTTAGCATACGCACTATTGGCTATGTTTTGGGTGTGCATTACAAGTTTGACTCCTAGAGGAGAAAGAGACCTCATGATTTTTGGTGGTGGCTATGATTTGGTTATTTACCCACAATTTAATAGCTTATCATGACTGGCTTCACTATTGGAGTGCAACACTCAAAGGAATAACATCAAAGATTAGTAGTGTGGATGAAGAAGGCATCTAGAAATAAATAATAATAAATTCTCTAGGAGCACCAACATCACAACAATCTCATTTTGTTGGTACACCATGGTTACAGGTAGCATGAAGATATTTTGCACAATCGACATCATACAGATCAGAATATGTGAAATTCACCCAGGTATGTGTTGTGTTTTTCATTAATTATGTGCAGAGTTATTTTAAAAATCATTTCAATATTAATACCAGTAGATGCCCCCATAAATTATGTGTCAAAATATCCTAGTAGAATTCAGTCATATGACATGCCTAAAAAAAAATCATTACTCTGGAATAATTTAAAAATAAAGAAAAAGAAATTTTTTGGCATTCACGTAAATAAATTTGGCACTGCTGCATTATGACAATGGTGTCCAAGACATATAGATGATGTTATTCCATACCACAAAATAAGTTCTAGATATGGATCAAATGCGTTTCAGACATGGGCAAACGTAGTGGCAGGCGACCACACTTATTTTTAAATTTGGTCTCACCAAATTTGACCAATATACAAAACTAAAAAATGTGGCCCTATGATAGCTACCTGAAGGCTTGGATGGACAATTACACGACAACATTTATCAAAATCAATGTAGTGTGCTTTCGCTGGTGTCGCAATGCTTAATGAAGAAAATATATAGTGCAGTGGTAATTTGGTCTGAATAGTGTGGTCATGATTTACCTATTTGCCCATAGTGATTAGTCATGACATGTTTCTGACTTCTACTGGTGCAGATGTGCATAATGAAAAAAACAACAGTGCTCAATGGAAAAAAATAGCCATGCTCAAAGGAAAAAACAAAGCAATGCTCATTGAAAAAAAAATGTATTATTTCGAGGGGCTGTTGTCATGAGGACGTGACAATATTTAGGTATGGGGGGATGATGAGCACCATAAATGCTCATTTTACATACACTTTTAAGGGGCATCATTACTATTTTAATTAGCATGTGAGATGTATTTTTATTTAACTTGTGCATATAATTGATAGAAAATCCAGTATTATGTTTGACGGGTGTTTCTAGTGGAAACTGTGTATAAATGCAGGTTTTGCTACTAATATGGTGTTTTCCAGTCTACATCCCATTTGGACCAGGCATACCTCTACTTCATTGAGTCTAAGGTATAGGGAGTAGGCACCTTACTCTAGTGCCTTACTTCGGTGCCTTACTCCCATACATGGGAGGCACCTTACTCTAGTGCCTTACTCTCATACATGGGGAGGCGCCTTACTCCCATACATGAGAAGGTGCCTTACTAGCACCTTACTCCCACACATTGGAAGTGCTTGCATTGGAGACTAAGTCAACATTGACCAGTTGATCGGGAGGCTAAAGAGATTGTTGCACATGAAGACAAAGGGGGATATTTTAATAAGGCATTATTATTAATTTAGAATAAAGTATTTTTATTATTAACCAATTGGTCAGTTGACTTTGTAAAGCTCTTAAAGCATATTATTTTTAGGATGCATTAATTTAAATAGCAGAATAAAATTTGTGGAGAAACCAATCGTAACTAATCACGTCATGTGATTAAAATAGATTGATTTGTTATTGTAATGAGATCTGGTTGTGCTTTATATAAATGCGTGGGTCAGATAAACGGGAATCAATGATTAATATTACACAAATTATTTTTCATTTCATTCTTTGTCTAAATTATTAAGAGTGCAAATACTCTTACTTGAGCAAGCTCTACGTAGCTAGCCGGGTAGACTATCTACGGGAGCTTGGGCCCACTCCCTATAGTAGTCCTCCCCTATTTCATTTTTTTTGTTTATTTTTAGTATATTAGATTTATTATTTTATTTCCTACTTTAATTAATTTAGTTGTGTTTTATTTTCTTGCATTTTATTTCCACACTTTAATTTTAGCTTGTAATTTATTTATTTAATTTTCCGCACTTAGTTTATTTGGTTTGGCTGAATTTCAAATGCACGAACATCCCCCACCAAACTAAATAAGGTACATATGGATTCATTCCCCCAAAACTGCAAGCATATATTGTGCGTGACACTCGTAAGTTTACGAACTTACCGGATTAATAATTCATGGAAGATAAATGATTGTTTTTTGAGACATGATTTAAGCTCACCAATCCACTCCCTCAGATACATGACCTAATGCATCAACTTCATGGTTCAAAATTCTTCACCAAAACTAATCTCAAATCCAACTATCATCAAGTACCCATAGATCCCACTAACATGTGGAAGATTGCATTCAAATCCAAGGAGGGATAATTTGAGTGGATATTTTTATCTTTTGGCTTGACGAATGCACCTACCACATTCATGAGGATGATAGATGACTTCTTACATCCCTACTCCAATTCATTTTTGGTAGTCTACTTAAATGACATCCTATAACATGTTCAATATATACCTTAGAGTCTTCAAAGAAATAAGCTATATTCTAAATTGAAGAAGTGTTCATTTGGCATGACAAGATTCAATACCTCAATTATATTGTTGATAAAGAGGGATTCCATGTAATCCTAAGAATATTTAGGTAATTAGAGTTTAGTCTATCCCAAATACTAGAGTCATAAATTTTTGGGTCTTTTCAATTTCTATTGAAGATTTGTATTGGATTTCTCACTCATTACTTGACCACTATACTAAGTAATTAGAGATGCTAAATCCAAGTTCCATTAGAAATATACACAAAAAATGGAATTTGATATATTGAATAACCAATTGTACTCAAATCCTACACTTTTCCTACTTTATTTACATTGAAATTTTGAGTTAATGATAGATACATAAAAGTATTTGTGAACAAAAAAAGATCAACACCAAAAAATAACAGTAACTCAAAGACAAGCAATGTTGCACATAAACAAAAGATGTTATATATTATTAAATTAGAATCCTTGATCTCCACTCTGGTACATCAATGTTCCTCGTATCATAAGGTTACAGAACAATGCTTTATTTCTAAGTATACAAATGAATATTGCAAAAGGGATAAAACCCTTTTGCTCAACCAAGCAATAGTGGTGTTCTTCGATATTCCTGCTACAAATAGAGGTTGAGTGGGCTTCTTTGACTATCCTTATGGGCCACTCCAACTGCAACAACTCATCAATAAAAATACTTCTTGTTCCTGCATAAAAACAAGCCACAACAAAAAGTTAGTAACACTTGTGGGGCCTCCATAGTGTGAGGCCTCTAAAATATGAAAGTGCAACCTACAAATCCTAGTTGAAATACTAGCAGAATGTATAACATAATACAAGAAAACATAAGTGAAATAATAAAATCAAATGCCTTGTCAAAATACCTGATTTGCAATCCCTATGGTTGAGGAGCTCGAACTGTGAATGCACGAACAAACAACTGTGGCAATGATGGCTAGGGTTTGTGCGAAAGTGTGAATGATGTTTTCTTTGCCAATGTTTTTTAAATATATTTTCTCGACCCCTATTCACCAAAAGTGAATAACATTTTTATAATTTCTTTATTTAATGTTGGGGTTTCAACGACAACAAGGGACAACCAGGATTAAATCATGATCAATGATTTGTGTCTTGGTAAATGATACGAATTACATTTAATGAGTGGTAAGGATTACCACATGGCCTTTTAGGATGGAGTTTTGATGAACGACTCATATTTATTTATACACACACATATATATAATGAATGACTAAGATTTGATGATGATGAATGGATTATGAATGGCTAGGATTTATTTATATATATGTATAAATATATAAATATATAAAATATTTATATTTATATTTACATATATAAGTATATATAAATAAATATATATAATAAATAGCTAGAATTTGGTGTCTACATATGCCCCTTTTTGTATTGCATTGTGTGAAGTGTGATGCAATGCAAAAACAAGAGACACCTAGAATGGAGCAATGGAATCTTTCCTCAATGCGCAAGGAGAATGATTTTTGGAAATTTTTGATGTTGGATTACCCCCTCAATTGGCGAATGGGTGAAGAATGAAACCCACGAGCCAATTGATCGAATGTGAATGGTGAAAAAGTGGTGAATGTGATGGATGCAAGTGTTGGAAATCAAGATCAAGTAAGTTACCCCAAGTTTTGGGGTGTTTCTGTGCTATCAAAAATTTACCTTTTGGTATCATTGAAATGCAAAATGATGAAGATGCAGAAGGAACCAATCACCCTTGGATCGGGTGACTGCTAGGAGCGGATGTCCTAGTGACTGGTGCAATTCTTGAATGAAAATGTAAAAGGAACCAATCACCCTAGGATCAGGTGACTGCTAGGAGTGGATGTCCTAGTGACTAGTGCAATTCTTGAATGTAAAATGATGAAGTAGAAATTTTTCATGTTTATAACCCCATGGAGAGGGCATCAATGATAGTCTTGGGCAAAGTTGCTTGAGCACAATCACACTTCAAGAATTAAGGTACCAAATTGATTTTGTTTTGATGTGGATGATGTGGAATAATGATTTGGATGCAATGGTGCATTGACTTGATGATTTTTGAATAAGTGTCCTTATGGTGAGTTACCCATCCTACTAGATTGCATGGATAACCAATCGTTGCAACCACCAAGTGACTAGAGTAAATCACTAGATACAAGGTTCACTTGATGATGATGATGCAAGATAATGATTTGAATGTATTTGTGGTGATTTGATGTTTTTGTGGAGTGTTTGATTGTTTGGGGGCTTTTGAAGGGGAGCGCATGAGAAGAGATGAAATGATGAAAGTGACGAAGCAGATGATGAAGGTGAAAATGATTGGAATGAAATGGATTTTTTTTTTGCACAAGCATCCTTATAGTGATCTACCCATCCTACCGGATTGCATGGATAACTAGTCGCTACAACCACCATGTGACTAGAGTAGATCACTAGATACGAGGTTCACTTGAAGATAATTTGACCAAAGGGGTTAGGCCCTCTGGAGATTTTGAACTGAAATGTGACCAAAGGTGTTAGGTGCCTTTGGAGCCTTTTGAACTAAAATGTGACCAAAGGTGTTAGGTGCCTTTGGAGCTTTTTGAACTGAAATGTGACCAAAGGTGTTGGGTGCCTTTGGAGCTTTTTAGATTGCATGTGACCAAAGGAGTTTGGTTCCTTTGGAGCCTTTTGGAATTTTGGTATGCATGTTTTGAAATGAATGCAATTGGTGATGATGTGTGCAAATGAAGGAATGGTGTTGATGCTCTAATGATCATTTGTAGAGGTTTTAGACTCTTGTTTGACCAACTTTATCTTTATAGCCTAATTAGGGGTACCAATATATAATGGTAAACATATGAAGTTGACCTAGGATACAATGGTAATATGGGATGGAAATCTAGGATTGTTTTCAAAAGACTCAAACATCCTAGTGACCTCAAGCAACTGATCTCCCAAATCTAAATTTCTCAAGGACCACATGTGTGTGCAATGAAAATTCATTTACCAATCATGAGCATGGTAATGACTCAAACCAATTAAGAACCATTGTGTGTGTGAATAGTGAGTTCATTTACCCATCTTGAGTAAAGTGAGATTAGACCAATCATGAAGAGAACCAAAAAGCTAGCTTGTCCTTATGTGCGGTCAGAGGTCTCTTCAAGAGAGACGTGTCACCACGCATGAACGTACTCCACTACCAGTCAAGCATCTATAGCCCAGATGGAGATTAGCTCCATAGTCCAATTGTATGATCTCTAAGCTTTAGGAAATCGAACTACATAACCATCTGGATGGAAGTGTAATTCTATCCTTTTTTTTTATTATATAGGATATTTGGTCACAACCACACTATTTTTAGTAATTGCCAAGTGCATGGTTCAAACCACATCCTATCCTTACTACTTGGGGACCTATTTTATGGTTTGTAAAAGAGTTAAAGCTTTGGGGAATCAGATTCTCAATCGAGGTGTGATGAGAATTTTACCCTATCCTTACTACTCACTCTTTTATTTTGAAGTGTTGGAAGTGGTGAAAACCACTATTTTTATTGTTATTTTGGACTATGTGCATGGGGACAAGAAAAAACTTTTCACTTTTAAAGTTCAGCCTAATGATGGTGTCATCCCTCTTTGATGCAAGATGTCATTAATACATGTGAAATGTGTTTTGGTTCAGAATTGGTAAAGTCAAGTCCCAAAACTCAAGATTTTCTTAGTGAAAAAGTGTGCTTTGGTCCAAGTAGAAACTTGATGTTCAATTGATATTGCATGAGACACTAGGAATGGTTGAGTGATTGAAAACATGGATGGTGCTATGGTGTTTTATTACAATTTTTGCTTCTTATAATTTTATTTTTTCTCGATGGATGGCAAAATGGAACTAATGCGAGACCAAAAGTGCCCTTGATTAAGGCAACAAGACTCATTGGACTAATGATTATCCAAATCTAATCGAATGATGACCAATACGGCAAGCGACATGAATGAATGCAAATGATAGGGATGCATGAATGCAATGTACAAGGAAATGATCATGGAATGTGTATGAATTATGGATGCATTAATGGATGTACAAATTGAGATGTGAATGGCTAAGGTGATTTTTGTTATATGTATTTACATCATGTTGTCAATGAGGTGGTCAAGGTGGCGGTGGTGGTTCACCAATTGGATCAGTTTGCTCCCTTGGGAGGAGTAAACGAAATATGATTTGGTGGATGGAGAACCTTATGAGATACTACTCATCCTGTTCAGTGAATGGAGTTATTGGGATTGATCTTCTTTGAATTCATCTAAGGCTATCATCATGACCTAGTATTCCTCATACAATTCATCCTCAAAATTATTGTTATCATTATTCTCTTCTTCTTCTCTATCCCTTTCAATATCTATGGTAAGTCATTGAAAAGCTCATTCTAAAGAAGAAGAGGAATATTGTGGACTATATCCTATGCTAGAATGATCATGCACTTCTTGATATTGAGGTTCAACAATGTCATTCATGCCATGCTCATGCCATCCTAGCCCATATCCTTACCAATTAACCTGATGAAAATATCATGATGGGAAATAAAGGTTAGACATATGCTCAATATTGGAAATGACTAGTTTTCTAGGTTCGTTTAGAGGGAGTGGATCGTATGATGAATCAACCCCCCATATATAAAGTTAATCCTATTTAGTAAGGAACCCATATTGTAAATCGCTCCTATGGCTAAGGGTGGGTTACGTGGGTGACCGTAATCCTTTACAGTTTTAATGGATAGCGATGTTATGGCAATATTTTAAACCACATACTTGCCAATTCTAGGATTAGAGAGATGTACCACAACTTGTGTAGGGGATGATGTGGATGGATTATGTATGGAATTGTGGGGTACAAGAGTATTCTGTGGCTCCAAAAAAGGTGTATGCTGAGGTGATATCTCATGATTTGACAAATAAACATGTGAGATGTTAACTATTTGGGGTGGAGGTGGATCAAGCTTGGAAGAGGTGATGGAAGGTGCTAATAGAGTTGATCGTGTGGATGATGATGAATTACTGATGACGAGTGATATGGATGATTTTGTCTAACCATAGGTGCATGGTGTTGGTTGAGATGGAGGTTGGGATGTGGAAACCATATGGCTAGATGTGGAGGAGGAAGCCTGATTAGGGTTGATAATGGGGAGTTCTTCAAGGATAGGAGCTTTGGATAAATGATTTTGTTGTGGAGTGGGTTGTGTGAATGATGGAATTAGTGATAGGTGGGTGGATGGTAATGATGATTTTTAAGGATTGCAAATAAATTTGTAGTACTTGAATGATTCAATGTTTGCTGGTATACAATGAATATTTCCCTCATGGACATATTTCAAGCATTGATGTAGCATAGAGGGAACACATTTCATCTCCCTAATCCAAGGATGCCCAAGGAGTATGTTGTAAGCCATGTCCCCTTCTAGGATGTGAAACATTGTGTGTAATATCTTAACCCCCACTTTGATGGGTAATATGGTAGTGCCAACTGTAGAGCATAACACATCATTGAATGCCCTCAGTGTAAAGGTGGATTTGGTGATATGGGAAGGTGGAATATTGAGGTGGTGAAGTGTAGAAGTGGTGATGATGTTGATCGACAAGTCGGTATCAATTAATACTCGTTTAAAAGGCTTCTAATCAACCTGAGCCATAATGTGCAATGGAGGATCTGGGGATTCTAATGATATTGACTTAATTTCAAAATCATAGAATATGATTGAAGGCTCCATGCATGTTTGGATATTCTCCACAAAGTTTTTAAAGGCATTAGCATATTGTGTTTGTAGTTCGATGGATTTTAGGATCTCCATAAATGCCTCACGGTGTGGAGGGGATTGTTGTATGAGCTCATAGATTGATAATTTAGCTAAAGCCATTTTCAAGCTAGTTGTTAGTCTACTGCTCAGGGTAATGATTGGTCATGTTGGATGGCTTGGAAGATGGATGGGTTGAGATGGATGGCTTGGGAGATGAATAGGTTAGGATGAATGGATTGGTGGGATTTGGCTATGAATACATATTTTTTGGTGGTGTCATTTGAGGTTGCTCATCCAATTACTACTGGTGGTTCATGCCTCTTTGACCTCAGGTTACCACATGGATAGCCCCTATAAAACCTTGGTATTGTTGTACGTGGTTGACTTGATTTGGAGGAGTTCTAGTAGTTGATACCTCTATTGTTTGTTGTGCTTCCTCTCGATGAGGAAGTGGTGTCTAGAAAATACCAAGATTTTGATTTTGTTGTGCTAAGGGGTTATCCAACCTAATGGCCCCTAAGTCTATCATGTCTTGCACGATGTCCTTGAATGCATATAAATTGTTAATTTCATGGCCCTACCATCGATGAAAGGGATAAAACAAATGCTCCTTATAGCCCTTACCTCATTTAGTTGGGTCATCAGGTTTAACTACTGGAAAGGTAATTTCCTTTACCTCATACAACCGTTGAAATATGGAGGTATATAATTTAGGTAATGTTATGTAATTGTGAGGTTATCGAGAAGACTGTGAGCATTGGTGATTATCTATAGTTAGTACTTGATTATGTATTTGTTGTGGGGGTGGCACCACTTGATATGATATTTGTTGTTGCTACGGTGGTGATTGTTGGATGTGGACTTGAGATTGTTGGTGTTGCATGGTAGGTTGGCTCAAGACCACTTGGTTAACCTGACTAGGTTTGGTTTGGCCATTATTATTTCCTTTATTCTAGCCCTTGTTCTACCATTATTTATTTTTGGGCTTTATTTCACCCTCTTGGATCTTGATTTCCTCAATGACCTAGGCTTGGGCAAGAGCCTCCTCAAATGTCCTATATTTTTGTAGTTGTAATAACAAGGATATAGGTTTGAGACAACTCCTCATGAAAATTCAGGTTAATTCTTCCATTGGGAGGGAGAATGGAAATTTGGTAATTACTACCCTCCAACAGTTTTTGAAATCATACACTGAATCTTCTTCAAATTATCATAAGTTATATAAGTCAGTGAGTGTGGTTTTCTTTTTTACTTTGAGGGAGAACCTTTCTAAGAATTGGTCTACTAATTGTTTGAATGTATAAATTTTATGATGTGGCAAGTGGTTATACCATTCTAAGGCATCTCCCCCAAGTGTCTATGGAAATGTGCGGAGCATCAATGCATCATTCTCTTGGATTCTGAAACATGAATAGATGAATGCACTTATGTGCTCTCTAGGGTCCTCAACCCTTTTGAACTTATCAAACTTTGGTAACATGAAATCTATTGGATAAGATGGTGATGGTATTGAAGGATGGATGGGATGATTAACCAATTGTCTTAATGTTGGTTTTTAGTATGCCATACCAGGTGTATGTAAGATCAAGTTATCAATCTATTTTTGCATAGATAAAATTTTGGGGTCTTCCATTGGTGTGTGGAAGCCCTGATTTATGTGATGAGTGAATGGTGACGTATGTTGAGTGATAAACTATTATGAGGAGATGAGGTTTTGATTGGCTAGTGGATTGATGGAGGTGGGTATGTGGTGATGTTGGATGTTTTGTTGGAGTTGGTTGTGGAATATTTTGTGTTGATGGGGTGGAGGTTGATGATGTGGGATCTGAGGGATAGTGGTGCTTTGGGTGGTGGAAATGGTATGGATGTGGTGAAATGGAAGTGTAGGTACATGATCATGGGTGATACCCAAGATTGGTCAGGAGTGAAAAATGTATTTTGTGTGGATGTGGAGGGATGGTTAAAATATGCCACCTATGATTGTTATTGTGGGTACGACTAAGAGTTTTGACTACCCAATAAGTAGTTGGTTTAAATGTTTTCATGCTTGTTGTATGGCAATTACAGATGTTGATTGTATGGTTGTGTTGTGGCAGATGTTGTGATGGTGTGAATGTTGGCAATGTTGGTTGATGTAGGTGGAGGGTAAGTTGCGAAAGGAATCACAACTGAATGAGGGATGGTGTGTTGGGTTGGGTCAATAGACCCATATGATGTTGATGGAACTATCGATGGAATCTGTGAAGCAATATTAACTTGTGCTTCATAGAGAGGGTTGGAATGAGTGGTGGTGTAGGTGGATGGAATGGAGGTACATTGGCTAAATGGTTGGGAAAGGGTTTGGTGTGAAGGTGTGGATGTTGTTTCAAAAATAATATTGGTGAGGACTTGGTTAAAACTATTGGGATATCAGTGAGTTCCTACTACTTAACATGTCTGGATGGGATGTTAAGTTGTTCTAGAACTGGATTGGTTGGTTTTATATAGGTTTTGATTTTTTCAAAATCTATATAAGTGATGTGATGTTCGGTTGGTGTGGATGGTTCTGTTTTTGGTATGGAAGTGTGGATTACCCTTTACATTATATCCTAAGTGGATGTAATATGAGAGGTTTCAATAGATAAGTCAAAATGTATTTTCTATGCCACACAAACTAGGTTAGCCATAGAAGTGGCTAGGAAAGAACTAGAACATTCCATATATGGTAGTGGTTGGTTGGTGAATGGCTAGCTCATAGCTCTGGTTTGATTTCTGGTCAAAACCATAAGCTAAAAGCAATATGGGGTAATGCATATTTGGGAATTTTTGTGAAGAAAGTGATGCAATAGTAAATAAAACAAACAACAAGCAAATCACTCAATCAAATAAATGTTCAATGTCTTTGCAATATTTTTATTTTTTTATGTTTGTGGTTTTGTGTGTTTTGATTTTAACAACTCCTATCCCTATGATAACTAAGGGTAAAAAAGGAATAAAAAACTATTGCAGGTAACTCAAGTACACCCCCTATCGAGAAGTGTAACCCAAGCGACAAAATATGGCTTCCTACACTAGATGTGGTTCGAGGTATAACCTAAGGAAGCAAGTAACCCCTAAAGGGGTCGATGCTGTCTGAGTCCTGCTACTTGTCCAATTGGGCATTTGGTTCACACTTAGGTATGCTTGGATAAGAACAACAACTACGTTCCACTTATTATTGAACCCTATGGTAAATGGGCATTTCTAATCCTTCCTACTCTAGGTGCACCCAAAAGTAGGGGACTTTTCAGTGATGAAATCTAGAAAACCACTCGTTATGGGCTACTATGATTTCTAGGGGGTGAGCCAATGGATGGAGATGAAGCCCACCATCGTTGGTCTCGATCAATGGTTGGTGATGAAATCCAACTCATTGATATTTAATGTGGACCGTGCAGTGTGTGAGATTCCTTTTATTAAAAATAAAATGCAAGATTATGTGATGCAGGAGCATCCACTGGCAGCAGATCCATTTTCAAAAAATTGGCTAAGGAAAGAAGATGTCACGATTTCGTGACATGTCGTGAAATCGTGACCAAAAGAGGAAAGAGAAGGTGAAGAAGGAAAATGTCGTGATATCGCGACCCAAATGAAGAGAGAGAAGATAAAGAATGAAAATGTCATGATATCACGACATGTCGCGGAATCGTGACCAAAGGAGGAGAGAGAAGTTGCAAAGAAAATATGTTGTGATATCGTGACATGTCGCGTTATCACGACCCGAAGAAGAGAAAAGGCAGCGAGGAGAAAAACTGTCACGATATCGTGACAGGAAAAGTGTCACGATATCGCGACCGAAATAGGAGAGAGAAAGCATGGAGGAGAAGATGTCGTGATTTCGTGACATGTCGCGTTATCGCGACCGAAGGACGAGAAAAGGTGCAAGGGAGAAAAATGTCACGATTTCGCGACATGTCGCATTTTCGTGACCAAAAGGCAAAGAAGAAGCCAAGGGAGGAGAATGTCGTGATTTTGCGACATGTCACATTTTCGCGACCAAAGTGCGAAGAAGAAGCCAAGGGAGGAAAATGTCACGATTTTGCGACATGTCGCATTTTCAAGACCAGAAGGCGAGCGAAGAAGCCAAAGGAGAAGATGTCGTGATTTCACGACATGTCACATTTTCGTGACCCGAAGAAGAGAAAGGAGGCGAGGAAGAAAAATGTCACGATATCGTGACATGTCGTGATATCGCGATCGAAAGAGAAAAGGACGAGCAGGAGAGGAAAGATGTCGCGATATCATGACATGTCGGGTTTTCATGACCCGAAGAGGAGAGAGAAGGCGATGGAGCAAAAATGTCGTGATATCGTGACATGTCAGGTTTTCGCGACCCAAAGAGGAGAGAGAAGGCGATGGAGCAGAAATGTCGCGATATCGCGACATGTCACGATATCGCGACCAGAAGAGAAGAGGAAGAGGTAGAGGAAGAAGATGTCATGAAATTGCGATAGGCTACATTTTTGGAGGCCATTATAGAGTGACAGGTGGCATTTTCAGAGGCCATTACAGAGTGACAGGTGGCATCTTCGAAGGCCATTACAGAACGACAGTGCGATAGTTAACGAAAGTCGTTGCGCCAGTTATAGAGGATGTTACGGATTGCAGTTATGGAGCAGATGAAGACAAACAGTCATGGCAAAAATGAATCGAAGGGCCGCCAGATGGAAGACGAAGAGTCACGCAAAATTTATAAAAGGGCAATCCGAGCCATACAGAGGGGGTTGGAAAACTTGCAGTTGAAGAGTTGCACAGTTGAGTTGTAGAGTCAAAGGCAGAGGGCCACTCGGACCGACTTGGAGTGTGTTTTCCTTCCAGAGTTGCAGAGTTAGGGAATCTTTGCAATAGAGAGTGAAATAACTGTGCCTGTGCACCAGTTTTTGTAAAGCCTGCAGGCTGTAAATGTAAACCTTTGCAAGTTAATGAATGGAAAAGAGTGTTCCTGTTTCTTGTAAAGTTTGTTTCTGAATTTTTGTGTAAAATTTGGATGTGTGTGTGTTTGCAATTTTTTTGCTCCCCATCAAGTGGTATCAGAGCCAGAAGATTCTGAGCGTGTAAGCAGAGCACCGAACGTGAGGCAGCTTGCACCAGGATCTGGGGTTAAGGATTGTGATAAGAAAGTGCAAAAGAATGCCTCCATGAAGAAACCATGGTGGTGGAAGAGATATGAGATCTGAATATTCACAGTTATAGACGTTCAGATCTTTGTAGAGGCAAGTGCAAGCCCTGCAAGAGGAGCTACTCAGAAGAGATTTGCGAAGGCAAGTGAAAGCCCTGTGAGAGGAGCTGCACAGAAGGCATGAGGATCAACTAAGAAGTAGAGGCCAGGGCAAAATAACTGGTGGAAGAGAAGATGGAGTGCGCCACAAGTTGAAGCCATTGAAGACAGTGGACGAAAAGGTGTGCAGCAGTGCCAAAACCTATTTGGTAGAGGGCAAAAATTATTTGTAGGAGCATCCAGTGGCCTCTGATGTAGGAGCATCCAGTGGCAGCAGAGCCATTTTCAAAAAATTGGCTAAGGAGGGAAGACGTCGCGATTTTGCAACATGTTGCAAAATCATGACAGAAGAAGAAGAAGGCAAGGAGAAAAATATGTCACGATATCACGACAGAAAAAGTGTCACGATATCGTGACACAAAGTGGAGAGAGGAGCCAATGAAGAAAACTGTCGCGATATCGTGACAGAAGATGTGTCGTGATATCGCGACACAAGCAGAGAATGAAGCCAGTGGGGAGAAGCTATCGTGATATCGTGAAAGTAAATGTGTCACGATATCGTGACACAAGTGGAGTAGAGGAGTCAGCAAGGAGAAGTTGTCGCGATATCGCGACAGAAAATGTGTCATGATATCGTGACACAAATGGAGCAAAGGAGTCAGCAAGGAGAAGTTGTCGCGATATCGCGACAGGAAATGTGTTGCGATATCGTGACACAAGTGAAGCAAAGAAGTGAGCGAGGAGAAGCTATCGTGATATCGTGATAGAAAATGTGTCACGATATCACGACACAAAATGGAGAAAGAAGCCAGCAGGGCCAACTGTCACGATATCGTGATAGGTTCCATAGGAGAAGCAAGGGTGCCAAGGATGTCACGATTTCATGACCCAATCAGGCAAGAGGAGGCTGCAAGCAAAGATGTCATGATTTCATGACATGTCATTATTTTGTGACCCAAAAGCAGGAGAGTACGGAAGGCAAAGATGTCATGATTTCACGACCTGAGGAAGAAAGAGAAAGCTGAAAGCTAAGATGTCATGATTTCACGACCCGAAGGCAGGATGAAGAGCGGAAGAGGAAGATGTCATGATTTCATGACATGTCATGATTTTGTGACCTACAAAAGAGAGAGAAGGCACAGAGGAGAAGATGTGATTTCGTGACATGTCACAGTTTCACGACCCGCCAATGAGAGAGAAATGTCACGATTTCACGATAGGTCACAGTTTTATGACCAGAATACGAAGAAGGAGCCAAGGAAGAAAGATGTCATGATTTCATGACATGCTGCTTCATGACTCAGAAGGGACCGACGGTTATAGGGACCGTTACAGAAGGGGGTCATTGAGTGACACGTGGCAGCACAGAACAACACATGGCACCAAGGTGCAGTGAAGGCAGGCGAAGACGAAGAGTCATGTGGGAAGACAAAAATGACCAGTCATGAAATGGAAATGAAGGGTCGTGCAGAGTAATCTGGTAGTGAACGGGAGTCGGACGACAGTTATAGGGGCCATTGCAAAATGCAGTTATGGAACCGAACAGTCATGGCAGAAATGAAGGAGAAGCCACCAGCTGGAAGACAAAGAGGCATGCCAAAAATTATAAAATGAGGAAGCAGAGACATGCAGCGGGGTTGGAAAACCCGTGCAGAGTAATCTAGTAGTGAATGGGAGTCGGACGACAGTTACAGGGGTCGTTGCAAAATGCAGTTATGGAACCAAACAGTCATGGTGGAAATGAAGGAGAAGCCACCAGCTAGAAGATGAAGAGGCACACCAAAAATTATAAAAGGAGGAAGCAGAGACATGCAGAGGGGTTGGAAAATAGTTGCAGGCAGAGGTTGCAGATTCGAAGGCCAGAGGGCCATTCTGGCCCTACTGTTTTTCTTCTAGAGGAGCTGAAGGGTTCCTGGGTAGTGTAGACAGATGCGCCGAACGTGAGGCAGTCTGCACCAGGTTCCATGGAGATGGAAGACCACAAAACAGATGATAACTAGACCTATTTCGGACTGTGTTTCCTTCCAAAGAAAGCCCAAGGTTCCTGGGTAGTGTAGGCAGATGTGTCGAACGTGAGGCAGTATACACCATGATCGTGCATGATGAGGGCTGCAGAGAGATCAGACTGTGTTTCTTCCAGACGGGAGGTTAATGGTTGTGGCCATTGTTCTGTAATTGTTATTACAGACTATAGAGGGTCGGGGCCTCTATAAAAACCTAGTGAATGTAATGAGAGAGCATGGAGAGCCAGAGATTGCATAGAGAATGTAGAAAACTACGCCTGCGGGCTAGTACTATGAAATTTATTTCCGAATTAATGAATGAAAATTTGGATTTGTGAGTTTGCAATTTTTGGCCCCCCATCATTATGCTACAATGCAATTTCGATTCCTTACCTACGGATGCAAAAAACACAAAGCAAATAACAAACAATGCAAATCTAAACTGTAATTTTTTAAAATGCAACTATTATGAAATTAACATGCAATACAAAATGTATTTTATAGTGCAAATTTATCTTTTGGATGCAGTTGACATGATTTAGTGCAAAAACAAAAATGCACTATTATTTTGAAAAATCCTAAGATTTTACAAAATGCAGATAAAAATCCTAAAACCCTAAGATTTTTTTTTTTAAGTGTGATTCTAAAATGCCTACAAATATAAGTAAAACCTTAAAATTTTATTGTAAAATGCAAGTAAATTTTTTTAAAAATTTCCTTACAAAATACAAGTAAATTTTTTTAAAAATTTCCTTACAAAATACAAGTAAAAATTCTAAAATTTTCTCACAAAAATGCAGGTAAACCCTAGAATGCCACTAAATCTCTAGAATGCTTATGAAATTATAAACTTATTTACTTTTTACAATGATAAAAATGCAATTAGACACTTCTATTGCTTACTTTCCTTAAAATTGGCTTACCCGAAAGCCTTGTGTTTTCTTCCTTTGACTCTATGGACGTGTTCGAGCATCTAATCTGGTTCATAGATGTGGTGAGACATATGATCTGCTTCCCATATACCCTGTTACATTTGCATGGGTTCCCCATATATAGAACAGTGTCTACAAAAGCACGCAATGAACTCTATCAGGCTTCAAAAATCCTAGGATGGATCTACGAATTTTATGTAAATAAAATTCCAAAACCTGCAACCAAAAAAATATAGATTAGCAAATAAAAAATTAACAAGGCAAATCAAAATAAATAACCCTTTTGGGGTCCCACCATGATCACCATTTTGTGAACACAAAAATATCACCACTGGAAAATAACTATAACTCAAAGATAAGCAATCTTGCACATAAACAAAAGATGTTATATATTATTAAATGAGGAGCCTTGATCTCCATTCTGGTACATCAATGTGCCCCATATCATGGGGTTATAGAACAATGCTTTATTTATAAGTATACAAATGAATACTACAAAAGGAATAAAACCCTTTTGCTCAACCAAATAATAGTGGTGTTCTCCGATATTCCTACTACAAACAAAGGTTGAGTGGGCTTCTTTGACTATCCTTGTGGGCCACTCCAACTGCAACAGCTCATTAATAAAAATACTTCTTGTTCAAGCATAAAAACAAGCCACAACAAAGAGTCAGTAACACCTGTGGGACCTCCACATTGTGAGGCCCTCTAAAATATGAAAGTGCAACCTACAAACCCTAGTTGAAATACTAGTAGAATGTATAACAAAATACAAGAAAATATAAGTGAAATAATAAAATCAAATGCCTTATCAAAATACCTAATTTGCAACCCCTATGGCTGAGGAGCTCAAACTACAAATGCACGAGCGCTCGATAGTGTCTGGGGACTAGTTTGTAGGTGTTGCAATGAATAAATTATGGTGGCGATGACAGCTAGGGTTTGTGCAAAAGTGTGAATAATGTTTTATTTTCCAATTTTTTTAAACTATTTTTTCTCGACCCTTATTCACCAAAAGTGAATAACATTTATATAATTGCTTTATCTAATGTTGGGGTTTCTATTATGGTAACGGGCGGCCAAGATTAAATCATGCTCAATGACTAAGATTGTGATTTGGTAAACGAAACATATTGCATTTAATGAGTGGCAAGGATTGCCACATGGCCCGCTAGGATGGAGTTTTGATGAATGATCTAGATTTATTTATACACACATATATATACATATATAAATATAAATATAAATATATATATAAATAATGAATGGCTAATATTTGATGATGATGAATGGATTATGAATGGCTAGGATTTATATATACGTATATATATTTATATATATATGTATAAATATATAAAATATTTATATTTATATATAAATATATATAATAAATAGCTAGAATTTGGTATCTATAGTATTCATTAGGAGTTGTCCTCACACAATATGGGCATCCAATTGGCTATCATAGTGAAACCTTCAATGAAGTAGTTCAAAAGTACCCCATACATGATAGAAATATTTATGCCATTTTTTAAGCATGCATATAGTGAAAGCATTACATCTTGGGAAAGGAAACCATCATATATATAGATCATAAAACTATGGGGTTCATTCATATATAGTGTAAGCTAAGAAATAAAAGACATAAAAACTAGACCACATATCAATAGTATTTTAGTTTTATCATCAAATATAAAGAAGGTAGCATCAATTAAGTAGCAAATTACTAGAGCTAAAATCCATAGGACTCACCACCATTGTTAATTCCTATGGATATGACACTTCTAATTGGTTCTTTTTGTTTGAATTAGATTTTGAATTTTTATATGCATATCAAACTCTTCATGTAGGGAGCATATTCTAATTTTTATTTGCAAGATAACTTCCTTTCACATATGTGATATATTTGTATACTAGCTATTGAGCACTCAAATATGATTTGGGAAGTACACTTTAACAAAGTAACAAGTCACTTTGGGATGGAATAAATGTTGGTAGTACTTCAAAATTATTTCTATTGGCCCAATATGAGGAATGATTTTAAGAGGTGCATCAAGTTATGTACCCCCAATGATATTTTCAAATCAACAAAAATGATGTAGGAATTCCATATATCATTTCTAGTGCCATCCAAGTCTTGGAAATTTATCTCCATGGATTTCCACTCAAGTTTACCCACATATAATCATGGTAATTATTGTACTTTTGTAGTAGTTGAATATTTTATAAAAAATGACTACCATTTCCTTCTAAGAAATACATTTCAACTAAGGATACTAATAAGCTTTATTTTAGTCATGTGTGGCTCAAATTTGGATTGCCAAAGTCCATTGTAAATAACAAGGATAGTATATTTGTAAGTAGTTTTTGTTCCATCCTATAGATCATGATGGACACTGAGTTACCCATGTTCATATCCTTCTATTCTTAGATTGATGGTTACATTGAATTTTTAAATCAATTGATTATATTTATTTTTTAATATACAATTCCATGCATCCACACACATTAGATGAGATCCTCCCATATATTCAAGATGGGTACAATCAATTTCTACATAAATATACCAAAAATAACCCTTTTCATGTGTATTTTGGATTGCAAACTTTGTCATCAATTGATGTAGCTCTCCTTATGCAACCCATAGGAGACTCACCTAATGAAAAAAGAAGTAAAAAAGGTTGGATAGTTTGTGGAATAGATTTAACAGATCAACTAGTAGATCCATTACCTCCTGGAAAAGACAAATATGAAATACAAGAAATTCCATGACAATCATCAAGTCCCACATCAAATCAATCAAAGCCACTTGTGGGACCCCGTAGGAAGATTATACATATTTGCTATTGGCCAAACACCATCGTCAAGAACATGGAAGATTATGTATTTGAATCAAATATTCTAAGTTATATTGATGTACATACAATATTTAAAGTTTAACTTCTCATGTGCTATCACCCACCTCTATTAGACACTCCTATAGTAACTAAAAAATTGGACATTAAAAAATTTAATCCAAACAGTTTAGCACTAGTTAAAGAGGATCAAATTGTTGACACATGGACTAAGATAACTAGAATGTAGTCCATTCAGATGTATATAATGGTCAAGGTAGGGTAAATACATCACTAAAGGAAATGACTCACAAAATAAAAATAAAAAATGGTTTTTGTAGTTGATGTCAAAAGTTGACATAGAGAAGTTGTAAGTTTATTACAATGTTAAGGGCTTTAGCCTCTATTTGAGAGGTCCAAGGTTCAAAACCCAACTCAATATGAGGGGACCAAGATACCTCATAAAAACTATGTAAACTCATTAAAAAAACATCAAGTGGCATTAGCTCAACCGGTTAGATTTCTCAACATTTCGGGGAAAATCCTGCCAAATGATACATTTGATAATATCCAATAATTTTTGTAATACCACTATGTGGTGATGGTGTAATATGGGTGAGGCCCATTTCAATCCCATATAACCCATTAAAAAAATTTGACATAGTGAGCACCATTATTTTTCAAGAGGGGATTAACTATCTAGGTATGTGATATTTTTTAGTAAAACTTTGTGCTTGAGACTCTATTTTAATTTATTTGAATGCATTGGAAATATTAGAGGAAGAAATACAAATTTGGGGCATGGCTCTATGTCCAAAAATACATAAAAATACCTTATAAAAATATTGTTTATCCTATTGATACTATCATGGACACAATTTTATGCTCAAGACTCTATTTTAATCTATTCAAAATGCATGTAAAAGCTTAGTGAAAATATAGAACTTTTGAGAGGAAATCCATACAAAATTATTGGTAACTACATGGAAAAAAATTCTCCAAAGGACCTCAAAAATATAAAATAAATTATTTATTAAAAATAGTAATTTTTTTTTATTTTCAAATTTTTGTAGCCAAATTTATCTCTAGTGATATTAACACATTAGTAGAAAACAAAACACCAAAGAACAAGTCATATATATATGTAATCTTCAATTAAATATATTTTATAACTTAGGGAAGGCGAATTACAACGTATTCATATGGGTGTCCTAAATCGTGGAAGGTGAACACCACATTTCCATGTGGATGACCTTCCATATTCAATACGGTGGATTTAAAACATAGCAAAAGTACCGTATAAATAAAATACACCATGGATTGTAAAGGAATAAGTAATAGATGCAATGTTATAGACACATATTTTCTAATCAGTTTCTTGCATTATACTCTATTTTCTTAGCAATAAAATCATTTTGTTATTTTATTTATTTATTTTTGTGTTATATTTTCTTATATTCTAATATTTTTAAATTTCACTCTTTCTTTATCTCCTTAACTAGAATATTTTAGTTTAGATTATTGGTATTAGAGTGTTTTATATTTGAGTGTATATCGATAAACACAATGTTAAGATATAAAAAGTTTGTGTATCAGATACAAGATCCCTGTGATTACCTCCTTTGTCATTCCAAATGATCTTAGGTGAGAAATAGAATGGACAATATTCAGAAAATTGATCTTTTCAAGGAGATGTTGAACAAAGCCCTCAAAGGAATGAGATGATGGATCAATTTGCTCAAATTCTTCAATGATTTCTTGCTATAAATTTTGTAAACTCATACAACCTCTCATAACCCTAGTACCATTCACTTTTTCCATACCTTTTAAGGTGGAAGTGAATTTTGACATTCCTTATTTTGAAGGAAACATTAATTTTAATGCTCTATAAAATTATTTGGATTAGTTATCTTCATATTTCTTTATAAATAAATTTACCAATAGTAATAAAATCGCTTTTGCACTTTTGAAATATTTATTACCTATTCAAAATTGGTGGGAACCATATTGTAATAGGTCCAAGGATGATAATGAAGATGAAGTAGTGTTCACATGGGATTATTTCATGGAGGCTTTAAAGGAATAATATTATCCCATGGGAGCCTATGAATACTAATATGGACAATTGTAAAAATTGCATCAAGGTAAAGACCAATATATTCAATATTATAGTTATGATTTCCACTCCATGGTATCAAAACTAGGGATTAAAGATACCCACAGGTATCAAATCCTTAATTAACATAATGGGATGCAGTGGTACATTTGAAAGTACTTGGACCTATTTGAATTTAATACATTAAGAGAGGCATAAAAACTTGCTATCAAAATGGATTAGAAGCACACAAGTACAAATAGAAAAGGAGGTATTTTCGATAGGGTATCATGGAAGTCTATTTTCCTATCCTTTCTAGGTTTGGGTTCCATTATGAATGGATTGACCTAATTAGTGAATGCATTACAAACACCAATTTCTCAGTTCTTGTCAACGGCTCTGCTATTGGATACTTTTTGAGCTTTAAAGGTCTAAGATATGGAGACCCTTTATCTCCTTTTCTCTTCATAATTATTGCTAAATATTTGGGTAGAACCTTAAGGTCTTCTTGTTCCAAAGGGGAAATATCAAGTATTAAACCAACCTCCTCTCTTAACCCCACCTCCCATCATTAATTTTTCAATGACACCATCCTTGCCACCCATTCCTCTGTTCCTCAAGCTAAAGCTGTCAATTTGATCTTGCTCTCTTTTGAATCAACTGTTGGTCAAAATGTCAACTTCTCCAAAAGAAAATTTACTTTATCCATACCCTCATAATAAAACAAGCCCGTATAGCTGACATCCTCAGTTGTGTTTTTACTAACCTTCTAACTATTTATCTTAGGTTTTCTCTCTTTGATGGACCTGCAAAAAAATATTTATGGAATCTCATCATTGAAATAATCCATAAAAAGTTGATCGGGTGAAAAGAGGGACTCCTTAGGTAGGCTGGAAAGGCCACCTTAGTCAAAGCCACCCTCCAAAGCATCCATGTTTTCTTTTTTTCCATGTTTTAAATTTCTATAAATGTGTGCAACAAAAGAGAATAGATCTAGTAGAACTTCCTATGGTCAGGCTCTGAACGTAAGCAAAGATTTCATTTAGTTGCATGGTACCAAGCTTGTTCCAGGAAATAATATGGAGGCATCGGGCTCAAGAAATTTAGAAACATAAATTTAGCTCTTATAGACAAATAAGGGTGGAGGATCCTTTAGAATGAAAAATCTCTCTAGGTTGACATTATTAAGGCCAAATACCTCTAGAACAAAGTAAATTTCTTGGTTAATCCCTCACCTATCCCAGGTTTTGCTATCTAGAATTCCATCATAAGGTCAAGAGAGATTATCAGGAAAGGCATATTATGAAAGCTTGGCAATGGTCAAAAAATAAACTTCTAGGAGGATAGATGGTTGGACGATAGTCCACTCTAGAACTAAGATGATCTAATCTACTTAAAACCTATTACTGATACCTTGTTTGGTTCAAAAGTGTGCAATTTTATTGACACCAAGAAATCCTTTCCTCTTGGTGATCTGAATGAGGAACAAAGAAGAGCTACTACTATTTTATCTAACATGTTGCACCTTTGTGTCATCCCCAACTCTCTAGTGGAAGACAAGCTCCTTTGGGAACCTAATGTGAATGGTTTAAAATTTATATATTTCCTCATTGAGAGTCCAGGTCAGTCATGATCCCTTCAAAAATTATATGGAATAAACATCTCATACCCAAATTCAGTTTATTTTTTGGCTTGTTGTCCAATATAAAATCCTTTCCATTCCTAAACTCTAGATCCATGGATGCCCTATTCCTAAATATTGCTACATGTGTAATCAAGCTTGTGAATCCATCTAGCACATCTTCTTGTCTTGTAGTTTTTCTCTCAATATTATTTCATCATTTTTTTCCATCATTGGGATTGCATGGGCTCCACCCTTTCTCTTGAATAATTTTTTCTTGCAGTGGCCCAACCCCTTCAAAATATTTCGCTTAAAAACATTTTGGACTTTCTATATACCCCATTTTTTATAGTAAATTTGAAAATAACATAACCCAAGAACCTTTAATAACTCTACCCATGATTTCTAGTTTGTGCTCTCAAGAATTCTTTGAGTGACCACTAAGAACCTCTCTATCATCCAAGGTTTTGGGTTCCCTGAATCTTCAGATGAAGTCAGATTGGCTAGGTTCCTAAAGCTTCCCTCCTGTCCTATCTCTCCCTGAAACTCTATGGTGGATTGTTTCTTATTAAATGGTCTCCTCAACCCCCAGGCTAGATAAAATTCAATTTTTATGGAGTGGCCAAAGGTAACCATAGTCTTTCTAGTGTTGGAGGTATTTTTAGAAATCATGAAGGGAAGATCATTCTAGCATTTGAAAAAAACCTTGGGTTCTAAACTAATCATTTTGCTGAAGCACAAGCTCTTTTTCAAGGTTTGTCTCTTCTACCCTGCTTACATTATCCCAACTTAGTGGTTGAAGGTGATTTTATGAACATCATTAAAATCCTTGCAAGGACTCATTATGCATCCTAGAACATCTCCAACCTGATTTTGAAGCCAAAAACCTCCTAAGCTTATCCACCAATGTTACCATTCAGTATTTATATAGAAAAGGTAACTAAGCTACTCTTACCATATGGAGTGAGAATTTTCCTCCTACACTACTTGATGGAAATTTCCTATCTATGTCTTTTAAGTGATCTCTCCCCAAAGGGTTGGAGGGATGTTGTTTTCCTTTTATGGGTCTTAGCAAACGTTACCATCATCCATATATTTACTACTACATATATTTTCCATGTTCCTATGGAAGGGTTTTCAGTTCATATCCAACTCTTTGAAGTCACTGGTGTTCATAGATTTTTTTGAACTACATATGCTCTTATTCCTAGGTGCATGGGAAATATGTGTATCAATGAAGATCTCATAGGTGTCATCCAATACCTAGTTTTGATCCACCACAAATCAACTCTCATAGGTGACAACAGTTGCCACATATGGAGGACCTCTTACCGTGTGGACTTCATAGATATTACCTAGTTCTATGTATGGAAGATTTGTTTCAGCACGGGTAATATTTCTTGTTGTCCTAGGAGGGCTTCTCTTCTCACTCGGTGAGGCTTTCTCTCTTGCCCTTGTGTGGGCTTCTCCTCTTAGTTTTAGTAGTTTATCTTTGATGGCCTATAGAGTATCTATTGCTTTTGTTGTAGATTGGTTGGGAGCTCTTCTCTCAATCATCATATTCTTGTAAAAGGTTACGGGATCCTTTCAAAACCCCTATTCACCAATAAAAAAATAGAAAATGAGGAGAAAATAACAAAAAATAGAATATTGTGTACAAGCCAAATAAAGTCAACAGTGACTCTCTAAACAAAAAAGACAAAGGAGATCAATCAAAAAACTAAAATTGAAAGTAGCAAAAAAAATCCTAAGAAAAGAATCCCTAGAAGCCCAATACTAAAAATGGTGTGATTATCAAGATCAACTAACATTTAAGGGAGGAGCGTCAAGCAATTAGTCATTGTTTATTATTAATAACACTTGACATCTATTGCACTACTACCTCCACATTATTAGGATGAGGATAGAGTGAAACAAATCATGGAAGACAAACCAAATGTGATCATTTCCACCATACATGATACACTATAAGAGTCACAAGAGGAGGAAGGTATATTTCAATTATACATATAGTTCAAGTTTAAGCCATTATATTTCATTGAATAATGGAAAATGAAAAGGACATTTAGTTTATTTATTCTCGTGAAAGTCATCACATGACATGAAATTTACAATGGTTTGATTACCTTGAAGTCACTAACAATTTTAGGTTGAAAATTGTAGATATTATACATGGATATGGGTGTGTATCACCTAGTACATCATTTCCAAATCTTTTGTTACATGATGTAATGTATGTTTCTGGATTAACATCAAATCTTATTTCAGCATCCAAGTTAGTAGAGAGCAAAAGGATGCTTGCTTTTAGATATATAAATGGAGTCAATAACTGTCTCATCATAAATCAAAATGATATAGAATCTATAGGATCCATCCACAATGATATATATGCTCTAGACTTAATTGATATTTCACGAGATATTTTTGCATTTCAAAACAACACTAATGCTCTAAGGAACAAATTGCGGAAAATGAAAAATCCATATATTATAAAAATCGATGGGGAAATAGAAGATTTAGAATGAGAAATATGAGAGGCAACAAAACTATGGACTACTTGGATCTACAGATTAAATAATAAGAAGAATAACTTGATCAACCTAAATAACATTTAAAATATGAAGACCCATATTGAAGACTAAAGTCTTCAATAACCAAATAATGTAATACAAGGGGTGTTGGAATATATTATATTATTTGGTACATGCTAATGTACCATAATGGGTACATATCTATATTAGGAGAGTGTCTTAGATTAGGATTTGAGTATTTACTTTATGCAATGTAATAAATGCACAAGTGTTGTTAGAATGTGCAAAGTACTTGATGATGTAAATGTGCATGTTGTCCATGTGCACATGAGTCCATAGAATAGGAAGATGAAGAGTCATAGGAAGGTAAAATGTCAAGAGTCACATATCTGTATATAGGCCTTTGATAGAGTGATAGAGAGAGAGAAGCATAATATAGATTAGAGTAGAGTACAAGTTAGATACAATGTAGAACTTATGGAGCATTTGAGATCTCCATATTTTGTATGAAGATCCTATTTTTGTGAGCTTTTATTAATGATAGTTTTATGAGTTATTGCAAAAGTTTCTTCTAATTTTTTCCTGCTTAATATATTACCATTATTATATAGTTATTATTGCATGCTCATTTTAGTCATTGTGGTTGCATTTCATTTAATATATAGCATTAATAGCTAACAAAAATACTCTCCCTATACCAAATTACTAATAGAAATCCATAATCTGGAATTGTTGCTCATATCAGTGTATTTTTTCTCTTTCAAACTTATATAAGACAAAGAGGCCTTAGCTCATGGTCATTAGTTTATTTCAAAAAAATAAAATAGGTGCTCCAAAAATCATAATTTTAAGTTAACATATATTAAGTTAAAGTGTAATTTAGAAATAATACAGTATAACAAATCAAAATGCAGAAATATAAGCAAACTAACAAAACCAATTATTTAGAAAATGTAGTAGAATGTAAGCAATATTTGAGAAGAGACGTGAGGCTATAACATTACATCCATTACTGATAATTTTTATAGTTACGAGTGCATCTATATTTATATTTGGTGTGTTAGAAATCCATCACATTGGATATGGAAGGTCACTTATATGGAAATGTGGTGGTTCACCTTCCATGAAATACAAAGTATATATTAAATGAAAATTGCATGACATGTTCTTTTGTATTTTATCTTCTATTGATGTGTCAACATGGCTAGATATTCATTTTGGCTATAAATAACTAAAAATAGATTATTATTTTTTAATAAGCTATGTGTGGCTTCTATTGGGGGCCACTCCCATTACGAAAACAAAACATTACATTGCTCTCATTACATTTCTAACAAGTTAATTAAAGCATATCCAACTTTGTCTTTCTATCGGAGATATTCTTCATTTACCCTTCTATCAAAAATATTCTTCATCTTCCTCAAACTGCTAAGTTTCCACAATCAACTCCTTTTATATCAAATGCCTTCAAAAATTTAAATTCTGTCAAGATGAAATTCAACACTGCGAATGGCTAAAATATTTGCTGCCCAACTTCTATATCCAAAAATATCTTGTCTATAACAACCTCACAATTTCTTAATACCTTTTTTTAGGGTTCTTATTCATTCCCCTAATATTCCAAGATATTATTTTCATTGTTATTTTTTTATTTTATTTGTGGGTTTAGCCCCACTTCTTGTTAACACTTGTGATATTTGCTTTTGTTTTCCCATATCAATATCCCTTTGTGTTTCTTTTTCTCTTTGTTTTTGCCTCTTGGGTCTTCCTCTTTTTTTTCATTCTCAGCAATACTTTCATCTTCATCAATCTCTTCAATCTTCTCACACTGCTCATAGTAAGACTTATCATCTTTAGGTTTACCTTGTTCTGAAGGATCTGAAGTGCAAGGAATAACCTCAAAAGCACACTCTTCTTTATATTTCCCTGGAGACCCTAAAGTGCAAGGATGCTCTTCTGTAGCAATTACCTTCTTATTCTGCCCTAAAAACCCTAAATTGTTATGGGTTTCCTCCAACCTCATTTCTATATTATTCTGCTCTTGAAACCTTAAAGTGCAAGGGATAACATCTTCACCACTTTCACTTTTATTACCTGAAGAGGATTCTATACTACTTGAGGAAAATGAAGATGATTTACCTGGAATAAACTTGACCTTTTTTGTTGTCTTTGTTTTGGGTTTTATCTCCACATCTTCTTTTGCACCTTTAATTCCTTCTAAACTTGCCAATTGATATTGTCGATAGGATTTCTTTACCTCTTCTTTTGGAGTGGAATATCCTTGATCTGATCTAGCTTCTATTATTGAATGATTTCCTTGCTTCATCTTGAAGTTTATCTCATGGCTAGAATTTTTTATCTCTTTCTTCATAGTTTTTACTTTGCAAACTCTTGCCATGTGTCCAATCTCAAAATAATTGTGGCAACGAAATGCAATATTTTCATAATCTACTTGTTGATCCCATTCTCTTGATTCAGATTTAATCTTAATGGATTGTGGCAAAGGTTTTGAAATATCCATAGCAACACATATTCGAGTATATATAGCATGCTTTCGCTCCTTAGTTGTTGGTCCTTCCTTGATGAATTCCCCTAGGGTATTTCCAATATTTTTCAAAACATCCTTATTTATAAGCTGATATGGAAGTCCAAAAAGCCTAACCCACATTGGAAGCTTCTTAATAGTTTCTGTCTCAACTGAAAAATTTTATTCCATGGTCTCAAATAAAGTGCATCTCTTCCCATAAACCATGGGCCACCAACCATTATTTTATCCCTAATTTTTGAACTGGAAAAGATGATGAGGAAAAAACCTTTAGGAAGAAAAGTCACAGAATAATTTGAATTCAATCCCCACTTCCACTTGATCCAATTTTGAATCTCCAAAAACCCTGGCCATGATCTATGGAACTTACATATTAGCCCTCTACTTTTAAGAACCATTATATCATGCTCAATCATCTCATCCTTGATACTTACTTCTGGTGTACCATCTACTACCTGGATCGAACTTGCCATGTATTCGCTCTTTCGCTTATCTCCAACTTGGGCCTTCATACTTCCAACAAGGGCATTTTGATTTCTAGCTAGGGCATCGTGACTTCCCATTAGGGCTTTCAAAAATGACTTTCCTTCCACAATAGCTAATGGGGCTTGCTCTTGGCTTGCACTCCCTCTTGGTTTGCACTCCCTCTCTGCTTGCACTCGCTCTTGCTCCCAACTTGCACTCTCTCTTGCCTCACACTTGCTCCTAGCTTGCACTCCCTCCTGGCTCACAATTGCTCGTGTCTCTTCTTTTTCTTGGCGTTCCTTCGCTTCAACAATTTTTTGGAAATAATGTTCCACGCATTCGTGGTAAGGGTTTGAAGCATTGATGCACTCTGGATGAACTTGCCGCTCTTTCGCCATGATTGAATCCTGGATTGCACTCCCTCTTAGTTTGCACTCCCTTTTGGTTCGCACTCTCTCCTGCCTCGCACTCTCTCTCCTCACTTCATTGCACTCCTCCCTCTTGGCTCACAATTGCCCTTGTCTCTTCTTTTTCCTAGCGTTCCTTGGCTTCAACAATTTTTTGGAAACAATGTTCCACACATTCATGGTAAGGGTTTGAAGCATTGATGCACTCTGGATGAACCTTTTGCTCTTCTGCCATGACTGCTACACTTACTCCCAGCTTGCACTTGCACTCACTTTTGGCTGCACTCACTTTTGGTTGCACTTACCCCTCAATCACGCTCGTACTTGTTGTTGCACTTACTCCCCGCTCGCACTCGCACTTGCTATTGCACTTACTTTGAGCTCACGCTCGCACTCATTATTGTACTTACTCCTAGATTGCATGCTCACACTCGCACTACACTTACTCCCAGCTCATGCACTCACACTCATTTTTGCACTTACTCTCGGATTGCGGGCTCGCACTCATCAATAAAATAGAAAATTACTAGTTTAGAAAACATTTTATTTTTTATTTTTGAAGTATTTTAGAGTATTTTTTAATGTTGTTACTAGCAACCTTGTCTGTAATAGGATTGCCTATGAATTTTTTTTGTTTTCCATTTAACCTTTTAAACACTTTTTAAATGGATCAAATGGATTCCCAAGCACAAAGTTATACCCTCAACAATGTTGTTAGGATCAAAAACATAGAATTTTTAGCATTTTTAGGTATGAAATCATGTTCCAACAAGGTTTTATACCTAGATAATTTATCCCCCTGTAAAAGCAATGTCCCAAATGCATCAATTCTTGAAATCAAGTTTAGAAATTATTTCTCTATCTAATATTTTGAGCCATTCTACTTTATGACCAAGTTGTCCCACATTGACCACATTATATAATTGAATGGATTACATTTTGGTGATCTAGTCCATGTATAAACAATCTAATCATCCTCCACTAGTCCTAATATACCTATATTTATTTATTTAATGTTGAACTATTCTATTATTGTAGATGTATCAAATAGAGGTGGATGATAGGACTTGAGAAGTTGAACATTGAATATTGGATGCAAACCAAAATAATATGGAATATTTAATTCAAAATCATTATGTTTCACCTTCTTGGTGATGATTTATGGTCCATAGTGAATAGGTTTGATCTTAATATGGGGTTCTACAACTCTCTTTTTCTAAAGGTGTAACCATACATTATCTCCAACCTTGAATTATTATGGGACTGATGTGTACCATGGGTTTGCTTGTACATTTTATTTGTCTTATCCAAGATATCATGGACTTGTTGAATATGTTGAGTTTATTACACAAAATATGATACCTTTTATCCTTATTTATATTCATGAGCCGAGTAATCCATGGGTCCCACACAAAGAGCTACATCAGTGGGTACCAAGGGCTAGAGCCTAAAATAGACATGAAATAGATTATGATTAGTATATTTTTATAGATCTTGATTTATCCATGTTAAATGTAAATGAATATATATTCCCATGTGTATGAATGTTTGGAATTTTGTATTAAAATAAGATGTACAATTATTCAATTTATAGCTTTCACCTAGCCAACAACCTAAATATGGTAGGCTATAGACATAGTTAGCTTGGTGATCATAATGCTTCATAGAATGGACTTGAATATGCCTATAAATATACTATCCCAATTAGAGACAATGGATTTAGCAAGAAAATTGTATCCATACATGATTGAAATGGAGCTTAGTAGTCTTCTTAGCTAAAATATATTTTTTACAAGGAATTATGCTAGCCCTTTTTTAAAAATGACCAATTGCTAAAAAAATATAATGAATTCCATGCTTAGATATAGGTAAACCTAAGAGAAAATCCATGGATATGGATTTCTAAGTCTTGGATGGAACTAGTAATGGTGCATATAGTCCTTTATTCTTGTTAGTTGGTTTGGCAATAACTAAGGGGATACATGACTTGATGTATTTGTCAACATCATTTTTCATTTTAGGCCAATATAAAAACTTTTAAAGAATTGCAAATATTTTACCCATCCTAAAATGACTTGATAATTTGTTGAAGTGTTCTTTCTAAGTCACCTTTGAGTGATTACGAAGTAGTACACAAATATGTCTCATGCAACAAAGAAGGTTATCTTGTAAATAAAATCAAGAACATGCCTACCCACACAAAGAGATCGATATGTATCTACAAATTTAGAATCTACTTCATACAAGATAGACTAATTAGAGGTATCATACCCATAATAATCAAGAATGGTGGTAAGAGATATGATAAGATTTCAGATCAAACAATTTGTTGTTAAATTGGAACTACCTTTATTATGCTTGATGATCAAATAAAATTGTTAAAAATAGGTAGTCCATTTTTTATATATTTAATTCCTTAGCTTACTCTACATCTAAATGAACTCCAAAGGTCCTTGATCTATATGGATAATGATTTTATTACCCAATATATACTAATAACACCATTTGTATGCTTGGACAATGGCATAGAGATCTTTCTCATATGTGGCATATTTTTTAATTGCTTTATTGAATGTTTCACTATGATAGGAAATTGAATGCTTATGCTATATGAGGGAAGCTCCCAACGCATACACTAATGCATCAATAATTACCTCAAAATAATATTATATACATTAGGAAAGTAAATAATACTAGTTAAGCACAATTGGTCCTTTAGCGTATCAAATGGTCTATGTTATGCATCTTCCTAATGGAACTTGGATTTGGTACCTCCTTTGGTAACTTGATGTATTAATAAAGTAATGTGCAACAACTAAAAAAAATTATCTTTATATAAAATTTCAAGACCCAAAAAGTTGTGAAGATTTGTCAAAGGCTTTAAGTTAGGCAAATCTCTAATTACTAGAATCTTCTTAATATCAACATGAATCCTTTGTCAATAATGTACCAAATGTACTAAATATTTGTCATGCCAAATGTACACTTTATCAAATTAGCATATAGATTATGTATTTAAAGTCTCTTAAGTGCCTATAAAACATTCTATATATACTCCAATGACTTATTATAGATTAGAATGTTATTTTAGTATACTACCACAAATGAGTTGGAATAGGGATGCAAGATGTTATACATCATCCTCATAAACATGGAAGGTTCATTGGTCAAGATAAAAGGCCTAACCAACCACTCAAATAAACCCTCCTTGGATTTGAATGTAATCTTCTATATGTTAGTGGGATCGATGGGTATTTAATGATAGCTAGATTTGAGATTAATTTTGGTGAAAACTTTTACACCACAAAGTTGGTGTTGTAATCAATCTATCAAAGGGAGTGGATAGTGGTTATTCATAGTTATTTTATTTAAATATTTGTAGTTGATGCAAAGTATTCATGTTCCATATTTATTTAGATCAAAGAAAACTAGACCACCACATGGTGAAGCACTTCCTATGATGTGCCCCTTTTTAATTTATTATTAGATCTATATCTTCATTTCATCATTTTGAATAATTGCTCTATGATACAATTGTGTATTAGAAAAAGGAGAACCAAGTACTAAATCAATACAATTGTCTACCTTGTAATGAAGTGGAACCCTAGTTAGTGACTTAAAGATATCATATTCTGTGACAATCTAATCCATCTACTTATCCTATTCAAATACTACAATCGATGTAGCGATAGTCATTCTATTTGATGTCTTGATCATAAAAAGAATGAATTTCTTTATTTTGACTATCATCTTCCTACATTATTTGGTACTAAAAAAGGAAACAAAGGTAGGAGAAGATACCAATAGTATCCTAAAGCACTAGCCTTTAACAATGATGATGACACTTTGAGGCCTAAAATCATATGCATCATGTACTTCCACATGAATGATTGGTCCAAGATCACATCATAAATGTCCAAGGGCAGAATATCACACAAAACTTCATTTGTGAAAGGTTTTTTGGCATAAGAGCTGAAATAGTATTAATAAATATAATTTTTTCTTCCCTATTGTAACCATCCAACATTATATGGTTGAGGGTGTTATAAACAAATTTAAATATTTCATAATGTAAATAGAGTTCCTACTATCAAAAATAAAATGTATGGATTATCCTGGACCCCCATTTACGAGTATAATAGACATTCTATATTGTGACTCTACTTGTGAATCCTTTGGTGGAGCATGTATGATGGCTATGGTCATAATTTGGTTCAACTTCCATAATGCACTTCTCTATCTCCTAAACTTATGGATGTATAGGTAGTGATGCAATGGATTTAGAGTATTGACTTGACAAACAATGACTAAAATGCTTAATAATCCTCCATCAAGTATTAATTACTCTTGTGATAATCATTACATTTTTCATTCTTACCCTTCAAGGGATTTTTTATTAGTAGTATTTTTCTGCTTCCAATTCTAAGTTTGGTCTAACCACCTTTATACTAATTCTTTGGAGTGTCACTCTTATTTTTAATTGGCTAGTACTTAGTGTTTTGGTTCTTGTTATTTTCTCCTCTTTTTCTATGCTTGTTTTTGTATTTTTGATCCCGTTTAAAAGGTTTATATGCCTCTCCTAGCATCTTAAATTTGAAGAAATCCATTTTTTATCAAATGTACCATTGTAATCCATTGTAGTACTTGAGGATTTGATGACTTTAGGTATCTTGAATACCTATATTTTCTTCTATGGAATGGAAAGCATTAGTATAGCATTGAACATATTGGTCTTTAATTTAATAAAATTGTTACAATTGCATGTATTGGTCTTTGTGCACTCCCAAGGGATGGTATCCTTCCTTAACAACCTCCATGAAATAATCCCATGTGAACATTGCTTCTTTATTTTCATTATCCTCCTTGACCCTATTACAATATGCTTCCCACCAAGGTTGAATATGCAATTAATCTTTTAAGAGTGTAAAAGTGATCTCATTGTCAATAAATGTATTTACAAGGAAGTATGGAGATAATTAATCCACCTAATTTTGTAAGCATTGGTGTTAATTTTTCTTTTAAAAATATGAATATTAAATTTCACTCACATATTAAAAGGTGTGGGACCATTGAATGGTGTTATGGAAGTGAGAGGTTGTATGGAGGAGGCTGTAAAATTTGGAGTAGGGAGTTGTTGAATAATTTGAGCAAATTGACCCATCATCTCATTCCTTTGTTTCATGAGGTATCTATTAAACATATCTTATAAATAATTATCTATGTTGGTATTGTTCATTCTAGTTTCCAGCTAATATTTATTGGAATAGAAATGGATGTAATTAGAGGAATCTCACATCTTATACCCAAACTTTTGATACCCTAATATCATGTTTATATACACACACTAAAAAATAAATTGCTCTAATACCATTGATCCAAAACTCAAAATTAAAATTAAAGAAGATTTAAAAATTATGTAATTCAAAAATAATAGATTATAAAAAATCAAAATTTAGAAATATAATCAAAGTAATAGAATGATTTTATTGATCAAAAAGTAGAGTACAATGTAAGAAATCTTTGAGAAGTGATGTGAGGTTATAACATTGCATCAATTAATCTTGATTTTTATCATCATGGGTACATATTTTTTTATACAATATTTGGTATGTTGGAAATCCACTATATTGAATATGGAAGGTCAAATCTATGGAAATGTGGTGGTTTACCTTCCATGAATTACAAAGCATTTTAAATAAAAATTATACACAAAACTTGTTCTTTTGTGTTTTATCTTCTATTAATGTGTTAACATGGCTAAAGATGCATTTTGGTTATAAATATCTAAAAATAGAGAATGGATATTTTTTGCAAATATTTTGTTTTGCATTTTTAGGGACTTTAGAGCATTTTACCATGTAGTTATTGGTAAACCTCTCTATAAAAATTATTTTTCTCAATCTAAGCTTTTCAACACTTCTTAAAGTAATCAAAATGGGGTCCTAAGCACAAAATTATACCCTTGATAATTTGATCAAAAAAGGTTTTTGAGCATTTTAAGTCATAAATTCATGCCCCAACAAGGTCATATGTTGAATCAATAAGGCTCCAATCAAACATCAAACCATAAATTTATAAATACCCCTAACTTACTAATCACCTAATATGTTTCTTGTTTAATTTTTATCATAATATAAATATTGGAGCATTTAAATAATTTAATTATTTATAGATAAATTATGATTGAGAATTTATGAGTTAACATTTTGTAACTAAATATTTTTTTAGAAATAATTAAATTTTATAGTTGACTAAAATGGACTAACTTTTGTTTGAATGTTGTAAGTGTATATAAATCACCCTTCCTAGAGTAGAGCAAGGGAGAGTATCACTAGGAAGATGGTGGTAGATGTATAAAAGTAACTTGTCCAAAGAACTAAAAATACCATACAAACACTTCAGCTACATTTCATTTGCATAGATGCCTGATTGGAAATTGAGTTGAAGTCTATTTTTATGTATGCAAATGATGGTGTTTAAAAAGCATAGTTTTGTATGAATTAAATTATTCTTGGATTAAATTTATTCAAGATAAAAAATAATCATACATGTATGTGGAATGATGAATTCTTTAGGGATTATAAATAACCTTTGGGAAAACATTAATTTGTTGCATAATCCTTGCATTTTAATGAGAGAGTAGGATGGACCTAACACAACCTTATTTTGTTTTAATCCTTAAGAGGGAGTCTTAATAGGGGATTCCACTTCACCTTATCAATATCCTTGATTAAGTGTTTAGCATTACCATAAAAACCTCCCAAACCCACTTCTCTTATAGTGGCTACAGTTTACACAAGAAAGATGCTCAAGTGGAACTAATATTTGGGGGTGTCTTCTGCTTGCATATTTTGGTTGCACATTGGTAACCATGCATAGCAAGTATTGAAGAAACCTTCTTATCCAAAATTAATTATTTTTAGGAATAGTGGAAAAATGAATGGAGGTTATTGATTTTCCTTAGGGGGTGTTATATTGAAAGACATGGTATCACTAGATGCAAGCATGGATAGGGAGTGAAGAGGGTTTTCTAATCTTGGGTTATGCATTTCTACTACATGATATAGGCCATGCATTTCATATACCCTATTTGGTAATCTTATTTGAATTTCTAAAGAGGTTTTTATTGTCATTTCAATGGATTTGATTTTGTTGTTGGAAACTCTTAGTGGGCACTTTTTTAGTTTTAAAAAAAAAATAGAGGACCTAAAGCTAGATAAAATAAAATAGTTAATGGACATCGTTTGAGTATATTGTTCTTGCATGCATTGGAACTCCTATAAATTCATGTGGATCTTATTTTATAGAGTTATTTTTTATTTGACTCCTCCCAGGTTTAACTTAAACTCACTAGTGTATGATATTATGCCCTAAAGATGCTAATTCATTCAAAGTATTATTTTTTGTATGGTGTTTATGAATTTATTCTAAGTCATGTAAATATTCTTAGAAAATTACCAAAGTTTTTTCATAAGAAATTAGAATTTTAGTGCAATGGGTAGAAGATATATTTTAATTATAGGGGATTGTTGCTAGTTTATCTATAGGCAATTGTTGGCACTTGCTTTTCAACTAAATTCATTTATTATAGGGAAGGAATACTTTGTAAGTGATTGATCATGTTTTGGTAGCTTTCACCCTGAGTATCAGACATAGGCATCCTCCTTGGTGGTAGGGATGTATGTTGAAATAGTGCATAGAATTTGCATAACTTCTATAGTCTAAAAAAAAAAATTGATTGATTGAAGGGGTTTTAAAAGGGTCCTCAAACATTTACAAAAGAAGATATTCAAAGAGGATATTACAATATGGATTCCAATGAACACTAGGGAAAGAGTAACACAAATACATAATGTAGAGGATGTTCCAAAACCACAGGTGACATAGCACAAACTCATCAAGGGGGTAACAGCTTGAGGGTGTAACCCATGATAAATGTAGATTACCAAAACATATTTTTTAGGATAACCACACCCACAAATCAATTGGATGAGAATAATGTCATTGTTCATCATGTTGATTAATGGTTTGGCCAAGATTAAGTAATGATTATAATTCTAAAGCATATCAAAAGAAGATAAAAGGTGGAAGTATTTAGGACTAAGGATGAAAAGCCACAAAGGCTTGTGTTGGAATTGAAATCTGATGGAAGGAGAAGTAATGGCCAACCAAGGGGGTTGGAAGGTCAACCATATTTGAAAAGGGTGCTCTTGAGTAGGAAAAAAGAGGATACACATGGTTGTCATAAGGGAAGCATGATGACAAAGAGGGGAAAGGCTAAGCAGTAAGAAAAAGAATATGGTGAAATCTACCATAGGTTGGGATTAAAAAAGGAAAGCAAATATCATAAAGGGATGATGGGGAGGGAGTCTCTGGAGGGGCAAGACCAAAAAAATGGGGTGAATCAATGTGAACTCCATCAAGGGAGAAGCAATCCAAAAGGTACTGATGGAAATTACAACTATAGGAGGAAAGCTCTTCTTGGATAAGTCCCAAGTTTTCCATAATACTATAGCATGATTGGCTTCATTGTAAATAGTTTGGATAATAACATTATCAAACCTTCAAAGGTTATTTTTGGGTTCTTCAATGATGTTATCAATGCTCCAGGTGGGATTTTGCTAGCCTTTTAGCATGTTGATTATATTTATGGAATCACTTTGATGATGATGTTATTGGAAGAGGTGTTTTCTAGAAGATTCAAACCTTGAAAGAGAGCCCTAGGTTTCATAAAGTGACTCATTTTAACTCTAAGGTTTTTAGTGAAGGTAAACAAAATTTGGCCATTTTTGTTTCTAAGGATACCACATGCACCAACCTAACCAAGGTTGCCCTTTGAAGCTCCATCAAATTTTAATTTAATCCAATGTGGAGGAGGGGGAGCCCATTTTACTTTGGAAATATCCACAATATTGGGATTGGAAGTCCTCGAAGGAGGAGATTGGATGTCGATATAAGCCACCAGCCTACCCTTTGAAGGATTGCCTATCTTGCTTGTAGAGGGAATCATTAATGAGTTTTATTTTGTAGCTAATTTTGACTCCATTAGAGATATGGTATTTGAATTCTTCCCAAAAAACTTTATTGTTTCTTTCTTTCCAAATTCCCCAAAGAAAATAGAGATTTCAATCTATAATCATGAAATGGAGAGTCTCACTACAGACATAGCTCCATAATGTTGTTTGGTTGGCCCTAGGAAAACCTAAAAGAGTTGAGGAGTAATTGAAAAATATCCTGGGAGAAAGGGAAGTTAAGGAATAGATGGTAGGTAGATTCAGCATTAGATTTGCACAACTAACACTTGTTGGGAATTGCCATACATTTTTATTAGATATTATCAATGGCTAAGATCTTATTTTGAGTGATCAGCCAAAATAATAATGTGACCTTGGAGTGAGGCGTTTGAGCCAAATTTACTTTGCAGGAAACCACTTTTCTTTTTCCTCTTCAAGAAAATAATATGCATATTTCATAGAGAAAATACCATCATCACCCAGTCTCCACACAAGAGTGTCTTCTTTGTCAGCATTAGGGATAAAGTGAGACTTTAGGATCTTGGATATAACTTTGCTCACTTCCACTTCTCTTTCATTGATATTCTCCCTTGGTAAATCTTTTCAATATTTTCTCCCTTGGTTTGATTCAATGAAATTATTGACTTTTTCTCTGAATGTGCAGTCAATTATGGGCTTCAATATGGTGAGGTGGATATTCATAATGTGGAGTCTAAAATCTAGGAATCCTTCTAGAATTTGATTTTATTTCTTCTGATCCCATTTTGGATAAGGTCTCTAGTTTTGAGGAGAGAGTTCTAGAAATTTGACCTGTTGGGTGGGGAGGGTTCCTCCAAGAGAGTATTGCCTTACCATAGGTACTTTGCATTAATGATGTCAATCCAACCAAATTTTTCCCTTTTAAGCAGTCTCCATCCTTTCTTGGCTATGAGAGAAATATTCATTTTATTGATTTTCCTAAACCCTAATCGTCCAACATCTTTTCTAGAATAAATTTGGTCCTAGGAAACCAATGGTAGTCTCTTGTGATTTTCTGTGTTGGATCAAAGGAAGGCTTTCTAAATTTGTTTAATTTTTTAACAAATGGATGAAGGCATATTGAAGAGGGAAAGAAAGAATATTGGGATGCTTTGTAAAGTGGCTTGAACAAGCTACATTTTCTTAGCTTGGTTGATTAAAGCACCTTTCTACCCAGAGAGCTTTCTTTGCATTCTTTCTAGAACTAGGATCCAAAGTCTTTCATGAGCTTTGTCAAAGAAAAGAGGTAAGCCTAGATAACTAGAGGGAAACTTAGATATGGTACAACCAATAACCCTAGCTATTTTTATTTGTCTTCTAATGGGGGCATTAAGGAAGAAGACCTTGCTTTTGAGGAAATTTACTTTTTTCCTAGTTGCTTCTTCATAAAGGATGAGGATGGATTTAATGGATTTGGCTTGTAGAACTGAGGATAAGGTGGCAAGAATAGTGTCATCCAAAAAATTATTGATGGGTAATAGGATTGAGGGTTGAGGCTAGCTAGATTCTTAAAATACTTTCTTGAGCACATGTAGTTTTTAAAGATCTTCCAAGAGCCTCCACAAGAATTATGGAAAGGAAGGGTGAAAGGGGATATCTCTAAATAACCTAATATCGAGTCATTGAAAATAAAAAAGAAACTACCTGAAGTGATGTATTCTTTAATAATATTTATCCACTCATGATGGAATCCAAACTTGGATATCATAGAGAAGAGGAACTCCTAGGAAACTATTTTTAATGCTTTGTTCATATCCAATTTTAAAAATAGACTATTTTTCCCAATATTCTTCATATAATGAATGTGTTCATGAATGGTGATGATCCCATCGGTGATGAGTCTTCCTTGGATAGAGCTACCTTAACAAGATTCAATTATCAAAGGGAGGATTTTTTTCATTCTATTGGCCCTAACTTTGGTAAGGATATTGTAGGTGGTATTGCAAAGGTTAATGGGCCTGAATTCAAAAAGAGTTTTAGCCTCTATAGATTTAGGAATGAGGCTAGAAACATGGCTTTGATATCTCTAGGAATATACTTGGATCTCTAGACTTCTAAAATGGCAACCACCATGTTCGGATGCACCACATGCCAGAATATTTGAAATAAGAGAGCTAGGAACCCATTTGATCTTGGGGCTTTGTCTTCTTTCATGGAGAAAATAACAAACTTGATTTATTCTTCTAAAAAAGGACTGATGAGAAAGGAGTTGATATCATTAGAAACAAGGCTAGGACTATTGGTGAGAATATTGTTGCATGGTAATTTCTAAGACCACCTTGGCCCAGGAGGCTTTTGAATAAGGAGATAGCTTCAACCCTGTTTTCTAGGATTTTATTCATGGGGGTTCCATCAACATTGATAACCTCTTTGATTTTATTATAGCTTTTGTTCTTGAGAGTGGAAGCATGAAAAAATTGGCATTGAGGTCCCTCTCCACCAACCTTTTCCTAGGGGTAAAATATGTTTGTATGTTGCCTATAACTTTGTGATGTCTCAAAATGTTAATTAAAAAGAAGGAAAATCATTAGGTTGAAATTGTACACATTTACACCATGGATGGTTTTAGTTTGAAATGTTGAACATTGTTTGGTAATTGGATAGTAGTATTCTATGGGATGCATGTTGAGTCTTGAATTACATAGGTGGAATTCATCTATTATACTTTTTATTGTATGCACTCTTGTTGTAACTTTATTTTAAGGTTCCTTAATTATATGAGTGCGATGGATTGGTTTAGTTGTTATGATGTTGAGACTAAAGTTGAGGTAATAGATCCCTATTACACATTATATATTACCCTATGAGATATTATAGTTCCTCCAAATGCATCAGATGCATTATGTCTACCTAATATAATGCTTTAAATGTGGTTAAATCTAATAATTGAATACATGTCAAAAGAAGGGACCTTGATAATTTCCTTTAGTATAGCAATTGATGTCATACTATAAACTTCCTTTTAAAAAATTTCAAGTCTTTATTTTTGACATTATAAAGTTTAGTTGAATCTTTAATAGTTTTTTTGTAAGTTCAAATATTTTTAACCATTCATAGTAGAGGTACTATGTTTAGAATAGAGGTATACTTTTAATGGAAGTAAGGTCTAGGAGATGATAACAATCTTATGAAAAATAATATCTCTAACTAGTATGAGTACTTCAATAGGAATTTTAACTATTTTGGTAGAATATTGATGCATTAGTCATGATCATAAAAATATAACTTTTAGAATGGTTTTGTGGGAATGAATATAGTGCAATGTGGGTATGATAAAATTTTCTCATATGGAATCCTAATATTGTGCATTCAAGGTAGCCTAGTATAATGGCTAGTGCAAATGAACATAGGGACAATATATTGATGTGTACTACATGAGTGAATGTAATTAATAAGTATGGTGTAATTTCATGTTATGTAAAAATTTGGATGGATATTATAGCAAATATATAGTAGTTGTATTCACCGAAGTATAGATAGGTCGCTATATTAAAATCTAGATCTAGTTATAAATAAATACTTATATGTTTATTTTTGTAATATTGCATGTATATTTAAGCATGAATAAAAATAATTGCACTTTTCACTTTTTCACTAGTTGGTCTTATTCATTTAACCCCTCAATGGAGGGTTGATAATCCTATAAAAAAGGATTTGAACTAGGAATTTTGAGATAGGGTTACCTTTTTGGTTGGGTAGATAAGTGCTTTATTGGTCCTATCTCTCCCTCAACTTGACTATAATGTCTGTGAAATCTTAAGTTATAATCAACTAATTTGAGCAGGGAGTATTTATAGTTAAAAGACAACATGAAATTTAAATATAACTAAGTCTTTTGTAAATAAAATAATCTTGGATACTTTAAGATGAATTCACTAAATATAATTTCTAATTTTTCCACTATAATAAACTTTGAAGGATAAAATTACCCTATTTAGATTGAGAACATGTGCAAAAAAGTATCAACTACTTAGAATTAAGTATTCCTTTGTAGAGAAAATTGGTATGTTTTTAAGGAATACCATAAAAGAATTGTGTATATATGAAAGTAAATGTACATTCTGCAACCTGATAGAAATAAATATATTTAGTGTATTTTGTTTTTTCCTACAATTTTACCATGTAACTTGTACCTTTAAAATAAAATGATATATATATTGCATTACAAGAAAAGTGTATTCAGTTACATGATAGAAAAGAATATATTACATGAATATGTACTCTATTTTTTGTTACAATGTCATAAGAAAATTAATAGATATAAGTGTATGTTGGAAAGAAAGGAAGAAACCACTATGTTGCACGACAAGAAGGAATAGAGTGTACTTAATATAAACTTATATATTTCTTCTATAGCAATGGCAGATATCATCTAATGTAGATAAAGAAAAAGAATTAGTTTTTAATTCCTTTTTCTTAAGAAAACCATACAAATTAGATTGCTTAAAACAAATGAATTAAGTAGATATGTTGCACCATGTGAGGACCTGCACTCTCTAATGGCTAAAAATAGATGTATATGTCTTCTAAGGAGCTAATAGTGGATGTTTCAATGATGAGTGATTGTTATATAATAGTCATAGTTTCTAAACAATAATTTCATATTGCAACAAATGACATGCCATAACTCTAATAAAATCTTCAAATCTAACTATGCACACAACCTATTAACCATTATAAATGATAAAACCTAAAATTAACACATTGAAATAAAGGCATTGATGGGAGTTAAGTATCAAATGCTAGTCTTACCAATATGCAGATAAGTGTTTAATGTTTGATTAACGTGTTGGTCATATGAAGGCATTGATGAATGTTAATTATCCAACGCTAGTCTTATTGAGATGTGGATAAGTGGTTGGACTCTTTTGATTAATATGTTGGATGTAGAAAGGCATTGATAGATGTTAAGTATTCAACATTAATCTTCCTAATACATGGGTAAGTGTTTGAACTCTTGAATAAATGTTGTCCAAGAAACGACATTTATGGATGTTAAATACCCAACACTAGTCTTACTAATACATGAATATGTGTTAGGCCCTAGTACATACACTCTAATTTAAATAATCTTAGATGGAGGTAAACTAGAATTTCTAACACATAGATGATTGTTTTAGTTATTCATTATTGATAGCATATATAGATAGTGTAGTATAATTCCAAAGTTGTAAAGCAAATTATTTAGTAAATAATACAAATAGTATTATAAAAATGAATAAAAAAATCATAACTATCTTTGGTACTTAATAGAAAAAGTTGTTATAGTTTGAACTTTCAATATAAAGTTCCATGTTGTCAAAACCCTATGCAAGGTTATATTTGTTAACAATTTTACTACATCCATAAAAGGTACATTTTTTTTTAGGGTAAAAACAAGATTTTGAAAGGTCCCAAACCCTTTTACAACACAAAGTCAACCCATCAATTGCACATATTCCAAGGGCAAGTAGCCAAAAATCCCCTGGGTGCAATACAAAATGTATCCATCCTAGACCCCAATTAGTTGTAGTCCTTCCTCGTGAAATTTTCTAAGTCATCATGGACCACCCCTGGGGAGATCCATCTCCTATCCTCTTCATTAATGGCACCAAATTTTGCCATACAGTCTGTTGGTTTGTTACCTTCTCTAAAGACATGAACAAAGTCAACTTCTTGAAAATGCTTTACAATCTCTCTAATATCTTGTACAATGTAATCAATTTTCCAATTATCTTTTCCCCCATTTTTTAAAATATTGATAATATTCATGGAGTCTCCTTCAAAAATAAATGTTTTAGCACCTAGATATTTAGCTAGCTTTGCACCTAAATGTAAAGCATTAAATTTAACTTTATGACTAGTAGTAATTCCCAAAAACTTGCAATTTGTCCCCACCAATTTTCCTTGATTGTCCCTAAAAATTGCTCCTGCTCTGGCCTTACCTGGGTTACCTTTGGATCTCCCATCAAAATTTAACTTCAACCATTCATCTCAGGGTGGTTGTCATTTTACATCAGTTTTAACTTGAGCATTTTCCTCTCCACCACTAATGGGTTCTAAATTACATGCCTTAGCTATCATAGTCTCTTTAGTATTCTCTGGCTTGATAGGGTACTTGATAGATTTAACATTCTCCTCTAAAAATGGGTGATACTTCTAAAAATTCTCATTGTTGATATTTTTTCCCTCTAAAAATTATCCTATTCCTCTCTCACCATACTCACACAAGATGAAATGAAATCAGGTTCCAAATTACATTAAGATAAGGATAAAAAAAAGGGTTCTCCCAGTATTGTAACCACAAAACCATATTAGAATGAATCACCTAAGAAATGTCCATCCCATTTATGAGGAGCTAGAAATATTTAGAGTGTAGGGATATTCCAAGAAGATGTGTTCCACTAATTCTTCTACCTTTTCACATAAATTGCATCTATTAGCTAACTAAAAACCTCTCTTCTTAATATTATCCATCGTTAGGATCTTATTCTGGAATGCTTCCCAAAGAAAAATCTCCAATTTAGGAATAGCTCTCTTACCCCAAATTCTATTCCAAGGGAAACCATTATCTACAGTAGGATCCAAAATATCATAGGTGTCTTCATGTTGAATTCACCATTCTCAATTTTACTCCAAACCACAAAGTCTCTTTGCGTGACAACACCTAAGTAATAAGCCTTTAGTTTAGCTTTAGGGATGTTTAAAGCCTCCAAATTCTCAAGGCCTTCCTCTAGATCTTTCTAGCTCAATAATTTATCCAATAAAGTCATGTAGTCACAAACCTTTTTACCATATCTATCTTCAAGATCCTCTTTTAGATTAGAGAAAAATATCATTGTTGGCTAAATGGTTGTCATATAGCTAGGCATATTCCCAAAAAATTATAGAGGCCCCATCTCCAACACACCATTTCACACCCTTCCACAAGGCCTCCCTAGCCTCCGAAATGTGGTTCCATAAAGAAGAGCCACGATAGGGATCTTGAATTATGATAAATATGGTATCCTCTTGGCTATCAAGATATTTTCTTTAAGAATCCTTACCCAAAGAGTTTGACCATCCCTTAGAACTCTCCATCCCACCTTGGTTGCCATAGCACTATTAACTAGGTTGAGTCTCCTCAGACTAAGACCATCATGCTTCTTTTGATGACATATTTTTTCCCAAGCTACAAGAGGAATCCTCCTCCTCTCTTTATATCTTGATCATAAGAATTATTTTTAAATTCATTCTATGATTTTAGAAACTTTAGCAGGTATCATGCAAATGGAGAGAAGATAAATGGGGATAGCCTATAGAACACTCTTAACCAACAACAATTTACGTACTTGAGACAAGATATTACCTTTCCATCCTGCAAGTTTGGATTGAAACCTGTCAACCAAACCATTCCAAAGAGGTGCCTTGCAAGTTCCCATGAACATAGGCATTCCAAGGTAAGAAGAAGGTAGGGTTGACATAGGACACCCTATCATTCTAGCCACCCTTATATGGAAAGCAACTTTAGTGTTAATGAAGAAGATCTCACTCTTGTCCAAATTGATCTTTTGGTGAGAGGCACACTCAGATTATTTTAAATTCAATTGCCTCTTGCACAATAGGATTACCAAGTAAAATGGTATCATCCACAAACTAAAAATGAGTAATACCCTCAATATTAGGAGTTGGTATAAGGCCCCCTATCTAGCTAAAAGCCTTGAAATCATTGAGGTATCTTTCGAGTGTTTTAGCCATAATAATGAAAAGATAAGGAGAGAGGGGTCACCTTGTCTAAGACCTCTACCACTACTAAAAAAACATGCTCATTTATTATGGATCAGAATATAGTACCTTGCAATTTTATAGCAGATTCCAACCCATCTTCTCCACTATCTACAAAAATCAAAGGTAGACAAAACTTTATTCAAAAAACTGGATAAAACTCTATCATAAGCCTTGCTCATGTATAACTTTAGGAACATGCCTTTTCTCAAATATTTATAAAATAATATTTTTTCTCAATTATTTCCTTGATCTTTGGTTAATATCCAACCAAGTTTATCCTGTAATACTAAACTAATAAATCTACAATTTTATAAATTGGTTTATCCCATATTCTTTACAAACCCTATCCCATGTGCAAAGAGAAGATCTAAATTTCTCCTCACGTCCATTCTAAAGAAAATATATTTGAATTCTTTGAGATTTGAATGTTATACACACTGATAATCATGAGAGTAACATCAAATATATAAGGATAAAATTATAGGAATTTATATTATTTATAGTTTTCCATCTATAGTTAAGAGCTTACCTTTACAACTAGCTAGAAAAGATCTCATTCTATCCAAATTGAGTCCTAAGGCTCCTTCTTTCTTTTATCCAAAAATGGAAGACTTAGATGTATTGGTGGAAATTTTCTAAATTTAAACCCTATAACATTTGGAATAGTCCATTGTAAATCAAAGGTTATTGATAAGAAAATATCTCATTTTTCCTTGTTAACCAATTATAAATTATCCTTCTTATAGCAAAATAATATTGATTCAAATTTCATAACGCCACTAACCAAGATATGACCTAAAAAATATCATCAAAAAATTAGATATGACATTCAAAGGGATCATTTATTATAATATAAATACCTTTGATTTTTTCTTTAATAGAATTCTTACCAATGCCTCAACATGAATAATGAAGAAATAACAAGCTAATAGGTTACCTTTGTAGAGTTCATGGGATGATTCAAAGTATCTAGTTGGAGATCCATAGTTCAAAATAGAATGTCTTTTTAGTGTTTGTTGAGAAGCAACACACCCATATGATCATAAAATTTTGATCCTTTAATAAATGATTTTATTCTCCAAGGGGACCCTCTTGAAGTATTTTGATTCTATTTCCAAATTTTGCTTTCATCAAGGTTTTAAATTCTACCCACATCAAGGTGTCAAAATTGCTTGGATAAAACATTGATCCTAATTGAATTTCTCTAGATATTTACACCTCAATGGTATTATTTCAGATTATTGGTTTCAGAAAATTTAATCTTCAATGGTTTTCCTAAGGTCTAAATTATTAAAATCAATTTTTAGGGTTCTTTGCAATTCTTCATCTTACCCTAAAAATTCTTCAAATTTGATTTCATCATATATTTTGATATAAGAATCCATTTGAGGTGATTCAAATTTTGGGTGAAATATCTTGATATCCTCTTTTCAATGGTACTAAATTTGCCAACGCAATTTCTTTTCCAAAAATAGCAGTTTCCAATTACAGCCTGTCAACTTCTAAGTAAAATAAATCTTGATCCGAAATGTATTTTTACAATTTCTTTTCATATTTGGATACCCATTTGGCTTATTTGGACATGTACAAAGTTTCATTAAAATTTGGGTACTTTGATTTTTTACCTAAATTTTACACTACGAGTTCAAGATCAAAATTCCCCTCGCTTTTCTCCTTTGTTAAATTCTAGCATTTTTGGTCTGCTCATTGTTCTCCGTAAAATTAAATCATGGATTTTAAAAAATAAATAACAATCTCATTCAAATTCATTGCTATTTTTCACTCGCATCAAAGTCTTTGTTAAATTTCAGCATTTTTATTCCGCTTATTACTCTCTAGAAAATAAAATAGCGGATTTTAACCATCTTCTTTTTTCGCTCATTTCTTCCTTTGCTTTTCTCCGCTCACTTCTTTCCTTTACCTTTTTTCGCTCCTTGCTAAAATCCGCGATCAAAATGGTCAAAAAGAAGAAAACCCGAAAGTAGGTTGCGGATTTTTGCGAAGATTTAATCTCACTTCATTTCTCTTCATTTTTCCACTCATCCATTCCATTCATTTTTTTTTGCTCCATTATTTTTTCCGCTCATTCCGCCATTTTTTTTTTCCACTCATTTTCATTTCTCTCTTTCAGCCCTTTTTTTTCGTTCATTTTATTCTGCTCATTGCTCTCCGAAAAATTAAATCACGGATTTTAACAAATAAAATTGAATCATTTGGAACCAAGGCAAATTCATGGATTTTTGCAAGGGTTTAGTTTCTCCATTCCACTCCACTCATTTTTTTGCCCCATTCTACATTTTGCTCCACTCATTTTTCCGCTCCATTCTCCATTCCACGATTGAAAAGGGAACGCATTAGAATTGATTTTTGAATATAATTTTTGCTTTAAAATTAAAGAAAGCAAACCTTAGGGATATTTAAATAATTAATTAATTAAAAAATCAAAAGGTTCAAACCTTAGGAAAATAAAATGAATTAATTAATTATTATATTTATTGTCTAATCTTGCCTTTTTCCTATTTGTGCATAAAGTTTGCTAGTGATAGCAGTAATGGTAGAAGTGATGGCGGATGTAATGACAGCTATGGAACTCCAATGGGGATCGGGTGAGAGATTGTGTAAAGATAGAAGATGCATAAAATTAATGACCTAGCTAAGATTTTGTAGAGTGAATACTTAATAAGGCATCATCGAGGGAGTGGCCATTTAATGAAATGTAGCTGCAACTAGTTGGAAACTGAATTAATCTGCATGCAGTATCTATTCGATGAAGATGAGATTAGATTGTGTCTTCTCCATTTATGGCAAGATACCCAGACAAATTTTTGGAGTGGTTGGAGTTGAACAAAACTCTATTAAAATATGCTTTTATATTGTGCGAAGCCCTATAGTGGGATTTTAAATTATTTTTACTAGTTTGAGAGTTTGATATTTTCTAAACAGATCAGGGTATATCCTGAGTCTATAAATAATCCCATTGAATGTAAAGAAAGGATGCAAGAATTTATAATAGAAGGGTTTTCTATAAAACTATTTTTCTGGAAAATCTTTCTGTTGTCAACATAGGATCTTTTGTGATGTTGTTACTTTGAAGTGGCGTAGTCATGTTCTTAATCCGCTTCTCAAGTTTGAACGGTGCTTATTTTATTATTCTTGTGTCATTGAAATGTATGTGATAATAATTGTTATGAGTTTAATCGATTTTGGTATGTTCTTAATGTGAAGAGCTTCATTGAGGTTTACTCATTCTAAAATTTAGTTCTTTTCCTACTAGCTCTAGTTTTGTTGCGTGTGCTATGCTACTAGCAAAATTATCTCAGTAGGATTGAATATTTAGAATGATTAAACTATCATAAGAGAGTGTTTAAATCCATAGTTTAAGGATTTGGAACTGATAGCTCTAGTATGTGTGCATGATCATTTGCTATCCATAGATATATCTTATTAGTTACAAGGAAAATTATGATTTAAATAGATTGGTTTGTTCTATAAACTTGTTTCACCCCTTGCTAGATAATAAATTGATCTTAGAAAGTTGGACAATTTATTATTCTATTGGTTATGATTGGAAAACATAATAGTATGCCAATTTAAAAGGATAATTAACAATTAAAATTGTATATTTTCACCTCCTTTTCTGCCCTACCTTACCCTCTCTGTTTTTACTTTAAAGAGATCCATTTTTTATGTTCTTTAAAATTATTTATTCTTTTAATTTGCTAAAATTCGAAGAGCTAGATCTATTTATAAATGCAAATCCAATTGATGAACTAAACAACAACGAATTTATTATCCTAAAGTGATATCATTCAAACCGGCTCTGTAACTCACACAAGAGATATCCAACAAGATCCTAAAGTGAGAGGGAATTTATTCTCATTCAAATGTTACTTGTATTTTCAGTTTACTCTCCATAGGGTGTGCATGAAACTCAAGCCAATAAAAAATTGGTGCTAGGAGGGCCAACCTCTATTCGATGTTTAACAGGGTATGTTTAAAGTGAGAAATATAGTCTTACATTGTGTTTTATCTTTTATGGGTCATTAATAAAATAATCATGGCCAACTGGTTGGGCTCTGCTGCTTTGAATATCCCTGGTGTAACTCATGATTTACCTAGGAATCCAAAGAGATATCTTCCCACCTATAAACATGATGGAATCAGAACAACTGAAGAGCACATGGTTACCTTAAAAAATACTCTTAAATTATTAAATACCCTTCATAAAGATGTTGCTTGTAGATTTTTTCCTTTTAATCTAAAAGAAGCCAAATATGATTGGTTCTTGAATTTGACCAATAACTCTATCACCAGTTGGGATGAATTAGAAACTGCTTTCGTTTCTCAATTTGGTCAAGTAATTTATCCCAGTGTGTTATATCAGTAATTCTCCAGTATTAAGAAAGAATATGATAAAATCATCGAGTCTTTCAATGTGAGGTTCCAAAAGGCTTACGATATAATGACTGGTCATTACATACTGAGTGTAGGTCTAGCCTTGGAAATTTACAAAAGTGTCTTATATCCAGTGACCTCTGTTTTCCTCAAAATAGACACCAACATCACAATCCTAGCAGGAGCTTATAAGGAAGCTCTAATTCTTGAAGGATAGTTAGGACCTCAACCTTTAAGCAGTCCTTTGATATCCTATGTTATGCAAAACATGTCTATTTTGAATCCCATTCCACATCAAGTGTTAATGCCAATGTGTCATGCTCCACCCGAGGAAACTCCATTAACTGTGACACACACTAAGCATGTGCAAATTACAGATAAATATTCTGACAAGGCCAAGGTGGAATATGGATCTAAGATGATCCAAAATTTGGAAAATGAATTTCTTAGTTTCAAGAGACAAGTCTCTATGGGAGAAAGTTCAAACCGGTCTCCTTACCAGTTAAATAGACTCCCTAGACCTTTGTATGAAGCTAATAAGGATTACAACAAAGGCAAAGGACCTGAAGTAAATATATGTGACCTGGATTTACCCAACTGGTGTAGGATTCATGGAACATCCCAACATGGGGAATTAGATTATCTAGAATTTTGCAACGCTTTTGAAGCTCTATCTAGTGAGTTGGATTTTTCTTAAAAATCAGAGAAACGTTGATAATTCTAGTTCATCCAAATATAGTGTTGCTATGGTTTTGGATTCATTTACCTTTCAAAATGAGTCAGAAGACTATGCAGAAGTACCTATGGATGAAGTACAAGCTTTTATAGTTCCAAAGGGATAGTTATAATTTGAGACGTGAGAATCTAGAACTTACTCCTAATAATGATCCTCCTCCATCAAAGGTTAATGAAAGTAAGACTCGAGATCAAACTAGTGCAATACCTAGGAAGGAGTATAACATCATTGAGGATATGAAGAAAATTAAGACTTACTCTAAGCCCTCTATTAAACTTCAAGAAAAGGGGAAGGAAATAGTAAATGTGAATGTGGCCAACCAACTCAAAATAGAAAGAGAGCCCAAATATGAACACATGATCACCGAACATAATGTCAAAAATGGGGTTGTAAACTATGCTAATGCAAATATTGGGGTTTATAATTTGACAACTAAGAAGGTGAGACCAGTTAAAGCTCCAACCAATCACAACAATGATATTTGGACATTACACATTGATGAGGCTAAGTCTAATCAAGGCTCATGTACAAGAACAAATTCTAAAAAATCCACTAGTGAAATAGAAACTAAAATATTAAACATTGGAATAGTAGAGCAACCACAAAAGCTTCAAATTATTAAGAACTGTGACCCCATAATCAAGAAAATTTTTACTAAGTTGTTACATAGGTCTAGAGGTGTGGTGGCCTAGTCCCATAAAAACCTTAATATATTTGATCCTAGGGGGTTTACACATACAATCCCTTTGAAAGAATTTTGTAAACCCTTCAGAAAAAAAAAAAAAAAAAAGATATTTTAATACCCTAATTTTGAAGGAGGCAAAAAAACTGTACACACTATGGGCTAATATAATAAGACACAAGAAGGTTCTAAAAACTTTACCATTTGCTTTACTATATGGAACTAAATAAATAGTTCCAGTTTCAATTAAAAAGTCTACTTACCAGTTTGATTGTTCATCTAAATTTTGCACTACGGGTTCAAGATCAAAATTCCATTGGATTTTCTCTGTTAAATTCAGGCATTTTTATTCCACTCATTACTCTTCGAAAAATTAAATCGTGGATTTTAATCAAGGAAAAGCAATGTCATCCAAGTCTTTGTTATTTTCAGCTCGCATAAAAGTCTTTGTTATTTTTCGCTCGCATTAAACTCTTAAATTCCGAAATTTTTATTCTGCCCATTGCTCTTAGGAAAATAAAATTGTGGATTTAACCATCTTCTTTTTTTGCTCATTTCTTCCTTTGCTTTTCTCTGCTCACTTCTTTCCTTTACCTTTTTTGGCTCCTTGCTAAAATTCGCGGTCAAAATGGTCAAAAAGAAGAAAACCCGAAAGTAAGTTGCGGATTTTTACGAAGTTTTAATCCCACTTCATTTCTCTTCATTTTTTCGCTTATCCATTCCATTATTTTTTTTGCTCCATTATTTTTTCCTTTCCACTCATTTTCATTTCTCTCATTCCGCTTGTTGTTTTTTCGCTTATTTTATTTTTCTCATTGCTCTCCTGAAAATTAAATCACAGATTTTAACAAAGAAAATCAAATCATTTGGAACCAAGGCAAAGTAGCAGATTTTTGCAAGGGTTTAGTTTCTCCATTTCGCGCCACTCATTTTTCCACCCCATTATCCATTCCACTCCACTCATTTTAACGCTCCATTTCACGATTTAAAAAGGAAGGCATTAGAATTGATTTTTGAATATAATTTTTGCCCTAAAATTAAAAGAGCAAACCTTAGGGATATTTAAAAAATTAATTAATTAAAAAATCAAAAGGTTCAAACCTTAGGAAAATTATATATATTAATTAATTATTATATATATTATCTAATTTTGTCTTTTTCCTATTTGTGTAGAAAGTTTGTTGGTGATAGCAGTAATGGTAGAAGTGATGGCAGATGTAATGACAGATATGGAACTCCAATGGGGACCAAGTGAGAGATTGTGTAAATATAGAAGACGCGTAAAATTAATGACCCGACTAAGATTTTGCAGAGTGAAGACTTAATAAGGCATGATAGAGGGAGTGGCCATTTAATGAAATGTAGCTACAACTGGTTGGAAAATTAAAACATCTGCATGCAATTGTAGTTTAGTGAATATGAGATCGGATCGTGTCTTCTCCATTTATGGCAAGATACCCAGGTAAATTTTTGGAGTGGTTGGAGTTGAACAGAACTCTATTAAAATATGTTTTTTATATTGTGCGAAGTCCCATAGTGGGATTTTAAATTATTTTTGCTAGATTGGGAGTTTGATATTTTCTAGAAAATATCAAGGATTTGGGATTTTATATTGTGTGAAGTCCCATAGTGGGATTTTAAATTATTTTCTCGAGTCTATAAATACTCCCATTGAATGTAAATAAATGATGCAAGAATTTATGATAGAAAGGTTTTCTATAAAACTATTTTTTCTGGAAAATCTATCTATTGTCAACATATGATCTTTTGTAGTGTTGTTACTCTGAAGTGGCATAGCCAAGTGCTTAATCCACTTCTCAATTTTTAACATGTTCATTTCATTATTCTTGTTTCATTGAAATGTATATGATAATAATTGTTATGAGTTTAATTGATTTTAGCATGTTGTTGATGTGAAGAGCTTCATTGAGGTTTACTCATTATGAAATTTAGTTATTTTCCTACTAGCTCTAGTTTTGTTGCGTGTGCTATGCTACTGGTAAAATCATCCTAGTAATATTGAATCTTTAGAATGATTAAAATATCCTAAGTGATTGTTTAAATACATAGTTTAGGGATTTAGAACTGATAGCTCTAGTTTGTGTGCATGAGCATTTTCTATCCACAGATATATCCTATTAGTTACAAGGAAAATAATAATTTAAATAGATTGATTTGTTCTATAAACTTGTTTCACCCCTTGGTAGATAATAAATTGATCTTAGAAAACTAGAAATTTTATTATTATATTGGTTATGATTGGAAAACATAACAGTATGTCAAGTTAAAAGTATAATTAACAGTTAAAATTGTAGAGTTTCACCTTCTTTTCTTCCCTACCTTACCCTCTTTGTTTTTACTTTAAAGAGATCCATTTTTATGTTCTTTAAAATTCTTTATTCTTTTAATCTATTAAAATTCAAAGAGCTAGATCTATTTATAAATGCAAATCCTATTGATGAACCAAACAAAAATGAGCGTAAGTTAAACTCCCTTGGAGTTATACAAACATTCCACTTGAAACTATTCCAAAAGTGGAAAATAATGATAGCATTTGACTCGACTCTATAACTCACACCTTGGATATCCAGCAAGATCCTAAAGTGAGAGGGAATTTATTATCATTCAAATGTTACTTGTATTTTCAGTTTACTCTCCACAAGGTGTGCATGAAATTCAAGCCAACGGTTTTATAACAACATATAAGCCTTTTACATCAACCTTAATAAAAACCATTTTATTAGAGAATATTACATAATAAATCTAATAAATCCTATCATATGCTTTATTCATATCCAATTTTACAAGCATGCACGATTTTTTCATGGACTAGAAAGAATGTATGGCATAATGTAATATGATTAGACCATTAACAACTTGATTATCATGAAAAAATTATTTTAATCCTCCAAGATAACATAATCTAAATAGTTTTAAATTTGTTGTTCATATATTTTTTAAATTGTCTTTAAAAAATCATGTTATAAAGTCTTATTGGATTAAAAATATTAAAATTTATTATTTCACATTTATTGGAAACTAACACAATAAAGGTGGTAATGGTATCACCTATAAAAGACTTATTTTCATATCATCTTCAAACATAACCAACATATCCCAAAACTTTTAAAAGAAATTATTACACAATTTGTCAAGGTTAGTTCCCTTGTTAGGGTGGAAAGATAAAATTGCATCTTGTAGCTCCTCCATCAAGATATTCTTCATCAAGTTTTCATTTTGTCTTTGTGTGAAAATTAACGGAATATTTTGTAAAATATATCCTTGAGCCTTCTTATCCTTCCCAATTTCTACTAGAACATCATTGGCTTCTTTCCTTATATCTTCTTCTTCCTCAAAAATTTTTCCACATTATTGAAATTAAAATTATCTTTACATTTTATTTTATAGCTTTAGTTCCTTCTAAATTTGAACTTGCACATTGCAATTCCTCACCTAGTGTATTATTCTTAGTTTCTTCTATTGTTTAATTAAAATGTATCCTAATGGCTTTCACCATCTTATAAGATAGAAATTTTTTATCACATTCTTAGGAGTAGAAAATACCTAAATCTATATTCTACTACAATATATATTCCTTGCTTCATCTTTGATTTTGTATCATGACTAAAACCTTTCATATTTATTATCATTTTTACTTTCCAATCACTAACTATGTATTTAATCTCATGGAATTTATAGTATCAAAATACAATGTTTTCATGTTCCACTTGTTAAAATGATTGTCTTGATTTAGATTTAGTGATGAATAGACTTTAATAAATATTTGAAATATATAAGGATGACATATATCTATATATGCATCTTGCTCTCACTTCTTAGAACCTCCTAGATGAACTCCCTTAGGGTATTATCCATATACTTCAATACATCCTTATTTATAAGCTAACATAGAAGTCTAAACATTTTTACCACACTAAAATCCTTTAAATATGTTTGTATCCTCATAAAAAATCTCACTCAATGGTCTTAAATACAAGCCAACTCTCCCTATAAACTAAGGACCCTTCCAATCATTTTATCTAAATTTTGAAATGAAGAAGATGACAAGAAAAAAATATTTTAAAAGAAAATTCATTAAATAATGTAAAATCAATCCTCGCTTCCATTGGATTAACTTTTGAATTTTTAAAAAACATATTTTTTTAGATATACATACTAACCCCTTTTATAAAAACCATTACATCATGGTCAATTATCTCATACATTATAATCATTTTCATCAAACATATGTTACTTACCATAGATTCTTTATTCCTTTTTGTTCTTGATCGGCAGAAATATTACTTACACTAACTAGGGAATTGTTACTTCCACTAAGGCATATTACTTCCACCTAAAGGTTCCTAATGGCTTTTTTCCTTTCTACCCATATTTTCCTCATAAGAATCCTTCATAATTTGAATTTTTTAAAAATATATAATAAGATCTTTGAAGGTGAGGCTTACCCTTTGCTTGCACTCACTTGTTTATTATTATATCTTATTAAATCATAAAAGAAAAATAATTGGTCATTTGGGATTGAATAGGTATCATCTATACTATGTTATTATCATGATATTTAAACAAACCAATAGTGGTATTATGATTAGCAATTACAAATATATCACTTGGCAATATATGATCCTAGGTTTTCATATTATAAGGTCACATTATTAACCACTTCAAATCATTCAAGTTGATATCAAATCAGACAATATTACTTTTAAAAATTTAATTTATTTTAATAATGCATGCAATGAACTATAGAGAAATTATTTTATAACCCTAATAGAGTCATGTCAATTATCTTTATTTGATTGGCTCGAACCCATAAGTTAAGATGACATAGGCCTTAAAAAATAGGCTTAGAATTTGTTACTATAAAATTTTGTTAATAAGAGTAGATATATTTTAGATTATCATAAATTGTATAATATATCCTATCAAGTGTCACCATGGTATCATGTGTCAAAATAGGTGCTACAATATTTTCAACGCAAACATATTCTGCCATATCAACAAATAGTTTTCTTGAACTTAGATTGTACAAGAAATTTTATAGTAGAATATATTATATATATAATGTGGACTAGATGTAATTATAAGTAAATTTTATCTATATCCCCACTTCACTCCAAGTTATAACAATCAAAAGTAGTACCCAACAAAGTTATGTTGTCAGAAAGTGCTTCATACCTTCAATCAAAACCAAGGAGCTTCAAGAGAAGAGTGGGTAAAATAAAAGTTACATCAACCATTAGATCTTCCATCTACGACTAGCACGTCAACCCAAACCTAGTCAAGCAAGGGTGCCAAGGCCAATTGACCATTTATTTTCAATCTAGTGGTCTATGTAGATCGTTTAACCAAGGAAATTTCCAACAAAGGAAGAAAGCCCTAATATAATCCAAAGTAAAACACATGGTGACTAGTCAAGAGCCTAAGGGAGGAAAGAACAAACACTCAAAGGAGAAGGTTTGTCATTGGCTAAAGGAGGTTCCACCCCATCCAAATACACATGGAAGTTGCATGCACAAGAAGATAAGTATATGGAGCATTATAGAAGACATTCTTTAGTGGCTGTAAAGGTTGACTTTCATGGCCAAGCCTATCAGAGTCAATCACACATTATTTACGGCCACTGCTTTCCACACACGTAAGCCTACCTTGTCCATCTACACCAATCATAAATACCACATTTGTAGCATCAGTGGCGTTATGTATCCCAAAATAATTATGGTAGAAGAGTTATGGTGTAGCCACCCTAACACAATAGTAGAAAGCCCAATCAACCACACCAATCATCCAAAGATCCAAAATATTTCAATATTTATGACCTCAATTTTAGCTACCTTGAAGTTATTATCTTGTAAGTTGTAGAAGGATTTATTGGTTACAGAGATAGGAGATATATGTAGGCATTCTAAAAATAACTTCAAATGGAAGGCACCCTCTTCTTGACTTACAAATAGGTCTAATTTTATTGTAAAAAATATTGGAAGCTATTTGTTTGTGCTTGGTACCCGACCTTGTGGGATATTCCTTTCAACCTTCTTTCCTATTATAACTAGAGAAGACCAAGATTTTTCTTATGTCTAGGGAGAATTTATCTCTTCATACCTCATTTGCCTTGTAATCATTTTAGCATGTTAATGGAAGTCATGACTAATTTCACTTTGTCCTCATTTTATTAGCTTGTCTCAATTCTTGGTAGTGTGTTTTGTTTAGTTGTATTTACTATCCATAGATGATATTTTTCATGTTCAATTTTCACTTGTTTTTAGTCAAAAATTAGGGGTCCTTTGTAATTATCTGGTACATCACCTTTGTAGCTTAGGACTTTACTTTTTGCAAGCATTAAATTTATTCATTTTTAACTTTTATTATAATTCATTCTTTTCTACCCCCTAGCCTCAGCTCATGGAGGTCACTATGCATCAAGGAGTTAAAATCCAACAAGGAGTTGGCCTCGATTGAAAATACCAAAGGTTTTCCCATAGGTAGTTCTTCCTTTTTGACCAATGATGCTTCCTTCTATTTCACTCTATGCAAGGTGTGGATGCCCTATTTACCTAGCGAGTGTGTTCAATGATAAAAATAGTTTGTTTGACATGCCTAGTGGGATGATCTTCTACATTTGCCCCACTCAGATTAAGTAAAGTCCAAATTTAACCTTGATGAAGGTCATAGTCTTTATGCTAAAGAGAACACTTGAACAATACACCTAGAAACTCTGCTTGATGACTCAAATTTGAAATATAAACTTTGTAGAAGTTGTTCAAAAAAAAGATAGATCAATATTTTTGTGGGGATCTCTATCTTATCAACTTGTTGAAGCAAAATCTCCTCACCTAGAAAATCTACTTGACAACCCAAACTGAAAGCATAGGCTTTGATAGAGGCCTTTACCTCATCAAGTGAGACCTAGGTATGGCATTCATTCATGCTCTAAAAGCTTTTAGTTTTGAAGTAATCATAAGGATGGGGCTTAAGGGTGGTAATCCAAGGTTGGGGGCCTATAGGGTAGCTATGCAAGCAAGTAAATACCTAATAGAAATAGGAAGGCAAATCCCTAGGCCATCCCTAACATTGCAACACCCATTTTATTACTACCTAGGCTTACATCGAACCACCAATCCAATTGAACCTATTATATATCTAAAAATATACAAGCTTCCTTTAATTTAGATGCTTAAATAGACAAAATTTTCAAAGCTAGGAAGGCCCTCACTAATGATTTCATAGCCCTCAAAAGGTAGTCTAGCACCCAAAGGTTTCCCTACCAAAGTTATCCAAAGTCTAATTTCCAATGGGGAAACCCAAGTTTTTTATCACCCTCAACTGATATCATAACCATAATTTTTAGCCAACAAGAATCCTAGTCATCCTCATGCCTTGGCTTAGAAAATAGTACATGTATCATTCCCAACCTACCAAGTTCTTACAAGCTCAACTAGGGACCTAGTTGCCATCCAAAATAACTATGTTGAAGTTTCAATGGCTAGTACTATCCTACACCTAACTATCCGCCCTTTTATTATTTTGTTAGAATAGAAACTCAACACATTCAAACCTTATATTTTGACCACAAAGAAACCTATCCTTCATAGTCAAAAGTCCCAATTTTGAGCCAAGAAACTATCACTCAATCTCTAACCATGTCACCAGTTATCAACTTATCAAACTTAGAGTAAATTTTTGTCACTTAGGATGAAGTGAAATTATATGTCATGTCAGATGAAGTAGGCCCCTCGGATGATAGGTCACTATCCCAATCGAGGTATAATATATAGGTCAAAATAGGGGAAAATGAAGAGTAGGAAATGCCTAGCCTAATAAAGGCTAGACTTTGAAGGAAATAAGAAATCAATCAAAGGGCCCTTCAATGTTGGAGGCACTAGTAAATCAAGGCCAAGGAGGCTTGACAATGATAAAAGTTGCCCCAAAACCTGGTTAGATCCATGGACTACTTTGAAAGAGATACAAGACTAAGCTCAAGATACCATTAGAACGTCTATGCACACATCATGAAAGGTTTCCCCCTTTCAAAAGGAATAATTGAGAATATATCTACTCAGTGGGGGAAGAGTCATCGAATTCTAAATGTCTTTTAAGCACTCTCAATAATTACCCAAAACAACAAACATTCAAGATGTAGAGACTAGATTCCAATAGGACATCGAAATTGGCTATCATAGGGTGATCCATCAAATAGGTATTCTACTTTTAGACATACTATGAATATTATACATAGTCAAAATATATATCCAACATAAGGAAGGCACTCTCTGCATTCAAATGCCTACTCGATTAAATGATCATCTATAACTACAAAAGTGGCACTCCTTCCAATATTAGTAGATAGAGTGTTGAAGCTTGAATTCACCTAAAAGAGTGTTCCTAAATGACCATAGAGAATAACTCATGAGCATGATGATCAACACCTAGAAGCACACGTAACAAAACACTACTTGACAGAATCAGTGTAATAGGTGCACTAATCTAACAAATAAAAATTATCATAGAGACCATACAAGGTGGTACACTTTCCCATTTTATGGTAATCATTCCTAACATCAAACCCCATTGGCTAAATCTAGGTCCCATTGTAATAACACCATGTCATTCATATCTTTGAAGATATAGTCATGGATTTATAGCATTGGGATGAGTGTCATATCTATCAAAAATTGACAGCCATATTACACATTCATGGTAGGTGAGGAGGAAAAATTCATAAAGTAAGGAATTATATGTCTTACAAAGAGATTAATCATTTCATGGATTAAAAAAGGCCTAATACAAAGAAACAATAAACACCTCCCACTACCTCCCTAGAAAAAGAGAAGATCTTGTATGCATGGAGCAATTAAAGTTGAACCACTTGTTAACTCCTAAAAAAACTATAAGGAAAATAGTGGCCTTCATATTCTTTCTTGTAAGCAAGACTTATAGAATAGAAAAAAAGCATCATATGGAAAATAGGGGATATAACCTATGTTTACCATGTCCCAATTGCACAAGAGCATCCAAAAATTAATGGAGAAAAGGAATAACAACACCTGTAACCCTACACCTAGGACATGACACATGCTAGCCCAACCTAAGCCCTCCCCAACTACTTTTGACTATGAATATGTGGTTTCCTTCCCTTATTTTAAGGTCCCTAAGCTCATTAAAGATGCATTGGATGAGGTAGCAGATCCTAAACTATCTAGGAGAACTAAGAGCCTAAGATATGGTGTGTTAGAATATTTTAAGCAGAGCTCTTATGATATTTTTGGTATCTATATATAGATGAGTAATTTGGCATAGTACATGGTGCTTAAGAAGGTCTTGTTCTAACCTTTTTTCATCACTATCTGTTTATTTTGTTCCTGCTAAGAAGGCCTTGGCTTTGTTGTTTTTTCATCATGGCAAGTTTTCTTTAGTCGTCTGAGGTTTCCATGGATAGTATTACCAAAGGTATCCTAGCTGCTAAGAGGTTCATGAATTTTTTCAAAAATTTCAAGGGAGAAGACCCTGAAATCACTACTGCTTTCATGGAAACGTTGGACAATGGTCGTGTTACCATTCATGGGAAGACCTATGTTGTGGATATTAAACTTCTGGTTGAGTTGAAGGGGTAGCCTCCTAAGGTAAGGTCCATCAAGAGAGAGAAGAACCATTGGGATACATAATTAAAGGATGTGAAGGATAAAGAAATTCGTAGGAAAGCCCACCTGGGGATGTGTCGTGACGAGCTACCATTTTCATGGGGAAGTGTCATGAAGCCAATTATGGAATTTATTATTGTTGACAACCTAGACAAGCCCCTCTACAGCTTTCATTTTACCTTCTATAACCATTTTTGGGATGTCAATCAGGTCAATATTCCATAATTCTTGTTTAACTCCATGAATTACACAATTGAGCACTGTAGGGACAAAAAAAGGTCTAATTTTCCAACTCATCGTGGGATTTTTCCTCAATATTTTGATAACCCTAGGTTGTCTGCTAAGAAATAAAAAATAATTGATAATTTTAGTATCTTGAGAAAGAGAACCCCGAGTGCATCTCCTAAACCTAAACCTGAATCTGTGTAAAAATCTATGTGTTCCTCACTTTATCGTAATAAATTGGCACAACAGAAGAAGTCTCTAGTTATTGAATCTGAGGATGATGAGAAGGACTCCCCTGATAAGTGCATGCAATTTTTTATCATTAACTCCATCTCAAACTGTATCACTCATCTTGTTGACCTTTGCAATGCTCTCCACCTACATTTTTTAGGAAGTCCTTTACTGATGGTAATTTTAGTGTTCCTGCTACAAATGTTAATGTTTCTGTTGATCTTGGTGTTCCAAAGGATGACCCTAAAACTACGATTGGCATTGTGGTAGACACTTCCAATGTGGAAAATCAATATGCTGGTGTTGTGCTCAAGGAGGAAGCTTAGTTGCTTCTGGCTTACCATTTTTGGGTCCTGGTTTCATCTTTTCTAGTTGTTCTTGCTTGTTGCTTTGTCTTGGCATTGGCTAAGGATATCCTCCTTTATATTTTGTATTAAGGATAGCCTCTTGAGGCTTGCTTTGTTGATCAGTTTTATCCTAAGGATTTCCTCCTTTATGTTTTGTATTAAGGATAGCCTCTTAAGGCTTACTTCAAAACTTTTGGGTTCTTGGGCTAACAAAGCCATTTTGTAATCAGGTTTTGGGATCCTGTTAAAACCCATTTTTAATTCAAATCTTTTAACCGATGAAAACAAATGTGTAAAATTATTTCAAAATAATTGTCATGTGTGTCAAGCTATATAACCCTTATACCCAAGAAATTTTAACCCTCGATGATAGCTTTAGAGTGGTTATCAATAACCATCTAATATGAGAGATGTTAATGGTTGAAGTAATGACCACTAGGGTCAATTTTGCAAGTGCCACAAAACTATGTAATATTATCCTTGGGAAGCTCAACTATCTTCATAATGAATGCAACATAAGGGGAAGGAGCTACCAAACTTTCCCCTAGATCTCAAGTATTTGAAAGATAGTTCTAGGGATGTGGTTAGAATATTGGCATTCATTTTCACCCTCAAATAAAAAAAGAAGTTGTTCCAGGCCCAAATCAATATATTACATCATATAAGGCACCCCCCTAGCCAATAAATGGTAGGACTTGAATTTTTTGACTTTAATACAAAAAAAAATCATGAGGAATTGATTGGGTTTTGAAATACTAGTCACACCTTTTGAAATTCGATGTACCAAGTTCATCTGATCCTTTTCTAGCATCCATGATTGTATGCTAGGTTCACCATAAGAAAAAGGAATGGATCTGGCTTCCCACAACTATTTTTCTTGGATAGAAGGTTTAATAAAATCTTCTTCCTCTTCCTATTATGATTTTGTTGAATATTTCTTAGTCCCAACCTTGATTACTTTTAAGGGACAAAGATCTAAAGGCCTTGGTAGGAGCTATAAAAAATTTATGGGGAGGTAACTCCCTAGTGACTGGTTCTTTGTAGAATATTGAATACTAATCAAGATGTATGGTTTTGGAAAACAAGCATTGTAGTTGTCAAAATATGTGTCAAAGTGAGTCTTCGTTTTAGAGGCTCTCTACCAACTGGATATCATTGATGATCTATATGCTAGAGGAAGAAACAAGATAAATATGCGTAATAATCCCTTCTTCTTTGGAGGGGTTAACCTAATGAAGTGGAATTCCCATGAGCTTTTGGATAAGAATCTCAAAGAATTAAAATTTTAGTACCCCAAGGAATGGAAGTTTGACCCTGGCAAGAAGCTTACATAATGGTAAACCAAGGTCAAGAACTCAATGGAGATCCTACATGAACCTAGGTCAAACTTAGAGGTCTTCCAAAACCCTATGTATGAAAGAGATACTCTCTATTAAATCAATTACTAGGATAATCTCTTGTACCACCATTACAGAGGAAACCTTACCATGTCTTTTATAAGTTGACCAGAAAGGTAGACCCAAACTATTAAATTCATGCACTTAAACCAAAATCACTTAAGGAAAAATAGAAAATGGAAAAGATCAACACATGGTGGGTGATACAACAAGATATTAGTAATATAGTGTTTGTGTTTGGTTATATTGATAAATATGCAAAGTTTTAATAATAGTGGGACAATAAGTACACCAAAGAAAAAAGGTCCAACACAAATAGAGGTAGTAGAGAGAAAGTGGTGGAAGCCATCACCTAGACAATAATAGACATAGAAGTAAGGATAGAGTAAGTGATCCTATTGGAAGATACATAGGCCATGATACCCAAATAGTATTACCTAGCTCAAGATATTTTAGCTCAAGCATCTACTCTAGCACAACTTAAGTGAAAGGAGTCTTCCTACAAAATCGATTCCTCGTCCATCAAGAAAAAAATCCTTCAGAGGAAATAACCTAGGTATCCATGGCCCAAGTGATTAGAGTAGTCCCCTACACCCATCATTCTTATCTTCCTAAGGTAATATGCCCACTATATTTGTCACTGGCCCTACCAGCACTAGCTTTTGTCTTAATAGCCTTAGCAATTGTTACCTCCTTACAAGTGCCTAGTATGTTAGTCCTCTATTAGAAGCTCCAACTCTAGAGACTTGAATTCCTTAAGCCAATAGCTTACACCCTATCCAATCCTTGGGTAACCATCCAATCCACCCTAGCTAGAGTATTTTCACCCATCTATGCCACTACTCAACTACCTCCCTTTGGCCCCTTCTTCCAGCCCATACTACCTAGCCCCACACCAAGGTAGTTGATATTTGGCTCCAATGCCTCTCCAAGTATGTTGTTATACTTTAAGGGCATTCAGAAGAAGGACACTAAATATACATAAAAGGATGCAAAGAGATCAAATATACCTATATAAAAGGACCTCCAAAGCTATATTTATTTACAAGAAATAGTTCTTCACCTGGATCACATGGACCCAAAATCATCCAAGTTTTAAGGGCAAATGTAGCTTCAATATTATCAAGTGACCATAATAACCATCAACCTAAAAGTAATCAGGGCTAGGGGTATAATCAAATTGACCGGGAACACAATGAAACTACTTAGAAATGATTTGATAACCTTGGAGAGAAAGAGGAAAAAGTAGCTCTAGGAAGTCAAATATGCCCTCAGGAACTCATAGGATGAGGTCAAGAGAATCCAAAATTTGATGGAGCAAGTAACGAGTGATCGAGATACAATCACCTAACTCAAAGAATAAGGGAGGAAGGGTTAGGAAATATTAGATAAATTTTTTGTTGTGAAGGACCAACTCAAATCATATAAGATTGACTTTGAGGAGTTGGAGTAATAATAATAGAAATGCTCTGAAATTGTGTAGAAAAACACCACTACATTAATTAAGAATGTCTACACCTCACAGTGGGGAAACATAGAAAATTTCATGGCCTCAATGTCCCCACTCATTCACTTCATCAACTTGGCATATTGATTAAGTGTAGAAATTACTCAAGAAATAGAAAAGGCCCTGACAACCAAGTCCAAAAATATGCATAAAGAAAATAATTTCCAAGTTTAAATCAGCATTGCAAGTGAACATGAGCTAGAATTCATCGGGATACAAGACCAAGAGGTGATATTCAAAATGGTATGGGACACTATAAATAAAGAGAAATACACACATGAGTGTGTATCCTAAGTAGAAGCCCTGAACCAAATGGTTAAAAACCTACACACCTCTCTAGAGTCCTTGATTCAACAAGGGTTGTCATCCCCATCAGCGAAAGGAGGTTTCCCCCTTTTAGAGTAGGAATATGCATGGGCCCTAGGAGAACAAAAATAGATAGGGCTATATTTTCATAAGAATATAGAGGTCCTAATGACTAAATATGTCATGAAGGTTATTGGACCTATGGTAGAACTTGAAGTGTAAGTGTGGGAGTTTACACATGGAATAGCAAATTTATCATGCCTAGACCAAGTTGAACTCTAGAGAAGCCATTGTCACTTCCATGAAACTCATGCATTCTCCAAATAAGAATGGGAGGAAGTGAGAGCTCAAATGAGCAAGCTCCCATTTCACTAAACCTTCCCATGCAGTTTCCAAAATATTGTGTTCCCTATCCCTTTACCTTATTGTTGCTTTAGTTTTGTTGTTTTCTTCTCCTTCTTTTCTATGTTTGTAATTACAACTTCCAAATTTTAATTCCATGCCCAATGGATAAGGCAAGAAGTTATCGGTTCACTCCTTTAGTAGGTTGAGGAGCCTTAAGAGTTGCCAAAGCTATAGGTAACTTTTACCTATAGCCCTACTTCACTTCAAGCTAAACCATCAAAAGTGGGACTATCCAAAGCTACATTATCGAAAGGCATTTTCTAATTTCAATCATAACCAAGGAGCTTCAATATAAGAGAAGAAAAATTAAAATCCACATAGACCATTAGATCTTCCATCTATGGCCAATAATTTGTATCCACCTAGACCCATCCAAGGAAGGATGCCAAGGCCCACTAACCATTGATTTTCAATCCAAAATCCTGTGTGAGCCTTTTGACCAAGCAAAGCACCACCAAAGGAATAAAGTCTTAATAAAATCCAAAGTAATACATGTGGTGACCAGTCAAAAGCTTGAGAGAGGAAAGAACTAGTGCTCAAATGAGAAGGTCTACCATTGGTCAAAGTATATTCTACCCCATACAAATATATGTGGTAGTTGCATGTGTAAGAAGAGAAGCAAGAGAATGAGCATTAAAGAAGACATCGTCCAGTGGCTACAAATCTTGACTTTCATGGCTAAGCCTATCAGTTCCAATCACATGCTAGTCATAGCCATTACCTACCGTACGTATGAGCCTACCCTATCCACCTACACCAATTAGGTATGCCATGTCCATCATGTTATAAGAGCAATGCATCCTAGAAGAATCATGATGAAAATTTTATGGTGCAGCCATCCTGATGCATTAGTAAAAAGCCTAGTTAGCATCCAAAGGTCCAAAAGATTTTAGCATTTATGGACCTAGATCTAGAGACCTTGAAGGTACTATCATACAAGTTGTAGAAATATTTCTTGGTTTTAGAGATAAGAGATATATGTAGACCTTATGCATAGAACTTTAGAGGGTGGGAACCCTCCTCTTGGCTTATAAATAGGTCTAATTTTATTGTAAAAAGTATTAGAATCTATTTGCTTATGCCTAGCACCTAGCCTTGTGGGCTCTTCCTTTCACCCTTATTTCCTACAGTAACAAGGATATCTTGAGCCTTTTCTCGTACCTAAGAAGCACCGAGCCCTCAGGGCCTCATTGCTTTATAATATTTTTAGCATGTTATGGAAGTTGTGACTAATTCCAATTTATCCTTTTCTTAGCTTGCTTCAATTCCTAATAGTGTTTTTTACTTAGTTGTGTTCACTAGCCATATATGATGTTTTTAATGTTCAATTCTCACTTGTTTTAGTAAAAAAATAGGGGTCATTTATAATTCTTTGGTGCATCACCTCTATATCTTAGGACTTTACTTTCTACAAGCATTTAAATTATCCATTTTTACTTTCATTGCAATTCATTCTTGATTACCCCTCAATATTAGCTTATGGATATCACTACACATCAAGGAGTTAATCCAAAGAGGAGGTAACCTCAATTAAAACCCTAGAGATCACCCTATAGATAATTCTTCCATTTTGAGCCATGGCACTTCTTGTTGTTTCACTTTACATGAGGTATGAAAGCCTCCATCCACCTGAAGGGTGCATTTAGAGATAACAATAATTATACATAATATTAAAACTAGACAATAATAAAAAAATGCATACCTTGTTATTGTAAATGGCTCAATGCTCCTCCAAGATAGCTTTAAAAAAATTTATCATGAAGTTGATTATAAAAACAAGAGTCTATAGCAATGATGGAGCTTTCATTGGTCGTAGGCTTGTCTAGACTTGTATTTTTTATAGAAGAGGCCACAATTTTTTATTTTCAACCATCTTCTTCCCTGACTACATCCACAAGGGATTTTTATAATTGAGTTTTTTTAACAAGACAAGTATGTCAATAAATGGTTTTATGTGAACCTTAGTTTAGTAGCGCCTCAAAGAGGTTTTCACTACTGAATAATTTTTTCATGAGAAGAAATCTAATATTATGGCACATTGTAGTATGACACCGAAATGGCACTAGAATACTATAGTTTGTTGTTTTTAGCACTTTCTTGGTGCTCTATAATATTCTAGTGCTATAGTACCAAAAATATATAGTGGCCCTAAAATTCATCTGAAAACTCTTTATCAAGTTTTCCTCCTTGCTCCTCAAAATGAGGAATTGACCTCATCACTCCTCCCTCAACGAAAAATGATGCATGTCCTCATGCATACTTATTTTGTGGATATGTATGTGATGATGTGTATTTACTAATGTGGCATATTGATAGCTGACTCACCTTCTCCAACTTGGAATTAATCATGACCTTGTGTTATAAACTATGATCCTTTTTATTTTCCTTTCTTTTATTTTATTTTGAATAAAAGAGGTTACCATTTTTTATATTCAATCATCTTCTACCCTAGTTGTGTTCATAAAGGATTTTCACAACCAAGTTTATTTTTGTAATCTAGAATTCTAGCATAGACATGAGTTTTTTTGACACACCAATGCCTCATCCTCTTCTGGCACTCCATCTAATGTGACTCATTTTTTGACACTCTAAAAGATTCTATCTCTTGACTTTGCAAACGCATATTCTAGTGTTAGACCATTCTGATGCATCGGTGCTCTGACTACTTCGACACTCCATATAATATTTCTATTAGCTTTTGGTGCTCTATATTTTTAACATTGTAGTATCATAATGCTTTTGACTCTCAATATGTAGCCATCTAATATATTTTTTTTTAGGAGCATAAAAATACCTTCTAAACATCAAGGATAATTTTTTTTCTTCCTTATAACATTGAGTCTGTATTATATACACTAGAAAAATTGAATATGTATATATGTGTGGTTATACATAATTTTAAATTAAATAACAATAAAAATAAAAATGCATATCTTAATACGCTAGAATGGTTTGTGTACATTCATATTTTGAAAAGCAATATCAAGGTCATCAAAAGCTATACTTGTAATAAATATTGACTTGCATTTATCCTTTTTCTTTGTGATCACTTATATGGGAAGAGAAGACCTATTTTACAAGGTGTATATTTTCTCATATTTTCAAGTTTTAAAGGTGTATATAGGTTATTCTTGTCTACTATTATTTATATTAGCCACAGGTTGTGCAAGGAATAGAGGTTGCTTAGCTTGTTGAAGCTAAAATAATTTTAATCATAGGTGACAAAGTATTTTGAACTCAAACAAGAATTGATTAGGATATTTTAATATAATTTCCCTAAAAGTTAGTAATATGGATCGTAAAATATTCTTCATAGGGGCTTCTACCCCAAGATCCAACCAAATTGAATATGTAAATGTTCTAGCTATCTTGTTCAACAATGTGATATTTTTTCGTCCCACCATAATATTTTGTCAATAAATATTATAGATTTTCTTGAAAACATGGGAATACGGTGTCTTGTATGGACCTGGAAAGAAAAACTATTCAATTGTTCCTCATGATTTTCAAACTCTAGAGACTCAAAAGTTGATGATGGTTGTTCTCTATTAGAGCTTTCTCCTATGTTTGTCTTAGCTATGGGTAATTCACTATTTTGTTCAACCTCTTAACATTGATGTTTATTTCCTATGGCTCATGGGGATTTTTTATTAACAAATCATCCCTTTTTATTTCTAAATTTATTCATGCATTTAACATAAAAAAAAAATCACCTGTTAAAACAAATGAGTAAAAACCATTAATTCTTAAAAGATCTAATACCTTAACTCGCTCCTTGACAACACAATTATCCTTATACAAAATCTTATTTTAGCCTTCCCTTTATAAAAATAATGGAATATTTTTGGTGTAATAGACCACTAATCTGACTAAAAGAAAAATTTTAAAACCACCTTAAAAAAAATGAAATTTCATTTTAGAGGTAACAACATATCAACTATAACTAATATGGGTTATGAATAGGAAGATGTGGTTTAGTGCTTTGTCTCACTAGGTCATTAATGATGATAACATAGTTATAGGATCATATTTTATTTGTGACAATAGGTCAACCACAATTGATAAAAATACAAAACAAGGAGATATGGTTTAGCATGTGTCTATATTGTTTGACTAAAATGAGATTATTTCTTAAAAATATGATAATGTTGAATGACCACTAAAATTCTCTAGCAACATAGCATCCCTAGAAAAAATGACAAAAATGATGAGTGTCATTAATGCTCGCACTTTAAATTGTCTAACCGAGGTGGCATCTGATGGTTGTATCATTAGAGAGCAAAAAAATGCATCTTGGTATAGGATCTTTTAAGGTTTTATACTTGATTAAATAAAAACCATACTTACAAAAACTAAAATCATGCTTGCAGGATTTGAAATCACACTTGCATAAATTAAAATCACACTTGCAAATATTAAATAACACACTTTGCAAAAAATAAATTAACACATTTTGCAAAAAATAAATCATCGTGCTTGCAATAAAATGAAATCTAATCTAGCAATTATGTAAAATTAATCCGAGAAATTAAAATAAATAATTAAAACAAGTTACAAATTAGTTACAAATAAAAATAATATACAATCTAATTACACATTAAAATAATAGGTCCGAGGTGTAGACCAATTGGTTCATCCAAACCCCGTAAGGGGGCGGAGGTCCAAGGTTCAAATCTCGGGCCTCGTCGGACTGAATGCTTTTCCATTTCCTGGTGCTTTCAGTGGCGTAAAAGGTTTAAAATGATTGTGGCATGGTGGTTATAGGGGCGCACTGCGCGAAGATCTGTGTGGCGGATTTCGGGGCGGACAACACAGAATACTGTGGCGGCCATAAAAGTTGGACAACCTGCCCGGATTTGTGGCGGCTACGGATTTCACCATGTTAAAAAAAAATACATATTAAAATAATATACAAAAGATATTAAAATAAATAAATAAATATGTTATAATTATTTTATTAACATATCTATAAGAAATTTTTTCATTGTGTTGATCGAGTGGGCCCTTACTCGTAAGCCCAATGAAAAGTAATTATTAATTTAAAATAAAATTAAACTATGCACAATTAAGAAAATGATAGAAAAATATATTTTATTAATAAAAGGAATAGAATTACCCTTTTACAAAAAAAATCTTCATTTTGTAGGTATTTATCCTCTTTCTTATTTTCTAAACTTTTCAAATATTATAATGTCTTTTATAAGTGAAGACACTTAACAACTAATCCTTATTATGGGCTACAATTAGGGAGAATATATCTCCTTTTATTTGGATAAGAACAATCCTTATTTCCCTTCTAAATACAAATTACATGTGTTCATGCATAACCAATTATTTATTGGCAGGAGATAAAATCATGAAACAGATGGAAAATTAAAAGCAACAAATTAGGAAGCAGTCATTTGAAAAAAGGGTGTGGATAGTTTAGTAAAAATATCTATTTTTCCTTCCACATGGAAGCTACTAGAAAGCATATCTATCTTTTTATTTTGCATGGAAATAGCAACAAGAATCATTTTCATCCTTATCTACCACATGAATAATAAAACAAGTATTATTTTATCTCTTCGTCATATACAAATTCATCCATGCGCATTTCTATCTAATGTGTAGCAAAATAATGAACACCAAAACACATACATAAAAATTAAAACTTGTGATAAAAATAATGCTTCTTTTATATCAAAACAGGAGAGCCTTAGTCTTCTGATTACAATGCTTTATGCCCCAATGTTCGGGGGTAGATATTACATTGCTTTTTCTTTTTATGAAATACAAATGCTCAAATGGTAATCTTTGGTTCTCCGAACAAGTCAACTAGTGCCCTTCATTCTTTTGCTATAGCTCCAAGGGTGAGTGGGCTTTCAATATCTAGCAATAGGGCCACTCCAGCTTCAAAAACTCTCCAAGTATCTATCTGCTACACACATGACAAAGTGAACAAATATTAGTAGTGCATGTATATATGATCTAAAAACCAATGCTATAAAACCCTTGAATTAATACTTGCAAAAAACATAGAAAATTAAATGGGAATGCCTTGCTAACAAGAATCGAAACCTCACTTATCTGATATGTGTCATTCATGAATTTTCTCCTGCATACTGGGTAACCGCGGATGTGCGGTTGTGAATGATAAACCACAAACAGGAAATTAGGCAACTGTAGGAGGACGGTTGTGATTGTGTAACTACAGACGAACGGTTGAGGCTGGATGGCAAAAATCTCCAAATAAGGGACTCCAGGACTTCGAACCTATGATGTGTGTAAACTCATGGTGTGATTCTAGTAGCATGATGGTATGTACTCTCAACCTCCTTTGGTTTATGGGGTGAAGGTACCTTTATAAGTCCCTTAGGGTTTTGGAGGGAAAAGGGAGGTGGTAATCCAATATTGCCAAGTGGTAATCCAAGGCTTGCAAATGGAAGGGATAGTTATAGTGAGTCACCTAGGTTATCTCTCTTAACTGGGGTGACATGGCTAATGAGTGAGTGCAAGTGGAGTGAGGTGTAAGGGATGTCCCACGTGAAGGGACATGGGAGACATGAGTGTGTGATATGTGGCAAGAGATGAGGTAATGATGGCTAGGACACATGTCTAGTGATTAGGCAGGGTATCCTAAGAAGATTTTCTAGATTTATTAAAATCTGGAAAATAGGATAATGTGCAGGATTTATACACCTAAGTTCAAACTTAGGTATATAATTTTATTATGCAGGGTTGTGATGTGGGATGCAATATGAGGTGTTATGAATACCTAGATTTTGGTGTCTACATATACCCCTTTTTGTACCGTGTTGTGTAAAACACAATGCGATGCAAAAAAAAAGACACCTATCCTTATTGGATGGATGAATGGACTCAAATCTTCTCGACGCTCAAGAATGAATAATTTTTTAAATTTTTGATTTGTTTTCTTACCCCCTCAATTAGTGAATGGGCATATAATGATACCCATAAGCCAATTGACCAAATGTGGGTGATGAAAGGAGGTGGATATTATGGATGCAAATGTATGATATTGAAATCAACTTGATACCCCAAGTTTGGGATGGTTGTTGTTGCAATTTTGTCTTTGGTTTTGATGATGCACTAAATATTGTGGTAAAATCACCAACCACATTGGGATTTCAGGTACCCATTAATTCCTATTGCAACGGTTATTAATTCCTATTGTGGTTTTAGAAACCAGATGCTCTAGGAATTCGATACTTGTAGTGATTTCAGTGATTGTTACCAAATTTTGATTGAATAATTTTGGTTTTGCGACCCAGCTAAAATGGCATAGGATAACCTTGTGCAAATTATCTTGAACATAGCCATACCTAAAGGTTGATGAACCCATATGATTTAATGGATGATGTGATGATTTTGGATGATTGCGAATAAGCATCCTTATGGTGAGCTACCCATCCTATCGATTTGCATGGATTTTCAATCGTTGCAATTGCCAAGTGTGTAGGGTAAGTCACTAAATATGAGGTTAACTTAATTGTGATGAATATTATTATGCATGTTTTGATGATGATGATCATGATGAATTTGGTTTTTTTTAATAGGGTGATTATTACTTTTTTTTTTATAATCGTGCACCCGTGATTGGGTCTCCCGACAATCACACATCTGCAGTTGGCTTTACCAAACATGGGTGTGTGATTATGCGTGCTTACAAAATGCAAGTGCACGATTAGGCCTACAAAAAGGGGCTATAAATATACGATTTGGCATTTTGGATTTTCATTTCTACAGTTGAGTTTCTCTGAATTTTTGGGAAGTGAGAGTGATTTATGGAGGTTTCTTGTGAGACAAGTGGAGTGGGTGTGGCGCGGAGGCTAGTGGCTCGCCTGGAGTGGAATTCAAAGTTCGCTATGCTAAGGTAGGTGGTCTAAACTCCTAGTTTAGTTTTTATTATGTTTTTTTTTGTTTTGTTTTCATGTTCTCATTGTTTTTGTTTTATTTTTATTTTTTTTTACTATGATAAGGGTGTAAACGAAAGTTTTTTTTGTGACTATGATAAAAATGCATGAACTTGTTTTTGTTTTTTTTTACTTTTTTGTACAAATGAAAATGCCTAAGATGTTTTTTTTTTTGCATGAAAATATTTTTTTTTATGCATAAAATTTTTTTTTTTGTACAAATGAAAATTCCTAAGATGTTCTTTTTTTTTATAAAAATGCATGAAAATGTTTTTTTGTACAAATAAAAATACCTAAGATGTTTTTTTTTATAAAAATGCATGAAAATATATTTTTTAAGAATGATAGAGTAATGCATGAAATGTTTTTGTGTTTTTGTTTTATGGAAATGCCTAAAATGTTTTTGTGTGAAATAGTTTTTTTGTTTTATCTCTTTTTTTTTGCACTGATATGAATGTTGTTTTGTGCCTTTATAGGTTAAGTTTATTGAGGCTCGACACCAATGGCCTCGCATCATTTCCTGAGTGTGTAAGTCACTAAAATACAATGACTAGAAGTGGCTAGAGGTCGTGGAATTGGTTGGTTGTGGGTGTGTGGATATGATGAGAGTGGATGAAGATTACCTGTCTACCTTAGTGGAGAGATGAGACCCTGATAGGGGGTTATTTCAGATTTTGACAGGGGAGCTGATTGTTACCGTGGAATATTTTTACCACATATTCCATGTTCCTATCAAGGTCAACCAGTTCAGGTGGGCCACGATAAGGAGCATGAGCTTAGGTCAATTTATGGGGATGATTGGGATGTTGACTGCAGCAAGGGGGAACCCCATACATTTAGTTGTTCCAATATAGGAGGCTAGGTGTTATGTTGATATTTGTAATGTATATCATAGGCAATATGTTGTTACCTAACAATATGGGATCTTGGTTCCCTTGGAAAGAAGTGATGTTGGTATTGGATTTTATTTTTGAACCTCAGATTTATGCATGGGCTTCCACTTTATTGTGCTAGTTGTATATAGAGTTATACAAGGTGAAGAGGTAGGAGCAAAAGGGACACGGTTGCAACTTGCTACTTTAGTTGTGGGCCTGGGAGCACATCAGGATTATTCACTCAGAGGGTCTACCTTGTGGGTGGGATCACTCACTTCCTTGTGCTCTTTATTGGTGGACTAGTGAGGATATTTTATTGAGTCATCCTATTCACAGCGCATAATATTATCGAGATATGTTGGGAAGTCTGACTAGGGTTAACATATGCTAGCAATCTTGGTGAGGTTTGACATGGGATACTTATGCAACATATCTTCGATGGATCATGCGAGGTAGATGGGTGGTTGGTCAACATGGGCAATATATGGAGTTCATCCAGTTCTTGTAGGTGATGAGATAGTTTGGGTTGACACAGGGTGTTCCAAATGCTCTAGTGGTGTACAGACGATAAGGCGATGAGTTGAGTCTTCCAGTCGCTCCTAAATTTTGGATAATGGATGATGTTGTTGATGATGAGGTAGTTTATGTCCCAAATGCATATGATGCCAAGATGATATTTGACTATGATACTTGGTTTGTTGTGCAACCTCCATGGTACCTAGCCAGGCTATGGATGATGCGGTGAGTGGTGACGAGCAGGATATCGATGAGCAGGATTCTCGATAGTAGAAGAATCATCAAGGTAGATGGATTAGGGGGCGAGTTGAGGTGGAGGTACAACCTATAGATACCATGTCCTTGGCTAGAGGTAATGGAGGTGGTGGTAGCATTAGCGAAGGTGGGGATGATGGAGGTCAGGATCCTCCTCCATGCTGCAATGAGGATGAGTGGGGAGTTCTCTAGGTTAAGCAAGATAGTTTGGGGGAGACTGTAAAGTGTCGTGATGTAGATATCACAAGATTGCATGGTGAGATTGCTCAACTACAAAGTGAGGTAGATGAACTATGGAGTGGACCTACCGAAGGTGGGGATGCTGCTTGCAGATCTTCATGTTGAGATAGCCTAGTGAGCGGTATGTCAGGCTATAGATTTGGTTTTTGCCCTGAGGCAAGATACCTACATTACGATGTTCAAAGATAATTTAGATCAGCATCAAATTCTGCTACCTCTACCTCCTACATCATTAGTTTTGAGCTCTAGCAGGTGGAGCGAGTCCAGACCTAGCAGTTTGTAGTCTCGAGTTCCTAGTTTCCATGATCTGTCTGGCTCACAAGGATCATATCATGGGCCTCATATAATTCATGGTGGTGCTAGCTAGTAGTGCTTATTACCTCTTTTATAGTTTTTTTTTTTGTTTATGAGCCTCAGTGCTTTGATGTATACAGTATTTGGGTATTTTTGTACTATGTAATTCATATATATATATATATATATATATATATATATATATATATATATATATATATATATATATATATATATATATATACATGGCTTTTATTGTGATCATTTATGTTTGCGCTTTTTTATTTTATTGTATGTATGGATGCATATGAAATGATGTAGTGATTGATGGAATGAATGATGAATGCTATGTTCTAATGATCATTTGGTATGTTATAGACTTTTTCTTGATCAACTGTATTCTTGTCACTTAATCAGGGGCACTAACATGTGGTATTTATGAATGAAATGCATTATTGGATGTAATGGTGTAAATGATATGGGGTGGTTAATGGATCTAGGATCATTTTTCAAAGACTTAAACATCCTAGTGCTATCAAATAAAATCATCTATATATCTCAAAAATCTTCATGATGCTAAGGTTGTCTTAGTGTTTTCAAATTTCTCAAGGACCAACTGTGTGTGCAATGATTGATCATTTTCCATTATGAATAATGTCTGACTAATCAATTGTGACTTATACCAATAAGCTAGCTCATTCATGAGCATCCATAGATCTGTACAAAAAAAGGTCGCTAATGTGATAGATGTGGCACCACGTGTAAGGATACCCCTTTGCCATACGGTTTTCATTCAACCCATTGTTGTAAGGATTATCACCCCACGGTTTTCAAAACACTAAGAGTTCCAATGATTCAAGATCCTTTCCCTTCTTTTATTGCATTGTATTTTTGAGGATTTTATTTATGCTTTTGCTCATTTTTGTAATGTAGCAACATGCATTTTTATTGCTTTTGGGATATTTTCTCATTTTGAAGAGGAGCAAGAAAATTTTATTAATTTTGGGTTGCTTTTGGGATACTTGCTCGTTTTGAGAGAGAGCAAGGAAATTATTACTTTTGTAATGTTTTTGGGATACTTGATCACTTTGATGAAGAGCAAGGGATTTTTTTTTTTTATGAAGTTGGAGCTTATCCTTTTGTCAACTCTTAGCGTTCTAGACCATGTGCATGATTGGATGAACAGGGGAAACCTTTGACTTTATGGCAATAGCAACTTCATGACTTCGTCATTCCTAAAATTCATAATGTTTTAATATGCTTTGATGTGCATGGTCCAAGAAAAAACTTGATTGACCAGGAGCAACTTACTACTTCTAAATATTGTTTGATTTTCAATTGAAGTTGTTCAAGACACTAGGAGTGGCTGAGTGATTCAAAATATTTGGATTTTTCTTATGGACTAATGTGGTATGTAAGATTTTATGATACCTTCTCTACAAGATTTTGAAAGTTAAAAAGTGCACACAAAATAGTCAGTGGCCGCATAATCATTATTGCTAATGATTATACAGTATCTATCCTAGTTTATGTGAACTCCTTAATCATCAAAAGATCATAAGGAAAGATACAAATTATTATGATTGATGTAGTGATGAGTAATATTTGATGTAAGGTACCCCTGATTAAGGCAACAAGACATAGTAGACTATCGATCATCCAAATTGACCAAAATGATCCCTAATATGGTGAATGGTATGAACAAATGCCTAAAGTGCATCTATGTAATTTTAGAATTTTTAATTTGAGAAATTATGAGACTGGATAGTACAGGAGGAGCAAAATAATGGACCCTAGAATTAACATGGGGTCCACAAGGAAAAATAGTCATCTAACCCACACATGGGGAGAACTCCACACTTGCCACAGTCGAGCGATGCTCCTATGAGAGAGGATGGAGCATATGGTTGGGCCATGATTTGCTCATTTGAGGGGCTAGGTCATGGTTCACCTACTTCCACTTGGGCATTTCACCCAAAATCCTGCTTCTCAATTTACAAAGCTCTATGTGGGTGTTGTGCTTTATATACCACCATGAGGGCCATCATGAAATACATTTGGGATAATGGATCAAGACTCTCACAGCATTGCTCAAGGTATTTTTAGAATTTTTTATTTGAGAAATTATGAGACTAGGTTGTACGGGAGAAGCAAAATAATGAACCCTAGAATTAACATGGGGCCCATGAGGGAAAACGGCTAACGAAAACCACACATAGGGAGAACTCCACACTCACCACCATCGAGTGATGCTCTCACAAGAGAGGATAGAGCATATGGTTGGGCCATAATTTGCTAGTTTGAGGGGTTAGGTCATGGTTCACCTACTTCCACTTTCACCCAAAAGCCTACTTCCCGATTTGCAAAGCTCTATGTGGGTGTTGTGCTTTATATACCACCATGAGGGCCATCGTGGGATACATGTGGGATAATGGCTTAAGACTCTCATGGCATTGCTAAAGGTATTTTTAGAATTTTCTATTAAATAAATTATGAGATTGGGCAGTACGGGAGAAGCAAAATAATAGACCCTAGAATTAACATGGGGCCCATGAGGGAAAATATCCAACTGAAACCACACATGGGGAGAACTCCACACTCACCACCATCGAGTGATGCTCCCACAGGATAGGATGGAGCATATGGTTGGGCCATGATTCTCTCGTTTTATGGGCTAGTTCATGGTTCACCTACTTCCACTTGGGCATTTCACCCAAAAGCCTGCTTCTCGATTTTCAAAGCTCTATGTGGGTGTTATGCTTTATATACCACCATGAGGGCCATCATGGGATACATGTGGGATAATGGCTCAAGACTCTCACAATGTTTCTCAAGGTATTTTTAGAATTTTTTTGTTTAATAAATTATGAGACTAGGCAGTACAAAAGGAGCGAAATAATGGACCCTAGAATTAATATGGGGCACACGAGGGAAAATAGCCAATAGAAAACACACATGGGGAGAACTCCACACTCACCACCATCGAGTGATGCTCCCATGGGAGAGGATGGAGCATATGGTTGGGCCATGATTCACTCATTTGAGGGACTGGGTCATGGTTCACCTACTTCCACTTGGGCATTTCACCCAAAATCCTGCTTCTCGATTTGCAAAGTTCTATGTTGGTGTTGTGCTTTATATACCACCATGAGGGCCATTGTGGGATACATGTGGGATAATGGCTCAAGACTCTCACAATGTTGCTCAAGGTATTTTTAAAATTTTTTATTTGAGAAATTATGAGATTGGGCAGTACGGGAGGAGCAAAATAATGGATCCTAGAATTAACATGGGATCCATAAGAGAAAATAGCCAATAGAAAATACATATGAGAAGAACTCCACACTCACCACCATTTAGGGATACTCCCATGGGAGAGGATGGAGCATATGGTTGGGCCATGATTCACTCGTTTGATGGGTTGTATCACGGTTCACCTACTTCCACTTGGACATTTCACCCAAAAGCCTACTTCTCGATTTGCAAAGCTCTATGTGAATGTTATGCTTTACATACCACCATGAGGGCCATCTAGGGATACATGTGGGATAATGGCTCAAGACTCTTACAACATTGCTCAAGGTATTTTTAGAAAAAAAAATTGATAAATTATGAGACTAGGCAATACAGGAGGAGTAAAATAATAAACCCTAGAATTAACATGGGGTCCACGAGGGAAAACAACCAATGAAAACAATACATGGGGATAACTCCACACTCATCGCCATCGAGCGATGCTCCCATGGGAGAGGATGGAGAATATGGTTGGGCCATGATTCGCTCACTTGAGGGGTTGGATCATGGTTCACCTATTTCCACTTGGTAATTTCACCCAAAATCTTACTTCCCGATTTGCAAAGCTCTATGTGGATGTTGTGATTTATATACCACCATGAGGGCCATCATGGGATACATGTGGGATAATGGCTCAAGACTCTCACAGTGTTGCTCAAGGTATTTTTAAATTTTTTTATTTGAGAAATTATGAGATTGGGTAGTATGAAAGGAGTAAAATAATAGACCCTAGAATTAACATAGGGCCCATGATGGAAAATAGCCAACTAAAACCACACATGGGGAGAACTCCACACTCACCACCATCGAGTGATGCTCCCATGGGAGAGGATGGAGCATATGGTTGGGCCATGATTTGCTCGTTTGAGGGGTTGGATCATGATTCACCTACTTCCACTTGGGCATTTCACCCAAAATCCTGCTTCCCAATTTGTAAATTTCTATGTGGGTGTTGTGCTTTATATACCACCATGAGGGCCATCATGGGATACATGTGGGATAATGGATCAAGACTCTCACAGTGTTGCTCAAGGTATTTTTAGATTTTTTTATTTGAGAAATTATGAAACTGGGTAGTATGATAGGAGTGAAATAATGGAACCTAGAATTAACATGGGGCCCATGAGGGAAAATAGCCAACAAAAACCACATATGGGGAGAACTCCACACTCACCACCATCGAGCGATGCTCCCACAAGAGAGGATGGAACATATGGTTGGGCAAATAAAAATTCCTACGATATTTTTTTTTGTACAAATGAAAATGCTTAAGATGTTTTTTTTTTGATAAAAATGTATGAAAATGTTTTTTTTTTAAGAATGATAGAGTAATGCATGAAATGTTTTTGTGTTTTTATTTGATGGAAGTACCTAAAATGTTTTTGTGTGAAATGTTTTTTTTTTTGTTTTATCTTTTTTTTTGCACTGATATGAATGTTGTTTTGTGCTTTTACAGGTTAAGTTTATTGAGGCTCGACATCGTTGGCTTTGCGTCATTTCTCAGGTGTGGAAGGCACTAACAGATGATTACTGGAAGTGGTTGGTGGTTGTCGGGTTGGATTGCTATGGGCATGTGGAGATGGTGAGCATAGATGGGGATTACCTATCTACCTAGTGGAGAGATGTGACCCTAATAGGGGATCATTTCAGCTTCTGATAGGAGAGCTAACTATTATCATGGAATATATTTATCGTATCTTACACATTCCTATTGAGGGTACACCAATTCGAGTGGGACACAATAAGGATCATAAGCTTAGGCTGATTTATGGGGATGATTGGGATGTTGATTACAACAAGGAGGAATACCATACATCCAGTTGTTCTAGGATAATAGGCTAGGTGCTCTACCAAATTTTGTAATTTATATCATAGGCAACATGTTATTGCCTAAAAGTATGGGATCTCGATTTCCTTGGAACCAGGTGAGGCTGGTATTGGATTTGATTTTTGAGCCTCAGATTTGTACATGGGCTCCCACTCTATTGTGTCAGTTGTATGTGGATTTGTATGAGGTTAAGAGGCAAGAGCAAAATGGACTCAACTGTAGCTTGCTACTTCAGTTGTGGGTCTAAGGGCACATCAGGATTGCTCGCCCAGAGGATCTACCTTGTGGGTGGGATCACTCACTTTCTTAGGCTCTTCATTAGCAGACTAGCAAGGAGACTTCACTGAGTCATCATATTTATAGTGCATAGGATTATCGAGATATGTTGGGTGGTCTGATTGGGGTTGACTTCTGTTGGTGATCTTGGTGAGGTCTAACATAGGATAATTATGTAGCACAACTTTTATAGATCAATCAAGGCATATGGGTGGTTGGACGACATGAACAAGATATGGATTTCATCCAATTCTCATGGGTGATGAGATAGTTTGGATTGAAATGGGGTGTTCTAGATTCTCCAGTGGTGTAAAGGCGATGAGGGAATTAGCTGAGTCTTCCATTTGCTCTTGACTTTTGGATAGTGGATGATTTTATTGATGATGAGGTGGTTGATGTCCCAGATATAGATGATGTTGTTATGACATTTGACTATGATACTTGGTTTTCCACGCAGCCTCCATGGTCACCTAGCCAGGTTGTGGATGACGTAATGACTGATGATGAGCAGGATGTAGATGAGCAAGCTTCTCGATGGTAGAAGAATCATCAAGGTAGTAGTATGGGGCGAGTTGAGATGGAGGTATAGCCTATAGATATCGAGTTTGGGATTGGAGGTGATAAAGTTAGAGATGGAGGTGGTGGTAGTGGTAACGAAGGTTGGGGTGATGGAGGTCAAGATCCTCCTTCATGTCGTACTGAGGAGGAGTGGGGAGTTCTCCAAGATGAGCGGGATAATTTAGAAGAGACTATAAAGTCTCATGATGCAGAGATCATGAGACTGCAAGGTGAGATTTCTTGACTACAGAGTGAGGTGGATGGACTAAGAAGTGTACCTAGCAAATGTGGAGATGCTACTATGGTTGCAGCTCTTCATGTTGAGATAGCCTAGCGAGCGATGCACCAGGATATAGATTTGATTGCTACCCAAAGGTAGGCAGAGCGAGTCTAGACCTAGCAATTCATGGTCTCAGGTTCTTGGTTTCCATGATCCATTTGGCTCATAGGTATCAGCTCATGGACCTCATAGGATTCATGGTGGTGCTAGCTAGTAGTGTTTATTACCTCTTTTGTAGTTTTTATTTTTGTTTATGAGCCTCACTGCTCTGATGTATACAACCTTTGGGCTATTTTTGTACTATGTAATTCATATATGTATATATATATATATATATACATGGCTTTTATTATGATCATTTATGTTTACACTTTTTTGTTTTATTATATGTATAAATGCTTATGAAATGATGTAGTGATTGATGGAATGATTGATGAATGCTATGTTCTAATGATCATCTGATATGTTATAGAATTTTGCTTGATCAATTGTATTCTCGTCACTTAATCAGGGGCACTAACATGTGGTATTTTTTAATGAAATCCATTATTGCATGTAATAGTGGAAATAATATGGGGTGGTTAATGGATCTAGGACCATTTTACAAAGACTCAAACATCCTAGTGATCTCAAACAAGCTCATCTATGTATCTCACAAATCTTCATTATGCTAAGGTTATCTTAGTGTTTTCAAATTTCTCAAGGACCAACTATGTGTGCAATTATTGTTCATTTCCCATTATTAATAAGGGCTGACAATTCAATTGTGACTTATACCGATAATCTAGCTCATCCGTGAGCATCCATAGATAGGTACAAAATAAGGCCACTAATGTGACAAATGTGGTGCCACGCGTAAGGATACCCCATTGCTAGGTAGGTTTCATTCAACCCATTATTGTAAGGAGGATCACCCCATTGTTTTTGAGACATTAAGAGTTCCATGGATTCAAGCTCCTTTCCCTTCTTTTATTGCATTGGATTTTTGGGGATTTTATTTCTTATTTTGCTCAATTTTGTATTGAAGTAACATGCATTTTTATTTCTTTTGGGATATTTGCTCATTTTTAAGAGGAACAAGGGAATTTTATAGCTTTTGGGTTGCTTTTGAGTTGATTTTGGAAAACTTGCTCATTTTGAGAGAGCAAGGGAATTCTATTGCTTTTGTAATTTTTTTGGGATACATGCTTGCTTTGATGAAGAGCAAGGGATTTTTTTTGGGTGGGGAGATGAAGTTGGAGCTTGTACTTTTGTAAACTCTTAGAATTCTAGACCATGCACATGATTGGATGAATAGGGTAAACCTGTCACTTTATTGCAATAGCAACTTCATGACTTCGTCATTCCTAAACTTCACAATTTTGTAATGTGCTTTGATGTGCGTGGTCCAAGAAGAAACTTGATTGACCAGGAGCAACTTACTGCTTCTAAAGATTATTTTATTTTCAATTGAGCATGTTTAAAATACTAGGAGTGGTTGAGTGATTAAAAAAATTTGGATTTTTCTTATGGACTAATGTGGTATGTAATATTTTGCGATATATTCTCTACAAGCTTTCAAAAGTTAAAAAGTATACACAAAATAGTTAGTGGTCGCATAATAATTATTGCTAATGATTATATGGTATCTATCCTAGCTTATATGAACTCCTTAATCATCAAAATATTATAAGGAAATCTACAAATTATTACGATTGATGTAGTGATGAGTAATTTTTGATGTAAGGTGCCCCTAATTAAGGCAACAAGACATAGTAGACTAGCGATCATCCAAATTGATCAAATGATCCCTAATATGGTGAATGGTATAAACAAATGCCTAAAGTGCATCTATGCAATTCTGATGGAATGCATGGATGGATGCATGAAATGGTATGAATTTGTATATTTTTTTCTTAGCCATGTATATGTACATATGTATAAATTGCACTATGTATAGAACGTCTTTAGGTGTATAATATTTAGTGGCTCAATTTCCAATGTTACCTCTAAATTTTTAAGTCTATACGTTCTTAGACTCAACTTTTGCTTAACAATGTATGGACCTAACCAATTAGCCATGAATTTATCTCTCAAGTGTGGCAATGCATTGGTGTTCTATTGATTCTCTTTAAGAACAAGATCTCCAACTTGGAATTTATGAGGATGGAAATTTGTGTTATAAGCATGTTGATGCGATCTTGATATACTTGTAGATGTTATAAGGCATTGATCCACCTTTAATCAGGGAGTGTGATTTGGTCAAGACGTGCTTGTCTAGTTGTGTCATCATCCATGAATTCTTGTAATGCAACTCATAAAGAAGGGATCTCAAGCTCAATAGGCATGATTGCTTTGGCTCCATAGACCAATAAAAATGGAGTTATCCCTATTGGAATTCGCATGCTTGTTCAATGGCTATCAAGGTCTTATTGGTTGCTTCAACTCGTCCATTTACTTGTGGGTAATAAGGAGTCAAGAAACTATGTTGGATATTGTACTTGTTACATAATGCTCGAACATCCTTGTTTTTGAAAGACTTGTTATTTTCAAAAAAAAAAATTCAGGGAATTCCAAAATGATAGATAATATGCTAAAGTATGAACTCCGCAATTTGAGGTCAAGTCATAGTGGTCATTGGGATTTCTTTGACCCATTTGGTGAAGTATTATATGGATGTTATAATGAACTTGTGTTGTCCAGAAGAGGTAGATGAAATTTTTCAAATCAAATCTAGGTCCCATTGTGAAAAGGGCCAAAGGCTTTGAATGGGTTGTAATGCTTGTGATGGTACATGAGTCAAATTGGCGTGATATTGATATTTTTGATATTTCCTTACATATTGACAACAATCATTTTCCATAGTGGGCCAATAATAATCCATGTGCAAAATACGCTTTGTAATTTCTATTCCACTAAAGTGGCCACCACAAGTACCATAATGGGCTTCAGTTATGGCTCTTTGTGCCTCTATGGGATCTAAGTGTCAAAGTAAGATTCCATCATAGCCACGTCTATACAACATGTCCCCTAAGAGAGTGTAACAAGCTACTTTTTTTTTTAAGTTCTCTTTGCATTTCACATCAAATATGATGGGATTTATCCTAAACTTGAGAAAGTATCTTATTTGATAAAGGCAAGATTCATATGGTTCCACGTGGATGAAACAAATATTCTTCTCATATTCAGATTCTTCCCATGTGATTATGAATTTGGACATTGTTTTGATGATAAGTGGTTAGAATTCTCCATTTTCATTCTTAGGAATCAATGATCCTAAAGAAGCCATCGCATCTGCAAACCTTTTTGTCGAACAAGGCAATTTTTCAATCTTGTACCAGTGCTAGCAACTTCATTGTTACTTCATGATATTGCTTCAATACTGGTTCTTTACACTAGTAAGTTCCTTTGACTTGGCAGATGACAAGCTGAGAATCACCAAAAATGCTTATTTGCTTAATACCCATAACTAACGTTGACTGAAGCCCCAATATTAGGGCTTCATAATCTATGTTATTATTTATGCATGGAAAGTCAAGTTTGAATGATAAAGGAATTGGTATTCCTTCAGGTGTATAAAATATGACTCCAACACCTTGTCCTTTTTTGCACTTTGACTCATCAAATAATAGAGTGATGTCAACATCATCCTCAGGAGGAACTAGTTCTTCTTTTTCAGTGATGGAAAATACCAAATCATCTAGAAGATCTATAAGAAGTGGTTGATTATTTGGAAGTGGAGATTTTGTGATTTGATCAGCTATCACCTAACCTTTGATGAATTTTTGGTTAATGAATTTGTGGTCAAATTCTGTTAAGAGCATTATCCATTTTACGATTCGGGTGTTGTTGTATGTGCAATTCATCATGTAACACAAAGAATTTTCTCTAGCTATGACATAGGTAGTGTTACTTAGCATATAATATCTGAGTTTCTCACCATAAGAATGCTTAGTCACAATCATCCAATATTATCACATAATTCATTAAATCATATGGGTTCTTTGACCTTTGTGTATGGCTCTATTCAAGCTAATTTGCATAAGGTTATCTTATGCCCTTTTCATTGGGTTACAAAATCGGAAGCATTCAATCAAAATTTGGTAACAATCACCAAAATCACTTTGAGTATCAAATTCCCAGAGCACCTAGTTCCTAACACCACAATAGGAATTGCTAACAGTCGCATGGGCACCTAAAATCCCAATGTGGTTGGTGATTTTACCACAAAATTTTGTGCATCATCAAAACCAAAAGCAAATTTGCAACAACTAGCCCAAACTTGGGGTATCAAGTTGATTTCAATGTCATGCATTTGCATCCATAACATCCACCTCCTTTCATCATCCACATTTTATCAATTGGCTCGCGGGTCTCATTCTTTACCCATGCACTAATTGAGGGGGTAAGCAAACAAATCAAAAATTTCAAAAATCATTCATTCTTAAGTGTCAAGAATATTTGAGTCCATTCATCCATCCAATAAGGATAGGTGTCTTTTTTTTTGTACACTGCATTGTGTTTTACACAACACGGTATAAAAAGGGGTATCTATAGACACCAAAACCTAGGCATTCACAACACCTCATCTTGCATCCCACATCACAACCCTGCATAATAAAAAATATATGTAAGTTTGAACTTAGGTGTATAAATCCTGCACATTAACCTACTTTCCATATTTCAATAAATTTGGAAAATCTGCTTAGGATATCCTACTTAATCACTAGACATGTTTCCTAGCCACCACTACCCCATCCCTTACCACATCTCACACACTCATGTCCCCCCTATCCCTTCACATGGGATATCCCTTACACCTCACTCCACTTGCACTCACTCATTAGCCATGTCACCCCAGTTAAGTGAGACACCCTAGGTGACTCACTATAACTGCCCCTTCCATTTGGCAACCCTAGAAAATAAACACTTATGATAAAAATAATAATTATTTTGTATTAAAATAGGGGAGCCTTAGTCTTCCGATTACAATGCTTGGTGCCCTAATGTTTGGGGGTAGATATTACAATGTTTTTTCTTTTTATGAAATACAAATGCTCAAATGGCAATCTCTGGTTATTCAAAAAAGTCAACCGGTGTCCTTCATTCTTTCGCTACAACTCCAAGGGTGAGTGGGCTTTCAATATCCAGTAATGGGGCCACTCTAGCTTCAATAGCTATCCAAGTACCTATCTCCTGTATCACCTGTATATATGATTTAAAAACCAGTGCCATAAAACCCTTGAATTAATACTTGCATAAAACATATAAAATTAAATCAGAATGCCTTGCTAACAAAAATTGAAACCTCACTTATTTTATCTACACCATTCATGGATTTTCTCCTACATACTGGTTAACCGTGAATCTATGATTGTGGTTGATCAATCATGGATGGGTAGTTATATAACCACGGAATGGTGGTTGTTACTGTGTAACTACGGATGGGTGGTTGAGATTGGATGACAAAAAGCTCCAAAGAAGGGACTCTAGGTATTTGAACCTAGGGATGCATGTGAGATCCCGGTTTGATTTTTGTAGCCTGACAGTGTGTACTCTTAGCCTCCTTTGGTTGATGGGGTTAAGGTGCCTTTATAGGCCCCTTAGAATTTTGGAGGGAAAAGGGAGGTGGTAAACCAAGATTTCCAAGTGGCAATCCAAGGCTGCCAAATGAAAAGGGTAGTTATAGTGAGTCACCTAGAGTGTATCACTTAATTGGGGTGACATGGCTAATGATTGCAAGTGGAGTGAGTTGTAAGGGATGTCCCATGTGAAGGGACAAGGGGGACATCAAGGTTATGCATAGCAGCTATTTATCACCAAATTGGCTAAAATTAGGATTTTTAAAATTTGGAATTGGCTAATATTTGGGACCCTTGACCAGGGCCCATTAGACAAAAATTCGAGGTGCAAATTTTTTTGGGGTCAATTCACCCTAATTTTATAATAATTTGACCATTTTAAGTTTAAATTTCCAACATTGCCCCTAATAATAGTGAACCTTCAACATGCGTTTGGACACTATTTGCCTGGATTTCAAAAATGATTCACCAAATTTTTATAAATACATTTTGGGTCCGATCCCTTATGCATAACCCTAGGGGACATGAGTGTGTGAGATGTGGCAAGGGATGGGGTAGTGGTGGCTAGGACACATGTCTAGTGATTAGGCACGGTATCCTAAGTAGATTTTCTATATTTATTAAAATCTATAAAATAGGATAATGTGCGAGATTTATACACCTAAGTTAAAACTTAGGTATATAATTTTATTATGCAGGATTGTAATTTGGGATGGGAGGGGTGCTTTGGATAAGGTGTTGTTATTTAGGGTGGTTCAAACAATGAGAGGTTGAATGAAGATATGGGTGGATGGAAGCAATGGCCCATGTGGATTGAATATCAATTTGTAGTACTTGAATGGCTCAGTGTCGGCTTGAATACAATGGACTTTTCCCTCATGCACATATTTCAAACATTGGTGTAATATCGAGGGAACATACTTCATTTCCCTAATCCAGGGATGTCCAAGAAGTATGTTATACTACATATCCCCTTCCAAGATGTGGAAGAGTACATGGATTGTCTTCACCCCCACTATTATAGGTAGAACTACATTTCCCATAGTGGAACACAAGGCATCATTGAAGGCCCGTAGGATGAAGGTTGATGTGATAATATGGTATGATGGCAGGTTGAGATGCTTTATGTCTAATGTGGTGATGATATTGATAGAGGATACGATGTCGATGAGCACTCTTTTAAATGGTTTTTGATCAATATGAGCTATAATATGCAATGGAGGATCGGGTAGCTCTGATGATATGCTATTCTCTTCAAAGTCATATAACGATATTGAGGTTTCCATGCAATTTTGAACACTCCCCACAAAAGTGTTGAATGTATTAGTATCTTTTATTTGTAGTTTGAAGGACTTTAAGATTTCCATCAATGCCTCATAATGTGGAGAATATTTTTGTATGAGCTCATATATTGACAACTTGGTTGATGTCATTCTTAGGCTCTGTGTCAATCAGCTTCTCAAGGTGATGATTGGCCTAGGTGGGTGATTTTAAATGTGAATGGGTGAAGGTGGAATGGTTGGGCATAGTTGTATGGACATATTTGGTTGTGCTACAAGATCTTGTGCTACTTGGGTTGTCTCAATTTCTTGTGTGTGATTTATTTTTCTCTACCCTTGGGTGACTACATGAATAGCCCTCACAAAACCTTGGTATAGTTGTGAAATATGATTAACTTGATTGGGAGGAATTACAAAAGTTGATGCTCTCGCTACTTGTTGATTTACCTCATGATGAGGTAATGGTGTTTGATATATTCCAAGGTTCTAATTTGGTTGTGTTAAGGGATTATCAATATGTATCTTTCCATTTTCAAGTAAGTCCTACATAATGTTATTAAACCCAAAGTAAGTATCGATGTCATGACCTTTCTATCGATGAAAGGTGCAAAAGAGATGCTCTCTGTAGTTTCTAGATTTCTGTTTGTTAGGATCTTTAGGCTTCATTTTTGGCAATGTGAAATTTTGTGCCTCATACAACTTTTCGAATATGGATGAATATGGTTCAGGTAATGGGGTGTAGATGCATTTGGAACTAAATTAAAATTATTTATTATCTACAGGTTGAGCTTAGTTTTTTAGCTACTATGGGGGTGGAACCACTTGAAAAGTCTATTGTTGTGGTTGTTGTTATTGTTGTTTGGATTGTTGTACTTGAACTTGGGCTTGTTGTATTTGTTGTGAAGGTTGGCCCAAGACTACTTGATTAACCTGGACGACCTTGGATTGATCGTGGTTATTCTCATTTTGATTCTTGTTATGTCATTCTTTCTTTTTTGGTTTTATTTCACCCTCTTGAATATTTATTTCTTCTATTACTCGGGCTTGGGTGAGTGCTTCTTCAAATTTTTTGTATTATTATAGTTGTAATAACAAGGAGATAGGTTTGGCACAACTCCTCATGAACATTCATGTTAATTCCACCATAGGGAGGGATAATGGTAGTTTGGTCATGACCGCCCTCCAGTGGTTGCCAAAATCATAGATCGATTCATCATCATATTGTCATAAATTCAACAAATCGGTCAATGTTGTCTTCTTTCCAATGTTTAGGGAGAACTGCTCCAAGAACTGGTTCAATAATTTCTCAAACGTATAGATACTTTGATGTGGTAAATGGTTGTATCAATATAGGGCATCTCCCCCAAAAATCCAAGGAAAAGTATGGAGCATGAGTGCATAATTTTTTTTTATCCTAAAGCACGCATTAATGAATCTAGTTACATGCTCTTGGGGGTCCTCATCCCCCTTGAATTTGTCAAACTTTGGTATTTGAAAGTCTATCGGGTAGGGTGGTGATGGTACCGAAGCATGAATTGGATGATTGAGTAGTTGCCATAGAGTAGGTTTTTGGTATTGCATACCTAATGTTTGCATGGCTAGGCTATCAATCTAAATTTGCAAAAATGGAACTTTAGATCTTCTAGAGGGTTAAAACCCTACTTGGTTTGTTGCTGCTAGAAGTAATGTGCATAATTAGTGGAGTTTTTTTGATGTGGTATGTTAGCATGAATGGATTATGGTATGGCTATTGATGATGATTTTGAGGGTGATGAGGGGATGGAGGTATGATGGCATGATGACTTGAAGAGTTAGCATACATTTTATGAGGTGGATTAGTAGCTATAGTTGTGGTTGGGGGGTGCAATACCCAAGATATATCTTGAGTGAAGAAGGTATGTGGTTGATATGTGGATGGTTGGTTTTGATTCACTCCCTGTAACTACCATTGTGGGTCAAGATTAATGCTTTGGTTAGTATTATCCATGATCAATTATTGTAATTTTAGGAAGGCTTGTTGCATGGCAATCATAGATAAATATGATATGGCCATGTAGATGGTAGATGATGAGGCTGGTTTGGTAGCAACCATGTTAGTGGATGTAAGTGTAGGATAGGTGGCAAAAGGTATCACCACTAAATGGGGGATGTTATGATGCATGGGATCCATAGGTGTAGTGGATGGGATGGATGTAAGGATTTACGAAGTAGCATTAACTGGAGCTTTGTAGAGGGGGTTGGTATAAATGATTTTTTGATTTGGTAAGGTGAAGGGTTGTTGGTTAGATGATGATGGATGATTATGGGCTATGGTGGTAGCAGTTAGTTCAAAGAGTGGATTCATGAAGATTTGGTTGGACTATTGCGGGTGTGGAAATGTGGTTTCATGATGCAATAAGGGCATGGTGTAGGGTGAAATGGTAAGTGGATGCAATGATGGAAAAACCAAACTAGTTTCATTCAGGTATAGCCTAACAACATCCATATCCACATATGTGACACGACTATCCTATGGCGTGGGTGGCTCATTCCTAGGAGTCTTCGGGAGGGATACTTGAGTAGCCCTCTACATTATATCTATGTATGAGGTAGGGGCACCACTAGAGGTCCCAATATTTAGATTTAAGGACACATTCGGGGCTACAATAACTTGCCCTACCACCAAAGTGTTAGGGGCCTAACAGGACTGATATGGAGGCTCCATGGAAGAAGGCAACTGACTTTAAAGTTGGGTTAGCTTTTTGGCTTGGCTGTTGGTTGCTACCATACACTAAAGGTGGGATAAGGTGTAAAATAAGAATGTATGTGTGTGAATGTATAATAGAATTACAAGAAAATAGCACACAAATCAAACAAACAAACAAGTTTGCTTATAATTTTTTGCAAAATTTGATTTATTTTTTTATTTTTAATCTTTTGGTAAGCAATGTGCAATGTTTAACCCTAAAATAAATCTATGAATTTCACCTAGCTTCTCTCACACACTAACCCTATGATGAAGTTCGAGTTGTGAAACCCACGAAGACTTGGTGATGAAACCCAAATCCGATGAGGTAGCCTAGGTTCTACCAACCCTCATCCAGTTCATCATGGGTAACGATACACCCTCTAAAGAGGAATGCATATTATTTTCCATGGCTATGATGGTTCTTGGACCAACCTTGGCCAAATAATGGGGTAATATTTTGAGAGTTGATGGTGAAGTCCAACCTTTGCCAACGTTCACATGCAAGTGTGTGAAGACTCTATTTATTATTGTGTGATGCAATATATCATGTAATTCTATTTATTACCTAAATGTAGAAAGCAGAAACATACAATAGCATATAGAAACAAATTAGGGGCTAAATGGCTAATTCTAGGTAAAATCTACTAGAGTTTTGAAATACAGAGCCAACTATCAGTGGGCAATTAGGTTTTGTCAACCATGACTACGCGGTTAACCAATTACATGCGCGTGTTTGGGAATTCCCAACTGTGAACCCATGGTTTTAGCTATATACCAAAAAATAAGGTAGAGTAGGTCTAAAACCCTAAATGAGTCTGGTCTATTCCTAATTAGGCTATGTAGATGCTCTAATGACTAAACTAAAATGTAGATTCTTTTGATTTACTTTTTTTATTTTAAGTATGCCTAGCCTAAGACCTAGATGCAAACAAAGGCAAACAAGGATAGAGACTCTTAGTTAACCTAATGCAATTCTAAAGTGAAAGAAAAGGGAAGGAGGGTTTCAAATGTACAAACCTGCTATCCTTTTGTTGCTCCTTCCAATTCTTTCAACTATTGATCCATAATTTCACAATGCTCCAACATCCAATGCACACTTTCATAGAATTCCAACCATTGATCCACAGTTTATCCAATATGTAACCATACACGCATAGTTGCTCAGGTGCAGGGTTGAATTGACACAGGCTCTGGATCTATCAATTTTAATTTCCAATATTCGTACGATTGAGATCCAAAAACCTGTAATCATAGACAGACACACATCAATTAATAAATTTTAGCAATGCAATGACAAATAGAACCCTTAGGGGGTCCCACCGTGATCATCATTTCTATAGCAAACTAATCAATACCAAAATACATACATGAAAATGAACACTTGCTATAAAAAATAATTCTTTTGTATTAAAACAGGGGAGCCTTAGTCTCCCGATTTACAATGCTTGATGCCCCAATGTTCGGGGATAGATATTACAATGCTTTTTCTTTTTATGAAATACAAATGCTCAAATGGTAATCTTTGGTTCTCTAAGCAAGTCAACTGGTGTCCTTCATTCTTTTGCTATAGCTCCAAGGGTGAGTGGGCTTTTGATATCCAACAATGGGGCCACTCCAACTTCAACAACTCTCCAAGTACCTATCTCCTGCACACATGACAAAGTAAACAAAGGTTAGTAGCACCTGTATATATGATTTAAAAACCAATGACATAAAACCCTTGAATTAGTACTTGTAGAAAACACATAAAATTAAATATGAATGCCTTGCTAACAAAAATTGAAATCTCACTTATCTGATCTACGTCATTCATGGATTTTCTTCTACATACTGGATAATCACAGATGCACAGTTGTAGTTGATCAACCATATATATGTGGTTAGGTAACCTTGGGAGGACAGTTGTGACTATGTAACCACAGACAATCGGTTGAGGCTAGATGGTAGAAAGCTCCAAAGAAGGGACTCTAGGGCTTCAAACCTTGGGATACGTGCAAGCTCCTAGTGTGATTCTAGTAGCCTTATGGTGTGTACTCTCAGCCTCCTTTGGTTTATGGGGTGAAGGTGCCTTTATAGACCCCTTAGGGTTTTGGAGGGAAAATGGAGGTGGCAATCCAGGGCTACCAAATGGAAGGGGTAATTATAGTGAGTCACCTAGGGTGTCTCACTTAACTAGAGTGACATGGCTAATGAGTGAGTGTAAGTGGAGTGAGGTGTAAGGGATGTCCCATGTGAAGGGATAAGGGGGACATGAGTGTGTGAGATGTGGCAAGGGATGGGGTAGTGGTGGCTAGGACACATGTCTAGTGATTAGGCAGGGTATCCTAAGTAGATTTTCCAAATTTATTGATATCTGGAAAATAGGATAATGTGCAGGATTTATATACCTTCAAACTTAGGTATATAATTTTATTATGCAGGGTTGTGATGTGGGATGCAATATGAGATGTTGTGAATTCCTAGATTTTGGTGTCTACACAATGCCTTTTCCATGTGCAATTCCTTCCATTTTTGTCATGTGGAGATGGCTAAGAAAGAATATGCATGTCCTCCATATTTATTTTCCATTGAAAAGAGTTGAGAAATAAAAGTGTATTTTTGTCATTTTGTGCTAGCTAGAAGGTGCTAAAAAATAAAACATATTTTTATCTTCTTATTATTAATTTTAAACGAAAGGTGCTAAAATTAAAACATGTTTCTGTCTTTTTCTACCAGCTAAAAGGTGTTGAAAAATAAAATATATATTTTCCACTAGAAGGAAGATGCTGAAAAATAAAATATGTTTCTATATTTTTTTGCCAACTGGAATGTGTTGAAAAATAAAACATGTTTTTGTCTTTTTCTACCCACTAAAAGGTTTTAAAAAATAAAACAATTGTCTTATTTTGCCAAAACATATATTTTTCTACTAGTTGGAAGGTGCTAAAATATAAAACATGTTTCTTTTTCTACCATCTAGAAAAACCATTTATCTTTTTTGGTGCATATTCCAATGCAAGATTGTTTTGGCACATATTCTAGCACTAGACTATTCCAACATATATTTTAGTGCTAGACTATTTTGATTCATTGTTTTATTTTGGTATACTACCTAATTCTAGTGCACTGTTTGTTTTTGGCACACTACTTGATTCTACCACACTATCTATTTTTGGCGTGTGCTCACTTAAAGACTTGTAAGGCATCATATTTCTATCTGTTTTCATTATTATAATGTATATAAGCCAAATAATCATGATTAAATGTAAAACTAAACCCACAATCACATAAAATCTATATGAAATGACATAGCAATGCATTTTATCTATTCACCATGTCTAGTCAAAACATTAGTATAAATTACCACCTAATCCATACTTATTTTTTTTTACCAATGTATTAAGGAAGTCAAATATTATTTCTTTGAAATACAAAATGAAACATTTCAAGGCCTCATCAGATGCTATAATGAGTTCCTCATATAACCAATCTAGAGGAATCTCATCTTCTAAGGTACCTATTTAGGATTAGATATTAATTATGGATAGGAATAGTTGTAAAATCAAGAGAACTATTAATTTCAAATCAAATTGCATCAATAATACTCCCCTCAAACTTAAATACTCAATATAGACCATTTTTTATCAAACTAATTGGAGATACAATGGAGTTACCAAAGACAGCACAATTTGGAGTTTTAGTTCTAGCAGGTGGCCAACAAGCATACCATAAAAAATAACAAACTAAATTTTATAATTATCAATAAAAGTATCTTTAAGAAAGGATGCAAATAATAAAATTGCACTTAGTTCAAATAGTTAAATTTCTCAAATTTTGAGGAGGATACCAAGGTTTGAATCTTGTTAAGCAATACACCTATAAGTTCCACATTGTGATACCATTACGTGGTCATGATGTAATACAAGTGGGGACCATTTCAATCCCATATAACACTTTAAAAATATATATATGCAAACCTAGCATGTCGATTTTGCTCTTGATATTGAGTCTATTATGGACATAATTGTTAAAGGAGTGACTCAATTCCTATAATGACCTTCCCATTTACCAGTATAGAAACTTAATTTATTGATATTCTTTAACGAGGATCCTAGAAGTTGGATTTCTAAACTAGAGTATATATTGTATATGCATAGAATTTCTGAAAGTGGAAAATTTAATCTAGCAATATTATAGCTCAATTGATCTTTTTCATTGGATTATGTGAAAAATGAGGTCCAAGGGTCTTGAACATTTATGGGTTGAACTCAAGATGTTCTTAAAATTACTTGATAAGGGACCTATGTATTTTTATACGATCAATCTACTATAGACCAAACAAATATGTTTGATTTATGAATGTTATAATTAAGTCATAATCACTCTCAATTACACTTGTAATTCAAATCTAGATGTGCTATCCTCAAAATTTAGGAATAGATTAAAGGAAGAAATTCAAAATAGAAGCTAATATGCATGATCATCACTCCATTAAATATGGTAAAAGTTTGTCCATGGGACAAATAACAATATCAAAGTGTTCAAGTACCAACCAAGAAGAGATTTCATACAAGAAGACCAGATTTTAACCCATAGGGGTGATCAAGTGGAAGAATTTTTATGTTTCATATAAATCCAAACATGCTCGTGATCATGCATGTGATCAAAAAATTCCACATGGCCAGGGTAAATTAAGATCAATTTGAGAGTGTATTTTCAAATTCTAGGCATGAAGACAAGGTGGCAAATTTGTTTAAGGATATAAAGGAGGTGAACCAAGTAGGCCTATGAATATTTGCACTTTTTTTAGTGCAAAAACATCAAACCATCAAGGTATAGGTTTTATCAAGCATTAGAGAGTATGTATATTGAGTGATTCATGTTGTAAAGAACTCGGGCTTGTATGTTAACACTTCAAATAAATTCAATGTATTGACTGTAAGTAGACACATGCTTCTTGTTTGAAAGAGTTTCTAATGGCATGGTCACTATGGGTAGGTATACTTAAACTAGAAATTTATGTGTGATGGATTTATAAAGTGTAATTATAGTCAATGCCCAATAATTGTCTCAATTAGGAAATGTTAGTTTGAATTTTTTATACATACATACATACATATAGATATATATGTATGTATGTATGTATGTATGTATGTATGTATGTATGTATGGACAATGGGAAGCTCATTGAGTGTCATGGGTTGTATTCACTAGTTTCTAAAGTTTTTAGCTCTCATAAGATGGATATTTTTTTACATAAAGGTGGTATGGATAATTTTGTATAGATTTCTTGTATTGAAATCCAAGCTATAAAGAAAGACTCATCAATAAGTATAATGAGGTTTTTTATGAACCTAATTGTCTTCCTCCCAAGTGTTGGAATTATCACTGGTTTCTAGAAATGAGTAAAAGCAATACATTTACTTAAATATTATCCAAAAAAGAAAATAATGAAAGAGAAAGAGTGATAAATACAAATCGAGGTGCCCTTGAGCACCAATAATTACTATATTATTTATAGTTAAGTATTATAAAATTATGATAAAATGGAATGGGTGGTTGGGGGTATTTATACCAATACCTAAATCCCGATAATAATAACTATATTATACCATTAACCTAATCCAACATAAGAAAAAGGATTAATATTTGTTAAAATTTAGGGATTAGCAATGATAAGGTTAATCATGGGCTCTTAGGCTTCTACATATAATTAATATCAAAATTATATAATGATTGTCCATAACATTACACATGTTTACATCATGCAGTGTTAGTCTTGGGCAATAAATTCATATTACAACTTTCAACACACCCTCATAATCTAAACTAAGGGGATAATTAGAGAAGACATTAGTGACAATAACATTGTCTCACCTCATAATGGATGATCTAATGGAACTTTGTACTTAATGAAGACTCATTTGAATCCTCCTTATCATATAGAAGTCTTGTTAACACTTGTACAAAAATCTCCTTAGGATTTACCATAGTCACCACACCTCTTTTAAAACTCCATATGAGGAAGACAAGCCAAAAATACTCCCTCTTAGAAACTAGTCCAATGTTCTATATATGGAAAAACTTAGAAATATGACCTTCCCTCTTATAGCATACTTCTTTGGAGACTTTAACTTATTCTTAGTCCACCTAATCATCATTACAAAAAGAGTATTTGCATGAAGTTGTTTATGAGAAGAGCCATCACAACTCCCCAATAAGACATGGATATAAAATATAAGAGAGAATATATCATGAAGGGTTGGATATTCATACATAAAATGAAGCAATATCCCATAAATTTAAGAGGAAGAGAATGATTGACAATATCCTATTCTAAATCATACTCCAAAAGATCCAAAACTACTTTCAATGGATCAAATCCAATTGTATCTATTTTGAATATGGACCAAAGATTCTTATTCCATAATATACTATAAATTTATCCCTTTGAAAGGTGGCTATAGCTATTGAAGTAAATCATACAATGAGTCATCCCTCCACCTACAATAAGTCTTTGAACAAATGTTACCAACACAAAGACCTCAAAAAATTATGTGATTTGAAAAAGAGATTAAAGTGCTTCTATATGTAAAAGTTATTGCCTTCAGGAGATTTTTCCTAATAATCCTCAAGATAATAAAAAATATTAGCTCCATAAACCTTGTAATTGTTGTATTCAACCAAAATTTTCCATTTGCTTTCCATTGATTTGTTGATGACTAACATTGATATTTTACCACATGTTTCCTACTAAATATCGAGAGCAAATAAGGTAGCAACATGTATTTATTTGATTTTCCAAAGAGGTATATATACATATGAAAATTATTTTCTTAACACAATAGAATGCCACATCAATCAAGGTCTCACCATATTATTTTAAAAATACCAATAGAAGATTCATTGCAATTCAAACCTAGGTCAAATCACTTATTGATAATACAAAGAAACCTCCACCCATATGCACATGAAAGTCATGTCAAGCACACTAAAAAAATGTGGTCCAAAATTATTCCATGGTAGGTTTCAAAACCAAGAACTCTTACCATCAAAAAACTTTGCACATATCGCAAAGCCACATAAGCCAAAAGCACCATGTTGTCAAAACCACCAATATAATATTAATGAATGTTGTTCAAATCCAAGGATAGTGTGATTTTTCAAACATAAAACATCCCCTCCATAAAAACCATGGCATTGCTCTGACTAGTATACCACTCGTCAATGCAAAAATAGGGCCAAAATATGTCATTTATTCCTTGGATTGTGTTGAGTTGTGCAAGCAAAAAGTGACTAGAGAGATTTAAACTAGTGATCAAAAATATAAACAATGTTGTGTCAAGCTTGTCAAGCCAATATGCCACCATATGTGCCCTCTACATGAAGAAGGGTGTCATGACCTATAGCAAAAAAAAGGCACCATCCATTCAAACAACCATGGTGCATTAAATTTGAACTAAAGCAAATGATCATGCCTAATTTTCCTTATTCTATCCAAGGCGTCAAATTTCTCATCTTTATCAAAGTATCGAGTTTCTTTTATGGTTAAAAATATTGACTAACCATGAAGAAGACAAGATACCCTTCTAAATTCAAAATAACATGTTTTTCTTTGCTATGAATAGCTTTAATTAGTACAAAAAAGGTCAAAAGTGTTTCAATAACAATGGAATAGAAATTGGACCAGGCATAATTCTTCAAAATAATTAGAATAATTAGAGATTAAAATAATAGGATTTTCCCTTTACCTCTTGTGTTGAAAGTGCTTATGAATCTTTGAAAAGTAATTTTTTCCAATGATCAAAAGAAATTTTGGAGGCTCTGAATAAAATTTTTGCATGACCAAGTAATGATACTCTAAACTTCGGATACCATGTTGGAATTCTCATTTATTTCCAAAAATGAACATAAGCAATCCATTTACTCAAATCCTATATGAAAAGGAAAATAGAAAAATGGAAAGAGTGATAGACATAAATTGGTGGGTGTCCTTGAGCATCAAAAATCACTATATTATCTAAACATAAAGATCACAAAACTCAAATAAAATGGATTAGGTGGTTGGGATTATTTATACCAATACCTAAATCCAATACTAATAATTATATAATATCATTAACTACTAATTTAACATAACATAGGTTTAAGGTTAATTACAAGTTAGGGTTTAACCATGACAAGGTTAACCATGGGCCCTTAGGCTTATACATAAATAATTAATAATTACATTGCATAATGATTGTCCATAGGCTTATACATGATTACATCATACAATATCAACCTTGGAAAATAAATTCATATTATAATTTCAACACTAAGCATACATATGATCATGATATTCACTTGATTTCAAGTAGCCATCCATCCCATGTCAAGCCATGCATTAATCCACAACCTTGAAAATCTAAAATTATGAAGTTCGTATATCACATGTTGTAGCAAGGAACCAATTTGATTCAACACCACCCTTACACATTGTTCATGATCACCATCAAGCATAAGGACTAGTCTTGGTAGTTGTGTCAAGGTTTTTCCTTCTCAATAAGCTTACTATCAAATATAAGCTTCCCATTCTAATTATTTATTATTTTGTTTAACCGGGTTATACATGAGATAAATTTTTCATCAAATTGAGGATAGGGAGGAAGATATACCTACAAATAACCTTTTGCAACATGATTTTCATTATAAATTTTTGGTTATACCATTTGGTCTTTTCAACACTCCATCTAGTTTCAAAACCTCATGAAATTAGTGTTATGACCCCTCTTGTAAAAATTTATTTTGGCATTTTTCGATAACTTTTTGGTATACAAAAAATCATGGACAAAGTATGTATGGCATATACAATAGGTGATTCAAATTCTTGAATAAAAGATGCTATTTTTTGAGAAACTTAAATGTTTATTTGGGTTTCAACGGTAGATTACTTGAGTTATATTATCTCCAAAGGTGTCAAGGTAGACCCCACCAAAAACTCAAACAATGCATGACTGGTCTATTCCAAAATGTTAGGATTTTTGGGGTTTTATGGGCCTCACAAGATATGATAAGAAGTTTACAAAAAATTATGAGAAAATTATAAGACTTTTAATAATGCTCACCAATAAAGATGCTTTTATGTGGACACAAGAATTTATCATTTTTGTTGATTCTTTGAAAGACTCTATATGATAAACCCTATTTTTGGATACTACTAAATTTAGCAAACTCTTTATCATTGAATATGATGCTTCTATAATAGTTACAAGTGTTGGTTGATAGAATATGGTTGACAAGTGTTGTTAATGCTCTCACTTTAAAAGGTATAAATCTCAAGCAGTGTCTAATGGTTATATGCACTACAAATAAGAAGCTAGTGTTGGTATAGGATCTTCTAAGGTTTCCTAGAACTACACACTTGCACAAAGTAAAATTGAAATAAACTTGCATAAAGTAAAGCACACTTGCAAAATTCAAAGCACTCTTGGAGGAAAATAAAATAACACTCTTATGGAAATAAAAATGGATTCATCCAATGAAAACATATCTAACTTTGCAATTGTGTTTAATTATCTCAAGAAATCTATATATATTAATTAAATATTAATAAAATAATGAAACAACGATCTCTTTCTCTATATGAGGATTTAACTCATGACTATAATAGCATAATTGTTTATTCTAAATTCATACCTGCAACAATGCATAAAATAACCCTTCCATTGTCCTACCAAAGTGGGCCCTTGTTGTAGAGTCCAACGAGAGGAAGAGAAAACAAAGAGAACTAGTCTCAAATGATCATGTGTTTAAGAGAAAAATAAAACAATTCTATTTTTATTAAGAATAGAGGATTATTACAAAAGTAGCTTAACTTTTCATATACTCTCCAGCTCTACTTTATGCACAAGGCTTACATTTTTATACAAATATTTTCTACCTAAAATTGTTATTCATAAAGCAATTATCTAATTAGGAATGTAGAATGGTTGGAAAAACATTGTAAATCAACTGGTAAAGGTTTATGCATCACAAAGTAGCTATCCATTAATGCAAATCATGAAAAATCTAGTGGGGAGAAATTAAAAATGACCAATAACAATTTATGAATTGCATGATGACTGATGGAAATATGCCACATGTTGCAAAATGGTTGGTATAAATATGGTACAAAATATTTGAATCTATAGGATTTACACAAATGAAGGTTCAATCCTATTGGCATGCCTACCTTTCCCCCATTACTATGATTGACAATTTCAATTGAATCTCAAATACTTGTGCACTCCATTCGTCATGTTGCTCTAGCATTTTGTCTATGCCCTAGTGTTTATTCTAGTGCATCAAAACTCTATTATGGTGTATTATTGTGTGTTCATTTATGGTGCTTAGTTGACACAAAGTATCCCTCAAAAGCCTATAACCATAATCCTTTCTAACCAATGTCTAGAGGACAATTAGCATCGATTATTTATAATTATACTCCTAACATAGCACAAAACTTGTCTAACCTGATTTTAAAATGTATTTTCAATATTTACTAAGTTTAAATAGAATATCGATGCAAATTACATATTATTCCATCATCAACCATTTGTTATTAAAAATGTTACTTTCTAACAAAAATAAGGTGTTTCCACGCCTCGTAAATGGTCATCCCCTAGGCTTCAATTATAAAATGCTCTTTGGAAATTATCTAGAGGAATCTACTTATGAGAAGGAAATATTGGCCTCATATCAAAGTCAAAATAAATCATAGTAGTCTCAAATATTTTGGGACCAATGTTTATCTTTTCCTAAGCAAGCTACGTGGTTAACTAAATTGTTGGGGTATGATTGTGAGATTGAGTATAAAAATAAGAAAGAAAATGTGGTATCATATTTTAGATTATGTATGATCATGAGAAATAGAGTATCAATTCACCTTATTAGAAATCTTCAAGAAAGTAAATATTTAGACCAAGAATTTTCTTGGTCAAGGGATACTTTGAAGAATAAGGTTCAATTTTTTTTTATAAAATCATTCAAGGTTCAAGGTGGCATACTCCTTAAGTTGCATGCAATATCCCTTAACAAGTCATTTAGGCTTTCTCAAATCCTATCATTAGGTGAAGAAATCCTTCCACTGGAAAGTATTAAAGGTTGATATAAAATAGTTTCATAGAATGTGGAGCATTTCAATTTAATAAAGGAAAAAATATCAAGGCACTATGTTTTTTGTATCCTTTACCAATTCCATCACAATTATAGGAGTACATTTCTAAGTATTTCTTTAAATGTCTTCATAAATATAAAGAGAAAACTATGATTTTTATTGTGGAGGATCATCTATCCAAGTATTCACATTTCTATGCATTACAACATCCATTTATAGCAATAAAAGAGCCTAAAATATTCCTAGGTTAGGTATTCAAAGTACATGTTATATCAATGTCTATTGTTTATGATTATGATCTCATTTTCATGATAAAATTTTGGAAGGATTTCTTCACATTCAATAGTATCTAGCTTAACATAATTTTAGTATATCATCTTCATATAAATTTGAAAACAAAAAATGTGGATGAATACTTAGGTACTTATTTGAAATGCTTTTCCCATGAGAACCAATATGATTGTGTGAAGTGTATATCTTTGGTTGAGTGATGGTATAATAATTCATATCATCTTTACCATAATATGATATCACTATTTGAGGTATTACATGGTCAAAAAATCCCATCCTTCACAAATTACCTCCTAGGTTTTTTAGGGTTGCATAAGTAGATATATTTCTCCAAAAAATATAGTCAATTCTTGAGATCTACAAGGACAATATTTTCCAAGATAAAAACCACATAAATCACAATAAGGTCATCATCAGTTGGAGTGTTAAGTGTATTGCAATCATGGTTGTGTAATCTATGAAAGTGTCAAGTGCATGAGCTACTTATCAAATGGTAGGATTTTCTTGAAGAGGATGTGACTCAAGGATTAGCAAAAATTCTCCAAAAAAAATAGCTTTGAGGACAAATATTTTTAAAAGTAAAGGATAGGTAATAACCTATAGATAGCTAGGCAACCATCTTTATTTTATTATATTGTGCCTTAGGATAGGATAAATTGATCCTTTGTAATTAAGGTTAGGGTTTGTTACTTTAGAAGTATATAAATGAAAATAGATACATTTTAATTTATCATCAATTGTAATCCATATTCTATTACCTTCATATCCACATGATGGTTTATCCTCTCTAAATTGCTAGTACTTTGCATCAAATATTTGGATCTATATTTTTGAGTTCATATTGGATTGTTAATGTGGGTATCTTTGCTTCTATTATATTAGAATTTGTAAAAATTATTGTTATTTAAGTATTAGATTTAAAAGTCATTTTATTATGTAGTAATTTCTACCTTTTTATATGCATTCTTCTCATGTTCATGCACATCCACTTGTAATGAATTACCTGCATAATCTACAATAACAATCATATGAATGTCTATTTACATAACTTATTAAGAAAACAATTTCATGATTAATTCTCATATATACTACTATATATAGTTCTCTATAATTATTTTAGAAACATCTTGCAAAATAAAAAAGATATATTATTTTATATACTCGAATAATCCTTACCATGTAGAAGCTATGATAATAGTAGTATTGGGTTTGAAGTAAAAAACTATCTATCTTTATTCTAATAAAATGCATTCTTAATATTATTTAAATTTCTAAAATACATGTATATATGCATATTACCTATCTTCAAAAATAAATTTAATTTTTCTTCTTATCTTAGTTTCAATATTATAAACAAAGAGAATGTCTAAGAATTAAGAATATGTTTAAAGACAAGTTGTGTACTTACTCTTTTAAGAAGTTTTTGCATATCCACTTGTTATTTCCTATAAATATATTTATATTTTACATCATTCAATTATTAAAATATGAAGATTTATCTAATGATTATGAATGATGAATGATTTTCAAATAATCATCTAAAAGTACATTTGAGACAATTATTAGTTTGAAAATTGTGACTTAAGTTCAATTTAATTCAAAAATATTTCCTGAGGTATACAATCAAATATATTAGCAAATGTATCACTAAATCATGTGACACATCACAAAAAATCCACATTTCATTCAATCCTTTATATTAAAAATTGCATCTAAGCCATTTATAGCCATAGTAGTAAAAACCTCATTTTACAATGGTGAGTAAAGCTTGATAAGCCACAAGACCAAGGTGAGATCTAGTTTAGAATGAGATAATCTATAGAATACAAATAAAATTTACTATATAATATCCAAAGAGGAGATTCAACCTCTTCTAAGGAATATGAACCAAATCTAATACATGAGGTAACATTCAAGGTTTTTGATGTCGCATGTAAAAGTTTGTAAGGAATTTCCACTTTTTCAAAGAATGTTTTTTTAATACCATTACTTGGAATAACATGCAAGGTACCTTTTGGAGAATAAGTTCTAACCAAATTTGAATCAAAATCAATAATGTTTTTATACCAGGCCTCATTCAATGAGGTGGCTCTAAAACCAACACAAGGTATCTCCACTATAAATATTGGTTAACACAATCAAGATTATTTGGATGAATCTACAAATATCTCTAGATCATATATTACTTTATTTCCTACTCATATGCAAGGGTTTGTTATTGAAAATCTTATGCACCCCTTTAGGTTTATCCAAAAGATAAAAAGAAAATAAAAATTAGGTTTTCTGCTTCACTCCTTGAGAGAGGTTTGATTGGTGTACTTAATAGTTTATGGTTGACTCTTATTGCCTTAAATGAGCAGATATTCCAATTTGGTTATGTAGTGACTCCTCACTACCAATTTGCACTTAAGGTCAAATTCTAACGGAAAGAAAAATTTTGACTAGAAGTGGCCATAATTTTGTGAAAGTTACAATTAAGAAAGAAAAATTCTAAAAATAAGATAGGTAAAAGTTTCAAGAGAGATGGTCAAGTGCTTTGATAAGTAGAGTGCATTGGAATAGGAGGGTAGGCATGAGTAATAATGCACAAATTATAAAAAAAGGTAGATGAGACAGAGTTATGTGTTATTACTAAGAAGGATAGGACTACCTATCAAGTATGCTTTGGCTTAATTCAAAAAGGGATCAGTGCTCCATTAAGAAATAAGAGATGGCATTTGCAATAGTAGTAGCTTAGGACTGACAAAAGTAATGGTGGACAACATCTTCATTCAATTTTTAGAATTCTTAGAAATAGTTGAAAGGATCAAGTCATCTTTAGAATTTTGAATGGAAACCCTCCTAATTGTATCTGTAAATAGCAATAGTGTTAGATTTATTAAGGATCGACAAGCTTTGTAAATTTTTCCTTTTATTTCTTCTTGTATAGCAGTTGGTGAAATCCTGGGCAGCTTGTGTAAAATTGAACCCTTGATTCGAGCACAATATTTGTAATATTCTTGCATATATGTATATATATATATATATTGGAGGCCTATGCATCTATTTGGGATAGCCATCTCTAGTTCTCATGCTCTAACCTATATTTGTTATGTATGTGTTTTTTGTAATATTTACTTGTTTTTTAGGTTTTACTTGCATATGCATGCATATGGGAGGCCTACGCATCTATTTTGAGTAGTCATATTTTTTCTCATGCCCTCACCCATATATTTATGTGTGTGTATGTCTATAACTCTCATTTGGTATAATTTATTTCAAGGAGAGGAAGTGTTTATATTGGTACATAGTATTTAGGCTTATTGTGTAGGAGGATCTTCTTTTATCTTTATTGCATTGCTGCTTTGTTAGCTTAGGACTCTTTTTTCCTTTCCACTATATCTTCTTTTCTTATTTAACCTAACCATTAGGAAGGTGTGCCTAAATACCACATCTTTACAAGAAGTTGACCTTATAAAAAACTCTTAGAGACCTCTGGTTGAGCCAAATCCCACACTTCCAGGACTAACCTTGTTGTGTCACTCTGCAAGAGGTATGATTGTACTAATTATCTTCCTTGGGACAATTGGAGAGGACAATAATTTATTGGCATGCTCAGTGGAACCCTAGTGATATATCAATTATATTGCAATCACAACAAGTTAGGTTGAGACTTGGTGAGGGTATTTACCTATTTTTGCTTGTTGAAGTACCTCCCACTCACCTAGAAAATCCACTCTAGAATATCATCAAAAGAAGTAACTACTAATGGAACACTAGATTGAGGTTATGATGAAGGCCTCAATCTATCTACTCTCAAAGCAAAAGCTATGTTCACCAGGTGACCCCATTTTGAATGAAAGACCTGTTGTTAGGTTCTATGCTAAAAATAGTAACAATAATTGTTCTCACCATTTGCCACCATTCCGTGAAGAAGAAGAGCTACAGGCTATAATATGGTTGCCCTATAACCACCCAAAATATTTCCTACCTAGAATGATATAGATCCTCTAGCACCTCTAGCTCTTAAATAAGTATTGAAGGAGATACCTCAATCTGCTCTAAAATCCCTCACTTCACTGAGGAGGATCTCACCACCCCCATTGAGCATCTAAACCACATGGCCAGCCTATGCATGATTCATAATATATTAGAGAAAAAATTGGCTCTAAGGTTGCTAACAACCTCCTTTAAGGGAAGGACCCAAGAATAATATATTACACTATTATTTGTCTTGATAGCTAACTAGGACCAACTTAACACTCTATTGTGGAAATATTCTAAGAGAAGATAGACATATTATCTCTCTTGAAATAATTGTCGATCATAAAGAGGGATCCAACGGAGTTGGTATAAGAATTCAACCTCATACTGCAAGAACTTCGTCCCCCTAGGTATGCAGTGATTTTTTATTTTAGAGCTTTGGATCTTGAGATATCTATGATTATCAAAGAAAAAGGATGAAATTCCCTACTAGAGGTATACAATATAGTTGTCATGGCTTAAAATAATTTGATACAAATAGGAAAAAATTTCTCTAGACTTCTATTTTCTATTTCACTATATGATTCTAACTACCAAATAATATATCCATAGCCAGTTACATATTTGTTCATGGCCTCTAATTCATTTACTAAAAATCATGATAATACAATAGAATATTTATTAAAAATATTAGGAGAATATTAAAAAGAACCTAACTACTTTAATAAGTATTATATAAAAAATTCAAAGTAGTTGATAGCCTTACACAAATGGAATTCCCCAGGGCAAATCTTGATGTCATAAGATAAAATAACAACACCAAATATATCTATTAAAAGATATTAATATAAACCTAGGCACAAGAAGATCACATAGCTAAAAAAAAGGAAGAAGTGGTCAAATAGAAAGGGTATAATATTCAAACACATACTATAGCTCCCAAATAGACCTTTTGCCAAACTATAGGACAAAATATAGGAAGGATGAATGATATCATTCTAAAGTATCGTCAACCATCAAGAGTAAATAAAAATGAACCCCTATGGACTCAAGACCTTGCCATATATATGAAATCACCAAGATCATTCAACATAGTAGAATATCTTAAGGAAGCCACCTTGGTTGTACCACTCTAGGAAATAATAACCATGATAGAGCAAAGATAGCACTTAAAAGTACTTGAGGAATGACATAAGATATAGGATCCAATCAAAGTAAAAGAAAATTGATGATGAAATTTATTAAGATACTAAAGAAGAACAAATAAATCAATAGGTTGATATACACATATATGACTCTTATGGTAATTACATGCAAACAAGTATGGGAACATACATAATTCAAGAAGAAAATATCATCATCTCAAGAATTTCCAAGGAAGAAGAGAAATCAACTAGGCTATGGAAGCTATACTTTGATGGTGCTAGAAGTAGAGTTGGTATCAATACAAGAGTATGCCTGATTTTACTAGAGGGATCTAAATTTTTTCAGCAATATAGATTATAATTTTCTTACTCTAACAATATGGATGAATATGAGTCTCTTGCTCTAGGACTTAAAATGGCTAAAAAAATAGGAATCAAAATACTTCATATCTTTGGTGACACTAAGTTAATCATTAAACAAAAGCTCAATGTCAAGCAAAAAATATATTAAAGTGATTCCAGTGGATCAAAATATTGATGCAAATACAATGGTAGCTATTGTCTCACAATTTAACCCAATTAATGATATCTTGCAAAATCATGAATTAATAAAAATAATAATAAGGCCAGCGGTACCTAATAATGATGAAAATTGGTAAGTATTTGAATATGATGAACATATTGTTTTGTTCCTATAGCAAGTACACAAATATGTTGAAGAAATATCCCTAGAAATTAATGAAGCATACGAAGACCAAATCATACAATTGAGTTTGAAAAAATTACCAAAAGTATAAATCACCCTAGAATCCCTCTTTATTTTAAATGATGGGTTTAAAGGAAAAAAGAGAATCACTTCTAAAAAGGAAAATTATCAAGAAATAGAAATAGCTACCAAAAAAACACTAAAGATAGGAAATATAGCCACATAGGAGGAAAAAGAGTCACTTATCAAATTATGTCAAAAATACAAAGAAGTGATGGCCTAGACTTATGAAGACCTTAAGGGATATGATAAGGACATTATCCAACACACAATTGAATTAAATCTTGAGGCCAAAGTAATCAAAAAAAAATAGAGGTCAGTTAATCAAAAACCATACCCCTTATTAAGAAATAATTGACTAAGCTAATTGAATAAGAAAGTATACCTTCCATGGAGAAAATCCTCCAAATGGTGGCTAGATCTAAGAGGTTCTCACTTTTAGATGGATTGTTTGGTTTTAATCATGTATAGATAAAAGATGAAGATCAACACAAGACAACTTTAATTACAAAATGGGGGACTTTTGCATATCAAAGAATACCTTTTGGATTATCTAATGCTAGAGCAACTTTCCAAAGGTCTATGAATATTGCTTTCCATGACCTAATAAAAAAATGATATTAATCTACCTAGATGATATTACTATTTTGAAAAAAGGAGAATCACTTGGAATACTTAGAAAACATTTTTCAACAATGTTAGGAATTTGATGTGTGCCTCAATCCAAAGAAGCGTGTCTTCTGTGTACCGTAAGAAAAACTGCTAGGGCATGTTGTATCTAAGGATGGTATCTCCATAGATCTAGATTCAACAATATTAGGAATTTGATGTGTGCCTCAATCCATATAAGTGTGTCTTCTGTGTACCGTAATAAAAATTGCTAGGGCATGTTGTATCTAAGGATGGTATCGCCATAGATCTAGAAAAGAATGAGGCTATTGTAAATCTCTCTATACCAAGGCATAAAAAGGGGATACAATTTTTTTGTGGGTAAATTAACTTTGTTAGAAATTTTTATTTTGCAGTTATAGTCAAACCCATGACACTTATGTTAAAAAATAACCATCCTTTTATGTGGATGAAGGAAGGAAAAAAAGCATTTAAAAAAATAAAAGAAGCTATTATAGACACTCCAGTATTAGTCAACCTAGATTTTAGTAAGGATTTTATCATCTATGCATATGGAGGAGAGCTCAGTATAGCAACTTTAATGATGTAGAAATATGAAAATCAGCAAGAGAACTCAGTGTATTTTTTGGTCAGACTTTGAAATGATATGAAGAAAAATATACTTTTTTTGAGAAATAGTGTATTCTCTAGTAAGAGGATTAAAAATTTTCAAGAAAATGGTCACAAATAAAAATATTATTGCTTATGTTATACATTACAATATCAAGAAATATATAATAGGTTGGGAAATGAGCAAAAAATGAGTCTGGTGAATTACTAAAATATTGGAATATGATGTACAAATCAAACCCACAAAATTGATCATAGGAAGATCACTTTGTACGCAACTAGTTGAGGATGCATTCAAAAGGGAGACTACTTAAAAAATTATAATAAAGAAACTAAATAAAAAATATGTCTGATAAATAAGGAGGAAGCACCAAATTGTATAGATCAAATATCGAGTACGTGTAGATAGGAAGACACTCCCTAAATCTAGATAGAGCCCAAAGAAGATATTTTTATCTACAAAATGTTTACTATACAATGGGATATTGATTATTTGTGTAAAAAGAAGGGTGGATATTTTTTAGCTTAGAAAATTACCAACAAGATCATGAAGATAGGATATTACTAGCCTAGCATGTTCACAAATGCTTACAAGGAATAGAAATACCCCCATTGCCCTTAAGATTCATATTAGTCGATAAGCCTTTTGCCAAATGGGGAGTAGATTTTAGAGGAATGATAAACCCACCATCTAGTGAGGGGCACAAATAGATTCTAATAGCTATGGATTATTTCACTAGATGGGTTGAAGCAATTCCTTTGAAATAGACCATTGAAAATGTAATCATAAAACTTTTACAAGACACCATAATCAGATTTGGTGTCTGTAGCACAATAATAACAGATAATGCCAAGGCATTCGTAGGTTCACAAATTAACCAATTTACATTTTAGCACAAGATATATTCAAAATCCTCTTTAAATTATTATCCCCAAGGTAACGGTTTGGATGAATCTACAAATAAGAACTTACTAAGGATCTTAAAAAATATTGGATTAGAAAACCAATGGCAATGGAATCTCCATATGAAAAGAGTTCTTTGGGTAAATTGTATTACTCTAAAGAATGCATTGGGGTATACCCCATACAATTTGGTATATGGTAAATAATTGGGATTACCCATTTCAATAGAATTACTAGCACTCCAGCTACTGCACCAATTAGAATTACATAAAAATGAGCCAATGATGGTAAGGATGGGAGACTTGTTAAATCTTGAAGAACAAAGAAGGAAAGTTGGATAACATTTAACAAGAAATCAAGGAGTGGTTATAATATGGTTTGATAAAAGGGTTATCCAAAAAAAATTAACATTCATGATACAGTCCTAAAATGAGATGAGCATAAAAGTAAACCTAGAAATCATACCAAATTTGATACATTCTAGAGTGGGTCATATATCATAACTAATTGTAAATATGGAAACTCATTTGAGCTAGAAACCATGGAAGGGAAATTTCTCCCTATACTATAAATAAAATTCATCTAAAGAGCTACCCCTGCACCTATCTAGGTCCAAAGCACAAGAGCAGTGTGAGGAGAAAAATATACATGGTGCCCATCTATAAACAAAGTCATCAGAGTACAACCAGCACTAGAAATATTGGTCTTGCAATTTTGTTATTACCTTTTGTTTTCTTTTGTAGGATATATGAAACCCTGACTCCACACCCCAGGATAAAGGTAAATATTCTAGGTTCCCCTTCAAGGAATCTAGAAGACCCTTGTGAGCCACAAGTATTGTAGTGACTCCTTGCTACTAATTTGTGCTTAAGGTAAAATTTTGATAGGAAGAAAATTTTCAATCAAAAGCAACCACAATTTTATGGAAGTCACAAGTAAATAAAATATGAGAAGGTCCTAAGAGTGCATAATTTTTTTGAAAAGCAAGTTGAAAAATGTCCCGACAATAAAAAATTTTGGGATAAATCCAACCAAGACAAGGAATAAAGCCTGAAAATACAACCTTAGAAGTTGAAGGTGGCATGATTGAGACTCTTAAAACTTTTTATTTTTCTTTTCTTTTGAAACTTTCAAAATAAAAGAAAAAGTCCCAACAAGCAGATGCTACGAAAGAAAACTTCTTGAAAATAAGATAGGCAAAAGTTTTGATAGAGATGGTAAGGTGCTTTGATAAGTAGAGCATATTGAAATAGAAGGGTAGGCATGAGTAATGATCCACATTCCCAAAAATGTTATATGAGCCATAGTAATGCACCATTACTGAGAAGGACATGATTGCTTATCAAACTTTAGCTTACTCCAAGAAGGGTTAGGTGGTCCATTAAGAATGAAGAGAAATGGCAACAAATATCTTCATTCAATTTTTAGAATCCCTAGAAGTAGTTGAAGGAGTCAAGTCATCCTATAAATTTTTTGAGGGAAACCCTCTCCATTGTATCTATAAATATAAATAGTGTTATCTTTATTAAGGATCAACAAGCTTTGTAAATTTTTCCATTCATTTCTTCCTATATAGATATTAGTGAAAACTTAAGCAACTTGTGGGCAATCGAAATCCTACTTCTCGCACAATATTTGTAATATTTCTTGCATATATATACTGGAGGCCTACCCATCTATTTTAGGTAGTTATTTGTGGTTCTTATGCTCTGACCCATATTTGATATGTATGTGTGTGTTTGCATTATTTACCTATTTTTTGGGTTTTACTTGCATATGTGTGTATATAGGAGGCTTATGCATCTATTTTGAATAGCCATATTGTTGGTTTTTAAGCCAAACTATCTCAAGTCCCAATATAATTAAGCCACAATATCTTAGGTCTAAATATAATTAATCAAGAGTATAATAAAATATAAGAGCAATCAAAGTATATACTATCCAATATAAATTATAATAACATTCACAATAATATCAAATATGAATGTAAATGGCCAAAATCATTCATGTACAAGCATGAAATATACTTACAATAAAATTGCTCAAAATTTGTATACAAGCTTCAATATTATAAATGCTTGCTATGGTGATCGTTACAGACAATTTTCCTAATATATTGTATGGACCTTTGTCTCCATAATTAGATATAGAAAGGTGAATATTCAATACTTGACTATTGCACTCCTCATATATCCAATAGTTGTAACCTTTACTATTCTTTATATAATACAATACTCTCATGTCCTTTGGATTCTCATCTTACCACTTGTATACAAGACTCTTTACATGCATACTTAACTCTATGACACTTGCACACTTCTACATGACACTTACTCTCCTACATGCACTCCTAATACATGACACATGTGCGCATACTCACATTACATATTTGTGTACTTACATACATGGCACTTGTGCACTTTCTTTCACTACACACTTGCTCACTAACATGCATGGCATTTGTGCATATCCTGCATATTGCATTCTTACATGACACTTGTGCATATCCTGCACATAGACACTTACATAAAAAGGAAATATAAATCAATATCCTAAACTATAGACTCAAACCCTAATCTATCACATATTTACGTGTGTACCATAAATGTACCATGGGGGTACATTTGCATGTACCAAATAATGTAATATTATCCAACACGTATATGGTTTTCATGTCCTGATCCATCTATTTATGTGTGTGTATGCCTTTAAATCTTATTTAGGCTCATATTTGTTGAGGAGATGAATTGTTCATATTGGCACATAATATTTGGGCCTGTTGTGCAAGAGGATCTTATTTTATCTTTTGTGCATCACCACTTTGTTAGCTTAGGACTCTTTTTTCCTTTTTGTTATCTCTATTTTTCTATTTCCCCTATCCCTTTTTTCTCCAAGTTGTTATATTATAAATGTGCATCCAAATATCACATCTTAACAAGGATTTGGCCTTGTAAAAACTCCCAAAATTCCCTGATTGAGCTAAACCCCATGCTTTCAATACTGGCCCTGTTGTGTCCCTCTATGCGAGGCACGATTGTCCTGATTCTCTTCCCCAAGAAATGCAGAAAGGACAATAGGTTATTTATCATTTTAGATGATATATAAATTTACTTATGTACCCAAAGGTTTTTCATTATACTTTTTGTAGAAGTAATATATCAAGACACATTTACAATGGTAGACCTCGGTTCCATAGGGGATAGATGACTTATAAAACCATGGTATACTTTGACCTTGGTTCCATAAAGGACATTTTCTATTTATGAAACCATGGTAGATTTTTGACATTTTAGTGGAAACTCTTTTTTTAGTCCTTCTATGGGTTAGGCTACCAAATTTGGCTTTGCATTTTTTGATGCCTTCAACCCTAGAACAAGTTGTTAATACTATTAAGAAATTAGTTCATGTTGATTTAGTGGCTTTGCATTTTTTGATGCCTTCAACCCTAGAACAAGTTGTTAATACTATTAAGAAATTAGTTCATCTAGATAAATCAACAACAAGAAAAATTAAGTCTATATGTGCTTGTGTATATATGGAGGTTGATTTGAATAAATACCCTCTATTGTATATTTTCTTAGTATGCTAGATTCAAATTGAATCCAAAAACTAGATTATGAAAATATTGTTTTTAGATGCAAGCACTATTTTAAATATGATCATCTAGCCAATTTGTATTGACAAATAAAGAAAAAACTTTAGCAAAGGTTAGAAGATAATGTTTTTCTTATAAATAAGGACTTTTAATTCATGCAAAAAAAAGGAAAGCAAAAAAGCTACATCATGGAAAGGTGTTTAGAGAAGCACAATTGTGTTGCTCTGTGTAGGAAAGAGAGTGGCTTCTAATAAAGATCAACCATGTCTTTCTATAAAGAAATTAGGTGAAAATCGAAACATAAATGAACATGTGGTTTGATTTGGTATAGGTTCAATAATGGAAGATGCACTTTTAAAAGAGGACTATAAGAGGACTATAGGATCCCTCCTTTGAATTTTTTGCTAACTTTTAACAATAGTCATGAAATGCAATACAAAATTACTTTAATTTTAGAGTCCAAAAAGAAAGCCTTGACCATAAAATTATAATATTTCTTCATTTAATTTAAATAATTGATACCATATGTACAAATCATGCATGCATTTTATGTAGTATTCAAAAAATATAAAAAAAAAACATGCATGGATGGTAGTAGGCAAGCACATACATGAACAAAAATGATTGCATTGTAAAAATATATATATCAAATGGTATTATATCAACCAAATAAATTCCTTGACATTCAATGAGAATACCAACGTGATGTGGGAGCATCCAAGTGATTTAGTTTTTAATTATTTTAAGGTTTGTTAATGTAACACTTGTATGTAGCTATTATAGGTGGTTTTTCTGGTAACTATCATCCATATGTATAAAAGATAAAAGAGAGAAGAGGAAGAAAAGGGGGGTATGCATATAGAATTAATAAAGGAAGAGGAAGAGGAAAAGGTAGGGTAGAGGTTTCCAATTACTTATTTGGATGCATGGGAGCCAAGAAAATGAAGAAAATATATTATAATATATAGCCAACTGACACAATGACAATGACATTAATTTTTTACCTTGAATTTCTTCTATGTATGGTGAATGCATTGTGTTTTTGAAATTTCATCTTGTAGAGTATTTTAGAATGGTGTGTGCAAGATTGTAGGTTTTTCAATAAGATAGGTGAAAGGTTGTAATCTATAAAGATACATCAAAGAAATTTGCAATGTGTCATTCACGTGGACATTGCATTGTGTCGTTCAAGTGGAAGTTGTTGGAGAATATTACATTATTTGGTACATGCAAATGTACCCCTATGGTACCTTTATCGTATAAATATAAATATGTAATAGGTTAAGATTAAACCCAACCTCACATGTATTATTACCTTTATGTAAGTGTCTATGTGAGGGATACGCAGAAGTGTTATGTAAATAATAGTGCAAGTGTATAATGAGAGAATGTGCACAAGTATCATGTAAGTAATAATGCAAGTGTGTAATAAAAGAATGTGTATGAATGTCATGTATGTAAGTATGCAAATATGTAATGTGAGGATGTGCACAATTATCTTGTATTAGGAGTGCATGTAGGAGAGTAAGAGTCATGTAGAAGTGTGCAAGTGTCATAGAGTTAAGTGTGCATGTAAGTAGAGAGTGAAGAGTCTTGTATACAAGTGGTAATATGAGAAGCCAAAGGACAAGAATAGGAAATTTTGTAACTCTTGTATATGTGATAAATGTAATAGTCAAGTATTGAAGAGTCATTTTTCTATGTCTATATTATGGAGATAAATCTCCATACAATTTAATTGGAAAAACTATCTATAACGATTACCATAGAAAGCATTCATAATAAATGCTTGTATACATATTTTGATCAATATTATTGTAAGTATATTTCATGCTTGTACATGAATGATTTTGATCATTTACATTCGCATTTGATATTATAGTAAATATTATTATATTTATAGTGTCTAGTATATATACTTTGATTGCTCTTATATTTAATTCTACTCTTGATTATTGATATTAAGACCTAAGATATTGTGGCTTAATTATATTAGGACCTAAGATAGTTTGGCTTAAAATCCAACAATGGTATCAAAGCTACTGCTTAACTCTATCTATTTTTTATAGTCATTTCAGAACCACAATCATATTTTTAGTTTGTCCACCTTAAACGTGGTGAAGACCTAGACTCTATTTTAAGGTATATAAGAGTATATATTGAGGGGACAATTAAAATCACCTTTATTTGGGTGCTAGGGTCTATCTATTTGGTTCAAGGAAAACAATTTAAGACAAGGACTTAGCCATAATAGATTAAGGGCCAACTCAAATGAAATTTAGACATGAGGGGACATTCAAAGCCACCTTTATAATAGTTGGATTCTCTAGAAAGAGGAGAATCATATTAGTGGCCAAAATCCACCTAAGAATATTATTGTTCTCAGTTTCAACCTAAGACACTAAAGAATAGAGAAGCAATTTAGGCTTCCTAAGAATAGAGAAGCAACATAAGCTTCCAAAGAATATAGAAGCAATATAATATTCTTAAGAATAGAGAAGCATCTAAGCTTCCAGAGAATAGAAAAACATATAAGCTTCTAGAATACGAAGAAGCAATACAGGCTTTCAAAGATAAGAAGAATATTAGAAAGAGAGAGTGCATTAGAGAAGAATAGAACTCGAATAAAATTTTGAGTGTAGTAGAAAGAAAAGAGTTGAAATTATTTCTACTAATATTGAAAGTTTGTTAAGTAGTTATACTATTCAAGATAGGAGATATTCAAAGCAAAGTGAAATAAAAATAAAGAGTGAGTAGCTCGAATCACTTGAGTGAACTAGTTGCAACACATTCAACGTTGAAGATAAAACAACATAGTGAGGAAGATAAATCATATTAAAGCCGACTAAAGTGAATAATTGAAGAAAAAAGGCTAGAGTAAAGCTAATTTGAGAGGAGGAGTCTAGGCACTAAGCATAGTAGTAAAGGGAACCAGTGAAAGCCAACTTCTATCTAGCTGAAGCAAACATGGAAGCCAAAGCCCATGATCTAACTGAAGTTAAAGCCCACAATCTAGCTGAAGTTAAATCATAAAATCTAGCTAAAGTTCAAGCCTATAGTCCAACAAATATAGAAGCCAATACTAAAGGTACATTCCAACCAAATTCAAGGGAAGCCAACATCAACCAGCAAAAATTGAGCCAACATCAACCAACGAAAGTCGAGCCAATGTCAACCAACGAAATTTAAGCTACCATCAACCAACAAAAGCCAAAACTACCTGTATAAGTGAAGCTACATCTACAAAAAGTAAAGTTATGCCTACCCGTAGAAGTGAAGCTACGTCTACAAAAACCTATTTGAGTAGACATCAAAGCCAGGAGAAGCATTCTGAAGGAATACGAATCATTTCTCAAAGAGGTATTTCAATTTTTGAATAGCATTATCCAAGGGAAGAATATTTCCCACAAAATATCCTTACCTACTCATTTGATGTAGTAGAATCTAGTGGCATCTGATGCAGAGGCATCTAGTTACGAGAGAGACACTTCAAAAAAGTTGTCTAAGGAAGAAAAACGTCACGATTTCATGACGTGTCGTGAAATCGCGAGAGAAAAAGGCCAAGAGGGCGAGGACGAAAACCTGTCGCGATATCGCGATAAAAAAAGTGTCACGATATCGCGACACAACGAGGAGAGAGAAGAAAGCAGAGAAAATTGTCACGATATCGTGACAGAAAATGTGTCGCGATATCGCGACACAAACGGAGAACAGAGCCAGAAGGGAGAAGATGTCGCGATTTCGCGACATGTCACGAAATCGTGACCCAAACGGGAAGAAGGAAGCTACAAGCAGAAATGTCACGATATCGCGACATGTCATGATTTCGTGACTCAAAAGCAGAAGGAGAGTACGGAGGAAGCAGATGTCGTGATTTTGTGACATGTCACAATTTCACGGCTTGAAGAAGAAGAAGAGAGCTGCAAGCAAAGATGTCGCGATTTCGTGACATGTTGTGATATCGCGACCCAAAAGCAGGAAGAAGAGCGGAAGAGGAGAAGATGTCATGATTTCGTGACATGTCACAGTTTCGCGACCCGCCAAGGAGAGAGGGAGCCAAAGGAGAAGGAGACGTCGCGATTTCACGATCGAAAGGAGACTAGAAGGGAAGGAGGAGAAAATGTCACGATTTCGCGACATGTCGTGAAATCGCGACCAAAGGAGCAGAAAGAAGCCAAGGAGGGAAATTGTCACGATTTCGCGACATGTCACGAAATCGTGACCCGAAGGAGCGGAAGAAGGAAGGAAGAGAAGATGTCACGAAATCACGACATGTCACGATTTCGTGACCCAAAGTGGAAAAGGGGAGAGAGGAAGAGAAATGTCATGATATCACATGTCGCGATATCGCGACTAGAAAAGAAGAGAAGGGGCAAGAAGAGGAAGAAGTCGCGATATCGTGACACCTGTCATAGTGCAGCTAGAGGAAGAATACGATAGAGGTCAAGTGGCGGTTACAGGGAAAGGATGACACGTGGCACCAAGGTGCAGTAAAGATGAACGAGAACTAAGAAGCATGGGAAACAAAAAGGATGGGCACGCAGAGTATCCTGATAGGAAGCGGTGGTGACAGGGGACGTGCGGAGTGGGGTCATAAATCGGGTTGGTGGACCAATTTTTTGAAAGATATTTCAGAGGGTCGGGGCCTCTATAAAAACCCAGTTTTTATGTAATAGGGGGTGGTGGATCGGAGAACGCGCTGGGAGATAGAGTTGAGAGAAAACCAAGCCAAGCGCTGGTTAATGTAAAGCCTGCGGGCTGTTTATGTATGTAATTTTTCTCGATTTAATAGAAGAAAATTTGGAAGTGGTAAGAGTGTGTTTTCCCATCCCCCATCAGTGGTATCAGAGAAGATTCGCCAAACGTGAGGCAGTTGTGCCAGGATGATGTCGTGATATTGCGACACCTGTCATAGTGCAGCTAGAGGAAGAAGACGACAGAGGTCAGGTGACGATTACAGGGCAAGGACGACACGTGGCACCAAGGTGCAGTAAAGATGAATGAGAACCAAGAAGCACGGGAAACAAAAAGGATGGGCACGCAGAGTATCCTGACAGGAAGCAGCGGTGACAGGGGCCGTGCAGAGTGGGGTCATAAATCAGGTTGGTGGACCGATTTTTTGAAAGATGTTTCAGAGGGTCGGGGCCTCTATAAAAACCTAGTTTTTATGTAATAGGTGGTGGTGGATCGGAGAACGCGCTGGGAGATAGAGTTGAGAGAAAACCAAGTCGAGCACTGGTTAATGTAAAGCCTACGGGCTGTTTATGTATGTAATTTTTCCCGATTTAATAGAAGAAAATTTGGAAGTGGTAAGAGCATGTTTTCCCGTCCCCCATCAGTGGTATCAGAACTAGTGATTCTGAGTGTGTAAACAGATCATCGACCGTGAGGCAGTTTGCGCCAGGATCTATGGTAGGGTTCTAAGAGAGAGAAAAGAGAGTTTAGAAGATTCTAAGCATGTAACAGATCGCCGAATGTGAGGCAGTTACACCAGGATCTGTTACGAAGAAATGATGACAATGAAAGAGTTTAAGGTGATGCAGAGGCAAGTGCAAGCCCTGCAAGAGGAGCTGCTCAGAAGAGATTTGTAGAGGCAGGTGAAAACCCTGCAAAGGGAGCTACACAGGCAATGTAAGGATAAACAGAAGTTGAAGCAGGTTGTAGATGAAGGAGTCTGTAGTAGTGGGAGAATCTGCCTGGAGAAAGGTAGAAGTTGTTTGGGCCAGGAGAAAGGGTTGACTGTAGAGGCAGATGAATGTCTGGAGGTGCTGTAGAAGGCAGCAACCAGACAGTGCAAAAGTGAAGATCACTTCTCCACCAACCCCGGGTGTCTGATGTAGGAGCATCCAGTGGCATCTGATGCAGAGGCATCCAGTTGCGAGAGAGCCACTTCATAAAAGTTGGCTAAGGAAGAAAAACATCGTAATTTCATGATGTGTCGTGAAATTGTGATAGAAAAAGGCCAAGAGGGCGAGGACGAAAACCTGTCACGATATTGTGACAGAAAAAGTGTCGCGATATCGCGACACAACGAGGAGAGAGAAGCAGGCAGAGAAAACTATCACGATATCATGACAGAAAATGTGTCGCGATATCATGACACAAACGGAGAACAGAGCTAGCAGGGAGAAGATGTCGCGATTTCGTGACATGTCGCGAAATCGTGACCCAAACAGGAAGAAGGAAGCTGCAAGCATAAATGTCACGATATCACGACATGTCTTAATTTCGTGACTCAGAAGCAGAAGGAGAGTACGGAGGAAGCAGATGTCACGATTTCGTGACATGTCACAATTTCACGGCTTGAAGAAGAAGAAGAGAGCTGCAAGCAAAGATGTCACGATTTCATGACATGTCACAATATCGTGAACCAAAAGCAGGAAGAAGAGCGGAAGAGGAGAAGATGTCATGATTTCATGACATGTCGTAGTTTCGCGACCTGCCAAGGAGAGAGGGAGCCGAAGGAGAAGGAGACGTCGCGGTTTCGCGATAGGTCGCAGTTTCGTGATCGAAAGGAGACTGGAAGGGAAGGGGGAGAAAATGTCATGATTTCATGACATGTCACGAAATCACGACCAAAGGAGCAGAGAGAAGCCAAGGAGGGAAATTGTCGTGATTTCGTGACATGTCACGAAATCGTGACCCGAAGGAGCGGAAGAAGGAAGGAAGAGAAGATGTCGCGAAATCGTGACATGTCACGATTTTGTGACCCAAAGTGGAAAAGGGGAGAGAGGAAAAGAAATGTCGCGATATCGCGACTAGAAAAGAAGAGAAGGGGCAAGAAGACGAAGATGTCGCGATATCACGACATGTCCCGATATCGTGACACCTGTCACAGTGTAGCTAGAGGAAGAAGATGACAGAGGTCAGGTGGCGATTACAGGGCAAGGACGACACGTGGCACCAAGGTGCAATAAAGATGAACGAGAACCAAGAAGCATGGGAAACAAAAAGGATGGGTGCGTAGAGTATCCTGACAGGAAGCGGCGATGACAAGGATCATGCGGAGTGGGGTCATAAATCGGGTTGGTGGACCAATTTTTTGAAAGATGTTTTAGAGGGTCGGGGCCTTTATAAAAACCCAATTTTTATGTAATAGGGGGTGGTGGATCGGAGAACGCGCTGGGAGATAGAGTTGAGAGAAAACCAAGTCGAGCGCTGGTTAATGTAAAGCTGCGGGCTGTTTAAGTATGTAATTTTTCCCGATTTAATAGAAGAAAATTTGGAAGTGGTAAGAGCGTGTTTTCCCGTCCCCCATCATCATTTGTCGTCACAGTAGCGAGCATTGCTTTTCAGCCATAACACTCAATGCATACAACATTTATCATTTTGAAAGCACGATTTGTGCATTAGAAATATTCTACCAGGTGGAAAAGGAAAATAACATTACCTTTATCAAATTAATTAAAGTCCTAAATAAAGTATTATTTCAAGTTTTGAACATTAATAATTAGAAGGGAGTTAAAAGGATATTTGATATTTATTAAAGTTATAAGGTAATGAAATGCAATACTTAAGAACTTCAATTATTAATATGGAGATATAAGGATATCAACCTTATTGTATATTTGATATTTCATTATTTATTAATTTAAATTTTTTTAATATTTTAATTTTGCAGTGATAAGACTTTCTACTTCAAATGAGATTTAGTTTTTTGAATTTTAGATTTTAGATTTGGTTTTTAGAATATTTGAAGTTTTTTTTAAATTCTACAAATTTAAGAAAGTAGGGAGAGAAAAGGTTTTCTACTTCATCAAATTTGAAAGTTTAAAATTGCAAATTTATTGAAGAAGAATTTAAAAATTAAACTTTGGATATAAAAGGATTTAAACTTCAAAGCAATCAAGAAATTTTAAAGTGAATAAATATTAAATAAAAATAGGAATTTCACATCATAGGATAACTCTCAAGGAAGATTTCAAAATCAAAATTTGTATCATAAATAATCTTTTGAGTTCAAAGGGAAAAATCATAAAAGAGATTATTTTTAATTTTTATCAAAGTTGTGAAATAATATCACTTGAATCTCATCAAAATATACAAAAAAGAAAATATGTTTGGTATATATATTCAGGTGCTAGTCATCATATGACTAAATATTTATATTGGTTTGAATCGTTGGAAATCAAAATAATATTTCTCTAAAAATTGCGGATGATAAGATTTATCATGTTCAAGGAATTAAAGGAGTAATACCTAGCATACCATTTTTATATTTTGTGCTAGAAAATATTTTATATGTTCTTCGATTATCAACTAATATTATCTCAGTTGCTCAATTAGTTGAAAAGGAAGAACAATGGAATTCAAATATACAAATGAACATAGAAAATGCATTATCAAGAAGTAAAGCAAAATTGAAGTTTCAAGGTCAATCAAGAATGGAATATTTGCTAGAGGTGAATTTTTGGCATTGTGAAGACTGCTATAGGAAAATTTCAAGAAAGATGCTAAATTCTAGAGTAATTGTATTCATACATAGATTTGAAAAGATCCAAAAAATGAAAAATCAAGAATTCATACATTTTATGTAAATTTATGTAGGTTTCTAACTATAGAAACTCAATTGAGATGAGAAGTGTATATATTTGTAAACTCTCAAGTTCTAAATAATAGATATGTAATTTGTTAAGGGTGGGGGACCCGAGTACAATCTCTTTTTATCAAGCAAAAAAAAGAATGGAATATTTTCCTTAGATACAATGGGATTCTCTCAAGAAATCATTGAACATATATTACCTCAAGATCAAATTAATGATAAGTTGCCTGGTTTTTCAAAAATATAGAAAATGGAAAAATGGATCAAGCATAATCCAAGGTTACCTTGGAAATATTACAGATAAAGGAAATGGATGAAGACACAAGATTGAATATGGATATGAAGATTGAATACTAAAGTCTTCAATAACCAAATAATGTAATACCGGAAGTGTTGGAGAATATTTACATGTAAATGTATCCTCATGGTACCTTTATGGTACAAATGTATATATGTAATAGATTAGAGTTTGAGTCTATAGTTTAGATGAGTTATTTATATTTCTTCTTTACGTATGTCTATATGCAGGATATGTACAAGTGTCATGTAAGTAAGAGTGCAAGTGTGTAATGAGAGAATGTGCATGTGTCATGTATGTAAGTGTGCAAATATGTAATGTGAATATGTGCACAAGTGTCTTGTATTAGGAGTGCATGTAGGAGAGTAAGAGACATGTAGAAGTGTGAAAGTGTCATAAAGTTAAGTGTGCATGTAAGTAGAGAGTAATAAGTGTTGTATACAAGTGGAAATAATATGAGAAGTCGAAGGACAAGAATAGGAAAGGTTACAACTCCTATATATGTAAGGAGTGCAATAGTCAAGTATTGAAGATTCATATTTCTATGTCTATATTATGGAGACAACGTTGCATACATTTTAAGTGGGAAAATGGTCTATAACGATCACCATAGCAAGCATTCATAAGAAATCGTGTATACAAATTTTGAGAAATATTAATGTAAGTATATTTCATGCTTGTACATGAATTATTTTGACCATTTAAATTTATATTTGATATTATTTATTATATTTATATTGGCCAACATATATACTTTGATTGCTCTTATATTTAATTCTACTCTTGATTATTGATATTAATACCTGATATATTGTGGCTTAATTATATTGGGACTTGATATAGTTTGGCTTAAAAGCCAACAATTGCACCATGTCATTCAAGTAATGTGTCATTCAAGTGGAAGTTGCATAATTTAAGTAAATGATAGTCAAGAGAGATAAGAGTATCGATTTTCAAAAGTGAACATGTGATTGTTGTTCACATTAAGATAATAACATCATTAAAAATTAAGGTCATAACATTGTTCAAGGAAGACCCAAGTGTTGTTCAAGTGAAGGATTAGAGCATCAATCAATTAAAGGAGTATTTTCATTTAGGTTTTGTGGAAGAACCTTGCCATTCAAATGAATGGTATTATGTCATTCAAGTGAAGAATATTACTCTGTTCAAATGGTTGAGGTTATCTAAGAAATTATGTTGCTTGAGAGGATAGTAATTCAATTGATTCTCTTCTCTTGATACTGCATCATTTGGTATCAGAGCAAGCTTTTATTTTGAAATATTTGAGATACATGTTGGAGGAGAAATAGCACAATGAGGAAGATCAAGACCATATGGTTTGGAACTCTGGCTAGCAGACATAATTTAAATGTTGAGAGGAATCATCACCAAACTAGATGCAATTGAGTCTTTCCAAAGGATATGTGTTCATCTTGAGGAGCCTAGTGACAGTGAAGAGGAGAAAATTGATCACCCAAAAGCTTGAAATGAGGAGCAAGAAGAAGAATCAAAGTAGTGGTTGATTCAAGCAATCTCAAGCATGGGAAGTCAACCAAAGATGGATACCCTAAATTTTAATGGAAATTTAAATTCAAAAGAGTTGGTATATTGGATAATAGATTTGGAGAGATTCTTTGATTATTAACCTATGTAGGATCCAAAACAAGTCAAATTTGCATGCACATGGTTGAAAGGACATGCTTCGATTTGGTGGGATCATGTTCAAATAGAAAGACAATGAAAAGGTAAGGATAGAATTCAAACATGGGATAAGTTTGTAGCCAAATTAAAATCAAAATTTCTACCTATTGATTATTAGATTGGGTTGTTTAGAAGACTTCAAAACCTCAATAAAAAGGAGTTGGGAGTGAAATAATATATAAAAGAACTCTATAAATTGACTATAAGAGTAGGTCATATTGAATATGACAAGGAGAAGGTAGCAAGGTACATAAATGGGCTAAGGTTGTTTATACAAGATGAAATTGACATGATTCAAATTAGAACCATTGAATAAGCATATCAATATGCATTTAGATGGAAGAGAAGTCGGTATGCAAGAAACAAAATAACTCTAGAGGGAGAGAACATCCTTCAAGAGGAAGAGGACAATTCCATGGAGGAAGAGGGCAACAAGCTCATGATGTAGGAGAAAATTTCTCACAAATTAATAGTTTCAATCAAAGTACCCAATAAAAGGGTAAATCATCAAGAGGACAAGGTCGATTTGGTAGAGGTAGAGAACATGATTTTACTGGAAAGTGCTATAGATGCTTAGAATAAGGGCATAGAACATATGAGTGCCCTCAAGCATAGTAGACCAATGGGCATGGAAAGTAAGCCCATAACCAAATTATAAAATAGTATTGGAAAGTGTTGTCTCACCAAAGCACATGGAAGAACCGAAACAAGGAGAATCACTTATGACGAAGAGGATATTATTAAAACTAGTCAAAGAGGTGCATGAACCAGAGCAAAGGAGTATATTCGGGATAATTTTCAATTTAGGAAGTAAATGTTGCAAGGTGATTTTGGATAGTGAAAGCATAAACAATTTATTGTCAACAATTATGGTATAGAAACTTAGCTTTAAGATACTTAAGCATTTGAATCCATAAAAAGTGTCATGGTTTCAAAATGGGCACTAAATTTTGGTAACTGGACAATGTTTATTGAATTTCCATATTATTTCTTATAAGGATGTAGTTCTATGTGACATCATGTCAATGGATGTATGTTATATTTTATTGGGGATACCATGTCAATATGACAAGAAAGCAATATATTATGGTTGATTGTACACTTATTCAATTATCAAGGATGGTAAAATGTATCCATTGAGTCCATTGAAGGACAAAGGAAAAGAGGTGGGTTGTAATTCTAGAATTTTCTTGATCTCCTAAAAACAATTTGTCATGACCCTCCCTAACGAGCTTTGTAGCATGGAAAAACAATGTATTAATTGATGATGCTTTAATACTTAGTTTTATGCAATTGAACAGTTGTGTGATGTTTAGTTTGATTTTTTGAACATGGTACTATTGGCATATTGCCAATGTGCAAGATTAGGTACACTCATGGGTGGAATAAGTAGAATCATCCACTAGAAACAAGGTACTTGAGGTTGGAGAAGTGATGACTAAGGCAACTCAGGGGTAACATGGATAGATACCCTCATATAGGCATGCATAATCGGATAGGGATAATCATCAATTAGCCAGCCACCTTGAGCCTCAGTTGATAGCCTAGTAGCTATCATAAATTCTCTAGCTAATATGAGTGACTAGGTTGATGAAAATATTCTCTCTTTGTTTTTTGCATATGTTTGGTTATCTTTTACTTCATCACTTATTGCACCAAATTTTTGGGAATCGTGCATAAGTTGGTTGTCTTTGAAATCCCTTGTATTTCTTAAATCTTTTAAAGAGTAGCATGATGTTAATAGTTGGTAAAATGAACCCTTTGTATTTATATATAAGTATATAAGGTATTTATTTAAATGATAATAGAATTTCATTTAAATTAAATAATAAGGTATTAATTTAAATGATAATAGAATTTCATTTGAATTTCATTTAAATTAAATAATAAAATTTATATTTAAATGATAATAGAGCTTCATTTAATTATAGATAATAAGATCCTTATTTAAATGATGATAGAAGTTTCATCTAATTAGTAGAAACTTTATAAATATGGAACTTTTTATAAGTAAATATAATACTTTGAAGAAGTATTATTTAAATGGAAATATTTTAATTCAAATATAATAGAAATAATTTAAATTAAACTCTTACTCTGAGTAAGTATATGAGCTCGTACGCTCATATTTATATCTACAACTTGGTTTATTTTAAAAAAAAAAGGAAGAAGAATTGAAATATCTCCCCCACCACCTGATGCATGAGGAGGGAGTAATGATGGGCAGGTAGAGTTGATGGAGGACAAGACCGAAGGTGTAAGAAAATAGGACTCATTTTCCCCTGTTAGAGGATGATATTTTTGGAATGCAAATGAGAATAAGGGAAGCGTGATAGGAGAAGCACTTAGCTGCAAAGACAACGTTGCTCAATAAGGATGAAATTGACTGAAATAATTCATAGGTTGGTTTACACCACCTATAAATAGAATTGGATGCTTAAATTGGTTTAGAAATGTTCTATTCTTCCTTTGTTGTCAATTTGTATTGCTATTTTCCATCTCACTATTTTGGATGCCCTTCTTTGTCTATAGAGGGTCGTTTATTCTCCCCTTTATTGACTTGTTTCCCTTTGGGGTTATCGTTTTATTTGCCCATGTTATAGTGGGATTGAAACCCTTCATTTTGAACTATTTGATAGAAAATTACACTATGAAAATGTTGTTGCCAATGTCAAACCAGTTTACATAAAGTCTGTTGTAGAAGAATTCAACACTTTGATAACATTGAATATTTAAGGTAAACCTAGGCAGAGTATCATCACCTAGATAATATCATTGTTAGAACCTTGAGGAGGTTTTGTGATGTTTGTTTAGTGCTTTACGAACTCTTTCCTCACCACTTTACTAGATTTTATGGACGTATTGAACCATGAAATGGATGGGGATAGTCACTTTTGTTTATGTGTTGCTTTTTTCCTCTAATTGGGACTGATTTTCATAGTAATATTCTTAGGAGATGCCTTAAGGGTAGTAGATATATAGCTTGGTCAATTTTACCTACCTATAATTGTTGAAGCTATCCATATCATAGGACCTTTAGTTTGGGGACTAGTTAAATTTGCCCCCACCTCTCCTTTGGAGCCAACATCTCCCTATGGGTAGAGAGAGATGAGTTGTTTGTCTACCACGGTGGGTTGTTGTTATGAATCCCAAGTGCCACGTGGGTAGTAGTGGTCCCTGGGTCGTTTACCCAACTGTCGTTCATGTCATATCCTTCAAGACCCATGTGCTTACCCAAGAACCTCCTAGCCTATTGCTTGTTAGACCTGTGTTCTAGGTTGGTCGCCCAACATCCTTTCCTATTATTTTAAACTCGCTGGAGTGTTTGATTTATTATGGAAAAAGAGAAGATCATCTAATGTATAATTACATATTAGAACCTAATTTATACTAGAGAGAAATCAAATTATCTGTTATGCTAAAGAGACTTGCAATCTATTGGTTATTGAAGATAGATTCAGTAATACGTTAAAGAAGCAAAAAAATGGTTATTTAGTTTATTTACATAATTAAAGTAAGTAGGTTTTGATTATATTAAATAAAGGGTTGATGATTCATTTGATAAATTAAATTAAGGAGGATTTGAGTATGTTAAATAAATATTTTATGATTTATTTGAGTAATTAAAGTAAGTAGGCTTTGATTATGTTAAATAAAGGGTTTATGATTTATTTGAGTAATTAAAATGAGGCTTTGGTTATGTTAAATATAGGGTTTATGATTTAATTGAGTAATTAAAGTAAGTAAGCTTTGATTATGTCAAATAAAGGGTTTATGATTTATTTTAGTTAATTTGAATAAGTTGTTATTTGATTAATGGAGAATAAATGAATATTAGTTTATTTGCATAGTTAAGGGTATGGGACTTGACTATGTTGAATAATAAAGGAATGATTTATTTTAGTTAATTGAATAAGATGTATTTGATTAATGAAGAATAAATGGAAATTAGTTTATTTGCATAGTTAAGGGTATGGGACTTGACTATGTTGAATAATAAAGGAATGATTTATTTTAGTTAATTAAATAATATGCTATTTGATTATGAAGAATAAATGAATGTTAGTTAATGTACATAGTTAAAGGTACAAGAATTTGAGTATGATAAATAAATGCTAAAATGAATTGATTAAAGCAAACATGTGATCCAATTGTATTTGTTGTAAGACTCTCTATGGGCCATGAGAGGTGAAAATAAAAATAGAGAATTTTTATTATATCAACTATGCAGTAGATGGTTAGATACTTTGATTTAACTTGTATAGTTGCAATTTGGTAAAGTAAAAAGTAGATGCATTTAGAGGCATGCCTATCATGGAACCATGAGTTGCCCTGATCCCCTACTATCCTCAAATGAATTATGGAAAGACAAGAAGGACCAAAGATGACAATTGGAACCTATGCATCGGTTTGATTTACTTATGCTCAAATAGACTAGAATTGTGGGGAGATATCCCTAGATAAAAATGATGTATTACTTTATTTTTTAGAAGTATGGAGGTTTTACCATACTTGGAGATATGTAATAAATGGTTGGATAAATGGGAACTATGTCTCCAAATTATTATTATGAAATATCTATGTTTTTTTATTTAGCTTTCTCTTTCTTTTAAATGCTTATCTTAATTTAAATATTGTTCCCTTTCTAAGTACCTCTTTATGCTTTAAGAATTTTTCTTCTTGATTATTGTAATAGATATAGTCATTCTTGTCTTTTGCTAAACAAATTATAACTTAGAAAATAACCTAAGAGATTGAGACCTCTTAGGGTGAACATAGGAAAACCTAAGAGAATTGAGACCCCCTTAGGGAGAATGATAACTAAGAGAAACTAATTGATTACATATGAGTTAAGATAGCTCATTGTGGAGACGAGATGGATAGCTTAACTCACAATATGCGTAGAAAAATTACATAGAGGGACTTGTGTATGGTATGGTTATGGGTGTGTACCTTCGACTGTACTGAAGGTGATAAGTTTAACTCATCGATAATGATGATATAGATAAACTTATTTGTGGTAACACATAGATACGCCTACACAGATGGACTTGTGTAGAGTATTGAGTGAGATGTAACTCAATGGGAAAGTTAGGAATCTAAGTAAACTTAAACATAGACAAACCACATATTGGTTAGGGGTTTATGAATCCCTTACCATAGTAAAAAAAAATTTTCTTTTATGTGTGTTTTATTGTAGTTAGATTTGAGGGTCATTACACAGTTCATGAAGGACTTGAAGGATAAAGTGTCCTTTGCTCTCATTGCCAAACCTGTGAAAGTTAGAACAACGAAGGAAATGGATGAAATTTCTCGTAAAGTAGCTAATATGTTAGAGGAATTTATTGATATTCTCTCTAAGGAGTTTCCAAATGGATTACCACCTATGAGGAGGATTAGTCATAACATAAATTGCATACCTAAAGCAAGTTTACAAAACAAGGTAGTTTATAAAATGACATCCATGGAAAATGAAGATATGAAGAGATAATTCCAAGAGCTATTAGACAAGGGATTAATTAAAGAGCTTAATCCCATGTGTAGTACAAATCATATTAACACCAAATAAATGTGGAGAATGGCATATGTGTATAGACTCTTGAGCTACCAATAAGATTACAATAAATACAGATTTCCATTACCTTGTATGGATGACTTGATGGATTCTTTGAGTGGAGTAGAATATTTCACAAAGATTTATTTAAAAAGTGTTTATCATCAAATTCGAATCAAATAAGGATATGAGTAAATGACTATGTTTAATACCAAAGAAGACTTGTATGAATGGGTGGTTATATCATTTGGGTTGACAAATGCACCCAATGCTTTTATGAGATTTATGAATGAAGTCTTGAAGCCTTTTCTTGGTAGATTTGTAGTGGTTTATTTGGATGATATTTTGGTGTTTAGAAAAACAAAATAAGAACACCTAATTCATTTGAGGCTAGTTTTGCAAAAGTTGGAAGAGGAGAAATTGTTGATTAATTTGAAGAAGTGTAGTTTTATGGAGTTGATATATATGGGTTTTACCATTTCCAAATATGGTTTGTGGGTGGATCTAGAAAAGGTAAATACTATTGTGGATTGGCCATCACCAATAAGTATGTTTGAGGCAAGAAGATTCAATGGTTTAGCAATTTTTTACATAAATTTCAAGAATTTTAATGGAATTCATGCTCCAATCATGAAAATTATGAAGGAAGGTAGACATGAATTTAAATGGAAAGATGCAGTGGAAAGGAACAATAAAATATTGAAGGAGAATGTTATAGAGCAACTAGTTTTAACATTACCAAATTTTAACAAAGTTTTTTGAGTAGATTATGATGCAAGCAGAACCACCATTGGAGGAGTATTGAGACAAGAAGGTAGACCCATTGCTTATTTATGTGAGAAGCTAAATAAAGCCAAAAATAAATATTTAGATTATGATCAGGAATTTTATGCCATTATGCAAGCACTAAAAGAGTGGAGACATTACCTACTATCAAAGGAATTTGTGTTATTTATAGATCATCATGCTTTGAGTTCATTAACAGTCAAAGCAAATTAAACCAAAGACATAAAATAGGTAGAGTATCTTCAAAGTTACTCATTTGTTTTGAAATATAGAAATGGTAGTTCCAATCGGGTAGTCGATGCCTTGAGTAGTAGTTTATTGATAAATACAATGAGGATTGAAGATGGTTTTTATGCTATAAAAGAGCTTTATGTTGATGTTTTGGATTTTTAAAAAAATGGGCAGCATGTACTAACCCCACTAGAGGTGATAGAACACCATTGATTGATTATTTTAACCAATATAGATTATTATTAAATGGATAGTAGTTATGCATACCATGAAGCTCAATGAGAGAGATCTTGATAAGAGAAAAATATAGTAGAGAGCTTGTTGGGCATTTTGGAGAAGATAAAACCATGGGATAATTATCTGTTAGTTATTATTTGTCGAGAATGAGTGCAAATGTAAGAATGTTTATGCAATTTTCTTAAGTTTGTCAACATGTAAAGGGAAGAAGCCAAAATATTGGTTGTATCAACCATTACTAGTACTAGAAATACCATGGAAATACATAAGTATGGACTTTGTCCTTGGATTACCTTGAACACAAAGAGGTAATGATTCCATTTTTGTTATTGTTGATAGATTTTCTAATATGGTACATTTTATACCTTTCAAGAAAACAAGTTATGCTACCCATATTGTTAATTTGTTCTTTAGAGAAGTTGTAAGACTGCATGGTTTACCAAAAAGCATTGTGTTGGATAGAAATGCTAAGTTTGTAGGTCAATTTTAACATACTTTGTGAAAAAAATTGGGCAAAAATTGAGTTTTAATTCAGCTTATCACCCACAGGCGAATGGGAAAATCAAAGTTGTGAACAAAAGCCTTGGGATTTTGTTGAGGTATTTAGTTGATAAGAAACAAAAGTTGTGGGACATTATTTTGGCACAAGGATAATTTGCATATAACAACTCGATCAATAGGAGTACAACCAAGATTCCATTCCAAATTGTGCATGGAATTTGTCCAAGAGGATTAGATGAGTTGTAAAGTACATTTGACTTGCAAAGACCAAGTGTTTTAGCAAAGGACGTTATTGATTACATGCATGTTTTACATCAAGCAGTAAAAGTTGATTTGGAGAAGAGTACTTTGAGGTATAAGAAACATGTTGATTTCAAATGTAGGATGCAAGAATTTTAGATTGGCAACTTGATTTTGACACATTTGTGGAAAGAAAGATTCATGAAAGTAACTTTTAACAAAATAAATTGGAAGAAGATTGGACCTTGTAAGATCTTGAAGAAGTTTTAAACTAATGCATATGAAATTGAACTCTCGAAAGGAGTAGACATCTCACCCATTTTTAATGTGGTGGATTTGTATCCATATTATGACAAATCCATGGATAGTACTAAAGACATTACACCTAATTTTTTTATGGAAGAATGAATAGAATGGTTGCTAGAAAATGAACAAGATGAAATAGAGGTAATGATAGATTCTAGAGTGACCAAGAGGATAAGATTCAAGGTATATTATGAGTATTTGATCAAGTGGAAGAACTAGTCAGTTGAAGCAATGGCATGGATGAGTGCTTTCAAGATTTCTAAGTATGGAATCTCGGTTATGAACTCTATAAAAAGTTCATGAGATTTTGTTCTTGAAATATTTCCTCTTACCTAGCATGTATGATGTGAGAGCATCCAAGTGATTTAATTTTTCATGTTATTAAGTTTTGTTAATATAATGGTTATAAGTAGATATTACATGTGGTTGTTTTGGTAACTACCATCCATGTGTATAAAAGACAAAAGAAAGAAGAGGAAGAAAATGGGGTCATGCATATAGCGTTAATAAAGGAATAGGAAGAGGAAAAGTCATGGTATATGTTTCTAGTTGCTTATTTGGGTGCATAGTAGCTAAGGAAATGAAGAGAAGATATTATAATATACATCCAATTGGCACATTGGTAATGACAGTAATTTTCCACCTCAAGTTTTTTTTGCGTATGGTGAATGCATTGTGTTTTTGTAGATGTTTAAAATGGTTTGTGTAGGATTGCAAGTTTGTTGATACGATAGGATAAAGTTTAAGTCCAAAAATATATTTCAAACCAGTGTGCAACATGTCATTCAAGTGGAAGTTTCATTGCTATTCAAGTGGAAGTTGCACTGTGTCATTCACGTGGAAGTTGCACCATTCAAGTGGATGTCATTCAAGTGACATGTCATCCAAGTGGAAGTTGCACCATTCAATTAAATTTCTTTCAAGAGAGATAAGAGTACCGACATTCAAAATTGAATGTGTGATTATCATTCATATTAATATAAGAACATATTTAAAAATTAAGGTCATAATATTGTTCAAGGAGGACCCAAGTATCATTTGAATGAAGGACTGAAGCATTATTCAATTAAAGGAATATTATTGTTTAGGTGCTATGGAAGAACCTTGTCATTCAAGGGAATAGTATAGTGCCATTCAAGTGAATAATATTGCTTCATTCAAGTGATTAAGGCTATCTGAGAAATTGTGTTTCCTGAGAAGATAGTTATTCAATTGACCCTCTTCTCTTGGTACTACATCACTAGGTCTGAATCTTAGCAAGTGATATATGCATAATAACCAAGTGTTATAAGACATTATGTGGTGATGATTTAATACAAGTAGTGCCTATTTCATACCCATATAACCAATTAAAAAATAAAATGATGGAAATGTAGACATAAAAAAAGCATGCATGCACATATCAAAATAGAATAAATAGAAAGTTATCCCAGCTAAGGAAGAAAGCAGGCTATATTTATAAAGTAATTGTGTGTATTGATGTAAGATATATGAATCTACATTACCTTTAAAAGGCATTAACATTTTGACTAAGGGTAACTATTTAGGTATTGTGCACCACTCTATTCAACTAAAGAAGTTGTGTACATATATTTTTATTTGATTTTCTTCACATTTACCCAATGTTAACAAAAGGGTAATAGTCAAATATATTATCTTCGTTACCAAAAATAATCTAGACAACCATATTAGCTCAAATTATTCATTGCATCATTAGAAAAAGTAAGTGTAAAAGAGAATAAATTAGGTTTAAGTAGTTGCATAGTATTGAATTTAGTTCTATTATTCATTTTTTATGCTTGGACCTAGTTTTTAGACAAGGGTTTGTGCCACCAAATGTATTATCCTTTGTATGCCCAGATATGATAGGCATTGTGACTCTTGAAAAAAAAAATACAGTTATTTATATTAAGATCTTCTACTTCTTCCTTTGTTGGTTTTCTTTTATTTTGTTTTTTCTTTCATGGTTTTTCCATGAATTTAATAAGGAAAAGTGAGTCAAGAAATTAAATCTCTTATATTTGGGTGAGGTTTTTCTCTTTTGGCTTAGATTAAGGTTTTGGTCACCTCTAGAGCCTTGTTATAGTGATTACAGATGAGGGATATCCCTCCCCCCCACCCTCCTTTTGATATGTTACCATGATAAATACCTCATACTTAAGAACACTAACCATGGCTCATTTTTATTGTTCTCACTACCTCCTCTATTCAACCAATAAAATTTGGAAAATATGACCAAATATCTAAATATGAGGAGGACACAACAGTCCCAATCAAGTAATAAAGACTCCTTTATTCCTAATTTAGATGATGCTATAGTGGTGGACTAAATTCAAAGCTCAATCCTCACCTTAAATAAGAGTATCTTACTTGCAAATTTGTGGGTATTTGGCCCAGCCCAACAACCATTCAAATATGGATAACCTCTTTTTGGGGATCTAAATTATTTAGCTATGAATTTATGATGATAGGGAGAGGATACTTCATAGTTATTTTCTCCTCCATAGAGGAAAGAGATGCAATATTTCAAGGATAAACTCAGTTACTTGGATCAAACCCTCTCTACATGACCCCCTAGTTAGTCAGTTTCGATCCAAAAGTGGAAGAATAAGAAGTCTCAATTTGGGTAAGACTATTATTTTTATCCCTACATTTAAGGAATAAACCAACTCTTGAGATGATAGGTATCCCTATTGGCACATTTTTATATTGGGCTCCTTAAAATGCAACTTGTTCTAGGTTGTGTGTTCAAGTTAATATAAAAAAGAGCTTCTTGAAAACATACGTATCAAAGTCTTGGACTAAATCCATATCCAACCATTAGATTATGAGCATATTCCCTTTATATATATTATTTATCATCAATATGGTTATTTATCAAGGAACTATCCCATTAAGGTACAAAAATAGATAAAGGAGGAATATCAAGACTTCCAACCAGTAAGAAGAAAATAACAAAGAATATCTAGAAGTAGGAGGCCTGAACCACAACCAAAAAAAAATTGTTTTATCACAAAATGAGAAAGAGGAACATCTAGGGCCATATAAAAAAGGGAAGATCCATTAAATCCTAAATAAAAATATGAAGTGGATGAAACTTAGGCTACCAAATAAACCTTTAAGAAGAGGATATTGAAGAAATATTAGAGACTCAGTTAACAATAACAATAATTCTAGAAGGTACCCCAACCACCAAATTTTCTATTAGAAGGAGGATATCTAATCAAGAGGTAATAACAGAACAAGAAAATATAGATATTCAAAATAAAACATAGACAACCTTAAATTCATTTAATAAATGAATGTTCTGTCATGGAATGAAATGGGATTGGTTACTCCCTTGAAGAAAAACTAAGTCAATTAATAGCCCAACAGAAGCCAATGGTTATTTGCATTCAAGAAACTAAATTGACAAAGCAATCAACAAAAATATTATGGAAAAACATATGGATATCCTTAGACCTAGAAGCAACAAATTTGTTAGGTGCCTTAAGGGGGTTTCTTCTAGCATGGGATCCATAAACCCTAATATTTATTAATAAAAAAAGACACTCAAACTGGATAGCAAATTATTTCTCCTCTCCACAAGGGTAGGCTTGGACCATAGTTAATTTCTATGGACTAAATAACATAGTCTAAAACAAAGGCATGGAAAAGTCTTCAGCACTAGGTTTGTCAAGAAAGATCCCTAATTGTTTTTATATCAAGGGACTCAAATGTGACTTTAGTCCAATGGGATAAAAAAATGAGCATTCCCTAAAAACACCCTTCTAAGGACCTAGTTATGCAAATTATAATTAAGCAAAAACTTTAGGACATAGTCCCCAAAAATAGAAAACTTACATGGACAAATAGAAGAGTTGGGGTTAAATTCATTGTAGAAAGATTAGATAGATTTCTAATATAATAATATATATTGTTTAGGTATCCACTTGTATCAAGTGGCACAATTCAAATTTTGGTCTCAAATCATAAGCCTATCTATTTGGATATGGACAATAGTGCTCTTGGGAAAAGAAATTTTCTTATCAAAAATAATCCAAAATGGATGGAGCATGAGGAGTTTGCACCTTTAATAGAAAGTATCTAGAAGCAACTATTGGAGTATATTACATTATTTGGTACATTCTAATGTACCACCTTGGGTACATCTTTAGATTAGGAGAGAGAGTCTTAGATTAGAGTGTGAGTATTTACTTTATGCAATGTAATAAATGCACAAGTATTATTAAAGTGTGCAAAGTATTTTGGTAATGTAAATGTGCATAATAGTCCATGTGCACATGATTCCATAGAGTAGGAATATGAAGAGTCTCTAGAAGAGTGAAGGCCAAGAGTGCTCCATATTAAGAGTCACATTCCATTATATATGTGTCTATGAGTGTGTGTGTGTGTGTAATAGACAATTGTAGAATGAGAGTGTGGAGAAGTATGGTGTATTTGAGATCTTTATTCAATTGAGATACAATTTTCATGAGCATTTATTAATGGCATTTCTATGAGTTATTTCTAAATTTATTTATGAGTTTTATATGCTAAGTATTTTTCCATTATCATATATTTCATATTACAAATTTATTTTAGATCTTGTGGTTATTTTATATTAAGTTTTTAGCTTCAAAAGCTAATCGTGGTATCAGAGCCACAACAAGGTTTAGTCTTGCACAAATTTTAAAGTTGTAAAGGATATTTACACTGGTTAAGGAGAAACCATTGAAGAAGAAATTACCTCTATAAAATAAAACTAGGGAAGATAGTATTTTCACTATGTTGAAGAAAACCAATGAAGGTTGAAGATTTACCTATTCCAAGAGCAAATTCAGAATAGAAGGAAATTTACAAGTCTTGAAGATAGACCTTGACATTGATGAGATTAAGATACCATAGAAGGAGGTCCTATTGAAAATTTTTATAGAGATAATATTATTCTAGATTAATATTTTGCTAGAGTCCTTCCACAGGGTTGAAGGAAAACTCGTGAAGACTAGGACTCAACATAGATCTCTTTCCACTAGTTTTGAGAATAACTAGTGAAGATTATTGTTTTTAGAATTCTATAAATTTGAATGTATTTAGTTGCTATTATATAAATTTTTGTTGTAGAAATTTAGTTCTCAAAAGTTGAGAATTTTTCTAAAACAAATAAATAAGAATTTCACCTTTGGTTACCTGAAAGTTTGTGCTTTCCTCATGCAGGGATTAGTTTTAAGTTGTAGCAAAAGAGTAGACATTGTAGATTAAGGAGATCCAAAAGGAGGTCTCATTGAAGATTGAAGACTGTAGATTGAATTTTGAAGAGATCAAAGAAATATTTCACATTGAATAACTTCTAGATTTGGAATATTGAAGGTTGAAGATTGAGAAGGACTACAAAATGGTCCTATTGCAGAGTTGAGAAGCAGCAGAATTTGGAGATCCAAGAAAGAGATCTCATTGTAGCCATAGTTGGAATATTGAAGAGACCAAGGAAATGTCTCATTGAAGTTTTGAGAAAAATAATTGAGAAACTTCTAAATTATAAGACCTAAGAAAATATATCTCAAGAGAAATTGGAGAATAAGAAGATGAAGAAATTTATAGAAAGCCTCATTGCAAATTTGAAGAAGTGGCCATTGGAGGAGATTTGAACAAAACTCATGATAGAATATTGCAAGCAATAGAAGCTCCTAAAAAGAAGAATTTGGGACAATTGTTCTCATCTGACAACAAGCCCAAAAGGAAGAAGGATTTGGCAAGAAGCTTTCCAATTTTTGAGAAGATTTTTGAAGACCTCAAGAAATTCAGATTATTGAGGAAGAGGACAACAAAAGGGATTAGATTTGAAGTTATAATTCTATAAGAATATTTAAGAAGGAAGAAGAATTGAAGAGATCACATTTTTAGAAGTTTGAGGACAACCAATTGAAGGAAGGATTGATAGCAAAAGAAGGCAGCAAATTGGAAGAGATAAAATATCCTTGGACATCAAAGAATCAAATTTTGTAAGCAGTAATTTAAGATATTTGTGCTATAAATTTGGGAAGTATTAGAAGGAGAAAAGTGAGTTGCATTTTAAAGGATTTTAGGGACATATTTGGAAGAGATTTGGATAGCAAAGGAAAGAAATTTTTTGGCATTATTTTTTTATAAGAGAAGAGTTGCATTTTTCAAAGCATTTGGTCAGTGAGAAAGCTGATTTTTGGGCAGAAATTAGAGCTATAAAATCATAAATTTGAGATAAAAAATCATCAATAAGACCAACCAAAAATAAGGCCATAAGAGGTGTCTAATATTGGTGCTATAAAAGTGTTCTTATACAAGTATTAAAAGTAGTTATTCCAAGTTTTTGAAAGCACCATATTAGAGTTGTTAAAAGTTAGCAAAAATAATTTTGATTTAAGTGTCTCCAAGACAAGGAAGGAGACATCATTTTCATCCTAGATTTTGCAAAACATAATAGTAATAACTGGAGTTAAAAAGTGCTTGAAAGGGAGTGATAAGGAAAAATAATATATGTTGTTTTTTATATCAAAATAAGTGTAGACTTGTTATAAGCTCTATTGAATAAATTAAATGCCCAATAGTGCTCAAATTTAAGGTAGGTTTAAGGTGTCTAAATACACCAAGATAAGCACCAAAATTGCCAAAAATATTGGTGAAGAAAATCCACCAAAAAGAGTGGTAGATCCACCAAAAAAATGTGGAAGCAACACCATATTCAAAGAAGAGCCACTATCTTGTAAGAGAAGCCACTAAGAGCAAATCTCAAAGACACTGAACATAGAAGAGCCAAGGTGATATTGAAGCACAAGGGGTAAATCACCGGATAGAAGAGAGGAAACACCATATATAGGATAAGAACCACCATGAAGAGCCATCCATAAAGTGTTGTTTTAGAGTACCACCATTGAAAGGTGGAGCCACCAAGCCTAGGAGGAGGAGTAGAGAAGCACCAAAGTGGAGAAGAGCCACCATTGGAGAAGAGTAATCTTTATTTGCAAACTCTAAAACATAAGCAATAGAAGATGGATATCAAAAAGGCATAAGGAGAAACCAAACATCTAGAGTTTTGCAACTACCAAGAAGATAAGCAAAGTGTTGGTATTCATAATATTCTCTACAAATAAGACAATGTTGCATATCTTTGTTGGTAAGATAAATAATATTACACAAGTGGTCAAGTGTTGGAATAATGTAGTCAGGGAGAATATAAAATTATTTAGAGCATGAGGCATTAAAAATACCATTTGCAAGGTTGGTTGAACATTTAAATTTTCTCACACCACTTGTCATGAGGAAGGAGGAGCACCATAAGCCATTGGAGGTAGGAGAATTGTTTCAAAATATGTTAGTAAGAGCAAGGAGCAATATTTAGCATCATTTAGCATTTGGTATTCAATAAGCAAATCATTGCAAAAGGAATTCATAACGTCTAGAAGCACCCATTAATGCATGACTAAAAATAAGCCTGCACAACCATAATAGCTATAACAATGAGGATGTACGTTAATTTCTCAAGCACCTTGGAAAAGTGTGGAGTACAGTTGACTAGTCAAGGAGGAGATAGAGTACCTATTTTCAAAGCGAGTTAGAATACAAAATTAAAGAAGGAGAACCTCAATTTTGGAGGTAATTCAGTTCATTTGAAATTAATTATATGCACAAGATAGGAGTTATAATATTGAAGGAATTATTATTTTTTAAGGTTAAGATGAAATTATTTTTGGAGAGATAAGACCTTGAAATAATATTTTAAAACCTTAGAAATATGATTATTGCAATTTGATAGTTTTATGAATATTTGAAGATTGATTTGAAAATTCAAGTAATTTATTTTGAAGTTTTGTAATTGGATTATTTGAATTTACAAAACAATTTTAAATATTTGCAATTTGATAAGTTTGGAGAAATAAGGTATCCTACATCAAATTAGGAATACAAAACTTGCAAATATTCTTTTACAGAATTTCTAAATTTCTAAATTTGGAGTTATAAGGAATTCAACATCAACATAGATTTATAAAATTTAGAATTGGAGAGTTATATTCTTAAAATTTGGGAGATAAAATAAATTTAACATAGAACTTTTGACAAAGAAAATTTGCATTGATAATTTAGTCTCTAATTCAAAGTTGGAAGAGACATAAGTTTGAAAACTTGAAATATTGAAATTGCATTCAAATTATTGATTGATAAGAGAAAAATAAAGTAGTTATTTTGAAGAATAGAAGTTGAAAAATTATATTATCATTCAAACACTAGGAGATATAAGGTATTCTACAAAACATAAATTTTGTTAGCTTTTGAAGCTTATTACTTAAGACTAATCATCCAGAATATATGAAATAAAGTCACTATCCAATGTATATGATAATGGCAATATTTTGAATATATAAAATACAAAAATAACTCTAATATCTACTCCTAAATATGGCATAAACAAATACTCACAAAAATGGTGCCATAGCACTAAAAGAACCAAGTAATGTTATTACAAGTCATGTGCTCTTACATCTTCACATTACTCTGTATATATAATGTAATGTGACTCTTCATATGGAGCACTCTTGGCCTTCACACTTCTAGACTCTTCATCTCCTATTCTATGGACTCATGTACACATGGACTAATGTGCATATTTACATTATTGAATATTATGCACACTTGTTCATTTATTAAATTGCATAAATAAAATGCCTAATATAAGACATGTACCAAATAATGTAATATACTCCAACACCCCCCCCCCATATTACATCATTTGGTTATTTAATACTTTAGTCTTCAATATGGTTCTTCAACTCTTGTTGAGACTTGTACTCTTATTAATTTTCCTCCTTGTTTGTGTTCTATTCAAGCAAATGATTAGTACCTTGTAATAATGCTTTGGCTTCATGTTCAATTGTAGCCTCTTCTAATGCCTGTATTTCTTGGACAAGTTACTCTTTTGATTTCCTTCTCTATACTGTAGCTAAAGTGGATTATACTATCGCTAGAACTATGGCTGAGGTGATCTATATTGATTTTGATATTGTCTTGGTTGAAACAACCTATTTGGTTGATTCATTTGATTCCTTGGATTAAATCTGTAATAACTTGTACTATGACCTCTTCTCTTACAAATCTAACAATATCGATCATTCCATTTTGGTTTGTCTCTTGAGCTTGAAGCAATGTTTCCTTTTTTATTATCTTTTGAGACTAATGCATTATTAGTCATTTCATATTTAGTTGAATTCACCACTTCATGTTCTTTTCGTATATTAACCAATTCATAAAATGTTGTATATTTACCCAAAATTTGTAAATATGTAACTGTAAATAAAAAATGAACAACACCAATACAAATATAAAAGAACAAAAGCACAATAACACCATGGAATGCACAAAATGAATAATCTTTATTGATATAGGTAGATCTTCGAGTTGTACAATGAATGTGCCCCAATATGGGTTTACAAATACTTTTGATACAATGATTACATATAACAGGGTTTTGAAACCCTAGTTCAATGAACAATTGGTGTCTTCTAGTTCGTCCTTGATCTAAACAAGTGTGTGTGTGGGATTGTGTATCCCTACAAGACCACCCTAGCTGCAATAGCTTCTAGAAATGTGAATTTGCACCTGCAAATATAAAACAACATAAAATAGTTAATAGTACCTATGAGAGCTCCACTGTGTGAAGCCATCTAAAAGATAAAATCTATAAACCCTAGATGCTGTAAAATGGAATTGTAAACAAAAATGTAAGAACAAAATAATGCAATGAATATTTTACCTTATCAATATTGATATGTGTTCCTGTGTCTATGTTCAAGAGTCGCACGGATGCTTGGAAGCATCTGAGGGCTTAAGGACCATAAATATATTGCAAGAATTGCCCAAAGGTGTTCAATGATGGCTATGAACACCCAGTAGCATTCCAAAAATTCTCAACAGTATTCTATGAACTTTGGGTAATGTTCGGGGGTTTATGTAAGTGAGGCAAAACTAGATCTAGTTTACAAGGGTTTTGGCAGTAGTGGAAATGGCGATGGAGAGGGATGAAGATGATAGCAAAATGGCTAGGGCAATCTCAAGAATCTAAAATTTCTAAGAATTTTTGTGGACCTTCTAAGACCTTGATTCATCAAAATGACTCATCTTTTATAATCTACCCTTGAACATGTTAGGGTTTTGATGACACAAAATGGGTGATCAAGATTAAAACATGAGGAAGGGTGGAGATTAAGATTGGGAAAGTGACATGGATTGAGATGGATGGATGGATGAGATTAAGTCATGGTGGATGGCTAGGATTTATTCACATAAATACATATATATTCATTAAATATATAAATATAAATATAAAAATAAAATATTAATATTTATGTATATGTTAAATAAATACATGTATATATATAAATAATGGATGGCTATGATTTGAGGACACGGATGGATGACAAGTGGCTAGATTTTTGTGTCTACATATGCTCATTTTTGTATTGCCTTGTATGAAACACAATACGGTGCAAAAAAATATGAGACACCTAGTTTGGCATGATGAAGTAGCTTTCTTTCTTTGTATTGCAAAGAGGATATTGAATATAAAGAATTTTTTGGTGTAGCTTACCCCCTCAATTGGTGAATGAGTGAAAAATGAGTCTCATGAGCCAATTGACAGAATTATGGGGAATAATACAAGTGAATGGTGTAAGTGCAAGTGTATGATGTAAATGTGGATGATATAAATGATGTAAATGTGGATGATATGAATGATGTAAATTGATGTCATATTTTCTCCAATTGAGGAAAGATTTTTTGTATGATGCAAATCGTTGATTTTGTTTTTGCCCCCAACAGAGAAGGGGTTTTTGCCAAACGTAGATGTATGATGTGTGATGTAAATGATTTCTATTTTTGTCCCAATAGAAAAGAGATTTTTGCAAAATGTAGATGTATTATGTATGATGTGAATGATGTATCCTGATGTGAAAACTAAAAATTAAATTTAGTTGCCCCAATTTTGGGGTGATTCCATGTTGTTGGAAAACATGCCAATTAGCATCATTGAAATGCAAAGTGATGAAAATGCACAAAAGAAAAAGGAGTCAATCCTTGGAGGGCCATATAGTGACTGTAGGATAATTCCCTCAATTAAAACCAATCAACCTAGGCAAGGCATATCTTTGTGATAATTTTTTATGTAAAATAAATGTTGAAATGTGATTTTTTCTGTGTTTCAAGCCCCACGAACAAGGCCATGAATGACAGTTTTTTGAGCAAGTTAACTTGGGTATAGTTGCACTCAAAAAATGAGTAACCCACTATGAATTTGTGTTCAAACAATATGATGTTGAATTATTATAGGTAAGTTTCCTTATGATAATTTACTCATCTTACCGAATTGCATGGACAACCAATCGTTGCAATCACCAAGGAGATAGAATAAACCACTAGACACGAGGTTCACTTGAAATTGTAGGTGAATTTGGCAAAAATAAAAATGCAATTATTGATGGATGATAGTGGTATTGAAATGAATATGTGTTGATGAAAAAAATGCATTTATGATTGGATTGCATGATTTTGTGAAATTTTGCATTGTTTTGGAGCATTTTGTAAAAGCAATTTTGGACAATTGTGTGACTTTTTTATCTCAAACAAATGTTAACCACCCAAATCAATCTATGTTATCACAAAAGGTGATTAAATTATGTTATGGATGATTATAATGATGAATATGGTCATTTTGTGAAAATTCAGATCATTTTGATGTGTTTTGAAGCTTGTAAGGTAATTTTGCGACTTTTGGTCACAAGCAAAAATTAAGTGCCCAAATCAATTTTTGGTTTCACAAAACATGATATGATGATGGAATGAATGTATGGATGCAATGTGGAGTGATATTTTTGGAGTTAAGCTATATTTTGGAGCATTTTGGTCTTCCTACAACTTTTTTGAAGCTAAACATCGGCTAGCGTCCACATCATGCATAGACGTCGGCAAGTGTTTGCCACTCTGTAGATGTTGATCAGCATTTCAATGCACCTGTGAATGCCCATGGGAATTTCAATACACCAAAAAATGGCTATAAATATTATACAAATATAAAATTAGATTCATTCTTGCCTTCATAAGTTTCAAAAACTACATCCAAAGGAGAGTGAGTGAGTGGATAAGTGAGGTGGAATGAAGACTATGGCGATGGAGGGTACAGATGCAGAAGTAGGATTAGAGATATAGGTGGCTGAGGTAAGCACCCTTGACAAGTGGATTAGATATCATAATGGGAATATGATGCTTGCATTTTTTGAATATTTGGTAACAAGGACAAAAAACAAAGCTAAAGCTAGAGCTATGCGGAGAGTCCTTCAAATGACTCAAGACTTAGAAGGCAATTTGATTGTAGAAGGAGACTCTATGTATGTTATAAATCTCCTCAATAATTGGAAAACACCTCCTTGGAGGATTAAAACAATTTTTGAAGAGGCTAGGATCCTTTTTCAGGGAAGACAGGACAGAAAAGCCCAACATGTCTTTTGGGAAGCTAACAAAGGTGCTGATAAGCTGGCCAATTTGGGTGTCAATGGTGACGGACTTTTCAAATAGGAACACGGTGTCTCGAGTGAAGTAGAGGAACTTATTCAACAAGAATGCCAAGAATGATAGTTGAATTTACCAATAGGGAAGGCACTGTAAGTTCGAAGGCTATGAGTATTCCTGTCTCTTTTTTGAAATGGAATCACAATAAAAATTATTCGAGTTGTCAGTCTTGGTGGATGCTACTTGGAAATACCACAAAGACTAATGGGGACAGTCACATGTTAGATAACATGGCTCCTAGTCATCTTAGTAATTTGAGGTTGGTTGATAATCATAGGGTAGGAAATAAACGGCAATATAAGACTTCGAACCAGAGCCACATGGACCACCAGATAGCCACCGCCATAAATCTAGCCAGTAGGTTCACTTCTCCAAGGTTGATTGGCGAAGACGGGATGTGGTCCCAAAGCATGTCATATACGGAAGAAAGAAATTACCAAAGAATTATTAAGAGTAACTGTCAATACATAGCTTGTGGGAGTTTTTTTCAGTTCTCTGTTATGTGTATCTGCAGCTTTTTTTTCTCCATTGTTTCAAGGAAGGGATTTGTGTCTGTTTCTTTTTTTGTAATTATGATGTAGGTGTGTTTTCTCGAGGTATACCCAAAATGTTATATGGAAATTTTCTTTTTTATAACAATCTATGTGCCTTACCGGATGTAATGGCTTTGGCGACATGTAGATTTTACATATATAGGATCCTTAGTAAGGACATGTTCATCAACAACCCTGGGCTGATTTTTGTAAAAGGTTTTGGGTCAACCTATAAAAATCAGTATTAATGCTATAGTATCTTATCTACCAAAAAAAAAAACATCCTTGACACTCTTGTTTGGACTTTGTGAAAAAAAATTGAAGTATGCAATGAATGTGACATTAATGTGTTTGCATTGTACATGTGTTGCACTTGTAGTTGAGGATCTTGGAAGCTCGACATCGGTTCTTGCCTCTCATACCAAGGGTGAGAAAGGCATTGCAGGATGAGCATTGGAAGTGGTTGGAGGTTGTGGGACTTATTGGGGTAGCTCGGATTGATGTGGTTAGGGTTGATGAGGGAAATATCTATGCCTTGGTAGAGATATGGGATCCATATAGGGGGACCTTTTAGCTCCCTACTGGTGAGGCGACAATGACACTCGAGGATGTAAATCACATCCTTTGAGTGCTAGTGGAGGTATTACGTGTCGAGGTTGAACACGATAAGGAGCATGAGATGAGCTGGATATTTGGAGATCGATGGTAGAATGTGAGTGTGAAGGATGGAGAGATCAGGTACTTGGTAATGTATGCTAAGAAGTAGTTGGAGGTATTTCCCACCTTGGTCATATTCTTGTTGACCAACATAGTGGCACCAAGTAGCACTGGCTATCGATTCCCTTGGAATATGATCAGGCTAGTGTACGATATGACCGACAAGCCTCGAGTGTATACATGGGCACATACTCTATTAGCTCAACTATACTTAGAGTTGTACGAGATGAAGAGATGGGAGCGAAATGGGTTGGGTTGTAGTGTATTGATGTAGTGTTGGTGTTAGGAGCACTTTAGTGTGGCTCAGCTTATGGATTTTCCTAGTGAGGCATGTATGGGAAGAAGCCCTATACTATGAGATGGTGGGTAGCTATGGAGGTGCATTCGAGTTATCCAAGCCACACTATCTAGTAGTATAGAGAGTTGTGGGTAGGGCTGACACTAGATCAGGTACTTTGGAGATTGTGCTGAGGTACCAGTTGGACTAATGATAGGGAGTAAATACAAAGAGTTTAGTAGGATAGATGGGTGGTTGGAGAGCATAGGAGTGAGGTGGAGCTGATCCAGTTCTCATGAGTGCTACGGTAGTTTGGACAGTGATAGAGGATTCCTGATGTACCAGTGTTGTACCGACATTATCGATATGCGATAGGTCTACCTTGTACTAATACATGGCTAGTGACCTCTGAGGATGATGAGGATATGGATCTCCTTGATGTGGATGATGCAGGGATTACTACTGAGTATGATGCATGGTTCACTACACAACCACCATGGGTACCCATTCAAGCCATGGATGAGGGTAATTTGGATGATGATGATATGGAGGCCGAGGTGGAGGAGATAGATGAGGCTCCCATATGTTAAAAACATCATTGATCTAGCAATTGAGGAAGATCGATGAGAGATGCAACAAGTAAGCCTCTAGATATTATAGGTGATGATGATTGCTGATATGACATGGAGGAGGTTCCAAATCCAGGTCAAAGTGAGGAGTGGTCTCAGCTCTAGTAGATGGTGGTGGAGTGAGATGTAGAGATAGTGATGCGGGATGCAGAGATAGCTCAGCTACAGGCGAAGCTAGAGGTATAGATAGTTGCAGGTGGAGGTGAGGATAGGATAATGAGGCTCCAGGTAGAGCTAGCATAGAGGTACTATCATTAGAGGTATGATGTATTACACCTTTGATCTCGATATGGATACATCCAGGATTTGGAGGATCTGTTGATGTAGCACAACATTGGGTTGCCAGACCCTCATCCTCTATTTTTGGGATAGTTAGGCATAGTGAGTCATAGTGGCTCTAGGTATAGGGCTCCATTAGGGTCACAAGGGTCCTCTTAGAGGTGTTAGACAGTGTTGAGATGCACTTTATGTATATGAGCCTTGGTGCTCCATTGTATGTAGCCTTCAAGAATTCATTGTACATGCGATATTTATATATATACACATGTATTTTACTTTTGTGTTATGATTTTGTGTGAATGTGTTTGTATATGTGTGATGGATGATAATGCAATAATAATGTGTATAGATGCAAATCAATTAATGCACTAATTATCATTTGTAGTTTAGATTTTACTTGACCATGTATAACATTGTTGTTTAATCAGGGGTACCAAAATGATGGCATGTGGAATGAAAGACTCATGTAATGATATGGATGTTGATATGGAAAACTAATTGTTTTGCAGAGACTCAGACATACTAGTGATGTCAAACAAACTCACTAAATTCTCTCTAATTTCTCTAAGACCAAATGTGTGTGCAGTGAATTCATTTACTGAATTATGAGTATGGTAATGACTCAAGGTAATCAAGAACCAATGTGTGTGCAAGTGATTTCATTAACCCATCTTAAGTAAATTGAGATGAACCCTATCATGGAGAAGACCAAGAAGCTAGCTTGTCCGTATGTGTGCAGAGGTCTCTTAAGAGATATGTGTCGCCACATAGTACTCCACTACTAGTCAAGCGACTATAGCTCCAGTGGAGGTTGGCTCCATAGTCCAAGAATATAATCTCTAAGCTTTGGGGATTCAAACTACCTAAGTGTATGATTGGAAATGTAGTTCTATCCTTACAACTTGATAATTTGTGGTGTGTGATGTGTAAAATTTTTAGAGCTTTGGGGTATCGAATTCTCAACCGAAGTGTGATGAGAATTTTACCCTATCCTTACTACTCATTCTTGTATTTGGAAATTATGATAGTGGTGAAAAACCACAGTTTTTATTTTTGGACTATGTGTATAATGGGATAGCAGAGATAATTTTTTTGCTTCGAGGTTCAACCCAATCTTGGTATTATCCCTCTTTAACACAAGATGTTTTTAAGATATGTGATTATGTTTTGGTTCAAGAGTTTTAGATTCAATTCCCATAACTCAAGAATTTTTTTAGTGAAAATGTGTCTTGGTCCTAGAGAAAACTCGACATGTATTGGAAGTTTCTAGAAACACTAGGAGTGGTTGAGTGACCAAAAACACCTAGGAATTATGAAAATGTGGTTTGCGAATGATAATTTAACTTTATGGAATGGTGCAATGAAATGCATGATGATTTGGAGATGCCCCTAATTAAGGCAACAACACTTTATTGGACCAATTATTATCTAAACTGAATAAATGACCCCCTAATATGGTGATATATGTGAAGATGATTGTGAGTGTAATGTATGAAATGCAATTTGTGAAATATAATGTGTGCAATGTAATGTGGGCAATGTAATGCATAAAATGCAATGTTGTTTTTGTGTATTATCCATGTATATATACATATATATAAATCACATTAAGCATAAAATGCTCTCAAGTGGATGATGTTAAGTGGTTCGGGCTCTTTGAATCCCTCTAGACTGGCAAGCCTATAAGTTCCTTTACCCACTTTTTGAGTGATAATGTATAGACCTAGCCAATTAGCCATGAATTTATCATTAAGGTGCAACAATGCATTGGTGTTTTGTTGATTCTCCTTTAGAACAATATCTCCTACTTGGAATTCATGTAGATGAACTTTGGTGTTGTAGGTACACTTTAGGCAATCTTGATAAACTTGTAAATGCTCTAAAGCATTAACCTAGCTTTCATAAAGAAGCGTGAGTTGGTCAAAATGTGTTTGTCTAGTGATATCATCATCTATGAATTATTGCAATGAAATTTGCAATGAAGGGATCTCGAGCTCAAGAGGTATAATTGCTTAAGCTTTATAGACCAGTGAAAATGGTGTTGCCCCAGTAGGCATGTGAATTATTGTTCAATAAGCCCATAATGCCAAGGGGATTTGAGTATGCCAATCTCGATGATTTTCTTTGACTAGTTTCTTGATAATAGCACATAAGGTCTTTTTGGTAGCCTCATCTTATCCATTTGATTGTGGATAGTAAGGAGTCGAGAAACTATGTTGGATATTATACTTATACAAAGTTCTCAAACATATTTTTTTTTGAAAGACTAATTATTGTCAGAGATGATTTTTGAGGAATACCAAAATGATAGATGATATGATGAAGTATAAACTCCACGATTCTAGGTCCTGTCATACTAGTTATATCTCAACCCACTTTGTGAAGTATTCAGGGGCCATGATGATGAATGTATGTTGTCTCCAGGAAGGAGGTAAAATTATGCCAATCAAATCAAGACCCCATTGTGAAAATATCCAAAGGCTTTGAATAGTTTGCAATGCTTGTGACGGTATATGAGTTAAATTAACATGTTGTTTACATTTTAGACAATATTTGATGTAAGTGCAACAATCGTGTTCCATGGTGGGCCAATAGTAATCCATGCATAGGATACTCTTTGCAATGGTTATTCCACTAAAATGACCACCACAAGTATCATCATGAGCTTCAGCTATGGCTCTTTGTACCTTTGTAGGTTGAAGACAATGAAGGAGGATTCCATCATAACCACGTTTATACAACACATCCCCCAAAAGAGTAAAATGAGCTACCTTTTGCTTGAAAGTACATTTAGCAATTTGTAACATGTTTTATGGGAGTGTTCCAAACTTGAGGAAGGCTATTATTTGGTTGAACCAAGGCTCATACGGCTATGAATGAATAAAGCAAACATCGTTTTCATTCATAGATTCAACATGAAAAATTGTAGATTTAGAGATCGTTGTAACAATAAGTGGATGTACCTCTCCTATAGAGTTCTTTGGGATCAATTATCCTAGAGATGCCATCACATCTGTAAATCTATTAGTTGAACATGGTAAACTATTGATTTCATACCAATAAAATTTAACGACAATGTCATTGCTACTTCATGGTAAAGCTTTATTGTTGGTTCCTTGCATTGGTATTCTTCGTTGATTTGACGAACAACAAGTTGGGAGTCACCAAATAACTGGATACTCTTTATACCCATATCTATAACTACTTGAAGACCTAATATTAAGGCTTCATACTCTTCATTGATGTTTGTGCATTGGAAGTCAAGTTTGAAATAAAGGGGAATAAGTACCCCCCTGTGGTGTATGAAACACGACTCTAGTATCTTGACCTTTTTTGCACTTAGAACCATAAAATAATAGTGTGATATTGGCATCTTCCTTTGGAATGACATATTCTTCTTGTTCAATGATAGTGAATATTGAATCATCTGGGAGCTCAATAATCAAGGGTTGATCATTAGGAAGTGGAGCTTCTGCAAGCTGATCGACTATGACCTGACCCTAAATGGATTTTTAGCTGATGAACTCAAGATAGAATTCAGTGAGAAGAATTATCCATTTTGCGGTGTGAGTTTTATTGTAAGTGTGAGACATCATGTAATGCAAAGGATTTTTGCAAACTACGATATATATGGTGTGACTAAGCATGTAATATCTGAGTTTCTTAGCGGTAAAAACCACTCCTAAGCATAATTTTTCCATGTAAGCATATATGATTTCATATCTTACCAATGTTCAACTAATATAGTAGACAACTTGCTCTCGATTATTTTCATTCTTTTGTGCAAGCATTGTCCCTAATGCAAAGTCCATTACTGAAACACAAATATGGAAGGGGACCCCTAGACAAGGAGTTAAAATTGGTGGAGAAGCTAGGTATTGCTTGATGTTATAAAAGATTTTTAGCACTCATCTGTCCATGAAAATGTCACCCCCTTTTATAACAAGTGATTAAATGGCCTGCTTTTGTCAAAAATTTACGCAATGAAACGACGGATCGATTGGATCTTTCCTTGTAAACTACGCAATTTCATCAAGTTTTTTGGGGGAGGCATCTCCATTATGGCTTTGAATTTGTTTGGATCCACCTCAATGCCTCTTTTGGAGACAATGAATCCTAGTAGTTTGCTTGAGGTGACACCAAAGACACACTTTTTGGGGTTCAACCTTACATTATGCTCTAGAAGTCGACAAAGACTTTTTCCAAGACACCAAAGTGCTCTTGTTGAGTTTTGGATTTTTCCAAGAGATCATCCACATAATATTTGATGATATTATGCATGTACTCAAGGAAGATGTATGTCATGACATGTTTATAAGTGGAACCTGCATTTTCTAGGCCAAAGAGCATCACCTTGTAACATAAAGTTCCCCAAGGTGTAGTAAATGTTGTTTTGTGTTGGTCCTCATGATTGATTCGAATCTGGTTCTATCCTAAAAAACCATCCATTAGAGAAAGTATTTCATGGCTAGTGCAAGTGTCGACAAGAGTATCAATGTTTGGTAGAGGAAATTCATCCTTAGGACACGCTTTATTAAGGTCTCAAAATTCAGTGCAAATATGTATCACCCCGTTAGGCTTACGAACGGGTACCATGTTTGAAAGCCACTTAGTATAGTCAATGGATACAATGAAACCCACATCTAAAAGCTTTAGAAGCACTTATTTTACCATGAGGGAAATGGTAGGATGCATCTTTCTTAATTTTTTTTTTACCAAGGCAAGGTGATATTATGGACAACCAAATTAGGGTCAAGACCAAGCATGTCTTTTTAGGACCATGAAAAAATGTCCTTCTTCTATTTAAGGAGAGCAATTAATTGCTCTTGTTCATTTATAGATAAACTTTTTCCAAGTTTAATAATTTTGGGATTTTCTATATCTGAAATAAGGTTCACATCGATGGTATCTTCAATGGACATATGAGAACCTTCCTCAAGTTGATGGGGTATTGGGATTAGATGAATGTCATCTATGACATTATAAAACTCTTCTGATATAGTCTCTTCCATGTCTACCTAGAAAACCTTGGGATCTGAAGGTGAATGTGAAGGTGAAGGCAAAGGTGGAGGCAACGGAGGAATGTAGTTGGCTAAAGCCCTTAACAATTCCTTAGAAAGGATGAATTCAAAAAAGGATGGAGGTGAGAAAATTCGGTCCATATCAATAAGGCTCATGTCAATTGGAATTGGCTTTGCAAAATTGTATGGATTATAGAGTGGGGTGAGTAATTCAATAGGATTCATGTTCACTTAAAGGGGAAACTGGTGATTGGCAATGTGAAGGATGTATAGATTCTATCTACTAGAAATGATGCAAGAACTCTGGAAACCTGAACAATAGTGAGCAACACAAATAAATGCAACAGGTAAAAAGCCATGCACATGTAATGCAATGATAATTGGTTTTTGAATTTTTGTGTGATTTTGATTTTTTTAATTATGTACATATATTACAAAAATGTCTGATGAGGTGGATTAATGAAGTGGAGGTGGTGCACCAATTGGTTAAACTCGTTCTTGTGGAAGAAGCAAGTAAAAAATGGGCTGATGGATGGGGAACATTTTGATATAATACTCATCATGTTCGATGAATGAAATGATGGGTGTCGATTCCTTATTAGATTCATTAAAATCTATTGATATAACATCGTATTCTTCATAGATTTCCTTCTCAAAGTCATCAATATGATGGGTTTCTTCTTCTAAATTTAAATGTAGATTTTGAAAAGATTATTCGAAAGAAGAGGTGGAAGAATAAGAATGATAGCCTAAACATAAATGGTCATGCACTTCTTGATATGGAGTATCGATGAGCTCGTGCATTCTCTGTTCATGTCATCCTAGGCCATAGTATTTCCAATTGACTCGATGAAAGTATCGGGATGTAAAACCCAACATGTGTTGCATGTTGGCAAGAGTTGGTTGTTTGGGTTCATCTTGAGAAGATGGATAATATTGGTGGACAAAGCCACAATGGAGTCAACCTAATCCACCTTGGATGCAAGCCCAATCTCACAGATAGAAATGGGGCAGTAGTATCCATCATACCAGGGACAACAAAGATACCGAGGTCAAACACAAAATTTGTTGCTTGGTCCTACTCAAAATTTTCCTCAAGGGAGACAAAAACAACAAGTAAAGAAACCACCACTTTCAACCCAACTTATGGCCAATCCTAATAATTCAAGGTAGGCAACTCCTATCTATGTAGTTGAATCTGATGAAAATACCATGATCAATGTAATCATTTGTAGCAACATCTAGGTGCACTCAGGAAAGACACTACCTGAGTTGTTAGGCATTGAACCCATGTTGTATATCGCTCCTCTGTATAAGGGTGGGTTATGTGGGTGACCGTAATCCCTAGTGGTGTCAATGTTGAGTGGTGTGATAGTAATATCTTGGACCATGTATTCATAAATGCCAGGATTAGTGAGGTGGACCGAAACTTGGGATGATGTGGAGGTAGATGTGGAAGTGGATGTGGAAGTTTCATTATTGACTTATGTCTTCAATAATGGGGGAGGTGTGCATTGGAATGGCATCTCACAATCTGTTAATTTGACTTGTGAGACATCAACTAATGTGGATGAAGGTAGTTTTGGCTGAGATGCTTGATGAATGGGTGATAATATAGAGGGAATAATAATGGGGGATGTTAGTGTTTATGATGTGGACAATGTGGATTGGGCTTGACTACATGTGCATGTAGTCAATGGTTATGAGGATGGGGGTATGGAAGTGGAAGCTTGATGTGGGGTTGTGATGGGAAACTCCTTAGAAATAGGAACTTTGGATGAAGAGATGGATGGTGTGGTGGATGATGTGGTTTATGGAGTCAAGAAAATATGAGTAGATGGAAGAGTGGATTCATAAGAATTTGAGATGAAATTGCAGTACTTAAACGGTTTGATGTTCGTTGGTATGTAATGAACCTGTCCATCATGTACATATTTGAGATATTGATGGAGTATAGAGGGGACACATCTCATTTCCCTCATCCAAGGATGTCCAAGGAGTACATTGTATGCCATGGATCCTTCCAAGATGTGGAACATTGTGTGCAATATTTTTACCCCCACTTCGATCGGTAAAACAATAGTGCCAAGTGTGGAACCAAGAGCATCATTGAATACTTTCAAGGTGAAGGTGGATTTGGTTATATGATATGGTGGAAGATTAATATGTTGAAGAGCGAATGTGGTGATGATATTTATGGAGGAGCCGGTATCAATCAAAACTCGTTTGAATGGCTTCCTATCAATTTAAGCCATGATGTGTAATAGAGGGTCCATCGATTCTGATGATATTGGTTTGCTTTAAAAATCATAGAATAATATGGAAGGCTCCATACATGTTCAAATTCTCCCCATAAAATTTTTGAAAGCATTAGCATCTTGAGATTGGAGTTCAATGGATTTTATAATCTTCGTTAATACCTCGTGATGTGGGGAGATTGTTGAATTATATCATAAATGGATAGCTTAGCTAAAGCCATTTTAAGGCTAGTGGTCAACCAACTACTCAAAGAGATGATTGGCCATTGTGGATGATTAGGAGGATGAGTGGGTGGAGATGGACGACTTGGAATATGAATGGGTTGGGAAGAATTGGTGGAGAACTGAATTGGTGATGATGAAATGGTAGGTTGAGAAGATACACTTTTCTGTGGTGCTATGGGAGATTTAATAGCCTACTATTGTGCATTTTTTGATTGGTGCATTGGTGACCTCAGGTGACTACATGAACAACACCCATAAAACCTTGGTATTTTTGCACATGATTGACTTGATTAGGAGTAATCTTGATGTTTGACCCTCATGTTGTTTGTTTCACCTCCTCATGATGAGAAAGTGGTGTTTGATAGATGCTAAGGTTATGGTTTTATTGAGCCAAGGGACTATCAACCTTGATGGCCCCTAGGTCAATTAGGTCTTACACTATATCCTTGAATGTTAAGCAATCGTTAATGTCATACCCATTATGTTTATGATAAGGGAAAAACAAATGTTTCCTATAGCTTTTGCTATGCTTGGTAGGGTCATCTGGTTTAACCTCGGGCAAGGCAATCTAATTTGTGTCATACAATCTATGAAAGATGGAAGCATATGATTCAGATAAATATGTGTAATTATGGGCTTATCAAATAGATTATCGACTTTGGCGATCATCCACATTTGGTGTTGTGTTTTGAATTTGTTATGGTGGGGGAACTGCTTGATTGTAATTTGTTGCAGTTGTTGTTGCATTGGTTTTTGTTGTTGATCCACTACCGACTGGCTCATGACCACTTGATTTTCTTGATTGGCCTACTTTGGCTTATATTGGCTAGAATAAAGTCCTTTGGATTAGCTCTTATTCTACCATTATTTATTTTTAGGCTTTAGAACACCTTCTTGTATTTTTATTTCTTCAATTATGCTAGCCTAGGCAAGAGCTTCTTTGAATGAACTGTATTGTTGCAATTGTAATAACCAGGAGATGGGTTTTAAGCAACTCTTGGTGGAAAATTGAGTTAAATATTCCATTGGTAGGGAGAATGGTAGTTTGGTACTAACAACCCTCAAATGGTTGCCAAAATCATAGACTGACTCATCATCAAATTGCTTAAGATTATATAAGTCAGACAATGTGATTTTTTTAAAATTTGAGGGAGAATCTCTCGAGGAATTGGTTTACCAACTGTTAAAAAGTATAAATACTATGATGAGGCAAATGGTTGCACCACTCCACGACATCTCCTCCCAATGTTTGAGGAAATATTTTGAGCATTAAAATATCTTGAGTTTGGATTCTGAAGCATGAGTGAATGAATGTGCTTACATGCTCTCTAGGGTCCTTAGTCCCTTTAAATTTATCAAATTTTGACATTGTAAAATCTACTAGATATGGCGGTGATGGTAGCAAAAAGTGAATGGGTTGATTTATGAGTTGTCTTAAAGTGGGCTTTTGGTTCATCATACCAAGAGTGTGTTATATCAAGCTATCAATATGTTGTTGCAATACCTAAATTCTAGGATCTTCCCCAGATATATGGAAGCCCTGAATTACTTGATGATTATGTGGAGATGAAGTTGTGAAATGTTGAGGTGTGATGAGACGTTGATGATTTTATGTATTGGATTGCATTTGGTGATGTTGGGCTTGATTATGGAATGATTTTGGATGGTGGAATAGAGATGATGTTTGAGGACTGTGAATGTGCTGACTTGTGCGAATGGAATGGGTGTGGATTAATGGAAGTGTGGTAATGAAAACCGTAGAATATTATGATACCCATGATGGATTTGGGGTAAAGAAGGTAGGCTGGGTAGAAATAGGTTAGGGCTTAAAATCTTCCACCTGTATTAGTTGTTGAGAATAAAAGTGAACATCTTGTTGACCCATGAGAAATTTGTTGAGATTTTGCCATGCTTTTTGTATGGAAATATTTGAGATAGATGGTGTGGATGTGGTGGGAATGGATGAGGTAGGTGGAGGATGGTTGCAATAGGGATTGCAACTGAATGGGATACATTGGATGTAGTGAAGACTAGAACTTGTGAAGCAGCATTGACATGTGCTTCATACAATGGATTGCCATAGGTGGTGGTATAGGAAGATGGGATGGAAATGTCTTGGCCACATGATTGTTGTGGGAAAGACAAGTAATGATAAGGTGCATATGACACCTCAAAAAGAGGGTTTGTATACACCTGGGTGAAGCTAGAAGGATGCGAGTGGGTAAGTTCCTACTGAGAAGAAGGATCATGGCTAGGTGGGTTGTGGATTTTCTCTAGAACATGGTTAGTGGATCTTAGAAAATCTCCAAATTTAGCCATATCTATGTGGGTGATGTTAGGGTTGGTAGGGGATGACGGCTCAGTTTTTGGAATGGTTTCATTGATGGCTTTGTGTAATACATCAGTATTTGAGGTATACACTGTGTGTGAGGGTCCCACAAAAAAATCAGAATAGCTTGTTTGTATCACACTATAGGATTCACCATAGAAGTGGTAGGGAAATATGTGGAGCACTCCATGGATGAAGTGGTTTGGCTAACGGAGGCTTGACTCAAAATCTTTGCTTGGCTTCAAGTTGAAACCATAAGCTAATGAGTCATATGGGGGTGGTAAATATGTGGAATGTGCATAAATATGCAATGCAAATCACACAAAATCAAACAAGCAACTCAATCCTATGTTTTACAACAGATTTTTTTATGTGGGGTTTGTGTGTTGTTGATGTGCTAACCTAAACTATTATGCAGGGTGGATTCTAAGGTTGGATGGCAAATGAGAACCTTTCTAGTGATGAAATCCAAAAATATTACTCATGGGTGACTATGGTTTCTATGGGTGAGATGACGTATGGAGATGAAGCCCATTGTCGCCAATCTCAAACAATGGTTGGTGATGAAATTCAACTCACTGTTGTTAAATGAGTGACGTGCAAAGTGTATGATTCATTTAAGATTTATGTTATATAGTGTTCACTCAATGTTAAAAACACCCTATTTTACTTTTCTAAGCTAGAATCCAAGAACATTAACACTAAGCTCCTCAAAAGAACTTAGGGGTAAACCGCTTAAGACCCACCCTTAATCATCAAGTGATTCCAACAATGGGAGGTTCACCCAATTCTTTTGCCCTAAATCATCAAGTGATTACAAAAGTGGGAGTATAGCTAGGTATTATGAACTTGTTCCAAATTAGAAAAGCAAAAATGGAAGCTTTTAACCCTAATATGCAACTATTTATGCTTTTATAATTTCAAATGTAGACAGCATACAAAATAGTAAATGAAACACCATGGAACAGTAGAAATTTGAATCAAATGTGAACTACGATGAATGCATCAATGCAACTCTATCCTATATGCAATTTATATGAAAAATGTAGATGCCTAAAATGGAAATAAAAATGCAACTACTTTAAAATAGAAAATGAATATTTTTTTGTTGATTTTATTGTTAAAAAGTAGAAAAATAAAAATAAAATGGATTTAGGCTTTGAACCAGGCTTCCAATGCAGGGCATTCATTCGACCTCTATTCGAAATCTACAACTCCCAAAAACCCTAGTTTTCATGATTTTTGCGAGATTGAACTTCTAGAAACTTGTAAAATAGACATGGAAACATTAATAAATAACAAGGTAAATTAAAATGAGGAACCCTTTTGAGGTCCCACCGTGATCACTATTTTGTAAACAAAACAAACAACACCAATACAAATATAAAAGAACAAAAGCACAATAACACCATGGAATGTGTGAATTGAATAATCTTTATTGATATAGGTATATCTCTGATTTGTACAATGAATGTGCCCCAATATGGGGTTACAAATGCTTTTGATACAATGATTACAGATAACAGGGTTTTGAAACCCTATTTCAATGAATAGCTAGTGTATTCTCATTTGTCCTTGATCTTGTGTATCCCTATGAGACCACCCTAGCTGAAATAGCTTCCAAAAATGTAATTCTTGCAATTACAAAAAGAAAAAAAAACATAAAAAAGTTAATAGTGCTTGCAATGGCTCCATTGTGTGAGGCCCTCTAAAATATAAAACCTATAAACCCTATATGTTGTAAAATGGAACTGTAAACAAAAATGCAAGAATAAAAAATGATGTAATGAATCTTTTACCTTGTCAATGTTGATTTGTACTCTTGTGACTATGTTCAAGAGTTACGCAAATGCCCGAAATCATCTGAGCGCTTACAGACCATAAATCTGTTGTAGGAAACACCCAGAGGCATTCAGTGATGGTTGTGAACGCCCAACAGTGTTCCAAAAATGCTCAACAATGTTTTGCAAACTCTGGGTGGTGTTCGAGGGTTGATGGAAGTGAGGTAGAACCAGATTTGGTTCACAAGGGTTTTGGTGGTTATAGAAATGGGATGGGTGATGGCAGTGGCGAGGGACGAAGATGATTGTGAAATGGCTAGGGAAATTTCAAGAATATGAACTTTTTGAGAATTTTCGTGGACCTTCTAAGGCCTTGATTTGTCAAAATGACTCATCTTTTATAATCTACCTTTGAACATGCTAGGGTTTCGACGACACAAAATAAGGAGTCGATATTAAAACATGAATAAGGGTGGAGATTAAGCTTGGGTAAGTGAGATGGATTGAGATAGATGGATGGTTTAGATTAAGTCATGGTAGATGGCTAGGATTTATTCACATAAATACATATATATTTATTAAATATATATAAATATAAATATAAAATATTAATATTTATGTATATATTAAATAAATACATATATATATAAATAATGGACGACTATGATTGAAGGACACAGATGGATGACACGTGGCTAGATTTTGGTGTCTATAGTAACTAAGTACTTATAAATTTCAAGAAGTGCTCTCAAAACTACTTGAACCAAAAATTTGTCTTCTATTATTTCTCCTAAGGTCAATAACTATCCTTTTATATCTACTACTTTCCTTAGAAACAACTCTATACTTTCTCCACTGTTAACTTTTAGAGAGTGTAGCTGAGTTTGAAGATTTAAGATGGTAGCTTTATTATTTCCTTCAAATATTTTGGATAGAGTGTTCCATGCCTCTGTAGATGTACCTGCTGAACTAATGTATGGTTGAATTTCATCTGTAATTGCAAAAGTTATTATCATTAAATATTTTGCTTCATATTCTTCATATTTTTGAATTTCTCTTGCATCTTCAGTAGGTTTAGTTTTGGCTCCTTTAACTATCTCCCAAACCTTTTCTACTATCAACATATATCGTACTTTATTTTTCCATGATGTATAATTAGGGCCTTTAAGTAATTGAAATTATGAGAGAAATAACTTATGTGATTTCATGATTAACATTATTCCTCCAGACTTAGAAATTTAGATAAAATATATTTGCAATTTTGTAAGTCTAGTTTGATGTAAAAACCCTTTTTACTCCAATATTAATTGAATTGCAAATATCCTTAAAATGTTTTGTAACTTCAATAATTAAATTACAAAACTTTGTTTGTCTCCTTAATTCCTCCAAATAAATTATCAAATGAATTTTAAACTCCTTCAATAGTATGTCTAAGGTCTTATGTTTTTCCTTTCCAAATAACTTTCACTTTGCACCTTAGATAATAATATTTCCACTTAACCTTATATCTCCTAACTTAGGGTTATAAAATTATATGAAACATGTGCTCCTCTATCTTGGGTGCTCTTTCCTATTCTTACAAAATTACCCTAAAATTAATGTTGAACCTTTTACTCTCTTTCAAACCTTATTCTTTGGTGCTCAAATGTTATATATGTGTTCTATCTTCACATAAGGTTTACAAAATTCTACATCACACTGCTTGACTGGTCCAAACCTTGGACACGCTACAAAATGTATCTTCTCTACCAAATCTATCTCCTCTTCACTACCAACTGTAATATGTTATCCACACCTTGACTCTTCTACCTTTTGATTACTATGTTGTGCATTCAATGTTATCCTATACCTGTGAATGCTCTAAATTTATCTTTGTGTGTACTCCTTTTGATGGTTGTTTGTAATTCTAGTTCCCTTTGTCTTCCACTTGCCAAATGGTGTTTCACAAATATTACTCTTCCAATAGTTGATGCTCTTACATAACGAGTGTTACTTCTAGTTTTTACAAAAATGTTGCATGAGTTGTAACGTACCTTCAACCACTTGTCACTTGCATGTGACGAGTTCCCTTTAAGCTTTGGTGCTCAAAATCTACCCTTTGTATTCCAATCACTTAGTCTTCTTCCATAATGTTGTTTTACCTTCAGGTATGAATTCATTTTGGCTTCTAGATGGGTGTGATTGATGGTGGCTTCTCTTGAGCTTGGATTACGTAGAACTCTGGATGGTAGCTTCCTTTGGCTCAGTTTTCATAGCACTCTTGACAACAACTTCCCTTGGGCTCGATTTATGTAGCACTTGGGTGTGGTTTCTCTTGCACACTGTTGGTTTTTCCTCGGTGCTTTCCCAACACACCTTTGTATGTGTTCTCTTGAGCAATGGTGGCTCCAATGGTGGCTTGCTCCTTTTGAGCAATAGCCTTCTCCTTCTACGTTGGATGCTTAGTGTCTTTAGACACTGGAAAATCTGGATTTGTTCTAATCCTTGTGGATTTGCTTACCAACATATTTTCCAATAGTTCTTTTGCTTTCAATGTACCTGCACTTGCACTTCACAAATTTTCTTTATTTTCCTTTCCAAATGCTTTGAACAATTTCACTAATAACAATGTATTCTGCTTATCTCTCCAAATGTATGTAGATAATAACTATTGTAGTATTATGTATACTTGGAATGTAAGATGTGGTAACTTGCTTCGAAGACTACTTTCACCTTTTCTCTTTTCTAGATTAACAAAAGTAATATGGTGCTCAAATGTAAAACTAATTTAATGCTTCAAAACTGAATTAATGTAGCACCAAAATATTGTACCTTTGCACCTGATTTCTTTGATGAGTGATTCACCTTAATTTTGTAAGTTTTGCACCTTCACTTAATTGTCTCAAAACTTACCAAATATGCAGTCCTGGTTATTGCTCTTCTTCTCACTTACTTGTTGTCTAATAATCCTTCTCAAATCTACTACAAAGCTCTCAAACTCATAGCTTTCTTTCTTCTCCTGAATCTATTCACAAATTTGATTTTGTGACTTCAAATATCCTTCACTCTTCTGCTCCAAAACTTACCAAATTTGTAGCCTTACTTGTTGCTCAAATTTCTCCAAATTCCTATCAAATAGCTCTCTCAAAATCTGCACTTGAGTTCTCCAAACTTGCAGCTTTCTACCTTTCTCCAATGTTGTCCACAAATTTGACTTTGTGGTTTCCAATCTTCTTCAAAACTCTTCTATCAAATACTTAAATTAGTAGCTATTAATATTACCCAAAATATGGACAATATATCCACACCTTATGCAATCAATACCATTCTTATTTCATTGTTCCAAAACATGAAATAAAAGTCTTCAAGTCATGTAATATATTACAATCACAAACTCCCTTGATATCCTATTCAAGGGCACTTCAAACCTTCATGAACCTTCTCCAAATCATAACTCTAGGCTTCCTTCAATCTGATCACTTGTAACCTTTCAGTCTCTGCTCCAAAACCTGTAACTTCTTTAGCCTTCAAAATTTTGTGGCTACACTTAAATTCCCAAAACCTTGGGCTCTTCAATCTTCTCTTCTGCAATCTCCTTATCGAATTCTAACTTCAAAAATTATCTCTTATGCTATCCACTTTCTCATGAATTTGAATGTCTTGAGATCTTCAAATCCCTTCTCCAATATTTGGTAAACTTCTTTCCAAACACTTCTTTCTTTTAAGCTTATTTTTTAATGGTGATAATTGTCCCAAATCTCCTTTATCAGAAACTTCTCCTTGTTTGCAATATCCTATTACAAACCTTCTCCAAATATCCTCCACTGGTAACTTCTGCAAAGTTACTTTGCTCTACTCGTAATCTCCTACTTCTCGTTTTCTCCAATATGCCTTCAATGGCCACTTCTCCAAATCTACAACAAGGATTTCTCTAGCCTTTTTCTTCTTCTCCAAAATCTCTTGGGACCACTTCTCTTGGTTCTTTTAATTTTGAAAATCTTCAACTTATCTCAATAGCTCTTTAACTTCTCTTCTTGAAGATTTATTAGAAACCTTTTTCTGGTTTCCTCAATCTCCCAACTATGGAAATTTTGTAATGAGATCTCTTTGTTGGATCTCCAAAATCTGGTACTCCTCAAATCTGTAATAGGAACTTTTCTTAGGTCTTTCAATTTTTAATCTATAATATATAATGAGAACCTTCTACATGGGTCTCTTCAATCTCCAATTTGTAGTCTTCAATCTACAATATTCTATTTCCAATCTTCTATCTTCCAAAACTAGAATTTCTTCAATATGACCTCTTTTGGATATCTTTAACTTATCCAATATGCAATATCCTGTGGGGACTTCCTTCTCGAGTCTCCTCAATATTCAATCTCCAATAGGATATTTTCTTAGACATATTCAACCTCTAACTTTCTACAACAAATAAATAATCCCTGCATGGGGAAAGCACATGAAATTTTAGGAAACGAAGGTGAAATTCTTATGTATCTATTTTAGGAAGCTTCTCAACTTCTGGGTGTTAATTTTTTGCAAAAAAAACCTTAGATAGTAGTACCAAATATATTAGAATTTCTATAATTCTAAAATAAATCAACTTCATTAGTTATTCTCAAAAATAGTGGAACAAATTCTATGATGAGTTCTAGTCTTCACAATCTTGTGGAAAGAAACTAGCCAATATGCAATTTGCAGTCTTCTTTTATCTACCAACTTTATTCAATAGGACCTCCTTCTTGGGTCTCTTAATCTCCTCAATCTTCACAATATCAAGGTTTGACTTCAAGACCTGAAATCTCCTATTCTGAATTTATTCTTGGAATAGAAATTCTTCAATCTTCTCTGGTTTTACCTTCTAGAGATAATCTCCTCACCTTCACTAGTTTCTCCTTCACAACTTCAAAAAACTATGCAAGTCCAATCCTTGCAATAGATCTCCCTATCTCCTATAAAATTCCCTTGTGGCTCTGATACCATTGTTAGCTTTTGAATCTTATTACTTAAGATTAATAATCTAGAATATATTAAATAAAGTCATTAGCTAATGTATATGATAATGGCAATATTCTAAATATATAAAAGACAAAAATAACTCTAATATCTACTCCTAAATATGGCATAAATAAATACTGATGTAGGAACTTAATGTGAAGCTATCTTATTATTCAAATGCAATGCAATATATAGGAATACAATAAAATCTCACGTGATTAAGTGGTTGTAACAATCTGCCAAACATGGCCAACCACTTAAGTAATAGCTAACAATCTGCTAACTATGGATGTCCACTAACGGCTAGAAGACAAACAAGATCTTTAATAGTTAAATAACATCTAACAACATACAACTAATATCTTATATGGGCATACTATGCCTCACTGCATACAAAGTGCAATAAAATAAGAAATAATAATAAATAATGAAATATGAACTTAGGCTTAAGTGGAAAAGCCTAATTATCCTCAACACTCCTCCCAACCATATAAGCATTGGACCCCAATGCTCTCAATAAATGTGGAAATTCATGGGCCATCTCATGGTGAGGAATACAATGAGCCATGTGTGGAAAGTGGTTGTGACGAATGACAAGGTATGTAGTGGAAGAACCCTATCCAGTGTGATGAGTCTTCATCTCAAAAACTCTATCTAAAATGAGCGAAAGCTGATGATCAGGTTCCACTACTATTGTAGGGTTGAAAACAAGATCAGGTACCAAAAGAGGATCCTAAAATGGTGTCTCTAGAAAGCAGTGCTTATCCAAAGGAACCCAAACTCTGTCTCCAACCTATGATGAGTGAGGATTATGATGCTTACGCACCACTCCCTATAGATTCTCCTGCAAGTCCCGTGGTATCTTGCCTAGAAGGATCTATCGATGCTCAATGAATGAAGTAACCTTAGCTTGCTCCTCCATGTGTGCAATGGTGGGAGTGGGCAAAGCCAAAGGTAACTTCTATGGAACAAGTGGTTGAGTAGCTGGAGGTGTACCCAAAATGATACCAATGGAGTGAATGGCATATTTCTCATGAGTGAGAATGGTGGGTTCCTTAACCACTTGTTCTTGTGATTTTTTAATAGGTGGGAGTGAAATTTCTTCCTTTTCATGTTCCTTAGATGGTTATTGTTCTTCATTTTATGTGGAACTGATGCTAGTAGGAGTTAAAATGAGTGCTTGACTTAATGGCTTCCTTACTTACCTACAACTTAACATAAAATTGGAAGTAGGTGTAGTGCTTTGTATCAAGTAGGTTTTATCATGCAACTCCAATGTGTAGGTGTTCTTTTTAGCATGATAAATAGCATTCCTATCAAATTGATAGGGTTTACCTAGCAATAGTCCACAAAAATCCATCTTTGTGACATCACACTTGAATTTATCCACAAACTTGTCACCAAAAGCAAAAATCAAGGTGCAAGTATGGGTGATGTTAGATGTGGAGTCTACATCTTTCCACCCAAGTGCATATGGTTGGTGATGTGGCTTGATGGAAAGTTTCAACTTCTCCATAATGAACTTTGCAATGAGGTTCTTTTGTGATCCATTATCTATGATACAATCAACATAGTAATCATGTGTAATGTGGGCTCTAGTAACAAACAAAATGTCACAACCCCCTTGAGCAAATATATTTGACATAAGGGTAACTTTGTTCAGTTTACCCTTTAAAGCAGGATACTCTTATTTTGTCCCTGTAGCCAAAATGGGACCATCATGTGGTTCCTCATGTGTAGGTTTGTTCAAATAGGAATATTCTTCTTAAATTTTTCAAAAGTAAAGCATTTGGATTTTACATGACCATAATTTTTACAAAATTCACAATACAATGAAGAAGAAGGATCTTTAGAATGAAAAGAAGAAGAATGTGCTTTAGGAGAAATGGGATGAGAAGAAGAATGAGGGGAAGAATAAGAATTGTTCTTCACCTTCTGTTGATGTTGATTCCCACTTTTGGAAGAGCTCTCCTATGATGAACGATATTTGTGATATGCACCAACTTTCTCCTCTGCAAGAATGGTATGATTGAATGCCACATCCAATATGAGGAGAACATTGAACTTTATTTCCTTAAAAATTTAATCTTGCAAGCCACGAGTGAATTTGTTAATCAAGTCCTCTTCTGAATATTTCACACCAAGCAATACCCTTAGCATATTGAATTGGAAAATATAGTCAGAAACAGGCATCCCATAGGTTTACCTCAATCTATACCACTTGGTCGTGAGGTCACTTTGGTAGTTTGGTGGAAAGAATGTGTTTTTCAAAATTTGGATCAATTCTTTCCAAGTCATGGTGGCATTATGGCTTTGTCTTTCTACAAGTAAGACTTTTGCTAGGCCTATAATTTTGACTGTAGCAAATGCAACATGTTCATCCTCAGGAATTTCAGCAAAAGCAAACCAAGTTTGCATATCCAAAATCCATGTAGATAATACATTCGGATCCCTAGATCCATCATATAGGTTGACCTCATATTTGGCTTTACTTGCATGATTGTGATGAATTTTTATATCTTCGGAGTTTAATTGCACCACAATGTCTTTTACCTTCTCTACTAAAATATCCACTGCAGTAGTTGTTAGAAAAAAACTTCAATATTTATCTCCTGCAATAGGAAGCACAATAACAAAAATATAGAACACGAAAACAGTAACACAAGTGACACAGATATTTACATGAAAACCTGCAATGTGCATGAAAAACCACGGGGCAATGGCAACTTCTCTTTCTTATTATTTTTAGCAAAATTTACATCCACATCTTTCAATTGTTTCAACAATGCATCTATATCATATGCAAGGGGTCAAGTCCCTTTTATAGAGTGGAAGGAAGACTCGAAACTATTCGTTTCCTCTTCCAACAGAAGCCTCCAAAAGACTGTTCCTTTTCACTCCCAATACTATTTGTCTTCTGCATTCCTATTAAATACCTAGATGTTAGCTCCTATGATGTCTACTTGGCTTGACGTTAGGCTGGACATATACCTAGCTTGATGTCAGGTTGGACGTCTACCAGCCTAGATGTTTGGCTACCCAGACATCAGGCCTAGATGTCTACCATCCTAAACGTTTGGCAGTCCAAACAACAGACCTAGACGTCTACCAACCTAGATGTTTGGCAGCCCAAACATTAGACCCAAATGTTTTCCAACCTAGAAGTCGGGTATCCCAGACGCCAATCCCAAACATCTACCAGCATAGACGCCTGGCATCCCAAACGTCAAACCTAGACGTCTAGCAGTCTAGACATATGGCCTGCTTGAACCTGTTGTAATCATATTTCCTGGATGCATGTACTACATAGTGACTTCACTTCCTAATATTCTCCCACTTGAAGTCAATATACAGGAATTCTTTTGCCAAATATCTTCATCCAATGCCAATTGCCCAATGTTGCCCTTGTTATTTTTTCAGCAAGCGCAGAGAAGTTCTGCACCATTCAAACTTCTCTACCTTTACTGTCTTTGTAAGCATATCTACAAGATTCACTTTAGTGTTGATTTTCTACAATAGGATCCTACCTTCTTCCACCACATTTCTTATAAAGTGATACTTGACATCAATGTGTTTCATGTGATCATGGAATATTGGATTCTTCAATAGCTGAATAGCACTCTAGCTATCACAATGCAGTGTAAATTTCTTTTGTATTACCTTGAAGTCATCCAACAATCGATCTAGCCAAATTGTATCTTTACTGGCATGAGTTGTTGCAATATATTTTGCTTTAGTGGTTGATAAAGACATAATAGACTGTAACTTAGAAGCCCAACTCACCGCTCCTATAGCAAGAGTGAAGGTATATCCTATAGTGGATTTTCTCCCATCTTTATCTCCACCATAATCAGAATCCACAAAATTTGTAACTTGCAAATCTATCGATCCAAAGTAAATGGTAACATCTGAAGTGCCTCTTAAATATTTGAATATCCACTTCACCACATTCCAATGCTCCTTACCAGTATTTGCCATGTACCGGCTGACTACTCCCACTGCTTGGGCAATATCTGGTCTGAAGCTCACCATGGCATACATGAGGCTTCCTACTGCTGATGAATACGATACACAAGATATGGTTGTCTTCTCTACTTCCATTCTAGGATACTGGTTGGAAGACAACTTTAAGTGTGGAAGAAGTGGGGTACTAACTAGTTTAGCATTCTGCATATTGAAGCACTGCAGAATATTTTCCACATATGACTTTTGACTTAACCATATATTTCTTCCTTTTATGTCCTTATGTATCTTCATCCCTAAATTTTGGTTTGCTGCTCCTAAATCCTTCATTTCAAATGTCCTAGCAAACTCATCCTTAATATCAATGATTTTATTCATTTTAGGACCCGCAACCAATATATCATCAACATACAATAGCAAAATAATAAAATTGCCATCATCAAACCTCTTATAGTATGCACAATGGTCAGCTTCACTCCTACTAAAACCTTGGCTCTTCATGAAGGTGTCAAATTTCTTGTACCACATCCTTGGTGCCTGTTTCAACCCGTACAATGATTTCTTCAGTATGCAAACCAAATGCTCTTTACCTCTTTCTTCATAACCCTCTGGCTGATCTATATATCTCTTCCTTGATATCACCATGCAAGAAGGCAGATCCATAAGTTCCCAATTTTTATTCTTTCGAAGTTCCTCGATTTCCTCCTCCATGGATTTCCTCCACTTTCCTACATTTTCAGACTCTCTAGCTTCCTGAAATGAACTAGGTTCATCATCATCAATTAACAAAGTAAAAGAGGACTGATACACATGAGAATACCTTTTTGAACACTTTTGTGGACGTGTAGATCTTCTAACCCAATGATTTGTTAGTTCTGGATCTTGGTCTTGTGACTATTGTGGCTCCTCTACTTCATGTTCTACTTGTTGTTCTACATGTTGATCAAAAACTTTAGCATGTTCATCTTCACTAAATTCTACTTCAACAAGTACAACATTAGGATTTTGATGTACCTCCTTCCTTTGCATGGATTTTCATCAACAATTACATCTCGACTAATAATTACCTTGTGGGCAGTAGGATCCCACAATCTATACCCCTTCACTATATCTCCATAGCCGAGAAAAACATATTTTCTTGACTTCAGGTCAAGCTTGGACCTTTTTTTTGGGTACATGGGAAAACGTGTCACAGACAAAAGTGCGTAAATGAGAGTAATCAACTAGATTACAAAACCAAACCTCCTTCAAAATTTGTCCATCCAATGCAGTTGTAGGTGACCTGTTAATAAGATAAACAATTGTATTAACAGCCTTCACCCAGAACTTTTCTCCAACATGGTTGTGCTAAGCATCCTTCTTGCACGTTCCATGATTGTGCAATTCATCCGCTCAGCCATACCATTTTGTTGTGGAGTGTATGGTACAGTATTTTGGTGCTTAATACCTTCCCGTATACAAAATTTATCAAATTCCTTGGAGCAATATTCACCCCCATTATCTAACCTAAGACACAAAATTGACTTGCCCAAACTCTTTTCTACCCTTGCTTTGAACTCCTTAAATTTATGCAAAGCTTTCGACTTCTTCTTCAGAAAGTAAACCCACACTCTCCTAGAATAATCATCTATAAAAGTCAAAAAATAGATCACACCATTCAAGGACTAAGTGGGGACAAGTCCAAATGTATAAGTTGTAGAAAATCAAAACTCTTACCAGGACTTACAGTAAACCGAACCTTCTTATGTTTACCAAAAATACAGTGCTCACATAAGTCTAAATTACAAGACTTAATACCAGAAAGCATACCTCTGCCATGCAGAATTTTTAGGCCTTTTTCACTCATATGGCCTAAGCGTTGATGCCATAGCATTACTACATCCTGAATAGAAGTTACTATTGTTGCATGGTTTATCACCGTATCATCGCATAAATGGTATAAAGTCCCATAAGATTCTCCCTTTGCTACTACAAGAGCTCCTCTAGTAATATTGTAGTAGTTGTTACAGAAGGTGACATAATACCCTAGCTTATTCATCATTTTGATTGAGAGTAAATTCTTCCTCAAATCGGACACATGTCGCACATCACATAACATCCTTTCTCTACCATCGTCTAGTCTGATCTTTATATCCCCTCTTCCCATAATTTCTAAAGGATAATCATCACCAAAATAGACCTTTCCATCATAGTATGGTTGATATTTCTCAAACTAGTCTCTGTGAGGAGACATGTGGAAGGATTCACCTGAGTCCAAAACCTAGGAATATAAAATTGATCTATTGTTACTGATACAGAATGTTGGATGTGTCTCATTCTTTGCCGGAAAAGAATTGTACGACAGGCACTACAGCGCAAAAGACGACGGGTAGGGGGGGTCCGGGGGTGCCGGAGGCACCCAAGGACCCCCGGCTACGGTAAAGGTGATTACGTAATAGGTGATGGCTCGGGGTGCGTAGGGGGACGCCCTCGGATGCGGTGAAAGTGAAAGATGCTGGCGAAGACCAGCTGAGAATAGCCGACGGAGCCGGCTAAAATTTTTCACCTACTTTTATCGCTACTTTTGGAGCGGCCCCCGGGATTCCCACGGTTGGTGGGTGGTTAGTGGGTGTGGGTGGTTTTAGCCCACGGTGTTGTATCCACGGTACCCTAATACCACTTGGTGGTTTAGGGTTGTATGAGTTTCCTTATATAATTATTGTAATGCCCCATTTGAGGGAGAGGAGAGAGAATAATATATCAAGGAGGATAGACTCTTGTTTGCTGGACTAGCCCAAATTGGGTGAACAAGGGTAAATCTTGTGTGTTATATGTGCATTGAATGGTGTCATTATTTCCTTAGTTATTATTTCTGCATTATTTCTAGAATATGTTTCTGTAAGTTCTCTTCATTTGGTATCAGAGCCAAGTCATTAGCCATAGGGGGACGCCTTTATTGCTAGGGTTTAAATCCGTTTGAAGAAGATCTAGGGTTTCTAGGAGTGAGAGGAAACCTATTCTGGAGTGGGAGTTACGCAGAAGGAGTTTGAAGGAAAAATGTTAGGAAATCATTCAAGGATAGAGATCGAGAAGTTTGACGGCAAAAGTTTTGAGCTATGGAAGTTAAAGATGGAAGATATGCTCGTGGACAGAGATCAGTGGGCTGCTATTTCAGAAACAACACAACCTACGGGTATTTTCGATGAAGATTGGGAGAAGATGAATCGAAAAGCAAGGAGTCTGATTCGACTGTGTCTTGCAGATTCGGTACTCATCAATGTTTCGGGAGAAGCTACAGCAAAGGATCTTTGGGAGAGGTTAGGGGCTTTGTATCAATCGAAGTCCCTAGTGAACAAATTATTCCTCAGAAAGAAATTGTACAATCTTAGGATGCATGACGGGGATTCGGTTGCAGATCATCTGAATGCATTCAATACAGTGGTAAGTCAACTAACATCTGTAGAAATTAAGTTGAGTGAGGAAGATAAATGCATTACTTTGTTATGCTCTTTACCAGATTCATGGGATAACTTAGTAGTAGCAATTGGTAGTACAACTTCATCCACATTAAAGTTTGAAGATATAGTGGCATCTCTATTATCTGAGGATATGAGGAGAAAAGCCATGGAGGGCACATCTAAGGAAGCCCTAACAGTGAGAGGGCGTGCCAAGGAGAAGGACAAATCTAGATATGGTGATAGGTCTAAGTCAAAAGGTAGATCCAAGTCTCGAGGGAAGTTTGAGAGAAAATGCTGGAATTGTGGCAAGCCTGGTCATATGAAGAAGGATTGCAGATCAAAGAAAGCTGAGTCTAGAAAAAATTCTGATGAATCAACTTCCACAGAGATGAATAAATCCATTGATGAAGCAGGGGATGTGTATCTGGCATCCTGCTCATCGTGCTCCACACGATCAGATAAAAATGATTGGTTGATTGATACTGGTGCCTCTTTTCATATGACTCCTCATAGAGGGTGGTTCAGTGAATATGAAAGATATGATGGAGGGGAGGTACTATTGGGAGATGATTCACCACTCAGAATCATGGGTCGTGGAAGAGTGAAAATTTTGCTACAGGATGGTAGGGTTAAGACCCTACCAGGTGTGATGCATATTCCGGGACTTGCTAGAAATTTGATTTCGGTAAGCAAAATGGCTGATGCAACAGTGAATGTCAGTTTTGGCAAGGATTCATGCAAAATGGTTCGTGGATCAATGGTGTTGGCAAGGGGAGTTCGGATTGGAACATTGTATAAGCTATTGGGAAGCACTATGACAAATGAGTGCAATAGCTCAAGCTGTTCTCGAGGTTGATTCGATAAAAGCTCAACACTCGGCATCAAAGGATGGGACATATTGGAGAAAAGGGATTGCGTACCTTGTACACAAAAGGTATGGTTCATGGTATCCCTAATTACTCAATGACTTCTGAGTTACGTGAACATTGTATTTATGGTAAACAGAATCGGGTTAGTTTTCCATCTAATGCCACAAGATCTAGTGGGGTACTAGATTTGATCCACAGTGATATTTTTGGTCCTGTTCCTATGCCGTCTCTTGGAAAATCATGGTATTATGCTTCCTTTGTTGATGATTTTTCAAGATATGCATGGATTTACTTTCTTAAGAGCAAAGATGAAGTGTTTGAAAAATTTAAGGAATTTAAAGCACTTGTTGAGAATCAAACTGATAAAAGGATTAAGGTGTTGAGGTTTGATAATGGAGGGGAATATTGTTCTAATATATTTGAGAAATTTTGTAAGCAATGTGGTATTGCAAGACAGAAGACTACTTCATATACACCTCAACAGAATGGAGTTGCAGAGAGGTTGAACAGATCACCGATGGAGAAGGCTAGAAGTATGCTCGGTGGTGCGAGTTTGGCACGAGAATTATGGGCGAAGCGATGAGTGCGGCATGTTACTTGCGAAATCGGTCACCTACATCGGCATTGCCGGATCAAACTCCATTTGAAGCTCTATTTGGTAAGAAACCATCTATTTCACATCTCGAGTTTTTGGTTGTGATGCATACATGCATATTCCAAAGGAGAAAAGAAGTAAGCTAGATAATAAAGGTCGTTAAATGTATCTTTATTGGTTATAAAGATGGTGTTAAAGGATATAAGCTTTGGAATCCAAAAACTAAAAGTACGAGTGTATAGTAGAGATGTGGTGTTTAGGGAGATGATCAGTGATTCTAGGAAGGTAGTTACAGAAGAGGATCCTGGAACGGTCCAATTTGATCTCATGGACAACTATCAGACAGTAGAGGATCTGGAAGAGGAGCATACAGATGAGGATATGGAAGAGGAGCATACAGGTGAGGATCTGGAAGAGGATGAAGAAGAGGTTCATACACCTGTGGTAAGGAGATCAACACGGGAAAGGAGGCAACCTGAAAGGTACAGTCCATCTGCTTTTCCTACTTCTTTTGTACTATCTATTACTGATGAAGATCCTAGAACAGTTAGAGAAGTCATTAATTATGGAGAGGCAAACCATTGGGAAGAGGCCATGGATGAGGAAATGATGTCCCTGAAAAAGAACAGAACATGGGATTTAGTGAAATTACCAAGTGGTAGGAAAGCAATAGGGTGCAAGTGGATCTTTAAGAAGAAGCAGAATGTTGAAGGTAAAGTGGAGAAATATAAAGCTCGCTTTGGTTGCTAAAGGTTTTTCCCGAGTTGAAGGAATTGATTATGGTGAAGTTTTTTCTCCCGTTGCAAAGCTAACATCAATTAGATTTATGTTAGTTGTGGTGCTACGCATTTGATCTTGAAATAGAACAGGATGGATGTGAAAACTGCATTCCTTCATGGAGATTTGGAGGAAGAAATCTATATGAGGCAGCTTGAAGGTTTCACTGTTGCAGGAAAGGAGGATCTGGTATGTAAGTTAAAGAAATCATTGTATGGACTGAAACAATCACCTAGAATGTGGTACCAAAAATTTGATACTTATGTCTTAGGAATTGGTTTTGTTCGTAGCAATTCTGATCATTGTGTGTATTCAAAGAAAATTGGTAATGTAATTGTCATTATAGTTCTTTATGTTGATGACATGTTACTAATTGGAAATAGCAAGAAACTGGTCAGGGAAGTAAAGTCTCAGTTGGCATCACAGTTTGACATGAAGGATCTTGGCCCTGCAAATTTTATATTGGGTATGCAAATAAAAAGAGATCGCTCTAACAGAAAGTTGTGGCTGGATCAGAAAAAGTATGTTGAGACTGTGTTGAAAAGGTTCAATATGCAGGATTGCAAACCGGTGAAGGTACCTATTCCTTTAGGTGAAAAATTGTCTGTTGAACAATGTCCAAAGACAGAAGAAGAGGTAGAGGAAATGTCACATATTCCTTATGCAAATGTTGTAGGTAGTTTAATGTATGCCATGGTTTGTACTAGAGCAGACATTGCCCATGCAGTGGGAGTCTTGAGTAGATATATGTCTAAACCTGGTAAAGAGCATTGGACTGCTGTAAAAAGGGTTTTCAGATATTTGCGTGGCACCTCTGATTTTACAATCTGCTATGAGGGTACAGGTAAAGAAAACAAACAACTGGATATAGAAGGGTTTGTTGATGCAGATTGGGTTGGAGATCTGGACAGGAGAAGATCTACTAGTGCTTATGTATTCAATTTGTTCGGAGGGGCCATTAGTTGGATGAGCAAGAGGCATACTGTTGTTGCTCTTTCAACTACTGAAGCTGAGTATATGGCTGCCACTGATGCAAGTAAGGAAGCTGTATGGCTGCAAAGACTATGTGCTGAAATTGGGTTCTTTCAAGGAGCTGTGAAGATAAACTGTGACAGTCAAAGTGCCATATTTTTGGCAAAGAACCACCGCTTACCATTCAAGAACGAAGCACATTGATACAAAGTTCCATTTCTGCAGGGACATGCTTGAACAGAGGAAAGTGTTGCTTTGGAAAAGGTAGACACCAAGGAAAATGTTGCAGATGCTTTAACCAAGGTCGTAAGCACTGAAAAGTTTAGATTCTGTACAATTGAAATGGGTCTGGCAAAGTATTCAACAAGTGGGAGAATGTTGGATGTGTCTCATTCTTTGCCGGAAAAGAATTGTACGACAAGCACTACAGCGCAAAAGACGACGGGTAGGGGGGGTCCGGGGGTGCCGGAGGCACCCAAGGACCCCCGGCTACGGTAAAGGTGATTACGTAATAGGTGATGGCTCGGGGTGCGTAGGGGGACGCCCTCGGATGCGGTGAAAGTGAAAGATGCTGGCGAAGACCAGCTGAGAATAGCCGACGGAGCCGGCTAAAATTTTTCACCTACTTTTATCGCTACTTTTGGAGCGGCCCCCGGGATTCCCACGGTTGGTGGGTGGTTAGTGGGTGTGGGTGGTTTAGCCCACGGTGTTGTATCCACGGTACCCTAATACCACTTGGTGGTTTAGGGTTGTATGAGTTTCCTTATATAATTATTGTAATGCCCCATTTGAGGGAGAGGAGAGAGAATAATATATCAAGGAGGATAGACTCTTGTTTGTTGGACTAGCCCAAATTGGGTGAACCAGGGTAAATCTTGTGTGTTATATGTGCATTGAATGGTGTCATTATTTCCTTAGTTATTATTTCTGCATTATTTCTAGAATATGTTTCTGTAAGTTCTCTTCACAGAAGGCTTCACATGTTGTCGTATCTCTTGAATATGTTGCACTGGCCTCAGCTAATGGTTGATTTTGCTTTTCACCATTCTTCAATTGCCAATAGTCCTTCTTGGATGGTCCTGGCTTCCCATAATACCAGCACTTCCCTTTCTACTTACGTCCTTTAGATTTAGATCTGGACTGCTTTCTATCTTGTTTACTCCTCTTGAACGATCGACCTATCATAGATATGGATTCATTGGTTGAGGGTTCCAGAGATGTTTTTTGCCTCAACTCTTCTGCTAACAAAGCGGATACCATATCATCAAATTTGGTAGTTCTTTATGATGAATTACTAATGGTCATCACCATATGATTCCAAGTGTCCGAGAGGGAACAAAGTAGGGTGATAGCTCTATCTTCATCCTCCATCTTCACATTAACTGAAATCAGTTTACTAATAAGAGTATTAAACTCATTCAAATGATCTACAATGGATGAACGTTCCTTCATCCTTAAGCTATAAAGTTGCTTTTTCATAAAAACCTTGTTAGTTTCTGATTTTGTTTCATACAAATTTTCAAGCTTTTGCTAAAGGGCTTTCGTGGTCTTCTTTTTAGCTACATTGAACAAGATGGAGTCCGCTAGGCAGATACGGATTGTAGAAACTGCCTTCCTATCAAGCGTTACCCACTCCTCATCTTTCATGCTGCTTGGTTTACTCATGATCCCTTCCAAGGCTTGAGCTTGGTCATTCTGAACCAGTAAATCCTCCACCTTCATCTTTCATAGAGCGAAGTTCCTGCCATAAAATTTCTCAATCTCGAACTTGGTTACACCTTTTGTCATTGTTTCAACTCCCACTCACACAAAACCTTAGCTCTGATACCAGATGTTAGGAAAAAAATTCAAGATTTATCACCTATAAGAGGAAGCACAATAACAAAAATATAGAACACAAAAACAATAACACAAGTGACACAAAGATTTATGTGGAAACTTGCAATGTGTAGGAAAAACCTTGGGGTAATGGCAACTTTTCTTTCTTATTATTTTCAACAAAATTTACATCCACATATTTTAATATTTTCAACAACGCATCTATATCATATGCAAGGAGTCAAGTCACTTTTATAGAGCATAAGGAATACTCCAAATTGTTCGTTTTCTCTTCCAATGGAAGCCTCCAAAAGATTGTTTGTTTTTGCTCCCAAGATTGTTCATCTTCTGCATTCCTGTTGTCTACCTAGATGTCAGCTTCTATGACGTCTACTTGGCTTGACGTCAGGATGGATGTCTACCTGGCTTGACGTCAGGATGGACGTCTACTAGCCTAGACATCTGGTTGCCCAGACATCAAGCCCAAACGTTTTCCAACCTAGATGTTTGGCAGCCCAGATGTCAGGCCCAGACGTCTGCCAGCCTAGATGTCTAGCAGCCCAGACGTCAGGCCCAGACATCTACCAGCCTAGACGTTTGGCAGCCCTGACATTAGGCCCAGACATCTAGCAGTCTAGACATCTAGACTGCTTGAACCTATTGTAATCATGTTTTATGGATGTTTGTACTGCATAGTGACTTTACTTACTAACAGTAGTAAGGTTTTCCATGTTTGATTTGAGGTCTTGAGCCATATTTTTCCTAGTATATGCCAGACTAGGAGGATTACAAAATGGTGCAAGAACTTAAGCAAGGCTTAGGAACAATTTTTCAGTTTCCTAATGCAAAAAAATTTGCCTAGATTTTACAATAATTTTGCTCTCCAAATTACAAAAACAATGGGTTATTTTAAGTGCCTTTACAAAAATTAACTCAAATTTTGCAAAAAATTAAGCACTTAAAAATTACAAAATTTAGCCCTTTTACATGCAAAATTAGTTAGGAGGCAAAAATAATGGATAAAATTGCAGAAATTTACAAAACATTTGGTCAAAAATGGGCTAAAAATGAAGAAGTTTCACCTTGCTTGGCTGTCTTTGGCAGGTTTTGGCATCAAATTTGAGTTTAAAATTTTAAAATTTTGAAACATTTTACCGCCTATTTGTCTTCCCACCAAATACAAATGTTATCCGCACCAAAATTGGACGATCAACCCACTGGTCATCTGCGGGTGACTGTTAGGGGCTAGGCAACCGCCACAGGTACTGCAACCCGGACCAAAGTCCAAATTAAATGATAGCAACTGAAGTACAATTGCCACTTGGTGCTACAGCAACAGCTGCCTGCATCCAACCAACCGTCAACTGGCACTCTTATGCCACCCATACTGTGGTAAGGTACTCTTATACCATACTTTACCCACTGTATGGGCAATGTGGAATAAATGGTCCCACTTTAAAAATAACCCTTCTCCGTCGACAATCACCGAAAAACGTCGAGACCCACTAGAAATTAATTTCTTTCGCCAAACCTTAGGGGTTTCGAAATATTTCTCGCCTGAGTTCTTATGTCCTCACTAGAAAACGTAGTCTGTCACCGAACGCTACGAAGGCTTTTCGAGGATGGTTTTTTTTACACCATTAATGTTTAACTTCACTGAAACTGTCTTCGCATCGGGGTTTCGTCTGCTCCTTGGCCACTTGTACTGTGTTTCTTCTGTGATGTCGCCTTCAAACGAAGAGGCTAGGAGGAAAATAATGTAACTCGTTGGAGACTCTGTCAACTGTATCTTCTCGCCTGCATCCTTTTTTCAGGGTTTTAGAACCCACGGTATGCACTCTCGTCTGCAAATGAGCTTCGGGGCTGGTAAGTCATGGCCAAAAAACCTGTCAGTCACAAAAAAAAATATGCTGACAAGGATTTTCAGACGTCGAGATCGTGCAGCTTATCGTCGGATTTGTCACGCTTTGTTGGGAAAAACAAAAGTCATTGACATCAAGAATTTGCAGGCTTATGTTGGAAACTTCATCTACGTCGGGAAGTTTTTTAGTCGTCGACGAAAAACTTAAATAAAACCTTAATTTTTCCAAAATATTTCACGCCGGGTAACTTGCAAATGTTGGGTTCTCCATTTTATTCACTGAAAATTGTAATCTTTATCGTCAACAGGTATGATTCATCTCGTTGCCAAAACTACACAACTTGTCGTTCGCTTCACCAGATCTTGTCGAAGACTGAGATCCACCCAATTAATCGAAAATAATCAAACGTAAACAAGGGGCGGTAAAAAAAAATTTGATCACCATGAATGTTTTCTCACCGTTGTAATTTTCCCATCTATGATTTTATTTTGCAGGGTTCATCGGGGAAGACAGTGTGTCGAGATTATTCCTTCCTGCATTGTGGCCAGTCTTTGGTGGGCTGGTGTGCCGAGTGTCATCGGTCCGACAATGTCCGTCGGCCACCGCTGGTTGGTGTTGACTGGCCGTCAATCGGTTGGTGTTCATTTGGTCATCGGTTGGTGGTTGGAACTGATCATCAAATATGGGTATCGACTGGTTTGCTTGAGATGGCGCTAGCCTTTTAAGTGGCCCACCAATAGGCTACAAGCCTAAGTTAAAAAAAATTCCATGCATGCCTTTTTTTTTTGTTTTTGAAATTTAAATATTAATATTAATATAAAAAAAACTATGTTCTCCTTTTACTTGTAATAAGCATGCAGATATCTTCTTTTTGGCCACAACTTGGATTTAACTGAAGAAATTCTCCTCAAAAATGTGCACTGATGAGACGAAACTCAACTTCTAATCTTCAAGGCAGATAATTGGTGCAGGGGTAATTTCTGCCCTCTGCTACCTCAGCTTCACCTGGTGCTCCGGGTGGCTTCAAGAAAATTCCCAACAACACCTTCCTATGATCTTTATGAACTAGTTGTGAACTCCAACTAGACACCTAGCAAAAAGGGGATCAACTTGTCCTCCTTATTGCCACAACTTGCCCTTGGCAATCTAATACTAGTGATGTAGGGACTCAACGTGAAGCTATCTTATTATTCAAATGCAATGCAATATATAATAATATAATAAAATCTCACGTGGTTAAGTGGTTGCAACAATCTTCCAAACATGGCCAACCACTTAACTAATAGCTAACAATCTGCTAACTATGGATGTCCACTAACTACTAGAAGACAAACAAGATCTCTAACAATTAACTAAAATCTAACATAACAACTAATACCTTATGTGGGCATACTATGCCTCACGTGTATATAAAGTGCAATAAAATAAGATATAAGAATAAATAATGAAATATGAACTTAGGCTTAAGTTGATAAGCCTAAGTATCCTCAACAAATACTCATGGAAATGGTGCCATAGCACTAAAAGAACCAAGTAATGTTATTACAAGTCATGTCCTCTTACATCTTCACATTACTCTATATATAATGTAATGTGACTCTTCATATGGAGCACTCTTGGCCTTCACACTTCTAGACTCTTCATCTCTTATTCTATGGACTCATGTACACATGGACTAATGTGTACATTTACATTATTGAATATTATGCACACTTGTGCATTTATTACATTGCATAAAGTAAATACCTAATCTAAAACATGTACCAAATAATGTAATATACTCCAACAAAATTGAAGAATTATATTGAAACTAGGGAGATAAAAAGGTTGTCAACATACAGCTAAAATTTGAAAATTATCCTTAGTCTATCATTCAAAACTAAGGAGAAATAAAGAATAGAGAATTTGAGATTGCATTAATTAATTATTTTATAAACTAAATGTTAGAGTATATTACATTATTGGGTACATGCTAATGTACCACCTTGGGTACATAACTAGAGTAGGAGTTTACTTTAGAGTAAAGTTAGGTAGTTACTTCAAGTATTGTAATAAATGCACAAGTGTCAATGTGCAATGATGTAAATGTGCATGTAGTCCACATGTACATGTGTCATAGGTAGAGTAAGGGCCAAGGAACCTTTCTTCCTATATATAGGCCTTATAGAGAGTGAATTGAGTGTAGTAGAGAATATAGAGAGTGCATAGTATAGATTGGTAGAGGAGTACAATGTAGTTCCTTAAAATAGTTTATGGAGTGTTCATGTCCTCCATTATACTGCATTGTACTATTTTTGTGAGCTTTCATTAATGGCATATTTTTGAGTTATTGTAGAAGTTTATCTCTTTATTTTCTTGCATATTATAGTGTCATTATCATACAGTCATCTTAGATTTCTTATCTTACATCTTGTGGTTGCATTTCCTATATCATATACTCATCAAAAGCTAACAGTGGTATCAGAGCCATGGTAGATCAGATAGGAAATAGGGAGAGCCACAAGTGAGATTGAGAGTAGATAGCAAATCTCATTTCCAGAATTTTTGAGATTGCAGTTGGCTAGAGTCTTTCCACAAAGTTGCAAAAAAACTTGTGAAGACTAGGACTCAACGTTGATTCCACTAGATTGACAAATCAACTAGTGAAGATTGATCATCTCTAGATTTAGAATTTCTTCCATTACAGTCCTAATACTTTGTTGCAGGAAAAGGAGATTCAAAGAAAGTTGGGAAGCTTCCTACATAGAGCTAGGAAGAATATCTTCTTTAGAATCAATCCAAAACCAGAAGCAACAAATAAAAGATCAAAGATTTGGAGGCCTAAAGAAAAGGTCCCATTGCTAGAGATTGCAAACCTGCAGATTGCAGAAGTGAAGAAAAGGCCATAGGAGCCTTGTTATAGATTTGAGGAAGAAGAGACTCCATAGAAGAGTCTCGATGAAGATTGGAGGTTGGTGATCTCCATTGAATATTGAATAGTAGATTGAAGGAGTAGAAGAAATCAGCCTGAAGAAGTTGAAGAGACCCATAAGAGGTCCCATTGAAGAACTTCCAGTTTAGGAAGATAGAAGATAGAGAAGGACTAGCAAAGGTCCTATTCCAAAAGCAGTAGATTTTAGAGATCCGAGGGAGATCTCGTTGCAACACTTCCACAGTAGAAGGTTGAAGGAAAGGTCTCATTGAGAAAGACCAGAGAAGCTACGAGAGTGAAGACCCTAGAGAAGAGGTCTCAAGGAGAAACAAGGAGAAGGCTTGGAGAGCCTCATTGAAGGAGATTCAGAGAAGGCCATTGGAGGAGTTCCTAGGAGAACTCATTGGAGAAATTTACTACCAAGGAGAAGTTCCTGATAGTAAAGAACTTGGGACAATTGTCACCATCCGACAACAAGCCCAAGAGAGAAGGATTTGGCAAGAAGCTTGCCAAATTTTGGAGGAGATTGGTGAAGACCTCAAGACTTTCAGATTCTTGAGAAGAAGGCCTAGATTGAAGTCAGATTTTGACAAGGAGAGAAGGAGAACATAGATAGAAGGATCCTACCAAATCCAAGAGGTTTGAAAATTGAAGGCTAGAAGGCTCATTCAGAGAAAGGAGATCAACTGGTTTCTACAGCAGAAAACTGAAGGGTTCTTGAAGGAAAACTCAGCTGTGATTTGGAGGAGTTCCCTACCAAATTTTTGAGGTTCAAGGATAACATTTTAGTGGAGATATTGACTGCGAAAGGGCAGCAATTAGGACAGCATTACTAGCTGCAAAACTTCAGATTTACAGAGTGCATTCTGAAGGAAAGTTGAAGCCACCAAACTATAGTTTCAGGGCAACAAGTTAGAGAAGGTTCAAAGCTGCAAATAGGTGAGTTAGAGAGCTATTTTGGACAGCCTAGAAGAGTTGTAAGTTCATCCAGTAAAAGGTAAAAATAAGGTGAATCTAATCACCTCGCAATCCTTCATCTACAGAGATCATTAAGGTAAGCAACTTGGGTGCAAGAAGGTTCATTAGTTGAACTTTAATTATTTGGTTCGTTATCAAGTTCCATTAGGCACCTTATTAGGGTTTAAAAGTTGCAAAGAGAAGGTTGCATATTAAAGTCTTCAAGGGAGTGCAGAAGGTAGTTTCTTATAAGGATAAAACCTGCACATCAAAATAGGAGTTAGATATATTTCGAAAGAAAGAAAAATATCATCTTCCTATTATCTAGTTAAAGCAAAGAAGACATTACTCTTAAGTGAGAGTTGCAGAGATTATAGTGCATTTTAAAGTTATTATTAGTGCATCTTACAAATTACTTTGAAGGAGAAATAAGGTGAGATTACTATTGCACTATTCTAACTATTCTTAAGTGTATTATACTAGTTACCCTTAAGTTCTTTAAAGTGCATTAAGAGTTTATCAAGAAGGAATTTTTAGTGCACAAAATAGGGTAAGAGTGAAGTGTCTAGAGACACTATTGAGCACACGAGACCTGCAACATTTTGTGGCAAGGAGAAGCCACCAAAAGAGCAATAGAACCTCCATAGATTGGAGAAGAAAACCGGCTTATCAAAGAAGCAAGAAAGCTTCAAAAGAGACCATAAAAGTCTCAAGTGAAAGCAGATTTATCTACATCATTGCACCCTACTCTACATAGCAAATCAAGTGCAGAAGCTAGAGTGTCTAAGGACACTACTACAATGAGCCTATTACAGTCTACAAGGGGCCGCATCATCAAGACAAAGGTGCACTAGAAAGGAGACTACATTGCCCATATTTCAGCCATTAAAGTGGGTGTTTTACACAGTCTAAAGAAGTAGCTTTGACAGCAAAATATAGAGCCATCCAAGGGCTCAATATCCTTCCATTGGAGGTGTCCAAAGACACCCAACACAGTGCCAACGCAACCAGATTCAGCACCTACATAGTGCACAAGGAACAAACCTGCATTGGTTCAAGAAAGTCTACGTAAGATAACATCATTACAATGAGTGCAAGTAAGAACGAGGACAACACAAAGACTACTTAACATACATGGCCAAAAATCAAAGTGCAAGGAGAGGATTACCATCGAAGGTTACCCAAGCATACGTAGGAAGAGCTTGGATGAATCATCCACATTGAAGCCAACTACCATCCAACGTAGCAAGTGCCACCGCCACCAAGAAGGAGCCACCATCGAAGAGGAAGAAGCACCTTACATTGAAGAGCAAGAACAAGTTGGATGCACGCTGGAAAAGGCTTGATACAACTTGCAATAGAATTGAAAGGGCATCAAGGGAATAAGAGATGTTTTAGTAGCTTGAGTGCATGCAAAAGAGCACCTACATTTGCCCTAAAGGAGTAAGGCATCTTGTGCCACTTGGCACACAAGAAATAAGAGGCAACAACTATTCTAACGCTTGCAAGAGACATCAACGAGCACTCAAGAGGAGTAACACCCACATTATTACCTCAACGCTCATAAAAGGAGCATCTTCAATGCTCAATACCTTAGCTAACATCTTTCAGACTTGCACCGCATGGAGTTACATCTTGCAGGGTTAATAATAGGGCACCACCACCTAAGGATAGGTGTTGAGCAATGTTGAGTGCCACTTGGCACTTGTTTCAAGGAGTGCATATTAATAGCCACCACAAGAATATTGCATAGACAAAGAGAGAGGGAAGCACATCTCTAGCGAGACTTGAGCACAGTAGTCAAAGTGCATTAAGAGGAGCAAGAGACATCCTAGAAGAGCATCGTTCGAAGGAAGAGCATTGAATGCTCATGGAGAAGATGCAAAAATTCCAGCGCTCATAGTTTACACATCGACGTCAAGCCCAACACCAATCAGCATGCATAATTCAAAGGTATATTTGCACTAAACGTTTGCTTTCATTAAAGTATAAAAGGAGGTATAAGGTAGCTTATATATCTAAGGTTAAAGTTATATTGCATTGGAGTATTTATAACCTTAGAAAGGAAAGCAATTAAATCAAAGAGTGCATAACCTTAAGAATTAGCTCAAGGAGCATTATATCAAATATTTGCAAATAATTAAGTAGGAGAAATAAGGGTTTCTACTTTAGATAATTAAATATTATTTTGCAAATATTATTTTCTAAAGTTCCAAAATAGGGAGATATAAGGTATACTACATCAAAACCTTAGACAATTGGAATTTAGAAAATTGAACTATTGAATTTAAGGTTAAAGAAGGAAGTTCATTAATTGCTTTAAAAGAGTTGGAATTATTTACTTATACTTGTCTCATAGTCACATTAAAGAGACAAAAGAAATCCAACCATAGAGAACTTCATCAAATTGAAAAGTGCATAGTTCAATAGGAGAAATAAGGTGAATAGGAGTTGATTATTATCATTCCCAAAACATTACAAAATCAACTCAAAAGGTGAACTAATAGTAGCTAAGCACTTTATCAATATTATAGCATACTCTAATCACTAGGGAGACATAAGGATCCTACAAAACCTAAGTCTTAGAAAGGTTTTATCAAAGTAGTTCTTAATATTAATATCTGGACCTTTGAGTAGTTGGGATTCTATAAGGAAAGAGTTATATAGTAGCCTACAAGGACCATCATGACAAAAAATAAATTCTTCCTTACATAATCCCAACTACTTAAAGATCCAAATTACTCCTCATGGAAAAACAAAGTAAGGACAATTTTGATAGTTGAAAATCTTTGGGAAATTATCAAAGGAACAACTAAACCTACTACAGGTGATACAAAGATTCAAAATTTTGAAGAAAGTTATGCAAAAGCATTAATGATAATAACTTTTGCTATTACAGATAAAATACAACCTTACATTAGTTCAGTAGGAACATCTACAGAAGCTTGGAAAACCTTATCCAAAATATTTGAAGGGAAGAATAAAGCCACTATCTTAAATCTTCAAACTCAATTACATTCGTTGAAAATGAATAGTGGTGAATGTATAGAACTATTCCTAAGGAAGGTAGCAAATATAAATGGAAAATTATTAACCTTAGGAGAAAATATTGAAGACAAGTTTCTTGTTCAAGTAACTATGAGAGCTCTTTGAGCTAGCTACAAGCACTTGGTTACATCTTTACAAATGTTAGAGTATATTACATTATTGGGTACATGCTAATGTACCACCTTGGGTACATAACTAGAGTAGGAGTTTACTTTAGAGTAAAGTTAGGTAGTTACTTCAAGTATTGTAATAAATGCACAAGTGTCAATGTGCAATGATGTAAATGTGCATGTAGTCCACATGTACATGTGTCATAGGTAGAGTAAGGGCCAAGGAACCTTTATTCCTATATATAGGTATTTTAGAGAGTGAATTGAGTGTAGTAGAGAATATAGAGAGTGCATAGTATAGATTGGTAGATGAGTACAATTTAGTTCCTTAAAACAATTCATAGAGTGTTCATGTCCTCCAATATATTACATTATTCTATTTTCGTGAAATTTCATTAATGGTATATTTCTGAGTTATTGTAGAAGTTTATCTCTTTATTTTCTTGTATATTATAGTGTCATTATCATACAATCATCTTATATTGCTTATCTTAAATCTTGTGTTTTTATTTCCTATATCATATACTCATCAAAAGCTAACACTAAACTACGGAGTCATAAGGTAGTCAACTACAAAGGTCCAAAGAATTGAAAGGTGTACTACTCTATGTAAAAAAATTATGGATAAAATAGCAATAGGAACATATCATCATAAAATGCAAAGATAAAGCACTCTTCATGTTCCTTATCAACAATGTAAAATCATTTCACAAAAGGATAATTCTATTATTCAAGATGATAAGGATACTTGGTATATTGACTCAGGAGCAAGTCATCATATGATAGGAAACCTACATTGGTTTGATTGTTTAGAAGTTACGAATAATTTTGGTCTAAAGCTAGTAGATGGAAAGAAATATCCAGTTCATGGAAATGGATGTGTAATACCTAGTGCATCTCACTCACATTTTATATTACACGATGTCATGTATATACCAGGATTGACAAAAAATGTCATTTTAGTAACTAAATTAGTTGAAAGCGAAAGAATAGTAGAATTCAAATATGTGAATAGAAAGAATAAGTGTTTTATTAAAAAGCTAAATGAAATAGAGGCTACTAGATCAATCAACAATGGAATATATTCTTTGGATTCTATTGGTTTTTCACAAGAGCTTGTAATGGTTCAAGATAATACTAATGTCTTTTTTGAGAGTTATACTACAAAAAAAATGAATCATTCTACTATGGAAGTACATGGGGGAAACAAGATTCAGATAAAGAAAAATGAGAGGACAACAAAATATTGCACTATGGGGACATCTACAGATCAAAAAAGAATATGAACCTAAACAAGATGAAAAGTACCTATAAGATGAATATCCATATTGAATACTAAAAGTCTTCATAACCAAATAATGTAATACAGAGGGGTGTTGGAATATATTACATTATTTGGTACATGCTAATGTACCACCTTGGGTACATCTTTAGATTAGGAGAGAGAGAGTCTTATATTAGAGTGTAAGTATTTACTTTATGCAATGTAATAAATGGACAAGTATTATTAAAGTGTGCAAAGTATTTTGGTAATGTAAATGTGCATAATAGTTCATGTGCACATGAGTCCATAGGGTAGGAAGATGAGTCTCTAGAAGAGTGAAGTCCAAGAGTGCTCCATATGAAGAGTCACATTCCATTATATGTGTCTATGAGTGTGTGTGTGTGTGTGTGTAATAGATAGTTGTACAATGAGAGTATGGAGAAGTATGGTGTATTTGAGATTTTTATTCAATTGAGATACAATTTTCATGAGCATATGTTAATGGAATTTCTATGAGTTATTTCTAAAGTTGTTTATGAGTTTTATATGCTTAGTATTTTACCATTATCATATATTTAATATTGCAAATTTATTTTAGATCTTGTGGTTATTTTATCTTAAGTATTTAGCTTCAAAAGATAACAACAACATGTTTGTGCAAACAGTCCCCAAGAGGTATGGAAAATAAAAATTTCCATTCTAAATAAAGCCATTAGGGACTGGATTGCCAATAAGACTAAAATTTAAAATAGGTCAAGCATATTGCTACAACAGATAGAGGAAGCAAAGCAAGAGATAGATGATCAACATCCAACCTCTCAAAAGGAAGAGAGAAGACTCTAGTTGAATCGATAAATAGATCAAGCTTTCAAATAAGAAGAGGCACATTGGAGACTTTGATCAAGAATGATCTAGCTCAAGAAAGGAGACAAAAACACAAATTACTTTCATCTAAAAATAATGTAGCACTACCAACGAAATACAATCAGATAAATTCAAAAAATTGAAGATATTTATTTTGATCAGGTAGCCATAAAGGAACTAGCAAGAGATCACTACTCGTCCCTTCTCACAAAGACACCAGTAAATCAACAGACACAAGCCACTCTCCTAAATAACATCCCTCCCTTGATACAAAATAGAGATAGATATCTCTCTTCAACAATAACCAGAAAAGAGTTGGAAGAAGCTATACGTTCACTGCCCAAGGACAAAGCTCCAATACCAAATGACTTCACCAACAATTATTATCAATGGTTTTATGAAATTATAGGAGATGATCTGTTGAAAATGATAGAAGAGACAAGGATAAAATATAAGCTATCTAGTTTGAACAACTCCACATTCTTAGCTTTAATTCCAAAAGAAAAAATATAGTTACTTTAACCTCTATCTGGGCAATTGCTCTTATAAGATAATGATTAAAATAATAGCAAACATAATTAAAATGAAGATTAATGATTTGATAGAGCAAGAGCAAGGGGGTTTTATTCTAGGGAAATAGATATATGACAACATTATAATGATTCATGAAGCCCTACACTTAAGTGCCAATTCCAAAAAGAAAATAATAGCCATTAAAATTGGTATGGCTAATGCCTTTGACAGAGTAGACATTAGCTTTCTAAAACAAGTGTTAGCCAAATTTGGATTTCTAGTTTAAATGATAGACTAGATAAGGGATTGTATATGTTAGGGTATTTCTACCCTAACACTATCATGCAAGTTAATAAAACTATCAAAAGTAAATCATTTACAATAACCAGAAACACTGAATGAATGAAATCAAATATAGTTGCCACTTAAGGAGGGCTACGTCCTCACCTCTAGGAGGGCACAGTCCTTGCGGAATCACAAATGAATTTTAGATGAAATATGATCAAATCCAAACCTAATCTATTCCTATTTATACTAAGTAGTGAACAAATAATGATAATCAATTATAATAGTCGACTAGGCTATGTTAGGGTTGTAACATGGCTCCCCTCCTCGAAAAGCTTTGTCCTCAAAGCTGGAAATGTCTGGAAAATACTTTCTGGTTCCCATGTAGCATCTTCTTCAGGTAGGTCCTGCCATTTGATGAGGAATTCTTTGATGTGATGGGATCTCAGCATACGTGTTCTGCTTTGTAAAATTGCTTTAGGTTGGAGATATATACGTCCTTCTTCATCGAGTACTGGTAATTCTGATTGAGAATGTACTTTCTGGCCGATCACCTTTTTGAGATAGGAAACATGAAATATTGGATGTATACGAGATGAGGGAGGAAGCTCTAGTTGATATGCCACTTCTCCAATGCGATGCACTATTTTGTAAGGGCCATAAAATCATGGAGCCAACTTTTGACTGGTCTTGATCTTCAATGACAATTGTTTGTAGGGTTGCAAATGTAGGAACACCATATCACCTGTATTAAATTATCTTTCCGAATGGTGTGTGTCTTGTTGCTGCTTCATACGATTTTGTGCTTGGACCAAGTTGTCTTTGAGAATGTTGAGCATTGATTGTCGGTGTTGGAACCAATCATCTACTTGGGCCACTTTGGAAGAACCTGGAACATAATCTGCTATTGTTGGTGGTTTGACTCCATACAATGCTTCAAATGGAGACATCTTAATGGAATAATGGTATGAAGTGTTGTACCACCATTCTACCAAGGAAAGCCAATGACTCCATTGATATTGTTTATCTTGAGCAAAACATCTTAGATAGGTACCCAAACATTTGTTAACTATCTCAGTTTGGCCATCTGTTTGTGGATGGTATGCAGAGGACATATTCAACTTGGTACCACTAAGATGAAATAATTCTTTCCAAAAATTGCTAGTAAATATGGGATCACGATCACTTACAATATTTTTTGGCATTCCATGCAATTTGAAAATTGAATCCATAAATACCTTAGCCACTTTGCTTGCTGAAAATGGATGTTGTAAAGCATGGAAGTGAGCATATTTGGAGAGGCGATCCACTACCACAAAAATTACTATTTTGCCTTCTGATTTAGGAAGACCTTCAATAAAATCCATTGAAATATGTTCCCATTGGCGATCTGGAATAGGTAATGGTTGAAGCAATCCTGGTGATTTGACTGTTTCACCCTTATTGCGTTGGCATACTTCGCATTCAGCCACCCATTGTTTAACCTCTACTTTTAATCCTTTCCAATAAAAGGATTGTTTTATCCACATATATGTTTTCAAAAAACCTGAATGTCCTGTTGATGGAGAAGCATGCGATTCATCCAGAATCCAGGATTTGATTGTAGAATTGTGTGGAATGTAAATGCGATTCTTTCTTCTTAAAACCTTGTCATCATAGGAAAAAAGAGGATGCTTGGATGAACCCAACAACAATTCCTGAATTATTTGAGCAGTTTTTGTATTTGACAACCATTCCTCTTGAAGCTGAGAAATCCATTGGGAACATGGACCTGAAATAGCATTAATAACCACTTCATCTTCATATTTTTGTGATAATGCATCTACTGCCACGTTTTCTTTCCCTTTCTTATACTCGATAACAAAATCATATCCCAATAATTTTGTTAACCACTTGTTTTGCTCTGGATAAGAAAATCGTTGTTCTAGAAAATGCTTGAGACTACTATGATCGGTTTTAATAATAAAGCGGCTACTGATTAAGTAGTGTCTCCATTTCTCCACCGCGTGTAGAATAGCCAACATTTCTTTCTCATATGTGGACCTTCCCAAAATTTTTCCCGAAAGTTGTTTACTTTCGAATGCCAAAGGATGTCCTTCCTGCATTAGTACTGCCCCAATACCTGTTCCTGAAGCATCACATTCAATCACGAATGGTTTGTGAAAATCCGGAGTTGCCAAAACTAGAGTAGTACACATTGCTTCTTTGAGGGCCTCGAATGCTTGAGTGGCTGCTTCCGACCAATGAAAAGCATCCTTTTTTGTAAGAGCCATGAGAGGAGCTACAATTTTTCCATAGTTACGCACAAACTTGCGATAGTAGCCGGTAAGACCCAAAAAACCATGAAGTTTCTTGATGGTTTTAGGTAAGGGCCAATCTTGAATTACCTTTATCTTATTAGGATCCACTTTAACACCTTCATGAGAAACTATATGACCCAAGTACTCAACTTCTTGAACACCAAAAGAGCATTTAGAGTGTTTGACAAATAATTTTTCCTTGTGTAGTATATGAAGAACCCTTCCCACATGCATCAGATGATCCTTCCATGTTTTACTATATATGAGTATGTCATCAAAAAAGACTAGGACAAATTTGCGAAGGAATGGACGAAACACATGGTTCATGAGACTTTGGAATGTGGATGGGGCATTAGTGAGACCAAAAGGCATGACCAGGAATTCATAGTGACCTTCATGAGTACGAAAAGTTGTTTTAGGGATGTCCTCTTCCCTAACTCTAATTTGGTGAAAACCAGAACGTAAATCCAATTTTGTAAAAAAATTTGCACCATGTAGTTCATCTAGTAAATCATCAATGACAGGGATAGGGAATTTATCCTTGATGGTGATTTTGTTAAGGGGACGAAAATCAGGACACATACGCCAAGAATTGTCTTTGCGATGGGCCAAAACTACTGGTGAAGAATAAGGACTAGTGTTGTGATGGATGACTCCATGTTCTAAAAGTTCTTGGACAATTTTCTCAATTTCTATTTTTTGAGGTTGGGGATATCGATAAGGACGAACATTAGGAGGAAGACTTCCTGGGACAAGGTGTATGGCATGGTCATGAGATATTTTGGGAGGTAGTCCCTTTGGTTCTTGGAAGACATCATCATAGTTAGCCACAATGTTTTGCAGATCTTCTGATTGAATTTCTGGCATATCTTGTGCTTGCCTTTCCATACAATTAATTTGAGCAATGAATCTGTAACTACCTTTTCTTAATATTTTCTCCATGTTGTGAGAACTTACTACCCTTGATGGAGGTGTTGGAATTCCTTGGAGGTGAATGGTCTTTCCATTTTCTTTCCATTCCACAAAGCGTTGCTTGTAATTAAAACTGACCGTGTCCAATTGTTCTAACCATTCAACTCCCAAAATAACTTTTGAATTCCCTAAATTCATAACAAAGAGAGGCCCATGCCAAGTATAACTTCCCATTTGTAATGAAATTGGAGATGTTCTACCGATACATTGAGCATTTCCTCCATTTGCAATTATAACTTGAAACTTATCTTGATTGGAGGAGTTAATGTGTAAGTTTAATGCCCTGGCTATTTTTGTGTCGATAAAATTATGAGTACTTCCTGAATCAATCAACACATTTACCTTCCTTTGTCAAATGAATCTTGATACCTTGATTGTATGGTGAGCTGATATTCCCATAAGAGCATGTACTAAAATTGCCATAGTGTCTTCTTCAACTACCGCCTCCCTGTGTTCAATTTGTTCTTCTGTTATGGGGGAGTCATGTGAATTGATATCCTCTATTTCCTCTTCATCTTCCTTGTCATCATATTCTATTTGAAAGTTTTGTCTTGGTACACATGCTTGATATTTTGGATGGTGATTGTGACATTTATAGCAGTAATATCTTGATGGTTGATCATTTCTATGAAAAGAGTTGTTGCGATATTGATGTCGACTATAGGAATCACATCGGATAGATGTTCCATATTGCACCTTTTTCTCAGCCAACTTGGCAACCTTTATACAGGTATCTAAAGTGTATGGATCATGCAAGTCAACTTCAATTTGAATATTCTCTTTCAACCCATTTCTAAAAGCGGATACCACCACATCGGATGGTAAGTTCCCTGCATAAGAAAGCAAACTAGTGAATTCTAAAATATATTCCCTTACTGATCCTGTTTGCTTAAGTGACAACAATCGAACCATGTATGAAGATGAAGATCCCTCATCAAATCTATTGAGGAAAAGTGTGTTGAATTCATCCCATAATATGGGTCGACTATGCTCACATTTTTGCCATGCAAACCATTGGTAAGCTTCAGTACCTAGTTTGGAGGAAGCATAAGGAACTTTTTCGGATTTGGGAATCTGGTATAAATCTAAAATGCCTTCCATTTTAGCTAACCACCCATGTGGATCATTACCCTCAAAGGTAGGCATATCAATGCATGGGAAATTAACACCATTAGGACCTCTTGGTTGTTGATAAACTTCCTCTCTATCCTGATCCTCATTATTCCTTTGTCTATGGAAGTGATTTGGGGCAGGAGGGGTTGTTTGGTTTTGGTTGGTCATTAGTTGTGTCAACATTGCAGTCAAATTATTCATGCCCTCTAGTAATTGAGTGACACAAGTTTGCATATTTTGGTTATTTGCATTGGGGTTTTCTATTTCCTCATGTGTGAGATTCTCATGGGAAGAGGTAGGAGAAGGAATGGGAGCCATGATGTTAAGAATTGGATGATCGGGATCAAAACTATTAATGCGTAAAGGAGAGTTGTATTGTGTACCTTTGTTTCTGGGAGGTCTTCTTGGTGATCTTAGGAGCCCTTCGTTTGGATTCTCTGAGCTTGATAATCGACCGTTTGGTCCTTTGGTCCACCTTCCGCTCATGCACTTGCCAATAAGTCCTGCTTAAAAATTTTATCTTCAATTTTTGCAAAAAATTTGGTTAATTTTGGCAAAAAATTGGTGTGATTTTCCGCTTCAACTATCGCTCCAACTACGATGCGGAATTTTGAATTTGAATCTTCCAATGACTACTTTTGAATTTGAATCTTCCAACGACTAGTTTCGAATGTGACTCTTCCAACAACTATTTATTTAATGGTTAGTAGCACCACGTCTAAACGACGATAACCCAAGAGACGCGTGACCTGACCCCAACTGACACGACAACAACCAAACACCAATTGACACGACAGCGACCTGATACCGACTAACCTAACCTAGAGGATACAAAGGACAACTAGGCGACAGACTACGCGATATAGCTAGGCCAATACATGGAGACGCAGGAGAAGCGAGACAACGAGGCACGAAGACGACACAATACAAGGGACAAAAACCAGACACGACAACAACCATGGAGGATAGGGAATGTGACGACAACGAGATCGAAGGAGTGGAGACACGAAGGAAATGAGATATCTAAGCATGAAGATGATGACGATGCAAGGAACAAAGACCAGACACTATGGTGATGACAACAAGACAAAAAACCTAATGCAGAATCCAAGGACACATGGACGGCTACTTACGCATGAGGAGAGCTAACGACTGCATGATCGTAGTCACAAACAACCATATATCGCGTATTATTTTTAAATCGCACTCGATCATCCGCATAAGACATGTGGATTAAATGTTTTTGATAAATTTAAAATTAAAATTTTGTATCTAAGCCACCGCGATTAATATTTCTTTCTCTATGTTGTGATTGGTCGTCGAGAGTTTATGGTAACCACGGTTGTATGTGCTGCATTATTTAGCGGATTTGCACACGATCAATCGAGTGGATGCCCCTTCACTTTTGTTGTTTGATAAATAGGCTATGCCTGAATATTTAGCTGGCTATCTCCTTAAATCCTTACTGGAGATGACACTTGTTTCTTAATGCCTTGGACATGAAACGACTGCACATGATGTGGCATCCTCCTTTTATCCTCGAAACAGTCAAGCCTATGTTTGTCGATGGTGAAGTGTTGTGAAAAAAAATGTGCACTCGCCCTAAACTATTGTGAAAATGAAAAAAATCGCCTTCTTGCCTGGTTACGTATGATCGCTCGACAATGGAGTATTACAACATTTGTTGTGTACCAAATTTCGTTGTAGGGTGACTGAGATAAACTGTCTGGTATTACCGCACTATGGGAGTTCGCCAGGACCCGTGGAACCTTGTTTGCTTGTTTGTTGTGCGTTGCCTTGAGAAAATTTATACCATGCGCCAAGATCGCGATTTTGATACCACTTGTTAGGGTATTTCTACCCTAACACTATCATGCAAGTTAATATAACTATCAGAAGGAAATAATTTGCAATAACCAGAAACACCAAATGAATGAAATCAAAGATAGTCGCCACTTAAGGAGGGCTACGTCCTCGCCTCTAGGAGGGCACAATCCTTGCGAAATCACAAATGAGTTTCAGATGATTCAAATGATCAATTACAAATCTAATATATTCCTATTTATACTAAGTAGTGAACAAAAAATGATAATCAATTATAATAGCCGACTAGGCTATTAGGGTTGTAACAACATAGAGGGATCTTGGATAGCCCCTCTAATCAAAGGGGAATTTGATAACTTCTTTAGAGCCACTAGAGGATTAAGGCAAGGGTGTCTTCTCTCCCCTTACTTTTATATCCTTCTAGTTGAAACTTTAGGGAGGACCCTGACCAAATTGAGAAGGAAAAAAATCCTAGGAATTAGAGTAGCTACAATATATAAAACAATCACTCATGCTCAATTTGCAGATGACACCATTTTACTAGGGAAAGCCACAAAACTAAATGTGAAGATGATCAAAGAAGTTTTAGATTGCTTCTCTTTAGCCATAGGGGATAAACACCCAAAAGAGCACATTTTACACGATAAATACTTCAACAAAAGATAGAGTTTCTCTCAGATTTGGGGATTTCACAAAGGTAGTAATACCTTCAACTACCTAGGTGTTCCTATGGGCTTCCATAAAAAATAAAAAATAAAAAGTAGGAAACTTAGAATGTAAATCTAGAAAAGATATCAAGGAGAATACAATAGTATAGCAATGGTTGTTGAGCTTAGTTGGAAGAATTGTTTTTATCAAATAAATACCAGCAAGTCTTCCCATATATCAATTGTTGGTGTATCATGCACCCTTATATATCTTGTGAAAGTTAGATGCAATGTTAAGAACATTCCTATGGGAAAGGGGAAGGCAATCAGAGAGGAAAATATTCCATTTGGTCAATGGGGAGACTATTTCCAAGCTAAAGGAGCAAGGAGGCCTAGAAATGAAGCAAATAGTGATTGTTAGCAAGGCACTAAGTGCTAAGATGCTTTGGAATCTACTCTCTCTACTAGACTATCCATGTAAGCAAAATCCTAAAATGCAAATATTTGAACAACTTTAATGAGATCCAACTTCTAAAAATGTGAAAAGCATTGCAGGCTCCTTAATTTGGAAACATATTGTGGAACCTAAAGACATTATATTAAATAATACCTCTTGGCTTCAAGGGGATGGTAAACAAATTAATATATGGGATGATTTGGTCTTGGAGGACCTCCATTAATTAAGAATTATTCCCCAAAAATAAAAGTGGACCTGCAACAATCTAGTGTTAACTCTCTTGCAAGCTTAATTGAATGGGTGAGAGATCCACCCCTACCACATCTTGACCAAGACTCATGGAGATAGTTGCACATCCAAACTAAAGGGATTAAACTCTCTCCCCAAATTCCAAATCAACTTATATGGAACTATATTAGTGGGTCAAGTGTTTATGCGGTTAGCCAAGGCATGTTATTACAACAACAACGTTAGAAGAATTCAACCATACCTAAGGTATGAAATTATAAGGTTCCCCCCAAACTTCAAGCCTTTCTTTGGTTGGTGCTCCAAAACAAGATTCTTATTGGAGACAACCTCATCAAGAGGAATATCATGGGGCCTCATATTTTCCATAGGTGTCTTAAGAACAATGAAACAACATCACATATGTTCTTTTAGTGTACAAAAGCAGTTAAAATTCGGATTGAAATAACCTAGCAACTAGGATCAACAATATCAGGAATCTTCAACTCAAAAAATTGTCTAGCTAGTTGGGGCCAAATGTACAAATGGGGATTGAAGGATAAGCACCTTATCAGGAAGATTTGGTATTCAGTGCCAATATTCATTATTTGGCATATTTTGAATGATAGAAACAAGATAATTTTTTAGGACAAACGAATCAATTTTTGAGTGTTAACTAAGAGAGTGTTAAGGGAGATAGCCTTGAACACAAAAACTATATATCATAAACGACATTAGAAGATTATAAAAAGGGAGATATAAGTGTTATACCAAATGGAACTCCAAAATATCCTATATTCAGGGCCATAGGTTCGAACAATCAAACCTCTAGAGATAAATTTCCTTGCACTTTTCTTTCATTGAGCCTCTAAATAAAAACCAAGTTGTGCAACAACTAGTGGTGTGATACTAGTGGCACCACATTGTGAAATGTGTCAGTTCAAAATCAATTTGGGGAAAACAACTAATAATGTTGTAAAATTGATAGGTAGTGAAATGGGACAAAATTTGGCTCAGGATATGGCATTAAAAATATCCATGTGTATGGCGATTCGAGACTTGTGATCTCTTCCCTATTTAAGGGCAAGGGATTATCTTTAGTCCAACTACGAATGATTTAGAGAAGACTAAGAGAATTGGAGCAAAAATTTGAATATATACAACACTCCCACATTGGAATGAGGCATACTATGGTGGTTAATTGCTTTGTAAATGAGACCATAAACATAGCCTATTTGCATCTCATAGTAATAAGGAAAAAAGAAAAACAAACAACATGAGTAGCACAGATGATAGGAAGCATGTGGTGATTCTAGAGCGTTTGGAGATCTCGATGCCCCTGGAGATTTTGATGCCTCTGGATAACCCTAGAACATTGCGTGATTCTGAAGCTTTTGGTATTTTAAGATTTTTTATCATTATGGCAATCTTTGCATCTCTAGCAGTCCTTTGTATACTAACACACTTTTTTGAAATTTTTGAATTTGCTTGTTACTTGTTGGATAATCCTTTGTTCTTTGCAATTTTTTTTCAATGAATTTACATAGTTTTTTATGGGGGGTCTTAGTCCCCTCATACTGAGCGGAGTTTGAACCTTAGACCTCCTAAAGAGAAGCCAAAGCCCTTACTATTGCAGCAAGCTTACAACTCTTTTGTTCTTTGCAAATTTTAATATCAATATATAAACAAATAAGTAAATAGAAGTACCAAAATAAAAAATTAAAAAAAATTCTTAAATAAATAAAAAAAACTAATTTCTTTAGCAAAACACTTGTTTTCAAAAAAAACTTTTAAATGTATAATAATATTTTAAGAAAAATCATACAAAATCAACCTCATATCTATTGATAAATAAAAAATATCAAAATTTATATATAAAATAGTCTTAAGTTTAGTTCTAAAAACTTTAACAATAAATTAAAACTAATTATAACTAATTACATTAAAAAATTTTAATTAATCGCTAATCAAACATACTTGTCAAATAACCTTTCTAACATTTGCTGACATTACCTCAAAGCGCTTATCAAGTACTTTTTAAGATGAGGTTACCTTTTTCCCTCTTAAAATTCCAACTTTTGATTAATTATTTTCGCATTTTTTTAAAACATCGTATATTAAAAAAAATAAAAATAAAATTTAAAAGTTATCAAGTTGACATTTATATATTATAAAGAATCCAAATTGAATAGAAAAATATAAAACAGAATTAATTATTAAATTTAAAAATAATGGTTGATATTATATTAATCTTTAATTCAATGTCGTAATTAAGATAATATTTTACTATCTTTAATGATTTGAATTAATATTTTACTATTTTATTACTTAACCAATAAATAAAAATTATAATATGATAGGAAGACTAAATAAAATTAAAAATAAATTAATATTATTTTTTATTTATATTTATTTAATTTTTGATATATTTTTTATTGGATAAAAATTAAGCCAATGGTCCTGTCACTATCTTACAATCCAAAAAATTGAAACAACTTACACTACCAATCAACCTATTCCTTTCAAAATAAATCAAATTTTATAATACACCTCCATTCCATAACTTGTAAATGGCATCTTGCTTTTTCCTGCCTTATACATCATATCAGTCTATTCATATCAATCTATTCGTACAGCCCTCACTTGTCCTTTTTCTAAGGCTGCCTAATGAATAATGTACAACTGCCACATGAATAAGTGAAGTATTTCTCTCATCAATTCAAACTGTTTAAAAGGCCTATTAAGTGGCAACCTACCGTATCAGTGATGTTCCATCACTGGATATTTGCATCGAGTTATGTGGAAACTGATTTTAAAAGGCGTATTAAGTGGCAACCTACCCTATCAGTGATGTTCCATCGTATATTCTCATCGAGTTATGTGGAATCCCAAAATGACCCAACAGCAATTAAGTTGTTGCTATGCATAGAAAGTCCCTAAGAAGAAGAGCTATTAAACAGCTTGAAGAGAGGTCCAAACGTCATAAATATTTATATCCAGGTTATTGAGAAAGGCAAGCAGACCCACCTAATGTGATGTTTAGATGCAGGCAGGGTTTCAGGTAATGTTCTATGCAAATAAATTTCAGTATTAAAACACAATTTTTCCATTAATTAAGCTACTATTGTTTTATGTATTAATTTCTGTAGGCTGATATTGATTGGTGAGACTTGTCGGTAGCAGTCTTGATTACAAAGACTCTTTATTTGCCTCGTCTAGTCTCATACCTGCAAGCTTGAGAATACTGAGCAGAGGGTGTGGAAGAGAAGGATAGGCAGGCAAACTAAAAAACAGATCAGTTGTGACGCTTGCCTGCTGGAGAGCAACATTATAGCATTTTTATATTTACTAGTGAGGACTCATATGCTAGATAATGGAGAAAGCATCAAGATAAGTTAACATAGAAGTTGAGATAGCCATCCAACTGTTGTCAATTAAAATTAGTAAAAAACTTGGAATATCCTATAATCCTATGCTATCCATCAATTATAACATCACCCTGACGACTTTCATAATTTGTCTCTTTATGGACAACAATCCATATAAGATTAACCGTCATTAGGAACTTCTGCAGTTAGTCTAAGAACCTTCTGGCCTGAATCTTAAGTTGCTAGGGAAAAGTTAAGCACAGATATCAAGCTATGTTAAACCATCCTGGGAAAAATTTAAAGCACAAAGCATCACTGTTTAGTCTGTAGTTTCACAATTTGCCAAAGAGACAACATTGGAGGCAAAAACATACCCAAACTGCCTTAAGATTAAATTTCTAGGAAAGACCAAATTGCACTGAAGCAATCCAAGTCATCCTAAAGATGATTAAAGACAATCAAGATTGTAAAGAAGTTTTATGTCAGCTATAAGAAAAGTTAAATTTTTTGCAACTAAATCAATTCAGTCCCACTAGCTCTAAAAAATAGCAAACTTTCCAACTTATAGATTGGATAAATGTAAACATAACTGATTGCATATAGAAAGCAACCTTCAGTCTCCTTACAAAGTTGAGTATAAAGAATATGCAGTTGTCCTGCGGACCACTGGCACTATTTATTTAACAAGAATAGTTCAAAACACATCTAAGGGCCTTTGTGGTGGCCTTTTTGTCCAAGAGAACTGGACCAACATCTAGAATCCCTGCCACCAAGAAGAAAGAGCCATGAAACTTGCTCTCCTCCTAGCAAGCTCTAGTTCTTGGATTTTAAATCTATTAACACCCCAAACATATGACACATACTAACAAGTTTTCATAACAATGCAAATATGGGAATTGTTTGAAAAGGCTCTTGAACAATAAATGTAAGCTGACAATAAGATACTTCAGTGTATACTTTATACTTTCATTGCACTTTCCTCAAATCTGAAACTGAACCAGCTCTATATCTACAGTTGGATTCATATTAATAATAGTATTTAACATTCAAGGCAGAGTAGAGATTAATTGTGGGCTTGATTTACACAGTCTTAAGGGAATTTAAAATTAATTATGGGCTTAAAATGCTGTCAATAGTTCAGAAGAGGCAGTAATCACAAAGGTGCCAAAGAGCCATGAGATTTAACAAACTGCTGTATATGCACTAAATGGCAGAATCAGTCATCAATATAAGCAGCGGTGAGATAGATCAAAAGTTCATTTTGGAGTAAACAGAGTACATCAAACAGACTGACCTCCGAATTAAGAATAAGATTGCCATTTCAGTTAGTGCACAGTGACTTATTAATCAAGTTAGACAAGAAAAATATGAAACTTTCAGATGAGGTTCACAGGTGGGTAAGGTTATAATAGCAATTGCACTCTTCAACTACAAGTAATGAGATAAACAGATACCGGCAAACAGAAGCCTTAACTGCAGGATGATTTATCAGCGTTTTCTCCGAAGGGCTGCAAGACGTTCAGAGAATTCTTCATCAGTGCAAGTTCGTGATGGATTTGAGTGCACATTTTCATATGGGGGTTTTATGCTGGAGGAGTTCAATGTTTGCTCAGTGTCTGTGCCAGATTGAGAGAACGGAGTGGGTGGCATCGTAAATGAACTACTGTCATGCATAGAATCGCGAACAGTTGTTGCATGTGATGATTTTTTATAAGAGTGCAGGGAAGCTGGAGATATGCTAGATGGATTGTCAAGATTTGCATATCTCATATCTGTCGAGTTTCTCTCTTCTTCTTTGTTTCTTAGTGTCTGCAGACCTCTTGAATGCTGCTTAGTTCTAACTGATCTCTGACTTTCTCCACGGTGAGTTGCCTTGTGATGTCTAACACGATTAATACTAGATTCATCATCCTTGTTATGACCATCATTATCATACTTCGGCTGGAGATCATTTGCTTTTCTATGCCTTGGTTTATTGGAAGACTGGATATCATGATCATTAGCCACTTCCACTGATCGCTCAGCGCCCAAATGGGGTCTCTCCCTAGTTGCTAAACAGTCAGAGGCTAGATTATCCTCCCTGATACCTGGCAAAGCAGAGTAACAGCCATCCCATGGTTTCGTATCTTCTACAAAATTATGCTGGTCTTTAATGGACCCATAATCCTGGAGCGTCTTTCCAAAACCCTTGTCTCTGTGTACACTGTCTTCTGGATATGAACTCTTTACATATGGTGCTTTTTTTTGGTATTGAAATTTCATCCTTTCAAAATCATTTAAAGAGCCTGCAGCATCAGTAGATTGAGGATTGACGACCTCGAAGGATTGTGTTTCTTGTTGCACAAAGTCCTTAAATGAGGGTTTGGATGACCTTGTCTTTGATTTGTATGATGGTGTTTTTACCTCTCCTTCAGCTTCGAGGCCTTTACCTGGCTTCGGCCTCATTTCTGATCTAGGCCTCTCGGATTGCATTCCAATTTGACAATTATCTCGTTGCTTCTCTCTTTGTCTTCTGCTCGTAATCATTTCATACTGGCCACCCTGATCAAATTTTGGTCCACTGGATGTATCTGAAGCACGCAGCATATGAGAGGCATTATTTTCATACCTTATGTCAGCATTTAATGTACTTTTGTGCCTATTGCTATCAGAATAAATGTGGCCATATTCATCACCATCATAGTTATCAAATACTGGCTGAGAAGGTTTAGAGGAAGAAGACTTTTTACTTGAACTTGATGCACTGCGAGACATTGATTTCTTTGATTTTGATTGTATTTCATTTCCCTCAAAGCACTCTTTTTTAACATGTTTCTCATTGCTAGGATATGCTTTAAATTTATTCTCCTCAGCATTGTTATTGTAGTCTTTCAAATTTTGTTCAGCATACTTATATGCAGGGTATTTTTCCTTCCTTGATAAAGAAACTGGAGCCTCTGAAGTTTCTTCACCGTTTCGATTTGCACCATCCTTCTGACTTAAGTGAACTCTTGCAAAACCTGGATCAGGGCAGGAAACATAGTTCTCTGCATGTTTTCTTGTTCTTGAACTCTTCTTTCTGGAGGCTTTCTCGGTCTTTGCAAAACTATTATCTTCACAATCACTTTCAAATATACGAACTGATTGTGCAAGAGCAGCTTCAAGAGCTTCATCAAGCTCACCTTCCAAACCAGCTTCTCTCCAATTCTCTTCTGCCTGGGTTGATTCATTATCGGAGGGTTCACATTTGGCAAGATTTATAGCAGCTTTTGCAGCTTCAGCTGCATAAGCTGCTGACTGGAAAGCTGCTTCAGCTGCCATAGCAGCATCTTTGTAGTGGATTTTGTCTTGAGTGAAATTAAATGAAACCTCGTCATTTTTTGAAAGTTTGGCAGAACTATGATAAACATCACCTGGACTTGGAAATTTTTGATAACTAGAAATAGGATGCGTTGTAACTCCACCTGCATGGTAATCCATTTTACCTTCCTTTCTTAGCGTGATGTAAGGGTCTTCAGAAATTTTGGAGTTTACTGTACCTGCTAGCCTTGTACTTTCGACTGGTTCCTCTTTAATTGGAAAGTGAGAAGCAGAAATAGGATGCGTTGTAACTCCTCCTGCATGGTAATCCATTTTACCTTCCTTTCTTAGCTTGATGTAAGGGTCTTCAGAAATTTTGGAGTTTACTGTACCTGCTAGCCTTGTACTTTTGACTGGTTCCTCTTTAATTGGAAAGTGAGAAGCATTCAGAGGAGTTGAATCATACTTTTCAGGATCACGCAGCCTTGCATGGCCCTGTCTAGCACGAGGAACCTTCTTTTGCTCATTCACTGACTTGTGACCAGGAGAAGTGGACAGAGGTAAAACTGGAGGTGATTGAGAAACAGAAACAGGCTGTGACATGTTTCTACTTGAAAAGCTTTCATTTGATTCAATGTGACCCATTGTATTTGTGGACATTGAACCTTTCCTCGAACCATCAGAGGGTTTTTGATTTACTTGGATTCCTACAGAAGGCTGAGGTCCATCCTGCATGAGAAAATTCTATAAGCACATAACTACATGAAAAGCAAACCATAATAAACTACATTTATGAAGGAAACACTTAGTAGATATAACAGCTGTTGAACATACGCCATCCTATAATCAAATCAGTAGTTAAGCAAACTCCTAGCTTAGATGATCACAATGTGCCCAATCTCTCTACTTTATTGTAGGAATTGGAAAAAAGGACGCAATAATCCCAGACCATAAAATTCCAAATTACATAAGAACAAATGTACTAATGTGATATGGCATGAGATCAACTGGTTAAATACCTTGAATTTCAAAGAGGAGACTTAAGGGTCAAATCTTACCAGGCGATTCATGCATATGTTGTTGTAATACCACTAATGTTGAAATATTGTGCTAACGCATCACAATGTAATATGGGTGGGGCCCATTTCAGTCCCATATAACTAATTTTAAAAAATGTATAAATAAGATATGTGGCTCCCAACAATCCTTGCAGGGGAAGCAAATTGCACAATAAAGTCTGTTAGTCTATTAGCTAGGATTAGGTAGTTGACCATATTATTGTTCATGATTTGTCTCGTGCAAGAACTTATCTGCATATTTAGTGAAATTTAGTCGGTTTTCATCATGCTGATCCAGTACTAGCATTATTCACTGTAAGAATAGGTTTCCCTCGTTGGAATACAATCCCTGAAGAGCCAAACCTACTCTACAGGTTGACAGTGCTGCTCGTAATCTACCTTCTCTCATGGAGCTACTTCTTACCTCCTGCAACCTAATGCTGAGATATATTTCCTGTAAATCAACAGAAGAAGAAAAGTGGGTACATTTTGTTATCTTGGCATTACTAAGATCCTGGACAAGAGAGTAGAACGCAAGAATTCTAGGCAAAGAAGAAAAGTGATGAAATTACAAGAGGATACTTGATGAAGACTGATCAATTATGATATCCAAGGATTAATAATTTAGAAGAGGATTGTTCTCTGAAAGGTACATGGATATCAGGGTAAGCAAATTGGCAAAGAAATTAGGCATCATTCATAAAATTCTTGAGATGTATAAGAGTCTATTTGGAGAGAAAAACAAAAATGTAGTCTTTATATTTACAAGTTCATGTGATCACTTATAGGCATAGAAGATTACTGTTCCCCTGTGGTACAGTTAGCAGCTTTATTAGTGTTCAATTTACGAATTCTCCGGATGTCTCATTCCAGAGGAGATAGTAGAAAGTAGGAGGGGAAGCAGCAAATATAGTGACCCATCATGAAAAAACTCAAATAATGTTAAAATGTGATCATGCTTGAAGCTTTGATATTTTGCCATTATAAAATGATGGATATAAGATATCTTTATACAATTGATGCCCATTTTTGGCATAACAAACCTTAATTAAACCTGCAACTACCTTTGTCCTATAGTGCATGCATCTTGTGATGGGTGGTTATACCGCTCTCATTGTCACGTGGGCTATGATGTAATAATTCCTAACATGCCACCCCCCTCCTTATTACATCATAGTCTTAGCTCTGGCTCTATCTTCAGCTCTTGATTCTCGCTCTGGCTCTTGGCTTCCGACTTGATGAAATGTGATGTTGGAATTTGAGAGAAATTCCCCTCCTCAATGTAGACTATATACTATAATACTCAAGAGCATCGGGTTCCACCGATCATGCACTTCAAAAACACACTTATTGCAAATACTTATGCAATTTCTAATACTTAAAGATTCAATGCCTGAAATATGTGCCTCCTCCAAAGTCTTAATGTGAAGGATGTGCTACCATGCATTCTAAGTCGACTGTTGAATTGACTAGTTGCCAATATTTATCTTGTGTTGCCAAATCTTTTGTGCTGACCTGTCTCCATTTCATATTTTGATCATCACTTGATGTAGTGAGATCAATCACTTTCTACTTCTTTATCTTGGCATTGTTCATCTGAAGAAGATGTTGGTGGAAAGCGATGTGTTCATGCTTTCTTTGGTGTGCTATCAAAGGTTGAATCTTAAATGTTTGATGCATTGATTCCTTATTCTCTTTGATGGCATCTGCTTCAAGTACTACGAATGGAGAAGAATCACATTCAGAATGCACATCTTCAATCTTAGGTGCTTGAATCTACTTCATTTGAATTTGATCATTCATCTTGTTATCATGTGGCTTGGAGCAATCAACTAGGCTCTTGATGTCCCTGGTTGCATTATATTGTAGAGATATTTTTCTTGTATGACTTGGATAATTTGGATAAATCCAATTTTCCTGACCTATGATATGTTTGGTTGCTTCAAAGTCATACCAAACATTATTGTGCTGCCTTGGCTGAACCTATACATGTTCTTCTTCTTCTTCTTCGTTAACTTGGTTCTCTTCGACTACGTTACTTTGTTGTACCTTTTTTTCCAAATTTGATTTCTTTTATCTTATGATGACTTGTCTTGCTTCTGGTGCATCTTTCGTGAAGGAGACTCATTTATGAATGGATTATGCCAACATTCCTTCACTATGTGGCCACTTTTACCACAAAGTTCACACATCTTTTGTGTGTGAAAATTATTTCTTTGTTGTTGATATCCTTGAGAATCATTTCTCTATTGCTGATATCCTTGCATATGAGAATTAGTTCTCTATTGCTAGAAGCGTTGTTGAGGTCTTATGCCTCTTCTGAATGGTTGCTTCCCTTTTTGATTTGTAAGTACTTGCTTTTCTTCTTGTGTTGTATGTGAGGCCTCTATTTTTTGAAGTAGATTTACCAACTTTTCAAATGTTGGTGTTTGCTCAATGATATTTAATGTTATCACAAAAACATTATATTGAGAAGGGAGAGATCTTAAAATAATTGGAACTAGTGTCTTGTCAAATACCTTTTCTCCCAATGCTTGTAGTGATGCTCGAAGTTCAACAATTCTCCTTATGAAAGATTCGAGTTTTTCTCCACTACTTCTTCTTCAAGCAATGGAGATGGCTTTGGAGAAATAGGATTTGATTTTGATTCTTTGCCTCAAAAATTGTCCGTAGTTTCTCTCATGCATCTTTGGCTGTGGTTGAATCTCGAATGTATGGTTATACTTCATCTGCTACTCCAAACATGATGGTCAACCATGCTTTTCTATTTGCCTTGTCGAACTTTGTCTGATCTTCACCTTATTAGGACGAGTAATGGTTCCGTCTAAAAACTTGCCATGCTTCTTCAAACTTGAGTTTTGTTCTGAGTTTGGTCTTCCAATCAGCATAATTATTCCCCCTCATAGTTGGGAATCAAGCAACAGGAAATTTGGTGTATCACTAGCCATAGTAAATCTTCACAAAACTTGAAATTTTTTTCTTCCACTAAATCGGCCCCAAAAAATGCTTTCTAACGAGTATATATAAGGCAGCTTTACTCATAACTTGAATGATGCCTTGAATTATGAGAAAATAATGTCTCGTCGGGAAAAAATAAAAACTAGAGGGAATATTCTTCAGCATTTTCCAATTCTTCAAAATCTATATGCTTCTCTTTTTAACTTGCTTTCAACTAGGAGAAGAGTAAAACTCTTATAGGCTCTAATGAGCTTTTTCATAGTCAATGTGGGATATATATCTTTTAAGTTTTTCTTTATTGTGAATAAATGCATGCAGATCTGTTTTTGATTATCGACTACGTCTTGGATGACTTCACTAGCTGTTGTATGCCACGGAATTTGCAAGTTAAACCTCTTTTGAATTCCTTTGTTTGACTAGCTTTGCTTTTTGACGTTGCTTTGCTCATCTGGTGCTTGTTAAGCAAATTTAGTATGAATCTCCTTAGATGCTGCGTACAGGTAGCACTTTTTATATTTACTTTTTTTTTTAATGCCTTTTCAGTCAAAATGATGCCAAACATTGCATATAAAATATTTGATGAAACTTTAGAAGTGCCTTCTTATTGATATTGTTGATGATGAGAATATCGATGTTAGATTGCTAATGTTGTTCTTCGGTCATTCGATTTTTCTTTGGGTCCGAATGCCTTCAACGTTACTAACGCTTGGCATTGGTCCTTGGTTGATCTTGAGACGTCTTTGAAGTTCCTTGAGTGCTTGCTTCTTCATCCAAGCTCCTTCGAGTGCTTCGTCGTCTAGACCCCTCCGAGTGCTTCGTCGTCTAGACCCCTCCGAGTGCTTCGTCGTCTAGGCCCCTCCGAGTGCTTCGTCATCCAGGCTCCTCCGAGTGTTTCGATGTCCGAGTTTCTTCTGCTTGGTTGAGACACGTCTCCTTTGCTATATATATATATTGCACAATGTGTGTCATTATTTCACGAAGTGCTCAAGAGAAAATATTTTTGACGTTTTTAACGCCTGTTTGAGCCCATGTTTACGTTATGTGCGTTTTCCATGGATTGTGTGATTACTAGAGTCTCTTGTCTTCTTGTCGAATGTGGTTGTTGAAACTAATGACGTTCCTTATTCCATGCAAAATCAATTGCTGAAATGGCATCTTCGTAACCTTTTGAACTGGTGAGCAATTGCTTCGAGGAATCCCTTCTTGGAAGGTTGTGCCTGTCTGCTGCAGTAGGGCGCCTGCTTTTCTTTCTTCGAGCCTCTTCACAATTTTGAGCGACAAACTTATTTGATTGCTTATTCTTTACACGCCCTGTTTTGAGCATCGAACGTATTTGACTGCTCCTTTTTTTCACAACCCTCGCTCTTGTATGTGTATCCCTTCTTCTTGGTTTAAATTCTCAAGGTAAAGCTTCTTCCCCTGGAAAGGATTAATAACCAAAACTTTTCCAGATTCTTTTTAGAATACTGGAGTCTTGAGTATTTCAAAAAACGGGATATTTTCTTCCTACTTGGAACGTTAGTTCCTCTCCAAATCTTTGCTGAAATGGCTAGATTTTGGATTCTTTTGTGAGATTGTTACACAGAGAAGATGGTTACATCTCTTCTTGAGGTTAACATAATCAATCTTTGGCAGTGTTATTTACCTTGAATCTTCTTATCAACAGAGTGCTTCTTGGGCTTCTCTAGATCAAAGCGAGAAGAGGATCTGAAGGAGAGATGGCTCTTCCTTTGACCTGCTTTGATACCATTGATAATGCTTGAAGCTTCAATATTTTGCATTATGAAATGATAGATATTTAAATACATTTGATGCCCATTTTTGGCATAACAAACCTTAATTAAACCTACAACTACCCTTGTCCTATAGTGCATGCATAGTCCTTGTGATGGGTGGTTATACCACTCTCATTGTCACATGGGCTATGATGTAATAATTCCTAACAAAAGGAGGGTTTCCTTCAGAAAAATGATACACTAAAAGGTTTTAGAAATATGAAGGGTGATAATTAGCTTATCCCTCCTAAATGCATGGAACTCTCATTTTTTGCATTAAAGAAGGCGATAGCACTGTGTGGACAGCTGTGATACAAGAAAGATCATGGATGAAGACAAACTAAGATGCTTGTGCATGGCCTTACAAATATTTTTCATGACAATGATTCATAAGGGAAAAAGCCAACAGGGTGGTGACTAGCGTGGAATAGGCATCTAAAAAGTCTTCCCAGAGGATAAAAATGCAGAATAAACCGGACAAAGTGGGCTCTGTAAACTACAGTAAAGGACAAGTCAAAATGAATAACGGTGTGGTTACCAAAGAAGACAGCAATGGCTAGAAAACCCAGAAAAGGTGAAAAGCCAAAAAGAAAAAAAAAAAGAAGCAGCATGGTTAGCGATGGGAAAAGGATGAGATTTAAAAGAATATACAATAATTGGGCTTAGGGCCAGGTTAATCAAGCACATAATTAACCCACATTATTAGGGAAAACACATGTACCTCAAAGAGTCAGAAAAACAAGTCATAACAAACATAAAGGCAATGTAATTCCTCCAACTGAAGAAGATGTCTCTCATAAACAATATATGGACTCAAACCAACAACCAAGAATCTCTTCAACCTAAAATCCTCTTAATTGAGCTTTCAAAGAACCAACTCATCTTCTGTCCAAATCATGGATGAGAGTCCTTTGGTTCCAAGTGCTTGTTTAGGCCACCCAAAGAATAATGTCATCCAAAGACGGAAAGTGAGATATCTTCAGGTAAAGGTGAAGAAACAACAGAACTCAAAGATGCTGGAAATATATAGCATACAATGAAGGAAAGACATATTGAAAAGGTGGACATTTATAAACTCACATCCAAATTCATCTCGAGTGCTCATCTGTTGTAATTACCAAAATCCTAATTAGACACAATAGCAAATAAGGCAGACCACACCCTTAAAGCCATGAACACCTTCCAATTTCCAAGTTTTGTGTTTAAAGGTGAAGTTTTTTAGTGCTTCAAGATAAGTGGAGAAGTCCTTTTCGCCCTCTTGGAAGTCTCAATTAAAAAAGGATAAGAACACATTGGGGAATCACAACCTAAAAAGTACCCAAAGAGGACCAAATTGTGCCATTAAAACCCCAACAGGTAATACAGCTGCCCATCAATCCTACAAGGATCCATGAACACCATAATTTAGTTGCCAAAGTATCTAACCACTCCAGATGGTGAAAGTGATGAATCATTGCCTGGGTTACAGATCACTGCCCATCTGTTATCTTTCCTAGCTGCAACCTATTCAACCCAAGCCTTTTTAAGCTCATCAGCTCTAACCTGCGCACATGAATAACTTAAATAGCTCTTGGTAGGGACAAAGAAAGAACTCAATTTTAGGTTATGGTACCCAAAGATTATCATTCACTATCTGAAGTGAATAACAACCATGGAGTCTGATAGATCCCAGGCTCTATATAGTTTAATATATTTCAGGTCAAGGATGTCATGGATAAATGCCTAACTAGTCCAAAAGGGGTTAGAAAGTTGAGAAGACCAAAGCCCCAATGGTTAAATTATTCCACATGTGTGGTTCTCCACCCAAATATGGTTTGCTTGGTTGACTTTGTAGAACTCCTGCACAAAGAAACAAAATGCAACATGCTATAGTATAATTCCATGATATATAAATAAAGATGCACACCAAAATACTCAAGACACACGTATATAAGCAATATGTATCCTTTATATTTTAATCAACTACAATACATCATGGTCTGGTCAAGGGATAACACAGAACACAGGTGACAAACAGGCCTCGACCAACATCCTCCAACCTACATCATATCTGGGCGAACATCTCCATTTCTACCAACATACCTCCACCAAGGTGGATGGAATACATATAGGTATCACAAGAACTAATAAGCAATTGGCAACTGTCACACCTACTTCCAAACCACCCATAAACATAAAATATTAGATATACCCCTAATGCATTACATAAGATTTATTACAAACACTTATGTCACCACATATGCACATGCACCAACAGAATGTGACTACACTTACTACAAAATACCTACAACATTCAATTTCCATGACAATTAAGTTATAACTGATGTCACACATACATTCATGCATTCATGTACTCATGCAGATGTGATGTTCATATGGCAACTCGACTGCCTACAGACTCAATGATAAGAGGCATTTTTCTTCCCTTCTAAAGCTCAAGGAAAGAGCTGTGCTCGTCTATATATCTCTGGAAGGAATGCTCTCATCTGGTATCTCCACTTGCTTGCTTTTAATGCCTAGGTTTCTTCTTGTACAAGATAAACTCCATCAAGGAGGCCTGCCTGATTACTCAAGATCAGGCATTTTTTATTCCATGTTACTAATCTTCTGATTCTATCAAGATCAGGCATTTCTTGTTCCACGTTATTAATCTTCTGATTCTATAGGTGAATTTTGACTTATATAGCTGCCATAATACTGTCCTCCCAAATTTGACCTTGTAATTGCTAAAACTAAGAGACATTTCGTGACCCTCTCCTACTTAGAGATTCTGTCAGATAACTGTTCACCGCTTATATGGGGAGATTATAACTTGGGGCAACCAAGGCATCTCCACTTCCTGGTTAGGTAGTTACCTCCACTTGCATGCTTTTGATGCCTTCTTCTCCTCATAAGGGATGGATTCCAGAAGAGAACCTCCATGATTGCTAGAAATCAGAAATACTATCCATATCAGTACTTCCGATTCTCTACATGAATCCGGTGCTTTCAGATCTGCCATAAAACTGTCCACAGAATTTTAATCCCGTCATTCCTGAGAATCAGAGACATTTCTGCGGTTAGATTTTCAACTCCAAAATTCTGCTGGACCGCTAGTTAGAGTGCATTCAGGGAATTCCAGAACAGGACCACTGAGGTTTTGCCATGGATCCTTGGAGAAATTTAAACAAGGTCTTCTTCTGCTATGGGATGTCTGTAACATGCTGGTACGAACTAAGGCAAAATATAAACAAAATTTGCTGCTGCTGAGATGCCTGAAAACCAAAAAACATAAAGAATGATTCACTTTCCTGCTGAAACAAAATAGTAGCTCTAGGAATAGCCAAAGTTATGAATCTAGTTGACATCACCCATCGACATGATGAATTTGCTATAATTTATTATAGTGTATGTGTTTATTTTGAAGCTTAAGCTTCTTCAAGTTGTTTAAGCAAACATTGCTTTCAAATTCCAGCAGAATTGACTTTGTTAAGGTTATTAACAAGCTGCACTCAACTGATTTCTCTGTATAGTCATTCTCAATGATCCAAAACAGATCTCGGAAGCACCAGGCGCCAACCGTCAAAACCTTCCACCACCCTCCACACTTGGCTCAAACACCAAGAGTTTGAGACCAACACTTCCATCTAAGCTTGGAGCCAAAGTATAATGGCGTCACCATTTTTGGCATCACCAGCATGGCACCGACACCAATCACCATCAGCCTTGGCATCAAGACTCATAGCACCATCCTTAGCTAGGGCACCACCAGAATACCAACAGGCGGCAGTTTCACTAATTGTCGTGACTCATTCCTATCTTATAACCGTTGGAAGACGAACCACTATATCTTATTAAACGTCCATTTGTATTTTGCTTTTATATAGATCTCTTGAAGAAGGATCAAGGAGGTATCATAGACTCACACATCTCTCCTACGAAGATCATTGTACAGTGTTCTTTCTAATAATATATGTATGTGTGTGTGTGTGTGTTCTTGTTCCTGTTTTTCTGTCCATTAGTGTGGTAACGAACGAGCCAGCCCACAAAACCAAATCAGTGGAATCAGAGCATAGTTGATGACTTGTTGCATGCAAACCCAAACAAGAGCAAGCTATTGAGAGAGTAGAGTCACACCAGGTGACCCATCTGCATAACTTCCCTGCCACACTAAAAGATCTCAGATGGTCAATGAAACCGAAATGTCAGATATGTTCGAATGATGATGAACAAAGCATTGTCAAGACAGAGAGCAGAGATATTTGAACATTTTGTGAAGATTCTGCAACAAATCCCTGCCACAAATCATTCTCCTTCTCCTCCTCCCCTAACAGGAAGGGCCTTTGGAAGTTCCACACCCTTCAAAGTTCAAGTAAACTTTTGACTTCCCACTTTTAAAGGAGATATTAATGAAGAAGTGGAAAATTGGCTATAGATCAATTGCAGCAGTAATTATGGGTCCACAACCTCTCTGATGATGAAAATATTACATTTACGCTCCTAAGAGCCACCACACTTGTTCCCAACTAGCAGGATGCATGTGTCAAGCAAGTCAGAATTGACAACACTAACACTAACATACCCGACGCTAACCTCACCTGGGCAGAATTCATTGATGTCATCAAGGACGAATTTGAATATATATATATAAAAAAAATTACATAATTTTTAAGGTCCACGAGCATTGAGCATATCAGACCACCACATATTCTCCTATGGGGCATGCATACCCTACCCCCCCCCCCCGGATTCAAAATTTGGACCTCCTATCTCGAGTACCCAAGCTTACACCATCAAGCCCACTTAGATTGTATAGTATCTCAAGTGGCAACAACTTCGTCAAGGTAGAGACCAATTTTTCAAAGACTTCAGCAAAACTCAGCCTACATGATACAAAATGGCACAAGATATTCAAGTATCATGGTGGTCTACATAAGTACATCTAAACCGATATGGACATCCTTCACATCATCACACTAGAAGAAGCATAACACTATGCGACGAAGATAGAAGCATTAGCCCTAAACTTGATGCCAAACCACAGAGCAAGGGACAGCCACAATAGAATCATCCCAACTGAAGACATTTGATAAGTGGTATGCTTACCATAAGAATAGATTTCATAAGCATGATTGACAAGTGTCGCACCTACCAATCATTGTTAATTGAAGCGCTGCACCTGCTCCACCATCTAAACAAATGCCCTCCTCTTCCTCCACAAGATGGGATTAAGGGAAGCTGATTATGGAAGCTGAATTTGACATTGTCTTGCTACAACACAGTTGTCATCAACTAATGAAGATGAAAAAGGAGCATCTCTTTTGCTCGAAGATTTCGGTGAAAGGAGAACCTCTACATTTCATCATGGACAGCAATAACCAAAAGAACATGATCTTGGGAGATGTAAACAAAAGAATGAAATTGGTCATGATAACACATCCTCGTCTACACAATATTGAATGGCTTCAGCAAGGCAAAGCCATCTACATCACATAGCAGTGTTGCCTTTCTTTTGACATCAAGCCTCTCAAGGATGAAGTCATATGTGATGTCATTTTGTTTGATGTGTGTGATGTTCTTCTTGGGCAACACTTTATGTGGGAGCACCATAGCGTCTATGAATCAAGACCAGGAAGTGTCATCGTTACAACCTAAAGTTACTTATTACCTGAGGTGGATCCACCTGCCAATGTTTCCCTGATCAATGCCAAGTAGTGTCATAGAGTAATCAATCAAACAGGAAAACTTGTGCTCCTAATGATCAATCCTCAACAAGGAAAGAATCTTATTGTTGCCACACCTAGATATACTGCAGACACCCAACAAAGATATCAACATCTAATGGACCAAGTGGTCTTGACTTATAGTGATGTTTTCACATCACCTTCAAGGGTCCTACTTCATTGTCAAGTCAAACATTCGATTTATCTATTACCAAGGATGCCTCTACCTAGTGTGCCAATCTATCAACACTACATCCTAGAGAACAATAAGATCAAGTGTCAAATTCGGATATTGGTACAAAAAGGTCACATTCAACCCAATGCTTCACCCTTTGGAAGCCCAACTGTGTTATCCTGCAAGAAAGGACGACTCTTAGCAACTCTACATTAACCATAGGATGCTTAATAAGATTGACAATCGCTTAGACCAAGTCAAGGGTGCCAAATATTTTACCAAGGTCAACCTCAAATCAGGATAACACCAGATACTAAATGAGTCCAGTCAATCGATATCTAGAAGACAACCTTCAAGTCCAAAGAGAGGTTGTATGAGTGGTTGGCCATGCCTTTTGGCCATACTAATGTGTAGGCAGGTGAATTGACATTTCTACATAATGAATGAATGAATGTAGAAATGTATGTGCAAATGTGTGCACACAAAGTGTTTGTCATTATGTAACCATGTTGTGTTAAATGACAGAGGATTGTCATATTGTGTTAAGTGACAAATGTTTGTAACAATGCACGCATGCAAAGTGTTTGTAATAATGTGCACATGGCAAAGTGTTTGTAATAATGTAATGTAATGGGATATTTTTAATGTTTTATGTAAATGGGTAGTTTGGAGGTAGTTGAGTAGTTGCCAACTGCCTACCAATCCCATTATGTCTATAAGTATGCATCTATGTGAGAGATGCAAGGAAGAGTTTGTGTGCATGTTGCTATTGTTAGTAAATTGGTCATTAGAGTATGATGTATTGCAGACAGTTCTCATGTAGGTTATTCCCATTGTATATTTTGTTTATTTAAGTGGTAATGGAATTGTATTGCAGTGTGTTGTATTCCATTTCTACATCCTGTTGTCATTGCCTGTTTGAAGTTAGTTTGAGTTTGGTGACATGGAGTTGTGACGAGCAAATCACTCAAGAAGGTCTGCAACGACAACAATCGGATGATTACAATGCAGCCAACAAACAATGCAGTTTCCCTTGGGAGAAGGGAAGATTAGAGGTTGCACTAGAAGAAGGCAAACTTGTTTGTTGATGTTGAGGAAGGGCCAATGCACAAAGCAGATGTGCAAGTGGATGGACAGTAGGCACACACAAAGGAGATGCGCAGGGATTCATGTGCAAAACACGATACGACAACGAATCACATGATGGTACAAAATTACATGAGTTAAATCACAGCAGAGAGTTATGTGACGATAGTGAGTTACGTAACAATGAGGAGTTACGTGACAACAAAGAGTTACCTGATGGCGAGGAGTTATGTGACGGCAACGAATAGTTACATGACAACAAGTAGTTACGTGACAATGGAGAGTTACGTGACAGCGAGGAGTTACGTGACGGTGGAGGGTTATGTGACGGAAAAAAATTACACGATGGTAAGGAGTCACATGACGGAAAAGTTGGCGACATGCAAACTGCCAACATGTTGAAAGAACTTGGCGAAGACAGAGAAACTCGTGGTGATGAAGAAATCCATGATAGCGATCATGATGGCAAAGTTGGCAATGTACAAGTGTTTGCACATGAGAGAGAAGTGCAAGTGTTCTCGCAAGACAGTGACATGCAATTGTTTGAGCATGAAGCCAAAGTGTGCGCTGACAAGGAAGTTTGCACAAGTGAAGATGTGCATGCCAATGAAGGTGTGCATGATGACGATGAAGTTCGCACAAGTGAAGATGTGTGTGCTAACATGGTAGTGTGCGTTGATGAAGACAGACAAGTGTGCAGTAACATATGCAGAGGCAACAAAGATGCGTGCACAAATGGATGAGTTTGCACAAGTGGAGACGTACGTGCAAAAAAACAAGCTCACATAGGCAAAGACATGCACGCAAATATGGAAGTTCATGTTCATGCTAATGAAGTTGAATGTGACGAAACTAACAACCTATTTTAATGGAGGAGAAAACTTGGTTTAGCAGGGAAGGCTAGGAGTGATTGGAGCAAGTTGTGTGATAGAAAGAATGCATGACAAATGTTTGGCACTAGGGTAACTGCAAATTGATGTTGTCGACAAGAAGAGGTACAAGAGTCCAACATCAAAGCAACTACAGGTTCGCACATTTCATGGTGTGTGGGATAGGAGTTCAACACGAGCAATTGCGGTGGGGTGTGTCTAACAATGCGCATGAAGAGGGTGAGACACGTGAACAACCACTGCCAATGTCGAATCAACCTATCATGACAACAACCAATTTTGGCATATCAAGTGTCCCATGTTTCATGGTGGTGAAACAAAGGACCCAATTAGGCATTGGAAAATCTACCTCATGATGTGGAAAGCAAATGGGCAAAAGAATGACATAGATTGGAGGAGGTTATTCCTTGCAACATTTCATGGAATCGCAATAGACTAGTACACGGGATTGCCAGAGGGCAAGTATTAACCTTGGGAAGAGTTGTGCAAAGCATTTGTGAAGGAATTTCGACTGTTCCACCATGACGATGAGATCATTGCTGAAATTTATAGAATGGAACAAGGTGAGAAACGGTCTATTCGATCCTACAACTAGAGGTTGAGTGGGTTGTTTACCCATCTGGAGGAAGATCCTTCAAATGCATTAAAAAAGAGGTGGTTCATGGAAGGACTTTTTCCTACGTACACAAAGATTGAGGTGGTCCCTTCAACATCATATCAAGAGGCCTTTGAGCGGGCTTTGAACTTGGAAAGTGATGCAAAGATGTCATTAAAATGTTGGGGTCATGTTAATGAGGATGAGAGTGACCTTGAAGATGGATGTGATTCTAAAGTTGAAGGCCACTCTGATGATGAGAGTGACTCTTGTAATGGAAGTGATGATTTTGAAAACAAGAGTAGTTTGGAGAATGAGTAATGTATCATCCAAGTGTTGGGATTGAGAAGCCAGTGAAGGAAGCGACTCTAAAGAGAAGAACGATGACTCTGAGGATGAGTGCAACTCGAAGAGTGCAAGATCGTTGCTATAGGTATATGCAGCACAAAAGGAGATTGTTCCAAAGAAGAATGTCATCGATGATGTAGTTTGTGACCACTAGAGAACTGGAAGACGTTGCATTAAGTATGATACTGAGGACAAATCCATTGTGTAATGTTGGCGATGCCACTTATGGTGAATGTGAAAGTACTGTGACTTAATACAAACCAATGTTTTGTAGAGGGTTCAAAGAGCCAAAGGAGAGTCACAGCCCTAGTCAGGAAGCAAAGGTAGTGAACTTGATAAACCAAATTGCAATTAAGGAGGTCAACTTTATTCTAATCGAGGAGGCAGAGATTGAGCACATGGTTGAAGTTGTGCAGAAAGGAGGTTGCACAAGTGGCTAAAGTGAGTGATGTAAACGATGAAGTGAATGATGCAGACGGTGAAGAGGGAGGTTCGGCATCTGACCATTTGCTAGGATTGTCTAGCCCAGGAGTTGGGTTGTCTGGGCCAAGAAGTGGGTCATCAGGCCCAAGGCCGTCTAGCCGAGGAGGTCGGTCATCTGACCCAAGAGGTGGGTTGTTAATCCCAAATCTATCTGACCTAGGACGTGGCTCGTCCAGGCTAGGAAAAGGGCTATCAGGCCTAGGGTCGTCTAGCCCAAGAGGTGGGCCATCAAAGACCAAGACAGGGTCATTAGAGGTGAAGCAATATTCATGAGAGACCAAGACAGGGTCGTTTAAAGCCAAGCAATGTTCGTCAAAGACAAGACAAGACAGGGTTGTTTGAGGCCAAGCAATGTTCGTGAGAGACCAAGATAGGGTCGTTCGAGGCCAAGCGATGTTCGTGAGAGACCAAGATAGGGTCGTTCGAGGCCAAGCGATGTTCTTGAGAGACCAAGATAGGGTCCTCTGAGGCCAAGCGATGTTCGTGAGAGACCAAGATAGGTAGGGTCATTTGAGGCCAAGCGATGTTCGTGAGAGACCAAGATAGGTAGGGTCATTTGAGGCCAAGCGATGATGTTCGTGAGAGACCAAGATAGGGTCATTTGAGGCCAAGCGATGTTCGTGAGAAACCAAGACAAGGTCATTTGAGGCCAAGCGATGTTAGTGAGAAACCAAGACAGGGTCATCTGAGGCCAAGTGATGTTCATCAAAGACAAGACAAGACCGTCAGAGAGCAAGACAAGATCGTCTAAGGCCAAGGGATGTTCATTAGAGACCAATACAAAGTCATCTAAGGTCAAGGGATGCCCGTTAGAGACCAAGACAAGGTCATCTAAGGTCAAGAAGAGGTCATTAGGAGACAAGGAGAGGTCGTTAGAGCCATAAAGTAGAGTTAAGGAGAAGTTGTTTGAGAGGGTCGAACAAAGGCCACCAAAATGAAGACGAGGAGAAAATTTCAGTTCATACAGTGAGGGCTTCAATTGTTCCACCCGCTTGACTCGTGACAAATGCAACAACAGGCGCAACACGTCATGTTGGTGATGTGGCCGATTTCAGGAAGAGTGAGCAATCAGAAAATAATGTTTTGTTGGTAGCAATTTCAAGTAAAGCTAGTTGCAGAAGATCTATGGAATAGGAGAAAGCGGAAGGAGCGTGACAAGAGATTCCAGTACAGTGTTCAATGCTTCTATCCCCAATGTTCAGCTCATGTGTCGTCAAGGATGCCAACAAATCTAGAGGAGGGGATAGATGTAGGCAAACAAATTGACATGTGTGCATAATGAATGAATGAATTGGCGTAGAAATTTATATGTATAAATGTGCGCACACAAAATGTTTGTCATTATGTTGCCATATTGTGTTAAGTCACAAGTGTTTGTAACAATACGCGCATGCAAAGTGTTTGTAACAATACACGCATGCAAAGTGTTTGTAATAATGTGCAATGTGCATGTGGCAAAGTGTTTGTAATAAAGTAATGTAAGGGGGTATTTTTTATGTTTTATGTAAATGGGTAGTTTAGTGTTAGTTACCAACTGACTGCATGCAAAGTGTTTGTAAAATGTGCATGTGGCAAAGTGTTTGTAATAAAGTAATGTAAGGGGGTATTTTTTATGTTTTATGTAAATGGGTAGTTTAGAGGTAGTTACCAAGTGACTACTGACCTTGTTATGTCTATAAGTATGCATCTATGTGGGAGATGCGAGGGGTAGCATGTGTGCATGTTGCTATTGTCAAAAGTATATTGTTGGTAGATTGTTCGTCGGAGTATGTTGTATTGTAGATAGCTGTGCAGGATACATGTTGTGTGTGCAATGTATCCATTTGTATTTGTAAATTATTCCCATTGTATATTCTGTTTATCTATGTGGTAATGGAATTGTATTGCGATGTCTTCTTTTCCATTTTTACACAATAGATCTACAACATTCATTCAAATGATGAATGAAATGCTATGACCATTCACTAAATTATTTGTGGTTTTCTACAGGGATGACATTCCTATGTTTAGTAGAATACGAAAAGAACACCTAGAACAAATTAGTCAAGTCTTGGGCAATTTATGCCATCATAAGCTCAATGTCAACTTGGAGAAGTGTTCCTGGTGCCAAACACATTCAATATCTACGCTTCATTATCGATGAGCATGAAGTTCATGTTGACCCAAAGAAAGTCCATGTCTTCCAAGATTGGTCTATTGTGGAGACCTTAATAGAGCTTTGCAACTTCCTATGCCTTGCCAATTTTTACCCCTAGTTTGTTTTGGGATTCTCCACCATCACTTGGCCACTAAATCAAGTGACCAAGGGAGTCATCAAAGCTAAGTTTACTTGGACACAAGTATCGTGAAAGGCGTTTGAAGACTTGAAGAAGTTTGCTCTGCTCGAATCCTTATATTTTTAGACCTATAAGAGCCTTTTGGGATTGAGACAAACATCTCAAAATATGCACTTGGTGCCATTCTCACTCAACATTGGCATCCAACTACTTACCATAGTGAAACTTTCAATGACATAGTTTAGAGATACCCTATGCATGATCCCAATCTTTATGCCATTGTCCAAGTATGCTTCCATTGAAAGCACTATATAGTGGGCAAGGAGACCTTTGTACACACAAATCACAAACCATTGCAATTCATGTAGACACAAAGCAAGTTGCAAAACAACCACCACCAAAAGTACTCAACTTTCCTTCAACAATTTCATTTGAACATCAAGCATAGGAAGGGAAGCACCAACCTTGCAGCAAACTACCTCAATCGGCCACCAGTCACTTCCAACTAGTCTTGCCTTTACAAGTTAGATCTTGATTTCTCTAAAATTCATCAAGTGGTACTCTCAGGTAAATGCATTTTTTATTTCCAACTTTAGGTCAATCTTCTTTGTTACGTAGGATATTTGTGTACCAACAAGCAAAAGGTAGAACTCTTTTGCAAAGCACATTATAGTCAAATAGCAGGGCACTTTGGTGTCGCCAAGACATTAGTTGTTCAACAGAAGTATTTCTATTAGCCCAAGCTTCACCATGCCATCCATAGATGTCATATCATGCATAGCATTTGCAATTGTCAAACCTTCCAATAAGAAATTGAGGTCGTATACTCCGCTAGCTACACCTGACAAACCTTGGGAATCAATCTCAATGGATTTTATGTTTGGATTGCCAATCAGTCCTCATGGGAATGATTGTGTGTGGTAGTGGACAAATTTTCTAAAATGGCTATCCTCATGCCTTGTCAAAGAACATATCATGGGAAGAAACCAATAAGCTCTTCCTTAAGCATATTTGGGTTTATTTTGGATTGCCATGGACAATTGTGTTTGATAGGGATTCCAAGTTCCTTTGCATCTTTTGGTCAAGTCTTTGATCCCACATGGATACCAGACTTCCATCGATCAATTGCCTTTTATCATCAAACAAATGGACAGATTGAGGTGGTAAATTGCATGATCGTGGACCTACTCAAGATGTACGATGCCAAACATCGGCGTATGGGATGAGAACCTACCCTATGTTCAGCATAGCTACAAAGAGCTCTTCACAACTCTACAGATCATAGTCCTTTTTAGACATGCCTTGAGTTCCAACCACCGGCACCAATCAACCTTTCTCTTCAACCATGATAGGAGACACCCCTTATGCACAGACTGAGATTGACAAAGTGAGTAGGTTTGTTCAACAAATTCAGCAGATCCAATGCCAAGTCCACGACATCCTTCATAGGACTAATGCTAAGTATAAAGAGGGCCATGACAAGCATCATGCATTGCATCAATACCAAGTAGGGGATAAAGTTTGGCTTCATCTTCAAAAAAAACATCTCCAACGTGCCTATTGTAAGCTCAAGCCTCTTTGCTATAGAGCATACACCATTACCAAGTAGGTAGGGGATAATGTTGTCGAGCTACATCTTCCTCCATACTTGGGTCCCCATCCAATTTCTATGTGGAGCTTCTTCACCTATACTATCCTCACTTTATTGGATGCTTTGAATATTGCAAAGCAACCTCTTAATTTAGAATTGAATCATGATTGCACCACTCCATCAACCATAGATCAAATCGCAAACGCTCAGACCAAGGACACTAGGGCTCAAGAGATTGTTCTTTTTGAGTCATCAAAACAAGTCAACTTGTACATCAAGGGAGATGGCTTACTTCCAAGATTGAGCAGAAGTTTCCTCATTTGATCGCAAGCTTAAAAGCAATGGGGTCGATTGCTTTCCAAGGGAGAATGAGTGATCTGAAACAACTCACGGAAGCACCAGGCGCCAAACGTCTAAGCCTTCTATCACCCTCCAAACTTGGCACCAACACCAACAGTCTGACACTAACCCTTCCAGCTAAGCTTGGTGCCAAAGTATAATGGCATCATCATTTTTGGCATCATCAACATGGCACCAATGCCAATCACTGTCAAGACCCATAGTGCCATCCTCAGCTATGGTGCCACTAGATTACCAACAGGCAGCAGTTTCACTAACTGTCGTTCCTATCTTGTAGCCATCGAAAGACGAACCACTTTGTCTTTAATTTCCTTTTCTATTCTTTTTCCATATAAAGATGTGTCCTCATGAATTTCTTAAAGATGGATCAAGAAGAAGTTATCATAGATTCACACATCTCTCCACAGATCATTGCACAACATTTTTATTTTATTTTTGCTTGATAATAAGAGGTTGTACTCGGGTCCCCCACCTTTAACAAATTACATCTCTCTTCTTTAGAGCTTGAGAGTTTACAAACAGATACACTTCTCATCTCAATTGAGATGCTATAGCTAAAAACCACATCATTTTACATAAAATGTGTGAATTCTTGATTTTCATTTTCTGGATCTTTTCAAATCTCTGTATGAATACAATTACTCCAGAATTTAGCATCTTTCTTGACATTTTTTTATAGCAGCCTTCACAATGCCAAAACTTCACCTCTACTATCTATGCCTTGCATCTTAGTAGAATAATATTTCCAAAACATCGCACTATCATAGTCTGCTTTACCAAATCTGGATTGTTAGTTTCCTTATTAGTAATATAGACTACTTATGTATATGTCTTCTTGTTTGCATTCTTCTGTCACTTATGTAGTAATGACTGGGCTGCCCCACAAAACCGGATCACTCAGCCACAAGTTGAAGAAGCCTCGAACATCTGGATTATCATTATCAGATTTCATTTATTTCAGACTTAATGAAATTCAGTTAATCCTATTTATTCTAAACTAGAAGAGACAAGACTATACAAACGTTGGTATTATTCACCACAAAAGTTTTTTTTCTTCCTTTTTAAAAAAAAAAAACAAAATTGGGTACTAATCTCCTGATGTGAAGTATTTACTGTCCTTCAGATGAAGGACACTAGAATACTGTATGCATCACTAATTCAATTTTCCTTGCAATCTCTTTGATCTATTTTACATATTTCTTCATTGTTTAGAATCTAGCACTGCTGACTGATTCCTGCAGAGGGGCAATTTTTATTGAAATCTATTTGATCTATTTTAGATATTGCTTAATTTCCTATGATCTAGCTCTGACAATTTTTTCCTGGAGGCATATATGAGAACTACGTATGTTTCACAAATAAAAACAAAGAACCCCTATTTGCATTACAAATTCAAAGAAATGTTGTAGTCCCATCAGGCTAATCTGAATGAAGAATAATGTTTTGATTTTATTCTAACAGAATAAAATGATCCTCAGAAAGATAAAGCAGCTTGGATACTTGCCAGTAAATCTTCTGAGGGTTTCAGCAATTCTTTCTCAGCTTTCTCAAAATCCCAATCAATTCCATTTTCAGCAGCAATTTCTTTCAACAACCATAATTTTATATCCGTACTTGGTGGTCTGGTGGACAGTTTCTCGATGATCTATCACAATAAGTAAAAGGGCAAATGCCATTAGTAAAGCACACCACATCTAGCTAAATCCCATTATAAATCACTGAAGATAAATCAGTAACATCAAGACTCATCTGTATAAAAAATAAATAAAAATAGAGCAATTGCATTTACTTACCTGCCTATTGACCCCACTCTCAGGATGTAGTTCGACTGCAGCAGTACTGAACTCATGACCATATTTTGCAGAGAAAATTGAGCGAACTTCCTGCAACTCTGGCAAGTCTGCACACCTTGGTGCAGCAAAAATCAAGCTTGCTATGGCTTCTTTCAAGTCATTAGGGCATGTCCTTAAAATGTCGGTCACAATACAAAGACATATAATTAGATCAATTAACCATTAGCCTTTTGAATGTTTGTGCAAGACAAAAATAGAAAAGCACATGAGGATCCAAAAGGAATTGCAAGAAATCATAAACAATTACTTTTGTTTTTCAATCGCCACCATTCTTTGAGTCACAAGGTAGCAAAATCCCTCAATAAGAGAGTATGCATCCAATATATTTTGCTCTTTAAAGACATGCTCCACCTGCAAACATAATGAAAAAAAACATGTAGAGATTCAGGATTGAAAACATTATGATGCATCCAATCATCAACTGTATACAAAATCACAAAGCCTGGACCCTTTTCCATTATCCTCTTGCTCAAGACTAAGGATGTTAACGATATAGGAACCAACTCTCTTTTCTAATACTATGATTTATCTGTAAACCTGTCCAAGTGATGAAGATTTGTTGTTCATCTAGCACAGAAGGATCCTCTAGTTTATGAAGAAAAGCTCTTCCACTTGATTCAAAACATCCAACTTGGAAAGAAGTTAATTTGAATCTTCATTATTCCAGTATTTAATGTTCAGAACAAAGCAGAAAAGCCATAAAAGACCAACAGGGACAAAGATAGCATTATCTACGAGAGCCTACTTAAAATCCACAATATGGGCAACCCACAGAAGCTCACCATAAAAATCGAAAATCTTATTTTCACAATTGTAACTAGCAATACTTAAAGGATTGCAGCAAAACTTCAAATCATGTAAGTGAGAAAACCAGGAAGAGAACTATCAAAGCAGAGGCACCACTCAAAGAAACAGTGCAGCAATTGCCATTGTGTTCTCTTGAAAAAGTTGTTAATATGATGTTTTAGACAACTCACCTTTTTTTATCGAAAACTAACGTGAATTGATACTCCAGTGTCCATGACTTATGAGAAAAACCATTTTGCCATTTCTAACAGATATCATAAACAGTTTCTACAAAAGAAAATATCTTGTGGCAATAATCACTGCAACAAGATGGAATTGTCAGTGTTGCATCTGCACAGTAAATCCTTCAGATGCATCAAATAAAACAAACAAGTGGAATAACAAAGGAAAGTTTAATAACCAGGAGACAGACCCAGAATTGTAATTAAGAATGTAGTGGATGCGATGACACAATAGTAAGTGGCACTGAGGTCATAGGTTTAAGCTTTTTATAAGTGTTTTTATGATTGACACAGATAATATCTCCCTCATCAGCTTGATAATGGAAATGGAAATAAATTTTCTGGAAAAGCTTCAATTAATTGCTTTAGGCTTTTGCACCCATGATCAACACCAACTGAAGCTTCAGGGAAACTGAATGAATGTAAGCTCCTTCTGACATTTCTGGTTCAAGTATAAAATATTTAAATACATCATCAAGGACAAAAGAAAATAAATGTTTCATATCCCATAGCTGGACCCAAAAAATTGGAAGAAACCTTTACTTAGCATTAGCAGAAACTTCGGTTGCTCAAGCTTAATTGCATTATGAATCCAATCATGCCAATCAAATAACAAGGAAATATGTCTTATCAAAGGAAACAAAAGATGGTATGGTTAAAAGTTTTGTGGATCATTCAAGTGCTGTTGAGATGTTCTATAATCGATGGTTACGAAACTCGTTGAATTTTTCAAAAACTCATTGAGTCCCGAACCGAGTCAGGCCAACAAGTCGCTTGGGTTCGATTCGCGAGTTTTAAAATATCATTGAGCTTTTGACAAGGCCCAAGTTTTTGCCGAGTTAAAGAAATTTTACATTTTTTACCAACTTCTTTTTGTCCTCCTTGTTGTTTATCAGCTATGACAATCAACAGATCCCATGCAAGGCACTGCAATCCGGACAACTATTCAAGCTGGTGCATATAGATTTGTATCCACTGCTCCTTGGTGTTCTCTTCGGTGTAATGGCCACACTGACAGGCAAGAGGTGCAGGGCTTGGCAATAGAGACTTGATGCTTAGTTCTTTTATCATATTAGCAGCATTTTCAGCCCACAAATTTATTGCACATTGAGCAACAGGTTTTGAGGCAAAGAACGAAGTTTTCTTCTGCCTATGCTTAAACCCTGCTTTGGCCTTCTTAGGAGCATTGAGAAGATGGTGCCTAATGATGAGCTTCAGGATGTGATAATGCATGAATTACAAGTTTACAACAGCACAAAAGGCTACCTTTTCCACTGTGTGATGCATTCACGGGAGGGCATCTATTAGGCCAGGTAAGTCAAAGAAATTGACTTCAAAAGTCAATCTTTATTATTGATTGTCATTTACTTGTTAAAAAATTAATTTCAATTTACATAAATGGACATGGAGAGAAAATATGATCCTACTTGGGACCTAATTGATCATAGACGAAGTACTCAGCTCCAGAAGCCATCACATGCAGCAAGGTACCAACTCAAACCAAAATACTTACATGATCAATATCTTTGTAGTTGATGAAGAAGAGAGAATGGGCCTTCTTAAGTGCATTGAGAAGATGGTGCCTAATGATGAGCTTCAGGATGTGATAATGCATGAATTACAAGATTACAACTGCACAAGACGCTACCTTTTCCACTGTGCAGTGCACTAAAGGGAGGGCCTTCTATTGGGCCAGATAAGTCATAGAAATTGACTTCAAAAATTAATATTTATTATTGATTATGATTAACTTGTTAAGAATTAATTTCAATTAACATACACTTTAAAATAATTTTATGTTTTTTCTCTCATTTTATAGATTAATGGTGGGAGTACTATGCTGCCAAAACACCCAATCTTCAATGTCTTGCCATTTGCATATAAGCGATCCATATAGCACTTCAGGATATGAGCACAATTGCAGTATGTTTGAACATGTTCACTCCAAAAAGCGTAACAAGCTAACGCAATAAAGAATGAATGATCTTGTGTTTATCCACTACAACGTTTGCCTCTAACATGAATACATTCAAGGAATCATTACGAGGCAATTGATTTAGATACTATTGATCCACCATCTAGATGGTGGATCACAAAGAAGGAGCAAGTGCACTAGAAGAAGTCCCTCTCTACATAGGATGAATTGGAAAACATGGAGCAAAAGGCATATGCAACGGCACAGAAAGAGACGTAAGTGCAAGAAGAGTGAGCACAGAGAGAGAGAAAGAGCAAAAGCTAAGGGGAAGGTGAAGATTCCTCCCAGATAGATGAGTTGTAATGGACTGTTTTGGCATTTTGAGAGGCTTTCTACCTCTTTGTGTATGATCATTTTTTGAGTTCAATCTCAAATTGTTTTGTTTGTTTGTTGCATAGGGAATTCAATCCCAAACTATTATTGGCTCTTAATTTTTCTTATTTGATGTGTAATTATTCTTTTTAGCTTAGACTGTTAAATTTGGTTATATTTAAAGATAATTAGCTATAACATTTGTAAAAATCATGTTGAGTCAAATTGCATTATTTTACATACTATGTTTTTCCATTCTTGTGCTAAGCCTTTTGTTGGGTCCTATGTCCGAGTCAGAAACAACCTCACTGAGTCCAAATCTCACTATTATGGTGCAAATATCAATTTAGAATTATGAATAAAAATATATTATTGAATTATCAAATGGCATTAGCTTAACTGGTTAAATTCCTCAACTTTTAAGGAGGAGACCAAGGTTCGAATATTTTCAAAAGTTACACGCATAATTGCCAAGCTGTTGTAATAAACATTGTGGTCATGATGTAATATGGGTGGGGCCCATTTCAATCCCATATAACCTATTTAAAAAAAATATATATCATTGTATAATCATTTTGTCTCTAACTTTTAATAACAAGAAAACTAATGGCTAACTCGATTTTGTGCATTTAAAATTGTTTTGCCATTTGTAATTTTTTTTTTGTTATATATTTTTTAGTATTTTTATACAGTCATCCCCTTTGCCATCCCTTTTTTTGTCAAAAACTCACGATGTCTTCTAATCATCCCGTTTTTGCATCCCCTGTTTTCTAACACCTGTTAAAAGGGTACTCCATGGAACATAGATATTAATGTCTATCCAAAGCAAAGTGTGACCGATATGGGAGAAACCAAAACAAGCATGTGGAAGGAACCAAAATAAGTTAATCTTTCTGCATTTCAAAAGAACGATTATCTGTAAATTGGTCGACAGTCTTGTCACTAATAGATCTGAATTTAGATTTCAATATATAACTTTTATTCAGCCTTTAAATTTCCTTATTTGATCCCTTAGATATTAAATTTGGTTGTCTATTGTTAATTAGCTATGACATGCATTTAAAAAACATTTGTTTAGTCAAAACTGCATTATTTTGCATATGATTTTTTTTGTCAAGTACAAGCATCACTACTATGGGAAGTATTAATTTAAAATTATGAACAAGAATGCATCATTGTATTTTCATTTTGTCTGTGATTATTAGTAATGAGAAAACCAATACTATCATTTTAAAATGTTTTTTGTCTGAAATTTTAGAGTTTTATAGTTGTAAAATTTTCAATAATTTTAGACTGGTGTCCCGTTTTGACCAGAATTTAGGGATTTCTTTTAGTCATCCCCTTTTTGCAGCCTCATTTTTTCCCACCCCCACAAAAAGAGTTATCTATGGAACATAGATACTAATGCCTATACAGGCAAAGTGTGACCCATGCAGGAGGAACCAAAAGAAGTGGATCTTTTTACACTTTGGAAGGACAATTATCTGCAAATGCAAGATATGGTCGACAGTCCTGGACTTCTGAGGTGCACCATATAGTTCTGCCACTAATAGATCTGAATTTTGAATTCAATATAAACCTATTATTTAGCCTTTAAATTTACTTATCTCATGTGTAATTATTTATTTCTAGCCTAGATGATTAAATTTGGATATGTTTAAAGTTAATTAGTTGTGACATGCATTAAATGCATTTTATTACGGATATGTTTAAAGCATAGTAGTCAGACTCTTTTGGACTCCCGAGTACTCCGTCGAGTCCGAGTCCGAGTGGGCTTAGCCGCACCGAGCCCACTCCGACTCCTTTTCAAGACTCCATCGAGTCTTGGGCTGAGTCCGAGTCCATCCCGGACTCTTGAGTCCCGTCGTTGGGACTTGACTGGCCCAAAAAAAATGGAAGTTAAAAAAATAAATAAATAATTACGTCTAGGGTGGTTAAGTGTTGATGATGCTCCACGACTTAAGCATACAAGTTGGCCAGTGCGCAATCACGAACAAGACGCTGAAATCTTTGTTTATTATATTAACGAGAGAATGTGCAATTTTGCTTCTCAAACCTTCAAAATGCTTATCCCTCAATTATAATTTATTTTAATACAAATATATCTTTCACCGATGGATACATCATTTGCGTCTTGTTTGGGAATGGGAACTGCTTCAGAATGCACGTATGCATATCCTGTGGGGTGTGGAGATTCGGGCGGAGAATGGCATGATTTTTGGAGGCATTCGATCAAGGAGGCTTGAGGCTGCCAGTGTTGAGACCTCTTTTGGAAAGTTTGTAGCGCAGTTCTTGCACCTTCATTTTCTTCCATTCTTTCTCTCCTTCAATGCACCCTCTCCCGTCGTCGTCACTGCCATCGTCGCCATTGCAGCCAATACACACCACCACGCCGCAATGGAAAAAAATTTAAAAACGATAATTTATTTTGCTCTAAAACCCTCGACCGCCAACGAAATAATTGCTACGCACGAAGCTCCCCCAGAATAATGAATGTCGCTTCTACCTTGAATTTTGGTAAGCAGTTTTCAAAAACGGCTTCCCATTCTAAAACCGGAAAATTGGCTAGGCTTAAATATTAGCTTTATTAATATTTGAAGAATTTTTTTTTTCAGGAACCTTTTAATAAAAGTAAAGTTAATAGATCCCAACCAACCATCCAGGAAATCGAATCTAGACAACGAACCCATTATTTTTAAACATGGTATTTGAATATTTTATTTATTAAACATGGTGGACTAAGTTAGGGTGATTCCGTCATACAGTAAAGTTTATCATTATTTAATGTTTTGTAAAATGTTAATAATGTTTTTGAACTTTATATATTAAGTTTTATTTTATCATTATATTATTTATTTATAATTTTATAAACCAAAGTGGTCATGCCTCCAAAGGTTATAGTCTGTTTCGAATCCTCTGAGTGCATGCCATACCGACAACGATGGTATGAATCTCGAGCGACTGATGGTCCTCTTCATGCCGGATTATGCCCCTGTAGTTTGAACCTTGCATTTGGCAGTTACTAAAAATAGTGTGGATGTAACCAACTCCCTATGTATCCAAAAAAAAAAAATTATAAAACCAAATTATTAGCTTGCTATTAGAATATGCTCCTTTCTCTTGTTAATTTTTTATTTGTATAATGTTGAATGTTGAGTAAGTGTGTTAGAATATACTAATAAGTAATATGCATGAAAAACTTATTTTTTCAATAAAAATTTGTTTTTCTTTCTTCCGAGTTTTTATTGAGTCTTGCCAAGTTTTTTTGCCGAGCCTCGAGTCTGAATCCCGAGTCCGAGTCAAGTCCGAGTTTTGCTACTATGGTTTAAAGTTAATTAGCTGTGACATGCATTAAATGCATTTTATTACTTATTATTTTTTTGCCAAGTTATTGTCCGGTCCCAAGTCCAAGTCAGAAATGACCTTGCTGAAATCAAATCTCTATACTATGGTGCAGAATATCAATTTAGAATAATGAACAAGAATGCATAATTCATTTTATCTATGACTACTAGTAATGAGAAAATCCAATAATTCTCTGCATTTATAAAACATATAAATTATTTGCAATATTTATTATTTATAGTAGCATGTATTTTTTTTTTGTTTGTATTTGGTTAAACCTTATGTTAAGGAAAACCGTTCCCCGTATCCCCTGGGAACCAGGACTTTCCGTTCCACGGGGCCTGTCCCATCCGGGTATACCCCTCAGGCTAGCCGGGTTTTTTTTGTATCCGACACAGGCCGCCAGGCTTGACCCCGAACCTCCTTCCGAGGATTGAGGGAACTTGCCAGTAAGGTACCTGGTTTTTATAGTTGCATGTATTTTAATTTATAGCCATCCCCTTTGTCTTCCTTCTTTTTACCAAAAAATCAGGGTGTCTTCTAGGCATCCCCTTTTTGCGTTATCATGATCCCTCGCCCCTACTAAAAGGATTCTTCATGTAACACAAATGTTAACACCTACCTAAGGCAAAATGTGACACGTGGAAGGAAACAAAACAATTGAACCTTTCTGCAATATGAAAGAACAATCATCCGCAAATGCAAAATTTGGTCAGGAATCTTAGATCTTTGAGGTACACTATGGAATTCTGTTACTAATACACCTAAATTTTGAATTTAATATAAAACTATTATTTGGACTTTGATTTTTTTTTTTTTTTGGTGATATCAGGGGAATCGGTAACATCCTTTCATCCTTAAAAACTAGGCACGGGGAACAGACATTCTCCCCGAGGTTTTTGCCTCCGAACACAGGTCAAATCATTGAAGCTGCCTCTATAACCCCTGCCTCTCCTCGGTAAACACAGCCCGGAGTGAGGGAGACCCCCGGTGGCTCAAGGTTGGTACCGCCGTCATCAAGCTGGCGTGCACTCAGCGGACTCAAGTCAGACTACTACCTTTGCCCAGATTGGGCATGCCTCCAAGGTTTGAACTTAGGTCTCCTCTTGGTAAGTGCCCAATGTCTTACCAATCTACCTAGCCCTTGGGGACTTTGAATTTTCTTATTTTATGTGTAATTTTATTTTAAGATTAGATGATAACTTTGGATAATTTAAAAATTAATTAGTTGTGCCATGCCCATGGGGCATAAGTCTGACTGATGAGAGTGTTTGCCTCAGAAAGCACACATTAGGGTTCAATTCTCATAGGGGTCGTGATAATACAATATGTTGTAATACCACAATAATGTGGTTCATTGAAATACCGCAGTAACGTGGTCATGATGTAATACAAGTGGGGCCTCTTTCAATTCCATAAAACCAATTTTAAAAAATAGTTGTGACTTGTCCCTTTCCTGGTGCTTTCAATGGCGTAAAAGATTTAAAATGATTGTGGCATGGTGGTTATAGGGGCGGACTGCGCGAAGAACTATGCGACGGCTTCCGGGGCGGACAGCGCAGAATACTGTGGCGGCCATAAAGACAGCCTGCCCGTATTCGTGGCGGCTACCAATTCCACCATGTAAATTCAAAAAAAAATAAAAAATAAAAAGTTGTCACATGTATAAAAACCATTTTTTGGAATCCAAATTGTATTATCTTACAAATAATGTTTTCGCTGAATTTGCCTGTCCTTTGTTGGGTTGCATGTCAAATGTGGCCTTGCCAAGTCTGAGTCTCACTACTATGGTACAGTGTATCAATTTATAACAAGAATGCATCATTGTATTTTCATTTTGCCTATTATTATTAGGAATGAGAAAACCATTGACTACCTCAAGTTTGTACATTTTAAAACGCTTTTCATTTGTAATTTTATATTTTTAAAATATTTTTGTATGACCAGCCCCTTCTTGTGTCTTTGTGTCTCCCTGCATCAATCAAAAGGGTGTTTTGTGGAACATAGATATTAACACCTATCCAAAGCAGAATGTGATCCAAAGATATTAACACCTATCCAAAGCAGAATGTGATCCATATGGGAAGAACCAAAACAAGTGAACCTTTTTAAACTTAGAAAGAAAAATTATCTGCAAATTCGAGATTTGGTTAAAAGTCCTGGATCTTTAACATGTATTACGAAGTCTTATCACTAATTAGATCTGAACTTCGAATTTAAATTAAACTATTATTTGGACTTTAAGTTTCTTCATCTTTAGTTTAGATGATTAAATTTGGATATGTTTAAAGTTCACTAGCTGTGACACGCATTAAATTAAAATAAATTGAGTTGAAATTGCATTAGTCAAAATTGGATATATTAATTTTTTTGTCTCGAAACAATCTCGATTTGAAGAGTCCGCGAGTCTCTTGTTGGGTCCCAAGTCTGAGTCAGAAATGGGTCCCAAGTCTGAGTCAAAAATGACCTTCTTGAGTCCAAGTTTCGTTACTCTGGTGCAAACTGCAATGTATTAGTATATAATTACGAACAAGAATGCCTCATTGTATTATTTTTAGTAAGGGGAAAACTAATGATTGCCTCAAGTTTGTGTATTTTAAATATTTTCCATTTGTATTTCTTTAAATAGTTGTAAAATATTCTAGCTGTCTGACTTGAGTCCGCTAAATTTGGGGGGCATGCCTCTAAAGGTGGGGACAGCTAGAAGACAACTGTCCTCTTTGGTGCCCCCCCTTTACCAAAAATTTGGGGTGTCTTCTAGCTGTCCCCTTTGTGGACCCTTGTGTTTTCCCACCCCCACCAAAAGGGTACTCTGGAACATGGATATTAACACCCATCCAAGGCAGAGTGTGACCTATGTGGAAGGAACCAAAACAAGTGGATCTTCCTGCACTCCAAAGGAACAATTATTTCCAAATGCAAAATTTGGTCAATCTTTCAGGTAAATTACAGAGTTTGTTGATAAGAGATTTGACTGTGAGACTCTGCACTTGAGACAACTAACCAGGTAAAACTGCCTATGGCTAGATGTGCACTGCTCCTTTGTGGTCCCCCTGGTGTAATGGCTAAAAAGATAGAAACGAGATGTTGGGTTCACAAAAGGCGGCATTATGCTTGATTGTTTTTTCCCCCTTCAGATATAAATCAAGCAGGGCTTCTCAAAGTGCTATAAGGTATATATATATATGATGTGTACAAAGGTCATACCCAGGTGTTGTGTGCAAGAATGTGGGGCATAATTGAGACTGGATGTATCTGCAGTGTCCATAAGAAGTGGAAATTTCCCCCCCGAAAAAAATAAAAAATAAATTTGGATCTTAAATGAAGCAATTAAAAAACGTATTTTGCACCCACATGCAGAGTGTCTCTCAGTCTTTGTCCATATCACGTTAATTTATTGGGGAACATTTCGTTCTCTGAAGTTGGTATGCTTGAAAAGATTGGAAGAGTGTATACAATACATAAAATGAAATAGAAAGAGGATTGTAAGTTCAGATTTACATTATTGAACACTATGATTTTATAATATTCAGCATTGTACTTACATGAATATGTTGAGAACCAATATACAAAGCAATCATACCAAAACTAATAATCAAATATAATCCTTATATTTGCTTCAGGAATATAACCAGCGGATGCCAATCCTTTAAGAGAAAACAGCACTTTCAGAATATTATAAGCAAATGTAAGGTCCAAAATTTATAACTCATATTTCATAAAGGAAACTTCATATTTATTAGACTAAAATGCAGAGTCAAACTTCCTTGCAAAACTTCTCACAAATGTAGAAGCAGCCATGGTAACTGGTTTCAGTCATTCTAATTAGGAGAGATTTCACCCCATCACTAGGAAGTTCACATGAAGAAATCTCAAAATAACAGTATGGGCGCTATAATGCATCGTAAGATGTACATACAACAATCCCTACAAACAACAATTGTATCAGTACCCCACCTATCAATTCCACATCCATTGCAATAAGCTGTAGCAGCAAACCAAAAAACATTTCATTAAAAAACATATTTAGGAATAGAACATAATAATCAGAGATCAAATGGGTGTGAGCTTCAAATGCCAGCACGGATGATACTTATGACTTGGAATAACAGTAACAAGAGATGGAATGAGGATATAATATGAACTTTAATGGAAGGAATAACAAGTGTACAAGTGACACAAGAGCAACTCAAAAGGCACATTACACAGAGAACTAAAGACATGTGTAAAAGAAAGACATGCTATGGACAGAATGCCATGTAGCAGCATCAAAGGACTATTGTTGTCTAAAGGGTGTATAAGGCATGGGAAAGTATCATGGAATAACGGTAATAAAGATGTGGGAAAGTACCATGGAATAGCGGTAATAAGAGACGGAATGAGAATATAATATGAACTTTAATGGAAGGAATAACAGGAGCACAAGTGACACAAGAGCAACTCAAAAGGCACATTACACCAAGAACTAAGGCCATGTGTCACAGAAGACACAGAAGACATGCTATGGACAGAATGCCATGTAGCAGCATCAAATGACTATTGTTGTCTAAAGGGTGGATAAGGCGCAGGAAAGTACCATGGAATGGCAATAACAGAAATGTTAGCATCAGAATGTAAATCTCTCATATCAAGGTTGGGTTGTGAATAAATAGGTCTAGCAAATAATAAATGGAACATGCAGATGGAATGACAGACTTGTGCATAACAGAAGAACAACTTAAGGTAAATGAACGACTGAGACATACAACAGAAAGTAGAAAATTTTAAAAAGAAAAATAAGGAATAAAATTGATACTGTCACAGCTTAAATTTTTTTAAATCATTTAAAACAATTTAATTCCAGCATGTGATTAAATCTTGTGTCGTATGTGGCTATGATGATGATCTCGCATTTATATGAACTGATGATTTAATCATTATGGGAACATTTACATTTGATTGTTAGTAGTATTTTATTTGTATGATTTTATATGTAATAAGACTAACTACCAATGTGGTTTGAGTGTTTGACAGGAGCTGCCCTCGGCCAAGATCAAGAGAGAGTATCATAGGAGAGAGGATCACAGATGCTGAACGGCAGCATGCAAGAGAACGAAAATTTGTGCACACACCACTGTTAAAATTGCATATAGGTGTACTTGAATGCTTGTAAATTTGATGCATTGTTTGATTACAATTAGTCACTTTTTGTTGCAGGCAAAAGCATGTGGATTATGTGTATTGCATGCATGAAAATTGCCTGATGTATTCTAAACCATAAAGAATCTCCTTTTTGTGCAATTAACCATGGGTTAAAGGGAGGTTTAAAAGCTTGTTGGAGTGTCTCCTTGAACACTTAAATGGCACTCATTATCTAAGGGCCATAGGCCACTATGTTAACACCTTAGATTGGCAAATTGGGGCATACATGGGAATGACCCCAAGGCATTTAAATAATATAGTAACTCCACCTTGACTAGGACTTTGTGGGCGATGGTAATTTGGGTGCCAAAACCCTAAACCCTTCTAATAAAAGGCTCACTTTTTTTGGTGCCTCCATTTTTTATATGTAAACTGGATATTGAGAGGAGAAAGGGGAAGAGAAGTAGAAGTGTCAACATGACGGCAAAATGCATAAGCAGTTGTTTGAGACAAATTTGTACCCTGACCTTGCCCTTCTTGAATGCAGCCTAATTTTGAATGTGAAGTCGATTTGGGGAATTTGCTAAATCCAAAAGCCATGGTTTGGTTTAAGTCTTTAAAAACCCTCACAGTGTGCTGGAAAAGGGAGAACGTGCTTGAAGGAGAACCAACTCGCAGAATAGAAGGGGGAAGCAAGTTGTGGCCAAGGTAATTGAGTGCTGCAATTGTAAGGCATCTCAAGTTTCGTCCAAAGGAACTTGTCCCAGGTACAGATATTGCAAAACTTCCTTATTGGTCTTCAACCTTGTGAAAATCATCTTTTACCTCTCTAAATTGTTTAATTTGAAAGAACCTTGATAATATGACAAAAACTAGGGAAAAATTGTCCCCTTTGTAAATAAAATTGTAAGTTTTTGTTGTTATGCAAAAATAAGAGATGGGTGGTTTTTATTCAACAAGATTTCGAAGGGAAAGGATAAACTTCATTTTCATGGGGTTGTTGTTCCTTCCCTTGTGACTTTTATGATAAACCCTAGCTGGAAATGAAGTAGCAAACTCTTCGTGGTGCATTGTTCGATTCTGCAATTGGGGATTTTGTGAATGGTTCTCTTTTTGACTGAAACTCAGGCTGCTTACCCTCCTTTCAGTTCACACAAGGATAAACCCTGTTTTGCTATAGTGGATTATTGGAACCCTGAACAAGGTCTTTCAATTAAAAATTTCCTCTAAAATTGAAAAGCGTGCTCTCATATCAGTGTATACCAAAGTCATCATAGTTTGTTGTGATTCTGGCAATTTTGTTGCAATATTTGAATCTGATTCTAATTTGACTTTTCTTCAACATTTGGGTATGGATCCTATCGTAAGGAGTCAGGACCATACTGGCTAAAGCATAACCTTCATTGAGTATTTCCCTGAAACAATGACTCTACCCTGTTCCAATATGTCTTTGAGTGGTTGAATGGTGGAATGTCGGCAGGAATAGGGTAACCTGGAACCTGTCATTGTTACTTTTAAGATGTAAGAGCCACATATTGACAAGTGTTGTAAACAGTTTTCCATGGTAATTTTAATTCAGAAGAAGGGAAAATTGGAACGAAAGAACTGATGGCTGCGACCATCCTTATCATTATACTCACTCTTGTCAAATTGATGTTGAAACTTACTTGTTGAATTAGAAAAATTATGCTGTAACCAATCTTTTGACTCTTGTCAATTTGGTGTTGAAACTTACTTCTTGAATCAGAAAAATTATGCAATAACTAATCTTCTGACTCTTGTCAATTTGATGCTGAAACTTACTTCTTGAATCACAAAAATTATGCTGTAACCAATCTTTTGACTCGTCAATTTGATGCTATTCAGTAAAAGTATGTTTTGATGTTGTGTCTTGCATATTGAATCAGCAAACCATGCTGCAAACAATCCTATTGACTCCTAGAAATTTAGTACCATGAGTTGTCTCATAAACTGGTAAAGCATATGGCTATAACAGACCTTTGACAGGTAAAACAAAATGCATTAGTTTGACTCTTTTGACCACGATATGTTCATGATTGTCGTTTGTCACTTATTGATGCAGTGATGGAATCAACACTACTGTGACATAAACCTGCTGTAGTTGCTTATTGCAAAGTTGATCTTTTTACAAGGTTCAAGCCTAGAATGGCTGCACACATACATACCCTATGATGTCAATTCTTGATACTCAGAATACCTTGAACCAAAGAGTGAACTTGATGGGTGGAACTCTTGATACTATCACATGTGTTTGATTGATGGCTGGAACTTGTGATACCATCTCATATGTTTGACTGCTGGCTGGAACTTGCGATACTGTCTCACATGAAAATGATATTGCTTGTTGGCTGGAATTTGTTGATACCATCCCTGTGTTTGTTTGCTAGTTGAACTTGTGACCCTGTCTCATGAATGAATGGACAGTTGGAATTTGTTGTTCTGTGTGTGATTGAACCCCTCAATTGATGCAGTTGAGTCTTGATCTGTCATGATGTGAGCCAGAATGGTTGAACCCTGTTTTGATGTAGAATCTGCTGCTTGTAAAGCCCATATGCTGCTGTAGCAGTGACCTGACCAATGCTTATTCATCTTGAAGTATCTTAAAGATAGACATGGAGTAAAGTGAATCTAAGTTGCATCGTCTTACTGAAGGAGTGGTGGTTTTGCTTCCAAGTAGGGCATGTGACAGTGTGCTTAATTGCATGTACCCAAGCATGGATGATTGATTGCTTTAATTTCAAGTCTTACTGCCATATGGGATAGATGACAGCTGAGTGATTGTCATTTGCCCATGTGTATGCATATACTTGTTGTAATGCATTATCCAGTCCTAGCCAAACATCTAAATTGTATAAGGGAGTGGATGAGACATAGAAAGAGGGTAGAGATGCATTGTAGATGGACTTGCTTTGTAGTGCTTATGTGGGTGAACACAGGGAGGGCACACTAATAAGCGTTGACATGTGTCTATAATAATTACAATGTAATTATGTCCCATTATACAGACCAAGTAGACTGTATAAGCAAAAGCTTGGCCAAGCTATGATTAAAGTAATCATTGCATTCTCAATGTTGCAATGAATCATTGGTTGATTTCATGTGAACAAAATGCATTTGTGAGCAATTTGATTTGCATGATTTTTAGAGGACTTGATGTAAATAGGATGCATCCATTGTATGTTAAGTTGCATGATATGGCTGATTTCATGTAGGAGATTAACACATCCATGAAATCTCTTTCCTTCATGTCGATGCCTTGTATTTTTTTTCCTTGCAGAAGGGTCAGAACTCCAATGAATGGAGAGTTGGGATGGGGATATTCCAGTTGGGATACCACTAAGTTGGGAGGTCAATCAGTCCTATGATGCTTTCCCCCCTCTCATCTCAATTAACTTGGGCGTATTTCCTCTTTGGCCATCACAGATGAAGGCATGCATCAAGAGTGTAAGTTTTGGTGTGCAGTGGTCCAAGAATGGCAAATGTCATTAGTTTAGTTACCTTTAATTTTAATATCTGTAAACTGGAAGTTGATTGAATGTACTTTGTTTACCCTATGCCATTTAATCACCTGGCATTTATGTATCTTGACTTGGATCTTTTACTTGCATTTCAATTTAAAAGGATTACCTGCAATGTTGACACCTGTGAAGTATCATGTTTTGGGAATCTTTGTGTTGTAATTCCGTGCTCTCAGTTGTGTAGTAGTAACCTGCTCAAACACTGCACGTGATCTGTTATATTATGCATATATGACTGTATTGGAGTTTGATTTCTGTATTTAATTTTTCCTGAAGTCATGAAAGCTTATATGGCTATGGACATGCCAATGTAAGATTGAAAACCTCCTTGTGGAAATCGTGATAGAAAAGTAAATAATCCTGCCATGGTTATCTTGATCATGAACTTGAATGTAATTAATTCTTACTTGTTATGTTATCCATATTGGAAAGTGTAAAGAGACAGACTTGTCTAAACTATATTTGTTGTGATTTGTTGTACAATCTGAAGATAGCATGAAGTTTGTTTTGTGAACAATATGTGTAATAGCTTAAGTTGACAGTAATCTCTTCTCTAATCAGTGAAGTTGCATTCTGGCTTTGACATGATTCTTGGTTGGTATACTAGATGGATTGCAGTATAAAGCTTTGAAACCTTTCATGGGTACTGAAATTAGTCTGTTGATTAGCTAGTTCAGTTCAATACGTGGCTATGAACTGCACTTGAAAGCTTAACCTCCTTTAAATAAAATGAAGTGACTTACCTAACATTTCAATAGGGAGAATATTTGCATTTTCGAAAATTCAAATTGGCGGGTTTTGGGGACCCTAGACTTTGGTCCTTTCGCCCAAAATTTTCAGGATTTTTTTTTTAGGTGTTGGTTCGCCATTCATTGATAATAGTATTACGTTTTTTTTTTAAACTCGCCAACACTCCCGCCTAAATTGTGGACCATTTTCGCCTTAAATTACTAAAAATTTTTATTTATCCCGCCCAACTCATCAACTATAACACTATAAATAATTAACACACAAGTGATAATTTTTCCAACTATAACACTATAAATAATTAACACACCAGTGATAATTTTTCACTTAACCGAACCGAAGAGTATATTCGATCTGTTGCAAAATTCCACCGAAGTTCAGCCGAGTCCAGAAACCTGTCAATCTGGGTCAAAACTCTACTCGAACCGAAATGGAAGCCATATCTGCACCCGAAACGATAGACAAGCACATTTCTTTACCTGGACCGACATCCGGATTTTGTTATGCACCTGGGCCGAAATCCGTCCGCCTGACATAGTTCTACACACGGACCCACATAAAGACCAATTGCACAGATATTCACCCGGACCGACATCCGGAAACTAATTTGTAGCCGGTCCAATATTCAGATGGCCTGACAAAGTTTTGAATCCGGACCGACATCCCTGCTCTGTTTTGTATCCGGACACTGTTCTTAAACCGGGGTGACTATTGATTTTTTTTCCAACCGCATCTACCTTCGGACCTTTTGTTGCACTAGGTACTCTATTTCTTAAAACATTGTGAATCTGTGATGCTGTGTTTTTTTGCTTTTTTAGAGATTAAATCCCCCTATTTCTTATCCATTTTGTACTAGAATCGCATACTAAACAAGCTTAACATATTTTTATCAGGTACTAATTTGTGATTTTTTCAATCTTACTTGACTTGGATCTTATTTTCACCCGGTCAGTTAACCGGTTTTCGTTTTACACTCGAGTTGTTAGCCGTTCTTGATATTCACCCTATCCGTAAGTCGAACCTTTTTTCCACCCAATCCATTTGTCGTCAATGTTTTCCACCCGGGCCGTAATTTTGAAGAAATAAAAAAAAAAATTAGAAAGAAAAATAACAATAATTTAAGTTACGCATAAAGATGAAATACATAATAACTGTAGACATTATACAATTCAAAATAAAATTACAATTTTATTATTAAACTCAAACATTTCACATATGACATGCAGTTATTTATAGTTTAGCAAGTTACAATGAGCTACTTGCATATCGAGAATGAACAATACATTTGAGATAGAACCTGATAGCTTATTTTGAAAATATCTTTCCTAATTTTCTATATTTTGAAAATATTTTGGAACCGCTCTACACAAGGGGCAACTACGGTTACCCGTATCCATCCACTTGAAAATACAATTAGTATGGAAAATGTGTGTTCGGTGGCAAGGCATGCCTGTTACTAATGCTCCATTTTCGAATTCATCCAAGCAAATAGAGCAACGCATCTTCCCTGCTTCTTTTAATTCTTTTGAAGAATTCCCTACTTCCAATTCTTTCGAAGATTTCCCTGCTTCTTCCATCCTATCGAGAAACATCCGATTAAAAAATATTCGCAATTAATCATTGGCAGACCATTAAACCCTAGACACAATCACCATGAAATCCCAAGGAAATCTGGAAACAAAACGTTAACATAAATCCCCACAAAATCTAGAAATTTGGAAACCCTAGCACAAAGTTTTGCTCTTGAACAACAAATTTACCTTTTTTTCAGCGATTTACAAAAGATCAATCAATGGCCGCACCTCCCCCTTTTCCTGAAACAATCTCGTAGGTCGTCCACGCTCGCAAGTTTTCCACGCTCGCAAGTCCTTCACCAAGTTGTCCACGCTCACAAGTCCTTCACGCTCCCAACTTGTCTGTGTTTTTTTATTTGTTTTTTGAAAGATCTGTTGTTCATGTTTTCTTTATTATTTTGTTTGCAAAGTGTTTCAGATTCTCTTTATTTGTTTGTTTGCGAAAATGGAAAACACGGTGCATGGACAGATCGGACGAAAAAATAGGTCCGTATTTTACAAACAAATAAAGAGAATCTGAAACACTTTGCAAACAAAATAATAAAGAAAACATGAACAACAGATCTTTCAAAAAAAACACAGACAAGTTGGAAACGTGAAGGACTTGGGAGCGTGGACGAATTGCAAGCGTGGATGACCTGCGAGATTGTTTTTGGAAAAGGGGGAGGTGCGTCCATTGATTGATCTTCTGTAAATCGTTGAAAAAAAGGTAAATTTGATGTTCAAGAGCAAGACTTTGTGCTAGGGTTTCCAAATTTCCAGATTTTGTGGGGATTTATGTTAACGTATTGTTTCCAGATTTCCTTGGGATTTCATGGTGATTGTGTCTAGGGTTTAATGGTCTGCCAATGATTAATTGCGAATATTTTTTAATCGGATGTTTCTCGATAGGATGGAAGAAGCAGGGAAATCTTCGAAAGAATTGGAAGTAGGGAATTCTTCAAAAGAATTAAAAGAAGCAAGGAAGATGCGTTGCCCTATTTGCTTGGATGAATTCGAAAATGGAGCATTAGTAATAGGCATGCCTTGCCATCGAACACACATTTTCCATACTAATTGTATTTTCAAGTGGATGGATACGGGTAACCGTAGTTGCCCCTTGTGTAGAGCGGTTCCAAAATATTTTCAAAATATAGAAAATTAGGAAAGATATTTTCAAAATAAGCTATCAAGTTCTATCTCAAATGTATTGTTCATTCTCGATATGCAAGTAGCTCATTGTAACTTGCTAAACTATAAATAACTGCATGTCATATGTGAAATGTTTGAGGTTAATAATAAAATTGTAATTTTATTTTGAATTGTAGAATGTCTATAGTTATTATGTATTTCATCTTTATGCGTAACTTAAATTATTGTTATTTCCACAAGATTATGTCCCGAGGGTAAATAATGGTCCGCCTGACCAATCGATTGGAATGCAAGATACGATTAACGGACCGGGTGGAAAAAGGAACCGACTAACGAGCGGTTGTAAAAAAGGTCTGGTTAACGGCCCGGGTGTAAAGCATGGTCATCCTAACCGACTGGATGGAATGCAAGGTCCGATTACCGAACCGTGTGGAAAAGGGATCGGCTAACGGGACGGTTGTAAAAGGTCGGGTGACGGTCCGGTGGAAATCGAAAGCCGATTGGCGGACCGGGTGGAAAACGAGACCCGACTGACGGCTCGGGAGGAAATGAGAAGTCGGACGACGGCCTGGGTGGAAATCGTTGACGGCAAATTGATCGGGTGGAAAAATGTCCGACTTACGGACTGGGTGAATATCAAGAACGACTAACAGCCCGAGTGGAAAACAAAAACCGGTTAACGGACCAAGTGAAAATAAGATCCGGGTTAAGTATGACTAAAAAATCACAAATTAGTACCTGATAAAAATATGTTAAGCTTGTTTAGTATGCGATTCTAGTACAAAATGGACAAGAAATAGGGATTTAATCTCTAAAAAAGCAAAAAAACACAACATCACAGATTCACAATGTTTTAAGAAATAGAGTACCTGGTGCAGAAAAAGGTCCGGAGGTAGATGTGGTTGGAAAAAAGATCAATAATCAGCCCGGTTTAAGAACAGCGTTTGGGTATAGAGCAGAGCAGGGATGTCGGTCCGGATTCAAAACTTTGTCAGGTCGTCTGAATATTGGACCGGCTACAAATTAGTTTTCAGATGTCGGTACGGGTGAATATCTATGCAATCGGTCTTTATATGGGTCCGTGTGCAGAACTATGTCAGGCGGACAAATTTCGGCTCGGGTGCATAACAAAATCCGGATGTCGGTCCAGGTAAAGAAATGTGCCTGTCTATCGTTCCTGGTGCAGATATGGCTTCCATTTCGGTTCGAGTAGAGTTTTGACCCGGATTGACAGGTTTTTGGACCCGGCTAAACTTCGGTGGAATTCTGCAACAGATCGAATATACTTTTCGGTTCGGTTAAGTGAAAAATTATCACTGGTGTGTTAGTTATTTATAGTGTTATAGTTGGTGATTTGGGCGGGATAAATTAAATGTAAATTTTCCAAACCCTAGATAACTGTTGTCCTATGTTCTTTTAAAATAAATTAGATCTGAGAATAATTTATTCAAACATGCAATGGTCACACAAATGGCTGGAAAACATAAACAACGTGAACAACGAAAGTTAAATATATTTCTGAACCTTAAATATTACAAATAAAAGAGGCTACAGCTACAGCAGAACACTTCTGCTCTCTTGTTGCTTTTCTAGCCAGCAAACATTGTTCTTCTCCTCCTAAGCTTGTATTTTTCCTTCAACAATTTGTTCTCCTCCCATTCTTTTATGTGTCTTTGTCTATGTATCTAAAACACTCTTGATCTTCTCCTTTTATCTTTGAAAAAGGTAACCCTAATCTCTCTAACCCTAAGATTAGATCTCATCTCATCTTGAGATGTAAGGTTAAAAATAGAAAATCACAAAAGTGAAGTACAAAATAGAATCACTTAAGTGAAGTACAAAATAGAAAATCACTTAAGTGAATTACAAAATAGAATCACTTAAGTGAACTTAAAAATAGAAAATCACTTAAATGAAATTCAAAATAGAATTAGAAATTTCTCGAACCACTTCTAACACGTTCATACTAAAGCATGTGCAAGAAGTTTTTGTCCAAGCTACATTTCTCAACACTCCCTCTTAGCGAGGAAGGAATTTTGCACCAATCTAAGTTTGTCTCTGAATGCTTCAAACTTCCCTTTCACTAAGGGCTTGGTCAGAATATCAGCTACCTGCTGATCTATGGGAATATATTGGAGCTTTACGGCTCCCTTTTGAATCTGCCATCCCATAGATGAAGCTAAAGACATAACTACTCTAATGGAAGTGTATCTGGTGATTGGAGCAAAAGTCTCCTCATAGTCCACTCCCTCTTTCTGGGAGAACCCTCTCGCCACAAACCTTGCCTTGAACTTCTTGATGTTGCCATCTGCAGCATGCTTAATTTTGTAGAGCCACTTGGAACTCACAACTGACTTCCCCTCCGGTCTTGGCACTATGTCCCAAACATCATTCTTCATGATGGAGGTGTACTCCACCATGGCATCCCGCCAAACTTGTTGGTCTGTTGCCTCCCGAAACCGGGTAGGCTCCGAATTTATGATGTTACTCATCAATTCCATGTAGCTTGAAAACTTCCTTGGAGGTCTGCTCTCCCTAATCATGCTGCTAGGAGCTTCAACATACTCCTCAGCATCCCTCAATGTCTGTGTAAGCCATTGAGGTGTCCTGATAGAACTGGAAGGGGCTAATGTCTCCACCTCCTCACCCGAAGGTTGTTGTTCGAACCGGAAACCACTTGGTGTCTTTGGTGACCCTGGCTCAACCTTCGGAGCTTCCTGCTCCTCATTCTCTATCACTAAAATAGGCTCATGGGACTTCATGGATGCAACGTCCTCCTCAAACTTTACATCCCTGCTCACTATTGTCTTCCTCTTCTCTGGAATATAAACCTTGTAAGCTTTTGAAGTCTCATTGTATCCTACAAATAAACCCTTCCCACTGGAGGGCTCCAACTTGGTCCTTTTCTCTACTGGAACATGGATATAAACTGGACATCCAAAGATGCGGAAATGACTCACTTTTGGTTTCACACCAGTGAATGCCTCCTCTGGTGTCTTGTCCTCCAAGAACCTGTGAGGACACCTATTTTGGATGTAGACTATTGTGTTGCATGCTTCTGCCCAAAGAAACATTGGCAAGCCCTGGTCATGAATCATGTCCCTAGCAGCCCCTATGATGGATCGATTCTTTCGCTCTGCAACCCCATTCTGTTGTGGGTTGTATGGAACAGTCAGCTCCCTCTTGATTCCTGCCTGCTTGCAAAAACCATCGAACTCCTTAGAGGTATATTCACCCCCATTGTTTGATCTCAAGACCTTGATCTTCTTCTCTGTCTGGTTCTCAACTAGAGCTTTGAACTCCTGAAACCTGCTAAAGACTTCATCCTTGGTCTTTAAAAAATAGATCCATGTCTTGCGAGAGAAATCATCAATAAAGGAAACATAGTACATGCTACCTGAAATTGATGCTACTGATATCGGTCCACAAACATCCGAATGTACTAGATCTAGTATCTTCTTAGACCTATGCTCATTGTTTGGGAAAATAGCCTTGGCGTGCTTGCCAAGCGTGCACTCTGCATACTCCCTGTTGCTCAATGCTGAACTCTGGAAGACATGTGACTATCTCCCTCAGAATAGGCAACACTCTATGATGCAGGTGCCCCATCCTCTTGTGCCACAAATCACACAAGTTATTACTGCTATGGACTAGGGCTCGAATAGGTTCACCCTGCAACCTGTATAAACTGCCTTCTCTAACCCCTATTACTTGTGTTGTTTCCGGGCTAGATTATTTTGGTCTAATAAGGACATGCTGGTTCTTGAACTCCATTGCATAACCCTTATCCTCCATTATCGAAACTGAAAGCAAGTTCTTCCTGAGACCTGGAACAAACAAAACATCATCAAAGTCTAAATATTTCCCTGACTGGAGTTGAAAAGGAATGGTACCAATTCCTACTATTGGGTATCATCACCAAGCTCAACCTGAACCCCTGAGTCCTGCTCTTGTAGACTGGTAAAACATTGTTGGGTTGATGTCATGTGCCGAGATGCCCCACTATCCACATACCAAGCATTCCTTGGAACCGTGCTTTGGTAGAAAGGCAAGAGACCAATGAGAAATCCTTCTCGAATTTGGTAGCAAACTCACTCATCTGAGTTTCTGTAGAGGTTGCTACCTGCATCTACTACTGCTCCCCGTTGCCCTTTTTGTCTGGACACTGCGATGCATAATGGTCGTGCTTATGACAAATGAAGCACTTGTTCTTGCTCAAGTCCTTCTTCCCTAACTGTGAGGTTGACTCATCATTCTTTACCTCACCCTTGTTGGGTCCTTTACCTTTGCCCTTCTTGGTTTGCCCAAAAAGAGCTAGGTTATCGTCACCACCTTTCTTGTTGGCCTTTGACTCCATCCGAGTCTCCTCCTGGATGAAATCATCCCACAGTTTCTCAAATTTAGGAAGGTTCTCACGAGCACAAATGCCTTTGACAAATGGTTCCCATGAAGCTGAGAAACCATTAAGTGCCACATTCACCAACTCAGTGTCTTCAACCCTCTCCCCTACTGCTGCCAATTGATCACGAATCTGTGTGATCTTCATTAGGTAACTGGTAACGGTGTCAAATCTGGTCATCTCCATAGATCTGAGTTTGTTTCGCAATATCATCTTCATGTTTATGTTCTCGCTCTAGTAGAGGCTAACCAGGGCATCGAACATCTCCTTTGCCTTAGTCTTCTCGGATATGTGAGGAATCAGGTGATCCTTCACTGCATCAAAGATCATCCGCTTGGCCTTCACTTCCTTCTTTTTGTGAGCTGCCAATTCTTGCGGATCTATAGGCAAAGTCACATCAGCCTTGACAATTTCCCAGAGATCATTCTCTTCCAATAAGAACATTACCCTAACTTTCCAGGGCAAAATATTGGAGGCACCTTCCAATCTATCCTCAAATCTGAGGCTAGCTGCTGCCATTTCTAAGATTTGCTGAAATATTAATGACTGAAAAAAACAGTCCTGCAAATAAGCTTAGTCCTTCAAGCCAAAAAAAATATGAAACCCTAACTGCTTTTTTTTTTTATTATTTGCTTGAAACCCTAACTGTTTTTTTTTTTATTTGCTTGAAACCCTAACTGCTGTTTTTTTTTTCTTAATATCCAACAGTGATCTACTGCTGTAAACCCTTGAGGATCTCAATCACAGAACCTAGCTCTAATACCATGTAAATTTTCCAAACCCTAGATAACTGTTGTCCTATGTTCTTTTAAAATAAATCAGATATGAGAATAATTTATTCAAACATGCAACGGTCACACAAATGGGTGGAAAACATAAACAACGTGAACAACGGAAGTTAAATATATTTTTGAACCTGAAATTTTACAAATAAAAGTATGTAGAAATTAAAATGAATGAAAAAAAGTAAATTTGGAAGTTTAGGGTGCAAGAGATTAAGAGCAAATATAGCCATAACCATAGAAAAGGAAGTGTGTGATCAATCAACACATGAGGAAATCAAATAACAATAATAGAATCCTATGCGTACAAAATGAAATTAACAATAAATGACAAGAGGACAAAAGGACAATGCCACAATCATCACGCATTCCACAATCCAGGAGGGCAATGCCACTAAGGGAAAGCAAAACGTCTCATCAATTTCTCATTAGTCTCAGGAAGGAGCAAGTACAATGTGGGTCTCACAAGTCCTGTGAGGGATACCATAGCGATGTGTCTTTGGGTTTTCATCCAAGAGACCCAAGTTCAAAACCCAATAAAAGGGACAGGGACCCTTTCAAAAAAGCATGTGCTTTTACCCTAAAATTTTAGTCCTATGAGGGATACCGTAGTGGTATGTCTTTGGGTTTTCATCCAGGAGACCCAAGTTCAAACCTTGGTACAAGGGGACCAAGACACCTTTCAAAAAACCCATGCTTTACCCTAAAATTTTATCAAATGGCATTAGCTCAACCGGTTAGATTCTTCAACATTCAAGGAGGAGATCCAGGTTCAAATCTTGCCAAGTGATACATGGATAATATCCAAGTTGTTGTAATACCACTACTTGGTGATGATGTAATATGGGTGGGGCCCATTTCAATCCCATATAACCAATTGAAAAAAAATGTGGGTCTCACAAAGCATAGCTTTGACTTCCTCAAGGTCAAAAGATGTTTACAATAGAGCCCATGGCTCCTATTTATAGGAAGAGTTCACCCTTGAGTTACCTTGGGTGATAAATTCTTACTCCTTAGTAAAAGTAACGCTATGGGGACATCTTTAGCAAAATGATGCACCTCCAAATGTTACATTCCTCTAAATACATCCCTAAATCACTTAGAAGGCGTCTAAAGTGCTTGGTGGTACCACCACATGCCAAAATGTTGCTTTCTTAAAATCTTCCTTGGGATCTGCACATCTCCTTTTACCCCTTTAACTGTCCATGAGCAATTCGCTTTAGGAGGGGATCAAATCACTCTTGGCTAGGGGCGCTTTGCTCCTATGAACCAATAAGCTCCATTCTTCCCATTTGTCCTTTCGTGAGTGAATTCAATCCATCTAACCAGTTCAAAACTATCTTAATATTATAGATAGAAAGCTTTTAAATGTTGAGCAACCTCTTAGGATATAAAGGAACTCTTAAATGTTAAGTGCTTATAACAAACGTTGAGTTGAGTGGAGTGTGCCATGCGAATGTGCCTAGGATGATCGACATCTCTAGGTTAGGCATGATCTTCATTGCTTATCGAACAACATCCTTAGATATTCCCACATTACAAACGAACCAATCCTTCAGTTCTATCTACCATCCATCCATGCATTGGGAAAAATTAAAGTCCTTCCTCGCTCTCAGCCTACTAGTGCTTCGCTCTTCAGGAACCAATGGCATTATCTTGTGAAAATCGCTCAAGTCTTCACTTAGCAAAATTTGGGTTTTGGAGGTCTTAATTGATCAATCCAAAAGGTTTTGTCCATCACTAAAATGGGTGTGATCCCAAGGTAGTAACTTGTTACTACATTTCTGGTGACTTCATGGGGACACCAAGCTCAATTGGCAAGAGATCCTAGATCCGACCTTTATCCTTCAGCACAGAGTCTACAAAATTGGGGTTCTCTACTACAAAATTACAAAAAATTTCGTTCTCCTAGTGCGTTTTAGGGCAATAGCTTCTGCCACTCCTCATTCCCTAGCAACTTGATGTCTACAAGATCTTCTACATCTCTTGCTAGATCCTCGTATGGGTTTTCTAACAACCCATTTTGTTTTCCCACCGTCTCCTGCAGTTTGCCTAGTAGGGTTTTTGGTTGTTTGGTCTTTTATGTTGTAGTCTCAACTTCAGCTCCAGCCTTCTCCTCGATCATCGAGGAACTTCGTTTGGTGATCAATACATTTAGCAATCTAGCATGGACTAAACCTTGAATTTATTTCTCAAATTCATGCATTAGGGTTTTGAAAGAGACCATTGTGTCCTTGCAAGTTTGAAGGTCTCTTTGGGCATCAAGGATCTTCTTCAATTTCTTGATGATGTCTTTCCTATCTATCCCATCTGATGTGCACGCGACATTGTCATGGTGGCCTATTGTTTGGGTACTTCATGGTACCTCTTCTTCGTGGCCAACTCACCTTCTGTTTGTTTGATGATCCCCACCACTTGCTTGAGGATGTTGTTGGTGTTGGCCACAAATATGAAGTACCTCTTAGCACTTGTGATCTTAGTTTTTATGTTGTCCCATAGGGACTTCACTTTTTTTTATTTCCAAAGTCCTCCCTAGGTCAGTAGTTGCTTCCTCCTTTAGTTTTGTGATTTTGTCTTGAAGCTCAAAGATCTTTTGATATTTCTCTTGTTGAGTTGCTTGCAGTTGCTCCACTTGTTTTTCCAATTGTGACTTCTCTTCTTCAAACTGCTTTTTTAGCTACTCCTACCCTTGTGAAAGTTGTTGTGAAAGATCTTCGAACTCCTTCCTCTATTTGTTGCTTTCAACAAGTTGGGATTTAAGGTCCTCAACTTGCTAGTGCACTTAACTCTTTATACGACGTCCTTCCTGAGGGTTTTGTTTGCTTGTTGCAACTATGATTTTTTGTCTTCAATTGGGCTATCTTTTCTTCTCATTTTGCCACTTTCTTTCTTCTAGCATCGTTCTCCACTGCCAGTTGGCCAAATTGCATGCATGGAGAGTTGATTCTCGAGCTGAATCATTTGGTATGGATCTATTCTAGTCAAATAACTCTAAAATTGCTTGAACTTGTTAAGGATACACTACTTGGCTCTTTCCTTGAGTTCTCAACTTCTTCTCCCCTTCTTGGCAATGGTGCTTCATGTATGTCTCTCCAAGCTTCTTCACTAGCAGTAGGTCTTTTTGCGGGGTTGGTAATTTGCCTCTAGAAACTTAGCTTTCTTCACATAGCCATTAACAATTCCCAGCACTTGCTTGTTTGTTGCACACCTCTAGGAGTTTCCTCTGGTCTTGTCCAATTTCTCGAAAACCTTCTCCTACCCATTGCTTGAATATCATATTGCATTCTTAACAATTCTCGTGCACATTGTCTCCTTAGTTCTTCCATTTTGTTATTCAGTTGCTCATTCTATTCTTGTGAAGGTTGTGTTTCTTCTCTCATTCGTTGCTATGTATGACCAATGGTTGCAACCAAACTCATGCCTTCGTACTCACACTCCTCATTCTGAGGCTCTCATTCTAGTGGTTCCCCTTGCCCAACATACACCGCCACCATTTGCTATATGTTTTTTGCATTCAATGACCTCAATCGTTCTTCTTCCACATTTGGAAAACATGCACACGAAACAATCTACACTCAATAGATTGTAGCTTCAATTCCTTCTTTTCTATCACAGGTTGCATACCTCGTCTTATTTTGTTCTCCCCTTCATACGACCATGCTAGTTGTTCCGAAATTTCATTGTCTAAATCATTGCTTTCTATTGCACCATCTTTCTTCTTAATTCAACTCGACTCCCCAACTTCTTGAATCGAGAATCCCATAAAAGATTCCAAAGACTAATTTGGTGCCACTATCAGCCTTCCCATACTCTTGCCTTCTCCAATTGGTTTGAAATTCACCATGTTGACTTGTGCTTTCATCTTATATGGCTACAACTTCGAACCATTAACTGTTTTAGGGAACAACTTTCGAATAATCTTACTGACAAAGTGTCCTCCACGATCACTTGTCAACTGAAGAAATGTCAAATCTTGTGATCACTTGCTCGTACAAGAAACGCGTAGTACTCTTTGCAAAATTGTCAAGCAACACCCTTGCATCAACCCACTTTGTCAAATATTGAGTTGCTACCACAATGTATCTCCACTAGCAATTGCTAGTCTTCAATGGTCCAACAAAATGGAGACCCCATCTCTCAAACAATTCTTACGGTTACAATGGCATGGAGTCTCTCCTCAACGGCTTCCTAGCTCTTTAACATGTGTCGCATGTGGTGACAAACTCCTGCACATCACGATAGAGGGTGGGCCACCACAACCCTGCCAAAAGCACCTTCCTCATGGTTGCGTCTGGTCCCCATATGCCCTTCTGCCAACCCTTCGTGAGCTTCCTTTAGCATTGCATTCACTCCCTCATCCATCACACACCTCCACAACACTGTCAATTCCAATCTTGTAGAACAATCTAGATATCAATTAAAATGGTTTTGATATCACAATAATCTTCCTCTTGAGTACCATCAATTCCTTCAACAACTCTCCCGTCGAAAAGTATTCTCCCACATACTTATACCACGATGGTAGTGTAGTGATTGAAAAAAAATTTGTCCAGAAATTCATCCAACACTCCTTTTGCAGGCACTCTTGAGCAAATCCTTGACAACTGATCTGCTATTACATGCTTCTTCCCTTGTATGACTACCACTTGAACTATGAATTCTTGCAACGTGACGAGTCACCTACTAACTTGTTCATGAATAGTCAGTTGGCTTGTTGATTAAACACAACAATGCTTGATTGTCCACAAACAAAGCAAAAGGATTGGCAAGCAGATAATGTCTAAACTTTAGTACAACATACACCATTCCCAAGGCTTCCTGCTCTGTAGTGTTAAAGTTTTCCTCCGCACAAGACAACCGACTAGAAAAGTATATGGACTGATCCAACCTATACTGCCCCTCTTGGGCCAATCAACATCCAGTTGCAAAATTGGATGTGTGAACATGGATATGGAACTCCTTTTCCCAATTTAGAAATACTAGAATGGGTGCACAAACCAACTTTGCCTACAATTCCTCAAACGCTTTCTGATGCTTCTCCATCCATCGAAAAGGAACGTTTTGAGAATCAACACATCTAGAGGGTGCGAAACTTGTGCAAAGTTTTTGATGAAGAGTCTATAATACCCGACATGTCCCAAAAAGGGCTTCAACAAACTCACAACATGTGGCTCCTCCATGCTCATCATGACTCGTATCTTGTCAAGATCAATTTTCAAACCCTCCTTACAACGTGTCCAAGTAACTTCCCATATGGTACCAACAACTTACATTTCTTTGTATTCAGGGGCAATCGTGTATTCATACACAACGTCATGCATTCCTCCAACACCTTCAAATGCTCGTCCTTCCCTTACAACGACCAATCATCCAAGAACACTTTGAACTTTCCTGTGGACATTTGTTCAAAATATACAAAATTATCCATTGAAATGTAGCAAGGGAATTGCATAAACCAAAAGGCATTCGATTATATTCATAGATGCCTTTCTCTACTACAAAAGTAGTCTTCAACTTGTCTTCCTCAGCTATACTAATCTGGTTATAGCTCGAGAATCCATGCAAAAATGAATAGATCTCGTGTCCTACTACTTCCAAAATCGAATCAGTGAAAGGTATCGAAAAGGGGTCTTTGATAGTAACTACAATCGAACTCCAAAAATCAAACATGCAAATTTGATTACTTTCCTTCTTCAGACTAGTAAAAATTGGTGACTCCCACTCACTCACAGTCACCTTATTCTAGCCTCCAGCATCTCAATGTTTGCATTGACTAGGGCTGCATACTTTAGATTCATTCTATACAACCTTCTTCACACTGGCTGTGTACCTAAAACTAACAGAATTCAATGCACACAATTCAGGTAGAATCCCCTTCTCCTTGTAAGTCCATGCAAAGACCTCCATATACTGCATTTTGAAAGTTGTTGCTTTCAAGACTGGATCCCAGTCATCCCCGCAATAGATCATCTTCTCTTCATCTCCTTCACCGAGGTTTACTTGCACCATTTTGAAAGTTGTTGCTTTCAAGACTGGATCCCAATCGTCCCCACAATAGATCATCTTCTCTTCATCTCCTTCATCGAGGTTTACTTGCACCATTTTGAAAGTTGTTGCTTTCAAGACTGGATCCCAATTGTCCCCGCAATGGATCATCTTCTTTTCAAAGTTATTGCTTTCAAGACTGGATCCCAATCGTCTCCGCAATGGATCATCTTCTTTTCATCTCCTTCACCAAGGTTTACCTGCACCATCTTTGGTCCTTTGTACTGAATGGTGTCAAGTTCTTTTGCCACTTTTGCCATGTCAAATGGATGCGTTGACTTTTCATTGATCAACGCATCACCAACATTGTATTTTGCAAATTTCATAAAAAAATCCACTTCTCCTCGTCCTCCTCTTCTATGTTGATACACATGCAATTTGGTTGGAAGACTTTGTAGTCTTCCATTTGCCAATGGAGAAGTTTACTATCAAAGCGCTCCTCATCCTTCATTCACTCCTCCAACTCCAACATACCTTCTTTATTCGGTTCACATCCGTTCTCATCCTCTGATGATGAACTCCTAGACTCATCAAGTGTCACCAATTCTTCACTTACGAACTGATTCTTCAAGTTAATCACATACTTGTGTTGGCCTTTTTTGAATATCAAATGTTCCTTCTCCCAGTTGTGGTTTACTTTTTCCATACATTGCCGCCTGCATCCCAACAACGCATCATAGGCTAGTTTTTGCATAGCAATCACCACAAAATCCATGTTAAACATTTGATCAACTATCTTCACTTTTTGCGCAGTCAATATTCCCCTCATCTCTATCCCATATTGGTCTGCATCATAAAATCGAAAGTTGGGAGACCACAAAAATGGTACCCCCAAGTCTTTCCAAGCAAGAAATTTAGACTTGATCCCCCATCAATGATTACTCGTGTCAATTTGTGGTTTAACAACTCGATGTGAATCAGTGCTAGTTTCTTCCCAACATCTATCATCAAAATTGTCGGGTCAATATATTGATCCTTATTCATGTTGCTTCTGGTTGGCATCACGACTCCACTCTTCTTGTCAACACCATCTCTCTTACTGTTGCATATAGCTTTGGTATTGTGCCTAGTAAACTAGATTTACTACAATACTCGTATTCAGTATTTGCATAGCTAACTAGTTCATTGCCATGTCCTCTTCTTCAATCATGATGGGTTCCTTCAATTTCTTTTCCTAGAGCAATCTCTCCTAATTGGTCTTTTTCATCTCTTCAATTTGGACGCAAGTTTCCTACCATCTCTCTTTAGTAGCATTTGGGTACTCTTCTGCCTTCTTTACCTATGCCCGTGTTACTACTAGCATGTGTTTCTTTTTCTGTTGTTAGTCCTATGGAGGTTCCTCAATGTCAATTTACCTCCTTATGACTACCCAGTCCCCACCATCGACACATCAGTGCATTATTGTTTCTGCTGCCCCCTCCCATCGAGGCATTTTGACTGTTGGATGCGCAGTGTCCCCACTCTTGACTTCTTCGGCACTAGATGATTGGCCTCCCATCCAAATCATACTCCAATCAGCCCTCTCATGTTGATCCATTTCCTTGTTGTGGTTGCCTCCTTCCTTGACAGTTATTTTGGTGTCTGCCACTTGTTGCTCCTTGTTCGTTCTTCGAAGTGCTTGGCTTAATTTCCTTACTCTCCTGCACCGTCAACATTTGGTGTTTGGTATTTTTGAGATTAAATGGACAATCGACAATAGCATGCCCCACAACTTCACAAATATTGCAGAATGCTTCTTCAAACAATTGACATTGGTGTGTCATGATTTGCAGTTAAAACACCATATGTCCCTTTTCTCCTTTTTCTTTTCAGCCTTCACATCAATAATCATACGCTCCAGGTCCATCATGACCTAGATTGTCACACCCAAGTCATCTCGATCACTATCCGTATCTTCATCTCGATCATGGATTGCACTTCCTCCACCTGTTGGGGTTGTCTTCATCTCACTTTCTAAATTCAATGCTCTATCAAATGCTTCTTGATAGGTAGTTGGTGGAACTACCTTCATCTTCTTATATCGCGGCAGTAATCCATCCAAGAACCATCATTTTTGACGTCCATTTACTGATTTTACTTCCATCTTATCAATAAGTTCCTTCAAACGATGATTATAAGACTTGATATTCTCATCCTCCTTTTCCTTTGTTGAGTAGGTTTCTCCAATTATCTCTATATCATCATGAAGAAATCTAAATTCTTTACTAAATTTAGTCTTTAATTTGTCCCACATTGTGAAGGGTGCTTCTTGCTTTAGGTGCCAATCCATTGCTATTCCATGCAGTGTTGCTGGAAACAATCAAAGCAATGAATCATCATGTAGGCCATTGGCTTTCCATATCATTTCACATGTTTTGATATGGTGTTCTCGGTCTTCCTTCCCATCACCCATGAACTTCAGGCACTTTAGCTTGCCCTTAGCTACAACAATATTAGCCATTGATGGTTGTTCGTCTTCACTTGACGAACCTTTGTTCGATGACTGCTCTTTTGCAAACAAGCATCGGCTACTACTTTGTGCTCCCAAAATTTGCGATCTCCACCAACACATGAGCGTCAAATCTGGTCTCTCGATGCCTTTGTGCTTGACTCCCATCCTCTACACCTCCAAGCACTCTCCCCCGCACTTGTGCTAGCATCACTAGTTGCTCCGCCTCGTCTTATGTACACTCCACATTGACGCCTTCTTCACTACTTGTGTAGACGTTCTTGGCCCAAACCTCATTTGCTCTCTGCACCTCCACTCGCCACCTTTCTCATTCTTCATCCAAACTTTCATCCTCTCAAGGGTTGCAAACCCATTCAACTTCTTGTGCTTGTATCTCTCCACTAGCAAATTATATCAGTATTCTTCCTTCATGCAACTCTTCATCAACAACATGCAAGTCATCCTTGTGGTCAACATGTCAATGTTCTTCTCATTCTTGTTGTTGTGCAATCCTCACGCTCCTACATGTCAACTAATCTTTGGCTCTTCCACCTCCACGTCTCCCACGTCCTCGCGGTAAATTATTTTATTATCCACCTCTCCAAGCTTCATGCAGTGTTGGTTTAAACTTCAAATGGCAACAACGCCCAATGTAGCACAGTGGTGGTATTCCACACTTGGAGGAATTATTTGGATTGACAGATTAACTGTTCATGACTTGCAAAGATGCAGTTATATGGCTTGTATCACCTCCTTGCCTCTGATTACCTTGTTCATTGCTCCAGATGGCCCAATCCAAGAATCAGACAACTTGCACTCTTCTCAATCGACTTGGCATTCGCTCAAACAACTTACCTTCAATCTTGACGGCCTAGCAACTACAATGAACGACTTGGTAACTACCCAAACCACATTGTACAAATAGTATTGGGGAAAGAATACAAGATAACAAGGTTTGAATCTAAATCTACTACAACAATCAATCAATAGCAATACATGTAGATCTCACACAATAAACAATAGCAAATGATGAACAAGTATGAATAAATATTGCATTAATGATAGCCTGTATGGTTAACTGCATATGACATCTTATTACATACACAACATCTGATCCTATGCAAAATATCTCCAATGCACTCTACAATATCTCCTCCTGGCATACACAATGCAATGCCTATGCAAATGTATCTACTCTTCGTGTCTACAATATACTCTCTTTGGCATGTACCCACTCAAATGAGTGAGGGGGTCTATTTAAACTATGGGGATGGTAGTTACAAACAACTACCACCCCCGACACCTCACCTCTTAACTACAAGACAAACTGGGTGATAACTACCCTTGCATGATAATGTTTGCACATAACTCTTACTTAACTTGTTATTACATGCATTATTACAACGTACAATTTTATTCAAATTACAAAACTTTGTCATATGCGTACTAACTCTTACTTAACTTGTTATTACATGCATTATTACAACGTACAATTTTATTCAAATTACAAAACTTTGTCATATGCGTACTTGACTTCCACACATTTTATTTCTAAATCTTCTATTTTCTCTGTTGAGGTGGCACGTCAAGACTAGCACCTACACATTTGATAGGGGTACACTACATAGCCTTGAGATGTGGCTACATACGTTGGATATGGAGGCATTTGAGGGTAGTTTTGTTTGGGATAAACTTGAGCATATTGATGCACAGTGTAATATGGTGGTGGAAAAGGAGGGTTTGGATTTTCAAAAGGTGGTGGATTAGGACAGGCCAGCTGTTGATTGGGAGGGGCCTATAAATTTTGAATTGGAGGATAGTGCAAGCCATGTGGAGGGACTTGTTGGTTTTGAGAAGGAAAGTATTGCTACAGATTCTACGATGGTTGACCGACTGGAGACAACGTTTGGCTCGAGGTGTTTCCTTGAGCTCCTTACACCCCTATTTGAACTATTGGCGCTTGCAAGTTTTGGGCAATACCTTGGCTTTGGACAAGAAAGTAGATTTGTCTTGAAGTATTTACATTAGGTGGTATAAATTGTCCTAATGATGAGGTTACTATATTAGACGTGTTATTTTGTTGACTAGACCTAGGTAGACTTTGAGTCGAGGCCATACTTATAGGAGGATTGGTTTAGGTATTAGATGTTGGAGGTTGACTCACATTGTTCTTATTATAGTATACTAGAAGTTGGTTATCGAAGAGTTGTTTACATCAATCAACGACATCCCATATAAAGGATTAGTGTGTCAGAGTGGGCCTTGTAGTGGCCCAAGCTTGACTTGGGAAACTAGAAACTACGGTAACATAATTAGACCAAAAGGTTTTGACTTGTTTGATCGCCCATTGGACCTTTTCCTTTCAATGGAGTGGGATTTAGAGTAGGATCGTCTTCGATCTCATCATCTTGATTTACCCACACAACAATTTGCTCTTTTATTTTCCCTTTCATATTCCTTCACTGATATGCTATCAATTCCACTGGTTGAAATTCCTTGCCCAATTGTTGCATTTTTTTTGTGCATATTCATAAGGCTGAGTTCCCTCACTTACATACTTGCACAAACAGAGTTTCGAGGTCAATTTTTAAAAATTTTAAAAAGGAAGCAAATCACTTCTTAGTTGGAGTGACTTGCTTCAAGGACTGTAACTTAGAAAAATTTGTTAGAGGAGCCAAGCAAATCACTCGATTCGCTCTAGGAGGGGAGCAAGTCGCTCTTGTCTGGGGGTGCTTTGCTCCAATCTGCTAACGCTTCACACTCGTGAACCAATCTCTCCTAGTCTACTAGCACTTTACTCCTAAGGAACCAATCACATTATCTTGAGCAAATTGCTCCTTAGGTCTTCACTTAGCGAAATTTGGGTTTTGGAGGCCTTAGATGATCAATCCAAAATGGACAAAATCCCAAGGTAGTACCTATTACTACACAAAGGAAGATTATAACATTGCCTGAATACTTGTATAACATGTGAAGCGGATACATGTTAATTATTGGATTTGTATTGTTAGTAGACTATATTCTCCCAAGTGGCAGTGTATGAATCACTATATATATATTTTTTAAGCGAAAAACCCCTTGCTGGGCCGCCTTGGTCTAAGAGACCACGAACAGGGGGTTCTACACCCTCAAAGTCACCCGGGGGTCGCACCCAGCCCTGCCCGCACCAACATTATCAATTGGATTCTGGGTACCCAATTCAGCTGTTTGGTAGGGTGGAGATTCGAACCCGGGACCTCCCTTGGAGGATTGCCCTCTCCTCTCCAACTCACCTACAACACTTGGGTGTGTATGAATCACTATTAGTTGTGATAAAATAATTAGATAAAGAAAAAAATTATTGCTATTTTTGGACCAACCCAAGCATGGGGGTTGTTACAGATACTTTTGGACCAACCCAAGCATGGGGGTTGTTACAGATACTTGTTGAGCATTAAGGACATAAAGTGGGTGGATGGCATAAAAAACAAAATGTAAAGAAAATTTATTAAATTAGATGAATCATAGGGAAAAAAGATGGGCAAAATAAAATGCATTATAGGAAATATGTCCTACAAGCAAGAATTTGCCCACTGGCTCCAAGGACATAAAGTGGGTGGATGACATTAAAAACAAAATGTAAAGAAAACTTATTAAATTAGATGAATCATAGGGAAAAAAGGTGGGCAAAATCAAATGCATTATAGGAAATATGTCCTACAAGCAAGAATAGATCTCAAGTTTGCCCATGGGATCCAACTGGTGAGAATATTTGGCTCACAAAATGCCCATGAAGGTTCAATTCCCATAAGTATCTTGATAATACGATTTGTTGTAAAACCATACTATTGTGATCCATTGAAATACCATGGTAACAAGATTATGATGTAATACAGATGGGGTCGTTGTAATATAGATAGATAGATAAATAGATATATTAAGTTCACCCACACATGTTAGGAATGGATCCTTACAGAGCATTCAATTCATCCACACTCATGCATCCTTCTAGAAGGTTCACTTTCACTCCACCATGTCTCCAATGAGCATTCCTCCTACCTAACACATTATAATCTATCAGAGATCAATAGAGAAAATCAAAGTAACATGTTATTATTATGGTACCTGGATACAAAAGGGTTGTTTTAAATATAATAAGTCTTGAGAGAGCTTGCCTACCCCACAAATATGCATCAAAATAATTGTTTCAATTATAATGCACTCCATGAAATAAATCTTGCTTGTTTTATTATGGATACATTTTCGTGTAGCCATAGGGACACGGACTCACCAGAACTAGCACTATGGACACTTGTTTTTTCAGATCATTTCAAAAGTAAAGCAATCTATACAATAAAGTACCATCCAACATAAACTGCTAGGCATGCTGTCTTGGCTATCCTCTAATATAAATTTACATAAATGAAAATTGCAATGACCCTGTAGGTTGAACTTGATATGAAAGCTCTCAAACAGGTCTAAAAGGTCACGGTCAGACAGAAAGGGTGATTTTGACCACTCATCAATGTCTGCATAGATAGATGTATGGATGGTGCATCTTTTTCTGATATAAGTTCCAAGTTTGTGAACTTACAGCTCCCACTAACAAAGAAATTTCTCAAGACCTCAGAAGGTGCTGCTGTAGAGGGAGGCAATTGGTTGGGAATAAGTAAGAGATAAGTGTGGTAAGTATGCAGGTCAGTTCTTGACACAAAGAAAAATTCATGAATAAAAATAAGACCCTTCTTTACAGTGCAAAGTTTTTAATACTGATGTCAAGGAACACAAGTGGAAAAGGAAGCATTTACAGTCATGTCATTGACCCAGTAAAAGATTATAAATCCTGAAGGGATATGGCTTAGACAAATACTGGAAGCTTTAAAACTACCATTAAGGCACAGAAGACGTAATTGTGATGATGTCTTATGACAGAAAAAAATATGGATAGCCATATAATGCTTCCTTACATAAAGCTCCAGAATTAGAATCAAGGTACACAAGTCACAGAGGAAGCAATTGTAAGTACATCTTATAATTGGATGTGATTATGATAGCAATATAACAAAGATTGAAAAAATTTCTATGGCTATATAACACAAATAAGACAAACAGAACCCATGAAGAAAGCAATAGTGGTTTTTTCCTATAACCAATAAGAACTATCAATCAAAAAACAATTCAGCTTGATGAACTGGAAGTAGTGTCAAGACACAGATGACAAACTTGAAACCTTACTCTTCCATCTGTATTTAAATACGATTTCTCTTTTAGCTCTTATGTTCACTATATAAAACAGCAGTTGACTTCAAATCTTATTTCTAGTAAATCAATATAAAAACATTGGACATAGACTGTTCAAATGGCATGAGCTCAAGTGGTTAAAAATGTGGACTCTCAAGACATAGACCCAGGTTCAAATCAAGCAAAATGCGCATAATTATAAACTACCACTATGTGGTTTGTAAATACCATCTTAAAGTGGTCATGATATAATACAGATGGGGCCCATCTCAATCCCATATGACCAATTAAAGAAAACAATGGATGGTGAGTGTCTCTAGCACCAGCCGAAATGTAATGCAAAGAACAAATGAGTTGACCTATGTCATATCAGTATGAAATCTTGGGATTAAAAGAATGCAAAGTAGAAGCTCTATACAAGTTGTGTACATTTACCTTTAGCTAAGTCCGATAATATCATACAAACCTGGGCCTGACATGTGCCAATAGGCACATTTCTAGTAGCTTTTATGCCCGAGATGATGTGATTTTAGTGACAGATAGGTGGGCATGAAAACATTGGGAATGTACCTATTGACAATGTTAGACCTTGGTTTATATATGTCTAAGATTGTAAAAGTCATCTCAATGCTCAAAATAGAAATACAAAGTCCATAAGAAAAGGGGAACAAAGTGTGATATGTGAGAAAGGGCTTTAACGTCTATGCAGAAAATGAGCACTAGATTTTTTTTTATTTTGAAAGTAAACACACTGTGCATGCATTACACAGACTGGACTACAATAACTATAAATATTACACACCATGCCTATTAGCAAGTACAAAAGAACTAGAAGCAACATTTACCAACAGTAAGCTTTATTCTTGCAGTTTTATTTCTCTTGCTCATAATGTTGTCCCAATTAAAGTTCTAGATATAAAGTTTATAAAGTTTATAAATGAATGCCAGCTCACACCAGAATTCCTTTAAGACATCTATAGTGCCAAGTCATAAGATGGGTTGGGTAGCATCTAAATCTTGATTACTTACGTACTTTTATTTTGTGGACACTTCTACAAAATCTCTATCTCTTCTGTACCACTTTGCTGATGTTTTTGCTACTATGTATTGAATTGCTGTGATTCTGCAGAGTAAGCTTTATTCTTTCTAAATAGCCTTAACCTGTGTTGGTTTTTTTTCCCACATTACCTACTTAGAGAGAGGCAAACATGAATTGTAATTTGGTAGTTTATTTTCCCCTAAATTCTTCAATTAACTATTTGCTGTAGGTCACTTGGATCCATGTCCCTGTGACACAGGTATTGCCAGGACAGCCATCAAGTTCATACGCCATAAAAGAAGGCAACCAAAAAACACAAGCAGCCACAAGGATTCAAGAGGCAGATTTTATCCAAAACTTCATTAAATTGATAATACTGAGATACATCATATCCGACTTTTCAAATAATTACATCTTATTGAGTAGAGAAGTTTACATCTTTTTATGAAAAACAAAAAAGCATTTAATGTATATAAAGTTACTTTGTCCATAAATGAAGTTGTTTTTCTTGAAAAATAAGGAAGGATCCTTTTTAAAAAGAGACTTTATTACATAAAAAAAGCAAAAGAAGGAATTTTAGGTCCCAGCACAGCCAGTATCCCATATTGGTGTATGAGACACCCCTTATTGGTCACAAGAGGAGTGTTTTGGATCTGGCCCCTTTGCCGAAGGTTACGTGATTCCCATGATAGAATTTCAATCCACTCTAATACTTAGTTCTCCTATACATACTAAAATAATTAGTAGACTCATTGGGCAAGTACATGCATTTTTTTTTGTCGATGCAAAACAAATGCAATGAACAAGGAAAAAAAGCATCAGGCTCACCAGTTGGTAGGAAACAAAGTCCAAGCACCAAGTATTTCTCTTATTGAATCTCTGGAGTAATTCAACTTACGATTTGAAAACAGTGAGATCTATGTTTCAATTGAAAAGCAACATGACCATAGCATAAATATCAAAAGTTTCATTTGCCCCTCTCCTATAACTAACAATCACTTGATCCGGTGTTTTTGATTGAATTCAAATCATAAGGTCAAAACCTTTTGGATGAAGGATAAAAATGGTGAAATGATTTAATTTGTGCTAGGAAGAGGAGATTAGAATCCTCTCGTTGCAATGAGGCAGCCCATAACATAAACAACACCTGATGTAGCAAAAATGGAGTGAACTTCTAAAGGGATAGCCTATGAACTTAATGCACATTTAACAATAATAATAATTTAGAAAAAAATAAATAAGGATTGAGGCTTAACACGTTACCCTTTACAAATAATGATTGATGCTTATTATGTTACCCTTTACAAATCAGTAAGAGAGAAAAGACTACTCACTCTTGAAGAGGCACTAGCTTCCTGCCCCTTCTGAAGAAGCATTGTAGTGTCTTTTTTGTATTGTCTGCACTGGATTTCCCTCTTGTTTTTCAGCAGTTTTATACGAGACACCGTCATTTTCAAAAGAGCAATGCTACAATGCACATAAACATACACTAATGTTAACACAAGAACGTACTTCTAACCTCCAATTAAATCTATTTTACATATATCCCTTAGATTTAAACAAACTAGTTAATAAATAATGGATATTAGTTCCCTTTGTGGTGCAGAGATAATGGTGAAGGGGATATTCGTAGCTCAGGCTCAAATCTCGTCATAGCAGGCCTTAACTTAGAGCACGTCTCACAGAGGCCGAGATTGTTATGAAACGATAATATGTGTTTGTAAGAAATGATTCAAATTCAACCCCAGATTCAGAGCCCATGAAAACACCCATAGATCACTATTGACCTATCATTGTGGGATCATTGTTGAAACAAAATTCAAATCGATTTGATTAATAATTTAATTAGCAATACCATTTGGAAGACTTGAAGCCTTTTCCAAGAAAGGCATCCAACGTCTTGCCCATTTGATGTCGATCTCGATCTCTCTCTCACAAAAACAACTCTTCGTTGCCACTGCCGAAACCTGATCACACCTACCACAATAACGACAACGGCAACGGCAATTCTACGCCTACAGAGTCTTCATTGTCTGCCGTTGTTGCTGCTCTCTCTCTCCTTCTCCCCCTCCTTCCAGACGTTACTTCCGGCTAGGATAAACGACCCGTTTTCTCAAAGTCACATGTGATGAAGCGCGCCGCTTAATGTTACTCTCACTGTTGCCGTTGATAGGCTAGCGACAAACATAAGCAAAAAATATGCCTGGGCAACTAATGACTGACGGCCCGTGGGTTCCATGGGTCCCCCTATCCAAACTGGCTAGTCCAAATAATAGGCATTGGCAACGGGAGCGGGATCGATCGCAGGCCAATGGACCTGCTTTAGCAAAGTCCAAAGCTTATACAAATAAAAAAGGAAATAAAAAAGCCCAAGACAGGCAGGGTGTCAACATGGCCGCGATCCTGTCCTAGGAATATGTAGATTCCCAGTTGTTATTTAAACAAACGGATCCTTAGTTAAGCAGGATAGCAGAGAACCATATCGGACGGCGATCGTCAGGAGACGGCTATTCTCAACGGCAGTCGCACATGCCGCGTGGATTCGTTTACCAAGGGCTGTGGAATCTAATTTCTTAGTCAAATAAAGAAGAATTTGCCGGTTTCTTTGGTATTAAGCTTTCGGCATTTTGCAAGTTGTCAAGGTGCTTACGTGGAAGATGACATAAAGTGAAGAATAAGGGTCCACATGGATCTTCCACTAGTTCTAGTAATTTAAATTTGGATAATCTGAATACATATCTAAGCATACCACTATAAGGGTCCACATGGATCTCTTTCTTTTTAGTTATTTGGATAATTTGAATATATACCTATCACATACCAATTTTTTAATATTTTGCTTGAAGAAAATACATTATGTTAATGATTTATTATGGATTTTAATGATATCACATACCAATTTTTTAATATTTTGTTTGAAGAAAATACATTATGTTAATGATTTATTATGGACTTTAATGATAAATTTTATGGTGATATTTTTTTTATTTGGTTAGTGTGAGAAATTCCCTTTATTATTAAGGTCGAGAGCTAAACTTATCAATTGAAGATTAACATGTAGTGGTTTGAACTTTAGATCTATTAAAAAAGAATCAAACAATGACCATTAAACTTATCAATAAAAGATTAACATGTAGTGGTTTGAACTTTAGATCTCTTAAAAAAAGAATCAAACAAGGACCATTGCACTTTTTTTTAATTGAACATCGTTTACAAATATCAGCACTCTTTTCGAGCAAACACAGGAGGAATCGACCTCACAACCACATGGATGATAATAACCAGACAACTGCCATTACACCATCGCACTTTCCCTCTCGAGACCTTTTATATCTTTTATGATGATATTATAACACCTTGATAATTATGTATATCACTTCAGAAGATTTGAATGTAGACTCTTCCATAAAAATTAAGGAATTCAACTATGACCCCTGTAAGTGAGAGCTAATATGGCGGTTTGAACTTTGAACCTCTTGAAAAAGAATCAAACAAGGAATCATTGCGCTTCCCCCATTTAGACCTTTTATACCTTTTATGATAATATTATAACACCGTGATAATTATGTATATCACTTTAGAAGATTTGAATGTAGACTTTTCCATAAAAGTTAAGGAATTTAATTTATTAAACTTATATTATTTAATTTTAAATAGACTCCATATCTAGAACGAAAATGTAGATGATATCATTCTTACTTTCTTCCTAATTTCTTTTGAATTTTTTATTATATTAACTTTTTTTTAAGGTTATTTTAATCATGGTTTTTTAGAATGAAAATATAGATGATATTATTCTTACTTTCTTCCTATATTCTTTTGAATTTTTTTTAAGTGTATTAACTATTTTTAAGGTTATTTTAAACATGTTTTTTTCCTTTCTATTATTTTTAAATTGCATTGTATTTTTTAATATTTTCCTTTCTTTTTTAAATATTTTTCAACATTATTTTTTAATATAATTATTTTAATTTTAAATAATAGGAAAAAAACATCATCGATTAGTTACATTTTGATTAAGCAAATGAAAGATTCTCTTTATGACTTAAGATTTTATATAAGTTAAAATTATAATTGTAAAGAAAAACAATTATAACTATAAACTACTATTGAATCTACACTTGTGTTTTGGTTATAAAAATATTTTAATGGAGAAATAAGTTTTATTTTGAATAAAATAAAAATTAAAAATTTAGTGAACATTAAATTTTAAGTTTAATTTTTTTTTTTTCAAAGTTAAAAAAAAATTATGGGTATGATCAATTTTATGTGTAAATATTTTCACCTTTAATTATATTACCTAACTTAATGTAAATACCATGGGGAGGGTGGCCCCCTTGTGGTGTCAGTTTAGTTTACTTTTGCTTCATACTTAAAAAATAATAATAATTTTTAATCTATTAAATTGTCTTAAGATTTTAATTTTCTTTAATTTTATATAAAATGTAAATTAATCATTCATTTATAAAGATAAAGTCAATTATTAGAAAATGTCAAAAAGACACTTATATTATGTTTAACTTTGAAAAATATAAAGTTTAACATGGACATCTAAAATCTAATATTTTTTGACATCCAATGTGATGGAGAGCGGGAAAGGTAGCGATCGAGTGGCGGATGGAGAGCGACATGGAGGATACGACAGAAAGGAGGCAGGACGGTCAGGCGAGTGTCCAGGAGGGACCAGTCGTGACGCGGTTGACGGGGCAATGGTTGATGCATCAGGGACCCAAGCGGACGGGTCGGACAGGAGTGGAAAAGAACTTCCTGACAAGGAGGGACAAAAGGGCAAGCTTAACCTAAACCAAAAAGGGTCCTATGCTCAGGTCCTGAGGCCAGGATCATCAACAAAGCAACCCTCCCAGGAACTGCTTCCTTGTGGAACAAACCTAGTTATTTTGGAAGACCTAATGGATAGCTACATGGATCTTGAGCGTTTCACTCTGGTTGGCAAGTTTGTTGGAGGGAGACCAGACATGGAGACCATTCATAAATGGGCATTTTCCAAGTGGAAAACCATTGGAAACATGGAAATCATTGCTCTCTCTCGAGGGTTCTTCGCCATCAGACTCAATACTTAAGAGGACTACTGCAACATCTTAGTTGTGGGACCCTGGTTCCTCAGACATAGGACCCTCTTTCTTCGAAAGTGGGGGGATGATTTTAACCCCGAAACTCAAAACATAAATGTAGCTCCTTTGTGGGTTCGGTTGCCAAACCTCCCTTTCCATTTTTGGCATGAGGATGTCATTCGAGGGATAGCCCGCTCCATAGGCGAGTTTATTGCCATCGATCCCTCCACCAAAGTTTGATCCAAGATGGTCCATGCTCGCTTCTGTGTCTCTGCTAACTTGGAGACAGAGCTACCTTCTTTCATCAATTTGTACACAGGATCCCATATGATCAGGAGGTAGCCCATCGAGTATGAAAACAAGCCTTCCTTTTGTACTCATTGTTGAACCCAAGTCCATCTACCGAATCAGAGCCCTGGTTTGAGGACCCATAACCAAAAGGCGATAGGTCCCTCCAAGGGCATGCAGAGGAACTAGGGCATCCCCCCTCTCAACAAGGAATTGTTGGTAGGGCCGAAACACATCGTGCGTAATCCTGCTCATCGAGCACCTTAGGAGGTTGGCCAGAGCGCCACTATAGAACAAGGCAAGCAAACCAGTGAGCAAGGAGAAGGATCCCTACCAATCCAAAAGGGGCAGGAGGCGCTCCCAAAATCGTTGTTTCTCATCAGTCCCACCATAGAGGATCCGATGGCCCAGGTACAGACCCCTCCTGAAATGGTATGTCCAAATTCTCATTCAGATGAACTCTTGGTGGTGAGCAACGAAAAATCCCCAATTTTCTCGAATAGGGGAGAGGCACCCCCTTCTCCTTCAGATGAAAAATAAGACCTTTCTCTCTCAGGAAGGATCAGCCCCAGGAACACCAAGAGCAGGAAACAGACAATAGACTATGGCAGTGAAAGGAAAAGAGGGAGACCCTCTGACAATGAGAAAAGAAACAAGGAAACAGTGGAGGATATCGCAAATGGGACCTAGTCGATGCTTTTTTCTAATGAGTCTGACAATGATAAGCAAGGAACCAAACCCCCCTTCTAGTTGGTGAAGGGAGGCAGGAAAAACCCCGAACCCTTGAGATGAAGGTTCTCTCAGGAACGTGAGGGGCCTAAATGAGGTAACCAAGCAGAGGTTGGTGGTTGACCTAAGGAAAAGGATTAATCTTTCCATATTCATCATGCAAGAAACCAAAATCGATGAATTCTACTCTCGAAAGGTTGCCAAGGCCATTTGGGCCAGTGGAGACTACCTTTTCAGTCCTGCTCAAGGCACGTCAGAGGGGTTTATGTGTTTGTGGGATCCTACCCTGGTCGAAGGAAGGCTTTTGTCGTCATCGAATAGGATCCTAAACATTTTGTTTCTCTACAAGACCAACAAGCAATTTTGGATTCTATCAAATATTTACGCCCCAAACTCACCCAGTGAGCGGGCCACGATGTGGGAAATAGTAACTCAAATGAGAACCAACTTTAACACATTTCCTTGGATATTAGCAGGGGACTTCAATAGTCCTTTGCATCCATATGAAAAGAGAGGAGGCAACGATTCTTACAGCAGAAGCATGGAGGACTTCAGAGGGTTTTTCAATACCAATGAGCTCATGGATGTTCAACTCAAAGGATCCTCTTTTACTTGGAGCAACAGGAGGATTGATAGCGAACTCATCCAAGTCAAGTTGGACAGGTTCCTAATTGCTCAAGAAGTTATCCCATGGTTTGGCAATGCCACTCTGCTAGCCTTACCTCCGATCAGATCAGACCATAATCCCATCCTCCTTGAATTTGGTAGGCCTCCCTCCTTTAAAATTCCTTTTCATTTCGAAGCCATGTGGACCCAATACAAGGATTTCAAAAATCAAGTGTCCTCTTGGTGGCATCAATGTGTCAGATGGTCTGCCACTTCTCAGCTGGCTCAGAAGTTGAATATGGTCAAAGAAAACCTAAAAATCTGGAATAGGAAGGTCTTTGGCAACCTTTTTGCCAACAAGAAAGCTATTAATGAGAAACTTCAGGACGTAGAAAGGAGAATCGAAGTAAGGGACCACAACAGCCCCACTAGGGAGGAGGAAAGAAACCTCCTCGCGAAATTCCATAATATCTTGTCCAGAGAGGAAAATTTCTGGAGGCAGAAGTCAAGAAACCTATGGGTCAAGGAATGTGATGCCAATACAAGGTTCTTTCATGCCTCCACCATGCGGCATAGGGCATCCAACAATATCAAGGAGATCGTGTGTAGCAACGGATTAGTGTCCACTGACATTGTGGAGATAAGGACCGAAGCAGTGTCTTTCTTCCAGAACCTCTTGGGAAGTGCCTTGACGGATGACAGTCAAGCTCAAGATACTCTCCTTGCTAATTTTTCCAACATCGTTCCTCAGGACTTGAACTCCAGACTAGTGGATCCCTTCACCCGCGATGAAGTTAAAGAGGCCTTGTTTTCAATGCAACCCGATAAAGCCCCTGGATCGGATGGTTTATCGCCAAGGTTCTTCCAAACTATGTGGTATGTGGTGGATATTGGTGTTTGTAAGGCTATTAGAGAAATTCAGGAAACCAAAGTCGTCCCTCGTAGTTTCAATTCCACTTTCTTGGCCCTCATCCCGAAAGTCTCTGCTTGCAAATCCATCTTTGATTATAGGCCCATCAGCCTATGCAATGTCATCTATAAAGTTTTGACCAAGGTTATGGCCAACAGGCTGAAGGTCATTCTTCTCCTCATCATTGACCAATCCCAAGGCAACTCGGTTAAAGGGAGGAACATCCTGGATGGGGTCATCTCGATCCATGAAACCCTACATTCGGCCTCAATTTCTAAGAAGGTTGCCATGTTTCTTAATTTGGATATGAATAAAGCCTTCGATAGGGTTGACAGATGCTTTCTTCAAAAAATCCTTCTCAAGTTCGGCTTCCACCCTTTGTGGGTCAATCTCATTGAGGGCTGCATTTCCTCTCCCTGGTTCTCAATTCTAGTCAATGATTCCCACGTCGGGTTCTTTCAAAGTTCAAGAGGTTTACGCCAAGGGGATCCTCTATCCCCCATCATTTTCATTATTCTTGCAGAAGCATTGGGAAGAGCTATCAAGGATGGCCAACGTCGAAAGAAGGTGACGGGGATCCTCCCTGCCTCCGAGGGTGATGTGATCACCCATCAGCAGTTTGTGGATGACACACTTCTGTCCACCATTGCGTCAGTAGCTCAAGCTAAATCCATCAAATGAATCCTTGGTCTCTATGAGAAGGCTACCAACCAAAAAGTAAATTACATCAAGAGCAAGCTCTTTTTCATCAACACCAAGGCTAGGCATCAAGTCCAGATTGCAAGGATCCTGGGCTGGTCAATTGACTACCTTCCCACCACCTATCTTGGCCTCCCACTTTTTTGTGGGCGTGCAAAGGAAGGGATGTGGAATATGGTGATTGAGAGGATCCACAAAAAAATTACATCATGGAAAGGCAAGTTCCTATCCCAAGCTACCAAGGCAACCCTTACCATGGTTTTCCTCCAAGGGATTTTGACTTTCTTCATGTCTGTTTTCAGAGTGCTTGCCTCAATTCTTCTCAAGATCGAGCAGGCTCAAAAAAATTTCCTTTGGTCAGGCAATGAGGATAAATCGAGGATCCCTTTGGTAGCCTGGGATAAAGTGTGCATAAGCAAAAAGCAAGGTGGGTTAGGGCTCAGAATAATGGCCATGATAAACCTTGTGCTCATTGCCAAGCACACCTAGAGGATCCTAGTCGAAGAACCTATCGAATGGGTTAGGATTGTCAGGAGGAAATACCTCAAAAACACTCCCCTTCTTGAGGGTGAAATTTCCATCGGGGGGTTGGCTTTTTGTAAAGCCATTCATCAATCCAGACAGTTGATCCAAAATGACATCAGGTGGATCCTTGGGGATGGTCAAAGTATAGAATTTTGGAAGGACAAGTGGGCCCTAAAGGATCCTTTGTCAAAACAGATCGGGTTGGCTCAACTTAAAAGTTTCCTGGATAACAATGTTGGGCAGAAGGTGGTCGATTTCATTGAATGGAGAAACGACTCCCTGCAGTGGAAAGTCATCAATGCAGAAGGGCTAGAGTCGGAGGCCGACTTCCTATCCTCAATCCTTAAGGACATCATCATACCCACTAGTAGAGGACCAGACATATTGATATGGAGGGGGACCAATGATGGAGTTTTCTCTGTCAAAACTGTCTATGGGCTTCAGTGCAAAGGACCAATTTTAGACTTTCCTTACAACTTGATCTGGAGGAAAGGAGTTATCCCAAAGGTAAATTTCTTTTGTTGGATTGCTTTTTAGAACAAAGCCCTCACTATTGACAATATTCACAAGAGGGGGTTTGCTTTAGCCAATAGATGCTACTTGTGCGAGTCTGCCTGTGAGTCCTCTGACCATATCTTCCTACACTATGGCTACACTGGGTCGGTCCTTGGTGCCATCCTCTTCGCCTTCCAGATCCAATGGGTTTCCCCCAAGACCATCATGGAGGCTTTCTTCCAATGGGGCAATCCTTTTAAAAATCCCAAGCTCTGTTTCTTGTGGAATGCTTGCCTCCACCACTTTTTGTGGCAGGTATGGTTAGAACGCAATGGTCGGATCTTCGGTCACCCCCCCAGGGATCCTCCCTCAGTCACTCATAGGGCCATCACCTTTGCCATGGAGAATGCCAAGCTTATCCCTAGCCCTTGGTCCAAACATGTGTTCAAAGAAGGTTTGTTCAAATCCTTTAAGTTATCCGAGGAGAGTAAGGAGCGGGAGGATCTGCAAGTTTCCAAGAAGGACGTCAGGTGGGTTAGGCCTCCTCACGGGTGGTTGAAGCTAAATTTTGATGGGTCATCTTACGGGAACCTAGGAGTGGCCGCTACGGGTGGGTCAGTCTGAGATCACAATGGAAAGCTTGTAATGGATTTCTGTGAAAAATTAGGGCATCAAACCAATCATGTCACAGATGCTAGAGGATTGCTGAGAGGACTCAATCTCATGACAGAGGATCCCCGTCCCTTGGTTGTTGAAGGGGACTCTTTGAACATTATCAACTACATGAAAACTTCTAAGGTTTCGGTATGGAAGGTTTACAATATCATCACTTAGGCCAGAAGCATCCTTCGTCGAAGGAACCAGGTTCAGTTCAAGCATACCTATAGGGAGGGCAATGGTCTAGCTGACCACTTAGCAAATAAAGGTTTAAAGTCCACATGTCTTGTGGTGTGGCATCAGAGTTTTCTAGTGAATATTGAGAAGATCGCCAGTCAGGATATTATTAATGTCTCCACATAAGCATGATGTAAGGACCAGGCCCAGGTGGTCGGGCTTGAGGAGAGCCATGACACCTGTGCCACTGGACCCAATTGGCACACCCATCATGATGGTTCATGGCAGGTATGAAAAGAACGATCCTTTCCCAAAGTCCCTCGAAAGGTGGTCCAGCAGATCTATGGTCCAGTCCCTCGTGCCTGGCAAAGGTCGAAGACAGGTGGATGTTTTGTTCATCTCCCATGTTGAGATTTGGACGAGGTCGACACCCCAAGCAAAGATCACCATTGGCCCTCTCCCGGGCACATCAAGAGGATGCTCCGGCCCACCTCTCTAGACATAACTACCAAAGGTGCCACTACCTTCAACAACACATGGCACCTTCAAAGGTTGCGTGTCCACCTCAGCATCAATATTTGCCACCATCCTGGATCTAACATTATCTTTGGTAATGATGGCTCTCTTTGCATGCATGCGAGGCTCATATCCAAAGAAAATCTATTTAATATAGTGGTGTTTGGGTGAGCCTTGTCTTTTGGTGTAAGGTGTCCCATGGAGTGTGGTGCAGAGTCATCTGGCTTCCCTCCTGGCATGTGTGTTTGTCCTGAATCCATGGCTTCTCCTTATGTCAAGCCGGTTGATCTTTCCTTGTGTGACAAAGCCATGATGTTTATGAAGGCCAAGGGTATGCTTCCTTTCCTCTAGAAATTCCAAAGACCCAAAGACAATGTCACCTGTGCCTTTGTGGACTCTTGGAACCGAGGCGAGGTTGTGGTGAGGGGGCTAAATTTTAAAATCTTCATTGAGCTTATGAGTGAGATCACTGGGTTATCGATGGTAGGTCATAACATTCGATGCGATCACCACAACTAGGAAGAGGAATTGGAGCAATTCCCTAACAAAGGACGAAACCTTGGGTGGGATAAGTCGACCCTCCTTCGCTCGGCCCTCCCTGAACCTTGGAACCTTGGCATCATCCCCATCCTTCAATATGTTACTTGTGATGATCCTGATAAGCCTCTTCGCAGTTTCCACATTAGTTTTGTAAACCACCTGAGGGATTGCAAGCAGGTCTGTATTCTCGACTATCTTGTATACTCCCTTGGCCTCACTATCGAAAAGAGCAAGAAATCGTCTTACCCTCCCATCCACTAGGGGTTAATGAGTGCCATCTTTCGCCATGTCACTGCGAATCGTCCTCTACTCCAGGTGGTCCTTCCTATTGCTACCCAAGCCCCGGGTAGTCCTGGTTTTGTCCAAGAGGATGGGACCGAAAGCACGAGGATACGGAAACAAGAAAGGAAAAACTCCAAGCACGATGCAAAAATGGAACTAAACTTAACGCTAAATCCTACGAATTAAAAATGCATAAAATGGAGAAAGCATAAACGAATTGAAACCCAAATGAAATAAACAACCCTTTTCTTTTATTGATGTATTTCACAATTCGGTTACAATTCGCCTCCTCCCTTTTCAAGGGCGAGGAGCGTTAAATTCGTCTCTTGGTTACATCCATGGATAGCCATCCTTCTTCCGCGTGCCCACATGTAAGATGGGCGGACCAAAACGTCACCGCCGCTTGTGTATACGAGTGTCGATTCCTTGCTGCTCCTCCGATGTTCCGATCCTGCGTTCAAAGAAACAAAAAGATAGTCAATAGCACCTGCAAAGAAGATCAAACATGCAATCTCAAAACCCAAAAACTAATGCATGCGAAGAAATAAATAAAACGATGATCAAAACAACTCCAAATCGACTGAAATTTTCATAGAGGCATGGGAACATCACCGGGAAGGCATTGCAAAAAGAACAGTCTGCAAATTCGTCGTGGATTCGTATTCGTTCTGGGGCGGGACGAATATACCTGCAACAAAACGCCGAATAGAACCGTCCCAAATGTCACCTCCAGACGGCTCCAAATTTCTTGCAAAAGTGGGGGTTAGCTAATTGGGGGCATTTTGGGACGACCCAGATGGTCGGATTTCCCCAATTCGGCCTCTAACACCCGGATTTCGATGGCGCCCTCTGCAAGTTAGTGGAGGCGAAAACATGATAAAACAAAATAGCACTTGATCAAAACGATATGGAATTGAAATTGCAAACTATCTAAGCAGCATAAAGATCGAATACAAAATGGAAATGATAGAAAGAAAGATCTGCCATAGATTCCCAATCGTTCCTAAAAGGGACGATTAGACTTGCGACAGTGCGGGGGCGCCCGGGCAGGCCGCCCACCGTTTGGGGCCTGATTTCGGCACCAATCCACTTGGGATGGGTCCAAAATCTCTTACAGGGTGTTGTCGGCAAATTGGGTGGTATACTGTGGTCAAGTGTCGGGTTTTGGGCTCAAGATTCATCCTTCCAATAGTCACCCAATGACCTCCTCTCTAAAAGAGATCAAGGATGTGAAAGGCACAAATCGCACAAGGATGTATGGGGAAGTAAAACGGCAGCACTTCGTTGCTCAAAAATGCTCTTACTCTCCCTTTTGGGGTGAGAAAGCTCACCAATTTATAGACCTGGAGGTCTCTTGGGATGAACATGCAGAGGCGCCACTTGGCAGCCATGCCCTTCCAGGGGAGGGAAGATTCCTCCCTGATTAGGGGCTTCATGACTGCCCTTGTAACAACCTCTAACGCTCGAAAACGCTCACCCATGCTCCCATGAAATGAAGGAGGCGTTAAGTGGTGAATCCGAGCTACCATTTGTCATGAATTGAATTTTTGCTCGTCAAACCCGCTATTCGCTCCACCCCGGAGCGAATACTTCTATTCATCCCTGGGCGGGCGAATACCAAACCGTATTCGTTCCTGGGTGAAATGAGTATGGAGCAAAGTACCTGAGGGTGCCAAATTGACTTTTGACCTTCAAAAACTATTGAAAGAGTGGTTAGGACCACTGTTTAACCTCTGGGGGCTGCCCTGGGGGCTGTGTGTGTCAATGCGATCAGTGTTTGCAGTCACATAATCGGATTGGTGTTGTTTTGGTGTCTACAGATGCCCCTTTTTGGGAAGCGCTGCGCATGGCGCAGTGCTGAGCAAAAATAGATAACCAAAGCACTAATGATTAGGGTTTCTCAGTAACCTAACCAACTTTTGATGCCCCAAGTATGGAAAGGGCATGCATTCTTGAATCCTTGCTTCTGACGAGCGAAGGAACTCAATTCAAGTGTTAACCTTTTTTGGTGAGGTGTTACTTGAGCTTGGACATTGATCAGTCATGAATAGGCAAAGGGCACAACCTTTTGTCCATGGGAACCTTGAGTTCATGATTCATGAATGCCAAGTGTTTGATCAGCTTGTGATTATTGCTTGTTTGCTGCCCCAAGCAGGGGCGTAATTGTCTTTGTCAATGATTCTTTGAATGCATGTTGTTTCCATGATTGGGTGTGTATTTTGTTGATTGGTGACTAAGTGTGACTACCCCCTCAAGCGACGAATCGATGAGGGAATGACCTGCATGAGAAAAGCGACGAGTCACTTGACCCAAGATGACTTAGGTAAGGGTGCCTTCAGATGTTTGATCTTTGAATGTGTGTGCAGTTTTCCCGACATTTAGACCTATTTTTGGTGGGTGTTAACCCTTTTGGTGACGTCGTGTTAGGGATGAAATTCTCGGCAATCCGTTCTCCCGTGGAGCGGTCCGGCTATGGTAGCCTTCTTAGGGAGTAGGAGAGCGAAGATTTGCAATCCCGACGTCTGTTTTGCATGCCCGAAATATCAAGTGTAAAAGCACTCTTATTGGGCAAGTTTATTGCTTGTTTTTGGTCATTTTGTGTTTTTTGTTTTTCTTGCTTTTTTTGTTTTTCTTGCTCTGTAATCGTTCTTGGGTCGGGCGAATACCAGGCTGGTAATCGTCCCAGGGCGGGATGAGCGCAAACCAGAGTGCTCGTCCTAGGGTGGGACGTTTATAGGCAGAAAGTTCTATTTATAGGCCAAAATCAAAGTTTGGGGTCATTATCATTTGCTTTTTCTGGTGAGTTTGGAGCTCTGAGGAGGAGGAGGTTGATTCTGCGAAGCGAAGCATTGCCAAATTTTTTTGCCACCATGAGTTCACATACCGGATCCAGCGGCGGAGCCGAAGCGAGACCAGTAAGTGATCCTCCTCGTTATTGTTTGTGTGTTTGCTTTGTTTTTGTCTTTTGTCTTGTTTATTTGATTTTTTTAATTAAAATGAAACCCTAGACTAACAAAATTGTCACTGAGCTGAAAACTTAGTTAAACTCTAGTTTAACAACAATCAAAAACTCAGGTTAGAAACGTAGGGTAAAACTGAGCGTTAAAAACGTAGCTTAACCCTAGTTAAGTTTGTTGAATTTATCAGTTAAAAAGTTAAACTTAGAACTGACAAACCATTGTTGTTGATTTTTTTTTTTTGTTTTTTTTTTTTTTTTTTAATGTTTTAATGTTTTTGTGTGTTTTCTTTTGCAGGTTGTGAAGAGCCGGTATCGGGTGCCTACGGTGTTCCTCGAAGCGCGGGAGGCGCTGACCTTGGCGGATTGGGAGTGGCTTGATGCCCTTGGGCTCAAGCAAGTGACTCGGCTGGAGCCGGTAGTCGGGGATCGGGCCTACCTGATGACCCTGATCAACTTGTGGGATCCTCGGACTAACACCTTCCATCTCCCAATAGGGGAGATGACAGTTACGTTAGAGGATGTCTATCAAATTCTGTGGATCTCGATAGACGGCTTGCCGATCAGGACGACGCCACGAGACCAGCGGACAATAGTGTTGACACGCTACTTCGGGCATGGGGCGGAGGTGGGTGTGGACAGCCCAGTGGAGAGGGCGGAGCTCGACTGCCATATTGGTGGCATTCTGGTTAGATGGTGGCTTGAGAGGGGGGTGTTGGGAGTGAGGCACGCATTGCTTATGGGCCTCATTTCCAACATGTTGTTGCTCGACTCTTCGGGTGCGAGGTTCCCATGGAACCTGTTGGAGGTGGTGTTTCGGTTGGTGGAGTGCCCGACGGAGGCACCAATGATCATGAGGTGGGGGCAGACATTGCTGGCACAGCTCTATGATGAGTTGTACGAGGTCCGCTATCGGAGGCGAAAGGGTATTGGGTGCAGCTTCTTGTTGCAGTGCTGGGCATGGCAGCACATAGCGATGGAGAGGCCAGCGGGGTTACCATGGATGACCCAGGCGGAGATGGTGGATCGAGATGTAGGGTATGCGGCTCTATGGTGGGGTCGAAGGAGCAGGGATAGAGTCGATGATGGGCAGGTGTCGTAGGGCACTATGCAGATGCCTTCACTCGTCTGACTCTGGGGAGGTTTTGGCGCCCCTACCGGGAATGTCCAGCCTGGCCGAGGCTGGAGAGTGGCTCCGATGGGTATGGAGGGGGCGATGGCTGATTGGGCACCATGGGATTGAGCAAGAGTTCTTCCCATATGGTCGGGTCACACGATAGTTTGGGGTGCACCAGGGGTTGCCTGGTGAGCCCGTGATCTATCGGTGCTTGGGGGCCGAGAAGACTTTAGCCTGGCCAGTTATTGCGCCACTAGGTGAGGATTCGGATGCGGTGATTGACGTCCCGAATGTGGATGACGTTAGGACTACCATGGAGTATGATCAGTGGTGGACTCTACGATGATGGCGGGGAGAGGGACCACTGGGAGGCACGGAGGCAGCAGTAGTAGGGGATGAGGGTGCAGAGGCACCAGGTGAGGGTTGGGGAGCTCCGCTAGAGGATGCGGACATGGTGGAGGTGGATGACTTGGGCATGGATTTTGGGGCTCCGGATCAGCCGGAGATGCAGGACGTCCTAGAGCAGTGGGAGCCAGAGCAGGTTGTTGTTCCAGAGTCGCCTATGCATCAGGCCATGGTGGAGGACATGGAGGCAGGGGTGCATGCTGAGAATGCACGATTGGCAGAGCTACTATGGAGGCGAGATGAGGAGCTGGGGGAGGCTTTGCAAGAGAGGGATCTCCTACGGACTCGGGGGAGGGTGAGAAGGAGAAGACATTGGCACAGCGCGACGATGTAGTAGCTTATTACCGTCGATGGGAGGCAGAGTGGTTACGGGGGAGACAGATTGGTCTCGACATCGGATGGATATGGAGGGAGAGATTATCCGCCTCGATGGGCGGTTACCTGAGCCCTCGGGAGGTGGATCATCGCATCGGACGAGGGGCAGTGATACTGAGCAGTCAACATCATCTCGTCGTAGGCGACTGGATGAGGGAGGGGGTAGCAGGCATGATGCGGGGGCTAGCAATAGCAACCCTGAGGGGTCCCATAGGACCCACACCATGGGGGGTAGTTCCCGTCGCACCGATCCTATGTGATCATGGTGGCCGACGCCTTAGGCTTGGGGGTTTTTGAGTTTTTGGCTTTTTGTGGGGTCAGAGGACCAGTTATTGTAGCCTACGGGCATTTTTGATGATATATATATAGATGACTTTATTTTATTTATGCACATGTCATGATTTGATGTTATGCACGATGATGGATGAATATGGATGTATGCATGTTGATTTATATTGATGGATGCATATGTGTTGATGAATGCAAATGTTTCTAATTTATATGATATGCAAATGGAATGGATGAATTGAATTTGTGATGTTTGGTAGTCGCACCATAGACTGTTTAGAACTTTGTGGCTTTTTGTCCTAGGCGATTATTGGGTGACATGACTGTCTTTATGCATATGGGTTATTTTTTGGATTTTTTTTTTTTTGTTTGATGGCAATGTGAGGATGAAAGATAGCAAGTTGGTTTAGAATGTATGTAGGGCTTTTCAAAACTCAGATGTTCTAACTATCTAGCCAAGACTGTATTTTATCTTACAAGACTTTTGAACAAGGTATGAATCAGACTTGTCTTTGACCAAGTTATTTCACATCCCTGTGTGTGCAATTGAGTTCATTTATGTGGTGTTTGTCAGGATACCGCCAGTGCCAGATAGGCTATCAACCAAACCTGTATTGAGGATCACCTGATTAGCTCCACTAACTCCTTTGTTGTATTTAGTCGGATTAATCTACTGTGCTATCGTAGGAGACCATAAGCTAGCTCATCCACATGCAAACATTGATCTACACACAAGTTAATGTGATAGATATATCGTCATGCAGGAGGTTTACCACCAGTGACCGATAGGCTATCCACCAAACCGGTACTGAGGTTTGCCTCATGACCCGTCTGAATGCTGAGAGTTCCAGGGATTCAAGTTCGACTCCCTTCTTTTCTTCAATTGTATTGGGATACTTGCTCTTTTGTAGTGATAAAAATCACTATTTATTTTGTTTGTTTGTTTCTTTTGAGCAAGGGATTTGGAATAGTGAGTGATGAGAATCACTATTGTTTGTGCTTTTTGAGGTAGGCACTTTGAGATGTCAAATTTTGGAGTTTTGACTTTTGCAAATTTTTGATGTTTTGCAACTTTTTGAGAACTTGGGATTCTTGGGGAATTGGGTAGGGAGGATGCTTGTCCTTTTGCCAACTCTCAGCATTCTTGGGGTCATTCGCACAGGGGGATGAGCAAGATAACCGTTTCGCTTATGGTGACCTGGATTGCTTTGCAGGTTTCATCTTTCATTCACACAACTTGGGAATTTTGTTATATGTTTTAACTTGTGTTGGGATGCTACGTAACAAGGTGTTATCCAAGTAGAATTCTACCTTCGTAAAATCTGTCTGACTTGGTACAGTACGTGGCTAGAAAGCTAATGACGGTTGAATGACGAAAAACTCTCGATACATTAGAAAACAACTGACTATGATGTGGGAGAATAACGTGAATGGCGGTTATGGGCGATGAGTTATTGATAAAGTGGAAAAATGTAGAAAATGATGGTTTTGCCAAGTAATGACAGTCTATGGTGCTTTGACCTTTATGACCACAAATATGCAATGTATGGATGCGATGCTTAATGCGGCTATATATTTTTGTGTTTTTGATGGCTTGATTTTTGTGAATATGCAGATGAGATGCAAAAGAACTCTGTATTGTTATGATGATTTTTGAGTATGCATGGAAATGAGATGCAAATTTTGTTATTTTTGATGATTTTATTGTTTTTGAATTTTCTTATTTTTGACCAAGCGATTAAGGTAATCCTTGGAGCTTTTGGTTTGACCAAAGGGGTAATGGGCACCTTTGGGGAATTTTTGGGTTGACCAAGGCCATTGGGGAATCCTTGGAGCATTTTTGGGTTGACCAAGCGAGATATACGCGGGAATCCTTGAGAGCTTTTGGGTTGACCAAGCGATGAATTCTGGAAACTTTGTGCTTTTTTGTGGAATCCTTGGAGCTTTGGGTTGACTGGAATCCTTGGGGGTTTTTGGGTTGACTTTGGGGGAACCTTGGTTTTGGGTGCTTGCTTGGGCTTTTGGGTTGACCAAGCGATTGGGAATCCTTGGAGCTTTTGGGGTGGGCTATAGCTCTTTTAAATATGGAAGGGCCTCAAATGATTGATGTTCAAGGGTTCTAGTTCCTTGATTCCATCAAGAGAGGCTAGCCGGTATGTTCCAGGTCCTATTTTACTTTCAATGACATAAGGACCTAACCAGTTTGCCGTGAACTTGTCCCTTAAATGGGGTGGCAAGTTAGAGTTCTGTTGGTTCTCTTTCAAGACCAAGTCACCAACCTGAAAGTCCCTTAGGTGAACTTTCATGTTGTATGCTTTCTTAAGTCGCTCTTGATAGATACGTAAATGCTCAAGAGCATTAACGCGTCATTCATCAAGCAACGTAAGCTGGTCTAACCGGGCCTACCATGCAGTGTCATCATCGATGAACTCGTGCATTGATATGCACAGGGAAGGAATTTCCAACTCGAGAGGCATGACTGCCTCGGAGCCATACACCAACGAAAATGGAGTTGCCCTAGTGGGTGTCCGAATGCTAGTGCGATAAGCCCACAGGGCAAGTGGGATCTGAATGTGCCAATCCTTATGATTGTCTGTGACTATCTTTTTGAGGATGGTGACTAGCATCTTGTTTGATGCCTCTGCTTGCCCATTTGCCTACGGATAATAGGGTGTCAAAAAATTATGCTGAATTTTGTACTTTGTAGTCAAAGCACGCACATCTTTGTTCTTAAATGACATCCCATTATCCGAGATTATCTTGGATGGAATACCAAAATGACATATGATGTTATGTAAAATGAACTCCATAATGCGGGGTCCAGTCGTAGAGGTCAGCGAAACCGCTTCCACCCACTTGGTGAAGTACTCTATGGCCGTTATGATAAACGTGTGATGGTCGAACGATGTAGGGGAGATCTTTTCGATTAGATCTAGGCCCCACTATGAAAATGGCCAAGCCGACTGAATCGGCTGCAAGGCCTGAGAAGGTACGTGTGTCAAATTGGCATGATGTTGACACTTCACGCACTTCCTCACATACGCGCAACAATCTCGCTCTAAAGATGGCCAATAATAGCCCATGCGAAGGATGCGCTTTGCGATGGCCATACCGTTGAAGTGGCCACCGCATGTACCATCGTGCGCTTGGGTGATTGCCCAAGCGGACTCCTGTTGGTCCAAGCAATGGAGGAGAATCCCTTCGTAGCTCCGATGGTACAAAATGTCTCCTAACAAGACATGTTTTGCCACTTTCTGTTTGAATGATCATGTTGCGGCATGCGTCAATCCAAGCGGGAGGTTACCTAACTTGAGGTAGTCCCTGATGGGTGTATACCAATCCTGTTGATCAGAAACCTCGATAGTCTGAACGGCCAATCCCTCTTGAAGTTTATCCCTAGCAAAAGTTGAGCGGGAAAGAACTTGCAAGAATAGCATTGTGTTGCTATTAATGGGAGTAGGGGAGAACAAGGACCCCTAGTTGGCATGATTCAAATGATCATGGATTCGAGAGAACTTGTCCGTGGATGGCTCAATCTGGATCAAGTGGATTCCTGGCGTTAAATCAGAGCTTGCTCGCTCCATCGCTGATTGCGATAGAGTTTTGACTTGAATGGTTGTCATATCACCAGAAATGTCTTGCGGGATTAGGGACCCCAAAGAGGCCATAGTGTCCGCAAAATGATTCGATGATCGAGGGAGTGCCTCGATGTCGTACCATTCAAGCTTCGCCAGGAATTTGTCCACAAGGGCTTTGTAGGCCTGTAGAACTGGGCATTTGCATTGGAATACCCCTTTGACTTGGTTGACGATTAACAATGAATCACCAAAGATGTTCAATCGTTTAATGTTCATGGTGATTGTTGTCTGAAGACCTATGAGCAAGGCTTCATACTCTGCATTGTTGTTGGTGCATGGGAAATTTAATTTAAATGACAGAGGCATTGGAGCACCCTGCGGTGTGAAGAATACGATTCCCGTGCCACCACCTTGCTCACATTTAGAACCATCAAAAAATAGGGTTATGTCAGCCTGAGACTCAGGCTCATCAGAATCTGGTGATTCTGAGACATGGAAGACCCCATCATCGGGTAGTTCTATAGTCAGAGGCTGATCGTCTTCGAGAGGAGCCTCTGCTAGTTGATCGGCTATGACCCGACCTTTTATGGATTTCTGTCCGATAAACTCTATGTCAAATTTCGTCAACAACATGATCCATTTCACCTAGCGGCTACTATGATAAGTACGACTCATCATGTACCGCAATGGATTCTCCTTAGACACAACATACGTCTTGTTGCTCAACATGTAATGGCATAGCTTTTTGGTAGCAAACACCACTGCCAAGCAAAGTTTTTCAACGTATGCATAGTTAAGTTCATAGCTGACCAGGGTGCGGCTAAGATAGTAAGTAGCCTATTCTCTGTGAAGTTCATTCTTCTGGGCTAACATGGCTCCCAGTGCCACCTCAGTAGCTGAGATGTATAAGTAGAATGACACTCCTGGTCTAGGTGGTGCCAATACTGGCGACGAAGCCAAGTATTGTTTAATGTCATCGAAGGCTGACTGGCACTCGTCATCCCAGTGAAATGCTACCCCCTTGTGCAACAATTTGTTCATGGGTCGGCACTTGTCAGATAGCTACGCTATGAAGCGCTTGATCGACGCGACCTTTCCCTATAGGCTTCTAAGCTGCTTAATGGTAGTTGGGGGAAGCATTTCAAGGATTGCCTTGACTTTGTTTGGGTCCACCTCGATGCCTCATTTTGAGACTATGAAGCCCAAGAGTTTTCCAGATGTGACGCCAAATATGCACTTCTTGGGATTCAATCTGACTTTATGCTCCATGAGGCGATCGAGGATCTTGCTTAAGTCATCGAGATGATCCAGGCGCAAAAGAGATTTGGCCAACAAATCATCCATGTAATCTTCCAAAGTCTTGTGCATGTAATCATGGAAGATGTATGTCATGGCACGTTGGTAGGTGGCGCCAGCATTTTTAAGGCCAAAGGGCATGACCTTATAACAAAATGTTCCCCAAGGCATTGTGAACGCCATTTTTAGTTGGTCCTCAGGATTGATACAAATCTGATTGTATCCCGAGAAACCATCCATGAGGGAAAGCATTTCGTGACCCATTGTAGCGTCTACCAAGGCGTCGATGCTCGGCAAGGGAAAATCATCTTTAGGACTCGCTTTGTTTAGATCTCAAAAATTAGTGCATATGCGAATCCTCCCATCAGGCTTCTTGATGGGCACCATGTTGGACAGCCATGGTGGATAATCCATGCAGATGACAAACTGTGCATCCAACAACTTTTGCAATTCATCTTTGACCATTAAGGCCACTATTGGGTGCATCTTGCATAGTTTTTGCTTAACTGGCTTGACTGTCGGATCAAGCGTTAGATTATGCATGACTAGCTACGGATCTAGTCCCGGCATGTCTTTGTATGACCATGCAAAAACCTCCTTCTTCTCTTTGAGAAGGGCAATGTAGTCGGCTTGCTCTTCGGGGGATAGACTTACCCCCAACTTGATGATCTATGGATTCATTGGATCTGAGCCGATGTCTACGTCAGTCGTCTCCTCGACCGACATGTGGGATCCGTCCTCCAACTGGTGTGGAGTTGGGATCAAATGGATATCATTTGCTGAGTTAAGATCATCGTTAGGAACCTCGGGTTCCTCTTCAGCATGGAAGATATCCTGAGTTGGCCTAGGGGTAAAATGAAGCATTTCATCGAAATGCCAGTACTCGGATGGGGATGGAGGTGAATTGACGCGATCCCAGTCTATGGCATCTATGTCTAGAGACAATGACTATGTTGGATCAGCCGGATTGTGGATGGGGGCGGTTAAGTCAATGGAGATCATGTTGATGGAATGATTTTGGTCTCCATTACCATGGGTGTGGTTACTCGGACATTCTGGATGCTCTCTATGCTCGGGGTCTGGTTCTAGAGGGACGGGCATGAATGGATCGGCCCTATGTGCGGATAGGAAGACAGGGTCTGCCCTCGGCACTGATGTCACTATAGGGTCTCTGGGTGGAAGGTATGCTTCGTATGCCCAGAGTGGCGGATCCAACACTTGGTCCCACCGCGTTGGGTCTACGTACCACTCATGCCCTGGCACTATGTTTAATTGTTCGAATATGTCGTTAATCTCCAAGGGGTATGGTCGCTGCATTTGCCGCATGTGATTAAGATATGCCATCTCAGTTTCATCTTCATAATCACTATCAGAGATCCAAAGGCCTTCGTTGGCTCCGACAACTTCTCATGGCATTAAAGGCTCGCCTTGCTCAAGCAAATTGATCTGGCCCCATTGGGGTTGTTCCGCTCTCTACGGTGGGGCCTGATTTCCTTGGAGTGGCACTTGCTCGATTGGAGCATCCAAAGGGAACATCGTCAAGAAGCTTTCTTGATAATCATCCATGGGGATCACCTGTGAGTGATCGCTATTTGATTCGAAGGGGTCATATGACGCTGGTTCATACTCTGACTCATCCTCTGAGGACCCTTCTTGACATTGTCTAGACCCTCCCTGAAAATGAGCTCTCGAGCTTTCTCCTCTCTCGAGCGAAGGGAAGGGATTGCGAGGGCCAACAAGGTTGATTGCCGTTAATGGGAGATAATCCCTCAATGTATATGTGGTGTTAGGGTTGGCATATGGATCTGATGCCAATCCCCCCTTGTTGCCTATCCCTAGGCCTTGCATGTTCTCCACCAAGATGTCTAAGGGTAGGGGGTGATTGAACCCTACTCCTGACTTGTCATATGGCATTTGGTATCTTGGTTGGCAAAGAACACGTATCCCTTGCTCATATCTGCCTAGCCCATATCCGTGCCAATTGCATTGGCCAAGGTATCTCAGAGCAAAGTCTGGGTTAGACAAATAATTGACATTTTCGGCAAAAGGCTCTTCATCTTCGTCCTCTTGCGTGCATGGTGCAATGCCATGATCAAGGCCCCCATACACAAAGTTTGTCTGGTTCGGCGGGTAGCCTAGGGGAACAATAGTGCCAATGGGAAGGCGAGGTCTCCCCATGTCCTGCATGGACTCTAGTGCGAGCGTTGCTACAATATTCCACACCAAATACTCCCCCAGGCCCGTATTGGCCATTTCAACGGTGATCGTTGGCGGTTGAGGGGGAGGGAATGGAAGCTCTCCCTGAGTCCACTCCATGTCGGGTGAACTAGGAGCCTCGACTTCCATTCGGCTAGGCATCTCCTCAGTAGAGATAGTTGATACTGATGGCAGTGTCTCTTCCAAAGGTTTTGCCTCTTCCAGGGGTTTCTTCCCTTTGTCCTTCTGTTTGGCCCCCAAAGATGGTGTCGTTGGTGGAGGTCCAGACGATGAAGATGAACCCGACTGGGGTTTTGAAGAACTTGCTAACGGGGATGCCTACGGAATCGGACCCTGTTTAGATGGATTTAACTGGAAATCCAAATGCGTTGATGGCAGGGTCGATTGCGGCATCAGCTGCACCGCATTACAATACTTGAAGGGTTCTAAGTCCGTCGGGACTACATGCACCTCCCCTTCAAATGTATACTTTAAGCATTGGTGAGCTATCGAAGGGACACACTTCATGTCCCCGATCCATGGCCGGCCCAACAAGATGTTGTAGGCCATCTCACCCTCCAATATGTGGCACAATGTAGGTATGGTCTTTTGTCCCACTTGGATTGGTAGGACTATTGTGCCAACTGTCGAGCAGATTGCATCATTGAATGCTCGTAGAGTGTAGGTGGAAGCTGTGATGTGAGATGCGGGCAACTTCAGATGTTTTAGGGCCATAGTTGTGATGATATTACTGGACGAGCCAGTGTCTATCAACACCCTCTTGTATGGGATCCCGTTGACCCGCGCGATAACGTGCAGGGGTGGATCCGCCATGTCATCAGTCACTGATCTCAATTCGTCTTCTCGAAATGTGATGACCGGCTCAGTGCATCATTTGACATGGCCCACGAAGTTGTTGAAAGAATTTGTCTCGTGGGGCTGCAACTCGATGGCTTTCAATATCTCCATTAGAGCTTCTCGATGGGGCGTAGATTGTTGTATAAGCTCGTATATGGAGAGCCTAGCCGATGTGGTCCTCAAACTCTGAGTGAGTTTGGTCCGAAGTGTGGCCACTGGTCTAGGCGGAGGAGGTTGTGCAAGGTGTTGTTGTGGTTGTGATGTTGTTGGCACCTCTCCTACAGCTGTCGCAGGAGCATTCGTGCTCGGATACCTCCTATTTCGAGTCACTATACTGATCATCCCTACATATCCCTGCATGGGGCAGTTCTGTGTGACCTCATTAACTTGTAGGGTCTTTGCCTGCGGAGCATGAGCAGGCAAGGGGTCTTTGAAGACCTCCATTTGTTGATTGCTTGGTGCGACGGGATTATCCACCGCTAGTGTCTTGTTATCAATCAAGTCTTGCACCAAGCCCTTAAATTTCCAATAGGCATTTAGGTCATGTCCCTGCTCGCCTATGGAACCTATAGTACAAGTCCTCTCTATACCCCTTAGGCTTGGGTGCATTGGGATCTATGGTCTGGATCTCTGGCAGGTTGATCAGGTTTGCCGCTAACAAGCGGTCAAACAAGGAGTCCCTGGACTCTGTGTAGGGTGTGTATTGTCGCCTAGGGTGATGCTGATTCTGTTCTTGCCTCTGATTTTCTCTATCATAGTTGTTGGGAGGCACTGCCTGATAGTTAGCCTTTTGAGGTTGTGTTGCTTGTGCAGGCTTAGGGACATTGATTGCAACTTGGTTGACCACCGCGGGTTTCTGTTGCGTGGTCCCGGTTTTAGTGTTCTTAGTCCACTCTTTTTTCTTAGGTTTGGCTATCTCGCCATCCTGTATTTTGATCTCTTCAATAATTCTGGCTTGTGCCAGAGCTTCTTCTAGGGTTGCATATTGCTGCAGCTGCAATAGCATAGAGATCGATCTCAAACAACTCTTTGAGAACATTTGAGTGAGGTCGGACATAGGAGGGAGGTAGGGCAGCTTTGAAAGCAAAGTCCTCCATCGATTCCCGTAGGCCGCCATGGTCTCTTCCTCATACTGCCTGAGGCTGGCTAAGTCACTTAGTGATGCCTTCTTCTTGGTGTTGAAGGTGAAGCGTTCGAGGAACGCATCCACTAACTGATCTAAGTTTTTGATGTTATGCTTTGGTAATTGGGTAAACCAATCCGAGGCAGGGCCTATGAATGTGGTTATAAATGTTCTTAATAACAAAGCATCATTGTCCTGAATGCCAAAGCATTGGCTCAGGAATCTCGTCACATGCTCTTGAGCATCTTCCTCACCTCTAAAGGTTGCCAACTGAGGCAGCTTAAAGTGTTCAGGGTAAGGAGGTGCTGGCACTGACGGATGCACAGGATGACTACGGAGCTGGCGTAAAGTGGGCTTTTGGGGCCCAAAATTTTTGGTTTCCACAGACTCCAGATGCTCTAGCAATGCTTTATATGCATCTGAGGATTTAATTTCTTCCTCTTTGGTTTGCTCCCGTTGTGGGTTGTGGGAGACTTGAGGCCTATGGAGGGGTGGCCGGATAGCAACCCCCCCGCCTTGGTAGGGCATTTTGGCCCACTCATCTTCTTGCTCGTACTCCTCGTAAGCTTCTTGAGGAGTCTCTGGGTGAGACCTATGACCCTGGGTGGGTCCCCACGGAGGGTACCCATCATTGTTTCGGGGAGTGGCCTCCCGTTCGGGTCTAGGAGGTCTCGGAGGCAGCACTTGGTAAGGTCACGGAGACCTATCTCGCACCAAGGGGTTGCGCCTCTCATATGGTTCCACCCTTTGGGTGCATGGGGTTGGAACCCTTTCAGGCATCGGGTTATGGAGCAGCTCGTCTGTTTGGCACCTAATGCACTCTTTGCTAAGGCGATATAAATGCTCTAGCTGCTGTTGGTCTTGCTCAAGCCGCGTGATCTGCGCTTGGTGGGCGGCATGTCTGGCAACTTCCAGGTCGATTTGTTCTGCCATATTGAGCCTAGGAGGCCTAGATGCCTCTCCTATGCATTTACCTCGATCGTGATGATCCGAGATCTCAATAGGTCACTTCCCTCTGTCGAGGTTGGTGGCATTTACCCGAGGCTCTGGCCTCAGTGGGTGATCATGGTATATAGCTGGTGCGGAGGCGCATGGCCCCCATGCTGTATATTGCTCTTGAGGAATGTAATCATCTTCCTCATGCTCCCTTTCATATGTGTGAAAGGGGCGGGCAGAGTTAGCTCACCCTGTTTGAAGAGCCTTGCACTCTGGATTTTGTCTATTGGTTCTAACAGTGAGAAGGGGTAAAGGGGGGATGACATAATCATGTGCCCCCTCTTTATGGTCCCTATACGGCTCTAGCACTTCATCACGCGATGGCCACTCATAACGAGCATCCAAAGGAGCCCTTCTGCCTAAGTCAAATGGTACATGTACGGACTCTTCCTGAAAGGGTTCATGTTGACTGGGTGCGCCCCTCAAAGGGGTGTCTCTATAGCCTTGTTCTGAAATGTCCCTATGTGGACTGTCTCATGGGTCAGGCCACCAAGGTGGAATGACCAAGTCCTTGTGGCTGTAGCGGAGGTGACTTGTGCCTCCTTGTACACTCTTCGTAGCTTCCGCCCGTGATTGGGCTTGGCTACGGGTGTACACCATGGTGGTATCTCTCTACAAGCTATGTAGATTTTTATCTCTTTTATGATTTTTTTATGCTACACTAAACAGAAAAGATCACACACACACACAAGCAATGATTATCTCGTTTAAAGATTGAAAGTGTGTCCTAGACCTGGTTTAGTGTGTTTTTGATTTTTGTTTTGTTTTTATTTTTTTTTGGTTTTAAAGAACGTTTAAATGCAAAATGATGGCTCTTATGACTCCCAAAAATGGTCGCCCCTTCGATATACCATTGCCAGGCCGATATACCAACCTCTCTATATACCCGCCCTTACGTGAGGGAAACTATAGGTACGTGAGAGCAGATGGTACATGGAACGTAGGCGGTACGAAAGGGGAATCGCCCTGTTTATGACACCTACCATAGAAGACTTATCCTCGTGCACTGGGAATCACCCCAGCTACACTCGGTCAGCTTTCGTCAGGATTTACGTCTAGCAACAGTAGCGATCGGGGTAATGGATGCAAGATTCAAGCCAAGGTGGTGATGAAATCCACCGTTGGTCTTGATCAAGGGCTGGGGTTTTATGACCAGCTCCTTGGTTTTTAATTTGCCACGTGGTGTGTGGGGTTCTTTTTATTTTGCAAAAGGAAACAAGCAAGCAGCAAAAAGAAAACTTTCCCTAAGCAAGCAAGTAATCCAGAAACAGAAAAATTGACAGCAAAAAATGACAGGGAAAGTTCAGAATCCTTACCTCTTCTCTGCCCAAATATTCTGGTTCTGAGTCTCTGTCCTAGAAATGCGTAGAGAGCTATTCGTCCCTGGGTCGGATGAATAACATAACTGTATTCGTCACAGGGTGGGGCGCATTCCCATTCGTCCCTGGATGAGACGAATTACAGCTCTGTGTTCACCACAGGCTGGAACGAACAACAGTCCCGCATTCGAAAAAAAAATATACCTGCAAGCAAAGCAAGCTTTGATCAGATTTCTGATCTAAAAAAGTAGAGGACAGGGTCCCACCGTGATCGCCACTGAAAGCACGAGGATACGGAAACAAAAAAGGAAAAACTCCAAGCACGATGCAAAAATGGAACTAAACTTAACGCTAAATCCTACGAATTAAAAATGCATAAAAATGGAGAAAGCATAAACGAATTGAAACCCAAATGAAATAAACAGCCCTTTTCTTTTATTGATGTATTTCACAATTCGGTTACAATTCGCCTCCTCCCTTTTCAGGGGCGAGGAGCGTTAAATTCGTCTCTTGGTTACATCCATGGATAGCCATCCTTCTTCCGCGTGCCCACATGTAAGATGGGTGGACCAAAACATCGCCGCCGCTTGTGTATACGAGTGTCGATTCCTTGTTGCTCCTCCGATGTTCCGATCCTGCGTTCAAAGAAACAAAAAGATAGTCAATAGCACCTGCAAAGAAGATCAAACATGCAATCTCAAAACCCAAAAACTAATGCATGCGAAGAAATAAATAAAATGATGATCAAAACAACTCCAAATCGACTAAAATTTTCATAGAGGCATGGGAACATCACCGGGAAGGCATTGCAAAAAGAACAGTCTGCAAACTCACCATGGATTCGTATTCGTTTCGGGGCGGGACGAATATACCTGCAACAAAATGCCGAATAGAACCGTCCCAAATGTCACCTCCAGATGGCTCCAAATTTCTTGCAAAAGTGGGGGTTAGCTAATTGGGGGCATTTTGGGATGACCCAGATGGTCGGATTTCCCCAATTCGGCCTCTAACACCCGGATTTCGATGGCGCCCTCTGCAAGTTAGTGGAGGCGAAAACATGATAAAACAAAATAGCACTTGATCAAAATGATATGGAATTGAAATTGCAAACTATCTAAGCAGCATAACGATCGAATACAAAATGAAAATGATAGAAAGAAAGATCTGCCATAGATTCCCAATCGTTCCTAAAAGGGACGATTAGACCTACAGCAGTGCGGGGCGCCGGGCAGGCCGCCCACCGTTTGGGGCCTGATTTCGGCACCAATCCACTTGGGATGGGTCCAAAATCTCTTACAGGGTGTTGTCGACAAATTGGGTGGTATACTGTGGTCAAGTGTCGGGTTTTGGGCTCAAGATTCATCCTTCCAATAGTCACCCAATGACCTCCTCTCTAAAAGAGATCAAGGATGTGAAAGGCACAAATCGCACAAGGATGTATGGGGAAGTAAAACGGCAGCACTTCGTTGCTCAAAAATGCTCTTACTCTCTATCTTTTGGGGTGAGAAAGCTCACCAATTTATAGACCTGGAGGTCTCTTGGGATGAACATGCAGAGGCGCCACTTGGCAGCCATGCCCTTCCAGGGGAGGGAAGATTCCTCCCTGATTAGGGGCTTCATGACTGCCCCTGTAACAACCTCTAACGCTCAAAAACGCTCACCCACGCTCCCATGAAATGAAGGAGGCGTTAAGTGGCGAATCCGAGCTGCCATTTGTCATGAATTGACTTTTTGCTCGTCAAACCCGCTATTCGCTCCACCCCGGAGCGAATACTTCTATTCGTCCCTGGGCGGGGCGAATACCAAACCGTATTCGTTCCTGGGTGAAACGAGTATGGAGCAAAGTACCTGAGGGTGCCGAATTGACTTTTGACCTTCAAAAACTACTGAAAGAGTGGTTAGGACCACTGTTTAACCTCTAGGGGCTGCCCTAGGGGCTGTGTGTGTCAATGCGATCAGTGTTTGCAGTCACATAATCGGATTGGTGTTGTTTTGGTGTCTATAGGGACTTCCAGCCCTATCCGTACTAGCCCCCCTGAAATGGCCAATCCTACATCCCTCCAAAGAGTTTCTCATAGCAAGCCAACCAAGAGAGGGCAGACTGACACCCCGACCCCATCTCGATCATCTCTGTAGCTTAAGAAGGTGAAGAAGGAGAAAGGGACCCCACTGCAGCAAATCAACTCTGACACTAAGAGCAAAGCCGAGGGGTTGTCTGCCCAATTTTTGTTAGACATGACGACCAACATCCTCTCCTGTACAAATGCAATGGTGAGTATCCTCAAGCGCTTCAAGGGGCGTGAGACCCAAGAGGATCCGAACGTGTAAGGGATTTTCTTGGGACAATTTTCTTTTTTTTTCTAGTGGAAGCGATCTATATAATGGATGGTTATGTGTTTTTTATGGTTTTTCAGATGTTTTTTGACCTCTGTTGGGAGGGGTTGATGTAGCCCTCACAGGCATAACTGTGTTTTTTTGGGAAATATTCATATGGTACCTAATGTATTAGCCCAAAGGGCTCTCTCTAATGGTAAAGGCTACGACCTCTCTTGTTATAAGGTTTTGGGATCCTCTTAAAAAACCCGTTTTGTATATAAATTAATCTACTTACCAAAAAAAAAATCTAATATCTTTTGGTATAAAACAAATATCTAATTTGTAAAATCTATTTAAATCGTCTATAATATCCATGTTAAAAATTGTACAATCTTATTTACATAAAAATGTTATTTTAAAATCAAATGGCATTAGTTCATTGGTTAGATTCCTCAACTTTCAAGAAGACCCAGGTTTGAATCTTGTCAAGCAATACATGTATAATTGCTAGTCATTATGATACTACTATGTGGTCACGATGTAATACAAGGCTCGTTTCAATCCCATTTATCCCATTAAAAATATTATTTTATAATTAAATGTTATTAAATTAACCAGTTATGTTCCTCAACTTTCAAGGAGGAGACGCAGGTTCAAAGCTTTCCAAATGTTACATGCATTATTGTCAAGTTCTTGTAATATCAGTTTGTGGGGTCCATATCAAATTCCATATATCTAATTCAATAGGCGAACCTTAAGTTTGTCTTTGTCTTGATGAAGTTCAAAATTTAAAAGACAAATGGTCAAAGAAGATCTCATTTATTAACAAATATGATATCAAAAAAGTAATTATAAAAACATAGTAGTTTGAGAAAAATATTTTTTTAAATGATAAATAAATTAAAATTTAAAAATTTATTTTAATTTTTTTTCCCAAAGTTTGACAAATTTTATGGGTATGATCTCTCTCATATATATATATATATATATATATATATATATATCAATATCAATATCAATATCAATATCAATATCAATCGTAATTTTATGTGTAAATATTTCTTTTTTTGGTTACATAGATGAATTAATTACAATCACAATTTTTAGATTTTATGTGTAAATATTTCTTTTTTTTGGTTGCATAGATGGATTGATTACAATCACAATTTTATGTGTAAATATTTTCACCTTCAATTATATTACCTAACTTAATGTAAATACTATGGGGAGGGTGGCCCTTGTGGTGCCAGTTTACTTTGTTTCATACTTAAAAAATAATAATAATTTTTAATCTATTAAATTGTCTTAAGATTTTAACTTTTTTTCAATTTTATATAAAAATTATTAGAAAATATCATAAAAACATTTATATTATGTTTAACTTTAAAAAATATAAAATTTAACATAGACATCTAAAATCTAATATCTTTTGGTATAAAACAAATATCTAATATGTAAAATCTATTTAAATCATTTATAACATCCATGTTAAAAATTGTGCAATCTTATTTACATCAAAAATGTTATTTTATAATCAAATGGTATTAGTTCATTGGTTAGATTCTTCAACTTTCAAGAAGACCTAGGTTTGAATCTTGTCAAGCAATACATGTATAATTGCAAGTCATTGTGATACCACTATGTGATCACGATGTAATACAAGGCTCATTTCAATCCCATATATTCCATTAAAAATATTATTTTATAATTAAATGTTATTAACTTAATCAGTTATGTTCCTCAACTCTCAAGGAGGAGACGCAGGTTCAAAGCTTTCCAAACATGACATGCATTATTGTCAAGTTCTTGTAATACCAGTTTGTGGGGTCCATATCAAATTTCATATATCTAATCCAATAGGTGAACCTTAAGTTTGTCTTTGTCTTGATGAAGTTCAAAATTTAAAAGATAAATGTTCAAAGAAGATCTCATTTGTTAACAAATATGATATCAAAAAAGTAATTATAAAAACAGAGCAGTTTGAGAAAAATATTTTTTAAAATGATAAATAAATTAAAATTTAAAAATTGGTGAACATCAAATTTTAAGTTTTAATTTTTTTTTCCAAAGTTTGACAAATTTTATGGGTGCGATCACATGTATATATATATCATAATTTTATGAGTAAATATTTTCACCTTCAATTATATTACCTAACTTAATGTAAATACCATGGGGAGGGTGGCCCCCTTGTGGTGCCAGTTTACTTTGCTTCATATTTAAAAAAAAAAAAAAATTTTAATCTATTAAGTTGTCTTGAGATTTTAACTTTCTTTCAATTTTAGAAATGTAAATTAATCATTCATTTAATTATTAGAAAATGTCAAAAAGACACCTATATTATGTTTAACTTTGAAAAATATAAATTTTAATAGAGACATCTAAAATTTAATATCTTTTGGTATAAAAATAAATATCTAGTTTATAAAATCTACTTAAATCGTTTATAATATCCATGTTAAAAATTGTGCAAACTTATTTACATCAAAAATATTATTTTATAATCAAATGGTATTAGTTCATTGGTTAGATTCTTCAACTTTCAAGAAGACTTAGGTTTGAATCTTGTCAAGCAATACATGTATAATTGCAAGTCATTGTGATACCACTATGTGGTCACGATGTAATACAAGGCTCTTTTCAATCCCATATATTCCATTAAAAATATTATTTTATAATTAAATGTTATTAACTTAATCAGCTATGTTCCTCAACTTTCAAGGAGGATATGTGGGTTCAAAGCTTTCCAAACGTTACATGCATTATTGCCAACCTCTTGTAATACCAGTTTGTGGGGTCCATATCAAATTCCATATATCTAATCCAATAGGTGAATCTTAAGTTTATCTTTGTCTTGATGAAGTTCAAAAGTTAAAAGACAAATGGTCAAAGAAGATTTCATTTGTTAACAAATATGATATCAAAAAAGTAATTATAAAAACATAGCATTTTGAGAAAAATATTTTTTAAAATGATAAAAAAAAGAGAGTTAAATATGATTTAATTGATCTAACAACAAATATAATTACTAAACGAAGGAATTGTCCATTCTATTTAGGTCTACCTCAAAGACTTAGTTAAGTCAGCAAGAATTTTTGCTACTTTAGAAGGATCAGACTTAGTAGCCTCAACAATATAGATTTTGTCCCTTTTTCTCACCAACTATAACTGCATCAAGATAGAAGCCTTGAAGGTCTTTTCCTTGATTATTTTGTATTATTTCTTCCATAGTTTATTTTTGGCTATAATAACATCAAACACCTTGGTGAAATATGTCTCTTCTAGGATCACATATCATTTTCCATGCAAATGTCATGTTTGTCCTAGTAGTTGTGTTGGTTTAAAGGGGGGCCCTTACAGACTCATTCCCCTGAGCTAAGAAAGTGAGCATTGTTACTTGCAAGAAAGTTTCCTAGCTTGAGACTACATCGGAGGTGGACTTGTGGAGGTAGAAGGTGGAGCAAGTGGAATAAATTACATGGTGATAGATGGAAATGGAGCGGGAATAGTGTGAGTGGGTTGTGAGACCAATTATACTAGTGTGTCAGTTAATGGTGACAAGGTTGGAAAGGGCATAGATGATGGCAATGACATGATATATGGGACCAAGGGTTAATTGGTGGTGATTTGGATGGCAACAATGGGACTGATGTGATGGGTGTGGTTTTGACCATTAGAGAAACTATTTTGGGTAGGGTGCCTCTTGGAAAACTATGAGCTACACTAGTGGAGAGTGAGAGAAGTGTAGCATAAGAATGGAAAGGGAGAGAAGAAGTAAGAATAGAAGAACATATAGACAAAGAAGGGGGAGTAGTGGTTGGTGGTAAGGAAGTGATAGTGGTAGTAGTAATGGACACAATGTTGGGCATTCCAACTCGAAAGGGGAACCTCTTTGAGGGATTTTCCCCTCCTTGAGTTAAGTTGTTTATTGTTGTTCTTTGGCTACTACAACCTCTCTAAACATTGATTTATACCCCTCAAAATCTCTTTACCCCTTTATTATTTTTTACCTCATCGTTGAATTGACTATTATCAATATCATAGGTGTAGTAGAAATAGTGATCTTAGGCATTGGCTTCTTCTTCAACCTCTGAGAACTTTTTGTTGCTTCATTGATAATCTTGGCCCTTTTCACACTCTTGGGATGACTTCTATCCCATATGTTAGAGAACTCATTGGAAAATAGGAAACCTCTAGTAACTTTTGCAATTATACCTGTCTCGTACCTTATCTTCTACCAAGCTAGGACTTTTCTATTTGTGTACCTCATCTTTCTAACTGCCCTAGCTTTTAATAGTTTATTTTTATATATGGGTCAAAGTCATCCTTCACCTTTGTGTAGAATGTTTCACTCTAGTGGGTTGGTATACCAACTTAGAATTTCATCTTCATATCCATAACTAATACCTAGAGTCGCAAGGACCAATTCTTTTCTAGGATTTGCCTCCTCTTGATTATTGTATCTTTGTTCATGTGCAAAGAAGGTATCTAGATTTCTACTTCTTAATATCTTATTGAAGATTCTTTGTGGGTCATACATGTAACAACTCCAACGTAACCACATTGACTATCTTTATTTTTTATTAGCTTGAGCCTTAGATTAAGGTAGTTGGTTCTTCAACATTAGGGTTAGGATTAATATTGATTTATTTTATAAATAGGAAGAGTTATGTTGTAGTTGGAATCATATTTTCATATTTAAACCTCTACTATGCTTGTAAGAGTTCATCCTCTCCACGTGGCTATGATACTTTTATCTATCTCTATGTGCCTTTATATTTGAATTTGGAAAATGATCTTTTGCACTTCTGATTTTCTAGCATTGAATCTAAATTTATTGTTATCAATGGATGTTGTTTATTGTGCATTATTGAATTGCTATTGTCATTATTATATTTCTTGAATTTATTTCATTACAAGTGGTATTAGAGCATCAATATTGGCTCTCTATGGTAGTGTGTTTGTGGCAAAAGGGTTTGTAAACCATTCTAGAACCTCTATCAAACGATTCTACTTTCAAACTCTTGGTAAATTTTTATTAATTATTGTGGCCCATATTTTGGTATATTTTTATTTTATAATATTTTGAGTTTGATGTTGTTACTTCATTTTTCTACACTTAATTAAAAAAAGAGTATTAGGTGTGGATGGACCCTTGTGAGAGATCTATCTTATTATGATCATCTCTCTGAGCTAGTCAAAACAAGGGGTACTTCTAACAACACTTTTTTGAGAATTGAGTGTGTTAGGATCCTTGGAGGAGACATATCTCATTGCGATAATATCTTTAAACTAATCAAAATAAGGGGTATTTCTTAAAATATTTTTTCAAAAGTGCTTTGAATGATTATTCAAGGTTTTGACAATTCTTCCTAATGTTTGAACAAACCTGTTGTTCCTACTGGTTGGTTGTAAATAAATAGTCACTTGTAATACATTGGTCATATATAGGATGTGTGTTTGAGTAGAAAGAAGCACCAAATAAAAATATCGATAAACATCACAACACTCCTCCAAATATTAATAGTTTTGGTTAGCATCTTCTTCTTCCTTAAATGTCATGGCTTCACATCCTTCCAACACCACTCCTTCCTCTCCTCGTCTCAATAACTCTTTTCCTATCACTCCTCTCATTACCCCTCCAATTGGTAATCCTATTTTTACACTATTGATTTTTTATTTATATACCTATATGGAGAAATAAGAAATTATGGTTAATTCCATTGCAATATCTCAAAATGAAATTAAATTTGGCTTATCTAACATTCAAAGCTTCCTAAAAATATCCTCTACAATGTATTTCCTTGACCATGAATTTCAACAAATCTCTAGGTAGCAACCACTAGGCATGCAACATGCACCAAATCTAAGGCACATAAGCATTCTTTAGAAGTCACCATTTTGTCATAGTCCTCTAGTTCCCTATGGTAATCACATGGCTCCATATGTTATTAGAGGTACTCTTCTAAGTATGGGTGGTTATATATTAGGCTTTGATTTTGATCTAGATCACTCTATAGTATGTGCTTCTAATTTACTTTACTAACCTAATGATATTCTTATTTCATGCATCAACATATTCAATTTTGAGGGTGTCAATCCATGTGGGTGGTTGATCAAGATGAACATCATCCATCTACACCATGATTGTGAACAAGATCTTGTTATATTAGCTACTACTGAGTTAGAAACAATGAGAAGGGGAAGAGGGTCATGAAGGGCCAACTAAGGGGATCCAACATGTTTCTTCCCTTTAGACTTCTCACCTTAAGAGAGGATTGGGGGATGTTACAAGCTACAAGCCAGTTTGATGCATTAATTTTATAACACCAATATGTTCAAAAAGAAAATTGAGTTATTTTTAAGATGCACTTAATGTGTATCCTAACTTTAATCTATGCTTAAATTCAACATAAAATATGTAGCACTCAACAACCTATGACTAAAATGCTTTTAAATTCAATTCTAAAATGAAATAAATGATTTTATTTCTGTTAGAGAGGAAGAGTTTAGGAGAAGATGCAACAAATGAAATTTAGCCTAGATGCAAGCTACATGTGCTTTTTGATTCAATACCTATAATTGAAAAAATATTTGTTATCACCTTCTTGATTACAACTAAGTTAGGTTCCAAAATTTATTTTTGTTAAACTAACAACAAAACAAATAATAAAAATGTTTTAATTCATAGAACAAATAGATATTAGATCCTAAAATTAAAATTGACAAAGTAAGGATTAGAACATGTTCCTACTTATAAAGCAAAAGCAATGACTGCCCTATAGAAGTACCACCAACGCTTTTGTCTCCTACTGGCTCCTTTGTCAAGACCTACAAAAATAGACAAAAAAGACAAAGATCAATGTAAAGGGGTCTATAAAATCTAGTGGAAGATAGTGATATTCCTTGTTGTAGGGATCAAACCCCTTTTTAGACAAAATAAAATTGTTAAAGTGCTTGAAAATGATAGAATACTAAAATAACTACTAGTAGGGCAAAAGCACCATAGTCATAATAGTGTTGCTAACACTATTGCTACCTGTGCTTTTGCTCTATGTAAAAAAGAGAATAGAAGTGTTATCAACCTATAGTTTGGCAATGCTACTATCTTTAAGGTCATAACAAAGGAATGAAATGTAAGTTATAGCAAGATTGCTAGAATGATAAAAATGGTTTTGACCCCTAAGGTCAAAGACTATGCTACCAAACAAAATGACAATGATAAACTACATGCAACTGGACTAGGATGATCAAGATAACATAGATGCAATATACAAGTGCAATGATACAAGTTTAGCTGAAATAGACAAGCTACATGAAATAAGATACAAGACATAATATGCAAAGGTTAACCAAAAAATCAAACAAGATTAAAAGATTAGCTAAAAGATAAAACAATATTGGAAGTGAGATAAATAACAAGATTAGAACTAAATATAGAATAAAAAAGAAAATCCAAGAGCAAAGAGGAGGGAAAAGGGAATAACCCAAGAGGGTAGGTTGCATTCCCCTTGGTAGTTACTCATTGATGGTATCCTCCAAGTGCTTAACACTTGAAGAATTAATGATGTTTGATGATGGCTAGTTGACCTTGAGAGAATAGTTGAATGTTGGATCGAATGATTGATAAGATTCTCAAAAACTTGTAAGGTTGAGCCAAAATTCTAGCATAACCTTGATAAGCTAAGTGAAGGAATGCCTAATTCTAGAGCCAATCCAATAGAATTTTGGTGCCTAAAATTGTTCTCTCCAATGACCTCCTCAAGGGGCGGTTTTATAGGCAACTAAAGCCTTCTTGGGGATCCATGGGAGGATCTAGCAAGATTAGCAAGGTGTAGATGTGGCATGCTTGCATGAAGTGGTGGGAGTTAATGGAGGGAAAGACAAAAAAATAGACATGCAACTACTAATCCCTAGATAAGATTGGTAGTTCAAGCTTAGATTGCCAACTCATATATGGCATTGAGTTGGTGGATCATGTCAATGAGATTAGATCCAATGATGATGGGCAATGATAAAGATTTAAAGAGTTGAGAATCTTGGCTTTGGCAGAGATAGGGTAGAAGGACTGGGATGCGAAAGCACTAATGGTGCTACCCTACTAGCACTATTATCGAATGACTATTGAAGGTCAAAAATAGATGGGAAAAAAGTCAATGGTTAGAGATCAATAGAAGCACTACCTAGGTTATGGTAGTACCACCAATGCTATTGATCATGCCCTAACACTTTTATTATTAGAGAAATAAATGCTACAAGTTTTGGGTCTAAGGATGATGGAGTCAAGTTGGATGGTTAGGAGGCTAAGTGAAAAGTTGATGAGCATTATTGAAGGTTGCCTATGAATTCAAAATTGATAGTGTAAAACTTATCCCTTTTTATGCATTTATTTTGTAATGAACGTGTTAAAAGCTATCATAGATGTCTCAATTTTGAGATAGAATATGAACGATGATACGATGGGGTTGGCTTAGTAGTGGTGGTAAAGCATTGTTTTAGGCATCATTATAATACTACCTTGCCCCAATGTTCTCCCTTGAGTTTTAGAGTTAAAATCAAGTTAGACCAAGGAAAATTGACTTGATTATGATCCACACTGGTGCAATAAAAAAATATGGGTATAGATGTTAAATAAAAGGGATTAAGAGATTAGATGAGGAGGATTGAAAAGGGAGGAGATGAGAGATGAAACACTACCAAAATATTTTTTTGAATATGTACAATATGTACAAAGAGATGTATTAAAGATTTATCTTTATCTAAAGGACTTTTGTCGTGAAATATAAGCTTTGGATCACCAAGAGGGACTTTAAATATCTTGTTATCATACAATATATGTATAGCTATATACAAATATGTACAAAATATAGCTTGCTTTAATTACCTTTAAGCAAAGGCCTAAAGGATATTTTTTATTTTGTTGGATTATCTTTAAGCAAGCATCCAAAGGATAATGTTGATACTTGCATTATCTTAAAGTGTTGGCTTAAAGGACATTTTTGATAATTCAATTACCTTTGAGTGCCTACTTAAAGGATATTTTTGATAATTGGATTACTTTTAAGTACCTACTTAAAGGATATTTTTATAATTGGATTACCTTTAAACACACAATTAAATGACACTTTTTTTTATAATTGGATTACCTTTAAGTGCCTACTTAACATATATTTTTGATAATTGGATTATCTTAAGCACTCATTTAAAGGATATTTTTGATAATTGGATTACTTTAAAGCACCTTCTTAAATGAAATTTTTGATAATTGGATTACCTTTAAGCGCTCGCTTAAAGGATATTTTTTATTTTTTATTTGATTACCTTTAAGCAAAGGATTAAAGGATATTTTTTATTTTATTTTTTCATTAGCCTTAGGATGTTCTTGATTGATTATCCCATTAGATTTAGGGCATTTTTATTGAGATTTTATTCTCGACCTTAGGTGTTTTTTTATTTGCTTTGATTTTCCTCATAAGAAAGTGTTATAGAGGACTTATGATTGATTGGTATAACAACAAATGATGCCCCTAGCTAGGAAGATAAGCTTATTGTTAACTAGTTACCCCCACAAAAGATGTTATATAGGAAAAAAATAGATGATATGATTGATAGGGCTATCAAAACCTATGAAACCTCATAGTATTCATTATGTAACCATTGATGAGATAGAAGAAAGTGATTTGATAAGATTTTCCATTAGCACCTATGAGTTTCATAGTGAATGTCATGCAAAAATATGATTGATCAAAGTATGTGATAAATCATTATTGTCATATTATAGATCCGTGAAGAAATGAGATATGGAGTTTCATTGCCTAGGAGTCTATAATATGACCTGAATGATAGGGTTGTAATAGTAAAAAAGAGATGGGGAGGTTGTGCCATATGTATCTACAAACACCCATAATATTCATCACGTGACAAGGAAGTTGTAGTTTAGAAGAATTGATAGATGATTGTGAGACCAATTAGATTAGATCAATGTGTTCCCTTGATCTCTTTTGTATAGAATTAGGATGATGAATGTGATACACAAACCCTAAACTAGTGTATAAATATCTATAGGGAACACAATAACCATGGGATAGAAAATAGATCGATAGAAAGATAAGAATAAGTAAAGAGAGATGGTTGGGTTTGCAAATATGGAACTAGGATGATCCACTATCATCAATCACCTAGTGCACACGTAATGCAAAAATAAACTATCCTAACTAGGATCATCATTTGCATCATTTTGAATCCTTGACTTGATATCCAACAAGTAGCCCAGGCAAAAACAAGCATATCCATATAGCTAGATATGAAGTTAGATAGAATGGAAGTAGGCAACTTAATTAAACAAGCATCCAATATAGACTTAGATGTAGTATAATTTAATATGCATTAAGCTCTTAAATGATACTACATCTTAAATTAGTTTCATTACATCTTATATACTCCTAGACAATGAAACCTTGGTCCATTCATTATATTGATTGATGTTTTGAGTTTTTTGATCAACTATGGTCAGGCAGTAAGCTCTTGAAGCAAACTTGGTAGTTATGATGAATGTACCAAGCCAATTAAGCTCAAACTTAACTTTGAGATTGCTTTGGCATTAGTGTTTTTTGGATCTCCTTGAGAACAAGATCACCAACCTTGAAGAAGTGATATCACATCTTTTTGCTATAAGCATGCTTAAGCCTTTGTTGGTAGATCCATAGGTTTTCTAACATGTGGATCCACTTTTTGTCAAGTAGTTCCAACTGAATAAGGTAGGTAAAATGACATTCATTGCTAACATAGGCATATTGCAACAAAATACACAAGGCACCTCAAGCTCAAAGGCAAAAATAACTTTATTTCCATAAACTAAAGCATAGGGCATCATACTAGTGGTTGTTTAAACACTAGTGCAATAGGCCCATAAGGTAGAATAAAGTTGAAGATGCCAATATCAACTAGTTTTGCTAACAAGATTCTTAAGTATCTTGATTAATGTCTTATTAGAAGCTTTAGCTTGGCCATTGTCTTGAGGATAGTAAGGTGTTGACCATTTGTGCTAGATTTTGTACTTAGCATAATTTTTTGGATATCCTTAATCTTAAAGGGTGTACCATTGTAAAATATTAGCATAGAAGGGATGTCATAATTGCAAAGGATCTAGTTTAGTATGAACTTGAAGACTTTCACTCTTGTGGTTGAGGATAGAGTTATGGATTTGACCCATTTGGTGGAGTACTCAATAGACATTATGATGAAATTGAGTCCAATTAGATAACATTGGATCAACCTTATTAATGGTGTCTAAACCTCAAGCAAGAAAATACCAAGGATAGGTTAAGTGTTCAAGATCTTGGAACGAATAATGAAAAATATTTTCATGTTGCTAACACCTATCACACTACTTGACATAGTCACACGATTATTTTTCCATGGAGGGCTAATAGTAACCCATTCGTAGGAGCTTCTTGGCAATGGTGATTTTTTAAAGTCATCACCACATGGTCCGTCATGGGCCTCTCTGATGGTTATTTTAAATTTTATTGAGGATAGGAATCTAAGTATAATGCTATAAAATGAACAATGTTATAAGATATTGCTAATGGTGAAATAATGATAAGCACATTGCTTAAGTTTCTTACACTCATTGTGGTTTGACCCAATAAGCAACATGTCAAACTGAAGAAAGGAAAATATGTCCTTGTCCTCCTAGAGGAAGCTAGTGATACTCTAGGGTTGCATGCTCTCTAATTTATCAAATAATGATCATACCTTGTTCATCATATAACTCTACAGGGATAAGAGAGACATTGGTGGCCATAGTATTGGCATGGTGATTACTAAACCTTTGGATAGCATCAATAGTCATATTATCAAAAGTAGTCATTAGCCTAGAGATAATGTCTTTATATAACCTAAGTTTGTCATCTTTTGTTTGATAGACATTGTTGACTTGGCTGAACACAAGCTAAGAGTATTGAAAGACAAAGAGGGTTCTAACCTGCAAGGTTAAGGCTATGCAAAATCCTAAGATGAGAGATTCATACTGAGTGGTGTTGTTGGTACAAGAAAACCTAAGCTTAAAGGACAAAGTGTTGAGGAGGGACCAAGATGACTCTTGTCCTCACTTCTTTGAAACATTCAATGCCATCAAAGTATAGGGTACTTAAGTAAGGTTGATCAACCTTAAGGTTTAATATTAACTCTTCTAAAAAATCTATGAGTAAAGGATGGCTAACTTCTAAGGGAATAGCTACTAATTGGTTAGCAATGACTAACCTTTCATCAAATTTTGGTTGACAAACTCAAGATCATATTCACTAAGGGCAATGACCCACTTAACTATTCATCTTGAGAGGTGAGGTTTTGATATGAGACACCACAAGGAATCGATCTTCATGATGACAAAGATCTTATGGATGAGCATATAGTGTCTAAGCTTATGGAAAGAAAATTGTTGGCAATTTTGGGTACTTTGGGTACATTGCCTTTGCTCAAGTGTATAAGTTGTCATTGATGTCAAGAAGCTCTTGAAGGAATTTGATTTGATGTCAAATAACTTGTTTTTATGAAGGTTACGGCATGACAGTTTCAAAGGTCTTTTGTAAACCCCAAGTTGGCAGGTTTAAAGATTACAGGTGGATGCATTAGTTTAATGCATTTGGGTCCAGGAGGAAATATTTATTTAAATAATTAAAAGCCTTGTTAAGGTTCCTTTTAATTATTTTTAAATAAATATTTGTTTGCATTGGGTTCTCCTAACCCATGGTGCATATGTCCTAACTTTGATGGCGCTATGTTCTAAGATTGTGGGCGCTAGCCAAGACCTCCGTCAACGTGTTAAAATTTTCTGCCGACGTGTTAAAATCCTTGTCGATGTCAAGAGTTTATGGGAAATATGCATATAAATCTCCCACGATAAAGATCAAAGATTATCCCATCCGCATTTTTTGAAAAGTGTTGCTCGCTGTGAATTTGCGATCTAATGTTCGATTTCTTCCTCGCTGAGATTTCGTAATCCGCTGTTCGGATATCTGTCATTCATTTTTTGTATTCACCATTAGGTTTTGTCGTCGTCATTCACGTTAGAAGATAGGAAGGCCTACTATTTATTTTAGCCCTGGCACAGAAGGTACAAGGGAAATAGAGTGAGGTTCAAACCTCACCAGATGCCTTTGGCACACCGATAGCGGCTAGGCTGTTGGCACGCTAACTGAATGGGAGGTTTCACATTCGAATAACGTGAAATGGTTTTTCTTCATTGATATGTGATGAGTGTCATTTAGTTCATCATTTAATCATTATTTATCAATCCGGGCAGGTGTCCTAAGGCTGTTTACGATAGTCAGTTCAAGCAGATGTAAGACATTCTATTCAAAAAATGGCTTTATTGGTAGAACAGTTAGTGTTTGTTGGGGGTTCTTCTGTCACTCTAAACCCTATGAACTGAAAGGAAACTAGATTATGCTTGCTGAAATAAAATTGCAGAAATAAAATAACTATCAAAGAAACCTATTTACTTTTGCTAAATCTGAAAATGCATTCAAAAACTGAATTAAACTTGCTAAAATGAAAGTTGCAGGAAATTCAGAATTGCAGAAAGTAAACTAACTAACTTTGCAAAATAAAAGAACAGAACTAAAAATAAACTTAGAAATGATAACTCAGAAATAATAATGAAACTACAAACTCTGAAACTGGAAATGATTTCAGCAAAATAAAGAAATGCAGGAAAAATGACAGGTTTCCTATTTATTCTACTGCGAGCATGATTTAAACAAGAAAACCTGGTGAAAAACCTTCTTCTGCTCCTGGGAGTGGCCCTTGCTCCCTGGTTCAGAAGAAGGTGAAGAAGTAGCTCTGGTTTACTACTTAATCACTCCTTCAATCATAAAGCAAAACTGATAAAAACTGCACTTTTTATTGAATCAAAAACATGCAGAAAAATTTTGCATGTTACTGCTACAAAAATCTGATTTCTCACAATATTCAGAATTATCCTAATTGCAATCCTAATTCTCCTTAGCTCAACCCAGATGGGAGCTGGTTATTTATATTAAAAACATGCTAAATCAGGTGTGGAATGATTCTAATTTTAGGCATTTTAGGAATGTTGTTGAAACTGCATTCCTAAAATGCAGAATATGGTTACATGAATAAAATCTGTTTGTTGCACATTTTCTGGAGGTCTTTTGCATTGAAAAAGGTGCACAACAGATTCACATAACTGTCCTTAACACTCTCCTACAATTTTGTTGCCTTTCCTGAGCTGTTCTGGTCAAAACTGTGCTTTTCTGGTTATTCCGGAGCAGTCCTGTTATTCCGGAGCAGTATCCCTGTTGTTCCGGAGCAGCGCTAGAATGCCTGTTTTCAACATAGTTTGTGGTTCTTTTGTCGAGCATTTGGTGGATCAGACTTGGAAGTCTTTCAACAACCTATTCACATGTTCTTTTAAGTTGAATTTGACCAAATTCCAAGCCATGCACATCTGGTTGGAATTTGTCCAAGTTAAAACAGTCAAAATACAGTTTTGCACAGCTTGTAGTTTTGTCCTATTTTTAGTGCTATTTTTTGCATTTGACAACTTCAGAGAGCATGATATGAATGTTATATGTCCCACACATGATTGCACTAACACATTTCACAATAAATCATTATTTATCAACAAAACTTATGCAAAAAATACAGAAAATTAGTAAAAACAGAATATTATGCTTCTAAACAATCAAACATGTAAATAGTAGTAAATATTGTATTTCATCAGCAGAATTAACATCAAAACATGTCAAAAAGGTCTATTAAGGATGTCTAAAATAATCAATAATGAGGCAATTTTTGGCCTCATCATTCCCCCCAACTTATTCTAATGCATGTCCTCATGCATTCTGTGAGGCTACAATAGAGCATAGATATTTGTCCGAGACTCTCTCTTGGTAGCTAAAATTTGGACCAAGAATCCTGTAAAAACATCTGATTTCCTTTATCTGCTTGAGCCATGCCCGAAACCGATCATCCGGCTGAGGGTCATCATCAAAAAACCATGGAACATGGGTGATTACAATGGGCAATCTGTATCTTAATCCTATCCACTGATGTTGCAATTGCTTGAATAACTTGCATGATACCTTCAACTCTTCTTTTTGACCACTGCAAGTTATTGGGGGAGATAGGTTCTTTCTTCTACAAAGAAATAGATAACTCTCCCCAACGATTTTTATAGGCTACTAAAGCACTATTAAAATGCTGGTGAGTAAAATTCTGAAAATCGACTAAGCATTCCTGAAGATTGGTTTCATAAATTTTTCTCACCTTTTCTTCCCTCATCATAGTAAAATGTTGATTGGCTGTAGCCCTGTAATTACAGTGAATTGGCCTCAGATATAGTGCTGCATTTGCCTCATTTTCCTTAGTCATCTGCTTCTGTTGTTCCCAATATTCTTGATTTTGCAGAGTGGACATGAAGGCTCTCAACTGAATATCCCCTGTAAAAATGTGAGGTAGGAATGTGTCATCACCAGGCATAAAGAAGTTATGTAAGAATAACTCACACAACAGACTTTTCTGTTCTATTGGGCTATGCAGGTAGGCATCCACAAATTCTTTAGGGTCTTCCAATTTGTATGGCAAATTAGAGTGGATTCTCATAATTTGCCAATGGATAAACCTTTCTCTGAGGATTAAGGTATAAAACCTTGCAGGTCTTCTGCATTGGACTAAACACTCTGCATTCTGACAGAGATCCTGCACCCTGGTTCTTCAATTTGGTTATTTCTGCCTCTTTAGCCTCACATTTTTCTTCCAAAGGTTTCAAAGCTAAAACCTTTTCTTCCAACCTTTGGCATTTCATCATCCACTTTGATAAATCTGTATTATACTCTTCAAGTGGAACCATAAGGGGATTGCGGATAGGTTGCTGCATTTGAGGAACAATATTAACCTGCACCTCTTTGTCAGTCATGTCAACCTTGACAGAATCTGTTTGTGTCTCCTTTTCTTCTGTTTCTGCCAAAGGCAAGTTGACCTGTACCCCTTGTTCCTCTATTTCTGTCATAGGTAATTCAGTTTGAATTCCTATGTCCTGTGTTACTATGAGGGGTACATATGGTTCAATAGCTGTAGCAAGAATTGAGGAGATATGAAATTGTTCTTGTCCCTGTTCTCCTTCAATATCAATTACAGGTTCCTCCCTGATTGGTGAGTCTGCTGCATGTGCAGCTGTTGCTAATTCTAACAAAATGTCAGCCATTTGAGTGTCATGCATAGTTTCATCAGGTTGTGGCTCTAAAGATGCAATTTTAGCTTTTAAACTTGCCACTTCCTGCTGCAAAATTGCAATCATTTGATCTTTTTCTAAAATAGAAGCTTGACACTTTTCTATCCAACCTATTTGTGTTTTCACCACACTTCTTGCCGCAAATAACTGTAGTTGGATATCTTCTTCTTCCTCTTCCTCTTCTTCTGCCTCTGACTCGTCCTTAGAATCAGAATCTATATAATCCACTAAGGTTACTTCAGGGCTGGATGTTGGTTCTGTTATGTTTGTAGCTGCAGGTTCTGCTGATTTTGTTGGGTCTGTCTCTGCTACTACTGCTTCTTGACCTCCTTGGTCAGATGATGTTTCACCCAATTGAAGTCTTGCAGACCTTCGTAATATTTGAACAGGAGTCTTTCTTTTTCCTGTTTTGGGCATTTCTTGAGCAGATTCTCTTGGTTTTGCTTCATCAGAGCTATTGGACTGCAAAATAGTCACATCTGCTAAAAATGACACCCTTCTACGTTTTTTAGCAGAGTCTATTCCAAAGATGCCTTTCTCTTTGTCTTCTAGTCCTAGAAGAGGGAGGTCCCTGTGGAGAGGATGGACCCTCTTTTTGGACAGACTCTATCTCAACCACTGGCTCAGGTGTTTCTATTTCCTCCTCTTCAATGCCAGGGTTTCCAATTTGTTCTGTAGATCTAGGGCTTTCAATATCTTCTTCTGCTCCAACTGCAACTGCAGGGTTTCTAGTTTCATCCCACTGAGCAAAGAATCTGCCAAAGCTCTGCAAATTACCCCTAAAGTGATGTTTACAGATTATTTTAATCAAACCATGATGCCTAGGGGTTCCTTTTCCTTCTTGATATTTCTTGGCCATAGATTTTAAATTTTCATAAAAGTACAGGGGAAAATTAACTTTGAATTCAGGGTTTGTGTGGCCATATCTCAAATAAGTTAGAATTCTCATATGGTGCCCTGACAAAACAACATACTGGCCTTCACAAGTAATAAACCTAATCATCCATTCGGCTACTTCATCCCAGGGAGATTCCAGACTTTCCCTTTTAACTCCTTTACAAATATTTTTACTCATGACATACTCAATAGGTTTATCATTTTCTGCCCTAAATTGGTTGGCCAATTCATTTAGGGTATTCCTAGCTATTTTTCCAAGATTAATTCCTTGCAAAGGAAATTCAGTAATTTGGCTCAAAACATCTGGAGTTACCTGGATTATCATGTCGTTGATGTTGATCTTGTTATTTCTGAAGGTCCGTGCAAATTCTGCGGCCAATCCCTCGGAGTTCCCATCAAATTTTTGCAAAAACGGCATAAACCCTCCATCGGTGAAAATTTGCAGCAGTGCAAGATTTTCCAGTATGAAGCTGGCATTTTCTGGTTCACTTTTGTTCTTCCTGCCGCCCATTTTCTTCTGCTCTACTCGCGAATATTTTTCTGAAGTGCTGGAATGAAAGTTCTAGGGCACATGCACTGGAATGACGGTTCTTGCGCCGAAACAAAACATGTCAAATCAACTTATTGATTCGTTTTTTTTAAACCGACGAAATATGCTAAAAACGAGGAAAAATTAGTTCCAATGCAAATTACACGATCACGATTTGCTGAGTTGGCATCAATTAATTTGCTGTGAATTTTTCAATGTTCTTTGATGCGTGTGCCGTGATTACGCGAATCGCGAAATCATGATATCTAAATATCCATGGATTTCGAAAATCACGTGTTCCATAATCACTTGCCACGTGTTCCTGCCTGAATTTTTTAAGAAACGTCAACATATTCCGAAGCCCTGATATTCCGGAGCAAATGTCGTTATTTATTCATTCCGGAGCATATCTGTCAATACTTATTTCGGAGCACAACTGTTACGAAGCTTTTGATGTTCCGGAGCTCTAGCGCTTCTGTTCCGAAGCAGTGGTTATTCGAAAGCAAATTTCATTCCGAAGCATATGTCATTCCGGAGCATATGTCATTCCCCCTTCCGTTGACTAATTTAGACATCCCCAATTTTAACCTTATGAATGCTTTAAATGCTAATCAAGTGAATCTATACACTACATACCTTAACTATTTACAATATTTAAAATGTAAAGAAACACATACCTGTCTTGACTACCTTTCTACATTTTGTACAATTGATTAGCTTTGCTGATCTTTTTCTTCTGACAAGTGCAGTACTGTAATTCTGAAAAACACAAACAATGTGGGTGATGGCAATGACAATGGTGGTGAATGACAATGGCAAAAAAATGATAATGCTAAGGAATGAATGGTGATGGAATGAATGGCGATGGAAGGGATGGTGATGGAATGGATGGTAATGGAATGGAACTCAGTAAACATGCCAGATAACTGGTTTTCATGTAAGCCAATTTTTTTTTTTTTAATAAAAACTATACTGTTGCTGCTTCAATGGAAGAAGGGAATTCTTCCATTATGTGCACATCCAAGTGCTCTATTTGTTTTAAAAATTCATTTTTAGTTAGTGGCTTATGGTAAATCCGGAGACGATGTCCATTAACCACTAACTTCCTTCGCGAATCATCAATTGGTGAGAGACGAACTGCTCCATTTGAGAAAACCTCTTCAATCTGATATGGTCCAAGCCATCTTGTCTGCAACTTCCCAGGAAAATCTTCATAGCGGGAGTCAAACAGTAATGCCCAATCCCCTTGCTAGAATTTTCATTCTTGGATATGGCTATCATGCCAGATTTTACGTTGTGCTTGGATCATCTCGTTCTAATGCAAAGCGTCTCTTCGTATTTCATCCAGTGCATTGAGTTGCAGGATCCGGTCCGTTTGTGCTCGTGACAAATCAATACCAACTTCCAAAGCAGTTCGAAGAGTTAGTAATTCAAATTCGATGGGTAAAAGGGGTTTTTTACCATAAACCAATTCAAAAGGGGTAAATCCCGTAGTGGATTTCCAAGTAGTGTTATAAGCCCAAATTGCTTCAGGTAACTTTTCTACCCAATTCCTTCTATGAACTGCTACAGTTTTGGTTAATATTTTCTCTAATTCCCTATTTGTCACTTCAACTTGACCATTGGCCTGTGGATGATAAGGAGAGGACTTCCTATGCTTGATTTCATATAATTTTACAAAGGCTTCAACAACCTTTGAAATAAACTGAGGTCCTTGATCAGAAGTAATAGACTGTGGGGCTCCAAATCGCAGAAAAATCTATGAATACAGAAAATCAGCAACTTTGTCTTCTCGGGCATGCTTAAAGGCACGGGCTTCTGCCCATTTGGTTACATAGTCAACACATACCAAGATGTGCACCTTCCCTTGGGAGGGTGGATCAACAGGTCCTACAAAATCTAACCCCCACCTCTCAAATGGTTCTACACCTAATTGAGGTTGTAAAGGCATTTCATTTATGAAAGTAGGCTTACCCATTCTTTGACATGCATCACAATTTTTGATATACCTTTTTACATCTTTATGCAATGATGGCCAGTAACCAACACCCAAAATCTTTCGAATGGTATGTTTCTACCGAATAATGCCCTCTTGAAGGTTCATCATGACAGGCTCTCAAGATGTCATATATCTCATCCTTACGAACACACCTGCGTAAAACATGATCAAGACTGCATTTAAACAATATTCCTTTTATCCATTCAAAAGAAGAACTTTGCTTGATTAACTATTTTTTCTGTTTTGAGGTAAAATGAAGAGGAATCTTCCCCGTAGCTAAATAATTAGCTATATCTGCAAACCATGGAGTTTGAACAGAGACAACAAACAGTTTTTCATCAGGGAATGCGTCTTCAACTAGTTCTTCAGTTTCTGCATTTGGCAATCTTGACAAAAAATCTGCCACTACATTAGCCTTTCTTGGTCTATTTACTATAGTAATATCAAATTCCTGCAGTAAAATCAACCAACGAATAATTCGTGCACTAACCAAAGGCTTATTCATCAAATATTTGATAGCAGCATGATCTGTATGGATGAATACAGGATAACCTGTGATATAGTGTCGAAACTTGTTAATGGCATATACTATAGCTAAGAATTCCTTCTCAGTTGTAGTGTAATTCTTTTCAGCTCCTGTCAAGTTTTTGCTAATATAATAAATGGCATAGTGTTGTCCATTTTCAATCTGCCCTAGTGCGGCTCCAATAGCAGTATTGGAGGCATCAGTCTGAATATGAAAGGGCAGCTCCCAGTTAGGGCCTCTCAGTACTGGCGGACTGGTTAGCTTTTCTTTCAAAACTTCGAAGGACTTGTGGCAATCATCAGACCATACAAATTCAGAATCTTTCATTAACAATGCAAACATTGGATTAGCAATGGTACTGAAATCAGTAATAAATCTACGATAAAAGCCAATATGTCCTAAGAAACTACGGACATCACTTTGAGATTTTAGAGGAGGAAGACTTTTGATGACCTCTACTTTCTTAGGATCAACTTTAATACCTTGAGCGAAGATATGATGTCCTAAAACAATTCCTTCCTCCATCATCAAGAAACATTTTTCAGGATTAAGAGATAAATGATATGCTTCACAGCGTATTAGAACCTTTTCAAGTTGTTCTAATGTATATTCAAATGTGTCACCAAACACTGTGAAATCATCCATGTAAATCTCTACACTCTCGTTGGTTAAATCAGAAAAAATGGCCAAGACAACTCTTTGAAATGTTGTCGGTGCATTACATAATCCAAAGGGTAATACTCTATAAGCAAATGTCCCCCAAGGACATGTGAAGGTTGTTTTTTCCTGGTCTTCTGGTGCCACTTGGATCTGGTTATACCCACTAAAACCATCCAAAAAACAGAAAAATTTCTTACCAACAAGAGTGTCCAACACTTGGTCTATAAATGGTAATGGAAAGTGGTCCTTGTGTGTGACTTTGTTTAATTCCCTGTAATCCACACACACTCTCATATTTCCATTCTTCTTAGGCACAATAACTAATGGGGAAACCCATTGACTGTCTGAAATTGGATAAATGAATCCTACTTCCAACAATTTTTCAATTTCTTCTTTAACAATGTCTTTCAAAGCAGGATTCAGACGTCTCTGCGGTTGTCTAACTGGTTTGACATCCTCAGTGTATATCCTATGTGTGCATACATCAGGGTGGATTCCAACCATATCCATATAATTCCAAGCAAAATCTTGAACATGTTTCTACAAAACAACAAATAGTTTGGCTTCTTGATCGTCAGTCAACCAACTGTTAATATTTACAGGTTTTCCTGGCTGAATTTCAATTTGCTTGACTCCGGGATAAACAGAGTCAACATGTTCATATTTTCTGATCAAAGCATTTAAAGGACAATGATGTGGTTGCAGATTATGAAATACTCTTGATTCTATGTTAAATGCAATACTCGATGGAAGCATTGGCATAGGACAAGTGAAAGAAGTCAAAAGATGATGATGCCATCCATGTGGCAATGTAAAGGAACTTTCTTGAAGTGGAATAGATGGTAAATGTTCAGCAACTTGTTCATCATCTTTCCATAATAGGTGATTGACCAGAACTTGATCATCCCCGAGGCCTTCTTCATGCAATGTATTCACCAAGACTGTTTCATGTTCAAAAATTTCTCTTTCGGTGAATTCAGTTCTTCAATGTGTTCCTGTACTACAATGGTGGCAAGGGTAACAAGAGGCTCCTGTTCTTCATCAGACTCAGGATACCATAACTGTCCAAAAAATTTAGATGATGGTTGAGCAGGTGGATACAAAGAAATTTTCTTAAGATCTACTCCATTTGAAATAGTCATTTCCCCTGATCTACAGTCTATGAAAGCAACTGCAGTGGCAAGCCAGGGTCATCCTAGGATGATAGGATAGCCATTAGTTGTACTCCTAGGTTGCAACACTAGGAAATCTATAGGGTATTCCCAAGAAGATACTTTAATGGGAACATCCTCCAAAAGTCCTTCTGGTTTGGCAACTGACCTATCTGCCATTTCCAAAACTGTAGCTGTAGGACTCAAATCAGTGAGCTGCAATTTTTGCATAATATCTTTGGTCATGACATTAATTGCAGCTCCTAAATCAATAAGCACATTGGGAATTTGAACCAATCCTATAGTAATGGTGATTACTGGACTTCCTGGATCACCATATTTGGGAGGTACTAATTTCCCAGAGAGAAGATCAGCCAACTTTCCATCTACTTGTACAGTTTGTGGAAAGGCTTTCTTCTTCCTGCCAGGTTTCCTTATGCATAAATCTTGAATGGTTTTCTTAATCAATGGTACATCCTTGATTTCCTGCAATAGAGGAAGTGAAATTGACATTTTCTTCAATTCTGTGATTAACTCTGATTCAGGGGTAGTGATGGGGTGATCAAACCTTTCAGGAAATGGTAAATCTGATGTGACACATTCAAATTTTCTTTGTAAGTTTTCTACGTTCTTTTGCTCTGATTGTATTTTTTTTGGACTTGAAATTTTTGGAATTTCTTCAATTGTAGGTGGAGCAGGGTCAGGTAAGACCTTCCCTGAATGTAATTGGATGTTACTATAGTCAAGTACATGAACTGTAGCAGTGTCTTCTGACTCAACCTCATAAACAGGGGTTGTTTGTCTGACGTTATTGGGGTTAGTCACAGGCTGAGCTGGGAGTGGAGGTTGTTTTACTGGTTGTGCTTGTTGATGTTGTGTTCTTCCCTAAAAATTTGGATTAGGAGCTGGCAACAAATTTTGAGTTTGCCCTTGATACCTTTGCTGTCCTTGATGGGATTGATATTGTTGTCCTTGATGGGGTTGATATTGTTGTCCTTGATAGGGTTGATATTGTTGTCCCCATATTTGTCCTTGTTGTGTCCATTGAGGAGGCATGGTATGCCAAGGTGGGTTCATCCATCCAGATTGTGACCAATCTGGAGGAGCTGTCCAAGGTTGGTTCCAAGGTTGTGCAGAAACTTCTGCCTGTCCCCATGGCATATTCATATTCCAAGGAGATTGTCCCTAGTTTGGAAATCTAGGAGCATTGGGATATTGTGCATAACCACCACCGGATCTCTGCCCAATAGCATTGAGTTCTTCTGTTTGGGTGCCCAAAATAGATTTTAGATGAGGCAACAAAGGGCATTTATCTGTTGAATGTTCCTTGGAACAAATTCCACAAATAGAAGTTTTGTTTAGGGGGCAGTCCTGCAAGGCATGCTTACTCCTACACCTTGGGCAATAAATTGCTAAAGGTGGTGTAGAATTAGATCTTGTGTTTTTCTCACCTAATGCAGTATTAAGTTGAACAAGGATATCAGTTTTTAAATTGGCCATTTCCTCCATCAACTCTTTTATACCATTATTGCCAGAATTCCTTTTCTTTCTTCGGTGGTGAGTGCGGGAATAGTTTTTACATAACTCCATAATATCTTCAAGGTGAAGTTGATCTATGTCTCCTTTTCCCATTAAATCTAACACTTCCCTAGATTCATCCTGTAATCCTCTTAAGAAAATAGGCTTTAAGAAATCGGGTTCTACAACACCACACCTCTTTTGGACAAAGGCAAAGCGATCAAGATAATCTTCTAGACTCTCATCTTCTTCTTGCTTGATCCTAAACAACTCATCTTTCCTGTTTCTTACTCTACAATAATCTTGATATTTATTTAAGAATGCAGTCTCCATCTCATCCCAGTTCTGATTGAGTTAGGTTCAAGATTGCTCATGAACCATCGGAGAGCAGCGTCCTTAAGTGTGGAAGGAAACAATTTCAATTTTTGATTATCATTTATGTAGTCATAAGTCTGACATAACACTTTGAATTCAAACAAAAATTGATCAGGATCTTCTGAAACAGTTCCCCTAAAAATTGGCAATATGGATGGGGAGATTGTTTTCATGGGGGCATCTAGAAGTGGATCCAATCTTATGGGATACTCAAAAGTCTTGGGAGGATCATCAGGATTATCATATCCTCCTGCTGTTGCTACTAGCCATAGTTGTTTTCTTTCTAAAGGATGATGGGAATAGTCTAGTCAGAGGGGAGTGTTTAGCAGCTAGTGCTTCAAAAAGCTCTTTTTCTAATTTTTCCAAAAATGCATCTGATGAAGAAGGTATGTCTGGCTTATCTTCCCCAGAGATTTCAAATTCTTCATCTGACCGAGCAGGTCACTTTGGTGGTTCAGAACCACTTCGGATAAACCTCCCTCTTTCGTCTCTCAGCCTATGCATTCATGCACATTTACTAAACAGACTGTAAAATTTGCAAGAACTATTTTCTGTATCCAGCCTACGGTTCTTGACCTACTTAAATTTGACTAACAACACCATTGGTCCCCGAAAACGATGCCAAAAATGATGAGTGTCATTTAGTTCATCATTTAATCATTATTTATCAATCCGGGCAGGTGTCCTAAGGTTGTTTACGATAGTCAGTTCAAGCAGATGTAAGACATTCTATTCAAAAAATGGCTTTATTGGCAGAACAGTTAGTGTTTGTTGGGGGTTCTTCTGTCACTCTAAACCCTATGAACTGAAAGGAAACTAGATTACGCTTGCTGAAATAAAATTGCAGAAATAAAATAACTATCAAAGAAACCTATTTACTTTTGCTAAATCTGAAAATGCATTCAAAAACTGAATTAAACTTGCTGAAATGAAAGTTGCAGGAAATTCAGAATTGCAGAAAGTAAACTAACTAACTTTGCAAAATAAAAGAACAGAACTAAAAATAAACTTAGAAATGATAACTCAGAAATAATAATGAAACTACAAACTCTGAAACTGGAAATGATTTCAGCAAAATAAAGAAATGTAGGAAAAATGACAGGTTTCCTATTTATTCTATTGCAGACAGATTTAAACAAGAAAACCTGGTGAAAAACCTTCTTCTGCTCCCGGGAGTGGCCCTTGCTCCCTGGTTCGGAAGAAGGTGAAGAAGTAGCTCTGGTTTACTACTTAATCACTCCTTCAATCATAAAGCAAAACTGATAAAAATTGCACTTTTTATTGAATCAAAAACATGCAAAAAAATTCTGCATGTTACTGCTACAGAAATCTGATTTCTCACAATATTCAGAATTATCCTAATTGCAATCCTAATTCTCCTTAGCTCAACCCAGATGGGAGCTGGTTATTTATATTAAAAACATGCTAAATCAGGTGTGGAATGATTCTAATTTCAGGCATTTTAGGAATGTTGTTGAAACTGCATTCCTAAAATGTAGAATATGGTTACATGAATAAAATCTGTTTGTTGCACATTTGCTGGAGGTCTTTTGCATTGAAAAAGGTGCACAATAGATTCACATAACTGTCCTTAACACTCTCCTACAATTTTGTTGCCTTTCCTGAGCTGTTCTGGTCAAAACTATGCTTTTTCGGTTATTCTAGAGCAGTCCTGTTATTCCGGAGCAGTATCTTTGTTGTTCCGGAGCAGCGCCAGAATGCCTGTTTTCAACATAGTTTGTGGTTCTTTTGTCGAGAATTTGGTGGATCAGACTTGGAAGTCTTTCAACAACCTATTCACACGTTCTTTTAAGTTGAATTTGACCAAATTCCAAGCCATGCACATCTGGCTGGAATTTGTCCAAGTTAAAACAGTCAAAATACGCTTTTGCACAACTTGCGGTTTTGTCCTATTTTTAGTGCTATTTTTTGCATTTGACAACTTCAGAGAGCATGATATGAATGTTATATGTCCCACACGTGATTGCACTAACACATTTCACAATAAATCATTATTTATCAACAAAACTTATGCAAAAAATACAAAAAATTAGTAAAAATAGAATATTATGCTTCTAAACAGTCAAACATGTAAATAGTAGTAAATATTGTATTTCATCAGCAGAATTAACATCAAAACATGTCAAAAAGGTCTATTAAGGATGTCTAAAATAATCAATAATGAGGCAATTTTTGGCCTCATCAAAATGGACGCAACGGGTGGTGTTAGAGTTCGTGCACAATTTCTCCATAGCGCGATTTTTTGGTGTTGGCGAAGGTATTTTCAAAATTAATTTTTGCTAGTGTATTTTGTAGATGAAGTTTATTAGAGAGAAAAACAACTTAGGAGTTATAAGGAGTTTGAAGCTTGCTTTATTTTGATAAAATATTCTTTTGAAAGTGTTGGTTGCATTATCTTATTGCATTCTTATGAGAGATAAAGTTTTTTGTTGATAAGACTATAAGGGAGAAATAAGGCGTATAACGGATAAATATTTCTTGTAATGTTGAGAGTGCTTTTGGTTGATTATGGAAATGAAAGCATGATGTTTTAAGGTTAGAATTGCTTCTTGTGTGAAGTTGTGAAACCTTAAGTGGGTAGCTTTGAGATTGACATTAGCTTTCATTAAATTGGTTATAATCAAGCTATTCTTTACTTGGTTAAAGTGTTGGGCTTACTTCTTTGTTGATGATTTGAAAAGTTGTTTTGTGCTATTGTGATTTGAGTTGGTGGATGCTTTTTGTTCAAACAATATTGGAGAGAAAAGGAGTTCTACTTGTTTCCTTTTCTGATGTTGATTGTGAAATGCTTCAAGGTTGTGTTTTGAGTTGAATGGTGTTGACTGAACCTTGTTTGATGAGCATTGTTGTTGAAGCCCTAATTAATGGTGAAAAGAACATGAGTATTATTGTTATGTGATTCTTTGCATAGTTGGCAATTGTTGGGGTTTCATGTTCTTGAAAGAAAGCATTCTATCCTATCCATTTCAGATATTGAGTTGAGTTTTCGGATTTGAGATTGAGATTGAGCTGAGTTGATTTGAGTTGAGTTTTGAGATTGGGATTTGAGTATAGAACATATTGAGTCTCTAAAAATTCTCTTTATGCTTCTATGAGTTTGAAAAATCACATTGGGTCTCTAACAATTCACTTTGTGATTTCCTACTAAGAAATTTTTTCTTGGTGAGCTTGTTGAGTTTTGGACAGGTTTCGATGGGGACTTGTGAGCAATTTTGGACAGGTTTCGGTGGGGACTTGTGAGCAGATTTGGAAAGGTCCTAGTAGAGGACTTGTGAGCTGAGTTTGATAGTTCTATTAGAGAACTTGAGGAGAGAGGTGCACTGGTTCTATGAGAAGAACTTGCGGACATATTTGGCAAGTCTTTGAGAAGGCTTGTATGCAGAGGACTGATTTGTTCAAGAGTTGGATAGATCTGATAGACAGAGGAAGAATTGTACTAGACTCGATCGATCGTGTTTGGTATAGGTTGTTGAGATCTTGTGGACATGATCATAGAAGGCGAGAGGTCTCTTAGGCTAAGCATTGAGGACAGGAGGTCTTCGGTGGAAAGGAGTTCCACGTGTCGGCAAGAGGTAGAGGCAATTGATCTTCCGAGGGATTATTTCCAGAGCAGAGGGGAAGGTATCTCCTTTGAGCAGAGGCTCATAAATTTTGATTGGGGGAAGGTATCTTCTTTGAGCAGAGGCTCATAAATTTTGATTGGGGGAAGGTATCTCCTTTGGGACGAGGCTCATAACATTGTAATTGGGAAGGATTCCAAAAGAACTTTGAGATAAATTTTAGAGAAAAGTTTTATGGATGTAGCCCAGCCATTCTGGGTGAACCACATTAAAATTGGTGTCACTTTGTGGATGATATTGTGCATTGCTTTGATATTGCTTTGGGTATATTGCTTTACTATTTTGAAGTATAATGGAAAAAGTATAAAGAGGTCTTATACTGTTCACCCCCCCCTCTCAATATAAGCTTGTGTCTTCAATTGGTATCAGAGCGAGTGCCTTCGAAAAGTTTAACAGCTTGAAGGAAAAGCTAGTAAAGAACACAATGGATCTTTCAAGTGGAAATGCAACACCTATTCTTGATGGGTCAAATTTTGGTCTTTGGAGTGCAAGGATGAAGGTTCATCTAATGGCACTTGGGAATGAGGTTTGGGAAGTGATTGAATATGAGTACACTATTCCTGAACATGGTCCTAATACTAAAGAAGAAAGGCTCCTACATCACAACAATTCAAAAGCAATGAATGCAATCCTAAAAGGCTTACAGAAAGCAGATCTCACCAAAGTGATTCACTGCAAGACAACTAATGAAATGTGGAATCAGTTGAAGATGGTTCATACAGGTGATACAAATGTCAGAAAGGCCAAGTTGAGACACTTCAAAGGTATGTTTGAACAACTCAAGATGAATGATGATGAAAAGATTAGTGACTACATGCTTCGTATGGATGAGGTTGTTAACTCCATGAAAGACCTAGGTCTTGAGCTTGCTGAAAATGATGTTTGTGATAAGATTTTAAGATCTCTTCCTAATAGATTTAGTGAAAAGATTTCTGCTATTGAGGAAGCTAAAGATTTGGATAAGTTGAAAAAGGATGAGCTCCATAGTATACTTGCAGCATTTGAGTTGAGAACTCAAGTGAAGGTTGATGTCAAGAAAGAGGCAGCTTTCAAAGCTACCAAGAAATCCAAGGGTAAATAGCTTCAAGATAGTGATGAGTCTTCTAGTGATGAAGAGGCATATTATAGCAAGAAAGGCAAGTTCTCTAGAAAGCACAAAAGTATGAAAAATGTAAGATGTTTCAATTGTGGAAAGTTTGGTCATTATGCTACTGACTGTACTATTCCCAAGAATGAAAGTGATGAAGATAAACAAGATTCTAAGAGCAAGGATTCTAAAAAGCATAAGTATCACAGGAAAAACAAAGATGAGCACAACAATCAAGGAAAAATGTAATCTCACAAGCACAAGAAGAGTTTCTACCTAGACAAAGCAAGTAAGTATTCTAGTAGTGATAGTGAAAGTTCTTCAAGTGATAATGAAAATGAGATATTGTTCATATCAGAAAAGGAGGAAGAACTGAAACATAGATTCATTATCATGAAATGTCTTAGATGTGGAAACTTTGGCCACCTTGAGGATGATTGCACAAATAATGATTTGGTTTCTAGTATGTATGAGGATGCTTCCGAAAACTATAAGGAAGATGCATGTATGGTTTTTGAAAAGGGTAGCACCTCTAGTGATAAGAAATCTGAAAAAGGCTTTGATGATTCAAAAAGCAAACAAATAAAGGAAGATATAGAGGAAGGTGAAGTAGATCTTAAAGGTGAACTTATTAGTGTTCTTAGTGCTTTGAAAAAGGAAAGAAAGAAGAATACTAGACTCAAGGATAAGTTAGATGAATGTTGTATGGAGAGAGATGATCTTATAGAAAGTCTTGACTTCTCTATAGCTAAGACACAGGAACTCAAGGATGAGTTAGAGTCTAAGGTTCTTGAGTATAGTGAGTTAGAACAAAAAATGGCTTCTTTGAAAGAGGAAACTAAAGAGTACAAGGATAAGCTTTACAGGTTTCAAGATAGCTTCAAAAAGGTTAAGTCACTCATCAAAGGTCAAAGAAAGATAACAGATAAAATAGGCCTTGGTTTTGTTAAGCCACACAAGGAACAAGTTGGAGAGTCTAGTAAGAGACTCCAAAAGGAAGAGAGTTCTGATGAGGAAAGTATTTCAGAAAAGGAGTCCTTGAATGATAGATGCACAAAAACAAAAAATAGAATTCAAAATGAGAAGAAGAAGTATTCAGGACCCAAGAGGTCAAATAAAGGAAAGTTTCAAGGTAGATGTTTTGCTTGTCACAGGTTTGGTCACATGGCTTCACATTGCATGGCTCAAGTGAAGAAGGTAAATGATAATTTCATAAGTGCTAGTTACTTTCAAGGGTATTGCTACTCTTGTCAACATTTTGGGCACAAGGTAGTTTATTACAAGGCAAATAACAAGAACAGGTTTGGTTAGAACAGGTTTGGTTAGAACAGGTTTGGTCAAAACTGGTGGATTCAAAGATCAGGTTTACCTCAAAGAAACAACATCGTCAAGTGTTTCAAGTGCAACAATGAAGGTCACTTAATCAGACAGTGTAGAGTTGTAATTCTAGAATACAGAAATAGGAACAGTGGCATGATCAGGTCCAAGGATCAAGGCATGGACAAGAACAGGGATGAGAACAAGAACAAGAACAGTGACAAGAACATGAATATGGGCAAAGAGTTCAAGAGAAGGCCCGACAAGGAAGTTATAGACGTTGATGATGATCAGTGCCTAATGGGAGTTTTACTCCCACCCCAGAATTAATCACCTCATTAGGAGGTGGGGGAGGGACTAAGCTAAGAGGCTCATTCTTAGTCCTAAGCCCCAAAGGTGACCCTTTGCCATTGATGACAAAGGGGTAGAGATATGAGTAAGGGGGAGAGCTTCAGAGTGAATAGGAGAGCTTCAATTTAGGGGGAGCAAAACTTCAAAGGAATATTCTCAGTTGTTAGCATAGTTGGTTTCAGTTTTGGCTCTTGAGAAGTGTTTTCAGTAAAGGTTTGCCATCAATGACAAAGGGGGAGATTGTTGGCAATTTTGGGTACATTGCCTTTGCTCAAGTGTATAAGTTGTCATTGATGTCAAGAAGCTCTTGAAGGAATTTGATTTGATGTCAAATAATTTGTTTTGATGAAGGTTACAACATGACAGTTTCAAAGGTCTTTTGTAAATCCCAAGTTGGCAGGTTTAAAGATTATAGGTGGATGCATTAGTTTAATGCATTTGGGTCTAGGAGGAAATATTTATTTAAATAATTAAAAACCTTGTTAAGGTTACTTTTAATTATTTTTAAATTAATATTTGTTTGCATTGGGTTCTCCTAACCCATGGCGCATATGTCTTAACTTTGATGGCGCTATGTTCTAAGATTGTGGGCGCTAGCCAAGACCTCTGTCGACGTGTTAAACTCCTCCGCCGACGTGTTAAACTCCTCATCGATGTCAAGAGTTTATGGGAAATATGCATATAAATCTCCCATGATGAAGATCAAAGATTATCCCATCCGCATTTTTTGAAAAGTGTTGCTCGCTGTGAATTCGCGATTTGATGTTCGATTTCTTCCTCGCTGAGATTTCATAATCTGCTGTTCGAATATCCGTCGTTCATTTTCTGTATCCGCTGTTAGGTTTCTTCGTCGTCATTCACGTCAGAAGACAAGGAGGCCTACTATTTATTTTAGCCCTAGCACAAAAGGTACAAGGGAAACAGAGTGAGGTTCAAACCTCACCGGACGCCTTTGGCGCACCGATAGCGGCTAGGCTGTTGGCACGCTAACCAAACGGGAGGTTTCGTGTTTGAATAACGCAAAAGGGTTTTTCTTCGTTGAAGTGGACGCAACGGGTGGTGTTAGAGTTCATGCACAATTTCTCCATAGCACGATTTTTTGGTGTTGGCCAAGGTATTTTTGAAATTAATTTTTGCTAGTGTATTTTGCGGATGGAGGAAGTTTATTAGAGAGAAAAATAGCTTAGGAGTTATAAGGAGTTTGAAGCTTGCTTTATTTTGATAAAATATTCTTTTGAAAGTGTTGGTTGCATTATCTTATTGCATTCTTATGAGAGATAAAGTTTTTTGTTGATAAGACTATAAGGGAGAAATAAGGTGTATAAGGGATAAATATTTCTTGTAATGTTGAGAGTGCTTTTGATTGATTATGGAAATGAAAGCATGATGTTTTAAGGTTAGAATTGCTTCTTGTGTGAAGTTGTGAAACCTTAAGTGGGAAGCTTTGAGATTGACATTAGCTTTCATTAAATTGGTTATAATCAAGCTATTCTTTACTTGGTTAAAGTGTTGGGCTTACTTCTTTGTTGATGATTTGAAAAGTTGTTTTGTGCTATTGTGATTTGAGTTGGTGGATGCTTTTTGTTCAAACAATATTGGAGAGAAAAGGAGTTCTACTTGTTTCATTTTCTGATGTTGATTGTGAAATGCTTCAAGGTTGTGTTTTGAGTTGAATGGTGTTGATTGAACCTTGTTTGATGAGCATTGTTGTTGAAGCCCTAATTAATGGTGAAAAGAACATGAGTATCATTGTTATGTGATTCTTTGCATAGTTGGCAATTGTTGGGGTTTCATGTTCTTGAAAGAAAGCATTCTATCCTATCCATTTTAGATATTGAGTTGAGTTTTTATATTTGAGATTAAGATTGAGTTGAGTTGATTTGAGTTGAGTTTTGAGATTGGGATTTGAGTATAGAACATATTGAGTCTCTAACAATTTTATTTATGCTTCTATGAGTTTGAAAAATCACATTGGGTCTCTAACAATTCACTTTGTGATTTCCTACTAAGAAAGTTTTTCTTGGTGAGCTTGCTGAGTTTTGGAAAGGTTTCGGTGGGGACTTGTGAGCAGTTTTGGACAGGTTCCAGTTGGGACTTGTGAGCAGATTTGGACAGGTCCTAGCAGAGGACTTGTGAGCTGAGTTTGATAGTTCTATTAGAGAACTTGAGGAGAGAGGTGCACTGGTTCTATGAGAAGAACTTGCGGATAGATTTGGCAAGTCTTTGAGAAGTCTTGTATGCAGAGGACTGATTTGTTCAAGAGTTGGATAGATCTGACAGACAGAGGAAGACTTGTACTAGATCGACTGACTATGTTTGGTACAGGTTGCTGAGCTGCTGTGGACGTGATCATAGAAGGCAGAGGTCTCTTAGGCTAAGCATTAAGGACAGGAGGTCTTCGATGGAAAGGATTTCCACGTGCTGGCAAGAGGTAGGGGCAGTTGATCTTCTGAGGGATCATTTCCAGAGCAAAGAGGAAGGTATCTCCTTTGAGCAGAGGCTCATAAATTTTGATTGGGGGAAGGTATCTCCTTTGAGCAGAGGCTCATAAATTCTGATTAGGGAAAGGTATCTCCTTTGGGATGAGGCTCATAAACATTGTAATTGGGAAGGATTCCCAAAGAACTTTGAGATAACTTTTAGAGAAAAGTTTTGTGGACGTAGCCTGACCATTCTGGGTGAACCACGTTAAAATTGGTGTCACTTTGTGGATGATATTGTGCATTGCTTTGATATTGCTTTGGGTATATTGCTTTACTGTTTTGAAGTATAATGGAAAAATTATAATGATGTCTTATACTGTTCACCCGCCCCCTCTCAGTATAAGCTTGTGTTCTTCAATTGGTATCAGAGCGGGTGCCTTCGAAAAGTTTAACAGCTTGAAGGAAAAGCTAGTAAAGAACACAATGGATCTTTCAAGTTGCAATGCAACACCTGTTCTTGATGGGTCAGATTTTGGTCTTTGGAGTGCGAGGATGAAGGTTCATCTAATGGCACTTGGGAATGAGGTTTGGGAAGTTATTGAAGATGAGTACACTATTCCTGAACATGGTCCTAATACTAAAGAAGAAAGGCTCCTACATCATAGCAATTCAAAAGCAATGAATGCAATCTTGAAAGGCTTACAGAAAGCAGATCTCACCAAAGTGATTCACTACAAGACAACTAGTGAAATGTGGAATCAGTTGAAGGTGGTTCATACATGTGATACAAATGTCAGAAAGGCCAAGTTGAGACACTTCAAAGGTATGTTTGAACAACTCAAGATGAATGATGATGAAAATATTAGTGACTACATGCTTCGTATGGATGAGGTTGTTAACTCCATGAAAGACCTAGGTCTTGAGCTTGTTGAAAATGATGTTTAGTGAAAATATTTCTGCTATTGAGGAAGCTAAAGATTTGGATAAGTTGAAAAAGGATGAGCTCCATAGTATACTTGCAGCATTTGAGTTGAGAACTCAAGTGAAGGTTGATTTCAAGAAAGAGGCAGCTTTCAAAGCTACCAAGAAATACAAGGGTAATCAGATTCAAGATAGTGATGAGTCTTCTAGTGATGAAGAGGCATATTACAGCAAGAAAGGCAAGTTCTCTAGAAAGAACAAAAGTATGAAAAATGTAAGATGTTTCAATTGTGGAAAGTTTGGTCATTATGCTACTGACTGTCATCTGTTCCCAAGAATGAAAGTGATGAAGATAAATAGGATTCTAAGAGCAAGGATTCTAAAAAGCACAAGCATCACAGGAAAAACAAAGATGAGCACAACAATCAAGGAAAGAGGTATTCTCACAAGCACAAGAAGAGTTTCTACCTAGAAAAAGCAAGTAAGTGTTATAGTAGTGATAGTGAAAGTTCTTCAAGTGATAAAGAAAATGAGATATTGTTCATATCAGAAAAGTAGGAAGCACTCCCAACTTCTCAAGTTATATAGGATCAAGGGATTATTGATCATGATCTACTAGCTTTGAGGTAATAACATTTTCAATTTGGAAAAAAGATCCATTAAAATAGAAGACATTTTGGATAAGATAATTCAAAAGACCATCTTGAAGAGGATCATACAAGATGTTCTCCATATCATAGTGACTTACATCAATGATCAATTTAATATAGACTAAAGTGCAAAACATGTAAATTACAAAGGGCTAAGACCTAGGAGAGGCAATGGCTCTTCTTCCTCCTCGTCCCAATCCAATTTGTTTATGGATACAATATCATCATGGTATTCCTAAAAGAAAAAAATGGCTTTATCATCATTGTTAAATAAAACCGAAGTAGGAAGATGCTCACTATGGCTAGGGATATACCCTATCCTATAGTGCCTTAACTAGGTTTTGACCTCCAAAGGCTCTTTGATGTCATGTTCATAAAGGCCTAATCCTTTTTCTTAGTATCTCATATTGGAAAACATTTGTTTCGATATGGGATAAATGTTTGACAAGTAGCATGAAGCATATTGTCATTCAACCAGGAAAGGATTAGTACTATGTATTTTCTCATCATTACCAATATCAATACAAATAAATGAGCAACTTCCAATTTGTACTATTTTACCCTTTCTAGAAGGCAAGTCTATGATTCAAAGAGATGAAAGGATCTTAATTAGGTCCAAAAAATATGGATGACTATCTTGATCATTACTATTGATGTTAAATGTGTGAGCCTTGGGTCCAGTGTACTTGGATTTATTATTTAAGGTTAAAGACCATAATGCATCTATGATGGGTGGCTAAGAAGAAGAAGAAGAAGTTGATGGAGATGGATTGAGAGAAGGGCAATGATGAATTTTAGGGTTCTCAACCTCGACTACTTTACAATAAATAAAGGGATATGGGTTGATTGGAATATGATACATCTTGCCCTAATTATCATATTTGAGGTATTGACAGTAAGTTGATAGAATAACCTGCATTGTATGAATCCATGGTCTTGCTATAAGAATGTTATAGGTCAAGTCACAAGACATGATATAAAGAGGGTGTTGAGAATACGAGGTCTAACTTTAAGGGTAAAGACTATAGTGCCACTAGCCTTGTGCTCCTCATTTTTGAATGCCATAATAATAAGATGAAACTTTTATAGATCCTATTTAGTTAGCCAAAAGTTACTTATGAAATTTAGGCTACAAACGTTAAGAGTTGAGTCATTATCAACCACAATTCATTTGATGAAGGTAGTGTCGATATAGCCCATGATATAGAGAGGAAGATATTTGACCATATAGGTGGATGGAATATCATATTCATAGGATGATATTGTTGAACTATTTACCCCAATGGACCCCACCACAAAAATAAGGTCATTTAGGTTTAGATCTTGAGGAACAACTAGTTTGTTCAAAAGTTTAAGTAGGATATACTTATGCTCTGGTGAGGTCCTTAGGAGCTGAAGAAGAGAATTTTTTTTTGGGTTACTTTCAAGTTACTAACACAAATCAAAAGAACCATTTTATTTTTTGCTTGATTTTATGATTAATGATGGTCCTCCAGAGGAAGAATCTCTTTTTTAATGGAGTACCAAAGGAGATTGAGTGGGTTGATCAGATGATTAATTATTGTGGTGTTTTCTTATCATGATACAAACATAAGAGGAATGACTAAGAAGATGAATCATTCCTACCATGGTTTGATTCAAGGGTGAAATGCTTCTATTTTGAATATTGTTTGTTGTCTTTTGATCATGATTTAGAAGTGGATCTTGGAAGATCCCAAGATCTTGATTAAAAGAGGATCAGGAGTTGGAGTTGTTAAATACAATTTGACCATTATTTATTAGTTCTTGGATGAGGTTTCTAAGGCTCTTGCATCTATTGGTTGAGTGACCATTAACTCTATGAAAGGCATATTGCTCCTCAAGGCAGAACTAAGAATATTTTTCCCTTTTAGGATCTAGTGGCTTGATAGGTGGAAGCTCTACCATTTTGGCTTCTAAAGTTATCTTAAGATGGTTGAAGGGTGTTCCCATAGTTGCAAAAAATTCCTTTTGAGTTTTTATTTTTGGGGATTTCCTATGAGTTGTGCTTATTTTTATATTATCCCTTGGGATGGGAGGAAGTCTTATCTTCTTTCTTTTAGGTTTTAGCTTTCAAAGCCCTTTTCTAAGGAGGGCCATGTCAATAACATCTTCAAATGAAGATACATTGGTTGTATCCAAGTGGAAGTCCAACTGCTCATTCAAAATACCTACAAAGATATCTAGAAGATCTCCTAGTGGGGGAACATATTGGAGTCTCCCCAGTTGGGCTCACCATCTTACCAAAAAGGCAATAAAAATATCGTCCTTTAATTGCTTAAGCTTATAAAGTCACGAATAGTGATATTTCATTCAATATAGATGAAAAAATACTTAAGAAACAAATTAACAATATCCCCAAAGCTTCTTAGGGAGTGCCATATAATCTGGTATTACAACTCTATGGTAGGGCTACTAAGGATTTTGGCAAAGATATTTAGTAGGAATTTTTCATCATATAAATATAACTAAAGGTAATATTAAATAGCCTACAATGATTTATGGTATCTTCCTTCTCCTTATACATTTAGAACTTAGGTGTTGTAAAATTTTGAGGGAAGGGACAATTGGCTATGAAGAGATCAAGGGGTTGGTTGCACAAGTCCTCGTAGGAGTACTTATGACTAGAAGAAGACCCTTGGATAGAGGCCATCTACTATTTCGACAGCTCCAACTAGGAGGTCAAAGTTCACAACTTAGAAGAAATGGGGTTTGATGGTATATAAGGCTTGTGTTGAGATATAAGAGTACTTTGATAATTGATGGAAGGGTAAGATTGTGATATTAGGGCATACACAATTGATATAGGTATTGTATGACCCACCCCCAATCTATTTAACATGAAAGGGTTTGAAGATGCAAGATGAGAGATTGAATTATTAAGATTTTAATCAAAACCTATATTTGTTCTTGGAATAGGAGGAATATTATTGACACAAGTATGAGAAGTTAGAGTAGTAGAAAGCACATTAAAATTAGGAATGTAACTTATGCTCACTTGTTGAGACATGGGGTAACTCACATTGATCCATAAAATCTCCTTGAGAGGAGGTAAGGATGAATGATTTCCCAAGGACGATGGGGGATTTTGTACCCCACCATTCATAGTAGTGATGATAGGAGAATCAAAGTTAGCATGATTAGAAGTTGATGTATTAACGCTTAAATTTAAGGATATAAAAGATGAATTTGCTTTATGAGAATCCAAGGGGTCAATATGGATTGTTGGGGATTGTTTAAAAGTGAACCATCCCCTATAGAAATACTTGGGTTGTTGTTACCTTCCATGAAGATGGAAGCCATAAATTCCCTATGTCTCTACAAGAAAAAAACCATGTGATCAAAGAAATTGAAGATCACTTTTCCTTGATCACCATGAAGGAGGGTTAGAGAACCTAAGGGAGAGGTACCTTCATCTTCTTCCTCAAATATAGGGTTCTCAAAGGTGGATGGATCCTTAGGACCATCCAATAGATTCTACATGTGAAGTAGCATCTCTCAACCATAGTTTTAGAGAAAAGGAATCTCAATTAATTAAGTTGTAATGTTTTGAGAGTTGATTAAAGAAGAAAAGATGTTTTTATCACCTTATGTATCCTTTCCTTGATATACCTGATCTAACCTATATACCTTAGGGTACTCCCTATATACCAGACCACTCTATATATCCATTAGTACATGAGAGATAGTCAATACATGGGATAAAAATTTTATATGGAAGTGACCCTCTAGGTACATGTCCCAAGATAGTACATGAGGGGTAATGATGTTTCTCTTTATGACTCCTACTAACCCATTGTGATATACTCATTAATAGGCTTAAGTACACATGAGGCCTTATGTGGGAGGTTGGTGTCTTGGGTTCATAATATACCTAATATAGCCTAGATATTTGTATTGTTGCTCATAGATCATGAATGATCCCTAGTAGGATTAGCATTTGGTTGTGTTATTATTATTTGTATTTAATATGTGCTAACTACATAAATATATTTAATGCTCTTGCTTAAATTTTTAACATATTTTAAGCTTGATTAAGGTTTCAACTAAGAAAAAACGATCTTTGGGAATCATTGTGGTGTTCACATCAGGTTCACAAAAATGTAAGAAGGGGAAGAGGGCCATGAAGGGCCAACTAAAGGGATCCAACATGTCTCTTCCCTTTGGAATTATCACTTCAAGAGGGGATTAAGGGAAGTTATAAGCTACATGCTAGTTTGATGCATTAATTTTAGAACACCTACATTAAAAAAAGAAAACTAAGTTCCTTTTTATGATCCACTTAATGTGTAGCTTAACCTTAGTTTATTCTTAAATGAAACATACAAATATACAACACTAAAAAAATTAGGACTAAAATGATTTTCAATTCAATGCCAAAATAAAATAAATTATTTACTTTCTTTTCAAGTGCAAAAGTTTGAGAGAAGATGCAACAAATAAAATTTAGCCTAGATGCAAGCTACATGCATTTTTTGATTCAATTTATACAAATAAAAGATTCATTATCTACTTCTTGATTACAACTAAGTTAGGTTCAAAGTTTCCTTTTTGTTAAACTAAAAATAAAACAAAAAATAGAAACCATTTAATACATAAAATAGATAGAGATCAGATCCTAAAACTAAAAATAATAAAGGAGAGAGTAGAAGAACCTATTCCTTTTTCTAAAGTAGAAGTGTTGACTACCCTATATAAGCACCACTAATGTTATGCTCTCTTATTGGTATTCTTGTTGAGACCTACTAAAAAAGATAAAAAAAGACAAGGATCAATGTAGAGGGGCCTATCTAATCTAGTGGAAGATAGTGATCTTCCTTGTTGCAACTATTAGGTCCCTTTTTAGATAAGATAAAATTGATAACGTGATAAAAAATGATAGAATAATAAAATAACCACTAGTAGGGCATAAGTGCCATAGTCATAATAGCATCGTTAGTGCTATTGTTACCTGTGCTTTTACTCTACATAAAATAGAGAAAAAGTACCACCAACTTATAGTTTGGCGATGCTACTAATTCTAAGGACAAAATAAAGGAATAAAATGCAAGTTATGCCTAAGGATGCCTAAGGTTATATACTATACTATAGAGCAAAATGACAATGCTAAATTACATGCAACTAAACTAGGATGATTGAGATAACGTAGATATAATATGCAAGTGTGATGATACAAGGTTAGCTAAAATGGACAAGCTACATCAAACATGATACAAAATGTAATATGCAAAAGATCAAAAGTGAGCTAAAGAACAACAAGCTCATAACTAAATATAGGAGCAAAAAGAAAATCCAAGAGTAAAGAGGAGGGAAAATGGCATAATACAAGATGGTGGGTTGCCTTTACCTTGGTAGTTTTGCTCATAAGTTTAGCTAAAATATAAAATATTAAAAGTGAGCTAAAGAAAAACAAGCTCAGAACTAAAGATAGAATCAAAACGAAAATCCAAGAGTAAAGAGAAGGGAAAAGAGCATAACCCAAGATGTTGGGTTGCCTTCCCCTTGATAGTTTCTCATTGATGGCCTCTTCCAAGTGCTTGCTGCTTGAAGACTTGATGATGCTTGATAAAAAATTGCTAAACTTGAGAAAATGGTTGAATTCTGGATTCAATGCGGTTGAATTCTGGATTGAATGCCTAATAAGATGCTCAAAAGCTTACAAAGTAAGCCAAAATTTTAGCATAACCTTGGTAAGCTAAGTGAATGAATAACTATAATTCTAGAGCCAATCTGATAAAATTTTAGTGCCTAAAATTTTTCTCCCTAATGGCCTTTATAAGGGGTGGCTTTATATGCAACCAAAGACTCCTTGGGGGATTCATGGGAGGATTTGGAGAGATTAGCAAGATGAAGAGGTGGCACCCTTGCATGGAGTGGTGGGATTTGATAGAGGGAATGACTAGAAATATTGACATGCAAATGTTGATACGTAGATAAGATTAGTAGTTCAAGATTATATTGCCAATCAATAGGCACCATTGAGTTGGTGGATCACATCAAAAAGATCAAATCTAACAATGACAAGTGGTGATAGGGAGCTAAGGAGTAGAGAATCTTGGTTTTGGTAGATGTGAAAGTGCCATTGGCATTATTGTGTTGGCAATATTTCCAAAATACCATTGTAGATAAAAATAGATAAGAAAAAGGTTAATTATCAAAGATCAACATAAGTAATACCCAGGTCACAATAGCACCACCAGTGCTATTGGTCATGCCCCAATGCTTTTGTTTTTAGAGTAATAAATGCTCCAAATGTTGGGCATAAGTATGGTGGAGTCAAGTTGGATGGCTAGGAGGTTAAGTGAAATGTTGATAAGAATTCTTGAAGGTTACCTATGCATTTAAAATTAGGTGTTTATATTTTACCCCTTTTTTTTGCATTTGTTGTATAATGAACACATCAAAAAATGACATAGATGTCCTGATTTTGAGATAGGTAGAAGATAAATGATGATGTGATGGAGATTGTCTTAGTAGTGTTGGTAAAGTATTATATTTTAGATAGCATTAAAATATTACCTTGACCTAGTGTACCCCATCAAGTTTTAGAGGGAAATTCAAGTTAGATTGATGAAACTCAACTTGATTATGATCCACATTGGTGCACTGATGAAAGATGGGTATAGATGTTGGATAAAAGGAACTGAGAAATTAGATGAAGAGGATTGAAAAGGGAGGAGATGAGAGATGAAATATTTTTTTTTTTTTTAAATGTGTACAATATGTATATAAGAGTTGTCTTTGGCTTAAGGACTTTTGTTGTAAGATATAAGCTTTTGGACTGCCTAGAGGGACTTTAGTTAGCTTGCTATCATAGAATATATGTACAAATATATACAAAATATAGCTTGCTTTGATTACCTTTAAGAAAAGGCCTAAAGGACCCTTTTTATTTTATTGGATTACCTTTAAAAAAATGCCTAAAGGATATTTTTGATAATTGGATTATCTTTAAGTTTTTGCTTAAAGGAATTTTTTAATATAATTGGATGACCTTAAAGTGCTTACTTGAAGAATAATTTTTTTTATAATTAGATTATCTTCAAGCATCCACTTAAAGGATATTTTTGAAATTGGATAACCTTTAAGTGACTGCTTAAAGGTCATTTTTGATAATTGGATTACCTTTAAGCACCCACATAAAGGACATTTTTTTTATAGTTGGAATACCTTTAAGCACCCACTTAGAGGATATTTTTGATAATTGGATTAACTTTAAGTACCCAATTAAAAGGTATTTTTGATAATTGGATTACCTTTAAGCATCTACATAAGGATATTTTTAATAGTTGAATTACCTTTAAGTGTTAGCTTAAAGAACATTTTTTATTTTTGATTTGATTACCTTTAAATAAAGGCTTAAAGGATATTTTTTATTTTCTTTGTCCATTAGCCATAAGACATTCTTGATTTATTAGCCCATTATCCTTAGGGTGTTTTGATTGAGATTTGCCTCTCATCCTTAGGAAATGTTTTATTTTCTTTGATTTACCTCATAGGAAAGTGTTATAGAGGACTTATGATTGATTTGTATAACAACAAATAATGCCCTCGATTGGGAAGAAAAGCTTGTTGTTTACCAGTTACCCCATGAAATATGTTATATGGTAATACAACAAATGATACAATTGATAGGGCTATCAACACCTATAAAACCTCATTGTATTCATCATGTCACCATTGATGAGACAAATGAAAGTGTTTTGACAAGATTTGCCATTAGCACCTATGATTTTTGTAGTGTTTATTTTGTAGTAAGATGATTGATCAAATTATGTGATATATCATTCTTGCACATTATATACTTGTGGAAAATGTGATATGGAGTTCTGTTGCATAGTAGGTCTATAAGGTGGCTATAATAACAAGGTTGTAATAGTGAAAAATAGATGGGGAGGTTTCACCATATGTATCTGCAAAAATCCATAGTATTTATCATGCAACAAAGAGGTTGTAGCATAGAAGAATTAATAGATATGATTGTGAGACCAATTAGATTAGTTCAATGCATTACCTTAGTCTATTTTATATAAAAGTAAAGGGATGAATGTGATAGAACAACCTCAAACTAGTATACAAAAGATCTATAGGGGACATGATGATTGTGGTATAGCAAATATATCAATAGAGAGATAAGAATCAATCTATAGAGATGGATGGGTTTGTAAAGATGGACTTTTGAGGACTCACTTGCATAAGTTACCTAGTACAAGTGTAATGCAAACATGAACTATCCTAAATAGGATCATCATTTGCATCATTGTGGATACTTGACTCGATATGCAACAAGCAACCCATGAAGAAACAAGCGCATGCATATAGGTAGATATAAATTTAGGTAGAATGCAAGTAGGCAACATGCACATAAGTAGTCGAATGAAACAAGTAGTCAATGCAAAATCAAATGTAGTATCATTTAAGATGTATTATATTTATTGTTTTTTAAGTTTTTTTCATCTAGTGTGACCAGGAAATAAGCTCATGAACAAAACTTAGTAGTTATGATGAATGGACCTAGCTAGTTAGGCTCAAAATTTACCTTTGAGCTTGGCTTTGATATTGTTTTTTTTTTTGGTTCTTGAGAAAAATATCACCAACCTTGAAGGAGAGGGATTGTACATTTTTCATTGGAATGCTGCCCAAACCATAATTCTTTACCATCACTACTAATCCAACCCCTATTGCAACATTGTTCATCTTCTACCTATATCAAAATTGGGTATCTATTTCAAATTTTGACATGTTCATTATACAATAAACACATTAAAAGCGGGAAATATAGACACCCAATTTTGAATGTATAAGCAACCTTCAAGAATGCTTATCAACATTTCACTTAGCCTCCTCGCCATCCAAATTGACTACACGATCCTTATACCCAAAAATTGAATTATTTATTGCTCTAAGAGCAAAAGCATTAGGGCATAAGCACTAGCGCTAGTGATGCTACTATGATCTAGGTAGCACTTTTTTTAATCTCTAACCATTCACCTTTTTACTACTTGTTTTTGACCTCCAACAATCATTCGATAGTAATGCCAATATGATAATGCCATTGATAATTTTGCATCTTGATGCTTCTACCTTAACTCTATAAAAACTAAAACTCTTGAATCCTCAACTCCTTATCACTTTCCATAATTATTGAATTTGATCTCATCGACGTGATCTACTAACTCATTAATGTTTGTTAGTTCATAGTCTAATCTTGAACTACCATCTTATTTGGGTATTAGTAGTTGCATGTATGTATTTTTTTGTTTTTCCCTCCATCAAATCCCACTACTCCATGCAAGGATTCCACCTTTACACCTTGCTAATCTCACAAGATCCTCTTGTGGATTCCTCAAGGAGGTTTTGGCTACCTATAAATCCACCCTTGGGGAGGCAATTGGAAATAATAAATTTAGGCACTAAAATTTTGTCAGAATGACTTTAAATTATAGGTATTCCTTCACTTAGCTTATTAAGTTTATGCCAAAATTTTGGGTCAATATTTCAAGATTTTGAGCATCTTATTAAGTATTTGGTCTAACATTCAAGCATTTTCTCATGTTCAACAAGCCATCATCAAGCATCATTAATTCTTCAAGAATCAAGCACTTGGAGGAAACCATCAATGAGCAACTATCAAGGGAAAGGAAACTTGCCATATTTGGTTGTGCCATTTTCCCTCCTCTTTTCTCTTGGATTTTATTTTTGTTTCTATATTTAATTCTAATATTGTTGCTCTTATTCTCATTTATGATCTTGTTTTATCTTTTATCTAACCTTTTAATCTTGTTTATTTTTTGGTTAACCTTTGAATATTGCATGTTGTATACTATTTCATGTAACTTGTCTATTTTAGCTAACCTTGTATCATTGTACTTGCATATTGAATCTATGTTATTTTGTTCATATTAATCTATTTGCATGTAGTTTATCATTATAATTTTGCTTTGTAGCATAATCTATGACCTTAGGGGTCAAAACCCTTCATTATCATTGTAGTAATATTTTTATAACTTGCATTTCATTCCTGTGTTCTATCCTTAGAGATAACAACACCACCAAACTACAAGTTAGTGGTGCTTTTTTTCTTTATTTTATGTCAAGTAAAACCATTAGCAATGATAGCACCAACAACACTATTATAACTATAGCACTTCCACCTTGCCAATAGTTATTGTAGTATTCTATCATTTTTGAGCACTTTATCAATTATATCTTGTCTAAAAGGGGCCTAGTATTTGAAATAAAGAAGGTCATTGTCTTCCACCAGATCAAACAAGCCCATTTACATTGATATTTGTATGTTTCTATATATTTTTATTGGTCTAAACAAAAGTGCCAACAAGAGAGGATAACACTAGTGTTTCTTTGTTACATACCCCACAATTGTAACTCATAATGGCATATGATATTGTATGTAAAGTGGACCACATATTAAGTTAGAAGTGGACCACATGTTATGTTAGATATAGGTCTGAGTGTGTGTCATAGAATCATGTATGTAACCATTTTAGAATCATGAATGTAACTATCATAGAATATGTAGTCAAAAATATTATCATAGAATGTTAGGAATTTTGCTTGTAAATATTATAAAAAGGGAAGGATATAACCCTCACAAGACTAGTAAGAATTGATAAATTTTGTAAGGAGGTTTCCCCCTCAAAGAGGCTAGTGATAGAAATATTTCTTGTCTTGAATTCCTGCATTTACTATTATTTTGCATTTCCATGTTTTATTTAATGATTATTCTATTATTAGATATACAAGATTAGTGTTGCTTGTGTCAGTACTCCTTGTAATTATAGTTAGAATTATCTTTGGCATTGAATTTATTATCTTAGTATAGCTCAGAACTAAGAATTTTGAGGTGAAATATTCACATGAGAAGAAGAGGTTCATTGCAAGTGGTATCAAAGCTCTTTCTAGGGTATGGTAAGATTTTATTTTTAGTCAAATTTTTTCTATTAACCCTAGGTCCATAGGTTATAAATGGTGTTTCAACCATTTTAAAACAACATGGAGGAATTATCATTATTGGCTAAGTTGAATATTCCATAAAGTGTCTAGTGAAGTGAGGGGTGATTAGGCTCCAATACCCTTGCCTCAGAAAACACTTGTGTGTGGATTTGAGCTTCCACATACCTTACATATATCAAGAGATTCATTTTAGAAACCTTCATTCAAACCCTCATATATAGGATTCCATTCAACCATGTAATATCCATAGTGCACCAAACATAACACTAACAAAAATTACTCTCTTGTACTGATCAGAGAGGCGGGTAGTATGCCCAAGAATATTCGCTATATCCTCCTTGGATAGTGGCTTAAAATATTTGTCTAAGTATCATCAATAATTGATATAATATATCAGAGGGCTATGGAGAGTACACACACCTTAACCTAAAATACTTCCATTTCTTGTTTACCTTATCTTGAGTAGAGCTCACAGGGTAAAAAACTTGAAATTCAAAGTATTTTGAGGAAGATACATAACCTAAAAACCCTTGTTATAAAAAAATTCAATTTGTGGTATATCCCATTACATTCATCTCATCAAGTTGATTGTCTTGGTATATAGCACCCATACACTTTTTTGGGGGACCCTAAAATTACCATTTTATGGTATAGTCCATTTTGTTCATCTCGTTGAGATGATTGTTTGGATATATAACCTCCATACATTTTTTTGGGACCCTTACTATAAATAGTAACTACTAAAATGGTAATTATATTTTTAGTAAATACCCCTAGAGACTTGCTATCAAGCAATGGAGGTCAAAATGCATAAGTTGGAGGAACAAATCACCAAATTAGATGTCATAATTGAACTCAAGGGCCTATTATCTTCTCATTGTTATGACTGTGGTGAAAAATGAGACACGAGATACAAGTGCAAAGCATAATACCTCTATCTTCTAGATATGAGAAATATTTTATCTTCTTCTATAGATACAGAGGATGAATTTGTGGATTAAATAAAATATAAACCAAAATCAATGGATGTGGAACCTCCAATTGATTTTCCCATAGAAGAAACTCCCATCCTTTCTTTGAATGATATTGTAGGAATATCAATACCCTAATGGATGACAATCCATAGATTTATCAAAGGGCACAAGGTCCTGATACTATTGGATGTACTCTAGTAGCATAGATAACTTTATTGACCCTAATGTAGCAAAAAATATAGATTATTTCTTCTATGACCATGATCAAATCAAGATAAAAATTGCTAATGGAGATATCATGACTTATAATGGGAGGTGTGGCAATGTTTTCCTATCTATAGACAACTATTAATGTTAGAATGGTCTCTTCACAATCCCATTGGGCGGAGTGGATATTATGTTGGGTTGTCCCAAACTAAGAACTTTGGGATTGATATTGTGGGACTTCTCAAAACTTTGGATGTAGTTAATTATCAATAACAAAACACACACCATTAGGGAGTAAAAGAGATAAAACCTAAATTAATAACACCCTATCAAATGCAATGAAGGATCATAGGGTAGTAATGGTGGATTTTTCCAAATGTAGTGTGCTATACAAGATGGAAATGTATCTTTAGGCTTGTCAACTATTCTACCTAAGAATTAGAAGGTATTTAATGATCCTAAATCCATTACTTGGTCAACATCTTAGTCGGTCGAAATACCATAGAATTAACTTGGTACTTGAGAATTGGCCATCAAAAATTTGGCTATATAGGTACCCGTATCACCAGAAGAATGATATTGAGTAGATGATGTTGAAGTAATTATTGGAATCAAGACTAATCCATCCAAGCTCAAGCCCATTTATGTCCCTAATATTATTGGTAATAAAGAAGGATGGATCATGGAGAATGTGTGTGTACTTTCATGAACTCAATAAATCACCATCAAGGATAAGTTACCCATCTATACTTTATCAAATTGAAACTTTGGTTAGGGTACCATCAAATACATGTTTATCAAATTGAACCTTTGGTTAGGGATCCATGAGGGGTACTATGAGTTCTTGGATATGCCCTTTGGTCTCACCAATACACCATCAAATTTCCAAAGATCGATGAATAGAGTTCTTAAACCATATCTATAAAATTTTATGTTGGTATTGTTTGATGACAAACTAGTATATAATAAAATATGGGAAGAGCACCTACAACATGTTGAATAGGTGTTGGACCTTTTACAACAAAATTAGTTGTATGTAAAATAATCTAAGTGCACATTTGGAGCAACTAAGGTATCATATTTAGGGCACATTATGGCTAGAGATGGTGTACACATCGACCTCACAAATATTGAAGCCATGAAGGAGTGGCCCAAACCCTAAATATTGAAGAGACTTTGGGGATTCCTCAATCTCATAGGGTACTACTGAAAGTTTATCAAGGATTATGGGAAGATTGTGATATCTTTGAAAACTATGCTTTGTAAGGATGAATTTGCATCGAAAATTACAACCAAGCAGGCCATTTTGACTTTGAAGAATGTTATGTGCCATACACCAGTCTTAGCAATCCCTATTTTTTCTAAAATATTTATAATAAAAAATGACATCCTAATATTGGGGGTTGGGGGATGTACTCATGTAGGAATATTGACCCCTTGCATCCATAAGTAAGGTCCTATCAAGGTAGAATATTACAAAATCAACTTATAAGAAGGAGATTATGACTATCATTTTATAGTCCTCCATTGGAAACCATACTTGTTAGGTCAACACTTCATCATCAAGATGGATCATTGTAGCCTGAAGTATCTATGATATTAGAGGATTTCTTTCATTAAGTACTAGAAATGGGTCACTAAGCTCTTAGAATATGACTAGGAGATAGTCTATTGCAAGGGAAAAGAAAATTTGGTCATTGATACCCTTAGATTGCTAAAAATACAAGATACCCTTTATGAACTATCTATTCTTAGGATCGATTGGCTTGAGGTACTCAAGTCCAAATGGTAGAACAACCTCACACTTGCAAAATCATTCAAGATCTCCAAATAATGGTAAGGGACCATCCTAATTTTTCATGGATGTAAGGGGAATTGTGCTATAAGCATTAGGTTGTTATTCCATTCATTTTAGAACTCAAATCCTATATTTTAATAGAGCTTCATTTTTCTCTAGTAGGGGTACACACGAGTTTCTTACAAACTTATGAATGGGTAAAGCACATATTTTATTGGCTAGGGATGAAGAATGATGCAAAATAGTTTGTGGATGCTTATGATACCTACCAACGCTAAATAAGGGAAACAATCAACACACCAAAGTTGCTTCAACCTTTAATAATTTTAGAGTCATTGTGAATAGATATTTTCATGGACTTCATTGAAGGGATCCCTCTATTCAATGGAAAATCCATTGTCATGGTGATTGTGGATAGATTGACCAAGTATGCCCAATTTTTCTCCCTAGGTCATCCCTATACCGTATGGACAGTGGGACAAATCTTCATGGATCAAATATTTTAGCTCTATAGGATCCCTCACTCCATAGTTAGTGATTGTGATAAGGTGTTCACTAGTAAATTTTTGGAGGAGATCCATTGTATCCAGGGAACATAGTTGAAATGAAGCACATCCTACCACCCATAAATTGATGGCTAGATAGAGGTGGTAAATAAATGCCTAAAGACATATCTATGATGTTTTGCCCTTGGTAACTATGGATCAATACAATTGCCCACATACATAAGTCCTTGGAAGCCATGCTAGCCTATGATTTTTGCTAAAATAATTCTAAGGAAAGAGTCTAGACACATGGTCAAGCTTATTATTTTCTCATGTGTAGGTTTTCAGAGGTCTAAATTCATCTACCCATATCCAAATTTTAAAGCATCTAGGACTTCTTAGAATTACTAGGATTACAGAAGTAGCCAAAAAGACAAATGCACCTGGTCGAGTCCAAAAATTGGCTGAGTAAAAAAAATCTAATAAATCAAAATCCTAGAACAACAAATGCCAAATATTTTAAAAGATGATGTCAACCAACGCATCAAGAAAGTATGGTAAACCAAAATACTGGAACAAGAGGATGTTGGGGTTTTTAAGCGCTCATGTTAGGTAAAATATCAAAAAAGTCTTGTTCAATAAAATGAAGCCTAGAACAAAGGAAGGTTGTAGGTTTCAATAAAGCAAAGGCTAAAGGTGAAAAATGCCAAAAATTTCAAAATTTAATATCAACCAAAGTATAAAAAAAGTCTGGTAAAGCAAAATCCTGAAACAAAGGAATTGATAGGGATCCAAATTAAATATAATAATATAAATATGTTATATGGCCACTTTTTGTAATATAATATATGGCCACCACTTTTTGTAACATAATGACCACCTTTTTCATCTAACAGATGCATGGCCACCTTTTTTTAATATTAATGTAATATTTTTAGCCCCTTTGAAATATGCATGACTTTTCTTGTATCCTCCATGTAATCCGACATGTGGAGGAAAATCCAATCAAGTAAACGTATTCATGGCTTTTTGATGAATGTCAAGATTCTACTTGTTTATCTATTGTAGGTCTAATGTCTATCATCTAAAAAATCTAAAAGGCTATTAATAGCCACTTTTGGTAATGAAAATCCTCAGGCAATTATTGTTAGATCTTTCTTTTGTATGGCTTGTCCTTATTCGTATTAGTTTGGTATTAGAGAACCCAATTCCTTCTTTGTGGGGCACTCGTATTCAGTCACCATGATGCCTACTCTATCTCTAAAAGAGATATCTAAATAAGATAAAAATCTCTCTACTAAAATATTGTTGATCAAGGCTGCCATGCCATGCTGAAAAAAATGGAAGCCAAAGAAGAAATTTTTGTTACAAAAGTTGAAGTTGTTGAAGAAAAAGCAAATTTATTTGAAATAGATAAATTTGATTCAAACTAAGGTCTATGTATGAGAAGCCCATCATCTTTCCAGTAGATGATTTTGATATTGAAAAAATTGACAAGTTTTAAGAAGTTGACAAAGATTTTTTTGTTTTTTTACCTATACTATATGATAATGTTGTGTCTAATGATGTTGTTATTGTTGATGATTTACCTATTTTATCTGATATGGATGTTGCTACTCTCTCTAAAAATAATTCATAAATATTTTTTGAAAATGTTGTATTGTATATTATAGATGTTGTAGAACTGGTTGGTGATCACTTGGATTATGGTGATAATATTTATGGTGTTGTTATTGAAATAGCTAAGGTCACCATACATTTTTTTGTGCTATGCCTTCCAATTCCAACACGTAATATTTTATCATATTATCAATTGAGCATGCAATTTGGAACATTGGATGCACTATTCTCATCACCAAAATTTTGTTTGAAGCAACATATTTTGACTTTGTAATTTGGCCATATATGTTTGCCCCATGGATGTGGTGTTTGTTTTGGTTTCATTCTTTCACTACCACCAATCATCTTCAATGGCCTCAATGGCTTATATATTCTCCTGTGACTCCATCTAAACTGATGACCCCTATGAATCCAAGAGCTCTAACCACTCCTCTTAGTCCTAAATGCTCTCATTATTTTATGAATCATAGTTTTTTGCATTATGGCCCTCCACCCTAGATACCCCCAATTCCACTATTTCCCATATCCATGCACTCCTAGTATGTTGTCACCAAATTAAAGCATATAATTCAGTTATTCTTTGGTCTCCTCAGTTTCTTGGTGATACTGCTAGCCATACCATAATTTTATACTAGAGATAATACCAATCATCAATCATCCAACTGATGTTGTACCTAGCTTCTAGCTTCCATTTGATGTTGATCATGTGTTTGACACCTAGATTGGCTTGGGTTCTACTTCCTACCTTGTGGTCTGACGGGGTCAACTTCCACATCAGGCCCATTATATTTCTCACCATCAGATGGTTCATGATTTTCCTCATCTTTAGTATGCATTGGAACCCAATGCTCCTATGCTAGGAAGGAATGATAGGGATCCAAATCAAATATAATAATATAAATATGTTACATGGCCACCATTTTTTATAATATAATGGCCACCTTTTTCATATAATAGGTGCATGGTCATCTTTTTTAATATTAGTGTAATATTTTGAGCTTTGAAATATGTGTGAATTTTCTTGTATCCTCCATGTAATATGACATGGAGGAAAATCGAATAAAGTAAATGTATTCATGGATTTCTAATGAATGTTAGGTTTCCAATTGTTTATCTGTTGTAGGTCTGTTGTCCGTCATCTAAATAATGTAAAAGGCTATTAATATCTACTTTTGGTAATAAAAAACCTTGGGAGGTTATTATTAATTTTTTTTTGTATAGCTTGTCCTTATCCACATCAAGGATGCGAAAGTTTTTTAGTGATGATGCTAGGCATAGTGTTCAAGAAGCTTCGTAAGCCCAAAACCTAGAAAATAAAAATGTTGGGGATTTATCAAGATGACATAAGTAGAACAATTAAAAAATCTTGATAATCTTAAGATCCAAATCCTAGGATTTTCAAAAAATGACATCAATCAAAGCTTTCAAGAAGCTTGACCTAGTAAAGCAAGAGTCTAAAAGATAAAGAGATTGAGGTTTTTAGATGATAATGTCAATAGAGCTCCCTAAAAATCCTAACCTAGTCTTTGAAGCTCTGATAACAACTAGAAAGTCCTAACAACACCTTAAGTGATAATAATGAATAGAAAGATACCATACATATCCTTTTTGATAGAGATCATGCATGCCAAAAGTCTAAACCTATCGACCACTCAGCCACCAAGGATGAAACAATGAGCTGAGTTGGCAACTTTGACAAGCTTGTATAACAACAGGATGTATTGGTAAAAATTTGAGCTAGCCAAATATACCTGGGCCTATTAAGAACAAATGGATGCTAAGATTGTGTAAGAGATCTAGACTAGTCATGTCATCACAATGGAATTAAAATAGTTAAGTTGAGCTTGTTAAGATAGGGCAGGAAAATGACATCCATACCCCTCAAGCATGTTGACCAAGCTATATCTATCAGACCTGCAACATATTGATAATGTAATGATTGGACTAATATATTCATTATAAAATTATAAATAGCTCAAGATTTCACAAAATGAGGGTTGTCTCTTTAGCACTTTTCCTATTGTATGTTGTATAATTATGCTTTACAATCAATATAATCAAATGTTTTTTGGCCTTTATTAAAGATAGTGTTTAAAAAATGAATGTGAGTTATTTTTCTTAATCCATTTATGTTCATGCTTTATGGTTAATAACTTATGTTAGGCAAATTATGCTATAATTTGGATTGCTATTTGAATTATATTCTATAAATTTATTTGAATGCTAGAGAAGCATACTATGAGCTTATTGTATCTATACTCTAGGATGCTCTATTTCATATCTAATCTGCTAGGCTTTATTTTAGGTTGAGTGCAGGGTATTTTTCCAACATATTTCACTATTGTTAGCTAAATCCCAACCATTTTTCAGTCAATTTCTAGCCCCGACCTCTCTTACAAATTCTTGCATTCTTATATTTAGTCTTAAAACCCCTTTTATTTATTTAGCACAACAAGGAACCAAAATTCTCTAGAGGTTGACTCAAGCAATCCAAAGTCTTCCAATTTGGGTGGCAGTATAGGGTGCATAATCCACATTAAGTAGTAAAATTACTCTCAAGAATTCTTTGATAATCCCAAATTAGGAATCATGTCCAAATAAATATATCCTAAATGGAATATCACCAAACCACTTGATTTATAAGATCTATATGAGATTACCTAGGAAACTCTAAAAGATTTTCCAACCTTCAACAGCATATTCAACATTGCCAAGATGCTACTACCCTAGCCACTATTCACATTATTCACAATGAAGATAAGACTGCTAGCACTATCATTTAGAGGAAAAATATTGAAATGTTATCAAGATCTTAAAGAAAGAATTATTAATTCATTGGAACAATTAGTTGAACCATTAATTTTAGAATTCAATGAGCTAGTAGACCCCTTTTCATTGCTCATATAATTTACTTCTATCTAAAGGCATCCACAGGAAACCATCACATATTTCAATATCCGATTAAGAAAAACTTGGAGGATTCCCCTTGATATTTGACCATCCCATATTCAAGTTTACATCTATTACCTCTATGTGTTTACTTTATATTTAGGTCTACAAATCTAATTATCTTATAAAATGAGATTTTTGCATGTGTACCAGGTTGTAATAGCTGCTAAAAATGCCTTTCGTAGATATTGTCCAATCTCTTCAATAAGCAGTAGTCTTGGCCACATCAACACCTCCACTAGCCCCTATTCTAATTATTTAAGCTTTGCCTTAGCCTTTGATACACATGTTGCCTCCTTTGTGTGTTTTCAAACCTAAAAAACCCCCATAGATTCAAGATTTGGTAACAATGGTGAAGAATTTGAGAAATAAAGTTAATTCCATGAAAAGGTAAAATGCTGATAAAAGGTTTAAAGGTTATCAACCCAAGATATTTCTCTATGTCACAAGATATCAGGGGGCCTCTACAAGAAATGCAACCAAAAAAGATGATGTTGTCTATAATAATCAAGAGGATTGCTATCTACTTCCTCACATAAGGAAAATTACTAGTGCTTAGCCTGTAATGATCCGCATAATGTAGATATCTGCATAATTTATCAGCACTAGGCCCAACTATAAAAGATAAAAAATTATGAAAAAAAACAAAAAGGGATAGTAAATATGCTATGGGATCTTGACCAAATTATGCTAATGGAAGAACCCTTAGAAGATGAGTGCATATCAGTATTGATGAGGTCCAAAAAGAAGCCTTTACAAGTGGATCCATAGAAGTTGAAACCTCTGAAAGTGCTTGCTCATCCACAATAGAAACCAAAAAAGGAGCAACCTAAGCCAAAGCACAAAGCAAATTAAGAATATTCCAAAGAATCAGCTTCGGTATCCTTCTATGATGAAATGATCGAGACTAGAAGCAACTCAAGCAAACCAAAAGAAGTTTGATGTGTCTTATAGGAAGGAAAAGAGGTAGTTGAAAGCATTTGGATCTAATAAAGTTGAATAATTAAAGAAAAATCCTTCAAATGCAATCATGTATGATGCTTTGTTAATCCCCAAACGAATTAATTTGCTTAGGGCTTCATTGAAAAGTGTCCCTTCAATTTTTTTCTCATGCCCAATTTTAAATTTAGCTCAAAGTCAACCTCTCCCAGGAATGATAAAGAACAAGCCATTGCTATTCTATATGCATCTACTTATTAAGGGATGGATTTTGCACAATTCCATAGTTGATTCTAGAGTAACAACCTTTGTCATGATAAAGGTAGCATGTGAAGCAATGGGGATGGAGTACATCCGATAAAGTCCTAGATTACTATAGTTGGATGACACCCCAGTTAAGATAGTTGGGATAATAAAAGATATATTGATGATGATGCATAAGGTTATGGAAGTGACAATGAATCAAGAAGTGGTAGTAGTCAATCTCTAGCCATACTTTGGCTTATACCTTTCAAGGGAATTTACTACCAATTTGGGTGGCTACCTTTCCTTGGATTATTCACACATGGTCATTCCTCACAAAGGAAGGAAAGTAAAAATTTATGTGGAGAAGCCATCTACATTCCACCTTGAGAATACTGAGGAATATTGTGTTAAATTGATAAAAAATGAGCCAAAATACCTAAATATAGTTACTAAAAAATTGTAGATGAAATATGAGTTCTCCCCTAGGGATTTTGATGCAATAATTGAGACTAGACTAGGCACATATTGCATAACATGTTTAGAAGGGTAGAAAATCTTATCTTTATCAAATTAGGAATTCCAAAAGATAAAAATATGGAAGCTCTACTTTGATGGAGCTAGATGTAGGAATGGATCTAGAGCTAGGATGGTTTTAATTTCCCCTTCTGAGGGAATTTAAAAGTTCTCATATAGACGAACTTGGAGCTATACTAGTAATGTGATAGAATATGAAACTCTGTGTCTAGGCCTAATGAAAGCAAAAAATGAGAATAATTTTTTTATCAATTTTTGATGATTTAGATCTATTGGTCAATCAAGTGATACAAATATGAAACAACAAGTATCATTCCATGAAATATTACTAGAATAGGATCTAGGACCTTCTAGAAAGAATTGAAGCATTGAATATAAAATCAGTACCTAGAAGCCATAACACAATAGCTGATGCATTGGCCTCACATGGGATAAAAATTAATATGACTTCTAACTCTTGGGAAAATTAAAGGTAATTAAAATGGTCTTTATACCATCCATCCTAGACAAGGATACCTTTTGGTAGGTATTTGATAGTTATGAGCAAATAGTTAATTTCTTAACTAGAGAAGTTATATGTGCATCCCAACTAGAGGAAATGCTAAATCATATTGATAAATAAGAGGTAATATAATTAAAGAAAAATCATATTACAAAAGGTTTAATAACCCCAAAGAGCCTATTCGATAATAATTATTGGACAATTGCTTGGAGGAATAGTATTGATCAGTATAAATTTAAAGAGGTTCAAATAGAGCCTGGTAAGAACTTGAAGGTGAGAGTACGATGTATAAAGCAAAATATAAATAAAATCATATCATTGTGTAGATAATATGAAGACATAATAGCATAGAGCTATGATGATATTAAGGTTTATAGCTAGGATGTCATACAACATACCATAGATTTACTACCCAATGTTAAGCCATTAAGGCAGAAGCATAGGCTAGTAAACCCAAATATTGAGTCCCTAATAAAATAAGAGTTATTAAATTTACTAAATAAAAAAATCATTTATCCCATTAAGAACTCCATATGGGTGGCTAATTTGGTATTGGTTAGAAAAAATAATGGAGACATAGATTTGAGTAGATTTCTAGAACTTGAACAAAGCATTCCTAAAGGATCATTACCCATTGCTCCAAATAGATCAAATCCTATAGACTATTACCAAAGCTAAGAGATTCTTTGTAATGAATCTCCTTGGTAGGAATTATTCTGGATATTTAATTTATGTATTGATGTGTGGATATCTAATGCATAATATCATTTTATATTGTGTTGATAGATGCACTTTATGCTTTGATTATTCTACTTTCAAAATATGGTACAACTGATGAAAATTATGGTTGCAAGACCATGTACTCTCACTAATGGATTGGTATGGGAAAACCACTAGAGTTGAGAGAAAATGAGAAATGATGGATGACATTCTCATCAACAACTCAAGGGTAAAAGAATGCCCTTCATATAGATGCATTGCATATATGCTTGTTGTTTGAATATACCATTGGGAAAGGAGGCTGCTACTAGCAAAAAAGCCATCCTTAGTAGGAAGGTGATAACATTTTAGTTATCTTAAAAGCCACCTACTTAAGGAAATAACAGTGTTGTGTGAATTATTGATTGCACTGGGATGCATTTATAATTGTATTTTAACTGTTAGGTTAGTATTAATAAGTGAATTTTTTAATACCTAAGAATGCTTTAATATCAAGGTTAATAGATAATATTAACGGTTGATGCTAATTAATTTAATTAGGCAAGTAATTATTTTAGTTACATAAATAATGGGATTGTTGTATGGACCATTAATGATAGAGGATGATTCTTATTATTAATATTATACCTTGAGAATGCTAGAGGGCTAATATTAAATCTAGTAAGAAATTTTTTTTGTGAATGTAGACCATCAATTCATTATTATGAATGTATTTCAATTTAATTTAATCACCAAGGCCAATAAGGTTGAAATTAGAATATTGGAAAAGGTGGTAATTGTCTTGGTAACATTTTCACAACGTGAGCAAACCTTTTGTAACATAGAGATGTTACTCTTGTTCTCAACGTGATGATGGGACAAGAAAGGATCACTTATGCATGAATTTTGGGGGGTTTCTCCAAAGATCATATATTTTTGGAGGGGATTGTTGAGTTCAAAGGTTAGGAAGGACAAGGAATTAATTGGTGGACTAGCTTTAGAAAAGAAAGGAAGGAGGTTGAGCTACAGTGGAGAAACATTGTAAATTGTGTTATCTGATTGTACCTTATTCTTTAATATCATGAGATCTCTATGTTTTAAAAATCCTATATGGTCTACTTGGGTTTTGTTTGAGTTAAGCTTGAAGCTTTCCCTAGTAAATGCCAAAACTCTAAGTTTATGTGTTTGGAATTTGTTTTTAAGTTATGAAAGATGAAAGAGTTATTTTATGTTGTTTTGGGTTTCGTTGTCTACATGGAGAAGATAGGATGGTTGTGCTTGGTGCTGGTAGGTATGCTATAGTTAGACATCCTATTAATGTTATCCTTTTTCCTAGATTTTTCTCTTGTGCTGTTTGGAGTTCTTATGTATTCACTATTTCTTGTTATGAATATGTAGGAATAATAGTATGTACTAGAAGATAAATTTTGTGGTATAATATTTATTTAATAATAGCAAGCATGCATTACTTTCACCAAGTCCATGACTAAATCATAAATTTTATCTTTAATAGATTGTTACACATGTCTAATGTTAAAGAACATTATGTTGGAAGTTTAATTATTGTTGTCTGTGAAAAAAGTTTATTTAATTAAAAAGAGTTATGCTTTCTTATATGCTTATGGGTAGAAGCGTGTGATTAATATTTATTTATGGAAAACTAGAATATAAGTTTATTTATAAAGAAAAATAAATGCATTGAAAAAATTATATATATGTTAGTAGAGAAGTAATTGTTTGTAAAAATAAATAATGGTATTCCCGAGGCTTCAGTAGATAAGAAAACCTTTACTGAGAGAATTACGAGATTGTATCTTGTTGTATGGAATGCTTTACATGTATATATATTTGCATACTTGCATATTTTATTGCTTATTGCATGTTAGGCTTGCATAAGCAATTCATGAGTTGTCTCAATCCCTAGAATTCTTCTAAACAAGTTCATGGGAAAAGATATTCAAGAGAAGTACCTTGATGAGAGAGATGATTGAAGATATTTATATATATTTGCAATGTAATAATTACTAGAGGAAGCGTGTACATTTTTGTTGAATTGATGTATGGAGAATTATACAATATTGTGATTTCAAAGAGAAAGAGGTGTATTGTAATGAATGATTAAGTGTTGAAGTTCTTGAATTATGAGTTTGTGCTATTATTTTTAATAAAAATATGTTTGATAGGAATGTTGGAATTCTAGTATATGAATTAAAGTTATATTCCTTCTTAAAAATGTTGGTTATTCTTTACACAAAAGATTCAAAAAATTCTAAATGATAGTTCTATGAATGGAAGTATTATACTTTAGCAAAGTGTTATAGTGATTTTAATAAGGTTTAATTACAACATTTTATTTCTTTTGAGAGATATAATCTATTAATTTGAATTCTTAGACTCTTAGGTTGGGATGGGAATCCTTAGGCATGAATTTTTAGAGCCATATTAGGACCCTTGAGTTGAGAAGTACTCTAATAACTAGGAGGAGTTGCAAAAATGCAATAACTAGGAATATACATTTGGGACGAGTTGCGATGATGCAATAACTAGATATTTATGAATGATATACCTTGAACAATGAGGCTCAGTTGTACCCAAAGCAGTGAGGCTCTTGGGATGTTCTAAGTGGGTCGACTTGGACATACTCTTAGTAGTGAGGTCTAGGGATCATTCACAATAGTAGAGTGGTGGCACCTTGAATGATGAGGATCAATTGACCATGATCAATTCTAGGTGATGGTAATAGTATTAGTTAGCCCATGAAGGTGTGGTAACTAAGCACTAAGGGACTATGCTAGATTAATATAACATAGATGAAATTATATATAATTAGGGAAAATGGATCCTTATTTGAGTGTTACAGACCTTAAAGGATAATACCTACATTGTGATTAAGTTGTCCTATATCGATGAGGGTATAATAAAAGTGGGTAAACCATCATTGACATCCTTTCTAAATGGTGAGGTTTAGAAATATGAACCCCATAAATACAGAAAGTTGACCACTCTTATCCACTTGAGTGTCATCTACATCAACATTAAACTCAAAATGTGGTTATGCCTTATAAAGTCGATAACTTTTGGGACTTCTTTGTGAACCTTGCTTGTAAAAAAAAATATCTCTCTTGGTTTGGTTTTGGTGGGTTGTTATATTCTCTCTATTAGACAAATTATATATCTTCAATCAAATATGGATAAGGTATGAAGACCAATATAATACTGTGTTAACCACCAAATGGGGAATATTTGCTTATAAAAGAATACCTTTTAGTTTATCTAATATAGGGGTAACTTTTCAAAGATCCATGGACCTTGCCTTTTGAAAATTGGTGAACAAAGTAATCTTGGTTTATCTTGATGATATGACAGTGTTTTTACATCACAAAGAGTAACATATGGATCATCTCAAAATGGTATTCTAAAATATCAAGAATTTGGGGTCTTGCTCAATCCTAAGAAATTAGTTTTTGCTATGCACGAAGGGAAGTTGTTGGGACATGTTTTTTCTATTGGAAATATTAAGTATTTTGGTTGTCATTGATGTCAAAGGCAGAATTATCTTCAAGGTTGAAATAATAAGGCACAAGGCAGAAGCAAAAATATGTTGATGAGAAAAATTGAAATGGTTATCAAGGCAATATACATCTCCAAGTTATTTTTACTAAGAAAAAGGTTATAATATTAAATGCAAATTTAAATATTTCAAAGGAGGCAAAAGTTTCAAAGATAGAATTATTTCCAATACACCAAGATTTCAAATATATTAACATTATAATACAAAGGTTTCAAAGTTAAAAGAAGTGCCAAAGGAAATAATATTCAATTTTTTTTGAAGCATTGACGTCAATGCATGAAGGGAAAAACATATTTAAATGTGGCAAATTATTTCATTTGCCTAAGGTTGAGACCAAGCAAAAATCATGAGATCCGCTCGATTGTTCTATTCGTTGAGGGTAGAGTAGAAGGAAAGGACAGGTGCATGATTTCTAAAGCAAATTTTGAAAGTCAAAAGAGGAAGAAGCAAGTTTGAAGTTTCATTTGGGTGACTAGCCTAGACGGTAGGAAGGCCCTGCACTAGATCGTTGGCAAAAAGGAGGTCTCATATTTGAAGCATGACAGGGATAGTTTTGCTAAAGTTTTAGTTGAGAAAGATATCACATCGTGTGGCAGTTGAAATAGGAGCACATGCATTTTGGTTGTTATCTAGGCAACTAGCCCATGTGATGTCCTAAATTGCACTAGGGCACATGCCAGCTAGAGGTGGTAGGTTCAAATTACGATGGCAGCGTTAGCAAAGGCATAAAATTTTGAATTAAAATATAATGTCTAAGGTATGCACTTTAATTATTGGTATTAGAGGACACATAAGGTTTGATTTTTGCATAAATTATTGGGGTTAACATACAAAATTATAAATCAGATTTATGTGTGCATTATTAGATAGTGAGTGCATTGAAAATTATTATTTTTACTAGGAGGTATAAGGTGTATGAAGTTCATTTAAAAGTTGTAATTTGTGCCTTGGGTCATTAAGTGTGTTGGTAATTATTTTATGAAAGTAAGGAGGTATAAGGTGTATATGGATTATTTAAATGTTGTAATTTTTACTTTGAGTTATTGAGTGCTATAAGAAACTTTGTGGTGTGGTGAAAATTATTTCTTGCAAAAGAAGGAGTTATAAGGTGTTATTGTGGTTTGATTTTTTGTTGTAATTTTTGTATGGTGAAAAGAAAGTTTGAGGGGTTTTGATAATTTTTAATGCCCTATATTTTAAGCAAAAAGGAGAGTCATTGAGCATCATTTTAAGATTCCATTGTGCACATATTTTTGAAAAGAAGTTTAATGTTGATGGTTTAAAAGAGAAATCTACTAACCAGCTTTTGAAGTGGCACTTTGAAAAGGAAATTCTTTTGAGACAGGTTTTTGAGGGCACATCTTCATCAAAGCAAGTTAAGAGGTATGGTGACATTATTCCTTCTTTAAGGTGTTTGGTTGAGCAAATATTTCTAAATCATAATGTGGAGAAATAAGGATTATATATGTGCATTGTTGGAAATATTTGTGTTAGGGTTTGAGAACAAATTGTGTAGCATTGTTTGAATAAATTTGTGAAGCATTTGTGCATTGGCTTGATTAACACTGAATGTGAATGAGCAAGTTTTAGAAGCCATTCTTGTGAAGTAAATTTATGTACTATATTTGATTGATATTGAGATAAATTTGCAAAGGTTATAGGGCAGTTTTATGAAGCAATTTGTGCATTTGGTATTGAGTGATATTTGGAAAGAACATATTGTGAAATTGTATTGCATATCATTTTCTATGTGTTCTTGAAAAATAATTTTGGGTAGAATATGTCTGAAGTACTTTGATCAAAGCATGGGTCATGAGCAAGATTTGAGTATGTGTTAGAGCAGTTTTGAGCATGTGTTAGAGCAGAGTTGAGCAGAGATAAGTGAGAAAATTTGAGCAAGTCTTGGGAGAAGACTTGAAATAGGTTTGAGGCAGATTTGAGCAAGTCTTGTGAGAAGACTTGAAATAGGTTTGAGGCAAATTTTTGCAGGGTTTGTAAGCAGGTTTGAAACAATTCTATGGGTAGGTTTGAGATAAATTTGTGCAGGTTGTTGAGTAGATTTGAGTAAGCCTTGTGAGAAGGGCTTGGAGCAGATTTGAGCAAAAAGGAGAGGTGTCTCCTATGGATAGAGATCCATGAACTTGAGCATAGGGGATTGGTGTCTCCTTTGGACATAGGTCCATAAACATTGTAATAGGGAATTGGTTCCCAAGAGATTTGTTCAAAAAATTTAGAAGAAATATTTTCTCCATGGACATAACCCACATTGGGTGAACCACATTAAATTTGTGTCTCTCATGTGTGTGATGATTTATGCATTGCCTTGTTACTGCTATTGATGAGATTGGTTAACTGTTATGAAAAGATATTGTAATTGATAACATTGTGTAGACACCTAAAATGCATCATGCCAAGGTGACTACTCATATGGGACATGATAGAAGACCATATGGAAGACCTTTGGATATATCCAAGGTATAGCGGTGGTTTTTACCACTCATTTGGGCATCTTTGCCTAGTCACTACTAGCCACTGCTAACACCCGCGGTTAGCAGTGCTCACTGCACATGTCATCCGTGGTCAACACTTAGAATCAATTGGCCTTCATATGACCCAAAATCGGTTGCAACGACCAATTGGTTGCAGATTGGAGCAGTTTGAGTGAGGAAGGTTCTGGATCCTTCCATCCAACAAGCTCAACTACCCAATATTGATATTGGATTCATGAGGAAGCCACCCCTAGCCCTGGGCCAATGCTATAAGATCCCCCTCTAAATTAGGGATAAGTCTAGAGAGAAGCATAGTCAATTGAGCAATGAAGACCTATCGAATTGCATAGCCAATTACATGCATTGAGAGGGACACTTTTACTTCCTAATTGGAGATCGAATTGCAATGGAGGTCCTAGGAGCATAAGAGAGCCAAGAAACACAAATTCGTGCAATTGGTGCACAATATAAACAATTCATCTGCCAAACCTGTCAGAGGACACAAAGGTGACCCTTGGACATCAATTTGACAAGGTGAATTATAGATAAAGCCCTAATTCTAAGTGAAAGATTACTCATATCTCCACCGTGGCTGTCAGCCATGGTGAATAGTGCTGCTCGCATATTAGACCCACGATAAGCAAATGGCTATAGATCCACTTGAGCTCTTTTTTGTAGATTAATTTATTATTTCATATTATGCTTAGTATAGGTTTAATTTGCATTTTAGAGACATATAACCAGTGGAATTAAGCATTTAAAGTAGAATTAGCTTCATTTTGTCAATTTGGTATTTAGTGCAATTGTGGGTTATTTCATGCATTTATGCTTTCTATTTGATAAACTAACCCAATAGATAGATAGTATTTGCATTCTTGCACATGTTTGATGGTAAAATTTCATGATTAATATAGGTTTACTATGTTTTATTTGTTTTATTGATTACATGCTTGTTATGGCATCTTTTTGTGAAATATATTTTTAAAGCCTCATCAAGAGAGACCTCTATTTTTAATGTTTCTTGTTGTTTGTTGCACACAATACTAACAAGGTTTTGGGATGCAAGGTAGCAAACACGTCTAATCATGGAGAAGAGGGTCATCGACATCCTAGAGCAGTTCTTGTCACCCTAGAAGGCATTTGATTCACATATACCCTAAAAGAGAATTAAATATTTTGTAATTAGGAACTTTGGGGGGATTACATGACCTGGAGTTCATAGCCAAGTTGTCGAGCCATGAGCATACAGGTGAAAGCCATTAAAAAATTGAGAAAATCATCAACACTTTGCAAAACATGACAAGAGTTACTTTACTGATACAAAAAATTGAAAACACATCAAACAGTTTAGGGCTTATTTTAAATTGTAAAAAGAGATAATCATCATTGTATTATTTGCATTCTAATAAAAGTTAAATATAGACATAGGATATGCAATGGTGTAAACATAGAGAGGCCGATCCAGGCATAGACTCGAGATCAAATCCCAAGCTCCACCTAGCGCATAGCATGATGTAGAACACCCTCAATCATAGAATCCTCTTGGACATCATTCAATGAGCATTAGAGGGGATAATGCTAAATGAGGGGATTCCTTCGAGAATACCCCAATTAGAGGAAGTTCTAGACATCCCTATAAACACATATTAGAGCATGGGATGTCCTAGCATGAGGGTTCTGCATATGGTAGCATTTGCCATGACTATATTTCGCATGGATCCACAAGTTTTTTCAAAGAATATGTCATCGAGGAATCCAGATTGGTACCCCTTTGATAAATATCTAAGGGAGGTTCATGACCTCCACTGCTAGAGCATAGACATGTCCAATATCTACCCATTTAGGGGTGAACTAAGAGGGCTACTTTTGAGCATAGGCCCACACAGACTCCCAATAGGGGTGAGCCCACCATGTTCACCATAGATATATCCAAAGTGGGGATAAATGGTATGCTACCTCATGATCCATGGCATAGCAAACAATTGGATAGTCTAGAAAAGGTCCTAGGCATATAGGAAATAAGCCTACTCTTGCACCCTCTCAACCTGCAAGCATGTGTAGTGGAGGCACCATTAGGACTACTCGAGAACCTGGAGAGTGCTCCAAGCATTCTCAAGACATGCGTACTCCTGCATCACATGTAGGCACTAAGTATAGGAGACAACCTGACATGAATGCCATCTTCACAGACTGAGGCAAGAGTGTGGCAAATCAGTCCATTAGAGGACATACTCATAAAGCCGCTTGAATAAAGTGCACCCATTTAATACCTCAAATGATCGATCATCTTGATAGGGTTTATAGACTGATGTCAAAGTAGAGACGATAGATTCTCTAAGATCAATTGGAGGATGTTTTCATAGAGAAAGAGCACCTCAAAAACAAGAATACTCAGAGGCAGAGGTTCATCAAGAAAAAAATGTATGAACAATGCATGCGTGAACAACACATCCTTGATCAAAAGGAGCATGTAGAGAGAGAGGATCGATTGGCTAACACTGATTTATATCCTCATAGTGAGATCAAGGAGCATATCTATAGACGAGTGGCTTCACAGCCCGATTTAAACCCTAAAAATATAGACACCTACTCGCCATACAACTCAACATAGATATCGACATATAGCATCCGAGCAACATGAGCATAGGCAATATGAGAATGAAGTGGGATAGGAGTTAGAACAGGAGTATCCTAAAATATCCCAATTCAAGGAGGAGGGTGAGCCTAGTCCCCCACATCAACTGAGGAGGAAACTACCTCCGAAGCTGCCTCCACAATAATCTTGAGAGGAGGAGTTTCTTTCCTCGCAAGCCTACAAGACCTTAGTAGAGAAGGTTCAAGCCATAAAGAAGCAAGGGATGGCTTATCAGAAGCCTACCTTGAATAAAATTCACAATGAACCTCTATGCATGTCAATGCCTATTCTAGCATACCCTAAGCATTTCAAGATGCCTAGTCTGGATAACTTTCAAGGAGAGGAAGACGTACAGGAGCATGTGACTAGTTTCCTAGATATGTGCTTTCAAATTGAGAGCAACGATGCTTTACTCCTGTGCACCTTCATCACAACCCCCTCAAGCCCAATTCGAGAGTGGTTCAACCAACTAAAGAGGCACAACATCACTAGTTTCAAGTAATTGACTAATGCATTTCTTGAACGCTTCTCCTTCGGCATCAAGAAGAAGGTAAACTTATCCAACCTGGTTGCTCTAACGCAACATGATGATGATCTAGTGATGGATTATGGAAAGCGATGGAGGAAAATTATGGTAAATATGCCATTCTCCATACCATCCTTTGAATTAACATGGATGTTCAGGAAGAATTATGCCAAACATATTTTGTTATTGCTACAATTGTAGCAATATTGTACATTCGAAGAGGCTTCGACATAAACCAAGATAATTAAGGACATCAAGTTATAGGAGGGTAACTTGAAACTGGGGAATAAGGAGGGACACAAGAAAAACACTAAGAAACATCAAGCCAATCTGAACCATGTTAATCAGGTAGTGTTGAACCTTCAAATGGGAGAAAAAAGGCAACAAAAGAAAAATTATTAGGCCCAACCTTCGCCTTCATAGTATGAGGAGCACAATAACAATTACAAGGGTAAAAATAAGGAGCAACATCCACCTCGTGTATTCACTCAATTATTAGAGTTGTTGACTTTGATTTTTCATCAGTTATGTGAGGCAAATGCTATACACTTACACAAGGTCAAGATGATAGACCCTAATCAGCCTAAGCCTAAAGGCTATAAAGATGATCAGTATTGCATATTCCATAGAATGAAGGGCTACAACATTGAAGTATGTTGGTCCTTTAAACACCTTGTGCAAAATATGATTGAGAGAGGTACGCTTCTTGTCGACAACCTGCATGTGCCTGACAATAAAAATATGGGGATTTACAAAAATCCTCTACCTAATCATGAGGCACCAAAGAATAATGTTGGACAAGTCAACCAAGTTTGCATAGAACCACCAACCTAGGGGTTCATTAAAATGGTCAACGTTGTCACGAGGAACATGCGGTATGAATGACCGAATCAACCTCTAGTGCCTATTAGTGTCCAATATGCACCTCTTCCAAGGCCAGCCCAATATGTGCCCAACCCACCAACTAGACCGGTGGTGACCATCAAAAGTAGGTTGGTTCAAAACCTACAGACAACTCCAGCAAAGTTGTCAATTTATGAGCTTATTCAATAGTATCCTAAGAACAAGGAGACACTCATGGACATTGTAAGGTCCATCGAGGTGTAGCCTTAGGATCCCAAATAATTTACATACTTTGTGGAGCACGTGCAATAGTGTTAGAAACTGGTCATTCAATTTCATGACCATGAAGTCAAGATGGTTTCCACTGTCATAGTAGACCCATCGCTGCATATTATCGCTTATGTGAATCACAAACAGTTCAAGTGGGTTTTTATTGACATGAGGTCGTCGATCAATATCATAAATACCAAGGCATTAACTCACTTAAAGTTACCCAAGATGCATATCGTTCCTTCTACCTTCACATTGAGAGAATTCAATGATGCATTATGCTCGACGATCGGTACTATATTTTTGCCTATCCAGGTGGGATTGAAGACCATCCTGATGATATGTCATGTAATCAAAGGTGCTATGAAGTATAATATACTTCTAATGAGGCCTTGGATTAGATAAATGCATTGCATACCTTCTATTTTACACCAGTGTATCAAATACATTCATGAGGGACAGGTTCATGTGGTGCCTTCGGATGAAGAACCATTTAAATACATGAATCTATCAAATTTGTCGAGGGAATTTGTGCTCCCCTCAACACACCTGGATGTGTAACCACCATCGCCAATCAAATATCTAGGAGGTATAATCAAATAAGTGTGTGCTAGACCCGCAACGTTCGTATCTCAAATATCGGAGCACACAACAACTACTTCCATTAGGTCGACTGCATCTATGATATAGTGGGATGATAAGAAGTTGAAAGAAAATATGTGCAAAAAGAAGATAAAGCCAAAGCCCAAGTCAGTTATCATTGAAACCCCTAATCCCATGGAAGTAGAGGAAATTCAAGGAAAATTTAAAGAGACACCTCAACCTGCTTCACCTGCATCTTCAATGAGGTCATATGCACTGCAGGTGACTATCCATTTAGTTAATCCTAGGTTATGGGAATACATTGTGTAAAATGTGATGTTCACACTGATTATCAAGACTGCAGACAACATGGGTCGACCACAAGCCCATCACCTTACCATAGGTACAGTGGAACTATTGGGGGTACCATCTAACCAAACCAACTTCATCTATTGAGGGTTAGACCAGATCACATCTCTCCTACCCATGAATGAGGATGATAATGAACCATTCACCATGAATTTTCATTATCTTTCTAATCAAGACTATGCCATGTGATACTTTGAGCATTACCATTGGCATATTTATGGTCTTAGGCTATTTGAGGAGGGGCGTAAGAGGTCTATAGAACCATAATGTCAATTACCTACTGATAGGTTCGAGTTGGGATTCTACAATGGAGGATAGGTTAAACTCCTTATGGTATCTTTAGACCACCTATACCTCAGTTTGGGGGGTGAGGTTGACTTCAATCCATATCACCCTAATCCTTCTGCATTCCAAAGGGATAACCAGATGGTGTATTACATAACCATAGCACCACCCAAGACATATCATGAGGATATCTTGGTGGACGTCAGTCTAGATGATTTAACAAGAGAAAACTTTGGTCAACAAATTTGTGGAGTACCCGATAACATGGGCATGTAGGATCAAGATGTTATCATAGTGATAGATCTTGAGTTGGAATGCCATTTCGACGAGGATATAGCAGAGTCCATTTTTGAGATGGGTGGACCTAGCTACAATGAAGGAGAGGACAATGAGTCATGCAATAATCAGTCGAAGGATGAGGCTGAGCCGGTCTATTCAACAGTATTGTATTTACGAAGCTTGTACCTGATTTTATCAAACAATGATGGTAGTGATTAGGAGATAACCTATATCGGGCCACACTTACCAAAACATCCCATTCTAGTGGGGGAAAATGAGGGCCTGTATTACAATAGTGATGAAGAAGACAAGGTAGAGAGAGCCTACTTAGGACCTCCCTACTTACTCTATTGCAACACATCATATTGGGCTGAGGAGATACATAGAGAGATCAATTTTCATACTCGCCTTAGAGGAAGACCACTGAATCTTAATGTGATTTATCATATAGTGTTTCCTGATCTATCGACGTACATGGAGCTCCTCGAGCCCAATGATCCCATCCGATAGTCTATTCATGGACCGAATCTAAAGATCCCCATATCCCCAAAACCACATCTCGAGGATGGTAGTTTTGCTAATGATGAGTCACTTGCACGTGGTCTTGGAGATATGAACCATTTCATAAACATGATATCCATTGATTTGACCACTCCACTCCATAATCTAGCCGATCCATCCAAACCACTGCATTTAAAAGTAGATGCTATCGATTGGGATCGTGCTAATTCACCTCTAGAGCCTGAATATTTCTTCCCTAATGAAGAAATACTGGAACCTTTCCATTTTACGGCAGGCTGTGCACATGATGTATATGATGCTAAGGATTCTTCCAATGAGGAACCTATAAACCCAACAGATGACATCCACTTGATCCCTACGCATCATCAACTTGAGGAGGAATCCCATATGTCAGTAGAGGAAACCTTCAAAGTGGACATTAGTAATGATCCCACCAATACAAGGAAGGTTAAATTTGGATAAAGTTTGACTCCTGATGAGTGTGCCAAACTCATCCCTCCACTGAGAGAGAGATCTACTCTCTTTTCATAGACTTACAAGGATATGTTGGGTCTAGATCCAAAATTGGTTAATCATAACCTTTTGCTAGATCTGTCAAAGAAGACAGTCAAGCAAAAACTTAGGAAGATGCATCCAATAATAGCCTTAATGGTTAAGGATGAGTTGCAAAAGATATTGGACATAGAATTTGTCATCTACGTTGACTATCCATAATGGGTATCCAATATGGTGCTTGTAGGAAAATCTTATGGAAGGATCTGTATTTGTACGGATTTTAGAGACCTAAACAAGGCAACACCAAAGGATTCATTTTCATTGCTGAATATCAATGCTCTTGTAGATGCAACTGTAGGTCATGAGATGCTCTCCTTAATGGATGGTTTTTCTAGTTACAATCAAATTTGGATTAAGCCCAAATACCAACATAAAATCGCATTTATAACACCATGGGGAACATTTTGCTATAAATTTATGACATTCGGCCTTAAAAATGCTGGTTCCACATATCAACAGGTTATGACATATATCTTTCATGACTATATGCATAAAATCTTAGAATATTATATGGATGACTTGTTGACAGTCATTATTACATTCTAAGCATGCGGAGGTCCTGAAGAAGGTCTTCGATCGCCTTATAGACCACAATGTCAAGTTGAATTCTAAGAAGTGTGTATTTGGTGTAACTTCAGGAAAGTTCTTGAGATTCATCATTTCAAAATGAGGCATCGAAGTTGACACATCAAAGGTCAAGGCTATTTTAGAAATGTGTTCTCCCATAAACATCAAAGAACTAAGAATCCTTAAGGGCAAAGTAGCATCCATAAAGTGATTTATCACTCAATTATCAGATAAATGTCGACCCATGAATCGACTGTTAGACAAGGGGGTCCCATTTAATTGGGATGAGGACTGTCAAGCAACCTTTGCTAAGATAAAACAATACTTGGCAACACCACTAGTGCTAGCTCCACCAAGGCCAGATGTATCATTTTTGCTATATATATCGGCAACCGACTTTGCACTGGGAACCATGTTAGCCCAAAAGAACATGAAAGACAAAGAACAAGACATATAATACATTACTCAAACCTTGGTGAGCTATGAGATCAAACATGCATATGTGAAAAATCTATGTTTAGCAGTAGTGTTCGCTACCAAGAAATTGTGATACTATATGTTGAGTCATATGACATATGTTATATCCAAACAAAATTATTTGTAGTATATGATGAGCAAGACATATCATAATACACGTACTGCGAAGTCGATCATTCTACTGAAAAAATTTGATTTGGAATCCATAAGCCAAAATTCTATTAAGGGACAAGTCATAGCAGATCAACTAGCTAAGGCACATCTTGAAAATAGTAGATCCCTCACCATAGAGCTTCTTTATGATGCAGTATTTGATTTATCAGAAGCACCCAAACTTGAAGAATTGAACAACAAAGTTGATATGACCTTGTTATTCGACGGTTTGAAGTGTGAGCAAGGGGGTGGTGCAGGAATAGTGTTGTTCATGCCATAAGGAGCTCTAATGCCCTTGTTGTTCAAGTTAGAATTTCCTTGCACTAAAAACAATGCTGAATACGAAGCCCTGATCTTGGGTCTCCAAATAGTTGTCACCATGAAGATAAAAAGGCTAAATATATTTAGTGATTCCCTTCTCATTGTGAACCAAGTTAAGGTACTATTTCAATGTCGATGTTCGGTATTGAAAGCTTACAAGGATCTTGTTGACACATATCTAGATCGACTGAAATGGTATGACATCGAGACAATCTCTCATTTGTCTAATAGATTTTTAGACACAATGGCATCTTTGGGATCTCTAATACCTTAGAATCCATCTACCTATTTGACTGCCATCCATGTAATTTTTTTTTTACATGCAGTTGTGCAACGTGAAGCATTGGATAGCAAAGAGTCAATCAACATGATTCATGTGGAACCAAACCATGAGTGGTTCTACAGAGCCAAAGACTTCCTGAAGAGAGCATCCAGGGGGTCTTTGATCTCATAGGATCCAATGGGGAGCGGTACTACCATTCACCACAGGGTTGTTTCCCAGTCTGCATTTGCAAATGGAGAACCATAGGGGGAGCATGTTGTCTTGTTGGTCGAGGCCGAAGCTTATCATAACTAGACATCACAGATATATGACTTCCTTAGACTTGGTATAATCTCATAGGGATTTTCATGTATCGTAAAACACACATTCAAATAGAAAACAATAAAGTATGTCTTGTTAGCAGATATCCTATACTGCTGAAGCTATGATGGAGTTCTCCTTCATTGTCTTGAGCCCCAAGAGTCATCTTGGGCAATTTTCGATGGCCATTTTAGTGGTATGGCTATCGTCAAGTGCATCCTTCATATGGGTTATTATTTTCCCACTACGAAGAAGGATTGCAACGTGTATATTAGGAAATGCATTAAATATCAGCATCATGCTAATCTTATGCACCTGCCATCATAGGACTTACAACTCATTCAAGTGGCTTGGCCATTTTCTCAGTGGGGATTTGATCTCATTGGTAAGATCTCTCCTCCATCATCAATCCGACATATTTTTATTATCATGGCTACTGAGTAGTTCACTAAGTGGATGGAGGCTATTCCCTTAACAACAACAACCAGAGCACATATTACTAAGTTTATACTCACCAATATCATTAGTCATTTTGGGATACCATCCAAGATAGTTTTGGATAATGAAACATCATTTAAAAATAAAATTGTGAGAGCTTTGACGTCTAAATATAGAATCAAATATAGTTTTACGACTCATTATTTGCAAGCAAATGGGTAGGCTAAAGCTTCAAACAAGACAATGGTCTCCATATTGAAAAATATGGTACAAGAGCACCACAAATATTGGCATATCCAACTGCCACTTGCATTATGGGCTTATAGGACTAGAATTCAGAACCACTGGGGCAACTCCATTTTTACTAGCATATGGTGCTAAGGACATTATACCCTTAGAGTTGGAAATTCCAATGTTGTGCATTACATTGAAAGAGTTCATTGATGACGATACTGCATGGCAAGCTCATCTAGATCAATTGATGCTACTTGATGAACATTGCATGAATGCCCTCGAGCACCTCAACATTTATCAAGAGCACTTAAAATGAGCTTACAATAGCAAAGTCCATATGAGAGAATTTGTGGTTGGGGATCTTGTGCTGAAAGAGAACCAAAAAAACTCAAATTTACCACCAAAAATGTGAGACAAATTCGTAGCTAACTGGTTGGGTCCTTATATGATCTCAGAGAATATTGGACCTGGGACAAATCACTTGACATTGCTTAGAGGAGTTGAAGAGCCTGAACCTCTCAATATCCTTCATATTAAAGTGTTCTATGCCTAAGAACCAGGAAATGCTCCAAAGGCATCTCTAAGCCCTTTGGTCATCGAGAAAAGGCTCCAAGGATTTTCTTAAAACCGCTTGGTTAATCCCAAAAGGCTCTAAGGTTTTTCTTAAAACTGCTTGGTCACTCCCAAAAGGCACTAATGATTTTCTTAAAATCGCTTGGTCAATCCCAAAAGGCTCCAAGGGTTTTCTTAAAACTGCTTGGTCACTCCCAAAAGGCTCCAAGGATTTTCTTAAAACCACTTGGTCAATCCCAAAAGGCTCCAAGGGTTTTCTTAAAATCGCTTGGTCACTCCCAAAAGGCTCCAAGGGTTTTCTCAAAACCACTTGGTAAATCTTAAAAGGCTCCAAGGGTTTTATTAAAACTACGTGGTCAATCCCAAAAGGCTCCAAAGATGTCTGTTAGCTCTTTGGTCAAACCAACATGTTAAAATACATAAAAAAAATTGGAAAATTATCAAAAATAAAAACATTTGCATTTCATTTGCATCATTACATTGCATTTTATTTTGCATTTCACCATTGCATTGCATTAGGCATATTCATCCATCGCACTTGCATTGGAACAAATTGTGTTAACAATCTTACAAATGACACCACGTTTGTATTTCAATCATGCATCTATGCACTATATTTTTCATCCATTTATCACCCTTTGAGTAATTATGTTTTTCAACACAACCCATCTTGTTTCTATGAATAATATACTAGGGTTTTCTGGTCATTCAACCATACCTAGAGGTCTTCTCAAGAGTTGATAGAAAGCTTACTTTGCTTTTGCGATTGAGGTCTAGTTAGTATAGCCCTTAGCATATCAGAATCCTATCACTGATCAAAAAATTAAACAATCCTAATAAGTACTAGGGGAAGATGAAAGCCATGAAGCAGGACCAGGTATCCGACGACAAAATTTTTATTCTTGCTTATCCCTCTGTGTGGACTGTACATGAAATGTTGGTAATTGGCAAAAGGACAAGTTTATTCCCTACCCAAAATCCCTTTCTTACATTAAAATGAGCAATATCCCAGATCAATCCTCTAGATTGATACCCTAGATTGATATCATAGATCGACATCCTAGATTGATATCCCATATTGATATCATAAGATCGATATCCTTACTCGATATACCAGAAACAGTTTCCCAAAATAAAATCCCCAAAGGAAGTTTTTGAAGCAAATTATCAAATGTAAATTCTAAAAAGTCAAGTCAAATGAAGACAAATTGTACAAAGAAAGTAAAATCAGTATCAAATCCATTTCTCAAAAGAAAAAAAAGAAAATACAAAATAAATAGTGATTTTTATCACTATAGTACAAAAATAAACAATGATTTTTATCACTTTATGTAAGCAAGTATCCTTAAAATTGAAGAAAAGAAGGGGGTGAATTTGAATCCCTAGAATTATCAGCACTACTGTACCTTATACATGATGATATATCTGATGCATTAGCATATCACTTTTGTACAAACCAATGTTTGAATGTGGAAGAGATGGCTTCAAGTGTCCTGTATCGCCTAGTGGTCTAGTCCAACTACCTAGGATTGGATAATACATTTGCGAACCCCCAATCTTAGCAATGGGCTGAAAGAATCCCATTTGACATCGGGGTATGCTTGTGCCTTATCAAATATACTCACTTGCACACATAGGAATAATGAATAGTTAGGGCCTATCCTAATGAAAACCTTATGTTTCAGAAGTCTAGTGTGGCTAGTATATAATTTTTGATCAGTCAACTAGGGTGTTTGAGTCTCATGGTAAACCTCAAAAATTCTCAAATAACAACAACAAATCATTCAAAATGCAATCATCAAAACACAATTTCTTTTATGAGAGTTTGTTTATTAGTATTATTTGTACTATATAATTAGATACCGTATGGAAGTCAAAAATGATATTTAGATGGCCACTGATTATATTATATATATTCTTTTAATTCACAAAAGCTTATGAACAGAAAACATATATCATTACATCTCACATATGTGATGAGGCCTAAAAATGCCTCATTTTTACACTATGTTTGACATATAAAAACTGTCATATTATTAAGGTAAATGCCAAATAGTTGATTAGAATATATATTTGTTAAAGTGTTTGCATGATTTTATGTTAGGAATACTATATCTCTGTTTTTGACTATTTTCAGCATTTTGTGACTGATTTTGCTTGATTAAGTAGCAAGTAAAAACATGCATTTCAATTAACCAAATGTGGTATGCTGATATCCATTAAATTCACAATGATTTATGAATGTTTTTCTGCCCTTCAACTTGTTTGAAGTCCACATTGAAGCCAAATTATTAGGACTGTCATAAATCTAAAAATCTAAAAAAAATAGCCATATAAAAATTAGCAAGCTGTCACTTTATAGGAACACCTTGAAGTTGTCAAGCAAAGAATGAGGATATGGATGGAATGAGTTTAGAAGGACTATAGAAGACATCTGACCTATTTAGAAGCATTCCCACATGGTCTAAATAGGTAACAACAGGGTATAACAGAGCAGGGACAATTGTGCAGCAATGTTGCACTATTTCAGCATTGTTACTTGGTGAATGAAGTGTATAAATTCAGTAGCAACTTGATGTACTCCTTCAAGTTGATATTTGAATAATTTTTCCATGTTATAATTTGTTTGAATTTGCAAGAAATGCCAATATTTTACAACTGTGCAAAAGAGTTGGAAAATGCAGTAATTTACCATGTAAATTTCAACAAGCTACCAATGAATGGCAAGGCATGGAATTCACACATGGAGAGGAATGAAGGCTATTGCAATCTGATCCTGAGGGCTAATACACCTAAGAAATGCAGCTAAAATAACTTGAAGAGCACATAGTTGGTCATTTTGAAGATCTTCAAAATGAGCAGACATCTTCGAAATGAGAAATACAGTCTCTTCGAAATGAGCGGACATCTTCGAAATGAGAAATACAGTCTCTTCGAAATGAGCCACTTATCTTCGAAATGAGAACAGAAAGTGCTTTTTGACTTTTTGAATATTTTTTGAGGATGGAAATAGGGAAAGAAGGTTGAGAAGGTTAAGGGAAAATATCTCCCATCTGATTTTGCCATTCTTACCGTCCAAAGCCACCATTCATGGAAAAAATCAATTTTGATCCTCTTCTAGGATAAACACAGAAATAACTACAACATAATAAGAAGTTATTTGCAAGATATAAATGGCATATTCTGAAGTGAAGAAATATGTGTGAGATATTTCTAGACTTCTACCACATACTCCCACCACTGAAGATGCTTTCTAAGGGCCAATGGCTACTATTGCAATACAAACTGTCCAGATTTGCATTTATTTCAGATTCAGAATTATTGACAAATCACTGTAAAGTAGCACATAGGCTGATTTGAGCATGGGATATGTTGTAAATATTTATATAAATAACACAGATCCCTCCTTGTTTGAGTAGTTAGGAATTAGAATAGAGGAGAGTTTTCAATAGCAGTAATTAGGACTGTACAACAATTTTTTGTAACAATTTTTAGCATGTTTTGTCATCAATAAAAGTGTAGTTATTTTATTATTTTCTATTGAGTGTTAATTAGTTAAGGAGTGTTTTTTACCTCCTTCTAGATCAAGAAGTATGAGCCCACTTTCAGATCTAGAAGGAGAGATTTTATGGCAAGTTTTAATCTATAATTTTGCTACAGCTGAATTAATAGATTGCTTGCCAGATTCAATTTTCTTGTTTTTATTTTTTATTATGTGATTGATATTTTCTATTATGTTTGTGTACAATATTTATGTGTGTGTCAGCTGACAAACTAGATTAAACATTTATTTATTATTTCCTTTGATTTCCATGTTCTGTTATTTTTATGTTTCAACAACTTTCAATTTCTAGCAGATTTTATTTTGCTGTCAATTCCTATAGCAGAAGCTTGAAGACCTTTTATGGCAGGGCATTGATAGGTGTTTTATTTCCAAGCATCACTTCCATTCTGCAAGAGTAAAATAGATTTCAATTTTGCAAGTGTAATTTAGGATTTCATTTCAGCAACATTTCAATTTAGCAATTTCAATTCTGCAAAAGTAGATTAGATTTCAATTCAGCAATTTCAATTCATGCAATTGTAGTTAATTGTTAAATTCTGCAATTTAGATTTAGTTTTCAATTCTTGTAATTTATTTAAGTTTCTATTCTGCAAACTAGGTTTAGTGTGACACCAAAAGGCTAAACCAAAATCTGCTTCACCAATAAATGCTTGAAATATGAATGCCTGAATTGTACTCTGCCATAGCTTTCTATCATAGACAGCCTTGGACACCACCTTGGATTGATAAGATCTTTGAGATTTAATGTTGTGCTTAACGACAACGCATTAATATGGATGTATTATCTTTCACAAAGAGATAAAGCAAACTATAATCAATGATCGTTATACATTCTATGGTGTCATCCATTAGATTTTTAAAACCACATATCATATTGCATACATTATGTTTTAAGTGATTAAAATATACATGTCCATTTACAATAACACAATATCATCAAAAATACATGCAGTACATACATGGCACGAATCATGTTATAAACAACATAAAGTAAATGCACACAAGTGAAGCAGATCAAAACTGCATTAAACATCAAACATTGCATTCGTATATATAGCATCATAAAGTAGTCCATCTACACATGCATATCACTACATCCACATCATATAGCTAGTGCATGTCATCCATACATCACATAATACATCCAATAGAGAAGCAGATCATGACCTGTTGGCATTAAAGAAGATAGTACTATGGGAGGTGCCATGATAGCCTATGTAGATGAGGGTCCCCCATCATTACCCTCAGTAAGTATCTCTCAATAGTCACAACACTCAACTATACTTGTGCTAGATATTGCTTACCAATGAGCTGTGTGATCTGAGTGCCTGTAGTGGTAGCTTGTGCATGGAGAGCTATCATCTCCTCCTCATATCCCTACTGCTGCCTCTTCCTATGTGCTAGCTTCACCTCTAGAGTGACAATAGAAGTATCCTTGTGTAGTAGCTGAGTCTGTAGTCTCCCAAACTGGCTTTGGAGGTTGACAATCTAGGCTCTCAACTATCCAATATCATTGTCTAGAGGTGCCTCACCCTCCTATAATACCTCCTCCTCTGACTCCACCTGTGGGCCCTTATCTATAGTGACCCTAGTGTCCCATGCACTCTCTATCCTCTAACGGGTCCTACGCCCATGAGGGTCTACCTCTGCACCCTCTGTGCCTTCTATTGTGAATCCACCAGCTGGTCAGCCTAGAGGACCCTCTCCATGCCATTGGAAATCTGCCCACCAACCATCATAGTTAGGAGTAGTGCCTACATCTGTCTGGCCTGACTCTTAAAAGTCACCATCATCATCCCCCAATGGAGTCACCTAGGGCCAAGTCAAGGTCCCTCTCTAGGACTAGGTATTTGTAGATGAGTGGAAACTCTGGGACATCTTGCCAGATCCCAAACTACCTTAGCACATGATAGTAGAAGTGGTACTCATGTATGTCGACCTTTCGATCGAAGATCCATCTATCTCTACATGCCCCATATAGGTACCTACTTGCCTTTATCCAGGCTAGAAAATCCATATACAATCACCACTGTATTTGATGAGGGTAGAGTTATGAAAATATAGAAATATAATTCTCTAGGTCTCCTGCGTGAGACCTACTCCTAAAGCCCTCACTCCTAGGGCTAGTAGGTGGTATAACACTGACTATTATTGTTGATGTTAGTGATCGACACAAACAAATCAACAAGGTGCTCGATCAGGATGTGCTGCCAACCCTAAAATTGGAGGAGGATGCTACAACTGATGCCGAATCTACTTCGACATGTGATATAATATAGCTCATGGTAGAGTTGTGCTAGTAGGGCGCTCCCCCATAATAGAATGATAGGATCTCGGGTTGAACTCACCATCACCTCTCTGGTCCAAGCCAGGAGGTTCCAAAGGAACCTCATACCTAAAGAATATGGGAGTACTATTTGAATAATAAAGTGCATAAATACAACCTCCCATTGTGAGAAGAATTAGACCTCGAACCACTATCAGACATGGATGCCTTCATGGGCATTACAGTCCTGTGCCTCAACACTCTGTCTCCCAAATATGGCATCAAATACAACCTTATTGGTCATGATAGGAGAAGAGGTGATAAGCTCACCATAAATCGACAAACAAAATATGTAGTACACATCCTCCAAAGTAACAATCATCTCACCCATTGATAGGTGAAATATGTTGGTCCGTACATCCCAGCGATAGGTCAAGGTAGTCAGATATGCTTGATCAATCTGAATGGATAGGAGGTCCAAGATGTAGCCAAATCCCATAATAGTGAACCACTCTTGCTCCTCGTCAGTGAGATCACCGTGGAGGTCACAAAGGAGATCGGTCTCCCTCGCTTTGTTGGTCAAAGTCTAAGTGACAACAAAAATAATAAACAAGAAAAATAATAAAAAACAATCCTAAAATATCAAAACAAATAAAAAAATGCATAAAAATACAAAAACATGTAAAAACATGAACACCAATTTCAAAAACATCAGAAAAGCATTCAAAAAATGCAACAAATGATATTAAGTTCCCAGAAAAACTCAATTTTTTTTGAATTTTTTTCTAAAAATTGGGCACTGCAGGTCGGAATCGCGATCGACCCAACGGTAAAAAATTTGACCGTTGGGATTTGAATCCCGCTGCAGCTGACAACCGTGGCCCCAAATATGCCAATTGGGGCCCATGGATACCACCCACGACTAGGGAGAAAAACCCTAAATGGGTCCACCCTTCTCAAAAAAACCCCCAAAAATTAAAATAAACTCCCTGTCTAACTAACCTACGCTAAATCCTAACTACAGTGAAGTTTTTTACCAACAGTTTAGTTTAGTTCATTTACCAATTAATTAATGAGGTTAATTTGAAATTCAACAATGAAAAGTGAGGTCTTTATTTGTGAGTTATATTAGAAGCACCGACTCCTCCATTGGTCAAGGATTTCAACTGATCCACCATCGGTGTGGAGAATTGGAATTGTGTCAGGTTTTCGATAGTATTTTGTGTTAGAAAGCAGTTTTTACCTCTTAGAGCTCTCAGTTTTTTTGTCGCTGTCAGGTGAATAATGAAAATTTCTAGAGTGAAAAATATTTTATAATTTTTTGATTTTTATGTGGCCCATAGTTGACATACGCGGTCCCCATATTAGGATTTTCTGCCCATGATTGCCATTCGTGGTTAAGGAATTGGCCCGCTTCTGACAAGCGTGGTTAGAAAACTGCATTAATTGCTCCAAATTCCCATCATGGAAAGCCTTCAAAGGTCAAATCAAGGATATTAATCAGACCAGATAATTCAAAAAATTCAAAATTAATAAAAAAATCAATTAAATCAAAAGCTAAATGCATCTCGTATTCAGTTATTTACCCTATACACTTGGCGGTTACAATGACTTGTGATCCATGCAATCCGGAAAGATGAGTAAATTACCATAAGGACATTTGGGGTAAATTTGTCATTTCTAAATTGTTATGTTTCATTTCAATCTCTAAGAAGGCTTACACAGCTAGACTGCTCCACGGGAACGAGATATTTATCATAATTCTCCTATGAAACTTTTTAGCATATCATCGATATTATGATTCACTACAATCCTAATGGACATTGCTATCATTTTGTGGTTGGACCGCTCCATAGGATAGGAATATGAAATTATTCTAAATGGTGTAATTATAGCTGATTAGGCCTTGCCAAGTTTTCAAATGTTAAATATTAATTTGTGCAAAGATCATTCATAGTGGTCAAGCGACCTCATCACTTCATTTAATTATCATTACCCTCATCGTCTCGTTGCTTGAGGGGGTAGTCATAATATCAAATCATAATCAAAGTCAATAGTAGATCCCTTGATCTTGTCAAAATTGCGTTCATCCTTGCAAATCATTACTAAAGACTATCATAAGCTTACTCCTTTGCTTGGGGAAAATAACAAATATGATAGTTAGTTTTTAACTCTCATCCTTTCGGATTGACAGGCGTGAAAGCCTACTTGGTATTGATGTTATCCGTATGTTTGATGATGAGTACACATTTTTTCAAATTTAAGCCTTCTATCGAGGATGCACATCCTTTTGCTAGACTCGGGGCATCTAATGTTGATCAGATCAATGATCATCATCCAACCTATGAAATCATTTTAGGAGGTCTATTTTTGCTCAACGTTGTTCAATATCACAACACATCTCAAAAGGGGTATATGTAGACACCTAAAACGCGTCATGCCGAGGCGACTACTCATATGGGACATTCTAGAAGATCATATGGAAGACCTTTGGATAGATCTAAGGTATAGTAGTGGTTTTTACCACTCATTTGGGTATCTTTGCCTAGTCAGTGCTAGCCATTGCTGACACCCACGATTAGTAGTGCTCACCGTGCATGTCAATCGTAGTCAGCACTCAAAATCAATTGGCCTTCATTCGACCCAAAATCGATTGCAACGACAAATTGGTTGCATATTGGAGTCGTTTGAGTGAGGAAGGTTCTTTTCCTTCCATCCAATAAGCTCAACTGCCCAATATTGATCTTGGCTTCATGAGGAAGCCACCCCTAGCCCTAGGCCAATGCTATAATATCCCCCTATGAATTAGAGATAAGTCTAGAGAGAAGTGTAGTCAATTGAGCAACGAAGCCCTTTCAAATTGCATAGCCAATTACATGCATTGAGAGGGACACTTTTACTTCCTAATTGGAGATCGAATTGTAATGGAGGTCCTAGGAGCCTAGGAGAGCCAAGAAACACAAATCCATGCAATTGGTGGAAAATCTAAACAATTCAACCGCCAAACCTGTCAGAGGACACAGAGACAACCCTTGGACATTAATTTGACAAGGTATATCGAAGAGAGCCCTAATTCTGAGGGCAATTTTACTCAGAGCTCCACTACGGTTGTCAGCTATGGTGAACAGGTAAACAAATGGTTATAGATCCTCTTATGCTATTTTCTATAGATTAATTGATTAGATCATATTATGCTTAGTATAGGTTTAATTGGAATTTTAGAGACATATAACCGGTGGAATTAAGCATTTAAAGTAGATTTACCTTCATTTTGTCAATTTGGTAATTAGTGCAATTATGGGTTATTTCATGCGTTTATGCTTTCTATTTGATAAACTAACCCAATAGATAGATAGTATTTGCTTTATTGCACATGTTTGATGGTAACATTTCATGATTAATATAGGTTTACTATGTTTTATTTGTTTTCTTGATTACATGCTTGTTATGGCATATTTTTGTGAAATATCCTTTTAAAGCCTCATCAAGAGAGGCCTCCTTTGATTTTAATGTTTCTTTTTGTTTATTGCACACATGACTAATAGGGTTTTGGGATGAAAGGTAGCAAATACCTCTAATCATGGAGAAGAGGGTCATCAAAACCCTAGAGCAGTTTGTGTCACCCTAGAAGGCATTCGATTCACATCTACCCTAAAAGAGAATTAGATATTTTGTAATTGAAGTATCAAAATGGGTATCCCTAAGAGGGACAAATATGTAACTTGACTCAATTTGGAATTAATAAATATTCTTGCATTTTGTTTCCTTTTTGTTGTCAATTGGTGCATGTTCATTTGTTATCTTTCTTTAATTACAATAGATCGCATTAGGTGTGAGCCTTTTTGGTGGTTCCACATTGGATAATATTATTTGGGAAGGAAAATTAAAAGTTTATCTTATACTGTTCACCCCCTCTTAGTATAAGCTTGTGTTCTTCAATTGGTATCAGAGCGGGTTCCTTTAAAAAATTTTAACTTGAAGGAAGATCTTATAGGAACACAGATGGCTTCTTAGAATGGATCTTCAACAAATAAGGCTCCAATGTTTGATGGGAATAATTATGCTTTATGGAGTATGAGGATGAAGACTTATTTGATGGCACAAAGCTATGAAACATGACAATCTATTGAGGATGGGTTTAAACCTACAACTACTCCTCCCACATATAAGTATGGTAAGCAACTATTTGTAAATAATGCCAAGGTTATGAATGGAATATTAAGTGGATTACATGAATCAAAATTTGTGAAAGTTATGCAATAAAAATTAGCAAAATAAATATGGAACAAATTGAAGAAAACATATAAAGGAGATAGCAAGGTTAAGTTGGCAAAACTTCAAACTCACAGGAGGAGGTTTGAAGAGTTGAAGATGAAAGATGAGGAAGATATTGCTAAGTACTTACTTCTTGTTGATGAAGTTATTAATACTATGCATGGACTTGGATTCAAAATTGAGGACTCTAGTGTTGCTATTAAAGTATTAAGATCACTCCCTATGAGGTATGATGCAAAGGTTTCAATAATAGAAGATATGAAGGATATTGATAAGTTGAAAATGGTTGAGTTACATGGAATTCTCACAACTTATGAAATCAGGACATAAAAAGATCAAAATTCCAAGAGAGAGGTAACATTCAAGGTTTCAAAGAAGACAAAAGATAAGAAATGAGAATCAAGTGATGAGTCAAGCAGTGATGAATAAGCTAACTATGTGAGAAGAAATAAGAAGGGCTTAAGAAAACACAAAGATATGAAGACTGTGAAATATTTTAATGGTGGTAACTTTGGTCACTATGCATCTAATTACTGGAAGTAGTAGCAGTGAAGAGAAACAATATTATAAGAAAAAGGAAGAAAGAAAATTTAGGTATGGTCAAAGCAAGCATGAAAAGAAGAATTTTCAAAAGAACAAGAAGAGTTTCTATGCGGAAGAAGCAAGTAGTGCTTCAAGTGACAATGATGAAAGTTTCTCAAATAGTGAAAAAGAAGAGATTCTATTTTTGGCAATAGAAGAGGAAGAGGACACTCCTATTGAAGATCAAGTATAATATGTTTATGATTGAGTAGAAGAAAAAGAAGATGCTCCTATAATTGAAGACCTAGAGGAAGATTCAGAAATACAAGAAGAAGCCACAATTGACCTAGAAGAGGAACTTATTGTTGCTCTTAGAGAGTTGAAAAGAGTTAGAAAGAATAACTCAAGACTGAAGGCTCAAGTTCAAGAAGATGAGGAAATAAAGGAAAATATTCTAAAAGATCTCAAAAACTTAAAATTTAAGGCAAGGAGATTTGAAGAAGTTATGGTTGAAAAGTTAGAGGTAAAAGAGTTAGAATGTGAAAGATTACAACATGAAGTGGTTTCCGTAAGGATGGAAGTGAGATTCTAAGGATTAGCTCCACAGGTTTGGAAAAATTTCAAAAGCTTTGGATAACATTATCAAAGCACAAAAATCTTCATTTATAAAAATAAGACTAGCCTATGGAGGAGTTCAAGAGGCACAAAAAGAGGATTCAAGATCAAAATAAAAGGAAGTCTCAGAGGAAGAGATTGAAGAAGAACCTAATACCTATATTGATAAGTTAAGGAGTGGAAGAATCATTGAGAAAGAAAACAATGCACAAACAATAAATTGAGATCATCATAGAGAAGGAAAAGAAAGGACTAAGAGACCATATTTTTCAAGGCAAGATGAGTCTTTATTCCAAGGTTATTGTTACTCATCTAATCAGTTTGGTCATAAAGCTATGCACTACAAGACTCATGGAAATAACAATTATGGCTTCACCAGGAGGAACTTAAAGTCATTTGCACCTTCCAAGAATCACAACATCAGGTGTTGCAATTGCAATAATATTAGGCATAAAGCAAGGTGGTGTAGAATAGAGTTTCCAAAAATTTCAAAGACAAGCAAGGACAAAGATGATCAAAGGTTTCAAAGAGGTACAAATTCAAAGGTATGGAAGAAGAAAGTTGAGAAAGGAGAAGAGCATTGTAAGTTGGTAGTAGTCTTACTCTCACCCCAAAATTGATCACCTCAAGGAGAGGAGGTGGTGAGGGGGCTGAGCTAAGAGTCTTATTTTCAGACCCAAAGGAGCACTTTGCCATTGATGTCAAAGGGGGAGAGTTTCAGTAAGGGGGAGAGAAATCATTAAGGGGGAGCAACTTCTTAGGAGGAGTAGATTTGGAATTCAGTGGTTGTAAAATAAAGTTTTAGAAAGGGTTTTAGAAAGGGTTGCCATCAATGACAAAGGGGAGATTGTTGGAAATATTAAGTATTTTGGTTGTCATTGATGTCAAAGGCAGAATTATCTTCAAGGTTGAAATAATAAGGCACAAGGCAAAAGAAAAAATATGTTGATGAGAAAAATTGAAATGGTTATCAAGGTAATATACATCTCCAAGTTATTTTTACTAAGAAAAAGGTTATAATATTTAAATGAAAATTTAAATATTACAAAGGAGGCAAAAGTTTCAAAGACAAAATTATTTCCAATACACCAAGGTTTCAAATATATTAACATTATAATATTTTAATATTATAATGCAAAGGTTTCAAAGTTAAAAGAAGCACCAAAGGAAATAATATTCAAATTTATTTGAAGCGTCAATGTCAATGCATGAAGGGGAAAGCATATTTAAAGGGGACAAATTATTTTATTTGCCTAAGGTTGCGACCAAGAAAAAATTGTGAGATCTACTCAATTGTTCGATTTTTTGAGGGCAAAGTAGAAGGAAAGGACATACGCACAATTTCTAAAGCAGATCTTGAAAGTCAAAAGGGGAAGCAACAAGTTTGAAGTCTAATCTAGATGACTAGCCCAGACGACAGGGAGGCCTTGGTCTAGATGAGTGGTAACTCAAGTAAGTCTATCCTAGTAGAACTTAAGAGAATAAATATTTATTCTAACACTAGAAGGATTGTGAACTACTTAAGACCAAACAAAGGTATCCTTATTAGTGCAATTAGTGAGAGGAGCAACAATATTACTATATTTGTGGATATAATTCATGTAGTAGCTTAAGACCTAAAAATCCATTGAGTATTTTAAGGGATTTAGGAAAGGATAAGTATTGTATGGATTTGATCTTGTTAGGATCTATCTTAACTCCTTCCTAAGATACTATATATTCCAAGTATTCTATCTCATGGAATCCAAAGGAACATTTGGACATATTAACAAAGAGTTTTTCCTTTTGTAATACATGAAGATTTATCCACATGAACTTGATTATCTTCCCATAACTTGATAAAAATTAAGATATCATCAAAGAAAACTAAGACAAAATGATGAGAAAAAGGATAAAAGATAGAATTCATAAGAATTTGGAAAGTTAAAGGAGCACTAATGAGAAAAACGATATAACTGAGAATTCAAAATGGTCCTAGGAGCATTAATTTTATGGAACCCAAAATGTAAATCTAGTTTTATAAATTATTGAACACCATGTAATTCATCCAATAAGTCATATATAACAAGGTAGGAAACTTATCTTTAATGGTGAACCTATTGAGAGGTAAAAAATTACGACATATGTACTGAGATTTTTTCTTTTGTTGCACCTTAACCACTAGAGAGGACTAAGGGCTAAAGCTTAGATGGATGATTACTTGCTCCAACATTTCCTAATTCAATTTCTTAATTTTAGAATTTGAGGGTTAGGATAGAAGTAAAGGATGTAAATTATGAGGTTGACTTCTTGGAACTATGTGGATGGTATGATCATGTGTGTGCTTAGGGAGAATCCTTGTGGGTTCACTAAAGACCTCTACATAGTAATCCACAATATACTATAGTCTTAAAGGAAGAGCTAGAAGAAGCGGTTATGAAGATTGAATTTCCATGAAATTGACCTAGGCCTAGGCTCACTAAAGACCTCTACATAGCAATTCATAATATACTACAAGTCTAAAGGAAGAGCTAGAAGAAGTAACTATGAAGGCTAAATTTACATGCAATTGACCTAGGAAAAAAATCCATGACCCCCTTTCTTCAATATTTTTTCCATCTTGTCTGAACTAACCACATTGGAGGAGGAGGTTGGATTCCTTGTAGATAAAAGACCCTTTCACTATCTATTCACTTGACATATAATCATTGCATATTAATAGTAACACCATCAAACTAAGATAGTCATTGTGCTTCCAAGATGATATTTGCACTACCTAGATTCATGGCAAAGATATTATCCAACCAAGTGTAATCACCCATATTAATGTTGACTTTGGTCATTTGACCCACCCACTAAATAACACCTCCATTTGAAATTAATACTTGAAAATTTTAATGAATTGAATATTAATATACAAGCCTAAAGAGTTTATTGTTTGACTATAAATAAATATCAAGCTTGTGAAATTAATTAGAACTTTTAAGTGGAAGGTGAAGAAGAAACAATATCAAAAGATGAAGATTCATTGCAATAGGAGAAACCAACTAACGTAGAACAACATTTGAAATAGGATAATCACTAGGAGTACTCATCATTATGGTTATTAAATTAAGGACATCAAGGGTTGAAGTCATGATTAGATTAGGAACTAGGTTTTTATATTTTTTCTTTTGTTGCCAAAGTTATATAGTGAGCATCCTTGAGGGTATATGGGTCGAGCATGTTGACTTCTCGCTAAATTTTATTCTTAAGACCATGGTGAAAGGCTGATACCACCACTATTAGATACAAATGATAGGTATATGTGAGAAGATTTATAACTCTATGTAATAGTCCTCAATCATTCCTATTTACTTAGTTTGTATCAATTGGACCACATATGATGTGGAAGATCCTTTGTCAAACCTTCAAAGGAATAATGCTTCAAAATTAGGCCATAAAAAAGAGTTCCCTAGTTGTCAAAGTTCCTATAACAACCATTGATAAACATGTTTTTTTGTGAGAAGGGGAAGAGGGTTGCAAAGGGCCAACTAAGGGGATCCAATTTATCTCTTTCCTTTGGACTTCTCACATCAAGAGGGAATCAAGGGATGTTACAAGCTACAAGCTAGTTTGATGCATCAATTTTAGAACACCTACAATTTCAAAAATAAAATGGAGTTATTTTTAAGATCCATGTAATGTGTAGCCTAACATTATTATATTTTTAAATGTAACATACAAATATGAGGCACTCAATAACCTATATCTAAAATAATTTTCAATTCGTGTTAAAATGAACTAAACAATTTTCTTTTTTTCAAGAGCAGAAATTCAAGAGAAGATGCAACAAATAAATTTTAGCCTAGATGCAAACTGCATGCACTTATTGATTCAATTCTTATAGCTAAATTAAAAATGTTATCTCCTTCTTTATTACAACTAAGTTAGGTTCAAAAAAATTGTTAAACTAATAACAATAAAATAAAAAATAAGAACCGTTTAATGCATAAAATAGATGGGGATCAAATCCTAAAGCTAAAATAAATAAACGAGGGAGAAGAAAAACCTATTTCTACTACTAAAGTAGAAGCATTTACTGCCTTGTAGAAGCATGTAATAAACTTCTTCTTATGCAAATATTTCACTTTGAAATTCTTAGTTCTGATCTATACTGAGATAATAAATTCAATACCAAAGATAATTCTAACTACAATTACAAGGAGTATTGAAAAATGTAGTACTGATATCATTTATCAAAAAACAATGCATTCATTAAATGAAGTATGAAAATACAAAATAACAATAAATACAATAATTTAGGACAAGTAATATTACTACCATTGGCTTCTTTGAGGGGGTAACCTCCTTTCAAAATATTTCAATTCTTCACTAGTCCCATGAGGGCTACATCCTTCCCTTTTTATAATATCTATAAGCATTCTTTTGACATTCTATGACAATATTATATGAAACTATGCTATGATGGTATTCTATGATAATATTCCTAACTATATATTATATGACAATTACATTTATGATCCCAAAGTAGTTACATACATGATTCCATGATACCAACTCCTACCTATATTTAACCTTACATGTGGTCCACTTCTAACTTAATACGTGGTCCACTTTACATACAATATCATATGCTACTTGAGTTACAATTGTGGGGTATGTAACATGCTACACCCTTAGATAAGTTTTCTCCTCAAAGCTAAAATGTTAGAAACTATTGTGGAAGCTCTTGCAATGGCTCACATATAGCATATTTTGGATGCAACCCTTTCCACTACACAAGCACTTTGGTGATATCTTAGGAGTGAAGGTGTAGAGTATTGCAATCCATAATGGCTATAGTTTGCAATTGAATAAATCCTTCTTCATCTAAATTAGGTAGGGCTATCTATACTTGGGTATGTATTCCCACCACCTTATTTAGGCAAGATACATGCAAATTGGATGAATCTTGGATGGTGTCGGTAGCTCCAAATTATAAGCAATGTCCCCTATTCACTAAATACCTTGCAGGATTGATAGAATATAGGTGTCATCTTGTGTAGACCCTTATTTAGGCAAATATACTTGTAGGATTGAATATGACTAAAGACCATGGCATCTTCTACAAATGTCCTTTTGATATTGTGTTTATCTACCTACTATTTCATGTGATTCTATATGGTTGCTAAATTATATTTTAGAGTAGGTAAGACTCCCTGCCTTTAATTGAGGATTTTATCAACTGCTTCAACCATTGAGTTGTCTAGAAGGTAAGAAGTAAGTGTTGGAGGTAGTTGACCATATAACACCATCCTTATAGTTGTATGAAAAGTGTCATTGTACCACAATTCTACTGAAGGAAGTCATTAACTCCACTTGGATTGGTTATTCTTGGTTGTCAATCTACCTAATGTTGGTTATGCATCCTAGATTGCAACCAATATTGGATAACTCTAAATTGCTTCTAAGTCAACCTTTGAAGTAGGCCAGTTCCTTACCATGTTATAGAAATACAAAGGGGTTTTAAGACAAAAAATAGGAATTCTAGGATTTAGAAAAGATATTGGGATTAAAAATTGATTGAAATATATGTGGTATTTAGCTAACATTAGTGAAATATGTTGGAAAAATACCTTATACTCAACCTAAAACAAAGCTTAATAGACCATATCTCAAATAGAGCATCATAGATTATATATGCATTAAGCTCATATTATGCTTCAATATTCTATAAAATTTATAGAAGATAAATCAAACAATAATCCAAATTATAGTAGAATTTATTAACCATAAAGCATGAACATAAATTTATTAAGCAACATAACTCACATTCATGTTAAAATAAAAAAATACTATCTTCAAGAGAGGACAAACAAAATTTGATTATATTTATTGTAAAGCATAATTATATAGCATACAATAGGCAAAGTGCTAAAGGGTCAACCCTAACTTTGAGGAAGATTAAGTTGTTTATAATTTCATAATGAAATTGTTAGCCCAATAATTTTATGATAACATGACCAGTCTAGATATCTTCCATAAGCTTATCATCCATGTATCCTTAAAATGCCCAAGGACCTTTGGTTGGTTCAACTTTTTACCACTACACCTTTTTATTGCACAACTTGTTAGAGGTTCTAACTTAACCTAATTGTTTCATCCTGAGTAGCTGAGTGGATAGGAGGTTTAGGATTCTAATATGCATTATCTCTATCAAAAAGGACATGTTCAAGATCTTTCTATTTATTTTCAAGGCTTAGAGGTGTTGTCAAGAATTTCTAGTTGTTATGGGAGCTTCATAGACTAGGGCAAGAATTTTAGGGAGCTCTATTGATGTTACCATTTGAAAATGTTGGCCTTTTTATCTTTAAGACTCTTACTTTACCAAGCCAAAATTCTTGAAAGCTTTGGTTGACATTATTTTTTAAAAATAGTAGGCTCTTGGTCTTAGGTTTACCAAGATGTTTTAATTGTTCTGCTTATGTCATCTTGGTAAAACCCCAACATTTTTATTTTATCAGTTTTAGGATTTCCAAGATTTTTGAACACTATGTCTAATGTCATCACTTTATTTTGGGATTTTGCTTTATTGGACTATTTTTATACTTTTGTCAATGTCAACTTTTGAAAAGCTTGGCATTCTTCATCTTTGGGATTTGTTTTATCAAAACTTTTGGTCTTCTTTTGTTTTGGATTTCATTTTACCTGATCAAGATTTTTGATATTTTACTCGATGTCAATGCTTAAAACCTCGGCATCCCATTATTTTGGTCTTTTGGTTTACCAAGATTTCTTGATGCTTTGGCTAATGTCATATTTTGAAAAGTTTGGTATTTTGTTGCTATGGGATTTTATGTATTGGACCTTTTTTACTCAGCCAATTTTTGGACCTGACCAGGTGCATGTCTTTTTAGCTATTTCTATAATCCTAGTCATTCTAAGAAGTCCTAACTGCTTTAAAATTTTGGCTTGGGTGGATGCATCTAGATCTTTAGTAGCTTACACATGATAAAATTATAAGTTCGACCATGTGTCTAAACTCTTGCCTTACCAATATTTCAACAAAAATCATAGTCTAACATGGCTTACAAGGATATATATGTGGGAAATTACATTGACCCATATTATTGACATCTTTTAGGGATTTTTTCTTGTAGAAATAAATAACCTAGATGGCCTTATCTATTGGGCATGAAGTCTATATTAGAGGTAAGAAGATGAAAGAAAACTCAGAGATGTGAAGAAAGTGAGGACGTAGGGGCTTAAATGGATGTGGAATCTATAGGTATAATGGAGGATTTAAAACATACATTGGAAAATACCCCTAATAAAATCACATCCCGTTTGTCTAAAAAATATTGGATTTTATGCAAAATTTGGAAGAAAAGTACCAAAAGTGACAAAAAATAATAAATGACTTATGAAAGTAGTGTAACAAAATGGGGTGATGGGGATAGGTGGAAAAGGTTGTAATATAATGAGAAATGAGTGATAAAGAGGTTAATGTGGGAATAAGAGTGTAGGGAAATGAGAAGTAGAGGAATAAAGAGGAGGAAGATATGAGAAGAAGAAGGAAAAGAGATAAAATAGAGATACTTGTCTAACGATACCTTTGACAAAACTAGATGCCTTTTGAGTATAATATATAATAGATGAGGGTTGATTCAAACAAGGGAATGATGCCTTAGGTAAATATTACAAGCACTTGAAAAATAGTGTCCTTCATTACTCTATATTGTCTTGTTTATGAAATTGTGCAAGTACTCTTCCTTAGAATTGTAGACAACTACAAAATGTTTTGATGCTCTTGCAATATGCATGACTACTTTATTTCTAAAAAATCTCACTTCAAGCCCATGTTGTGCTACTAAAGGCAATATCTCTACTATATTATGTCCAAGTCTCCTTTTATAGCCTTTACTAATTATTATGATAGTTGGGATTTCTAATAATCCTAGGCCTCTTGTGAAGGCTAGCACACTTTCATAAAAAAATGAATTCTGTCCCTTCCTTTTTTTATGGTCAATAAAATTCTACCAACACAACCTTTTCTAATTAGATACCTTGTATTTATGTTCAACATCAAGGTACCAAGGCATAATGTTGATACTTTGCACATGATGTATTATCCTTTTTCTGTCTATGCACCAAATATTGTTTGGCAAAACTCGGTTCTTGAGGTTCCAACAGTTGAGGTTCCACCAATTTCACCTTGTTGGTCTTGTATTTTCTCTACCACAACTAATCCCTTTTCTTGTTCATCTCTATTGGTCCTTTGGTCAACCAAGGATCCTCTTTTTAACTACAATATCTAGCAAGTTGTATCTCAAGTATCGCTTAATGTGGTCTTGATTCTTTTGATATTGTTATGAATTCCTTTTAGTTTATAGGCTTTTTTATACTTGTTATATTCTAGCCAACTCCTGAAGATTAGCCTATATTATGGTCAACCCATTTAGAAATGTAAAAAATTTATCTTCACCAATAGGTTTTAGTAATAGAACAAATTTCTTTTCATCACTATCAATCATTTCAAGTTGGGTCTTGAGCTACTTCATAGTACAAGGGAGTCCTTGTTGATCCCAAAAACCTGGGAATCCAAGCTATCTAATTTATTGTATTGGGGCCTTTATTTTCTCCTATTTTTTCTCAATATAGAAATTAACTCCCATTCCTATTGTAGTAATTGGTAGTCTTCTTTTAGCCCCTAAGCCAAGTACATTGTCTCACCTAGATATTTTCTTGTGAATGTTTCTAGTTGTGGGTTGGATATTTTCATTAGAATTTTGAGGATAACATCTACTTGTGCTACCTTTTTATCCATATTGCCCTGGACTATCTTGAAATCACTTTGTGTTGCTTTAATAACATGTATGCTAAAATTTAGATATTCCAAGACTAGGTGCACTTGTATGGTTGCTTCACATATTTTTCTCCAACTATATCTTTTAATATACACCAATACTTCTCAAGATAATTGAGTAGCTTATACCTTTTTCTTTTCTTCATCCATATATAGCTATAGATTATTCAACTATATATTTTAATATACACCAATAATTCTCAAGATAATTGAGTATCTTGTACCTTTTCTTTTCTTTATCCATATCTAGCTATAGATTCTTCAACTATTCTTCTAGAGCATAGATTTTTCATCTCTCTATTGTAATTGCTCTAGTGTTGGAGCCTCATTATGACTTTGTTGCAACAACCTGTACCTATGTTTTGAAGGCCTTATTCTTATTCTACTATTGATCTAAGGTTTTAGACAAGCAATTTGCCTTCTTATTCACCTTATTAAACTTTCCTTCAAACCTGATTCCTTAATAGTATAGCATGTAAACTTGAGTTTAGGCATTTTGAGCAATATCCTCTAAAGGGACATTAGTGGTATCCACATATTGCACCACCATTTTATAGTTGTATTTGTTAACTAAGAGGTAGGCTTATCCATAGTTGTGATAAAGGATGTCATTATTTTCTTATTTATAATTAGGTCCATCTTTCCCATCAATATCAGTGGTGCCTTATTTTTCTAACTAGATAATAATTCCTCCATCCATTTTTTAGCATTGGATTCAACTTATTGGATATGGATTGAGATGCCTAGATTGGATGCCTAAAAATGGGGGTTGCAATAAAGAAATTATGAAGAAAGTGATATAAATATAAAGGGGATTTTTGGACTAAGGCAGTGACACCTACTAGATTTTGATGTTGTGAGCCTCCAAAATTTTGGCGGTTCTCATGGGGAGTGGCATAAGTTATACTTTTGGTAGGTGATAGGGTGGGTGTTACTTCCTAGGGTATTTTATTTGGAGGAGAATGATATGGTGAGGAAGGACTGGAAGAGATAATGGTAGGGATCATAAATGATGTACTTGCATCAAGGTTTTATCTTGAGTAGTTGTCATTATGTGTTTATCTATCATGGCTATATGTCTTGAGTAGTTATTCTAGTGAAAGTGGGGGTCTCTCTTGCTACTATTTCAAGATTATTTTGGATGGTCATTGTTCTCCTAGACCTACTCCTTTTGATTTTTCACCCTGATTTCTTCTCTTTAGTGGCATATCTTTTATGTCTAGTTCCTCTTCGAGTCTACTTGTTCTGGTATTTGTTTTCTACTCTTCACATCCTCTTCAAGATAGCATTCTTCATTATCTTCTTCATCCTCTTGAAATAGAGGGTCATTTTGTTCATCTTCATCCACCTAGGTTTTGAAATTTTCATTATAGAGGTCTAAAAAGTCCTTATCATCTTTAAGCCCATACTTCTTTTCTTGGCTGTTTTCACATCTAAAGACCCAACATTCCAAGAATTTTGCTTTTGACCACCCTAGCTTCTTTTCCATTGCTTTTATCAAGTTTTCATTCAATACCTTGTCTTTGTCATTGGTTGAATCAAATGCCTTGACTATGTTGTAACAATTTATAAAAGGATACCTTCTCTGCAATTTGCTTGTCTAAAATTACCTTTTCTCCTTTAGATTATTCCATAATACTTTTATTTTAGACTAGGGGATATGGTTGAATGTCAGGGGTTTATTATTTAAGTTGTTTAGCTTGGCCTAAGATTTACCCTTTGGGTCATACTTCCATTTATGTGGCATCACTTGCAACTTTAAGCTTTTGAGATTAGCTTCAAGAGATTTACCTTGTCCTTGACCAAATAGTATAATTGGCCTAAAATTTAATGGCGTCTCATATGTACTAATATTATTTATAGTTGTGTCAAGTTCTACATGCATCCCATCTACATGTTGGTAAAACTTCATCCCAAAAACCTAGTCTGTTACATAATAAGGGAATTAAAAAAGGTCTCCCATGAAATTGTCCACCCTTATCATGGTGCCCTCCAAGAAATATCAATATTTGGTATCTTGTTGAGGAGTACATAGTCAATTAAATATGTTGAGACAACTTGGGAGTTCTTCCATATATGTAGGCTAAAGCTAGACCCAAAAATTATTTTTTGAACTCCATGTAAGAGTTGGAGGCCCTAAGCATGTGCATATGGTCTATAACTAAGAGGATAACTCCCTCTAGGCTATGCTTTCTTATTTCTAATCCTAACATTTTTTCTACTATAGAATACAAGAGCAACCAAGACAAATGTGAGGAATTTTTTAATACCCCATATTCTCTTTTAAACTCTACTAGTTGATCATGTAATTTTGAACACATAAATTGGGCCTAGTTAAAGAAAATAGGAATTTGAGGGTTAGTCATGTCATATTTTTAAGCATTGGTGATGGCATATTCCATGGCTATTCGGTAGTCATGGACATAATTATTAGTATATAGACCAAATATTATAGCTAGCATGGAATAAACATCTTGCAAGTATTTAAAGTCAACAAGCAGGAGTGGGCACTTTGGCAAGTTAGAGATAGGTTGGACTGATTATCTGCTAAGACAATATTTTAGTCTCTTACCACTATAATAAGTCTTGTATTTTTTAGCACTAAAAAAATTAGGAGTTTCAAGGCAAGCACCCACTACAAAAGCATCTATAAAATCTTAAGGTAGAAGGGAAAAAAGTACTTGGCCTATTCCATCATGTATCATATTGGTTCTAGGATTATAATTTTTTGCCATTGCTTTGACCAGCTCTAAGTAGGGGTGCATGGGCCTAGGTATATACAATTATAATAGAAATTTATATTCCACTACATCTAGGTGGTTTTCTAAGAGTTTCAAAGTCTTTTGCTCTTCTACATCCCTAAAACCTTTCATATTGGATTTAATGATGAGCACTGGGTCATAAATATCATGTGTGGTCTTAGAGATTCTTCTACTTTTTCTAACCCTTCTTATACTTATTCTTGGAGGTCATAGAGCTCCTTTCCATGATTGGTTAGGATCAAATTATGGCTTTGAATGCAACTTTGCTTATCAAGTGCAATAAGTATACCATGGAGAAGCCTTTTTATCAAACCAATGCTTCACAGTAGCTTGGCATTGTCAAAAACTATTGTATACCTTTTCTTTCTACTCTTTTAGGAAGAGCAATTATTCCATTCTTGCCTCCATTGGATTTACATATAGGAATTTCCCTTTGACTATCAACTTCATTGTTGGCACTTCTAAATGCAAAGGTAGGACAATTTTCCTATTGTAAACCATAAATTATGCCAAGGTCTTCAATTCTTTTTTAATTGTAATCTAGTCAACCCATAAGGCCTAATCTAGCAATAGGTTCTAGCTTCTCTAATTTTCTCCATCCACCCTTTTTTAATTCTTAGTAGATTCTTGTTTATAGATTCTACCACATTTTCTTGTAGATAGTAGTTGTATGAAGCTTTTAGATAGATACCATATTTGCTTACAAAGTCTATGATCTTGGCACCTATGAAGGTAGACCCATTACCTGACACCATGGTTGCTAGAATACCAAATATGGTGATCCATTTTTCCAAAAATTTAATGACAACATATTGATCTACCTTCTTAGTAGCCACTATACTAGACCATATTATGAAATAGTCTCTTGTAGTTAGGACAAATATTTATTTGATAGAGGAATTCATATTAATGACACCAATAAAATCAAGCCCTTGTTGTTGGAAAGGCTCATCTTGTATGACCAGCTCTAAAGGGAGTGTCAAACTCCTCTTGCCCATAAATCTTTAACATTTTTCACATGCTTTGGTTACTTTGAAAGCATCTAAAAATATAGTAGGCCAGTAGTATCCCACCCTCAAAAACTTTATTATTGTGGTCTAGCTAGAATAATGACCTTTAGATAAGTCTCAATGGAATTCATTTAATACCTTTATTTCTTGCTATGTTTTGATACAACAAAGGACTTTTTTAAAGTTCTTTTGGAATAATACTTCTAGCAATAAAATATAATTCAAGGTCTATAACGTATATGTCCTTCTTTTATAAGTATTCAAGCTATTTAGACACCTAATTGTTTGGAAATATATGACCAAGTTAGTTACCCAATCCTCTTTTTTTGTCCACTCATCCTTACCAGACTCAACTCTAGGTAGTCTTCAATGAATAAATTATGTTCTACATTTTTTGCATATGCTAACTACTTACAAATATCTCTACCTAATACCAATTTGGTTTGCCAAATCTCAATATCATACTCTTATATCATTGCAATCCATCCAACTTTTTTTCACCTAATTATGTTTGTAAGACAAAGTTCCTAATGTATAGGTGTATCACATAGACTAGAGTTTCACTCTATGATACATAATTCTTAGCTTATTGAGGGATTTCATGAGAGTAAATACCTACCTCTATATGATATTATAATTATTCAGGTATGTGTGTAGCATCTGGCTTATAAAGGCTATTTTATTCTCTTCTTGATTATCACCTTTTTGAGTGAAAAATAACAAAAACATTATCCTTTGCTCCATATTCATATAGAATAAAATATGTCCTATAGTCTATATTTACCAAGATGGATGCTTGAGCTATTGCTTGCTTGATTTTTTCATAAGCTATCCTTCTCTCTAACATCCACAAAAATAGTACATTCTTTTTTAGATTCTCAATCATGGATTTGACTATTTGAGCAAAGTTAGATTTGGATAAATTTTATTTTTCTAAAGAAGGATTGTAGAGATTTCTTGTTTTGAGGAATTGATAGTGCTAAGATTACTTTGACCCTATCCAAATCAATGGCTAGTCCTTGCTTTGAAACTGAATAACACAAGCCTATACTGAGATGGGGTGAACAGTATAAGATAAACTTTTACTTTTCCTTCCCAAACAATATTATCCAATGTTATAAATTGTAATATATTTTCATAGTAGTATTAATAAATATCATAAATAGCAGTAACAAGGCAATGCATAAATCATCACATACATGAAAGACACAAATTTAACATGGTTCACCCAATGTGGGTTACATCCATGGAGAAAATATTTCTAAATTTGCTCAACAAATATCTTGGGAACCAATTCCTTATATTTATGGACCTCTGTCCAAAGGAGACACCAATCCCCTATGCTCAATTTCATGGATATCTATCCACAGGAGACACTTCTTATTTTTGCTCAAATCTGCTCCAAGCCCTTCTCACAAGGCTTACTCAAATATGCTCAACAACCTACACAAATATATCTCAAACCTGCCCATAAAACTATTTCAAACCTACTTACAAACCCTACACAAATCTACCTCAAACCTATTTCAAGTCTTCTCACAAGACTTGCTCAAATCTACCTCAAACCTATTTCAAGTCTTCTCCCAAGACTTGCTCAAATATGCTCACTTATCTCTACTCAACTATGCTCTAACACATGCTCAAAACTACTCTAACACACTCAAATCTTGCTCATGACCCATGCTGTGATCAAAGTACTTCATATATTCTACATATAATTTTTATTCAAGAACACATAAAAAATTATATGCAATACAATTTCATAATATGTTCTTTCCAAATATCACTCAAGGCCAATGCACAAATTGCTTCATAAAACTACCCTATAACCTTTGCAAATTTATCTCAATATCAATCAAAGCTAGTACATAAATTTGCTTCACAAAAATGGTTTCTAACACTTGCTCATTCACATTCAATGTTACTCAAACCAATGCACAAATGCTTCACAAATTCATTCAAACAATGTTGCACAATTTGTTCTCAAACCCTAACACAAATATTTCCAAAAATGCACATATATAATCCTTATTTCTCCACCTTATGATTCAGAAATATTTGCTCAAAAAAACACCTTAAAGAAGGAATAATGTCACCATACCTCTTAACTTGTTTTGATGAAGATGTGCCCTCAAAAACTTGTCTCAAAAGAATTTCCTTTTCAAAGTGCCACTTCAAAACTGGTTAGTAGATTTCTCTTTTAAACCATCAACATTAAACTTCTTTTCAAAAATATGTGCACAATGGAATCTTAAAATGATGCTCAATGACTCTCCTTTTTGCTCAAAAGATGGGGCATTAACAATTATCAAAACCCCTCAAACTTTATTTTCACCAAACAAAAATTACAACCAAAAATCAAACCACAATAACACCTTATAACTCCTACTTTTGCAAGAAATAATTTTGACCACACCACAAAGTTTCTTATAGCCCTCAATAACTCAAAGTAAAAATTACAACATTTAAATCATCCATATACACCTTATACCTCCTTACTTTCATAAAATAATTACCAACACTCTTAATGACCCAAGGCACAAATTACAACTTTTAAATGAACTTCATACACCTTATACCTCCTAGTAAAAATAATAATTTTCAATGCACTCACTGTCTAATAATGCACACAAAAATCTGATTTATAATGTTGTATGTTGACCCCAATCATTTATGCAAAAATCAAACCTTATGTCTCCCCTAATGCCAAGAATTAAAGTGCATACCTTAGATGTTCAAAATAAATTTTAATTCAAAACTTTGTGCCTTTGCTAACACTGCCACCACAATCCGAACCTGCCACATCTAGCCGACCCATTCCCTAGCATAAGCTAGGACACTGCATGGGCTAGCTACCCACACAACGACCAAAATGCACACACTCCCATTTCAACTACCACACAACGCAATATCTTTCTCAACCAAAACTTCAGCAAAATTGTCCCTGTCATGCTTCAAACTCGAGACCTCCTCTATACCAGTCAAGTGAACTCTCAGTTTAGACTAGTTCATATTTGTTGAGTTGTTGTAATCCAACGACTCTCAATGATCAACTTTGCTATTTATACAAAGTTGATCCCATGGAATAATAAATCAGTTCTACTCTTCTCTTCATAGTTCTTGTAATGCTTTGCATGTCTATTCTTGGGAAATTCTAACATGGTACCATAGTAGGATAGATTTTTCTAGCATTCTCTCTTGAAGTTTCAAGGAGCCGATTCATTGTATCTCTTGTAGACTACTCACTACATTTGTTCAAGTCTACAAATTTTTTTATATATAGTTCTTTCTAACTATATTTTTTTGAAATATATGTAAAAAGGGTTTCTTCTGAATGTTATTGTCTTCTTCAAATATCTGCCAAAAAAAGGAGAACTTCACTACTGTTTTAGTGAATTATAAAAAAAAATATTGGCCAAAAATTGCTATCGCAATCTTGGCCTCAAATTGTTATTGTCTTTTTTTAACCTTTTAAAAGCCTTGACGCCCACCATATTTGTGTCTCCCCTATCCAAAGGGGACTACAGCATCTATTACTCTCCACTTCAAGCAATCCAAAGGTGCCATCTACCATGAAGTTGAGACGTATGCCATCTAGCATATCAGTCTCCATTGTTGAGACTACCGAAGGAACCATCATCCACGAAGCCAATTCGTACATGTTGGCCAATGACCACATGTGTACTTCACCTTTACAAGGGAGTCTTACATAAAATTTGGTGGAAACTGCAATACTCAGCGTTCATCGCTTTCTTTTGCACATTGTTCCAAAATTAATACATTGTGAATGTTGTTCCCTTCTCAGGATACGAAGCATTTCACTTTGAGTAAATATCAAATCCGATCATTTTCACTACACTTGACACATCTGATGCTCTACCTCATGATGAAATATGCAACTTAAATCTATTGCACTCTTTAATTTACCATTAATATCAAATATTTTGTGGATATCGCATTCCTTTCATGATTTCCAAGCTAACATCTACTTTTTATTTAAAAGAAAGCCTTCCTTTGCTTTCTTATTTCATTGTGCAGATTGGAAATTATCTACTGGTGATTGGAGGCTTTGAGAGTGTAGAGAATATAATAAAGGATTGTGTTCCTTTGTTTGGTGTTCGGAGACATACATACTTGGCGTCGTCATATGGATATTGAAGGATTGTGTTGAAGGAATTCGTGTGATGATGTGCTATGCAAACCAAAGTGCAGATAGTGACTTGAATTCAAATCTTGAAGGACTGCATTGAAGGACTGCATGCTGATGTGCTATGCAAACCAGAGTGAAGACAAAAAATTGCATTTGAATTTGAAGACCTGTGTTTCCTTAAGACTCCTCTGGGGATACGAAGTTGAGGGACTGCATTGAAGATAATGACTTGCATTCAAAACTTGAAAGATAGCGTTGAAGGACTGCATGCTGATGTGCTTCACCAAATATTGGTCACCCAACATTTTGTGTATCGAGGGGAGTAGCCGCATCAAAAGACCCTAATCCATTCAAAAGCTTGCATGTTGAAATAACCACATCAAGAGATCACTGCATGATTTTTTTAATCCATTGAACTGCACAGGGAACAAAGGGCGTCATTTCAAAAGTCCGTTGATGGTTTACATAGATATTTCTTTTAATGTCATTGTATTATCTTTTTTAAATATATTTTTTCAAGTATTGTAAAAGAACTACGTGGTTTAAAGGTCCCTCTCACTATTTCTCTCCCTAATGTATAAAGGCAAGAGAGTGATGGGTCTCCTTGTAACATCTAAATGAAATATTTTTTTTAGGGGTTTTTTTTTGAGGTGCAACTTCTTGCACCTATTTTCAAGACTTCAGGGGGGTTGTTAGTGCTGGTCCTTGCATCCTTTTTTGGTCCTTAGCTTTGTTCACACATTCCTTTTTTGCTACATCCCTTTAAGTAGGCAGATTTAGGAGGAAAGTTTTGTGGTGGAGCCTAAATGTGGAACTGTAATTCCCACTTGGTATTGTTTCTTACATCTCAATTTCAACATCTTCTAAATGTTCTACCTGCATAACTATTTTTTTAAAAAACACATGAACATTTGTACACTCAAGCAAGCAAAACTTAAAATATTTCCAAAGAACACATAATTTTTTTAAATAATCACCTATGTTCCACGTATCAGTCTTCTCATTAACTTATAGTTTCCCTCACGTAAGGGTAGGTAATTGAGAAGAATCGATATAAAGGTCTAGTTGATTATTATTGCTTCATATGCCTATGTTCCACGTATCAATTTTCCTCATTTATTTATAGTTTCCCTCTCGTAAGCGCAGGTAAATTGAACATATTGGTATAAAGGTCAGGCTACTCTTTCCTTCAATAAACATGTATTTTTCTAGAGATTCATTATATTCTAAAGAAGTTCTTGAAGTTAAAGGGGGGGATTATTGGTTCACTTCAATTATTATTTGACAAAATGAATACAATTGATCCACTCACCCCTCATAAATATCACACATGGAAACCAAAAATATTAAATCTCATTTCTCAAAAAGGGCTCATACACTTGCTAGAAGAGAAACAACTTGAATTTGAAAAGGAATATGAAATATTTATTCATAAAGAGAAGATGTATGAAACAATGGGTATTATAAGTACAAATGTAAATGAAATCTTATGGTTTCACATTTCAGAATGTAAAACTCCATTTGAGAGTTGGTAGAAACTAAAAAAATTGTTTGGAAAAGTGGATCAAATAAGGTCAATGCAGCTAGAGGGAAAAGTAACAACATTATCTCCTTAAGACTTAAACAATATTGTTGACTTTCTCACCAAATTTAAATAAATCCTCACTCAATTTAAAGGCAATGGCAATAATAAAATAGAAGAAGAATGCATCTATCTAATTCTTTCTAAATTAAATGATGTATTTCAAATTTTTGCAACCACTTTTTTGTCTACAAAAGATGCTCTTGGTACAAGTTTTAAAATTCCCTCTTTAGAGGAGTTTTGTGATAGGCTAACTAGAGAGGAAACAAAACTTGCAAAATATGAGATCTCTCCCTCTTCCTCAAAAGCCTTAGTAGCATCCACCTCCACTAAAGAAAAATTCAAAAAGAAAGAAAGAAGTCCTATAACTTGTACACATTGCAAAAAGGATGGTCATTCTATGAACAAATGTTGGAAAAGACTACAACAACTAGAGGCAACAATGAAGGATCACAAGATAGACATTAAGAAGTAGATAGGAAAATCTTTAAATGTTCAAGGCAAAGCTATAAAAACTTCATCAAATAATGGGTTCTAAATTCAGGAGCAACTCATCACATGACCTCCTCATATGAGTCATTCACTTCAATCTCCTCAATTTCAAAATGGAGCATAGAAGTTGGTGACTCATCCTTTATCCTGGTCAAAGGAAAATATCATCTTCATATATAAGATTTATGCTTTTGAAAATGGCAAAATAGTTCTTTTTCACGAACAAGATTTGAGATAAGAAAATTTCAAGAACCAAATTCTCTCATAGCAAAATGAGATATTGATAATAACACTCACCTATTTCACTTCAAGGCATTCAAAAATTCATAAGGGACCTCCTATTTTGTTGCTCATGGAGATCTTGAAAGCAAAATTTGGCATGAAAGGTTTGGTCATCTCAGTTATAACTATCTAAAGGATTTAAGCACTCATGAAATGGTCCCACAACTCATGAGGTATTTTTTCATATAAATGTTCAATTTGATGAAACATTCCATCATAAAGATCCTCAACCATCCTCTTCAAACATTAATTCTCTTGAGCCATCTCCAATATTAGAGCCTCAATATAATGATGATCCTATTCTAGAGATAAATGACCAAATTAAGGATCCTATAATCCAAAATCCAACTCAAAGTCTTGCCACACCAATACTCCTTCCACAATGCCAAAATGGGCCCGCACCATAGTTGAAGAAGCCACTCCTTACATCCAAAATCTCCCATCATCCAGATTAGGCAACTCCATGGGTTCTAATCTTCTTTGTCAATCCATTTCCACAGATCCTCAATCCTTCAAAGAAGCAATTGGTATAAAATAATGGGATGATGCCATGGAAAATGAATTTTCTTCCTTAATCAAAAATAAAACTTGGGATTTAGTACCTTTGCCTAAAGGAAGGAAGTTGATTCACTATAAATGGATCTATAGAACTAAGTATGGACCTAATGGAAAAATTGACAAACACAAAGCTCGTTTGGTAGCTAAAGGTTTCTCACAAATTGAAGGCATTGATTACTCTAAAATATTTGCACTAGTTGTAAAAATGGATTTTGTTAGGCTGGTACTTGTACTTGATGCTTCCCAAAAGATGTTAAAAGTGCTTTATTACATGGTGACTTAAAATAGAAAATATTTATGGAACAACCTGCTAGATTCACTCAAGACTCCTCCTTGTTTGTAGACTAAGAAAATCTCTCCGTCTCAAACTTCCTAGAGCTTGATAAAAAATGGACTCCTTCCTTCTTTCCTCGGATTTTCTCATTGGAGTCGATGCCAGGTCTACATTTGGAGAGACGAAGAAAAAACACCATACTTGTTCTCTATGTTGATGATCTACTTCTCACTGGTAGTGAGATTTCTCACATCTAGACTATCAAAGACTTCCTTTATGAGAAATTTGAGATGGCTGATCTGGGTTTAGCTCATTACTTCCTTGGTATTTAGATAACTCAAAAAAATGCAAGAATTTAATTGTCTCAATAGAAATATACTCTAGACCTTCTTCAGCGGTTTAATATGATTGATTGTAAGCCTTCTTCCACACCTTTTCAGTCTGGAGTCACTCTAAGTACTTCTTGCAAGACCCCTCTATGTGATGCTACTCTCTACAGACAACTTGTAGGAAGTCTATTATACCTCACTCATACTCACCTAGATATTTTATATGTTGTTGGCTTAATATCTATATTCTCACATCAACCTCATTTCATCCATTGGCTAGCAACAAAGAGGATTCTCCGCTACTTGCAAGGAACTACTCACTTTGGGATCTTATATGAGGGCAGATCCAAGGAAATCATTGGTTACATAGATTCTGATTTGGCAGGTTTAGTAGAAGACAAATGTTCAACTTTTGGCTATGTTTTTTTATCTTGGTTCTTCACCTATTGCTTGGTCATGCAAAAAACATAAGCAGTAGCATTATCATCTACAGAGGTAGAATACAGGGCAACAGTTTTGGCCAGTTAGGAAGCTCTTTGGTTTCATCAGATACTAAGGGAATTTGGTTTTTTCCATGACAAACCTATTACCATTTGGTGTGATAATCAGAGAAAATTTCATATTGCTCGCAATCCAGTTGAGCATCAGTGCACCAAACACATTGAAATTCACATGCATTTCATTCAGCAACATATTTAGAGAGGGGACATCCACTTGGACTACATTCCCACATAAAATCAAATAGTAGACATATTCACCAAATCCTTTCCTTCTCCGCATTACATTCAGTTACGAGAGAAACTTGGGGCTAGGTATATTAATTAGAAGGGTGCACAGAGGTTTTCACCTCTCCCTTCTTATTATTCTTCTTGGAAGATGGTTTTTCCCATGTGGTTTTTTACCATCTCTTCAATAAGAATCATTGTACATGAGTACCTCATCAGGCCCTATTTTCGGGACTCATCTCCTGTTGTTACATTCACCCCTAGTATCACTTAAGGGGGGTGTTAGAATAAATATTTATTCTCTTAAGTTCTACTAGGATAGACTTACTTGATTTACCACTCTTCCATGAGTCAAGTGAACTCTCAGTTTAGACTAGTTCATATTTGTTGAGTTGTTGTAATCCAACGACTCTCAATGATCAACTTTTCTATTTATACAAAGTTGATCCCATGGAATAATCAATCAGTTCTACTCTTCTCTTCATAGTTCTTGTAATGCTTTGCATTTGGTTTTTTCACCATCTATCCTATATAAAAGTACATTGTACATGAGTACCTCATCAGGCCCAGTTGTGGGACTAATTTTTTTGGGTGTTCAATAGAGGATAATATTTGCAATTTGAAGACATGCCTCTTATTTTTCTTCTTTTATTTTTTGAAAGATGTATTTTTCCCATGTGGTTTTTTACCATCTCATCAATAAGAATCATTATACATGAGCACCTCATTAGGCCTTATTTTGGGACTCATATCCTGTTGTTACATTCATCCCTAGTATCACTTAATGGGGGTGTTAGAATAAATATTTATTCTCTTAAGTTCTACTAGGATAGACTTACTTGAGTTACCATTCTTCCATGAGTCAGATGAACTCTCAGTTTAGACTAGTTCATATTTGTTGAGTTGTTGTAATCCAATGAATCTCAATGATCAACTTTGCTATTTATATAAAGTTGATCCCATGGAATAATCAATCAGTTCTACTCTTCTCTTCATAGTTCTTGTAATGCTTTTCATGTCTATTCTAATATTTAGTCCCTGAATGAGGTTATTCATACCACCCCTATTTTAGCTACCTCTAATTTTAGCAAACACTTTGTCATTGGGTGTGATGCTTTAAACACAAGTATTGGATCTGTTTTAATGTAGGATGGTCACTTATTGGTCTTTAAAATAAGCATCTCTCTAGAAAGAATCTAGGATGCTCCACTTATGAGAAGGAAATATTAGTTATTATTAATGATATAGATAAATTATGGCCTTATGTTTTGGGGCATTGCTTCATCATCAAGATAAACCATAACAACTTTAAGCATTTATTAGAACAATGTCTCTCATATCCTAAATAGAACAAATGGTTGACCAAAATCTTGGGGTATAATTTCATCATTGAATGCAAGAAAGGAAAGGAGAATGTGGTGGTTGATGATTTATCTCACAAACATGAAGATGTTATCATTGTTAGCAGGGTTATGCATAGTGACTATTTATCACTAAATTGGCTAAAATTAGGATTTTCAAAATTTGGAATTGGCTAATATTTGGGACCCTTGACCATGGCTCATTAGCCAAAAAAATTTTGGTGCAATTTTTTTGGGCTGATTTGCCCCAATTTTATAATAATTTGACCATTTTAAGTTTAAATTTCCAACATTACCCCTAATAATAGTGAACCTTCTACATGTGTTTGGACACTATTCACTTGGATTTCAAAACTGATTCACCAAATTTTTATAAATACATTTTGGGGCTGACCCCTTACACATAACCTTGATTGTTAGTTCCATCTATAGTCCTTTTCCACAATGGATTTTTCAACTTTGGTAGGAATGTATTTCTAACCTAGAGATTGCTAAGGTCATTTAGCAAGTGGACAATCACTCCTCACTACCTTCCTCTTTCTCATATGTTAATGGGGTTCTTCATAAGAAGGATCATATTTATCTTTGTCAATCCTCAACTATTAAGACTAGTGTCCTCCAAGAATTTCATGCATATTCTTTGGTTGGACATTCAAGATTCTTGAAAATATATAAATGGGTGAAATAATATTTTTTCTTAGAAAGGACTCAAAGAAAATTTCAAAACCTTTGTGGCCAAATGTGAGATATGCCAATACAACAAGGGGAAAACTATTAGATCTCTTAGTTTATTACCCTTTGTCTATATTGAATTGCTAATGGGATCACATATCCATGGATTTAATTAAGGGCCTCATCAAATATGAAGGGAAAATGATGATATTTATAGAAGTGAATCACCTTTCCAAGTACACTATTTTCTATGCATTACAACATCCCTATTCAGGTATTAAGGTTTCTAAGGTATTCCTTGATTCAATTTATAAATTGCATGGCCTATCCAAGTGCATTATCAATGATCTTGAACTTGTCTTCATTAGTAATTTTTGTAAGAAATTGTTTTGTCTTTGTGATACTCAATTGAATATGTCCTCTTATATCACCTTTAGTAAAATAACCAAATAAATATTTTAAGTAAATGTTTGCACATTTATCTTTGTTGTTTTTTTTAGTACATGTAGTATCATTGGGTTCATTATCTCTCGTTGACTGAATTGTGGTGCAATAATTCTTACCATTATTCCCTCAAGAAGTACCCATTTGAGGTCTTGTATGGTCAAAAACCTATATCAATGACAAACATGTTTTAAAATCCTCCAAGGTGGCCTAGGTGTTTGAGATATTATATTATTTTGTGCATTGAGTATCATGAAGTACCATGGGGTACTATTGTAAAAAATTAGATTAGGAAGTGTGTGTGTCTAAAGTACGTGTCAAGATGTAAAGAGTGTTATATGTTATGTAATAGAGGGTGAAAGGTGTCAAGAGTACAAGCATGAGGTGTGCAAGGTGTTAAGAGTGCAAGTGAAGAGTCATAAGTGTTAGGTATTAAGAATGAAAGTGAAGAGTCATATTAGACGTGTAAATATGTGAAGTAGGATTTTATGTAATTATGAGAAGCTTTGTTATAAGGTGAGGCATGTGAAAGGTTGCATCTCCCATATGTTTAAGGAGAGCAATAAAATTATTGAAGAGTTTATTATGTCAAGTTATATATTGGATACAAAGCTCCATGTTATGTAATTGAGTGATTTGAATGTAATAGAGAAGTATTTTTGGTGTGTAATATTTTGAGCATTATTGTGTGTGATTATTTTGATCCTAGAGAATTTACCTATGAGATAATCAGATATATTTGCTATCAATGGTATTAGAGCCATATTGAGTGGACTTTGTGAGATCTAGAGAGAAAGTAAGAATGAGAAGATTAAAGGAGAATGTGAGATTGCTATGAAGAAAATATTATAAAATATATTATGAGAAGAATATAGGTGAAGAAGAGAAAATTGGAGAAGAAAAAAAATATTGCTAAAAAATAGGATTGAATAAGGAGAAGAATATTTCTAAAGAAGAAGAAGATTGGAAAAGAAGAGAAGATTGGATAAGAAGAACATGAGGATTTTTGTTGAGAAGCAAAAGGAAGAGATAAGATTTTTGGATGTTGGATGATTATAATAGAAAATGAGAAGATTATTGCATGGAGGAGATTACTACATTGAAGAACATGAGACAATTTGGAAGTGTTGAAGAGAGATTTTTTGGAAAAATGCCAAAGAAAATAGAAATTTGTTGGAGATAGATGAAGAGATTATTACAGTGAAGTCAGATAAAGAAGATATTGCTAAAATGAGGACATCGACCAAAAGAAAAGAGGAATAATATATTGGAGGACAAGTTGAAGATAGTGAAGTGGAGGAGTGTAGAAGAGTTTGATTGGTTAGGAGTTGAAGAAGTTTAAAACAAAGAGTGGAATGTTTGAGTTGAAGAAATATGGAGAGTAGAGGTTTGAATATATGAGCTAGATTATTAAGGACCTAAAGGTGATTTATGAAGCTTTGGAAAATATTACATGTTATGAAGTTGTGATAGATAACACACTATGAAGAAAAAGATAAGAGTTCTGGAGATGGAAGAGATATTTTTTATTACTGTAAATGAGATGAAGTTATCGATGATTAATTGTTGTGAAGGTTGAACATTGCTTGAGATATATTCAAATTGCTATTACCAAATCATAGATAAAGAGACATCTTTTAGGAGATATACAAAAGCTATACATAACTTTAGAAAATCCATTAGAAATATACGCAAATATTTGTGTTGCAGTACCAATAGCTATTTAGAAAGGAGGGAGGTTCTCACAAAGTGTAACATCCTACATCCATGAGAAATGACATATAGCTAACATTACTTTCATCCTAAGATAAGGAAGTTAATTCACCTTGACAATTTAGTTACACAAGCAACATTTAAGGCAAGATTTGATTTTTTGAAGCATGGTTATTATTTTGGGTGTAGACTTAATTTATTTGGGAAATTAATTAATTGGGAGTTATAAGGCGTGTTAATTGAAAATTGTGAGATATAAGGTAGATAAAAGAAAATTATAGATTTGAATAGTTGAATGAGTAATTTATTAATAGAAGAAATCAATAAATTTAAGAAGTTAGAAATTGGAAAATTGATTTAAAGAGACATAAGAAGGAATTTAAAATTGAAGATTTAATTATCAAGTGGCATTAGCTCAACTGGTTAAATTCCTCAAAATTTAAGGAGACCAAGGTTCAAATATTGCCAAGTGATAAATGGATAATATCCAAGCTTTGTTGTATAACCACTATATGGAGATAATGTAATATGGGTGAGACCCATTTCAATCCCATATAACCAATTAATTTTTTCTTAAAGATTTAATTGAAGAAACCCTGAGACATCCTCACGTAGAAGAAGGTGACTAGTTCATCCTAAACCAAGGGGTAGTCATAAGACTCTATGGCTTCACAGAGAAGCCTCTCCTATTGCCTTACTACATCACCAAGTAGCTCTTCGCCTTGGAGTACGTAAGGCAACAGGAATTCATAAATAACACATTTGGGACCGGCACCCAAAAGACTCACACTTGCCTCATACCCTTCCAGTTGAAGGAAATACCATTTCAAAAAAGAGATATCATCAAAATATTGCTTAAGTATTGAGAAACATGAAGCTGGTGGAGCTTCCACAAAGGTGGAAATATGATCCTGATGACCTATTCGCCAAAAAACAAGCTACTCTAAATAAGAGTCCCTTTCAAAAATTTCATGCCTCTTATAGAGACATTGAGCGAGGCTGAAATAATAGTGAGGATCAACCTCTTGAATAGTATGTTGAAAGAATGCATCCACTAGCTCCGTGGCATGATTTTTATGAACATATGGTTGATTACAATCCAAATTATTGCCCAACCCATAGAATTAGCACCAAGACTTCCAAAAACATGAATAAGAGGGGAGATGACTGGGATAGTTCAAAAATATTGGCTTGGTGGCAAATGCGGTGCCATATTAATACTTTTTTGAGGTATGGGATCAAAATGGATACAAAATATTGTACCTACCAAGTATGATGAACATCACCAAAATTGATCAGAAACTCTGTTAGAAAAGGTCCCACTCAGAACATGTGGTATTTCCCCAAGGTTTCTTGAAAAAGATACCAAAAAGGAAAATGGGAAAGAAGTTACGTTCGAATGAACAAAAGCTCCTAAAAGAAAGCGCAAGGTGTATCTTCCACATTCGAGATCAGACACAAAGTATGAAGATGTTGTTCCACTCAAACTTAAAAAAACAACATTGGGGTTAAAGAATAGAAAAGTGAAACCAAAAAAGGGAGAAGGCCAAAAAAAGAGAAAGATATAGGAATCCTCTTTTGAAAAATCTAGAGAATGAGAGGATAGAGAAAAAACATAAGATAAGGAGGAAACAGGGGAAAACTCCAAATGCATATATGAATGCACACAACGAGACGAAAGAATATATGAACGTGTGCAAGAAGAAGAAGTGGTTAAAGAAGGACACCAGGAAGAATAGGTTGCTAAATAAGGACACCAAGAAGAACAGATTACTCAAGAAGTACAAGAGGAATAGTAGGTTGCTCAAGAAGTACAAGAAGATGAACAAGTGGCTAAAGAAATAAAGGAACCTCCCCAAAGAGAGCTTCTAATCCAAGAGCATACCCCACTACTAGTACCTGATGATGCAAATATTTCATATCTAAAACACCTAGTGGATGTCTATTCAGATATATCATAGGAAACTAGAGGCTCCAATCCACAAAAGGAGAGGGACAAATATCCAATTGATCTTGATACTCCCTCTTCTTCCCCTCATCCCCATACAGTTTCTCCTTCCCTATCAAGAGATAAATAGGTTTTAAAATTGTCATCACCTCCTAGATCCTCATAAGATTCACCTCATTACACCCCATTAGGGTCCCCTTCTCAACAAATTTTCATGGAATCTTCCCTACCACTCACTCCGTTCCCTCTTTCAACCAGCCTGTTGAGTCTTCAATATCTTCAAAGTACCTCTTCTGCAAATAACCCTACTGCCAACAAATTCCAAAAAAATAAAAAATCCATGATGAATGCCACCACATGGCTGAAGTTACAGAGTTCTCCAAGTGCCACTAATATGTCTCGAGTTCAGGAAGGAACAATGTTAGACCCGATTAACATGCAATGGTCTACCATGAAGGTGACTCCCTTGGTATAGAAGCTTGAGAAACATATGACTTTGGATGACTATGTAGTTGAAATAATTACTAAATACATTACCCAACTGCCAATGGAGGATGAGTGGAACAAGGCCCATGCTAGCATGGGAAAAATTTATCTGAATGCAGAGCATTACAAATAAAAATTTCTCAAAGCAGAACAGGCCTGACAACGGTTAGAAGAGGCCTTCAACCAATAGAAAATCATTGAGAAGGCTCTCAAGAATGATGCTAAGAAATGGGAATAGAAGTTCTATGGGGCTAATTCCTTCCAATAAAGGGTAGCTAAGACAGAGGAATAAGTGCAAGCACTGCAACAACAAATATAAGACTTTAATAAGTAGTTGTTGGCATCTTCAGAAAAGACTCAAGGTTTCTCAAAAGAAAAGGTGATTGTTGTATGAAAATAAAAGCTTGCGATAGTTTTCAAGCTAGTCCTTAAAGCTAGACCCACTTTGGCCTACCTCTCCAGGGTAAATAGTACCTTAAGTTAGGTAGAAATGGATCTGGAAGTTGCAATTAATCTCCTGGTGCCAAGAGTATCTACAGTTAACAAAATCTAAGTCTTGGTGAATAGTACACAAGCAATAGCCTGTTACAGAGCTTAGGATGAAAACTAGTATCGAGCCAAAGTAGTTGCTAGAAACTTTTTCAAGTGGCATAAGTTGGTAACGATAGCTATAAATATTATGCAATAATTGAAAGCAGATGCCAAGTCAATTTCAAAGCACGCTAGTATGGCTGAAGACTATGGTATGCCTAGCTATTGGGATTCTCAGTCCAATATCTTAGTAGAGGATCAGGTAAAAGCTATTTGGAAAAATTTCTACGATGATGTATCATAAATTAATAGTTGGAAAAAACCTGTGCATGAAGATTACATTTTTGGCATGGCTCAAAATATCACCCAAATAAATTCCAGTCTAAATGAGCTATACCTGAAGTCGTAAAATCTATCTTATGATAAGGTAGAGGAGCTAGAGTACCTATATGCTACTTTTAAAGAAAAGGTAGATACTGATGAAGAGACCTAGAAAAAAACATGTAACACCTCTAATTAAGTCATTCAATCTAGGGACAAATAGGATAATGAAAAGCAAGCAAAGGCTAAGAAAGTCACAGCAAGCAGTACGACGTCTTCAGGTCAAGGAGGAGAGATAAAATCTAATGAAGAGTCCCTAGAGGAATGATCACTCCCAAGCTTGTTTTTTGTTTTTTTTTCACTTGGTATCATTCCTTTTCTTTCCCCTCCTTTTTATTTATTTTTAATTCTCTTTTTTGACTTCGTTAGCCAATGGATCAAGGCTCTAAGTTCTAACATTCAGTTAAAATAATTACCCTAGGAGGCACCAAGAATGTTGGTCAAAATAACAAGACCTAGGGAAATAAAGGTACTCTCCCCAATTTTTGGGTAAGCCAAGAAAAAAATTCACAATAGTACAAAATTTTGGATAACCAGTAGCCAACCAAGAAGAAGAGTCATGATAGCGTGACATTTTGGAGAGCCAACAGCTAGCTAGAGGAAAAGTTATGATAGCATGATATTTGGAGAACCGACAACTAGACAAGAAGAAGAGTCATGATAGTACGACATTTTTGAGAACCAACAGCCAACCAAGAAGAATATTCAAAATAACATGATATTTTGGAGAGCCAGCAGACAGCTAGATGAAAAGTCATGATAGTGTGACATTTTGATGAGCTAGAGAAAAGCAAGGAAGAAGAGTCATGATAGCGCGACATTTTACCTGGATAGAGCCAAGCAAGGAAGAAGAGTCATGATAGCATGATATTTTGATGAGCCAAAGAAAAATAAGGAAGAAGAGTCACGATAGCACAATATTTTGGAAAGCCAATAGCCAGCCAAAGGAGAAGTTGTGATAGCGCAACATTTTTAGGAGCTAGGCGCAAGCCAAGGAGAAAAGCCATAATGGCACGATATTTTTAAGAAAAAGCAAACCATGATATCTAAAAGGAAGTGAAGAAGATCTCTGTAACAAGAATATCTTAACTTTTTTGGTTAGAAGATTCATGGCTAGAAGAATATCTCTGTAACAAGAAAGATCTTGATCTTTAACCACCCCTTTGCTAGAATAAGCCCATGGGGAGTTTGTTGTAACAACTTGCAATTTTATGTTATGTAAAAATCTATATATAGGAGGAGTGACCTAATTTCTAGGTTGATTCTTAGGTGTTTACAAGGCTATGTATTCAAACTTCTAAAATATTAATAGAGATCATTCACCTTGGTTCTGAGCTCAATTCCACTATCTTGCAAAACATAAAATCAAGTGGCCACATGATTTAGGCATGAACCCACTAGCATATTCCATCAAAATTATTCAAAAATATTAACCTCATCCTTGTGTGTTGTCAACTGAATCATGCTTGTCATTTTTTTTTTCAATTTTAGCTAATTGAAATCTCATTGATGGAGTCTCATTGTAGAAAATTGGCCCCCTTGACACCTTCCTATAAACACATCATATTAAACTCTTGAAAAACTCTTTTTCTTGGTGGGAAATGATGCTAGGATGAAGCAACCCTTTTATCATTTTGTAAATTAGGTTTTAACAAATTAGTTTGCATGAATTGACCATATTTTGGATAAATTGGTCTCCTTTTATCTCATCAATTGAGTGAATCACTCATCAATAAAGGAAATTACTCCCTTTAATCTAAATGAACCTATCCAATCAATCCATCTCTGACTTAGAAGAAAATCCTCTAAATTCTTAGGAATTCTAACTTTATTATTTGATTTAAATAATTTTGGATATTCCTAGTAGGAAATGGGGCTTTCAAATAAACAAATTAAATATCACAAATATGTACAAATCATATCACATAATAAATTTCATATATACATTGATGATAATACATAAATTTCTCATAGTTACATTATTTCTTTCTAGCTATAGTTTTATAGATAATGGAGCCTCTTTTTATTCTTGAGGCTCTTTAGTTTTTGTTGTCTTTTCACCTTCATCTTAAACCATCTCTTTATCTTATCTTAATATCTTGGAAGATGTGTCTCTTTAATTTTATATGGGAGTAGTATTGATTAAACTCAATAATTACAAATATTAAATAATTACAAAATTACAAAAGTACAAAATGCTAAATAATATAATATTCTCCAACATCCCCATATTATATTATTTGGTATAGATATCATGTGTTGGCTCTAGCTCTAGATCAACTAGATCTATGTAATCTTCACTTGGTTTACCTTTATGAATTGTTTGAGTATCTAGGTCAATACCTCTGGGTCTCTACCTCATGGAACATCAATACCTTAGAGTCACCTCTAGGTCCCTTCCTTTAGGTCACTTTTGGATCATTGTTGCCTTTGGGTCACCTCTCAACCATCACTACAACATATCCTTAGAATCATCCACATAGTATTCTTTTGTAGGTTGTATCAATGTAGGTCATCTTCCAAGCTATGCTTGGATCATAATATGAAATTATTTATTTCATAGTTCTCCATGGGAAATCTTACATTATTCTTTACATCCAAAAAGCTTTGATTTTTCATCATACTTGGTCTCTTTCATCATTTTTATTCTTTATTTGAGTGAATAAATTGCTTTTGTTCATTTTTAAAATTATTGTGAATTCTGATATGGTATTAGAGTGGGTATGAAGCAACACTACTTAGTCACATAGAAATTTCTCTTAGTGCCTCTGATTCTTATTTCAAGTCATAGAATATTTTTCTTGTAAAAATATTAGAATCATTTCTTGTATAAGGAACATAAAATATATGTCTTTGCTTTATTTATCATTTCTAGTACATCATATATGATCTGGACCATTCCTTCAATTGAAGTGTTTCAAAAAATATTGTATAGATTGCATGTTCAAAGGGTTAAAAAGGGAAATAATTTTTAATTTCAAATTCAAGTATTTTCCTACAAATAAACTTAGGATTGGCACTCAAAGGTTCCAAGTGTGTACAATCCTTCTTCATATAGGAGTGTGCTCTGATGTATTTCAAATGGGTGTCCATTATGATTAGAAAAGTATGAATTAATGCACTTGGGTAGTTACAATTGGGTTCAAACCTACAAACAACAATTTATTTTTTCCTCTAAAATTGATGGAATGAAATATTTTTTGAATCCTCTACATCTTCCTCTAGCTGGTCACATAGCATGGTGGTTGGTACCTTGCTTTGAAAAGGGATAATCACATATTTGATTTGTGGTAATTTTTAAATTAATAAGGAATTTGTTACTAACCTAAGAAAAATGATTTTTCAAAATATGCATTAGTTGCTATGGTGGATTGGTTGGTAGGACTACGTTAAGGATGTCTAGGTTTGATTTTAAATCCCTCAACCACTATTTTTTCTCCATGGACATGTCTTTGCTCCTACATTCATAAAAGAATCTAAGTAAAAAGCCCTTCACTTTTCTTGCAAAATGTGCAAGCGCTAGTATGGTTACTGAAATGGTCTTGGTAGCCATGGAACCAAGGTTCGAACCTCTTTAGTGCATTTAGATTTTTTAAAGATTTATAACAAGAAGTCGATGTGGCATCTTCACATACCATATAATTAGTTTTTAAACATATTTAAAGTCATTCAATCAATCAAATCAAATCAAGCGGTAATAATATTATGACTCAAAATACTTGAGGTGATGAAAGTGGATTAGAGCACTCTAGCAAATCAAGGCTTGCCAAATGGTAGGTTGAGATTGACTACTAGTTTTTTGAGGTTAGAGGTTTTAATTTTTAATTTTTTGAGGGCTATTAGAAAAGACATTCTAGAGGCCATAAATTTTGCGTATGAAAGCATTTTGAGCCCATTTTTTAAATTACATGATTTTTAGATCTCTAAACATTGGTGATGTCAACCTATAGACCTATTCCTATGTTTGGGACTAAATTATGTAAAATAATCATCAAGCCATATTTCCATAGTTTGAAAGGGTAGATTTACACTTTTCTATGCAATCACAATATTTTCACTAGTTTTTTTTTTATATATTTAATGGATTTGTGATAGTTGCAATAGGTTTTGAGTCTTTTGGAGGTTTGCAAGAAAAGTATTTAGGACATTCTTTAATAAATCCCTCTTCCTTATTTGGATGATTGTTTCAACTTATTCATGAATATTTAATCCTTCATGATCTCATACTTCTTCTATTCTTTGTCTAGGTACTCTTGGAATTTTGTTACAACTCTTATTTTATACAAGTTAATACAAAGCCTCTTTTAGTGACTGAAATCAAGTGGTCCACTAGCAACAAGAAGTATTTAAATAGGGTAATGTATATCATGACTAGGAAAATTGTACTTTCAAGACATACCTTATGTAATAATGAAATATTGAAAGAGCTTGTATTTAAAAGATGTGGTGATTTTGAATTTTCTTCTTCATTTGGAGTCTTAGAAAAAGTGTTTTTTTGGATATCTATAGGTGTGTCTAATAGTGGTAATGGTGACCATGGTCAAGCCTAAGGAGAATTTTGTATAGAAATAATTTTTGTAGTAATATTTTTCAGATGATGGGGAGGATTTAGATGAGTCTACCTCAATATGGGGAGTCCTACTAGAGCATCCATTATGGGGGTATTGTTTTTTTTATTAATGTCTCCTCTTATTAGCCTCTCACTTTAGATTATGGGGGTGTTGAGTTTATAATTTGATTCATGGCCAAGAGTCGACATTATGTGATGTATTGGATATGCCTAAGGGCCTTTCATTGTACAATGTATTTATTAAATTGTAATATTTTATTATGTAAGCACAATGGGCCATGGTTAATATTGCCATGGATAAACCTCATTTAATATCTGAATCCCACTTGTTATATCGAGCTAGATTAAATTTTATGATGTAATTAGGGATTTTGTTATTACTATAAATACCCCCATCACATTCCTCATTTATCATTAGAGTTTTGTGTAATATTACCTATGGATATAGTTATTATTTATGGTGCTTACAAACACTCACCATATATTTCTACACTTTATCATTTTTATGCTTTTTGTATTATATTTGAGTGGTTGGATTGCTTCTATTAATTTCTAGAAATATTATGAATTCTAGCATGGTATCAAAGGAGGTATGAAGTAATGATATTTGGTAATACAAAAAGTTCTCTTGGTGCCTTTGATTCTTCTTCTTATTCATAAGATATTTTCTTGTGGACATATCATAAGCCTTACTTACATAAGAGATAAAAATAACTAATATTTCTTTTATATTCAATTTCTAGTACAATGGAGATGATATGGTCCCTTATTTCAATTGAGTTGTTTTAGAAATCATTGCAAATATTATAGGTTCAAATGGAAAAATATGAGAATTTCCAACTTCAAAGTTAGGCATATTCCTATGCATAGGCTTGGGATTGGTGCTCAAAGGTTCTTGGGCATGTATAATACCTATTCATAGAGGAGAAGTGTGCTTAGACATGTTCTAGAAAGTATTCATTATGACTAGTAGAACATGGATTAGAATGCTTGGGTGGTGACAAAAATGATTTGAATCCCTATGAATGCCAAATTATTTTCCCTATGAAAAATAGAATAATATATATTTTGGAATCCTCTATATTGCTCTAGCTATCCAAACAATGTGGTGGTTAGTACCTTGCTTTGAAAAGGGTTAGTCTCATATTTGATTTACAATAATTTTTAAACTAGGGAAGGATGTGTTACTAATCTATAAAAAAGTATTTTTCAAAATTAGTGTTGACTACTGTAGTGGATTTGGATAGTAGAAATATGTTAGGGATGGCCAAAAATGATTTCAAATTCTTTAATCACTATTTTTTCTATATGGATCCATATTTGCTATTTTGTTTGGAAAAGGGATTATGTAATAGGCCCTTTGTTTTGCTTCTAAAACATGTAAGTGCTAGGATGGTTACTAGAATGGTCTTAATAACTTTGTAACCAAGGGTCAAACCTCTCTGGTGCTGCTTAGATTTTATAAATATTTATGATGAGAAGTTGATGTGGCATAATGGGAAGCCAATGTGGCACCCTCGTATGCCAAAAAATCAATTTCTAGACCTATTTAAAGTCTTTCAACCTATCAAATTAAGGCAAGTAGGACAAATTTGGCAACTTAGAAGAGTTGAGGTGGCAAAAGTGGATTGGAGCAATTTAGTAAATTAGGGATTGCCAAGTGGCAGACAAAGACTGGATACTACTTTTGAGTCTTTTAAAGGCTTGTAAGAAAAATATTTAAGATGTGTTTTAGTTAATTCCTCTTCCTCATTTAGGCAATTGATTCAGTTTATTCATGAATATCCAATCCTTCATGATCTCTTAATTCTATTCTTTGTCTAGGTAACTCTTGAACTTTTGTTACAACTATTTGTTTATTAGGTTCATATAATGCTTCTTTTGATGACTAAAATTAGGTGGTCCATAAGCAAGAGGAAGTCTCTAATAGGGTAATGCATATCATAAATGAGAAAGTTATACTTTCAAGACATACCTTATTTGACAATGGAATATTGAAAGAGCTTATCTTTAAAAATAGGTGGTGATTTTAAATTTCCTTGTTCATTTGGAGTCTTACCAAAAGTGATTTTTTTTATACATGTGGGGGTGTCTAATAGTGGCAGTGGTGACCATGGTCAAACCTAAGGAGACTCTTGTGTAGGAAATATTTTTGTAGCAACAAATTTTAGATGATGGGGAGGATCTAGATGAGTCTACCTCAAAATGTGGAGGCCCACTAGAGCATCCATTATGGGGGTGATATTATTGTTACTAATGTCTCCTCTCCTTGGCCCCTTAGTTTATATTATATGGGGTTTTGAATTTGTGATATGATTCATGGTCAAGAGTTGACATTGTGCGATGTATGTATATGCCTAAGGGGATTTCATTGTGCAATATATTTATTATTTTATAATATTTCATTATGCAAGCCCAATGGGCCATGATTAGCCTTGTTATGGTTAAACCTCATTTAATAATTGTAATTAACCTAAATCCCACTTTTTATGTCAACTTAAGTTAAACTATATGTTGTAATTATGGGTTTTGGTATTGCTATAAATTCCCCCTAACATTCCTCATTTTGTTGGAAATTTGAGCATGTTTTGTTGTCATTGATGTCAAGAGATTTTTTGATGGAATTAATGTCAAAAGGTTTTGATGTCCTATAATTAATGTGTTATGAAGGGAAGGTAAGGTATCTCTGAAGAATTTAGGACCATCGGTTCTAAGGTAATAAATAAGAGGTTTGAAGGAGACTTGAAGACTGAAGTTCAAGGCTATGTGCAAGAAGGCAAGTGAAAAAGGATAATATTATAATATTTTTATATTATAATATATTGGCCATTAGGGTCTCTCAAAGAATATTGGATAATGCATTGGAAAAAGGGTTTATCAAAGTATTAAGTATATTATTTAATTAATTAAATTTAACCATAAGGTTAAATAATTAATTAATTAATATTTAACCTAAAGTTAAATATTAATAAAATAATATTAATTTCAAAGTGCCAAAGGTTAAATGCATATGCATCGATATCAAAAATAAAGGAAGGGAAATATATAAATAAGTCTAAAGTTTAGCCTAAGTTGGTGTGAATTAATTCAAAGAGCCTTTGAAGGAAAGAATAGCTCGTGTGACGTGATAGAAGGGGGAAGATAGGCTTGGCACATTTTGTAGGGTAGAAGTTGGTCAAAGGGAAGAGGGGTGTATTATCACTCATCCATGGTGGCAATCGAGTTGGCAAGCAAGGCTTACACAGTGCGTAGCAAGGGAGAGGTCCAAGAGTTTTTGAAAAGTACCACATATTCTATTTTATCATTGGTGGCAAAACTTAAGGAGGAAGATGTAAGCATTATAGTCACGTGGCTTGTCTAGCCCATGCAGTAGCCTTACCAAGGCTAAGGCATGGGGTCAAAAGGCACCATGGGTTCGACTCTCGGTGACAGGCGACAGGCAACAAAAGGGATTTATTTTACCCTAAGGTTCTATGGTGACTAAAGTATGTGCTAGGGAGTTATAAGGTGTTTCAAATTAATCTTATTTTTGCATTAAAAGGAGGTATAAGATGATTTTTTTGAGATAGAAATTTAGGTTGATTGTTTTGTTCATGCATTAAGACAAAAAATTAAAACGGAGTTTTTATTTTTGAAAATGCATTAATACAAAATTAGGATATATAAGGTGTATGTGATTTATTTTGCTTATGTAATTGGTCAATCTTGTTGATGGAATTTGTCTTGTAAAGTTAGGATAAATAAGGTGTAAAAGTGATTTGATATTCTATTTTTTTGTATGGTAAAATATATTTTGAGAAGAGAGTTCATTGAGAAAGCATTTTGATAACTAACCTTGAAAAGTGGCACATAGAAAGGTGGTTGGTTATAAGACAGGTTTTGAAGACATATCTCCACCAAAGCAAAAAGGTATGGGCACATCATCCCTTTTTTGAAGTGTTTGTTGGATTGAATGTTGCGAAACATAAGGTGGAGTGAAAAGGATTGTTTTATGAGCATTGTTGGAAATATTTGAGTGAGTTCTATGTAATTCATTGTTGAATATTTGGAGAATATTTGAGATAGATATTATGAATGATTTGAGTTAGGAATTGAGACCTACATTGTGCTCCTTGTTGGAAGTAGTGTGAAACACTTGGTTAGGGCTTGTAAGCAAGTTTTGCTTCATTGGTTGAATGATTGAGTGAAATTCTTGAGCATTGTTTTGAGTGATATTGAAAGTGAATGTGCAAATATAAAAATCAGATTTGTGAAAGCGACAGACTTAATGATTGAGTAGAACATATTGAGTTTTTTATAGAGTACATCATTCTCTATATGTTCCAGAGGTTAAACAAAACTTGAATAGAATATGTCTAAAATGCTTTAAGTTAAAGGAATTACTTTGAATATTAGACAAAGTATTTGATAGCATTGTGCATAAAATTTGAGGTTGAATGAGCATATATTGTGAGCTGAGCATGTGTTAGAGTAGATTTGAGCAAGTCTTTGTGAAGTCTTGAGAGCAGAATTGAGCAAGTCTTGTGAAGACTTGAGACAACATTAAGAGTAGGTTTGATTTGTTCAAGCTTTGTGTTAGGGGCAGATCTAAGCAGATTTGATCAAGTTTTGTGTGAAGTCTTGAGGATATATTTGAGATAGAGACTTATGAGTAGATTTATGAGCAAAGTTAGAGCATATTTGTACTACACTTGGGATAGAATTTGGTGCAGATTTGAGATAGATTTGAGAGCAATATTTGGAGGCGATAGAGCAAAGGACAATAGGCTCCAGTTGATAGAGATCCATTAGACATGGTAGTGAGGGCAGAGGTATTCTATGGAGAGAGATCCACAAGCCAGAGTAGTGGGGCATAAGTATTCTAGAAGATCATCATCTAGAGCAGAGGGAAAAGAGTTCTTCTATGGATAAATATCCATGAACTAGAGAAAGGGGAAAGAGTTCTCCTATAGAGTGTGATACATGAACCGGTTGGGAAGGTAGAGTTATTTTGTGGAGAGAGATCCACGAACCAGTTGAGGAGATAGAGGTCTCATGGATCAAGTTCCACAAACCAAATAGAAGGGGAAAGAGTTCTATTGTGGAGAGAGATCCACAAATCAGATTATAGGGGATTGGTGTCTCCTTTGGATAGAGGTCCATAAACATTGTAATAGGGAATTTATTTCCAAGAATATTTCTTGAGAAAATTTAGTAAGAAATATTTTCTCTATGGAGTAGCCCACATTGGGTGAACCATGTTAAATTTGTGTCTCTATTGTGTGTGATTATTTATTCATTTCTTTGATTACTGCTATTGATATTTCCATTAATAATATTGGATAATATTGTTTGGTAAAGAAAAGTGTAAGTTGATCTTATGCTGTTCACCCCCCCTCTCAAAATAAGCTTGTGTTCTTCACATTTATCATCAGATTATTGTAAAATATTATCTATGGATATAATGATTATTTATGGTGCCTAAAAGCACCCACCATATATTTTTATATTTCATCCTTTTCACATTTTCTATATAATATTTGAGTAAATGGATTGCTTTTGGTTGTTTCATATAGAACTGATAGGTTAATTTTATCCCTAAAAGATTGATCCACTCCTTTCCTTCCAACATAATCCCAAAAAATAAACAAATGCTTTTTAGAGTGATCAAATTATAAAAAATATATTTTTCTCTTGAAGTAAAAAGGACTTAGAGTGTCATAGAAAGCAATTTATTTTCAATTTGAATGTGATTTGTTATTGGAAAAAAGCTTTAAATTCAAAATAAAACTTGAAAATTTGAAAATTTTCTAAATAGAATGATTCACTTTAAAGCTATAATGTGATTTTCTCATGCACCAAAAAAGTGATTCACTTTAGATTAATTTTTTATTTATTTATGCTTTACTTTTATTTAGAAAAAAGAGAAAAATAACATACACAAGATCATATTTTATCTATATGAGCTTCAGTAAATATCATGGTAACTTCGCTAAATGGGAACCCTTAGATGATACAAACTATGTCATGTATTCAATATCCTCAATTTAAAAATAAATGTTGCAAAGGCAATATTTAATACAAATTATAAAAATGACCCAATATCCTTAGTAGAAACCAATATATGCCTCTATGGGACAACCTATGTACCAAATATCCTCTAAGAAAGAATAGTATAGCTTACAAATATAGTATGGTCAAATTCCTTAACTGTTTCAATTGAATTAGTTACAAAATTAAATAGTGTTTATTTAAAATAAATATCCATATCATATGGCCCCAACCTAATAGTGATAAATTATATAAGCATAATATTTCATCCAAAATCAATAATTACCCTAGTATTTGTAGTTTTCCTAAGGTCCACAATAGATTCTACAAGATTCAAATTTTACTTAAAATTAAATGACTTCATAATTGTACTAAAAAAAATTGAGTACATTATTTTGGTCTTTAAATAGTTAGTACATGCATAAATATATCTATCACATATGATTATGAACTTGAAAAAGAGAATTGATAGATTTTTCAATAGGGAACCATACAAGTGACCAATCAATTATATGATAATATTGTAAATAAGTATTTACAATTAAGCATATTTTGACACTTCACCTATAAAATAGGCTATGATTTGACAAATTAAGCTATAAACATACCCCATGTCTAAATGATAAATCAAAAAGTGACAAATAATACTTTGGTGGTGAATCAACCCCCTATAGTTAACCAACCAATGGTTTTTCAACTCATGATGGACCAAATAGTGGTAGGTCAAATGATAGTACCTCAAATCAATGTAGAACAAGCTAAAAAGTGTTTGAAGCACCCAAAATAAGTAAATAGTATCTCCATAAAAGTGCAAGCGTATAATTCTCATTATAATAGCATAACAATTTCTTCAAAGAATCCTCTACCCAACCACTAGGAGTCATACTTCACTTAGCTAGAGTGATAACCTAAAATGATAAAGGAAGATTTAAATGATGATGGACTAATAATTCCTATAAAATATTCCTAAAAATTCAATCAAGGGCCATGGCTCCCATGGTATAAGGAAATTATTAAGGTCAAAAGCAAATATTTTTAAGATGGAGAATAAAAGCTTATCAAATAAGGTGATAATGGAGGTTTCTCTTAGTCGAGGAATCAAATATTATAGAAGAATATGAAGTATTTGGCTGGGATATTTATACTAGGAGGAATTTTTAAGAAAGAATATGAGGCATTTGGGTTCCCCTTTGAGGAAAAGGAACCTATGGAGGTAATAAAGTCAAGTTCACAATTAGAACATGGTGTATTGATGTTTTCCTCATATGATAAATTGGATCCTAAAAGAACAACTAAAAGGGAAATTAAATTATATTATGAAAAATTTAGCTTTATCTTGGAGGATGAAAAGTCTATAATATTTAAAGAGTTCAAAAGGGATATTTACTCTAAAAACAAAATTTTAGAAGAGGAATGTACTGATGTTTTTCTCATATGATAAATTGGATTCTAATGAAGACCATAAGCTTATACTGAGAGGGGGGGTGAACAATATAAGACCACTTTTTACTTTTCTTTCCCAAATAGTATTATCCAATATAATCAATGGAAATATCAATAGCAATAACCAAATTAATGCACAAATCATCACATACAATAGAGACACCAATTTAATGTGGTTCATCCAATGTGGGCTACTCCACGAAAAAAGAAATTTACTAATATTTTATTAATAAATATTTTAGGAATCCTTTCTCTATTACAATGTTTATGGACCTCTTTCCAAAGGAGATACCAATCATCTAATCAAATTTCATGGATCTCTATCCATAGGAGACACCAATATCCTAACTCTGCTATGGCTGGTGATCCTCTAGAAGACCTCTGGCTCCACTATACTTAGAAAATGGAAATCTATCCATAGAAAACACCTGTCCTCCTTGATCTGGTTGGAGATATCTATCCTCAAATTTATCACCTCCAAAGCTCTATATCAAATCTATAATAAATATAGTCCTTCGATCTAGCATAAATTTATCCTCAATCTTTGTCTTAGGTCTGGCATAAACCTGTCCTAAAATATTCACCAAACTCTATCCTTGAATTTGTATTAAAAATAGTCCTTCAGTCTAGCACAAATATATTCTCAATATCTATCCTCAAACCTTAACTCAAAGCTTAACTAAATCTCAAATCAACTCTGCTATATCTACCCCAAATCTTAACTCAATGTTTGAAAAATCAATCAATCAACTCTGCTCTCAAGTCTTCTCAAAGAGTTGTCTCAAATATGTTTTTTAAGCTTCCACAAAATATCACACCAATCTATCCTCAAGTCCTCTTTAGAACTTGTCCAATATGCTCAATAAGTTCTCACAAGAACTTATCCAAATCTACTCTCAATCTGTATTGTAATCTTCCACAAAAGCTTACCCAAATCTATCCACAAGTCTTCTCAAAGACTTACCTCAAATCTGCTCAAAAATTTCACACTAGAACTTGTCCAATCTCATAGAAACATAAAGAGAATTCTTAGAGACTCAATATGTTTTATAATCATCACAATGTTTAATCACTCTTTTAGAAACATACAAAGAATTGTTAGAGACTCAATATGCTTCACATTCACCTCAATACTCAATCACTTCCATTCACTCTTTCAGAAAAATATAGAGAATTGTTAGATACTCAATATGCTTCACATTCACCTCAATACTCAATCACTTCCAATCACTCTTTCAGAAACATACAGATAATTGTTAGAGACTCAATATTCTTCAAATTCAACTCAATATTCAATCACTTTCTCAAATGAATTCAGAATATAGAATAGTTTGTTTTATGGAACTTGAACAACCACTTCACACATCCACTTGACTAGGCTCAACCAAATCTACTTAACCAATCACTAAATGAAATAATCCTTGCTTACAAACCCTAGCCCAAGCATATGATCCTTCACTCAAAATGTTTCCAACAATGCTTATCAACCAATCTCACATAACAATGATACTCATGTTCTTTTCAAACCCTAGTTCAATTTCTTCACCCAACAACTCACTTCAACAAAAATGCTTATAAGACATTCTTCACATAACAATTATACTCATGTTCTTTGCAAACCCTAGTTCAGGTTCTTCACACAACCAATGGATTCAACAACAATGCTTACAAAACAAGGTTTTAACAACTCTTTATTCTAGTAAACCTTGAAGCATTAATTCAACACACTCAATAAGGAAACACTAATCAAGTCCTTTTCACTCCAAAATTATTTTCCAGAAAACCAAACAATCAAGTCAACTATGGAAGAATGTGCTCATACCTTTTTCTTGTTGATTGTTACAGTCCAAACATAGCCTGCGTCGGCTATGTTTTCCAAGCGTTTAATATTTAGTATATATTGATTCACGATAGTTTATTTGAAATTATCATTTTTATTTTTGAACTTCATCTGCGTTATTCGCATTGGCCTATACAGTGAGGGTGTGCCCACCTCAAGTGGCATTTAATTATTTTTTAGTCTTCCGCTACAAATTCTTATTGTTATATTATTTTTATCATTCTGTTTTAGAAATCTCTCTCTGTACTTCTCATTGTGTAGAAGGATAGTTATATCCTTCCAAGTGGTATCAGTCTAGATGATTCTAGGAGCACCTACGTACTCGAGCAAGCTATTTTACAGTCGCCTGATGCTTTTCATTTAAATTTTCATCGTTTGCATCTCCGTCACCATTCATTCGCATTTTTGTCACTGTTCGTCGCATTTTCGTCACCTTTCGTTCGAAATCCTGTCCCAAAAAATGCAAGTAGTGGTGGCTAGGGTCTCAGATCTTCCTTCATAGTCAAAATCCGAATGCCAGATAATTAAATCACCCGCAGTCCAGCACAACCTTTCGCGAGCTTCGTCAACCAATCGTAAATCGTGATTAAATTTTTTAAACTGGGAAAGCTAAGGTTGTCGATTAAATTTTATTCGCTGACGTTAGTTACTTTTATCCGCTGCATTGGGTTTAGTTTTATTTATCCCACATAGAGTATACACGGTGCAAAACACAGTTTAAATCACATTCGCCACACCTTCTATGGTGTGACTTCGGTCACACAATAGGAGCTCCTTCGTGTTGTCTGTGTTGTACCGTGTTGTCATGTCATCCTTGCAGTTCGGTCCCCTATTGCTATCCTATTCGTGTAATGTTGTTCTTGCTATCGTGTCATGTCAGTCATTATCGAGTGTCAAGTGTTCACGCTATCCACGTGGCTGTCCGTCGTGTCCTCTAGCCGCGTCGTGTTGAGAGTCCTGTTCTCCACGTCTTGTCCACGTGTCCTAGTCCCTGGTCGCAGGTCCTTTGTCCATTTTGTTGTGTCATGCCCTCGCGTCCATGTCATCTTGTCCTTAGGTTGAGTCCATCTCGTTGGTTGGTTTTCATGTTTGTTGGGTCGTGTCGTGTCTCATCGTGTCACGTTGTCGCTGTCACGTGTGTCCTTGTCTAGTCAGATCATGTCTTGTTGTGTCCTAGACATGCCTTGTCCTTGTCTAGTCGGGTCATGTCCGTTGAGTCTCGTGTCTTATGATTCGTGTCTTGTCAAGCACTTATCTGAAGTTGTCCTCAAGGAGCCCACAACATCCAATTTTGCGCCGTAGTTGGAGTGGCAATTAAGGCAGAAAAACAACAAATTTTTTTGCCAAAAGATAACCCAATTTTGCAGAAATTGAAGCTCAAGGATTACTAAGCAAGAAATTTTGAGCAGTGCATGAGTAGAAGTTGGATCAAAGGTCCTGACGGTCGATTATCAAGCTCAGAAATGACCAATAACAATGCAAAAAGACCTAATCGAAGCCCAGGTACAAAAAATTCTCCTTCTCTTTTCAAAATTGGCAGTTATAATCCACATCATCCATTGGTAGACCCTATGGCTACTAACCCTCCCCCAACTCACGAAAACATCACACAAGGAAACTCAAGTAACTCAGCCATCTCCAACGATGAATCTCTTCGACTCTTACTAGAGGGTATGAATGAAATTAGTCTCAACCTAAAATCCCTAGTGCGATCACAAAACTAGCTTAATCCCAATACTAATCTCCAATATCACTCCCATGCCCAAAGGAATGAAGACAATGTCGATCAAAATGATGATTGGGAACAAAAAATAGGCACTTCGAATAATTCCAGGGATCGCTATCATAAACAGCGATATAACCAAGATCAAGAAAGGGATACAGGTTATCACCAACTGAGAGGCCCTAATAATTTTCCATGCATTGATATGCCCACTTTTGAGGGTCATGATCCTTGTGGTTGGATAGCAAAAATGGAAGGCATTCTCGACTTATATCAAATTAAGGAAATTGATAAAGTCCCTTTCGCTGCATCAAAATTAGGCACTGAGGCCTACCAATGGTTCGTATGGCTTAAACGAGAGAAAGGAGCTATATTAACTGGAGAAACTTCACTACCTCTTTTTTAGAAAGATTTGACGAAGGAGCTACATCATCATACACAGTAAGACTGTTATCTCTTAAACAAGAAGGATCGGTTAGCGAATTCGTTTCGGAGTTTACCGGTTTACTACCATACACTTTAGACCTCAGCCCCGACACAGTGGTAGGAGCTTTTCGCAATGGATTGAAAGAAAATATTCGAGTGGAGGTAGACATGCACAATCCAACCTTGCTGAACGATTGTATAAGAATAACTAAGCTAGCTGAAAAGAGAAATCAGTTGTCTGCATGGCATGACACTTATAGTCGTCCTTCGTATCACAATAATTCCTTTCGTAGAAATGATCAACCATCAAGATACTTTTGTTATAAATGTCGCACTCATCACCCCAAGGAACAAGCATGTGCCCAAAAACAAAACTTTCATATTGAAGGTGATCACTATGAAGGAGAAGAGGAAGAACCTTACCAACCAGAAGAACCTATGCCAGAAGAACTACCAAGTACTCTAGAAGAAAAAGAAGAGGATACAATGGTGATCTCCGTGCATGCCCTCATGGGTTTAACCGCCCACCATACCATCAAGGTACCGGGATTTCTCCACCAGAAAAAGGTGAATGTGCTAATTGATTCTGGTAGTACCCACAATTTTATCGACATCAAAACAGCAAAAGCTTTGAATTTATTCATTAACTCTTCCAACAGAGACAAATTCCAGGTTCTAGTGGCCAACGGGGTGAACGCACAATGTGTTGGTCGCACATCTCAAGTTTCCATAAATATGGGAACTTATACCTAGTTTGGATCCCTTTTCATCATGAATTTGGGGAACTCTGATGTCATTTTGGGAGTTGAATGGTTGGAAACATTAGACACGGTTAGCTTCAACTTCAAAAAATTATTTGTGGAATGGAAGGAAAACGGACGAGTCATCCGCTTACAAGGCATTACTACTCCTCCATCACAAATGGTGAGCTCTCATAGTATGGAGAAGATGTTAAAAAAGGGTGGATATGGGTTTATAGCTCAAATTAATTGTTTGGAAAAACAATCTCAAGCAAATTCGGATATTACTGCTCCAGAGTTACAAGACATCATAACACATTATGAAGAGGTTTTCCAAGAACCTAAAGGATTACCACCTAAACGATCTCATGACCATGCCATCCATTTGATTCCAGGGAGTGTCCCACCTAACAATAGTCCTTACCGCTATCCTCAACCACAAAAGACAGAAATAGAATAGATCATTCAGGATTTGTTGGATCACGGAGTCATTCGTCACAGCACTAGTCCTTATTCCTCACCTGTCGTTCTGGCTAGAAAAGATAACTCTTGGCGTATGTGTCCTGACTTTCGTTCTCGCAATAAACTCACTATCAAGGACAAATTTCCTATACCTGTCATAGATGACCTACTAGATGAGTTGCATGGTGCAAATTTTTTTACAAAATTAGACCTTCGCTCCGGATTTCACCAAATCCGTGTCAGAGAAGAAGATATTCCTAAAACTACTTTTCGTACTCATGAAGGTCATTACGAATTTTTGGTCATGCCTTTTGGTCTCACCAATGCACCATCCACATTCCAAAGTCTCATGAACCAAGTGTTTCGCCCACTCCTCCGTAAATTTGTGTTAGTATTTTTTGATGATATTCTCATATATAGCAAAACATGGACGGATCATTTACATCATGTGGATAAGGCCCTTCACATTTTACACAAAGAAAAGTTATTTGTCAAACGTTCCAAATTTTCATTTGGTGTTCAAGAAGTCGAGTATCTTGGTCATATAGTTTCACACAAGGGCATCAAAGTGGATCCCAATAAGATTAAGGCAATTCAAGAGTGGCATTTACCTAAAACCATCAAGAAACTTCATGGTTTTTTTGGTCTCTCGAGCTACTATCGTAAGTTTGTACAAAATTATGGTAAGATTGCAACACCTCTCACCACACTCACAAAGAAGGATGCTTTTCATTGGTTGATAGAGGCTTCTCAAGCCTTCGAAGCTCTTAAGAAGGCCATGTGTACAACTCCAGTATTAGCAACTCCCAATTTTCACAAACCATTTATTATCGAATGTGATGCATCAGGAACAGGAATTGGGGCTATACTAATGCAAGAAGGTCATCCATTGGCATTTGAAAGTAAATAGCTTTCCAAGAAAAATTTGGGAAGATCAACATACGAAAAAGAAATGTTGGCTATTCTTCACGCAGTAGAAAAATGGAGACACTACCTAATCAGTAGCCGCTTCATTATAAAAATAGATCATAGTAGCCTCAAACATTTTCTTGAGCAAAGGTTTTCATATCCAGAACAAAATAAGTGGTTAACCAAACTGTTGGGCTATGATTTTGTTATCGAATACAAGAAAGGGAAGGAAAATATAGCCGCCGATGTGCTGTCCAGGAAATATGAAGATGACATAGTCATTAACGCTATTTCAGGTCCTTGCTCCCAATGGGTGAAGCAATTACAAGATGAATGGTTGTCCAATAGCGAAACTGCTCAGATACTTCAAGAATTATCTATAGGGTCTTCTAAATACCCTTTGTTCTCTTATGAAGATAAAATCCTCCGGAAGAAGAACCGCATTTACATTCCACACAATTCAGAACTCAAATCGAAGATCGTCGACGAATCACATGCTTCTCCATCAACAGGACATTCAAGATTTTTGAAGACATATTTAAGGGTCAAACAATCATTTTGTTGGAAAGGATTAAAAGTAGAAGTCAAACAATGGGTAGCAAAATGTGAATTTTTCCAGCGCAATAAAGGAGAAACAGTCAAATCACCAGGATTGTTACAACCATTACCCATCCCTGAACGATAGTGGGAACATATATCCATGGATTTTATTGAAGGTCTTCCAAAGTCAGAAGGCAGGATAGTAATCTTCGTCGTCGTAGACCGGTTATCCAAATACGCTCACTTTTAGGCTTTACAACATCCATTTTCCGCAAGCAAGGTGGCAAAGGTATTTATGGATTCAATTTTCAAATTACATGGTATGCCAAAAAATATTGTAAGTGATAGAGATCCCATATTCACTAGTAACTTTTGGCGGGAATTATTTCGACTTAGTGGTACCAAATTGAACATGTCTTTAGCCTACCATCCACAGATAGATGGTCAAACAGAAGTAGTTAACAAATGTTTGGGTATGTACTTAAGATGTTTTGCTCAAGATAAACAATACCAATGGAGCCATTGGTTAGCATTGGCGGAATGGTGGTACAACACTTCTTACCATTACTCAATTAAAATGTCTCCATTTGAAGCATTGTATGGCACCAAACCTCCAACAATCAGAGATTACGTACATGGATCATCCAAAGTAGCCAAAGTGGATGATTGGTTCCAACAAAGGCAGTCTACACTCACCATCCTCAAAGAGAATTTAGTCCAAGCACATAATCGTATGAAACAACAACAAGACTTGCACCGATCAGAGAGAACTTTTAATATAGGTGATTGGGTGTTCCTAAAGTTGCAACCTTACAAACAATCCTCGTTAAGGATAAAGTTCAGCCAAAAGTTGGCTCCACGATTCTATGGTCCCTACAAAATTGTGTGCCGCATTGGAGAAGTAGCCTATCAATTAGAGCTACCTACATCATCATGAATACACCCAGTATTTCATGTTTCATGTCTCAAAAAAGTAATTTGTCAGAAAGTACAAAGTCAATCAGAATTACCAGTGCTCGATGAGGAAGGACGCATACATCTCCAATATGAAGATATACTACAACATAGAATCCGAAGACTAAGATCACGTCAGATTCAAGAATTTCTCATTAAATGGTAAGATTTACCAGAGGAGGATGCCACATGGGAACCTGAAAGTATCTTCTAGACATTTCCAGCTTTGAGGACAAAGCTTTCTGAGGAGGGGAGTCATGTTATAGTCCAAACATAGCCTACGTCGGCTATGTTTTCCAAGCGTTTAATATTTAGTATATATTGATTCACAATAGTTTATTTGAAATTATCATTTTTATTTTTGAACTTCATCTACATTATTCGTATTGGCGTATACGGCGAGGGTGTGCCCACCTCAAGTGGAATTTAATTATTTTTTAGTCTTCCGCTACAAATTATTATTGTTATATTATTTTTATCATTCTGTTTTAGAAATCTCTCTCTGTACTTCTCATTGTGCAGAAGGATAGTTATATACTCATGTTCTTTGCAAACCCTAGTTCAGGTTCTTCACACAACCAATGGCTTCAACAACAATGCTTACAAAAAAAGGTTTTAACAACTCTTTATTCTAGTAAACCTTGAAGCATTAACTCAACACACTCAATAAGGAAACCCTAATCAAGTCCTTTTCACTCCAAACTTATTTTCCATAAAACCAAACAATCAAGTCAACTATGGAAGAATGTGCTCATACTTTTTTCTTGTTGATGAAGGAACCTCAAACATTTTCCACAACCACAAAACCATTTTGGCATGCACATGAGTCGAACCGAGCTCATCTCTCCCACTAGTACCTTGATTGTGGCTTCCATGCCATGGAGCCACATGCTCCTCTTGGAGCCTCCAAGAGCCTTAAGCACTTTGACATTCTAAAAAACATGAGCCAAAATATGGCTCCTTCACCCACGCTCTATGAAATGCATTACACAAAGTTACTGCCATGAGGAATGTGCACGAAATAACATGTGATAGTCTTTAGCGAATTAGGTGGATAATTTTACCTTTAGAAAGGCTATGGTATATATACCATATGCCTTCCAATGTGCTCCCATGTTGACAGAGGAATACGTCGATAATGCACATGATGAAGTCGGCAGAGGGAGATATCAAAAATATATGCAAAAGAACCGACATCCAACATTAGACTTTGGCTATTATTTATTAAATATAATAAATTAAATTATTTTAAGAATTTAATTATTATAATTTAATAATTAAATGGACTTTGCCATTTTAAACCAAACTTTAGGGCCTCCTTGGTTTTTAGAAAAAACTTACAACTTGCTGACATGGTTTTAATGAAAAAACCATTTATTTTTGCCATAATTGGTTTTAAGGATTTTTTTTAATTTTTCCAAAACATGGTTTTAATAAAAACCTTTAAAATTATGCTTCCACATAATATTAAAAATATTATGAAGCTATTTTACCATTAACCTTTGCATTGTTCCTTTTGACCTTTTTACATCAATGGTAGCTTATTCCTTGACATCAATGACAACTTCGTTCCTTGACATCAATGACAAATTTGACTCAAAATGTCCAACACCTCAAGGATAAAAAAAGAGAAATTAAATTATAATATAGAATATTTAGCTCTATCTTGGAGGATGAAAAGTCTATAATATTTGAAGAGTTCAAAAGGGGGATTTACTCCTCTAAAGATGAAATTTCAGAAGAGGACAATGTTCAACAAGTAGAAAAGGATTTGGTTGTAACTCCTAAAGTTGTTTGGGTGATTTTAGATGAAAGAGATACATTAAACATTAGATATGCCATAATTCTAAAAATGAGATATTTTTCTACATTATTGGGGAGTAAATCTAGGGTAGATATTGCATTCCAACACTTTGGTTCTATAAAGGATGAAAGTGGATTTGTTAGGAAACAATAAGGAACCACCACTATTGAGAAATGATCTATCACTTGGTTACATAAAGTTAAAGGTTCAAACTAATTAACAAAATCAAAGTTTATCATGGAATGATATTAAAGGTAAGGAAACTTTAATAATTTTAAAACTTCTAGCACCTACTCATGTTCCCAACCATTTTTGGGCTAAATTAAAATGTTATTTTTAATGGGGCTGGCATAAAGAGTGAAATAAAAAATAAATAATGAAAAAATAGTTGTTGTAACTATTTGAACCTCAACATTAACCAATAGTCCTCCTTAATATTATAGATTTTGTTCATAAATATCTAAATTGGGAAAGACCTTATGGAAGTGGCCCTCCTCATGCACCATTGATGCTTTTTAACTTGCTATGTTTATACAAGTGTTTTAAGATCTTAATCTAGAATATTAGAATCAAGAGGGAGTGCAATAATTTTTCTATGCTTGTAAATGATATTGTTCTCTGTTTGATGAAATAGTTACTGAAAAAATTCTCATAGAATTATTTGTTTCTATGAATTCCATTTTCTCCTTTTCCCTGATTTTATTTTATTTATTTAATAATAGAATAATATAACCAAAGCAAAAATTAAAAAAAAAAGTAATTTTATTATGTTTCCTAAGCAAATATATCATAAGAGACATTTAAGTTCATATTTATTTTTATTCCTTTCTTTCTAGTATTGGTCAATGATATCTCCAAAATAAATGAATACATTTTCAAAATGCAAGAAATATCAAGATTTGCTTAAATTCTATGTTTGGACCCATTTTTTGGTAAAGAGATTGATTTGGGTGATATGAGGCACTGACCCAAGAAGATTATGACAACAAAGTGAGGCCTAATATTTATATTATGTTTATGTAGATATAATATTTTATTTGTGTGTGTGGGTATTAATTCATAGCCTAATGGACAAGGCCATATCTAAGACAATCCTTGTTAACAATACAATTGTGGAAATAACAACAAATATAAGAGTTGATGAATGTGGCATATTATTGGAGACAATGGTGGTGAAATAAAAAGCTATGAGTCCATGGGATGTTATTTGAATCAAGAGAAAATGGAGAAAAAGAAGAGGTATAAATAATGTATAATCCTAAATATGAGGTCTCCAAAAGAGAAGAAGATTCACTCACTAAGAAGGGAAGAGCAAGAATGAAATTCAATGCTCTAGATTCATAAATTTGTTCCACCATATTCTATGTGACCATATTCACTTCATTTTCATCAATTATTTTTTCCATTTTTATAACTATTTATAAGCAAAACCATGATTTTGCAACCACTAGTAGGATCTTCAAATTTTGTAATAGGGTTGTCACTATCTCAATGATCTAAACCACTAATATCTGATAACCCATAATCATCTACCCCTCTATAAAATTACCCTATTATGACCTCCATTGTATCACCTAACATATTAGCATCTTGATCCTTTTTATCACCCATTATCATTTGGTATATACCTTAATCTATGTTTGCTCACTTAATTGGTGGTCTAATAAGTATTACTCACTAGATCAACATGGTTATAATAACACTCTCTCATCCAACATTAATAGGTGTGTCTTAGGTTATGGATACCACTTCTAAGAGTAGTTCACCCTTAATGTCAATCAGTAATTCTCTTTGCAAATGATAGAAAGCCTTAGGAATAAAGCCATGGAGAAGAAATCAAGTATCATGCATGAGGTAAAAAAGATAATTAATAAAGATGTCACAAGCATGATAGATTTAACATCTACCATATCTATGATACTCCAACCCCAACTAGTAAAAGGAGAAAAACTATTGATTACTAAAGCACTACAAATGGATATAATAAGACTAATAACCACTCTAGCTAATTGTATTATCTAAATTCCACTCCATATTTGTTAAGGGCCAACCCATTATAAATTTTGCAAATAATATAATAGTTGTGATAGGGCATATCCATCACATGCATATAAACAACTGGTAAAATAGAAAGGTACAAGCAAGAACAAGATAATGCATACACATGGAAATAACTAGTAGAGGATAAACAAATCAAGTGACTCAATTAAGATAGAGCTAGAGGCATCGAGGAAAGAGAATAGTAATATCAAGGAGTAGAGAATAAGAAAAAAGAAGATAGAGAAATAATTAGACTAGTTAAAAGAGAAATTTACACCAAATAGGGATTAGATGAAGGAATAGTTTAAGAAGGAGAAACAATATTCATAACTTCAACTTGATTAGCTAAAGATCATGTTGTAAAGCAAGGATGAAGAGATATCCAAACTAAATAAAGTAAATGAAAGACAATGTAGAGTAGGAAAGTCAAAATACTAGTTGTGGATCAAGTTAATTCCCTATGGGATCAAGTACACATTGAGATCATGTGTGTTAAGGTATACTTCATATATTTCAATGAGCGCAAGATATGAATTTAATAGAACTAAGTTATTATCTAGTAGGAAAATAACGAGTTAGCATACAAAGCTAGATATACTCAAGTGATCTGATAAATATATAATACATCCAATGAACAAGTGAGGTAGTTGGGTATAGTAGACAAGAGAAAAATAAACATACATGTAAATAACATACTTAACAAGCAAAGAAGGTTGTATGGATGTAAAACTACCTATTACATTCTCAAGACATTAGTTAAAGACACAAACAAATATGTAATAGGTATTGAATGATGGATTACCTAAAATATTAATAAATTAAGAGCAACTCCTTACACTAGATTAGATAGCAAAGGTCATTGATGAAGAAAATGCCATAGTGTATGATGACAAATGATATTGTACTTGATCCCTTGAAGGAGATCACTAAACTATAAGGCCTACTAGGGAAGGTAAATAGTATAATAGATCAAGTGGAGGATCTTCTAAGGAACCAATATGAGGAGCTGGTATTAAATTATTTAATGGATGCTCTAAATATAATTCTAGACATATATTGGTAGGCATTATTGAATCTATTGACATAGAGTTAAAAGAAAGTGACCCCATAATTTTATAATTTTATTATAATTTAATTCTAGTTCTAGAGACTCCACACCCAAAGATAAAGGTAGGATATGGGATCTCTAACCAGTCAAGCTTGATGTTCTTAAAAGTCACTAAACATGTAGTAACCAAGATACTACCATTATACTCCAACAAAGAAGTAGCCAAATAATTATAATAAAAAATAAATTTTGTAATCTTGGGAGCATCGCAATATATGAATACCTACAATATTCTGGGAAAGTGGAAAATAGTATGAACAATTCCAATGACTCAATTTCATCTTATAATAAAAGATTGAATCACTATTTTAGTTGAAGAGTGAATCTATATCTCATGGAGCAAATCACTCCCTAGAACATTAAGTAAAAAAAGCCTGCATGAATTCCAAGATAATAGATTGGAATGTGATATTTTATGCTCAAGTGAAACTAATGGAGGGATAGAAGCTATTAAGTTCATATGGTGTTAGCTTAGAGGTAATCATGTTTAGTAAAATAATAATTTTACTAAATATGTTGATAAGTTAGAGGATTTTATAGGAGTAGAAATGTTTCCCTTTGAGTTATGTTTGGGTGAATTTTTTGCTAGATATAAGAGTTAATGTCTCCATTGTAAGGATATTTTAGCCATTTATGGTTACTAGAGCTACACTTTGTGATACTAAATTATATATTTGATATCATCTTGTTATTAATGGAAATACTATGTATGTCACTTATGGATCAAATATGTCCTTGACCTCTTGATTTATGAATGAATAATGTTAATGGAACTATCCTATTACTTTCTAGTTTTATAAAATTTCTATTACTAGAAGTTATGCATAGATTCAATCATACTAATTTTATTTGGTTCCCTACAAATACACTAGTTAATCGACACTAATCTTGTTATGTCATTGGTCCTATTTCTTTATTGAATTTGCTACACTTTGTGATACTAAGTTATATATTTGATATCATCTTGTTATTAATGGAAAGACTATGTATGTCACTTATGGATCAACTATATCCTTGACCTCTTGATTTATGAATGAATAATGTTTATGGCACTATCCTCTTACTTTCTAGTTTTATAAATTTTCTATTACTAGAAGTTATGCATAGATTCGATCATACTAATTTTATTTGGTTCCCTCCAAATACACTAATTGATCGACACTAATCTTGTTGTCATTGGTCCTATTTCTTTATTGAATTTGCTTAACTTCTTCCATGTATTTTTGGATTATATTTACTTGAAATATATTAGTTTTAGTTTAGCTAGGTTAGTGGGGATTTGGTATAAATTTATAGGTTGAAAGGGTTATTATTTTTCTTCTAACTATTGAAATGTGACTCTATGGACATATTTACTTATGTAGATCACAAAAACTATAATATCCTTTGCCCAATCCAATATTTTAAAATTGTACTTAAAATACATATTTTACATATATGATGGTAGTGTTTGGTTAGGTGATGATTGAGTAGAGAATCAACCACTATTTTTTTCTCTCAATATAAATTGAAGGTAAAAAAAAATGATGGATTAATAATTTATTTTGATATAGTTTTGAAACCACAGAAGAAGAAGAATTGTGAAAATATTCCTAAGAAGGTGTAGGCATATTTTTTCCATGACTTAAACCTTGTTGATTATAGGAAATACATCTTGGATCAATGACCTTAGGATAGGTTATTTTTTTTGATCGGTTAAAAATATTAGATTAAAAGGGGTTTTAACAGGGACCCAAAATAGGTCTTAGGTGTAGACCAATTGGTTCATCCAAACCCCATAAGGGAAGCGGAGGTCCAAGGTTAAAATCTCAGGCCTCGCCAGACTGAACACTTGTCACTTTCCTGGTGCTTTCAGTGGCGTAAAAGGTTTAAAATGATTGTGGCATGGTAGTTATAGGGACGGACTGCACAAATATTTGCATGGCGGCTTCTAGGGTGGACAACACATAATACTATGGCGGTCATAAAAGCTAGACAACCTACCCAAATTTATGGTGGCTACCGATTCCACCATGTTAAAAAAAAAAAAAAAATAGGGACCCAAAACCTGATTACAAAAGGCAAAGCCTGCCAGCAGAAGCAATAACCAAAAGAAACCAGAAAAGGAACAGAGCCATAGAAACAAAACTTGAGGTAAACCTCAAACAACAAAGGAGCCAAAGAAAAAACATACTAAAGGCTATCCTCAACCACCACGAAGAAAGAACAGACAAGGCGCAAAGAGGTAGGAGAAAGGGGAAATCCCTACAGAAAGCACAGGGCAACAACCAACAACTATTTCTCAGAGGCAGGCTTTGCTGTGAGATCATGCAGGCTTGTAGTGAACAACTCCTCTTCAACATTACTGCCAATAGGGGATTCCTCAATCTTGACCTTCTTATTCCTTTGCTTGGCATCAGATTCATTAACTCCCTTTTCAGAGAAAGATCTTCTGAAGAAATTTAAGCTCAAGGAACTGCGCAAATCCATAAGTTGAGCAATATTGTTAGAAATTGATTTAATGATATACTCTTGCAGTGAAAGGTTAAGGTCATCCTTGGTGTCTTCATTAGAGTCAATGACCATGGATTCCTATTGCTTTGCTTTGTTCTTCAGATGCATAGATGCATGAAGCAGTTTTTGCATTGGTCCAGTCTCTGGTTCAGTCTCTGGATTTAGATCAAAATCACTGTCACTATCAGTAGGAGCTTCTCTGGCCCTTTTCCTTAGAATTGCCACTTCCTCAACAATCTTTTGTTTCTTGGCTGACAATTTTAGCTTTTTGGAGGACAGAGGAGTCGATTGAGAGGAGCTAACCTTGGGAGGACTCGACTTGGGCTTAGGGTCAGGGGTAGGGGTTAGGACAACACCTTCAGGGCAATGGATCAACCAGTGCTTATAAAGGACTTTAAACAAGCCACGATGGGTAGGCAATTTGGAACTTTGCTTATTCTTGGTCTCCTCAATGGTATGACTGACAAAATTATAAATAAATTTGGGAATATTCAAAACCCTAACCTCACGATAATGATTATAAAAAGCAAAGTGAAAACTCTTTAAAGGCTTATCTGGATCGTCGATAGTGACATATTCCATTATTGGCTTGAGGACATTCCCAAAAGGAAAAGGAAGCTCGTCACGTCGCATGCCAAGCTTAGCTCTCCTACAAAGATCTTTGTCAGATATATCCTTCAGTTCAGCATCCCAGTTGTGTTTCTCCCTTCTGATAGACCTTACTTTCACCTGTTGACCAGTCAACTCCATAAGAGTCTAAACATCTAAGACATAATATTTTCCTCGGATGGTGATCTTCCCATCATCCCAGGTTTCTAAAAAGTCTAGAGTAATTTCAGGGTCTTCACCTTCAAACAACTTAAATAAAGGAAGGAACTTTTTTCCATCAAGAATGCCTTCAACGATAGTATCAATACACAGAGTGGAAGGTTCAACAAAGTTATCCATAATGTTTAAACACACAGAGAGCATTAGGGGATAAACCTTCGGGGAAGAAAAATAACAGGAGCAGAGCTTAGAAATACGACTTATGAAACCCCAGGAGAAGGTTATAAAAGCATTTTTTCTCTGAATTTGGAACTCGTGCCAACTAAGGAAGCACCACATTTCAGCACGAATAGAGTTGACGAGCTGGAAATGATCACCAATAAAAATCATGAGGCAAACTGGGAAAAAACTTCTCCAAACGGGAAAACCTAAAATTTGAACCAGAACACCACGAGGGAAATGGATGGAAAGGATTACGTGGAAGGTGGAAGTGGAGGGAGCCAAAAGAAATGGAGGTGGGAGCATGGGAAAATTGGAAAAAATGAGATAAGGGCAAAAAACAATGATGAAGCTTTGCAAAAAGGAAAAACGATAATCAAGGAAGACACAGGCGAGATACGATGCAAAAAAACTGCCTCAAAGGTAGGAATACCGACACTCAAGGAAGACATCGCACGAAGGCATGAGAAAAAGCACAAGTTGAAATGGCCAAAGGTGAGGCCCAATCAAAATTAAGCTTCATTGACATGAGGATCATTATGGATAGTGCTGACTTGCTCCACGTCAACCGAGGGAAGATCAGGCTATGAAGACATTTTGTCTTTATCAATTATATGATGTAAGAATTGAGGCAGGTCAAAATACCACGTCATCAGCTCGGATATGGAAGTGCCAAATTTGGCAAGAGCATCAACAACATTGTTGTTTTGATGAAAAGTATGCTGAAAAATTGTATCTTGGAATTGGCTCCTGAGAACTCTAGCTTCCTCAATGTAATTACGAACTCTCCACGAAGGCTTTTTATTATTTTTTAAATAATTGATAGTGGTTAGAGAGTCACCTTCCACAAGAATATGATTGGTCATCCCTTTTGCAAGAAATAAACCATGCCAAAGAGCATGGGCTTCAACAACCTGGTTAGACTGGGTCCCAAGAAATTCAGCATAGGCTATGATCACATTACCCTGATTGTCTCTGAGAACTCCACCAACACCTGAAATACCGGGGTTACCCTTAGAAGAACCATCAAAATTCATTTTGAGCCATCCAGGAGGGGGGAATCCAAGACGAAAGAGTACCATTGGATGAAGGGTGAGCACCAGAACTGACAATAGAAAAATTAAAGGAATTCCCTATAGACGCTTCAAAAGGAGAAGGTAGCGTGGAAGGTAAAGGGCATAGGGAAGCATTCTCAATAGCACAAGCAAGAATTTTATTAAGGATATACTCAAAATTTTGGGAGATGTTTAAAAAAGCACGTCGATTTCTTTCTAACCAGATTTGCCATAGATAATGGTGGAGACAAAATTACCACAAGGTTTTGAGTCTCATATTTTTGAACGGGTTTGGCCATTGTGTAAAAAGTTCAGGGATAGACCAAGGGACAACCTAGGATATATGAAATCTTTCAAAATTTTTATAAATAATAGGGACAACATAGGAACACCCAAGGAAAATGTGATAAGGGGATTCCCAGTCAGAACAACAAAGATAACATCTGTTGGGTATGGGTAGACCTCTTTTCAACAAATTATTGATGGTGAGAATATTTTCTTGAATGGAAACCTATAAAAAGGAAGCAATTTTAGGGATTAGGTACTTGGGCCAAACGAGATCAAAAGGAAGCATAGGGGCCTCAATAGGTAATAAAAGTTTGTAAGCAGTTTTGACAGTGAATTCACCAGATTCAGATGCTTCCCAAAAAATTTGATCTGAGGATCTCTCAGAAGGAATGAAAATAGAACTCAAGAGATTCTACAATTGTCTAGCCTCCTCTGGACAAGTAGGAATGACAAGACATTTCCAACTCTTACAGCCATTCTGAGAGGATATAAAATCAGCAACTTTGGGACCATACAGAGCATCAGTATGCAATTTGAGGACAGCCAAAAAAGGATGTTGAATGAGGGGAACATCAAGAATCCATTTGTCCCTCCAAAAATCAACAAGTGAACCATCACCTATGCTCCAACGAAGGTCATCTCTGATCAAAGGTCTGACCTACAAAATGGAATTCCAAAAGCATGAACCCCTGGGAGACATCTCAACATTGAAAAAGTTGGAATTTTGCAAGTATTTACGAGAAACAATATGGGTCCATTCAACATCATCTTTGGAGATTAATCTCCAAGCCTGTTTGGCTAAGAGGGCAGAATTAAAAAGGTGAATTCTCCTAAGACCAAGCCCTCCCAAGCATTTCGGTTTACAAACTTTGTCCCAAGCCACAAGATGGAATCTGCTTCTATTTTCAGATCCAGACCAAAGAAAGTTCTTTTGAATCTGCTCTATTTTTTGACAGACTTTGGCAGGAATTTTAAAAATAGACATAAAGTAAATGGGGATATTTTGAAGAGAAGCATGGGTCAAAGTTATCTTCCCAGCTTGAGTCAATAAGTTGCCTTTCCAAGTAGCTAATTTCTTCTGGAGTATTTCAATAACATTATCCCACATAGAAGCTTTAGGATGCCCTAGGAAAAGAGGAATGCCCAAATAGGTAGCAGGGAGAGAAGAAATAGGGCATTCAAGAATGGTAGAAATTTTTTGTTGTCTTTGAATGGGAGTGTTCAAAAAGTAAATTTTGCTTTTGTGGAAATTAATTTTCTGCCCAACTGCTTCTTCATATAACAAAAGGATATGTTTTAGGACTCTTTCTTCAAGAATAGAGGCTTTGGTGGTGATAATGGTATCATCCACAAATTGTTGATGAGAGACAAGTCTAGTTTGCGAAGTAACTTTTAACCCTGAAAGAAGATGAATGTTACATGCCACTTTAATGGTTCTTCCAAGAGCTTCAACAACAATAATGAACAACAGGGGAGAAATGGGATCACCTTGGTGAATGCCTCTACTGCTAGGAAAATATCCGACTGTGGAACCATTGACAAGGACTAAAAACCAGGGAGAATGTATACAACCTTTAATGAGCACAACCCAGTCATGATGAAATCCAAATTTGATAAGGACTACCTCAAGGAATTTCTAGTTCAATCTATCATAGGCTTTGTTCATGTCTAATTTAACAACAAAAGCAGACTGTTTGGAGAGATGAGCAGAGTGAAGGGCTTCATGAATGGTAATAACACCATCAAGAATAGACCTGCCTTGAACAAACTCCCTTGGGAAGAATCAATAATGGTAGGGAGGATCTCTCTCATCCGATTAGCAATGGCCTTAGTAAGGATTTTATAAACAACATTGCATAAACTAATAGGCCGGAAGTCAGGAATTGACTGAGCATTGGGGTTCTTAGGAATGAGGGCTAGAAATGTAGAATTGAAATCCTGAGGAATAGATTTGGTAAGTTGGAACTCTCTAACAACAGCGCAGACATCCTCACCAACAATGTCCCAAAAATTTTGAAAAAAGTGAGGAGGGAATCCATCAGGTCCAGGAGATTTGTCGGGGTGCATTGCAAAAAGAGCTGAATGGATTTCTTCATTGGAGAAAGGTAGCAAAAGTTTAGAATTGGCCTCATTTGAAACAAGGTTGGGAATATGATACAACATTGAGTTGACAACAAGGTTGGAGGGTTCCCTGTATTCTCCAAGAAGCTCTGCAAAATAAGAAACAACCTCATTTTTGATAACCTGAATATCAGTGGTCAAAGTTCCATCAACACACAATAACTGTTTGATTTTGTTATGACTTCTATTTCTCAAAGTAGAAGCATGAAAAAACCTAGTATTATGGTCCCCTTCCTTTAACCACAAGGCTCGGGATTTTTGTTTCCAAAAAATTTCTTCATGTGCTAATAGATTATGATAGTCAGCTAAAATACTTTTTCTTCAACATGAGTTTGATCATCACAGAGGCCTGCTTGTATTTTACTATCAATGGAAAGGAGTCTATCCTTGAGAGATTGTTTGACCTCAAATAGATTACCAAAAACCTCTTTATTCCAAATTTTTAGGTTACTTTTGACATGCTTTAATCTTTGGGCAAGACAAAAAGAAGGGGACCCCTGACCGATCTGTTGCCACCATTGAGATATTTTGATTCTTAAGTCCGGGTGCTGGACCCACATAGACTCAAATCTGAAAGGTCTCCTATACAAGCTATCCTGAATGATATCCAAGAGCAATGGACAATGATCCGAACCAACCTTAGGAAGCGAAAGAAGATTGGCATCACCAAAACTTTGAACAACTTCATGAGATAGGAAAAATATATCAAGCTTTACTTGAATAAGTTGGCTTCCAGATCTCCTATTGCTCCAAGTGTAAGCAGCATTCTTGAGCTTAATGTCCATGAGGTTGTTGAAATTAACAAAGTCTAGGAAGTCCTCCATACTTCTATCATTGCATCCTGAACCCCCAGATTTTTTTGAAGGGTAAATATGAGTATTGAAGTCACCAACAATGATCCAAGGAACATTGTGATGAGAATATTTGAAACTACTGAGTGAATTCCAAAAAAGGGCTCTTTCAGTAGAATTATTTGGGGTATAAATGTTGGATAAGATCCAGGAGATGTTTGAATTGTGTTCTTGAAATTTAACACTGATGATTCTTTCACTGGAGTGGATAAGGCTACCATCAATATTTTTTGAGTCCCACAAAACCATGAGGCCACCAGACGCACCTCTAGCAGGGCTAAAAACAAATTCTCCTCTGTTCCAAATTTTATGAGCAATTGAAACAAAATGATTTGAATCCAATTTGGTCTCCTGTAAAATAATGATAGTAGGGTTTACTTCTTTCCTTAATGAGTTAACCACCCTATGCTTAGTTAACCCATTTAATCCTCTCACATTCCAAGAGAGGATTTTCATTTGGACCCTTTAGATGATTTTTTGCCTCCCTTACCAGTGGGTTGGGGAGGTTTGGTACTTTTGTGATCATCATGACCTTGAGATCCAACAAGGGGAAACAAAGTTTTTTGAATACCATTATCTATATCATCTTGAACCTTGTTCTTCCATTGTTCATTCATAGAAGGTCTACCTCACTTCTTGTCACTACCAACATCAAGTGGGGATTTTTTGGAGCTGTGGGTTACTTTGGGGCTGAACTTAGATTGGGTTATCTTGTTTGACAACTGAGCCAGAGGCTATGAGCAAATTAGATATTTTGAAGGGACTGAAGGTCTCAGGTACAGGCATGGAAGGACCATATTTGGAAGGTGAATCCAAATTTAGCAGAACTTGGATATCAATGTCATGATGGAGAGGTTGATTCTCTAAATCAAAATTATTTGAGTCAGCTAAAATAGAGAATTTATTAGGACTAATGGGACCAGGGCATACCTCTTCACTCGACTCAGAAGGAGACAAATTCGCAACAACCTGTTTGCCCTTGCCAGTAATTTTAGGAGACTACAACATTGGTAGATGATTGTTATTCTCATGGATGATGATGCCTTTGTTACCTAGATGAAATCCTTGTCTGGCTAGTCTAAACCTTTTTTTGGGTCCCACATTCTTCCATCCTTGATTGTTAAAATGAGAACCATCAGCTTCATTCTTCTTAAACTGCTGCTCCTGACGATCTTGAACCAGAGGTTGTTGATCAACAACATTAGTAGATTTGGTCTGGAGAGAAGGGCAACGAGCCCTCAAATGACCTTGAGTATGGAATTCCACACAATAGGCAGGTTTATTCTCATATTCAATAGCCTGTTTGTAGTAAAAACCATTGTGTTCAAGTTCAACAAAAGTTGGGAGTTCTGAATCAAGGTTGGCATTCACACAAATTCTTGTAGCAGTCAATCTTGACCTGGCAAGGGTAGCATGGTCGATGGCTACCAAGGTCCCAATAGTCTTAGCAATAGCTGAAAGGATATCCGGATGCCAACAGTGCCATGGGAGATTAGGAAGCCTAACCCAAATAGGAGCAAAGTTAATACTTTGGGTTTCTGGGTTAAAATCAAGGTCCCATTTGCGCAAGAAAAGGCTTTTTCTCCCTAAAAACCAAGGACCCCCAGTGAGGATATGACTAGCATCATCATGGTCACTAAGGTGGATACCAAAAAAACCTCTAGTAAGGGCAAATATTTCCAAAGAACCTTGAGGTCTCCATTTGGACAAAGCCCAACTATGAATAACTTCTAGATTCGGATGCCCTCCAATAAGTTTTCCAACTAAATTAAAAGCTTCAGAAGAAAGATATTTTTGGGTGAGAGATTCGAGGATTATAACCTTGGAGCCAACAGGCTCAATAGAAGGAGGCTCCAGAGAAGATCGCTGTGGACCGCTTCCTACGACTTGAGAAAAAGTCGATTTTTTAGTACTGGGTCCCTTCGAATGAGGAATTCCATGAGGGACACCCTTGTCTGGCGGTTCATCACCCCAAAAACCAATGGGTTTGTCAATAACAAGCTCAAGAGTTTCCTCCACATCAAAAGCTTTGTCAAACTAGATACTTTTAGGGTTACCTTGGGCCACAAAATTTTGAATTTGGCCCTTCCTGTCCTGAGAAATTTTAAAATAAGGATTCCCTTAAGAACAATGACTACAACCAGAAGTCATGATTCAAAAAATTTTATTCTCAAGATTCATGAAAAGTCAATATTATAATGGCAAAGGAAAGAGGGAGAAAATCCATTGGGAAAATGATATATACTAGGACTAGCATTAAGAATTTATCTAATAATATTAATAAAATATTTTATATTATGATAATATTTTAAAGAGCATTGTTACACTAAATATTTATACTATTGGTCCACATGTTGAGATAGATAGATGAGAATTGATGATATGTTATCCATTTTTATGATTGATTAATTAAAATAATATAGCAAGTACAAAAATTATTAGTGGGTTGAGAAAATCATGATGGTATTAAATAAATCTTGGTAAATGAGCCAAAATTCATTATTGGAGATATATAATAATTTTTATAAATATAATAATAAAATTATTATTATTGAGATTTATATTCATATTCATATTTAGTTTTTTAGAGCCTAATTAAGGTATTCTAATCACTATTATTTGAATCAACTCTATGCCTATGATTACTTATGGCAATGTTAAGATATATATTATAGTTATGGCTATTTGATTTATTATTACGAATATATTTTTAATATTATGTATGATTGTTTATGGTTTGGGCATATCTATAAAGGGGTAGGGATGAAATAGAGACCATAGGTTCATTGTCTATCCATCCTAGGTTGAAGGTGAAATGGTCTATTTTTATGCACCTTAGAGAAACATGGTTTTGGAACCCCACTAGATGGACATCACTTTATTGGCAGCTTATAGATATGGGAGGTTGGAGGTAGAATATTCCTTTGAGTATTCCATAGATATAAGCTTTAAGTGTTTGACTAAATAAATGTGAATCCTATTAGATAATGGGGATTTAAGGTTGGAGGTACCTCTTTAAGTAAGGATGTCTATGATGACGATATATTATAATGACCATAGATATGTATTAACTATTGATTATATTATTTATCTAAATACCATGGCCATGGGCATGCACATGTTTTATATGATATGATTATGGATGATGCAACTCGTAGGAAGAAGAACCTTGAATATACCTAAGTATACTAACTTTTTAGATGTAGATGGTTGATTAGATGACATATGTTAAGGCATGGGTAGGGGAAATATGAAGGATGGGTGTTGGTCATCCACCAATTAGGTGGAGTTTTTTTTATTTTATATTTGTGTATTATTTATCTATATTAAATAACCAAGTTTTAATCAATTCCAATCCTACTATCTATGGGATTTTCATGAGTAAAGCAAGATATAATACAAGGAATAACAATTTCAATCAAAATTAGACTAACCAAAATGAGAACAATTGAAGAACACAAGCTTATACTGAGTGGGGGGGGGTGAACAGTATAAGACTTAACCAATTAATAATTTTAACTTTAGATAGCAGTGGCATCATCACAACATTAATCAAGACAAAAAGCATCACACATCAAAGACCCATTTTTAATGTGGTTCACCCAAAAATGGTTGGGCTACATCCAAAATTTTTTTTCTCTAAAAGTTATCTCAAAGTTCTTTGGGAATCTTTCCCAATTACAATGTTTATGAGCCTTGGCCCAAAGGAGATACCTACCCCAAATAGAATTTATGAGCCTCTGCTCAAAGGAGATACCTTCCCCTCTGCTCTAGAAATGATCCTTCAGAAGATCAACTGCATCTACCTCTTGCCAGCATGTGGAACTCCTTTCCACTGAAGACCTCCTGTCCTCAATGCTTAGCCTAAGAGACCTCTACCTTCTATGATCACGTCCACAGCAGATCAACAACCAAATCTATCCTCAGGTTCTTCTCAAAGAACCAGTGCACCTTTGTCCTCATGTAGTAGCACTCCGTGTTCGTCTTTGCCCTTTGTGCTCTCTATACCTTCTTCTCTCTCTACGCAATCACAATCGCACTTGGTTGAACTTCAACCTTTGCACTGTCTACGCAATCATAGTGACACTTGGAACAATTCACCATGACTCTTCGCTCACTCGACACATATCGATCGAATTTTGCACTCTACACTCGACGATCGAACTTCTCACTCTACGCTCTACCTTTGAACGCCGCAACAGACAACACCTCCAAACTTTGCACAACAGCTTATCTTTTATAATAACTCTTTCAAGATCAATGCCTTAATCTTAGTCGGCTAAAACCCTGATCTTTAGTCGACTGCACAACCCTAAACTTCATCGACTGCAAACCCTAAACTTTGTCAGCTCACATTTAACTTTGTTGGCTTCAACTGCCTCTGTAACTCTTCTGTAGCTTTTTTCATGAAACTACAACATGTCATGATATCGTGACACTTTTGCAACCGTACACTTATTTTTGGATTTTGTCATGATATCGCGACACTTCAGCCTTTGTCGACATCAACTAAGCTCTTGTCGTGATATTGCAACACTTCTATCTTTTTCAGCATCAACTTTGCTTTTGTTGCGATATCACGACACTTCTCCCTTCGTCGACCTCCTTTCTACTTTTGTCACAAAATCATGACACTTTTGCCTCTGCAGACTTCATCTTCACTTCTGTCATGATATCGTGACACTTTTGTCTTCATAGCCTTCCTCTCTGCTTTTGTCATGAAATCACGACACTTCTCCTATAGAAGACCTGCTTCTAGTTTCTATCGTGAAATCGTGACACTTTCTCCATCCGTACGCTGCCATCTCAAGTTGTCACGAAATCATGACACTTTTTGCATCCGTGTGCTTTCTTTTTTACCTGTCATGAAATCATGACAGTTCTCAATTCAAACTCTTCCCTTTGCTGCATGTCGTGAAATCATGACACCTTTCGTGTTACTTTCTCTCTCTTCGAACTTGTCGTGAAATCGTGACAGTTTACACTGCGGACTCTCTCTTCTGCATCATGTCATGAAATCATGACACTTTTTCGTTCGTCCAACCTTCCTTGCAATATGTCACGAAATCGTGAAACTTTTCCTTCTCTGCCTTCCTGCTCTTTTCAAGTCACGAAAATGCAACATGTTGCAAAATCACGACACTTTCCACCTTGCTCTCTTTCTCTGCCAACGTGTCATGAAATCGTGACTGTTTTTCTTGCTTGCTGTATATGTCGCGATATCGTGACACTTTTCTTACTTGTATTTTTCTTTGATATTTTGCAAATGGGCCACTATGGTCTTCTTGGAAACTCACTGTCCATGCTCTGAATAAACTTTGAACTTGTCAGCCGTAACCTCCATCAAAACAAATTATTTGTCATTAAATCAAATTCTTTAAAGAGCTTCTTAACATCAATGACAACTTATACATTTGAGCAAAGGCAATGTACCCAAAGTACCCAAAATTGCCAATAATCTCCCCCTTTGTCATTGATGGAAAACCTTTACTAAAAACACTTCTCAAGAGCCAAAACTGAAACCAACTGAGCTAACTGAGAATCTTCCTTTGAATTTTTGCTCCCCCTGACTTGAAGCTCTCCTCTTCACTTGAAGCTCTCCCCCTTTCTCATATCTCTCCCCCTTTGTCATCAATGGCAAAGGGTCACCTTTGGGGCTTGGGACTAAGAATGAGCCTCTTCGCTTGGTCCCTCCCCCACCTCTCGGTGAGGTGATTAATTCTGGGGTGGGAGTACAACTCCCAATTTCTCCCTTAGATACTCAAACGTATCTCTTGGAAGAGGTTTGGTGAAGATATCTGCAATCTGCTCTTTAGTAGACACATACTCTAGCTTGACCTACTTGTCTTGCACTTTCTCCCTTAGAAAGTGATACTTGATGGAAATATGCTTTGTCCTTGAGTGCATTATTGGATTTTTGGAAATACTTATGGCACTTGTATTATCACAAAGTATGGATATGGGTTGTTCATGCTTGAATTTGAAATCCTCCAAGGTGGTTTTCATCCATAAAACCTGTGTACACCCAACCACTGCTGCTATGTATTCAACCTCTGCTGTAGATAAGGAAACTAAAGGTTGTTTATTACTTAGCCAAGAAACCAAACTCTTTACCAGAAAGAATACTCCACCACTAGTGCTTTTCCTGTCATCAATACTGCCTACCCAATCTGAATCTATATAAGCTGTGAGGGTGAAATCATCACCTTTGGGATACCAAAGCCCAAAGTCCATAGTGCCCTTCAGATATCTGAATATCCTCTTAACTGCTATAGCATGAGAATATTTTGGAGCTGCCTGAAATCTTGCTACTAACCCAACTACCTACATGATATCTGGTCTAGTAGTTGTAACATATAATAAACTACCAATCATTGATCTGTACAACCTCTGATCTGTCATTGGAGATTCATCATCTTTACTCATCTTGCATCCTGTAATCATTGGAGTACATACTGGTTTGCTATCCATCATCCCAAATTTCTTCAAAATTTCTTTGATATATTTTCCTTGAGAGAGAAATACACCATATTTTGATTGAGCAATCTGAAGACCTAAAAAGAATGATAGCTCTCCAATCATAGACATCTCAAATTCCTTCTGCATGGTGTTAGCAAAATCTTTGCACATCTGAGTATTATTTCCCCAAAAAATAATATCATCAACATAGACAACCATAATCAACATATCATCACTTTCATTCTTAATATACAAATTGCTATCTACCACACATTTTTTGAGACCTTGCTCTTGAAGATACCTGTCAAGTCTTGAGTACCAAGCTCTAGGTGCTTGCTTTAACCCATACAAGGCTTTTTTTAGTTTACACACATAGTCTAACTGTTCTGAGAGAGACACTCATTCTGGATGTTCTATGTAGACTTCTTCTTCCAACACCCCATTTAGAAAAGCTAACTTTACATCCATTTGAAATACCTTGAATGATTTGAAGCTTGAAAGAGCCAAGAACATTCTGATAGCTTCAAGACGAGCAACAGGAGCAAACGTCTCTTCGAAATCAACACCCTCTAGTTGAGCATAACCTTTGCAGACTAACCTAGCTTTGTTTCTGACAATATTTCCATCCTCATTGAGTTTATTTTTGAATATCCATTTTGTGCCAATGACGTTCTTGTCCTTAGGTCTTGGAACCAATTCCCAAGTTTCACTTTTCTCTATTTGATTTAGCTCTTCATCCATTGCTTTTACCCAAAAATTATCTGCACATGCTTCACTGAAATCTTTTGGCTCAATCTGAGATAATAGTGAAACATTTGTAGAATCATGTGAAGGAATGACTCTTCTTCTTGTTTTCCTGCTATTTGGATCACTAATGATCAAATATTTGGGATGATGTTTCTGAAAATATCGTGAAGGAGTTTTGGGAAGCAGTTGTTGTCTTTCCTCTTCTTCATCTCGAAACCCCTCCGAATTCTTCTTGACAAATTTCATCACTGAGTTCCTTGACTGGTTCTCTTATCCTTGTCTTTTCATCAACTGTTACATTTATGCTCTCTACAATTGTATGAGTTCTTTTGTTGAAGCATCTGTAGGCCTTGCTTTTGCTGGAATATCCAAGAAAGATTCCCTCATCACACCTAGGATCAAACTTACCCAGATTATGATCTTCCCTTCTAATGAAGCACTTACTCCTAAACACTTTGAAGTATTTTACTGTAGTTGGTCTTCCTTTCCACAACTCATAAGGAGTTTTATGATGATTGACTCTAAGTTGGGACCTGGTGATAATGTAGACTGCTGTACTGACTGCCTCTTTCCAAAAACCATCTGAAAGTTTTGACTCATTTAAAATAGCTCTAGCCATATTTTCAATAGTTCTATTTTTCCTTTCAACTACTCCATTTTGTTGAGTTCTTGCTACTGAATATTCTCTTTTGATTCCTTGTTGCTCACAGTATTCCACAAATTCATTTGAAGTGAACTCTACTCCTCTATCCGATCTTAAGCATTTGATTCTCTTGTCAGTCTCATTTTCAATCATTTCTTTGAAAGCTTTAAATTTTTCAAAAGCTTCAAATTTTTCTTTGAGAAAAGTAACCCAAGTCATTCTAGAATAATAATCTATAAACAACATGAAGTAGCTTTCTCCCTGAATGCTCTGAGTTCTGGTAGGGCCACATAAATAAGTATGAATAAGATCCAATGGTTTTGAAGAAGTATACCCTTTTTATTTGAAACTGGTTATGGTCTGTTTTCCATGTTGACAAGGACTGCAAATGATGTTATAGGGCCTTTTTAATTTGGGCAAATCTCTAACTGCTTCCTTGTTACTAATATTGACAAGATTATCAAAGCTCAAATGCCCCAATATTTTATGCCATAGGCAACTCTCATCTTATTGAGTTAGAAAACACTTTTTTTTTTTTTATCTCACTTAGCATGTAAATATTGTTTGGAGTCCTTGTAGCACTAGCAATGAGTTTTCCATTTTTTTCTTTACTTATCTCACATCTATCTGAAAAGAAAGATACTATGTGCCCTTGATCACAAATTTGACTCACACTTAAAATATTATGTCTTAGGCCTTCTACATAAAGCACATTTTCTATTTTGGATTTCCCATCCAAACTAAGAGTCCCTTTACCACAGATTTTAGCTGACCTGTTATCTCCAAAACTGACTGTTCCTCTGTTTGTTTCTTTTGAGACCAAAAACTTTTCCTTTTCACTAGTCATATGTTTTGAACAACCATTATCAAGATACCATTTTTCTACTTTGTATTGAGCATGAAAAGCAGTTTGAACTACCATTGACTTAGATTTGATCTCATTTCTCTTTTAAGTGAACTCAAGGCTAGATCTATCCAAACTACACATCCTTGTTATATGCCCAAAATTCTTGCATTTGTAACACATGACATTTTTATTCATAAGAGGTGCAAAAGAGTTAACATTTTCCTTACTATGGCTATTTAAAGACTTATTACAGTGCATAGCTTGGTGACCAAATTTCTTGTAGGAAAAACAATAGCCATGGAAAGTATTATGTAACCTATTTTGATGCCTTGGATGATTGTTCTTCTTGTGACCAACTGGAATCCATTGCTCTTCAAGATGAAGATTGATCTTGCTCGAAGACCCTATTTCATGAATGGTGATACCATCCTTGTTTTGCTTTTCACATGGAGTATCCTGTTTGAGAGCCAACTATTCCAAATTCACTCTAAGAGACACAACCTCTTCTTCTAGTTTCTCACAATCAGCTTCCTTTCCTTTGAGAGCCTCTGTCAGAACCTGTTCAACCTTATTTCCTTCTTTAGCTAGAATTTTAAAGTCTATAACACTTTGAGACAACTCTGATCTTGCTATCTCTTCTTCCTGACATTGATACTTGAGAACAAAATTCTCTTCCTTGAATTTCTCAAGCTTTCTCAAAGCTAAGAAGAATTCACCTTTGAGATCGAACTCACTCTCTTCATCTCTTTCTGAATCTGTATGTTCCTGTGAAAGATCCTTCTCCAAGCTGTTAGGCTCTTTCTGGAGAGACGCGCTCTGATACCAATTGAAGAACACAAGCTTATATTGAGAGAGGGGGGTGAACAGTATAAGACTTAACCAATTAATAATTTTAACTTTAGATAGTAGTGGCATCATCACAAAATTATTCAAGATAGAAAGTATCACACATCGAAGACCCATTTTTAACGTGGTTCACCCAAAAATGGTTGGGCTACATCCACAAAACTTTTCTCTAAAAGTTATCTCAAAGTTATTTGGGAATCCTTCCCAATTACAATGTTTATGAGCCTTAGCCCAAAGGATATACCTACCCCAAATAGAATTTATGAGCCTCTACTCAAAGGAGATACCTTCCCCTCTACTCTAGAAATGATCCCTCAAAAGATCAACTACCTCTACCTCTTGCCAGCATGTGGAACTCCTTTCCATCGAAGACCTTCTGTCCTCAATGCTTAGCCTAAGAGACCTCTGCCTTCTATGATCATGTCCACAACATCTCAGCAACCAAATTTGTCCTTAGGTTCTTCTCAAAGAACCAGTGCACCTCTGTCCTCATGTAGCAGCACTCCACGTTCCTCTTTGCCCTTTGTGCTCTCTATGCCTTCTGCTCTCTCTGTGCAATCACAGCCGCACTTGGTTGAACTTCAACCTTTGCACTGTCTGCGCAATCACAGCGGCACTTGGAACAATTCACCATGACTCTTCGCTAACTTGACACATATCGATCCAATTTTGCACTCTACACTCGACGATCGAACTTCTCACTCTACGCTTTACCTTCGAACACTGCAACAGACAACACCTCCAAAATCTGCACAACCTGTATTTTATAATAAATCTTTCAAGATCAATGCCTTAATCTTAGTCGACTGAGTTGGCTATACAACCCTAAACTTCGTTGGCTACAAACCCTAAACTTCGTCGGCTCACATTTAACTTTGTCGGCTTCAACTGCCTCTGTAACTCTTCTGTAGCTTTTTCCACGAAACTACAACATGTCACGATATCGTGACACTTTTGCAACTGTACACTTCTTTTTGGCTTTTGTCATGATATCATGACACTTCATCCTTTGTCGACTTCAACTAAGCTCTTGTCGTGATATCGTGACACTTCTGTCTTTGTCAGCATCAACTTTGCTTTTGTCATGATATCACGACACTTCTCCCTTTGTCAACCTCCTTTCTACTTTTGTCATGAAATCATGACACTTCTGCCTCTGCAGACTTCGTCTTCACTTCTGTCGCGATATCGTGACACTTCTGTCTTCATAGCCTTCCTCCCTGCTTTTGTCATGAAATCATGACACTTCTCCTATAGAAGACCTACTTCTAGTTTTTGTCATGAAATAGTGACACTTTCTCCAACCGTACGCTGCCATCTCAAACTGTCACGAAATCGTGACACTTTCTGCATCTGTGTGCTTTCTTTTCTACCTGTCATGAAATCGTGACAGTTCTCAATTCAAACTCTTCCCTTTGCTGCATGTCACAAAATCCTGACACTTTTCGTGTTACTTTCTCTCTCTTTGAACTTGTCACGAAATCACGATAGTTCACACTGCGGACTCTCTCTTCTGCATTATGTCATGAAATTGCAACACTTTTTCGTCCGTCCAACCTTCCTTGCAATATGTCGCAAAATCGTGACACTTTTCCTTCTCTGTCTTCCTGCTCTTTTCAAGTTGCAAAAATGCGACATGTCATGAAATCGCGACACTTTTCACCTTGCTCTCTTTATCTGCCAACATGTCACGAAATCGTGACTATTTTTCTTGCCTGTTGTATATGTCGCGATATCACGACACTTTTCTTACTTGTCTTTTTCTTTGATATTTTGCAAATGGGCCACTATGGTCTTCTTGGAAACTCACTGTCCATGCTCTGAATAACCTTTGAACTTGTCAGTAATAACCTCCATCAAAACAAATTATTTGTCATTAAATCAAATTCCTTCAAGAGCTTCTTGACATCAATGACAACTTATACATTTGAGCCAAGGCAATGTACCCAAAGTACCCAAAATTGCCAACAACAATGACAAAGAAAATTTGAATAACATGGGATTTCAAAAGTAACTAAGTTATCATAGTAGCCAAAATAAAAAAATATTAAGAAAATAATAAATAAGTGGGTCCCCCAGCTCCCCCTAAAGGATTAGAGTTTTTCCCTACTAGTATATTTGAACTAATGGTCAAGGAAACTACATATGAAGATTTTTCTCAATATATATTTGTAGACACCTAAAATGCGTCATGTCGATGGTGAATACTCATATGGGACATGCTACAAGACCATATGGAAGACCTTTGGACAAACCCAAGGTATAGCAGTGGTTTTTTCCACTCAATTGGGCATTTGTGCCTAGTCAGTACTAGCCACGGATGATAGTTGTGGCCCCTAATCTATCAATTGAAGACTATGGATGACACTTGTGGTTAGCAGTGCTGGCCATGAATGACACCCGTGGTCAGGACTAAAGTTTAGTCGGCCTTAATATGACCCCAAAAGTTGGTTGCAACAACAAATTGGTTGTATATTGGAGCAGTTTGAGCGAGGAAGAGTCCATAATCTTCCTTTCAATAGAATCAACTGCCCAATTTTGATATTGGCTTTATGAAGAAGCCACCCCTAGCCCTTGGGTAATATTATAAGTACCCCTTCAAATTAGGGCAAAGATATCATGAAGTTTGTTGGAGATTAGAGCAGTAAAGCCCTATCAAATTGTATACTCACTTGAGTGTATTGAGAGAGATTTGTTGCCAATTCCTTTGCTAATTCATCAAGCATCATGTCAACTTGTGTCATGGATGCCCTAAGGAGCTAGAACACCAAGAAATGTGAACCTAGGCAAATAGAGGACCAATTGAGGAATTCAACTGCCAAATATGTCAGAGGACACAGAGGCGATCCTTGACCATCAATTTGGCAAGGCATATCATAGAGGAAGCCCTAATTCTTAGGGAAAATATATTTAGAGCCTCACCATGGCTGTTAGCTATGGGCTACAATGCTGACCACATATCAGACCTATGGTGAGAAAATGGCGACAAATCTCCTTGTTTTCTTTCTTTCAAATTAATTAGTTAGATCACGTTAGGCTTAATATAGGTTCAATTAGTGTTTTAGAGACATATGACCAGTTGGATTAAGCATTTGAAGTAGGTTTAATTTCATGTTGTCAATTTGATAATTAGTGTAATTGTGGCTTGTTTCATGCACCTTTGCTTCCTATTTGTTGACTAATCCAGCAGATAGATAATACATGTTTTCTTGAATATGTTTAATGATTATATTTCATGATTAACATAGGTTTACCATACTTTACTCATTTTCTTGATTATATGCTTGTCATTGCATCCTTTGGTGAAACTTCCTTAAAAGACCTCATCAAGAGAGGTCACCTTTGCTTTTGATGTATTATTGTTGTTTCTTGATCATAGGGAAAAAATATCTAAGGATATTCAATCATTTAATTCCTTCCCCAACACGTAGAAGAGGGTCGACTCCACCCTAGAAAAATTCGTGTCACCCTAGAAGACATTTGATTTGCATCTATCCCAGAAAAGGATTAGATATATTGTAATTGAAGTATCAAAAGGGTATCCCTAAGAGGGATTGATTTGTAAAAGAGAATGAATTGGTTCAAAGAGGAATAAAATATGCATTTCATTTAATTCCTTTCATATTTGTCAATTTGTGTATGAATGCCTAGTTTTACTTCATTATAGCAATTGCAATATCAGGTGAAGCCTTTTTGGTGGTTATAGTAGGCGATCACGACAAAAATTTGTAATTATTGCCACATTTCATTGATTGCATCTAGTTTTTGATTATAGGTGCTCATCATGGATGACAACCGCAGTCAGAAAGTTGACCTCTAGGTAATAGTCGTGGTTTGTAGTGGTAACCGCACATTAGAGCCACGATTAGCAGCAGACACATCACAGAGAAAGATTTCAAAGCTAAATCAAATGAGCACCTGAGATAGGCCCTTTTGATACTCTGTCACTATCACTTGTCTCTGTGTTTTTCTAGAATAGAAAAATTGAAACATAAATAGACTAAGGATAAAAATAACATGGAAACAAATTAGGTCCTTAGGGTTTCTTTTTCTAAGTTTTGGCTAGGTGTTACTAGGAATAGTGGACCTCTAATTGCAGTCTACCCTAGAATCCAACGTGCTAGATTTAAATTGTGTGTTGGTTTGCATGTTTGAGGCCCAATTAGAGGCTATAGCATCGTAATTTGCATTTAAAAAAGGCATATAGGATATATCATTCATTCTCTAAAATGAAATGTTTCTTTTTGCATATCATGTAGGAAACAATCATTCATGTTGTATTACACATTTTCCTTTCTATGCAAAAATTAAAACGAACCACACACACCATGTTTCACTTAAATTTTAGTGATTTGGGAGTCACATCCAACCACTAGTAGGGTTCAGCGATGATGGAGGGCATTTCCATCTGTTGGCCCAAATCCTACGTACCCTTGGATACTAGACCGATACCGGCTCTGAGAACCTTTCGTACCATAGAAAAATTGCATGTATTCTCTTTGGAGGGTATAATGTTGACTAGGGGAAAGTGGGTGAGGATCTGGGAGGACCTGTGCTCCCTGACCGTGTGTGGGCTTCATTACCACACATTATAGGTTGGCTTACGTGACTTGGAGTTCATAGCCAAGTTGTGGAGCTACGAGTATATAGGTGAAAGCCAATTACACTAAGAATATCATCCAACAAGCTTTCAAAAATGATAAGGAGTTATTTACTGACACAACAAATTTGAAATAACATCAAACAATTTAGGGTTCACATTTAAAAGTTAATACAAGATAATAACCATTGTATACCTTGTTTGCATAATAAAGAATAAATCTAGACACTAGGTACACCATGGTGGAGATATGGGGTGGTTGATAAAGGCATAACCCTAATGCCAATGACCATGCCCTGATAGATTCACAACAACATATGTCGAACCCTCACCCACATGCACTTTTTAAACGTCGTTCGATGAGAATTAGAGGAGACAATTCGATACTAGGGGAACCTATTGAGCGTACCCCTGATAGAGAAGTTTCTATGCATTCTTCTAGACATAGAATAGAGCATAAAGCCTCTCAGCATGAGGGTGTTCTACTCAGAAGCCATTATTGGGATCACATTGCATGTATGTCCATGGGATCGGCCAAAGAGTATGTTATATAGGGGTCCAATTTGGTACCCTTATGTCATAGGTCTGCAAGAGGATCCATGGCTCCACATTTGGAGTATATATGGGATCGAGACCCACTAATTCAGGGGAATGCAGATAGGGTTTCTGCTAAGCATAGGCCTATGCAGACTCCTAAACATAGTGAACATCAAAATATCACTATTGATATGGCCAAGGTTGGAGCCAATGGCACACCACCGCACAAGCGGTGGAGATCCAAATAGTTTGATGACTTAGGTAGCATCCTTGAGCAGTTAGGCTATAAGCCTTTGGCTCCACCCACTCATGCCCCAAGGGAGCATAGTGGGAGTTCTATTAGGACTACTAGAGAGCATGGAGAGGCTTCCAAGTGCCATCATGTGACACATCCACCATCCACTCTTGGTGGCACAGAGCATAGGGCTCAGCAAGATAATAATGTTGTCTTCATGAACAAAGGCAAAAAGCATCGCAAATCAACCATATGGGTACAAAACCCATAAGGTTGATCGCACAGAGCATGCATACTTGAGGCTTGTTACGACTGATCACTTTAATAGATCACACATACTAGTATCCAAGCAGCGATGATAAATCCTCCAAGATCAATTGGAGGATACTCGCCTAGAGAGGTAGTGCATCAAATATGAGAATATTTAGGTGCAGAGGCTCATTAGACAAAGACTATATGAGTAGCGTATGCATGAGGAACACATCCTTTCCCAAAAATAGCATGTGGAACAAGAGGATAGGCTAGCCAAAGCTGGTTTATACACTCACACTGAGCAAGGAGAATGCATGCATAGGAGGGCTTTTTCACAAGTCGATGTGCAGTAGGAGAGGGAGAGGGAGTTTGAATATGAGAGGAAACAATAATATGAGGAAGAAGAGGGAGAGAGAAAAAATCAAGAGTATCCTGAAGACTCCCAAGTTGATGAGGAGGAAGAGCAACGTCCTCCACCTTGATAGAGAAATAATGTACCTCCAAGACTACCCCCACATCAGCTTAGGGAGGACTTTCTATCCTCACAGGCCTATAAGGCCTTAGCTGAGAAGGTAAAAGCAATCGAGAGGCAAGGTGTGGTTTGTCAAAAGCCAACATTAAGAAAGATTCATAATGAGCCTTTGGACCCCTCGGTGCCTGCTCCAGCATATCTTGAGCATTTTGTTATACCCAGTCTAGATAAATTTAAAGGTGACGAAGACATGCAAGAGCATATCACAGGATTTTTGGATGTATGATTCCATATTGCAAGCAAAAATGCCTTGCATTTGCATACATTCATCACAATCCTCTCAGGCCTAGCATGGGAGTGGTTTAATCAGATGAAGAAGCACATTATCACCAGTTTCAAGAAACTGGCTGATACCTTTCTTGAACACTTTTATTTTGACATCAAGAAGGAATCTAACCTGTCTGATATGGCTGTGCTAGCTCAGTGTGATGATGAGCCTATTTTAGAATACAGAAAGAGGTGGAGAAGATTTATGGTAAATTTGCCATTCCCCATTCCTAATATAGAATTTTTCTAAATTTTCACAAAGAGTTGTGCCAAGCACATCTCATTATTTTTACAACTACAATAATACCAGACATTTGAGGAGGCTTTGGCGCAAGCCAAAGTAATTGAGGATATCAAGCTACAAGAAGGTAACTTGAAGCTCAAGAATAGGAAAGAGCGACATAAGAAGAGCTCCACAAAATATCAGGGTAAGCAGGCCCATGTCAATCAAGTGGTGCTAAACCTCCAAAGAGAGGATAAAGTGCAAAAAAAGTAGAATTATCAAGCCCAACCTCCTCCTGCACAGTACGAGTAGTGCAAGAATAATTATAGGGGAAAAAAAAAGAACAACACCCATCGCACCAACTCATGCATTTGACATAATCATTGACATTGATATTCCATAAATTATGTGAGGCTAAGGCAATCAGGTTTCCCGAGATCAAATTGGTCAATCCTAAATAGCCCAATTTAAAGGGGTATCAAGATGATTTGTTTTGCATATTCCATTGCATGAAGTGTCATGACATCAAAGTGTGTTGGTCCTTCAAGCGTATTGTGCAAAACATGATAAAAAAAGGTGAGCTTGTAGTACCAAATAACCCGTTGGCACCCGACAACCAAAAAATGGGGATTTATAAAAATCCATTGCCAAACCATGAGGTACTTGTTGTGGCTGATCCACAACACACCCCAAAATTGGGGACCCACCTTTTTTGCATGCTTTCAAAGAAAATTGTAGTAACCCAGATGCTAAAAAATCAAGAAAAAAGCAAAAATTTCACTAAGGAGAAAAAGTGTCGCGATATCGCGACATGTCGCTCTGTTGCGGTCGAAAGTTGTCATGATATCGCGACTTGTCGCTCTGTCGCTGGCAAAAATGAAAAAGTGTCATGATATCACGACATGTCGCATTTTCACAGCCCAAGCAAGCAGGAAGAGGCATTGATAAAAAAATTTCACGATTTCATGACGTGTTGTGAAATCGCGGTCCAAAGAGGAGTGAGAAAGATAAAATGGAAACTAGTCGCGAAATCGCGACATGTCACAAAATCATGGTCAAACAAGTCAAACAGGGCAAGGCGCTAAAAATGTCATGATTTTGTGACAAAAAGCAGCAAAGGGGCACGAAGTGGAAAAGCGTCGCGATTTCGCGATAGGAAATAGCAAAGGGGCCCAAAATAGAAAAGCGTAGCGATTTCGCGACGGAAAGCCGAAAAAGTGTACGGAACAGAAAAGTGTCGCGATTTCGCGACATGTCACGTTTTTGCGGCTAAGTGCAGCAAAACTCAGCAATAGAGAAAAACATCACGATTTCATGACAGAAAGTAGTGAAGCAGCCTGAAAGAGAAAAGCGTCACGATTTTGCCACAGAAAGCCGCAAGACAGCTCCGAACAAAAAGGCATAGCGATTTCGCGACAGAAAAACAACAAAGTGTACAGAATGAAAAGTTGTCGTGATATCGTGACATGTCGCGTTTTCATGGCCAGGTACAGGGAAACACTCAAAACAAAAAAAGCATAGCAATTTTGCGACAGGTTGCGGCCAAAAGCATATCAAGTGAAAAACGTCACGATTTTGTGACAGGTTGCGGCCGAAGGCGTACAGAGATGAAAAGCATCATGATTTCGTGACATGTCACGATTTCGTGACATGTCGCGTTTTTGCTGGGCATGAAGGTAGACAGGGTTGTTGGCCAAAAAACGTCGCGATATCGCAACATGTCTCATTTTCACTGTGCATGAGGAGAAACAATGTTGTTGGCAGGAAAACGTCGCGATATCGCGACATGTCGCATTTTTGCGGTGACAGTAAAGGAGCAAAGCTACATGCTATTTTTGGTCACGATTTACATGGGGCCGTTACAGAACATGCAAAAAAGTGTGAAACACTTGGCGTACATGTGTAGCGGCTGTAGAGGCATTACAGTTCATAGAGAATATCAAATGTTTCGACATCGAACATAAAGTCAAAAGTAGTGAAAGGGCGAGGAATATGAAACGATACGATCTGGGAGGTGAAACGAAGCATCACAGAATGAAGTAGAGAACCGTACCAACAAGTATAAAATGTAGAGGCACATATTGATACGGGGTCGAAAATCGCTGCAAGCAGTGTTGTAGAGTTGATGGTGATTAGCCGTTCTAGGCCTGCTATGGAGTGCTTTTCTTCCACCTTTTGCTGGTTTTGAGAAAAACTAGAGATTTTGCTATTGTAACAAGACATATTTTCTTAATGCAGAATTGTTCAAAAATTTGCATTTTATGGGCAAGAAAGGATGAGAAATTTTTTGCATGCTTCATTTTAACTGTTCTATTTTTCTCCTTTCAGATTTCAGATTTATAAATGAAATACATGCCATTGTTTTGGGTTATTTCATGTGAATGTCTGCAATCTGAAAATTGTTTTTTAAACCCTTGGAGCTAGCACCTAGTTTACTTTGATTGTGTTTTTTTTGCAGGTCAAATAGGCTAGGTTGCATGTACGAAAATATCACATATTCGGTTTTGCCAAAATAGGATAGCATCAGACTAAACATGTTCAATGTTTAATTTTTTGTATTTTTGTTTCATTTTTATTTTATTTTCCAGAAGGTTCAACTCAGTTAAAATAAATATTTAAAAATTATAAAATCTAAAATAAATAAAATAATGAACAATCACTAATGTTTCAGGGTGAAATAAACCAACATTGCCCCTTGTTTACAGTTACTTGCAATCACTAAGGTGTTCCAAGCATTTAAATTGAATATCTTTATTTGAGATTACTAATACACAGTTGCAAATGCTAATACAGCGGAGACCTTGGAGAAGTTGTTAATTTGACTTCTTTGCAAGAGGGGATTTGGAGTCCAAATCCTAAAGAAAGAGTGTAATTTCACAAGTGTGTGAAAATTCCACTCAAAATTTTGGCGCTAGAAGGAGGGCCTGAGCCGATTTATTTTAGATTGATTTAAATGCTATAGGGATTTAAATTTTGAATATTTCATGCCCTATTAATTATTATCTTTAGCCCTATTTTAATATTACAACTTTGTACTGTTAAAAGGAGGACATGAATTGCTATGCACTATTCTAATGCTTTGATTGTTCATACAGGAATAATGTGATTTAATTTAATTTAATAATAATAATAATAATAATAATAATAAATAATTTTTTTTTGATATTAAGGTTATATTCTTTAAGATTTACTAATGGCTATGTTTTCACCGTGGATGACAGGTAGCCCATTGAACATACCAGGAGTTCAACATTATTTGCCCGTTGGTTTTGAGAGATGTCTTCCTCGATTTTTGTCTAACGGGACAAATACTGCAGGAGAACACATTCAAGCATTCAAATTTGTTGTGAATCACTTAACAATTTGGCATGATGATGTTGTTTGTAAAATGTTCCCTTACACATTGGACAAAGTGGCATTTGATTGGTTTACAAGTCTGCCTTTAGGATCTATCACTTCTTGGGCTCAACTAGAGGCAGCATTTCTTAATCAATTCAACAAAAAGCAAGTTGACCCAATCCGCATGTATGAGCAGTTTCTCACTATTAAAAAAGGACCAAGTGAAAATGTGAAGTTATTTTCTGAAAGGTTCTTTGGATTATATGCTCAATTAGTAACATTTTATGCTCTTCAAGAAGAAATGGCTCTCCAAATATATGTAAATGCTCTTGACCCACTCATTTCCACATATTTGCGAGGGATGCCTCTAATCACATCTTTGTCACAAGCCTATACTCAAGCAATGGCAATTGAGCAACAATTGAGTTGTCAAAATTATGGTGTGGGTTTTGTATCATGTAATTTGCAATCATTTAATACCTCATTTACCCATCCAATGATTTATCCACCTCAACCAAGTTCAAGTGTGAATCAATTTCATAATCAACAATCATTCCCAAACTTCAATCAATTTCAAAATCCTCAACCTACTATGCAATATCAACCATCTTTCTTAAGTATGAATCAACTTCAAAATACTCATCTTGATTCAAAAGACGTTTCTAAAATCAATTTTAATGATTTTCATAAGAATATGATTTTAGGCAAGGGAGGAGTACTAGATCCAACTAGTATTGCAACATGTGACAAATTGGAAACCCTTGACTCACCAAAAGATGAATTCTATGAGGATGAATCTGTTTCGGATGACATTGTTGAAAATGATGACCAAGAAGATCCACACCTTCCAAATTGTGATAAAATTGAATCATGGGTTACACATGTGGATTATGATAGCCTTATCAATTTGAATACAAGCAATAACCCAATTTTGGAAGTAATTGAACCATCTAAGGAAGGTGAAGATAAATTTTATGAGAAACATGTTGATGAATTAAAAGATAAAGAAGAAATAAGTGAGCATCACAATTTGATTTTTAAAGATGATCATCATGATTCTTGGGAAGAGTATGCTCACTCTAAAACTGCTAATGAAATTTGTGTGCCTATTGATATGCAGGATGATACAATTGCCCTTTCACATGAGGATATTACAAGTCCTATGCAATCTGAAAATGTTTTGGAAGAAGGATTGGAATCTCATTAAAGGTTTGAGAAGGACATTGTTTTTACTAAAATGGATGAAGAAGGAGAATCAATTGTTTTTGTTCCCCTTGAGGGGCAAGAAATCAAAAATCTTGATCCACCTATTGATTCTACAATGTCTATGCCATCTCAAAATGATGAAATTACAAATCCTAAGTGGTGTGGGTTTGATACTATTGATGATCCTAATGAAAATAGGGATTTTGAGGCAACTCAAGCCATTGATCATGGAAAGGTGTCACATGACACATATCTTGAGAAACTAGGTTCTTGTTTTGAAAAAGATGGATGCATGTTTGATTGGGTGTCTAACTTTGGTGTTTTTGAACAGGTGTTGGATGATGAAGAAGACAATAAAGAAAAAGAAAAAGCTACTAACACTCATCAAGTTGTGATAAATTCTAATCATGATGGGTTGAGTATGGGTGACAAGGTGAAATCTTTACCTTGGGTAGTAACCACAAAAATTTTAAGTGATGGGTTACATGATGTCCCTTTGGATGCTAATGTCATTAATGATGAAATGTCAAATCTTGGTGATGTTTGTCAAGTCTTGATTGATTTTGGTTGCTTCAAAATCTCGAAAAATAATTTGAATTCAAGACTTTTAGAAATAGGCTCTTGTTTGCAATATCTCACATTTGAAAAAGAGAGCCTACTTCTAAATCATGAGTGGAATGATGAAACTTGCATTTTAGAGAATAGACATGATAAAATTGAAAATCAATCGTTGTCTAATCAATTTGAAAATTTGAATCTCACCTATGAGAATACTAATGGAACTAAATTTTATTGGTGGGGTGAGAGAAGAAAGTTGAAGTGGGTTGCATTGTTTGGTCTAGTCTTGTTTTTGTTGGATGCCCACAACATTTGGCAGGCATATCATGTTATATTTTTATGGAAATGTTCTAATCATGTTTGGGATCTAGGAAAGTAATAGTCCAAGCTTGGCATCATCTTGTACTATATTGTATATAAAGTTTGATTTTGGTTGAGTTTGTGTTTTCAAGTTTCATTTTGGGATTGCTATTTGGATTAGGATTTAAGTTGTGTGTTTGATTTCATTTGACGTGTTTGGTTTGTTTTGATAAAAAAAAAAAAAAAAAGAAGAAGAAAATTTGAGATGTCAACTTATGCCTAAAATCAGGAGAATATGAAACATTGGAATTATGTTGTAGAAAGCTCCACAAGAAACACAAACATTTAAATAATATCGTTTGAGTCTTGTGATGCATAAAGTTGTCAGTTTTGCACATTATGGTAAATTAGATGATATATTCCAAAAGAAGCAATGCATTCATATCTCATGTCATATTCCACATTGCATATACATGTCATCTCAGTTACATTTTCATTCCATGGGCAATTATTGAGAAGGTGTTGAATCCTCTTAGGATTATTACATAACATATATTAAAAGGATCCTAAGGTTGGGAACTGCTGCCCAAGCTATCTTGAACCAAGCACATTCCATGCAAATTAAAGAGAGTATTGAGCAAAATGGTTAAAACCATACTTGGATGAAAAGGTGAGGTGAAAAGAATATTTCATGTTTGTCCTATCATGCAACATAATCCTTAAAACAGTGGTTTTTACCATTTCCATCAAGCTTGAAGCCTAAAACCAGAGTAGTAAGGATAGGGTTAAATCCTCATCAAACTTAGGTTGAGGATCCAACTCCCCAAAGCTATGATTTGACCTACATGGAGTAGTAAGGATAGGACTTAAATCTCATCTCGCTTAGGTTGAGAATCTGATTCCCAAAAGCTTCCATTTTTCCCATTTCATCATAAAGCTTGGATTGGAAGGATCGTACTACATGTCCTCTGCAAAGGATGGGTAGTCATCCCAAAGGTCCAAGCAATAAAAGTAAAACTAATTTTTTCCATTTCATCTCCATATTGGATTGGAAGGATTGTACTACATGTCCTCTGCAAAGGATGGGTAGTCATCCCAAAGGTCCAAGTAATAAAAAATTAATATTTCCTATTTCATAAATCTTGGATTGGAAGGATCGTACTACATGTCCCTAGCAAGGATGGGTAGTCATCCCAAAGGTCCAAGAAATAAAAGAAAAAGAATGAATGAAGCCAAGTCATGGATTATGGGGTTAAGTATGCTCATGCGTGGCAACATGTCTTGCCTAAAAGCAAGACCACTGATTGCTCATATGGATAGACTAACCTGACCATTTCATCCATAACAGGTTAAATTATTTTGTTCAAGATGAGGTAATGAACTCCAAATCAAAATAGTAAGGATAGGGTTAAATTCCCATCTCGCTTAGGTTGGGAATCCTATTCCCCAAAGTTCTAATTTCACTCACACTCGCACATGGGTTCAAGATGGTAGTGACACATAACCAACTTTGAGATCTAGTAAATTAATTTAGTATACATATTTTTGGTCCTAAGAGGGTTTGACATTTTTAATATGTTTGTCCATGATATTAAAAGGTTTGAGCATTTATAAAGCAGGTTGTTACATCTCTAGCATCTTCATCATACATCAAATCGCACACAAATCATTCATAGCCTTGCATACAAATCATAAGTGAAAATGACAATGGAATGTTGAATAAGTTCAAACGATAGGGAATGAAACACATTACACACACCGAGCTGATACTTAATGATTCTGATGTTTCATGTATTTCTGATCTATCGGTATTTGTTTATCTTCTATGTGCTGACGCCTGTATCTAAGCTTGTATGTTGCAGGTTGGGTTCTCACCAAAATGCTCAAGAGCATTTGACAACAAAGTCACCATTTGTTGTGGCTGATCCACAACACACCCCAAAATTGGGGACCCACCTTTTTTGCATGCTTTCAAAGAAAATTGCAGTAGCCCAGATGCTAAAAAAATCAAGAAAAAAGCAAAAATTTCACTAAGGAGAAAAAGTGTCGCGATATCACGACATGTCGCTCTGTCACGATCGAAAGTTGTTGCGATATCGCGACATGTCGCTCTGTCGTTGGCAAAAATAAAAAAGTGTCATGATATCGCGACATGTCACGTTTTCGTAGCCCAGGAAAGCAGGAAGAGGCATTGATCAAAAATTGTCATGATTTCGTGACATGTTGTGAAATCGCGGTCCAGAGAGGAGAGAGAAAGATAGAATGGAAACTGGTCGCGAAATCGCGACATGTCACAAAATCATGGTCAAACAAGTCAAACAGGGCAAGGCACTAAAAACGTCGTGATTTCATGACAAAAAGCAGCAAAGGGGCATGGAGTGAAAAAGCATCATGATTTCACGACAGAAAACAGTAAAGGGGCCCGAAATAGAAAAGTGTAGCGATTTTACGATGGAAAGTCAAAAAAGTGTATGAAATAGAAAAGTGTCACGATTTCGCGACATGTCGTGATTTCGCGGTGATAGTAAAGGAGCAAAGCTACATGCTATTTTTGGTCACGATTTAAATGGGGCCGTTACAGAACATGCAAAAAAGTGCGAAACACCTGGCGTACATGTGTAGCGGCTACAGATGCATTGTAGTTCACGAGAGAATATCGAACGTTTCGGCATCGAACATAAAATCAAAAGTAGTGAAAAGGCAGGGAATACAAAACGATACGATCTAGGAGGTGAAACGAAGCATCGTAGAATGAAGTAGAGAACCATACCAACAAGTATAAAATGTAGAGGCATAGATTGATACGGGGGTCAAAAACCGCTGTGAACAGTGTTGTAGAGTTGATGGTGATTAGCCGTGCTGGGCCTGCTATGGAGTGCTTTTCTTCCACTTTTTGCTGGTTTTGAGAAAAACCAGAGATTTTGCTATTGTAACAAGACATATTTTCTTAATGCAGAATTGTTCAAAAATTTGCATTTTATGGGCAAGAAAGGATGAGAAATTTTTTGCATGCTTCATTTTAACTGTTCTATTTTTCTCCTTTCAGATTTTAGATTTATAAATGAAATACATGCCATTGTTTTGGGTTATTTCATGTGAATGTCTGCAATCTGAAAATTGTTTTTTAAACCCTTAGAGTTAGCACCTAGTTTACTTTGATTGTGTTTGTTTTGCAGGTCAAATAGGCTAGGTTGCATGTACGAAACTCTCACGTATTCGGTTTTGTCGAAATAGGATAGCATCAGACTGAACGTGTTCAATATTTAATTTTTTGTATTTTTGTTTCATTTTTATTTTATTTTCCAGAAGGTTCAACTCAGTTAAAATAAATATTTAAAAATTATAAAATCTAAAATAAATAAAATAATGAACAATCACTAATGTTTCAGGATGAAATAAACCAACATTGCCCCTTGTTTATAGTTACTTGCAATCACTAAGGTGTTCCAAGCATTTAAATTGAATATCTTTATTTAAGATTACTAATACACAGTTGCAAATTCTAATACAGCGGAGACCTTGGAGAAGTTGTTAATTTGACTTCTTTGCAAGAGGGGATTTGGAGTCCAAATCCTAAAGAAAGAGTGTAATTTCACAAGTGTGAAAATTCCACTCAACAACACTACACAACAATGCTAGTCATGTCAACTAGGTGTGCATCGAACCACCTACCCAGGGGTTCATAGGTATGGATAATGTTGTTACGAGACATGGGAGATATGATCAACCAAATCAACCACACGCTCCCATCAGGATACAAGCTACACTGAATCAAAATCTGACTCAGAATATTCTAGGCTCATCAACTAGATCGATGGTGACCACACGAAGCAGGTTGGTTCAAAACCTGCAGACAACTCCTATGAAGTTGTCTATTTATGAGATGATATAGTAGTCCCCCAGACACAGGGAGACTCTCATGGACATTTTGAGGTCCATCAAAGTGCATTCCTAGGATGACCAAGAATTCACCAATTTTATGAGACATGTACAATAGTCCCAGGAACCTACGATCAAATTTTATGATCATGAAATCAGGACGGTTCCTAAAAATACAGATGACCCACCATTGCATATCATTGCATGTGTCAATCACATGCCATTCAAGAGGGTCTTGATCGACACTGGTTCGTTGATCAATATTATAATGACTAAGGATTTTAGTCACTTGAAGCTCCCCAAGTCACATATTGTGCCCACTGCATTCACATTGAGAGCATTTAACGATGCGTTATGTTCGATGGTTGGCACGATTGTCCTACCTATTTAGGTAGGCCTAAATACCATCCCTATGATGTTTCATGTGATTGAAGGTTCCATGTAGTATAACATCCTACCAGGGAGGCCTTGAATTCGAGAGATGCATTACATTCCCTCTATATTACATCAATGTGTGAAGTACATTAATGAGGGACGGGTTCATGTGGTGCCATAAGATGGAGAACCATTTAAATTCATGAACATGGCTAATTTGATAGGGGGTTTCATACTCCCATAAATGCACCTGGACATCTGGCCAGCATCATTGGTTAAGAATCCAGGAGGTAAAAAAAGAGTGTGTGCTCAACCATCAACATTTGTATCGCACAGATCTGAGCACACTACTGCTACTTATTTGAAATTAACTGCATCAGTAATGCTTTGGGATGAGAGGAAGCTAAAGGTAAAAGTGGGCAAGAAGGAAAAGAAGCATTTGCCCAAACCAATCACCGATGAGGCTCCCATTCCTATGAAAGTGGAAGAAGCCCAAGATAAATCCAAGGAGGTACCTTAGCCTACCTAGCCTGCATCGTCAGCAGGGTCATCCACACCGTGGGTGACTGTTCATCTGACCAACATAGGGTTAGGTGAATATATTGTGCCAAACGTCACCTTTGGACCAATTCTAGAGACTAAACAAGATATGGGCCGATCCCATGCTCATTATTTTTTGGTTGGATCAATGGTACCATTGGGAGAGCCATCCAATCAAATGAACTTCATCTACGTTGGGCTGGATCAGCTTCCCACTCAAATACCCATGGATGAAGATGATGACGAACCATTCACATTGAATATTTGTTATCTATCCAACCCCGAATATGCCATGCACATCTTTAAATTATATCATTGGCATGGGTGTGGCCTTGGTATTTTTTAGAAAGGGTGTAAAACTCTATTTGACCTATGTTATCAGTTGGCAACTGATAGGTTTGGGCTAGGATTACAAATACAAGGACATGATGATTTGCTTGCAGCATCGTTAGATCGCCTGTACCTTAGTCTAGGAGATGATGTGGATTTCAACCCATATCATCCTGATACTTCTACATTCTAGAGGGATAATTAGATGGTGTCTTACGTCACCATAGCTCCACCTAAGTCATATCATGAGGATATCTTGGTGGATAGTGAGACCTCACCCAAAAATCAAACAGAGGATGAGGCTAAACTGGTTTATGAGGCAGTATCATATTTACGATGCTTATACCCAATTTTACCGAATAATGATGATAGTGATTAGGATGTGACTTACATGGGACCACATTTTCTAGAGCATCCCATGCTAGTGGATAGTGGTGAAGGATTGTATTACGATAGTGACGATGAGGACAAAATAGAGAGATCCTATCTAGGACATCCTTACCTATGTCACCGTAATGCACCTTATACGACTAAGGACATGCGTAGAGAGATGAATCTCAATCCTCATCTTAGGGGAATACCATCAAAATTCGATGTGATCTATCACATGGTGTTTCCTGACCCACCTATGTACATGGAGCTCATCGAGCCGAATGATCCAATATTGCAATCAATGCATAGAGAGAACCCAATTATCCATAGTCCGCATAGAGAGGATCCATTTGTGCCTATTTTGATAGATCCAGATATCAAGTATGAGGGCTACATTGATTATGAAGAAGTTTTTCCATGTGGTCCTAGAGATAAATTCCATTTCATTAGTATGGTCTCCATTAATTTGACCACTCCACTCTGTAATATAGAAGACCTGTCCAAGCCATTGTGTCTGAATGTAGATTATATCGATTGGGATTGCGCTGACGCACTTGTTGAGCCTAAATATTTCTTTCCTAATGAATAAATATAGCAACCATTTAATTTTGCACTAGGATGTGCTTATGGTCTATCATACTGAGTATGCTTCCAATGCGGAACCTATAAACCCAACCGATGACATCCAATTGATCCCTACACCTCATCAAGTTGAGGAGGAATTTTTTATGTTAGTAGAGGAAACCTTCGACATGGATATCAGTAACTATCCCACCAATCCAAGGAAGGTTAAATTTGGAGAAAGTATCACTCCAGATGAGCGTGCCACCCTCATCCCTCTTCTGAAATAGAGACCTAATTTTTTCTCTTGGACTTACAAAGATATGCCAGGTCTAGAAAAAAAATTGGTTACCCATAATATTTCGCTAGATATGTCAAAGAAGCCAATCAAACAGAAGCTTAGAAAGATGCATCCAACAGTAGCCTTAATGGTGAAAGATGAATTGCAAAATATTTTGGGCATAGAGTTTGTCATCTCCATAGACTATCTAGAATGGGTATCCAATATGGTTCCCATATGAAAACCTAATGGAAGGCTCCGTATTTGTATGAATTTTAAAGACCTAAATAAGGCAACACCAAAGGATTCATTTTATTTGCCTAATATCAATGCTCTTGTAGATGCAACTGTAGGTCACGAGATGCTCTCCTTAATGGATAGTTTTTCTGGTTACAACCAAATTTGGATTAAACTCGAATACCAACATAAAATTGTGTTTATAATACCATGGAGAAAATTTTGCTATAAAGTTATGCCATTTGGCCTTAAAAATGTTGGTGCCACATATCAGTAGGCCATGACATTTATCTTTTATGACTATATGTATAATATCCTAGAGGATTATATGGATGAATTTTTGGCCAAGTCATTACTACATGTTGAGCATGCAAAGGTCCTAAGGAAGGTCTTCGATTGCTTGATAGAATATAATGTCAAGTTGAATCCTAAGAAGTGCGTATTTGATGTAACTTCTGGTAAACTCTTAAGATTCATCATTTCAAAATGAGGTATCAAAGTTGACCCAAAAAAGGTCAAGTCTATTTTAGAGATGCATCCCCCCACAAATATCAAAGATCTAAGAAGACTTCAGGGCAAGGTAGCATCGATAAAGTGATTTATCACTCAATTATCGGATAAATGTTGACCCATGAATTGAATACTACACAAGGGGGTCCCATTCAATTGGGATGAGGACTGTCGAGAAGCCTTTGCTAAAATCAAGCAATACCTAGAGACATCACCAGTACTATCTCCACCAAGGCCATATGTGCCATTTATTCTATATATATCAATTACCGACTTTGCATTAGGGACCATGTTAGACCAAAAGAATGTGCAAGGCAAAGAACAAGCCATATATTATATTAGCCAAACCTTGGTGAGTTACGAGCTAGGATATGCATATGTGGAGAAAATGTGTTTAGCAGTAGTGTTTGCTACAAAGAAATTATGACACTATATGCTAAGTCATACGACATATGTAATATCAAAAAAAAATCCTTTGCAGTACATGATGAGCAAGACATATTATAACACACATACTGCAAAGTGGATCATGCTACTGACAAAATTTGACTTGGAATTCATAAGCCAAAAGTACATTAAGGGACAAGTCATAGATGATCATTTGGCTAAGGCACCACTATCAAATTGTAGGCCTATTACCATCGAGCTTCTGGATGATGCGGTCTTCATCGTATTTGAAGCTCCGAAAACCAAAGAACTAGAAAATAATGTTGATATGACCTTGTTCTTTGATGGTTTGAAGTATGAGCGAGGGGGTGGTCCAAGAATAATTTTTTTCACACTGCAAGGATCTCCAATATCCTTGTCATTTAAATTAGACTTCCTTGCACCAACAACAACGCTGAATATGAAGCCCTAATTTTGGACCTCCATACATCTGTCACCATGAATATTAAAAGATTAAACATCTTTGGTGACTCCTTGCTTATAGTCAACCAAGTTAAGGGGTTATTTCAATGTCGATGTCCCATACTGAAAGCCTATAAAGATATTATTGTTACATATTTAGCTAAGTTAGAATGGTATGACATCGAGGCAATCCCTCGTTCGTCAAATAGATTTGTAGACACAATGGTGTCTTTGGGATCCTTAACCCCTCAGAATCCATCTGCCAATTTCACTACCATTCATGTTAAAAAACTCTTGCATCCTATAGTGGAGTACAAAGCCTTTGATAATAAAATTTCATTCAACTTGATTAGCATGGAACCAAAAGCTGAATGGTTCTGCATAGTCGAGGACTTTCTAAAGAAGGCACCTTGAGGGTCATTAACTTCTCAGAGTTCGATGGGGAGTGGTACTACCATTCACCATAAGGTTGTTCCCTAGTCTACATTTGCACATGTAGATACGCAGGGGGAGAAGGTCATCTTGGTAGTCAAAGCCAAGGCCTATCAGAGTTGGATGTCACAAATCCAAGACTTCTTAAAACTTGGTATGATCCTAGAGGGATTTTCGCATACCGCAAGATTCACATTCAAGCGAAAAGCAACTAAATATGTCTTGTTAGGCGACATTTTGTATTGATGAGGCTACGATGGAATTCTCATTCATTTTTTAGAGCCCCAAGAGGCATATTGGGTGATTTCACAAGCTCATGATGGTACGTGTGGTGGCCAGTTTAGTGGCATGGCCATCGTCAAGCACATCCTTCAAATGGGTTACTATTGGCCCACTATGGAGAAGGATTACAATGTGTATGTCAATAAATGCATCAAATGTTAGCATCATGCTAATATTACACACTTGTCATCATAGGTCTTACAACCCATTCAAGCAGCTTGGCCATTTTCTTAGTGGGGATTCGATCTCATCGATAAGATCTCTCCCCTATCATCGGGTCGACATACATTTATTATCATGGCTATTGAGTACTTTACAAAGTGGGTGGAAGAAATACCCTTAACGATGGCCACTAGAGTTCGCATAGTAGAGTTTATACTTGAGCATATCATATGTTATTTTGGGATTGCATCCAATATGGTTTCGGATAATGGAATGCCATTCAAGAACAAAACTGTAAGAGCTTTGACGTCTAAGTATAGAATCAAACACAGTTTTGTGACTCCATACTATCCATAGAAAAATGGGTAGGCTGAAGCTTCAAATAAGATAGTGGTTTCCATATTGAAAAATACAATGCAAGAACACCACAAAGATTGGCATATCCAACTGCCCCTTGCATTATGGGCTTATAGGACTAGCATTCAGACACCCACTGGGGCAACTTCATTTTCACTAGTATATGGTGCTGAGGCCATTATGCTCTTAGAGTTGGAAATTCCAATGTTGTACGTCACATTGAAAGAGTTCATTGATGATGACACCGTGTGGCAAGATCGACTAGACCAACTGACATTGCTTTATGAACGTCGCGTGAATGCCCTAGAGCATCTCCATGTTTATCAGGAGATATTAAAACAAGCTTATAATATCAAATTCCATTAGAGAGACTTTGAAGTTGGGGATCTTGTATTGAAAGATAATCAACAAAACTCTAATTTACCACCTGATATGCGAGACAAATTCATAGCTAATTGGCTAGGACCCTATATCATATCTAAAAATATTGGTCTGGGTACCTATCGCCTAACGTCACTAGGAAGTGTTGAAGACCCTGAACCTCTCAACACCATCCATATTAAGGCATTTTATGCTTGAGATCATAGTAAAAGGCTCTGAGAGTTTTCTTAAAATTGGTTGGTCAACACCAAAGGCTCCGAGGGTTTGATTAAAACTATTCGGTCATCCCAAAAGGCTCCATGGGTTCCTAAAATTGCTTGGTCATGTCAGTTAAAGGCTTCGAGACTTTGCCAAAAACCACTTAGTCAATCTAAAAGGCTCCAAGCTTTGTTATGAGTAGTTTGGTCAATCCAAAATCTCCAAAGGCATCTATAAGCCCTTTGGTCAATTAGTAAAGGCCCCGAGGGTTTGCTTATAATCGCTTGGTCATCCCAAAAAGCCCCAAAGGTGCTCATAATCCCTTTGGTCAATCCAAAAAATCTCCAAGGGTTCCTAAAAACCGCTTGGTCAATTTAAAGGCTCCAAAGGCATTTTCTCACCGTTTGGTCAATCCTAAAGGCTACAAAGGCATGTACTCGCCGTTTGGTCAAATATAAAGGCTAAAAAATAAAAATAAAAATGGTAAAGCATAAAATCCAAAAAAATTGGTAAAGCATAAAATCCAAAAAATATTTGCATTTGCATTATGCATTTTTATTTACACATACATTCATTTCATCATTGAATTGCATATAAGTATTCCTCATCCATTGCATTCCATAGTAGGATGGATTGTGTTTATCAGTATTATAAATAACACCATGTTTGTGTTTTAATCATGCACCTCTGCATTTATCATAATCCATCATTCATGTGAGTAATTTTATTTTTCAACACAACCCATAATGTTGCTATGAAGAATATACTAGGGTTTTTCGGTCACTCAACCATACCTAGAGGTCTTATCAAGAGTTTATAGAAAGCTTGCTTTGCTTTTGCAGATGAGGTCTAGTTAGTATAGTCCTTAGCATATCATAATTCTATCACTAATAAATAAATTAAAATATCCTAATAAGGACTCGGGGAAGATGAAAGCCACGAAGCAAGACGAGGTATCCTGATGTGAAAAGAGTTATTCTTGCTTATCCCCCTGTGTGGATGGTATGGAAAATTTTGGTAATTGGAAAAAGGACAAGTGTATTTCCTACTCAAAATCCCTTACTTACGATAAAATGAGCAATATCCTAGAGTGATATCCCACATCAATCCTCAATATTGATACCATAGATTGATATCATAGATCGACATCCCAGATTGATATCCTATATTGATATCATAGATCGATATCCTCAATCGATATCCCAAAAATAGTTCTTCAAAGAAAAATCCCCTAAATAGAATTTTTTGAAGAAAATTATCAAATATAAATTCTAGAAAGTGAAGATCAAATGAAGATAAAATGAAGATCAGAAATCAAAGTTCAAATGAAGATCAAATGAAGATTAGAAAGCAAGTTCAAATGAAGATAAAATGAAGATCCAAAGAAAGTTCAAAGTCAAAATGGAATCAAATCCCTTGCACAACTATATATGACCAAGTATCCCAAAAATTAAAGAGAAGGAGGGAGCAAACTTGAATCCCTAGAATTGCCAACTGAAGCAGGACTGTTCTAACACACAGAAAAATTCACAAAAATTTCATTAACAGAGGTTTCAAATTTGGAAAATGTAGAAGTTATATAAAATGGCCAACCCATTTTACAATGTATGCACTGCCTTTTATAACAGACCCGAGCCCCCTTCGGACATCATTACACAGAATGCAGGGTTCCCTGTAACCGCCCGCATGAATGTTCTGTCGCCACCTGCAAGATGCTACTAGGTGCCTCGAATCATCATGGCATGTAATGGCAAAGTGCACTACAGTCGCCTATCCATCAAGCCGCCAAGTCATCATTCATAGGAGTGCTCCCTAGCCATCTATAATCTGCTACCACGTACCCTTATGCAATGGCCTCTGTAACCACCTAGTGCTCTATGGCCACCTGTAATTTGATGCCACGTGCCCTTCTACAATGGCCTCTGCAACCGTCAGCCTATCTGGAGTCATGAGCGTTCTGTCGCATTCTTCCCTTCGGGCCACAAAAATGTGACATGTCACGAAATCATGACATATTGGCCCTCCGTACTCTCCTTCTGTCTTCGGGCCACAAAAATGTGACATGTCATGAAATCACGATGTCTCTGCCTTCAATATTCATTTTCTGCCTTTGGGTCGCAAAACCATGATAGGTCGCAAAATCGTGACATCTTTTCCCCTCGGTTCCCATCCGCAAAATGTGTCACAAAATTGTGACAACTTTCCCCCTCGGTACTCCTCCGCAAAATGTCACGAAATCGTGACAACTTTTCTCCTCGGCGCCTTTGCTCAAAATGTGTCATGAAATCATGATAATTTTGCCCCTTTGCGCCTTTTCCTGAAAAGTGTCACAAAATCACGACAGTTTTGGCCCTTGACACCTTTTCTCAAAAAGTGTCATGAAATTGTGACAGTTTCGGCCCTTGGCACCTTTTCTCAAAAAGTGTCACAAAATCGTGACAGTTTCGGCCCTTGGCGCCTTCTCTCAAAAAGTGTCACGAAATCACAACAGTTTTGGCCCTAGGAGTCTTTTCTCAAAAAGTGCCACGAAATCATGATAGTTTCGCACCTTGGTGCCTTTTCTCAAAAAGTGTCATGAAATCGCGACAGTTTCGGCCCTTGGCGCCTTTTCTCAAAAAGTGTCGCGATATCATGACAACTTTGCTCCTTGGTGCACTTTCTTGAAAAGTGTCGTGATATCGTGATAGCTTTGCCCCTTGCCAGCACTTAGAGAAAAATAATATTTTTTGAAGATGCAAGATTGCTCTGCCACCTCCGGATGCTCCTGCATCAGACACCCGGGGTGAAATGAGAAGTGACCGTCACTTATGTTCTGTCTGAGGTAGACCCAGGCGATCAACCTCTGCCTTCGACAACCAAGTCGCATCTTCTATGGGCCTGCATTTCCACTTGATCAAATATTTAGAATAACACCTATTCTGAGTACTTCAGATCTCACGTGTATTAAGGACTTCTTCTATCTCATCTGTGACTGGAGTGACCGCAGGAATGCTCCATAAATTCGGGCTTGGTGTTGCACTGCTATCTTCTTCATGATACTCGACCAAATCTGAAATGTTAAAAACTGGTGAGATGTTAAGTTCACTTTGCAACTCCACCTCGTATGCATTACTCGAATCCTATTTTCCAATGATCCTGTATGGCCCAAACTTCTTCATCTTTAGCTTGTTATAGGTCTTGGCAGGAAACCTCTCTTTTCTTAGATGGACCATGACGAAATCTCCTACTTCAAACTCCTTAGCCTGACGCTTTTGGTCTACCTTGGCCTTATACTGAGTATTCATCTTAGAAATGTGCCTTGTGACCTCCTCATGCACTCCCTTCAGGTGTTCAGCAAAGTCTTCAGCCTCAGCACTGCATTTTTCTCTTGTATCCATCCTTCTCAACTCAGAAGCATTTCTTGGGTTGCTCCCATAGATTATCTAGAATGGCGATTTATTGGTACTCCTATTGACAGAGCTGTTGTAAGTGAATTCTGCCTACGGAAAAACTAAATCCCATACCTTGGGCTTGTCTCCGACCAAGCATCTGAGTAGATTGCCCAAACTCCTATTTACCACCTCTGTTTGGCCATCTGTTTGGGGGTGGTATGCATAATTGAATTTTAAATCTGTCTTCAGTTTCTTCCACAGGGTTATCCAAAAATACCCTACAAACTTGGTATCCCTGTCCAACACAATGCTCCTTGGCAGGCCATGAAGGTGTACCACTTCCTTGAAGAATAACCCAGCCACATGGACCGCATCGCTAGTCTTCTGGTAGGGAATGAAATGATCCATTTTTGAAAACCTGTCCACTACCACAAATATGGAGTCATGCCCCCTCTGCGTCCTGGGCAAACCAAGAACAAAATCCATACTAATATCTTCCCATGGCCTTTCGAGTGCAGGTAGTGGTTGATATAAACTAGTAGGCTGCCTCACACCTTTTGCCATCTGGCATATCCTACAACTTTGCACAAATTTTGCCACATCTTGTTGCAATTGTGGCCAATAGTAATTTTCACTAACAAGGGAAATGGTCTTATCTTGACCAAAGTGTCCAGCTAAACCTCCACTGTGCTTTTCCTTGATCAGATTCTCTCTCATTGAGTTCCTCGAAATGTATAATTGGTTCCCCTTGAACAAAATTCCATCTTGAATCAAAAAATTTAACCACTTAGTCCTGTCCAAAGTAACTGGTGCAGTGCAGGCTTTCCAAGCTTCTGTGAAGTCGGGATCTGCAGGGTATAAACTCTTGAGCTCAGCAAATCCAAAAACCTCCACCTTCATCTCCATTAGTAAACATTGCCTCCTACTCAAGGCATCCGCAACTCTGTTGGACCTCCCACTCTGGTGTTTCAGCACAAAGGTGTAGCTCTGTAGGAACTTGACCCATTTCAGGTGCCTCTGATTTAATTTCCCGTGACTGTTAATATACTGTAGTGCTTGATGATGAGTATACAAAAAAAACTCCTTTGGCAACAAATAATGCCTCCATTTCTTTAGAGCCTAAACTATGGCATAGAACTCATGATCATATACTGAATACTTCTTCCTGGCATCGTTGAGCTTCTCACTAAAATAAGCAATAGGCTTACCCTCTTGGCTCAATACGGCTCCTATGGCACTACCACTCGCATCACAGTCTACCTGAAACACCTTGTTAAAGTTTGGAAGTGCTAATATAGGTTGCTATGTGACCTTCTTCTTCAGTATAGCAAAGCTTTTGTCTGCTCCGGTTGTCCACTTGAATTCCTTCTTGTTCCCCCTCATTGTCTTAGTAAGGGATGCACAAATACTACTGAAATATCTGATGAACTTGAGGTAAAAACTGGCTAGACCATGAAACGATCTTACCTCGGTCACACTTATTGGAGTAGGCCATTCTAAGATAGCCCTCACCTTTTTTGGGTCCATTTTGAGACCATCCACTGAGATGAGAAATCCCAGGTATACTAACTCCCTCTTCATGAAGTTGCACTTCTTCAGATTGATCAGCAACTACTCCTCTTGCAGTTTCTCAAAAACCCTCCTGATGTGCATCAGGTGCTCCTCCAGGGTTTTGCTAAATATCAAGATATCATCCAAGTAGACAATGACAAATTTGCCTAAAAACTCCTTTAGGACTTCATTCATTAACCACATGAAGGTACTCGATGCATTGGTTAGCCCAAATGGCATGACCAACCACTCATACAGCCCTTCTCTAGTTTTGAAGGCTATCTTCCACTCATCCCCTTCTCTAATGTGGATCTGATGGTAACCACTTTTTAGGTCAATATTCATGAAGTACTCAGCTCCACTCAAGCAGTCCATGATATCATCCATCCTTGGCAATAGGAATCTGTATTTGATAGTGATCTTGTTAATTTCCTGAGAGTCTGTGCACATTCTCCACTCTCCATCCTTCTTGGGTGCTAGTATTGTAGGTACTACACATGGACTAAGACTCTCCCTGATCAACCCCTTCTTTAGTAGATCTTGAACCTGTCGGTTTAGCTCCTTAGTTTCTATAGGCATCATTCTGTGTGCGGCCTTATTCGACAAGCTCAATCCAGGCACCAAATCTATGTGGTGACTAATCTTCCTAACAGGTGGTAAACCTTCAAGAACATTATCAGAAATGATATCTGGAAACTCCTCTAACAGTCCCATGACTTCCACTGGAGTTTCCTTGCATTCTTCTTCCCTAACCCTAGGGATTATTGCATAGCACATATGATCTGGCTTCAGCCCATCTAAAAATCTTCTGCCATCAACTAGACAGACTCGTGCACTGCTACATACCTTCTCATCTACCTCCTCTAGGAGTTTCAACTTATGGCGAACTCCATTTTTTGACAAGGAATATGTATTGGCTCAACCATCATGTACAACACTTTAATCAAACTGCCATGGTATCCCAAGCAACAGGTGACATGCATCCATAGGCAAGATGTCGCATAAGACCTCATCTCGGTAAGTTCCAATGTTGAACTTCACCAGGCATTGCTCACTGACCAGCACCCTATGGTCCTTTTGTAACCACGCAATTTGATATGGATGCGGGTGTCTTCTTCTTTCCAACTACAACTTGGCAACCATCTCCCTAGAGACCAAATTATCAATGCTTCCATTATCAATGATGATGTTATAGACCTTGCCCATGCACTTGCATCTTGTGCAAAATAGGCTATTCCTCTGATCTGCCTTCTTTTATTCATTCAACTCTTCTGATGACCATCGCCTCTCCTTGCTCTGCCTCCTCAGAGTGCTCAGATTCGACACCTTCGTCTGCTACAGTAGCTCGGGCCTGACCCTCAGGTCTTCGATTTGGCCTTTCTTGATGCTACGATCAGTTGTATGCCCGATGTCCTTCTTCTTCATAGTTGAAGCTGGTTCCTCAAAATACACCTCTTTCAAACCCTTGCCCAGGACTACCTCTTCCCCTCGGGTAGTTGTTGTTCTGATTGCATGGGTGTTGGTTATTCTCCTCTTTCTCTTCTTTCTGGTTCTGGCTACTGCTTGCTTCACCAGTCTTCCCTAGATCTTTGTATCTTCCTCCACTGGTCCTTCCACCAGCTCTTCCACCCCTCTCCTTTCCTCTATGCTTACCATCAAATCTCCTATTTAGTTTCTCCTCCACTTTTAATGCAAACTAATATGCATCCTCAACCATGCTCATTCGAACCAGACTCAACTCTTCTTGGATGCTGGTTCTCAATCCATTGATGTATCGTGTGACTTTCTCCTTATTCACCTCATAATGGCTGATTCTAATCAAGATCTGATAGAATGCCTCCATATACTCCTTGACAAATTTACTTGCCTGTCTAAGACTCTGCATCTTCCTCAACAAATCCAACTCATAATCCGTGGGAATGAATTGCCTCTTCAATTTCTCCACCATCCTATCCCACCTGGTGATCTTTTCCTTTCCCCTCCTGTTCCTTTTTAGCTACACTCCTTTCCACCAGATGCTAGCGTGTCCCTTCAACTTTGTTTTTGTGAACCTGATCCGATTTGGATCTGAGATCTCCTTATACTTGAAGTATTCCTCCATGTCGTTGATCCAATCTATCAAATCCTCAGGATTGATATTCCCTGAATAGGTGGAGACGTCAAACTTCGACTTCTTCCCGATCTAGGATATGGCCCTATATAGCCTAGCCTCTACTAGATCCAACGCTTCTTCTTCATTAGATGGACCCTCTTCTTCCCAAACTTCATCTTCATTGGGTTCCTCCCTTCTTGGCTCAACTCCTCTTCTAATTTCCTCCTGTAGGGCTTGAACTTGCCTCTACAAGGCTCTAATATCAACCTCTGCTCCCCTATTTCTCACACCACCATGGTTCCTACACGGAGGCATCCTGCTCGCTTCCTCACAACCCACAACCACAATCCTGGCACAAAATGCATCACTATCGGCGATCGGTTCGCGCACTCAGAACCTTATGGCTTTGATACCACTTGACACAGGACTGTTCTAACACAGAAAAATTCACAAAAATTTCATTAACAGAGGTTTCAAATTCAGAAAATTATCAAATGGCCAACCCCTTTTACAATGTATGCACTGCCTTTTATAATAGACCTAAGCCCCCTTTGAACATCATTACACAGAATGCAGGGTTCCCTATAATCACCTGCATGAATGTTCTGTCACCACCTGCAAGATGCTGCCAGGTGCCTCGAATCATCATGGCATGTAATGGCAGAGTGCGCTGCAGCCACCTGTCCATCAACCCACCGAGTCATCATTCATAGGAGTGCTCCCTAGCCATCTATAATCTTCTGCCACGTACCCTTCTGCAATGGCCTCTATAATCGTCTAGTGCTCTATGGCCACCTATAATTTGATGCCACGTGCCCTTATGCAATGGCCTCTACAACCGTCGGCCTGTCTGGAGTCGTGAGCATTCTGTCGCATTCTTCCCTTTGGGCCGTGAAAACACGATATGTCATGAAATCACGACATCTTGGCCCTCCGTACTCTCCTTCTGTCTTCGAGCCGCGAAAATGCGACATGTCACAAAATCACAACGTCTCCACCTTCAGCATTCGTTTTTCACCTTCAGGTCGCGAAACAGTGACAGGTCGTGAAATCGTGACGTCTTTTCCCCTCGGCGCCCATCCGCAAAATGTGTCACGAAATCGTGACAACTTTTCTCCCTAGCGCCTTTGTGCAAAATGTGTCACGAAATCGTGACAAATTTTCTCCTTGACGCTTATTGGCAAAATGTGTCATGAAATCGTGACAACTTTCCTTCCTGGCACCTTTGTGCAAAATGTGTCACGAAATCGCGACAACTTTCCCCCTCGGCACTCCTCCACAAAATGTGTCGTGAAATCGTGACAACTTTTCTCCTCTGCGCCTTTGCTCAAAATGTGTCATGAAATCGTGACAACTTTGCCCCTTTGTGCCTTTTCCCGAAAAGTGTCACAAAATCATGACAGTTTCGGCCCTTGATGCCTTTTCTCAAAAAGTGTCGTGAAATCACGACAGTTTCGGCCCTTGGTGCCTTTTCTCAAAAAGTGTCATGAAATTGCGACAGTTTCGGCCCTTGGCGCCTTTTCTCAAAAAGTGTCATGAAATCGTGATAGTTTCAGCCCTAGGTGCCTTTTCTCAAAAAGTGTCACGAAATCATGATAGTTTCGGCCCTTGGTGCCTTTTCTCAAAAAGTGTCACGAAATCGTGACAGTTTCGGCCCTTGGCGCATTTTCTCAAAAAGTGTCGCGATATCACGACAACTTTGCTCCTTGGTGCATTTTCCCCAAAAGTGTCACGATATCGCGACAACTTTGCCCCTTGCCAGCACTTAGAGAAAAATAATATTTTTGGAAGATGCAAGATTGCTCTGCCACCTCTAGATGCTCCTGCATCACCAACACTATTGTACCTTACACATGATGATATGTCTAATGCATTAAGCATCTCACTTATGTAAAGACCAATTTTTGAATGTGGAAGAGCTAGCTTCAAGTGTCATGTATTGCCTAGTGGCTTAGTCCAACTAAAATCTAAACCTAAGATTGGACAAACACTTACAAACCCCCAATATTAGCAATGGGCTGAAAGAATCCTGCCTGACATCAAGGTATGCTTGTGCCTTATCTTAATATATTCATGCACACACATAGGGATAATGAATAGTTAGAGCCTATCCTAGCGAAAGCCTTACATTTTAGAAGTCTAGTCTGGTCAGTATGCAACTTTTGATAAGTCAACTAGGGTGTTTGAGTCTCATGGAAAACCTCAAAAACCTCTTTAATAGCAACAAAATGACAAATATCACAAACCATCAAAACTAAAAGTCATGCAATCATCAAATTGCAAAGTATCTAATAAGTGATACACCATTACATTGAGCACAATAAAGATATAGAATATATACCAGATGGATATCAAAAATGATATTTGGACGACCACTCACTATATTGTGTGTATTTTTCAAAATTGCAAAAAGCAATATAGAGTGACTTATTATATAATTTGCATCATACCACTACATATCATTGCATTTCATATATGGGTGATTAATTGATTAAATTCTTGTAATAAGGATTTTCAATTACATTCATGATTTTTACAAATTATGTGGTGTCATCCATTAGATTTTTAAACACATATGCATTCATTCATTATGTTTTTAGTGACTAAAGCATACAGGTTCATTTACATTAGATTACCATCGTGTAAATAAAGCATTACATACACTACACCAACATAGCATGACATCATCACAAATTAAATGCATACAATAAGGTAAAATTAAATATGCATTTAAAAGTAAACATCGCATCCATATGCATCCATTATAAATAGCACATATAATAATCTAGATCACTGTATACCATTATCATCATAAATAAAAAATAGCTATCTAGTGCATGTCATCCATACATCACATCATATGAATATAGCATCAATATAAAAATCTGCATCCATGTGCATAAACATAAACATAAAACATAAAAAAGACAAGTACACATAATGAGATAAATGATCAAATATCATATATAAATATGTGTATCAATGAGTATATAGAGGTATATAAAATTCCCATAGGCTACATCTGTATAGGTCCTCAACCTTACACTCAAAAATAGTACTGCAAAATATCAGAAAGATATGTACTATATAGGGCCTACACCCCTAGCCTGAGAGTCACCACCATAATCCTTGCCATCCTCGTGGCTCCTGTGTGAGCTGGAACCATGTGTACTAGAGGACCTGTGTGTCCTCTCAGTCTTGTGGATCCTGTGGCTCAAAATTGTAGAAGAGTGCCCTGTCGCCCTAGTCCTGGACCTGCTCTAATGTGTATCTGAAGCATGAGGGTCCTCTAGGACCTGCCCACTAATGAATATGATATAGCCCTCCAGTTTATCTATGCGGGCTACTCTTCCTATGTACCTCTCATTTTCCTCCTCCATGAGTGATTGTAATCAATGGATCTCTGCCATGGGATCATGACCACTTGGTAATAATAAGGATGGCATAGCTGGAGGTGGCATGACCACCTAAGATGAAGAAGGATCTCCCTTATGTAGCCTATACAAATCCCTCTTAGTAGTAGCTACACTCAGTCATGCCTATACTAGATCACACTCACTAGTGAGATCTCGAATCTATGTTTGAGCCATTGTAACCTGGGCCAAGAGAGCCTCCCTATCTACTGCTAACTGCTATAGCTACCTCTCACCATGAGACAACTTCACCTTCAGTACGATGATAGATGTATCACTGTGTAAAATTTGTGTATGGAGTCACCCAACATGACTCTATAGATCAACTAATTGTGTTTGTAGCTGACCAATATCGCTATCGAGTGCTACCTCACCCTTATTCAGAGCCTCCTCCTCTATGTCCACCTGGGGGGCCTCTAGTGCTATGCCCTAGTAATCAGTCCTCTGTCGAGTGTGGCATCCATATGGATCTACCCCACACCATCCCTACCCTTTGTAGTGAATCCTCCAGCTAGCCAACTAAGGGATCCCACCCTATGTTACTATATATCAACCCACCAACCATCATACTCTGGAGTGGTCCTCGCCTCTCTAACTCCTGAATCCTCAAAAGCATCATCCTCCTATCCCAAAGGAGTAACTATAGGCTAGGCAAGGTTCCTCTCCAAGACCAGACGTCTGTAGATGGTGGACATCACCAAGATGTCCTAACTGATCCCAAATTGGTGGAGTAATCATGAGAAGTAGTGATACTAGAACCACTTGATCTTGCAGTCGATAATCCACCTGTCCCTACCGCCTGACACAGGTATCTAGCTACCTCATCCCACATGGTGCAATCCATATAGGGAAGTCACTCTACGTCATCTGAGCAGGGTTGGGTGAATCAACCAATATAATATGTCAAGTATCCAACATGTGATCTGCTCTAGAATCCCTCCTACTCCCAAGGCTAGCAAGTGATGTAGCAATAAAAATCATTATTAATCATAGTAATCCATAGGGGTAGATCCATGGGGAACTCTATCTTGATGTACTACCAACCCCATATCTATAGTAGGACACTGAAACCTATGCCAACCTTGCTCTAGAAGGTGATCTGGAAGAGCTCATGGTATAACTATGGAAGTAGAGAACTCCCCCAAGATAGGATGAATGGCTCCTCTGTCGAGCTAGCCATAACTGGGTGGATGCAAGCTAGGATATTCCAAGGGAACCTCACTCTTGAAGATTTTGGTAAGACAACCTGGATCACTAAATGCATAAACACGACCTCTTATTGTGAGAAGACCTGCGCCTCGTACTTGTCTTGGACATGGATGCCACCATGGTCGATCGAACCCTGTGCCTCCATGCTCTAACACTTGAAGACAACATTAAATATGACCTTCCTAATTATAAATGGAGAGGCAATTATGGGTATACCATCAATGGGTAGCCAAATATACGGTACACATCCTCGACTGTAATCGTCATCTCACCTATGGGTAGGTGAAATGTATTGGTCTATGCATCCCAATGATGGGCCAAAGAAATCAAGTAAGACTGGTCTACCTATATGGGTGAAATATACAATATATATCCAAAACCAATAGCTCCAAACCACTCCCGCTCAATTTTAGACATCAGTGGGTATAGGTTGTGAAGGAGATCGGTCTCGCTCACTCTATTAGTCAAATACTGGATAAAAAGAATAAAGGAAAAGTGAAAAACATTTAAAAACATTGTAAAATCAACCTAAAAATTATGGATTTTCCTAAACATCCAATAACATGCATAAAAATGAGCAAAAATTTCAAGAAAAATAAAAAAACATGCCTTAAATAGTAGCAAGTGGCATTAATTGCCCAAAAAAAATTCAAATTTGGGCATCATGGGTCAAAGTCGCGGCCAGCCCAACGATGAAAAATATGATCGTTGGAATTAAAACCTCATCGCAGCTGATAGTAATGGCCCCCAATATGCCAATTTGGGACCACGACTACCTCCCATGGCTAGCAAATGAAACCCTAGATGGGTTTGTTTGTGCCCTAAAAACCCAAAAAAATTAAAAATTTCCCCTAGCTATCCTAAGCTAAATTCTAACCTAATGTGAGGTTTGTTGCTAAAAATTTAGTGTGATTCTCGTACCGATTAATTAGTGAGATTCATTTTAATTGGAAATCAAATGTGAAGTCTTAGTTCATGAGTTACCTTTGAACCCCCGGCTCTCCCACTGGTCAATGCTTCCCCTTGGTCTGCCATCGATGTGAAGTTAGGTAATCAGGTTTGAGTTTTAGCAGCATTCTAGGTTAGTTTCAAAGTTTTACCTCCAGAGATCTTAGTTTTATTGGTTAATAAGGGTGAAAATGACATTTTTTCCCAAAAATGGGCCCTTTTATAGCTTGGCCTATTCACGTCGGGCCACGGATGACACCTGTGGTCCCCAAATTAGGGTTTATCGATAGTGGGTTTCGAACGCAGTGAGCAAAATGGCCTACGAAGGAGAGCCGTGGTTAGAAAATAAAGTGTAATTTCCTTAATTTCACAAGAGGAAAGCTCCTAGGTGGCATTTTAAATAGCCCAACTAAACCTAAAAAATTCAAAAACTTCAAAAATAACAAAAAAATCAAATAATCCAAAAGCCAAATGCACCTCGTATTCAATTATTTACCCTAGACACTTGGCGGTTGCAGGGACTGACGCTCCATGCAATACGACGAGATGAGTAAATAACTATAAGGATATTTGGGGTAAAATTATCATCGTTGATTTGGTATCCTTATTTTCAATCCCAAAGAATTCCTTCAAGGCTGGACTGCACCACGGGAACGAGGCGTTTCAGGTCATTTCTCATATGACATTTTTTTTAGCAAATCATCAACAAATTGATTCAACATACATATAATTGGCATTGTATCATTTTGATTCCCTAAGAAGGCTATTGCAGCCTGACCACTCCATGGGATAGAAATGTGCAATTAGTATTAACAGTTGCAATCATAAGTTGTACTAGGCCTAGCCAAATAATTAAATGATAAAATTCTAAGTTTGTTCAGATCATTCATAATGGTCAAGAGACCTCATCGTTTCATTCATTATCATTACCCTCATCGACTCATCACTTGAGGGGGTAGTCATACTTTCAAATCATAATCAAAATCAACAAAAGATCCCTGAAATCGTAGATTCCTTAATATTATCAAAATTGCATTCATTATTGCGAATAATTTTTGAAAACTATCATAAGCTTACCCCTTTGCTTGGGAAAAATAGTAAATATGATAGTTATTTTGTAGCTCTCCTCCTTTCGGTTATATAGGCCTAACTCCTATTGTAGCACCAAAGCTACCCGAATGCCTGACAATGAGTGCAAGCTCTATCAAATGTAAGCCTTTCACCCAGTTGGAAGCAATGATTCTAGGATGCACATCCTTTTTCTGGACCTGGGGCATCTAATGTTGATCAAATCAATGATCATCATTCAACCTTCAACATCATTTTAGGAGGTTTATTTTTACTCAGTGTTGTTCGATCTCACAATACATCTCAAAAGGGGTATTTGTAGACACCTAAAAAGTGTCATGTTGATGGTGACTACTCATATGGAACATGCTATAAGACTATATGGAAGACCTTTGGACAACCCCAAGGTATAGCAATGGTTTTTTCCACTCAATTTGGCATTTGTGCCTAGTCAATACTAGTCGTGACTGATAGTTGTGGCCCCCAATATGTCAATTAGGAATTGTGGATGACACCTATGGTTAGCAGTGCTGGTCACGGATGGCACCCATGGTCTAGACTGAAGTTTAGTTGGACTTCATCTGACCCCAAAAGTTGGTTGTAATGGCCAATTGGTTGCATATTGGAGCAGTTCGAGCGAGGAAGGGTCCAAAACCTTCCATTCAACAGACTCAATTGTCCAATATTGATCTTGGCTTCATGAGGAAGCCACCCCTAGCCCTTGGGTAATCCTATAAGTACCCCTTCGAATTAGGGCAAATATATCATGAAGTGTGTTGGAGATTAGAGCAACAAAGCCCTGTCGAATTGTATACTCACTTGAGTGTATTGAGAGAGATTTGTTGCCAATTCCTTTTATAATTCATAAAGCATCATGTCAACTTGTGTCATGGATGCCCTAAGGATCTAGAACACCAAGAAACATGAATATAGGCAAACAGAGGCCCAATTAAGGAATTCAATCACAAAATCTATAAGAGGACACATAGGTGACACTTGACCATCAATTTGGTAAGGCAAATCATAGAGGAAGCCCTAATTTTGAGGGCAAATCTATTTAGGGCCTTGTCATGGATGTCAGCCATGGGCTACAGTGCTGACCATATATCAGACCCGCAGTGAGAAAATGACCACAAATCTCCTTGTTTTCTTTCTTGTAAATTAATTAGTTAGATCATGTTAGGCTTAATATAGGTTCAATTAGTGTTTTAGAGACATATGACCAATTGGATTAAGCATTTGAAGTAGGTTTACTTTCATGTTGTCAATTTGATAATTAGTGTAATTGTGGCTTGTTTCATGCACCTTTACTTCCTATTTGTTAACTAATCCAGTAGATAGATAATACATGTTTTCTTGAATATGCTTAATGATTATATTTCATGATTAACATAGGTTTACCATGCTTTACTCATTTTCTTGATTATATGCTTGTCATGGCATCCTTTTATGAAACTTCCTTAAAATACCTCATCAAGAGAGGTTACCTTTGCTTTTGACGTGTTATTGTTGTTTCTTGATCGTAGGGAACAAATATCGAAGGAGATTCAATCATCCAATTCCTTCCTCAACGCGAAGAAGAGGGTCAACTCCACCCTAGAGCAGTTCGTGTCACCCTAGAAGGCCTTTGATTTGCATCTATCCTAGAAAGGGATTAGATATATTGTAATTGAAGTATCAAAAGGGTATCCCTAAGAGGGATTGATTTGTAAAAGAGAATGAATTGGTTCAAAGAGGAATAAAATATGCATTTCATTTAATTTCTTTTGTCTTTGTCAATTTGTGTATGAATGCCTAGTTTTACTTCATTTTAGCAATTGCAATATCAGGTGAAGCCTTTTTGGTGGTTACAATATTATAAATTTTCATTAAAGAAAGACATGAGGAATATTAAATAATAGAACAAGGAGGCAAAAATATTTGAAAGCCCAAATAATGACACCTTTAATCCAAAATATCAATGAAAAAGAAACTAAAAAATATTAAATATTTAATAAGGTGTTAGCATGTTTGCCCAACCAAATTCAATAATATATGGTGTAATAATTACAATAACAAGTAGGGATTCATGGTACCTTATAAAAGGTGGTCAAACTAAATCCTAGCCATGCCTATTTATCATAAGAGCAAGAAAATATGCTACTCAAACTACAATATAAAAAATCCAAGAAAAAGAGTTTTAATTCCTTTGAAGAAATTCTCAAAGCTAATCCTACACAAAAATAATTATTACAAAAAAATACCACAAACCAACATGCAAAAAGTTATTATTTGAAAATGACATAAAAAAATTTGCAATATAAATGGAATATACATCTGAATAAAATATTGAAATATTTAAACCATTAAATACTATCTATGAAGTAAAAAATTACTACTCAATAAATAAACTTGATGATATTATTATATCCAAGGAAATCTATAATATTTATGTCTCCATTATAGCTATCAAGAGCACAATATTCTAATGTTAATCAAGTATAAAATTTGTAACTTATAAAGTGGCTCAATGAACCTTTAATGCCTCATATTGCTTGTTATAGACTATGTTCAATATTAACACCTGATGGGTCACAAACTATTGAAAATTTTCTTTGTGGACTTTTCAATATATAAATATTGGATAGACTTAAACCCTAATGATTCCATAAAATTGCTAGAAATATTATTCAAGGGACCCATTTTGGAGTGGTCCCTTGAATAATCTTGAAGATTTTCTTACAAAATTCAAGTAATTGAAAATATTGTTACTTATTGGAACTAGAACAACATAAAATGATTATATTTTTCCAAATTGTGATGGAAAGACAAGGGAAAAACAAAAATATTGAGAAACAAATTATAGATTGGAAAGATCTTAACTATAATTAAAATCATAATATTTATGATACTAGTTACAAGGAATTTTTTATTTAAAATATCTTATCTCCAATCATAAAAGACCTTAAATAATAATAAAACCTTACATCTTTACAAGTTTTTATGGACCAAGCTAGGAAATTAAGAATGTTAGAAAAAAAAAAGGCAAGCTAAATCCTAATCCTAAAGATAACAATAGAGATGCTACAAGATATATTGTTATCAATGTCAAACTCATGCACAATATGGTTAATATTAACGCCACTAGATAAATGGAAAATTATCTTATCTATATCATGAATAAAGTTAAATAAGTGTAACGACAACAAAAGCTGCCTAGTGTTGGAATTCACAAAATTATTTCTTATTATATTGGATATAATTAAAATATTTATGCCTAAATGAAGAGATAAACACTTACATGGATTAAAATTAAAATAAAAGCTACCTAGTGTTGGATTTCACATCTATTTCTAGAAACAAATAGAAGTAATCAATCCACTCAAGTCTTATATAAAAAATGTAAAAAAGGATGAAATACTAATAGATATAGTAGACACTTACATGATCCATAAATAATCACTATATGATCCATAGATAAGAATCACAACACTCTAATATAATGGATGAAGTTGTGGGGGTATTTTTACCAATACCAACATCCTAATTATGTAAACGAGTTTAACATAATTTGATATAACAAGAGGGCTTGAGGTTAGTTATAAGTTATAAGGTGGGTTTAACCATAACAAGGCTAATATTGGCCCATAGGGCCTACATAATAAAATATTATAATGAATTAAATACAATTGTACAATGATTTCCCTTAGGACTATACAAGATTACATAATATAATGTCCATGTTGGCCATAAGGTAGATTACACTTTCAACACCCCCTCATAATATAAATTAATGGGTCAAGAAGATAAGACATTGGTAACAATAATATATTACCTCCATAATGTTCCCTAGTGGGTCTTTGCACTTGAGAAAGACTCATTTGTATTCCCTTCATCATCTAAAATTATTTTTATGCAAAAATATCTCTACACAAGAATCTTCTTAGGATGAAATGTGGTCATCCCTATCGCTATAAGATACTCATTTTCTGGAAAATTTAGCTTACCATTAGGTCACCTAATTTTCATTTCCAAAGGAGTATTTTCATGGACCCATTTGTGAAAAGAGCCACCACAAAAGCCCAAGAGTACTTGGAAAAATAATAGAAGAAAAAAGAGACCATGAAAGATTAGATATTCATGAATAAGCTGAATCAATAGTCCAAATGAGGAAAAGAGATTGACTACAGAATATTTTGAATCATTTTTCTACATGCCTTCAAAAAACTCAAAAAGCTACTACAACCATCACAAATTCAACTATATCTCCCATAAGTGTTGAAAAAATATTTTGATTGTATAACATATTGTAAACTTGACCTTTTAAAATAGGGTAATAGACTTTGAAGACAATCATATAATGAGATATCCCTTCATTTTTAGTATGTAATTGAACAATGCCACCATGCAAAGTGCTAAAAAAATCACGTGCTTTGGAAAAAATGAGCTCAAAATGATTTTGTATGCAAAAGTTATGGCCTTTGGAAGTTTTCCCTCCAAAATAGCCCTAAAGTGATATTAAAAAAAAACATCAATTCTTTTAAATTCCTTTGACCTTTTTGCAAGAAAAAAATAATCTAGAGAAGTCATAAATTCTTCAAAAAAGATAAAATAAAAATAAGAAATAAAAAAACGGACCCTTTCAAAACCCCTTACTTTAACCAATCAAAAAACAATTCTTCAAAAAAATAAAATAATTAGAAGAAATAAAAAATGGATCTTTGAGAAGTAAATTGCCCTAGAATTTAGAAGAAATATCAAAGGCTTTTAATAATATTTCCACATGACCAACTAATGAAGCTCTATACCCACTCTAATACCATGTTGGAATTCACACTTATTTCTAGAAATAGATAAGAGCAATTCACCCACTCAAATATTATAGAAAATTCATGATAAAGGATGGAAGAAAAAATTATATAGTGAGAACCTATAGGCAACATAAGCAATCACTACTTATCCATAAATAAGAATCACAACATTCTAATACAATAGATGGAGTGGTGGGGGTATTTATACCAATACCAAAACCCCAATTATATACGAGTTTAACCTAAGCCAACATAAAAATATGGATTAAGGTTAAACACAATCTATAAGGTGGATTTAACCATAACAAGGTTAATTATTTCCTATAGGGATTACATAATAAAATATTGTAATAAGTTAATACAATTGTACAATGATTGCGCATAAGTCTATACAAGATTACATCATACACTGTCTGCCTTGGCAACAAGTCAGATTACACTTTCAACACTTGGTTCAAAGATAGTTCATTTTGATTTTGGCATGACATTTCGAGATATAATATTTAAGAAATCATCATTTAAATAAATTATTATATTATTCCTTATTTTGTGATAACTATGATTTTAATGCTATTTAAAATGAATAGAGATATAAATATGATTTTTTGGTTGTTATAGTTATTGTTAACAGTGACATTATACAATATGCAAGAAATAAAAATCTTGAAATCTATGAAAGTCCATTCTTGGACTATAGAAAATTCCAATAAGTACCTCTTTAGAACAACGATATCATTAATTTCAATAAAGAGACTATATGCATAATTGGGTGCATGGACATTAGTTATCCATCTAATATAAAAAAATAGCAAAGTCATGGTTTGTTATATTTTGATGCTTAATACTTAATTCAAATAACCACAAAATCTCAAATAAAGTTGCAATATAAAGTATACAATAATGACAATATTTTAAACATATAAAACTCATAAATAACTTCAAATATAACTCATAAAATGGCCATTAATAAATGCTCACAAAAATTGTAAATGATATTGATAAAGGCCTACTAATGCATGCTATGAGCAATGCAGTTTCAATAGTCATTACAATAATTAGTCACAAATATATAATGAAATGCAATTATTCATATGGAATACTCTTGGTCTTCTCCATTCTTAAGAATATTCACTCTCCTACTCTAGTGACACATGTGCAATCCTACATAATGAACATTTGTGCACATCTAAACTCATCATACTTGCACACTTAGCTACAAGACACTTGTGCATTTCCTACACATTATTATAATACATAAAACATATACTCACACTCTAATATCATACACACTCCTAATCTAGATATGATGGTACATTAGCATGTACCAAATAGTATAATATACTCCAAAATCCCTCTGTATTACATTATTTGGTTATTGAAGAATTTAGTCTTCAATATGATCTTTGTCTTCAATCTATCTCCAATAAATTTATATTTGGAGTCTTTAGATAAGTATCTTCATTTGGTTCAATCTTCATCTTGCTTTTCTTGATTTGATTTATTTTCTTATTTCTTCTTCTTATTCATTTGTGTATCTTCACTAGTGAATGTATTCAATACAACGAGTTAGTAGATCACCACAATAATAGTGACATGGATTCAATTATTCTTCTTTGATATTATTATATGAATCATTTCTTTCAACTTGTATCTTTCCTTGAAATAGTTCAAAAACAATTAACAAAAGATGCATCATTAGACATGCTTATGAAGTACAATGGTGTTTTGATATTCCCAACAAGACCTAAAAATATTTTCATGAAGATATCCCATAAAGGTAGTAAATTTTCCTTCTTTAGCTTCTGTGAAAAACAAAATCAATTTATCTTTTAGAACATCAAATATTTGATCTCCATCAATGTTGGGTATTAATCCATGTGAATAAAATCTAAATGCATGCAACATTTCTTCACCACTTTCATTAAATACATTCTTAACAATTTCATCCATAGTCCTAAAGTAATCTTCCTTGTAGCTCCCTAGTCTTAAAAAGACAACTTTGATAAAAAAATTCAAATCTCTAAACCTTTGAGGTTGACTACCTTATGTATCCCTAGTTGGTTTTATCAAACAATAATTTTAATATAATTTCAATTTTCAAATTTTCCAATTTTATGTCTCTTTAATTTTTTAATGAGAGACTAGATATCAATGTAATTTCCAACTTTCAAAATTCTAAGTTGAATCCCTTTTGTCTCCCTAATTAAGAATGTTTTAAATAACAATTGCTATATAATATTCAACTTCTATTCCTAAAGGTAAATACCTTGTTTTTCCTAGAACAAACAATAATTTTGACAAGGGTTTCAATTCTTCAAATATTTAGGTAGAATTCCTTTTATCTCCCAAATTTCAATAATGTGGTTTCTAAATTTCACAAACCTATGTTGGTGTCTAATTCCTTATAACTCCAAAATAAGAAATTTAAAATTCTAGTAAAAAGATATTTGCAAATTCTACATTCCTAATTTGATGTAGAAAACCTTATTTCTCCAAAATTCAAAATATTTGCAAATATAAAAAATGCTTCACAAAATTCAATAACTCAATTATAAAACTTTACTAAATCTTCTCAAAACTTGAAATTGATTTCCAAAATTTTACAAAATAATTTTAAGGCTTCTAAAAACATTCCAAAAATAATTAATAATGCTTCTAAGATTTTAAATTTCACTTCCATCTCTCCAATAATCAAATTAATTTTGTAAATAATTTGCTTAATCCTTTTCCAACCTTAGAAAAAATAATATTACCCTTTATCCTTATAACTCCTAACTTGGGAAAATAATCAAATTTCAAATAAATTACTTTACCTCCAATTTTACGCATGAAATAATTGGTCAAGGATGTTTGAACTTCCATTGAATGGTGCTCTTACTCCTTTACCACACATATGGTGCTTCTCTCCACTCTACGATACTGATGAATGAATCTGTTACACTTAGCTTGATGCTTGATGTTTATTATGCAAATGGAGTTTAATTCCTTGCATTTGTGAGGACTTGAGACGTTTAAATCACTTCCATAGTATGGTTGGTGCTCCTCCTATTCTAACAAATGGCACTTAGTCTTTTACATGCTAGACGTTACATAGAGTGTTACTCGCACTTTGATGTAATCCAATGAATGTTACAAGATTCCTTTCTCAAAATGACGTAGGCAATGAGTAACTCCTCACTATATTCTCTCAATGACCCTTCCATGTTGAATGGAGTTTATTCAAAATTCCAAAAGATATTTCTTTCTTCACACTATAATTTCCCAATGAACTGTTCACCTTCATTTTTAAAATCTATCTCCTCTTTAACATTGAGGATATCTCTTTAGCTTCCCAGTAGACCTAATGTTTACTCTTCCAATGCTGGATGATTCTTCTTCAGCTTTGTGGTGGTTAGTTCCTCTCCAGTGATGGCACTCTTTGTTGTATTTGTTCTCTATTGAATGGTGGTGGTTTTAAGTTCTCTTCGTTATTTCTTCGATGATGGTGGCTAATTTCTTCAATATGGTGGCTCCTTCACTTTTACCTAGTGGTGTTACCACTTCTTTGGTGGATTCTTCTCACTTCTATATCTTGCAAATTTTATTGATTCCTTTTTGATGTCTTTGCACATATTTAATCTTGTTATATATTGAACTCTATTTTTTTTGAAAAAAATTGAAAAGCTTGTATTAAAACAAGGGGCAAATACAACAGGGAGATAACTCATCCCAAAAAAATAGCAGAGAACTGAACAACAAGCAAGGAGCACAAAGGAAACTCCCACAAAGCAAAGAAGGCAGCAAGGAGCGAAACCGCGACATGTCGCGAAATCGCGACATGTCGCGGAATCGCGGGCAACAACCCAGTCGCGGCCGCAGCAGCGCCCTCAGCCGCGATAGCGCGACATGTCACGAAATCATGACAAACCAAGGCCTCCACGCCCGGTCGGCAAGAAAGTCGCGAAATCACGACCAAAACTCCAAGAAGCATCAAGTCTTCGAAAAGGTCGCGACATCGCGACGAGATTCCTCCAAAGCTCCCAACCTGCTAAAATGTCACGAAATCATGACCAGTTTCGAGTGAGGGCAGCAGCAGCAAAACCGGTCGCGATATCGCGACAGTTCTCAACCTCGACTCCCCTGCGCCAAAAGCGTCGTGATTTCGTGACATGTCACGAAATCGCGGCACGTCGAGAAATCGCGATGAAATTCCTCCGAAGCTCCCAGCCAGCAAAAGTGTCGCGATATCGCGACCATTTCCAAGTGAAGGCAGCGACAGCAAAACAGGTCGCGATATCGCGACAATTTTCAACCTTGACTCCCCTGCGCCAAAAACGTCGTGAAATCGCGACGACTTCCATCCCCAGACCGCGAAAGCTCAGCAGGTCGCGAAATCGCGACAATTTCTCAAAGAAGACCTCATCAGCCAAAAAGGTAGCGAAATCGCTACAACTTTGCATCAAAGACAACGGCAGCGCGCCAGGTCGCGATATCGCGACATGTCGCGATTTCGCGACCTGTTTTCTGCGGAGGCTGGGAAGGCAAAACCTGTCGCGATATCGCGACAACTTCCCGCCAGAGGCCACGACGTCGTTACAAGTCGTGAAATCGCTACGAAAACCATCCTTAGCAGAAAAATCTTTACACATGATCATAAATGGCATTCAAGGCCTTGTCTAATCACAACGTCCTCGACAGGCATATCACTATGCATCTGCACTCCAACTTCCTTCTCGGCACCCAGCTTAGCAAGAAAATCAGCCGCCTTGTTGAAGTCTCTACGCACATAGATGGGAACCACATCATCCAATTCTTTCCAGAGATCCTTTATTTGGGAGACAAGGGACCGCAGCCTCCAGGCCTGCAAATTGAAGTTCCTCATGCTATCAAGAGCACCCACCAAAATTTGAGAGTCGGACTCAAGAATTATCTTTCTATGGCCCTACTTTACAGCCCAGATAGAGGCAAATTTAACGGCCAAGGCCTCCGCTTCATTGTTTGTGGCATGACCCAGACCTTGCAGCTCCCAATAGAGCACAGACCCAAGATGATCGCGACAAACAACACCAGTTCCCGCACTACCCGGGTTTCCCTTAGCAGCACCATCAGTGTTAATTTTGATCCAGCCTGCAGGGGGAGGGTGCCATCTATCAAAAGCCTGTCTTTCAAGATCAACAACTCCCTCAGCCGATGGCACAGAGACAAACTATTTTTCCTCCTCCACGTAGATAGCAACCGTTTCTGCTACTTTGCTCCAGATGACCTGCCAGATTCCTTCAAGAGAAGAAAAAGTTTCACGGAAGATGCGGGAATTTCTCTCCAACCACACCTGCCACCAAATAAAAAGAAAGCCGAGCTCCCAGCCAATGCAAAGAGCCTTGGATTTAAATCTGCCTCTCTTCCATCTGTTCCAAATATTGGTCCGAGTCACATCACTGTTGGCTTGGATTTTAAAGGTGGAGAACCAGCGCATCCAAATCTGCCGAGTGAAAGTGCATTCAAACAGCAAATGATCAGCAGTTTCCTCTTGCTTGCGACATAACACACACTGAGAAGGACCGATGATACCTCTATGTCTGAGATTGTCAAAGGTGAGGATTCCATTATGCATAAATTTCCATGCAAAGAAGTTCACCTTTGGCCAGCCTTTGGGGTGCCAAATCTTCTTCCAGACATGGACCGAAAAAGAGTGAGGTGGAGGCTCTGGAAGAATCTGATTGAATCCCGCTTTCACAGTATAAACCCCAAGGTTCCCAAAGCCCCAGGCAAGTTCATCCTCCTCATCTCGTCCAGTAAGAAACCTAGCTGTCAAAATTTTTTCCAAGATGGGTGCCAGCTCCGGGGGAATTGGAATTGGCCATTCTTCCAGCCTCTTGAACTTTTTGAACTTGTATTCCCCAATTTGACTGGTATTGAAATAACTCTCAATAAGAATCCAGCCCTTTTCTTCTATGGCTGATTTAATGGGTTGTAGTTCAGGAAACACAGTAATAATAGGAGGGTGCTGATCCCAGGAATCAGTCCAGAAGCGGGCCTTCTCCCCTCTCCCCACTTTCCAAAACAATTGATCTTTGATGACTTGAGCTCCAAGCTTGAGAGTCTGCCACACTAAGGATCCGTTACCTTCCAAAGGGAAACGTCCCAAATCATTGGGGTGAGCATGGTCCAGGTATTTACTAGATAGAATTATGCTAAAAAGGGAAGTTGGCTGTGAAATCCACCTCCAGTATAATTTTCCAGCCAAAGCTTGATTATTAAGCTTGGAGCTTCTCAGTCCCAGCCCGCCTTTATCCTTGGGCTGGGTGACCTTATCCCAACCGACCAAGGCCCATTTCTTCTTCCCTTTAGCACCCTCCCATAAGAAGCTTCGGGCCATTTTGTCAAGCTCTTTCCAGATAGAATGTGGGGCAGCCAGGATGGAGAATTTATAAATTGGCAAAGCCTGAATAACAGATTGTAAGAACGTTAATCGGCCTCCATAGCTTAACCATTTAAGAGCCCAATGATTCACTTTCTCTTTGATGCCATCCAAAAGATCCTTCCAGAAATTAATTTTTAGTTTTTTGAAGTGCAGAGGAACCCCCAGGTAAGTAACAGGTAGAGAGGTCCTAGTAAATCCCAGAACCTCAGTGATTCTGTCCTGTAACCTTCGATCGAGGTTGAAGAAGACCACCTTGGACTTTTTATCATTAATGACTTGATTTGATGCCCGAAGGTAGATGTTAAGAGTATCTCTGATTCCTCTGGCTTCCCTGAAGCTGGCCACTCCCACCAATCCTGTGTCATCCACAAACTGTAAGTGGGTCAAGACTTCTGTCCCCACTTTGATACCTGTTATCAAACCGAGATGACGTCTTCTCAGGAAGAGTCTGCCTAATCCTTCAGCTAAAATGAGGAAGAGGTAAGGGGAGCAAGGGTCTCCTTGACGAAGACCCCGAGAGGTGCCAAAAGGAGTCGAGGGGAGCCCTTTGATTAGAACAGAGAAAGAGGGAGTGGAGATGCAACTCAAGACCCAGTCAATCCAATCCTGAGAAAAGCCAAAGGCAGCCAACATCTTAGCCAGGAAGCCCCACTCCACCCGGTCATAAGCCTTAGACATATCCAGCTTTATAAACATTCCTTTGTTACCTGAAGTTTGCATTGTGTGGATTGCCTCCTGAGCAAGGACCACTTCATCCAGGATCTGTCGACCTTCCACAAAACCCCCTTGCTTCGAGGAAATTATTTTTTGTAAAAGAGGTTTTAGCCGCTCAGCCATAATCTTCGTGATTATTTTATAAATAACATTACATAAGGCAATCGGTCTGAAATCAGAGATATGAACCCCCCCCTCCCCTTTAGGAATTAAAGTGATGAAGGTATGGTTGAGAGCTTTAAGCATTCTTTTGTTAGTTCTGGACTCCTCAGCAACAGCCAAAACATCCTTCTCCAGAGTATCCCAGAAGGCCTAGAAAAATTCAATAGGAAAGCCATACGGACCTGGCGATTTTCCAGTGCTCATCCCAAATACCACTTTCTTTAGTTCATCACTGTCAATGGGTCTAAGGAGGATCTGATTCTCTTCTTGAGAGATGAGAGAAGGGATGACATTGATAACTGCATTCTGAGCAACCACATCTTGGTCCATACTATTCTTAAAAAGGTTTGAGAAATAATCCATTGAGTGGGAATGCATTCCAGGGAGAGTATCAAAAGAGTGGCCATTCTCATCTTGAAGGACTTCCATGTTATGCATTTGTCTCCTAGCACAAGCTGAGCGGTGGAAAAATTTTGTATTTCTATCACCTTCTAATAACCAGGAGGTTCTAGCTCTCTGTTTCCAGTAAATTTCCTCTTGGTTATCAATGTCTTCAACCGCTTTGCGTAGAGCATCATCCTCCGCCTTAAGGTGCTCAGAAATGGAGCCATCCCTGAAGTGTTTTTGCACCTCCTCCCATCTTGCCATCAGGGGAGCCCTCTGGAGCTGGAAGTCCGACTTATTGGTTTGTCTCCACTGTTTCAGTTTACACTTGACGAAATGAAGTTGTTTATGGAATTTGAACATAGCTGTCCCATAGGGTAGGCGGCCTTCCTCCCACCACTGGGGGATTTTCCTACGGAGATCCTCCTTTTGCAACCAGAAGTTTTCAAATTTAAATGGCTTGTGGTGTTGACCTATCATCATCCCTCCTTCAAGCAAAATGGGAAAGTGATCTGAGACAGGGCCTTCCAAAATCTGGAGCTTCAGATTCCATTTAATAAATGCCTCTTCAGAGACCAAAAACCGGTCTAATTTTACCTTCCGACTGTGTGGCTCGCTCCTCTTATTTGTCCAAGTAAAGTAGGTTCCAGGGCCTTTGATATCAACCAGGTTAAGGGTCTGGATTTGGGCAATCAAGAACCGGTCCCCTGGATCCAAAACTGGGGCCCCACCTTCCTGATCCCGAATAGACAATTTGGCATTAAAATCCCCAGCTAAGATCCAGTCAAACACTTCCCGGGAGGATCTCATATTGTGTACAGCATTCCATTGGAGCCGCTGGCCATCAAAGCATTGAGCCCCATAGAAGTTTGTAATGAGAACATGATCAGCTGTGACATTATTTCTAAACAGAGAAGTTAGAACACCCCTCCAAGCTATGTGTTCTAAAGCTATCCAAACCTGAGAGTTCCAGAAAGTGACAATCCCCCCAGAGGCACCCTGAGCAGCCACATCCATATAACCAGCACCCCGCCATATTCTGTTGGCAGTCTTGCACATAAGATCTACTGACATTTTGGTCTCCTGGAGGAGCAAAAAGTCTGTTTTACATTTTCCTAAAAGTCTTTGAACAGCAGATTGATGGGTTCTGCTGTTTAAACCCCTAACATTCCAGGATTGAATAATCATTGAGAACCTTGAGAGCAGTAGGACTCAATGGACCTCACCAATCCTCCATTGATCAGCTTATCTCCTTGCACTGCCAGTAGATCCTTATTGGATTTTTTGCCTGCTCCTTGGGAAGTACTATTTTTAGACCTCTTCTCCACCTGGGTAATCCCAAGAACCGGCCTTTCCCTATTCTTTTCAGAGCTTCCCATAGTAACATCCTTGATAACCGGCTGTGCTGGGGAGTGGATGACCAGTGCCCCTGAATTCTCTGGCAGCAAAGTCCCAGGGGATTCCATTACCTGTTCTAAGACAGGGGTAAATGATGGAGAAGCCGGGGAGTGAATGTTAGTATCCTCAACATTCCCATCCACTCCCTCCATAACTTGGTCCTCTTGATCCACTAGGGATTTAAAGATTTCATACCGATTGGTTGACTTAAGTTGTGCATGCTCCTTAGAATTTTTCTTCTTATTTTTCCTTCGCTTCAGAAGTTCAAAACCATCTTTTTGGAGACCAGAATCCTGAGGAATACTAGATGGTTCTTGGACAGGGGTAAACTTACCCACTCTGGAGCGGTTTGGATTTCCAAGCGGAGCCTCCACTTTTGTGTTCAGGGTATTTGGATAGAACCTCGCCAGATGGCCGTGCTGATGGCAGGATCTGCATCTAAAAGGAAGGGCCTCATAATCTAACTGTTGTATCCAAGAAAGCCCTGTCAACTCGAGTTCCACCTCGATAGGTAAAGGTTGGCTAATATCCATTTCAACACAGATCCTAGCGAAGACAGCTGTGTTTCCCTCTATAGTATCTCTGGAGACTCCTATAAACCTGCCTAATGAATTACCAATCATTTCTAGAACCTGTTCCCCCCAGAACTCCATAGGAAGAGCATACAGCCGGATCCAGACCGGGACTGCCGTAGGTTCAATACGAGGGTCAAAACCCACTCTCCAAGGTTGGACAAATAACCCAACTGGGCCATGGTTCCTTTTCTCAGATTCAAAAGCTCTGTTTCTATCTGCTAAAGAAGAGAAACTAATAATGAAATATCCATTACTAATAGGCCATAAGGAGTACTCACCTAGTGGCTCCCAATTTTGTCTAACCCGGTGTGCAGAAAGTTCAGAGTGGGACGGATACCCATGAATTTGCAAATCAGGTCGTGATGAGCACGATAGGAGATTGTGTCTTCGACCAGTTTCGGTTCTATAATAATCTTTGGTCTGGAAGTTGATTGCGGAAGGCAACCATTAACTCGGTGTGTGGAAGCACCCTTGCCAGCGTTCTTGAGTAACGTCTGAAAAGCAGTCCTCTGCGCTTCACCAGTGGAGGGCGAGGGGTTTTCTTTCAGCATCTCAGCGTATGAACTCTTTTTTCTAGCAGAAGAGACTGGAGGAGACCCCATCGGGCCCTCCCGAAACAGCTTACAAGTCTTCAGAGTAGTGCAGAAACAATCAAACAAAGGCTCTGGGAAGATCTGTCGGGCCAGAGGCCCTCGAGCAGCGCCCGACGCCGGTTCAGAAGTTTTCCCGCCAAATCGCCAGAGCTCGAAAACCCAATTGTTCTATAGAGTTCTATATTGAACTCTATTTGACCTCCAAAAGCTTCAATAATATTGCACAAATTTTCCTTTAATAAACAACATTCACCATCTAATATTTCCTTCTCCTTATCAATTATTTCAAGAAATATTTAAATCTACTTTATAATGTTATATTTTGCAGGTTCAAAGATGACAATAATATCTCCTTCTTTAGCTTGGAGACACTCAACTTCAACTTTCTTTTGATGGCTTTAAAAACTTAAATATATAGCTAATAAAACACTTTATTTAATGCTTTAATGAAAAACTTTTGTAGCTACCTTTTTTCTCACTAAGCTTGCTTTCCAAAATGGTGAATTCACATCTCCTTTACTTCTTAATATTTTTTCCTAGTATCCAAATCTATTATTGTCCAACAATATTTCTATTTGTAGCTATTTTCTTCTCAAATAGCTGCCTCTAAAATTCTGAAATTTTATTCTCCAAATGCTGTCCACAAACTTTAAATATTGCAGCTTTACTTCTTATCCAAATGCTGCTCAAAATATATCTTCTTCTTTCTCCAATAATGCTGTTAAAAATTATGCCCTTTCTATTAACAAATGCTTCCCAATTTTTTTGAAAGTCACAGCTGATTTCCTTCTCAAAATGATGTCCAAATTGAGCTCCTATCTCCTTCAAATTTGTTGTTCAGAACTTTGTAATTTTATAGCTCTCAATGCTACCCAAAATGCTATCTCCTTGCTATCCAAAATATAGCTTTATCTTATTCAACTTGCTACCTTAGATTGCAATCAATTTCTTCTTCAAAATATCCTTCAACTTGCTTTCCAAATTTTTTGAAATTTGCAACTATAAATGCAGTCCAAAATGCTGCCTCTAACTCCTTCAATTTGCTTCCTTTTCTATATACAAAATCTGCCTCTATCTCTATATTAATTGCTATTAGTTCCTTCTTCAAACAACTATCCAAAAATCACTTCCAAATCTGCCCTAAGCTTCTCCAATTCACAGCTCTTCTATCTCCTTCCAATGCTGCCCAATTTTGTAGTCCAAAAATCCTTTCAAATGCTGCTCCAATATTCTGACTTCTTATCCTCTATCTTGATGTCCAAAAATACTTTCTAACTTCTCCAATCCACTGCCTTAATTTACTATCAAGGCTTCCTTGAATTTGCTATTCAAGGGCACTTCAAAATCTGCCCAAATATTCTTCAATTTGCAGCTCTATGTCACCTTCAATTTTATGTCCCATGATCCTTCAACTTCTTTCATGAAAATCAACAATCTTCTCCTCCACAAACCAACCTTCAAATTATTAATATCTGTCTTCAAATTCCTCAAATCAGTGGCCTCTTTTATCCTCTTTCTTCTCATTAGCTCTCGTTGAATTATGTCCTTCAAATTTGGCCTCCTCAAGAATTTGAATGTCTTGAAGATATTAAAAAAATACTTTCTCAAATTTGAGAAACTTCTTGCCAAAAATATTCTTATTTTGTGCTTGTTTTTAAAAGGTGATAACTATCCCAAATATCTCTTTCTAGGAGCTTCTCCTGCTTGCAATATTCTTCCTTAAATATTTCTTCAAATCTTCTCCAATGGCCATGTATTAAATTTCTCAATAGGGCTTCTTTAGCCTTCTTATTTCTTCTTTCAAATTTGCTATAAAAATATTCTCTTGGGTTTCAAATTTTTTCAATATTATATCTCCTTTCTCAATCTTATTCTTTAAATATCCTATCTATTTTTATTAAATTTGCAATGGGGACTTCTCTCGCGTCTCCTCTTTCTCCAATATTCAATATGGTTTCTCTTGGCCTCTCTCTCTTATCAATATTCAATCTACTATAAAAACCTCTTTCTTGAGTCTCCTAAATCTTCCATATCTAATGAGACATTTTTCTTGAATCTCTTTAGTCTTCAATACCTACTTTTTTTCTGCAACTCATAACTAATCCTTGCACAAGAAATGCACATAGAATTTTAGATAATAGAAGATGAAATTATTCTTTATCCATTGTAGGAAGCTTCTCAACTTCTAAGAACTAAGTTTTTGCAATAAAAAAACTTAGATAGTAGCAATCAAATACATTCAAATTTCAAGAATTCTAAAATCAATGAACTTCAAAAAACTGGTGGAAAGAAATCTATGTTGAGTCCTAGTCTTCATGAGCTTTCCTTCAAACTTGTGGAAGGAATCTAGCCAAATAGAAATTTGGAATATTCTTCTATAAAAATTTGCAATAGGACATCCTTCTTGGGTCTCTTAATCTCATCAATGTCAAGGTCTATCTTCAAGCTCTATAAATTTCCTTCTATTTTGAATTTTCTCTTGGAATAGGTAAATTAAATATCTAATATTCATTGGCTTTTCTTCAGCACAGTGGAAAATACTATCTTCTCTAGTTTTATTTTTCTAGAGGTAATTTCTTCAACTTAACTGGTTTCTCCTTAACTAGTGGAAAAATCCTTTGCAGCTTTTAAAAACCTATGCAAGACAAAACCTTGTAGCTCTGATACCACTGTTAGATTTTGATGCTTAACACTTAATTCAAATAACCATAAAATATAAAATAAAGTTGCAATATAAAGTATACAATAATGACAATATTTTAAACATATAAAACTCATAAATAATTTCAAATATAACTCATAAAATGGCCATTAACAAATGCTCACAAAAATAGTAAATGACATAGAATAAAAGCCTACTAATGCATGCTATGAGCAATGCATTTTCTATAGTCATTGCAATACTTAGCCACAAATATATAATGTAATGCAACTTTTCATATGGAATACTCTTGGCCTTTTCCCTTCTTTAGACTCGTCACTTTTCTAATCTAATGACACATGTGCACTCCTACATGATAGAAACTTGTGCACATCTACACTCATCACACTTGCACACTTAGCTATAAGACACTTTTGCATTTCATGCATATTATTATATTACATAAAATATTTAATCACACTCTAATGTAAGACACACTCCTAATCTAGAGATGTACCCAAGGTGGTACTTTAGCATGTACCAAATAATGTAATATACTCCAACATGGTTTATCATAGTCTTAGTCAAAATTTTCCTAAAGTTATCCTCATAATATAGTAAAGAAAAGGTCTTATGACTACTATAGGATTGTAGATGATGATATTTACATTGATATTTTGAAAGCTAAAGAGAAATATTACCATAAGTCTAAAAGAAAAAAATATGAAAAACAAGGTGTTGAAAGATCTAAATATAATGTGGTGGACCGAAGATACCTCTTAGAATTTCATGAGTGTCTTCTTACCAAATAGGTAAACAAACCTATAGATAACCTTAATTTTTCTTACAAAGAAACTAAATTGTTTAAATATAAAGTTATTCATACTCCATTTTATTTGCTAGATCCCAATATCCAAGATTTTCCCACTGGTTTATGCTCTTCTAGCTTCATCCACTTGGTGCATTGTTTACTAGTAAAATCAAATGTATTAATTGATTTATATATGTTAAAATAAAATATTTCCCTCTCATAACTCACCCATTTTCCAGTTGAGGAGATCTCCTATACTTTCAAAAGATAGAATTCTAACTCTTAATCCATGTCATACTAGTCCTCTTTGTCACAGTCAATACCATAAGTATTCACATAGCTATATAATATATAATTATAGACTAAGATATCCTAGTCTAATTCATCAACCTAAGTTATGTTCTAAAGGTAAAAAGTGCATATTTAATATAGAAAATGGGTCTTATTAAAAAATAGATAAGAATATGATAAACAATCTTTTGTCAATTACAATTCTTCTTATAAATAACATTTGTAGGCTAATAAATTAAATAATTATATTATATACATGCTTGATGGCACATATTTAGAGGCTTCACTTCCTCAATAACTTAATTTTTTACTCTATGAATAATTCCCTTGGTGGAATCTCCCCACCATACTTATGAGGGTTGGTCTCTATTTTTATGTATTTCATAATAGTTTAACCATTTTAGGCTTTATTTAACCAAGCGTAAGGACGTTTTATAATATGACTGATCACCAAATTTGATTTACTAATTTTTATACCATCTATATATTTCCCATATCATATATAGTTTCCATATAAATATATTCCATATTAATACAAAACTATTAGAAAATGATACTAAGGTCTTAAACAAACTTGTGAAGCTCTTCCTTGCTTGGAAAAGTCATGATATTAGAAAAATAATAGAATTATTGAAAAAAATGTCAAAATATAGCAAAAACTTGTTCAAAGCCTAGTAAAAGTTATAATATTCTACTTTCTACTTACATGCCTATAGAGAGGGAAAAATTCCCTGTCCCATATGATTGTCAACTAGATCCTCTAGGAGTTGAGGTTACCGTAAGGGTGTGTTATATTATCTACACTTAGGGGTTTGGGGATCAAAGGGATTACCGAGAATGGTTTTAGGACTCGCCCCAAGTCCAATGTGGAAATATTTTGATGTATATATTGAGCAAAATCCTATGTTTGACTTTTCTAAAATCTAAGCTATGGAAATGAAAGAACACTGCAAGAAAACAAAGATGCAAGAAGACAAGAACTAAGTCTAGAAAGATTCTTTATTTTCAATGATGACTAAAAACTAACTTGCAATAAAGCAAACCTTTTTTTTTTATTTTGAGCAAGGTTTTAAGAAAATGCACAAAAAATAATTAATCCTAGGATGTAGACTACATGCCTTTACTCTTTCAAATACCTAGAAAAAAGTCAAATATTTTATTTTTCTTTTATGATCAAAATCTGAACAGAAAAGAACAAAGACACACAAAAAATGGTCTAAAGATATACTAGAGAACTTACCTTATGATATGGTTGATTCTAGCTTTAACTTGTGTCTAGAATATCCAAGTAGCTTTAACCTATGAAACAACTTACAAAACCCTAGAAAAGTTGATTAGTGTTTGGGGGTCTGCTTAGGCTACTATATGACTGAGCTTAGAGGTGCAACAGTCAAGCCTCCTTGGTACTTTTAGCTGACCATTTGAAATTAAAATGATTTTTTATGTTTGGAACAAGTAAAAACAATATGGAATGGACATGCAACAATGAATTGGAATGAAATAGAATGCAGGTGATAGAAAGCTAATATGCAAGCAAAAAACTAGGGTTTTTGGAATTAAAAATTTACTCCCAAGTTATAATTGATCAAATTCATGAATTTTAATGAGGGAGAATTAATTTGGCTTTCCAAATTCACACCTTGTATGGGCAGGGCACACATTTTATTTATATGTAGTATTCGGGTCCTAAAATACCAAAAAATGTGATGCAAAACAATAAAAAAATAGCTAATATCTAATAATACAAGTAAAGAACCTGGTTAGATGATGGAGGAAGCAAGGAAAAATAATAAGATAAATTAAGAACTCTAGAATGGTAGACTTCTACAACCATAAATATTCCTCCATTTGATCCCCAAGGGCAGCCAACACCACAACAAGAAAATAACAAAAAATAACAATTTGTAGTAGAAGATCACTTGTTAGTGAATAATGAGGGAGTTAAGATCTAGAATTCTTCAAAATATTTATTGGTTGGAGGAAAAACAAGATTTCAATCCTCTATTTATAAGAGGTTTTGGGGGCTAAAAGGGCAATAAAAAAAAATTTCACTGTGGGCAAGGGATGACACTAAAATGGGTCGATGAGAGGTGGGGTTTTTGAGAGAAAAACCCCTAGAACACCAAATTCGCACCCAAAAATTATAGGGCATAAATACATCAATACAAATGCATACCCCATATGGTTTGGGCATGAATTTGGTAAAGCTAGGAAAAAAGGATAAAGGAAGAGGGGAACTAGACCCTAATTTTGCACTTAGCAAGCTTGGGTGGCTTCCTAGGGATCTAAGGAAAGATTAACTCATTTTTATGGGTTAATTTTCCATGTATGCATTTTACCCCTATTTTATGCATTTATGGTAAAATAAATACATCAAAGAAAGATGTAGACTCCTATGGAAAAAAACGATAAACACACACAAAAAAGGGATGGTCAGGTTTGGATGAAGGGGAGATGCAAAAAGGGGTGGTACCTTGAACATCGTAAATATGCACATAGATCAAGGTATTACTTCCATTAATGATTCTAAGGCTGGGGTTCACCCTCAAGTTTTTTAAGGAATGTGAGATTCCTAAAAAAAGCTCAAAAAAAGTGTAAAAAGAAAGCAAAAACAAGAAAAAGCGGAGAAAAGCAAAGAAGAAAAAGAGAAAAAGATAAAAGAAGGGGGAGAGAAGAAAGGGAGGGGAAAATAAAAAGAAAATAGAGAATATAATTATGTAAAAGAAGAAGGGAAGAAAAGAGGAAAAAGGAGGGAAAATGAGCTCACTTTCACTGTGCAAGGAAGAGAAAAGAGCTCTATAGGAGAAAAAGGAGAATGACACTTTCCACTCACCATGCTGTCATGGCAAGAGGTGATGTTGGAACTACTATAGACTGGGTGAACGTAGGGATTGAAAACCACTTGCTAGAATTATATGTTTCACCTGCACACAAAAAACATTTAGTACAATTTTGATTTTTTTTTGAATTTTAGAGCAATTTTTGCAAAATTTATTGTGAAGCACAAATTTGGTCACAAAACATGAATTTGGGAAAGTTCCCTTTACGAATTCATGATTGGTCATTATGAGGTAAAAATTTGGTAAATTTTGCAAAAATATGCACTCTTTATTTTATTTTTTGAATGAATATGATGAAATATGTGAATGGTGTTATGTTAATTGTGCAACTATATGTATTCAAGAGTAGAGAGTGGTAGTCAAAGACACTCAAAGATGCTATGATAGAGATCAAAATGGTAGATAGGGAGACACTAGAGAATGTGGGGATTCTACACTGGGCACAAATATCCTACATTGAGGTGGATAGGGCACTACTGATGACTTTGGTAGAGAGGTGGTATCTAGAATTTTCCACATTTTGATTATCGATAGGGTAGATGATAATAACATTGGAGGATGTATAGTGCATCTTAAGGATACCCTTAGGGAAGGATTATTTACATGGTGCATGTGCTGATGGTGGCATTGGAGATGATGTCAAGGGACCCAACATGTGTGATTAATCAGAGTGGATTCCATGTCGATGAGATGCCACATCGATATGGAGTTGGGGCATTGATGTTTGTACTATGTGGGGTGGTGGTGAGGATGTTGGTGTGCCATATGAGTAGGTGACACCTACCATGGGTACTGATGGGAGTAGTGGTAGATAAGTGAGATTAGGGGATTAGATCGATATGGGGATCATATGTGCTAGCCTGCTTGTATATGATGTTGTATGACATCATGTATAAGTGGTATATAGGATTGATATGTATGATATTTATCCATATGTGGTGTTGGAAGCACATAGCAGTTCAAATTTTGAATGTATTACCAAGGCCATTTCCCAACATGGAGTGGCTAGCAATATATATGGAGTTGACACTATGAGCATGGGCATAGGGCATACACTAGTATCTTACCATTAGGGAGGTGATTTAGATTATCTATAAGATAACCAGATCATATGGTGATCATGACATATATACCTTGGCTAGATAGAGAACACAAAGGAGCTAGCTCAAGTGAGGAGGATCTGATGGGCCATCACTAAGAAGGGCAAGTGAGAGCTATACCAATTTGATCGAGTATAATGCTAGTTTGACTTCTACAAGAGATACCAGACCTTAGAGGCTAGTAGTTTAGGAGGGTGAGAAGGGATACACTAGGAGTTAGAGACATTGTTTATGTGGGTAGATGGGTAGAGGGGGACATGGATGATCCACTTTACATGGATCTAGGGATGGATGATATCAAGATGGCCTTCAAATATAGGAGATGGTACAAAAGCATTAAACCCTTGAATATCTCCCCAATTGTGCTAGTGCAGATATGCTAGGTTATGAGTCGAGTGTATCTAGCACTTCGAGAGGCCACTCGATGCACAATAGAGAAAAAATAGAGGGCCATAATCCCATCAAGACTAGATTAAGCATAGATTTAGGTGGATATAATTATGACCACAAGGAAATGATCATCATATCTGGCTCAAGGGAAGGAATAACTACAAGAGTTGTCCCCACAATGGCACAAAAAAGACCCAATGAGGCTAGAGATCTTGGGGAAAAGGTGAAGGATATAGAGATGCTATGGGAAGCAATGGTGGTTATACAGGTAAATATGAACACCATCTACATAGCACTGGATTAGGCCTAAGAAAAGCAAGACACAGTTAGGATTGAGGCAGAATGCCTTAGAGAGGAGATGGGCTAGTTGGAGTGAGAGCAATAATAGGCCTAGGTAGAGGGGATGACTATCATGGTAGAAAACCAATAGAGTGAGGGAGTCACCTATTGCTAGTAGAGCTAGAAAGGATGAGAGAGTCATATGAGATTGTGATGTGAGGGAAAGCCTACTACTAGATGGAATACTTCCATGACATTCTATTAGATTAGAGGGTTCCTCTACCATCATCTATATGATCATAGAGTCACTTGTAATAATGGGTAAGATCTGGTTCATGATCTATGAACTTGGATCCTCCACCACCTCCAACAAGTAGAGTAGAGGGGATAGGCTTGCACAAATAGGGATGGTATTGGGATGGCATGTCAATTTTAATTGTAGCATGCACCCCTAGGGATGGTTGAGTGTACCAAGGTCTCTACTATGGCACACAAATTGGTTGACACACATTTAGTGCTTTTGAGTAATACAAGTTGCTTTGATTTTATTGTGTTAAATGTGATGTTTTATTATGGTTGTTATTATTATATTTTTGTTTTTGTGTTTGTATTGATGCATGATGATCATGAACATGATGAGTGCAATGCATGATGATCCTAACTAAATGAAATGCATGAATGAATCTAACTAAATGAAATAAAATCTAACATGCAATCTAAAATGAATGTGAAATGAAATGCACAAATGAGCAGATGGAAATAAGAGAAGATAGAAAGAAATAAGAGATAAGAAGGAAACACAAAGCAAAATAAGAGAGAAATGTGAAAGAAGAAGAAAGCAAAAGCTCTAAAATATCAAAATAAAGAAAATAAAAAATAGGAGTGGAACCCTTGTAAGGATGTGTGTTCATAAATGACCAAAAAGGAGGCTTCTCCTCATGTGTGGCCATGAAGCTATCCTACAAGGATGTTATGCTTGTGATGATGGACAAGTGTGGAGTGATACCCGTTATGGGTTAGTGCTTGTTTATGGCTAGATATGAAGAGATACCCACTAGGATGTATTCTCATAAATGATTGACATTGAGGCTTCCCCTAACGTGTGGCCATGAAGATTATCTTATATGGGGTAAAAAGATGTGATTGATTTTTCCAAAATGAGTACTAGCCAATAGGGGTGTGGTGTGTGCAAAATATGTATAAGCAGAGAAAAGCACGATATAAAGTAGTGTGAGTGCATTTGTGTGTGTTAGAAGAAGATACAAGAAAGAAATATAAGTAAGAAGTGTGTGTGTGCATCCCTAGGGAAATATCAAGAGCTAATATGTGTGCATAAGATAGTCAGTGGTCGTATGAATACCATAAATGATATCCATGCGGTATATACCCTAGCTCATCAGGACCACTTAACACTCAAAATTCTAATAGGTGTGAAAATAGAAGGAACGTATATCCTTTGTCTCGGGAAGGATAAAAAAATATTAAAAATTTCAAGGACAAAGGATATACAAGAGAAGAATAATTTTATCCCTTGACTTAGAGAGAAATTGATGATCATTTTAAAATTTTAAGCTCAAGGAATATAAGAAAAGAAAACAAAAGATATGGATGAAATGCAATGATGAAAATGCATAGAGATAGGTCCTAGGTTGGGAATTAGCTAGGTATTAAAGACCTAGTATGAGTGAAATGCATGTGGGCTAAGACCTAACTAGGTGTCATCTCTTTCCATCCTGATGAAATCCCCAAAAATCTATATGATCAAGCAGTCATGCAAATATGGTCAAGCAACAATGCAATGATATGATAAGAAAAATACAAAATATAATGTTAAACAAACCATGTAAAATATGATAAGCAGTCATGTAGTATGAATAAGTAAACCAAATGCAATATGAAGACTAATCTAAATGCAATATAAAAATGTAGAGTGCCAAGTTATGCATAGTATCTCTTTATATGCATTATGTTCATTGGTTCTTTAATTTATTTACCATCCAAGGGGGAACCAACCTAGGGTGCACCAAACTTACCATATTGCAAAACATAATGTCAATAGGATAAGGTGGTACCTCATCCTCATAACTCCAATCCAAGCCCTAATGATATAAATATTCAATATAAGTAATAAGGTAATCATCATTATTAGAGGGTAAAGGTTGGTATTTATTAGGGATGTAGCCTATGCCACATATCCAAGGACAAAGCTCAAATTCCAAAGGCTCTTTAATACCTTTTTGTTGTGGCCCAAAAAATTTACCTATATATCCCATGTTAGATAGGATTTGGTTGGGAAGTGGGTAATCATTGTATAGGTAACAATGGGAAAATAATACTTTCTGGGAAGAGGGTTGCTACCATGGATATTTTTTTGAGGGAGACTTCTACAAATATAATGGTACACGTTCCAATGTGTACAACTTCATTATTATTATAGGGTAAACCCATAGTCCTTGGTGAAGGATGTAGCTTGGTGAGATCCAAAAGAGGTTATTGAAGAAAAGGATTGACTTGATCCTATGATGAAACATTGATTAATTGTTCCTCACCCACATTTATATTTTCAAGTCGCCTGGTTATGTGAGATGAAGAAACTAATGAACATAAATTGAGATCAGATTGAGCTTTTCTCAACCATTGAACAATATTAAAATGGATGAGGATAACCCTGAATGGTGACGAGTTGATATTTGAATTCAAATTTCAAACATTAATAAAAAGTGGAAGGGACAATCCTCATCACATGAACCCAAGGGAATCTAAGAAGCATATTAAAATATGCAGGGCAAAACACCACATAGAACAAGGCATCTAAGATCTTAGGTCCAACCCGAAGGGTGAGGGATATACCATCGTAGGCATCTTGGGACTTATTGTTGAAAACTTTGATGATGATATCAAATTTAGTTAAGTATTCTTTTTTTAATCCAAAATTTTAGAAAAATTGATAAGTGCATATATTGAGGGAAGAACCATTGTCTATCAAAATTCACTTGATAAAAATTTCCCCAATAAATGTATTAATATAGAGGAAATAATCCCCTCACAAGTCTAAGGAAGGAATATCATCATCCAAAAATGTGATATGATGTATCCTAGGAGAACCTAAAATATAAGCTATAGCACTAGGGGAAATATCTTGAGGAACATATTGTTATATAAGATTCAACAAGGATTTCCTATGAATAGGAGAAGTTTGCAAAAGATCTAAGAGAGAGATCTTAGTTGGGGTACTAGCTAGCTATTGTTGAATTTAAAAGGAGAATTTAGGTTGTGGTTTCAACACTAAAGGTGGGTTTTCTACTCTTGTGCTTCTTTTTTGTTTACTCTTAAAAACTAAGGGTGGTTTCAAATATTGATTGGATGTAGAACTTGTCTCTTTCTAAGATCATTGAGTTAGTTTTTCTTGAGCTTGTTGCATTGTAGTTGTTGCTATCATACCAACCATATTGTTGTAGGAAGGTGGTATAGTACGATATGACACTTGATTAACTACCTGTTTCCCATGCTTAGGTAGGGAGTCTTGGAAGGTCCCCATATATTGATTAGTTGTGGATGCTTGTTGAGTATGAGGTTGATTTTTTATCAGAGAATTAGGTTGAGGAACCTCTATAACAAGGTGACCTTCATCAATTAGGTCTTGAACCACATGTTTCAACCTCTTACATGAATTGGTCATGTGCCCCTCCACTCTATGACACTCACAATGTTGACTAGGATTACAACATTTAGTCATGGTATCGGGTTGCCTTATGGGAGGCAACTCGATCATATTGGCTTCCAAAAGCTACTTTAGGACCAAGTTCATAAGCATGTTGAGTTTTGTAAAATTTCTTGGTGGGGATTTTTGAGGTTGCCTAAGCACCATATTTTGTAGGGTGTTAACAACATTATTAATAGGCCTACTATACATTACCCCATTACCAACTACATGCTTGTTCTTATTCTAATTTTTTATTGTCCTATCTTCTTCTTTATTTGGTTTAATTTGACCTCTTTGAATAAGGCATTGCTCTATCCTTCTTACCAGATCTATTGCTTGGTCAAACGAGGTAGTAGTTGTTATTTCCAATTCTTAAGATATTTGTTGTTGTAAATTTCCAATAAAAATGTCTAACATGTATCGAGGAGGTAAATTATACCTCAACCATCCAACTAAACTCCTCCAACAAGACAAGAATTTTGAAAAAACTTTCTCTTTACCTTTTTTCAACATATAAACATCTTTCATAGTCACATTTTTCTCAACATAAGCCTCAAATTTCTAAACAAATAATTCTGCTATCTCTTTAAAATTTCTCAAATAATGATGAGATAGTTGATAATACCATTCCAATAGCATACCACCAAGGCTCTTAGGGAACCTCTTTAGCAAAAATATGTCATCATATATAAAATAATGGCATCCTAAACATCCTTAAATATTCAATTGGATCTTTTGTTCCTATTGGTCGGGACTCTGTACCTAATGGAAGGAGTTGTGCACCCACAAACTCAACCAACATTTAATGGTCACTCTACAATAAGGTTTTGTGACCAATATTTGGAGTAGGCCAGTTCCTTGGAAGGTTCTAACTATTTTATTTGTGTTAAGAAAAAAGGAGGAAGAGAGAGATCTAATCTAAAACCTTAATATGCAAAGGGACGGGTTAGCCACATCAAGATATACATAAGATCAAGACTAAAACATAATCAAAACACACTTGAACCATCTAACAAACCAGCCAACACATTTCAATATCATTCAATGCACAGTATTTGATTGTGAATTCCAGAATCAATGAATAAATAGTAAAATCCAGAATGTAAAATTAAGACTAATTCATTCACCAATTTTAGCAAAAATAAACAACCAAAATATTCATACATACATGAAAGTTCTTGAAGGTCAAACAATAGTTCATTTGTATTCAATATGCCTCAAATATTACATACAAATTATAATAGCCAAGAGTTGACCCTAAGAATACATCATATTATACTATTTATAGACATGAGAGCACTTTCTAGGACAATCAAATTCAATTAATATGGCACCACCATAGTAGTGTGTAGCTCGCCTCTACAAATATTATGCAAATATTTTTTCCCAAATGGAACATCTTTGCATCATCTAGACTAGTTGCATTAAATATATTCACCCAACTGCTCAGTCTCCTTCTGCATCCAATTTATGTTGTTGTAATTTACACATTCATGCTTGGGGATCATGGTAGTTGGGGTATTAACTCCATCTGCAACCTACCTCCTCTTTGAATGCAGTACTCTGGTGAGAAATCAAATCTTTGAGTTTTCAAATTAGGCTCTATGGCGAGCTCCTGGACCCTTCATAAATCTGCATTAATTTCAATTCCACTAGGTGTTGACCTCTGTGTAGGGTAGGGCCCTAGGTTGGTACTAGCTCTAGCTCTCTACCCCATTTTACTAAGTATTCACCCTAGGCAGGGATTTTGGTTTCCAAGGATGCCCATAACTTTAACTTATTTTTTTCCTATTGTATTATCAAATTTACTTAGGGCAAAACTTCAGAGTACTTTCCTTCACCCTCAATTGCTTATTTTCCACCCTGCTTGTTTGGGCAGTATTTTGGAACCCTTCCACCCTTACAACCTCTCTAAATAACCACCCAAACTAGGAATAGGTTTTGAGATTGCTCTACCCATTTGCTCCTTTTAAATTACCACCTAGGCTAGGGTGGGGTTTTGAGGCCTGCCTCAATTTCCTGACCACCTAAATCTCTACCCTCATCTACTCCTCAGCTTGGGTGGCACTTTGCGAGCAAGAAAGAAAAACTTAGGACCAAAACTCCCACCTGCAACATGGCTTATATATTGTTGTCAAGGTAGGGTTTTTGAGACCCATCCGAGGTCGATAATGCTCAATTTTCTACCCAACACTCTTGGTGACTTTCATGGCCTTTTACTTGCTAAAATAAAGAGAACCCAGACAAAAAATGATAGAAGCAATTGATTATCAATTCAAAATTTTGCAAAAAAAATTTAAGGTAACAAATACATAACGAAAATGAACCCAACTGCTATCCATTGGACTATAGAGTCAACAAAAATGAGCCATAATTTCATCAACCAAAACTATATTAGGCCTAGAGAGATATTTTGATTCTTTTAAAATCCTATCACTCCTCCTGACTCAATCTAATGCTACTCCCATCCTCCAGAAGACTCAATATGGATCATTGCCCTTGTACAGATTTGAATCTTAATGTTTCAAAATATACGCTCCCATACCTCAATGGCAAGGAGGGAGGCATTTCTAATCTGGTCATTGATGACCTCCAAGTGATAAATATCCTTATAGGAAGGGTCACGGTAGTTATCAACTACCTCTTTCATCTTGGCATGAAGATTGAATAGCTTTAAGATAACGTTCATCATTTTTTCTACCACCACTGGCTCTTCAAGTGCAACAACCTTACTTTCATCTTGTTTCAGGGCCTCAAACTGATTGATGAGATCTTGTTCTTTGTAAAACTACCTATTATTATCATAGAACCCTAGATAACCAAGCATTCTAAGTTCAACATTGATCATGTTCATCTTGTCCACTTCCTTCTTCAACACAACATGGATTTATTTGCCTTCATAGTACAGATCCATAACTAGAAGTATCTATTCCATGTGGGATCTGACCTGATCCCTTTTCCATTTTGAGCATTCCAGCAAGATAGGATCCACCCTCCTAAATATTGCTTTCACTACCAACGCTTGAGGGCCCATGTTGTGCACCACCTTTCCTTTGTCAGCTAGTTTTACCTCCACCTTTCTAGAAATCGATAGAGTATCTACAAGCTTCCATGCACAAAGGTGGGTAGCACCTTCAATATTGCCTCGCTTATTTTTCCTATATTGAAATCTATGACTTCACTTATCCAGGCCTTTCATATTTTTGATCCATGAGGTGTATCTCTTTCTTTCTGGAGATCATTCAGAGCATCCTACAAGGACTTCTCCAGTTGTTGAAGTTTAGCCTGAGCTTCGACATCCTATTTTTTAAATGATCCCTAGGTAGTCTGGAACTTGGTTTTCCATGCACTTATCTCCTCATCCTTTTGCTGTAGCACCTTCTAGGAGGGGGCTTTGTTCAGAACTTCTTGGAGTTGCTTCACCTTTTTCTCTAGATCTCATTGCTCCAATTTTGCTCGTTTGAGCTGATCTTCTAGATTTTCAATATTTTTCTTTGCAAGCTTCAACTCCTTTTCTTCATTACTATTCTACCAAAATAGTGTGTCAGCTTGCACATGCAAATTTTGAAGGGTCTTATCCTTAGGGATATTTGTGACATCTTTAGAGCTTATCTAGAAATCCCATTCTTTCCACCCCATTTCCACAAGGGCTTTATTGACCTTCAACACAATAGTTATCTCATGCATCTTCCCTTCTACTGGATCGAGCTTGAGGAACATCATGGGAGCCATCGGTGCAAGCTCATATGCTAACTCTTGCCATTGTTGGTCATCCCACTTTCTTTGATTATCCTAAATGTTTTTCATTATGGTGTAGACCTCTGGCAAGTCTTCATCTATAACCTATGGGAGGAGTGGTGTAGTTAGGAAGGTTGGGAGAGGGGTTACTGGATAGGATGCCAACATGCGGGTTTGGAGTGAACTAATTATCTCACCCAAGGGCTCTATATTTGGAAATGTTGTAGATGGTTAAGATAGCTAGGATTGAACAATAGGTTGTTCGGGTGTACTGGGTAAAGGCATCATCTCATATGGTGATTGAAGTAGAACAGATGTTGTAACTAGAGGATTTAGGGGAGAAAGTGGTGAGAACTCAAGTGATTTCTTTGGGGATATGTGTTGGTGGCGAGGGGGAAGTAGAGGCACCATGTGGGCTATGGTTGGTATCACCCTAGTAATTTTAATTTGAAACAAGGTAGGTGAATCTTCTATGGCTTATAATGATGGGATTTAGTGAGGATATGGTGAACGAGATTCCACTACTTCAACCATGACTTGTTATTGAATTACCTTAGGAGATTCCTTTGCTACTAGTTGCTACTTTTGGACCTTTCCTAAGACCACCATTCCTTCTATCTTCAAGACATTAAAAGGTGGATTCCACCCTTCACTTACCATTTTTACCATTTGCTAATATTGTGACATGTTAGGGCTTGGACTACATTTCCTCTTTTTACTTGATTCAGCCTTCTGAGGTGGAGGTACTAAGGACTTCTAAACTTCTACCCCGCTAGATCTGGCCAACCTGGTAATTCTGACTTTCGATGGGGACTCTATAGGTGGGACCTCTTGTTCACTTTCTCTTTTCTTGGGTGGGCTTGCTGGCACATGGAGGTTGCTTTGGACCTCCTACTCCTCATCATATTCATCATATTCCTCACTTTGCTCGGGGCTAGTCGTGTCTGACTTCTTTAATACTTCAGGGGTGAGGTCTTCTCCATCCTTCTTCTTGACCTTGAAGTTGGCATCAAACTTGGTGGAGAATTCCCCATCTGTTCTTCTAAGGAATGCTTTCTTGATATCATCTCGCTCACATCGCATAATCCACCATTGCTCAATCTTATTGTCTACCCATTTCCTCTATCAAATTATTTCTTGGATCAAAGATGATTTTATCCATTGAGTGGAATCCTTCTTGGGGTTAAATACCTTCTCATATGGATAATAGGCCCTGCACAATGGTTGCTTATGCATTTGAAGCCTGGTTAGAGGTATTATTTTTCCCTCCAATAGATTCTTGTAGTTCAAAACCTCTTCATTAGCCTTATTCTTTTAATGTTTGAACTATCGTGGCCTTGTCTTTTGAAGCCTAGCTTGCAGAGTATGATCAGGATCATAATGCCATATGGGAAGCACCATAGGGAGACCCAGGGTAGACAATCTATCATCGAGCTACTAAAATTGAACCTCCTCCTTTTTGGGTAGAAGGATGGGTTTAAACAATACTATCTATGAAAAAATTACTTTCTTTTTGGCTCCAAACCCCCATTTATCTTCAATGAAATAGATCTACTGACATACCTCCATACCAAAGATCTATTCCATCACATAAAATGGAAGTAAGTATGGAAATTCTAAAAACCCATAAAGTCATATGCACATTCCCTCCTCTAGGAAGTACCAGTATCTGATATCTTATGTACCAGTTCTTAAGAAATCCATCACCCTACTCAACAATCATGGGTAGACCTAGTAAATACATGTGAGGGAGGGATCCAAAAATTCCTTGTTAAACTTCAAATAGGAGCTACTCCTTCTAAGTGTATGTTTCCATTCTACCACCAGACACATTTGTCCCTTCTCATATTTGTACTAGATTTGCAAAGTGTGTATATATTGGGTATGCAATAAAAAAGCAACCAATACAACTATGACACGTGCCAAAATTCTTTGCTCTCCTTGCTTTGGTAATCCACCAATTTATTTTGTATGCTTTTGGATAAGAAATCTGCCTAGTCAAGCCTTATGGACCTGAAGGCCCATGAAATGGCATACGCCATCACCATCTAGTGTGGATGCACAATCTCATCTGATGGAATACCCAATAGGATTACCAACAAGGATAGGATGAGCCAAGTTTATTATTTGAAGTCCTTTATTGATCAAGTGTTGTCCATGTAGTCATCTTGTAATTTGCCTAGTTCTTCGGTAACCCACTATTTAGGCATATGTTTGAGTAACATGTTTCATTGTTCATATGCATATATGGTAGTGACCCATAACTTTACATTACCTTGAGGCCCATAGGAAAATGAGGCTTTTGGAAATAATACCTCCCAAATGGTGCTAAATATCTAGAACAACTCCCTCCTACGTTTTGCACTACACTAGTGGCTGCATCGTAGAATTTTGCAATGGTGTGAACTAGCTCAAGGTAAGGCTGAATAGGAAACAACATATATGCATTGATTTGACTTCTCCAAGAGAGGATAACCAAACTATTGTTGGAGGGTTTTATAGCCAATATTATCATAGCTTCACGAGTAATTATTATTTTACCTATGATGGTTATCTTGGTGTCACTAAGCCCCTTATACAAATTCTCTAGCTTCTTTTCTACTCTTGCCCTCATCATTTTTTGCCTTGATATTATTTTCATAGGAACTCTTTTCTCTAGAGATGATGATCACCAGAAGTCAAAAATTCACCTTGATTTCAACTTTTCACAAGGTTTTGATATCACTTCAAATATTGTATCAAAAAACTAAATAAAGTTGAAAGGGATAAACTGGCCTACCCACTGCCATTTTATAGCACCTGGTTGGAGATGCAAACGAAGTGCTCATCATGATTTTTAGAGGGAATTTGATCAAAACGAAGTAAATATTTTGAAACAAAGTTCCTTCTGATAGTAGATCACTTTGTAATTCCCTTGGGAGACAAACCGCTAGCCAATAAGGTGGTTGCACATACCGCTTTCATCAATCCAGCATGGTGAGATTTGGATACTTTCTAAATTAGAACTTTTTGGATACTTTATAAATTAGAACTTCTAATTGTTGTGTTGTCATGATTTCGCTATATTCCCATTGGATGCAAGCTAATAAAGCTCAATATATGTTGTTTATGATAGCCTACCACTTGCTTAGGATGATGTACCCCTTATTTGCATTGGATTTAACAACCGTGCTAATGTGTTTACCTAAGGTGCACCCACCTAGAAAAGTTTTATTTCTCCAGCCATTACCTTTTTGGAAATCTTGGTATGCAAACCATCCTGTCCATTTGGTAGTAATTAAAACATGCCACTACTACTAAAACAATGATTGATATTCTCCATGCCCTATATTAATGGTATCCTTTACTGATTAGGTCGAGGAAAGGCACTCTTGATGCACGATTGGTGCAGTGTAGTTCCCTCACATGTCTACTTTCGAAGGTGATTGAATAGCTACCTTTCTAATAGTCTTAGGTGTAAATATTAACGGTGGAACTTTGGAGTTTTTAGAAAGTGCACTACATCCCAAATGTCCACCTACCTCTTAATTGTGGTAGCACTTTATGTGAGGGTAAGGATTTTTGGTGTCCTCTGCCCATTTTCTTACTTCATTTTTTTACCCCACCCATTTTTTGCCACTCCATCAGGGTGACACTTTAGATTTTTTTGGGGCTCTTAAATTCTTATTTCTTTACCCATGATGGGCAAGGTTTTAGTTCTAGCGTATTATGATATTCCCTACCTTTTTTTGTCCTACCCAACTTTGTCATATTTTGTCTTATCTTTCTAGATTTATTAAGGACTTTTCATCGATACGACTTTAGTTGGATTGACATCCTATCATCTAGACTAGGTACATGCTAGGGTGAAAGATACATTATGATGAAGGATGAGAAATTGATGTGCTTTGAAAATTTTATATAGTAGCACTAAAAGGAAATAAACAACAATAAGGGAAAATAATATATACACATATATACAACCTAGACCATGATTTAGACTAAGCATAATGCTTAAGATATTGACCATTTATAGGGATTGGGAGTAGTCTTCCTTCCAGATCCTATAGTTGGTATGCATTTGAGTGTTTATAACTTTGGATGAGATATGGGCCTAACAAAAAGAGTCAAACTTGTCATGAACACCTAGTTTTGCTCTATCAACATCCCATTTTAGGATAAGATCACCTTCAAAGAATGTCTTTGGTGTGGCTTTCTTATCAAACCAACGTTTGATAATATCTTGATGATGACATAGGTTATTGTATACCTTCTCATATTCTTCTTCTAGTTGCATCAGTTGTACCAATATTTTCTCCATGGTTGGGAAGTCTTCTACCTCTATCTCACTCATGAATTTGAGAGACGGGAGCTCCATATTGATAGGGAGAATTACCTCCTTTCCATAGACCAGGGCATAGGGTGATGTTTTTAATGATTTATTAGGTGTGATTCTGTCCACCCATAGTGCTTGATCAAGGAGGAGGTGCCACATTATAGGATTGGGGTTTATGATCCAATTTATTATTCTTAGTAAATTTGTTTTAGTAGACTTTGCAAAACCATTTCCCCCTGTGGGTAATAGTTTGAAGATGCATTCCAGTAGATACCATATTTTCTAGAAAATTCCATGGTTTTGGCACCTATGAAATGCATACCATTATCAGATACAATGGTGGTAGGGACTCCAAACCTGGTTATTAACCTTTCTAAGAAATCAACCACCATTTTTTGGTCAGTATGCTTGGTGGCTTCTACTTTTTGTGAAGTAATTGATTATTGTGAGGATATACTTATGTATTGATGATGAATTTGGATTGATGACACCAATGAAATCCAATCTCCACTATTAAAATGGCTCTTCTACTACTATTGGCTATAAAGGCATGGTAGCATGTTTGGCCTTCCTAATGAATATTTGACACTTGTCACATGCTCACACAAACTTGAATGCATCAGAGAAAATAGATGGCCAATAAAATCCAACTCTTAGAATCTTGGCTATTATTGTTTGTCCAAAATAATGCCCTCCCAAGAATCCAACATGAAATTCCTCTAAAATCCTTTTAGCCCTATCTAGCGGTACGCATCTCAAGAGTACTCCATCAAAGTTCCTCCGGTATAGGATATTATTGATCAATGCGTAATTTTTTTTCTTGCAATCTATATCTTCTCCTCTACGATGCTGTCAATCCTTTTGGGTATTTCCCAGAATTAAAATAATGCACTAAGTGAGTGATCCAGGTCATTGGTGATACTTGCATTTCTTCCTGCATCATGGGACTACCTTCCTCCATATACATATTAGATTCCACAACCACATATTGGGCCAATTGTTGACAGAGCACCCTTCCTCTTACTAGCTTTGTTGGTTTGATTTCTACATCAAACTCCTAAATATTTGTAGTCCAACCTACTCTTCTTTCACCCAACTCCCCTTGTATAATGAAACTTCTAACATCTGGATGCACCACATACACGAGGACCTTGCTTTGAGAAAGAAAGTGTCTAAAATTCTTTAGGGACTTCATAATGGCATAAACCTGCCTCTCAATAAAATTATACTTCTCTTCATGCTCCTGTAGGGTTTGACTAAGGAAAGTGATTGGCCTTTCATTGCCATCTTCTCCCTTTTGAGTGAGAACTACAACATAGCTCTCCTCTACTCCAAATACATACAAAATGAAATATTTGGAATAATATAGGTTGGTAAGGATTGAGGCTCATGAAATTGCTTCTTTGATACTTTTGAAAGCATCCCATCACGCTTTAGTCCACTTGAACTCTGCATTTTTCTTGAGCATCTCTATCATGGGTTTAACTATCTGAGCAAAATCAGAAATAAAATTTCATACAAAGTTGATCTACCCAAAGAAAGATTGAAGTCCTTTCTTATTCATGGGAAGGAGCAAATATAAGATAGCTTTCACCCTATTTGGGTCAATAGCAAGCCCTATTTTGGACACAACATGTCCCAACAATTTTCCTTCTTGGACAGTGAACACCAATTTATTTGGATTGAGTTATATACTTGAATTTATCAAATATTTATGTGAGGTGCTCCATGTTATATCCCTTATTATGAGAAAATATAGTCATATCATCTAAATAGATGATGATCACTCTATTTAACAGTCTACAAAATACCATATCCATTGTCCTCTAAAAAGTGGCTCCCAAATTAGACAATACAAATGGAATTCATTGATAGGTTAAGGTTCTCAATTTGGTGGTGAAGGCTATATTATATTGGTTTTCATATTAGGCCCAAATTTGATTGAATCTAGAAAATCCATCTAGCAGATAAATTGCTCTTGCTATCAATTTGTGACAAGGGATAATGGTCCTTTAAAGAGACTCTATTCAATATTTGAAAGTCAACACAGAGCCTAATGTCTCCATTATTTTTTTGAATAGAACTAGGTTTTCCATCCAAGTGGAATGCTTGATGGGGTATATTATCTTATTATTAAGCAACTTCAAGAGTTCTTGTTTCATTAGGGCCTCAATATTTGGATTGACTAGCCTTTGCTTCTGTCAGACCAACTTTGCATCTGATTCTAACTCAATGGTATGTTGAATGGTGTTCTTATTATAAACCTTGAGGTCATCATATGTCCAAGCAATAATATCATCATACTTTTTGCACCACTCTTGGATTTGATTTAGCTCTTCTTCTGAGTAGTCCACACTCACCTTCAAACTCTTCCCTAGGGCCACTAAAATCTCCTTGGATCCTTTAGCATCAATTTTAATCATGTGACCCACTGGGTAATCATTGTTGTCAAACAAAATATCCAAGGTGATTAGACCTTTTGGTATATGATTATTTTTTATCTAGAGGAATTCCTCCTCTTCTTCTTCCTGATCTTCATCTCCCATAGGCCCAGTAGAACAATTCATTTCCTAGATCAAGAAGTCTATTATATATTCATCACTTTCAAATACCTACCAAAATATGTCTTTATCTGGTACAGAAGGCCAGTATATCAACCTTACTACCTTGGGCCTATGTATAATATTTGACATAGGGTAATAACTGGCTCCCATGGCTACCAGGGTGTCAGCATGGGTATTTTGGTCTCTAGGGATGGCTTTGATATTCAAGGCCTCAAAGACCTCCAGTAAGTCCCAGACTCTATTTCTATATACCTTGAGATAGTGTTGCTTTCTTACACACTTCTTTGTGATTTGATTAATCACCAACTCAAAATCTCCAAATATTTGCAGCTGCTTAATTCCAAGTTTCTCAACTTTCTTTAATCCTAGGCATAAGGCTTCATACTCCGCTGCATTGTTGGTGCAGCTCCATGTGAGTCTATAGGAGAAGGTTTTTTGAACTCCTATAGGTGATATCAACACCACTCCTACTCCTACACCATTTTTACACCTTGTCCCATCAAAATACAACTTCTAGAGTTGATTTGATGTGGGTGTCAACTTCTCCAACTTTTTTATCTCTAGATTTTGAATGGAGTAAGTGCCCATCCCAGTTTCTATCATAGCATTGAAATCCTTCAAAGAAAACTAGTCCTCAAATTGAAGTTCCTCTAGAACTTCCTCCATCAGATCTTCTTCTTCATTAATCATGCCCACTATACTAGCCTACTGATCTGCTTCTTCCTTTTCTATATGAAATGAAGAAGGTTTCTCAGAGAAAATCTTCACTCTTCTACCTTTGAAGGGTATCTCCATGTGAGAATAGTCCAAGGAAAGGTAACCTCCTAATTTGGCAGTAAATTCCCTTTATAGACACATTTCAAAGTAGGGTTCGAGGTCCACCACCACGATCTCCTATATGACTGTGACTTGGGGTAGTCTATGTAACACCATGGGAACATCCTTGATGACCCCTACAGTCTTGATTGGAGTTCCATCTAACTGTAAAACTCTAGGGTAGTTTCTTGTAAATTCCATGCCCATAATATCACACATGAATTTAGGCATAATATTTGTGAGGAAATCATTACTGGTTTAATTAGCATTAGAGATGTATTTTTGTATAACTTTTGCTTATAATTAATAGAAATTGTGGTACTTATACTTTATTGGTGTTTTTAGCTGAATGTGTGTAGTTATAGGTTTTTGCTAATTCTTTTACATTTTTGAGTCAAGGTCCCATTCAAACATGATATTATACAAAAAGAATAATATCTCTGAAGTATGAAGACATTTTAAAGGTAATCACAACAAATGCAAGAAGGTGCCTACTTCCTGAATGCAAGAAGGTGCCTACTTCCTGAACATAGGAAGACACCTACTTCTCACACATAGGAAGGCACCTACTTCCCGGTAACTACTTCTCAAACATAGGAAGGTGGCTACTTCTTGACACCTAATTTCCAAATGTAGGAAGGCACCTACTTACCAAACGCAGGAAGGCGCCTACACCTTGACTGGTGAACAATGATTGTTGACCATACAATTTCCAAGAAAATGACAAAAGTAGTTGTAAACTTCATAAGAGAATTATTTTTAGTCAACAATATTTGATTTCATCAAATGATTGCTCTTTTAATAGGAAAAAATCATAGCTATAGACACCCATTGTAGCGAGTCACGATTCATGTTTAATTTAGGAATTCTGAATATGCTATTATTGTAACAAAAATCGACCACATTTTATATAAGAATGTAGGCCATTTCTAAAAAATACAATATGTAGATTCTTAATATTTTTTGTATTGCATTATTAATCAATTGATTTTGAGTGTTTCTAATTCATGTGCACTAAAAAAATAATTTCTAAGTAATCAATCAAGCGGACCATCTGCGGGAGCTTGGGCCCACTCCAAGAAATAATCCTCCCCTACTTTATTTTCTTTAGTTTTTATTATTTCCTATTATCTTTTAGTCGTGTGTTTATTTTTTTGTAATTTAATTTCAATTGTGTGTTGATTTTTCTACTATTTATTTTTAGTCATGTGTTTATTGCCTACATTTTCCTTCTACAATTTTAATTCAGTTTTCCTTTCATTTATTTTGATTGTACAAGTGTGTTAATTTCTTGTAGACATTTATTCTCCTAACATTTGTTTAACTGATTTATTTAAATCTATAGTTTTTATTGGGTTCGGTTGAACTAAAATCATACAAACAAAATTTCCTCCACCAAACCATAAGGTGTAGAGGGACTCATCACCCATACTATAGGTATATATTTTGTGTAGGCACTCACAATTTTATGAAATATCAGATTGAAATGAGTGGACACACTTTGCCCTTTTATAGAACACCATTTCTGCTCACTAGGTACAATGTTAAACACCCATCATAAATAGTCAAAGGTTTGTTGAAATTAGCATCTAACAACTTTTAGATTTCAATATTGTATTGATCTTGAATGAGGAAATATCCTTATAGGTGATAATGTTATGGAAAATGAAATCCTCATCCATATAAGACATGTTAGGATACTCTCAAACTGGTAGGGTACCTAGGAATAGATATTTGGGGATATATTATTATATTGTATAAGGGTTGGCATGGGCCACACATAACCCAAGGTTGATTGTATTATAATATTATATTATATTATCATATAATATTATATTAGTATTAGGCTCATTAAAGTAGAATAAGAATAAGGATATATAAAGAAGAGATATTTGTTATTGTAATCATCATTGGAGAAGAATCTTATGTAATCGTCTATGCCCATGAAGTGGCCTCTCACCTTGGGAGATATTGTGGAGTTATTCCTTCCTTAAGGATTATTATTGGTGTTTCCATACCTTAAGGGTATTATCTATCTCTCTCATTTGTGGATTGTTATTGTGGATGAATGATTTGATATTTCTACATATTGGTGAATGGTTTATGTTAATGATAATAAAGTTTTACAACAAGTGGTATCAAAGCAACGATTTTGGCAAAGTGAGGATTTTTGTGTGAAATTGCAAAATTAGGGTATTTTTTTGGGGAAAAACATCTCATCTTTCAGGAGCCATATCTTTGCAAACGTTTATCTGATTCAGGCGATTCTTGTATCAATTGGTACAAAATTTGAATAGCTTTAAAATAAGTTTTCATAAGAAGGAATCCAAGTAGTATTGAGGGAGATATGCCCTTTTGAAGTTAGTCACCTGAAATAAGGATAATGACAAATTTCACATATTTTTTTTTGGAAAAATGTCTCATATTGTAGAAGCCATATCTCTGTGAAATTTTATTCGATTCAGGTGATTCTTGATTAGTTTGTGTAGAATTTAAAGAGCTTTAAAATGAGTGGTCATATGAAGGAATTCAATTAGTATTGAGGGAGATACGACCTTTTGAAGTCATCCATATGGAACAAGGGTAGTGATGAATTTTCAAATCATGAATTTCTCAAAAGACAAAATTTGTTTAGTTTGGGTAAGCAAATAAATTCCACTTTATGTTGTTTGGAAGAAAAAAAAAATTGTAGATCTAGTTGTCTGTGTATTTTAGCTTCAACTCAGTGGGAATATATTTATTTCCATAAAACCCTAGTTTGCATTGGGGCATGATATAAATTGTCAAAAAACCCTAGTTGCATTAGGGCATCAACTATGTCATTGGACAATTTTAATGGAGAAAATGATATTGATGTGAGAAAGTGGGTGAAAATAGTAAAATATCAATATGGAGACATGTTCAAATATGAATTTCATAAATTTTTTAAGGGTGAAGCATTAAAATGTATAGACAACCTTATTGGGGGTAAAAGCTTCGTCAAATGGGATGAAATTGAATCGACATTCGTGAGCACATGGGTATCTATTCAATTACAAAGAAAGTTAGATTCTAAGGAATATATTAAAGAAAAGTCTTAAGGAAAGGGATAAAAAGATAGATAGCATGTGGGATGTCATCGAAGACCTTGAAAAGAAACTTCAAGGAATTCAAAATGAGCAGAATGCAATAAAAGGAGAAAGGGAAGTTTTCTAGAAACATAACGAAGACTGAAAAAAATAAAATTACTCAAGAAGAAAGAGGAAAAGGTCAAGTAAGATAAAAAAGATGTTAGTATGCAGATAGAGGAAACCATGCATTTGGTTGAAGATAAATTAGAAAATGGACAAAGGAATTTGTTTGAATCTAAAAAGTCTATTTTACAGGTTCATGGAAGCATTCAAAAGGAACAAGTTATTATTTCCATTGACCTTTTTAGAAGATATAATTTTATTAATATTACTTTGGCTAAGAAGTTGCAAGTTCAAGCAATAAAAATTAAGGACATACAACTAGAGGGTGAGAATGTTCAAATTTTTGAAGATTTGAAGATCACCGTGGATAAATATGTTTTACATTCATATTTCTATGCTATTGAGATGGAGGATGAGGATATTGTTCTTGGTTATCCTTGGTTAGGTTATTTGGGTATTTATAACATTAATGTGCAAAAGAAGTTTATGAAGTTATGGTACATGAAAAAGAATATAATATTGTAGGATATTTCTCAGCTTAAGGAGCAAGGATGCAAGGAAAATCAAGAAGTGGTTGTATAGAAACAAATTGAAGAACCTAAAATAGAATCCAAGAAGGCAATAGCAGCAAAAATGTCCATGGAAGAAGTAGCAGCAATAGAGTTCATGGAAATAACAATAACAAAGTCCAAGGAAGCTTTGATAGAAGAGCACAAGGACACACCAAACAAAAATAACATGAAAGGATAATGTGTAGAAGAATTTAAAACAATGGAGCCAAATGTAGAGAAGTCAAAGAAGGTAGAACATCAGGTTAAAGTTTCACCATATCACCATCCACACCACCATGAGCATCAATAATATTGGAGGTATGGTTCAAGGCAACAATATTATGGTTCTACATGGAATCAAAAGGGCACCAACTATGGTAGTGTTTGGCAGAGAAAGCATAGGGATCCTAGTTTTCAGAGTGGATCATCAACATCAAGGAAAAAGTGGACCCATAATTCAAGTTATCAAACTACAATAGCAGAAGCATGGAGCCAACGAAGAAGATTTGGATACTCAAGTAACAAAATGGCATACCAACATCAACGTGTTTCACTTGGATGGATGGATGATCGAAATTGGTACTAGTTGCTAACATTGCTTAGAAAATCATATTATCATGTTTCTTCATATGTTTTGAGGACAAAACATTTGTAAGGAGGGTGGCATGGTAGGGTACCTAGGAATAGATATTTGGGGATATATTATTATGTTGTATAAGGATTGGCATGGGCTACACATAACCCAAGGTTGATTGTATTATAATATTATATTATATTATAATATAATATTATATTAGTAGTAGGATCCCCAAAGTAGAATAAGAATAAGGATATATAAAGAAGAGATATTTGTTATTGTAATCATCATTGGAGAAGAATCTTATGTAATCATCTATGCCCATGAAGTGGCCTCTCACCTTGGGATATCTTGTGGAGTTATTCCTTCCTTAAGGATTATTATTGGTGTTTCCCTACCTTAAGGGTATTATCTATCTCTCTCTCAATTATGGATTGTTATTGTGGATAATTATTTGTAAATAAATGATTTGATATTTTTGCATATTGGTGAATGGTTTATGTTAATGATAATAAAGCTATGCAATACAAAAAATAACATCTATGTATTCCTTTAGAAAGAAAGTAAAGATAGCTTATTCTTTGTTAGATAGTCTAGTCCTAATTTTTATTGTATATGTTTTCTCAATGGTGCCTATGTTAATACCTATTATACATTTAGAAATCATAACATTGTCTTATTCAAACTAGTGTTGATTAGGGGGATATTATTCAATTAAGAACTAATATTGGTCTAGAAAACATAATTAGACCACTTGTGCTTACCTTAATTAAGATTGGGTTGTTAAAGAAATTATCTCTTATGGTATCACTAGGGATTCTTTCCAATTTGGCTTAAAAGAACTCCAAGATGACTTCATAATTAGACAATGAGGGAAGAAAGAAAATATTATTGGGGATTTGAATGGTTGGTTATTTCACATACCCCTACCCCTAAGCCTGGAGAGGATGTGAGTATATGACTAAAAATTAATAAATATAGGGATGTGAAGACTAGGGTATGATTCCATTTGCTTTTAAATTCTATCAAAACATGAATAACAACTATGGTTTGTAACTCAAGAAAAATTAGCTTCAAACAAGTGCCTTGCTAGATAATATAGTGTAGAATTGATTAAACTAGAAATCTAGTTATTACATGACCTTTTTGAGTAGAAAAATATTTCTAGATCTAGAAATAGGCTATCAAGGATAGTATTGAATGCCTCATCATTTACTATTTTCCAAAAATATGAGAAATTAGGATAACCTCATTAAGATGCAATCTCAATTGTATAGAAATTTCATCAAAAATGTCAAATAGTCTTAGGCACAATAAGGGTCTTATAGTAGTCAAGTGGCATTAGTTCAACTAGTTAAATTCCTTAACCTTTAAGAAGGAGACCAAGGTTTGAATATTGCCAAGGGATACATGGATAATATCCAAGCTTTGTTATAATACCACTAGTAGTGATGATGTAATACGGGTGGGGCCTATTTCAATCCCATATAACCAATTGAAAAAATAAGTGTCTTATAGGTTAGTGAATCATCAAGGACTATAAAACTAGTAGGAACAAACCTACAAAAATCTAGAAAATTAGTCATGATTGATATCATGACTTTAAGAGGTGATCCCATTTTTATTGGAGAATTTATAATAGTTGATAGGCCAATAGTGGGTTCTAGTTTAAGACAATGAAAAATAATGAAGAAATAAATTTTTTCAAATACAAAACAATAAATCTATCTATCTTCATATAAATTTTGGAATTGATAGATTTTATCCTTTATTAAATGGCTAGCATAGAAAGAAATACCTATTTCACTTGACATATCTGAAGAAAGATAATAAAAATTTTAGTTGTTTAATGTCTATATAGCCTAGTTTTGTATAGATTGCATTCATCATTTCTAATCACAAAATAAGTAAACAAATTATTACTATCTCCATAAGCAATTTCACAAAAAATATATTATATTGACTATCATCATTACCTAAAATAGGAACTTCCACTAACCATACTTGATAATAGCCAACACCCACCTTATAAAAAGTTGTAGAAGGAGCATTCTTAGTTTTAATGTTTAATGCTTGATTAAAATCATAATGTGTATCATTGTTAGCTTCCTCCCCTATCCTATCATCATCCACACAAAATGTTAATTGTTTAAATTTGGTAGAATCCTCATTGGCTTTATGTAATTTGGCCAACTATTGATAGAATAAAATATGATCCTCTCTCTTATTAAGTTTTAATAACCATGGTAATTTTCCAATTACCTATTGATTAAGGGGGGTAACACATCCATATTATGTTAATCATATTCTAATTCATACCTGTCTTTAGGGAATTTCAAATAAAATTTAGAATACCTCTTGTATAACATCCTTCTAGGAGTCCAATGTGGCTCATTTTCATAAATTGGAAACCTTTTGTGTCTCATCCATAGAATTAATGAAAAAACTTTCATGAATTTGAGGATGAAGTCCCCAAGGATCTAAGTCACTCCCTATGGTGATATTTTTATCACATAGGCATATTTAACCACTTGACAAGTAGAGGAAGTTATGATTCTCATATTGCTAGTCCAAGGTCTATCAAATAGTATATTATAATTGGTATGAAAATAAAACACCATTAAATTCATTCCTAATTTTTTAGGCCTAACTAAAATTAGTAATAAAACACAATCCATGGGATATTATGGTCAACCAATATAAGTATGTAAATGACTTATAGTAGAGAGGACACTTTCTTGAGGGATCTCTAGTTTATCTATCAAAGACAATGACATAATACATGTATCACTTCCTTCATCAACCATATTCCTAAGAATTTCCATATCATTGTAAATAATTTTTATCATAAATGTGTATCATCAACCCTTTCCAAATAATCAACAATAACGATATTTGTTAGAGGAATATTTAAAATCAAAATAGGCCTAGTATGTTCATAAATGCAAAGATTTTATTTATGCTATTGAATATATTGCACTTTATAAGACCCTATAATGGTTTATATTATGTTGAAAACCATTGGTCCATGTATATTCATCTCATCTAATAAGTCTCTTAACTATTATCATTGATAAAGAGATGTCCTAAGTAATTTCAAGTATGGGACCTTACAAGGGTTTGTACTTAACTCTTTCACTATGTCTCATTATTTTAATTTTCCCATGAATGATTTGATTTGTAATTATTTGGGCTAGGTAAGATCCTAAAATATTTCTATCGTGGGTGTCAGAATCATTACTTTAAGTGATGATCGTAATCTTTCAATGTTTTCAAAAATGATAGGTTTTGTGGAATTAGTTGAGGCCTTCTCATGAATGCTTTCTACTTTTTTTTGGTATTTTTGCATTTTTATAAAGTTCTTGAATGACCAAATTATGGTTTGGATTTTTGTCAACTATGGCTAGATTTATCATTTCTTGAATAGTTTATTTTTCTTTATCCTTATTTTTTTTTCTCTTTATAAGGTTGTTTTATTTTGAATTGAGGTACACTTCTAGTAATAGCAAAAATTTGTTGTTCCAATGATGCAATGGTTTCTTCTTGCACCTTTAATATGTTGACATAGTGAGTGATATTTGATTGACTACAAGTATATTCTTTGGGCCAGATTGGGAAAATACTCGATTAAGTTTAGAGGCATTTTGAGAAGTGTTAGATCTAGGATTTTGGTTTTGGGGGTAACTATCATACTAAATTTGATTATTCTATCTCACCTTGATTATACCCTTGGTTGTCCTAGTTGGGATTATATATTTAATTTTGATAATTTTGACATCTTCCTTGATTAAACCCTTGACATTGATTTTAATTCACTCATGTTATTGATTAGAAGCATACTATTCATGGTTAGGGAATGGAATATTATAGATGCCTAACCTTTGCTTGTAAGGGTGATTTTACTTTTTTTTGAAATCTCACTTGTTTTCATGGAACAAATTGATCCTATCATTATTGAATTAATCAATGTTTAGAGTAGGACCCAAATTTTATTTAAGATAGAATTTACATAATTTTACACAACTAAAATTATCATGGTCATAAGTTCCATGCCAAAAGATTAATTTTTTAGGATCATGCCATGGACATGGTTCAAACCTGTTATTGTAATGGTAATTTTAAGCTTAGGTGATAGACATATTTTTAGATTATCTTCATGGGTCCATTGAGCCATCATATTCTCAATTCTTTGACCACCTCCAAATTTTGTCAATATATGCATAGATGCTTCACCTATCTCTAACTCATGAAAGGTATATTAGATATCTACATTACAAATCACCATCCCAAATAATATTCTTATTAATATTTTTAGGTTTCAAGTATTTTTTCCTCCCTTCGTTTTCCAATGTTCAAGGATTTTAACAAATTGTATACTTGTCTAGGGAGGTGAACCACAAAGGGTTGTGTTCCTAGATCTTAGCATGCAAAGGTGGTCTAAGCTTGTTTAAAAATATTTTTTTACTACCTCTTTAGTCAAGTTCATATTAGCATAAAATTTAAGTATTTCCTACCTCTTGTAGAAATCAATTACAAATTCATTAGGGCTTTATTTAGAATTCATAAAACATCCATAATTTCCATCACAATCATGTCATTGTCAAATTCTTGTTTTAACTTCTTGAAAAAATTATCTTGGTAGTCAGTAGAGTGTTTAGGTAAAGATACAAACTAATCAAGAGCATTTCCTATAAAATACCTAGTAATTAATTTTAGCAAAAAAAATTAGTATGTAATCAATCCTTATAATATGTAGTAACTCATCAATGAATGCTTGGGCTTGATTTGTTCCATTGTAAAGAATTTAGGAATATGCCTAAAAAATTCTATAACTTCCACATTAGGGGCTAGATATTACCTTAAATAATTTCTCAAAGTAGGATCAGATGGTACAAGTAAAGTCACCCCAATATTAGCTAGGGAAAATGGATGAGGAGGAGTATTCGGGTTTAATATTGGAGGACTAATAATTTGCACTACAAGGTTTCTATTAACAGTTAAATTTAAGTGATATTGGTCACCATATCCCATATTTGGTTGGTTTTTATATTATAGAGGCCTCCATATACTTCTCAACATCACACCTATGAGTGTCTAACTGGTAGACCAAAGAATCCCTAAGAATTATCATATATAGAGATAGATTTTCACCATGAGGCTTAGAATGGGTATGGGATATTATAAGGATGCATTTCACATTTGTTATTTATGTTTATGCCTATTTTTCCATTATCACCATATTAAGCAGTGATCCTAGTATAGTGGTGTCCATAATCACTACCAAACAAAGATGTTGAAAATTATGAGTAGTTTTGGTTGTCATTGATGTCAAAATAATATTGGTTTAATTTCACCGTCATCAAGTGCATTTTCCAAAAGCACAAAGGTTTTGAAAAGGAATAGGATATAATATTTATTTTTAATATTATATGCCTAAAGAGGGCCCAAAGGATGAATAACCGAGAAATGAGAAGCAAATCTAAATTAGATAATAATATTATATTATTATAATATTGCAGGCCAAATATCAAGACAAAGAAAAATGAAGTTCAAATTAAAAAAACCCATATGATAGATTGAGTGGTTAAAGGTTTAATTATTTAATTTTAAATAACTTAACCTTAAGGTTAAAATTTAAAATTAAATAATAATGATTTAGAGGCCCTAATTTTTTGTTATAAATTTGAATTTTAAAAATTCAAATGTCCTCACCGATGTTGGAGAAAAAGCATTGAAATGCATATAAATAATGCCAAAAATCTTTGGTATTAATAATCCTTGTAAATTGATGTTTATGCAAAGAGTTCGTGCACCATAAGAGAGGATTCACATTTCAAAGAAGGTTGAGGGAAACAAGGCAATAAAGGTAGTGAGGTGTGTAGACCTCCCATTGATGATGGTAGTGCAGGCGGCAGATGGCAGAGCATTAAGGCTTGCAGGAAGAAGATCACGGTTCGATCCATGCGATCGATGTTTTGCTGTAAGAGGTCTTCATTTTGTTGTGGGTGCAGTTTATGAGGAGAATAAGGAGGAAAGTGTGTGCCTTTTGTCTCATGTGGGCACGCAACCCACTTGGTGGCCTAGATTGAGCTAGGATGTTGGTAAGTGCAAGGTCGCATGGTCGAATTTGCTGAAGATGTTTTTGTGGGCAAGAAGAATTAAAGGTATGTTATTTAATTTTTATTCTCTAAGGTATTAAAAAATAAAATTATCTAGAGATTGATGTGAGTGCTAAGTGCTTGGGGAGTTATAAGGTAAAGGAAAAAATTAAAATATTTTATTTTGTTTTTTAGTGATTGAAATATATTTTATAAAGTGTGGATTTTATAAGGTGTATAATGGAGATTGCTATGAATTTTGTTATAAGGAAATTATTGAGTTAGATTGTGTGAGTTTGGAGTTTATAAGGCATGCAAGGGAAATTGTTAAGTGTTTTGTTATGGTGAAATTATTGAGTTAAATATTATGAGTTTGGAGATTATAAGGTATAAAAAAAGATTTGATATTTTGTATGAAAAAATTTTTTTTGAGAAAATTTTTTTGTGGAGATCTTGAGATAGGTTGTGGTAACCTAACCCTAGTGTTGGAAAAGAAAATTTGATTGTGGTTAATATAGGTGTTGAAGACATATCTCAATCAAAAAAAGGTATGGGTAAACCTTCCTTGTGAGTGAATTATTGTTGGATTGGATATTGTGAATGATAAGCTAGAGTGAAAAAGATTTTTTGATAAGCATTGTTGAGTTTGGTTTTGAGATATCCAATATTGATTGTCGAAGGTTTTTCTAAAATAAAGGTTGATTCTAGAAACCTTGTTTGATAAGCATTGTTGGAAATATTGAGTGAGCCCTCATGTGCATGATTAGAGTTTGTAAAATATCATGAGTATCATTGTTATGTGAAGTTTTTCTGATAAGTATTATTGAATAATTTTCATTGAGTGTTTGGTTGAGTTGAGAAAGCTTTTGTGAAATCTTAAGGATAGATTTGTGTAAGCTTTTGTGGAAGCTTACAAAGCATATTTTAGGTAAGTCTTGGTGAATACTTGTTGAGCAGATTGAGCAAGTTCTAGTAAGGACTTGTTGAGAATATTTGAGGTAAGTCTTGGTGAAGACTTGAGAGCAGTTTGAGCAAGTTCTAGAGAGGACTTGAGGGTAGATTTAAGGATAGAGTGTGGTGTAGATTTGAGGATAGGTTTATGCCATACCAGAGATAGAGATTGATCAGATTTATGCTAGGGTAAAGGTCTGTGTTTAGTGCAGATCAAAGATATATATTGAGCAAATTTGTGCTAGATCGAAGGACTATTTTTAGTACAGATTAAAGACAAAGATTAAGCATATTTGTGTAGGGCAAAGGATAATATTCAATATAGATATGAGATAGATATAGAGTAAGAGTAAGCTTTGGAGATGACAAAGTAGAGTAAAGTAGTCTCCAGTTGATAGAGATCCATTAGCCAGGGTAGTGAGGATAGAGGTCATCTAATTGAGGATAGGGGTCTTCAGTGGAGAGAGATCCACAAGCTAGTGCAGTGGAGGCAGTAGTCTTCTAGAGGATCACCAGCCAGAGAAATGGAGAAGGAGTTCTCTTATGGATATATATCCATGAACTTGATTACAGTATTAATGTATCCTTTGGGTAGAGGTCCATAAATATTGTAATAGGGAAGGATTCCCAAGAAATTTGTTGAGAAAATTTAAGTGAAATATTTTCTCCGTGGACATAGCCCACATTGGGTGAACCATGTTAAATCATGTCTCTCATGTGTGTGATGCTTTGTGTAATGATTGTTGCTTTATTATTGTTGATGTTATAATATGGATTGATAAGTAAAGAGTTTTATCTTATACTATTCACCCCTCTCTCTATATAAGAACATGTTCCTCAATTGGTATCAGAGTAGGTCTCTCCATGAAAATACTAACAACTTGGAGAAGGATCCATCAGAAAAACACATGACTTCAAAAAATGAAGAAGAGACCATTTTTGATATAAAAGAGAAATTATTCATTGCTATAAGGAATTTGGAAAGGATTAGAAATAATAACTCAAGCTTGAAGGAAAATTCAAGAAGACGAGGAAGCAAAAATGGAACTTCTACAAAGTTTCATACAACTCAAGATAAAGGTAGAATAAGGAAAGAAAATTAAACAGGATATGACAGATCTATTAAGAGAAAGGGAAATAGAGTGTGAAATATTGGAAGCAAAAATTGTATCTCTAAGGCATGAAGTTGAAAAGACCAAGCTTCAACAAGATATAAAGTTAGGGAAATAGAAAGAGGAATTTGGCTTTCAAGAAATAGAGACATCAAACAGAGATAAGCTCGCTACTCATACCCCGAAAGGAAAAGATATCGAGAAAGAATAAATAAAAGAAGAACTATGGATGAGAGTTAATAACAAAAGGAGAAGCACTCAACCGCATTCTCAAAGGCATCCAAATAGGTTACATAATTTCTTCCATGGCTATTTCTTTTCTTGTAACAATTATGGTCATAGAGTTGTACACTACACTAGTTATGTGAAAAATGATGTCAATAGAAATTTCAACTCTTTTGAACCAATGATATCATATGTTACAAATGCAATACTTTTGGGCACAAGGATAGATGGTGCAAACTGGTACTTCCTAAGTATAGTAAAAAGAATACAACTTCAACAACTAGTAAAGAGAAAAAGAGAAATGAAAAGGCTAGATCAATGTTAGTTCAAATAGCTCTTCATGCTTAGGATAAATAATAACAATGGTTTCTTGATAGTGGTTTCTCTAGAAACATGACAGGAGAAAAAGACAAATTTCTTGTACTCAAAGAAACTAATAGAGGATCAACAAGTTTTGGTGATAATGGATTAGCAAAAATTTGTGGAAAAGGAACTCTGAGTTTAGATAATGGAAACACAAGAACAGAAAATGTACTATATGTCAAAGGATTAAGACACAATTTTCTAAGTTTAAGTTAAATTTGTGATCAATGTCATATGGTTACATTTCATCCAGATAGATGTGATATAAGAAAGTATGAAAGTAGAAAAGTTATTGCAAATGCAAGTAGAACTCCAAACAACCTGTATATGCTTAGTGATATTAAAGGAGAAACATACATTCTATTACAAGAGGATAAGATTTGGTTGTGGCATAGAAGAATGGGTCATTTTAATTTTGACAATATAGTCAACTTAAGCAATAAACAGACTGTTAGAGATTTACCCAAGTTAAAAATGCCACAAAACACAATCTATGCACCTTGTCAACGTGGAAAGCAAACTAAAACAAGTTTCAAATCAAAGGGATATGTGTCATCTGAGCTATTAAAACTAATACATAATGATCTATGTGGTCCTACCAGAACACAGAGTATTCAAGGTGAAAGTTACTTCATATTGTTCATAGATGATTACTCCATAATGACTTGGGTAGCTTTCCTAAAAGATAATTCAGAAGCATTTTATAAATTCAAGGAATTTAAAGAATGGGTCAAAAATAAAATCAGTAAAAGGATTAAGTGTTTGCAATTCGACAGAGGAGGAGAGTTTACCTTAAATGAATTTGTATATTTCTATGAAGAACATGGAATCAAGAGAGAATACTCAGCTATAATAACTCCTCAACAAAATGTAGTTGAAAGGAAAAATAGGGATATTGAGAATATGGCTAGAGTTGTGTTAAATGATTCCAAGCTTTCAAATGGATTTTGGAGGGAAGCAATCATCACAATAGTATATATAATAACTAGGACTCAAATGAGGGTAAACCATCACAAGACTCCATACGATATTTGGAAAGGAATATCAGCCATTGTAAAACACTTCAAGGTTTTTGGAAGCAAGTGTTATATAAGACGGGAAGAGCAAAACTTGGGCAAGTTTGACCCAAGATGTGATGAGGGATTTTTTATTGGTTATTATACTAAGATTAAACCCTATATATGCTACAAAAAAATGAAATGCATTATTGTATAAATATAAATGTAACAGTTGATGAGAATATAGATTCAAGAGAACTAGTTCATCAAATTGTGTATCAGGAAGATGGAAGTTGTCAAGAAGAGTTTCGTAAGGAATCCAATGAAGAAGAGGAAGAAACACCAAGACTTCTTCCTATGAATCCATCCAGGTATGTACATAAACATCATTCAAAAGAGCTAATCATTGGGAATCTAGATGAGATACAGACAAGGAGAAGGATAATAACACCATCTCAACAAGTAAAATTTTCCTTGTTATCTAAAATTGATCCAAAATACTTCAATGAGGCAAGTGAATATAAGTTTTGGATTAAACCAATGGATGAGGAATTAGATTATATAGAGAAAAGCAAGACTTGGGAACTTGTTCCATGACCAAAAGACAAAAATGTGATTGGAACTAAATGGGTATTCAGAAACAAGTTAAATGAAGATGGTCAGGTGGTCAGAAATAAAGCAAGATTAGTGTGCAAAGGTTATACACAAGTAGAGGGAATTGACATTTATGAGACATTTTCTCTAGTTGCATGACTTGAAGCTTTCAGAATGTTCTTAGCATTTTAAAGCTTCAAAAACTTCAAAGTATATCAGATGGATGTTAAATCAGCCTTTATAAACGGTGTTTTAGAAGAAGAGGTCTACATTGGGTAGCCAAAAGGTTTCAACTTGACTGATAAATTAGACTATGTATACAGATTGAAAAAAAACTTTATGGACTAAAGCAAGCTCCTAGAGTTTGGTATTCAAGATTGGATAAGTACCTACAGGAACATGGTTTCAGGAAAGGAATAGTGGACAATAACTTATACATAAAAAATTATGGTAATGACTTACTAATTGTGGTTGTTTATGTTGATGATATCATTTTTGAAGTAAATAATGATAAGATGTGTCAAAAATTTGCAAAGAGCATGTAGAATGAAGTTGAGATGTCTATGCTTGGTAAGTTGTCCTTCTTTCTTGGACTCTAGATTTCACAATCAGAGAAAGGGGTGTTTCTTTCACAAACTAAGTATATAAAATATATGCTAAAGAAATTCAAGTTAGAAGAGTGCAAACTAGTAAGTACTCCCATGGTTACAGGATGTAAGTTAAGTAAATATGATGAATCTCTAGAGGCAAATCAGAAATTATACAAATCTATGATTGGTAGCTTATTGTACGTCACAACTACTAGACTTGATATCATGTAGGTAGTGGGATTAGTTGTGATGTTTCAGGCAGCACCCAAGGAGACACATGTAACAACAATAAAAAATATTCTCAGGTATTTAAAGGGACTATGGATTTATGGCTCTAGTATCCCAAAAGTATCAGTTTCACTCTCACAACTTATACAAATGTAGATTGGGCTAGCAGTATTTATGACAAGAAAGTACAAGTGGTGGAGCATTCTTTCTTGGAGATTTTTTAGTCTCTTGGCTAAGTAAAAAATAGGCATCAGTATCCCTATCCATGACAAAGGTAGAGTATATTGCAAAATTTTCTAGTTGTACACATGTATTATGGATGAAGTGAACTCTAGAGGATTTCAATATAAAACATGATCATCCTATTCCCATATTGTGTGATAATACAAGTGCTATAAATATTTTAAAGAATCTAGTGATGCACTCTAGGATAAAGCACATTTTGATCAAGTATCACTTTTTGAGAGAACAAGTGACAGAAAAATAGGTCAAGTTGGAATATGTTACTACAAAGGAGCAGATCGTAGATATTTTCACTAAGCCACTTCCAAAATATAATTTTGAGTACCTTCAAGAAAATTTGGGAGTAGTTCTACTCCCACCCTAGAATTAACCACCTCAATAGGAGGTGGGGCAGGGGCTAAAGCTAAAAATATTATTTTTAGCCTCAAACCCCAAAGGTGGCCCTTTGCCATTGATGACAAAGGGGGAGATATTTGAGTTAGGGGGAGAGCATTCAGTCAGGGGGAGAAGTTTCTCAAGGAAGAAACTTTTGAAAAATAAAAAGGAATGATAAAAATAAATGGGTTTCCATCAATGACAAAGGGGAAGATTATTGGAAATTTTGAGTAGTTTTGGTTGTCATTGATGTCAAAAGAATATTTGTTTAATTTTTGCTATCATCAAGTGTTTTTTCCAAAAGCAAGAAGGTCTTGAAAAGAAATAGGATATAATATTTATTTTTAATATTATATGCCTAAATAGGGCCCAAATGATGAAGAATCGATAAAGGAGAAGCAAGTTTAAATTAGATAATAATATTATATTATTATAACATTGCAGGCCAAACATCAAGACAAAGAAAAACAAAGTTCAAATTAAAAAACGCATATGGCAGATTGAGTGGTTAAAGGTTTAATAAATAATTTAACCTTAAGGTTAAAATTTAAAATAAAATAATAATGATTTAAAGGCCCTATGTTTTTAAATATAAATTTGAATTTTAAAAATTTGAATATCCTCATCGACGTTGGAAAGAAAGCATTGAAATGCGTATAATTAATGCCAAAAATATTTTGCATTAATAATCCTTGTGAATTGATGTTTATGCAAAGAGTTCATGCACCATAAGAGAGGATTCAAATTTCAAAGAAGGTTGAGGGAAATGAGGCAATAAAGGTAGCGTGGTGTGTATACTTCCCACCGATGATGGTAGTGCAGATGACAGTTGGCAGAGTGCTAAGGCTTGTAGGAAGGAGATCACAGTTTGATCCACGCAATCGATAGTTTGCATGTGAGAGGCCTTCATTTTATCATGCACATGATTTATGAGGAGAATAAGGAGGAAAGTGTGCATCATTTGTCTCATGTGGGCACGCAACGCACTTGGTGGCCTAACTTAAGCTAGGGTGTTGGGAAGTGCAAGGTCGCATTGTCGAATTTGCTGAGGATATTTTTGTGGGCAAGAAGAATTAAAGGTATGCTATTTAATTTTTATTCTTTAAGGTATTGAAAATTTAAATTGTCTAGAGATTGATGTGAGTGCTAAGTGCTTGGGGAGTTATAAGGTAAAGGGAAAAAATAAAATATTTTATTTTGTTTTTTGGTGATTGAAATCTATTTTGTAAAGTGTGGAGTTTATAAGGTGTATAAGGTAGATTGCTATGCATTTTTTTATAAGGGAATTATTAAGTTATATTGTGTGAGTTTGGAGTTTATAAGGTGTGTAAAGGAAATTGTTAAGTGTTTTGTTATGGTGAAATTATTGAGTTAAATATTTTGAGTTTGGAGATTATAAGGTGTACAAAAAGATTTGATATTTTGTATGAAAAATAATTTTTTGAGAAACTTATTTTGTGGAGATCTTGATATAGGTTGTGGTAACCTAACCCTAGTTTTGGTAAAGAAAATTTGATTATGGTTAAGACAGGTGTTCAAGACATATCTCCATAAAGATAAAAGGTATGGGTACATCTTCCTTGTGAGTGAATTATTGTTGGATTGGATATTGTGAATGCTAAGTTGGAGTGAAAAGGATTGTTTTATAAGCATTGTTGAGTTTGGTTTTGAGATATCAAATATTGATTCTTGAAGATTTTTTTTGGAATAAAGGTTGGTGCTAGAAACATTGTTTGATAAGCATTGTTGGAAATATTGAGTGAGCCCTCATGTGCATGATTAGGGTCTGTAAAATATCATGAGTATCATTGTTATGTGAATTTTTTTTGATAATCATTGTTGAATAATTTTCATTGAGTATTCGGTTGAGTTGAGAAAGCTTTTGTGAAAGATTAAGGACATATTTGTGTAAGATTTTATGGAATATTACAAAGAAAATTTGAGATAAGTCTTGGTAAAGACTTGTTGAGTAGATTGAGAAAGTTCTAGTGAGAACTTGTTGAGCATATTTGAGGTAATTCTTGGTGAAGACTTGAGATTAGTTTGATCAAGTTCTAGAGAGGAATTGAGGGTAGATTTGAGGACAAATTTTGGTGCAGATTTGATGATAGTTTTGTGCTAGACCAGAGACAAATATTGAGTAGATTTGTGCTAGGCCAAAGGACTATGTTTAGTCCATATCAGAGATAGAGATTGAGTATATTTGTGCTATATCAAAGGATTATGTTTAATACAGATCAGAGATAGAGATTGAGCAGATTTGTGTAGGGTAGAGGATAGTGTTTAGTATAGATATGAGATAGAGACAGAGTAAGAGCAACTTTGGAGGTGATAAAGTAGAGGAAAATAGTCTCCAGTGGATAGAGATCCATTATATAGGGCAGTAAGGATAGAGGTATTCTGAGTGAGGACAGGGGTCTTCAGTGGAGAGAGATCCACAAGCCAGTGCAGTGGAGGTATTAGTATTCTAAAGGATCACCAGCTAGAGCAAGGGATAAGGAGTTATCTTGTGGATAGATATCCATGAACTTGATTTGGGTATTGGTGTCTCATTTGGATAGAGGTCCATAAATATTATAATAAGGAAGGATTCCCAAGAAATTTTTTGAGAAAATTTAAGTGAATTTTTTTTTCCATGGACGTAGCCCATATTGGGTGAACCACATTAAATCATGTCTCTCATGTGTGTGATGATTTGTGTAATGATTGTTGCTTTATTACTATTGATGTTATCATATGGATTGAGAAGTAAAATTTTTTATCTTATATTGTTCACCCCCCTCTTAGTATAAGCACATGTTCTTCAAAAGATACTCACAAGGCCTTTTGGGACCCTACAACAAGCTTATAAGGTTTTTTATAATCTATATTTGGACCTCTTTCTTCCTAAAAATCAAAATATCTATATATAATATCTCTAATTTTTATTTCATGATCACTATTAAGTGATAAGGAATGGAAAATATAATGTTTATGAGATACAGATTGAGTGAGATCCTCTTCTACTTCTAGAAATCCTAAAATTTTCTTCTTATTACACCTAGTATTCATTTTGAAGTCCTTAGAAGAATTAAAACGATCCATAAGGGTAAGTAGAAAACTTAATCAAGGGTAAATAATATTTTACCAAATTTTCTATATTTAAGAAAAAAAAAATCACTGCCAAAACATATTTTTAAGGAATCCCTAGGAGAAAGAGGAAAGCTACAACAAGATTACTCAACTTTCAATAAGAAAAAAGAACTATCACAAAACTAATGATAGTTAACATACTAAAACCTAGGGGCTGAAAAATGGGAAATATAAGCCTCAAAAGGTAGGTTTCATATTGGGTTCACCAAAACTATTGGTGCAAAAAAAGGGTATTCATACAATTACCAAAATTATTACTAGATATACAAAAATACTTAAATCAAGATAAGAAATCAATAATTACAAAACTAGTAAAACTATCATGTCCTTAATAGAAATTAGGGCATTAAAAACCATATTATTTATAAAATAAGTACAATAAATAACTTCTATTATGTTCTACTTGTAATGTCACCATAGTAAAAAGGAGAGCCACACCTAGAATAAATTCATAGGATTCAATATGCCTTAGATATCAATCATTGAGGTAAAACTCTCAATATTTGACTACAAATCCAAAAGAATCATGTCCTCCTCTATGGAAGGCAACAAATCAATGGTTGATGGATTTGTTTTACTTGTAAGAGCAATAGAGAGAAATAGAAAAGAAAATTTGCATGTCATGGTGGCAATAAGGAAAAAGACTTGAGCTCAAATGTTAGAAATAATAAAGAGCAAGTGAATGTATGGTGATAGTATGATGAAAATTTAGAAGATAAAATGCTTATTTATAGTAGATAAAAAGAATAACTTTATCTCTTGAGGCTAATTATTGAAATACGTGTATTTTAGAGCCATATAACTATAATCATCAATCTAAATGATGCATCATATTAACCCTAAGTACAAAAACATTCTAGGATCATGATCATATGTCAAAAATCCTAATTTTTTTTTAATAATTGTGATTACCACTTAAAGTAGCAATCTTCACACCATAGATCTTAAAGATGCATGTTTTGTAGGACACATGAATATATGTCCCTTAATCCTGATTCTATCCTTATTTTGGTATTTTGGAAAAATTAACAAGTGGAAATGACAAAATAAGGTGGTAAAAAGTGACAACTAGCTAAAGAAAATGAACCAAATCCATTTACCAACATGGTTTATCATCATCCTACCTAAGAACTAACAAAATTATTTTACCACTATCCCATATGTAGGAGTACGATAATCTCCACAACCTACAAAGTCAATTGTTAGTTCTCTTTTTACAAATATAATTACCTATCTAGATTTAGCATGACTATACTTAATATTCAAATTTTAATACATTTTACAATAATAGTAGAAAACAATATGTGACATGCAAGTTAATATCAACATCATCATGTGAACAATATAAATCATTCTTAAAATACATCTTAATTCATATTAACATAATAAAAACTAAAAGATACTAGTAATTCTTAACTTTTGAAACATATTATTTCTTCTATTTTTCTTTTATTTCACTTAGTTGCTCTTATATCTAAGTATCAAACTGATGTAGACTATAAATCTCAACATGGTATATTATACTTTAATGTAATTCAAATATTTCTAAATTTGAAATTAATAATAAATATGTAATACAATATTACCTAGATTTATAATTCCTTATAAAAATTATATTTATAACACACATATACAAAACTTTACTTTGAATAGAAAGGATCCCTTCTTTATTTTGTCCAACTTCATTTCTCTTATCCATTATAAGAAATAATTCATCCTATTGCATTCATTTAAGCTTATATATGAATATGGTATGATATTTGGAGACTTCTTCATGAGGAGGAAGGAGAAACTTATTTTATATTATTAGTTCCTTCTAATGTTTTTAAAATTTTTATTTTAGGTAAGTTATTCATATGGTAATTTTATCAAAATATAACTAATGCTTATAAGCTCATAATACACCATAGATTATCCCTATGTTTACATTTAATTGCAAAAAAACTAATAACATTATGAAGGTTCTATTTGAATAATTTACTTTACAAAAATAATAAAATTATATGATATCTTTATAATTATAGTATGTATAGTTTAAAAATTATTGCATGATCCCAATTGGTTAAATTTCTTGACTTTCAAGGAGAAGACTATTTTTGAATCTTGCCAAGCGTTACATGCATAATTTCCAAGTTTTAATACCACCATATGGTCATGATGTAATATATATGGGGCCCATTTAAAACACATGTAACTAATTAAAAAACTATGTATAATTCAAATGATTAAAAAAATAATATCCAACTTGAAATAATACCCCAACCATATGAAATCTATATATGAATAATGTTTGGTTTATGTATAATGCAAGTTCATATTTTGAAATATAAATGCATATTTATAAATCCATCATAAGTGTCTAAATAGTATCTAAATCCAAAACCAATTGTGTAAATCCATTTTTCTAAAACATGTAAAAAATGAGGAATAACGTCCTTCTTGCTTCCATCCCCAACTTCCTCTTGGAAGTTGTCTAATAATGTAAGATGATTCATCCTCAATTAGACGAGAGGTTTAATTTAATTCTTATGTAGTGCCTATGCAACTTACATCATATTCATATTCTTCCAATATTAATTTATATATTCACCCATACAAAATAAGGTCAAGAAATAAATGTATATATAGTGCAAGGATATATGTATGTTTATTTCACATGGTTTCTCTTCTTTATTATAAAATCCTCTATATTTCATATTTTTCCCTTAGAGAGACCTTCATTTTGATGCTTTAATGGAGATATTAACTCCAAAATATAATAAAAATTAATCTCTAGCTTGAACTTTAATATAATCATAGAAAAGTAACGACTTCACCCTATGTTGATGTCGCAAACAAAACATAGCCACAATTCACCATATGTTAATATCAAGTGAAACATAGACAACTTAATCTATGTTGATTTTTTAAATTATTCATTGACTTGGTATCCTTTATTTTAATTTTTAATTAATGCATAACCATAAGTGACTTATCACTTCACTTTATACAAAGTCCAAATAGGAATCCCACATTGTCTTTCCATAAAACTCTAGGACAATTTTCACACAATCTACAAGTTGACTAAATTTTACATTATCTCTCTCCCAACACATGAAATACCAAAGCATGCTTATAAATTAGAGGGTAGATTTATGTTTTTAATCTTACTATCATACATGGACATATAAATGTAAAAAAAATTGAAGAGGATGGATACATTCACCCTCTACAAAACCTATTACATTTAAAATGTCACAATAATGTTACAAGAAAAATAAAATTTAATAATCCTAATATTATGTTTTGATATTTTATCACCAATACCTTATATAAAATTTGTAAAATTAATGCTTAAATTTAATAAATAAAAATCATTCTTTAATAACTCTCTCCTTGTATCACCTAGATGTAAACAAATATAGGTAATATGATTATCTATAAATATATAATTTGAAATAAGATAGGGGTATAGGTAAGGGTATTCCATTACAATGTTATTAGAATCATTACCATAATTGTTAAAAAATCTATACTTTACAACAAAGTTTCATAAGAATCTATACTCTCACAAGTTACAATAGTCTAGGTAAAATAACCAATATCCTTCATCTTAAGTAATCTATTCTCTACAAAATTTCCATTTCTCTTACAAACCTTTCCCAGCTCAATTATGACCATTACTTGGTAGGATAGGTTAGTTATTAAATTGATAAGACACTATACACATGTCATCATAATATACTCTCATGGTCTAGTGCAAACATCACAAATTGTCTTTTACATACAAGATCTTGTCAAAGCTTTTATATATATATATATATATATATATATATATATATAGATCACTTTATGGTTTGAATTAAAAATTTTTATAAGAATATGTAAAAATTGAACCATTGAATATAAGATAAACCTAATTTTTTATAGGTATAAGATAGTCTTAGTTCTGAACAAAACTATCACAGTTCTTAGTGTCCATAGACCATAGTCCAAAGACTATTTGTTAATCAAAATACTACCTCTAACCAATCCCATATTATAATTATGTTAATTAACATAAGTTTTATATGATTTATATTGATATAATGACCTATTAAGGATAAGTATTAAGTATTTCATAGAAAAAGGTTTCATAAAATCAAGATGACCATTATCTTACCTCTTAATCATAATTTACTCCAAATACACTCCTTTCTATATTAGTTTAATTTTTGTATATTACTATGGACATTTTTCTAAGTTAATCCATAAATGCCAAATCACATATCAAGGATCTATTTAAACTAATATATATTTTAAATGGTTGTAAGGGATTTAAATGACCCCACCGATGTTATATCATAACCGCATAATGGTAATAACACTTGACAAGTATGCATGTAATGCTTGAAAATATTCAAACCTAGGTCTTCTCATTGAACTTAAATAAATTTAATTGGTTAAGATCATACCATTTGGTTAAACCAAAATATAAGTTATGTTTAAGATAGTAGGGAATTTACACTCTTGTCATAACAAATCTATATAGATTCTTTAGTGGTTCCTTTCACACTATCTAAAGTCATATTTGAACTAAAATAAATGCCTATACAATAGTAAAATATATTGTTATCTTTTAATTGGTTATACAAGATTGAAATGAGTTCCACCCAAATTACATCATGACCACATAGTGTTATTACAACAACTTGGCTATTATGCATGTATCATTTGGAAAAATTCAAACCTAAGTCTCCCCATTGAAAGTCAAGGAATTTAAACAATTGAATTAAAACCATTTTATAAAAATATATTATTCTTATCTTTAATAAAAACATCATTTGAGCAACATAAAATTTACTATAAACTAATTCTTAATATAACCACTAAATAGTTATTCACAATTTAATTAAATGCCTATATAAAAAATTATAAGTTGTTGAATATAGGTTACCAAAAGACCCATATTTTTTTCAAATTGGAATTTGTGGGATTGAAACCTTAGATTTTCTTCTAAAAAATATAGTCCTAATTAATACACAATAAAAACAACTCTCTCTCTCTCATCTATGAGAGGATAGATTTCATGGTTTCCAAAGTAGATAAGAAGAGGTTTTTTTTTTTTATCATTGCCAACTACCAAAAGAGTCTTGGGAAGGATTTATACATGGTAAATATATCAAAACCACTTGATAAAGTTATATAAATGATCCAATAACTATTATGTTGAATCATTATGAGTTGGTGGATTGATTGGTTGTGTTCTATAAAAATGTTATATAGGGAAAACCATTGTAGATTTGGATGAATTGTCAATATTTTTAAATTTTTTTTAAGGGGATCACAATTCAAACACTATGTAATTTCACCTTAAGGTATATTATTTTCATATTAGAAGGGAGAGTTATTTTCTTAGGAAATTTACAATTTTGAATTTTCAAGTTAGAACATTCTAAGGAATATTATTTATGATGGTAAAAAAATATAGTTGGAAGGCAAATCTTGGCATGTGTTCAACACATGTGTTTCCAAGATACATGTTCATAGGATGAATTATGTTTCTTTGGTGCAAGTTAAACTTAAGTGTTCAATGTGTGTTGTATCCAAATGGTTGACAACTTGATCTTCAAGGCATGATATCATGTGATTTATACTTAGTGCAAGTAACAACATTGTTTTTATAGGGAGGATGCATTATTTGAGGTCATTTGGCTATTGTGTAAGGAATTAAATAATATGAAAACTATGTGTAGATGTGTGTATGCATGCATCCCATTCACACAAGTTTCAATTCCTATTATGAATGTCCTATGTTGCTAAAAAATGACAAGGGTGTAACAAGATCCATAAAATTATTTTTCTCTAGAGATTAGGGGATCAAGAGTTAGTGTCAATTTTTGTTGGCACCACCACCTCCTAGTGCTACATTTAGAATGGGATCTAAATTCAATATAAATATAACTTTAGTCATGTTGGCTATTATTAGGTGCATACATCTTCTAATGGATGTAGGTTTGAGGTCCTAGTTCCATCCTATTTTTATTTTTATATTATTCTTATCCTTTTTTAATTTTTATTATATTATTATATTATTCTAGTTCTTATCTTATTGATGCAGGAGCATCCGGTGGCGAAGCTGCAATCTTGCATCACCCAAAATGTATTTTTTTCTTTAAGTACTAAAACTGTCGCGATATCGCGACGCTTTTTGAAGAAGGGCGCCAGCGGGCCAAACTGTCGCGATATCGCGACGCTTTTTGATAAAAAGGGCCAAGGTGCAAAACTGTCACGAAATCGTGACATTTTTGAGGCAACGCAGTCGTGACGCGAAATGGTCACGAAATCGTGACATTTTCGGGTCGGAGAGGTCAAGGCGCCAAACGGTCGCGAAATCGCGACAGTTTCGGAGAAAAGCAACTTCAGCGCCAAATGGTCGCGAAATCACGACGTTTTCGAAGCAAAGCAGCCTTAACGCAAAATGGTCACGAAATCGTGACATTTCTGAAGCAAAGCCGCTCGGGCACCAAATGGTCACGAAATCGTGACATTTCTGGGGAAGAGCAGCTTGGGCGCCAATTGGTCGCGAAATCGTGACAACTCCGAGGCAAAGTCACTTGAGTGCCAAATGGTCACGAAATCGCGACACCTTCGAAGACAAGGTTCAAGGACGTCGCGAAATCGTGACACCTTCGAAGACTAGGTTCAAGGACGTCACGAAATCGTGACACCTTCGAGGACAAGGCTCAAAGACGTCACGAAATCGTGACATATCCGGAGGCAAGGTTCCAAAATGCAAAGTGGTCACGAAATCGCGACGCTTCCGGTGCGAAGACTCAACAGCGCAAGGTGGTCGCGAAATCGTGACACTTCCGAGCCAAAGACTCAAGGGCGTGAAATGGTCACGAAATCGTGACATGTCACGGTTTCGCGGCCCGAAACGAAGCAGCGAGTACGGAATACAAAGATGTCACGAAATCGTGACGTGTCACGGTTTCACGGCCCAAAGGAGGAAAGCGAGTAAGAAAGGCCTAGACGTCGCGATTTCGCGACGTGTCACGGAATCGCGGCCCCAAGGAGGAGAGAGAAGCCTAACGCCGAAAACGTCGTGATATCGCGACCAAAGAGGAGAGAGAAAGTATTGGAGCAAAAACGTCACGATATCGCGACCAGAGCGCTCACGACGTTGACCAGCCGACGATTGCAGAGACCAGTGCAGAGGGACACGTGGCATGAAGTTACAGGTGGCCCGAGAGTATGGAGCGGTTACAGGGACTCTGGCAAGGGGACACGTGGCATCAAATTACAAGCGACTTGGCGCACTCCTATGAATGATGATATGGCAGATGGATTGACAGGTGGCCGTAGCGCACTCCGCCACCCCAGACCATGATAACACGGGGCTCCTGGCAGCATCTCGCAGGTGCAGCAGAAAATTCGTGCGGGTGGTTAGAGAAGGCCCGCACTTAGTGTAATGATGTGAAAAGGAGGTGGCGACCGAGGATAAAAAGGTGGCACATACATTGTAAAGGGACTCTTGGCCATTTTTGAATAGGATCGCTGTGTATTCGGAGGAAGACCTCTATTTAATGAAAATTTGCTGGAATTCGTCTGTGTGTTTCCGAGCTTTGCGTTGATCTTTGTTGTGTGTTGTCTTAGCTCTATATCAAGTGGTATCAGAGCAGGTTGGTTCTGAGTGTGCAGACCGAACGCCGACAGTGAGGCAGTTTGCACCAGGACTGTGGTTGTGGGTTGCGAAGAAGAAGCAGGATGCCTCCGCATAGAGATCATGGTGGTGTGAGGCACAGGTGAGCAAGAAGGGAGGAGGTCGATCTAAGAGCCCTGCAGAGGCAAGTTGAGGCCCTGCAAGAGGAAATTAGAAGAGGAGTCGAGCCGAGAAGGGAGGAACCCAACGAAGATGAAGTGTGGGAAGAAGAGGTTCCATCCGATGCGGAAGAGGCCTTGGATCCAGCTGAGGCTAGGCTGTATAGGGCCATCTCCCAGATCGGGAAGAAGCCAAAATTTGACGTCTCCACTTATTCTGGGAACCTCAACCCTGAGGAGTTGATAGACTGGATTAACGACATGGAGGAGTATTTTGAGTACGAAGAGATATCAGATCCAAATCGGATCAGGTTCACGAAAACCAAGCTGAAGGGACATGCCAACATCTGGTGGAAAGGAGTGCAGTTGGAAAGGAACAGGAGGGGAAAGGAAAGGATCACCAGGTGGGATAGGATGGTAGAGAAACTAAAGAGGCAGTTCATCCCTGCAGATTATGAGTTGGATTTGTTAAAAAAAATGCAGAGTCTTCGATAGGCTAGTAGGACTGTCAAGGAATATACTGAAGAGTTCTACCAAATCTCGATCAAAATCGGCCATTCGGAGGCGAATAAGGAGAAGGTCGCACGTTACATCAATGGATTGCGAACCAACATTCAAGAAGAGTTGGGGCTGGTTAGAATGAGCACAGTAGAGGATGCATATCAATTTGCATTAAAAGTGGAGGAGAAACTGAATAGGAGGTTTGATGGTAAGCAGAGAGGGAAGGACAGGGGTGGAAGAGCTGGTGGAAGAGGCAGTGGTGGAAGATACAAAGATTTTGGGAAAACTGGTGAAGCTAGCGGTAGCCAAAAATAGAAAGAAGTGAAAGAGGAGGATGACCAACGCCCACGCAATCAGAGCAACAACTACCCAAGAGGAAGAGGTAGGTCTGGGCGAGGGTTTGGAAGAGGTGTCTTTAGAGGAACTCGCTTCAACTGCGGAGAGGAAGGACACAGGGCATACAACTTCCCGCAGCATCAAGAGAGGCCAAATCGAAGACCTGAGGGTCAGGCCCGAGCTGCTGTAGCAGACGAAGGTGTAGAGTCTGAGCACTCAGAGGAGGCAGAAAGAGGAGAAGCAATGGTCATCAGAAGAGTCTTGTTAAATGAAGAAGAAAAGACAGACCAGAGGAACAGCCTATTTCGAACAAGATGCAAGTGCGCAGGCAAGGTCTGTAACATCATCATTGATAATGGAAGCACTGACAATTTGGTTTCTGAGGAAATGGTTGCCAAGCTGCAGTTGGAGAGGAGAAAACACCCGCGCCCGTATCGAATTGCATGGTTGCAAAAGGAACATCGGGTGTTAGTAAGTGAACAATGCCCGGTGAAGTTCAATATTGGAACTTACTCGAGATGAGGTTTTATGTGACATCTTGCCTATGGATGCATGTCACCTCGCCGCTTGGGAGACCATGGCAGTTTGACCGAAGTGCTGTCCATGATGGTCGAGCCAACACCTATTCTTTGTCAAAGAATGGAGTTCGCCACAAGTTAAAACCCCCGAAGGAGGCGGATGAGAAAGTATGCAGAAGTGCACGAGTCTGTCTAGTGGATGGCAGAAGATTTTTAGATGGTCTGAAACAAGATCATATGTGCTATGCAATAATCCCTAGGGCTAGGGAAGAAGGATGCAAGGAAATTCCAATGGAAGTCATGGAACTGTTAGAGGAATTCCCTGATATCATTTCTGACAATGTTCCTGAAGGTTTACCGCCTGTTAGGAAGATCAGTCACCACATAGATTTGGTGCCTGGATCGAGCTTGCCAAACAAGGCTGCACATCGAATGACGCCTGTGGAAACTGAAGAGTTGAATCGGCAAGTTCAGGATCTGTTGAAGAAAGGCCTGATTAGGGAGAGTCTTAGTCCATGTGCAGTACCAGTAGTACTAGCACCCAAGAAGGATGGAGAATGGAGAATGTGCACAGACTCTCGGGCAATCAACAAGATCACCATTAAATACAGGTTCCCACTGCCAAGGATGGATGATATCATGGACTGCTTGAGTGGAGCCGAGTACTTCACAAAAATTGACTTGAAAAGTGGGTACCATCAGATCCGCATTAGAGAAGGGGATGAGTGGAAGACAACCTTTAAAACCAGAGAGGGGTTGTATGAGTGGTTGGTTATGCCATTTGGATTAACCAATGCACCTAGTACCTTTATGAGGTTAATGAATGAAGTTCTAAAGGAATTTCTGGGCAAATTTGTTATTGTTTACTTGGATGATATACTGATTTTTAGCAGAACATTGGACGAGCACCTGATGCACATCAAGAAGGTTTTTGAGAAACTGCGGGAGGAGCAGTTACTGATCAATCTGAAGAAGTGCAACTTCGTGAAGAGGGAGCTGGTATACCTGGGATTTGTTATATCAACAAGTGGTCTCAAAATGGACCCCAAAAAAGTGAGGGCTATCTTAGAATGGCCTGTCCCAAGAAGTGTGACCGAGGTTAGATCATTTCATGGTCTGGCCAGTTTCTACAAAAAATTTATTAGAAACTTCAGCAGTATTTGTGCATCTCTTACAGAGACAATGAAGGGGAACAAGAAGGAATTCCAATGGACAGTTGGAGCAGACAAAAGCTTTGATATGCTGAAGAAGAAGGTCACTGAGCAACCCGTCTTAGCACTTCCAGATTTCAATAAGGTGTTTCAGGTGGACTGCGATGCGAGTGGCAATGCGATAGGAGCCGTATTGAGCCAAGAAGGTAGGCCTGTAGCTTATTTCAGCGAGAAGCTCAATGATGCCAGGAGAAAGTATTCGGTATATGATCAAGAGTTCTACGCCATAGTTCAAGCACTCAAGAAATGGAGGCACTATCTGTTGCCGAAAGAGTTTGTTCTCTATACCGACCATCAAGCGCTCGCAAGATATTAACAACCAAGGAAAATTGAATCAGAGGCACCTGAAATGGGTAGAGTTCCTGCAGAGCTATACCTTTGTGCTGAAGCATCGGAGTGGAAGATCCAATAGGGTGGCAGATGCACTGAGTAGGAGGCAATGTCTGATGATAGAAATGAAAGTGGAGGTTGTAGGGTTTGCTGAACTCAAGAACTTATACCCTGCAGACCCCGATTTCGTAGAAGCTTGGAAAGCCTGCACTGCGCCTGTTGCGTTGGATAGGACTAAATGGTTGGATTACCTGATTCAAGATGGAATGCTGTTTAGGGGGAACCAATTGTGCATTCCGAGGAGCTCAATGAGAGAGAACCTCATTAAAGAAAAGCACAGTGGGGGTTTAGCTGGACACTTTGGTCGTGACAAGACCATCTCACTGGTTAGTGAAAACTACTACTGGCCGCAATTGCAGCAGGATGTGGCAAAGTTTGTGCAGAGTTGCAGGATATGCCAGATGGCAAAAGGTGTGAGGCAGCCTACTGGTTTGTATCAACCGCTACCTATACCTGAAAGACCGTGGGAAGATATCAGTATGGATTTTGTGCTTGGTTTGCCTAGGACGCAGAGGGGGCATGACTCCATATTTGTGGTAGTGGATAGATTTTCAAAAATGGCGCATTTTATCCCATGCCAGAAGACTAGCGATGCGGTCCATGTAGCTGGTTTGTTCTTTAAGGAAGTGGTACGCCTGCATGGGCTGCCAAGAAGCATTGTGTCGGACAGGGATACCAAGTTTGTAGGATATTTCTGGAAGACCCTGTGGAAGAAACTGAAGACGGAGTTAAAGTTCAGTTCTGCATACCACCCTCAAACAGATGGGCAGACAGAGGTGGTTAATAGGAGTTTGGGCAACCTACTACGATGCTTGGTAGGGGACAAGCCCAAGGGATGGGATCTAGTTCTGCCACAAGCAGAATTCGCGTATAACAGCTCGGTCAATCGGAGTACCAATAAGTCACCATTCCAGATCATCTATGGGAGCAGCCCAAGAAATGCCTCAGAGTTGAGAAGGATAGATACGAGGGAGAAATGCAGTGCTGAGGCAGAATATTTTGCCGAACATCTAAAGGGAGTGCATGAGGAAGTGACAAAACACATTGCCAAGATGAATGCTCAGTACAAGACAAGGGCGGATCAAAAACGCAGAGCTAAAGAGTTCAAAGTAGGAGATTCTATCATGGTCCATCTGAGGAAGGAGCGGTTTCCTGCCAAGACCTATAACAAGCTAAAAATGAAGAAATTTGGGCCATGCAAGATCGTTGGCAAACGGGATTCGGGTAATGCCTACGAGGTGGAGTTACCAAACGAACTTAACATCTCCCCCGTGTTTAACATCTCAGATTTGGTCGAGTATCATGAAGGAGAAAGCAGTGAGATACCCAGTCCAGATCTGTGGAGCATTCCAGCAGCCATCCCAGTTGCGAACGAGATAGAAGAAGTTCTGGATATGCGTGAGGGCCGAAGTACTAGGAACAGGAGTTACTCGGAGTACTTGGTCAAATGGAAGGGCAGACCCATTGAAGACGCGACTTGGTTATCAAAGGCTGAGGTTGATCGCCTGGGTCTACCTCGAAAAGATCAGAAGTGAGGTCACTTCTCAAACTCACCCCGGGTGTCTGATGCAGGAGCATCCGGTGGCGAAGCTGCAATCTTGCATCACCCAAAATGTATTTTTTTCTTTAAGTACTAAAACTGTCGCGATATCACGACGCTTTTTGAAGAAGGGCGCCAGCGGGCCAAACTGTCGCGATATCGCGACGCTTTTTGATAAAAAGGGCCAAGGTGCAAAACTGTCACGAAATCATGACATTTTTGAGGCAACGCAGCCGTGACGCGAAATGGTCACGAAATCGTGACATTTTCGGGTCGGAGAGGTCAAGGCGCCAAACGGTCGCGAAATCGCGATAGTTCTGGAGAAAAGCAACTTCAGCACCAAATGGTCACGAAATCGCGACGTTTCCGAAGCAAAGCAGCCTTAACGCAAAATGGTCGCGAAATCGTGACATTTCTGAAGCAAAGCCGCTCGGGCACCAAATGGTCACGAAATCATGACATTTTTGAGGAAGAGCAGCTTGGGCGCCAATTGGTCGCGAAATCGTGACAACTCCGAGGCAAAGTCACTTGAGTGCCAAATGGTCACGAAATCGCGACACCTTCGAAGACAAGGTTCAAGGACGTCGCGAAATCGTGACACCTTCGAAGACTAGGTTCAAGGACGTCGCGAAATCGCGACACCTTCGAGGACAAGGCTCAAAGACGTCACGAAATCATGACATATCCGGAGGCAAGGTTCCAAAATGCAAAGTGGTCACGAAATCGTGACGCTTCCGATGCGAAGACTCAACAGCGCAAGGTGGTCGCGAAATCGTGACACTTCCGAGCCAAAGACTCAAGGGCGTGAAATGGTCACGAAATCGTGACATGTCACGGTTTCGTGGCCCGAAACGAAGCAGCGAGTACGGAATACAAAGATGTCACGAAATCGTGACGTGTCACGGTTTCACGGCCCAAAGGAGGAAAGCGAGTAAGAAAGGCCTAGACGTCGCGATTTCGTGACGTGTCACGAAATCGCGGCCCCAAGGAGGAGAGAGAAGCCTAACGCCGAAAACGTCGCGATATCGCGACCAAAGAGGAGAGAGAAAGTATTGGAGCAAAAACGTCGCGATATCGCGACCAGAGCGCTCACGACGTTGACCAGCCGACGATTGCAGAGACCAGTGCAGAGGGACACGTGGCGTGAAGTTACAGGTGGCCCGAGAGTATGGAGCGGTTACAGGGGACTCTGGCAAGGGGACACGTGGCATCAAATTACAAGCGACTTGGCGCACTCCTATGAATGATGATATGGCGGATGGATTGACAAGCGGCCGCAGCGCACTCCGCCACCCCAGACCATGATAACACGGGGCTCCTGGCAGCATCTCGCAGGTGCAACAAAAAATTCGTGCGGGTGGTTAGAGAAGGCCCGCACTTAGTGTAATGATGTGAAAAGGAGGTGGCGGCCGAGGATAAAAAGGCGGCACATACATTGTAAAGGGACTCTTGGCCATTTTTGAATAGGATCGCTGTGTATTCGGAGGAAGACCTCTGTTTAATGAAAATTTGCTGGAATTCGTCTGTGTGTTTTCGAGTTTTGCGTTGATCTTTGCTGTGTGTTGTCTTAGCTCTATATCACTTATTCAATATTCAATTTCTAGCATTATCCCCCTTAATAATAAATAGAATTTTTTTTAATCTATCTTTGAGTGAAATAAATTTATTCTTTTACACTATATTTGTAAAATATACACACAATGATCCTTCAAATTATAGTGTTTCAACTTAACTTATTTCTTATAAATTATCTCTAGTAACATGATGCTTCAAGTCAATGTGCTTTGATTTTGTATGAAAAATAGGAATCATATTCATTTAAATTGCATTCATGTTGTTAAAAAATGGAGTTAGTATTTTTTTTTTTTCATTAAGGTCATCTAGGTTTTGCCTCAACCATATAAATTATGTGCTTACTAACATAGCTACTATATACTCTACCTCTACTATTGAGAGTTAACCTATTGCTTGTTTATTTGAAATCTAAGTTATCAAGTTATTTACCAATGAGAAATAATTTCCTAATAAATATTTTTATTGTCAATTGAGCCCTCCTAGTCTAAATCACCCGTATCCAACAAAATTTTCTTTTTGGTTAGAGTATAATGTATTTCATAATTTAAATTTTCTTTCAAATACATAAAAATTCTCTTAGTTACACTCATATGATCTTCTAATGGCTTAATAATGAATCTTAAAATGAAAGCATTTGTATATATAATATATCATCTTGTTATTATCAATTACATAAAACTTCCAATTAAACATATATACTTTTTTTTGATAAAATGGAGGAGGGGTTTTTGAAAGGGACCCCACATTTTACAAAAGTGGACACAAAATTATATGGTATCCACAGGACCAGAAACATCCGAAACACAATAGAATAGAGGGACTTGAGAGATCACCCTGAACAAGAACAAAAGGGAAACAACTTGGATAAGGAAGTCTTTGAGAGATGCTAGCAAAGAGACCAGGGGAAGCCATTAGAACTCAAAAACCAAATGAAGAAAAACCCATGGAACATATCCAAAAAGAAACAACTATGATGAATTCGGCTTATTCAGATGCATGATCTTCATTACTAATGTCAAGCACTATGTTAGAAACCTTGGTGCGACCTTTGTAGTATTGCTTGAGATATTCCACCATCTTTGTAGCTTATCGAAGAAGGGTCCAAGATATTTTGGAAGAATTAAACATATATATTATGCGAGTTCCATGAGAGCAAGAGAGCCACCTATGCCAAGTGACAACATTAGAGTGAAGTGGCACCTTCGTTGATGGCAATATCATTGAGGGTTTGAGGAAAATTTTCCCACCACACACAAAGAGCTTCTTCATCTAGACCCAAGTTGGCCAAAATATTAGCTACTTTATCACCTTCTCTGTAAACTTCTATACTTATTATTCACTTTTACTTCCATAATTGTTGTACATTCTTTCACCTTTTGTAAATGAGGTAGCTACATTTTTGCAACTTTCCATGCAAAAATTCAACATATCATGTGCATATATAGATTGGAAAATGGATATCCCATCATGAGTTTGATACACCTCCATACCAAGAAAATAATACATGAAACCCAAATCGCTCATTCCAAATTCTTGCATAATTTATTACTTGAATAGTTTTAATTATTAATGTATTTCCTAAAGAAATTATTTTCAACATATAAAAAGATAATCAAAGTTTCATCACCTTCTCTTTTATAGTATAATGTGAGATCATTCATACTTCTCAAAAATCCACACTTCAATAAGTATGCATCAATTTTTGAAAACCATGATATTGGTGCTTGTTTTAGTGTTTCCAAAAAATTATAGACATATATTTATTTACCTTCCATATCATATATTTATGGATTTTCCACATACACTTCTTCTTAAACCTTACCATTTAATAATTCACTTTTTTATCTTCTTGTTCCTTTTGATTTTATTCTTGGGTTTTTGATTGGATTCTTGTGAACCCTTTATCAAAATTATGATCCAAAATTTGGTAGATTAGATATGATCTAAAATTTTTATCCATTTTATGCTTATCTTTGAAAAAATACTTGTGCCTTCACTTGATTTTGTGACACCCCCAAATATATGATTATGATTTTATTCTTAGTCTTTTCTATTTTTTATTAATGTAGTCCCCTTTCATCAATAATCACATCTCTAGACACAATACATTGTCTAGATTTGGAATCATAATATCTATATACCTTGTTTTCTCAAGAATAACAAAAAAAAAACATGATTGAATCTTTGGATATAACTTCTTCCTCTTCTTATCTTCAACATGAACATAATATAAACAATTAAAATATCTCAAGAAAATTACCAAAGGCTTATTTCCATACCATACCTCATGATGAATCATACTATCTATTATTATTATTATAATTCTACTAGGGATGTACATTGCTATTATAACTACTTCAACCCATAAAAAATTGCCCAAACCTTTTTATAGTACCATGCTTCTTTCAATATTCATGATTATCCTATTATTCCTTTCTACCTCTCCATTTTATGGAGGTGTATAAGCTATTATCAATCCCATGCTTATTGCAAAATTTAAATTTATTGGAACAACACTCACCACCATGATCAATCCTTAATGTTTTGATTCTACATATTATTTCACTCTATACTATGGATTTGAAGCTCTTGGATACTCTAAAAGCATAACTCTTATTATTAAAAAAATATACCTAAGTTTTCTAGTATAATAATAAATGAAAATGAATTTACCAACATTTGGTTTTTGTATTGGATCGCAAATTTATGAATGAATCAATTATAATGGATTGATGCTCTCCATTATCTTAAGTTTTTAAATCTATCTCTATGATTTTTTCCCATTATTAAACCTTCCTACACTTCACTTTTTTCTTCAATGCAAGGTATTCCATAGACCATTCCTTTAACATGCAATAAATACAATCTTCAAAAATTTACATAACCTTACCTTTGGTACCAAACAAGTATTATATTTAGCTACATGAAATAATTTTTCTCTTATACTCCAAGATTCAAAGAAAATATTCTATTATTTATCATAGGTGCAACAATTTTTGATTGGTTCCCATTTGCATTTTCATATATGATGCACTCCTTATTCTCAAATACTACTATATTTTTTATCTACAAGTTGCCCCACACTCAACAAATCATGCTTCAAATTAGGTATAAAGTAAGTATTTTAGGTATAAAGTAAGTATTTTAAATAAATTTTTTTCTATATTTTATTTTAATTTGTAAGGTTCCTTTTTCTCCATCATCCAAAGCTTTGTTATCTCTAAATCTCATCTTGATTTTGTAGAGTCATCTATATCCATAAATAGATCCTCCTTACTTATCGTATAATTTGAACAATTGCAATCTAAGTACCAATACTCTTTTGTTAAATTTATATCACATTACATGATAAGAATATAATTTTTGAACTCCTACCTTCTTCGTGTGAAAATTTTACCTTCTTTTCCTCCTCCATTTCTTGTGTTTATTTTGCATTCTCTTTTACATTGGTCATACCTTTTTTAATAGTGAAACTAAACATTATTATTATCTACAAACATATCTCTACCTCTTCCACTATATCCTCCTCATCTACCATAGTCTCTTCCTCTTGTAGAATGTAATTTTTGTTTCTTTCCTATTTAACCTTGGGAATTAGAGCTTGAATTGGCCCCATTATTATTTGAAACTTTAGCCTTGGAAGAAAAATTTCACTCCAAGTTTTCTTATTCACTATTTTTAATTATTTTTTTATAGGATATAAGTGATTTCATTAATTCATCAAAATTCAACTTCTTCAAATATTTAGTTTCTTCAATAATCATTACATAATTGTTCCACTTTGGTGTCAATGTTCTTAACACTTTTTTAAACAGATATTCTTGTGTTTGTTATTAAAAATAGATATACATTTTATGCACAATTTCATGCACCCTTACACAATAATATCTTGCATTCTCATTATCATTCATTATTAAATTTTCATATTCTCTTAAATATTTGGAACTTCACTAATTTTACTTGATCAAACCCTTGATAAGATGTATTTGAGGTGTTCCTAACTCCTTTTATAGTATTGAAACTTGAAATATACTTGTATTGAAAGCTAATTATATGTGATATCAATCTAAGACATCTTTTCATTGTGCTTCTTCCATATTCTTTTTTCTATGGTTGATAAAATACTTCAATCTATTGGTTTCTTATATTCGTGTTTCACAACACTCCAAATTTACTTGGAAATTATCAAAGTCCTCATATTTATGCATCAATAATCATAATTTTCTCCTTTAAATTCTATGACTGTAGTGAAGGATTATATGTGCAACTCACAACTACAATGATAATGTATGAAGTTTTCATCCACAAGCTTGACTTCTAAACTCTTTGGTCAATGTGAATCAAATATTCAAACTCTCCACTTCTCCCATCTCCAATATCTTGGTATAATAGTAGTATTTGAGATATGGTGTTACTATAAAAAAATTACTTAACACATCAAATAAAGAAGAAAATGAACTAAAAATAAAATATCACAAAACCCCCAAAAAACACTTCACTAATTTTCAAATCTATGCATACTATTTCAATACAATGGACTATACTTATTCATATATATTCATACAATAGGATATATCTTGGTTGTCTCAAGAGAATCTTGGTTCTTCAAATTCTCTTCAAATATATGTGAGAATATTTATTTTTTCTTATTTTTGTTTTCACTTGCAATTATGGTTCTATCTTATTCTAATTTATCTTATTCTTTTTCAATTTTATTGGAAAATATGCCTAAAAATATTATAGGTAAATATTTATCATATGATCAAATATCACTTGCATAAAATCACATCCAATAGTAACATAATTATTGTACAACAAAAATACTTCTCATTACATTCATAAATCACAATTTCTCACATTACAAAAACCATTACATAAAACACTATGTTTCATAGCATGGAGCTTTGTCTCCAATATATAATAATACTTATAAATATTAATCTCCTCTAACTCAATAGATATGTAACCTTTCACATAACTCACATTATAATAAAGCCTCTCATGATTACATAACCTCCTACTTCACATCTTGACACATCTTACATGACTCTTCACTTCCACACTTGACACCTATCACTTATGACTCTTCATTTGCACACTTGACACCTTGCACACTCACACTTGCACTCTTGATACCTTTCACACTTTATTACATAACACATAACACTCTTCACACTTTGATACATACTTTAGACACACACACTTCCTAATCTAAATATTTACAATAGTACTCAATGGTACTTCAAGGCACTCAATGGTACCAATTTTTTGAAGAATATTACATTATTTGGTACATGTTAATGTACCCCTATGGTATATTCATGGTATAAATATAAATATGTAATAGATTAGAGTTTAGTATATAGTTTAGATGATTGATTTATATTTACCTTTTATGTAAGTGTCAATGTGTAAGATATGCACAATCGTCATGTAAGTAAGAGTCCAAGTGTGTAGTGAGAGAATGTGCATAAGTGTCTTGTAGGTAAGTGTGAAAATATGTAAATTGAGGATGTGCACAAGTGTATTATATTAGGAGTGCATGTAGGAGAGTAATATTCATGTAGAAGTGTGCAAGTGTCATACAGTCAAGTATGCATGTAAGAAGAGAGTGAAGAGTCTAGTATGCAAGTGGCAAGATGAGAAGCCAAAGGTCAAGCATAAGAAAGGTCACATATACCATATATATGAGGAGTGTAATAGATAAGCATTGAAGAGTAACATTACTATGGCTATATTATAGAGATAAACCTCCATACACGAAAGAGAAAATGGTTTGTAGCAATCACCACATAACAAACATTGATAATAAAGCTTGTATACAAATTTTGAGCAATTTATATTGTAAGTTTTATTCATGCATATACATGAATGATTATGGCCATTTTACATTCATATATGATATTATATTTGATATTTTATTATTATATTTGCCTAAATATGTATTTGATTGTTCATATATCATTCTACTCTTGATTATTGATATTTTTACCTATAATTATATTGGATTAATTACTTTTGGACCTATGATATAATGAGATATTTAGGATTAAAAGCCAAAAAAAATAATGTAATACCTCTAAAACTCCCATGTATTACATTATTTTGTGTAAAGAGTTATAGTCTTCAATATTTGTATTATATCTTCATCATTTGACTCTTGTCTTTGTCAATGTCTTCATCCTTCTAGTGCTAACTTCGGTATTTTTTTTTATGTTTGGGCATTGAATATGTTCTTCTAGCTTGATGTTTATCATTCTTATAAGTAAGTCATCACAATAATATATTCTATGAATATTTGAATCCAATGACTCCTTATTGAAGTTAACATATGTTGAATGCATCAACATATCATCTTGTTCATCCATATTGTTTGTACATTCTTTGTCTACACCCAAATGTGTTTCTTGAAGAAGATTATTTGCTATCATATGCCATAAATCATTTGTGTCACAACTAATATCCTTCATTTCAGGTTTATTTTCTTCTTGTCTTTTGTCTTTATAGATTTCAAAGTAAGCAATGCCATATATTATCATGTCTTATCAATAGGTAGTATGATAACATCTTTAGAATTTCCTTTTGCTTCAAAAAGTTTTGAATGTAGATAATTGCCAAATGTTGTAAATTTTTCATTTTTGGCATCTTTAAGAATTAAAGATAATCTCTTCTTCAATTTTACTAGAATATCTCTTTGTTCATCAAAATTCTCTATCATATGTTGTGTGTAAAATTTTAGTTTTTCCATAACAAATAGGTCAATCCATCCTTAAGAGATAGTGCTATGAGTAGGAGAGATGACTATCAGTTGTATTCACTATGATGGAGGGAATCCAAATTTTCAAAAATCACTAGGCAGGAAGGCCCAAATTCAAAATTTTGGGACTCAAGGCAACCTCGATTACAATCAGTCTGATAAAGCTTCTAAATATGGGGACACCCGTGACTCTGTTACTAAAAATCCCATTGGTTTTTGGGATGACAAACCCCCTAATAAGGGCAACCCCCATGGACCACCTCCCTCGAGGATCCCATTCTAAAAATAATTTCTTCACCAAGATCATCGGTGGAGGTCATCAGCCTGTATCTATAGAGCATCATTCTTCGATTGAACCTATCAGGTCCAAGGTAAAAATCCATTATAGTTTGGCCCATAAATATTTATTTGTTCAATATTTTAATCTAGTTAGAAAATTTATTGGAGGACATCCCAATATAGAAGTCATCCATAGATGGGCTCTCTCCAAGTTGAAGCCTTTGGGATTCTTTGAAATTTTTGGCTTGACTAGAGGTTTTTTGGGATTCTCTTAAGTAATTGTGATGATTCCAGCCGAATCCTTAAGAGAGGTCCTTGGTTTTAAGGTAGAAAGATCCTCTTTATTTATAAATAGGACTTAGACTTTGACCCAAAGACCCAAAGCATAAATTTTACCCCTATCTGGGTAAGACTTCAAAATATTCCATGGCATTGTTGGTACCCGAACATCATTGCTACTATAGCCAAAACAATTGGGACTTTGGTTGCTATTGATCATGCTACTTTATCCAGGACTAGGATAACCATAGCAAGAATTTTTGTGAATTCCAACCTTGATTTAGAACTCCTAAATTTTATGGAGCTTGACCATAGTGTCTTCTATCGAAATTAGGCTATTGAGTATGAGAAAAAACTGACTTACTGTGTCAAGTGCCACACTCAGGGACATCTAAGGTTTCATTGTCCTTCACTTTGAACCAAGCCTGTATACACCCTAACATAGAAGCATGAGGCTCTTGGTCGTCATACTCAAGAATGGAAGAAATTTGGGACCACTGGCCCAATCCATAACACCCAAGGATGAAAGAATGTTGGACCTAAAAAAATCTTCAAGAAAGTCAAGAAAGGACAATATCCAGGAAGTAGAGGTGTTTTTATTCATGAGAATGAACATATTCAACTTCCATTGAATCCTTCAGATATTGTTGGTAAGGGTAAGAAGGCTATCACGACTCCATACCCATCACCATATTCTAGTGAAGAGATATGTCATGCTCCCACCAGTTCTAATATATTTTTTTCTTTGGCTGATTCAAATCTGTTTAACCAATAAGACCAGCAACTCATTCTAAACAATGAAATTCAAATTCTATTGAATTTGGATTCCCATTCAAATTTGAACCTTCCATCCCTACTCCCACTACCTTTAGCCCTTTTAAAATCTCAAATACCTTGATGGCTTCTAGCTTTGTAGTTGAACAAATAGTTCAGTCCCAATTCAACCCCAAAACACCCGTAGTTCCAAAAAATACCCACTTGACTATGGAAAGTGACAAGAAGCAAGACAGACCTTATATGAATGAACAATGGAAAATTAAGGTTCAAGACGACATTGATAATGGCATTCAAAAAACCTTATTTCCCCTTGTTGATCCTCAAGCCAATGATGAATCGAAAAGCACAAAACCTCCCCAACCTGATGGTAAGGGAGGCCAGAAATCTTCCAAAGGTTTCAAATAAATATTCTCTTATGGAACGTGAGAGGATGAAATGGGTTAATAAAACATAGAGTGGTTAGCTCATTGAGAAAGGAAATAAATCCTACTATTATCATTTTACAAGAAACAAAATTAGATCCAAAAAATTTTGTTTCAATTGCCCACAAAATTTTGAGCAGAGGAGAATTTGTTTTTAACCCTACTAGAGGTGTGTCTAGGGGACTCATTGTTCTGTGGAATCCAAGAAAGTTTGACAGTGTCCTGGTTCATTCCAGTGAAATAATCATCAATGTTAAATTTCAAGAGCGTAACTCTAATATATGTTGGACTCTATCTAACATATATGCTCCAAATAATTCTTTAGAGAGAGCTATTTTTTGGAATATGCTTAGTAGCATCAAAGACTCCTTCCACAGTGTCCCATGGATTTTTGAAGGTGACTTCAACACACCACCTTATCCTTCAAAAATATTTGGGGGCTTAGTATGCACTGAAATAAGTATTGAATATTTCTTGGACTTTGTTAATACCAACAACCTTATGGACATCAAGCTCAAAAATGTAGAATACACTTGGAGCAATAGAAGATCTAGAAATCAGCTCATCCAAGTAAAATTAGATATATTTTTCTTGTCCCAAGAAGCTTTCCAATTATTTGGTGATACTAATATTCTCTCTCTTCCAAAAATAGGTTTTGATCATAGTCCTCTTATTTTGGATATCATTCAAGATAGCCCTTTCAGAAGATCTTTTAGATTTGAGTCAATGTGGATTCAACACCCTGATTTAAAACTCAAAATATTTCAATAGTGGCAACAAATTGGTCAAGGTTTTCCTTCATTTTGCCTTGCTCAAAAATTAAAGAATGTCCAAAATAACCTCAAAATATAGAATATGGAATTTTTTGTCAACGTGTTTAAAGTTAAACAATCCCTTAAAGACAAACCCCTTTCTATTGAAAGCAAAATTCAAGTAGGTCTTTGTGATGATCAAGTTCGGGCTGAAGAGAGAAGTATTTTGGTTAATTATCATAAAATTTTAGCTCATGAAGAAATATTTTGGAAACATAAATCACAAGCTTTGTGGCTCAAGTAAGGAGACATTAATACCAAGTTTTTTCATGCTTCCACTCTGAGGAATAGAAGTCATAATAGGATCAAATAATTATCAAGAGCTGATAGATCCATTACCTCTAATTTTCATGAAATCAGGAATGAAGTTGTTTCTTATTTCATAGATCTCCTTGGGGAATAAAGGACACCCTCCAACCTTGCTATGAATTCCATGCTTCATCACATACCTAATATTATTTCCAATTATGTCAATTCTAAACTCTTAGCACCTTTTTTAATGAGGAAATCCACTCTGCTCTATTTGCAATGCATCTTGATAAATCCCCAGGTCCTGACAGATTTCTGTTGTGAATTTTTCAAACCTTTTGGGATATTGTGGGTTTTGATGTCTGCTCTACAATTAAAGAGTTTCAATCTGCTAAATCTATTCCTCATGGATTTAATTCTACCTTCATTACCCTTATCCCAAAGACTTCCAATGCCAAATCCATAACTGATTTTAGCCCCATTTGTTTATGCAATTTGGTTTATAAAATCCTCACTAAAGAAATTGCTAATAGGATAAGAGATATCCTCCCTACCATTATTGATTCCTACCAAGGGAGCTTTGTTCAGGGCAGATCCATTCTTGATGGTGTCATAACTATCCATGAAGCATTTCACTCTGTTCACCTATTAAAATAGCCTATATTTATTGTGAAATTAGAAATGAACAAAGCTTATGATAGGTTAAATTGGTATTTCCTTATGTCTTTCCTTATCATGTTTGGCTTCCACCTTGATTGGGTTGATCTAATCAAAGGTTGTATTTCTACCCCATGGTTTTTTGTTCTTGTTAATAGGTCCATGGCTAGTTACTTTCCAAGTCATAGAGGCATATGTCAAGGAGATCCCATGTCTCCCTTTTTGTTCATAATTGCTTTTGAAGCTCTAGGGAGAACTGTTAAAGCAGTGTGTAATATTGAACTCCTGTCAAGGATAAGAGCAGCTTCCTAGATTAGACCTGTTTCTCACCAAAATTTTGTGGATGATACTATTATTACTACCAAAGCTTTTGTCTTTGAAGAAAATGTTATCAAGAACATCCTTTTGCTATATGAAGATGCAACTAGGAAAAAAATCAATTTCCATAAAAGCAAAGTCTATTTTTTAAACACTCCCATTCAAAGACAACACAAAATTTCTTCTATTCTTGAATGTCCAATTGCTTCATTCCCTACCATTTACCTTAGACTTCCTCTATTTTTAGGGTATCCTGATGCCTCAATGTGGAATAACGTTATTGAAATATTCCAAAATAAAATAGTTGGATGGAAAGAGAATATGTTATCTCAAGATGGCAAAATTACTGACTCATGCCTCTCTTTAGAATATACCTATATATTTCATGTCAGTTTTCAAAGTTCCTAGTAGAGTTTGTCAAAAAATAGAGTAGATTGAAAATAATTTCCTTTGATCAGGTTTTAAAAACAAAAGTAGGTTTCATCTTGTGGCTTGGGACAAAGTTTGCAGACCAAAAATTTATTGTGGGGTTGGCATAAGGAGGATTCACCTTTTTAATTCAACTCTTCTATCCAAATAGGCTTGGAGATTAATTTTAGAAGATAAAATTGACTGGATATCTATTGCCCATCGCAAATACTTGTAGAACACTAATTTATTTAGTGTTGATGTGTCCCCTAGAGGGTCTTGTTTTTGGAAATCCATCCTGCAGGTCAGATATTTTCTTAAGTAGGGCCTTCGCTGGATACTAGGTAATGGACAACAAATTGACTTTTAGAGAGACAAATGGATCCTTGATGAACCCCTCATAAATCATCACAATCTGGTTATCCTCAAGGATTATAGTGATATTTCATGTGGCTCCAAAGTTTCAAATTTTATCTGTTCTTTGAATGGAAAAAAATGTTGGAAGCATCTCATCATTTCTCATCATCTGAATGAGACCAGTCAGCTATAGCTTCTTTTAAGATCTCATATCATTCCCTCTAGGAGGTTCTCAAATCAGTTGTTTTGGGACCTTACTGAATCAAGATAATTTTCTATTAGATCTACTTACAAATTTCTTTCACATCTTGTGGCACCAATAACACCTTTTAATCTTGTTTGACTTAAATTGTTGATTCCTAAAATTGTCTTATTTGCTTGGGTTGCAATTCAGAAAAGAATTCTCACCATTGTCAATTTTCTGAAATGAGGATTACCCATACCAATAGATGCTTTATTTGTTCTTCTGATTGGAAATACCCCCACAATATTTTCCTTGGGTTCCCATTTGCTTTTTCCATTCTTAACAGGCTCTTTGAGTGTTTCCATATTTCTTGGGTTGTCCCTTGTTCTATTCCTGATATTTTAACTCAATGGCCTAATCCCTTTAGGAACCTGTACCTCAAGATGATGTGGTAGTTTTCCCTTCATCGGTTTTTATGGTATATTTGGTTAGAGCAAAATGGCAGAGGTTTTTTTTAACTCCTGTCAGAGCTCTGAGTTTATATTTAGCAAAATTCACTCCTTTTCTATTGAGAATGCTTCCCTTTTCCCCTTACCTTCCCAACCCTCTTCTTCCTTTGAAACCTCTGTGGGGTGGTCTTTCAACTTCTCTATTGTGACTAAATCTTTCACGCACCCCAAGTACAACATAATTCACACTTCTTGGATACCTCTCCCATAAGGATGGCTCAAACTAAATTTTGATGGTGTTGATAAGGGCAACCCTGGCCATTCAGGAGCATGTGGTGTCCTCAAAGATAGTCAAGGTAAGGTTATCATTGATTATGCCAAATTTATTGGGATTCAATCAAATAAAATTGCTAAGGCTCGAGCTCTTTGGCATGGCCTAATATTGGCAAAGGATGTGACCAATAGAATTCTGGTTGAAGGTGATTCTTTGACCACCATAAATTAACTCAAAAATACCAAAATCCCCTCGTGGAAAGTAAGAAATTGCATAGAAGAATCTAGAATCCTAAGTAAATAGTTTCAAGACATCATTTTCTAGCATACATTTAGAGAGAACAATAAAGCTACAGATGCTTTAGCCAATTTTGGCACTACTATAAATGAGGTGATGACCTGAACTTCTGATCCTCCTCAGTTTTTCATCCATGTTATTGACAAATATTCATTGACTTTAGGTCCTTCTACTACTGACATGGATCACGTCAGCCTCGTTCATTATTCTTCTCATTCCAGAGTGCCATAAATCCCTTTTTTCTAGTCCTCATGTTATATCATATCTTGGGATTCACATGTTTTTTGCAATGTCAATCTTGGTTATCGATTTCTCCCCTTCAAGGTAGAATTTTAGTCTTTTTCGTATGTTTTTTTTTATTGTTGGTTTCCCATTTTCCTTGGTGCCATATTTTTTGGTCGCACCTAATTCATAAATCCTATTTTTCCCATGCTTCCATATTTCCACCTTTCCACCTCATCCTTCCACGTCATCACCCCCAGCATGGCTTTCCTTGTGGTCCGGTATCTTCCTCTATTTTTATATTTTTAGGGATCTTTTCTCAAATTTCCTCATAATTTATATTGGTGATCAGACCTACCTTGTTATCTAATATTGCATTGGAATGTGTTGGCTTATTTTGCGGTATGAGTATTGAATTTGCTGGAAGAGCATTGTTAAAATAACTCTCCTCACCATTTTTATTCATAATGCCTACGTCCCATTCCACTACCAGAGCCTTTCTTCTCTGAAGTTTCCCCTACTGCTACTTTATCTCTGCTCTGTCATAATGAATACCTTTATTGAGTCATCTAAGTTGTGCATCGACTCCATTGCTAAAGGATTCTTGGTGGATAGAAAGTTCCTTCTCTTCTTCCATAAATTCAAGGGGGAGGACCCTAATATCACCTTGGATTTCATGGAGAATCTAGATAAGCCCTTATGTAGTTTTCAATTTTCCTTTTGCAATCATTTCTATAATGTTAGGGTAGTAAATATTCCTCAATTTCATTTTAATTCCATAAGTCATACTATTGAGGATGCCAGAGAGAAAAATGGGTCTGAGTTACCCTCACACCATGGGATTTTCAAAATTCTTTACAAACATTGGCTAACTCACTACCTTGAATGCGTTGTCTTAACCCCTCCCCCAAAACCTAAGCAGAGCCCTCTGAAGCCCAACTCTTCCAAAACCATGCCCCAATATTCTAGTGCTTCGAAATTGTCTGCTAAAAAATATAAAATTATTGAAAATATTATAATATTAAGGAAAAGGCCAAGAATCACTTCTCCTAATCTTGATACCAAACCTGATCTTGAACCTTATCAAAAGCCACTTCATGGCTAAGCGCATCTGAAAAATAAAGCCAAGCAAAAAGAGTCTTTGGTCATTGATTCTGATGAGGAGACTAAGGATGACCCTGACCTCTGTTTGTAGGCGTATATTATCAAATCTATCTCAAACAACATTGCTCAACTTATTGATCTATGCAATACCCTTAATATCTATTTTTTTAGGAAAACATTCACTGAAGAGGTCGAAGGTGTGCCTACTACAAATCCTAAGAAGATGACTGTCAAGTCTGAGGACATCCCTACTAAAGACAATGGTGTTGAGTTGGATATTTTTTCTTAGAGCCTCCAAGATCTCTGTGTTAAGACTATTTTTGAGACCTGAGTGCTTTCTGATGGCTTTTTTTGTTCGGTTATGTGGATTTTCTCTACATTTTTTGTGGTTTTTAGTATTTTGACTATGTTCCTCTTTTCTTCTTGTAGGCTAAGGACAACCCTAAATTTTGTAATTTTGTACCTTTTTTCAGTAGGTTGAGGACTGCCTCATATTTTGTAATTCTGCTCTATTTCTTACCTATTGCTTCTTGTCCTTTCTGGTATTTTATGCCATTTTGTATTAAAGTTTTGGGACCTTGATGAAACCCATCCGTTATATATGTGCTAATTTCTTTAACCGATAATTTTTTTTTTAGTTTTTCCAAAAATTCTTCACTATCCTCTAAAAATGCATATAGAATCATTTCTTCCATGATCAATCTCACAAAGTGATTTCAATCTTTCTCTCAAAAAATTTAATTTAGCTTCACTTCAATCAATTTTTTTCCTCTACTTATAACTCCCAAATTATTATTTCAAATTCTTCTCTCTTTTATCAAATTATCAATCAATTTTCAAATCTCAAATTTCTTCTTCAAATTTCAATTTCCTCTTATATCTCCCTAATTTTCAAATTTAATTTCACAATCAATATTCAAATTTTAATTTACCTTTCATTCAAATTTAATTCTTCAATTTTCTTATCTCCTCAATCAATTCCTTTTCCTTCCTCCAAATTTTAATTCAAATAAAATATTTAAATTAACTTTTCATTCCCTTATTTATCCACACATTCATTCATTTATTATTCTTATTATTGTCTTATATCTCTCTAGAATATAAACTAAATCAAGTATGCTCATAAATATTTGCTCAATCTAGAAATAATCATGCAACTAAGGAATAATTTAAACCTTTGGCACTCACCTTTATTTTTTTGTGTCACATTAATTTTTTTGGATAATGTTTTACTCAACTTAGGTGTTTCTTCTGAAGTGGTTATATAATATTCCTTCTTAGGTATTGGTGCAATAGACATTACTTCTTCTTCCTTTTCAACTCAAATACACTCACACTTTCTCCTCTCTAGTAACAATACACTTTTTGTCCCAAGGGAGAGAGCTAAAAAATATTCTCTTTTCTACAAGAATTAACTAACTCACTAAGAAGACCTAGATATTCATAGTATTAAGGCATAACCATCTCAAGGTCATTATTGCTACAAATGATACTCAAGTGGATAGGAGTGGCCAACTTCCTGTAATTCTTAAGGTTTACTTCTTCTAGCCTCATCGTTAGAAAATATGCCATTAGTGGTCCCCCCATTTCCCTACACTTCCCTATATGAGACAACTTGACCATGGCATGGGATTATCCTTTAAGGCCCATATCACTTAAAGGTGATGCTTATTCCCTAACCCTACATACTAGCATCTATGTAGGATTACTATGATGTAATACCTTAGTGATTAGTTAGTTCCATATACCCATAAAACTAACTAAGACCATTACCACTCACACGCTAATGATCATGGTCACACTTGCCTACCTACAAGGTACCACCGTTATACTACCTTGGTGAATGATCCTATGGATTAGGATTACCCAAGCCTCATCGCTAGGAATCACCCAAGCCTCACTGCTATGGCCACCCAAGCCTCACCACTAGGGTTTGTCATTCACCAAATTTACCTAGTTGGTTGTCTACCCACAAACTCAACTAGGATTGGGTGTAACTCAACTCTAGGGATTACTAATATGGTGCTAACCACTTGCCCATAAAAACCTACTCTTAACCCAAGGGTCCTATTCAAATCATTTTTTTCTAACTCACAAAAATAAAATGCTATAATAAATCATACCAAAATTCAATTGCTAACATCAACATATTATATTGATTAAGACTAGAGAATTTAGGTATTTCATTATGAGCAATAGCGGTGGCAAATTTTTTTGCTTGAATCTAGTTTATGGGAGTACCATGCAGGGCAAATAACCAACAAAGGGTCAAAATCTAAAAACGGGAAAAAAGGAAAACCTAGAAAAAATATTTTCAATTATTTTCAACCCATAAATGGGTGTTTGAGTTAAGTAATAGAACAGGTGGGAAAAGGAGAGGATGGACCAGGGTTTGGAGTAATTGAATATGATTTGGGAGTGGTTAGTGTAGGAATCAAAGTAGGGCAGGGCCAGAATGGGTCCTTGGAAGGTATGTGAATGGATGGGGCCTTGGATGAAGAGCTACATAATGGATTTTTGGGAAGAAAAATAAAATAACCTCTTGATAAAGTGGTCCCAAATAAGGGGTAGGATGAATCATAGATAGATAGTGGTCAAGAGAATTAGGCCCCAAAAGTGGGACAAAAATGCTCTTAGACCCATGTGGTACATGGTTCTAAACCTACTACTACTCTTCCTCCATTGGTAAGCCACTTAAAATTGAGAGTTAAATATGACATTCTCAACATTCCCTCAGAGATAATTTTGAACATGAAGGCAAAAGGGGAACACAATTTGGTGGGCAAGTTTTTTGGAGCAAGGCCAGATATAGATACTATTCGAAGGTGGGCCTTCTCTAGATGGAAACTAGTGATTTGCATGGAGATTGTGGTGCTCCAAAATGGGTTCTTCATGATTAAAATTATTGAGGTAAGTGACATGCAAAAATTCTAGGTGGAGTACCTTTGTTGATGGGGAAGCGTAGTCTATTTATCAGAAAATGGGATGTGTATTTTAATCCTCATACCTAAAGTCTCAATACAACTACTATTTGGGTAAGATTACCTCACATTCCCTTTGAATATTGGTACGATGAAGTTTTAATGGCTATTGCATATGGTATTGGTACCTTTTTTACCATTGATAGGGTAACCAATTTCAAGTCATGTACGGTGTTTGCTCGAATTTATGTTAATGTTGATATGAATAGCAAGCTTTTAGAAAAGATAGACCTAACATCCCTAGTGGGTACCTATTAGGATCCTAATCCTAACCATTAATCCATATTAATTCACTTATTATTATTATGGACCATTGTATATTTTCACCTCACAAATCTAGGATAAATATTTATATTCATTCACGAGGGTGTCAATAGGCATCCATCGAATTATAAAAAGATAAATTTTTAAATCCATTGGTAGGTTTACCTCTAGTGAAATAGTGATTCAAATATAAAAGTGATTCAATACATTTTTCATTGTTTTTACATTCCATTCCATTTGTTTTCCATCCTTCCAGGCTGCTAGGAACCAGGTTCCTACCATCTGGTATTAGAGCCTCTTCCATTATGCACCTTATCACCACTCACACATTGAAAAGCTCGTGTACAAACATCATCATCACACTTCTTTTGCAAGTCCATATCATTGTTTGTGTATCTACCATTATTGGCCAAATGTGTTCCTACAAGAAATATGATCACCCAACAGATGACAATAATCAGTGAAGGATAAAATTCTTATAGGAGGTAATTAAAAATTGGGCAGGCGATAGCAAGAAACATGCTAAAAAAAATCCTTATTTAACTCTTCAAAAAAAAATTGGACTCTTTTTAACCTAGATAAAAAATGTAATCAAAGAGGTAATTCAAATCAAGAGAAGAAATTAAAGCTGCGGTATGACGTTTAATATTTGATAAAGCCATAATTTTTTTTTGCAATATTGTATAAATATTAATATTTAAAATTAAAGTTTAAAATTTTATCCGATGCCGATGATGAACCCCGATGCTGAAAATTTACGTAGGCTTACGAGGAAAAATAAATTCGATGAGACTTTTTAGTCCCACATCGACTATATAAAATAAAATTTAAGGTTTAAATAAAGTTAGGAACATAAGATAAAATGTGACTTCAGTCACACTATCTTTGCAATCCCTCATGCAACACCTTCCATGTAACTTGCTAGACCATTGTTGACCCTTTTGTGTTCCCTCCTTACCATCACTTGTCCACTATTGATTGCCTTATGTCGCTTCCCTTATGTGAAGGATAAAATTGTTATAGGAGGTAATTAAAAATTACTTTTTATCCCTCATGTGAAGGATAAAATTGTTACAGGAGGTAATTAAAAATTGGGCAGGCGATAGCAAGAAACGTGCTAAAAAAATTCCTTATTTAACTCTTCAAAAAAAAAATTGGACTCTTTTTTACCTAGATAAAAAATGTAATCAAAGAGGTAATTCAAATCGAGAGAAGAAACTAAAGCTGTGGTATGACGTTTGATATTTGATAAAGCCATAAATTTTTTTTGCAATATTGTATAAATATTAATATTTAAAACTAAAGTTTAAAATTTTATCCGATGTCGATGATGAACTCTGACGCTGAAAATTTACGTAGGTTACGAGAAAAAATAAATTCGATGAGACTTTTTAGTCCCACATCGACTATATAAAATAAAATTTAAGGTTTAAATAAAGTTAGGCACATAAGATAAAACGTGAATTCAATCACACTATCTTTGCAATCCCTCGTGCGACACCTTCCATGTAACTTGCTAGACCATTGTTGACCCTTTTGTGTTCCTTCCTTACCATCACTTGTCCACTATTGATTGCCTTATGTCACTTCCCTTATCGTGCTCTCTAACTTGACGTGACTTCACCTTAGCTGCCTATCACTCGTTGATGTATATTTCACCCTAGCTCAACCTCCACCCATCGAAATTCACCTTCTAGCCATTGCTTCCCACCAAAAATTCAAAATTCAAATTCAAATAGTGATCGTTAAGGTCCAATAGTTGACAAACCAATTTTTTGGCAAAAAATTTATCAAATTACACAAAAATTTTGCTAAATTTGCATAATATTTGCAATATTTTTTGTAAAATTTTCAAGAAAACCTAATTTTGTTCACCTAAGAGAACTTACATCTTACAAACCAGTTCTACAATGGTCGATGGTAGGAGATCACAATCGTAGGACCCTCTCAAGGATTTCATGCAGGAGGTTCATCAGTGGAAGGAAGAACTTACAAATAAGACTATAACAAAGGAGGAGTTCCACCAATGGAAGGATGAAATTACAAACAATACTATACCAAAGGCGGAATATGAAAATAAAATAGCAGAAATGGATTTAAAAATTGATGCCTATAACCACTCCGTCAATATGGTACAACAAAATATGGCACTAATCCAAGCTGGCCAATCTACCGGGGGACCAACACACCAAGCACTACTTGGGGGACCACAAACGTCCATCCTACCTAGAACTACTAAATTGGATTTTCCAAAATTTGAAGGAGGTGACCCCACTAATTGGATCTATCGGGCTGACCAATACTTCTCCCTCTACCAGGTCCCTGAGGCACAAAAGGTTCGCATTGCATCCTTCCACCTTGAAAGTACTACCACCCAATGGTACCAGTGGTACGAAAATATGAATGGCACCCCTACATGGCTAGAATTTACAAAAAACCTAATGGTACGATTTGGCCCTACTAAATTCGAATATTTCATGGGAGCCCTTACCAAACTCTGCCAAACCACTACAATGCGAGAATACCAAGCTCAATTTGAAAAATTGGCAAATCTTACATCAAGGCTAAATACCTCATTCTTCCAAAGTTGTTTCATCAGTGGCTTAAAGGAAGACATTCGATTAGAAGTACAAATGCTCAATCCCACTGACATGATGCAGACTATTGCGCTAGCCCAAATGGTGGAAGAGAAATTCAATAACCAACATCGACTAGGAAGACCACCTATAGGGAAATCATAGAATACTTACACCATCCCAAAACTTAATCGGGTCTTACCAATTAAATGTATCAGCCTTGAGGAAATGAAGGAAAGAAGAGAAAAAGGTCTTTGTTTTCATTGTGATGAGAAATTTATCCCCAACCACAAATGTATTACGCCAAAACTATATATTCTGGATACGATTGATCATTGTGGTTCAAAAGAAGAGGATAATATTGAGGTGGAAGTGGTGTCGGATACACCCGAGGATAACACAAAAGACACACCAGAAATATCTTTTAATGCCCTCGCTAGTTTCTCCTCCCCACAAACTATGAAAGTCAAAGGGTACTTTAAAAAATAAAATCTCATTGTGCTTATGGACTCCGGCAACACACATAATTTTATTGACCCAAGGGTGGCAAAACAAGCCAATTGTTTTATACATCCTTGTAATAGCTTTGAGGTCATGATTGGCAATGGAGGAAGGATTGCATGCAAGGGAAAGTGTCAAAATATTAAACTCACTATGGGTGATTATAATATGAAAGGGGACATGTATGTACTTCCCTTAGGAGGATGTGATATCGTCCTAGGAGTACAATGGTTATGAACACTCGACACAATCCAATGGGATTTTGAAGACCTATGGATGAAATTCACACAAAAAGATCAAACATATACTATTAAAGGATTAAAATCAGGCCCTTCCCAAATAGTAAGCTCTCATAGAATGGAGAAAATTATTCGCAAAGGAGGTAAGGGTATGATTGCACAATTATTTTCCATCCAACCTGCAAATGAAGAACAACAAGAGGTGCCTGAATTACAACAAATTCTAGCATGCCATTCTCAAGTATTTAACGAACCAAAAGGGTTGCCCCCTCAACATAGCCACGATCATGCAATTCAACTTCTTCCAGGGCATCAACCCCCTAATATCTGACCTTATCGATATCCTTATCTCCAGAAAATAGAAATCAAAAAATTGGTGCAAGAATTACTAAAAGCAGGGGTTATTAGACCTAGTGTGAGTCCTTACTCTTCTCCAGTTTTATTGGTTCGAAAGAAATATGGGTCATGGCATCTATGTGTTGATTTCCATGCCCTTAACAAACTCACCATCAAAGATAAATTTCCCATCCCCATCATCGATGAGTTGTTATATGAGCTTCATGGGGCTACATACTTCTCAAAATTAGATTTAAGATCGGGTTATCATCAAATTCGAGTAAAAGAAAGCGATATTCCAAAGACTGCCTTCCGCACTCATGAAGGGCATTATGAATTTATGGTTATGCCATTTGGCCTTACCAACGCCCCTTCTACATTTCAGAGTCTAATGAACCAGGTATTCCACCCTTACCTTCGAAAATTTATCTTAGTTTTCTTTGATGACATTTTGATTTATAGCAAAACATGGGAAGATCACTTGCGTCATTTAGACCAAGCATTAAAAATATTGGAGGACAACCAATTATATGCCAAAATATCAAAATGTTCCTTCGGACAACAAGAAATTGAATATCTGGGACATATTGTCTCCAAAGAAGGAGTTAAGGTGGACCCTCACAAGATTGAAGATGTGAAAAATTGGCCTACCCCAAAAACCTTGAAAGGCTTGCATGGTTTTTTAGGATTAACAGGGTATTATCATAAATTTGTTAAATATTATGGCAAGATCGCAGCCCCCTTAACAACTCTACTCAAGAAGAATGCTTTTCTTTGGTCTCCAAAGGCTGACGATGCTTTCACCACTTTAAAAAATACCATGTGTTCCACTCTTGTGTTAGCCATGCCAGATTTTTCCAAACCATTCATTATTGAAAGTGATGCTTCTGGAGTAGGAATAGGAGCCATTCTCATGCAAGATGAAAGACCCTTGGCTTTTACTAGCAAGGCATTTTTTGGGAAAAATTTGGCCCGCTCTACATATGAGAAAGATATGTTGGCTATTATTCATGCTATTCAACATTGGAGACCTTACCTTATTGGCCAACGTTTTATTATTCGAACTGATCACCATAGTTTAAAATATTTTCTTGAGCAGCGCATATCCACTCCTGAACAACAAAAGTGGGTTACTAAACTATTAGGATATGATTATGAGATCATATATCGAAAAGGAAAGGATAACATGGCCGTCGATGCCCTTTCATGGAAATTTGAAGAAGTACCCCAATTGCACGCCCTCTCCTCTCCTATTTCCAAATGGATAGACCAAGTAACTGAAGAATGGTTTAATGATACTACAATGCAAACATTAATTCAGCAAGTCCAACAAGACCCCACAAGTAAGCCTCACTACTCTTGGAGCAATGGCATACTTAGGTATAAAGGGTGTATTGTCCTATCTCCTACCTCCTCATATCGAACCAAACTCCTCCATGAGTTACATGCCACACCTATTGCAAGACATTCTGGATTCCTCAAAACTTTTAAAAGAGTGACTCGATCCTTTTATTGGGTAGGAATGAAACACGATATCAAGAAATTTGTGGATGAATGTGAAACCTGCCAAAGACAAAAAGGAGAGACTATAAGGACCCCTGGCCTTCTTCAACCTCTCCCTATCCCAACCAAAATGTGGGCCGATATTTCCATGGATTTTATTGAAGGCCTTCCAAAATATATCGGTAAAACTACTATTCTAGTTGTGGTGGATCGCTTATCTAAATATGCTCATTTTTACCCCTTGGCCCATCCTTACACAACTAGTACCATCGCCCAAATATTTCTTGATAATATCTTTAAACTACATGGCATGCCTTCCACCATAGTAAGTGATCGTGATCCCACTTTCACTAGTAATTTTTGGAGAGAATTGTTTAAACTCCAAGGCACTCAACTTCGTATGAGTTCCGCTTATCATCCCCAAACCGATGGTCAAACAAAAGTTGTTAATAAATGTTTGGAAACTTACCTACGCTGTTTTATTTCTACTCAACCCCTTCATTGGGTTAAATGGCTTCCTTTAGCCGAATGGTGGTATAATACCTCATATCATACCACCATTAAGATGACACCATATGAAGCTTTATATGGCCAAGTACCACCTTCCATCACCTCTTATATTCCAGGAAGTACTAATGTGTCAACCGTGGATTCTAAACTTTCTACTAGAGCTAATATTCTTCGCCTTCTCAAGGATAATTTACTCATGGCCCAACATCGTATGAAGCAGCAAGCGGACCAACATAGAATCGAACGAGCATTTCAAGAAGGTGATATGGTATTCCTTCATCTTCAACCTTATCGCCAAACTTCTCTCAAAATCAAAGGTTCACAAAAGTTAGCTCCCAAATTCTATGGGCCTTATAAAGTCTTACAATGCATTGGGCCCATTGCTTATAAACTAGAATTACCAAAATCTTCCAAAATTCATCTTGTGTTCCATGTCTCTTGCCTTAAACCAGTACTTGGCACACACATTACCACACAAACTCAACTACCTAAGTTCACAGAGGATGGAGCACTCATGGTTGAACCTGAAGCTATCTTGGATCATCGCACTCATCAACTTCGACATCACACCATCACCAAAATTTTGATTCAGTGGAGAGGCCTACCTTCCAAAGATGCTACCTGGGAAACACTTCATCACATCCAGCAACAATTTCCTCACTTTCCGCTTTGAGGACAAAGCTCTTTTTAAGGAGGGTGGCATGTTAGGATCCTAATCCTAACCATTAATCCGTATTAATTCACTTATTATGATTATGGACCATTGTGTCTTTTCACCTCACAACTCTAGGATAGATATTTATATTCATTCATGAGGGTGTCAATAGGCATCCATCAAATTATAAGAAGATATATTTATAAATCCATTGGTAGGTTTACCTCCAGTGAAACAGTGATTCAAATACAAAAGTGATTCAATACATTTTTTATTGTTTTTACATTCCATTCCATTTGTTTTTCATCCTTCTAGGCTACTAGGAACCAGGTTCCTACCAGTACCTAGACTCAGAGGTTGGAGTATGAAAATATCCTACCCCTTTGTGATCTTTGTAAAGGGAGAGATCATATATCAAACTTCTGTTTGAAGTAGAAGAAAGATCCCAATAAGAAAAGCTGGTAGGGGAAGGAGAGTAAATATGTAGAGAAGGGTAAAGGCATGGATCTTATGGTGGATAATCAAAAGGAAGTAAATACCTCACACCATCCAGTTATGATGGCTAAGAAGGAACACATGGAAGATACCTCTTATGGAGTTGTAGTAGTCCAAACCCCCTTGGAGTTGTGGAACCCATTGACTTTGCAGACCCTAACTCTTTTGAGTTCTTGAGAGGAGCTAAAGAGGATGAAATGGGGAATCCAACTAAATTTGTGGAATTTGTGGAGGAGACACAATGGATAAATAACGATGGAATACAATAGGAGAGTGTAAAACCTCTAGAAGTGGATGTAGAGGTTAACCCTATTGACACAATTTTTACAAATTGAGATAGATAGGATGAAGCTAGAAAAACATTAAGGAAAGATAAGCAGATCCTAAAAAGATAGAGGCGAAGCATGTAGCTCCAATATGAGAGGATTTCAGTTCAGAGGAGGTTTTGATGATGCCATCAAGGGTGACTAGGAATCAAGCAAAGAGAACTCCCCTGGATGTTAGAAAGGAACACACTGTAGGTGGACCCACTTTAATGAAGGTAAGGAAGAGGGAACCAATGGTAAATATAGCCATAGAAACACAAAATATCATCAATCTAGGTGGGGGAGAGAAGAAATTAGATAAATATAAAAAATGAAGGTTTTATCATGGAATGTATGAGGTCTCAATGAGACTAGAAGACATAGATCAATACAAATATTGAGAAAATATAATCACCTAGATATTTTGCAATTACAAGATATAAATGTGGTAGAAGCAAACTTAGCAATGGTTAAAGACAAGCTTTGGAGAGGAGTAGAATTTGTTGTTCAACCCTCAATGAGATCCTCAGGAGGAATGATGTGTATTTGGGACCCAAATAAACTGGAAGGATAAAAAATTATCTCAAATGATAGATTTTGTGCTATCCACTTATTTTCGAAGGAGGATAATTCCCACTGGATCATTACAAATGTCTATGCACCCACTACTATGGTTGGAAGATGAAGGTTATGGAGGGAATTGAGTAAACTTAGGAATGTCTTTGTAGGTATCCTATGGATCATTGCAGGGGAATTTAATACCACTCTGTATTCATTTGATAATAAGGGAGGCATTTAAGGATATTTAGAGAGTATTACTGGGTTTGGTGATTTTATAAATTCAAATGCTTTGATGGACTTGGAGCTTAGACAAGCAAATTTTACGTGGACTAATAGGTAGTTGGGGAGTCAATTTCTTCAGGTCAGAATGGATAGGGTGTTGATTTCTCAGTAGAGCTTAGTGTTGTTTGGGGATACTAATCTCATGGCCCTCCCAAAAATTGGCTCAGATCATAATACTTTGATTTTGGAAAAAAAGAATAGGAGAAGGCTCTTTGCTACTTCTTTTCAATTTGAAAATATGTGGATCCTTCATTTTGATCTAGAGAGCAGGATTCAATCTTGGTGGCAACAAGATTATTTTGGGGATAAATTGACTCAAGTAGCAAATAAACTAAGATTTATTAAGCAAAACTTAAAAATTTGGAATAAAGAGGTGTTTGGAGATATTATGGTTAAAAATGTAGCTTTACAATAATAGCTCATGGAGTTAGAAAAGTCTGCATTTTGGGGAGTATTCAGAGGAAGTCCGGACTAGAGAAAATGATATTCTATGTGATTGGCACAATACTCTGGCATGTGAGGAGGTTTTTTGGTGGTAAAAATCAAGAGCTTTGTGGCTAAATTAAGGGGACATGAATATAAGGTTTTTCCATGTTTCAAATCTTAGGCACAAAATTTTTAATAAAATCCAGGAGATCAAGATTGTTGATGGTTCTTCTACAAGGGATCCTTTCCAAATTAGATGGAAAGTTGTTCGATTTTTCCAAGATTTTTTAGGAGTGGATTTAGATCTATATGAAGAGGTGTGATATAGGGCTATAAACAACACACAGCAAGAGTGCCGAGATCAACAATGCACAGGCCAAAATTCTAGCAAGTTTCATTTAACAGAGGTCTTGATTCGAATACACAGCAATTCCCCAAATAAAATGGCCAGGAGTCCCCCCAATACAATGCATGCGCGGTCTTTTTTTATATCACCGGCCCCAACTTCTTTCCATCATTACATCAAGTGCGGGATTCCCTGTAACCCTTCGCACGAATGTCCTGTGACCGCCTGCAACATGCTGCCAGGTGCCCCGTATTATCATGGTCTGGGGTGGCGGAGTGCGCTGCGGCCGCCTGTCAATCCTTTCGCCAATTCATCATTCAAAGGGATGCGTCACAGCCGCTTGTAATTTGATGCCACGCGTCCCCTTGCCAGAGTCCCTGTAACCGCTCCATACTCTCGGGCCACCTGTAACTTCACGCCACGTGTCCCTCTGCACTGGTCTCTGCAATCGTCGGCTGGTCAACATCGTGAGAGCACTGGTCGCGATATCATGACGTTTTTGCTCCAATACTTTCTCTCTCCTCTTTGGTCGTGATATCGCGACGTTTTTGGCGTTAGGCTTCTCTCTCCTCCTTGGGGCCGCGATTCCGTGACACGTCACGAAATCGCGACGTCTAGGCCTTTCTTACTCGCTTTCCTCCTTTGGGCCGCGAAACCGTGACATGTCACGATTTCGCGACATCTTTGCATTCCGTACTTGCTGCTTCGTTTCGGGCCGCGAAACCGCGACATGTCACGATTTCGCGACCATTTCACGTCCTTGAGTCTTTGGCTCGAAAGTGTCACGATTTCGCGACCACCTTGCGCTGTTGAGTCTTCGCACCGAAAGCGTCGCGATTTCGCGACCACTTTGCGTTTTGGAACCTTGCCTCCGGATATGTCACGATTTCGCGACGTCTTTGAGCCTTGTCCTCGAAGGTGTCGCGATTTCGCGACGTCCAGGAACCTAGTCTTCGAAGGTGTCACGATTTCGTGACGTCCTTGAACTTTGTCTTCGAAGGTGTCACGATTTCGCGACGTCCTTGAACTTTGTCTCCGAAGGTGTCACGATTTCACGACGATTCTTGTGCCTTAGAACTTTTTGCCAAAGATGTTCCTGTGCTTTCAAATCTTGCTTCTCGGATGTGTCACGATTTCGCGACCATTTGGCACTTAAGTGACTTTGCCTCGGAGCTGTCGCGATTTCGCGACCGTTGGGCGCTGAAGCTGCTTTCCTCCGGAATTGTCGCGATTTCACGACCGTTTGGCGCTGAAGCTGCATTCCTTTGAAAATGTCACGATTTCGTGACCGTTTTGCGCTGAAGCTGCTTTTCTTCAAAAATGTCACGATTTCGTGACAGTTTCACGCCTTGGCCCTTTCCATGAAAAAGCGTCGCGATATCGCGACAGTTTGGCCCGCTGGCGACCTTCTTCAAAAGGTCGCGATATCGCGAGTTTGTGGCGCCTTCTTCAAAAAGCGTCGCGATATCGCGACGTTTGGCGGCGACCTTCTACAAAAAGCGTCGTGATATCGTGAAGTTTTAGTACTTAAGAAAAAAATACATTTTGGGTGATGCAAGATTGCAGCTTCGCCACCGGATGCTCCTGCATCAGACACCCGGGGTGAGTTTGAGAAGTGACCTCACTTCTGATCTTTTCGAGGTAGACCCAGGTGATCAACCTCTGCCTTTGATAACCAAGTCGCATCTTCCATGGGTCTGCCCTTCCATTTGACTAGATACTCAGAGTAATTCTTGTTCCGAGTACTTCGGCCCTCGCGCGTATCTAGAACTTCTTCTATCTCGTCCGCAACTGGAATGACTGCTGGAATGCTCCACAAATCTGGATTGGGTATCTCACTGCTTTCTCCTTCATGATACTCGGTCAAATCCGAGATGTTAAACACGGGGGAGATGTTAAGTTCGCTTGGTAACTCCACCTCGTAGGCATTACCCGAATCCCGTTTGCCAATGATCTTACATGGCCCAAATTTCTTCATTTTTAGTTTGTTGTAGGTCTTGGCAGGAAACCGTTCCTTCCTCAGATGGACCATGACAGAATCTCCTACTTGGAACTCCTTAGCTCTGCGTTTTTGATCCGCCCTTGCCTTGTATCGAGCATTCATCTTGGCAATGTGTTTTGTCACTTCCTCATGCACTCCCTTCAGGTGTTCAGCAAAGTCTTCTGCTTCAGCACTGCATTTCTCCCTCGGATCTATCCTTCTTAATTCTGAAGCATTTCTTGGGCTGCTCCCATAGATAATCTGGAATGGGGATTTATTTGTGCTCCTATTGACCGAGCTGTTATACGCGAATTCTGCTTGCGACAGAACTAGATCCCATCCCTTGGGTTTGTCCCCTACCAAACATCGCAGTAGGTTGCCCAAACTCCTATTAACCACCTCTGTTTGGCCATCTGTTTGGGGGTGGTATGCAGAACTGAACTTTAACTCCGTCTTCAGTTTCTTCCACAGGGTCTTCCAGAAATAACCTACAAACTTGGTATCCCTGTCCGACACAATGCTTCTTGGCAGCCCATGAAGGCGTACCACTTCCTTAAAGAACAAACCAGCTACATGGACCGCATCGCTAGTCTTCTGGCATGGGATAAAGTGTGCCATTTTCAAAAATCTGTCCACTACCACAAATATGGAATCGTGCCCCCTCTGCGTCCGGGGCAAACCAAGCACAAAATCCATACTAATATCTTCCCACGGTCTTTCAGGTATAGGTAGCGGTTGATACAAACCAGTAGGCTGCCTCATACCCTTTGCCATCTGGCAAATCCTGCAACTCTGCACAAACTTTGCCACATCCTGCTGCAATTGTGGCCAGTAATAGTTTTCACTAACCAGTGAGATGGTCTTGTCACGACCGAAGTGTCCAGCTAAACCCCCACTGTGCTTTTCTTTAATGAGGTTCTCTCTCATTGAGCTCCTCGGAATGCACAACTGGTTCCCCCTAAACAACATTCCATCTTGAATCAGGTAATCCAACCATTTAGTCCTGTCCAACGCAACAGGCGCAGTGCAGGCTTTCCAAGCTCCTACGAAATCGGGGTCTGCAGGGTATAAGTTCTTGAGTTCAGCAAACCCAACAACCTCCACTTTCATTTCTAGCATCAGACATTGCCTCCTACTCAGTGCATCTGCCACCCTATTGGATCTTCCACTCCGATGCTTCAGCACAAAGGTATAGCTCTGCAGGAACTCTACCCATTTCAGGTGCCTCTGATTCAATTTTCCTTGACTGTTAATATACTACAGCGCTTGATGGTCGGTATAGAGAACAAACTCCTTGGGCAACAAATAATGCCTCCATTTCTTAAGTGCTTGGACTATGGCGTAGAACTCTTGATCATATACCGAATACTTTCTCCTGGCATCATTGAGCTTCTCACTGAAATAAGCTACAGGCCTACCCTCTTGGCTCAATACGGCTCCTATCGCACTGCCACTCGCATCGCAGTCTACCTGAAACACCTTATTGAAATCTGGAAGTGCTAAGACGGGTTGTTCAGTGACCTTCTTCTTCAGCATAGCAAAGCTTTTATCTGCTCCAACCGTCCACTGGAATTCCTTCTTGTTCCCCTTCATTGTCTCTGTAAGAGATGCACAAATACTGCTGAAGTTTCTAATGAATTTTCTGTAGAAACTGGCCAGACCATGAAATGATCTAACCTCGGTCACACTTCTTGGGACAGGCCATTCTAGGATAGCCTTCACCTTTTCGGGGTCCATTTTGAGACCATTAGCTGATATAACAAATCCCAGGTATACCAGCTCCTTCTTCACAAAGTTGCACTTCTTCAGATTGATCAGTAACTGCTCCTCCCGTAGTTTCTCAAAAACCTTCCTGATGTGCATCAGGTGCTCCTCTAAGGTTCTGCTAAAAATCAGTATATCATCCAAGTAAACAATAACAAATTTGCCCAAAAATTCCTTCAGAACCTCATTCATTAACCTCATAAAGGTACTAGGTGCATTGGTTAATCCAAATGGCATAACCAACCACTCATACAGCCCCTCTCTGGTTTTAAAGGTTGTCTTCCACTCATCCCCTTCTCTAATGCGAATCTGATGGTACCCACTTTTCAAGTCAATTTTTGTGAAGTACTCAGCTCCACTCAAGCAGTCCATGATATCATCCATCCTTGGCAGTGGGAACCTGTATTTAATGGTGATCTTGTTGATTGCCCGAGAGTCGGTGCACATCCTCCATTCTCCATCCTTCTTGGGTGCTAATACTGCTGGTACAACACATGGACTAAGACTCTCCCTAATCAGTCCCTTCTTCAACAGATCCTGAACTTGTCGATTTAGTTCCTCAGTCTCCACAGGCGTCATTCGATGTGCAGCCTTGTTTGGCAAGCTCGATCCAGGCACCAAATCTATGTGGTGACTGATCTTCCTAACAGGCGGTAAACCTTCAGGAACATTATCTGAAATGATATCTGGGAATTCTTCTAACAGTCCCATGACTTCCACTGGAATTTCCTTGCATCCTTCTTCCCTAACCCTGGGGATTATAGCATAGCACATATGATCCGGCTTCAGGCCTTCCAAGAATCTTCTGCCATCAACTAGACAGACTCGTGCACTGCTGCATACTTTCTCATCCGCCTCCTTCAGGGGTTTTAACTTGTGGCGAACTCCATTCTTTGACAGAGAATATGTGTTGGCTCGACCATCATGGACAACACTTCGGTCAAACTGCCATGGTCTCCCAAGCAGCAGGTGACATGCATCCATAGGCAAGATGTCACATAAAATCTCATCTCGGTAAGTTCCAATGTTGAACTTCACCAGGCATTGTTCACTGACCAGCACCCGATGGTCCTTTTGCAACCATGCAATCCGATAAGGGTGCGGGTGTTTTCTCCTCTCCAGCTGCAGCTTGGCAACCATTTCCTCAGAAACCAAATTGTCAGTGCTTCCATTATCTATGATGATGTTACATACCTTGCCTGCGCACTTGCATCTTGTTCGAAATAGGTTGTTCCTTTGGTCTCCCCTTTTCTCTTCATTTAACAGGACTCTTCTGATGATCATCGCTTCTCCTCTTTCTGCCTCCTCTGAGTGCTCAGACTCTACACCTTCGTCTGCTATAGCAGCTCGGGCCTGACCCTCAGGTCTTCGATTTGGCCTCTCTTGATGCTGCGGGCAGTTGTATGCCCTGTGTCCTTCTTCTCCGTAGTTGAAGCAGGTTCCTCGAAAGACACCTCTGCCAAACCCTCGCCCAGACCTACCTCTTCCTCTTGGGTAGTTGTTGTTCTGATTGCGTGGGCGTTGGTCATCCTCCTCTTTCACTTCTTTCTATTTTTGGCTACTGCTAGCTTCACCAGTTTTCCCAAAATATTTGTATCTTCCACCACTGCCTCTTCCACCAGCTCTTCCACCCCTGTCCTTCCCTCTCTGCTTACCATCAAACCTCCTATTCAGTTTCTCCTCCACTTTTAATGCAAATTGATATGCATCCTCTACTGTGCTCATTCTAACCAGCCCCAGCTCTTCTTGAATACTGGTTCGCAATCCATTGATGTAACGTGCGACCTTCTCCTTATTCGCCTCCGAATGGCCGGTTCTGATTGAGATTTGATAGAACTCTTCAGTATATTCCTTGACAGTCTTACTAGCTTGTCGAAGACTCTGCATTTTCTTTAACAAGTCCAGCTCATAATCTGTAGGGATGAACTGCCTCTTTAGTTTCTCTACCATCCTATCCCACCTGGTGATCCTTTCCTTTCCCCTCCTGTTCCTTTCCAACTGCACTCCTTTCCACCAGATGCTAGCATGTCCTTTCAGCTTGGTTTTCGTGAACCTGATCCGATTTGGATCTGATATCTCTTCGTATTCAAAATACTCCTCCATGTCGTTGATCCAGTCTATCAACTCCTCAGGGTTGAGGTTCCCCGAGTAAGTGGAGACGTCAAATTTTGGCTTCTTCCCGATCTGGGAGATGGCCCTATACAGCCTAGCCTCTGCTGGATCCAAAGCCTCTTCTTCGTCGGATGGAACCTCTTCTTCCCACACTTCATCTTCGCTGGGTTCTTCCCTTCTCGGCTCGACTCCTCTTCGAATTTCCTCTTGCAGGGCCTCAACTTGCCTCTGCAGGGCTCTTAGATCGACTTCCTCCCTTCTTGCTCGCCTGTGCCTTATACCACCACGGTCTCTACGCGGAGGCATCCTGCTTCTTCTTCGCAACCCACAACCACAGTCCTGGCGCAAACTGCCTCTCTGTTCGGCGATCGGTTTGCACTCTCAGAACCAACCTGCTCTGATACCACTTGATATAGGGCTATAAACAACACACAGCAAGAGTGCCGAGATCAACAATGCACAGGCCAAAATTCTAGCAAGTTTCATTTAACAGAGGTCTTGATTCGAATACACAGCAATTCCCCAAATAAAATGGCCAGGAGTCCCCCAATACAATGCATGCGCGGTCTTTTTTATATCACCGGCCCCAACTTCTTTCCATCATTACATCAAGTGCGGGATTCCTTGTAACCCTTCGCACGAATGTCCTGTGACCGCCTGCAACATGCTGCCAGGTGCCCCGTATTATCATGGTCTGGGGTGGCGGAGTGCGCTGCGGCCGCTTGTCAATCCTTTCGCCAATTCATCATTCAAAGGGATGCGTCACAGCCGCTTGTAATTTGATGCCACGCGTCCCCTTGCCAGAGTCCCCTGTAACCGCTCCATACTCTCGGGCCACCTGTAACTTCACGCCACGTGTCCCTCTGCACTGGTCTCTGCAATCGTCGGTTGGTCAACATCGTGAGAGCACTGGTCGCGATATCGCGACGTTTTTGCTCCAATACTTTCTCTCTCCTCTTTGGTCGCGATATCGTGACGTTTTTGGCGTTAGGCTTCTCTCTCCTCCTTGGGACCGCGATTCCGTGACACGTCATGAAATCGCGACGTCTAGGCCTTTCTTACTCGCTTTCCTCCTTTGGGCCGCGAAACCGCGACATGTCACGATTTCGTGACATCTTTGCATTCCGTACTTGCTGCTTCGTTTCGGGCCGCGAAACCGCGACATGTCACGATTTCGCGACCATTTCACGTCCTTGAGTCTTTGGCTCGAAAGTGTCACGATTTCGCGACCACCTTGCGCTGTTGAGTCTTCGCACCGAAAGCGTCGCGATTTCGTGACCACTTTGCGTTTTGGAACCTTGCCTCCGGATATGTCACGATTTCGCGACGTCTTTGAGCCTTGTCCTCGAAGGTGTCACGATTTCGTGACGTCCTGGAACCTAGTCTTCGAAGGTGTCACGATTTCGCGACGTCCTTGAACTTTGTCTTCGAAGGTGTCGCGATTTCGCGACGTCCTTGAACTTTGTCTCCGAAGGTGTCGCGATTTCGCGACGATTCTTGTGCCTTAGAACTTTTTGCCAAAGATGTTCCTGTGCTTTCAAATCTTGCTTCCCGGATGTGTCGCGATTTCGCGACCATTTGGCACTTAAGTGACTTTGCCTCGGAGCTGTCGCGATTTCGCGACCGTTGGGCGCTGAAGCTGCTTTCCTCCGAAATTGTCGCGATTTCGCGACCGTTTGGCGCTGAAGCTGCATTCCTTTGAAAATGTCACGATTTCGCGACCGTTTTGCGCTGAAGCTGCTTTTCTTCAAAAATGTCACGATTTCGCGACAGTTTCACGCCTTGGCCCTTTCCATGAAAAAGCGTCGCGATATCGCGACAGTTTGGCCCGCTGGCGACCTTCTTCAAAAAGCGTCGCGATATCGCGACAGTTTGGCCCGCTGGCGACCTTCTTCAAAAAGCGTCGCGATATCGCGACAGTTTGGCCCGCTGGCGACCTTCTACAAAAAGCGTCGCGATATCGCGACAGTTTTAGTACTTAAGAAAAAAATACATTTTGGGTGATGCAAGATTGCAGATTCGCCACCGGATGCTCCTGCATCAAGGTGATGAACCTATTTTTAGGCCATATTCCCTTAAATATTATAACCCAGATAAATAACTATCTCCTCATCCCATTTACAAATGATGAAATTAAAGAGGCGGTCTTCTCCATGAAGGGAGAAAAATCTCCTAGCCCATATGGGTTTCCAGTGCTATTCTATCATAAGTTTTGGCAAATCATTGGCAATGAGGTCACCTAGGTAGTTAACGAGTTTCAAACCTCTAAAAGGATCCCTTCTAATGTTAACTGCACTTTCTTAGCCCTCATACCAAAGATTGTAGGTGCTAAATATTTTGTAGAATACTGCCCAATTAGCCTGTGTAATACTCTCTACAAAATTGTGTCCAAAGTCCTTGCAAATTGGCTGAAGATGGCTCTCACTTTTATCATTGACAAACACCAAAGGGGTTTTGTTTAGGGATGATATATTCTTTATGGGATCATTTCAATCCATGAGATCCTACACTCTATCTCTAAATAAAAAAAGGAAAGTATGTTTCTAAAATTGGATATGAATAAAGCATATGATAGAGTTTCTTTGGATTTTATGATCAAAGTGCTCCAACATTTTGGTTTTCATGAGGATTGGATCTCTATGATGAAAAATTGCATCTCCATAGTGATTATCTCCATCTTAGTTAATGGGCTTGAAGTTGGTTATTTTCCTAGAAAGAGGAGTTTGAGACAAGGGGACCCCCTGTCCCCTTATCTATTTATAATTTTAACTGAAGCTATGGGTAGAGCCTTCATAGTAGCCATGAATAGAGGATATATAGAAGGCATCATGCTAGCTTCCACTCTAGAACTGATCTCTTTTCAACAGTTTGTGGATGATACTCTAATTTTGATAAGATCATCTCTTCGATAAGTAAAACATATTAAGATGATTTTGTATTTCTATGAGCTTATAGCAGGCCAAAAGATAAATTTCAATAAAAGCTATATTTTTTTCTTGAATGCCTCCATATCTCTCCAACTGTAGATAACAAGAATCTTCAACTGTGGCATAGGTGATTTACCAACAAAATTTCTAGGGATACCTTTATTTTGTGGAAGTATGAAGGAATCCTTGTGGGATCCAATTATTGAACGTGTTACAATGAAACCATCTTCCTGGAAAGGCTCTCTACTTAGTTAGGCAGGAAATGTATGTCTTGTAAAATTGTGCCTTCAAAGTATACCTATTTACTTTATGTCAATTTTTAAAATACCAGTATCGATCTGTAAAAAAATTAAATAGATCCAAAGGATTTTTCTATGGTCTGGGGTTGAGGAAAAGAAAAGGATATCTTTACTTGCTTGGAATAAAGTATATACCTCTAAAAATATGAGGGATTAGGATTGAAAACTCTTCCTAAAATGAACAAAGCTCTAATGGGAAAGTTGGGTTGAAAGTTGGTGAAGGAATAAGACACTCCCTGGATCAAAATTGTAAAAGCTAAGTATTTACAAAATTTCTCCTTCTTGGAAAACCTCAACCCCCCTAAGGGGTTTAGTTTCTAGAATAACCTTCAACTAGTAAGACTTCTAATCCAATAGGGTTGTATATGGTAGATTGGATATGGTGCTAATGTGATATTTTGGTAGGATACTTGGCTCTTTAACTCTCCCCTTTATGAGATCCCAAGGTTTGCAAACTTAAGAATAATCCTAACTCCTATTTATGGACTGTTGGTTTGGGATTATATGGTGGAAGAAAATGGCATCAAGAAATGGAAGCAAATTTAAGCTAAGAACATCAATGAGGGTTTGCATCCACACCTGGAAAGTCTTAATATATGCCTTAATATCTACATCCTCAACCATTGGTAACTGAATGATATATTTATTTGGATGAAAATGAAGAGTGGAGATTATTCTGTGAAGTCTAGTTATAACTTGGCTGAAGGTGTAGGGGTAGTGTGGCCCCATGTAAAGGTTTGGGACAAATATCTCATCCCTAATATTACTATTTTTCAATGGCTAGTTATGCATAATAAAATTATGACCCAGGATAATGTGAAAAAACGTGTTTTCTCCTTACCACATATATGTGTTTTGTGTGAAAAATAATAGGAAAGCATTGATCATCTACTTCTTAAGTGTTCATTTACCAAAAACTTGTTTGATTAGCTATGTAGTGAATTATAAGTTCAATGGGTTTTCCCTAGAACTATTTTAGACTTGAAATTGCAATGGGAGCCTCCTTTTAAAGGTAGAAGAATTAGGATGTTATGGCTTCTAAGCCTTCCACATATCTGGTTGAGATTTTGAAATGAAAGAAACCATAAAATATTTGAGGACTTGAAGATGGATTGGGAAATGATTTGAAATTGAGCAAGAAGTCTCCTATTGGATAATTCTAACATTATCCACTTCAAGGAGGTATGGGAATCAGAGCAAGAAAGTCAGATATTGGAATGTTGGGGAGTTAGAGAGAAATTACCAATACCTCAATTTCATCTCAAAACTCATGCAAAATGGATACTGCCACTCGTTGTATGGTTCAAATTAAATTTTGATGGGACATTGAAGGTAATTCCAAGTTGGTAGAAGCTGGAGAGGTGATCCAGAATCATCTGGGTAAGGTAATCAAAGCCTTTCCTGAACCAATGGGTGAACAAATAAGTCATTTTATTGAAGCAGGAGTAGTTTATATAGGAATTTCTTTGGCTATCAATTGCAATCTAGATAAACTCATAGTTTAAGGAGAATCACAAAATATTATGACCATTTTAAAGGGAGGACAACAAATCACCTGGACTATTGATTTATGATAGTGAAAGCTTGAATGCTTTTGGATAGACTCGAGAATGTGTCTATCAATTATATTTATAGAGAAACCAACAGGGTAGAAGATGGTCTTGCTAACGAAGGAGTTATGGTAGATGCCAGGAAGGAATGAGGGAATGATATATCAATGCACATAAATAATTTAGTTGACAATGATAATGCCACAATAATTGACAATGGGTATCAGTAGGTAGAGGCTGCTAGGAAAGCATAGAGTATATGATATTTATATATGTAAGGTGTATATTGGTTTTCTCGTTTTGAATATTGTTAGTGAAGTGTGTTTGTTGTTACATGGTTGGTATAGGCTTTATGCTACTGGGAAATCCTTGGTGGAATTTTCAGTGATTGGCCATATATTTTGATGTAAAATGTTAGCATTCCTTTCAAAAATACACTTTTCCAACTTAACAAAAAAAAAGGTACTTCTTTCCAACATAATACTAGAAATAGATATTTCCTTTATTTACATGAAAGGAAGTAAAACATCATCTAGAAATCATAACCAAATTTTATTAATTACTTTCTCTTATTATTCCATCATCTTCTTCAATAAATACAATTTATCTATCTTGCTATCTATAATTCATTTCCAAAGAAACTTAACATAGAAGGAAGTAATAATTCATCTTTCATCTTTTGACAAAATTCATGACAATACATCAAGAATATTTACAAGGATATCCATTCTTTCAACATAATAATTACATAGCATAAATTCTACACATGATACCTTTTAAGCATTTCTCAACTCCAAATACAATATTACATTTCAATATAAAGCATAATGGTCACTAATCTCCTTTTCATTTTCAATATCTTCTACTTGATAGGTATTTTCTCCATCATGCTTTTGATCATAAATATAGGGATCAAGACAACTCTTTGAATGAATATGTAAGCCTAACATGCATCATGCAAATAAAATAATCCAATAATAATGCAAGAACATACATCATGCAGATAAAATCATTCAACTGCCATGCAAGATATTAGCTCCATAATAGACTTCAAAGAATTCTTCTGGTGTAGGGGTTTACTCTTCTAACCTCATCACTAGAAAAGATGCCATAAGTGCCCCCCATTTCCTTACACTACCTTATAATAAAACATTTTGACCATAGTTTGGGGTTACCCTTTAAGGCCCATATCACTTAAAGGTGATGTATATCCCCTAATCCTACATACTAGCATCTATGTAGGATTATTATGGTGTAATGCTTATTAGTCAAAAACAAGAGAAGCCCATACTTCTCTCACTCAATTATGGTTCTTTTGCTACACAAGCCACATCTATCCTCTTGAATTGATTTACTATTCATCACTTAATAGTAAATAATAATTCCTTGATAGAATTATTTTCCAACACAATATTTCCATTATTAAGTCTCACAACTTCCTTATAACATGGGTTTATTACTCATCTAATAGACCCAATAATAATCCTTATTTTTCATAATTAATATTGATTATTAAACAACACATTATTTAATCAATATTAATAAGATAAAAGTCTTCAATCTTCTATTAATATTAATTAATAGTTTCAACCCTATGACTTAATAAAACTATTAATTAATTACATAATTAATAAATTAATATTGATAAATAAACAAACACATTATTTAATCAATATTAATTAATAGTTTCATCCCTATGAATTAATAAAATTATTAATTAATTACATAATTAATAAATTAATATTGATAAATAAACCAACACATTATTTAATCAATATTAATAAGATAAAAATCTTCAATATTAATTAATAGTTTCATCCCTATGACTTAATAAAACTATTAATTAATTACATAATTAATAAATTAATATTGATAAATAAACCAACATATTATTTAATCAATAATTTATAAGACAAAAGTCTTCAATATTCTATTAATATTCATTAATAGTTTTAACCCTATTATATAGTGTTAATAAATCTTTTCATAAGTTGCCATAATAAAAACTGCACTTTTTATTATTAAATGGACAACAATATGACCATTGAACAAAGGAGCAAATTTTTGAAATATTGAAGCAAAATTTTTCCTTTTAATATCTTGGCAAGCATACCCAGGTGTTGTAGGTGAGTTAGAGAGGAGAGGGCAATCCTCCAAGGGAGGTCCCAAGTTCAAATATCCACCCTACCAAAAAGCTGAATTGGGTATCCAAAATCCAATTGATAATATTGGTGCGGGCAGGGTCGGGTGCGACTCCCGGGTGAATTTGACGGTGTAGAACCCCCTGTTCATGGTCTCTCAGACCAAGGTGGCCCCACAAGGGATTTTTCACTTTAAAAAAAATATCTTGGCAAGCATAGCACCTAAATAAAAGCCTAATTAATTTTTCTCTATATACTTCATCAAAAATAAAGGAGGCTTCATTGAGCATTACCCAGGTTTTAAATCTTAGGAAAAATAGACCAAACTTATCCCACCTTGCAACAATAAATAAATAAATTTAATTTAAAGAAAAGTATATATATATATATATATATATATATATATATATATATATATATATATATATATATATATATATATAACCATGGAATGAAGCAATCGTTCAACTAAGAAAAACCATATTTTAAACTGGAACATATAATATATTGCAAATATGAAATACTTTCATAGGCTCAATGACTATTCTCCCAGTCTATGGTATAAGACAACACAAGAAGTCATTCTCGGTTTCTAAAAGTATCCCAAGTAAAATAGACGATTATTGGATTCAATTTTAAAAAAGCAATTGATTTGAAACAAAATAGATGATTACCAGATTTAATTTTAGAAAAGCAACTGATTCAAAATAAACAAATTGAAGCATAATTTTGATGTTGGAATTACCTCATGGAGTGATGACTGAAGAAGCTCCTCCTCAAGATAATCCAAATAATTGTTAATACAATTACTTCCCCAATCCTTCATAGCTTGTAATCCTCCAACCGGTAATCCCCAAACCCTCGCAACAAGAATTAACATTTAATATTTTTAAGTATTAATAATACTAAAATTATTAGTAATACCTTGACAAATAATTAACCAATAAAGTTTCATACTTTGACACACATGTATTAATGCATCCTAATAATAAATTAAGAGCCTAAGTAACACAAGGGTTCTTGCCAAAATTGTCCTCGTTTGAACGAAAATGCATCCAACAATAAACAAATAATGCACAACATTATTACTTCCTCGATAGGAGGCATTGTGATAACTACAAGGTTATAAACCACCTACAAAGGAACCCTAATCATAGGGTTAAGGGCTCCTTTATTTTTATAGCAACCACCTTGCCTGATGATGCGTTTAATCACACATACAAATGCTCCTACATGATTGTTTTACCTCTGTGGGTTGTCAGACTAAAAATAATCCATCATTTTTCCTTTCACTCTTCTCTCAACTCTGATGGTTGTCCCATACCAATCCACCTATGAGAGTACTTGGTCCTACAACCACAAAATTCATCAATAGTACCATATTCTAAAAATAGCATAATCCAACTTAAGTAAGCATAAAGTACAACTATCAACTCATCGTGATAAAACAAAATAGAATCATATGCATCAATTATCAATACACCAGTACATCAATCAAAAAACAAGGGAAATGTCCTACCATGATGGGCCATTAAATATCTGAATCAAGAAATATTTAACTTATATAATCTTCCTTCTTCCAACTTAGGCACTTTAACATAGGTATGCTTGTTCTTATTGATGTAGTTCTTCTAGCTTGGGAACTTTAACAATACACTCTTTATTATTCTTAATGTAGTCCTTCCAACTCAAGTACTTAAATCTTCTAGCTCAAGCTCTTAGAAGCTATGTATAACTTCTTTTAATGTTGTGTCTCTATATTTTATTTGCAATAGTATACAATTCTCTTCAACTTTCCATTTTAGACAAATCCACCTCCAAAGCTTGTGTCTCCTTGAAAACATTCTATCTTGGGTAATATTTACTTCCAAATATTTTGTCACATATTTCATAGTGTTTAATCTTAGGTAATATTCACCTCTTCCATCCTTGAATCTTAATGTAGGCACAAATAGTCCTCCAACTCAATATTTTTATTTAACTTAGAGATTATCCACTCTTCAGCCATTGGCACTCTTCTTCACTACAAGTAGTCTTCAGACGTCTCTTCTCTCTAGATATTCTATATAATTTATCCACATTCACCAAATCAAATTTAATCCTATATCTCCATAAATATCAAGTCATCCAACAACTCTTTCTCCAAATTATTCATCTCCACTCTTTCTTCAACAAATTATCATTCTAATCTTCTAATATTCTTCTAATATTTCAATAACTCTTTCATGTTCCAATATTCCCCAATAGTCTTCCAATATTACATCAACTTTTTTCAACCTTCTCGATTTGATATTCTTCTTCTTATCATCAATATTATTCTAATTCTTCCTCTCACAAAGTCCACTCAATGTGGATTTGATACCACTATTAGTAAGTATGCCTAAAAATATCATAGGTAAATATTTCTAGGATCAAATATCACTCACATAAAATCACATTCAATAGTAACACAAGTACTGCACAACAAAAATACTTCTCTATTACATTCATAACTCATAAATTTTCACATTACAAAAAATTGTTACATAAAACATTTTGTTTCATAGCATGACACTTTTTCTCCAATATATAATAATCTTACTCTTGCTCTCCTATAGCTCATGAGAGAAGCAACCTTTCACATGCCTCACATTATGACAAAGACTCATGATTACATAATCTCCTACTTCACATCTTGACACATTTTATATCACTCACCACTTCCACACTTGATACCTATCACTTATGATTTTTCACTTGCACACTTGACACCTTGCACACTCACACTTGCACTCTTGACACCTTTCATACTTTATTACATAACACATAACACTCTTCACACTTTGAAACATACTTTAGACACACACACTTTTTAATATAAATATTTATATTAGTACTCAATGGTACTTCATGATACTCAATGGTACCAAATAAAGTAATACCTCTAACACTTTTGATTTTTATTTTATTCTTAACTTCTAGTTTTTTTCTCATTTAGTAACATAGTTTATGATATATATAGTGGACAATGTGATGGGTATATGAACTACAAAATCTAATCTTTTGATAAATAACATAGTAGCTAGGGTACTACCTTCTAATTCCAAGGAATTATCCATAAAATAATGAACTTAACAAATCCAAGAGCAACATTGCAAAAAAATAGAAGTTTACAATTTTTTTAAAATTAGCTAATCCTTCAAGGTGGGCCAATTTGATCATAAGTTTTGATTACCTCCAATGTGATCCGCTTGCAAAGAAGACCAATTCACTTGCAAAATGACTTGATTGTCTTTGAATCAATCTACTTAAAAATATGACCTTTATGCTTGTAATGTGGCATGATTAATTTAAGAGCTATTTGCTTTCAAAGTGGCCTAATTATCTCTAAGAAGTTAATTGCCTAAGGTTTTCTAGTGATTCGCTAGATAAAATGGATGAGTTGCTTACTAATTAAAAGAGGCATAAAAGGAATCATGGATCCCAAGGAGAAACTTTGGAAATCAATTTTAATATTGCACTAACTCATTTTGGAAGCTTTCTAATCCTATTAGAGTCATATATCATTTGGGGGTGCATCATTTTGTTAGACATGCCCCCAAATATTTACTTTTACTAGGAGTAATAGTTTCTCACCCCATGTAACTGAGGGTAAACTCCTACTATAAATAGGAGTCATGGGCTCCATTATAAACATATTTTGACCATTAGAAACCCGTGTTGTGCTTTGACCTCATAAGATTTATGAGAAATTGGCAAGTCCTTACACATCACATATTAGTGGTACCATCCTCTCGTTGGAAATTTGAGTGATTTTATGTTGTCATTGATGTCACATGGATCATTGATGTCACATGGATCACATTGAGTTTTGGTGGCCAAAGCATTTCATAAATAAGAATTTATGATATTTTGGAGAGCATGGATATATACAGGGTTTTTGTGAAAACCAAGGTAGACAAAATAAAAGGTTTTATTTAAAACCATGGATGGCAGATTTGAAATGGGTTTTTCTTAAAACCCAGGTTGGCTTTTCGTTTCATCGAAAAATGTGCCCCGGTGATGGAGATATTTAATTTTAAATATTTAAGTTTAAATTTTAAATTATTTAAAATTTAAATTTAAAATTAAAATTAAAATTTAATTTATAGTGTCGACGTCAAAGAAAGGAAAAGGCATAAAACTAATATTTAAATTATAGCGCCGACGTCAAAGGAAAGGAGGAGGACACCAATATATATATATATATATATATATATATATATATATATATATATATATATATATATATATATATATATATATATATGCCCAAAGTTTTGATTTATTTCTCTAAGTGCTCGATTTGATATTTGGATTCGAATGGTAAAAGAGCCTACGCATCGTGTGTCGAAGTGTGTGTGAAAAGGGTTTTAAAAGGCTTACGATTTTCGTGTTCGTTGAAGAGACTATTGTGGAGTAAAGCCAAATGTATAGGCCTCCTTGGCCTAGTGGTTTGTGCACTGTGTGTGAAGTAGGAGGTCCTACGTTCGATTCTTGCCGGAGGTGTTTTGTTGTGTTGAAACACGTGAAGCACGTTTTGTTTTCAAAGGGCACAGATATTCATGGCATAAGGTTTTGTTGTGTGCTCCTTTTGAGCACGTGAGGGTGTGTGGCCCAATGGTAGGTTGGCTGTGGTTAAGGCACTGAGCAAGGAAGGTCACGAGATCGAATCCCGTCAGGGACAGAGGCAAGTTAATAATTTTTAAATATATTTTATTTTTCTAAAGTTGCCCTAGGAGGAATAAGGGTTATGATGCATGTTTAAAAAAGGAGATATTTTTGGTGATTTATTTTTAGAAGTATATCATATTATATATCGTTGGAAAGCTTATTCCGAGGGCTATTTGATTAACTTTCTTAGAGGGAGAAATAAGGTGTGTGTAAAGAGATATTTCTGATTTTGTAAAGAGGTTCAAAAGTGAAGGTTGCTTTGTTCTTTTTCAAAAGAGATCAATTCATTTATGAAGTGACATGGTGTATGTTATTGAGTAGGAGTAATAAGGTGTTATTTGGATGTTATTGTTGTGTTATTAATCAAGATATCTAACCCTTGTTGAAAGTTGAAAAAGAAAGTGTGTTGAGTGAGACAGATTTTGTGGACAACCAAAAGGCTTCTTCATCTTCATAAAAGGTATGGGCACATTCTCCTATTGATTGTTTATGGTGGTTGATTTCTGAAATATCATTGGAGAGAAAAGGATTAATTGTGGTTTCCTTTTCGAAAGTAGTTGGTTGAATGATTCAAGGTTTTTTGGGTTGAGAGTTGCTATTAAACCTTGTTTTATAAGCATTGTTGTTGAAGCCATTAGTAGTGTGAAAAACCTGAGATAGGGTTTGAGAAGAACATGAGTATCATTGTTATGTGAGATTTGTGGTTGAGCATTGTTGGAAACATTTGAGTTGGTTGATACATGCTTGGACTAGGGTTTGTAAGAAAGAGTTGTTCCTTGTGGTAGTTGGTTGAGAAGAGTTGTTTGAGCCTAGTCAAGTGATTGTGTGAAGTGGTTGTTCAAGTTCCATGAAACAAACTATTCTATATTCTGGATTTGAGTTGAGATTAAGATTTGAGGATAGAACATATTGAGTCTCTAAAAATTTTATTTATGCTTCTATAAGATTGATTTGAGGATAGAACATATTGAGTCTCTAACAATTCTCTTTATGCTTCTATAAGATTGATTTGAGTTGAGATTGAGATTTGAGGATAGAACATATTGAGTCTCTAACAATTCTCTTTATGCTTCTATAATATTGATTTGAGTTGAGATTGGATTTGAGTATAGAACATATTGAGTCTCTAACAATTCTCTTTATGCTTCTATGAGATTGAATTATTGAGCAAGTTCTTGGTGAGCTTGCTAGTGCAGATTTGGGCAAGTTCTTGGTGAGCTTGTTGAGCAGATTTGGACAAGTTCTGTGTGAGCTTGTTGAGCAGATTTGGACAAGTTTTGTGTGAGCTTGTTGAGCAGATTTGGACAAGTTCTGTGTGAGCTTGTTGAGCAGGTTATGAGTGAGCCTATTGAGTAGGTTCTGAGTGAGCCTATTGATAGAGCTTTGGAGGTGATAGAGTATAGAGGATAGAGTCTCAGTGGATAGAGATCCAACAGCTAGGATAGTTGAAGATAGATCTAAGTGAGGAGTCTTCAAGTGGAGAGAGATCCACCAGTTAGTGCAACAGAGAGATAGAGTCTTCTAGAAGATCACTAGCCAGAGTAGAAGGGGAAAGAGTTCTCCTATGGAAGAGATCCATGAACTTGAGATTAGGGGATCAACATCTCCTTTGGACAGAGATCCATAAATATTGTAATTGGGAAGGATTCCCAAAGAGATTGATTGAGAAAGTTTTAGTAAAATATTTTCTCCGTGGAGTAGCCCACATTGGGTGAACCACGTAAACTATGGTGTCTCTATTGTGTATGGTGTTTTGTGCATTGCTTGATTACTGCTATTGATACTACTGTCTATACACTGCATAATATTGAATTGAAAAGAAAAGTAAAAAGTGGTCTTATATTGTTCACCCTCCCCTCTTAGTATAAGCTTGTGTTCTTCAATTGGTATCAGAGCAGGTTCCTTCGGAAAGACTAACAAGATTGAAGGCAGATTCTACTAGGTTATAGGATGGACAAATGGTATATTGATAGTGGGTGCTCTAGTCATATGATTGGGTATAAAGAAAAGTTCATTTCTCTAAAAAGGAACAACATCGGATCTATGAGATTTGGTGATAATGCTTCAGCTAAAATCAAAGGGAGAGGAACTTTAAGTTTGGATGATGGAAAAACTACTACACAGGGTGTACTCTATGTTGAGGGTCTAAAACACAATCTATGAGTGTAAGTCAGCTTTGTTATCGAGGGTACATAGTTACTTTTTCCTCTACAAGATGCAAAATCAAGGAAACAAAAACAGGGAAGCTTGTTGCAAATGCAGGAAGAACCAATAACAATCTCTACATGTTCAACGAAATAAAAAGGGAAAAATGTCTTCTATCTCAAGAAGAAGAAATTTGGTTATGGCATAAAAGGTTGTGTCATTTGAACTTCGACAACATAGTAAGGATAAGCAACAAAAAAATTGTCAAGAGATCTACCAAAGATAAAAAGACCTTCAAATACAATTTGTGCACAGTGTCAGTATGGAAAGCAGACAAGATCAAGTTTCAAGGCAAAAGAATATTCCTCTTCCAAGGTTTTAGAATTGATTCATACTGATTTATGTGGTCCTATGAGAACCAAAAGCCTACAGGGTGAAAGCTACTTCATGTTGTTCATAGATGATTATTCTAGAATGACTTGGGTTGTTTTTCTGAAAGAAAAATCAGAGGCATTTGAGCATTTCAAAGTATTCAAAGAAATGGTAGAAAATGAAACAGGAAAGAAGATCAAGTGTTTGCGATCAGATAGAGGAGGGGAATTCATCTCTATAGAATTCATTGAGTTTTGTGCAGAACATGGAATCAAAAAAGAATACTCAGTAGCTCAAGACTCCTCAGCAAAATGGAGTAGTAGAAAGAAAGAATAGAACTCTTGAGAATATGGCTAGAGCAATGCTAAATGAATCAAGAATCTCAGATGGGTTTTGGAAGGAAGCAATCAGTACAATAGTCTATGTTATGAATAGAGCTCAAGTTAGAACAAAGCAACATAAGACTCCATATGAGTTTTGGAAAGGAAGACCTCCCACAGTAAACTACTTCAAAATTTTTGGAAGTAAGTGTTATATCAAAAGAGAGGATAAGGACTTGGGCAAGTTTGATCCTAGATGCGATGAAGGTATTTTTCTTGGATACTCTACAAAGAGTAAGGCCTACAAATGCTACAATAAAAGAACACATACCATGGTGGAAAGTATAAATGTCAGAGTTGATGAAAGAACAGGAATAAATGAGCCACCTCAGGAAGATATTCTTGAAGAAGAAGAAATTTGTCAGGAAGAAATGGGTGAAGATTTAGATGAAGAAGATGTGCAGAATATACCTTCCAAAACTTCATCAAGATATATTCAGAAAAATCATCCAGAGGACTTGATCATTGGTAGCCCTGATGTAAGACGAACAAGAAGAGGAATCATAGGCTCAACAGAACAAGCAAATGTTTCACTACTATCGAAGATAGAACCAAAGGATTTCAGAGAGGTAGAAAGTGATGAATGTTGGATTAAAGCAATGAAGGAAGAACTAGATCATATTGAAAAAAGTAAGACTTGGGAATTAGTTCCAAGACCAAAAGGAAAAAATGTAATTGGTACTAAATGGGTCTATAGGAACAAACTGAATGAAGATGGTCAAGTCATCAGAAACAAGGCAAGATTGGTGTGTAAAGGGTATGCACAAGTAGAAGGAATTGATTTTGATGAGACCTTTGCACCAGTTGCAATATTGGAAGCTATACAGATGTTTTTGGAACTTTCAAGCTACAGGAATTTCAAAGTATATCAGATGGATGTCAAATCAACATTTCTGAATGGTCACTTAGAAGAAGAAGTTTACATAGAACAACCAGATGGGTTTAATCAAGCAGATAAGCCAGATTATGTATGCAGATTGAAAAAGGCTCTTTATGGCTTAAAGCAAGCTCCTAGAGCATGGTATTCAAGACTGGATAAATATCTTCGAGAGCAAGGTTTCAGAAAGGGAACATTTGATAGCAATCTGTATATTAAAAATAAGGGAAATGATTTGATGATTGTGGAAGTTTATGTGGATGATATTATTTTTGGGGGTAGCAATGACAGAATGTGCCAAGAATTTGCAAGAAACATGACTAATGAATTTGAAATGTCTATGCTTGGTGAATTAACCTTTTTCCTCGGACTACAGATTTCACAATTAGAAAAAGGGATATTTCTTTCACAAACAAAGTATATAAAAGAGATGTTGAAGAAATTCAAAATGGAAGATAGTAAGCCAGTTAGCACTCCAATGGTTACAGGGTGCAAATTAAGCAAAGATGATGAATCTCCTGATGCAAATCAAACTCTATACAGATCTATGATTGGTAGCTTGTTATATGTTACAACCACAAGACCAGATATAATATAGGTAGTTGGTTTAGTGGGAATATTTCAAGCAGCTCCAAAATAATCACATGTGACAGCAGTGAAAAGAATACTCAGATATCTCAAAGGAACAATGGAGTATGGTCTATGGTATCCTAGAAGCAGCAAGTTCACTCTCACAACTTACACATATGCAGATTGGGTAGGAAATATTGATGATAGAAAAAGCACAAGCGGAGGAGCATTCTTTCTTGGTGATTGCCTAGTTTCTTGGCTAAGCAAGAAACAACCATCAGTGTCACTTTCCACAATAGAGGCAGAATATATTGCAGTGGCAACATGTTGTTCACAGGTATTATGGATGAAACAGACTCTTAAATATTTTAGTATAGAACATGATCATCCCATTCCTATTCTGTGTGATAATACTAGTGCTATAAGTATCTCGAAGAATCTAGTAATGCATGCCAGAACAAAGCACATTCCAATCAAGTATCATTTTTTAAGAGAGCAAGTTACAGAGCAACAAGTAAAATTGGAATATGTTCCTACAAAATATCAGATTGCAGACATATTTACAAAACCATTACCAAGAGAAATGTTTGAGCGTTTGAGAGAATAGTTGGGAGTAAAAGTACTCCCACCCCAAAATTAATCACCTCAAGAGAGAAGGTGGTGAGGGGGCTAAGCTTAAGAGTCATATCTTTTAGCCCCATAGGTGTCCCTTTTGCCATTGATGTCAAAGGGGGAGAGATTTGAGTAAGGGGGAGAGCATTGAGTTAGGGGGAGCAGCCTCCAAAGAGAGCATTGAGTTAGGGGGAGCAGCCTCCATAGAGAGTATTGAGTCAGGGGAGCAACTTTGATTCTCAAAGATGGTTTTTGCAGTGATTGTGGTGATTTACAATAGAGGTGTTGCCATCAATGACAAAGGGGGAGATTGTTGGAAATTTGAGTGATTTTATGTTGTCATTGATGTCACATGGATCACATTGAGTTTTGGTGGCCAAAGCATTTCATAAATAAGCATTTATGATATTTTGGAGAGCATGGATATATACAAGGTTTTTGTGAAAACCAAGGCAGACAAAATAAAAGGTTTTATTTAAAACCATGGATGGCAGATTTGAAATGGGTTTTTCTTAAAACCTAGGTTGGCTTTTTGTTTCATCGAAAAAGGTGCCCCGGTGATGGAGATATTTAATTTTAAATATTTAAGTTTAAATTTTAAATTATTTAAAATTAAAATTTAATTTATAGCACCGACGTCAAAGAAAGGAAAAGGCATAAAACTAATATTTAAATTATAGCACCGATGTCAAAGGAAATGAGGAGGACATATATATATATATATATATATATATATATATATATATATAAATATAAAAAATATATATATAAAATAATAAAATAAAAAATATATATATATATATATATATATATAATATATAAATAAATATATTTTTTTTTTTTTATATATTTATATATATTTTATATATATATATTTTTTATATATATATATTATATATATATATATATACTATATATGTATATATATATATACCCAAAGTTTTGATTTATTTCCCTAAGCGCTCGATTTGATATTTGGATTCGAATGGTAAAAGAGCCTACGCATCGTGTGTCGAAGTGTGTGTGAAAAGGGTTTTAAAAGGCTTACGATTTTCGCGTTCGTTGAAGAGACTATTGTGGAGTAAAGCTAAACGTATAGGCCTCCTTGGCCTAGTGGTTCATGCGTTGTGTGTGAAGCAGGAGGTCCTGCGTTCGATTCTTGTCGGAGGTGTTTTGTTGTGTTGAAACGCGTGAAGCGCGTTTTGTTTTTGAAGGGCACAGATATTCATGGCATAAGGTTTTGTTGTGTGCTCATTTTGAGCACGTGAGGGCATGTGGCCCAATGATAGGTTGGCTGTGGTTAAGGCACTGAGAAAGGAAGGTCATGAGATCGAATCCCATCAGGGATAGAGGCAAGTTAATAATTTTTTAATATATTTTATTTTTCTAAAGTTTCCCTAGGAGGAATAAGGGTTATGATGCATGTTTAAAAAAGAGAGATTTTTGGTGATTTAATTTTTATAAGTATATCATATTATATATCATTGGAAAGCTTATTCTGAGGGCTATTTGATTAACTTGCTTAGAGGGAGAAATAAGGTGTGTGTAAAGAGATATTTCTGATTTTTTAAAGAGGTTCAAAAGTGAAGGTTGCTTTGTTCTTTTTCAAAAGAGATCAATTCATTTATGAAGTGACATGGTGTATGTTATTGAGTAGGAGTAATAAGGTGTTATTTGGATGTTATTGTTGTGTTATTAATAAAGATATCTAACCCTTGTTGAAAGTTGAAAAAGAAAGTGTGTTGAGTGAGACAGATTTTGTGGACAACCAAAAGGCTTCTTCATCTTCATAAAAGGTATGGGCACATTCTCCTATTGATTTTTTATGGTGGTTGATTTCTGAAATATCATTGGAGAGAAAAGGATTAATTGTGGTTTCCTTTTCAAAAGTAGTTGGTTGAATGCTTCAAGGTTTTTTGGGTTGAGAGTTTCTATTAAACCTTGTTTTATAAGCATTGTTGTTGAAGCCATTAGTAGTGTGAAAAACCTGAGATAGGGTTTGAGAAGAACATGAGTATCATTGTTATGTGAGATTTGTGGTTGAGCATTGTTGGAAATATTTGATTTGGTTGATACATGCTTGGACTAGGGTTTGTAAGAAAGAGTTGTTCCTTGTGGTAGTTGGTTGAGAAGAGTTGTTTGAGCCTAGTCAAGTGATTGTGTGAAGTGGTTGTTCAAGTTCCATGAAACAAACTATTCTATATTCTAGATTTGAGTTGAGATTGATATTTGAGGATAGAACATATTGAGTCTCTAACAATTCTCTTTATGCTTCTATAATATTGATTTGAGTTGAGATTGAGATTTGAGGATAGAACATATTGAGTCTCTAACAATTCTCTTTATGCTTCTATAAGATTGATTTGAGTTGAGATTGATATTTGAGGATAGAACATATTGAGTCTCTAACAATTCTCTTTATGCTTCTATAAGATTGATTTGAGTTGAGATTGGATTTGAGTATAGAACATATTGAGTCTCTAACAATTCTCTTTATGCTTCTATGAGATTGAATTATTGAGCAAGTTCTTGGTGAGCTTGCTAGTGCAGATTTGAGCAAGTTCTTGGTGAGCTTGTTGAGCATATTTGGACAAGTTCTGTGTGAGCTTGTTGAGCATATTTGACAAGTTCTGTGTGAGCTTGTTGAGTAGATTTGGACAAGTTCTGTGTGAGCTTGTTGAGCAGGTTTTGAGTGAGCCTATTGAGCAGGTTCTGAGTGAGCCTATTGATAGAGCTTTGGAGGTGATAGAGTACAGAGGATAGAGTCTTAGTGGATAGAGATCCAACAACCAAGACAATTGAAGATAGATCTAAGTGAGGAGTCTTCAAGTGGAGAGAGATCCACCAGTCAGTGCAACAGAGAGACAAAGTCTTCTAGAAGATCACTAGCCATAGCAGAAGGGGAAAGAGTTCTCCTATGGAAGAGATCCACGAACTTGAGATTAGGGGATCAACATCTCCTTTGGACAGAGATCCATAAACATTGTAATTGGGAAGGATTCCCAAAGAGATTGATTGAGAAATTTTTAGTAAAATATTTTCTCCGTGGAGTAGCCCACATTGGGTGAACCACGTAAACTGTGGTGTCTCTATTGTGTATGGTATTTTGTGCATTGCTTGATTACTGCTATTGATATTGTTGTCTATACACTGCATAATATTGAATTGAAAAGAAAAGTAAAAAGTGGTCTTATACTGTTCACCCCCCTCTTAGTATAAGCTTGTGTTCTTCATCCTCCTAGTTTCCAAAGACTAAGTGATTAAGGTATTGCCTTTTATTTGTATTGTCATTTGCTTATCAATTTCATATTTAATGAATGGGAGAATTTATGTTATTTGAATTCTCATATGTTAATTGAGAACTTACACTCTCTTGTCACAAGTTAAATCCATATTCATTTTGATTATTTTTACCCTTAATTATTTATGCATGTATAGTTTTTTCACTATACTTTTCATGTGACTAGTGTACGTTAGCATAGGAGTATTTCTATAGGGAGATCAGAGAGCCAACCTTAATCTAGATATAAAGAAGAACCATTATCACTCACTTTCAAATTTATTAAATATGAATTGGGGTACACCATTAAAATAGAATTTAGGATAATTTCTAGTTCAACATAGTTTTTGACATGTCTAGTGGGATGAACCCTCATTTTCCAATAATTTTGCTTGAACTTGGCTAAATTTATTTATTTTTTGCACTAGATTTGCATTCATCATGGATGAAGCATTGGTTCAATATTGAATGAGTATTTGCTAAGTTTAGTTATAAGAACCAATTTGGTCCAACTTTAGAGTAATTTGCTTTGTTTTTGCAAGTGATTCACTCTAAATTTATTGAATTATATTGATTTAATATATAATGATTCTTTGAATTCAACACATACATTTATTGAGATCCCTATTATGCATAATTTAACATAGTTTATGGCATGTTAGATGGGACAAACCCTTATTTTACAACAATTTGGCTAGAATTCCATAAATTTTATGTTGAATTTGTATTCATCATGACTAAAGTCATTGGGACAACATCAAGTGCATTTTTATTTGATCTAATTTTGGAGCAATTTGCTCTTTTTTAAGTCAATCATCTAAAAATTGCATGTCTATTTTTACAAGTGATTCTCTTTGTTCTACAAGAGATTTGCTCTACATTTTTTGCAATTTGTTAGTTGAATCGAGAGTAATTTATTGAGGCCAAGGACTTGATGTATCAATCCTAGTCTTGATTTAACCTTGAAATTCATCATTTTTGATAATTTTCTTAATTTTTGTAAGTACTTTATGAATGATTACTCCAATACGAATGTTAAAATTTTTAAAAATTTGTAAATACAATGACACAAACGACATCATCACACTATCAATCCTGAAATGTGACCATAAATTTAATAGATACAAAGCATTAAAGTCAAATTCTAATCCATTTTAGCCAAAGTAAAATTTGTAAGCAATTTGCTTAGTTCAACGAATGATTCACTCCAAAAATAGTAAAATATCATAAAATCAAATCCAATGAGTGATTAAATTAGAATCTAAGAAGTGATTTATTAGGAAATGCATTGTTATTTCTAACTTATTTTTGGCAAGGTGATTTGCTCTAGTTTCAAAGTGATTTGCTCTGAGCAATTTGCTTAGACTCTTTCAAATCCAAAATTTTCAAAGCTCGAAATTGCTAGCAAATCACTTGAATTTGTAAGTGAATTGATCCATTTTATATGAGAATCAATTTGAAAAAAATATTGATCAAGTTTGATTTCTCCTAGTGAATTTATTCGATTTACAAGCAAATAACTCTACAAGTCAATTCGTGTCAAGTTCAATCCTTGCTAGTGAATTACTTAATTTTATAAGCAAATTGATCTAGATTATAGGTAAATCACTTCATAAAATAATTCTTTTCAAATTCAATCCCTGTTAAGAAATCACCTAAAAATATAAATAAATCACCTAATTTTGCAAGCAAATCGCTATATTTTGTAAGTGAATTGCATAATTATGCAAGTGAATTGCTTTATTTTACAAACAAATTGCTCTAGTTAGATTTTATAAATTTTAACCCTAAAAATATATCTATGTAGATAAATACACTAGGGAATCTTAGATGATGCTTTGTAGAATGGTGACTGTTAAGAAAATTTAGCAAAATCAAGTGAGCATTTTATTTTAAAAAGGGTTTATTTTTATGATAAAAAAGGGCTTGCTTTTTTGATAAAGAATAAACTTCAAGTTTTTTGAAGGCACTACCCTTAACACCACCCTATAAATAGGGGGAATTATATCAACTCCACTCCTATATTTGACATATTTGGGCTTAAAGTAGTTTTATGGAGGTTTAACCATGGGATAATTCTAAAATGTCTTAAAACATATCATGGAATAAAGATCCTTGACTACTACAATACATATAGATTCCCCAAGGTCAATAGTAGTTTTTATAGAACTCACAACCAAATATATATCCTCATCAACCAATGCAATAATTCATGTAAAAATAGATGGTGGCACCAAGTTACCAAGTTATGACAAACCAATAATAGGTCTATCCTTTATAGCATCCAACATATGATCCAACATAGCAATCCATGCACCAAATATTATGTAATAAATGCAATGTGGACAAGCACCTTAACAACCTTAATTGGTTTAGAAAAAAAATCTCATAATGTCCATGTAATCCCATCAATAATATATGACCCCATAGTATCAACAAATTACCCAAGAACAATAGAACAATCAAGAGTTTCTAAAGAACTTGTACTAGCTCAAGGGAATGCTCATATTTATTAAATTGATAAAGAAATTAAATGATGAGTTTGAGGAAGAGAATTATAACTTTCAACAAGAAAAAATGCAAGAGCCTCAATGGTTAGTTACTCAAAAACAAACCCTACTCGTGAGGAAATTTTAACCTATAATGAATTGATTTGAGCTAGAGTGTACTAGTGAAGAAATATATCAATTATAAATATGACACATAATGGTATGAGTAATGTAAATACATATTTCCAATGCCCTACCTATAAAATTCCCCATAATATAGCATCATGTAATTTAACAACCTACTATGCTTATGAAATGAATCAAAACATGTCAAGACAACCAATAGTACAAAATAGCCTATTGCCATGAATCCAATAATGATTAGCCAACCCATGATCAACCAACCAATGGTAAATTAAGCGATTACACCATAAATCAATGTGGAACAAGCCTAATAAAATTCTAGATCATATAAAGTGAATGGTTTTACCTTCCTACTTAAAATGTAATGCTAAACAATTCTCCAAAGTATCCTCGATCCACTCCTTAGAAAGCATATCCTCATCAAGTAGAAAATAAACCTAAGGTTACAAGGAAAGCATCTAGTAACAATAGGTTAATAATTCTTACGGTAAAATTTCTTCCATCAATGATCATCTCTCCTATGGTTAAAATAAATCACTGAGATTGAAAAAAATATTCTAAATGCAAATAAATAAATAATGAAAAATATCATGAATTACTTGATCCCTCCTTAGACACAAAATTAGATTCTATAAAATAATGTGAGGTGTTTGCTTTTCCCTTCACAGGAGAAGAGAAAATGATGGGAACAAAAATTGAGCCAAAATACAAGGGATTTGGGTTCCTCTTTAAGTATATCCCACTTATGGATACAAAAAAATATATATAATTGGATAATCAAGCATTGGTGCCTCCCTCCAAGGATGAATTAGATCTTATAAGAGCAACAAAAACAATAATTGTATTAGGATATGGAGTAGGAGGAAATAATTTAAAGTTTAAAAATTTGATACATGAATCCTTTTCATGAAGGTATTTTACTTTCTAAAAAAATTTCAAGTCCCTCAGATTCCATGTGCTATTCAATTTGTGATGACACCTAAGGAACTTTAGGTTGCTAAATGTTATCTTCCTATCCAAGATATCATGTGCAATCCTCATAAATCATCAAAGGATGATGAAATATTTTCTCTCTTAGAATATGAGGCATTTGGTTTCTCTTTAGAGGAAGATCCTATAGAATAAGTGAAGGAGATCCTACAACTACAATATAAGGTACTTTTGTTAGAGTTAGAATTTATTTTGGAGGATGAGGATGAAATAAATGAATAAACTACGCCAAAATATGAAATATACAGTTGTCTTGAATAAAGTTAAGATGTCATGGTTTAGAGAAATATCATTGGGGGGATTTTATGAAGAAATGTTCCTCTTTTAGGATGGAATGCTTGAAGTAGATACTACTCAATAAATAAATAAGGATTCATTTATGACCCCTAAGATTATTCAATTGATTCTAGATAAATGGGCTACACTGAGTAACAAAGAAACTTTGATTCTAAAATTGGAATTTTTTTCTAAATTATTAGGAAGTACAACTAGGATAAAATCTATATTCCAAGAATCTAATGATTTGAAGGATGATAATGGAATGTTTGAGGAACAAAAACAAAAATATTTATTATTATTGCATGATGTTATATTACTTGATTGCATAAAGGCAACAACCCAAAATAGTAGTCAAGACTAAATTCCCTAGTTTGAATAAAATTAACTTACCAAAAAAAAACAACCCAAACTAGTAGTCAAGACTAAATTCCATCATGAAATAAGATAAAAGATAGAGAGGCTATCACAGTTTTAGAAATTCCATCTTCCCACTACTTCAGAATTAAAGGAAGGTATCAGTTTTAATTTAGTTGACATCAAAAGGTATATCATGAGAGAATGATAAGAGAAAAAAAATTCTATCTATACTACTACACTTACTTAGGATTATAATTATCTTAGTGAATAAACACAATATCTTCTATAATACCACCATGATTTGATTAGGAAATATTGTATGCACCATTAATGCTATAAAACTTACTATGTTTACATAGGAGTTGGAAACTCTTGAGCTAGAACATTAGCATTAGAAGGGTGGAAAGTCATTTTATTTATCTTATGGATGGGATTGTATTTTTTTTATTTATGTAGATTACCTCTTCTTATTTACCCTTATTACAAAAAATAAGAGAGAAACAAAGAAATAGAAAATCCCCATCTCACCTACGCAATAATATTTCAAGAGAAACTTAGGTTCCCACTTTTTTACATTTCTTTCTTCCAATATTGGTTGAAGATATCTCTGAGATCAATGGGATCTTTCCTAAAGATGAATATGAAATACCAACCTAGAAATATGATGATGGTAAGGTAATTCCTAAGATCCAGAACATTTTTTGGGAGGTAATATTTTTCTATCCTTCTAAATGTGTGGCCTAATGGATAAGACAATCTAAGATAGGCCCTACTAATAATGTATATGTGAAATGACTAGCAATACAAAGGTTGGTAAAAATGGATTAGTCCATAATACCTTTAATAACTTAGAAAATGAAGGTCAAAAGAATAGTAAAAAATGATAGATAACCTTGAAGAGAAGGAATATTTAGCAAAAAAATATTTATGTATAAGGTAAAGAGTGACAAGAATAGAAGTTGCTAATCTAGGAGCACAATTTTTTTACCTATATTTCTCACAACCATGTTCACTTCACTTCTGCTCTTATTTATTATATTCCCATCTCTATTATCTCTCTTGTTCTTATATATTCTACTTCCACTTATCTAATACCCCTAACTTCTACTATACCCATCCCACCCTAAATAAGTGTATCCCTAGTCTTAGGTTGACCAAAGGTTTTCGTAGTTAAAATGTAACATATTATATGTCATATTTGTTCTAGTTTTTCTTATCTATTTTTTTATTATTAAATAAAAAGGGGTTTTTAAAAGTGTACCCCATCATTTTATATGAAAAGTGAGCTATAAATCAAATGGTACTTAGGGCTACAAAAACCACTAAAGTCTATAAAAGCTAAAGCTCTAATGAGCTTGTTCCTCACATGTGCATCTATGCTCAATAATCAAACTCTAAGTTATATGCATGGAGTTTTATGAGGATGCCTTAAGGAGCTCCAAATGGATTTCCCTAGAATATGCATGTTGGTTCCATGGAAATCGGTTGACTACCTTATCAAGGTTGGTCTAAACAAACAACCAAGTAGACCATCTATGGGAGAGATTTTGGTGAAACATCACCAATACCCTTCCAATATAAAATCCGTTAGGAGTCCATGGATCTAGAATATTGGATTTTGGGATTCACTGATTGCTATTATGGTCTCATATGGGTAAGTTATATTTCTTTTGTGTCCCAAACTAATTTGTAATATTGGTTGCAAGAAGATAATATATTGTTGGTTTTGGCTCAAATTTGGTCTCTACTATTTGTCTGTATTTATCTATTCAAGGAGAACTAGTTCAAACAGACTAACTTGAAGTTGGTTGAAAATAGCCTTAGAGCTCCTTGCTTTTACTTTAAAGATCCTAGTATTTCTCTCCTTCTAGAGACACCAAAGGAAGTTAAATATTATTAGGTTCTATATCAATTTCTTCTCCTTTTAGGGAGGGATCCATTAACACCATTAGTTAAGAATTTTATTGGGCATGACCTAGGATACCTTTGTAGTCTTATTACATTAGTTCCACACAACTTGAGCAAATGAAAATTTTATGAATAGGTGATTTATTGTCTCTTAATTTCTTTTGTGGAGGTGGCAACTACTAGGGCCTAGAAACCCTATTTTGATCAAGTTGTCCCAAGTTAATATTTTATTTTGAAGAATCAACCATATAAATACTTTCATATTTGGAATATATATGTTTCCCCATAAGTTCCTCTAAGGTGATTTTTCTTAAGGTAGATCTAGGCTTTCATTGTATCCACTTTTAACTATATAGTTTCTTGTTGTCGATATTGTCCCTCTGAGTCTGCGTTAAAATAGTCTCCTAGTTCTATGTGGAGGGCCTCCAAATATTACCTTAAAATGTTTTTCCCAATGTATTTTCTCCAAGTGTTTGTGCCATATCCCTATTTGACTATGTAAGATCTAAAACAGGTCCTCCATTCCCATTTGAGGGTCTTTCTTAACTCTTCTAGGTTTGTATCCCGATCTAAAGGTCTTGAGTCCTGATACTTATCTTCCTAAAATTCCATATTTATTCCTTTACCAATCCTCTATTGGAACCCTTTGTCTATGATGCTTATTCCTTCATAAATATGGTTACAAATAGTTGAACCTCCATTATCTAGTTGCTTCTAAATATTGTTTTTGGCTCATTATCCTATATATATTTGGTCCTCATTATGTTTATCCATGGGCTCTTATCTTCTTTTATTAGTATCCAAACTTTTTTTTGCTAATGCTCTATTGAGAGTTCATGTTTTTCAAACCCAGGCCTCCATAGGCATTTGGGAGGCATACCTTCTCCCACTTCACTAGATGGTAACTATTTATTTCTTCTATAAATTTCTATAGGAAATTCCTACTGATGGTTTCAATTGCTTCTACAATTTTATAGGTATTTTAAACATTGACAACATGTATATTGGTAGTCTTTAGAGGGTGGATTGGATCAACTTGATATTTTTCATATCATCATTCATACTATCATTAACTATTTCATATCACATGCACCCCTCCTTTTGTCCCTCCCACTACAAGCATCATTGTGTCACACCATTTGTCATCATCTCAATCCTTCTCATCATTCATCACCACTTAGTCTATAAAATTATCCACATCATCATGCCAAACTAGTATCCTTGTATTCATAGTTTTATTAGTCATCATAGATACAAATATAATATTCCCTCCAATAGCATCAAAACTATCCAAGGTAACTTACGAAGGAACATCTCATCCTCAATGTCCATAAGTTATTATCTCACTCAGTGAAAAGGGTCCCTTTATATAAAATATAGAGATAAACATTAAGACCATGTAGGAGGTAAGCATATACATTAATAAAGAGAAAACTAATGGAAAAAATGTCAATATATGCTACATTCATGATCCACCCATATTGGACAAGGAAAGGAAGAAGGGAGCTATTAGTCAATAAGGCACTTCTAATATAGAATATGAAAGTTGAGATCCATTGATGGGATAAGCCAAGTTCCTAGAGGACCAAGTGTGTTAAGGTGAACATGGCATTTCTCAAGTCAAGTACCTTTATGCTAAGGTACACCCCACATATATTAATAAGTGGGGCCTTGGTCTTCAATGGTAATCAAGTAAGTAGAAGATAAGCACATATCCAAGGTAAAGTAAATCAAGAACTTCTCATACAATGAAAAAATAAAGGAAATTGATAGGTCAAATAATATGGAAACCACATGATCGAGGAAAATGCCCTATAATCAAGGGATACTTAATTGATGCAATATATCTATGATGCTCTTCAAATGATAGTTGAATAATTGAAAAAGAATATTTAGGAGCTACTAAATAAGTACTGGTGTACTCTCCTATCAAGAATAAATAAATAGATTTTGTATTAGCTTTTGATGTTGTATGCAATGGGAGATAGCAATCACAAGATGCAAAAATAATATGAAAGAAAGTAAATATGTGAGATGACTAAAATATGCTATAAATAGAAATGATGAAAATGAATACAATGTAGCTATGGAGGAAATGAACACTCCATGAATAATGCTACCGGACTACATTGCACCCATCTCCAATATGGGTGACTTTATCTAAGCTATGCTCTACGATGTTGTAAGTGATGCTCTATGATCTATGACAATAAGGCCATTATATAGGAAGATAGGTTCCTTGGCCAAAACTCTATCTAGTTGTGCAAGGGACAACTTGCACATGTACAACTTGCACATTGACACTTGTGCATTTATTACATTGCATGAAGAAACTAGGTAACTTCCCCCTAAAGTAATCTAATGTCCTAAGTATGTACCTTGGAAGGTACATTTACATGACCCAAATGATGTAATATAATCTATTTCTAACACTCCCCTATATTACATTATTTGGGTATTGAAGACTTTAGTCTTCAATGTGGATCTTCTTCCATTAGATGATCTTGAACTGGTTCTTCATCTTCAGCTACTTCAATCTTCATGTCACGACTTTTGATATTTTCTAGCTCTTTGTCTCTTGATGTCAGGCATATTTTATGAACAATGGTTCTCATGATTTTGCATGTCATGAGTGGATCTGAATAGGTTCTTCTTCTTTCTTTTGTACCTATGTAAGACCTGTTTCTCTATCCTTCATAAGTGTCAACCTTGAGCTCAATGTTAGTAGATCCATCTGAAATAAGTTCCTATAGATAGTAGTTTATTATTTGTAGTAATATTCTTTCATAGCCTTTATAGTACCTGTATTTGGAATGACAAGAAAAATATGAGTGATTTGTCCCATTACAATATCTGCATGGATGGAAACTCCAACAATTGGATTTTTCATGACCATATTGATTGCAATAGGTGCACAACAAAGATGATCTGACAATTTTGAAGTTTATTTTAGGAATATCATGCTTGTCTATCTCCTTGATAAAACCTTCTAACCATATGTGCACAATTGAAGCTATTCCATATTTTCCTTTTTGTATAAGGTTTTGTTGATCAATTTTTTCCTGTTTTGGGTCTCCTTTGGTACAGTAGTCATCAGACTCATTAGATGAATCTTCCTTTTCAAAGTTGTTAATTTCAGAACTTATTTCACATTGTATTGGTTCTTCCTTTTCTTTGCCCTTTTCATCATTGTAATCCATCAGGTTTTTAATCCATATTGGTATTTTCCTTATTCCACTTCTAAGAGTGTTGTTTAGCATGCCAGTGGTCATTTGTATTACCTGAATCCTTTGGGATAGAGTAGTCTACCTTATGACTCTCTATATTAGGATATATAATACCTAATTGAAGTATATAAGCTTGATTTTGATAAAACCTTTATTGATCCTTAGGTTTGTAGGCTTCCTTATGTCTCCCTAGTAATGAGAGTGTATACACCTAATGGAATTTTAGGTTTTGTAAAAATCTTATATTTTCCCAATGGATTTGCAACTTGATAATTTATGATAAATGCTGATATTACCAAGTTTTGTAGAATCCCTTATGACTCCCTAGGGATATAATATAGTGCTTTTGAAAATATAGTTCAATTTTTGGTTGATTTTGTAAGGTTTTGTAAATATCAAAAATCAACTTTTATTATCCCTTATTGCTCCTATTGAACTAAGCACTTTTCCAATTTGAAGAGGTTTTAATGTTGGATTTATTTTGTCCTTTTTTGATGTGTTTGAGACAAGTATATAAATTTCCAACCTTAGCATAAATATTTTAATAACCTCTTTTAAATATCCCTTTAGGATTTTGATTGTAGTGTATCTAATTTCCAATAAGTCAATTTGATGTAGTAACCCTTATAACTCCCAAATTTTGGAAAATTAGACCACAATAATATTTGCAAATATTTTATAAATAATTTCCAGTAGAAATCCTTATTGCTCCTATGTTTAATATTGCAAATATTATATTGATATGATATATTATTCCCCTTTAAGATATAGCTTTCAATGTAGTTGTATTCCTCTAAGTTTAACCTTATAACTCCCAAGAAAATGAAAGCATATTATAGTGGGAATAAAGCTTACCTTATATCATTCAATAGTTGATGTTGTATTCATTGTGCATGGGCTGCAATATAGATGTTGCTTCTTTGGCTCTTCCTCCAATGATTTTCTTGGAACCTTCGTGGGTTTAGACGTTCCAAATGTGGCACCATTAATGTCTACCTTTGACCTTCCTTATCCAGAGCATTGAAGGCTCTTTCACACCTTGCTTCCATGTTGCCACTACACCCTATGTTCGCAGACCCTAGACGTAAATGCTTGTTGAATGCCTTGGTCATTGATGCTCTTAAATTGGAGGAGAATATTGGTTTGAGTGCCAAGTGGCACGTCCATTTCTTCGTGAGCGCTTGAGGAGTAGAAGATGCTTGAGAACACTTATTTCCTTCTTTGAGTAACGTATGGATGTTACGTTATTTTAATGAAGTGCTCAAATTTCCTTTAGACAAGTGTTCCTCATATATTCATTGCACCAACCTATAGCTTGTAACTCCCTTGATGATGAAGATGAGTGCTCGAGTGAGGAGCGTTAGGGTCTTGTCTCAAGTGATAAATATCACTTCCTCCTTATGCATGGGTATATTCTATAATACTCCTTCAATGTATCCTTCTTGGAGGTTCTTTAAACCTTGTAATATCTGTAACTCCTTTTTCAATCAGTTGCACTTGCTTGTAGATTGTTTTAGGCTGAGTTGAGGAGCATCGATCTGGAGGCTTGAGCACTGATTTTCTGCTTTGAATATGTGGAGATTAGAATGCTCCAATGGTGCTTTTATCTTCCTCTTTTCTCACCTATTATACATCCTCCTTGTAGATAATGTTGCTCTTGATTATAACATCATTTTCTCCCTTTGATTTTTTATCTTGTCTCTTGCAGGTTTGGTCATCCAATATGAGGGAGTAAGAGCCTTTAGAGTGACTCCTTTGATGTGCTTGGAAGGATGTTAGTGAACGACCACCTTCGGCTAGTTTTTCCAATAGATGTTGTGCCTTTGAGACACCTTCAAATCTGCCTCATTTTTTTGTATAAACCATATTAGGATAGTGCAATGCAATGTAACATATTCATGTATAAAATAGCTCTTATTGCACCTTCTTTTGCACCTCTTTTTTAGGTCTGATTTTCTGGTTTTGTGGTAGAATTTTGAATGCAATATGAGGGGTTTCGAGGTTGTCTCTTTGATTAGACACCTTCCCATTTTTGCTTGGATATTTTATAAATGGATCCAATCTTGTAACCACTTGATAGAAGCTCTCTTTTTGTTGTATTTTTTTGCACTATTTCTTTTGTAGAAAACTTATTGTGCTTTGAACTTGAGACTCACCAAGTCTCGTTCAAGGCTTCCTTTGCTACTCTTTTGGTGGTTACTTTCTTCTCCAATGCTTGGAGGATTGATCTAATTTTGTGGCTTCCCCAGGCCACTCAAAGTTGTATATATTTATGCACTAATAGTGTCTTTAGACACTTTGACAAATTCTATTTTTGTGCCTTTCTCAAGAACACAAATAACAATATTTTGAGAGCAATAGGATAGTGCAAATAAATATAATAAAATTTCACTTTTAATGCACTAACAATTTCACCTTATCACTCCAATTAACTCTCAAAATTAATGCACTTGAGCTAATCAAGAATAATCTGAAATGAATCTTCAAGAATTATTCTACAATTTCCTTATAAGCAAAGGTAGTAGGAGCTAGTCTTCTTTTGCTTTCCAAAGTAGATGATAGGTAGTTGATATATAGTTGAAATTATAAAATCTAATCAACTCCTAAAGTGCAAATGAACCTTAAAAGAACCTTTCTCTTTTTACACTTTTGAATACTATAATTCAATTCTTCTTTTTGCAACTTTAATCCAAATTAAGGCGCTTTAATAAATCTGATAAGTAATCCAATTAATGAATCTACTTGCACCAATAGTTGCATACCTTTTTGAAAGCTTTTGTAGCTCTTCTGCAACTTCTATGGAGGATGTTGATTTTGCTACTTTCTGTAAACTATTCTAAATAGTTCCTTCTTCACCAATAGATGGTCTCAAACTTTTCCTTCATGAGCCTATGATTTTGTGGCTTGTTATCCTTTTGTAGTCTCCTCATTTTTCTGTATATTTGAAGAAGTATTTGTCTATTAAATGGTGCCTTCTTGCTGTGAGAGGTAATATTCAAATATCTTGGATCTTGTAGGCTTCTTCTGTTTGAATATTCCTTCAATCTTCTTGTTGAATTCTGACTTCAAACAAGATCTTCTTCTCAATATTCTGAATGTCTTGAGGTCTTCACTGGATTCTTCTTCTAGGATTTGGCACTCCTTGCCAAATTATTCTCCTCTTGGGCTTGTTGTCGGATGGTAATAATTATCCCAAGTCCTTCACTATCAAGGGCTTCTCCTTGGTAGTGGATTCTCCAATGAGTTCTTCTTTGATGATTTCTTCAGTAAGGCTCTCCAAGACTTTTACTGGATGCTCATTGAGACCTCCCCAAGGTCTTTGATCTTGTAACTTCTTTTGGTCTTCCTTGAGACCTTTTCTTCAACCTTCTACTCTTAGAAGTGTTGGTGGTGATATCTTCCTTTGGATCTTTGCTTCTACTACTTCTGGATTCGAGTAGGACTCTCCTAGTCCTTCTTCTTCCAAGATTGGAAGTTCTTCAATGAGATCTTCTCCTGATCTCTTTGCTTTAGGTGTTGGATTGATTTTGAAGAAGATATTCTTCCTAGATTTCTTGTAGGAATTTTCTCGACTCACTGAATCTCCTTTCCCTACAAAAAAGTATTAGTACTAAAATATTAATCTCCTTCTGAATTAGATACTCACTTCTGGAGTCTTCTTCAGGATCAAGGCTTCTGTGGATTTTTTCTTCAATATCAAGGCTTATGTGGCATTTTTCTTCTAGACCAAACCTTCTATGGTATTTTATTCTTGATCAAGGCTACTATGGCCTTTTCTTCTTGTGTGAAGTTCTCAATTTAGTAATGGAGATCTCCTATATCCTAACTTCACCACAACTCTTCTCTAGAAGTCTTCTTCTGTAGTATTCTTTTCTTGGACAAGGAACTAATCTCTGCACTATGAAGATATGCTAACCTTCGAGCAACGAAGTTGAAGTCTCCTAGATTTCTGTTGTAGGAGGAGTCCCAATATTCTAAGAATTATATTTCTACAACAAAAGAAAATTTGGGCAATAGTTAAGAAATTCTAGATATCCTGAATTATCTTCACTAGTTGATTTATCAATCTAGTGGATTGAATGTTGAGTCCTAGTCTTCATGAGTTTTTTGCAACTCTGTGGAAAGACTCTAGCCAAATGCAATCTTAGTATTTATGAAACTAAGATTTCTTTCAGTCCTCACTTGTGGCTCTCCCTGATTCTACCACCTAGACTCTTCTAAGAGTTTTTGATAGTGACTGGTCCAAAGGTGCGTCAGGTTGACAAAAAACTTAGGCTCATTGATAATGGTGGTTTTCCTATGGCTAGATCTACCATAGCTCTGATACCACTGTTAGCTTTTGATGCAGTATGCAATGGGAGATAGCAATCACAAGATGCAAAAATAATATGAAAGAAAGTAAATCTATGAGATGACTAAAATATGCTATAAATAGAAATGATATAAATGAATACAATGTAGCTATGGAGGAAATGAACACTCCATGAATAATGCTACCAGACTACATTGCACCCATATCCAATATGGGTGACTTTATCTAAGCTATGCTCTACGATGTTGTAAGTGATGCTCAATGTGATGCTCTATGATCTATGACAATAAGGCCATTATATAGGAAGATAGGTTCCTTGGCCAACACTCTATCTAGCTGTGCAAGGGATAACTTGCACATGTACAACTTGCACATTGACATGTTTGCATTTATTACATTGCATGAAGAAACTAGGTAACTCCCCCTAAAGTAATCTAATGTCCTAAGTATGTACCTTGGAAGGTACATTTACATGACCCAAATGATGTAATATAATCTATTTCTAACATTTTTTTAATGCCATTCATGAAGAGAAAGCCAAAGTGAAGGTGTCCATAGATAATGCTTCATTGTGCTTCAAAGGAGATCATTAAACTAATAATCCAATTGGGAAATTCAATAAATTAGAGACGATAAATGAAGGAGCCTCTTGTAGGATCAATATGAGGATTTAATTGATGCTCAAGATGTAACCTCTTTCACTAATTAGTGGGTAATTTTCAATCTATAACCTTAGAACTAAACAAAGGTGACCCATGATTTTATAATTTTGTAATAGGGACTCCAATTTTGAAGACTCCATGACCAAGGATAAAAGGCATTATCTAGGATATCTCATTAATAAATATTGGTACCAAATTAAGTCACCATAAATATAGTATCTAGGCTACTGCATTACAATTCCAAGAAATTTACCATAGAAAAATAGATTTTGCAAACCTAGGAACAATATTGAGAAACAACAAAAGTTTGTAAAAATTGATAAAATTTGACTAAGTATCTAAGGTGGGATGAATTTCTCAAGTGCTAATTTTTTCATAAGTGTCAATTGGATCCCAAGTGATCTACCTATAAATAGGATTAATTCAGTTTAGAAAATACCTAATCGCTCCAAATTGCTTTGCTTGCAAAGAGAACTAATTCACTTGCAAAATAGCCCAATTATTTTAGGAGCAATTTGCTTGTAAAGTCGTTTGATTGGCTATAGTGAGTGAATTGATCATGATCAACTAGTGATTCACTAGTAAAAATGAGCAATTGACTTTCTTACTGGGGTAAATCATTCACTAGTTAATAAAGGGATAAAAAAAAATATGGATTCTAAGAAGAATACTTAAAAAGTGGTCTTTTATTTGTTTGCAGTGCACTAATTCATTTTGAAATCATTCTAGTCCTATTAGATGAATATTTAGAGGTATCCATCATTTGAGGGTGCATCATTTTGTTAAATATGCTCCTAAATATTTACTTTTACTAGAAGTAATAGTTTCTTATCCTAGGTAACTTAGGGGTAAAATCCTACTATAAATAGGATCCATGAGCTCCATTGTAAATATCCTTTTTCCATGAGAATTCAAATCTACATTATGAATTCCATATTATGCTTTAGCCTCATGACATTGTTGAGAAAGTTAAAAATCCTTATGAATTCCATTAGTGTCATTTCCATCTTGGTTTAATAAGTGCACGATGATTGAGACATTGCCATTTGCTTATGTTATCATTCACTTATCAATTTCAAATTAAATTAATGGGAGAATTGATGTTATTCAAATTCTCATGTGTTTATTAATCACTTACACTCTATCAATATGGTTTAAACACATTTTAATTTGAATCAATTGCACCCTTAATGTTTTATACATGTTTATTTTCTACACTTTAGTTTTATGTAATTAGTGTAGGTTAGCATAGGGGTATTTATGTAGCAAGAGTGGGGATTTGACCTCAATATAAAGGTTGTGAGGATCCATTGACACTCCCTTCCAAATTTGTTGAAGATATAATTGGGGTGCATCATTAAAATAAAATTTAATTCAATCCCCCAATTCAACAATAACCTTTACTAAAAAAATAGAGTCACAATTGTCCTTCTTTCATGTCATTTATGCCTAGTCAATGACAAATGAAGAGGATACTTAGTAGTATTTTATTGTTGACTTTGTGACATATAGCAACATGTTGTTGGTATACTTTAAAATTTAAAATTTGAATGGTTTTTGAATATATTTAAGTGACTCTAGAGGCCATGAATTTTTTGTATAAAAGTATTATATGACCTATTCAAAGAGGAAGTTATTTGATCTCTTCATATTAGAGATATTTGTTTTGTTTTATCATGGTAGTAGAATAATGTATTATTGTAAAAAATTTATGGACCCATTATCACCTTCATTTTTATTATCTATTTTAGATTTTAGGTCTAAGAGGATCTTGGTCCTTGACAAAGTATTGTCCTAATAACTTTATACACTTGGTAAGCTCTCATCATCATCTCCCTTCTTCAAGGAGAATGGTTTTGTTATGTGGTAGCTAGGATAAGTGGCATCAAAATATTTTAGCATAAGCATACAAGCTACAACTTAAGGTACATGAGTTCACTTTGGATGATAAAATATGAGATTCATATATAGAAGATGCACATCTACCCATCATCTTGGGTAATAATGGTTTTTATGAGTTTGTTTCTCTTATCAAGAGCAAGAATATTGATTGTTATTGTGATATTGTTCTTTTGATTATGAACAAGATATTACTAGTAGTTTTATGCTTGGTTCCCTAACTAAGGGTAATGATTTTAATGATGATATGGATTACACATTTTATTGTAATTCAAAGTATATCTTATTACTATGGGGTTTTTAAGATGTAGGGGATTCATTAATTGGATAGTGTTGCTTTTATTGGTTGTATGGTTCATGTTAAAAATGTCTTCTCTCTTGTTGCTATTTGTAAATGAGAAATGCTCTAGGCTATGGTCCAATGTGCCCTTCCTCAGGAGGAAGTTCAATAAAGGATGTCGTTATTTAAGCTATCTAGTTTTATGATTGAAATTTAGATTTTTAATTTTATATTGTATTATAGAAACACAATTTTGACATTTCTAGCCCAACAACATCCTCAATCAAAGCACAAAATAACACATCATTAGGACACCCTAACCATGGAAAATTGAACATCAAATTTGGCACATTTCATCAATTTCCAAGCCTACTAAAACTCATCAATTAACTTACCTTCACAAGCCTTTTGATCAAGAAAATCAAGTCAACCATCCTCATACCTAAATTTGAGGTGTTTGTGGCCCTAAAATTAAGGTCATATTTGGGACACATTTTGACCTATCAAATCATCTCAAAACTTCACAAAAATTCTACCATTAGATCGAGATCAAAAAAGAATTTTTTGACAATTATAGATATGCCTATGTTTGGATATCTTTTGATGTATAAAATTGCATATAAACTACACCTAGGAAGGATAGTTGTAAAATTACCATAAGCTATAAAAAATGCTAGTGGTAATTTTGCACACTTGTGGAAAATTTGCAAATAGCTCATTTTAGGTCATTTGACCAGTAAACTAGTCTATTAATAAAAAAACACCATCCACTATCAAATTTTCCAGTGGTAAATTTGTAAAATTAGCTATAATCATCTAACACGAGCTGGAAGCATGTAGAATCCATCTCACTCCCTTCTTTAATCACACATGCTCCAGATCGTCCCTAGGCCTACACAATTTGAATTTTGGTTTTCCCCCTAATGGAATTTTGAACTCATTTTTCCACCTCAATTCCTCCTCAAAAAATCTATAAATAGATCCCATGGGAGGGGCATTCAAAAAGCATTATCAAGCTATCAAAGCTTTACAAATTTATCTTCTCAATTTATTTTATATATTTTTCATTTTCTCATTTGGAGCACTCTCACCAAGCATTCCAAGCAATTCAAGTAAGGCAAAGAGGACATTGGATCAAGTGCATCATATTTGAAGGAGAGGAAGCCATTGCTAGGATTGTAAAGCTTTCTTAGCATCTCTATTTTCATATTCTTATCTTTATTTTAGGAATTTTCTCTCTTATTTTGGCCTTGCTAACTTGGTTTCTCATTTGGCATTTAGTAATACTTTGTTTTTTTGTCTATTTAGCATCTCTAAAACTTTTTATTGTAGCCTTTCATGTTTATTTGCATATATATTCTTCATTTGTAACAAGTATTCTTCCATTTCATAAGCAATTTATCTTTCATTATAGCATACTAACATCATTTTATCTTTGAATCCATGCATTTTAGTCATTAATCTCTTTCATATTGAAGGCATTTATCTTTTCTTTCATCTAATTCATATCTACTTGCAGCTCTAACCTCTATTTTGCTTCTCTTCCATGCTCATTTTCATATCATATGTTAGATTATATGCTCATTTAACTTCTTATTTACATGCTCTTTACTTTCATGAATTTTAATTAATATTTTCATATCATATTTCTCATTTAACATTGACATTTGCCATTCCATAGATTTTAATCCCTTCTAGTTTCATCTTAGAGGTATTTTAGAATTCCTCTTAGCATTTATGTATCTTCACATTTTTATTTGGGGCATAACCAAGCATTCAACATCACTTTCCACCCTTATTTTCCATACCTAACTTATCTCATAAGTTTTTGGTAAATTTGGAAGCCATTTGAAAAAAGTTTGCAAATATTTTAGACCACATACCCTATGAATTTTAATCCTTCATCCCATTGTCCAATTTAAAAAAAATTGGACTTGATTTGCCCCCAAATTTTACTCAAAATTTTCAAAAAAATAGTTGTAGGGTCAAATATGCCACCCAAACCAATATTTGACACATTTTTCACTTTGTTTTAGGCACAAGAAGCAAAAATACCACTGCCTAATTTTAGTGGTATTTTTGCACACAATGGAATTTTTGTCACTTCAACTTCTGCTTCTATTTTTAAGGTTCAAGTTCATACTCAATATTTTTAGCAGGGGGTCTGATAAACTGGTAAGATAGTCTGTCAAACTCATTGCACTCAAACAGACCCCCAAAATCAAACACACCTAATTTTTTTCCTTCAATTTTTGCAAGCTTTCAAATCCTCCACCAAAGTCTAGTGGCACTTCTACTTAGCCTCTAGAATAGGTAATTCGGCCACTTGGCACTCCTTGATCATTATCTCTTCATTATTTTATATTGCCTCATATTTGTTTTCATAATTTTTTTACCTTAAATCACATTAACTTTTGTCAAAAAAGGAACCCTTAGAATTGTTTGAACTCCTTTTCTTTAATCACATTCATTTTGGATAAAATCAAGAATATTAGCATAGATCTAAATTCTTTCCTTCAAAAGCAAATAGGCAAGTAATCAAAAGTCATATAGTTGCATTTTAGGCTAACTTATTTGATGCATTATCTCTTGTTTTCCTTGGAAAATAAAACTCTCTTTAGCATAGCAAATCATTCAAATTCAAAAGGTATACTAGGCTAGACAACTTGTTTTCTTGCATTGTTGTTTGATTGCATTTAGCATACAACCTTAGGTGATATTTTTTTAGGTTTAAATAAATTTTATCTCGATAAGGGTCACTAAAGAGTTGAATTAGAGATTCAAAATCTTAGGTGTTTTTTGTAATGAACATCTTTGGCAGAACTTATTCTAACATTGATTTATGTATTGATGTGTGGATATTTAAGGTATAATCTTAGTTTGTGTTACCATTATGTGTTGGTAATTGCACTTTATGCTTTTTTTAAGAATATGGTACTACTAATGAATATGTGGTTATAGGACCAAGTACTCTCATCAATGGATTGGTAGGGGACAACCACCATAGATGAGAGATATTTTTTGGAAATGATGGTGATGACATATTTATCGATAGCTCAAGGGTAAAGAATACCCTTCACTTAGATGCATTGCATATTACTTGTTGTTTGAATACATCATTAGGCCATGATATTTATATGGGAAAAGGATTCATCCTTAGTAGGTAGGAGATAATGAGTTAGTTATCTTAAAAAATACCTATTGAAGGATAAAGCAATGTGTTGTATTACAAGTTGGATAAAGTCCTCATTTGCTTAAGTTGGAAGCATAGTTTTGATTGATTAAATCATTGAAGTATTAATATAGTTAGTAATATTAATACTTGAGATATTAGTATCAATGTTAACATCTGGTATTAATTGATAAGTGATTAATTTAATTACATTATTGTTAGCAATTAGCACTAAGAGGAAAAGGTGTTCTAAATGAGTGATTGGATTAATAACTTGTATTTTACCTTATACATATAAGCAGGATTTGAATTAAAAGAAGGGAAAAATTAATCAACCTTAGCCTCTAAAATTAATATTAGAGCTTTTAATATTTCTTAAAAGATAATATTTGAAATACTTTTTAAAATATTTAAAACTTGAGAAAGATGGTGCTTGAGTGATGGCACTCAAGTGAGTTGGCCATCTTGATAACATATATGTTATCTTCATGCACCATGCATGGATGTGCATGGGTTCCTTCATGAGAGCATGGGAAGATGGGTCTTGTATTATATGTTGCGTTATCTTCTCTTTGATGGTGGTTGATGTTGGAGAATGTTGGAAACATAGGAAAGAAACTCAGATAAAGGAGAAATATTGGGAAAGGTATGGTAGAAGAGGTAATTTATGCAGCTTGGGATTTGAAATAGTTGCTTTATGACATGAATAATTAGCTTGGATTTTATGTTGAGGAATTTTCATTTCTTGGGTGTTTTGCATGGCTTGTTGTGTTGAGTTTGCACTTGATTAAGCACTACTTTAGTTGGTATGAAGTTTTTTTCCCATTTATATCAAATATTGCTTTGATGTATGTTGCTTTGTTTGGCCTCTATATTTCAAAGCTTGCACTAGTAGATTGGATGTGTTCATATGTTTTCTTGGATTGTGGTAATTTCTTATATTGTTGAGTGACCAATCTAGTTATCTCTAACCTATACATTTTTTTGTATTCTATATCTGGTGATCGCTTTCATTAGAATTTATCATTGCTATTTAGTGCTTGGTGTTGTAACATTTGGTTACATTGGATTTGCTTGTGTACTTTGGTATTTAATTTCTTCGAACTATGCCCTACTTGCATCAATGTTAATCAAATCCCTTAGCTCCTTAAATCTCATGTTCATAAGCAATCTTGGTTTGCATGAATATTTCTATTATGTCCAGAAGAGTTTTGTAGCTACTTCTTTCTTGTTTTTGTCATATTCAGTGTAGGGAGGTAGCGCCTTTGATCAACCATAGTGTGGAGGAAGTTTTAGAGCCTTTCTAATGGCTCTTTAGTTGCTTAGTTCCTTTCTTAAGGAGAGTGTATTTCCTTTGATTGCTTTCTTTGTGGAGTATATTTTATGTTAATCACTTTTAATGGATTAATGTTCGAGTTCTTTAAAAGAAGAAGAGTGGTTTGGTTTTCTTAAAGGAATTAAGTTTGGCTTTCCTTCCAATAGATTAGCATTGAATGAAAGTATGATTATAGGTTTTGCTTTGAATGGTCTGAATGTTATTTTATAAGACCTTAGTATGCTTGATAATGTTAGTGTCCTTAATTCTTGTAAAGAAATTTAGGGACCCCCTTTTTGTTTCTATTGGCTAAATAAAGTAAGTTTTGGGATTCTCTCCTTGGGTGTTTGATTTTGTAATTGCATGGTTAAAATGAGAAAAGAGCCTTGATTTTGGAAATGATTCTAATGATTTCCTGAGACTTGAGTAGGTAGGGAAATCATTAGAGAGAGAAGTATGGGATTCTCTCCTTGGGTGTTTGATTTTGTAATTCCACGATTAAAATGAGAAAAGAGCCTTGATTTTGGAAATGATTCTAATGATTTCTTGAGACTTGAGTAGGTAGGAAAATAATTAGAGAGAGAAGTATGGGATTCTCTCATTGGTTGTTTAATTTTTTAATTGCATGGTTTCTTGCATTTATGCATAGAGTATTGTAGTTGCACTGCACTAAGAATTTTCCTTATCCCTAAGGTTTTTCTTAATTCTAGGGGGATTACTTTCATGAAGGTGATTGTGAAAATAAGATGATGTAGAGGAAATTTGGATGGGATTGCTATAGTGTATTTGGGAAGGAAATGTTGTTATGTAAATGAAAATTTTGGATTGTAATACTTGGTATTTCTTATTTCATTATTGATAAGGCTTGGAAGCCTATTTGTAAGTGCATGAAAATACTTTGGGTTTTATGCAATGAATAAATGAAATGATGAGTTAGTATTGATCTCTTTAAATGATGTTTTCATTGTGGAAAGAAAAGAAAACTATATGCTAGCATTGATCTAAATAAGGTTGTTTAAATTAAGTAGATGCTTTATGTTAGCATTATGTTAGAAGTTAGTATTATGATTACTTTAGTCATGATTTGAATCTAGCAAGATGTTTCTTTCATACTAGCTTTATGTTTCTATGTAAGATCTATTTCATCTTAGATTTAGCAATGTGTTATAACTATGCATGTTGATTTTTGTTATAGCACTTTATTTGCTTAATTAAAAGAGAGATGTTAAATTATTTTCTTAGCATGAATTTTGGGAGGGATTTTTGGGAATTGATTATAACCCTTTAAGTCAAAGAATCAACCCAATATTAGGAGGAGTTGTGATGATGCAATAACCAGGTAGAATTGAGTTCTAGGAGTTATGATGATGTAATAGCCAGATTCTTATGGTTGATACACCTTGAATAGTGAGGATTAGGTGTTCTACAACTATGTATTTAATGGAATCATTTATAAAATAGTTATGGTGGTACCATAAATAGTAAGGTTAGGTAACCATGCTCATTACCAGGTGAGTTGTGATGACCTTAGTTAGCCTATGAAGGTGTGGAAAATAAGCACCAAGGCTTTACGCTAGAATAACCAACATAGATGGACTTATGGCTTTATGAGGGTATAGGAAAGGTGGGGGAACCATTTTGGCATCCTTCTAAATGGTGAGGTTTAGTAAAGTGAACCCAAAAAATATAGGATGTTGGCCACTCTTGTCCACTTGAGTGTCATATATAGTGACATTAAACTCAAACATGGTGAAGCCTTGAGAATGCTGAAAATAATATTGGGACTCCATAAACCTACTTGTGTATATATAAAATAATTCTCTCTCGGGTTGGTTTTGGTGGGTTGTTACATTTGTTTAATTAACTCATCAAAAATTATACAAGCATTAAATATCAACACAAAACTTAGAAACCTTTGTAATATGTGAGGTAGATCCTACTCATATTTAATATTCTCATATATTAAGGATCTCCTTTGGAAAGAGACCCTCAAGCAGGGAAGCAGGGATCCCTATGAGTCCCCCCATGCATGTGCGAGGTTCTAAGTCTACATTTTGGTGAACCTAATGTGAACACTTATTTTTTTCTAAAAAGATAAAAATTATTCAAACTTAAGCAAGATCACAAAATTTTATTTGCATAGGGTAAATCACATCAATACAAGATAACAACATAACCAAATTTTTAGTCCTACTAGGGGAAGGATAATGACCCCTTGAGTAAACCAAGATATGAACCTTTGAGGGATATCCCTCTTGGTTCGTAAATTATGGTGGGATAATGAGAGTCATAAGGTAGGTTTTTTATCTAAGGTAACATAAAGATTTCATAAATTTTTATCTTCTTAGCTATAACAACTTTGGAAATAAAATTTAATAAAATTAACCAACCCTCTATTTTCTAAAGTTTTTAAATGGTCATATTCTTAAACCTTACAAGTTTATTAAAATTTATTGTCTTCAGTTTTCAAATCTTCCTAAAACCCAAAACATACTATACAACTCGTAAAGTAGCTACCCATCCAAAATATTTACTGGAAGATTATAAATAATATAACATCCATAAAAATCCTAATTCCAATAAAGGAGATAAATATGTCACTCTTCTTGAATATTTAATCTCCTTACATGATGACATTGATCATATGTTAACTTCTTTGTAAGAGTATAGATATGTTATCAATGAATTTTTTAATAAGGGTCAAGGTAAAACAACTCCTAAAGCTCTTAGTCATACAATATATTTTTTCACAAGAACATAAAGATAATCAAGAAATTCCTTAATAAATTTCCCAACCATGATCAAAATTGGACAACTTTACAATCCCATAATAACATAATATCTTCCTCACAAGAACATGAAATTATCATTCAAGAATTCCTTGATGATGAAATTCATAAAAATGATGAAAAGAGAACTTCTAGTTTCCTCAATCATATGAAAACCCTCTCACAAGAACATGAAGAAATTATCAATGAATTTATTAATAACATTAACAACAAACAAGATATTCCATTAGTAAAATACTTCATTAAGGTTTGTCCTTTAGAATCTGATGTTGATAAATTGCCCTCTCATTCTACTCCCAGATAATAATAATAACTAAAATACCCCTCAAGGAAAGGGTCTCCTAGGGATTACCCTTTTCCATAAAATATCATTCTCTCACAAGATACTATAAACCTCAATGCTTTGGAACCTAAACCTATTGTTGAAAAACTTAGAATCGAAGGTACTCAACCATCAATACACCATCATTCCTTAGCTCAGGATGAACTCTTGAGATACAAAAAAATCTTCCCCTTGTATCAACAAGCCAAACTGGAAAACACCCCTAATTTAGGTATGCCACCTATTGATTCAATCTCTCATCATTTCACCAACATATATCTTAGTTCCATTAATGAAAATGTGAGTTTTGCTCAAACCTCTATGTCTCCTACCACTTGTCCTACATTTATAAAACCTCTTAAACCAAATAATCTAGGGATAATCCATAGGATATCCCTTCCAACATATTCATATTATCCTTGTGTTAGTTCATAGCCTCATTTGATCATACCTCAAGCACCTTCAAGTCCTCTTCTCCATGAATATCAAAACATAAATTCTAGATTAGAAAAATTGGAAAGAAGACTCTAAATTGGAAAACATAGAGCAACAAATAGCCTCTCTCCAAAGATCCTCTTCCAAACCTAAGTACTCCTATAAAGACTTGTTCAATAAACCACTATATCCTAATATAGTTAGCCATCCCTTTCCTCCCAACTTGAAAGCACCCAAACTTCAAACATATGAAGGAAACAAAGACCCTATCAAACACCTTAGAATTTTCCAAATCACATGTACTAACATTGAACATGATGAAATATTATTACTTAAAAATTTCCCTTAGAACCTTAGTGGCCTCACCTTGAAATGGTATTTCTAATTACAAAGGTACTCCATCAATAACTTTAGAGACTTTGTTGAATTATTCATAAAACAATACTCCATTTACATTGAAGAGAAGCCCACACTTCATGACCTTCTTGAACTAAAACAAACTCAAGATGAAAATCTTATTGAATTCCTAGCAATGTGGTAAGTTTTTGTATGGATACTTGAATTTTTGGACTCCACCAAAAGACCTCTTAATCATATTTATAAGAAATATCAATGACCAACTATACTTTCACTTAGAAGTATCCAATATGTGTTCCTTTAATGTAACACCCCAAAAACATGAAACAAGAAAACACACACAAAAAAAGAAAAGTTTACATATATTTTTTGACTAAGGAGAAGGATCCATAAATCCTCAACCAACCTTAGACCAACTTAATGTTTGACATCCCCTAAGTTTCTCAAGAACTATACCACACAAGATTCCCTTCATGCAAGTCCCTTCTACGTAAGCCTATCTTATGTTATGCACATAAGTCCATCCCTCTCATCAGTCTTGATGAGCTAGACTTACCACCTCCAATCGTTAGAAGGTGTACACGCATCTCCATATCCACACAAGCCATTATGTGTGGGCATGCTACGTGTACTACGAGCTAAGCTATCAATCTTGTCCACTGACAAGCTATCTTAACTCTGGTACAATATTCCAAACCTAGTTACCAATCTCCCTAAGGGGGTCTCAAGCCCTTAGGTAACCTCTAAGTTCACCTAGAACTTACTAATGTTTCTTTCTTTTTAACATCACAAGAGCATAAAAATCTAGATACTAAATCTAACAAAAAATAACTATTAACAAGCAAGAATAATCAAGCGCACAGAAACAATCACCAATTAAACATACATTAAAAGAATTAAATGCAGGAAACTAAATAAAGAGATACTAAATATAGCAGTTGCAATGTTCATTTAGATACATAAGTAAGTATGGTACACCCCATACGTTCCACAATACTTTACATCCATTTCATCGGGGAAATCTCCCCACAATCTAGTCTATTGCATAAATAATAAGATGTAAGGTAGAGAGAAAACTTGTGATTTGGTCCCCCTCCCCCCCCCCCCCCCCCCCCCCCCCTCCCGCTGGAAAGAGGGGGCGGCCCCCCCCACCCCCCCCCCCACCCCCCCCCCCCCCCCCTCCTCCCCCTCCCCTCCCCCCCCCCCACCCCCCCCCCCCCCCCCCCCCCCCACCAAAAAACACACCCCCCCCCACCACCCCCCCCCCCCCCCCCCCCCCCCCCCCCCCCCCCCCCCCCACCCCCCCCCCCCCCCCCCCCCTCCCCACACACACAAACTCCACCACCCCCCCCCCCCCACACTCCCTCCCCCCCCCCCCCACAATCTATTTTATTTCTCACAACCCCACCCCCAAACCCCTAAAATAATATCAAATAAACAATTTTTTATTTCATAACCTAAGATCTCACATACCCTTAAATTACAAAATAACCATCATTCCATTTTATTTCATAACATAAGGTCCCATACCCTTAAATTACAAAATAACCATTATTCCATTTTATTTCATAACATAAGGTCCCATACCCTTAAATTACAAAATAACCATTATTCCATTTTATTTCATAACATAAGGTCCCATACCCTTAAATTACAAAATAACCATTATTCCATTTTATTTCATAACATAAGGTCCCATACCCTTAAATTACAAAATAACAATTATTCCATTTTATTTCATAACCTAAGGTCCCATACCCTTAAATTACAAAATAACAATCATTCCATTTTATTTCATAACCTAAGGTCCCATACCCTTAAATTACAAAATAACCATTATTCCATTTCATTATTCTAAAATATATCATTTTAAATAATGAGCAACACTTAAAGCTTCTATACTTCATTATTCTAAAATCTATCATTTTAAATAATGAGCAACACTTAAAGCTTCTATACTTCAATGAACAAGAAGATGACCAACCTCCAACAAGGAAAGACACAGGGTGGACTAAGGTTGGTCGAAGTGGCTTCCACCTTGATAACTCAAGGGTAGATGGTACTCATGTACTCATGATGTTGATAGTTGCCATGATATAGTAGGTCATCCTCGGTGTCGATGACATCCGAGGTGACTTCCCAACTAGGTTGTGACTACAATGAGAGGTTTACCTATGATGCTACTTGACTAGCTTCCTCCTAATACACCTAGTCAACTACCCATGATAGTGGAAAGGTGATGATGCCATTGCGTCTATCCTACCTAGAGAAGAATGTAGACCATGCTACCAAGTAGTGGCTACACAAATATACAAGGAAATGTAGCCCACATTGCTAATGTAGTGGCTACACAAACACTATAACACAAGTAGACATAGACCATACTACCAATGTAGGTGGCTACACAACATACAAATAAAAGGAACGTAGACCATACTACCAATGATAGTGGCTACACAACATTCAAAAGAATTCATAAGGAGACATAGAACATGTTGCCAATGGTAGTGGCTACACACCACTCACAAGCATTCACAAGGAGACATAGACCATGTTGCCAATGGTAGTGGCTACACACAACACTTACAAACATTTGCAAGAAGATGTAGACCATATTACCAATGGTAGTGGCTACACACAACACTCACAAGAATTCACAAGGAGATGTAGACCATGCTACCAATGGTAATGGCTACACAACACTCACAAGGAAATAAAAATAACAACAATTTCAATATGAACCCACTTGGATCGCCTGCACTGCTCGCATGGATGTCTTTTTTCTACTATTCTTCGCTCTCTATGCTCTTCCTCTATTTGCTGCTCATTTTGCTCTTCTTCGCACTCTTCTCTTCGTGCTCTTTTTATCTACTTCAACACTCTCCCCCTCTCTACAAACTCTCGCTTCCCTTCATGCCTTTCTTCCCCATACACATCTTCTCCCTCCTCGGTCTACATCCCTGCCTACCTACCATTACTTCCTCGACCACCTCTGATAGGTGGTAGGGTGGACATACCTCTCCTCCTCTTCCCAAGGTGATCACCATAAAGAGCTTTCCCTTCACGTCAGGGGAGCTTCATGCATCTGACCCAATCAGGTCTTCAACCCGACCCATTCTATCGAATGTCATCTTGTCGCATTTATGCCTTATGGGTCGATCATCGGGTGAGTGATGACTTCCTAGACATGCCATGGTAAAGACCTTACCTTGGGGTTTTAAAAGAATTGTATTTATTTTCTTATTTTTTATTTCAAGGTAAGTTCTCCACTAACAATCGTTTGGTAAATTGATTACTTCTTTGCTTATTAATGTTATTAAATAAATCAATCATTTTATTACAAATAACATCTACCAACATCATTTTAAATAATCAACTACTCATTTTTAATGAGATCTTTGCTTAAAATAATTATTTATTTAAACAATATATTTTTTTAAATAAAAAAATTATTTAAAATATTTTCTTTTTAAAATAAATCAAACATTTATTTAAACAATATCTTTTTTTTTAAATAAATCAAACATTTATTTAAACAATATCTTTTTGCTTTTTAAATAAATCAAACATTTATTTAAACAATATCTTTTTGCTTTTTAAATAAATCAAACATTTATTTAAACAAGCACATATGAAGTTGTGAAGGTAAACTATTTACTCCATGCTCACTAGTTATCAAGGTTAATAATGTTGAAGTAAAAGACAATCATGCAAGTGCATCAAACAAAGAGGGAGTCTTTCCATCAATCTAATCACCTGTCTCAGCCTCTAGAACTTATGATAGCTACTAGGCCATCAGTCTAGGGCTCAAGGTGGTTAGATATTGATGATTATCCCTAATCGAATGCATGCCTATATGAAGGTATCTATCCATGTTACCTTCGAGTTGCCTTATCATCATTTCCCCTTCCTCAAGTACTCTCATCTCTGGTGGATGACTCAATTCCTTCCACTCACGAGTGCACCTGATCCTACACATTGGCAATTCATTAGCAGTATCATATCCTTCACTATCTATTTATTATTGTGAGGCTGCTTAATTGCACAAAATCGAGTATTAGTCACATTTGTTAATACATTGATTTTCCATGTTCAAAGGTCCATCTAGGAGGGTCATGACATCCTCCCCCACTAGGACTAACACCATCCCCGATGTTTCTTAGTTTCATATGACATACAAAATTAAACAATTTGTTACAATATCTTTAAAGTTCATCAAACAAGAAAGGAAAGTGTTTCTGCATATCCACCACTTTCTCCCATGTGGCATTTCTTTCAGAGAAATGGTCCCATTGGACCTTACACTACTCAAGGGTCCGATTCCTCATAGCCTTAGAGCGAAACTCGAGGATCCTTACTGGCATTACTTCGATTGCCTCCAGATTTTCCATCTGCAAGTTAGAGACATCCCACACATGTTCAGGGTCAGCAATATATTTTCTAAGCAAAGATATGTGGAAGGTGTCATGGATTTTTGACAAATTAGGAGGTAAGGCGAGTCGGTATGCAACCGGGCTAATATTTTTAGTGATCTCAAAGGGTCCTACAAATCGTGGATCTAGTTTTGTGGACTTGATCACACTTTTCATTGGTTTGACCCTTAGGAACACTTTATCTCCCATCGAGTATTCTCTGGGAGTTCTTTTTAAATCGACATAGCTCTTCTACCTATCAATAGCCTCCTTGAGCCTTTGCCTGATTACCTTGATTTTCTCTTCCATTTCCCTGACCATTTTTGGTCCAATTACCACTCTATCCTCTGGGTTGTCCCATGATAGTGGTGTTCTACACCTTTACCCATACAATGCATCAAAAGGTGCCATCCCTAAAGAGGAATGATATCCATTATTGTAGGAAAATTCCACCAATGGTAGATAGTCTTCCCATCGAGACTTGTGGTCCATGCAATACATGCAGAGCATATCTTCCAAAAATTGGTTTTCTTTCTCCGTCTGACCATCTATTTTAGGGTGGTATGTTGAACTCATATGCAACTTTGTGCCTATTGCTTGATGTAGGGCTCTCCAAAATTTTGAAGTAAACTTGGAATCCCTATCTGATATAATTACCTCTGAGAATCCATGCAATCTGAACACTTCTTTAACAAACCTATTAGCCACCACTTGAGCATCATCCTTGGTGCTCCTAGGTATGAAGTGTGCGACCTTGGTCAATTTGTCAACCACAACAAAGATTGCATCATGTTGGTACCTGGTCTTAGGTAAGCCTACAATAAAATCCATTGATATGACCTACCATTTTTGAGTAGGTATACTATGGGGGTACAAATATCCTATGGGATGCTTGCATTCTACCTTGACCTTCTGGAACTCAAGGCATCGAGCCACAAAATCTATAATATCCCTCTTCATCCCTACCCAAAAAAAGGTCCTTTTTAGATTTTCTCTCATTTTTACCCCTCTAGGGTGAGCCATATAAGGAGATCTATGGGCTTCTTGCATCAATATATTCCTTAAATCCCTTGATTTTGGTATGATGATTCTTCCTTTGTAACATACAAGGTCATCTATTACCCCAAATTCCTTATTGCTCTTCGGGTCTTCTCTTAACTTGGCTCAAATTTCTTGATAATATTCATCTTGATATTGCTCTTTTCTTACTTGGTCCATGAGCTTTATGTGGCTCCTGGTTATGGCTGCTATGTGTCTCCTTCTACTCAAGGCATCCACAACCTTATTTTCTTTTCCTTTAATGTACTCAATTTCAAAATCGTACTCAACGAGGAACTCGACCCACCTTCTCTACCTTGCATTGAGTATTGGTTGAGTAAATATGTACTTCAGACTCTGATGGTCTGATTTTAACTCGAAGGGTCTTCCTACTAGATAATGGTGCTAGACCTTCAAAGCATGAACTACAATGGCTAACTCTAAATCATGAGTAGCATAGTTAACCTCATGCTTTTTAAGCTTCCTTGAAGTATAAGCTACTACTGACTCTCCTTGCATGAGCACTCCCCCTAGCCCTTCCAATGATGCATCAGTGCATACTGTAAAGTCTCCTTGAGGATCTAGAATTTTTAGTATTGGTGTAGTAGTAAGTTTTTGCTTCAACATGGTGAAAGTGGCCTCACACTTCTTCATCCATTTGAATTCTTTCCCCTTCTTCTGGAGATTAGTTATCATCGAGGTGATTTTTGAGAAATCCTTTATGTGACATCGGTAATAGCTCATTAGCCCCATGAAGCTTCTTACTTTAGTAACATTTGTAGGGGGTGACCAATTTATCATGGCCTCTATTTTCTCTGGATCCACTATGATCCCTTTAGTCGATATGATATGCCCCAAATAGTGCACCTCCAAAACATAGAAATCGCTCTTGGCTAGATTCCCATAGAGTTGATTTTCCCTTAGCAATTCCAACATGATCTTGAGATGTTTATCATGCTCTTCCTTGTTCTATGAGTATATTAGGATGTCATCAAGAAATACAAGGACAAACTAGTCTAGATGCCTTCTAAACACACTATTCATTAAATTCATGAAGGCAGTAAGAGCATTCGTCAACCCAAAAGGTAGGATGGTGAACTCGTAATACCCATACCTTGTCTTAAATATCATTTTGTGAGTGTCTTCCTCCTGAATCCTCATCTGGTGATACCCTAAACTTAGGTCTATCTTGGTAAATATCATGGCATCTCTTAGCTAGTCGAATAAATCCTTGATCCTGGGTAGGGGGTACCGGTTCTTGATTGTAGCTTTATTCAACATCCTATAGTCAATACATAATCTTAGAGATCCATCCTTATTTTTCATAAATAAAATGGGTGCACCCCATGGTGACACACTTGGTTTTATCAACCCCTTTTCCAATAACCCTTGTAGTTGTACCTTTAACTCATGCATCTCAATAGGTGACATCCTATATGGAGATCGGTGGATGGGTTCCGCTCCTAGTATAAGATCGATAGTGAAATCAAATTCTCGCATAGGAGGGAGCCTTGGTAGATCCTTTGGAAATACATCCTAAAATTCTTGTAGAATTGGGTGTGCCTCAATCACCTCTTCCTTCCGATCTCTTTCAACTTCATTCATATTTACAACATAAACAATCCCTCCTTTCTTGAGGGCTTTCTTCAACTGCATAGCTGACAACATCTGGGGTTTGAATGTCCCCTACTTGCTATAAATTCATAGCCTCTCTTTATTTCCCTTAGAATATTCAATCCATCTATCTCAGAAATTGATTACAGCTTGATGGGCCTATAGCCAATCCATTCCTAGGACCACATCAAAGGCATGAAGTGGGGTCACGTATAAGCAACCTTTCATGGTTCCATTATCTAAAGTAATTTCCATCATTGGGAAACATTGGTTTATGGAGTAGGTCTATCCAGATCCATACTCAACCTTCCATCCATGAGCCAAATACCTTAGCCTTTCTGGTATATCTTTGGCTAATTTACAAGAAATGAAACTATCAGTGGCTCCACTATCTATTAAGATATCTACTTGCTTATCAAAAATCTTACCTTTGATGATTAATGGGGTGGCTTGCCCCTCTAGTTTCTGATTCCTAGTTGTAGTGTAGATCTTATGCATTGGTTCCTTTCCTTTGTTGTTGGGTGTGCTTGTCCCTGGTCGATATGAGTATTGATTAGCATAGTGCATCCCTTTGCAATGGTAACATCCATCCTTGGGCCCTTGTCTCTTTTTTATTTTTTGCTCCTCATCCTTAATCATTGGTACTGGAGTTGATGGCTTATGTGGGGAGGTTTAGCATTATTGGGTTTGTTGCCTTTCTTAAAGAAGTTCTTGAATTTATTTTGGCTTCCATTGAATTTCTTCTCTAGATTTTAGGGGTTCTTAGCCTTTCATTCTTGCTCTACCTCCCATTTTATAACCCCATTTCTATTCCTCTTCTTTAGTTCTTGATGTTCCTATTTGGTCAGGTTTTCATACTTATAGTAAAAATGTGACTCTGCTTTCTTTGCTAAATCATAAGCCTTTTGCAAGGACTTAGGCTCCTGCATCTCTACATCATGCTTTATCCTAGATTACAATCCATGAGTAAACTTATGAATCCACATCTTCTCATTATAGGTAGGTACATACTTCAACAACTTTACCAGCTTCTTGTAGTATACCTCCACTAAGTTACTCCCTTGTCTTAGGCTGGCAAACTCTTCAAACTTCAATGCATAGAAGTGCTCTATGAGGAATCTCTTCTTGAATATGACTATAAATTCCTTCCATGGAATGTCTATCGGTTCAATCTTGGTTTCCTCATAGTAAGTCTCCCACCAATCTAGGGTAGCTCCTTCAAGGTAAATAGTAGCCCAAACCATTCGAGTACCTAAAGAATACCCCTTTACTATGAAGAAGACTTCTAGCTCTCTTAACCAAGCTTCAACTGCATCTCCCTCCCCTTCTCCATCAAACTTGGAGATACAAACATTATTTAGGTCTCTTACCATATCTTTCTCTAAGAGGGTTCTTGCTTGCTTTTGTTCCATTATCAACCCCTCAACTTGGTTGACTTTCGAATCTCTAGCCTACAAATTTTGATTTGCCATAGTTTCTAGTACTTGTCTTAACTGATCTTGTAACTCAACAACTGTAGTAGTAAGTTCCTCTATTCCTACATTGGGAACCTCTGGATCCTCATTCTAGATCTCTTCTTTGACATTACTTTGTTGAGTTTGTCTAGGTGGAGGCCTTTCCATCCTGGCCTTGGGTGGCATCTTGATCTGGTTTCCACCAAAAAAAGAGTTAGGTTACAGTTATCCCTTAACTGAATCACTAACTTGACCATAATATAGAGTCCTTATTTCACTAATTATTAGAGGTCTAACTAGGATGAGGTTCCAAGGTGAGGATATATCATTAATACCAAAGCCCATACTAAGGTATCTTTAATATTCATCCTTTCTCGGAATCAATTCCATTAGATCCTAATAAGCAGAGACTCTAGGTTACTCCAAATTTCAGCTTATTCCTAAGCGAGCCTCTATTGGAGATCCTCGAATCTCTTTTATAACACATAAGAAGCTCTATACCCTCGAACCTAGAGCTCTGATACCAAATGTAACACCCCAAAATCATGAAACAAGAAAACACACAAACAAAAGAAAAAGTTTATATATATATTTTTTTGACTAAGGAGAAGGATTCATAAATCCTCAACCAACCTTAGACCAACTTAATGTTTGACATCCCCTAAGTTTCTCAAGAACTATACCACACAATATTCCCTTCATGCAAGTCCCATCTATGTAAGCCTATCTTATGTTATGCACATAAGTCCATCCCTCTCATCAGTCTTGATGAGCTAGACTTACCACCTCCAATCGTTAGAAGGTGTACATGCATCTCCATATCCACACAAGTCATTATGTGTGGGCATGCTACGTGTACTATGAGCTAAGCTATCAATCTTGTCCACTGACAAGCTATCTTAACTCTGGTACAATCTTCCAAACCTAGTTACCAATATCCCTAAGGGGGTCTCAAGCCCTTAGGGTAACCTCTAAGTTCACCTAGAACTTACTAATGTTTCTTTCTTTTTAACATCACAAGAGCATAAAATATCTAGATACTAAATCTAACAAAAATGAATTATCAACAAGCAAGAATAATCAAGGCATAAAGAAACAATCACCAATTAAACATACATTAAAAGAATTAAATGCAAGAAACTAAATAAAGAAGTACTAAATATAGTAGTTACAATGTTCATTTAGATACATAAGTAAGTATGGTACACCCCATACTTTCCACAATACTTTACATCCATTTCATTAAGGAAATCTCCCCACAATCTAATCTATTGCATAAATAACAAGATGTAAGGTAGAGAGCAAACTTGTGAATTGGTCCATCTCATGACTTTGGCCTTCCCACTCTTCCATCGATCAAGTGAGGATAGTAGGGGATCAGGACACTCATGGATCTGGATAGACATGCTTCTAAATGCACTTACTTATTTCATTGCCAAATTGCAACTATACAAATAACCCAAGCAATTCAACTTACTAATGCATAGTACTTATCATAGAAACTACCCTTTCCATTTTCCCTCTCATCCAACTTGAGAGAATCAATCAACCATGCATTAGCTCATGTGCTCTATTTGCAATAAATGAACTACCCTTCTCAACAATTAAAGTCCCATACCCTTAATTGCTAAGTAAATTGGGTTCACACATTCCATCACTTAAAGCAACTACTTTAATTCCCAATAAACCTTTTTCTTCATTTCATAACATAAGGTCCCATACCCTTAAATTACAAAATAACCATTATTCCATTTTATTTCATAACATAAGGTCCCATACCCTTAAATTACAAAATAACCATCATTCCATTTTATTTCATAACATAAGGTCCCATACCCTTAAATTACAAAATAACCATCATTCCATTTTATTTCATAACATAAGGTCCCATACCCTTAAATTACAAAATAACAATTATTCCATTTTATTTCATAACATAAGGTCCCATACCCTTAAATTACAAAATAACCATTATTCCATTTTATTTCATAACATAAGGTCCCATACCCTTAAATTACAAAATAACCATTATTCCATTTTATTTCATAACATAAGGTCCCATACCCTTAAATTACAAAATAACAATTATTCCATTTTATTTCATAACATAAGGTCCCATACCCTTAAATTACAAAATAACAATTATTCCATTTTATTTCATAACATAAGGTCCCATACCCTTAAATTACAAAATAACCATTATTCATTTTATTTCATAACCTAAGGTCCCATACCCTTAAATTACAAAATAACATTTTCCATTTTATTTCATAACCTAAGGTCCCATACCCTTAAATTACAAAATAACAATATTTCATTTTATTATTCTAAAATCTATCATTTTAAATAATGAGCAACACTTAAAGCTTCTATACTTCATTATTCTAAAATCTATCATTTTAAATAATGAGCAACACTTAAAGCTTCTACACTTCATTATTCTAAAATCTATCATTTTAAATAATGAGCAACACTTAAAGCTTCTATACTTAAACAAGAAGATGACCAACCTCTAGCAAGGAAAGACACAGGATGGACTAAGGTTTGATCGAAGTGGCTTCTACCTCGATAGCTCAAGGGTATATGGTTATTACATACCCATGGTACTGATAGTTTCCATGATATATTAGATCATCCTCGGTGCCAATGACACCTAAGGAGACTTCCCAACTAAGCTATGACTACAATGGGAGGGTTACCCATGATGCTACTTGACTAGCTACCTCCTAATACACCTAGTCGATTGCCAATGATTGTGGTAAGGTGATGATGCCATTGCATCTAGCATACATAGGGAAAGGTGTAGACCATGTTGCCAATGATAGTGGCTACATAACATTCACAAGGAGAATGTAGACCATACTACCAATGGTAGTGGCTACACAACACTCACAACATTCACAAGGATAGTAGACCATGTTGCCAATGATAGTGGCTACACATAACACTCACAAGCATTCGTAAGGAGAGGTAGACCATGTTTCCAATAATAGTGGCTACACAAAGCACTCACAAGCATTCACAAGAATATGTAGACCATGCTACCAATGGTAATGGCTACACACAACACTCACAAGAATTAACAAGGCTATGTAGACCACACTGCCAATAGTATTGGCTACACACAACACTCACAAGTATTCACAAGGAGACGTAGACCATACTGCCAATGATAGTGGCTATACATAACACTCACAAGCATTCAGAAGGCGATGTAGACCATGCTTCCAATGATAGTGGCTACACACAAAAATCACAAGCATTCACAAGGAGATGTAGACCATACTACCAATGCTAGTGGCTACACACAACACTCACGAGGAAATAAAAATAGCAATAATTTCAAGATGAACCCACTTGGACCACATACACTACTCGCATGGACATCCATCATCTGCTGTTCTTCACTCTCTGTGCTCTTCCTCTCTTTGCCACTTCTTTTGCTCTACTTTGTGCTCCTTTTGCTATGCTTCAACCTTCTCTCCCTCTCTGCCAACTCCCACTTCCATGCATGTCTTTCTCCCCCATACACATCTTCTCCCTCCTTGGTCTACGTCCCTACCTACCCACCATTACTCCTTGACCACCTCTGATAGGTGGTAGGGGGACATACCTCTCCCCCTCTTCCCAAGGTGATCACCATAAAGAGATTTCCCTTCATGTCAGGGGAGCTTCGTGCATCTGACCCAATCGGGTCTTCAAAGGGCAACCTGACCCATTCTATCGAATGTCATCTTGTCACATTTATGCCTTATGGGTCGATCATCGGGTGAGTGAGACTTCCTAGACATGCCATGGCAAAGACCTTACCTTGGAGCTTTTAAAGAATTGTATTTATTTTCTTATTTTTATTTCAAGGTAAGTTCTCCACTAGCAATCATTTGGTAAATTGATTACTTCTTTGCTTATTTCAATGATAATGCTATTAAATAAATCAATCATTTTATTACAAATAACATCTACCAACATCATTTAAATAATCAACTACTCATTTTCAATGAGATATTTGCTTTAAAATAATTATTTATTTTTTTTTTAAATAAATCAAAATTTATTTAAACAATATCTTTTTGCTTTTAAATAAATCAAACATTTATTTAAACAATATCTTTTTTCTTTTTAAATAAATCAAACATTTATTTAAACAATATCTTTTTTGCTTTTTAAATAAATCAAACATTTATTTAAACAAGCACACATGAAGTTGTGAAGGCAAACTATTTACTCCATGCTCACTAGTTATCAAGGTTAATAATGCTGAAGTAAAAGACAATCATGCAAGTGCATCAAACAAAGAGGGAGTCTTTCCATCAATCTAATCACCTATCTCAGCCTCTAGAACTTATGATAGCTACTAGGCCATCAGTCCGGGGCTCAAGGTGGCTAGATATTGATGATTATCCCTTAACCGAATGCATACCTATATGAAGGTATCTATCCGTGTTACCTTTGAGTTGCCTTATCATCATTTCCCCTTCCTCAAGTACTCTCGTCTCCGGTGGATGACTCAATTTCTTCCACTCACGAGCGCACCTGATCCTACACATTGGCAATTCATTAGCAGTATCATATCCTTCACTATCTATTTATTATTGTGAGGCTTCTTAATTGCACAAAATTGAGTATTAGTCACATTTGTTAATACATTGCTTTTCCATGTTCAAAGGTCCATCTGGGAGGGTCATGACATTTAAAGACACCATTGAAATTGCCAAAAGGGTGGAAACCACCCTTTGTAGAAGGGGGCGATTAAATACCTATAATTCTAAAGAAGTAGAGAAATATTCCTCTTACCGAAAGGAGAAAAATGATAATAAACATATCACAAGCAAAGAAATCACAAATTCTCAACAAATCAAAAATATCAATGTTTCTACCAATCCTTAAAATATTATTATACAACTAAAACCAGAAAAAAATCACTAGATTAGATCAACCTCCTTCCACTATCTTAACACAACTTATTGAATCTAAAAAAATAGAACTTCCACCTATTAAACCTATCAACCTTTCCAAAGGGATATCTTATCTATCTCATTCTAATGAACATTATGATTTACACTACATTGGTGGCCATGCAACCAATAATTATAGATACCTTAATCTAAAATGATAGATAATGGTAACCTTGTGTAGACATGGAAAATTGACTCAGTTGAGTCAATATTCCTAGAACCCCTAAGAGGTACATTAGAATTTTTAAAGCATAATTTTAGTCCTCTCTTCCCCTCAATTTCCCCATTTTCTTAGTTTTTATGAAATCTTGGTCGCCCCTTACAAGGTGCAATTTCGGCAAGTTAGGGTTTTCTCTTAGAAAACCCAAATTTTGATTCAACCTCCATGATTTCATCCTTCCCTTAGGTTTTCCCTTTTGTTTTCCCATCATTTTTTCCTCCAAACCTCCTAGGAATATAGGGTTTGGATCCTCTTTTCCCCTAAGTAATTTTCTAGAAATTTAAGTGCTATAAGCTTTCCAAGTTCCAAGTGATTCTAGAGGTGCTAAAGTGATCAAGATCAAGTGTCTTTTGGTGTTCTTCTACTTCTCTGTTGTTGGTTTGTTGTTCTTGGTGGATAAGTGTTGGAGCCTTGAGAAGGAGTCTATCATTTTGTCAAGGTATTCATCCTTTCATTTGTTTTTCACTACCACCAGGTTCCTTATTGTATTTTATCATTCTTAGATAATCTATTATGCATTTGTATAACTCATTTAAAATCAATTTGTCATTCTTGCACTTTTGCTATAAAATTACACCTCATTTGTATAGGGCATGATTTTGGTAGGATCTAAAATCGTGGTCACCCCTTATGAGGTATGATTTTTGGTTCATCAGGTTTAGGAGCAAAAAATTACTCCCAAAATCTCAATCTATGTCTGAATGCTTCATCTATTTCATAATATTATTGTTTTCATTCTATTTTTTGCATTGTTTCATGTCATTGCATTTTGCTTGCTCATTTCCAAAAATTTCAACAATCACTTTTATTTTCAAATGGTTAGCTAAAAGGACCAAGCAGGATTGATTGTTGTGCATCCAAGCTCAATCATATAGTGGTCTAATTAAACTCCCAAACATTGATTAAATTTTCTACAATTTTATGAAGTTGTTTTTACAAATTTGGAGCTATTTGGATTTATATGGATGCAAGTTAAAGCTAGGATCAATTGCTAAATTAGATAAGTTCTCTAAATAAAATTCTTAGGTTGTTTGTTATTTTTTCTATCCATTTTCTATTCCAGATCTAAATCATGAATAAAAATAAAATATTTTGATTTATTTTGAGGCATCCAAAAGAGAAAAGCATATAGTTTGAATTCTATTGTTAACTTTGTTTGTGCATTCTCTTAATCCCTTGCTAAAAATAAAAAGGATTTATTTTATTTCAAGTTAGGTTTTAGTCATCATTTAAAAATCAAGAATCATACTAGGATTAGTTTCTTATCTTATCGCATCATTATTTATCTTGCATTGTAATTTCATTTTCCATAACTTAGATCTTAGAAAATCCAAACAAAGGTGTTTGCTAAATTTACGTATTAAAAATTCCATGCCTAAACTTGGAGCAAGTCCTAGAATTATTTTTTGTGAACCCTTAAATTGCCAAGCCCTCAAGTGTAGAGAATATAACAAACCTCTATAGTAGCATTAGCTACCAACAGATCCATTTGAGAATCATACGTGGTAGGGTAGTTTTCCCTCTCTACATATTTGGTGAACCCAACATGAAAACACATCTTAGTGTCCAAATTAGGAAGCCTCTTGATTTTGTTTTTATTTTTAAAAATTTAATCAAGACCACTAATTTTGTTCACTTATAATTGGAAATATATAAAAAAAACTTTAAAAATATTTTATGCTTTTGCTAGTTTTTAGATCCTCCTTTTTTCCTCTATCCTTTCTTTCTCCTAATGGCTCCCAACCTTAGGAGTAACTGAAGGCTTTTGTAATCTAATATTCTTGAAGAAGATGACTAGATTGATAGGGAGAATCCTAATCTAGATGAATAACATGTAGAAATCGATATTGATACTGATCCTCTTGAATATTCTAATGGAGACCTCACCTTTAAATCATATGATCATATCTAAAATTTCATGAAATATCATAAGGATGTCTTGTTTAAGGTTGTGGATGAGGAGGCCCAACTTGAAGAGGCTAGAACATCTCATCCTCCAATTACTTCTCCTAAAAATTGTCACACATCCATTGTTTGAATCTTCACATCATATTAATCCTTTTCATAAACCAACATATGTCACTATTGTAACCACCAAAGTTGGGAGAATCCCATGAATTCCTCCATCTAGTAGTGCATCTCAAGATTATGCTCAATTTCCTCCTCATTCTATTCATATTAACATCCATGTTTTTGTTCCACCAAATATTAGTTATCCTACACAACAAGATACCACAAATCATAACCCATACCACAATAGTGTTAATACCTCTAACTTTAGCCAAGTTCTCTTTCAACATCCTACCTATAACCCTCCTCTAGGGAACCTAGGAATATTGCACAACAACAATCCCAACATGCAAATCTTGATGAATGTGGCAAAATAATTGGTCGCAAGAGTGGATATGATTCAACCTCCAAGTTTCACCTATAGTTATAAGAAAATGTACAATCAACCCTTAGACCCTGTTGTCACTTCTAGGCCCTACCCTAAGCATTTTCCAATGCCAATTTTACCTATTTATAAGGGAATAGAGGACCCAATTGAACACTTAAGGATGTTTAGGACAACGTACCATGATATCATAAATAATGACATGTTATTATTAAATATATTCCCTAAGATCCTTGGTGGTATGACATTTGAATGGTACTATCAAATACCTCATCATTCTTTGAGGAATATTGAAGAGATAGCATAATTGTTTGTTCAACAATTTGGAGCTTATGTTGAGAAATATGTGACTATGAAAGATGTTTATATGCTAAAACAAGGTAAAGATAAAAGTTTTTCAAAAACGTTGTCTCGTTGGAGGAGTCTAGGTGGATGGTTGAGATATACTTTACCTCCTTGAGACATGTTAGAGATTGTTATCAAAAATTTACAAGAACAAATATCATATGAATTGGGAACAACTATTACCTCTTTTGACCAAGCAATAGATCTAGGAAGAAGGGTAGAGCAAGGCCTTATTCATAGAGGTCAAATTAATACAAATAAAGAAGAGGATAGGACCATGAAATTCCAATATAATAACAAGGATGTAGCTGGTGATGGGGTGATAGATAGTAAATATGTTAACAATGTTTCTAACACCTTGCAAAAGATGGTGCTTAGCCAACCTCAAAAATTCCCAACAAGGAATTTTACATGATAAAATATGCCTATGATGATGATCCTAAAGCATCTCTTGGAAGCTAACATGATCGAGTTACCTCCCATAAGGTAACCTGATACCATGGCTAATTAGCACAAGACTGGTCAACATTATGAATATCATATAGTGGAGTGGTACATAAAAAAATTATATAAGATATTGAAACATGTAGTTCAAGATTTAATTGATGTAGATCACCTTGTTATAGATAATCCTCAACCTAATAATCCAACAAACAATCAACCTCCCACTCAACAAGCACCCATAACTAATAAATACACGAGGATCTTCCAAGACCCCTTACCTAATCATGGTTAATAGGAAACTAATAAAGTATCATATCATAATGTGTCACCTCCCTATAATCACATGGTTGGTATGATAGTATCAACTACAAGATAACAAGCACAATCTCAATCGACTCAATGATCTTAGTAGGAGATGAGTTCTACATCCAAACAATCTTCAAAACCACCCTTAGTTTTGAAGAGTACCCAAAAAAGGAGCACAAGAGTAGAAAACCTACCATTAGTGTTGAAACCTCAACCTAATGTATTCTTCAACATTCAACAATAGTTAGCTAGTACCCCATCCAAGATCTCCCTCTTAGAAATTTTGCAAACTTCTCCTATTCATAAGGAAGCACTGTTAAAACTTCTAAGTCAACAATTTTTTCCTTAAGACATTTCCCCTAGCGCTATAGCTAATGTTGTAGGTTCATTTGGGATACATCATATCACATTTTAAATGATGATATTCCTTCCTTAGAATTTTAAAGGGATTCTTCCCTCTACATCACTGCATTTATTAGGGAAATATTTATCAAGTAAATTCTTATAGACAATGGTTTCTCCCTCAATTTATGCATTTATCATTTTTTTTTTAAATTTTGGATTAAAATAGGAATATTTAATTAAATCTAATATCATCATCAAATATTTCAAAATGCATCCCAAGAGGCCTACGATATTATATCCCTCTTCCTTAGGGGTGGACCTAAGATCTTAGATACCTTATTTTATGTGGTAAATTGCCTCACATATTTTAATTTTCTTCATAGACACCCTTGGATTCATCTGATAAGGATTGTACCTTCTACTCTTTATCAATGATTGAAATTCAAATTTAAATATCAACTTATCACCATTCCAGGTGATCATCATCCATTTCAATATTGTTCAATCATTGAGAAAGATCAATCTCGTCTCAATTTATATCCTTCAGTTTCTTCATCACATGTTACCAAGAAACTTTCAAATCTAAGGGTGAGTAAGGAATTGCTAATAAATGAATCATCGCAAGATCAGGTCAATCCATTTCTTCAAGAGCCTCCTCTAGATTTAGCCAAGATACCACCTTCACCAAGGACTATGGGTTTACCTCATAAGAAGGGTCATGTCATACACATTGGCACATATACCTTTATATTTGTGGGTACAACCATCAAAGAAAAGATGTTTGGTAGCAACCTTCTTCCTATAGAGTGTTATTTTACCCATTTTTACCTATCCAATGATTACCTGCTTCCGAATAAAATCCTATCTAGTATGAGATATATAGATAAATATTTGAGGCCACGATAGAAAGGTATTCAAGAGACTTTGGAAGTTGATATTTGGCCTAGGAGATGTGGCATAGGCTAAATAGCCAATAAAAACCAACCTTTGTCATTTTATGATGATGATCACATCATTACTTATGCTAAATATTTGGATCATCAAGGCTTGGAGTGGAGTTATGAGGATGAGGAATCACCTTGTTCCACTGACATTCTATATTGCAATTTGATAACTTTGGTGCATCCTAAGTTAGTTATGATTCCAGAGGAGTATGTTTAAGGTAATACTATTTATGATATGGATCATGAGGATGTACGCCATAATAGCTTCTTATTTTATGGATCAGTCCCTTATGTTGTGCATGTTGAGTCTTTTAGTTCTCAAGAGCATTTTGGTTCTATCTCTCGAGGAACTTGAGCAACTAGGAGTGATCCCTTCCCCACCTCATTTGAGGATGAGTCTCATATTCTCATTGAGAAGACCATAGATGTTAACATAGGTTCTAAGGTGAGCCCTAGAATACTTAATATAGGTAAAGCCTTGCCCATGGACAAGTAAGAGCAATTGACCAATATGTTGAAGGAATTTCAAGATATTTTTGCTTGGTCATATGCCAACATGCCAGGGCTTGATCCATCCCTTTATATGCATCACTTAGTAGTGAAACATAGTGCTAATATTGTTAAATAAAAACTTAGTAAGATGCATCCTAAGGTCACCCTTTTAGTCAAGGAGGAGCTCCAAAAAATCTTTGACATCGATTTCATAAAAGCTATCGAATACTCTAATTGGATCTCCAAAATTGTTCTTATGGCTAAGAAGGTGGGAAAAATTAGAATATATACTAATTATATGGATGATCTTCTTTATCATTACATACATCAATAAAATCATGTTCACAATCTAAGATGAATTTATAAATAGCTTTGATAGTTTAGGGTTTGTCTTAAGCCCTCCAAATGTGTGTTTGGAGTCATATATGGCAATTTGCTAGGGTTCATCATGTCTAGACAAGGCATTGAAGTAGACCTCACTAAGATAGTAGCTATCACTACCATACCTCCTCCCTACACCCTAACCAAGTTGCATAGATTATAAGGTAAGCTTCAAGCTATTCATTAGTTCATAGCTCAGTTAGCTAATTAGTGTTAGCCCTTTATTAAGCTTCTTAAGAAAGATATCATATTACAATGGGATTTTGAGTGTCAATTGGTGAGCAAAAATGGTGTTCTGTAAGAAGGTTAAGTCTTGTCCACTCATGTCAATCTGTGAGTTTTTAAACTTGTGAGATATTGTGCAAAATATATGTCTATAGTATGGGGGATGAGTCCCTTTGTGCTTAATAGTTTGGTGGGGATAAATATTTGTTCATATAGTTTCAATTCAACCAAACTCAATAAAACTAAGGATTTTAATCAAAGCATATAAAACTGTTGCAAAAAAAAAAAAAAAAGTGTACGAGAAATAAACACACTACAAAAATAACTGAAAGGATATCTGAATTAAAATTACGAAAATAAATAAACTACAAAGGAAAGAAATAAAATGCACACAAATAAAATAAACTGCACATGGAATTAAATATAAAACACTTGCATACTAAAACTAGAAATAACATAAATAAAATAGGGGAGGATTACTACCTAGAGTGGGCTCAATATCCTATAGATGATCCACCTAGATAATTGTGAAGAAGATATTCTAAATTACATTAACAATTAACATAATGTTTGAGTCTTTATTGATTTAATTATAGTACAAAACTATTTCAATAAAGCTTAAACTAGAATCTATTGATATTTTTATCTTAGGTTCGCTCTGCATATTTATACAGTATGCAAGTGATACCCATTACAACTACATACAACTAAATATTCAAAACAAATTGTTTTTTTGATCTATTACAATGGTTGTGTGTGCAACTGCGATATTTTCCATTAAAATATTGGTTGTTCATTGAAATCATTCATTGATGGTTAAGAACAACACTCTTTTTAATTTTACAATGGTTTCTATCATTTTTCTAGAAATCATGCAATCAATAATTAACATCCATCAATTGGGGTGTAGGAACCTCATGGGGCATAGGTACCTACTTTCAATGGGAAATAGGAACCTTCCTTCAAATGTTAGTTGGTGCCTATCTTCAATGGGGAGTAGGTACCTACCTACGTCCATTGGGACCGCTTTCCACTTGGATTATTTTTATGGAATAATAATTTATCCACAAAGTGCTAGGTCCATATAAGACCTCAACTCAAAAAGTACAAATAAATTTGCAATTACATAAATGCACACTAAAAACACCAATTACGCATAAGAACCATAATTTCTATTAATTATAAGCAAGAGCTATGCAAAAAAACATCTCTAATACTAATTAAACTAGTAATGATGCCCTCATAAATATAAATAAGATGAGTATTTTTTGTGCTCATCATACCCTCATGCCTACTCCTTGACATGTCCTCATGTGACATTTTCCAGCACATTTTGTTTTGATTATGCTACCCTTAGGCCTAGGCAATGTCATTTTTATTTAATCATTGAATACCTTAGTTTTGTTGTTTAGGAACACTTTGTAGTGGATGCAGAGCAAGAGTGATTATTTATCAATAAAGCTCTACTTCATTCTATTATCATAGGAAATATTCCTTGATCAAGGGTTCTATTTCTTCAAGGGCTAAAATTTCCCAAGGCCCCAACCATGATGTGTTAACAAGCTAAAATTCTAGTAGAGTTGTTGACTATCTCTATTGGTGTTTTCTCTTTCTTTGATTCTTCAAAATTTCTTGAGTCTAGTCAACATTTTTTTGTATGACCAAATAGACCCTATATTGAATATCCTACTTCAAAAAATACTTTTTGATAGTGGTGGTGCTACTAGAAACAGGAGAAAAAGTTATCCATAAAAATGGATAAGCATTTATTTTACTTAGGTTATGGTTGTTGGGCATACGCAGATGGTTTGACCTCTTTTTAAATTTCTCCCTAGTCCAACATGTGGCTTTGGCCTACTGCTCATTGTCCATGTACATTAATTTGCACAACCATATCTTCTATGGATGCTACAAACTCATGGGCCATGGTAACATCTTGGATGACTAACCAGACTACAATAGTCTAACCATCCTGCAGACTCGAATTGTTCTCATACTACATCCATGAAATCAATAGGTTCATTCATTTTCTACATATAGTTCTTGGATTGTCCTCCCATGGTTGATGTGCTTATTTCTCCCGTTCTAATGTATACATATATATATATATATATATATATATATATATATATATATATATATATATATATATATATATATTCTTTTTTTCTTATCCCTTTTTATATAACAACTACATCGGGATGATGGCATGTCGTAGTAGGTGCTTCCTCCCACTGTTAAATATTATTACTATACCCTAGCAGTTATATCTATATATATATATATATATTTCTTTGAGATGTGTGCCTCGATGTAATGATATCCGTTGTGATTCTCATTATGATTGATTTGTTCCATGTGATTGAATGCTAATGTAGGAATAGGACAAGAATAATGTGGGGGTACATACTGGCATTAACACAAAAATGATTTCTAGATAACTATGCATATAATTAAAAGAAACAACAGTACTTACCTGGGTGTAGTTTGTGAGACATGGTGTAAATTATGCCAAGTGGTGTGAAATGATCGAATGTTGCTTTAATTATTATGTACCAAAGGAATGAGGTAGTCGTGGCATTATTCATACGATGTACTTCCATTAGATATTTTCTTCTTAGGTACTACATCAACTCAGATATCAAGGTTCCTTGTTTGAAAATAAAAACATAAATTATTTTTATTTGAAATGAGAGTGAACACACTTCATCATTGGAACTTGAAAGCAAGTGTACACCATAATTAAAATCTTGGGAGTAGGTGTACTTTGTCATCAAAATTTGGAGAGTAGGTTTACTCCATTTTCAAAAACTAGATGTCTTTGTGCTTGGCTTAGTGTAGGCATAACCCTTTTGGTGGAAAGTAGATGCCTCTTGTGTTGGCCTGAATGTAGGCACCTTCTACACTAGCTTGGATTTAGGCACCATCCTTCTGGTAGGAAGTAGGTACCTTCTTGCTAGATTGGATGTAGGCACCACCCTGCTAGTGGGACGTAGGAACCTTCTCCATATCATATTACTCCTAAAAATCAAGAAAATAGGGTGAAGTGGCTCTTTCTTGATAGGCACGATGGCCTAAAGTCTACAATGGGTTCCATGCCACCCAAAAAAAATTAAAACAAAAAGAAAAGAAAACCTATCCTAACAATGTAAATCATAACAAGTTCCATGCCTCCTTTCTTCTTCCTTTTTTTGAATGCATTTATGTTTTTCATGTTGCTGATAATGATTGGAAAGATGTCCCCATGCCTACAACTGCATTGCTCCTACACTCGCTTGAGTGTAGGAGCCTTCTTTATCATGGAAGGTAAGTGCCTCATTTCCTCTTCTTCTTTCTATTTTTTTAAGGAAAGCAGGATGGAGTGGCTCTTGCTTGATAGGCACAATCATCTATAGTTTGCAATGGGTTCCACATTGTCCTAAAAAATAAAAAGAAAAACCTACACTAAATAGTATGGAGTGGCTCTCATATGATAGGCATGATGGCCTACAATCTACAATGGGTTCCATATCATCCTGTCAAACAGAACAAAAAAAGAAAAAAAAACCTAGACTAATTAAAGACTTCCTTTTTTATTAAATGTTGAATGTTGTAGTAGAATTCATCATGTTTTTGATGGTAACATTGAAGGTAGGGTCCCCCCCATACCTTCAACTACATCAAATTTTATAATTTGGATCCTATGATAGGGTATTATTCCATGTTAAAAATTTGATATGACTAAGTCTTCATTTGCCCTATCTCCTACTTCATCAAGTGTCATGATATATTGCATCATGGGAAATACATCTTTCAACATACCTTTTGGAAGATCTATGGGCCTATCTACTAGCTATAATATTATATTAGCTGGCCTCATATTTATTTGTTGTAGTCTATGTATGGTTTATTTGGGATTGACATTAATGGTTGCACCTAAATCCACTAAAGTGTTGGGTAAAATTAAGCCTACAATTTTTATATTTAAAATTGGGCTTCTTGGATCGAAATATTTACGGTGGAAGATTTTTCTAATATTAAATTAGTGATTTGACCTATCATCTTCATTATTTTTGGCTATGGCTTCCATAATGGTCTCTTGAGGCATAAATACCTAATGGATTTTGTGTAAATAGGCACATCCCTAATAGTTTGACACAAAGGAATGGTAACAGTAATATTTTTCAACTCTTCCTTAATGTCACTTGGGTTGTATCATTTTTTTGGTTTCTTGTAACCTTTTAGGATATGGTGGAATTTCTTCATTGTTTGATTGTTCAATAGCATGATTTTATTCTACTCCTACTTCCTCCAATACCAAATATGTTTGTTCTAATCCTACCTCTCTACCCGACTTAAATTGCATTGAACTATAGTCTATGTTCTCTACACTAATATGGTACATCAGGTTCATTCTCATATCTACCTGATAAGTTGGTGAATTAAAATTATTATCCCTAGGATTCAACTTTGGTTGTGCTGATAACTATTATGGCCTTGTAGTAGGTGGAGCTAGTAAGCTAGTATTACTGGTTGTTGTATCTATGGAGGCAGGGCCCATACGTTAAAATTTATCCATTATGGTTTAGGCTATTGGTATGGACCCCACAAATTTGATGTATATTGGGGAGGATTTTGGATAGAATTCACCCAAGGTGGCTGGCTCCACCAACCCATATTGGGTGGTTGGGTTTTTTCATGATTTATAAAATTTAGGCCATCGTATGGGGATGCTACTCTTGTCCAATTCCTTCTATTTTCCACAAAGTATATTTCTACTTCTTATAGGTCTTCTTTTACAGTTGCTATTTTTGGACAAAACCTAGTCTTATAATCTAGGTGAAAGATTTTGCAAACTCTCACTTTGTTTTTTGGACATTTATTTTTTTCATGTTGTTTTCTACACCTAGCGTAGAAAAAGTAAACATTTCTTCTATTTCTTGCTTCTTCTTCTGTAACTAGAATGTGTCTGATTGTAAAGGAAGAGATGATAAAATATCACTCTTCACACCTTTGAGCAACATTCTTTTTTTTGCCTTAATTATGGAGGCTATTTTTTTGTTTCTTGTGTTGGTAGTTTTCCTTTTCTATTGGAATAATTTTACCATAACTGTTGAAGTTCTCCTATTTATATCATCATCCTGGTAAAAGTTATAGTTTGATCATATAACGAGTTTTCATGCCAAGGTGACTCAATTATAGGGTATTGTCTCTCTTTATGGGATGTTTTCAACTCTTTGGTAGGTATTTCTAGAGTAGCCTAAACTTGTGGCTTTGGGTATCTTCTATTATCTTAATAAATCATTTATTGGATCTTATAGGCCTTGGTGGACTTATGCATCTCAAGTAGTGGGTCTACAGGTAAGGTAACCTAAACATGCACTTTTATGTTGACTTACTTTATGGATCCTAAAAACTATAGTTTTGGAAACTCCCCAGCAATGACATCAAAATGGTGAGAAAAAATGGTGTTCTATAAGAATGTTAAGTCCTATCCACTCATGTCAATCTAGGAGTTCATAAGCTTGTGAGATACCATGCAAAATATATGCTTGTAGTGTGGGGTATGATTCCTTTTGTGCCTAATAGTTTTGTGGGGAGAAATATTTATTTGTATAGTTTTGGTTTAACAAAACTCAATAAAACTATCGATTTTAATCAAAGCAAATAAAACTATTGCAAAAAAAAATGCGTACAAGAAATAAACACACTGTAAAAATAATTGAAAGGAAAACTGAATTAAAATTGCAAAAATAAATAAATTGTAGAGGAAAGAAATAAACTGCACACAAATAAAATAAACTACACATGAAATTAAATATAAAATACTCGCATACTAAAACTAGAAATAACATAAATAAAAATAGGGGAAGATTATTTCCTAGAGTGGGCCCAAGCTCTTGTAGATGATCCACCCAACTAATTATGAAGAAGAGTTTCTAAATTATAGGAACAATTAATAGAACCTTCAAGTCTTTATTGATTTAATTGCAATACAAAATTATTTCAATAAAGCTTAGACTAGACTTCGCTATTTTTTTTTTTATCTGAGGGTCGCTTTGCATATTTATATAGTATGTAGGAGACACCCATTACAATTGCGTACAACTGAATACTCAAAATAAATTATGTGTTGTTGGTCTATTACAATGGCTACATGTGCAACTAAGATCTTTGCCATTAAAATATTGGTCATCCATTGAAATAATTCATAGATAGATGAGAATGATACTCTTCTGCATTTTACAACGGTTTCTATCATTTTCCTAGAAATCACACAATCAATAGTCAACATTCGTTAGTCGAGGTGTAGGCACATTATGGGACGTAGGCACCTTCCTTCAATGGGAAGTAGGCATTTATCTTCAATGGGTAGTAGGTTCCTGCCTACACCCATTGGGACCACTTTCCACTTGGCTTATTTTTATGGAATAATAATTTATCCATAAAGTTCCAAGTCCATATAAGACCTCAACTAAAAAAGTACAAAGAAATATGCAATTACACACATGCACACTAAAAAAACACCAATTATGCATAAACACCATAATTTATATTAATTATAAGAAATAGATATGCAAAAATACATCTCTAATGCTAATTAAATAAATAATGGTGCCCTCATAAATATAAATAAGATGAGCATTGTTTAAGCCCATAATAAACAAGCTTGTTATAAACTCAAAAGGTATCTCACTTCCCCACCTATCTTATTTCTTCCTATCTCGGATAAGAATTTGATGCTTTACATAGAAGCCATAGCTCATGCTTTGGGAGACTTGTTGACTCAACACAATGATCAAAATAAAGAGCAAGCTATATACTATATCAGTAGGACCTTGGTTAGTTATGAAACCTAGTATACCCCATTAGATAAGCTTTGTCTTGTTGTAGTGTTCACTTATTAGAAATTAAGACACTACATGCTCATCCATAAGACATTTATTGTCATGAAGTTTAATCCTTTGTGCGACTTAATGTCGAAGCCTCACTTTTCAGGTCACACTACTAAGTGGGTTTTAGACCTTAGTGAGTTTGACCTAACCTTCATAGGTTAGAAGGATATCAAGGGTCAGGTGATTGTTGATCAACTAGACTTTACTCTCTTAGATTCAATCCATCCTTTAGTCATTAAGTTTCTTGATGAGTGTTTTAGCATAGAAGCCAAAGAGCTAGAGTCTTGGACATTTTTTTATGGAGCTCAATGTTTAAAGGGTGCTGGTGCTAGAATAATTCTAGTTAACCCATAAAATTAGCACATTCTTCTTTCCTTCAAGCTTCATTTCTCCTACACAAACAATATTGTAGAGTATGAAGCCTTGATCCTTGGTCTTAAAGTAGCCTTAGCCTTTAATCTAGGATTTCTTTTGATATTCGATGACTCTCAACTTATGGTCAATTATATTAACAATATTTATCAAACTCGAGATGATAATATAAAACCTTAAAAAGATATTACCACCAAGTTATAGTCCTGTTCCATTAGATGTGCTGACCATCGAAGCTTCCCCATCTGAGCCATGGTATAATGACATCTTCAATTGTCTTAAGGATTGTTTGATTCCTAATGGTTTAGACTACAATCAGTGTAATATTTTGCACAAAAGAGCATGATAATTCATTAAAGTTGGTTATTATTTATATCGATGTTCTTTTAAAGGTATACTCTTGCAATGCCTTAACTTTAATGAATCTCAACAAGCTCTTAGTAAATCTCATGAAGGATTAGGTGGAGGTCATTTTAGCAGTATTGTCACTACCAAAAAGATCCTTCAAATGGGGTATTATTTACCTCTCATAGAGAAAGATGCATATGACCATTCTTGATGCTATGAATAGTGTCAATGCCATGATAACCTTGTTCATGCTCCTCAAAACATTTAGGTTGTTTCTTCTTCTTGGTTGTTTTCCATGTGGATATTGGACATCATAGGGAATATTAACCCAACATCATCCGATGGTCATAAGTTTATCATTACAGTTATAGAGTACTTCACTAAATGGGTCAAAGACATACCCTTGGCCACAATGACTAGGCCTTAGGTCTTCAAGTTCATATTCAACTAGATCCTTTGTAGGTTTTGGATTCCTTTGATGATTGTTTTTGACAATGACATTCCTTTCAAGAACAAGGATGTCCATAAGCTTTGTACTAAGTACAAGATTCAACACAGGTGGTCAAATTTGTATTAACCCTAGGGTAATGGTCAAGCCAAAGCATCCAACAAGTCTTTGATCAAGATTCTTAAGAAGTTGGTTAGTAAGATGGGTCATGACTAGCATATCCAGCTTTATCTTACCTTATGGGCCTATCATACCAGTGTACAAACTCCTTTAGGTGCTTCTTTGTATATCTTGGTCTATGGGACTAAGATATTTTTTCCATTTGAGTTGGTCCCTTCATTGCCCATATTGCTACAATATGCTTTGATTATAAATGAGTATCACTTAGATTATTTGAACTAATCGAAGTTTCTATATGAAAACCACATTCATACCTTAGAGAATCTTCGAGCCTATCATAATAGGCTCAAACAATCTTATTCCAAGAGATTTCATAATCATTCTTTTGAGGTTGAGGACCTTGTCCTAAAAGAGAACCAAAAGAATAATAATTCTCAAAAATATCTTAAAATTAATTTCTAGCCTAATTGTCTAGGCCCCTTTGTCATAACAACCAAGTTTGGCTCAAGCACTTATCGTATAACTTATTTAGATGGTAAATAATTTAAATAATCAATGAAAATAATGCATCTAAAAAGATACTATGCATGACTCTACATTTTAATTTTATCATAATATATTTGGTTTGCTTGCTCATACTACATTATTTCCTATCATATTTTGCATATTTGGCTTGACATTCTATGCCACTTACATTTTGCTTGTCATATAGTTGCATTGTTGCTTGACCATATTTACATGATTGCTTGATCATATAGATTTTTGGGGACTTTGTGAGGATGGAAAGTGATGGAAACTAGTTAGGTCTTAGCTCACATGCATTGCACTCATACTAGGGCTTTGATTTATAGAAAATCCCCAACCTAGGGCCCATTTTATTCTTTTCCTCTCTTCTCTTATATTTCTTGACCTTGAAAGTTCTCATTGTTTCTATTTTCCTAAGTAAAGGGATATATTTCTTCTTCTCTTGTATGTTCTTTATCCTTTGAAATTTTTAATCTTTTATTCTCCTCACCAAGACAAAGGATGTGTGTTCCTTATCTTTGCTCATTTTTCTACTGCTCAGACATAGATGCCTCCAGCCTCTTCCCAAACCTCTATAGCTCTACCTATAGTAGGAAGATACCATCCACATAGATACCTCCAACCTCTATCCAACCCTCTATAGCTCTACCTATAGTATGAATAACTCTGTTGGCTATTATTCATGATAGCCATCCCCTCCACCCAAACCTACTACCTATCCTTGTCTAGTTGGCTCACTTCTTTCATGAGGTGATCTACCTTTTCCCTTGCCTTGTCTCACTTTATGAGGACTATGCTTAGGGAAATCAATAATACCTTGATTATCTTGGGACTATCCTCTCAGAGTAGATCCATATCCATCTACATGGCTACTATATAGGCCTATAGTGCCTTTTTCTCCCTCGTTGGGTCCTCCTGACCCATGGTCTTGTTTGGTCGTATGACCACCAATGTAGAGGCCTCTTTGACTACCCTACTTAGCCTAGCTATAGCCATAAAATAAATGGTAGCTACTACCACCATATTACCTAAACCTATGCTTGTGCCTACCATAGGGTATCTTGGCCCTATTATCACCACTTTATGGAGCATCAGGTCACCTCTCAAAGTGCTAGTTCCACTTTTTGACCCATAACCTGGTGCTTCTACACTTGCACCAATGGGGATATCCTTAGGGATAAAATTCCCATGTACCATATCCTTTACTTGAGGGCCACCCCAATAATGTCCATTCCTAGATCCACATGGAGTGGATCATCTAGGTCCTCCTATAACCATATCTCCACATCAAGATCCCCTTTGACTCTTGATGTGTCTCTCTAAACCTACCTATACCGATAGTCACCTAGGTTTGGTATCTCTTGAAATATACCAAGTTGTCACTAGACTCGATCAAATAAAAAAAGCTCTAGCTCCCCCCTCTTCATAGAGACCCATCTAATCCTCTTGATCCTCACAAATTTATTTATGTTCTCCATGTAGCCAGGGTGTAGGCACCATGATTTCCATATGATCATGTGGTCCCACATATTATCTATCACCTACATCCCTAGTGGTAGGAAATCGACATATGTCCTCTAGGCCCACTCGAAGCTCTTGCACCACCTATATGTTGTTGGTTGCTTTGGGTTGGGTAATGACCTTGATAGTGCATATGGTATTTGGATTGTTATGTGCTCCCAACACCACACCTAGAGTACAATCGTAAAGACCAACCATGTATATCATTTATATATGACATTGTAGAATATCCTATATATATGGGCCAACACATATGGATCCCATGCAAACCACACCTATTGATCTCACATGTCTACCACTACTCCCACCATTAACCATGGTAGGTGCCACCTTTTCATGTGGCACACTAGGAATCCTACCACCACCTCATAGAGCATGGTTAGAGCATCGACATCATAGCATCCCACCAACTCATCAATGGGGATTTGACTCTCTTAGACCTAGTGAGCCCACTTTCTTTATAGTCTTTACAATGTGGTATGTTTCCCTCATGCCTTGTAAAATACCATCCCCTTGATGGGAATGCACATGATGCACCACATATCCTCTAATGTGACTTTCATCTTCCTTATCAATAATTGGAAGGTTGATGACTTTGGGTACCATCTCTCTACTAGCCCTATAAGTAGCACTCTATTTGCCTATACCCAGGGCATCTTTTCTAGGTATTGTATCCCCATTACCTCTTGAGTGTCCCTCTCTATCTCTGAGAGACCCTGTAGTTCAACCTCCAGGAAACTCGATCGCCACTCTCAACTCTTTAGTATGTCATGCTGCAACCAAAAATATAACAAATTTTTAATTAGTTCCATATATAAAAAATATATATATAATAATAAGATAATAAAAATAGCAGCACATAGCAACATTTCAACACCTAAGCCTACTTTTCTTATATCTCTTTCTTTTCATCTTCTTCTGGATTATTTTCTTATCTTGCTCCCTTTATTGTTTTTCTCTTGGTCAAAATCACAACTTGTTCTCTTTGGGCATGATTTTGTCCTTTCCTCTCTTCTTCTAAATTTGCACCCCATGCTTGCAAGGTAAAAATTTGTGAATTCATGTCCTATAATTTTGAGGTGTAACTTCAGTTGCCACAACAAACTAGCTAGAATTATGGTTGATCCCTAAAATCATGTTGGGATTGCATGAGGTGCATTCCTCTAAAAAGATAAAAATTGCTAAACAATGGCTAAAAATCCTAATTTAGCATAGTCTAGAAGAAGTATTTTAGTCCTTTCCCATGCTCACTATGTTGTTATGTTTGCCTCACCCCTTGCAAATGCTAAATGTTGTGTGGTAAGTGTCATTTATCTTTTTTATCTAGATCTCCTTTTCTTCTTCTTGCATGGTGAAAATGAATTCATTTTCAACCTCCCCTCTTCTTATACCCCTATTTTTTTCTCTCTCTTGTTTGTGCTTTTTATTTTTTTCTCTCTATTTTCTACTCTCTTTTCTTCTATATCAGTATTTTTTTGAGTTTCCTCAAGAATTTTTCATTCCTTTTGAAACTCAATGGGAGACCTCGGCCTGAGATGCATTAAAGTCCCTAATGTTTCATTTTGCATGTAAAATTTCAAAGTGTTTAGTATGACACTATTTTTGCACCACCCCTTTCTTCTAAACTAGCCACCCCTTCTTGTGTTCACCATTATTTTCCCATAGGTATCTACATCTTTCTTTTATGCATTTATTTGGCCATAAATGCATCAAAGAGGGGGTAAAATGTAGACATGGAAAATTGACCCACCTAAGTGAGTCAATTTTTGAGAACCCCTGAGAGGACCCTCAAACTTGTTAAAGTACAAATTTGGGCCTCTCTTCCCTCCATTTTTTCTCTTTTTTATAGTTTTTCCAAAATTGCAATCACCCTTACAAGATGCAATTTTTGAAAGTTAGGGTTTTCTCTTAGAAAACCCAACTTTTGAGTCGAGCTTTAGGATGTCAGTCTTCCCTTAGGTTTTACCTTTTATTTTCTTACCCTTTTGCCCTCCAAACCTCTTATAAATATAGGTTTTGGATCCCCTTTTTTTAAGTGCTAGAATATTTCCAAGTTCTAAGTGATTGTAGAGGTGCTAAAGTGATCAAGTGTCTTTTGGTGTTTGTCTGGTGCTTTGTTGTTGATTTATTATTATTGATGGATAAGTGTTGGAGCCTTGAGAAGGAGTCTACCATTTTGTTGAGGATTTCATCCTTTCATTTTTTCTTTCACTGCAACTAGGTTCCTTCTTGTATTTTATCATTCTTAGATCACTTATTGCATATTTTGTAACTCACTTTGATCAATTTATCATTCTTGCACTTTTGCTACAAAAATATGTCTTGTTTGTATAGGGTATAATTTTGATAGGATCTAAAATTATGGTCACCCCTTACAGGGCATGATTTTGGGTTCAACAGGTTAGGGGGAAAAATATCACTCACAAAACCTCAGTCTATGTCTACATGCTTCATCTAGGTCATAATACTATTGTTTGCATTATGTTTTTTACACTGTTTAATATCATTGCATTTTTCTTATTCATTTCTAATAAAATCAACAATAAATTTTATTTTCAAATGGTTAGCTAAAAGGACCAAGGGGACTTGACTACTGCACCTCCAATCTCAGTCATACAGTAGCCTAAGTAGGCCCCCAAATGCTGATCAAATATCTAGGGTTTTGTGAAGTTATTTTTGTAGGTTTGGAGTTTTTTGGATTTATATAGATGCAAGTTAAAGCTAGGACCAACTACCAATTCAGGTAATTTATCTAAGTAAACTTATTAGGTTGTTTTTTATTTGATTTCTATCCATTTTCTATTCCATATCTAAATCATGAATAAAATGAAAATATTTTGATTTATTTCTAGGCATCCAAAATATAAAAGCATTTAGTTTGCATTCTAGTGTTAACATTTTTTGTGCATTCTCTTAAGCCCTTGCTAAAAATAAAAAGGATTTATTTTATTGTAATTTAGGATTTAGTCATCATTGAAAAATCAAGAATCATACTAGGGTTAGTTTTTTGTCTTCTTGCATCATTGTTTGTCTTGCATTGTACTTTTATTTTCCATAGCTTAGATCTTAGAAAAGTCAAACATAGGTGTTTTATCAATTTACACATTAAACATTCCATCCCCAGACTTGGAGGAAGTTCTAAAACCATTCCTAGTGAACCCTTCGATCCTCAAGCCCTGGGTGTAGATAATATAACACACCCCTAGTGGATCCAGCTAAGAATCATATGTGATAGGGTAGTTTTACCCCTCTACACCTTGACCTTAGTGGTTCTAGTTCCCAATATTATTGTGGGTGAAATTTTGTATCCCCTTCACCAACTATTTTTGTAAGATGGTGGTCTATAGAAGATGGCTAAATTTTGGAGCTGAGATCTAACATCGATGAGTAAAAGCATATTTCAAAGGTAATAAGACAATGAAAGTAGATATTGAATGGGTGGAAGAATCAGTTGCCACCAATCTAGCAGCAATCTCAAAAGCCCACCCTATACCAAGGCCACACAAAGTGAATAATTGGATCAAGTTTAAGGGCAGAAAAATAATTTGGCAAGCAAGTAGAAAAGATAGATCCCAAATATTCACCCAAAAATCAGGTGTAAATATTAGATGATGATAATCTTAACCGTGCCTTCCAAAAAGGACCCACCCCAGCAAGGGAAAAAGTATTAAAAAATGGCAGAATCATCACCTTGATTGAAAATATGTCTTGGGTAGATTTTTGGGAGAGTGAAAATTAAGAGTGAAGCCTCATTCCCCACTCCACTAAGTTGCATTGGGTAGAAATTTGGAAAACTAATGAATTAGTAATATCCCAATCATCCACTTCATACCAAAATAACTGTTAGTGCTAGGAATCCCAAGGAATGTGCATTAATGATCTTAGCTACCCATGTATGGGCTCTCCATGGGTGGGAAGGTGGTAATTTGAAATGCATGGTCTCCAAGGTAGTTAATGCTAGTTTTTAATTCACTTGGTTGAAGGTCTATCACCTGATTGAAAGGGTAAAGCAGATGATAATTGAATGCCTAGCAAGGATGTCATAATGATTGAAGGCTTAGATGTATGTATAAGGATCTACGCTCCTTTTGGACAACTACCATTCTTCCAAGGAGTAGTGTACTAGCTGAGCGCTTGTCTGCTTCAACAATATCTTCCCACCTAACACCATTAATACCTAAAATTTGAATTCATTGTAAAAATATCTATAAAAAGAGGGATGCTATACATTACAAAGGATGACTCTTTAGCCATTATAATTCATATATAAATCTTACTTTGTTATGTTAATGCAAGTGGTTTATTATTTTATATCTAAATTGACTCTTGTATATGTGTGTGAATATTGTGGGTTTATTTTTGCTAAAGCTAGTTGAATGTGCATGCAATAATTCTGCTATCTAGATTTCCTGCATCTCATTCACTAGTTCTAGAATTTGCTTGCAGTAGAGGGCATCAAAGTGTATGCAAGAGTAAGGTTGGCTGATCTGTTAGGTAACTCACCTACATTTTTAGTGATGATGTTTTCTTAGCATGCATGCGTCTTGATAAGGCTATATCCATCCTTTTAAATTTTGGCTGCAACCTCATTTCATTCCTTTCTCGCTCCCCCTTTACTCCCTTATTTTTAGGCTAGTATCTAGGACAGAGGAATAAATTTTCTTTGGAGATCAACCATCCTATCTCCCCCAAGTATGATAGCTATTCAATACTGGTGCAATTCCATGGGTGCATCGGTTCTCTCCAATTATACCTCCTCATTAGGTGCCAAATATCTAACCAACAATTTTGATACACCCAATGGGATCTGAAAGGTCTCATCCTTGTAGAGTCTGGTGAAGCTCTACTATGTAATATCCATTTATTCACCTGGTAATTTAACTTCATAACAAACCGAGTTTCTTATGACCAGTTATCCTAAGAAATAAGCAGAACTCAACAAATCTGCTTGGGACCCATAAGGTCTTTGTGCTAAAGGAAATCATAGTTTGATGATACTATGATTTTACTATATCTTGTGAAATCACCTAGCAACTACCCTAAGAAAAATATCTAGATCTAAAGATCATTTTCCTCTTCAACAATTCAAAAGGGTTCGATATCTTGGAGGACTCAATATTTGATGAGTAGTCTTAACCTCACTGATGGAGAAAGTATGCTTATTTGGTGACTATGAATTCAATGCAAATACTAAGTTCTCTGAAGACTAATGTCACTATGTATTAGAAGTGTTGCTCTCAATGGAATGACCCTGGTCCACTCAATCTCCAATTCTAGCATGAGATTCCTAAAAGTGTCCTGAATACCTTAACAAGAAATAATGGTACTGAAGGAATGAATTGGGAACACCTTGATGATATTGTAGCTCTGGTGACCCTCCATGGTATTACACATGAATATGTTATGATCATACTTCTAGTATTGTCTCTAAAAGGAAGGGCGTTATTGTGGTACCAATCCCTTAGGCAGAAAAACATTTTCTTATGGGCAGATTTGGCAGGAGCTCTTGTCGATATATTTTATCTCTCTATAGATCCCTTCCAACTCTTGATGCACCTCTCATTCATTAAGAGGACCTATTTTGAATCCATAATAAACTTCAACACATGATTCAAGAGGAGCTATGAGAGGATCCCCTATGAATACCAGCCATCCCCCACCTAGGCTCACCTATATTATGTTTGAGATTTTAGTTTAGATATAAGCCTCCTCCTACATCAATCTAGGGAAAAGATATTCCATCAAGTATTTTAGGAGGCCTTACAAGTTGAGAAAATCCTACTTCAAGTAGGAAAAATATCTTCAAGATACTCTACCCTCCCATCCCCTTTTCAAACCGTTGTTGCTTCCATTTTGACTACAAAATATCCACAATGGGTGTCATCTAAAGTTGTGTAGAAGCCAGGGCTACAACTATACGAAGCACAAAGGATGAATCTCTTATCAGGATAATACAAAAGATATGCAAGCATGATTCCTATAATGAAAAAATTTATTTCTTGCAATTTCTTCTAGCAAAAAAAGGACCTAGACCAAGTGGAGAACCCCTTTGACAATAAGGGCATAGATTTGCACCCTTTTTGTATCTAGGATCACACTGAGAAAAAGCTAATATATATCTAGGAAGGCTTCACAAATAAAAATATAGGTCCAAGTAGATCCCAATAGCAGGTTTGCCAATCAATGTGCCCTATTTTCAAACTTGTATAGAGACATAAAAGGTGCAGATGGTAGGGATTCCATAGCAGGTGGATCCCAAGGAATGATGACACTGAAGATTATTTCTAGATGAACCAATACTTGAGGAGGGCTCCTACATGGTGATATTTATTACCATATTGATCATCAATTGCATAAGTACTAGCATGCATGATGATCTACCAAATCATGGAAACTCTATAGCTTGGAAAATCTTGGGACAGTGTCAGTCAGACTACAAGTAATACCTCAAGTTTAGTATAATCTGGTCTAGCCATTGCATATTAAATGGATGATTTTCAAGATGAATTAGGTGGCTGTGATGTGCCAATCATGTTGTAATTTTATGTAAATATACTTATAGCTAAATAAAGGTGCAATAGGCATATGTTCAAATAATATGATCTTGTACCATGGTGACCCGAGATGAAAAGTGTTAGGAAAGCTTCCAAAAACTGTATCAATTTTGAAGCACTCTCCCTCATACTATGTGTTCTTTATATTTTGTTATTGTGACATCGTGGTCCAATGGATCAAGGCTTCAATCCCTGATATCATTTCATGTAATCCCTAGAAATGATATCCACTATATTTTTAAGAGCAACACCCACTCCTCAATAAAGTGGGAAAATTGATCTATAAATAGCACCTCAAAAGGTGATAGCAATATGTGTTGAGTAGGATGAAGCTGAGAATGAGGTTGTAACTGAAGGTTTCCTGGAAGAGTAGTAATGAGCAAATGAAGTTTTTGTGTGATTGTGTTAGAAATAAGTGTTGCATCAGGACTAACAAATGCTCTTGGAATTTTATTTGTTCTTAAAGAGGCCTTGGTACTTGGTGGGGTATGTTTATGGGAGCATGATCTGTGGGGTATCCCATGGATCACCTTCCTTTTATTTTATTTTATTTTTTTCATTCTTTGCTTCCTTCTATTTCCTTAGTTTCCTACTACCACTAATCGATAAGGTTAGTGATCGTCATATTTTTGCCTCTGTAGTTTCCTATGTTTACCTCCCTCCCCTCTTCCTCTCTTGTTCTCTTTCCCTAGTTTTGCTTGTTGTTTCCACTTGTGGTCCTCATTTTCTTCCTCTATTAGTTTCCTATTACCACTAATCGATAAGGTTAGTGATCGTCATATTTTTGCCTCTGTAGTTTCCTATGTTTACCTCCCTCCCCTCTTCCTCTCTTGTTCTCTTTCCCTAGTTTTGCTTGTTGTTTCCACTTGTGGTCCTCATTTTCTTCCCTTTCACCTTCTTCCACCTTATTTTTTGTTCACCTTTGGTCACCTTTCTCATTTATCTTGCGACCTTTATTGGTTGATTTTATTTATGCCCTCTTTGTCCCCTTCATATTTCTTGTTTTTGTGTTTCAAGGCATAGCTTTCTAGGTTTTCCTTATCCATAGGGGAAAAGTCCCTGTGAGTCACCAAGAGTGTGGGTGAAAATTTGAATCTCCTTCACCCACTCTTTTTGTAATATGATGGTCTATAGAAGATGGCTAAATTCTAGAGTTGAGCTCTAGTGTCGATGGGTAAAAGCAGATTTCAAAGGCAAGAAGATAGCAAAAGTAAATATTGAATGGCAAAAGAACTAGAGGCTACCAAGCTAGGAGCAATCTCAAAAGCCCACCATATACCAAGGCCATAAAAGGTGAATAATTAGCTCAAGTTTGAGGTCGGGTGGATAATTGGGCGAGCAAGCAGCAAAGGTGGATCCTAAATCCCTACACAATAGTTGGGAAAAAATATTAGATGTTGATAATCTTGACCCCACCTACCAAAACGAACCCACCCCAATAAGGGGTGGAGTTTTAGAAAATGGTAGAATCATTGCCCTAAGTAAAAATGTAGATACCTAAAACACATCATATTGAGGTGACTACCTATATGGACTCTTTTTAGGCCATTTGACCTACCTTGAGCATCCCCAAGGCCTAACAATGGTTTTTACCACTCAAATAGAGAGGAATTTCCCTTTTCAACCTAGGTCATCCCACTAAGACATGATATCCAAGGGCCATCCTACTATGATATGATTAGTAGTCACGATCATCCCACTATGGGATGATCATTGTTGTAACAAGTTTTGACTCCTGAGTTGAGGGAAAAATGATTACATGGGATAGCTAAGTATGCACAATCAGTTGCAAGAAGGTTCGTTGGTCCGGCTTTCATGCACACCCCGGGAAGGATGGGCAAGGAAGCTCCGGAGACACCCACGGGACGAATCCCACTCACTTTAGGATCTAGCTGGTTATCCAAGGTGCGAGTTACAGAGTTGGGTCGAATGGCTATTCACTCTTTTCCACTTCTGGAATAGATTTCAATATGGACTGCTCTGTTACCTTACAGGGGGTTCTTGAACTTGTTCAGTAGTTGCAAAAGTTGTTTATCAGATTTAACTTGAATTCTTGATCTAGCTCTCATGGGTCAGCAGATTTAAATAAAAGACAAACAAAGAAAATAAAAATGGATCATTCACCGAAAACAAAGAGAGGGTAGGGTAGGGCAGAAAAGAGAAGTTTATCAGACATCAAGCTGTAAAACCCTAAACTATCAATCTTATCTATGCTACTAGCTTCACAACGAGAACAAATCAAAGAAGAAAGTGTCCAGTCAGTCTAAGATCACTTTCAACTAAGAGCACAAGGCGAGTGAAACAGATCTAGCAAGAAAATTATAAATCCAAGGGCAGTTGGTTAAAACTGGTATCTTTCACCGGTAGCCTAGCTCACACGAGTGAAGACAGAGCAATTAGAACAAACTTAACCTCAAATCTGTAATTTCCCCTAGCGAGACAAGAGAACAAGCGAAGCCTAACAGCATATTTAAACTTGATAATGTCGATTACTAACATATATCTAACAAACTTTAAATGGAACGGATAACAAAAGAAGATACACTTATCACACTCTGCAAAATATTAGGCTCCTGGCCATGCTATCACAGAAAAGCTAAAGCACATCAACTCCAAGTCCAGAAACAAAGGATTTCACAAGATTTGCAAGAAATTGCTTATAAGCCTTTTATTTCTAAGTCTCCGCCTCCCGCGATTACATTGAGAAGAAGTATTTATAGACTCAGGACAGACCCTGATCTTTTCAAAATATCTTCCTCAAACCCTAAATCTTATCTCACTTAAACCCTAGGACCCGGGTTTTACAATAAAAATCCATTTAAAATCAAAGTCCGGATAGAACTTAACCCTTCGGCAAATCAGTGCGAGTCAGCTGCCATAAATGGAGAAGATAAAATCTAAAGCCACTTGCATTCATCCGCAGCTGCAAATAAATGCCTCCATTAATTCTGCTGGTGAGCCGGATGAGTCACCACTTCTCCATCAATTTGATCTCCGCAAAGCCATCCCTGAGTTGAAATTGTCTTCATGCTATTAATTCTGCAATAAATTTGTCATTGAATGCTCTCATCGGCATCTTCTCTTCTAGCATGGCGGTCCTCGATCAAATCTGCACTTTAACTTTGACTTTATGGCCTTTCCCGGTTGTCCCGTAAGTGCCAGATGGAATCCTGCATGAAAGACAAAAAGATTATATTAGCACTTTAATAAACATTAAATCAAAGCATTAAAACATTAAAATCAGATTAAAATCACAAAATAAGCTTGCATGTCGGCCTTGCATGTCTGCCTCACGCTTTGACACGTGTCGCTACCCCAGGATGCCTTCTGTTTCCCATTGGAATGCATTTCTGGTCAACTTATGACTTTCTCTCTCCTATCGTGATTCTGCGACATGTCGCGATTTCGCGACATGTCGCGAAATCGCGACGTCCCAGCTCATCGGCAACTTCTTCCCGTCGGCACGAAAAGCGACATGTCACGATTTCGCGACATGTCGAAATCGCGCCTTCGCCTCGTACAACTTTCTTGATTTCAACTCGCGATTCATAGAACACGTCGCGATATCGCGACGTTTCGTACTGCATGCGTTGACGCGTTGACGCGATTTTGTGACACATTTGCGACTTAGCCAATTTTCATTCTGCAGCCCACTTTCTCTCTCCTATCGCGAAAATGCGACATGTCACGATTTCGTGACATGTCGCAAAATCGCGCCCTCCGTACGCTTTCTTTCTCTCTCCTCCGATCGGCAGCGATTTTGCGACACTTTCCAAAAATGGAAATGTCGCGATATCGCGACACTTCCAAAAATGGAAAGTGTCGCGATTTCGCTACACTTAAATGACTTAGCTGCTTTTTGATTTACCGTCGCGATATCGCGACATTTCGAAAATGGAAGTGTCGCGATATCGCGACACTACAAAAATGGAAAGTTTGATTTTTCATGAATTTATGCAACTATTTTCTGGATTTTTCTCGGTACCGGTGCAAGATTTTCTTTGTGCATGAATGATTCTAGCATGTAAAAAGTGAATTCTGGAATAACACAGCTGGAATGCAAGAAAAAGCACAACTTTAAAAAGGAGGCAAGCAAATTTGGATTTAAAACCTGAAAATTATCAAGAGGGTCCCTACTGCAAAAATGGAAGTTCAGAATTTTCTAAGGATGGAATCTCATTTTTCAGTGGGGGTGTGTTGCTTCTCAACAAATGGCGATATCTGCGGGTAAAATAGTAGCACTATTTTAGAACCCAAGACTATGGTTTCAAAACAAAAAGATCATGCATCATGCCTTGCCACGAGACATTCTTCACAATAAATTGATCTGCTAGCGCTAATTGTTAAAATTTCCCAAGGACATACTAGGCTGGATTACTTCAAGGAAGATTTCTGATGTGCAATTACAAAGGGTATAAAACTTTCTTCAAGGATGACTGGATTGAATGATAAACTTGGATTAATCAACTTTTCTAGATTGTAAAAGGGGAAACCGAGTAGAGCTCTGTTTACTAGTTTAGCCTCTTACAGCCTAGACAGAGTTACCCTTTAGATTTACACGACCCAAATTTACAACTGCAGGGCAGAATCTAATATTGGCTGCCTCTTTTAATTGTTCAACTTTTTCTTTTTCTTTTTCTCTTTTCTCTTTTTTTTTTTTTTATATCTCTCCCTCTGAAATATATCAATATCTGGAAGACCTTTAGAGAAATCACAATTTTCTTTTAACATTTGATCAATCTGGAACTATTTCAGTCTAGGCATTGATAGCCTCTGTGGATACCCAAATAATTGCATGAACCATAGTCCCCTCTTATAACCAGCTTTTCTTGGATTCCCTGGGAGTTCCTCCAACTAAACAGCATAGCAGTTTTCTATCATTAAAACAACTGTGGCAAGTAAGACACAAGATCCAATCATCTCTCTACCTTTGTCCTGAATAACAAAATAGTTCTACTGTTCAGTGTAAGCAGACTATCTCTATTAGAATAATGAGCAATGGGTGGATACTGGATTGATCAGCTAGGAATAAAACAATTTTGAAGGCTGACTTTTCATTGATTGCTCAGGCAGAGGTTAAAGGACAGAAATCTTTAGAAGCTGAAGGACTTTGCACAGACTTTCAAGGACAGACGAGGCTTTAAAGCAAAACAAAATAAAACTGTACAGACTAAAGAAAGAGAAAAAAGAAAAAATAAAAAAAAAAAAGAAAAAAATGAAAAAAATAAAAACTAAGGAATAAAAGAAACAAACTAAAAAAGAAGCAAAGCAACTAAAAAAAAGAAAGCTAAATGCAACAAAGAAATAAACTAAAGCAATAAATGAATAGACAAAAAAGAAAAGAAGCGCAATAAAGAACTAAAGCAAATAAAACTGGGAGAGCTATTCACAATATGTACACATGTTACAACTTCTTCATAGCTTACTCAAATGATACATTGGATGGAACAATGGAAAAATAATGTTTCAAGTATTGACCATTAACAGGGAGGTCCAAAAAATTACCATCGAGGTCTTGCAAGCGGAAAGCATTGTTACCCAATATTTCAGCAATTTGGTAGGGGCCTATCCACGGTGGCTGCAACTTTGTGTGCTTACCCTTCTTCTCATGGGCCTTGTCCCACAGAAGCACCAAGTCAGCCAGTCTAAAAGCCTTCACTTTGGCCCTCTTGTCAAACCACCGCTTGACAGTTTCTTGGTGTCTGCTGAAGTGCTCCAGGGCTTGGAGTCTTTCATCCTGCAAGTTAGTCAAATCTAAAACTCGGGCTTCTGCATCATCATGATCTTCAAAATAATCTAAGGCAAATTGGTAGGTGGGCAACTTCAAGGAGATGGGAACAATTGGCTGGGTACCATACAGCAAAACAAAGGGAGAGGTCTTAAGAGCCACCTTGTGTGTTATCCGGTCAGCCCACAGTGCATATTTCAACAATGTATGCCATTGCCTGGGTTTGTCTGCTGCAGACTTTTTGATGGCATTCATTAAGTTCTTGTTTGTTGACTCAGCCAGTCCATTGCCTTGGGGATAATAGTTGGATGAGAATCTGATAACTATCCCCATCTGGTATGCCCAATCTGCAAACTCCAATGATTGGAAGGCGGGCCCATTATCACAGACCAAATTCAGGGGAACCCCAAATCTAGTTATGACATTTGATTCAAGAAATTCAATGACTTCTTGGCTGTACTTCTTGTAGTGGCTGCTGCTTCAACCCACCTTGTGCAATAGTCAGTGGCTGTCAGAACATATTTATGTCCTGCTGAGGAATTTGGGTTGATGACTCCCACAAAATCAAGTCCCCACTTGCATGAAAGGTTTGTTTATCACCACTGGCTGCAATGGTAAGGCTCGGTTTGCCTCTTTGGCTGCAAATGTCTGGCACTGATGGCAGGTTCTGACATGTTGATGTGCATCCTTAAAAAGTGTAGGCCAGTAATAGCTTTGCTCTCAGTATCTTATGCGCAGTGGCGAGATCCTGATGAATGTCCTGCCCCTAGTTTTTCATGAAAGCTAGCCATGACTTCATCGACTTCATGGGAGAAATGCACCTTAGAAAGATGCCAGCATAATTCTCCCTGTACAGAGTACCTGCCTTGAGGAGATAGTGAGCAGCTTTTAACTTTAATGCTCTCCTTTGAGTTCTATTCAAATGGGATGGGCAAACTCCAAACTATAGCAGATGAATGATATCCCCATACCAATCATCAGATTCAGAGTTTAATTGATTAACTTCCTCTTGTAGAGGTATTTCAGCAATGTGCCTGGACAAGCCAAGTCCTATGATCGGTTTAGCAGGCCTAATCTCCAAGTCATATTCTTGCAGCTCTGGTGACCCAATTGCCCCTCGGTTCACCCAACTCATTTTGACTTAGAAGATACTTCACGGTGGAGTCCGGCACTATGGCATGAGTTTTGCTTCTGAGTATATAATGTCTGAACTGTTTCACTGCCCTTACCAAAGCATAGGCCTGTTTATCTAAACGGGAATATTTCAGTTCAGCTCCCTTCAAATTAGTGCTCTTAAAAGCAATTGGATGTTCTCCTGTATCTCTCCGTTGAGTCGACCATTGCGGCAAGTGTATGTTCGGAAGAGAATGTGTACGAGATAGAAATCTGCACTGAAATCCGGGCTTACTAAGGCTGGTGCTTGTTTAATGGTTGTCTTGATTTCTTGAAAAGCAGTCTTAGCTTCAGTGGTCCGGGCAATCTGGGCAGTTTGCTTTAACATATCATTCATTGGTTTAACTATCTCTGCAAAGCCTGAGATAAACTTTCTGACAAAGTTAATCTTTCCAAAGAATGATCTCAACTCTTTCTTGGAGTTGGGAAATGGTATGCCAGATATGGCCTCAACTCTACCTGGATCCATAGAAATGCCATCCTTTGTGACCAAATGCCCAAGCAGTTTGCCTTCTGTTACTCCAAAAATGCACTTCTTTGGATTCGAAGAAATGCCAAACTCTCTGCACTTGTTAAACAGAGACTCTAAATGCTTTACATGGTCAAACTTAGATTTGGAAAAGACTGTTAGATCATCCATGTAAACTACAATACATTTGCCCATAAGCCCCTTGAAGGCATGGTCCATTGCTCTCTGAAATGTTGCTCCTGCATTTATCAACCCAAATGGCATCCTTTTGTAAGCAAAAGTCCCCCACTTGGTTGTAAAAGCAGTCTTCATTCTATCCTCCTTCTCAACTAGAATCTGATTATAGCCTGAGAAGCCATCCAAAAAAGACATCATCTATGATCCATTAACAATTTGCGGGACTTCATCCATAGAAGGCGGGGGATAGTTGTCCTTTTCGGATGCCTTATTTAAATTCTTGAAATCCACACAAAGGCGGATCTCCCCATTTTCTTCTCGACTGGCACCCAGATTGGCCACCCGAGTAGAATGCACGATAGGAAAAATAATTGCTTGCACTCAAGAGCTTCTCCACTTCTTTACGAATAAGGGGTTCTAAAGAGCATTAACATGCCTCTATTTTTGTCTGAAAGGCTTGCAAGATTCTTTCAAAGGTATGATGTGGGTGTAAACTTTTGGATCAAATACCTTTAAATCCTTGTATGACCAGGCCATTACATCCTTAGACCTGTGCAGGAAATCAATCATATTTCTCTTTATCTCTGGATCAGAGTCCTTTGCCAACTTGATGTGCCTTGGATCCTCCTCAGTCCCCACATTCAAAATTTTAGTCTCACTGTCTGTGGTACCCACATAATCCTCAGAATTTATCTTTTGCTTGATCTTGTCAACATCAAATAGCCTCTCCCAGCTCTACCATTCCCTTTGGGATTCTGTTGTCCTTCAATCTCATGATTCCCCTGTCATCATCTAACTGTTCCATCAGGGTGTCCCTTTGGCCCTCATCAATTATAGCATTCTCAAAGGTATTGGTACTCTGCAGAAAGTTCACAATCTGTTGATCATCTGAGAAAACTTGAAAGCTGTCTATATTGTTTGGAACTGAAGGACGGGGGACTAACTCAATTGAAAACTTATCCCACTTAAAATCTTCCAATGGCTTTAAACTTGCAGCTGAAGATGCCAAGACATCTGCATGTGAATTTTGTTCCCTGGGTATATGTGTTAAGTTAAAGGCATCAAAGCCTTCTACCAGATCCCAGGCTCTGTGCTTGTATCCCTTCAGATAAGAGGCTTTACACTGAAACTTACCCCTGACTTGACTTGCCACTAATTCTGAATCAGTGAAAACTTGAATGTTTTTCACATTTTTATCCAATGCAAATTTTAAACCTAAAATCAGAGCTTCATACTCTGCTAAATTATTAGTACATGGGAACTGCAGGCGGTAAGACATAAAAAATGTCTGACTTTGAGGTCCTTTGAGGACTGCCCCTGTTCCAGAACCCTACTTACATCTTGCTCCATCCACATGAAGTGTCCAAACTTCATTAGTATGTACAGGATGAGCTTTGTTAAATTTATTATTCTGCCCAGTTGTTAAATTGTAGACTCCAATGTCTACTTCTGCAATATTGACAGTTTCATTTGCGGCATTGTACTCTGTAATCGTGTGCTTGTACCTGGGTTCTCTGTCAACCCGCAATTGATTGGCCACACCCTTCCATGGCAACCACATGTGTGAAAAGTCTGTTGCAGAGATATCCATTTAGAGACTTAGACCAATCCCTACTCAACGACATTCCATACCCCACTTGGGATATCCACAACTTGGATTTCGATCTTATGTTGAGCCCTTGGCTCAGATGCCAATTGAATGTGAATGTTTTGCAGCTCTCCCACAACCTTAACTTCTGACTTGTCCAATTGGACAACTCTCCTCTCAGACTTCATTGGGGTCAGCCCAAGCTGTCGACAAATTGCCGGTGGCATGACATTAGCGAGATGCACTGAATCTACCAAACAATTATGTAAATTCTTCCCAAAAATTTTGACGAGTCGGTAAAAATGGGGGAACTTCGGTCTTTTCCTTGTACATGGCCAGATTGGCATTGGCTATTTTCTTCCCTTTATCCACGGGTTTAGCAGCAGGGCCAGAGTATGTCTTTATCAGATTATCTCTCGCTCTGAAATCTGTGCCAACTCATGCAAAGTAATGTTAGCCTTAATCTTTTTCATATCCTCCACTATGTTATATCCTTTGTTAAGTGGAGGAATAGCAACATCTGGTACTCTTTGAGCTCCTCCCTTTGGTGGAGGTGGATTATTGCTTGGAGAGGGGTCAGGAGGAATATTGTGAGAGTTGTCGGGGAGGAGTTGATGTGGTATTAGGCTCAGGATTCCTGTTTCTCAGGTTGTAATTATCTCTTCTGTACTGTTGGAAAGCCTGTACTTCATCCATGGGCATTTCAACTACATTCTCAGATTCATCCGGGAAAGAGAAAGAATCCAGGACCATAGCTGCACTGTGGCCAGATGAACTTGGGCCATCAGCAGTTCTTTGATTTTCAGGGGAGATCAGATCACTAGACAAGGCTTCAAATGCATTGCAAAATTCCAGACAGTCTAACTCCCCATGCTGAGAAGTGGCATGGATTCTGCACCAGTTGGGCAGGGCTAAGTCACAAATGTTCACATCATGAGCTTTACCCTTGTAATCTTTATTAGGTTCATATGGGGGCCTGTTAAATCTGTTTGGTTGATATGAATATCTGTTGGGATTGTCTCCAGTAGAAGTTTGCCTTTTAAAACTCAAAAAATCATTGGCCAACTTTTGAACAATCTTTGAGACTTCTTCAATCCTAGCATTGTCAGCCTCTTTTATCGGGTTATGTACATTCTCAACCGGTGCAGCGACCATGGTCTTCCGATGGTAAAGTCGACAAACGGCGGCATCATCGATGTGGAATAGGATTGAACACGGGAGCGACTTGAGTGATCAGAGGAGTTTGTTGAAGATTTAAAGGTTGGGGTCCCAACTGTCTTTCCGGGATTAAAGCTTCTTTATAAGCTTCGTCAAGTTAGTAACAGTGGCATCCCTCTTCAAGAAGGCGAGAGGTCATTGGGTCTAGAGAGTTCCTGAAGATCTCTAGTGCCGAGGTCAGCATTAGGCACATAATAGCCGGTGAGTCTACCATAAGCTTTCGGAATCGACATTATAGGATCTAATAGACTCATTCGGTTCTCTTTTGATGCTAGAAAACTGTTGATATAAAATATTGGGATCTATCACTTCTCCGAACTGTGACACAAAGACTTTCTCTAAGTCATTCCAGTGGTGATGGAATCATTGGTAAGATTTAGAAACCAATCATAGGCTCCCTCCTGGAGAGTAAACGGGAAGAGTCTGCAGGCAACATCCTCATGTTGTACATTTAATAACCAGTGCATTCTTGAATGCAACTAAGTGTTCCTCTGCAGTTCTTGTCCCATCATGTTTATACCTAGGGAGGTATCTTTCGGATTTACGGGCAAGTCATGGGCTATACCGGAAATGTTCAAAGTTGTGGAGCCCAACCAATTTGCCATAGCTAATGGATTGACAGGGAATATTCGAGCTCCGGTTGGAGTAACAATCAGTGGTGATAAAACTGTATGTGATAGAGATGTGGCTCTTTTGTGGCTACTTCTTCTCGAAGTTTCTAATTCAGGGACAAGGAGCTCTCCGGCTCTGGGGTGGGACCTTGTTACCCTGTATGTAGAATCCAGTTTTCACAAGCACTTATAACTCTGCAGTTCTCAACAGGTTCCGAATTTGGAAATTTAAAACATCATGACAATTTATAAAACTGTGACAATTTAAAATATGGAGTTCATATGGGTCTCAAATGTTTATGCCTAAATACTTGAACTGAGTTCATGCCCTCCTTCTAGCGCCAATTAGGTGTTGGTCAGGCTTTCATGCACACCCCGGGAAAGGATGAGCAAGGAAGCTCCGAAGACACCCACGGGACGAATCCCACTCACTTTAGGATCTAGCTGGTTATCCAAGGCGCGAGTTACGAGTTGGGTCGAATGGCTATTCACTCTTTTCCACTTCGGAATAGATTTCAATATGGGCTGCTCTGTTACCTTACGGGGGTTCTTGAACTTGTTCGGTAGTTGCAAAAGTTGTTGACTATCAGGATTTAACTTGAATTCTTGATCTAGCTCTCATGGGTCGCGATTTAAATAAAAGACAAATAAAGAAAATAAAAATGGATCATTCACGAAAACAAAGAGAGGGTAGGGTAGGGCGAGAAAGAGAAGTTTATCGAACATCAACTGCAAAACCCTAAACTATCAATCTTATCTATGCTATTAGCTTCACAACGAGAACAAATCAAAGAAGAAAGTGTCCAATCGGTCTAAGATCACTTTCAACTAAGAGCACAAGGCAGAGTGAAACAGATCTAGCAAAAAATTATAAATCCAAGGGCAGCTGGTTAAAGCTGGTATCTTTCACCGGCAGCCTAGCTCACACAGTGAAGACAGAGCAATTAGAACAAACTTAACCTCAAATCTGTAATTTCCCCTAGCAGACAAGAGAACAAGCTGAAGCCTAACGACATATTTAAACTTGATAATGGCAGATTTACTGACATATATCTAACAAACTTTAAATGGAACGGATAACAAAAGAAGATACACTTATCACACTCTGCAAAATATTAGGCTCCTGGCCATGCTATCACAGAAAAGCTAAAGCACATCAACTCCAAGTCCAGAAACAAAGGATTTCACAAAATTTGCAAGAAATTGCTTATAAGCCTTTTATTTCTAAGTCTCCGCCTCCTGCGATTACATTTAGAAGAAGTATTTATAGACTCAGGACAGACCCTGATCTTTTCAAAATATCTTCTTCAAACCCTAAATCTTATCTCACTTAAACCCTAGGACCCGGGTTTTACAATAAAAATCCATTTAAAATCAAAGTCCGGATAGAACTTAACCCTTCGGCAAATCCGTGCAGTCAGCTGCCATAAATGGAGAAGATAAAATCTAAAGCCACTTGCATTCATCCGCAGCTGCAAATAAATGCCTCCATTAATTCTGTTGGTGAGCCGGATGAGTCACCACTTCTCCATCAATTTGATCTCCGTAAAGCCATCCCTGAGTTGAAATTGTCTTCATGCTATCAATTCTGCAATAAATTTGTCATTGAATGCTCTCACCGGCATCTTCTCTTCTAGCATGGCGGTCCTCGACTAAATCCGCACTTTAACTTTGACTTTATGGCCTTTCCCGGTTGTCCCGTAAGTGCCAGATGGAATCCTGCATGAAAGACAAAAAGATTATATTAGCACTTTAATAAACATTAAATTAAAGCATTAAAGGTTAAAACAGATTAAAAATCACAAAACAAGCTTGCATGTCGGCCTCTGCTTGTCTGCCTCACGCTTTGACACGTGTCGCTACCCAGGGATGCCTTACGTTTCCAGTTGGAATGCACTTCGGTCAACTTAGGACTTTCTCTCTCCTTTCGCGATTATGCGACATGTCGCGATTTCGCGACATGTCGCGAAATCGCGACGTCCCAAGCGCATCGGCAACTTCTTCCCCGTCGGTCGCGAAACTGTGACATGTCACGATTTCGCGACATGTCACGAAATCGCGACCTTCTCGGCATCAGTACAACTTCTTGATTTTCAGCCGCGATAATAGAGACACGTCGCGATATCGCGACGGTTTCGTGCATGCGTTGACCGCGTTGACCGCGATTTTGTGACACATTTGCGACTTAGCCGATTTTCATTCTGCAGCCCACTTTCTCTCTCCTATCGTGAAAATGCGACATGTCACGATTTCGCGACATGTCGCAAAATCGTGCCCTCCGTACGCTTTCTTTCTCTCTCCTCCGGTCGACAGCGATTTTGCGACACTTTCCAAAAATGGAAATGTCGCGATATCGTGACACTTCCAAAAATGGAAAGTGTCACGATTTCGCTACACTAAAATAAAGACTTAGCTGCTTTTTGATTTACCTGTCGCGATATCGCGACATTTTTGAAAATGGAAGTGTCGCGATATCGCGACACTACCAAAAATGGAAAGTTTGATTTTTCATGAATTTATGCAACTGTTTTCTGGATTTTTCTCGGTACCGGTGCAAGATTTTATTTGTGCATGAATGATTCTAGCATGTAAAAAGTTAATTCTTGGAATAACACAGTTGGAATGCAAGAAAAAGCACAACTTTAAAAAGGAGGCAAGCAAATTTGGATTTAAAACCTGAAAAACATCTAGAGGGTCCCTACTTTGCCAAAAATGGAAGTTCAAAATTTTCTAAGGATGGAATCTCATTTTTCAGTGGGGGTGTGTTGCTTCTCAACAGGTTCTAGAGTAAGCGATTTCTTTTCTTGAATCTAACTACTTCTTGATTCTTGGCTTCCCTTATAAGCTTGGATTCCCATTTAGAAAGTCTATCAAAAGGCACCCAACCTTCATGAATAAGATAACAATTTTGAGATAAAAAAGTTTTGTTGGATTGGAGAGCAAAAGAGCCCTTATTTCCAAAGCAATGAAGTGCTATCAAAATTCAACCATGGAGATTTCAAGCATGCCAATGTACCATATCAAAGTTTTAAGATCAAATTTATGCTTCTTGTACCATTAAACATCTTTAATTCAGTGTCAATTTTTACCCCTATGTCGTTCTTCACGAGTGCACCAAGAATGTCAATCAACCCATGGATCAAACCTGGCATTGCCTTACATTAGCCACAAGGGATTTGCTCATTGTTCAATGATCATCTCACCCAAAGATATCCCATAAGCAAGACCATATCACCTCAAGATGACCCATAGGCGAGATCATCCTATAGAGATATGTCCTCTCGAAAAATATCTATTTCCCTATTTTCTTGCTTTCATCATATTTAGTAGTATTTTAATTTCTTTGTAGCATAGTTAGATTTCATTTTTATACATTCATTTGTTGTATTTCAATTTATTTATTGCTTTCTTTATCATCATTATGTGCCTTATCTTGAAAGGGTCTTCATATGCTTTTGAAGCTCTTTAGATCTTATTGTGTGCATATTATAGGTCTTTACATGAAGCAAATAGTGTAAAGACTCACACCTCATCATCTATAGACACAAAAATATCACCAATCTGATTATGTGACTACAAGCATTGATCGTATTGGCATACATACCCCCTAGGGCAGCCTCCAGAGGTTAAACAGTGGTCCTAACCACTCCCAAATCAGTTTTGGAAGGTCAGAGGTCAGTTTTGCACCTTTTAAGCACTTTTCTCCCTATTCGTCCCACCCCGGGATGATTAGCAACAATCGCTCCAGGGTGGGACGATTAGCAGGTTTGATTGGAAAAAAGTCAAACCTTGACAAATGGCAGCCCAAATCCGCCACCTAACTCTGCCTTCAAGGCATGGGATTGCGAGGGAAGGTTTCAAATCAGAGAGGCTTCAATCAAGCCTGCCTTGATCATGGAGGCCTCAATCAAGGAGGCCCTAATCAGGGAGGAATCTTCTCTCCCCCAAAAAGGCATAATGAGCCAAGTGGCGCCCTCGCATGCGCATTCAAAGGAGACCCTTAGGTCTATAAAAATGTGAGCCTCCTCACCCCAAAAATATGAGATCTGGAGCATTTGGAGCAATGAAGTGCTGCCAAACTATACCCCCATTCCTCTTTGTGCTTCCTACATCCCTAATCTCTCTCTTATGGAAGAGAGGTTATCGGGTGAACACTAGGAACGCAATCCAGATCCAAAAACCCAAGAAATCAGCCACAATCCCACCCCAAACTCATCGACACAACCCCCTAGGAATTTTTGGACCCATCCCACTTGGATTGGTGTCAAAACTAGGCCCTAAACGATGGGCGTCCCACCCCCGGCGCCCCCCAAACTACTGCAGTCCTAATCGCCCCACCCCGAGTGATTAGAAATATATGCATGATTTTGTTACTATTACTTTTGCAATATGTCCTAGATGATATCCTAATGCCTCTGTTAAATTTTGAACTCATTCTGACATGATTTGACGATCATTTTATTATTTTATGTATTAACTAGCTCGTAGGGCGCCCCTGTCACATACAGGAGAATTTGGGTAGGATATGCAAATTACGAGCATCTGGGTAGTCTTATAATTACATATAATGCCTAACCCATGAGTTTCAGGTGATTTGGATAAGCATAGGTGGGACATTGGAGCGCTCACTTTGGAGAGGCCCCCGACGGGCAAACGAGCATAACGGGGCCGTCCGACGCCGCTTCGATGCAAAATCAGGTGATACCAATTCTAGACATTGTCCTTTACATTTCCATATCATTCTGTAATCTATTTATTAATCTTATCACTGATATCTTATAAGCGCCCGTTGGAGGCCTTGGGGATTGCATGTTTTTCTAGATACGCATATGCTATTAATGATTTGTTGTCTTTATGTGCATAGGATCTCACCACCAGGAATACTAGAGGGGCAGCAAGGAATGATGAACACATGGACACAAGCGGTGACAACTTTTAGCCCACCCACTTCGAGTGTGGGCACGCGAAAGACGCTTGGAAGCGTACCGTCCGATCTTGGAAGCGCGGCTTCTTTCGGGCATCCATTAATGTAACAAATTGTATCAAATGTTCTGAGCCCTAGAGGGGGGATGTATTGTAATCATATTAAAAGCAATATCAATAAATGAGGCCCCACTTTTTTTGCTCACATCTCGTTTCTGCGTCATTTCCTTCATGCATTGCTCATCGCATTCGTAGGACTTAGCATCTATATCTATTTTTGTTTGCATCATATCGGTACGCCATTTTTCTGGTTTGCTTTTAGTGGCGATCATGGTGGGACCCTATCCCCTACTGTTAGGATCAAGTTTTTGATCCAAATTTTGTGGTTTTTCTTTGCAGGTGTTACTCATTCGGGCACTTGGACTGCTACTCGTGCCACCCCGGGATGAATACGTATTCATCCCACCCTGTGACGAATGCAGACCTGCTATTCATCCCACCCTAGGATGATTAGAGCTCTATGCATTTTCTGAGCAGAAACTCAGAGGCATCTGGTTTAGACAGAGAGGAGGTAGGCCTTCTGAACATCCTCTATGTTTTTCTACTTTCTGTTTCTGCAATTTTCTGTTTTCTTTGCTTTATTTTTAGACACTTGCATAGAAAGGTTAAGTAGTTTGTTTTCCTTTCTTGCAATAAAGAAAAATAAAAATAAAAACATAGAGTAAATTAAATGGAAGGAACTTGATTAGGAATGCATTTTTCTCTGGTTTGCTTGCATGATACTTGCACAAATGGCAAGTCCTCATTATAGGTTTCAGTTCTAGTTAGGTTTTGTGATTTCCTTTTTGCTACTAATTGTCTCTGAAAGATAAAACGTACTTTAAAGCATTGCATTAGTGAAAATCATCTTTTGTTGTATGTTTTCTTTCTTTACACAATTAAAAGGAACCACACACACCACCTAATAAAATTAACATCAAGGAGTTGGTCTTAATACCCCAACACTTGATCAAGACCAACGGTGGGTTTCATCACCACCTTGGCTTGGATTTTGCATACATATACCCTGATCGCGACTGTTGCTAGACGTAAATCCTGATGAAAGCTGACCAAGTGTAGCGGGGGTGATTCCCCGTGCATGAGGATAAGTCTTCTAAGGTAGGTGTCAAAAATAGAGTGATCCCCCTTCCGTACCGCCTATGTTCCACTTACTGTTATGCTCTCGCGTACCAATAGTTTCCCTCACGTAAGGGCGGGTATATTGAGAGGTTCGGTATAATGGCCTGGCAATGGTATATTGAAGGGGTGACCATTTTGGAGATACAAGAGCCCTCATTATGCATGTATAACAAAGTTTTCTTTACAAGATTTACATAACAAAAATCAAACACATTGAACCAGATCTAGGACACACATTTAATCTGTAAACAAGATAATCATTTCTTTGTTTGTGTGGTCCCCTTTTGTTTGGTATAGCATAAAAATTGTAAAGGAGATAAAAATATACATATCTTTTTAGAAAAACCACCACCATGGTGTATACCCGTAGCCAAGCCCAATCACGGGCAGAAGCTATGGAAAGTATGCAAGGAGGCACAAGTCACCTCCGTTATAGCCCCAAGGACTTGGTTATACCACCTTGGCAGCTCGACCCACAACATAGTCCACACTATACCACTACAGAACAGGACTATAGAGGCACCCCTTTGAGGGGCACTCCCATTCAACACAGACCCTCTCAGGAGGAGTACACACATGGGAAGGCCCCCTTAGACACTCATTATGAGTGGCCACTACGCGATGAAGCGCTAGAGCAGCATAGGGTTCATAAGGAGGGCCCACATGATTATATCATTCCCCCTCCACCCCTCATTATTGTTAGAACTAATAGGCCAAATCTAGAGCGCAAGGCTCTTCAGATAGGGCGAGCCAACTCCGCCCATCCCTTTCACATGTATGAAAGGGAGCATGAGGAAAACTAGTATATTCCTCAAGAGCAATACATCGCGCAGGGGCAATGCACCTCCGCACCTATTGATTATCAAGATCACCTATTGAGGCCAGAGCCTCGGGTGAATGCTGCTAACCTCGATAGAGGAAAGTGACCCATAGAGATCTCGGATCACCATGACCGAGATAGATATGTAGGGGAGGCATCTAGGCCTCCTAGACCTAGGACGATGAAACAAATCGACTTGGCATTTGCCAAACATGCCGCCCGCCAAGCGCAAATCATGCAGCTTAGGCAAGATCAGCAGCAGTTAGAACAACTATATCATCTTAACAAAGAGCGCATTCAATGCCAGATAGATGAGTTGTTCCAGAACACTATGCATGAGAGGATTCCAACCCCTCGCATGCATAGGACAAAAATTTATGAGAGGCACAACCCCTTAGTACGAGACAGGTCTCCACGACCTTATCAAGCGTTGCCTCCAAGACCTCCTAGACCTGAGCGGGAGGCCACTCCTAGAACCAATGATGGGCACCTTCCTCGGGCACCCATCCATGTTTATAGGTCACGCCCAAAAACTCCTCAAGAGGCCTATGAGGAATTTGAGTGAGAAGAAGAGCGGGCTGAAATGCCCTACCAAGGCAGGGGGGCGCTATCCGGCTACCCCTCCATAGGCCTCAAGTTCCTCGTAATTCACAATGGGAACAAACCAAAGAAGAGGAAATCAAATCCTTTGATGCATACAAAGCACTGCTAGAGCGCTTAGAGTCTATGGAGACTAAGACTTCGGGGCCCCAAAAGCCCACCTTACGCCAACTCCGCAGTCACCCTGTGCATCCTTCAGTTTCGGCACCCCCATACCCCGACCACTTCAAAGTGCCTCAATTGGCAATTTTTAGAGGGGATGAGGATGCCCAAGAGCACGTAACAAGGTTCCTGAGTCAATGCTTTGGCATTCAGGACAATGATGCATTGCTTCTGAGAACGTTTATAACCACGTTCGTAGGCCCTACCTCGGATTGGTTTACCCAGTTGTCTAAGCATAGCATCAATAATCTAGACCAGCTAGTGGACGCGTTCCTTGAACGTTTTGCCTTCAACACCAAGAAGAAGGCATCCTTAAGTGACCTAGCTGGCCTTAAGCAGTATGATGATGAGACCATGGCTGCTTATGGGAATCGGTGGAGGACATTGCTTTCAAAGCTACCTTACCTCCCTCCCATGGCCGACATGACTCAAATGTTTTCAAAGAGTTGCTTAAGGTCGATCTCCATGCTATTGCAGCTGCAGCAATATGCCACCCTCGAAGAAGCCCTGGCGCAAGCCAGGATAATTGAGGAGATCAAAATACAAGATGGTGAGATTGCCAAGCCATGCAAGAAAGAGTGGCCCAAAAATGCTAAAACTGGGCCCACGCAACCGAAACCCACCATGGTCAATCAGGTTGCCATAACTATACCAAAGCTTGCACAAATGACACAGCCCCCAAAGGCTAATTATCAAGCAGTTCCTCTTGATAACTATGAAAAGGAAAATCATAAACAAGAGCAAAATCAGCAGCATCACCCTAGGCGACAATTCACACAATTCACGGAGTCTAGAGACTCCTTGTTTGACCGCTTGTTCATGGCAAACCTGATAAACTTGCCGAAAAGTCGACCCATAGACCCCAACATGCCAAAACCCAAGGGCTATAGGGAAGACTTATATTGTAGATTTCATCGACAGAAAGGACACGAAATCTCCACTTGTTGGAAATTCAAACACTTAGTGCAGGACTTGATAGACAACAAAACGCTCATGGTAGATAATCCCATAGCATTGAGCAACCAATAGATGGAGGTCTTCAAAGACCCCCTGCCTGCCCATGATGCACAGGCAAAGACTTTACAAGTGAACGAGGTAACACAAAACTGCCCCATGCAAGGATACGTAGGGATGATAAGCATCGTGACATGAAACAAAAGATACCCAAACATGGCTGCACCCGCTGTAGCTACAGGAGATGTTCCATCAACGTCACAACCTCCACAACACCCTACGCAACCTCCCCCACCTAGACCAATGGCCATGATTCGGACTAAACTTACTCAAAGTTTAAGGACCACGTCGGCTAGGCTCTCCATTTATGAGCTCATCCAACAATCACCGCCCCATCGGGAGGCTCTGATGGAGATACTCAAAGCCATTGAGCTACAACCCCATGAAGCCAATTCTTTCAACAATTTTGTGGGACATGTGAGACAATGCACAGAACCAGTCATAACCTTCAGGGAAGATGAACTAAAACTGGTGACTCGGTGATATGGTGGATCCACCCCTGCACGTCATTGCATGGGTCAACGGGATTCCATTCAAGAGGGTGTTGTTGGACACTGGCTCATCCAACAACATAATCACGACAACGGCATTAAAACACCTTAAGCTGCCAGCATCCCACATTGTGGCATCCACTTACACTCTTCGAGCATTCAACGACGCGTTATGCTCGATGGTTGGCACAATTGTCCTGCCCATCCAAGTAGGACAAAAGACCATTCCTACGTTGTGTCACATCCTTGAGGGTGAGATGGCCTACAATATCTTGCTAGGCCGGCCTTGGATCAGGGACATGAAGTGTGTCCCTTCGATAGCCCATCAATGCCTCAAATACACATACGAAGGGCAAGTACATGTAGTCCCAATGGACTTAGAGCCCTTTAAGTTTTGCAATGCGATGCAGCTGATGCCACAATCGACCCTCCCATCGACACATTTGGACTTTCAATTGAATCCATCCACACAGGGTCCGATTCTGCCTACATCCTCACTGTTGAGTCCCTCAACTCACCAACCTGGCCCATCTTCATCATCTGTTCCTTCACCAATGATGCCACCTATGGTGGCCACATCGAAGGACAATGGGAAGAAGCCCCTAGAGGAGGTACCACCATTAGTCTCAACCATCTCTACCGAAGAGGTGCCCAGCCGAATGGAAGTCGAGACACCTGGTTCACCCAACATGGAGTGGACTCAGGGAGAACTCCCATTCCCTCCCCCTCAACCATCGATGATTACCATTGAGATGGCCAATACGGGCCTGGGGGAGTACCTAGTGTGGAATATTGTGGCAACACCCATGCTCGAATCCATGCAAGACATGGGGAGACCTCGCCTCCCCATCGACACTATCGTCCCTTTAGGCTACCCACCAAATCAGACCAATTTTGTATATGGGGGCCTCGAGAACGGCATTGAACCCTACCTACAAGAGGAAGAGGATGAAGAGCCATTTGTTGAGAATGTTGACTATCTGTCCAACCCGGACTTCACCTTGAAATACCTAGACCAATGTAATTGGCATGGATATGGATTGGGCAGATACGAACAAGGAATGCACATTCTTTGTCAACCGAGATACCAGATGCAATATGATAAATCAGGAGTAGGGTTCAACCACCCTTTGCCCCTCGACATCTTGGTAGAAACCATGCAAGGCCTAGGTCTAGGCAACAGGGATGGGTTGGCACAAGATCCATATGCCAATCCCAACACAACATACACATTGGGGGATTATCTCCCATTGTTAACAACAAACCTTGTTGACCTCAACAACCCCTCCCCTTTGATCGAGGAAGGGGAAAGTTCAAGAAGTAACCTCCAAGAGGGATATGAACAAGATCAAGGGGGGTCTTCTAAAGATGAGTCAGATTATGAGGTAGCACCTTGGGACCCTTTTGAGTCCGATAGCAATCACTCACAGGTGACACCCATTGACGACTATCAGGAGAACTTCATGGCAATGTTCCCCTTTAATGTTTCGATCGGGCAATTGCTACCTCCAGAGAATCCAGCCCTCCGTAGAGAGCGAAACAACCTATAAGGGACCAAATCAACTTGCTCAAACAAAATGAGCCTCCCATGCCGGCCATAAGGCCAAGTGATCCATCGGAGGAAGAAGATCCAAATATCTTCTTCAACATCGACTACCTGCATGCTAGATTTTTGGTTTTCGTAGAGAGTGAGGATAGTGATCAAGAAATGCCTAGTGGGAGGCTATACCAGCTAGAGGGGCACATAGTTGTCGGAGCCAATGAAGGCCTATGGATCTCCGATAGCGACTATGAGGATGAGACTGAGATGGCATATCTCAACCATATGAGGCAACAGGAATACCCCATAGACATCGATGATATGTTTGAACATCTAAATATGGGACCAAGGCATAGGTGGCATTTAAACCAAGTACAGTTAAACCAAGTGCTTCATCCACCACTTCGGGCATACAGGGAGCACCTCCCACCTAGAGACCCTATAGGGCCATCAGTGCCAAGGGCAGACCCTATCCTTCTATCCGCACATAGGGCCGATCCTTTTGTGCCAGTACCCACAGAGCCAGATCCGGGGTACAAGGATCACCAAGGATGTCTGAATCAACACCCACGCGGCAATGGAGACCAAATTCATTCCATCAACATGATCTCCATTGATTTAACCACCCCCATCCACAATCCAGCCGATCCAACATGACCATTGTATCTAGACCTAGATGCCATAGACTGGGATCACGCTGACTCACCACCATCCCCATCAGAGTACTGGCCTTGCGGTGAGATGTTTCATTTCACCCCAGGACAGACTCAGGATATCTTCCATGCTGAAGAGGAACCCGACATTCCCAACGTAGATCTAAATTCAGCAAATGATATCCACCTGATCCCAACTCCACACCAGTTGGAGGACGGATCCCACATGTCAATCGAAGAGACGATTGACGTAGACATCGGTTCTGATCCAATGAATCCACAAATCATCAAGCTGGGGGTAAGTTTATCCCCCGAAGAGCAAGCCGATTACATTGCCCTTCTCAAAGAGAAGAAGGAGGTTTTTGCATGGTCCTACAAAGACATGTCGGGGCTAGACCCGTAGCTAGTCACGCATAATCTAACACTTGATCCGACAGTCAAGCCAGTCAAGCAAAAGCTACGTAAGATGCACCCAACAGTGGCCTTAATGGTCAAATACGAGCTACAAAAGTTGTTGGATGCATAGTTTGTCATCTGCGTAGATTACCCACCATGGTTGTCCAACATGGTACCCATCAAAAATCTTGATGGGAGGATTCGCATATGCACCGATTTTCGAGATTTAAACAAAGCGAGTCCCAAGGATGATTTCCCCTTGCCTAGCATCGACGCATTGGTAGACGCTACAACAGGCCATGAAATGCTTTCCCTCATGGATGGTTTCTCGGGATACAACCAGATTCGTATCAATCTCGATGATCAACTAAAAATGGCGTTCACGATGCCTTGGGGGACATTTTGTTATAAGGTCATGCCCTTTGGCCTTAAAAATGTTGGCGCCACTTACCAACGCGCTATGACATACATCTTCCATGATCACATGCATAAAACTTTGGAAGATTATATGGATGATTTGTTGGCCAAATCTCTTTTGCGCCAAAATCATCTCGATGACTTACGCAAGATCCTTGATCGCCTCATCGAACACAAGGTTAGGCTAAACCCCAAGAAGTGCGTATTTGGCGTCACATCTAGAAAACTCTTGGGTTTCATAGTCTCAAAATGAGGCATCGAGGTAGATCCAAATAAAGTCAAGGCAATCCTTGAAATGCTTCCCCCAACCACCATCAGGCAGCTCAGAAGCTTGCAGGGTAAGGTCGCGTCGATCAAGCGCTTCATAGCATAGTTATCTGACAAGTGCCGACCCATGAATAAATTATTACACAAGGGGGTAGCATTTCATTGGGATGACGAGTGCCAATCAACCTTCGATGACATCAAACAATACTTGGCTTCACCGCTAGTATTGGCACCACCTAGACCAGGAGTGTCATTCTATTTATACATCTCAGCTACTGAGGTGGCACTGGGTGCCATGCTAGCCCAGAAAAATGAATTACATAAAGAACAGGCTAATTATTATCTTAGCCGCACCCTGGTCAGTTATGAACTTAACTATGCATACGTTGAGAAGCTATGCTTGGTGGTGGTATTTGCCACCAAAAAGCTATGCCATTACATGCTGAGCAATACGATGTATGTTGTGTCTAAGGAGAATCCATTGTGGTACATGATGAGTCGTACTTATCATAGTAGTCACACGACAAAATGGATCATGTTGTTGATGGAGTTTGACATCGAATTCATTGGACAAAAGTCCATCAAAGGTCAAGTCATCATCGATCAACTAGCAGAGGCTCCTCTCGAAGATGATCAGCCTCTGACCATAGAGCTGCCCGATGATGGGGTCTTCCATGTCTCAAAATCGCCAGATTCTGATGAGCCTGAGTCACAGGCCGACATAACCTTATTTTTTGATGGTTCTAAATGTGAGCAAGGGGGTGGCATGGGAATCATGTTTTTCACACCGCAAGGGGCTCCAATGCCTTTATCATTTAAACTTGATTTCTCGTGCACCAATAACAATGTTGAATACGAAGCCTTGCTCATAGGTCTTCAGACAACCATCACCATGAACATCAAATGCTTGAATATCTTTGGTGATTCACTGTTAATTGTCAACCAAGTGAAAGGGGTATTCCAATGCAAATGCCCAGTTCTGTAGGCCTACAAAGCCCTTGTGGATAAATTCTTGGCAAAGCTTGAATGGTACGACATCGAGGCACTCCCTCGATCATCGAATCATTTTGCGGACACTATGGCCTCCTTGGGGTCACTAATCCCGCAAGACATTTCTGGTGAGATGACAACCATTCAAGTCAAAATGTTATCGCAATCCATGATGGAGCATGCAAGCTCTAACATAACGCCAGGAATCCACCTGATCCAGATTGAACCATCTCAGGATAGGTTCTCTCGAATCCATGATAGTCTGAATCATGCCAACTGGGGGTCTTTGTTCTCTCCAACCCCTCTTAATAGCAACACAATGCTATTTTTACAAGTTCTTTCCCGCTCAGCTTTTGCTAGGGACGAACTTCAAGAGGGATCGACCATTCATACCATCGAGGTTTCTGATCAGCAGGATTGGTACACACCCATAAGAGACTATCTCAAGTTAGGTAGCCTCCCACTTGGATTGTCGCACGCCATAAAAATATCATTCAAATAGAAAGCGGCAAAACATGTCTTGCTAGGAGACATTTTATACCATCGAAGCTATGAAGGAATCCTCCTCCGTTGCTTGGACCAACAGGAGTCCACTTGGGCGATCACCCAAGCGCATGATGGTACATGCGGTGGCCACTTCAACGGTATGGCCATCGCAAAGTGCATTCTTTGCATGGGCTATTATTGGCCATCTTTAGAGCGAGATTGTTGCGCATATGTGCGGAAGTGCATGAAGTGTCAACACCATGCTAACTTGACACACGTACCTTCTCAGGCCTTGCAGCCGATCCAATCGGCTTGGCCATTTTTGTAGTGGGGCTTAGATCTCATCGAAAATATCTCCCCTACATCGTCAGGTCATCACACGTTTATCATAACGGCCATAGAGTACTTCACTAAGTGGGTGGAAGCAATTTCGCTTACCTCTACGATCGGGCCCCGCATTGCGGAGTTCATTTTACATAACATCATATGTCATTTTGGTATTCCATCCAAGATCATCTCGGATAATGGGACGTCATTTAAGAACAAAGATGTGCGTGCTTTGACAACAAAGTACAAAATTCAGCATAATTTTTTGACACCTTATTATCCGTAGGCAAATGGGCAAGCAGAGGCGTCAAACAAAATGCTAGTTGCCATCCTTAAAAATATGGTCATAGATAGTCATAAGGATTGGCACATCCAAATACCACTTGCCCTATGGGCTTATCGCACTAGCATTCGGACGCCCACTAGGGCAACTCCATTTTTGCTAGTGTATGGCTCCGAGGCAGTCATGCCTCTCGAGTTGGAAATACCCTCCCTACGCATATCAATGCAAGAGTTCATCGATGATGACACTACACGATAGGCCCGGTTAGACCAACTTACGTTACTCGATGAATGATGCGTCAATGCTCTCGAGCATTTACGTATCTATCAAGAGCGACTTAAGAAAGCATACAACATGAAAGTTCACTTGAGGGACTTTCAGGTCGGTGACCTGGTCTTAAAAGAGAACCAACAAAATTCTAACTTGCCACCCCATTTAAGGGACAAGTTCATGGCAAATTGGTTAGGTCCTTATGTAATCGATAGTAAAATAGGACCTGGAACATACCGGCTCACCTCTCTTGAAGGAATCAAGGAACTAGAACCCTTGAACATCAGTCATTTGAGGCCATTCAACATTTAGAGAGCCATGGCCCACTCCAAAAGCCCCAAGGGTTCTCACCATCGCTTGGTCACCCAAAATGCCCCAAAGGTATCCATAATCCCTTTGGTCAAACCAAAAGCTCCAAGGGTTCCCACAATCGCTTGGTCAACCAAAATACCCCAAAGGTATCTATAATCCCTTTGGTCAAACCAAAAGCTCCAAGGGTTCTCACAATCGCTTGGTCACCCAAAATGCCCCAAAGGTATCTATAATCCCTTTGGTCAAACCAAAAGCTCCAAGGGTTCTTGCAATCGCTTGGTCACCCAAAATGCCCCAAAGGTATCTATAATCCCTTTGGTCAAACCAAAAGCTCCAAGGGTTCCCATAATCGCTTGGTCAACCTAAAATGCCCCAAAGGTATCTATAATCCCTTTGGTCAAACCAAAAGCTCCAAGGGTTCTCACAATCGCTTGGTCACCCAAAATGCCCCAAAGGTATCCATAATCCCTTTGGTCAAACCAAAAGCTCCAAGGGTTCCCACAATCGCTTGGTCAACCAAAAACACCCCAAAGGTATCTATAATCCCTTTGGTCAAACCAAAAGCTCCAAGGGTTCTCACAATCGCTTGGTCACCCTAAAATGCCCCAAAGGTATCTATAATCCCTTTGGTCAAACCAAAAGCTCCAAGGGTTCTCGCAATCGCTTGGTCAACCAAAATGCCCCAAAGGTATCTATAATCCCTTTGGTCAAACCAAAAGCTCCAAGGGTTCCCATAATCGCTTGGTCAACCTAAAATGCCCCAAAGGTATCTATAATCCCTTTGGTCAAACCAAAAGCTCCAAGGGTTCTTGCCATCGCTTGGTCACCCAAAATGTCCCAAAGGTATCTATAATCCCTTTGGTCAAACCAAAAGCTCCAAGGGTTCCCACAATCGCTTGGTCAACCAAAACACCCCAAAGGTATCTATAATCCCTTTGGTCAAACCAAAAGCTCCAAGGGTTCCCACAATCGCTTGGTCAACCTAAAATGCCCCAAAGGTATCTATAATCCCTTTGGTCAAACCAAAAGCTCCAAGGGTTCTCGCCATCGCTTGGTCACCCAAAATGCCCCAAAGGTATCTATAATCCCTTTGGTCAAACCAAAAGCTCCAAGGGTTCCTACAATCGCTTGGTCAACCAAAAATCCCCAAAGGTATCTATAATCCCTTTGGTCAAACCAAAAGCTCCAAGGGTTCTCAATCGCTTGGTCACCCAAAATGCCCCAAAGGTATCTATAATCCCTTTGGTCAAACCAAAAGCTCCAAGGGTTCTCAATCGCTTGGTCAACCAAAATACCCCAAAGGTATCTATAATCCCTTTGGTCAAACCAAAAGCTCCAAGGGTTCCCACAATCACTTGGTCAACCAAAAATACCCCAAAGGTATCTATAATCCCTTTGGTCAAACCAAAAGCTCCAAGGATTCTCGCCACCGCTTGGTCACCCAAAATGCCCCAAAGGTATCTATAATCCCTTTGGTCAAAACCTCCAAGGATCCGTAAGAATCACTTGGTCCACACCCATTCGGGTTAAACCATCCATAACGAATATTCAAAAACAACAAGATAATCAAAAATAACAAAAAAATGCATCTCACTTTCATGCATAATCTTAAAAATCAAAACACAAAAAAAAAAGCTGCATTAGGCATCGCATACATACATTGCATATTTGTTGGTCATACATGTCAAACGCACCATAGACTGTAATTACTCGGCAATTCCATCATTTTCCACATTTGTCCATTTTGTAAATGATCCAACAAGAATAACGCCATTCACATTTTTGCCATATCATAGTCAGTTGTCTTCTAATGTCTTTAGGGTTTTTGTCATTCAGCTGTCTTTAGATTTCTAGCCAAATGTTGTACAAAGTCAGACCGATTTTTACAAGGTAGAGTTTTACTTGGATCACGCCTTGTTACATAGCATCCCAACACAAGCTTAAAACACATAAAAATTCCCAAGTTGTGTGAACGAAAGATGAAACCTACATAGTGGTCTAGGATACCATAAGTGAAAATGTTATCTCGCTCATCCCCCTGTGTGAATGACCCCAAGAATGCTGAGAATTGGCAAAAGGACAAGAAAACTTCCTTCAATTCCCCAAAATAAATAGTGGTTTTTACCACTACAAAGAATTCCAACTCCAAACATGAATATCAAAAGTGCACAAATCAAAAAGCACAAGAAATAGCGATTCTAATCACTGCTCAAAATCCCAAGCTCAAACAAAATAAATAGTGATTATCATCACTACTGAGCAAATATCCCATTAAAAGAGAGGGAGTAACTATTGAATCCTTGGAATTCTCAGCATTCGAAAGGTCATGAGGTGATCCTCAGTCCTGGTTTGGTGGATAGCCTGCTGGTCACTGGTGGCAAACCTCCCGCATGATGATATATCTATCGCATTAGCTGTTGGGCATATGTACAGATCAATGTTTGCATGTGGATGAGCTAGCTTATGGTATCCTAGATTGCATCGTAGATTAATCCTACTAAATGCAACAAAAGGAGTTAGTGGAGCTAATTAGGTGATCCTCAGTACAGGTTTGGTGGACAGCCTACCTGGCACTGACGGTATCCTTACGAATACCACATAAACGAACTCAATCGCACACACAGGGATGTGAAATAACTTGGTCAAACTCAAGTCTGATTCGTACCTTGTTCGAAAGTCTTGTAAGATAATGTACGAGTCTTGACTAGTTAGTTAAAGCATCCGAGTCTCGGAAAAACCTTAACTACATTCTAAAACAATTGTTGTACATTTCATTACTTACATCACCATCAAAAAATACAAAACAAAAATTACAAATGCAAAGTTATTCCATAAAGCAATCACATAGTACAAAAAGCTAATAAATCCTGTACAGTCTATGGTGCCACCACCTGTATACCAACAAATCATTCCATCCATTCCATATGCATACATCTATATCATATAGTTAAAATCATCCATAGTCATAATAACATATGCATACATCAACATAAATAAATGTGCATAAAGAACAATAAACCATGACAAGTATATAATCAAACCAAAAAGAGTCATGTATATATATCAAGTCAAAATGCCCTCAGGCTACAATAAGAAGGTCCTCTGACCTCACAAAAACCAAAAACTCAAAATCCCCAAAGCCTAGGGAGTCGGCCACCATGATCACGTAGGATCGGTGTGACTGGAACTACCCCTAGTAGTATGGGTCCTATGGGACCTCTCAAGGTGGCTGCTGCCAGCCCTCACACCCTACCCACCAACACTACCCTCACCTAGCCACCTACGATGAGATGATGCAGACTGCTCAGTCTCACTACCTCTCGTACGACATGACGAACCACCTCCATCAAGCATAGGCAACTGTCCACCGAGGTGGACAACCTCTGTCTCTAACTCTATCCGGTATCGACCCCACTCCATATCTCATTGGTGATACACAGCCAATGCACTATCCCACTATGCCAACTGAGTCCATAGGAGATCCCTCTCCTGCGTTACCTCCACCAAAGCATCTCTATGCTCCTCCTCCCATCTCCGTAGGAGACCCTCCAATCATGCTATCTCAACATGAAGCCCAACCTCCACATCCCCTGAGATAGCCTGAGGCATGGGCACCTCCGAGATGGCCTATGCTCTGGCACCCACTGCTCTAGGACATCCTATACATTCGACTGCTCCGAAACCCCCAAATCATCTCCATCATCGATGAAGTCATCGACCTCCACCATGTCAACATCATCAAGCGAAGCCCCCCAACCCTCCATCGGTGCCTCTGCACCCCCACCTCCTACTGTTATAGTATCCATGCCTCCTAGAGGCCCCTCACTCTGCCATCATCGCATAATCCACCATCGATCATACTCTATAGTCACCCCGACATCGTCCACGTTGGGTACATCAATAACTACATCGAACCCCTCGCCCAACTGCTCAATGGTAGGCCAGACTAGAGTCTTCTCATCATCACGATGTCGATAGATCAAGGGATCACCAGGAAATCCCTGGTGCACCCCAAACTACCACATCACCCGAACATATGGGAAGTACTCCTACTCTGTCCCATGCCACCCAATCAACCATCTACCCCTACGCACATGCCGGAGCCACTCTCCAGCCTCAGGCCAGGCTGGACAGTCCCGATACGGCCACCAAAACACCTGCCCTAGCACTAGACGAGAGAAGGCATCAGTATAGTGACCTACATCACCTACCCACCATCGACTCTGTCCATGCTCCTCTGACCTCCACCATAAATTGGCATATCCAATTTCTCGATCCACCATCTCACCTCGGGTGGTCCAAGGCAAACCTTGCGGTCGCTCCGCAGCTATGTGCTGCCACCCCCAACACTGCAAGAGATAGCTGCACCCGATCCCCTTCCACTTTTGATAGTGGACCTCGTACAACTCATCGTACAACTACGCCAATAACGTCTGACCCCATCTCATAATAAGTGGAGCTGATGTAGGACACTCCACCAATGTGAAAACCAACTCAAGCAGGTTCCAAGGGAACCTCACACCTGAGGAGTCAGGAAGTAGCATATTGGAGATGAGGGTCATGATCAAAGCATGCCTCACCCCTAATACGCCCTTCTCCAGCCACCATCGCACTAGAATACCACCTTTCTGGAAGTCAGCCTCTGCCCTCTCCATAGCCCTCTCCACCCCCTCTCCATCATCAGACCAAAACACCGTGTCAATACCATTGTTCATTGGTCACGGTGGGTCATCTGGATAGGTAGTCCATCTATCGAAATCCGTAGAATCCGATACACATCCTCTAGAGTAACAGTCATCTCCCCTGTTGGGAGATGAAAAGTGTTGGTGTGGGGATCCCACAGATTGATCAGGGTAGTCAAATATGCTCGATCCCCCACCATAGGCTCCAGATGCGTCACGTGCTTGAGCCCAAGGGCATCAAGCCACTCCCAATCCACAACTGTCAGGGCATCCTGAGCATTAGAGAAAATAGTCATCTGGTGGTACCGACTCTTCACAACTAAACAACAAAATAAAACAAAAAAATATATTAAGTACATACTTAATATAAAAAAAAACATTAAAATAAAATGTAAAAGAAGTATAGACTATAATTTACAATTGTACATCAAAAGTACAACATAAGAAGTACAGTAAAACAAATGTGCAATGAAAATACAAAATAAAGCGAACAAACATTTTATATGTGAGTTTTAAACTTCATATAAAACATGCACAAATAACAAGCAGAGAGAAGGAACATCATACCGGTCTCACCTCGGCTCCTCCACTCGAAGATCCAGTTCTCGCACTCATGATGTCCATGAAATTTCAGCAGCACTCCGCTACGCACACTCGCACTCCTCCTCCTCACTGCTCCAAATCGCCAAGAAAAAAATATTGCAAATGAGCCCAAAACCTAGTTTTGGTCCTTAGGGTATAGGCTCGTAATCGTTCCATCCTAGGATGAACGCTCTAGTTAGCCTGTTCTCCACCCTGGGACGATTACAAAATTGGTATTCATCCCACCCTGGGACGATTACAGAGCAAGAAATAAAGCAACAAAAACTGCATCCAAAAAATGCACCAAAAACAGCAATAAATCTGCCGAACAAAGGTGCCTTTGCACCTAACATTCATGGCATGAAAAACCATCGTCGAGGTCACAAATACTCACTATCCTACTCCCTAAGAAGGCTAGCATAGCCGGACCGCTCCACGGGAAGGAGGATTTTCGATAATTTCTACCCCAATAGGCGTAAAAAAAGGGTCAAAACCCACCAAAAATAGGTCCGATGGTTGGAAAACTGCAATAAGCGTTCAACGAAAACAACTGAAGGCACCCTTACAAACGTCATCTTGGGTCAAGCGACTCATCGCTTTTCTCATTTTTGGTCATTCCCTCATCGATTCGTCGCTTGAGGGGGTAGTCACACTTAGTCACCAATCAACAAATACACACCCAATCAAGGAAATGGCATGCATTCAAAGAATCATTGACAAAGACAATCACGCTCCTGCTTGGGGCAGCAAACAAGCAATAATCACAAGCTAAACAAACACTTGGCATTCTGGAAGCATGAAGAAAAGGTTCCTCGGACAAAAGGTTGTGCCCTTTGCCTATTCATGTCTGAACAATGTCCAAGATCAAGTACACCTCACTGAAAAAGGTTACACTTGAGTTAAGCTCCTTAGCTCGTCGAAAGCAAGGATTCAAGAATGCATGCCCTTTCCATACTTGGGGCATCAAAATTTGGTTAGGTTACTGAGAAACCCTAATCATTAAGTGCTTTGGTCATCTATTTTTGCTCAACACTGTGCCACACACAACGCATCCCAAAAAGGGGCATCTATAGACACCAAAACAACACCAATCCGATTATGTGACTACAAGCACTGACCGAATTGGCATACATACCCCCTAGGGCAGCCTCCAGAGGTTAAACAGTGGTCCTAACCACTCCCAAATCAGTTTTGGAAGGTCAGAGGTCAGTTTTGCACCTTTTAAGCACTTTTCTCCCTATTCGTCCCACCCTGGGACGATTAGAATCCTATTCGTCCCACCCCGGGACGATTAGCAGCAATCGCTCCAGGGTGGGACGATTAGCAGGTTTGACTAGAAAAAGTCAAACCTTGACAAATGGCAGCCCAAATCCACCACCTAACTCCGCCTTCAAGGCATGGGATTGCGAGGGAAGGTTTCAAATCAGAGAGGCTTCAATCAAGCCTACCCTGATCATGGAGGCCTCAATCAAGGAGGCCCTAATCAGGGAGGAATCTTCTCTCCCCCAAAAAGGCATAATGAGCCAAGTGGCACCCTCGCATGCGCATTCAAAGGAGACCCTTAGGTCTATAAAAATGTGAGCCTCCTCACCCCAAAAAAAGGGGATATCTGGAGCATTTGGAGCAACGAAGTGCTTCCAAACTATACCCCCATTCCTCTTTGTGCTTCCTACATCCCTAATCTCTCTCTTCTGGAAGAGAGGTTATCGAGTGAACACTAGGAACGCAATCTAGATCCAAAGACCCAAGAAATCGGCCACAATCCCACCCCAAACTCGTCGACACAACCCCCTAGGAAGTTTTGGACCCATCCCACTTGGATTGGTGTCAAAACTAGGCCCTAAACGGTGGGCGTCCCACCCCCGGGCGCCCCCCTAAACTACTGTAGTCCTAATCGCCCCACCCCAAAGTGATTAGAAATATATGCATGATTTCCTTACTATTCCTTTTGCAATATGTCCCATATGATATCCTAATGCCTCTGTTAAATTTTGAACTCATTCTGACATGATTTGACGATCATTTTATTATTTTATGTATTAACTAGCTCGTAGGGCGCCCCTGTCACATACAGGAGAATCTGGGTAGGATATGCAAATTTCGAGCATCTGGGTAGTCTTAGAATTACATATAATGCCTAACTCATGAGTTTCAGGTGATTTGGATAAGCATAGGCGGGACATTGGAGCGCTCGCTTTGGAGAGGCCCCCGACGGGCAAACGAGCATAACGGGGTCGTCCGATGCCGCTTCGATGCAAAATTAGGTGATACCAATTCTAGACGTTGTCCTTTACATTTCCATATCATTCTGTAATCGATTTATTAGTCGCATCACTGATATCCCACAAGCGCCCGCTGGAGGCCTTGGGGATTGCATGTTTTTCTAGATACGCATATGCTATTAATGATTTGTTGTCTTTCTATGTGTAGGATCTCACCACCAGGAATACTAGAGGGGCAGCAAGGAATGACGAACACACGGACACAAGCGGTGGCAACTTTTAGCCCACCCACTTCGAGTGTGGGCACGCGGAAGACGCTGGAAGCGTACCGTCCGATCTTGGAAGCGCGGCTTCTTTTGGGCATCCATTAATGTAACAAATTGTATCAAATGTTCTGAGCCCTAGAGGGGGGATGTATTGTAATCATATTAAAAGCAATATCAATAAAGGAGGCCCCGCTTTGTTTGCTCACATCTCGTTTCTGCGTCATTTCCTTCATGCATTGCTCATCGCATTCGTAGGACTTAGCATCTATATCTATTTTTGTTTGCATCATATCGGTATGCCATTTTTTTGGTTTGCATTCAGATACATCATAATAGTCACCAAAAACCTATCAATAATCAATTTTTGAGATGCAAGAGAGATCTTGCAAGATACACCTTGGATTATTATCTGTTATTGTAAATATTTATATCAAATTGGTATCAAATCCCTCAATGGGATCCCATTGTAACCCCTTTTGAAGGACAAATTGATATTAATAAATGGGCACCATTATTGCATATTTTTTTGTCACTATGGTTATGTCTCTTGCTATCTAGTTTATACTTTATTTTATTACATATGTGTACGATCTCTCTTTTAGCATTTTTAGTGGCGATCATGGTGGGACAAAAACCTATGCAATGAAATAAATGACAAACTAGATAGAAAATTATGTAACTATAATGACAAAATAAGAAATGCAATAATGGAACCCCTTTATTAATATCAATTATGTCCTTCAAAAGAGGTTACAATGGGATCTCGTTGAGGGATTTGCTACCAATTTGATACAAATTTACAATAAGAAAAGTTATCCAAGGTGTATCTCGCAGGATATCTCTTGCATCTCACAAACTAATTTGGGAAAGAATTCTTGTGACCTCCACGATATAGGATGGTGAGGTTTGAATCTTTGTGTTGTAATTCCCTTGTAAATACATGTAATTTGCACACAAGAATATCTAAAGAGAATCAAAAGCATATGAAGAGCCTTCCAAGATAAGGATAATAATGATGATAAATAAAGTGATAAATAAGTTGAAATATGAAAAATAAATTCATGAAAATGAAATATAAATATTCTATGAGGTGAATAAAATACTATTAAATCTAATGAAAGCAAGAAAATAGGGAAAACATATCTCTGTTGGGAGGTCATCTTTGTGCAGGATGGTCTTACCTACTGGCCATCTTGGAGTGAGACAATCGTGCATGTGGGACATCCTGCACAGAGATGGCCTCTTGATAGAGGTCTATTTTCCATGTTTTCTTGCTTTCATTAGATTTAGTAGCATTTTATTCTCCTTTTAACATAGTTAGATTTCATTTTCATGCATTTACTTGTCATATTTCAGCTTCTTTATCACTTTATTTGTCATAATTAAGAGCCTTATCGTGGAAGGCTCTTCATATGCTTTTGATGCTCTTTAGATCTCATTGTGTGTATATTATAGGTATTTATAAGGGATTTACAACACAAAGATTCACACCTCACCATACTATATCACGGAGGTCACGAGAAACCCTCCCCAAATTAGTTTATGAGATATAAGAGAGATCCTACAAGATACACCTTGGATAAATTTTCTTATTATAAATTTGTATCAAATTGGTAGCAAATCCCTCAATGGGATCCCATTCTAACCTCTCTTGAAGGATATAATTGATATTAATAAGGGGCACCATTATTGCATTTCTTTTTTATCATTATGGTTACATAATTTGCTATCTAGTTTATCCTTTATTTCATTGCATAGTTGTACGGTCTCTCTTTCAACATTTTTAGTGGTGATCATGATCTGACTTTATCTACATTTCATAAATTCATTTCTAATTTTTGTATTTATTGGTGTTTTTGAATTGCAGGTACCATCATCTCTGATAGATATGGTTAGAAGGTACAATCGTCTCACCCCGAGATGACCAACAGGTGCCACCATCCCTCCTAGAGATGACCTCAAAGCAGAAGTTAGAAAAATTTAGAAACAACATCTACAATAGACTTAGGCTACACATGTGAGTTACTCTATCATTCCTTTCCTATATTAAGTAGAGAAAGGTAGATTTCTCATGCTTAATTGAAGTAATTTTAGAAAAAGTTTAGCCTTTAAGATAATCTATCTGTGATCATACCTAGGTTAGATGACCTTTGTTTTTGTCATCCCTATCTTATATGACCCCTATTTTTTACTGTCCCTATGTCATAAAACTTCTACTATAGATCGTCCCTCACAAATATGGCCTCTATTTGATTATTGTTGTGCATGATTGCTTGCTTCCTACTTAAAGGCTATTCATGTAGGGTTTTGCATCTGATAGGTTTTTGAAATTAAAACGTTCATTATTTAGAAATCTAAATCTGAAACATCATTCTTATGCATTAGTGGAATATAATCGAATGCTTCTTGCTTTTACTTTATTTTGCATAAAATAAAAATAAACCCACACACCAGATACTACTTTAACATTAATGAGTTGGACTTCATTCCCAATCATTAATCGAGCCCAGTGACAGTGGGTTTCATTTCCATCCGTTGGCTCGCACCCTAGATACCTAGTTGGCCAAAGTGAGTGGCTCTTTTGGCCTTCATCACCAAAAAATCCCCTAATCTTGGGTGCATAAAAAGTAGGAAGGATTAGTAGTGCCATTTTACCATGGGATGAAATAATCAGTGGAACATAGCTATAATTTTTATCCAAGATACATTTGAATGTTGAAGTGAACTCCCTGTTGGGCTAGTAGCAGGACAAACACTGCAACCTCCCTAGTGGGGTAAATTTAATTCCTTATGTTACCTTGATCCAACATCTAATAGGAAACCACTCTTTGTCATTTGGATACATTCTTTGTTAGGGGGGTGTGCTCGAATTACCTTCTAGTATTTTCTATTTTATTTAACCTTAGTTTCATAGGAGATAGGGTTTTTCAACATCAACACAAAATAGTATAGGGATTCACAAATAAAATTTAAATGAGGTAATCACTTTGTGTACTTTTTTTGTTTTCTTATTTTTTTATGTAATAAAGATCGTGGTAACTACACGCAACCAAGCTCACTCATGAGGTAGTGTTGTTGAAAACATACAAGAAGGCATAGGACATATTCACTTTAGTCTCAAGGATTTGGTCATTTCCAAATGGCATCCTAGCCTTCATCACAATGTTAACACCACTTACAGGGAATCTGACCTTCAAGATATCCTGATCTAGGTGGCATCTATGGGTCCTCCATACGATCAAGAAGATGAAACTCTTGATCAAAATTGATCCCGTACTATTGCTAGACATAATCCTTCCACTAAGGGGCCTAGTAGGGGAGTCCATATTCCTTCTACATCATAGCCCTTATCAACTCAAAGTCTTATCCAAATTCCATCATCTCAATCGATGGTAATGATCAGAAGTAGACTTACTCAAAGTCTAGGTACGACATCGGCCAAAATGTCCATCTACGAGTTAATACAACAATATCCAAGGCATATAGAAAATTTGATGGAGATTTTGAAATCAATTGAATTACAACCCTAAGATCCTAATGTTTTTAGCAATTTCATGGGGCATATTCAAACATGTAAGGATCCTATTATAACTTTCCAGGATCATGAGATCAAACCAATACCCACCAACATAGTTGATCCTCCATTGCACATCATTACATGCATAAATAGGATTCCTTATAAGTGGGTGTTGATTGACATAGGGTCCTCCATAAACATCATCACCACAACCGTACTAAACCATCTTGGTATTCCAAATCACATATTGTGACATCCACCTTCATGCTTTAATAATTTAATGATGCTCTTTCCTCTACAATTGGCACCACAGTCCTTCCTACTATCACATCCCATATTGGAGGACTATTTTTAAGTTGATATTTGTATAATGGTAGCTGGTTTCAATGCTTAATATAGTTGCATTGTATTTGTCAAAATAAAATGATGTTGCATTGCTTGATTGCAGGAACATTTATTTTCATAGGTGGAAGACTGACCACCAAAGGGAAATGATGACTATGATAACTCAACAGGTAAAGCTCATAATCCTATCATCACTAGTTACCTCCCTGATGGTGGTGTTAATTGAGTATTACTCCAAAATTTCTGCACAATCAAAGGAAAATGGTGATGGGGGATACTGAGCACATACATTGAGTGCTTGTATGCCATTTGTGTGTGTTTTATATTTAATTTCAGGATTAATTTGCATGAGTTTGGTTTAATTGAATTTTACTTTGAAAATGCACATTAATAATGTTTTGCATTTTACAAATTATTTTAGAAAATATCATGCAATGATTTTGTGAAATTTTTAAATGGAGCAAATTTAAAAAAATAAAGGATTTATTTTTTTGAGCATGCTTGTTGGATCCTGTTGATCTTATTTTAGAAGGAAATTAGGTAGTTTATTTTTATGAGCTTAAAAACTACCTTGTAAAAAAATTTTCCTTCATATGGCTACTTTGGGAAGGTTGAAATAGTGGATAAGATCCTCGCTCTTATCTCTATGGATTTCCTTTCCATATATATATATATATATATATATATATATATATATATATATATATATATATATATATAATAAAAGGAAGCTTTAACTTGGGTGAAAAAAAGAAGATAAAAATAAAAATAAAATATATATATATTTAAAAACATCTTTTCTAAAAGAAAGAAAGCAAAAATAATAATAAATAAAATATTTAAATATTTAGAAATATCTCTCTTGTCTAATAATAAAGAGAGCTATAAATGTCCATAGAAGTTATGGAAAAAATAGAGGAGGTTATGTTGTAATTTCAATTCACTTTGGTGTCTCTCCCTCCATTTACTATGTTAGGCTCCAATGAGCATGCTACACACAAGAAGACTATGTTTTAACTTGATTCTCAACTTGGAAAAGAACGACCTCGATGAAGGATAACAATAGAATTTGATGACCACTAATCACTGCAGTTGCCATTCTATTAATCAAATTCTATAAATCATGATTGATGGTTCAATTTGGGTAAAGTTTCAAAAGAGCGTGTTCTAAACACCAACATACCCATAGTTACCATCCAAAACTATCCTCTATGTAACTCTATTGTGATTCCATCCATGTCATGTTGATTTTATAAGGATTTTAAGGATGGTTGGGCCATATAATAATATCTTATCTTATCCATAAAAGAGTTTAATGACGTGTTGCATAATAAAGGATTTATTGATGAGTTGAAACTACAATTTGATTGATCTAGGATCTAGTTTATAACTTGCATTGTCAAGGTTGCTCCGCCCGATGTTAAAACACATACACAAATATTTGCTAGCAAACTCCTCTGGTCACAGATGAACTACCCTAGATTAATGTTGTCGTTGGTTGAGTTATCCAAACAATTAGAATTAAACTGTGATGTATGTGAGAGAAATTGGATTACGTGTATGAGTCTTCTTGTAATATATATTATTTACTGCTAGAGGCTAAGATAGTTATTTATGAACCCGTAGGAGGGTGAATCAATTTCTAAAGAAATGTATTCTCGAAATACAAGGATACCCTCTGTAGATCTTTGGATAACTCTGCATAAAATCTAAATCCATAATATCATGATCAGTTTTTCTGCTCTTGTGGTTCATCCTTGCCAGGAAACTCCATTAAGCAATCCATGTCTTATACATGTAAGAATCTAGCTCTTATGTGATTTTAAGTAAAGTAATTATGTTACATAAGATAGATTGGTTAGTATATTTTATAAATTATATTTCCGACCATATGGGATGGGTGTTTAAAATAAGTAAATTATATATATATATGAAATGGTAATCACACTTTAATTCATTGCTTTGATGTTTATATATACCTCCCATAAATATCTATGATACTGTTTATATATTTGCATATGGAATCTAGGGTATGCTTTATAGTTTACACACTTTATGTATTAGAAGATGTAGGGATTTACCAAATAGAGATTTGTGTTGAAATCTATAATATTTTAAGTAATAACTAGAAATCATTTTTATCTTATTAAGTTTTATACTATGATTTGTAGCATATTATGCTTACCATAAGATTATGTCCATGAGGACAAAATTCATGAATAATTTGATGTTTTATAATTTATGAAAATGTTTAAGGTAGAAAATATTTTATTGTAACTATAATCTAGCATCTTTGAACTCTCTCTTGGAATTGTTGAAGTTATTGATCTTGTATGCTAAATTTAATAAATAGGAGTAAATAAAAAATTACCCTAAATTTTATGATGAAATTTGTAAATGGATATAACCAACTAGAAGAATGGGAAAATATCTTCTAGTTTTGGAAGGTATGGATTGGTGTCCATTCCTTGGGAAGAGGTATGGGACTCTTCCCTAAGTTTGGTGATATTCCAAACAAATGATGGTTGGAATTATGAATCAATCCTTATTTATGAAAATATTAAGGATGGATGAATCATCTATTCATGATTGGTGATTTCTTTGTATGTGATATACATTTGGCAAAGATGTGATGCATGATTGCATATAAAATGATGAATGGGATTAAGAATTAATCCTTGTTATGATGAATGAATTTTTTATTCATGCTTGGTGATTTTCTATGTTAAATGTGGGAAGTAAATGGAGGTAATTATTTTAGTGAAATTATAGATTTTGTATGTAAAATACATACTATGATTTATTATGAAATTCTTAATGAATGGAATCCACTAGAAGAATGGATGATCTTGGTGTCCATCGAGGAAGAGGTATGGGACTCTTCCAAACATCCCTGACAATCAAAGGAATGGCATTTATGTTTATTGGGATTAGAAAAGTAAATTATTTAGAGATGGACCTTGATGCTAGATGATTTATGGGAATTTATGGGGATTTCCTCTTTTGAGAGATTGATTGAATAGTATTAAAGCAAATATTGGAGGTAAATTTGGTATCGTTTGGAGATAAGAGAAATAATCTTTGGATTGGATTTTGATAACCAAATTAGCAAGATAATTAGAGATTATGTTGGATCAAATTTTGGGAAAAATTTGATAATAGTTTACAAATGCATTCTTGAAAACTTTATGATAGAGGATGAAATAATTGAATGCATATTGGGATCCAGTTATGGAAATGAATTGATTTGAGAGCTAACCTTGGATTGAAATACAAAAATTGTGTAGGATATTTGATGCATCTTTAGCTCACATTTGGGAAGAGAATTTATAGGATTTGGAAAGTAATGAAATGAATCTTGGATCAAATTTAGGAAGCAAATTTGATAGCAATTGAGAATCAATTGAATAGATTAATATGTTGTATTCAATGGGGAATTAGACCCCTATTGGTTTGTATATAATCAAAGGAAATAGCTTTAGTATAATGAGATTTATATTACCCATGCTAAACCTCTAAGGGTTTACTTTTATTAACCTAATATTAAGGAGAAAGGTGGTTGACATGGGTTGTTACAACAGGATGTAACTATGAAATGATAGATAATTTAAGTTATTAGCTTAAATTATTAATTTAGGAAGAATGGTTTAATAATGAATTAAAGGTATGGGACTTTAATTCATGGATTGACTTTGTGTCAATTATGTAGAATGAATTTGGAATTCATTCTTGAGGGAACTTATATGGTTCTCTCTAACATCGATACAACTTCTCCAAAATAAGATTCCAATGATTATCATAAACATATAAAAATTCTTAGGATGGCTTAGAGGAAGGAATCATTAGAATCCTTAATTGCATCATGAGTTTAAAAGGACATATGGATTCCTTATTGGTATGGTAAATACCTTAATGATATAATGATGACTTAGAGAAAGGAATTAGGAAAATTCCTTAATTGCATCATAAAAAACAAATGGATTCCTATGAAAATACCTTAATGATATAATGATGACTTAGAGAAGGGAATTAGGAAAATTCCTTAATTGCATCATGAATTTGATAAGGAACGGTTGTATTCCTTGCCATGTATAATTGATTGAAAGGGACCCATAGTGGCCCTTCTATATTTGTAATATTTGACATCCTAAGTTTATGAATATGAGGAAAGTACATATTTTGGAGGTTGGGTTTATTCCCCATGAGGGTTCCTAGGATAAACAATGTGTCACTCTATTTGTGGTTTGATGTGTTAATTCTTGTGCATGTTGCTTTTACTTCAAAATGAAAATAATTTAAGTGGATGAGATGGTTAAATGCTTGATGAAACAGTTATGCAATTCTTAGATTATGTCAATGTGTACTATGATGCAAGGAATGTATGCTTAACTTTAATATGTTGATGATTTAATGATATACGATTATGTCAATTATTTTCTGGAATGTATTGGGAAATTATGATTGATGTAGTTAGCTAGCTTTACCTTTCAACAACTAGCACTTGATGTATTCAATGGTTGTATGGATGCAAAAAAAAGTAGAATGTAATGGAATGTAAATCTTGCTCAATTGAATATCTCATGTGTGCTACAATCTCAAGAATCATAATGTAATGGATTATATCCCTCAAGGATTAATCGAATTATGTCCACCTCATAAACATTCATGGTTGGTATAACCTAAAACATTATGATAACAAATTGTGGATTAATCCGAGTGGAAACTCAGAGTGGGTTGGAACCCATGAAAAGACAATTGGGACTTGGGTTGTGAACCAAGTCAGACTTTACATTCTAAATTAAGTATTGAATGTACATGAGGAATGGGTACTCCCATAATGGACAAATAATGTCCTTTTGTAATGAACTTAATTGATTCATAACAAAAGGGTTGCCTAAATAAAAAGGGTGGACAAATAAGCCTTAAGAAGTATAAGGTAATATAATCATGGCATTCCAAGGATTATGTAATTTTAATCACGTGTAGTGATTTTGTTATCCCATCGAGAAGATGTGGGTTGGATCTAAGATCTATGAATAACCATTATTGAGGTTATTTCATTATGATGGTTTTCCATATTCAAGGCATTCACCTATATACTGGTCTTAGTGGATAGTATGGTTAAGGATGATTTTCCCTTTTAAGAGGGATAAAATCTAACGCTTGGCCAGCGTTCCCATATTCGAGTGGTATGAGGGTTTCGTAGAAGCTGATCACTTCTACTCAAGAGTGACTCTGATCAAGTCTTAATATCTCTTGATGCTATTTGCCTTGATAGCTTACAATCCAAATGGAATGATTCTATCTTAGTTCATGATTATGACCCTTGCCTCATAAGAGATGATATATGTATATATATATATATATATATATATTTTGGTAACAAATGGGGTTGTTATAGTTGGTATCATAGCCCAGGCTAACTAATAGATTCTAGCTAGATCTAGGTTAGAAAAATATTTGGGCATGAAACAATAGCATGAGAGAAACTCAAAACATAAAATTCCACAACTCTAAACAATGCACGCTTGGTAAGGACAAGTCAGTACTTGAGATTGTCGATGCTTGAGTTCCTTTCTCCCATGAATAGATCCATAGTTGTTCAAAAGTGGAAGAGCTAAGCGAACCCTCCTTCCATGGGTTTTAAGCGGTGTACCTTAGACTCTTTTGGAAAACTACTTGACATCTATGTTTCTTGACTTACTCCTTATTTTCAAGTGCGTATGAACAAGAGGGATCATAAGTTGGTTCAAATATGCTAAAGGACCCCTTGAATTAAGGTTATCAAATTATTATGGATAACTTGTTAATTGCCTAGGCCAAATGGCTCGAAGTGGAACATTGTGTGAATAAGAATTAAGTGAGTTGAAATTTAGTTCCTAGAGATAGCCTAAAAGAAGATAAAGATCTTCGATATAGTCCAAAAAGCGTAGTCACAAAACTACCCATCATCGGACTATAGATGTTCTTGGATTAAAATTCTGGGTATATCTAAATTTGGCATACTGTAGTATACAAGACAAGATAAAAGAATGTTTTCTTTAATTAATTCTCATTACAATTTGACCTTTGGCCAAGAAGTTGAATATCTCAACCATGATGAATTCTGGTGGATTACTATTTTGTTTAGCAATGGTTCACCCAGAGATAGCCACAACCTGAACCTTTACCATGGTTGAAGATATCATCTTGCTTTGTCATAAATTAGTAGATGTGCTTTGCGCTATTTAAGCATTGAAATATGTCCTAAATCAATATGTTCTATGGGTCAATAGACTAAACTCTATAAGGTCGTAAACATATATTTTTATAATAATTGACTAGTCCATGAGTAAGCTAGTTCGTTACAGCCTTAATAGACTATCACTAGTAGCCATGAACAAGAGGAGATTTTTTTTTTTTTTTATTTTAAATTATTTTTTTTTTTTTTTTAGGGGGGGGGATTTTTTTTTTTTCCTTTTTTTTTTTTTTTTTGGAAAGACCCCTAAAGTGGGAAGCGAAGAGGATGCATTATCTCGCAAGATGAAGCAAACTAAAAGTCTTGGAGGAAAGTTGAAAATATTAAACCAAATGGTGGAGGACCTTTTTGCGATGAATTTTGAGTTGAAAGAACAAGTAAATGACCTTAAGGAACAACTGGTCCAACAAGGCCAACTGCTAGATAACTTGGAAGCTCAAAAGTACAAATTTGGGACATTGCGAGGCAAGTCCAATTCACAAGAAAAGAGGCCTATTTTCAATTATGCCATTTTGTCAAAACCCGAATGACAAATTTTAAGGAATATAATGTTGGTTTTATGAAGTGGGAAAACAAAAAAAAAAAAGAAGCAAGATCGCTTCAAGAAGGGACTCCAAAAAACCGAGACTAATGAGTTACAAGAATCATCTTCCATTGTGCAGGAAAAAGGAAAGAAACATGTAGGTCCTCTAGGGAGGATGCTTTACATGTAAGGGACAAAATTATGCAAAAATATGCCCACAATGTGCAGGAACAAGTAAAATTGTGATGAATCACAAAATCCACGTTGCCACCAAAAGTCCAAATTTGGAAGGGCAAGCTACTCTATCACTCACGAATGATGGTGAATCCCTTAGTCATTCCAATGAAATCAACTAAAATTCTAGAGTTTCACTCCAAGACTATGAGGAAGCACAATATTTTGAAAAGACACTATCCTTATTTATTTAATGATGCTATGTAATAATACAGGCTGAACTATGGACCACTTATGCAAAGTGGAAACTATGCCAAAAACTATGTTTTATTGTTTGTTATGTAATAATGCAGGAAAACACAGAGGAATGTGTTTAATATAAGGGGGGAGTATGTCACATCCCACCTTGGAGGACTATTTTTAAGTTGCTATTTGTGTAATGGTAGCCGGTTTCAATGCTTAATATAGTTGCATTGTATTTGTCAAAAGAAAATGATGCTACATTGCTTGATTGTAGGAACATTTATTTTCATAGGTGGAAGACTGACCACCAAAGGGAAATGATGACTATGACAACTCAACAGGTAAAGCTCATAATCCTATCATCACTAGTTACCTCCCTGATGGCGGTGTTACTTGAGTATTACTCTAAAAATTCCGCACAATCAAAGGAAAAATGGTGATGGGGGATACTGAGCACATGCATTGAGTGCTTGTATGCCATTTGTGTGTGTTTTATATTTGATTTCATGATTAATTTGCATGAATAAAATGAATAGTCTTATAATCAAAATATCATTCATATTAAATCTAGGAGAGTCATTGAGAAAGGGGATTAGAGATAGCGTTGGTAGTGATAGAATTTTCATATTTACAAGAAAATAAATCTACCACCATATTCACCTTTCTTTTCTTGTATTCAATTGCAAAGTCATAACCAATATCTTAGTAAACCATTTATTTTGTTTCAAATAATAGGGGTATTCTTCCTAAAAGTACTTGAGACTATTATGATTTATTTTGATAATAAAGCATTGATCTAGAAAATAAGGATTTCATTTTACTATCACATGCAAAATGGAAAACATCTCCTTCTCATAGTTGGAACAACCCAGATTCTTTCCTAAGAATTGTTTTATTTCAAAAGGCAAGTGGTGTCCTTCCTAAATAAAAATACCCCCAATAACTATTCTAGAAGCATCACACTCAATGACAAACAAATTACTAAAGTTGAGAGTAGCTAAAAAAGGAGTGGTACACATAACCTTCTTTTAGGCATTGAAGGCTCAAAGAGCCTCATCAAACTAGATAAAGACATCCTTCTTGGTGAGAGTCAAGTGGAGCTATAATCTTCCCATAATTCTTAACAGATTTCTTATAATAACATGTAAGACCTAAAAAACACCAAATAATCTAAGAGTTTTAGGCAAGGGTCAATCCTAAATAGAATTGATCTTATTAGGGTCCACTTTCACACCTTAATTAAATATAATATGACCCAAGCACTCCAATTTAGATGCACCAAAGGCATTTTTGGATCGCTTGACATATTATTTGTTCCTTTTGTAAAAGTTGGAGCACATGTTTGACATAAATTAAATTGTCTACCCAAGGCTTACTTTTAACTAAGATATTATCAAAAAAGACCAATTGAAATTTGTAAAGAAGAGGTCAAAATATAGACTTCATTCAATTTTAAAAAATGGAAGGGGCATTAGTAAGACCATAGAGCATGGCCAAGTACTCATAATGAACCTCATGTGTACAAAATTAATTTTGGGAATATATTCTTCTCTAACCCTAATTTGATGATGCTTAGAACTCAAGTCAAGCATGGTGAAAAACTTTGCACAATGAAATTCATCAATAAATCATTAATAATAGGAACAAGAAACTTATATATGATCGTAATCATGTTTAATGGGTAGAAATTGGTTCACATTCACCAATAATTATCCTTATATTGGATCATGACCACCAAATATGAATAAGAACTTGTACTAGATAAATAGTACCCTTCTCTAACATCTCTTCAACTAGTTTTTCAATTTTAGACTTCTAGGGTTGGATATAGTGGTAAGTATAAATATTGGATGGATGACTACCTATAATAAGGTATATAGCATGATAATGAGCCTACTTATATATAAAACCCTAGGGTTTTCCAGATACTAGAGCATATTTATCAATAAGATATTACAAGTTGAATAGAAAAACAAGAGTTGACTACTCAATGGCCATGACTTCCAAGCAATAAATTTAGATAAAATAGCCTTTGTTTCCCTCATTAAATAGTGTTTCCATTTAGTGTGAGTTGAAAACCTTGGAATAAAAGGGTTGTATACACTAGAGATAAATGACCTTGTCATTTTTTATCCACTATACATACAAATCATTATAGCTTCAAAGTAACATCCTCTACTTGAGACAATTGTTAAGATCCCAAGATAACATTTGTACTACTAAAATCCATAGCACAAAAGTTACCATACAAAGTATAAGAACCTATGTGGATGCAAATATTAGTAATATGGCCCACAAAATAAGCCTTATCCTATCAAAAATTAGCACATAAAATTTATCCTAGTCAAAATTGATTATATTCAACCCTAGGGCTTTGGTCATCTTACTATCAATGAAATTATGAGAACTACCCAAATCAAACAACATATTGACTTGTTGTCTTTTTATGAAGACCTAAACCTTGATAGTGTGATAAACTTGCAACACCATGAGGAAATATGTTGAGAGGGCCATAGAATCCATATTTGGTCCAAGTTTAACAATTTATATCAATTCCTCCTATCATGGTAAGGGGAAAAGTTTCTCCTCTAAGACATATTCCTCTTTAAGTTCCATTTCAAAGTTACATCACTTCTCATATCCCAAGGATGGAATTATAATCATTTGAAATAGAGTAATCCTTATGGATGTTACTCATTATAGTTATTGAAGTAAGGTCAATGGGGATTGGAATCATGTTGTTATTGTTGAAATTAATGTAATTGGAGCTTATTTTTAGTTTTGTAGGCCAAAAAATCAACATCATATAGGTCATATAGATCATGTATATCTACGTCCCATATGATGTCATCCTTAAGGTGATGAAATTTCAAAACTACCATGATTAAATAAAAATGATATGTATACATGAAAAGGTTGATGAACTTGGTTCAATACTCCTCCACTATGTTGGTTTATTGTGTCTGCATTAACCTAACCACGTAAGAGGTAGATGGGTCCTTATCAAACTTGTATAATAATATTTTCTTGAACACTAGTTAAGAAATATGATAACCATGATGCATCAGATCCTATAGAAACCATTAATAAGCATGGGCACCTAGCTTTGAAGTGGTTAGAGTGATCTCACCCTATTTAGGAATATGATGCAAGTGTACAAGGCAATACATATTAGAAATCCAAATATGAGGATCATTGCACCTAAAAGTTAGAATATAAATTCTAGGAACTAAAACATCATGAAGCCAATCGGGTAAAAACGTATCACCACCTACAATGGAAGCAATATTAGTAGCAAACTCTAAATTAATCTTGAACATACCTATAGAATCTTCCTTTACAAGTTGGGTATGCATGTTAGTAGTATGGGAGCAACTAGGATTTTACCCAAAAGGTAGTTGCTAGAAGTATCACAAACCTTGCCCAAAGGTCATGTGTTGGAAGTGCCCTAGGTCTTGACATGGAAAGTACCTTGGATCTTGCCTATAGGGTGACCATTGAAAGCACCCTAGATTATGATACTAAAAATTCCCAATAAATGGGTAGTTTTCCATTGTAATATCATATTCCTTTTGCTTATATTTCTACTACTCAAGGGATATTTGTTGGATTTTCTCTTTTATGTGCATTTTGTATAAGAAAAGTCCTTGTCATATTGCTTCATAAACTAATTCAACATTTTTCAACGTGGTTGAAAGAATCAAAGCAACTTTTTTGAGTAATATTGATAGTAGTAACGTGAAAATCTAATTGACAAAACTTAAAAATAAAATACTCATAAAATTTATGTGGGACACTAGAAGAAGGTTCGTTGGTGAAAGATATTTCATAGGAGGATAAGAGGAGAACTCATGGAATTAATTGTTTAACAAGTGAGAGGGTTAAATATATTGACACACTCTAGGAAATTATGATGTTTGCCTTGAAGTCTTGGTTGATAATTCTTCCAACTCATGCAAGCATTCTTAGGTAGGTCTATATGCTATAAACACTCATTTACTCATCCCCAACTATAGGAACATGAAGAGCCATACATACACCATTAACCAACAATAAAACCCTATGATTTTGTCAAATTGCCTACTTAAAAAGTGTTACAAAAGATATATCTTATTTTGATGAGTCCGATGAGATTATTAGAATGATATAGGCCTCATACAAGGGTCTCAACAATCCCAATATTTCTTTTTTTTAGATTTGGAAAATGTAAAGATTTTTAACTAAATTACAATATTATAGAAAATATACATAGTTAAAAATGATAAATTTACACAATTAGAGAATGTAAATCTGGTCAAAAAAAAAATTGAAACAACTTGCTAATCCCTATACTATTTTTTTGTGACATCATAGGGAGCCAAAATCATTGCTTTAATACTACTTATAATGAAAAAAAAATTAAAAACAATAAATACAATAATAAATATTTAAAATATAATAACGTAAAAGTGTCGCCAATAATAGAATTTAGACTCTAGCCATTGCATGTAGAAGCCTCTATAAGGTGAATCAAGTGTACAAGACATACACGTGATAGATAGGAAAAATCAACAAGGGCTTGTAGACCTATGGAGGAGTCAAAACATAGGAAAACCACAATATGATGGCAGGATGATGAGAGGAGAAATTAACATGAAAACTCTTTTCGCTAAGTAGTTTTAGACATAATAAAAGAGTGTGGAAATAACGTCAAACTTATGTAGTTAGATCATCAGTATCCATGGAAATTGAATACAAACTAGAAAGATCACTTTTGCATAGAGGACCACAACAATTTTTAGTTTACAACACAATATAGTGGGGAAAAGTCCCAACCAATGAAAAAACAACCAAAATAGTAGAAGAGACCAATGACCCAGATCCAATAAGTAGCTCAAAGGAAAAGAAAGATCATACAAAAAATCCAAATGGAACAAAACTCTCCAAACTTGATATCCAAGATCACCTGAAAGGACCATACATAGTAACACCTATGAAAGAGAGAGATAATAGGGAGATACCCCAAAAAATGAGCTTCAAATATGCCCTCTAAGGAGGCCAAGCACAAGCAAGAGGTATTAACAATACAATAATTCCATAAAGAACATTTTGAATTCTAAAGGCAGATCCAAGGAAAATAGAAGCGAGATAAATGAGAGCAATAGATGGTTCCTTGATAGTCAAATTGGAACTAGAAAATATCCAATATGGCATAGATATCATAGAAATAAGGGGTCTAATTTGACAATTTATGGATTTTCATCCGATCCTATTGACTTTCAAGTTATGGGATACCAAATAGTGGAGAACCAAAGGTGAGTTTCAAATTTTTGATTATCCCAATGGGTATTTTCTAGTCATGTTTGCTATAGAAGAGGATAGAGAAGACATATTTCAAGGAGAGCTATGGTTCTTTGGTAGATTGGGGCTCTTCATGAAGCCATGGCATACAAAATTTAAAATGAAGGAGGAAATGCCCTCAATTGGACCCATTTGGACCAGAATTTCTATTCTCCCAATGAAATTTTGGAATCTGCAAGTCCTAGCTACAATTTGTAACACCCTAAGAACTTTTATGATGATAGCTTATAGTACCCATAATTCTGAATATTTTATTTATACATGAATCTATGTTGTGATAGATTTTGACAAACCCCTCCCAAAAAATGTCTCATTAAAATTTGGGGATGATACATGGGAACAACAAGTGGACTATGATAATGTCCCTTTTAGATGAAAAATTTACCATGAATATGGCCATATGGCTTAGGATTTCCCACAAAAATATAGGATCAAAATAAAGAAGATAAGGAAAAATTAGGATTCCAAAAACCAAAGAATACTTCTAACTAAGGAGAATGAAGTGCTTTCAACAAACATGTTTGGAATCCTTTCCATGGATGACCTCCCAAATGATGAATAATATGGAATTAAAATAGAGATTCTAGACACATAGTTTGAGGAAGTACGAGGAGAAACAAAAATGTGAGAAGTTAAAATATCAATGGAGAAAACATTGATGGGGTAAAGTAGTAACAAGGGAGAACTAAACTAGATGGCAATGAGCTATCAGAGAAATAATAAATAAGAAAATGAAATAAATGGAAAAATTAATTCATTATATGGAACCATTAATAATGAATTGGTACCCTATACACAGACATCATAAGCAATGACTATGAACTAGAAACCTAGTAAAAATATGAAGGAAGGACATGAATCAAAAGGTGGGAAGAAATTCCAACCAACATCATGTGGTGAAGTTCAAAAATTAATTGAGGAAGGTAATGTTACGACACCTACCTATATTTTTAACCCTTGTTACTAATGAAAGTCATCACATGGAATATTGGAGAACTAAAAGGAAGTTCTAAACAAAATGAGATAAAAAGAATGATTCAGATAAATCGGCCATAAATGGTCTTCCTCCAAGAGATGAAGGTATATTTTGAGGAAATGGATATAATAAAAATAAGGATATGGAAACCCAGTAAAGTAGTATCCTTGAGTGCCCAAGGAGCTTTAGGGGGAGTTACATGCTTGTGGGACCCCAAAGAACTAGTGGTACACTATACAATTGGCAGCAAAGGACTGATTGGTGTGGTAGAAAAAATAGATAATATGACCAACAAATTCTCTATATGAATGTATATGCCCCAAGAACCATTGAAGAAAAGAGGAATTTGTAGAGGGACATAGACTATATCTCTGCATAATTTTTTGGAGCATTGATATTGTTAGGGGGGATTTCAACACCATTCTCTCTTTGGAAGGGAATGTGGGAGTAAATTGGGCTCTATATGGAGGTACAAATATCATGAGTGAGTACATGGAACACCTACATCTCATAGATATCAAAATTTATAATGGTTTTATGACTTGGTCCAATAGGAGACTAGGCCCAATATGCATTTTGAAAAGACTAGATAGGTTCTTGGTATCAAAAACCCTCTTGATATAGGGACATATCCCAAAGTTCAAGATCTTAAATAATATATGATCGAATCATTGACTTGTAATGATAAAATTCTAGAAAACCAATCCAAAATAAGCACCCTTCTAGTTCAATATCATGTGGCTCAAAGATAAATTATTCAGACCATGAATGCAACAATGGTGGAAGGAAAATCGAGCCATGATACAAAATTATTATGTTTTGCCAAATGACTATTGTATATCAAAAACAAGATTAAAATATGGAACTGGGAGGAATTTGGAGATGTCAAAAAAAGAAAAATGAATTTATTGAATGACTGGAAGAGTTGAATGATTATATAAGAAAGGAGGGGCTCAAAAAAATAATACCAAAATAGAATTGGATCTCACAAACAAAATGGGGGAATGGGAAATAAGGGAGGAGCTATTGTGAAAACAAAAATCTAGAATCAAATGGCTAAAAGGACATGCAACTTCCACACATGATTCTTCCACAAGTTCCTTTTAGCCCGTAGGACATGCAACTTCATCTCTTCTATGAAAATTGAAGGGGAGGTGATTCACACATGGGAGGGCATGAACTCGATGGCAATGAACTATTTTGTAATTTTTTTCATGGTTGAGACCCTAGATCTAGAAGCCTAACAAGAAATACTACAGGAGATACCAACACTCATTATAGGAGAAGAAAATGATATACTAGGTGTACCAATAATAATGCAAGAATTACAAGATATAGTGTTCAAAATGTAAAAGGGGAAAACTCCAAGTCCGGATGGATTCCCTATTGAATTCTACCAAAAATTTGAGATATTGTGTAGAAATACCTTTTGGAGGTGGTAGAAGAGGCAAGATAAGCCAAGGAAATATAGAAGGAATTCAACAAAACTTATGTATCACTAATACCAAAGGTAAGGGAAGTAGAAAATATACGTGGATACCGGCAAATAGTATTATATAATATATTATTGAAGATTATCACCAAGGTCATAGCTAAGAATCTAAAACCACTTATGCACAAAATAACATCCCCCAAACAAGGTGGATTCATAGAGGGTAGACAAATAGTGGATGATATAGTGTTTATCCAAGAAGCAATACATTCAATGGAAGCACAAAAATCCCCCACTATGTTCATCCAACTAGACCTATCTAAAGCCTATGACAGAGTGGATTGGCACTTCTTAATTTGGATTATGAGGAAATTCAAGTTCTCTAAGGAGTGGACAAACTAGATCAAAGGTTGCATATCATCGATCTCATACTAGGTTATTATCAATGGATGTCCCACCAAGTTATTCTTAACATCAAAATGTATTAGGAAAGGGAATCCCCTCTCCTCGTACCTATTTATTATTCTAGCTAAATGTTTGGTGAGAAAATTTGCTAAGAATAGAGATAATAAGAGACAAGATGAATTTTCAATTGCTAATGGAACCAGCTCGATCACCCATTTACAATTTGTTGATGATTCCATATTGTTAGGAAAAGCAATAGTTAAAGAAGTAGCTAGAATAAAGCAAATCATAAACTACTTTACCAAGGCAATAGGCCACATGGTAAATAATGATAAATCTAAAGTAATCTTCTTTCATATTTCACCTCAAAAGGAGACCCTAGTACTAGATAGACTTGGTTTTTGGAAAACCTCACTCCTAGTTACATATTTTGGGGTCCCACTCAAAACTAGTAGATAAAAGGAGAATTGTGCATGGATGATAAATAAAATCAAGAGTAAAATTAGAAAATGGACAAATAAGTGGCTATCATTAGGAGGGTGTATTACCTTAATCACTTTAGTGTTACAATCTATCCCCATTTATGCATCATCAATTTTGGATATCTCAAAGGCAATGGTTTAAGAGCTTGATCGCATAAGTCATAGATTCCTTTGGACAGGTACCAATAAGGAATGGAAATGGACCTTGGTAAAGTAGAAAACTTTGTGTTTGTAGAAACAAGAAGGGGGAATGGGTTTTAGATATGCAGTAAAAATTAATAAGGCATTGGCTATAAAATTATTCTAGAGAATGATAAATAGTCCCAAAAGTGTTATGGGCCAAAAATCTATAAGATAAGTATGCAGAGAACAAGACCCCATTAAATATTATTTGATATCAATTGTCTAATACAAGTTCTCCTATGTTAGCGGTACTCAAAATAGGAGATAAAATGATTAAAGAAAGGTTGTTTTGGATAGTTAGTAATGGAAAATACATAGATTTTTGGTTAGATTCTTACGAAGGGCATCAACCTTTGGGGACTCAATATCTAGAGTGGACCCTAATGATGGAGGAGCCACATAGAAAACAATGGATAAAAAGAGAAAACTACTTTAGGGACCAAACAAGAGGACCAGTAGTTGGAAGATACGGTATTCCATCAAAATAATGACCAATCTAACTTCTAGAGAGACTAGCAAAAGATATTGATTGAATCATACAAATGAGATCATTATCATGGTCCTATGAGGAGGATAAATTTGGAAAGAATAGTAGGACTAAAGGGGTCTATACAGTAACATAGGGATACAAAGCATTATACCCTAACACCACTCATTTGAATAAATATCTATTCACACAACTCTAAATGTAGAATTTATGGACAAAGGTTATGCTCTTCAATTGGTTACTCCTCCATAAAAGGGTGCTCACAAGGGACAACTTAATGAAGAGGGTATTCTATGGACCTTTCAAATGTACATTATGTATGGAGGAGAATGAAACTTTCAACCACCTTTTTATAGAATTTCCCACAATGATGGGGCTATGAAAAATGTTGGCATCTTTGCTAGGTTTGCATTAGACCAACAATTAGTCTATAGAATATATCTAGAGAGGATGGAAGAGTCAACAAGGAGTAGATGGATATGTGGAATAGATAGTTTGGATAATGATGACAATCCGACCTTGGAACATCTAGAATACATGGAATAGAAGGATCTTCAAACAAGAGATTAGAGATATCCATTGTATATGGGTGAATATCATATTCAATATAATTAAGACTATCCAATTCATGTTGAAGCAACCATAAAATTAACATCAAATATCGGAAAAAATAGTGGCATGACTCAAGGTCAGTTCCCAGATAGATGAAGCTAGAAGATTCAAACCATGGGATAAATGGATGGATATAACCCAAAAATGGTAGTGACCACCACTGGGATATGGAAAGGTAAATATAGATGGGGCATTGAGGGGTAATCCAAGCAAGTCCAATGTAGTGGAAATAGGTAGACTACTAAACAATACCCTGGCATTCACATTTATAAAAAAACTAGGTACACTTTTCAACAACATTTCTAAGGGATATGGCATTTTGAGAGGGATGCAAGAGGCTCTAAAGGGAGGATGGAATAGAGTGATAGTGGGGTAAGAATCTTATTTATTGATCAACTACCTTAAATTCCCATTAAGCATTAGGAATGCTAGTTAGAGAATTCAATGGATTTTAGAGAAAATTAAATGAATACAAAGCATTTTTGCAAAGGTGATATACACCTATGTAACAAGAGAGAAGAATAAGGAAGCTAATGATATGACAAACTAGGCTTTGGATAAGGGAGAATTTATTTGCTATGGGCACCCTCCTAAGTGGTGGGCACAAGAAATAAGAGAATAGATTCTGTAAATTCAATATATTGATAATAAAATTTATGGTATTGTGTAGAGATGCAATGTTTTGTGACACATTTTTATTGATAGGGATTTTGGTTCTTAGTGAAGAGAAATAATACCCCGATAAACAAAATGTAGAAAAGCAGTAAGTATAGAATAAAAAGGAAAAATTGAAGAACACAAGCTTATACTGAGAAGGGGGTGAACAGTATAAGACCACTTTTTACTTTCTTTCCAAATCAATATCAATTAATGTCCTTAATTTCAATAACAAAATATAGCAATGTCCATTAATAACTTAGATAGCAGTAGTAAGCAAGAGCACAAGTCACCATACACAATTGAGACACAATATTTAACATGGTTCCCCCAATGTGGGGTACTCCACCAGATAATCTCCTTATAATATTTCACATAGAAATAAGGATCCTTATCCAATACAATGATTTCTTTGATCTTCTCAAAGCTAGGCAATAACAAGTTCACACAGAACTTGTCCAAATCTGAATAACAAGCTCACATAGAACTTGTCCAAAACTAAATAACAAGTTCACACAAAACTTGTCCAAATCTGAATAACAAGCTCACACAGAACTTGTCCAAAACTGAATAAAAAACTCACATAGAACTTGTCCAAAACTAAATAACAAGTTCACATAGAACTTGTCTAAAACTGCTCTAGCAATCTCACTAAGAACTTGCCCAAATCTTCTCTAGCAAGCTCACCAAGAATTTGCTCAAATATGTCCACAAAGCTATCCACAAAGATGTCCAAAATTGTCCACAAAGCTATCCCAAAACTGTCCACAAAGTTGTCCACAAATCTGTCCAAAATTATCCACAAAGTTGTCCCAAAATTGTCCACAAAGCTATCCCAAAACTATCCACAAAGCTATCCACAAATCTGTCCAAAACTGTCCACAAAGCTATCCCAAAAATTTCCACAAAGTTGTCCCAAAACTATCCACAAATCCTTCTCAAAGGCTCAATCAATCATGCTCAAGTAGTACTCAAATCTCATCCACAAATCTATCAAGGCAAAGCTCAAATATGAACTCAATAATGAATGGCAATGTACTCTTCAATGGATGACAAAAATGATCCATAATGATCTCAACTCAACTCAACTCAAGTCAACTAATAGAATCATAAAGAGAATTGTTAGAGAATCAATATGTTCTAAGCTCAATCTCAACTCAATTCAACTCAAAACAATCTCAACTCAACTCAAGTCAACTCATAGAAGCATAAAGAGAATTTTTAGAGACTCAATACGTTCTAATATCAATATCACCTCAAATCAATTACCATAAGGGACTACTCTTTCTCACAAAAACCCTAGTCCAAGCATGTATCAACCAACTCAAATATTTCCAACAATTCTCAACCACAAATCTCACATAACAATGATACTCATATTCTTTTCAAGTTCTTTTACAACCAATGGGCTTCAACAACTATGCTTATAAAACAAGGTTAAAAACAACTCTCAAACCAGAAAAACTTGAAGCATTCAACCAACCACTTTCGAAAAGGAAACCACAATCAATCATTTTCACTCCAATGATATTTCAGAAATCAACCACCATAAACAATCAATAGGAGAATGTACCCATACCTTTTTGATGCCAAGAAGTTGTCCACAAAATCTGCCACACTAAATACAAATTTCCTTTTCAATCTCAATAAGGGTTAATGGACTTTAAATAATAATCACAAGATAAGCATAACTCAATTTACACTTTTTTACTCCAACTTAATAAACACATCCACTAAAGTCCTTTTTAATAAAACCCTTATAAAAAATAATAATCAATAAGGCTCTCAAAAATATTTTATAACAACTCCTTATTTCTCCTAAATCTTAATTTTCAATTTCATGAATATCAAAATAAATCAACAACTCATCCACTTCTGAAATAATAATCACAACCCTTTTAAAAATAAAGTTTAATTAAAAACTTTAATTATTCCTTAACCACCTTATAGCTCCTATCCTAGGGGCATCAACGAAATTAATTAGAGAAAAACGTAATTACCTCCTCAAGGGGATTCAAACCCCTAACTTGCACACACCACGAGCGCCTTAGCCGTGGCTAAGGTTACCACACGAGCTAGCTACTCGTTCGAAAGGAAAAGGCATGACGTGCCTTAAGTCCTTCCTCCCTTCCATGCAAACCAAAAGTACTTCAAGCGCTTTCCTTCCAATACCTTCGAATGCAGTCAAGGAGATTCGAACCTTGACGTAAAGTGCTACCACACACCTTAACAAAAATCCAATTGCCAATGCACCACTCTGCCCACAATATCTTGGGCTTTTGACCAACCTTGGATTTATTCGTTGTCTCCCTTTTCAAAATGATTTTCGCACGAGCTCTCTTCGAATTCTTAGCCAACGATTAACACGAGCAAGGATTAATTTCAAATGAACCTTAGGATCCCCCTTTTTATATTCTTCTCCTCATTTTTTATGACATCGGTGTATTATTGATTTTCCCTCTTTCTTTAGATGTCGACGCTAACTTTGATTTTAATTTTAAAATTTTAATTTTAATTTTAAATAATTAAAATTTAAACTAAATAATTAAAATTAAATATCTCCATCATCGGGGCACCTTTTTTGATGAAACAAAAGGCCAACTTGGGTTTTAAGAAAAACCCATTTCAAATATTCCATCCATGGTTTTAAATAAAACATTTTATTTTGTCTGCCTTGGTTTTCACAAAAACCCTGAATTCATCCATGTTTTCCAAAATATCACTTGCCCATCAAAATTGAATGTGATCCATATGACATCAATGATTCATGTGACATCAATGAAAACATAAAATAACTCAAATTTCCAACAATATCCCCATTTTTTATTGATGGCAACACCTCTAAAGCAAAAATCAAAGTTGCTCCCCCTGACTCAATAATCTCTATGGAGGATGCTCCCCCTGACTCAATAATCTCTATGGAGGTTGCTCCCCCTAACTCAATGCTCTCTTTGGAGGCTGCTACCCCTAACTCAATGCTCTCCCCCTTACTCAAATCTCTCCCCCTTTGACATCAATGGCAAAAGGGACACCTATGGGGCTAAAAGATATGACTCTTAAGCATAGCCCCCTCACCACCTTCTCTTTTGAGGTGATTAATTTTGGGGTGGGAGTACTTTTACTCCCATCTCACATTGTTTCTTTCCTCTATCAACTTCCTTCCATGTTTTTATGATATCCTTCTCTTGATGAATTACTTGATCTTCTTGTCTAGAACCTGTTTGACCTTCTTGCCTTGAACCTGTTTGACCTTCTTGCCTTGAACCTGTTTGACCTTCTTGCCTTGAACCTATTTGGAATTGAGTCCTACACAATTTTGCAATATGCCCAAATTTATTGCATTTAAAACACTTGATATTGTACCCTTTGGATGGTGCCCATGTCCTAAATTCATTCTTAAAATATTTTTTATATCCATTCCTTTCCTGAACCCTGTATTGTGAAGCTCTGTTTTCATGACCATTATGACCATGACTTTTGAATTGTGTAGCTCTAAAAACAAAACCATTTTGTTCATTTCATTTGCACTAAAAATATCTATGACCAATCATGTTACATAAGAAGCAATGCCCCTAAAAACCATACCTTCTTCCTTTGAGGTTTCTTCTAGCAAAATCAAACTTCTTTGATCCATAGACCCTATAGTGTATAGCCATGTGTCCAAATCTAGTACAAGAAAAATAATGTCCTTGAAAAGCCCTTTGTGCATGCCTTGGTTCTTCATACCTTTCTTGACCATTATCCTTATGATCATTTTCAACTTGTGCATTGCATCCTTGAACCTTCTTTGTAGCATCTAAAACTTCTTCCTTAGTTTCTTCCTTGCTTTTCTCTTCAAGAATTTATTTTCCCTTTGAGCTTGATTCACCTCTCTCAAAACAAGAATCAAACTGAATATTTGGAGCCATATGAACTTTGGAAATTTCCTCACAAATCTTAGGTGCTTCCTTTGCTTTCATTTTTTAGAACTTCCTTTCCTTTTGAGTGTGATTTTTCTTGGAAGTAAGATACAACCTTAAAATAAGTTTCCACTCCTTTTTGAACCTTTTCATCTACTGTATCATTTCTTGCCATGGTTACCCTTAGTTCTTAATTCATCCTTTCTTCTATCCTTTTTGCATTTTGAAGCTCTTATCTGAGATTACTAATTTTTTGAAGTAGTTCTTCTCTGATTTTGACATCTGTTCGAATGTTGTTTTCAATTTTTCTGTATTCTTATTTTAGCCTTTTGATTTTTTATTTTTGTTTACTTAGCTCATCCTCTTCCTTTTCTATAACCAAAAGTGAGACTTATTTGTTTTCACTATCATTGAGACCATTATAATCTTCTATAGCAAACAAACTCTCAAGATTTCTTTGACCATGTTTATTTCCTTGATGTGCCATCTCATCTTCACTATCGTTGAAACCATTGCAATATCCTGATATGTGATCTCTTTGACCAAACACAAATCACTGCTCTCTTTTACCTTCTATTCCTAGGAATATATGTTCTTCCTTTTCATCATTTGTTTTTTCTCTATCATTATGATCTGAGCTATCACTAGCTTCTACAATGTAGTAAGATTTCTTTGCCTTATGAAAATTTTTCTTCTTCTCATACTTGTTTTGCTTGTATCTATCATCTTTTTCATGCTTATGCTTTCCATATTCTTTTCTTCTGTGACCCTATTTTTCATCATCACCATTTTCTTCATGTGGACACATGTATGCATAGTGACCAAGATCACTACACTTGTAGCATCTGACTTTCCTTATATCCCTAAAATTCTTTGAGTCCTTATTCCTTTTGATGAAGTTAGCTTCCTCATCACTATCTGAACCTCTACTTGTTTCTAAAACTTTCCCTTTTTCTTTTATTGGAACCTGATGCTTACTTACCCTCATCTCATAAGCTATGAGAGTTCCTTGCAATTATTCCATTGTTAGCTTGTTGATATCCATTGTTTCTTCTATTGTTGAAACCTTAGCATCATATTTCATGGGAAGTGATATCAAAACCTTTTGAGTAACTTTTGATTCTTTCATCTCAAAACCTAGGCCTCTCATGGTGTTAGTAATATCATCAACTTGAAGTAAAAACTTTACAATATATTAATAATCTTACATTTTCAATTCCTCAAATATGTTTCTATGAGTTTATAGTTTTGCCAACTTTACCTTGGAATCAAAGGAAAAATTGAAGAACACAAGCTTATACTGAGAGGGGGGGTGAGCAGTATAAGACCACATTTTACTTTCTTTCCAAATCAATATCAATTAATGTCCTTAATTACAATAACCAAATATAGCAGTGTGTGTTAATAACTTGGATAGCAATAGTAAGCAAGAGCACAAGTCACCACACACAATTGAGACACAATATTTAACGTGGTTCCCCCAATGTTGGGTACTCCACCAGATAATCTCCTTATAATATTTCACACATAAATAAGGATCCTTATCCAATACAATGATTTCTTTGATCTTCTCAAAGCTAGGCAATAACAAGTTCACATAGAACTTGTCCAAATTTGAATAACAAGCTCACACAGAACTTGTCCAAAATTGAATAAAAAGTTCACACAAAACTTGTCCAAATCTGAATAAAAAGCTCACATGAAACTTGTCCAAAATTGAATAACAAGCTCACACAGAACTTGTCCAAAATTGAATAACAAGCTCACACAGAACTTGTCCAAAAATGCCCTAGCAAGATCACTAAGAACTTGCCCAAATATTCTCTAGCAATATCACAAATAATTTGCTCAAATCTATCCACAAAGTTGTCCAAACCTATCCACAAAGTTGTCCCAAAACTATCCACAAAGTTATCCAAAACTATCCACAAAGTTTTCCACAAAGCTATACAAAATTTTCCACAAAGTTATCCCAAAATTGTCCATAAAACTGTACTCAAAACTGTCCACAAATCTGTCCACAAAGTTGTCCAAAATTATCCACAAAGTTATCCCAAAACTGTCCATAAATCTGTCCCAAAATTGTCCACAAAGTTGTCCACAAAGCCTTCTCAAAGGCTCAATCAATCATGCTCAAGTAGTACTCAAATCTCATCCACAAATCTATCAAGGCAAAGCTCAAAGATGAACTCAACAATGAATGGCAATGTACTCTTCAATGGATGACAACAATGATCCACAATGATCTCAACTCAACTCAAGTCAACTCATAGAAGCATAAAGAGAATTTTTAGAGACTCAATATGTTCTAAGCTCAATCTCAACTCAACTCAACTCAAATAAATCTCAACTCAACTCAAGTCAACTCATAGAAGCATAAAGAGAATTGTTAGAGACTCAATATGTTCTAATCTCAATCTCAACTCAAATAAACTCAAATCAATTACCACTAGGGACTACTCTTTCTCACAAAAACCTTAGTCCAAGCATGTATCAACCAACTCAAATATTTCCAACAATACTCAACCACAAATATCACATAACAATGATACTCATGTTCTTTTCAAGTTCTTTCACAACCAATGGGCTTCAACAACTATGCTTATAAAACAAGTTTTAAACACAAATCTCAAACTAGAAAACCTTGAAGCATTCAACCAACCACTTTAGAAAAGGAAACCACAATCAATCCTTTTCACTCCAATGATATTTCAGAAATCAACCACCATAAACAATCAATAGGAGAATGTACCCATACCTTTTTGATGTCAAGAAGTTGTCCACAAAATCTGCCACACTAAATACAACCTTCCTTTCCAATATCAATAAGGGTTAATGGACTTCAAATAATAATCACAAGATAAGCATAACTCAATTTACATCTTTTTACTCCAACTTAATAAACACATCCACCAAAGTCCTTTTTAATAAAACCCTTATAAAAAATAATAATCAATAAGGCTCTCAAAAATATTTTATAACAACTCCTTATTTCTCCTAAATCTTAATTTTCAATTTCATGAATATCAAAATAAATCAACAACTCATCCACCTTTGAAATAATAATCATAGCCCTTATAAAAATAAAATTTAATTAAAAACTTTAATTATTCCTTAACCTCCTTATAACTCCTATCCTAGGGCATCAATGAAATTAATTAGAGAAAAACGTAATTATCTCCTCAAGGGGATTCGAACCCCTAACTTGCACACACCATGAGCACCTTAGCCATGGCTAAGGTTGCCACACGAGCTAGCCGCTTGTTTGAAAGGAAAAGGCACGATGTGCCTTAAGTCCTTCCTCCCTTCCATGCAAACCAAAAGCACTTCAAGTGCTTTCCTTCCAATGCCTTCGAATGCAATCAAGGAGATTCAAACCTTGAAGTAAAGCACTGCCACACACCTTAACAAAAAGCCAATTGCCAATGCGCCACTCTACCCATAATGTCTTGGGATTTCGACCAACCTTGGATTTATTCGATGTCTCCCTTTTCAAAATGATTTTTGCACGAGCTCTCTTTGGATGCTTAGCCAACGATTAACATGAGCAAGGATTAATTTCAAATGAACCTTAGGATCCCCCTTTATATAAGATTCTCCTCATTTTTGATGACGTCGGTGTATTATTGATTTTCCCTATTTCTTTAGACATCGGCACTAACTTTAATTTTTATATTTAAAATTAAATTTTTATTTAAATATTTAAAATTAAATATCTCCATCATCGGGGCACCTTTTTCGATGAAACGAAAGGCCAACCTAGGTTTTAAGAAAAACCCATTTCAAATCTTCCATCCATGGTTTTAAATAAAACCTTTTATTTTGCCTACCTTGGTTTTCACAAAAATCCTAAATTTATCCATGCTTTCCAAAATATCACTTGCCCATCAAAACTCAATGTGATCCATATGACATCAATGACAACATAAAATAACTCAAATTGCCAACAAAAACAAAGAAGAACACATTACACAAGAATTTATCCTAGGAAACCCTTTCGAGAAAAACCCAGCAAGAATATCTCCTTATTGTATAAACTTGACCATCTCCAATACAATAATATCCTTTCGCTCGCTTTTCACTTGCGATTACATTTCTTGCAAATTCATTACCAAACCCTCATGCAAGTGTTGTTTTATATACCAACAACACAAGAAGGGGTTTTACAATACCATGGGTGCAAAACCATGGGCTGACATTACATTAACCCAAAAATACCCATATGGGTCTAAAAATAGCTTAAACCCCCCAAAATATTTCCCTAGGGCTAATTCCTGGAACCCCAAATAGGGGTTGCCGTACCCCACAACCCCAACGAGGATAGGGGTAGAGTGTAAAGTCCTTTCAAAGTTAGCCCCACCTGAATAACATGGAAAATATTCAACACAAGTCCAACATTCTCCCACTTGTTGAATACTTTCCATAGGGGCTAAAAATTGCCATTGTCAACTATCAAGGGCAACCATACCCATAGATCTTCTACACCAAGAAAATTTTTGAGTAGGAACAACCTTTGTTAATGAATCAATAGTATTCTTCTCTATATCAACTTTCTCCAACATCACCTGGTTCTCTTCAACCATCTCTCTCACAAAATGGTACTTGATATCAATATGTTTTGATCGATCATGAAAACCAAGATTGTTTACCAAAAATATTGCACTCTGACTATCACTATCAATTCTCACAACCTTCTTCTTAATACCAACTATTGAACATAACCTCTATAGCCACACTACTTCTTTACAGGTATGAGTTGCTGCAATGTACTCTACTTCTGTAGTGGATAAAAACAACTAATTGCTTTTTACTCATCCAACTTACTACCCCTCCAAACAACCTGAACACATAAGCACTCATGGATCTTCTCTTGTCAAGATCTCCAGCCTAGTCAACATCCACAAACCCTTGTAGATTTACAATATCATTATCTCCAGATTTTCCTTCATAATAGATAGCATAATCTGTAGTTCCATGCAAGTATCTGAAGATCCTCTTCACAATAGTCCAATGTTCCTTTCTTAGATTGGACATATATCTACTAACTACTCCCACTACATGTGCAATATCAGGTCTAGTATAGACCATTGCATACATTAGACTACCCACAATACTAGCATAAGGAACATGATGCATTTCTTCAATTTCCTCATCTATTTTAGGATACTATTCAATAGATAACTTTTGACCAACCGGATATGGAGTACATACTGGTTTACAATCATGCATCCTAAACCTTTGTAGTATCAAATCAATATATTTCCTTTGATTTAACCACAACTTTCTATTTGCATGATCCCTTATTATTTCCATACCCAAAATAAATTTTGTAACACCCAAATCCTTCATGTCAAATTCAAAATATAATTGAGATTTTAGTAACTTTATCATCTCCTTATTGTTACCAATTAACAACATGTCATCCACATACAATACAATGATAACAAAATTTTCACCTTCCTTTTTGAAATATACACATGGATCTGCTTTGCTTTTTCCAAGCCCAAGTGTCAAAACAAACCTATCAAATTTTTGGTTCCACATCCTTGGAGATTGCTTCAACCTATAAAGAGACTTCTTCAACTTGCATACCAAGTCCTCCTTACCTTTTACCCTAAAGAATTCTAGTTGTGACATATATATATCTTCATCAAGTTCACCATGTAGAAAAGTTATCTTTACATCCATCTATTCTATTTCAAAATCAAAAGCAGCAGAAATAGCCAACATAACTCTAATTGATGTTAGTTTAGCCATAAGAGAAAAAATCTCACCAAATTCAATTCCCTCAACTTGAGAAAATCCTTTTGCTACCAGGCAAGCTTTGTACTTCTCCAAATTTCCTTCTACATTGTACTTTTTCTTGAATAACCACTTACAACCAACATGTTTTCTTCCAAGGGGTAATTTCACCAAGTCCCATGTCTTATTTTTATCTAGGGACTCCATTTCTTCTTCCATAGCCCTTTTCCAAGACTTATTCTCACTTGACTAAAGTGCCTCCTTTATAGTCTTGGGTTCTTCATCAATAATTGATAAATTAAATGCAAAACAAAAATTTGAAGGGCTATACCTTTCTGGGAGTCTTCTCACCCAATCTGATCTCCTCAAAATTGGAGTTCTAGGTTCTGCATCTTTAACTTCCTCCTCACCTTCTTCCTCTGAATATTCCTCTTCAGACTCTCTCTGTAATTCATATTCTTCTATAGCATCAGGTTCTACCATAGGTTCTTCCTCTTATTCCAATTTTACCTGAACTATTTTTGGTTCTTTGCTTGGTTGCATTTCCTATTTTGGAACCCCTTTTGTTTCTCTAAAGATCACATTATGATTATAAGTAATATTCTGTGTTTCTAGATTCCACAACTTATATCCTTTCACACTAGTACTATAACCTAGAAATATGCATTTCTTATATTTATAGTCTAGCTTAGTCCTTTTCTCTTTTGGGACATACATATAAGCTTCACAACCAAAAACCCTTATATGATTGAGAGAGGGTTTCTTACCAATCCACACTTCCTATGGAGTTTTATCCACCAAAGTTGAGGTAGGAGATCTATTGATGAGGTAGCAAGCAGTTAACATGACTTCTACCCAAAATTTCTTTTCTAACCTTGCACCACTTAGCATGCTTCTGGCCTTATCCATCAATGTTCTATTCATCCATTCTACAACTCCATTCTATTGTGGAGTATACGAAGTTGTTCTATGCCTTTCTATTCCATAGTCCTTGCAAAACTGCTCAAATTCATTAGAGCAATACTCACCACCATTATCACTTCTCAAAACCTTTATCTTTTTCTCTATCTGATTTTCTACAAGAGCCTTGAACTCTTTAAATTTATTGAAAACATCATATTTATACTGTAAAAAGTATACCCAGGTCTTTCTTGAGAAGTCATCTATAAATGTAACAAAATAGATGGATTTACCTAATGATGGTACTTTTGTAGGTCCAAACACATCACTGTGAACTAGATGCAAAATTCCTTCAGATCTTGTAGCACTACTGGGAAACTTAACTCTGGTTTGCTTTCCAAAAACATAGTGCTCACAAAAATCAAAATTTAATGGGCAATCAAAAATTCCTTCAACCATACCTTTCATTTTCAATGTTCGAAGGCCTTTCTCACCAATGTGCCCCATGCATTGATACCACAACATTGTCTTCACTACAAGAATACTTGGAGCTTCTTCTACCATATTAATTTCCTCTACAACTGAAGAGTTATTGCAATCAATACTTACAATGCTAGCCTCAAGTTTGAACAAAGTTCCTATACGAACTCCCCTTGCCAACACTAAGCATCCATGAACCATCTTGCAACTATCCTTATTGAATTCCATAGTCACACCCATGTCATTCATCTTACTAATGGATATCAGATTCCTTGCCAAACCTAGAATATGCAACACACCAGGAAGGGTTTTAACTCTTCCATATTTTAACCTCAATTTGACTCTTCCTCGACCTATTATTTTCTTTGTCGAATTGTCTCCCAAGAAGACTTCACCTCCATTTATCTTTTCATATTCATAAAACCCCTCCCTATGAGGAGTCATATGAAAAGAAGCACCTGAGTCAATCAACCATGAGTCATGGTGTTCACTTGAGCATGTTGCAGCTACGAATAGGTCCCCTGAATCTTCATTTGTGGTCTTCATTTCTATAGATATTCCTTCATCAACCTTTTTAGATCTATAGTATCTTTTATAATGCCCTATTTTACCACACTTCCAACATTTCCTTTTGTCAGGAACAACAAATTTTCCCCTAGATTTTGATTTCCTTTCTCCTAATTTATTTTTGCTTCTTTCTTGAGAATGACCTCTCACAACCAAGGCATCCTTCTGATGATAATCCTCAGAATATTTTCATCTCATTTCCTCAGATAGCAATGTTCCTACTATATCCTCTACTTTCAATTTAGAAGTAGTATTGATGATAGCCATAACTAGGTTATCCCAGGAGTCAGGTAATGAACAAAGTAAAGTAATACACTTTTCCTCTTCATCCATTTTTACATCTACAAAGTTTAATTGACTTACCATAGTGTTAAAAGCATTCAGATGTTCAACCACAGAGTCACCATCATTCATCCAAAGAGAATACAACTTCTTTCAAAGAAAGAGTTTATTTACCAATGACTTTGTCTGATATAATGCTCCCAGCTTTTCCCATAACAACTTTGTTGTGGCCTCTATCGATACATTCAACAATACCAAATCAGATAAGCACAATCTGATAGAGCTCCTTGCCTTCCTATCGATATTTAGCCATTCCTCATCTATCATTCCTATTGGTTTTACTCTCGAGACCATGACCCACTGATCTTTATCCACCAATAGATCCTCCATCTTGAGTTTCCATAACTCAAAATTCTATCCATTAAATTTTTTGATCTCTACCCATGTGCTTCCCATCATTTTTCCTTCACCCAGATTCTTTCATGCACTGCTCCCACTCAAGAATCGATTTATCCTAGGGTTGAAACCCTTACTCCTCAAACAAAGCTAAAACCTAGCTCTGATACCAAATGAAGAGAAATAATACCTCGATAAACAAAATCTAGAAAAGTAGTAAGTGCAGAATCAAAAGGAAAAATAGAGAAGAAACACATTACACAAGAATTTATCCTAGGAAACCCTTTCAGGAAAAACCCAACAAGAATATCTCCTTATTGTATAAACTTGACCATCTCCAATACAATAATATCCTTTCACTTGTTTTTTGCTTGTGATTACATTTCTTGCAAATTCATTACCAAACCCTCATGCAAGTGTTGTTTTATATACCAACAACACAAGAAGGGGTTTTACAATACCATGGGTGCAAAACCATGGGCCGATATTACATTAACCCAAAAATACCCATATGGGTCTAAAAATAGCTTAAACCTAATGATGAGTGTCATTGTTCATTCATCATTTAATCATTATATGTGTCAGTCCAGGGCGGTGTCCAAAGGCTGTATACGATAAAAGGTGTCATAGCTGCAGGTTCAATTCATTCAAGAACAAGTTTTTATTGGTGGAACAGTTAGTGTTTTTAGGGGTTTTTGTGTGACCTCTAATTCCTAGAACTGGAAATAAAATTGCAAAAAATAAAGCTGAATTAAAACTTGCAAGGAAAGCAAAATCTAAAATAGCAGAAAATGAAATGTTGCTAAATTGAAATTAACAGAAAGGTAAATTGCAGAATTGAAATCACACACAGTTGCAAAAAAATAAACTAACTACAATTCCCTGAGCATGTTCTAAATGTAGAAATTCAAACTATCATCTACTGCAAAACTAGAAAATGTCACAAATCTAGAAATTATAGTAAAATGACAGAAAACTAGAAATTGTTGCAAATCTGGAAAATGACAGAAAACTTGAAGTTGCTGCAAATCTAAAACAAAAATATTGAAGTTGCATGGAATGATGGAAAAATGTTGTCAAGACTGAAATCTGAATTTAAAGTTGCTAAAGAAGTGAAAATTGGCAGAATTCTGCTAACCTGCTGTAGCAAGAAATTAGCAATGTATTCTGTCAGAAGATGCCTTCCTCTGGTCCTGCAAGTGGCCCTTGCTTCCAAAACCATATGAAGGTGAAGAGTTATGCTAAATAAACTTAAATTCTAATCATCAACTCAACATGCTAATTGATAACTGAAAACTGCACCTTTTATTAAATCTGGAAATGCATTACAGTAATGCAAGAAAAACCTACAGATTATTGTTCTGCTATAGAAATAACTGCACTCTATTGCCTATTTCTCTCCTATATGCCTATATGCCTATATCTCTATATGCTCAACCGTGCTGGGAGCTTTCTTATTTATAATGTAATGTTGATATGCTTGGTTGTTGATTTGTAGGGATTTACAACTGTTTGCACAACTGTTTCCTAAAATGCATGAGCTTGCTTTGTCAAACTTGATCCATTCAACCTTATTGAGCTGCATTCGTTGAGGAAATTAGTTAATATGAGTTGGGGAAACTTTTTGGTCAATTGCCAATACTTTCCTCTATCGATCTATCACTTTTTGACCATCCTTTGTTGTTCCTGCACTATTCCCTATTCCTACGCTATTATTCCTGCACTGCTCTGGAATAACAGGAAGTGACATTTAATTACTATTTCATGCTCCAAATGCGTAGGGAAGAAGTGTTTGACCGCCTAGAATGTTTTCCTTTATCTTGTACATCCTTTTTGCATTGGTGGCATGTGTTGGAGTGACTGTTTCCAAGCCCTGCTGTATATATACAGCTGGCTGGAACTGTCACAATCACAATCTATTTTCTTGCATAGTCAACTACAGGGGACAAGGTATTTGGGGCCTTTTGCATTTGAATTAGCTCAAACAGAGGAATACTACTATTAAGTACCAAACACTCAACAATAAATACTGATTTTAAATTACTACTGACAAATTAGCTGAAAACATGTAAAACTATAGAAATAAACAATAAAACAGAATATATGCACTTAACATTTCAGAATATGCAAATATCATTACATAATGCATTTTACCCAAAATTAGCATAGAAACATAATAAAAAGGGTGATTCAAATAAGTAGAATGTATCCAAAAAGTGTTCATAGATGAGGCAATTCTTGGCCTCATCATTTTCCCCCCAACTTATGGTAATGCATGTCCTCATGCATTTTGTGCAGCTACTGAGGCACACAAGTCCAGATCCAGACATCTTTCACAAAATTTTAACAATGCACCACCAATTTTTTAGAACCCACTGACTGTTTTTACAGACTAAAACCATTTTTGGAAGTCCTCGTCAGGTTGTGGATCATTATCAAAGAAATAGGGGACAAAAATGATAACTATGGGCATTCTGTATCTTAGCCCTATCCAATGTTCTTTGATTTTTGAAATAATGTGTATAATACCTTCTGCCCTTCTCCTTGACCAAAACAGGTTGGTGGTAGAAATTGGCTCCCGTTTCTGTAGGGAGATAGACAATTCACCCCATCTGTTCTTACATGCTGCCACAACATCATCAAAGAAATCTACACAAAAATTTTGAAAATGAGTTATACCTTGATATTCACACAATGACACTAAGAGGGGGGAGTGAATCAGTGTAGCTATTAAAATTCAAATCTACAGTATTTAAAACTGAAGCAAAGAGAACTTGAAAACCAGAAAAGCAAATTGAACAAGAGAGCACACCACAACACACAATATAACGAGGTTCACCAATTTGGCTACTCCTCAAAAAATGACTCGCTTGGACTCCAATCCAAATCCAGCCTTTGCAAAATACCAATTTTACAAACACTTTACCAAAAATCCACTGGAAGGAGCACCAACCCCTTAATTTTCTGCTGCAACAGATAGGAGCACCAACCCCTAGTACCAAGCACCAACTTGGACTGCAATTCTGAGCAATTATAATGACATAAAAATGTCTTCACTATTTACACGACCCTGACTGGTCTGCAATTAAACAAACTCTGCACACTCTCACGGCTCTGCTTATTTCTCTCTTGGCCCTCTTCTAACCCTCTTTTCACAGTAATTTCACTCTCACAACAGCAACCTGATTCTCTGCACGATTGTCCTTTTATAACCCCTTTTCTCATCGAGACTCCTCGTCTTCTATGACTTTTCTAATTCTCGCATGCAATGAATGACATACTCTGATCTATTGTCCAATTCCTTTTATCGTTGTTTTGATTCTCGTTCGAATTCTTTTCGATTCCTCCATATGCGGCTCGTTCGAATTCTGAAATACGACTCGTTCGAATGCTTTTACGATTCTCGCATATACGATCTCGTTCGAATGCATTTTCGATTCTCCATATTGTTGTTCGAATTATGCGCATACGTGTTCGAATGCTTTTAGATTCATATACGTCTGTTCGAATGCATTTTGATTCTATATGTTTTTTTTAATGCTTTTCCAACACCTGTCACCGTGTAACTTAGATCTGACTCTGTAATTTTACGTAATCGTCGCATGATTTTCTTTCCTTTTTGACACCTGTCACCGTGCATGCTCCTTCGGCTTTTACCCGCCAACTCTACCTCGTCGTGATATCGTGACATTTCGCCCATTTGACTTTTTTGATCGCTGACCGTAAAACCTGACCTGTCGCGATATCGCGACGTTTTCCTCCTCGACCTTATCTTGGCATGCACCCACGAAAATAGAACATGTCACGAAATCTGACGCTTCTCTTTCCACTTTCCTCCTGGTGTCCGCTTCTTTTTTCTTTTCAAAAATGGAACATGTCACGAAATCGTGACACTTTTCGCTTCCCCTCACTTTTCTCCCTCAAAATGGAACATGTCACGAAATCATGACACTTTTTCTGCCGTACACTTTTCTCCGCAAGCCTCAAAATCGAAACATGTCACGAAATCACGACGCTTTTCCTTAGCACTGTTCTTTGCTATTCCCCGAAAATGCAACATGTCATGAAATCGTGACATCTTTCGCATCCGTACATTTCTCGCTTCATGCACTAGCGAAATCAAGACATGTAGCGAAATCGCTACACCTTTGTTGCCTTGCACTTTTGAATTGTAACGAAATCGCTACACCTTTGTGCCTTGCATTTTGACTTGTAGCGAAATCGCTACACCTTTGTGCCTTGCATTTTGACTTGTAGCGAAATCGCTACACCTTTTTTTCGCTCCCTTGATATTTTGACATGCAAAAATCGCTACACCTTTGTTGCCTTGCATTTTGACTTGTAGCGAAATCGCTACACCTTTGTTGCCTCTACTCTGATCCTGTCGCGAAATCGTGACACTTTTCATTTCCTGCGCCTTTACCTAAAACACGTCACGAAATCGTGACAGTTTTTCAACTTTGCTTCTTTCCTTCCAATATGTCACGAAATCGTGACATTTTCTCCGCTTTTCTCTCTCCTCCTTTGTCATGAAATCATGACATTTTTGGCTGTGCCTTCTCTCTCCTCATTTTTGTCATGAAATCATGACATTTTTGGCTGCGCCTTCTCTCTCCTCATTTTTGTCATGAAATCATGACATTTTTGGCTGTGCCTTCTCTCTCCTCATTTTTGTCGTGATATCACAACAGTTTTCTTACTTGTCTTTTTCTCAAATTTTTGAATCTGGGTCACTTCTGTTTTCTTGGAATTTCACTGTACTTGATCTGACTGACCTCTGAATTCTTGTCCATTGCTTCAACTGCATCAATTTCTGTCTGTGTTGACAACAATGACAATACTTTTGTTGCACCTTGCTCAACAATCTCCCCTTTGGAATTGTTGGCAACACTCATGCACTCTCCTGTAATTCTTCTCCCCCTTTGACAATAATACCAAAGGGCCGCTGCAGACTCCCCCTGAGTCTATGCACACCTCTCTCATACAAATATTGTTATAGTTAGCAAAAATCATAAATATAAGCAAAACTATAAGTATAGGCATAAATGCACCCCCTGAGAATGTGATCCCAAATGATAGTCAGTTCTTGGGAATTGTGACCACTCCCAACTTATTTCGAAGGTACTCAAAAACTTCCTTGGGCAATGGTTTTGTGAATATATCAGCTACTTGCTCTGTAGTTGGAACAAAATCCAATTTGACCTCTCCTTTAGCAACTTTATCCTTCAAGAAATGATACCGGATCGCAATATGTTTGGTTCTAGAATGCATAACCGGATTCTTGGATATGTTGATAGCACTAGTGTTATCACATTTTATTGATATTGGCTCTTTGAAGTGAATACCAAGATCTTTCAACGTTTGTCTCATCCATAATATCTCGTGTACAGCATGTTGTTGCCGCAATGTATTCTCGCCTCCGCTGTGGATAGAGAGACCGATTCTTGTTTCTTGCTGTGCCATGCTACCACTCGTCTCCAAGATAAAATGCTCCTCCACCGGTACTCTTTCTCGTCATCAATACATCCTCGCCCAACTCGCATCAAAATATGCAATCAAAGTGAAGTATTTACCTTTTGGGTACCACAACCCATAATCCATAGTACCCTTGAGGTACCTAAAGATCCTCTTTACAACTGTCACATGAGTTTCTTTGGGACTAGCCTCGAAATCTTGCAACCATGCATACCGCCCTGTAATATATCCTGGTCTAGTGGTCGTTAAATACAAGCAGGCTTCCAATCATAGACCCGTACATTGTTTGATCTACATCTGGAGATTTGTCATCCTTGCTCAACTTGGCACTCGTTGTCATGGGAGTGCTAACAGTGTTTACTATCTTCCATTGTGAACTTTTTCAGCATTTCTTTTACATATTTAACTTGAGAAATAAAAATGCCCTTTTCATTTTGATTGACCTGCAATCCTAGGAAATAAGAAAGTTCACCAATCATAGACATCTCAAATTCTTTCTTCATTTTAGTTGATATGTCTTTGCAATATTCATCCATGCTACTGCCAAATATTATATCATCTACATAAACAACAAGAACAATAAGATGGCCCTTCTCTGCTTTGACATATAAATTGTTGTCCACCAAACCTTTCTTGAACCCTTGTTTAATAAGATAGTTATCCAACCTTGCATACCATGCTCTGGGTGCCTGTTTCAAACCATATAATGCTTTCTTTAACCTGCAAACAAAATCTGGATTGTCACCAAGTTGGAAGCCATCTGGTTGTTCAATGTAAACCTCTTCTTCCACTTTTCCATTCAGAAATGCTGATTTTACATCCATTTGATATACTTTGAAATTTTTATGGACTCGCTAAAGCCGTAAACATTCTCGATTGCCTCTAGTCCTGCTACACGGTGCAAAGGTTTCCTCAAAATCAATGTCTTCAACCCGAGCATAGCCTTTACAGACCAATCTTGCTTTATTTCCGACAACCTGTCCATCTTCATTTAATTTATTTCAAAAAATCCATTTAGTGCCAATTATGTTTTTATTTGTTGGCCGTGGTACTAATTCCCGTGTTTTGTTTTTCTCAATCTGATCTAGTTCTTCATTAATTGCCTTCATCCAACTTTCATCTCGTGCTTGCTTCAAGCAACATTTTTAGGTTCAATGCTAGATAACAGAGAATAGTTCCGCACTACCGCTCTTCTTGTCCGAATACCATCTCGTGGGGTCCCCAATAACTGCTCACCGGGATGATTTTTCTCGCCACTTGCCTGCTTTAAATTTCTTGTTTTTTTCTTCTTTTGAGTCAGTTTTAAAACATCCGGATCAATTTTTTGATTCTCTTCTGTTTCCTTTTCATCATCTCCTTCAATGACTTCTTCATAAATAGGGTAGTTTTCTTGATAAGTAATTTCTCGCTCTCTACCTTCATCAACTTTAACATCAGCACTCTCAACAATTTTCTTTAGCCTCTTGTTGTAACATGTGTAGGCTTTGCTTTTTGTTGAGTAACCAAGAAAGATACCTTCATCAGCTCTATCTTCAAATTTATCGAGATTATCTTCAGTCCGTTTGATGTAGCACTTGCTGCCAAATACTTTGAAATATCTTGTTGTTGCCTTTCTATCGAACCACAACTCATAAGGTGTTTTGCTTTCATGCGGTCTTAGCATGCACCTGTTTTGAATGTAAACCGCAGTATGGACCGCCTCTTTCCAAAATCTGTCAGCTATTTTGTTCTCAGCCAGCATTGTCCGTGCCATTTCCTGCACTGTCCTGTTCTTCCTTTCTACAACACCATTCTGCTGAGGTGTCCTTGCTGCTGAAAACTGTCTTCTTATCCCATATTTTTGACAGTATTCTGCAAATTCTTCTGAAATAAACTCTCCTCCTCTGTCTGATCTTAGGCATTTAATCCTTTTTCCAGTTTGATTTTCAACCTATTTTTTAAAAATCTTAAACATCTCAAAGGCATCCGATTTAAGCTTTAAAAATAATACCCATGTCATCCTCGGAGTAATCATCTATGAACAACATAAAGTATTTGTCACCATTTATGCTTTGTGTTCTCATGGGTCCACACAAATCAGCATGAATTATCTCCAACGGTTTGCCGGTGAAGTATTCCTTTGATTTAAATGTGGATCTGGTTTGCTTTCCTTTTTGACATGAAGCACGTATGCTATTTACTGGTTTGCCAATGGTTGGTATATCTCTTATTGCCTTTTTGAACTTATTTTTGCCAGATTGTCAAAACTAATATGACCGAGCCTCTTGTGCCACAGCCAATTTTCATCTTCCTGTCCAATCAAGCATGTTCCTTCTGTAGTTTCTGAGAGAGTATATAGATTACCATAAGTCCTTGATCCAAAGAGGCTATCAACTTCCCACTGTGTGCTTTTCTCACTTCACAGCCCTGCTTCTTAAAAATGACTTCATGACCTCTGTCACAGATTTGACTTACACTCAACAAGTTATGCTTCAGACCAATCACAAACAAGACTTCTTTTGATTTTATCTTTCCATCACTGATCTTGACTGATCCTTTTCCAACTATCTTTGCTCCATCATTATTTCCAAATTTCACGTAACCACCTTCATAATTCTCCGTAACTTCTCAAATTTTTGCTTGTCACCTCGTCATGTGACTCGGAGCATCCACTCGTCAAGTATCCATGGTGCAGATTTGTTCTGTGCTTTAAAAGCAGTCTGAACAATCAAAGATTCCTTTTCTTTCCATTCTGGTTTGATGACAGATTTGGCTACTTGTTTTGCCTTTGCCCTTTCATTAGCATGTGCCTATTTTTCAAGAAATTTCTTGTTTTGTTTCAACCCATTTGGTTGAGATTTTCTACCCTGATAATTATTTGATGCAAAAGTGCTTCTACAGCTTTCTTGCAATATGTCCAAAATTATGACAATTATAACATTCAACTGCATAATTCATTAAAGGAGAAAAAACATTTCTACTGGTGAAATTCCTTTGAGATACATTATGACTGCAATCTGAAATCTTATGGCCATAAGCATTGCATTTAAAACAATAACCATAAAAGGAATGATTAAACCTCGGGTGCAGTGTCTTTGCCAGCTTTGAAGTAGGAGCCATGAATCTTCTCCTTCTTGGATGTGTGACTTTTGTGAATCCATCTTTGTCAAGACTCTTCTTGAGTCCGGCATTATTGCTTTCTTTGGCATGATTTGTTTTTTCTTGATCAACCCCCGATCTTTTCTTCTTTCTTTATGGGTTCTACATTTAAGGCCTTTGAACCCTTTGATGATTCTCCTTCATCGAAGCCTAAACCAAATTTGATGCCCGAAGGCCTTTGGTTATTTAACATTTTATCCAACTTTTACAGTACTTTCTTCAAACTTATGAAAATAGCTCAATTTCCTATTCATCTCCTCTAGCTGCATCCTTAACTTAACAATGTCTTCTTCTAGCTTGCCGCATTCAACCTGTCTTTACAGTTAATTGTTCATCAAGAACTTCGTACATTTTCTTGAATTCCTCTCGTCCCGTATTTTCAAACTCGTTTATTATGTCGTTGGCATCCTCTAGTTTTCTTGAAAACTTTTTATTCTTTTTCCTTTCTACACTCAACTCTTCAAGTGCAACAACCAATTCTCCTTCCATATACACTTCAGCCTCATCCTTAAAGTTTTCATCACCTTCCCGATTTTCCTCTGTTCTTTCTTCTTCAAGTGCCATGAATAGAGCTTCACCTGTTTCTTCTTCAGAATCCTCACCTGAGCTTTCTTCAGAAGTGCTGACATTCTTGGATATGAAGCTTTTCTTCTTGAAGTTGTTCTTTCTAAAATTTTGTTTCTTCTTCCAATCACCTTTTTCTTGGTGTGACCCTTCACCATTTTTGGTTTTCTCATGCATTGGACATTTGGCTGCAAAATGACCGACTCCTCCACAATTGAAGCACTTAAATGGTAGCTTTCCTCTATATTTTCCTTTTCCCTTTGTGAGTTTTCGAACAAAATTAGCTTCCGTTTCATCCAGTTGTCTCTTCATCCTCGTATTCATGTTCAGCTTTTATATTCTTGTGTGCTTTAAAAGCAGCTTCTCTGTCTATAGGCTTAGTTTGTCCTATTCTCATTTCGTATGCAGTCAAGGAACCATGCATCTCATCCATGCTAAAATTGTTTAGATCTTTCGCCTCTTCTATTGCAGAAACTTTGGAGTTAAATCTTTTGTGAAGTGTTCTCGAGAACCTTTTTCATGACAACTCGCATCATCAATTTCTTCACCGAGTCCTCTCGATTGCATTAATGATTCCATTGACTCTCAAAGATATAGGCCTCTATGTTCTCATCTTCATTCATTTGTAATGCTTCGAACTGAGCTCGATGAGTTTGCAGCTTGGCTTCCTTGATCTTGTTGTCTCCTTCATGGATGCTCTTCAGTTTATCCCACATGTCTTTTGCCGATTTGCAGCTCATGACTCTTATCAGTTCACCGTCTACAAGCCCACACATTATGGCATTCTTTGCTTTGGAGTTGTTCTCAAATTTTTTCTTCTCAAGCAGATCTCGTTGGAGGAGTAGTGGGTGTTGTGTATCCACTATCTACATAATCCCAAATGTCGTATCCCAACGCACTCGGATATGTCCCGCATCCCGAGTTTCCAGAAAGTGTAATTAGTTCCATCAAACAAGGGAGCTTTGTTGGATGAGAATCCTTCACCACCTGCCATTGTGTTTCTTCCAAGATCACCTTAGCTGATTAAGCTTGTTCAAGAAACCTTGCTCTGATACCAATTGATATTCACACAATGACACTGAGAGGGGGGTGAATCAATGTAGCTATTAAAATTCAAATCTACAGTATTTAAAACTAAAGCAAAGAGAACTTGAAAACCAGAAAAGCAAATTGAACAAGAGAGCACACCACAACACACAATATAACGAGGTTCACCAATTTGGCTACTCCTCAAAAATGACCGCTTGGACTCCAATCCAAATCCAGCCTTTGCAAAATACCAATTTTACAAACACTTTACCAAAGATCCACTGGAAGGAGCACCAACCCCTTAATTTTTTGCTGCAATAGATAGGAGCACCAACCCCTAGTACCAAGCACCAACTTGGACTGCAATTCTGAGCAATTATAATGACATAAAAATGTCTTCACTATTTACACGACCCTGATTGGTCTGTAATTAAACAAACTCTGCACACTCTCACGGCTCTGCTTATTTCTCTCTTGGCCCTCTTCTAACCCTCTTTTCATAATAATTTCACTCTCACAAGAAGAACCTGATTCTCTCGTATGACTGTACTTTTATAACCCCTTTTCCTCATCGAGACTCCTCGTCTTCTATGACTTTTCTAATTCTGCATGCAGTCGAATGACATACTCTGACTATTCGAATTCCTTTCTCTCGTGCATGCAATTTTTATTCTGCTTGTGTGACTGTTCGAATACATTTTTCATTCTCCATATGCGGCTGTTCGAATTCTGCATATACGACTGTTCGAATGCTTTTACGATTCTGCATATACGGCTGTTCGAATGCATTTTTGATTCTCTATATGCGGTTGTTCGAATTCAGCATATACGACTGTTCGAATGCTTTTACGATTCGCATATACGTTCAAATGCATTTTGATTCTCCATATGCTTTCGAATTTTCATTTGTTCGAATGCTTTTCCAACACATCGTCACCGTGTAACTCGTAGATCCGACTCAGTTAATTCTTACGTAATCGTCGCATGATTTTCTTTATGCCTTTTTGACACCTGTCACTGTGCATGCTCCTTTAGCTTTTACCCGCCAAACTGCTACCTATCGCGATATCGCGACATTTCTACCCATTTGACTTTTTTTGGACTGTTGACTATGAAAACCTGACCTGTCATGATATCATGACGTTTTCACCTCCTCGACCTTATCTTGGCATGCACCCATGAAAATAGAACATGTCACGAAATCGCGACGTTCTTCCTTCCTACAACTCTCCTTCCCTCCCTGAAATGGAACATGTCATGAAATCGTGACACTTTCTTCTCGCACTCTTTCCTTGTCCTAGAAATGGAACATGTCATGAAATCGTGACACTTTCGCTTCCTCGCACTCTCCTTCGCTTGCACCGAAATGGAACATGTCACGAAATCGTGACACTTTTTTGCACTCTTCCTCCTAAATGGAACATGTCACGAAATCGTGACACTTTTTTCACTTTTCCTCTATGAACATGTCAGAAATCGTGACACTTTTCTCCATACACTTTTCTCCGCAAGCCTCAAAATCGAAACATGTCATGAAATCGTGACACTTTTTGTTGTCGTACACTTTTCTCCGCAAGCCTCAAAATCGAAACATGTCACGAAATCATGACGCTTTTCTACCTTAGCGTTGTTCTTTGCTATTCGCCCACGAAAATGCAACATGTCATGAAATCGCGACATCTTTCGCATCCGTACATTTCTTGCTTCATGCACTAGCGAAATCAAGACATGTAGCGAAATCGCTACAACTTTGTTGCCTTGCATTTTGACTTGTAGCGAAATCGCTACACCTTTGTTGCCTTGCATTTTGACTTGTAGCAAAATCGCTACACCTTTGTTGCCTTGCATTTTGACTTGTAGCGAAATCGCTACACCTTTGTTGCCTTGCATTTTGACTTGTAGCGAAATCGCTACACCTTTGTTGCCTCTACTCCGATCCTGTCGCGAAATCGTGACACTTTTCATTGCTCTCGCCTTTACCTCAAACTTGTCGTGAAATCGCGACAGTTTTTCAACTTCGCTTCTTTCCTTCCAAGATGTCACGAAATCGTGACACTTTCTCCACTTTTCTCTCTCCTCCGATATGTCGCGAAATCGCGACATTTTTGGCTATGCCTTCTCTCTCCTCATTTTTGTCATGAAATCATGACATTTTTGGCTACGCCTTCTCTCTCCTCATTTTTGTCGCGAAATCGTGACATTTTCGGCTGTGCCTTCTCTCTCCTCATTTTTGTCATGAAATCACGACAGAAAACATGTCGCGATATCGCGACAGTTTTCTTACTTGTCTTTTTCTGCAAATTTTTGAATCTGGGTCACTTCTGTTTTCCTGGAATTTCACTGTACTTGATCTGACTGACCTCTGAATTCTTGTCCATTGCTTCAACTGCATCAATTTCTGTCTGTGTTGACAACAATGACAATACTTTTGCTGCACCTTGCTCAACATACCTTTTTGTAGATTTCCTAGATAAATTTGTCTTATTCTGGGATCCCTCATAAAGGAGTAGTGAGTACTGGTACAATCCCTGTGATTGAGAGGAGCAGGCCTGACAAGTAAAACTGCCTGTGATTCTAATTCCTTGGCTATCTTCTTCTCTGAGTCCCAATAAATATTATTTTGTAAGGTGGACATAAATGCCCTCAGTTGTAAATCTCCTGTATAAATGTGAGGCATAAACATGCTCTCTGTTGGTAAAAAGAAGTTATGTAAGAATAACTCACATAATAAGTTCTGCTGCTCCGTTGGACTCTGCACAAAGGCTTCCACAAATTCTACAGGAGTGGTCAACTAGTGAGGGAGCTCAAAAACTAGTCTCATAATCTTCCAACAAAGGTACCTCTCCTTGAGTAGGAGGCTATAGGACCTAGGTGGCCTTCTACACTGTATTGCATACTCTGCAATTTGACATACATATTTTACCTGTATTTTCAACCTGTTGACTTCTTTTTCTTTCTCTTCTAGTTTGTTTGTGGCAAAGTTCATAGTTGCAATTTTCCCCTCTAATTAATGACACTGAGTCATCTAATAGGCTAGGTCTTCATTGTACCTAGTCAAGGGCACTATTTTTGGGGGCCTCAAAATAGGTTGCATTTGAGCCACTATGTTCACTTGTACCCCAACTTCTATAGTTGATGTTGCAACTGGTAGATCTGTCTGTGTCCCCTGTTCTACTGTAACTACTGTAACTGCTGGATTTTCATGAGGAAGCATTTGTGCCAGAGGAGAGAGTGTAGAAACTTGTTCCTAAGCTGCAACTGTTTGGTCCTGCACAGAAAATGTTTGAATGCCCTGCTAAAGAGGACTATCATTCTGCATCAAAATTTTAGATGGATCTTCTTGCAAAAGCATACCATCAGATGTCTCTACTCCTACTACATCTGTGACAGGTGATCCCTGTGCCTGTGTTGTTGCATCTTTTGATTGTCCAGTAAAATTTAGGAGAATTTGAGCGCATTCATCAGGTACTATTTCTGTCAATCCTGTAGACTGATTTTCCAACTGCAACAATTTATTTTGCAATTCTTGAACTTGTTGCTACAGCTAAAAAATTTGCTGATCTTTTTCTTTCATGGCCTCTTCAGCCTGATCAATCCATTTGGTCTGGGTTTTAATAACACTCCTTGCAGCATGCAACTGAGTGTGGATGTCAACTTCTTCCTTAGACGTAGAATGTGTCTCAGACTCAGAATGTGTCTCAGACTCAGTATATTTTTCAAATTTAGAATATTTGTCAGACTTAGAATACATGGTAAAATGCTCCTCAATCCTAGCTGGTTCAGTATCAGAGTTTATATGCTCTTCAAATTTAGAGTCAAGATAATCAACCAATGGAAATATAGGGCTTATTATAGTTTCTTCTATTGTTAGGTCCAATTCCATTGGCTATGTTTTTGTTTCCTATTCAGCTTCATATGAACTGTCTGCCCTAATTTCTTTTTCTTCTAACAAACTGATTGGGTTTGCAATATGTACTGGTGTTTCTGACAAGTTTTTAGTTCTCTGAAGTCTTGCAGACCTTCTTAACCCTGTGGGTCTTGGATTTTCTTGAGCAGATGCAACTTCTGCTTGTTTTGGAGCAGCTACAGATTGTTCTGTTGGGTCAGGAATAGTCATGGGTTCTGTTGTTGATTCTGGAGTAGATGCCTGCTCACTGGAACCTTCAATTTCTCTACTAGGCTATACATTGTCTGCAAATGTCACTCTTCTCCTTTTTAATCGGGATTCAGATGTTGATGCGTGTTGTCTCCTAATTCTAGAAGATGGAGGACTATCAGGTGAAGGGGAAATTCTATGTTCAGAGGGCTCTGGCTGAGGATTTTCTTCTGCATCTTCCTCTATTTTCCTCTTCTGTTTCCTCTCCCTCTGGTGCTGAGTTTGCATCATTAATTTTTGCCCATGGAGAGAAGAAACGGTCAAAGTTTCTAGGGTTTCCCCTAAAATGGTATTTGCAGATGAGTTTAATTAGCCCATGATGTTTAGGGCCTCCCTTCCCTGCTTGATATTTTAGAGCCATGGCTTTAAGTTCTCGGTAAAGATACAGAGGAATGTTGACCCTACAGTTTGGTCTAGCTGCTCCATGGCACAAATGGTTAAGGATTCTAAGGTGTGGGCCAGACACAACAGGAAACCGGCCGTCACAGGTAATGTACCGCATTACCCACATTGCGACATCATCCCAAGGAGACTACAAACTGGACCTTTTTACCCCTTTGCACACATTTTTATTCATTAAAAATTCGATTTGCCTATCCCCTTCTTTCGTAAATTGATTTACTAGGTCTGGTAAAGTATTTCTATCGGTTTTAACAATTTGCAAACCTTGAAGGGGAAATTCAGTAATCTGACTAAGTATTTTAGGGGTTACCTGGATAAACATCCCAACAATGTGTACTCTATCATTTCGGAAGGTACGTGCGAATTCTACCGCCAGGCCCTCAGAATAACCATCGAATTTGCGTAGAAATGGCAGAAACCCTCCATTGGTAAAAATTTGCTACGCAACATCTATTTCCAGGTAGCTGATGTTCACAGGTTCTGCTCTAACCTTCTTTCTACCCATGGTATCTTCTGCTACTTTCTGTGTGTCGGTGGCTACAAATTTTTATGACCTACGTTTGTGTTTTCTGTTTTTAGGGCTTTTCACTCCTCAGTGTCGAACTGCTTCGAAACATGCAGAATGTCATGGCAGCGTTTACGATGTCGTCAACCCCCAATTTTTGTTGGTTTTGTTATGGTTGTCAACTTTCACGTGCTGCACGAAATCCAAGACTTGAACTTTCCCTTTTCAACCAAATAAATTACCGTAGGCCACGTGTCATAAACTTTTTACACAAAACCCATTCCTGCCCTTAATGACTTATTCCTGCGCTTAGTGAATAAAACAGTTCATTCCTGCGCTTAGTGGTTTACACAGTTCATTCCTACGCTTTGGGAATAAAATAGTTTATTCCTGCACTTTGGGAATAAAACAGTTTATTCCTGCGCTTCCTGGTTACTGATTTCGATGCAGTTTTCATTTTTGCATTCTAGAGCAGAATTAGGCAAAGGCATTTGTAAAACACTTTCTACTTTTGATTCCCCTTTTTACATGCTTTATACTAATCAAGGATATATACACTATATACTAATAATTTACACTATTCAGAAAATGAGAAGGCACATACTTGTTAAAACCATTTTATCTACATTTCAGGGTGCTCCTGCTGAAATTTCCAGCTAACCAATCTTTGAACTAAGGCAGGTGCAATCTGAAAATAGGTGAAACAATGGTCATGGAATAATGAGGGTGAAACCAATTAGGTAAACATGTCGGAACACCGGTTTTCATGTGAACCCAACTCAGGAGCGCCTCAAAGAGGTTTTCACTTTCTGAGTTTTTATTTTTATTTTATTTTTTTATTTTTTTTTTTAATTGTGTTAATCTGCTGAATTCGAGTTGGAAGAAGAGCTTTCTTCCCAAATGTGTACATCCAAACTTTCCAATTGCTTGAGAAATTCTTCCTTGTTTTGTGGTTTATGGTACATACGAAGACGATGTCCATTTACCACCAATTTGCGTTGTGAGTCATCGATAGGTGTAAGGCGAACAACTCCATTGTCAAACACTTCCTCAATTTGGTACGGCCCAAGCCATCTGGTCTACAACTTTCCAGGGAAGTCCTTGTATTGTGAATCAAACAACAAGGCCCAGTCACCTTGCTGAAATCTTCGCTGCTGAATGTGACTATCATGCCACATCTTCCTTTGTGCTTGGATCATCTCTGTCTGATGTAGGGCATCCATGCATAGTTCATCCAATGCATCAAGTTGCAGAATGCGATCTTCTTGTGCCTGTGACAGATCAATACCTACTTCCAAAGCAGTTCGAAGAGTTAGTAATTCAAATTCAATAGGCAAAAGAGGTTGTTTTCCATAAACTAATTCATATGGGGTAAATCCAGTGGTGGATTTCCACGTGGTATTATAAGCCCAAATAGCTTTTGGTAACTTGTCTAGCCAATTCCTTCTATGGACTGCTATGGTTTTGGTCAGAATTCGTTCTAATTCTCTATTAGTCACCTCGACTTGGCCATTGGCTTGTGGATGATAAGGTGAGGATTTTCTGTGTTTGACTTGATAGAGTTGAGTGAAGGCTTCAACAACTTTTGAAGTAAACTGGGGTCCTTGATCTGTGGTGATGGATTGTGGGGCTCCAAAACGCAGAAAAATCTATGAATACAGAAAATCAGCAACTTTCTCTTCACGAGCATGCTTAAAGGCACGAGCTTCTACCCATTTGGTAACATAATCAGTACATACCAAGATATGTACTTTGCCTTTGGAAGGAGGATTAATGGGTCCTACAAAATCTAAACCCCATATTTCAAATGGTTCTGTTCCTATTTGAGGTTGTAATGGCATTTCACTAGTAAAAGTAGGTTTTCCCATTCATTGGCAAGCATCACAATGTCTTACGTACCTTTTTACATCTTTGTGCAAAGATGGCCAATAGTATTCGGTACCCAAGATTTTGCGAATAGTGCTTTTGACTGAATAATGCCCTCCTGATGGTTCATCATGGCATGCTCGTAGGATGTCATATGCTTCATCCTGGCGGATACACCTGCGTAAAACATGATCAGGACTGCATTTAAACAATAATCCTTCTATCCATTTAAAAGAAGAGCTTTGCTTGATTAACTGTTTCCTTTGTTTAGGGGTAAAGTGAAGAGGAATCTTCCCTGTAACTAAGTAATTAGCTATGTCTGCAAACCATGGAGATTGTACAGAGACAACAAACAACTTTTCATCTGGGAAGGTATCTTCCACGACTTCCCTTGTATCTGCATTTGGTATTCTTGACAAGAAATCTGCAACTACATTAGATTTTCTAGGTTTGTTTACTATGGTAACATCAAATTCCTGCAACAGAATTAACCAACGAATAATTCTTGCACTAACCAATGGTTTATTCATCAAATATTTGATTGCAGCATGATCCGTATGGATGAATACTTGATACCCTGTGATATAGTGTCAAAATTTGTTAATAGCATAGACTACAACCAAGAATTCTTTTTCAGTGGTAGTGTAGTTTTTCTCAGCTCTTGTCAAGTTTTTACTGATATAATATATTGCATAATGTTCCCCATTTTCAATCTGTCCTAACATAGCTCCAATAGCATTATTGGAAGCATCAGTTTGAATATGAAAGGGTAACTCCCAATTAGGACCTCTTAAAACAGGTGGAGTGGTTAACTTCTCCTTTAACTTTTCAAAGGAATTTTGACATTCAGAAGACCAAACAAATTCAGAATCTTTCATGAGCAAAGCAAACATGGGATTTGCTATGGTACTAAAATTAGCAATGAATCTACGATAAAAACCAATGTGTCCTAAGAAACTGCGTACATCAATCTGAGTTTGTGGAGGGGGAAGGTTTTTGATGACTTCAACCTTCTTAGGATCAACCTTGATTCCAAAAGAAGAGATATGATGTCCTAGAACAATTCCTTCCTCCATCATTAAGAAGCATTTCTCAGGATTAAGAGAGAGATGGTATGTTTCACAGTGAATCAACACTTTTTCAAGCTGTTCTAATGCATATTCAAAACTATCCCCAAATACTGTGAAATCATCCATATAAATTTCAACACTTTCATTGGTTAAATAAAAAAAAATTGCTAAAACAGCTCTCTGAAATGTTGTTGGAGCATTACATAACCCAAAGGGTAAAACTTTGTAAGCAAAGGTTCCCCAAGGACATGTAAAGGTAGTCTTTTCCTGATCTTCTGGGGCAACTTGAATTTGGTTATACCCACTGAAACCATCAAGAAAATAGAAAAATTTCTTTCCAGCAAGGGTATCCAATACTTGGTCTATGAAGGGTAATGGGAAATGATCCTTATGTGTAACCTTATTTAACTCTCTATAATCTACACATACTCTCATTTTACCATTTTTCTTTGGAACAATGACCAATGGTGAAACCCATTTACTATCATGAAATTGGATAAATGAATCCAACATCTAAGAGTTTTTCAATTTCCTCTTTCACAATCTCTCTTAGAGCAGGATTCAAGCGTCTCTGAGGTTGCCTTACTGGTTTTACATCTTCTGTGTATATCCTATGTGTACATACCTCAGGATGAATGCCTATCATGTCCTTATAGTTCCAAGCAAAAGCTTGAACATGTTTCTGCAAAACTGCAAATAGTTTGGATTCCTGGTCATCAGTTAACCAGCTATTAATATTCAAAAATTTCCCTGGCTGAACTTCAATTTGTTTGATCCCTGGATAGATAGAATTAGCTGCTTCATAGCTACTGATCAATGCATTTAATGGACAATGATGTGGCTGTAGATTATGAAATACTCTAGAATCTGTCTCAGAGGTGATACCTGATGGAATCAGAGGACATTTGAAGGTGTTAAGGAGATGATGATGCCATCCATGAGGTAATGTGAATGATCTTTCCTGATTAGGCATGGATGACAAATTTGGTTCTTCTTCATTCCACAACAACCGATGAACAAGAATTTGATCATCAGTTAGTCCTTCTGATTGTAATGTTTCAACTAGGACAGTTTCATTCTCGAATATTTCTCTTTTCGGTGTAGTGATTTCCTCAATATGTTCCTTCACTAAGACTGTAGCCAAAGTAGCAATGGTTTCTTGTTCAGATTCTTCATCAGATTCAGGATACCAAATTTGTCCAAAAAATTTAGTTGAAGGTTGAGCTGGTGGATACAAAGAAATTTTTTGCAGGTCAATACCATTGGAAATGGTCATTTCCCCTGACCTGTAGTCTATAAATGCAGCTGCAGTAGCCAGCCAAGGTCGTCCTAGAATGATAGGGTATCCATTGACTGAAGTTCTAGGCTGCAACACCAAGAAGTCTACAGGATATTCCCACGAAGAGACTTTAATGGCCACATCTTCTAAGATACCTTCTGGTTTAGCTACTGACCTATCTGCCATTTCCAAGACTGTGGTGGTAGGACTGAGATTATGGAGCTACAGTTTTTGCATTGTGTCTTTAGTCATTACATTAATTGCAGCTCCAAGGTCAATTAGCACATTAGGAATTTGCATCACTCCAATAGTAACTGTAACTACTGGACTGCCTGGGTCACTATACTTGGGAGGAACTAGTTTCCCAGCCAATAGATCAGCTAATTTCCCTTCTACCTGAATAGTTTTAGGAAAGGCTTTCTTTTTTTTACCAGGTTTCTTGATACATAACTCCTGAATAGTCTTTTTGATTAAAGGTATATCCCTTATTGCTTGCAGCAAAGGAAGAGAAATTGACATCTTTTTGAGTTCTGTTACTAATTCTGATTCAGGGGTAGTATCAACATGATCAAACCTTTCAGGGTATGGTAAGGCTACTGGAGAAGATTCCTGCATTTTTGCTATTTTTTCTTCTTTTTGTTTTTGTTGCAACGCCTCTTGATTTGGAGGTTCTTGTTTCTCACTAATTTCTTCAATGGTGGGTGGAACAGGTTCAGATAAAATCTTTCCTGAATGCAGCTGGATGTTACTACAGTCAAGTACATGAACTGCAACAGTGTCTTCAGACTCAGCCTCATAAATAGGGGTTGTTTGTCTGGCATTATTTGGGTTAGTCACAGGCTGAGCTGGGAGTGGAGGTTGTTTCACTGGTTGAGTTTGTTGATGTTGTATTCTTCCCTAAAAATTGGGATTAGGAGCAGGCAGCAAGTTTTGAGCTTGTCCCTGATACTTTTGCTGTCCTTGATAGGGTTGATATTGTTGTCCTTGATAGGGTTGATATTGTTGTCCCCATATTTGTCCTTGTTGTGTCCATTGTGGAGGCATGGTATGCCAAGGTGGGTTCATCCATCCAGATTGTGACCAATCTGGAGGAGCTGTCCAAGGTTGGTTCCAAGGTTGTGCAGAAACTTTTGCCTGTCCCCATGGCATATTCATATTCCAAGGAGATTGTCCCCAGTTTGGAAATCTAGGAGCATTGGGATATTGTGCATAACCACCACCAGATCTCTGCCCAATAGCATTGAGTTCTTCTATTTGGGTGCCCAAAATAGATTTTAGATGAGGCAACAAAGGGCATTTATCTGTTGAATGTTCCTTGGAACAAATTCCACAAATAGAAGTTTTGTTTAGGGGCAGTCCTGCAAGGCATGCTTACTCCTACACCTTGGGCAATAAATTGCTAAAGGTGGTGTAGAATTAGATTTTGTATTTCTCTCACCTAATGCAGTATTAAGTTGAACAAGGATATCAGTTTTTAAATTAGCCATTTCCTCCATCAACTCTTTTATGTCATTACTGCCAGAATTTTGCTTCTTTCTTCGGTGGTGAGTGCGGGAATAATTTTTGCATAATTCCACAATATCCTCAAGGTCAAGTTGATCTATGTCTCCTCTTCCCATTAAATCTAATACTTCCCTAGATTCATCTTGCAATCCTCTTAAGAAGATAGGTTTTAAGAAATCTGGTTCTACAGCACCACACCTCTTTTGGACAAAGGCAAAGCGATCAAGATAATCTTCTAGACTCTCATCTTCTTCTTGCTTGATCCTAAACAACTCATCTTTCCTGTTTCTTACTCTACAATAATCCTGATATTTATTTAAGAATGCAGTCTCCATTTCATCCCAGGTACGGATTGAGTTAGGTTCAAGATTGCTCATGAACCATCGGAGAGCAGCATCCTTAAGTGTGGAAGGAAACAATTTCAATTTTTGATTATCATTTATGTAGTCATAAGTTTGACATAACACCTTGAATTCAAACAAAAATTGATCAGGATCTTCTGAAACAGTTCCCCTAAAAATTGGCAATATGGATGGAGAAATTGTTTTCATGGGGGCATCTAGAAGTGGATCCAATCTTATGGGATACTCAAAAGTCTTAGGAGGATCATCAAGATTATCATATCCACCTGGGGGTGCTGCTGCTACAGCCATAGTTGTTTTCTTTCTAGAGTATGATGGGAATTGTCCAGTTTGAGGGGAATGTTTAGCAGCTAGTGCTTCAAAAAGCTCTCTTTCTAATTTTTCCAAAACTTCAGCTGATGAAGAAGGTATGTCTTGCTTAGTTTCCCCAGGGATTTCAAATATAGGCAATTCTTCATCTGACCGAGCAGGTCGCTTTGGTGGTTCAGAGCCACTTCGGATAAACCTCCCTCTTTCGTCCCTTAGCCTATGCATTCATGCCTATTCACTAAATAAACTGAAATGCAGTATTTCAAGGATTGTAACACAATTCTTGACCTGTTTCACTTTTTCTAACAACACCTATTTGTCCCCGGCAACGGCGCCAAAAATGATGAGTGTCGTTGTTCATTCATCATTTAATCATTATATGTGTCAGTCTAGGGCGGTGTCCAAAGGCTGTATACGATAGAAGGTGTCACAGTTGCAGGTTCAATTCATTCAAGAACAGGGTTTTATTGGTGGAACAATTAGTGTTTTTGGGGGTTTTTGTGTGACCTCTAATTCCTAGAACTGGAAATCAAATTGCAGAAAATAAAGCTGAATTAAAACTTGCAAGAAAAGCAGAATCTGAAATAGCAAAAAATGAAATGTTGCTAAATTGAAATTAATAGAAAGGTAAATTGCAGAATTGAAATCACACACAGTTGCAGAAAAATAAACTAACTACAATTCCCTGAGCATGTTCTAAATCTAGAAATTCAAACTATCATCTATTGCAAAACTAGAAAATGTCACAAATCTAGAAATTACAGTAAAATGATAGAAAACTGGAAATTGCTGCAAATCTGGAAAATGACAAAAAACTTGAAGTTGCTGCAAATATGAAACAAAAATATTGAAGTTGCATGGAATGATGGAAAAATGCTGTCAAGACTGAAATCTGAATTTAAAGCTGCTAAAGAAGTGAAAACTGACAGAATTCTGCTAACCTGTTGCAACAAGAAATTAGCAATGTATTCTGTCAGAAGATGCCTTCCTCTGGTCCTGCAAGTGGCCCTTGCTTCCAGAACCAGATGAAGGTGAAGAGTTATGCTAAAGAAACTTAAATGCTAATCATCAACTCAACATGCTAATTGATAACTGAAAACTGCACCTTTTATTAAATCTGGAAATGCATTACAGTAATGCAGGAAAAACCTGCAGATTACTATTCTGCTACAGAAATAACTGCACTCTATTGCCTATTTCTCTCCTATATGCCTATATGCCTATATCTCTATATGCTCAACCATGCTGGGAGCTTTCTTATTTATAATGTAATGTTGATATGCTTGGTTGCTGATTTGTAGGGATTTACAACTGTTTGCACAACTGTTTCCTAAAATGCATGAGCTTGCTTTGTCAAACTTGATCCATTCAACCTTATTGAGCTGCATTCATTGAGGAAATCAGTTAATATGAGTTGGGGCAACTTTTTGGTCAATTGCCAATACTTTCCTCTATCGATCTATCGCTTTTTGACCATCCTCTATTGTTCCTGCGCTATTCCCTATTCCTGCGCTATTATTCTTGCACTGCTTCGAAATAATAGGAAGTGACATTTAATTACTATTTCATGCTCCAAACGCGTAGGGAAGAAGTGTTTGACCACCTAGAATGTTTTCCTTTATCTTGTACATCCTTTTTGCATTGGTGGCATGTGCTGGAGTGACTGTTTCCAAGCCCTGCTGTATATGTACAGCTGGCTGGAACTGTCACAGTCACAGTCTGTTTTCCTGCATAGTCAGCTACAGGGGACAAGGTCTTTGGTGCCTTTTGCATTTGAATTAGCTCAAACAGAGGAATACTACTATTAAGCACCAAACACTCAACAATTACTACTGATTTTAAATTACTATTGACAAATTAGCTGAAAATAGGTGAAACTGTAGAAATAAATAGTAAAACAGAATATATGCACTTAACATTTCAGAATATGCAAATATCATTACATAATGCATTTTACCCAAAATTAGCATAGAAACATAATAAAAAGGGTGATTCAAATAAGTAGAATGTATCCAAAAAGTGTTCATAGATGATGCAATTCCTGGCCTCATCACCTAAGTGTAAAGTCCTTTCAGAGTTAGCCCTACCTAAATAACATAGAAAATATTCAACACAAGTCCAACACTTAGTACAATGGTTGAGATAGATAAAATTGATGTATCCAATGTCAAAACAAAGGTGAAAATCATGATGGCCTTGAAAGGACAAAGATGTAATATGATTTGATTATAAATATAATATAATCACTATTTTTACCAAAAGAAAAAAATTATACTCCATAATAGTAAATCAAAAACAAAAGTAACAAATATAGATTTCAAGTCTCAAAATAATCCACTCAAAGAGGTTGAATTTTTTTAGACATTTAAAGCGAGTGTAAGTATTTTATGCACACTAGAGGAAACAAAAGATAATAAGCATGAATGATGATCCAACTACATCACAATTCATCTATATATAGTCTAACCAATTAAAAAAAAAAACTTACCTTAATGCTTAAGGGCCAACTAACCTAACTTAGGGCCTAAGCCAACAATAAAAATAGTTGACATGACTATATTGGAGTCATTACAAATTTACAAGGATGCATTACAAACCATAATGAGGTGATAAAATGTAATTCCCCAAATTTTACAACTGTATGAGCCATTTTCATTTTCTATTTTCAAGGCTACCTTAACCAAAGTTATAAAATATTATTGAGAAACATAGAATCAATTGGTTTGGTTCAAGATTGCATTATCTTCACGTATGAGTACCACTTATAGATTTTATAAGCAATTTAGTGGATATCCATTCTTATGAGAAGTAAAATAATAAATGGAAATAATCAAAGTTTTATATTAGGATAATGTATATGAACAAATATCCCTATAGTGGACCACTTGATTTCAAAGTTGTCTATAAGAGTACCTTTTTTTGGAAGATGCAACTATGAGATTCTCACTTTTATGAATATTAACTTTTATTCTTAATTTGAGAACCTATAAGAATGTAATTGGAGGAGATGATGAGCTTCGTAATTGTATATTCTAATGAACTATTTTTAATACATTTTGAGATATTAATTCTAGGGTTGTATCAACTAGAATCAAGTATAAAATCAAATTATAATCTAAATCTATCATATTTGATAGGAACATATATCTACTATAGATGACCTATTTATACCTATATTCGTGGGTATTTCCTTAATTTTACATTATGCCTAGCTAATTGATAAAAAATATTCTATGACTACTAGATTCAGATAGTATATTTCATTATTTTTGCTTGTTTCTTTTAGGTGGTTATAGGTATAATCTATCTCATAATAGATTATATAATTGTGTTAATTATATGGTTATGTGGTTGTTTGGATTATGTTATTGCATTAGTTATCATTTTTATGTATTGTGAAGATTCGCCAATCTCAAGGATTGCATGGGTTACATGGTGACATGTATTAATTGTCAGTTGCCTTGAAAGTACAATTGACAAAGGCAACATCAACACTTGCAACTATGAATTATTCTACCAACATTCCAAAGGAGCTATCCATGTTAAAATTATAATAATCTATTTATTATTATGAAAACACAAGATTTCTTGACTTCTAAAATACATTTCTATTGTATTCTAATGCAAATAATACAAAATACATAACAAACCATAATTTTTATATTGTTTTAAAATGTGTAAATGCCTCTTCTTTACTTGATAGAAGTTAACTAAATTATAAATATTAAGAAAATCATTATATTGAACATTGTAATCAACACATTTATAATTTAATGAATAATTTAAGTAATAACTTTTCAAATTATTCCTATCATATATGTTATAGAATAGATGAGGGGTCTACCACTTTATTTTGAGATACTAGGCCCACTTGCAAGAGTAAGAACAATCAAGATCCTTATCTAATAAATATATTAGTGTACATATTTCACGTAGCCTTACATGGTTAGAATAAATTTTATTTTTCCATACAATACGTGGTTTGCATTTCCTTGATTTGAGTGTGGATCCTCTCATGCATGAAATATATAATATACAAATAATAGATGGTGTCTTATACATCTACTATTCAAGTTGATATTTAGATTGACTAATAGTTAATTACCCTTATAAGTAGTAGAATTTATTTCTTAATATATATTTTATGTAAAATTAGGAGAAATTAAGTGTGAGAAAGCATAAATCCAATAGCAATCGAATAGATCAATTTTTAATACACTTTAGGTAAGGTAATTGTGAATGAATAAACATAGAAACATAATAAAATTTAGGAAAATGTACATAAAATTAAATCTATAGATTTCAATAACCTTGGAATCTAAAATTTTATAGTTTTTCTTTTGGCTAAGATTTACCACAAACATTTTTCTTGTTTTAATAAACACATATTACATAATAAGAAATGATTAATTAATATAAGAAGTGGCCATGAACTAATCATATACATGGACTACAATACTAGCTTAACTTTTGATTTTTTATTTGCATACAATAAATTGGATGTATCACCATAAATTATGTTTGTTAGAGAAAATAGTTGCAGTAGAGGTTGTTAAAAGACTGAGAAGCTAGGACTCCAAGAAAATTAATATGGAGTCACCCAAAAAACCGAGGGAGTCAAATCCTCACTTCGATTGAAAAACCTTATGCATTAGAAGAAAACTCTGGTCATTGACTCTGAGGAGGAAGACAATGATGCTCCTAACCTGTGTCTCAAGTAGTACATCATCAATTCCATTACCAATTGTATATCTCAATTCATAGACCTCCGTAATGCCACGGATGGGGATAAGGACAGTGGTGGTATCCCTGCTACTTCATGCAATTATGAGGATGATGGCGAGGATAATCTGAAGAATGAGCTCAAGGATGCAGTTTTTGAAGACAAAGATCAGGCCTAATGACCTCATTATTATTTTGTGTCTGCTTCAAGGCTTCCTCTCCTTTGCCCTTCTTTCTTGTTTTGTAAGGGCATTTTGGTTTCTCTATTTTTGGGCTGCATCTCCCTTTTTCTTTTGTTTGTTGAGTTTGTGTGCTCTATTCTGTTGCGTTTGTTGTAATCATATTTGCTATTTTCAGGTTTTGGAATCCTATTAAAACTCATTTTCAATAAAATTTTAAACTTATCAAAAAAATATTTGTTGGAGAATATTACATTATTTTGTACATGCTAATGTACCCCCATGGTACCTTCATGGCACATTTGTAAATAATATATTAGTATTGAGTCAATATTTTAGTGTGTGATTTATATTTCCCTCTTTATGTAAGTGTGAATGCGCAGGAAATGCACAAGTTTCATGTGAATTTGTAATGTGTAGGATAAGCACAAGTGTCATGTGAGTTAGAGTGCAAGTGTAGGTTGAGTAAATTTGCACAAGTGTCTTGTATGTATGATAACAAATATGTAATGTAAAGATGTGCACAAGTATCCTATATTAGGTGTGCAAGTAGTAGAAGTGTAAGATTCATGTAAAGGTGTGCAAGTATTATAGAGTCAAGTGTTCATAAAGTATGCAAGTGTCAAGTAGATAAGCCAAGAGTCATGATACTTGGCATATGGATAGCAATAGTCAATTATCCAAAGAGTCACATTACTATTGTCATATTATGGAGACAATACTTCATAGAATACAGGTAATTCATTCAAGTATCAAGAATAGCAAGTTGAAGTTGTAACAGAAATGGAGCAATAAATCTTGTATAATTTTTCAATAAATAATATTGTAAGTTATATTTTACGCATATTACATGAATGATTCAGGCTATTTACAATTATATTTCAGCATATAAATGAATGTTCTGATTTATTAGAAGCCTTGATATACATATTAATTTGCTCATATTATTATTTTCACCTTTATTACATTGTGGATATTTTATATTGAGACCTATGTGAAATAACCTATGATATATTGTGCTAGTAAAGGCTTATAAAGCAATCAATGTTGTTACTCTAATCCTACTTATCAACCTAATTGAAAACTTTAGTATTGTTACTAACAAAAATCCATGTGTATTAACACTAAATATAAACCTTCACTATAATTTTAATGTCTTATAAAATAAACCTAAAATCATAAAAAAAAAACTTTGTTAACCTAAATCACATGGATGAATTTTGAAAATACCTCCATAACATATTCAATTATCATGATGATATTTTCCAAGTCAAATTGTTTTATAATAACTTTACCAATAAACTATATAAATGCATATAAAAACATTCATATGTTCAACCTCATTAAATATGATTCATTTTAAAATCAATTGTTGGTATAAATTTAATTACAATCACTAAGAATGGCATAGAATTGCTAAAATTAACAAATATATAGAGGAAATAATGTTATGCAAAACATTAATTATTAGCCAAAATTCACTCTTTGATAGAAAACAACTACAATATCTCTTAAAACTTTATAAATATTGTTAGCAATTCAACCCTATTCTCAAAGGATTTAGCAATATAGTAATATATAATATTCACATAATTACATAAATTCAATAACAAACTTGTTGAATAATATTATTGATGAATAAATCAACACAAGTAATGCAAAGCTTGTTCTCCATCTACATTACAATGCTTTGTCTTCAATATATAAAACTTGAACAAGAGACTCTTCATATTCACAAAACTCTTGATCTTTCTACTTACACTAACTCTTGACCTTTGTATTGTAACAATCGTAACGTGTATTACAATTATTATTTTGATGAATATCACTAGTGTCGCAACATGCATCTATAATTATGGATCTCAATACTTCGTGTCATAGCTTGTATCTTTCATCATGTGTTTGACCTTCGAAATTTCTTCTTGATTTTTATTCTTCACCTTTTTAAGTACTATATATATTATCTTCCCATATCAATAGATAATGTAATAACATGTTTAGAGCGGGCATCATCTTCATTGATTACATTGTTTAAGTAGTCTTTAAGTGTTAAAAAATCTTCATCTTTAGCTTCTTTGAGAATCATTTATGAGTACCATGTTAATTCTAGTGATGCATACTTAAAATTTTCATCTTGATTTTGAGCATTAAGAATATTTCAACTTCTTAAAAATATATTTTTTTAGCTTGCTTCTCTCCTTCACTAGTTTTTGATGATTCATGTCCTTGAATTTCTCTACTATATTTTAGTAAGACATACTTTTGATTTTATATATTTTCCTTCATTTGTACTAACATTATTTTAGTATTTAAATGTTGAAAAATCTTCATCTTTAGCTTCTTTGAGAATCATTTGTGAGTACCTTGTTAATTATGGTGATGTTGGAAGGGAACTTTGTGTACGAAGAACAATTAATGCAAATATAAATCAAATAAAATATGTAAAGTAACTTGAGGATACACCACTTAGAGAGGGCAGGTCTCTTGCTATGTAAGAAATAGAATTAGTTGATATTCGATGATGATGAATTGGAAAAACTATTCTACCTATATATAGATGAAAATAATTAATGAATAGACATGATCAATCAATGAACCAATGTCTACTTTAGTATCGTTACATGGCTCCCCTCCTCAGAAATATTTGTCCTCAAAGTTGGAATGGATTGGAGAATACTTTCAAGCTCCCATGTAGCATCTTCTTCTGGAAGGTCCTACCACTTAATTAGGAACTCTTGAATTTTGCATGAGTGAAGATGTTGTACTCTGGTTCATAGTATGGATTCACGTTGGAGAGTTATACAACATTTTTCATCAAGTAGTGGAAGCTCTATCTGGGATTGCACCTTTTGGCCAATAACTTGTTTAAGGCATGACACATGGAAAACTTGGTGGATGCAAGATGAAGGAGGGAGCTCCAATTGATATGCTACTTCACCAATGTGACGAACTACTTTGTAGGGTCCATAAAATCGAGGTGCCAATTTTTTATTAGACTTGATATTCAAGGATAATTGTTTATAAGGTTGTAAGCGCAAAAAGACCATATCTCCAACTTGGAATTGCCGTTCTGAATGATGTAGATTATATTGTTACTTCATACAGTTTTGTGCTTGGGTCAAATTATCCTTAAGAAGCTGAAGCATCATCTGATGTTGTAACAAATCATCTATCTAAGCTACCTTGGAAGTGCTTGGAACATAGTCTGTGATTGTCACTGATTTCTAACCATACAAGGCTTCAAACGGTGACATCTTAAGGGAAAATTTATAAGAAGAAATACCACCATTCGGCTAAGGAAATCCATTGAATCTAGTGATGTTGCTTGTCTTGAGCAAAAAAACGAAGGTAAGTACCTAAACACTTGTTGATAATCTCTATTTGATCGTTTGATTGGGGATGATATGCAAAAGACATATTCAACTTGGTACCACTAAGGTGAAATAGTTTCTTCCAAAATTTGTTAGTAAATATAGGATCATGATCACTCATAATGGTTTTGGGTATACCATGTAGTTTGAAAATGTAATCTAGAAATACCTTAGCCACCTTACTTGCCGAATAGGGATGTTGTAGGGCACAAAAATGAGCATATTTGGAAAGGTGATCTACTACCACCAAAATCATTGTTTTACCATTAGATTTGGGAAGACCCTCAATGAAGTCCATGGAAATGTGCTCCCATTGGTGATTAGGGATAGGTAAGGGTTGTAATAAACTAAGATATTTCATTGTTTTCCCTTTGTTATGTTGGCATACTTCACACTCAACCACAAATGTTTTGACATCTGATTTTAAACCTTTCCATAAAAATGATTGCTTCACCCATTGGTATGTTTTCAAGAATCCTAAATGTCCTACAAAATGAGATGCATACAATTCATGGAGAATCATAGATTTAATAGTAGATGAGGGAGGAAGATAAATGCAATCTTTTTTGTGAAGCACTCCATCTAAATATGAGAAATAAGAATGTAGGGGTGAACCCTTTTCTATATCTTGAATGATTTGAGCCATCTCTAAATCAGCCAACCATTCTTTTTGAAGTTGGGAAATCCATTGAGGACAAGGATCCAATATGGCATTGATGGTCACCTCATCTTTGTATTTACGAGACAATATCGACTACCACATTTTCTTTATCCTTCTTGTATTCAATGACAAAATCATAACCCAAGAGCTTGGTAAGCCATTTATTTTGTTCAAGATATGAAATATGTTGTTATAAGAAATGTTTAAGGCTACTATGGTCAGTTTTAATGATGAAATGACTACTTAATAAATAATATATCCATTTATCTATAGCATGTAGAATAGCTAGCATTTATTTTTCATAAGTGGATCAGCCCAAATTCTTCCCTAAAAGTTGCTTACTCTCAAAAGCCAATGGATGTCCTTCTTGCATTAAAACCACTCCAATACCTATGCCAGAAGCATCACACTCAATGATGAAGGGTTTGCTAAAATCAGGAGTGGCCAAAACCGGAGTGGAACACATAGCCTCCTTGAGGGATTTGAAGCTTGAGAAGCAACTTCATTTAAATTAAAGGCATCCTTTTTGGTAAGAGTTGTGAGTGATACCGCAATATTACCATAGTTGCAGATAATTTTTTGATAATAGCCTATGATTCCAAAACCATAAAGCTTTTTGGATTATTTTGGTAGGGGCCAATATTGAATAGCTTTGATTTTATTAGGATCTACTTTAACTCCTTCCTGAGATACTATGTGACCCAAGTATTCCACCTCTTGGACTCCAAATGCACATTTGGATTGTTTAACAAATAGTTTCTCCTTTTGTAATAGAGCAAGGACCTTATCAACATGAACTAGGTGATCCTTCCAAGAGTTGTAAATTAAGATATCATCAAAGAAAACCAGGACAAACTTATGAAGATATGGTCTAAAGACATGGTTCATGAGTCTTTGAAAGGTTGATGGAGCATTAGTAAGATCAAAGGATATTACTAAGAATTCATAATGACCTTCATGAGTTCAAAAAGTAGTTTTAGGGATATCCTCTTCTCGAACCCGAATTTGGTGAAAACTCAAGTGAAGGTCAAGTTTAGTGAAATAATGAGCACCATGTAATTCATTTAATAAGTCATAAATGATAGGGATAGAGAACTTATCTTTGATTGTGATCTTGTTTAGAGGATGAAAATTAGGATACATGCGTGATGAGTTATCCTTACAATGTACCATCACTACTAGAGATGAATAAGGATTGATGCTTGTACGAATGATTCCATGCTCCAACATTTCTTGAACCAACTTCTCGATCTCTAACTTTTGAGGTTGTGGATAACGATAGGGACGCATATTAGGAGGAAGACTTCCTGGAACAAGATGTATGGTATGATCATGTGATTTCTTAGGAGGTAGACCCCTTGGTTCACTGAAGACTTATTCATAATTATCCATAATGTCTTGAAGATCCTTTGGAAGGGTTGTAGCAGTATCCAAGGATTGAGCTTCAATGGAATTTATTTGGGCTATAAAACCATAACCACATTTTCTTAATAACTTATCCATTCTATGTGAACTCACAATTTTGGAAGGAGGAGGTTTTAATCCTTGAAGACAAATTAATTTTCCATTATCTATCCATTTGATGTATAATTTTTACAGATTAATAGTGACATCGCCTAGTTGAGATAACCATTGAGCTCCTAAAATGATGTCTGAGCTTCCTAGGTTCATAATAAAGAGTGTACCCATCCATGAATAATTCCCCATTTGGATAGTGATCCTAGGTGTCTGACCCACACATTGTGCATTACCTCCATTTGTAATTAGAACTAGAAATTTATCTTGAGGTAAATTATAGATATACAAGCCTAATGCTTTTGTTATTTTAAAATTGATGAAGTTATGTGTACTTATTGAATTGATCAGCACATTAACACACTAGTGTTTAATGAATCCTTGTACCTTGATAGTATGATGAGCTTGAATACCCATAAGTACATGTATCAAGAGAGCCACTTTATCATCTTCTTGGGTGTCATCATTTACTAGTTTTGTAGATGACTCAGGTTGAGAAAAATCTTCTTGCTAGGTTTCATTTAATGCATCGTCATATTCTAAATTAAAGTTTTGACATTGTACACAAGCTTGTTCTCGTAGGTGATGTGAACAATATTTAGAGTAGAAGAATCCAGTGGAACACTCAATATTGTGGTAAGGACTACAAGAGTTAAAATATCAATGATATGGAGGGACAAAATCTTGGAGTTTTTGTTCTAATACTTGAGCTACACGTTGTGCATCATCTAGGATATAGGGATCATGCATGTCAACTTCCTTGTGAATATTATCCTTAAGACCATATCAAAAAGTAGAAACCACCATTGTTGGACTTAATTCATGTGTATAGATGAGTAGACTAGTAAATTTAGAGATATAGTCGTTTATTGATCATGTTTGCTTAATTTGCATAAGAACGACCATGTGTGATGTGGAAGATCCCTTATCATATCTTCTAAGAATTTTTTTCTTAAATTCATACCATAAAAGAGGACACTAATTTTCATGAAGTTTCCATAACAACCATTGATACGACTGTGTACCTAGTTTAGAAGCTGCAAAAGTAGCATGACCTATTTCTAGAATATGGTGTAATCAGATAAGACCTTCCATTTTTGTAAGCAATCCATGAGGATCAGCCCCTTCAAATGTGGACATGCCAATTAGAGGAACTTGAACATCATGAGGCCATTCCAAATATTTGGAAGCACCGCCTACTTCTAGGTCTAAATCATTGGTGAAGCCTTGGTTAGAAGTAACCACTTATCTTTGACGAGTATTTAAGGGTTTGATATTGAGAGTATTTTGTGACCTAGGGGTAAGAGGAGGTGTTGCAGAAGTTATATGGGCTTCAATAGTTCTCAATGTAGTACAAATGTCCTTCAACATTGTTTCTTGTTGAGTAAGATATTGATGTAAGGGGGCATCCACATTGTTGGGAATTGGGATAGATTCCCTAGGAGGAGGGTTATTGAGAAAATGATCAATATGGTTTGAAGAAGGAGAAGCCATGGAATTTAATGAAGAATAATGGTGTTGGTCGAAACTATTTATATTTTTGGGAGTATTAGGATGTGTACCTTGACTTCTTGGTGGTCGTCTTCTTGTAATAAATACATTAATTGTTCCTTAAAAATATCATAATCTTATGTCTATTTCTTGAATCCCATCAAGAAGTTCACTCATGCATTTGCAGAGCTAACATATTGAAGGGTGAATTGATGTAAAAATTGTTGCTAAAATTACAAAAAATAATTGTCGCCTAAAAATTGTGGGTTAGCAGTCAAATTTTTAAAATTTTGAATCACTGCCAACGGTTTAAAATTCAATGGTCAAAAGATCAATGGGTAAGTTTGAACAACCACAACGATCACATAACAATGGTCACAATGGTTTGATTTATAAATAGTTCACCAAGATCAGCACAGGCATGAACCTAGTAGTGAGCAACTCGTCAATATCAAGGTGTGCATTGACTCCTATAAGTCCTTAATATTCCACTACCACAGTAATGTGGGACTAAGTCCCTTTCAATTGAAAAATGGTTGACAATGTTAAACACAACTATCAATAGGTGTCAACTAGTAATTTAGAATGGTACAATTTTTAGAGGGATTAAAGTGTTACAACCAACAGGTAATGGGCATGAAATTCCAAGAAGCTGATAATATTTGACCTCAAGAATAGAGTGCCAAGGCAATTAGTATAGGCACATGCATGAGCACGGATGGAGATGACAACCAAGTGACCACTCACTTATAAGCATGGAAGCATTTATAAAAACATGAAATTGCTTCGTGGGAGCAATGTGGGAATAAATTCCCTTAAAAAAATTAAACCTTTGTTTCATCTGTTGAAAGAGGTTGCAGAATAACGAAAAAATTATGGAGATCATAAAAATTCATCTAACTTCAAATCTTGCTCAGATTCAGCTAGTCCATGTGGTGCACTTTTGTTGGTGGGATTTGTTTAGAATTTTGTTACACAAATTTAATTACAATATTTTTTTATTGTTTGTTGATGGTATCGCCTATGAGGTATGATAAAATTATGCGGTGTTTATCTTAGTTAATCATGATCGGTGTGATCAACTATTGGCTTGTTATCAACAATATGTTAACCTATGCTTTGTTTGGAGTTTTTATTTTTTTATTGTTGCAATGCTAGTGTTGAATCGAAGGTTGACTGTGAACGTAGTTGGGAGCTCATTAAACGTAGTTGGGAGCTCATCGAACATAGTTGGGAACCCACTAGAAGTAGTTCACAAATTACTTCAAGCCTCTGTAGAGGAGGATTTTTTTTAAGTTGAATGGAACTGTGCTTTCTAGACAAGAAAATCATCTAGAAACTTCACTGATAAGAAGTAGACCAAACTTGTGAACTAGCTACGCAATTGCTGCAATCTAGAAACGCGAAGGAAATTTTTTTTTGGTGTTTCAAGAATCAAACGTGAGACAAGATTGAACGCTAAATCTAGAACTTTGATTCAGCGATTTTTAAATATAAAGAAATGTTTTTTTCTTCTCTAGAACGTAGCTCTAATACCACTTGGAAGGGAACTCTATGTACAGAGAATAATTAATGCAAATATAAATCAAATCAGAGATGCAAAGTAACCTGAGGATATGCCACTTAGAGAAGGTAGGTCTCTTGTTATGTAAGCAAAAGAATTAGTTGATATTCGATGATGATGAATTAGAGAAATTATTCTACCTATATATAGATGAAAATAATTAATGAGTAGACACGATCAATCAATGAACCGACATCTACTTTGGGATCATTATAGATGCCTACTTATAATCTTCATCTTGATTTTGATTATTTGAAAATATTTTAGCTTCTTGAAAATATGAATTTATAGCTTGCTTCTCTCCTTCACTAGTTTTTGATGATTCATGTCCTTGAATTTCTATACTTTCTTTTAGTAAGACATTGTTGACTTTTGGTCTATTTTCCTTCATTTGTACTAATCTTTGGTGATGCATACCTTTGGTTTTTTGTTTACCTTTTTGTTTGCTTTATTTTTTTAATTTCCATGTTAGCAAAATTCTCACTAGCATTGTATATAATCAAATATTCTTAATAGTCTATAAATCAAATAAACCTTGTTCTTTCAACAATAGTAATTTTGCAATCCTTTTGCTCACTTTACAAATCTCTTTTGAATTTTTTTTTTTTTTTTATCCTTTCAATATATTCTTCTTTTAAATACTTCTTCAACTTTAATAAATTGTTTTTCCTTCAATATAGTTAATTTATTTTGTAGTTAAAATCCTTTTAACTCCCAAATTTAATATTTTAAAGCTTCTTTTCTTCAAATAATTATTCTTCTCTTCAATATATTTTTTTCAAATAATTATTTTCTTTCTTCAATTTTCCTTTAATGATTAAAATTAATATTCTTCTTCAATTTTTACTTTTATTCTTCACTTTAATTTTTTTCAATAGTTTTCTTCAATAGTATCTTCAATAATATTTCACTCAATTTAATTTCCTTCAATAAAATAATCAATTTTCCTTTCTTATATATTTCTCTTCCTTTAATCTTCTTCAAATATTTATTCTTTTCACTTTAATAATTTCAATATTCAATTTAAATAATATATCTTCAAATAATATAACTTCTTCCAATTTTTCTTCTTCTTCACTTCATTAGTCTCTCTCCTTTAAATAATTTTGTTCTCCTTCAAATATAACTTTAAATAATAATCTAACTTCTTCAAATATTAATATTATCAAATAAACTTCTTTATCAATCTTTCCTTTCCTTATCAAATATGTTGAGTATTTTTAACTCCTCTCTCCATTATCCTTTGATCTTTCAAGTAAAAGGCTTAGATATTACTATAGACATCCAATATTGACACACCTAATGATCCTTAACTATAGGTAAAGACACTAGGCATCACACCGACAATCAAGCATCTCAATACAAGAAATTCAAGCATCAAATTAAGCCTTATATAAAAAATGCCACAATCGTCATAAGCACCAATAGCACTATTGCAAAATAATGGTGCTTTTGCAAAATAATCATTTGATCAGTAAACTTGATCGTTGGTCAAAATTACCAATTGAGTGCAAAACCACCGATGACACTTTTGACATTTAGTGGCACTTTTCCAACATGAACAAAATCTCTTAGCATGAGCAAGAAGCACATGGATTCCTCAATCCCACTCCCTAATTTGATCACACATGCCCAAACCACTCCTTAGGCCTATGAAATTCAAATTTTGGTCTTGTCCTAATGGCATATTAAACCCTCTTTCCCTCCTTGAATCATACTTTACAATATCTTTAAATAGACCCCTTAGGATGGGCATTTCATAAGCATATTTTTGTAGTAATACTATGTTGAAATTATTTTTCATTTTCTCATTTCCTTGCATTTGGAGCATTTGAGGTATTGAAGCAAGTTGAGCAAATCAAGGAGGCACTGAGGAAAGGAGAGTGCATTGGATCCAAGAGGAGGCCCTGCTAGGAAGTAAAATCCTTAGCCCCATTCTCTTTCCATCTCTCTTGCTTTGATTAATTGTATTTTCCTCTTATTCCAAGCCTTGCTAACACTTGTATCTCTCTTTTGTAACTACTAATCTTATTGTCATTTATGCATCTAGTCCTCATTTTGTAGCCTTGTAATAAATTTATTGTGTTTATCTTATTAATTTACATCATTAATCATATTGTGCAGGGCTTCTTACATTGTTTTTCTCTCTAACTCACTCTTATCTTACTATTTTCTAAATTTTAGGTATTTATTTATCTTGTTCATTTATAATCATATGTGCTCTCTATTAATTAATACAACATTTATTGTAGGCTTGTGTCATGTTTTAATCATCTTGTATGCATTCTAACATCCTATTTATTGGTTATTACATCTCTTTTATTAGTTATTTGCACTCTTTTCATGCTTAAATAATTAAATTTTTATTGTCTTTATATTGATTTCATTTTTAAATCCATTTTAAACTCATAATCATATCATTTGTAGGCATAATCCTATTCTAACTCTTTTATTGTATCATTTCATATCATGTTGTGTGTTTTTGGTGATCTTAAAGCATCAAAAGCTCTCTAATATTGTTGTAGGCCTTACTTTGACCATAATAGTAGCATATAGTCTCATATGGTACATTATCATTATCTCTTAATAATATTTTCATATTATCTCAAGTCCAATTAGAATTTGTTGTCCCCTCATTGCATTTGTAGCCACTTTAGAGAATTTTCCCATCACATGAGGCATCCATAAACATTAATTTGGGACATTACAAGCAATAAATTAATATTTCTTATGTATCCCTACCATATTCAACTAATCCCACAAGTTTTGGGGAATTTAAAAATCATTTAGCAAGTTTTTATAAATATTCAAGCCCGCAAGCCCTGGGGATTGGTGGTTTTTGCCCCTTAGATGCTTTTAGAACCATTTGGACCCAAAAAACCTCAAATTTCTTCCCAAAAATCATCAATTATTAGTTTTAGGTCAAAACTACCACTCAACCCAGCAATTGGTATTTTTAACTATATTTTTACACAGTGAAAAATTGCCAATCGGTGTCAAAAATTCAAGTGGCTCTTTTTCTCGGTTGTGGCACTTTTGACAGTTCACTTTCCAATTCCAAATCTAAGGCGTATTTCATTTTTATCATACATAAAAGTGGTTTTACTAGCTTGGAAGATAGTATATTCTATCTGCACTCAAACAGAGCCATTTAATGATTTTTCCCTCAAGTTTTATAGGTTTCAAAACCACCACCCAGTTTCAAAAGCACTAGTGGTGCTTCTGCTCTTCAATGTCATTTTTTCTCAGCATTATAAAAATGTAATTCTACTCATATGACATTTTACTTACTATTATTACTTTGTTTTTTGTGCTTGGCTTCTATTTTTTCTGTAATTTTTGCTTAAAACACACATATTTTGGAAAATCAAGGAACACTTTAGGATAGTCAAATTTATTTCATAAAAAGAAATTAGGAAATAAATTTAAGTCATCTAGTTGCATCCTAGGCTAACTTTTTTGTTGTATAATATCTTGTTTTTTTTGGAAAAGAAAAACTCTCTTTAGCCTAGCATATCATTCAAACTTGAAAAGCATCCTAGGTTAGAAAGCTTGTTTTCTTGCATTATTATTTGATTGCATCTAGTTTACAAGTTTAGAGATCATTTCCTTTAAGTTTAGTAAAATTTTATCTTGAGAAGGCCATTAGAGATAAAACTTAGGTGTTTGTTGAATTAACTCATAAAACACCTCATAAACATGAACATAAACATAAACTTAGACTTGAAGGTAGAGCCTACTTGTATGAAGTCAATCTTCAAGTCTACTTTGGAAAGAGACTCCAGATTCCAGCAAATCTTGTGCATTCAAACATAGGTTTTGAATCTAAAGTTACCTTAGAAACTCATGTGCCAATTGCCACCTATGCTTGCCCATGCTTAACCCTTCTAACATTTGCACCAAACTGGGATGGCATTCTTCTACAACACTAAGTGTTACATTCAACACTTTTGTCTTAATGTTCCCTTATTTGTAACTCTTCCAATTAATATTTTTTCCAAATGGTATATCTTTTGGAATTTCTATATTTTTAACATGTTTTATCTTTTCCAAAGCATATATTTTCCATATTTTTTAAAGAAAATATGTTCCATTTGCCTCATTTGACTTGTGTATTCAACTTTGAGACGTCTTCTCCAATATTTTATTTTTGGCTAGTAATATTATCACGTCTTCAACTAATATGTCTTCCACAATAGCTCACTTTCCATGGCTTCTCTCCTCACGTGGATAAACTTCTCTTCTTTCACAAGAATTGCTCTTATCACAAGTGTTTCTCTTCTTCCAATCACTTAAATATTGGTTTTGATACCATTGTTTTATAATTCAACCCTATTCTCACATGATCTAACAATATATTAATATATATAATATTCACATAATTACATACATTCAATAAAAAACTTACTGAATAACATTATTGATGAATATATCAACACAAGCAATGAAAATATAATGTATTTTGAAGCTTGTTCTCCATCTATATTATAATTCTTTATCTTCAATAGGTACAACTTGGACAAGATACTCTTCACATTCACAAAACTCTTGACCTTTCTACTTACACTAACTCTCCATCTCCTCAAACTCTCTGGAGATATGACTCTTCATATTTTTCTCACAAGAGAAATATAATAACAAACATATAATGATTATACACACTAAAGGATAAAAATTTACATAACTCCACACATGTAAAATATTTACACGACACCTACTTTAGATTCAAAAATTTACATGACTCTAAACTAAAATATTGTTATTCTTACAATGGCACTGAGAGGGGGGTGAATCAGTGTAGACTTTTAAACTTAAATTCATAGCTCTTAAAACTGAAATAATGAAACCTTAAAAATAGATAAAGCAAGTATCACAAGAGAACATCACACAACACAAGATTTAACGAGGTTCACCAATGTGGCTACTCCTCAAAAAGGACTTCTTGGACTACCATCCAAATCCAGCCTTTGCAAAGCACCAACTTTACAATTAATTTACCAGCACCAACTGGAAGGAGCACCAACCCCTGATTTATCTACACCAACAGAAAGGAGCACCAACCCAAAGGAGCACCAACCCCTGATTTACCAGCACCAACTGGAAGGAGCACCAACCCCTAATGCCAAGCACCAACCTGGACTTCAAATTGAATCTTTGGGTTTAACAGTAAGATACCTTCGCTTTTACAAGACCCTGACTGGTCTACTTCACCTTTGCATTCTCTATGCACTCTGATCGCTCTATGCAATCACTTCGCACACTCTGCTTCATCACAGTCAAACTTCACGATCGTCTTCTCCCTCTCTATGCACTACGACCGAACTTTGCACACTCTACTTCGTCATAGTCAAACTTCACGATCGTCTTCTCCCTTTTGTGCACTCTGTTCTCTCTATGCAATCGTAGCACACTTAGGACAATTTGATATGACTCTTCGCTCACTTTGCGCACTTCGCCATCATCTCGCCGCTTCTGCGCTTTCTGCGCTCTTACGGCCACATTTCACACTTCGACATGCATTCGATGATATCGATGACAACCACACTCAATTCTCCAAATAGCCATGCTTTTATAACAACATTTTCATGATGAAAAACTCTAATCTTAGTCGGCTGTAACCCTAATCATAGTCGACTGCAAACCCTAATCTTCGTCGGCTAACATCGGTCTTCGTCGGCTTCAACTGCCCCTATAACTCTTCTGTTGTTGTTGCCATGAAAACACATGTCGTGATATCATGACACTTTCGCCTCCGTACGCTTTCTCTTAGCTTTGGCCCATGAGAATACAACATGTAGCGATATCGCTACACTTTTTCCTCCGTACGCTTTCTCTTAACTTTGGCCCACGAGAATACAACATGTAGTGATATCGCTACACTTTTTCTTCCGTACGCTTTCTCTTAGCTTTGGCCTACGAGAATACAACATGTCGCGATATCGTGACACTTTTCTCTTTCTCTTTCTTAGCTTTGGCCTTTAAAACATAACATGTCGCGATATCGTGACACTTTTTCTTTTTTTTACTCCTTCTTTTCCTTTTAATGACATGTCGCGATATCGTGACACTTTTTCTCCTTAGCGCTTTAACTTGCCTTTGGGTCATGAAAATGTGACATGTCGCGATATCGTGACACTTTTTCTCCTTAGCACTTTTACTTGCCTTTGGGTCACGAAAATGTGACATGTCATGATATCACGACACTTTTTCTCCTTAGCGCTTTTTCTTGCCTTCGGGTCACGAAAACTCGACATGTCATGATATCATGACACTTTTTCTCTTGGACTCTCTCTCCTGCAACATGTCATGAAATCGTGACACTTTTTCTCTCGGACTCTCTCTCCTGCAACATGTCATGAAATCATGACACTTTTTCTTTCGGACTCTCTCTCCTGCATTATGTCATGAAATCGTGACACTTTTTCTTTCGGACTCTCTCTCCTACAACATGTCATGAAATCATGACACTTTTTCTCTCGGACTCTCTCTCCTGCAACATGTCATGAAATCATGACACTTTTTCTCTCGGACTCTCTCTCCTGCAACATGTCACGAAATCGTGACACTTTTTCATCCGTACAACCTTCCTTGCAATATGTCATGAAATCGTGACACTTTTTCGTCCGTACAACCTTCCTTGCAATATGTCGCGAAATCGTGACACTTTTTCATCCGTACAACCTTCCTTGCAATATGTCATGAAATCGCGACACTTTTTCTTCCTTACAACCTTCCTTCCAAAATGTCACGAAATCGTGACACTTTTTCTTTCGTACAACCTTCCTTCCAATATGTCATGAAATCGTGACACTTTTTCTTTCTTCTTCTCTCTCTTCCAACATGTCACGAAATCACGATAGTTTTTCTTTCTTCTTCTCTCTCTTCCAACATGTCGCGAAATCATGATAGTTTTTCTTTCTTCTTCTCTCTCTTCCAACATGTCACGAAATCATGACAGTTTTTCTTTCTTCTTCTCTCTCTTCTAACATGTCATGAAATCATGACAGTTTTTCTTGCCTGCTGTATATGTCGCGATATCGTGACACTTTTCTTACTTGTCTTTTTCTTTGACCTTTTGCAAGTGGTCCACTTCGGTCTTCTTGGAGAATCACTGTACATACTCTGAGTAACCTTTGAACTCTTGTTTTCTGCATCTGACTAGCTTTTGAACTTCTTGTCCACTGCATCAACAGATCTTTCCGATCTGTGTTGACAACAATGACAATACTGTTTGTTGCACCTTGCTCAACAATCTCCCCCTTTGGAATTGTTGGCAACACATGTGCAATTTTCCTGTAATTCTTCTCCCCCTTTGACAATAATACCAAAGGGCTACTGCAGACTCCCCCTGAGTCCATGCACAACATTCTCAGCCAAAATTTATTACATTTAGCAAAAATCATGAACATGAGCAAAAAGATAAACAAATACTTAAATGCTCCCCCTGAGAATGTGATCCCTGTAGCTAGTCAATTCTTGGGAAATGTGACCACTCCACAATCTATTGTTGGAATGAAAATCCAACTTAACCTCACTTTCTGCAACTTTCTCCTACGTACAACATGTTGTCGCTGCAATATATTCTGCCTCTGCTGTGGATAAGGAAACTGACTCTTGTTTCTTACTGTTCTACGTGACCAAACTGTCTCCAAGATAGAATGCACCTCCACTGGTAATCTTCCTGTCATCTACACATCCTGCCCAATCTGCATCTTTAGGATACCATAACCCATACTCCATAGTACCCTTGTGATATTATAGAAGACTCTGTCTCTCTGCTGCACTGACTGGTGGACCTCTTCTTCACTTGAAGAATCCTCACTCAGATCTATCTTCAACTGTGTTGGCTGCTAGATTTCTATCCATTTAGACTCTGTCCTCTGTACTCTGTCCAAGTCTGCTCCACCAAGCTCACTCAGAACTTGTCCGAATCTTCTCTAGCAATCTCACCAAGAACTTGCCCAAATCTGCTTAGAAATCTGTCCCAGCATTGTCCTTAAATATTTCCCAAGGGTCTTCTCAAAGGCTCAACCAATCATGCTCAAGTAGTACTCAAAATGAACTCAATAATGAATGGCGATCTCAAATCAAATCCACTTCATAGAACTTTAAAAATCACTTCACACATAACTTGACTAGGCTCAATCAAATCAACTCAACCAAACATCACAAGGGACAACTCTCTCTCACACAACCCTAGTCCAAGTATGTATCAACCAACTCAAATAATTCCAACAATGCTCAACCACAAATATCACATAACAATGATACTCATGTTCTTTTCTAACTCAAGTTCTTTCACAACCAATGGGCTTAAACCACTATGCTTATAACACAAGGTTTAAACACAATTCTCAATTCAGAAATCCTTGATGCATTCAACCAACTACTTTCGAAAAAGGAAACCACAAACAATCATTTTCCCTTCAATGATATTTCAGAAATCAACCACCATAATGTTGTCACATGAGTCTCCTTGGGATTAGCCTGAAATCATGCTACCATGCATACTGCCTACAAAATATCTAGTCTGATAGCTGTCAGGTATAGTAAGCTTCCAATCAAAAATGCTGATTTCACATCTGTCAACAAAATTGACAAGTGACTCACACTTGTACCGACTTTTGTCCAACACTGTATCAACACTGCAATTTTACCGCCAACTCTATGCAAGCATCAAACACTATACCACAACACAACCAAATCCCTTTTTACATTTTCAACTTGGTCTATGTTTTCTACAGTCACCGTTGGTCACACCTTACTTTCAACTGTTCGAATCAGGAGACAACATTTTGTCAAACACTTCACAGCCAACTAGTGCACCTTACTCAAACTCATACTTCTGGACCTCGGATAGGTATGATTCACAAAGCAATGTTGCTCATCTTGATGAGCTAAACATGAGTCAAAGATCAGACTTCAATATTTTTCACCACAGCATCATAAAGATCTAACAATATTTACGTCAATGTGTAGTTCCAATGCACACTGCTTTTATCGAAACACATATATGCGGCTAAGGCAACATTCTTTCACTAACCAAATTATCTGACCTATTGTAATCCTTAACTTTGGACAGTGGTAGTAAGAACCATCAACAGTACAACAATGACATATAGCAATACTACCAATAATGACAACTCTCAATTTAATCACCACCCTTCACGACACTTCCACAAACAACTACATGAACTGAAAACACACTTCGACAACTATACGACAACTTCCCTGACTTCTTGCCTTTCATCCTCAGGTAATCAAACAAATACATAGGAGCATTAAAATGAAACTTCAAGATTGCTCCCCCCTGAGGATGTGTTACCTGGAGTTGCTTAGTGCAATAGCAGAGTAGTCTCCTTCGGACCAAGGAGACACGATTTCCTTTCTTCTATCCTTCTCCAAACTTTCTTGAACTCGGGCTTGGATTTTTCAACTACATCCCTATTTTGCACCTTTTCGTGAACTCGAACATTTCTCTTGTGTGGTTGTCTCTTGTGCATCCTTGATGAATGATTATTTTCCTTTCTTTTATGTACATGATTTATTCCCTGTCTATGTTGCGTTCTTTGCGTCTGATGAAATCTATTGTTTTGCCTTAGATTAGATACAAAAGTGCTTGGACAAAACCTTGCTATGTGCCCATGACCATTACATTGAAAACATTGTACATAGTGTTCACTCAGAAACGTAGATGTATTTCTACCAGAGATAACTCTTTGATTTATCATTCAATCCACAATAAATTGCCTTGTGACCATACTGGTTGCATCTGAAACAATAGCCATAAAAAGTATTATTATGAATAGAGTGAGAGTGATAGAACCTCTTTTGTTGTGGTTGCTTTGTTGTAGATCTCCTTTGATATGTTCTTCCTTTTGAAGATTCAGCTTCAAACTTTTCTTGCTTCGATCCTTCAACAGTGAACTTCTTCTCTGCAGAGTTGGAAGATGAAGGTTGTTCAACTTCATATCCAAGACCACGCTTATCCATGGAGCTTCTTTGTTGGCTTATCATTTTATCTAGCAACTCTGTGCTCTTCTCGAATTTGAGATTTGTATTGGCCTCTTCTAGTTGTTTCTTCAATAAAACAATCTCTTCCTCTTGTTTGCAGCAACCAATCACTTTCTCACTTATCTGTGACCTGAGAGTTTCTTCAATCCTTTTGAATTCTTCTACCTGTATTTTCAAACTGGTTATTATTTCATTTGCATCCTCAAGATTTCTTGAGATCTCCTTATTCCTTTTTCTTTCTATCTTCAATTCATCCAGAGCTGCAATTAGTTCCTCTTTCAAATTTATTTCTGCATCAATTTCTTCTTCATCACATTCCTGTTCTTTTTTTGTTTCTTCTTCGAGTGTCATGAAAAGACCTTCACCTATTTCCTTTTTAGAATCATCCTCTATGTTCTCATCGTCACCTTCATGAATACTCCTCAGTTTGTCCCACATTTCTTTTGCCGTTTTACAACTCATGATCTTTACCAATTCACTGTCTGCTAATCCGCACCTGATAGCATTCTTTGCTTTTGAGTCATTCTCAAACAGATTCTTATCGACAGCATCGGTTGGAGGAGTGATGGGTATTGTGTATTCACTGACTACTGAATCCCAGACACCGTATCCCAAAGCACAGAGATATGTTTGCATCCTGATTTTCTAGAACACGTAATTAGATCCGTCAAACAATGGTGCTTTGTTTGATGAGAAGCCTTCACCATTTTTTGGATCAATTTTCTCTTCCATAGGAACTGAAACTGACTGAGATGCCCTTTTGGAGGAGGATCTATTCTTCTTACCCATTGCGTACTAATCCAAGATCAACCCTAGCTGATTTAGCCTTAGAAGGGAACTTGGCTCTGATACCAATTGTTAGTCTTACAATGGCACTGAGAGGGGGGGTGAATCAGTGTAGACTTTTAAACTTAAATTCATAGCTCTTAAAACTAAAATAATGAAACCTTAAAAATAGATAAAGCAAGTATCACAAGAGAACATCACACAACACAAGATTTAACGAGGTTCACCAATGTGGCTACTCCTCAAAAATGACTGCTTGGACTACCATCCAAATCCAGCCTTTGCAAAGCACCAACTTTACAATTAATTTACCAGCACCAACTGGAAGGAGCACCAACCCCTGATTTATCTGCACCAACAGAAAGGAGCACCAACCCCTGATTTACCAGCACCAACTGGAAGGAGCACCAACCCCTGATTTACCAGCACCAACTGAAGGAGCACCAACCCCTAATGCCAAGCACCAACCTGGACTTCAAATTGAATCTTTGGGTTTAACAGTAAGATACCTTCGCTTTTACAAGACCTTGACTGGTCTACTTCACCTTTGCATTCTTTGCGCACTCTGCTCGCTCTACGCAATCACTTCGCACACTCTGCTTCGTCATAGTCAAACTTCATGATCGTCTTCTCCCTCTCTATGCACTATGACCGAACTTCGCACACTCTGCTTCACTACGATCAAACCTCATGATCATCTTCTCCCTTTTGTGCACTCTGCTCTCTCTACGCACTCATAGATGCACTTAGGATAATTTGACATGACTTCTTCGCTCACTTTGCACACTTCGCCATCATCTCGCCGCTTCTACACTTTCTGCGCTCTTACGACCACATTTCACACTTCGACATGCATTCGATGATATCGATAACCACACTCAATTCTCCAAATAACCATGCTTTTATAACAACATTTTCATGATGAAAAACTCTAATCTTAGTCGATTGTAACCCTAATCATAGTCGACTGCAAACCCTAATCTTCATCGGCTAACATCGGTCTTCGTCGGCTTCAACTGCCCCTGTAACTCTTCTGTTGTTGTTGCCATGAAAACACAACATGTCGCGACACTTTCGCCTCCGTACGCTTTCTCTTAGCTTTGGCCCAGAAAGAATACAACATGTAGCGATATCGCTACACTTTTTCCTCTGTACGCTTTCTCTTAACTTTGGCCCGCGAGAATACAACATGTAGCGATATCGCTACACTTTTTCTTCTGTACGCTTTCTCTTAGCTTTGGCCCATGAAAATACATGTCACGATATCGTGACACTTTTTCTCTTTGCTTTGTTTCTTAGCTTTGGCCCCATGAAAACATAACATGTCACGATATCGTGACACTTTTGCCTCCTTGCTACTCTTCTCAGCTTCAACCGAAAACACATGTCGCGATATCGCGACACTTTTTCTCCTTAGCGCTTTAACTTGCCTTTGGGTCACGAAAATGCGACATGTCACGATATCGTGACACTTTTTCTCCTTAGCGCTTTATCTTGCCTTTGGGTCATGAAAATGTGACATGTCACGATATCATGACACTTTTTCTCCTTAGCGCTTTTACTTGCCTTTGGGTCTTTTTTACTTTTTCTTTTGTCGTGAAAACCTGACATGTCGCGATATCGTGACACTTTTTCTCTCGGACTCTCTCTCCTGCAACATGTCATGAAATCGTGACACTTTTTCTCTCGGACTCTCTCTCCTGCAACATGTCGTGAAATCATGACACTTTTTCTTTCGGACTCTCTCTCCTGCATTATGTCGTGAAATTGTGACACTTTTTCTTTTGGACTCTCTCTCCTACAACATGTCATAAAATCATGACACTTTTTCTCTCGGACTCTCTCTCCTACAACATGTCATGAAATCGTGACACTTTTTCTCTTGGACTCTCTCTCCTACAACATGTCATGAAATCGTGACACTTTTTCGTCCGTACAACCTTCCTTGCAATATGTCACGAAATCGTGACACTTTTTTGTCCGTACAACCTTCCTTGCAATATGTCATGAAATCGTGACACTTTTTCGTCCGTACAACCTTCCTTGCAATATGTCGTGAAATCGTGACACTTTTTCGTTCGTACAACCTTCCTTGCAATATGTCACGAAATCGTGACACTTTTTGTTCGTACAACCTTCCTTGCAATATGTCATGAAATCGTGACACTTTTTCTACTTCCTTCAATATGTCATGAAATCGTGACACTTTTTCTTCTTCTCTCCTTCCAACATGTCACGAAATCACGACACTTTTTCTTTCTTCTTCTCTCTCTTCCAACATGTCGCGAAATCGTGACAGTTTTTCTTTCTTCTTCTCTCTCTTCCAACATGTCACGAAATCATGATAGTTTTTCTTTCTTCTTCTCTCTCTTCTAACATGTCACGAAATCGTGACAGTTTTTCTTTCTTCTTCTCTCTCTTCTAACATGTCATGAAATCGTGACAGTTTTTCTTGCCTGCTGTATATGTCGCGATATCGCGACACTTTTCTTACTTGTCTTTTTCTTTGACCTTTTGCAAGTGGTCCACTTCGGTCTTCTTGGAGAATCACTGTACATACTCTGAGTAACCTTTGAACTCTTGTTTTCTGCATCTGACTAGCTTTTGAACTTCCTGTCCACTGCATCAACAGATCTGTCTGACTGTGTTGACAACAATGACAATACTGTTTGCTGCACCTTGCTCAACAAATATTTACATGGTACTTGCAATATTCTTACAAGGTACCAAATAATGTAATATCTCCAATAAACATGACTCAAAAAAGTTTCAGAAATGCATGTTACCAATAAAAAATATAAATTCAACATAAAGTATTTAAATATATTGGAATTTATACCTTATAATGCTCTATATCTTCCCAAATATCACAAATGGTATGTCTAATTACATACATGTCCTAATTGCTTAAGTATATTATTCACAAATATAGAAATTATAAAAGGAACAAAACTAATGGTAATTGGAAGATAAAACTTATAAAAGGATGTAAACCAAAATTGCTTCCAATTGGTTTTTCCAACCTTGTCCCCTATATTTAACACCTATTCACAATGCACTCAAAGAAGGCTTTCCTACTAAATATATTGGAAACTGTGTTGTACGTATTTATAAAATTTGTAATAAAGGAAAACCTTCTTTCACTTATGTCCAAGTTCTTTGATTATAGTGAAAAATAAAGTTAGTAGACAAATTGATGACTATAATCTATGGGGTAAAGGTCAAGTTGGATTTAAGAGTGTTGACTTCACTACTAACCACATATCAGGTCTTAGTATTATTATAAAAGACTATCATATAAATAAAAAATGAACTTTTTCTTATTATTTTGAGTAGTATAACAATGGAGACTTTAGAACTCTAAATAGAGGTCCAAGGTTTGAGTCCTAAGGGGTAGGGTTGTACACTATGCTTCATTAACAAGAGTATGGTTGGGGATAACCATATACTGGGTAAATAGTATCCATATTATATGGCCTATGGCCTTTAAAACATTAAAAACTATTTTACTCTTTTTACCCTTTTTAAACTTTATAGAAAGGTTTGACTCTTCTCCAATGAATAACCATTGGATATAGATGGAAAAAAGTAGGAATACTTTTGAGCTTAGGATGACAGTATATGGGTTATATTAATAAGTCACTGCCAAACTAATTGAATTTTAATTTTAAAATACACATTAATAATGTTTTGCATTTTACAAATTATTTTAGAAAATATCATGCAATGATTTTGTGAAATCTTTAAATGGAGCAATTAAAAAAAAAAAAGAATTTATTTTGTTGAGCATGCTTGTTGGATCTAGTTGATCTTATTTTAGAAGGAAATTAGGTAGTTTGTTTTTATGAGCTTGTTCAATTTTAAATTGGAAAAAAAAAACTACCTTGTAATAAATCTTTCCTTCATATGGCTACTTTGGGAAGGTTGAAATAGTGGATAAGATTATGCTCTTATCTCTATGGATTTCCTTTCCATTAATATATATATATATATATATATATATATATATATATATATATATATATATATATATATATATATATATATATATATATATATATATATATATATATATTTAGAAATATATTTCTTGTCTAAGAAGAAAGAGAGCTATAAATGTCCATAGAAGTTATGGAAAAAGGGAGGAGGTTATTTTATGTTATGCTGGAGAAGAAAGACGAGCGGAAGATACACAAGCCAAGTAGAGTCATCCTTTGCAGGAGACCAGGTTGGGGATTTTCTACCCATATTCTTTACTTGAATGCTGAAAAATTTAACTCATGTATTTAGTATGATTCTATTATGCGAATGTCTTACTTAGTTTATAATATTATATTGATGCACATATGCCAAGCAATATGGAATAGTTGTAATTTTAAGTAAGTGTAAGCTTTATGTACATCTAATAGAAAGGCTAGTAGTGCCCAGATGGTCCTAATAGGGAACCAGGGATTGAATTGCGTGATGCCCAATTATTCGGATATGCTTTACCATCTACTAAAATTGCCATAATATATTATTTTTAAGAAGGATTTTAAATGACTATAAATCTCTATTTTTTCTTCTAATATATCAATCTTCTAACATTTTCTAGTGTGAAGTATATTGTTGGGCTGGCACAACATCATGTCTCTAATATTTTTATTGGGCTTAGACCCTGATGATCTCTCCTCTCAACCATAGGATGGGCAATTCATCGAATTTAACCTCAATGCAGTACAATTTTGCATTAATCTCATCCAATTCAAAGCTTAGAACCTATGTTATGCATGTTGGGATATATTTCCAACAATAGTAGATTTCAATAGTATAATACTATGTTGGAGTTTCATTTCACTTTAATGTCTCTCCCACCATTGATTGTTTTAGGCTCCAATGAGCATGCTACACACGGGAAGACTATGTTTTAACTTGATTCTCAACCTGGAAAAGAATGACCTCGATGGAGGATCACAATAGCATTTGATTACCACTAATCACTGCAGTCATCATTCTATTAATCAAATTCTATAAGTTATGACTGATGGTTTAGTAGGGGCAGGGGTTCAAAAGAGTGTGATCTAAACACCAACATACCCATAGTTGCCATCCGAAATTCTCCTCTATTTAAATCTATCATGATTCCATCCATGTCGTGTTGATTTTAGAAGGAGTTTAACGATGGTTGGGCCATATAATCCTATCTTATCTTATCCATAAAAGAGTTTAATTACATGTTGCATAATAAAGGATTTATTGATGAGTTGAAACTAAAATTTTATTGATCTAGGATATAGTTTATAACCTGCATTTTCAAGGTTGCTCCACCTGATGTTAAAACATATACACAAATCTCTGCTAGCAAACTTGTCCAGTCATAGATGAATCACCCTAGATTAATTTTGTTACTAGCAGAGTTATCCAAAAAATTAGAACTAAACTGTGATGCGTGTGATAGAAATTGGATTACATGTATGAGCCTTACTTTAACATATATTATTGACTTCTAGAGGTTAATATAGTTATTTTCGGTAGGAGGCTGAATCAATTTCTAAAGAAATGTATTCTTGAAATACAAGGATACCCTCTATAGATATTCGGATAACTCTGCATCAAATATAAATCCGTAATCTCACGATCAGTCCCTCTGCTCCTGCGGTTCAACCCTACCAAGAAACTCCATTAAGTAATCCATATCTTATACATGTAAGGATCTAGATCTTATGTGATTTTAAATAAAGTAATTATGTTAAATAAGACAAATTGGTTAGTATATTTTATAAATTATATTTCCTACCATATGGGATGGGTTTTTAAAATAAGTAAATTATATATATATATATATATATATATATATATATATATATATATATATATATATATATATCCTATGAAATGGTAATCAGACTTCAATTCATTGCTTTGATGTTTATATATATATATATATATATATATATATATATATATATATATATATATATATATATATATATATATAAACCTCCCATAAATATCTATGACAATGTTTATATATTTGCATATGGAATCTAGGGTATGCTTTATAGTTTACATACTTTATGTATTAGAAGATGTAGGGATTTACCAAATAGAGATTTGTGTTGAAATCTATAATATTTTAAGTAATAACTAGAAATCATTTCTATCTTATTGAGTTTTATACTATGATTTGTAGCATATAATGCTTACCATAAGATTCTATCCATGAGGACCAAATTCATGAATAATTTGATGTTTTATAATTTATGAAAATTTTTAAGATAGAAAATATTTTATTGTAACTATAATCTACCATATTTGAACTCTCTCTTGGGATTGTTGAAGTTATTGATCTTAAAATTACCCTAAATTTTATGATGAAATTTGTAAATGGATATAACCATGGAAGATCTTCGTGTTTAGAAAGGATGGATTGGTGTCCATTCCTTGGGAAGAGGTATGAAAATCTTCCCTAAGTTTGGAGATATTCCAAACAAATGATGGTTGGAATTATGAATCAATCCTTATTTATAAAAATATTAAGGATGGATGAACCATATATACATGATTGGTGATTTCTTTGTATGTGATATACAAATATGTGATGCATGTTTGCATATAAATTATGAATGGGATTAAGAATTAATCCTTGTTATGATGAATGAATTGTTTATTCATGCTTGGTGATTTTCTATGTTAAATGTGGGAAGTAAATGGAGGTAATAATTTTAGTGAAATTAAATATTTTGTATGTAAAATACATACTATGATTTATTATGAAATTTTTAATGAATGGAATCCATTAGAATAATGGACGATCTTGGTGTCCATCTAGGAAGAGGTATGGGACTTCCAAACATCCCTAAAAATAAAAGGAATGGCATTTATGATTGGGATTAGAAAAGTATATTATTTAGAGATGGACCTTGATGTTACATGATTTATGGGAATTTATGGGGATTTCCTCTTTTGAGAGATTGATTGAATAGTATTAAAGTAAATCTTGGAGGAAATTTTGGTATCGTATGGAGATAAGTGAAATACTCTTTGTATTGGATTTTGATAACCAAATTAGCAAGATAATTAGATATTATATTGGATCAAATTTTGGAAGAAATTTGATAAAAATTTACAAATGCATTCTTGAAAACTTTATTATAGAGGATGAAATAACTGAGTGTATATTGGGATCCAATTATAGAAATGAATTGATTTGAGAGCTAACAATTGATTGAAATACAAAAATTGTGTAGGATATTTGATGTATCTTTAGCTCACACATGGGAAGAAAGTAATGAGAGGAATATTGTATCAAATTTAAAAAGCAAATTTTAGAGCAATTAAGAATCAATTGAATAGATTAATATGTTGGATCCAATGAGGAATTAGACCCCTATTAGTTTGTATATAATCAAATGGAATAGCTCTAGGATAATGAGATTTATAATGCCCATGCTAAACCTCTAAGGGTTTACTTTTATTAACCTAATATTAAGGATAAATGTGGTTGACATGGGTTGTTACAACATGATGTAACTATGAAATGATAGATAATTTAAGTTATTAGCTTCAATTATTAATTTAGGAATAATGGTTTAATAATGAATTAAAGGTATGGGACTTTAATTCATGGATTGAATTTGTGTCAATTATGTAGAATTAATTTGGAATTCATTCCTGAAGGAAATTATATGGTTCTCTCTAACATCGATACGACTTCTCCAAAATAATATTCCAATGATTATCATAAACATATGAAAATTCTTAGAATGGTTTAGAGGAAGGAATAATTAGAATTCTTAGATTATGTCAATGTGTACTAATATGCAAGGAATCTATGCTTAACTTTAATATGTTGATGAATTAATGATATATGATTATGTCAATTATTTTATGGAATGTGTTGGGAAATTATGAACGCTGTAGTTAGCTAGCTTTACTTTTCAACAACTAGCACTTGATGTATTCAATGGTGCTATGGATGTAAAAGGTAGAATGTAATGGAATGTAAATCTTGCTCAATTTAATAAATCATGTGTGCTACAATATCAAGAATAATAATATAATGGATTATATCCCTCAAGGATTAATGTAATTATGTCCACCTCATAAATATTCATGGTTGGTATAACCTAAAATATTATGATAACAAATTGTGGATTAATCCGAGTGGAAACTCGAAGTGGGTTGGAACCCATGAAAAGGCAATTGGGACTTGGGTTGTGAATCAAGTCAGATTTTACATTCTAAATTAAGTATTGAATGTACATGAGGAATATGTACTCCCATAATGGAAAAATAATGTCCTTGTGTAATGAACTTAATTGATTCATAACAAAATGGTTGCCTAAATAAAAAGGATGGACAAATAAGCCTTAAGAAGTATAAGGTAATATAATCATGGCATTCTAATTATCATGTAATTTTTTTTGGTAATTATTTTAATAGATTAACAGTGGGTTTTTATAGAGGATCCCAAAACCTTATGTACAAAATCAGCCTGGCTGGAATGTGCATCATGCCTTGTGGCTGGAGGAATAAAACTGATGACAGAAAACAAAAACTGCTAATTGCCCGAAGGCTACAAGTAGGGCCCTTATGCCTGAATATCCTGGAAACAAACCACATTTTACCAAGGAAAACAAAAATACTAGCCGGAGAAATTTGACCATCGAAAGCAGAAACAGCCAAACCAAACGAATGACCTTCTAAAGCGGGGAGAACATCATGAGAGGATATCCGCATTGGCCAAACTCGCCACCTCAGATGGGAAGCGTGAGCGCCACACAACAGGACACGTGGTCGCAAGCCCTTTGTTGGCCATGTGGTCTGCCACGCGATTTCCTTCCCTAAAAATATGACACGCCTTCCACCTGTCACGTTGAGAGAGGAGCATCCTAGCCTCAAGAATGATGTTGTAGACCCTCCAAGACGGGTCTTTAGAGCCTAGCAGATAGTTGACTATATTGAGCGAATCACCTTCGACTATCAAAGGTCGAGGATCCTCGGAGAGGATCTGGATACCTTTCAAAACACTTATGGCTTCAGCATAGTGATTAGTCTGGGCGCCCAAATCTTCACAATAAGCCAACACGAGATTCCCGTTATGGTCTCTAACCACACCACCAGAACCAGCGGGGCCAGGATTGCCTTTGGCCGCACCGTCAAAGTTTAATTTAATCCAGCCCACAGGGGGCTTGGTCCAAATAACATCCCCACGTTGAGACTTAGAAACACCATCATGAAAAGGGAAGAGGCCCAAACTTTTGAAGATCGTTGCTTCGCCAGGAAGGCGGGGACGGGAACTAGGAACAACTTTAGAATTCTCAATGGCGAAGGATAAGGCTCTCTGAGCGACACAGGGAGGTACTCTAGGGACCTTGTCGAAGACTCTGGCATTCCTCTCTAGCCAAATCTGCCAAATGGAGTGGTGGAAAGAGGCCTCAAGAAGGAAGCGGAGTTTAGGATTCTTGAAAGGATTGGGCCATTGGTGGAAGGCATCTTTGAGGGAGCGGGGAGTGCACCAAAGGATTTGAAAGGAAGACAGGACAGTTTCGAGGACAGAATGGGAAAAAGGACAGTGCAAAAATAAGTGGTCTATCATCTCACAATCAGCAAAGCACAAGAAGCACCTGTTGGGAATAGCAAAACCCCTCTTATGGAGGTTGTCGATGGTTAAGGCTTTATTATGAAAGGCAATCCATGCAAAGTAATTAACTTTAGGAATAATACCCTTCCTCCAAATCACTTTCCATCGGTGATCCATGGCAATCTCGCAAGTAAGAAGGTCATAGGCGGTCTTGACAGAGAACAAGACCATCCTCCGTGCCATGCCGGATGATTCTGTCGTCTCTTCTAACAGATGGAATTAAAACAGACCGAAGAATATTAGACAAAAAGGTCATTTCATTGTTAAAGCCGTCCAGGACTGGCAAATTCCATCGAGGGGGAAGAGAGCTCCGATCAATGAAGTCTGCAACCTTGAGTTGGGAATTTGGATCCACCTGGGCTTTCAGGCCAGCAAGGTCCGCTCTCAACTCGAGAGCTCCATCAGTAACCCACCTGTCCTTCCAGAAGAGAATGGAGTTGCCATCACCCAAAATCCAGCGAGCACCAGAGCTGATCAGAGAGCGGGCTTGAAGCACCGATTTCCAAAAGGCAGACGCTTCAGGAGGAATCCCGACATCAAAAAGAGAACTCGATCCAAGATACTTCCTCTTAACCAGCTTGACCCACTCTGTTGGGTCATTAGTCAAGATCTTCCAAGCGTGCTTAGCGATCAAAGCAGTGTTCATGAGTCTTGATCTCCTCATTCCCATGCCGCCTTGGTCCTTTCGCAAGCAAACCTTATCCCAAGCCACAAGAGGGATTCTGGATTTTTCTTCATTGCCAGACCACAGAAAGGTCCTCTGAATCTTTTCAATCTTGGAGTGGACAGAAACAGGCAGCATGAACACAGACATGAAGTAAGTTGGGATTCCTTGGAGACAAGCTTTGGTAAGGGTGGCTTTCCCAGCTTGCGACAGGAATTTGCCTTTCCAAGTGCTCAGCTTTTTGTGAAGACGTTCCAGGATCATGTCCCACATGCTTCCATTGGCCCGGCCATTACAAGCCAGAGGCAAACCCAGATAAGACGCGAGCAGGGAATCAATAGTGCATTCCAAAATTTTGGCTATGCGGAGCTGCCTTCGCATAGGAGTGTTAATAAAGTAAATTTTGCTTTTGATGTAATTGACTTTCTGTCCGACAGCCTTTTCATAATGGGAGAGGATTCGCTTGATGGATTTGGCTTGAGTGACGGACGCCCCAGTGGAGATGAGGGTGTCATCCACAAATTGCTGATGAGAGACAGGATCGACTCTGGAGGTGGGAAAAATGCCAGAGATCTTATTCTGGCGAAGAGCCTCTTTCAAAGACCAACTCAGAACCTCAGCCAGAAGGATGAATAGAATAGGAGACAGAGGGTCACCTTGTCTGAGGCCTCTGGCGCTTTGGAAATACCCAGCAGGGGATCCGTTGATTAGAACAGAAAAGGAGGGAGTGGATATGCAACTACTAACAAGGTCAATCCAGTGAGGGTGAAAGCCGAACTTGAAGAGGACAGCACAGAGGAACCTCCTGTCAACTCTGTCAAAAGCTTTATTCATGTCCAGCTTGAGGAAAAGAGCAGCATTTTTGGAGCGGTGAGCAGAATGGAGGGTTTCATGGATGGTGATGACACCATCGAGAATGTTTCTGCCTTTCACGGTGCTTCCCTGAGAAGGACCAACCAAGGAGGGAAGAAGGGACCTCAGACGGTTGGCTATGGACTTGGTTAAGATTTTATAAAAAACATTGCACAGGCTAATGGGACGATAATCAGAGAAACTTTTGCAAGCGGAAGACTTAGGGATGAGAGCAAGAAAGGTAGAATTTAGTTTTGGATGGATGGATCTGGAGGCTTGAATCTCCTGAATTGCTTCGCACACATCCGAGCCCACAACATCCCACATAACTTGAAAAAAATGGGGGGGAAAACCGTCAGGCCCAGGGGCCTTGTCTGGTTGCATGGAGAACAAAGCTTCTTTAATCTCAGACACAGAAAAAGGCTCCAGAAGCTTAAAGCTTACCTCGGGAGGAACTTTGACTGGGAAGTTATCCAGAGATTTTTGAACCTGGAGATCACTGTCGGGAGGAACACCAAGCAGATCCTGGAAGAAGTCAACCGCTTCACTTCGGATTTCCTCAATATCCTTGGTAACGCGTCCATCCTTGCACACCACTTCCCTGATTTTGTTAGCCCCTCTGTGCCGCAAAGTTGACGCATGAAAAAACTTCGTATTGGAGTCTCCATTTCTCAACCAGAGGTCCCTAGATTTTGGGGCCCAGAAAGTTTCTTCCCTTGCAAGAATAGAATGATAATCCACCAAGAGCCTCCTTTCCTCCTCCCTGAGGCAATCGGTGTAACCTTCGAGCTCCATTCTCTCCTCCACCAATTTTAGGTTCGCAGAAATGGACCTTTTGGACTCAAAAATGTTGTCGAACACCTCCTTGTTCCATGTTTTCAAATTCCTTTTGATTAACTTGAGTTTTAAGGCCACTCTCTTGGAAGCGGAACTTGCTACCTTCTGCTGCCACCAGGCCGTAACCAACCCTCTGAAGTCCTTGTGAGAAATCCACATGGACTCAAATCTGAAGGGGGTTTTAAAAATAGGCCCATCAACCGTCTCCAGGACAATAGGATTGTGATCAGACCCAATCCTCGGTAAGGCCGAGAGAGTTGCCGCATCGAGTATGGGAATAGCCTCTTGGGATATGAAGAATCTGTCAAGCTTGACTTGAATAAGATTGCTCCCAATCCTCCTGTTGCTCCAAGTGAAGGATGCCCCCTTGAGGTCAATGTCAAGCAAGTTATTGGTGGAAACAAAATCTTGAAAGTCTTCCAGACTGTGGCTAGAGTGGTCCGATCCTCCTTTCTTTTTAGATGGGTGAAGAGGACAGTTGAAATCTCCCCCTAGAACCCAAGGGAAATTACAGAACGTTTCCCTCATCTGGGAAATAGCCTTCCACATTTCTTCTCTCTCTGAGACAGAGTTTGGGGCATACACATTGGACAGGATCCAAGAAAAGTTAATGGCTTTGGAATGAAACAAAACATTGATAATCCTGTTGGAAGTTGAGAGAAGGCTGCCCTCAAAAATCTCTGGATCCCAAAGAATCATGAGACCGCCTGCCGTTCCCACCGCAGGACTGGAGAGGAATTTTGCCTTAGCCCAAATGACCTTAGCAGCTCTGGCAGAAGAGATAGCATCGGTCTTAGTCTCTTGCAAAATTAGGATGGACGGATTCGTCCTCTTTCTGAGATCAGCCACCAATCTCCGTTTGGCAGCTGCATTAAGCCCTCTCACATTCCATGAGAGGACTTTCATCTCAACAGTTTGATATTCTTCTTACCTCCCTTTCCTTGCTGGAGGGGAGGTTTTGGGACAGACGAGTCACCCATCTGGGAATCAGAATCATCCTGAAAAAGCAGCCGTTGAGTACCATTTGCAACATCTACCGCCGTCTCCTTGTCCCGCCTGTCTTTGTTGGGGGGACGACCTTGCTTCCTTTCGCTACCAAAATCAACACCTTGCTTTTGGCTCCTCGTATTACGAGGGCTGATATTACCAGACTGCTCACCCCTTCTTCCTAGTAGGTAATCTTCCAGCACATTTTGGGACTCGGGGTGGTTATGGTCCAGGATTTTGGGTGAATCTGCCTGTGTGGTGATTTGGGGAAGGGACTGGTCCTTCTCCTCCTGTGGTCCAAGGTGAGGGCTTGCACCACACGGCTCAGAGACCGTTTGGGGGGAGACTGCTTCCACCGGGTGGGAGGATTCGGGATGGTCCCTAGACGGGCCTGGAGATTCATGCCCTTTCGCAGCAGGGTGCTTTGTCTGACCTTCACCGTGTTCCAAGGGGTTGTTGGAATCCCGTTTCTTCATCCCTAGATTTTGAAGAGGACAGTTGGACTGGAGGTGCCCTTGAGAACTGCACTGGGGGCAGAAAGCTGGTCTGTTCTCATACACAATGGCTTGCTTGTGGAGAATGATATCTCCAGACCGGAGAGTGATGGATGATGGAAGATCAGCCTCCAAGTCCGCCAGAACGCAGAACCGAGCTTGAACAAATCTGGTTCGAGCTTTGGTGGGAGGGTCAATGGTAACCAACTCACCAATGGAGCGTGCAATTCCTCTGATTACATTTTCATGCCAACAGAAGAGGGGGAGACTCGGGAGTCTAACCCATATTGGAGCAATGTTGATATTTTGGGTATCGGGGTTGAAGTCCATACCCCACTTCCTTAGAAAGAGACTTCTGCGGCCTAGGAACCAGGGACCACCAGCCAGGATTTTATAGTAGTCCTCCTTGTTATTCAGTCTAATCACGAAAAAACCTCGGGTTAAGGCCGCCAACTCCATGTGACCAGAGGTTCGCCATTTACCTGCCGCCCACTTGCGAATGGTCTCCATGTCGGGACGGCCGCCAATAAACTTACCGATGAGGGTAAATTTTTTGAATTCCACAAAGCTTGAAAGAATTTCCGTCGGGATGTCCAACTCGTCCCCGAGGAAACAACTCCTTGGAGAGCAGACCGCTAAGGGTTTTGAAGCCGCTGCCTGAGCGTACGACTTCTGAGGTCCACCTCCCCATTTTTCTGGTGGATCCTTGTCATGACCTACATCCTCTTCGGTTGGAGAGGACTCCTTAGCGCCCCCGGTCTCTGACTGCCCTCCCTCCGCCCTGCTGTGCCCCTGGTTCAGTCTGTTGGCGTTCCCGTGCTCTCCCGCAGAAGCTTTCCCGCCCGTCGTCATCTGAAACCCTTCAAAACCCTCCTAATTATCATGTAATTTTAATCACATGTAGTGATTTTGTTATCCTAGAGATCCCATCGAGAAGATGTGGGTTGGATATAAGATCTATGAATAACCATTATTGAGGTTATTTCATCTATGATGGTTTCCCATATTCAAGGCATTCACCTATATATTGGTCTTGGTGAACAATATGGTTAAGGGTGATTTTCCCTTTTAAGAGGGATGTAATCTAATGCTTGGCCAGTGTTATCATAACTGAGTAGTATGAGGGTTTCGTAAAATCTGATAACTTCTACTCAAGAGTGACTCTGATCAAGTCTTAATATCTCTTTATGCTATTACCTTGATAGCTTACAATCCATATGGAATGATTTTATCTTAGTTCATGATTATGACCCTTACCTCATAAGATATGAATATGTATATACATATATAAAAATATTTGTGGTAATAAATGGGGTTGTTATAGTTGGTATCAGATCCTAGGCTAACTAATAGATTCTAGTTAGATCTAGGTTAAAAAAATATTTGGGCATGAAACAATAGCATGAGAGAAACTCAAAACATAAAATTCCACAACTCTAAACAATGAACTCTTAGTAAGGACAAGTCAATACTTGAGATTGTTGATGCTTCAGTTCCTTTCTACCATGAGTAGATCCATAGTCATTCGAAAGTAGAAGAGCTAAGTGAACCCTCCTTCCATGGGTTTTAGGCGGTGTACCTTAGACTCTTTTGGAAAACTACTCAACATTTATGGTTTTTGAATTTTTATCTTTAGGTGCATATGAACAAGAGGGATCATAAGTTGGTTCAAATCTACTAAAGGACCCCTTGAATTAATATTATCAAAATTAATATGGATAACTTTTTAATTGCCTAAGACAAACGGCTCGAAGTGGAACATTATGTGAATAAAAATTAAGTGAGTTGAAATTTAGTTCCTAGAGACAGCCTAAAAGTAGATAAAGATCTTCGATATAGTCCAAAAAGTGTAGTCACAAAACTACCCATCATCTAACTATAGATGTTATTGGATTAAAATTCTAGGTATATCTAAATTTGGTATATTGTTGTATACAAGACAAGATAAAAGAATGTTTTCTTTAATTAATTCTCACTACAATTTGACCTTTGGCCAATAAGCTAAATATATCAACCATGATGAATTCTGGTGGATTACTATTTTTTTATCAATGGTTCATCTAGAGATAGCCACAACCTGAACCTTTACCATGGTTGAAGATATTATCTTGCTTTGTCATAAATTAGTAGGTGTGCTTTGAGCTATTTAAGCATTGAAATATATCATAAAGCAAAATGTTTTGTCTGTGGGTAGACTAAACTTTGGAAGGTCGTAAATGTGTGTTTTTATATAAGAAGTGACTATTCCATGAGTAATCTAGTTTGTTATAGCCTTAATATACTAGCAATAGAAGTCATGAACAAAGGACACATTATCTTGCAAGATGAAGCAAACTGAAATTCTTGGAGGAAAGTTGAAAATATTAAGCAGAATGGTGGAGGACCTTTTTGCAATGAATTTTAAGTTGAAAGAAGAGGTAAAATAATCTTTAGAAAAAATTGGTCCAACAAGGCCAAATGCTAGATAACTTGGAAGCTCAAAAGTGCAAATCTGGGACATTGCAAGGCAAGTCCAATTCACAAGAAAAGAGGCATGTTTTCAATTATGCCATTTTGTCAGAACCTGAACAACAAATTTTGAGGAAGAGAAAGAGTGTCAGTTTTATGATGTGGGAACAAGAACAAAATTGAAAAAAAAAGCAAGATCACTTCAAGAAGGGACTCCAAAAAATTGAGACTAATGAGTTACAAGAATCATCTTCCATTGTGGAAGAAAAAGGAAACAAACATGTAGGTCCTCTGGGGGGATGCTTTACATGTAAGGAACAACATTTTGCAAAAATATACCCATAATGTGCAGGAACAAGTAAAATTGTGATGAATCACAAAATCCATGTTGCCACCGAAAGTCCAAATTTGGAAGGGCAAGCTACTCTATCACTCACAAATTATGGTGAATCTCTTAGTCATTCCAATGAAATCAACTAAAATTCTAGAGTTTCACTCCAAGACTATGAGGAAGCACAATATTTTGAAAAGACACTATCCTTATTTATTTAATGATTCTATGCAATAATACAGGCTGAACTATGGACCACTTATGCAAAGTGGAACTATGCCAAAAAATATATTTTATTGTTTGTTACGTAATAATTTAGGAAAAAACAAAGGACTATGTTTAATATAAGGGGGGTAGTATGTCACATCCCACCTTGGAGGACTATTTTTAAGTTGCTATTTATGTAATGATAGCTGGTTTCAATGCTTAATATAGTTGCATTGTATTTATCAAAATAAAATGATGTTGTGTTGCTTGATTGAAATAACATTTACTTTCATAGGTGGAATATTGACCATCGAAGGGAAATGATGACTATGATAACTCAACAGGTAAATCTCATAATCCTATCATCACTAGTTACCTCCCTAATGGCGATGTTACTTGAGTATTACTCTAAAATTTCCACACAATAAAATGAAAAAATGGTGATGGGGGATATTGAGCACATGCATTGAGTGCTTATATGTCATTTGTGTGTGTTTTATATTTTATTTTAGGATTAATTGGCATGAGTTTGGTTTAATTTAATTTTACTTTGAAAATGCACATTAATAATGTTTTGCTTTTTACAAATTATTTTAGAAAATATCATGCAATGATTTTGTGAAATCTTTAAATGGAGTTAAAAAAAAAGATTTATTTTGTTGAGTATTCTTGTTGGATCTAGTTGATCTTATTTTAGAAGGAAATTAGGTAGTTTGTTTTTATGAGCTTGTTCAATTTTAAATTGGAAAAAAAAACTACCTTGTAATAAATATTTCCTTCATATGGCAACTTTGGGAAGGTTGAAATAGTAAATTAGATTCTACTCTTATCACACACACACACACACACACACACACACACACACACACACACATATATATATATATATGAAAGGAAGCTTTAAATTGGGTGAGAAAATTAAGATTATATATATATATATATATATATATATATATATATATATATATATATATATATATATTTAAAAGCATATTTTCTAAAAGAAAGAAATAAAAAATAATAATAAATAAAATATTTAAATATTCATAAAGATCTTTCTTATCTAAGAATAAAGAGAGCTATAAATGTCCATAGAAGTTATGGAAAAAGGGAAGAGGTTATGCTATGTAATGCTGGAGAAGGAAGACAAGCGAAAGATACACAAGCCAAGTAGAGTCATCCTTTGCAGGAGACCAAGTTGGGGCTTTCCTACCCATATTCTTTCTTTGAATGCTGAGAAATTTATCTCATGTATTTAGTTTACTTCTATTATGTGAATGTCTTACTTACACTATAATATTATGTTGATGCACATATGTCAAGCAATCTGGAATAGTTGTAAGTTTAAGTAAGTGTAAGCTTTATGTACATCCAATAGAAAGGCTGGTAGTGCCCAGATGGTCCTAATAGGGAACCAATGATTGACTTGCATGATGCCCTATTATTGGGATCCGCTTTGCCATCTACTAAAATTGCCATAATATATAATTTTTAATAAGGATTTTAAATGACTATAAATCTTCGATTTTCTTCAAATATATCAATATTCTAACATTTGTCAATGTGAAGTATATTGTTGAGCTGGCACAACATCATGTCTCTAACATTTTTATTAGGATTAGACCTTGACGATCTCTCCTCTCAACCATAGGGTGGGGAAGTCATCATATTTAACCTCGACGCAGTATAATTTTGCATTAACCTCATCCAATTCAAAGCTTAGAACCTATGTTATGTAGGCTGGGATATATTTCCAACATCAGTAGATTTCAATAGTATAATCCTATGTTGGAATTTTGTTTCACTTTAATGTCTCTCCCTCCATTGATTGTTTTAGGCTCCAATGAGCATGCTACACATGGGAATACTATGTTTTAACTTGATTCTTAACCTAGAAAATAACGACCTCGATGGAGGATCACAATAGCATTTGATGACCACTAATCACTATAGTTTCCATTCTATTAATAAAATTCTATAAATTATGACTGATGGTTCAATAGGTCTAGGGGTTCAAAAGAGTGTGATCTAAACACCAACATACCCATAGTTGCCATCCAAAATTCTTCTCTATGTAAATCTATCATGATTCCATCCGTATTGTGTTGATTTTGGAATGATTTTAAGGATGGATGGGCCATATTATCTTGTCTTATCTTATCCATAAAACATTTTAATGACATGTTGCATAATAAAGAATTTATTGATGAGTTGAAACTTCAATTTGATTGATCTAGGATATAGTTTATAACCTGCATTGTCAAGGTTGCTCCACCCAATGTTAAAACATATACACAAATATCTACTAGCAAACTCCTTCGATCATATATGAACCACCCTAGATTAATTTTTTCACTGGCAAAGTTATCTAAACAATTATAATTAGACTATGATGCATGTGAGAGCAATTGGATTATGTGTATGGGTCTTCCTGTAATAGATCTTATTGACTGCTAGAGGCTAAGACAGTTATTTTTGAACCCATAGGAGGCTGAATCAATTGCTAAAGAAATGTATTCTCGAAATATGAGGATACCCTCTACAAATATTTGGATAACTCTACGTCAAATCTAAATCTGTAATCTCACAATTAGGCCCTCTGCTCTTATACGCATAAGAATCTAGCTCTTATGTGATTTTAAGTAAAGTAATTATGTTACATAAGACATATTGATTATTATATTTGTTAAATTAGATTGCTGACCATATGGGATGGGTGTTTAAAATAAGTAAATTATATATATATCCTATGAAATGGTAATCAGACTTCAATTCATTGCTTTGATGTTTATATATATATATATATATATATCACCTCCCATAAAGATCTATGATAATGTTTATATATTTGCACATGGAATCTAGGGTATGCTTTATAGTGTACACACTTTATGTATTAGAAGATGTAGGGATTTACCAAATAGAGATTTGTGTTGAAATCTATACTATTTTAAGTAATAACTAGAAATCATTTCTATTTTGTTAAGTTTTATATTATGATTTGTAGCATATTATGCTTACCATAAGATTATGTCCATGAGGACCAAATTCATGAATAATTTGATGTTTTATAATTTATAAAAATGTTTAAGATAGAAACTATTTTATTGTAACTATAATCTAGCATCTTTGAACTCTCTCTTGGGATTGTTTAAGTTATTCATATTGTATGCTAAATTTAATAAATAAGAGTAAATAGCAAATTACCCTAATTTTTATGATGAAATTTGTAAATGGATATAACCATTTAGAAGAATCGAAGATCTTATTGTTTGGGAAGGATGGATTGGTGTCCATTCCTTGAGAAGAGGTATGGGACTCTTCCCTAAGTTTGGATATATTCCAAGCAAATGATGGTTGGAATTATGAATCAATCCTTATTTATAAAAATATTAAGGATGGATGAACCATCTATATATGATTGGTGATTTCATAATATGTGATGCATGTTTGCATATAAATGATGAATGGGGTTAATCATTAATCCTTGTTATGATGAATGAATTGTTTATTGATGCTTGGTGATTTTCTATGTTAAATTTGGGAAGTAAATGGAGGTAATAATTTTAGTGAAATTAAATATTTTGTATGTAAAATACATACTATTATTTATTATGAAAATTTTAATGAATGGAATCCATTAGAAGAATGGATGATCTTGGTGTCCATCAAGGAAGAGGTATGGGACTCTTCAAAACATCCCTAACAATCAAAGGAATGGCATTTATGATTGGTATTAGAAAATTAAATTATTTACATATGGACCTTGATGTTAGATGATTTATGGAAATTTATGGGGATTTCCTCTTTTGAGAGATTGATTGAATAGTATTAAATCAAATCTTGGAGGTAAATTTTGTATTGTTTGGAGATAAGTGAAATACTATTTGGATTGGATTTTGATAACCAAATTAGCAAGATAATGAGAGATTATGTTGGATCAAATTATGGGAGAAATTTGATAACAGTTTACAAATGCATTCTTGAAAAATTTATGATAGAGGATGAAATAACTGAGTATATATTGGGATCTAGTTATGAAAATTAATTGATTTGAGAGCTAACCTTGGATTGAAATACAAATATTGTGTAGGATATTTGATGTATCTTTAGCTCACACATGGGAAGAAAGTAATGAGAGGAATCTTGTATCAAATTTAGAAAGCAAATTGGATAGCAATTTAGAATCAATCGAATACATTAATATGTTGTATCCAATGAGGAATTATACCCCTATTGGTTTGTATATAATTAAATGGAATAGCTTTAGAATAACGAGCTTTATAATACCCATGCTAAACCTCTTAAGGGTTTACTTTTATTAACCTAATATTAAGGAGAAAGGTGGATGACATGGGTTGTTACAATAGGATGTAACTATGAAATGATAGATAATTTAAGTTACTAGCTTAAATTATTAATTTAGGAAGAATGGTTTAATAATTAATTAAAAGTATGGGACTTTAATTCATGGATTGAATTTGCGTCAACTATGTAGAATGAATTTGGAATTCATTCTTGAGAAAACTTATATGGTTCTCTCTAACATTGATACGGCTTATCCAAAATAAGATTCCAATGATTATCATATATATATAAATTATTAGAATGGTTTAGAGGAATGAATAATTAGAATCCTTAGTTGCATAATGAGTTTTAAAAGGATATATGGGTTCCTTATTGGTATGGTAAATACCTTAAAGATATAATTATGACTTAGAGAAAGAAATTTGGAAAATTCCTTAATTGCATCATGAAGAAACAAATGTATTCCTATGGGAAATACCTTAATGATATAATGATGAGTTAGAGAAGGGAATTAGGAAAATTCCTTAATTACATCATGAATTTGATAAGGAACGATTGTATTCCTTGCCATGTAAAATTAATTGAAAGGGACCCATAGTGGCCCTTATATATTTGTAATATTTGACATCCTAAGTTTATGAATATGAGAAAAGTACATATTTTGGAGGTTGGGTTTATTCCCCATGAGGATTTCCAGGATAAACAATGTGTCACTCTATTTGTAGTTTGATGTGTTAATTCTTGTGCAGGTTGCTTTTACTTCAAAATGAAAATAATTTAAGTGGATGAGATGGTTAGATGCTTGATGAAACAGTGATGCAATTCTTAGATTATGTCAATGTATACTATGATGCAAGGAATGTATGCTTAACTTTAATGTTTTGATGAATTAATGATATACGATTATTTCAATTATTTTCTGGAATGTATTGGAAAACTATGAATTATGTAGGTAGCTAGCTTTACTTTTCAACAACTAGCACTTGATGTATTCAATGGTGCTATGGATATAAAAATTAGAATGTAATGGAATGTAAATCTTGCTCAATTGAATAACTCATGTGTGCTACAATCTCAAGAATCATAATGTAATGGATTATATCCCTCAAGGATTAATTGAATTATGTCCACCTCATAAACATTCATGGTTGGTATAACCTAAAACATTATGATAACAAATTATGGATTAATTCAAGTGGAAACTCGGAGTGGGTTGGAACCCACAAAAAGGCAATTGGGACTTGGGTTGTGAACCAAGTCAAACTTTACATTCTAAATTAAGTATTGAATGTAAATGAGGAATAGGTACTCCCATAATGGAAAAATAATGTCCTTGTGTAATGAAATTAATTGATTCATAACAAAAGGGTTGCCTAAATAAAAAGGGTGGAAAAATAAGACTTAAGAAGTATAAGGTAATATAATCATGGTATTTCAAGGATTATGTAATTTGAATCACATGTAGTGATTTTGTTATCGTAGAGACCCCATCAGGAATATGTGGGTTGGATATAAGATCTATGAATAGCCATTATTGAGGTTATTTAATCTATGATGGTTTCCCATAGTCAAGGCATTCACCTATATATTGGTCTTAGTGAACAATATGGTTAAGGGTGATTTTCCCTTTTAATATGGATGTAATCTAGTGCTTGGCCAGTGTTTTAATATTTGAGAGGTATGAGGGTTTTGTAGAATCTGATCCACTTCTACTCAAGAGTGACTCTGATCAAGCCTTAATATCTCTTGATGCTATTGCCTTGATAGCTTACAATCCAAATGGAATAATTTTATCTTAGTTCATGATTATGACCCTTGCCTCATGAGAGTTGAATATATATATGGTAACAAATGGGGTTGTTATACCTACCCAGGTTGGGCTAAAGACTATGCCTACATTGTGCCACATCTTGGAGGGTGTAAGGTAATATAATATACTACTTAGAAGGCCTTGAATGAGATATATGGAGTATGTCCCATCCATAGTGCATCGATACCTCAAATTTATACATGAAGGGAAAGTTCATGTGGTTCACGCCAATCCAAAGCCCTTCAAGTATTACAATATGATTGATTATCTGCAATATTATACCTTTCCATCCACTCCCCTGGACATCCAACCAAATGACACCATCAAAATTCTAACTCCACTATTACAACCATCCACTAAATAATCATCACTTCTTCCATCTCTGTCATTGCCATCGGTTTCTCTAGATATCTCTTCTTCATCCTTAGATCCTTTGAATGAGGAAAATTTAAAGGAATCAATCAAGGATACTCTCACATCCACTTCCACCATTTTAGTAGAGGATATTCCCACTCCTATCAATGAAGAAGAATCCAATGTTGTTACACATGAGTCAAATCACACCATACCATCTTCATCCACCCCACCATGAATCATGGTTCATTTGACCAATTCCAGACTCAATGAGTATATAGTGCAACATATTATATTCATGTCTATCATCAAGTCTAGAAAAGATCTAGTTTGCCCTCCTATTAATTTTCTATCCAAAGTAGAGCACACTATATAGGTTAATAAGGTATACATGACTTGTCCAAATACCAATCCACCTTCCCATGAGTTTGTGGGAATGATCAATGTTGTGATAGAAAACTAGGGCTCTCCAAATCAATCTACATAACTTGTGGTTTCGTCTAATATTCCCTCTATAACACAAATACTACCACAACCAAATCTAGTCACTCCTATCCCATCTTATTCAACACCTTCACAATAGCGAGAATAGATATATCTGCTACACCAAAATTGGGATAATTAAGCTATCACGGTTGAGCACTCTAATTTGGAACAAGAGCATGAGCTAAATCAAGAATAAGAGCATGTGGAAATACTCATTAGACAAGATCATCATGAACCATCCACATATTATTATATGTTGAGGACTTCTAACACATATTTGCTTAATTGTCTTTTGTAACCTGCACCCAATTCACTTCCACTATCCAGTAGTTGCCATCCAACTTTATCAATAGCCATGAAATCACCACCCCTTATAGTATTACAACATATCTTGGATCAACTAGCTAGAATCGAGATACAAGTGGGTAACCAAAATTATGCCTTACAACAAATGATAAATCAACTCACAAAAATTGAGCTACAATAGCAAATCACATCCAAGACCAAATTTCCTCCTCTACAACCATAAAATAAACCCCAACAAAATCAAGTATAGAATTGATCTCGACCCACCTTGCACTTATACGCCATTACCTAAATCTTTTGCATCACTCTTTAACTGACTGTGTGAGGAAAAGGTTATCACCTTACATGAAGTACACCCCCTAGATACTAACTACCCAAAATCTAAGGGGCATAGAGAGGACTTGTATTGTTTATATCATTTAAAAAATGATCATGATATCTAGGCATGTTATACATTCAAGAATATAATATAGGACATGCTCAAAATAAATCAACTTCAAATCGATAATTCTCTCACTACCAACGATCAACAAATAGGTATAGTTAATAATTTTTTACCTACACTGGAAAAAATCAAGTAGAATAGCCTAAGCAGGTGAATGAGATACACATAACCCTACCACCTCATAAAAATCATCCACCTCATCCATATCATTCAAGATGCTAGCCTCATAATTGGAATCTATTACCTAAGCCCATGTTGACCATTTTTCAAAAGCTACAAGAGGAAAAAGCAATTATTTTACTAAACATATATCCTTTCAACCCGAACAAACCTAAGTCTAAGAATTATAAGGAAGATCTCTTTTGTCTTTACCATAGATAGAAGGGTCATGAAATTAATGATTATTTTGCATTCAAAACTATGGTCCAAGATCTCATAAATAAGGAGGTATTTACCATAGATAGTTCACCCACCTCATCTCATCCAACCATAATTTAGACCACACCATTCCCTTTATAGCCTCAAAATCAATCACAACCTCGAAAACCCAACAAGTTAAATCGCCATTACACAAAACTTCCAATGCCCTCCTTAGCCCTATTTCAATGTCTTTATGAGGTGCAAGCAATAAAATTACCAAAAATAAAACTAAGTAGATCTAAACCTACGTATCACAATGGAAACCTCTACTATGTTTACCATATATAGAAGGATAATGATATTTGAACCTACTATCTATTCAAAAATATTATGCAAGAAATAAAAGAGCAAAATGAGCTCCAAATAGATGGTTAGCTCACCTATTCTAATTATGAGATCTATATTGGCTAAAATTCCTTACCATGATAGGGAGGTTCAATTGTTATCATTCCTCCCAATCAAGCGAATCACACAACATCAAGTACAGTGCATACTAGGGGTGTTCAAGGTGTCACACCTTCCCTATCATCCACATCACAATAAGTGAAGTAATTCAGGTATTTTGAAGGCACCACACCTTCCCCACATCCACCAATCACCACACACTCTAAGGGTGCTTAAGGTATCGCACCTTTCTCCACACAAAAAATCATAAATCATAAAATTACAAAAACAACAACAAAAATTATTAAAATTAAAAAAAAAAATCAGAAAACATAAAAACACAAAATTATACAAAACATAAAAAGTATAAAAAAATTTGTATTATGTCATCATGAATTTCATTTTTATCATTAATTTGTTGCATTAGGCATATTCATCCATTGCATTGCACTAGGACAAGTTGTGTTTGCATTCTTACAAATGACACCATGTTTGTAGGCAAGTCATGGGTCTTAAATCAATCTTATCCATCATCATCATTGATAGTTTTCCTTATGAGATTTTTCTTATTAAGGGGTTATCGTAAGATAGATTAGATACCAAATGAATATTATCAATGATATTTATACATCCACTGACTATTTTACGCACACCTTTTAGTTTACAAAATAACATAGGAAAAACTCCCATATAACACATATCACTACCATCCATATTCCCCTTTGTGAGTAACTATGTTTTTCAACACAATAAATAAGTTGCTATAGGGTGTCACTAGGGTTTTTTGTCATTCAACCATCCCTAGTTTTCTTTTCATATTTTGTAGAAAGCTATCTTTACTTTTAGATAGTAATATCTTGCTTTGATAGTACCTTGTATATTTCAAAATCCCAACACAATTTCACACATTTAAAATCTATGTTTGGACAAGGAAGGATGATACTACAATGTAGTCCTTGTCACTTTGAGTGAAAGTTTTCCCTTGCTCATCCTATTATGTGCATGGTTTAGGATGTTGAGAATTTACAAAAGGACAAGCTCCCCTACCCAAGCAATCTCCTTGATCTTCCACAAAATGAGCAAGTTACCCAAAAAAGTGGTTTTTACCACTAATAAATCCTTTTCTCCTAAAAAGAGTGGTTTTCACCACTAATAATGAGAAAGTATCCCAAGTTATCAAAATAAATGAAGGGGGTAATGAGCTTGAATCCTTGGAATCTCAGTTATTCAAAAGCCATGGTGGAATCTCCATTATAGTAATAGATTGAATGAAACCCGCTTGACAATGGAGGAGTCTTATGCATGGTGATATGTTTATCACATTAGCAACCTTCTTTTGTACAGAACAATTTTATCTTGCAGATGAGTTAATTTTTGGTGGCTTGTATTGCCTAGTAATCTAATCCAACTATATCCAAACTCATGATAAATATGACCATAGGGTGATTATCATTACAACAATGGGTTGCATGAAACCTACTTGGCAATGAGGTAGTCTTATGCATCATCTAGTAAATTCACTTTGCACATAGGGATATTGAATATATGGGTCTTCATAGCATATTTTTATCTTACATAGTCATGTATAGCTAGTATACATATTTTGACTGGTCAACTAGGATGTTTGAGTCTCATGAAAACCATTAGCATCCCTCATAGAACCTAGTGGTTTTAAACCCATTTAGTTCACCTTCAAATGTATGAATTTTTTTTAAAAGGTTGATATTTTGATTCATGACTTTTATACATTCAATGGTGTTGACACTTAGGTTTTTTTTGCATCTTAGATTCATTCATTGTAATATCTAAATATATAAATCACATTTTGTAGCATCATGTCACTAGTGCATCACATGCATACATAACATCTCCATCATATCAAAACTTTCATTTACCATACATACATCATCATGTCACATGTTCAAACACTAACTGGGGAGGTTCATGGTCTTACAATTTTCCCAATAACCATATCAACCACTCAAATCACTTAGGGAAATCAATGTATCACACCCTTCCCCAACAATCAGTCAATCAAATAATCAAAAAACTTGGGATAATAAAGGTGTCACACCTTTTTCCAAACCACCAAGTAAGCAAGCAATCAATATCCTTGGGGTGTTTAAGGTATCACACCTTACCCCAATCAATCACTTAATAATCAATCAACTTGCTAGGTTCAAAAAGGTTGTATCCTTTTATCAAAGGTTGCACCCTTTGCCTTGCATTCATATCAATCAACACATCATATGCTAGGTTCAAAAGGTTGCATCCTTTTGTCAAAGGTTGCACCCTTTACCTTGCATTCATATCAATCAACAAATCAACTACCAGGTTCAATATGTTGTGTCCTTTTATCAAAGGTTGCACCCTTTGCCTCACTATCTCCAAATCACTCCAAAAGGCTCCAAAGATGCCTAATCCCTTTGGTAAATTTCAAAAATGCTCCAAAGATGCCTAATCCCTTTGGTAACTTTTCAAAAGGCTCTAAATATACCTAATCCCTTTGGTCACTTTTTAAAAGGCTCCGAAGATTCCTAATCCCTTTGGTAAATTTCAAAAAGGCTCCAAAGATGCCTAATCGCTTTGGTCAATTTTAAAAATATTCTAAATATGCCTAGTCCCATTGGTCAATTTCAAAAAAGATCCAAATATGCCTAATTCCTTTGGTCAATTTTAAAAATATTCCAAATATGCCTAATTCCTTTGGTCAATTTTAAAAATATTCCAAATATGCCTAATCCCTTTGGTCAATTTCAAAAATTATCCAAATATGCCTAATCCTTTTGTTCAATTTCAAAAAGCCCCAAAGGTACCTACACCTCTGGTCAAATAAATCCAAAAAATTCCAAGGGTACCTCAATCTCTTTGGTCAAATTCATTTCAAAAGGCTCCAAAGGCACCTAACCCCTTTGGTCATATCAAGTCAAAAATATTGGGTGAACCTTGTATCTAGTGTTTTACCCTAGTCCTCTAGTGGTTGTAGCGACTAGTTATCCATACAATCCGATAGGATTATATCACCATAAGGACATTCATTATCAAAATAAATTCAAAAATCCCCAAAGGCACCTACACCTTTGATTAATTCATTTCAACAAGGTTCCAAAGATGCCTAATACCTTTGGTCAATTTCAAAAAATCTCCAAAGCCACCTACACCTTTGGTCAAATCTATCCAAAAGGTTCCAAAGATGCCTAATATCTTTGGTCAATTTCGAAGAGATCCAAAGGCAACTAAACCCTTTGATCATAAATCAATGCAAAAATCTCCAAAGGTACCCCAATTCCTTTGGTCAAAAACATTTTAAAAAGGCTCCTAAAATAATAGAAGTGCTATCATATCAATTCCCTAAGAAAGCCATGCGACTGGACTGCTTCAAGGGATATAGGTGTACATTTCCTTCTTCTACTTAGCCTCAAATGATCCTCGTATACAATGATTTACCTCTAGAACAAAATGAATTACTATCATCTCAATTCCTTAAGAAAGCCATGTGACTGGACTTCTCCAAGGTATAAAGATGCACAATTACCAATAATGGTTAAAATCATAGTTGTAACGGGGTTTTTCCCCTTTCACTTTTGTAAAATTGCTACAAAATCCAAATTAGTTATCTTGGTCAAGCGACCCATTGTTTTCATCACTTTCCATATCCTCATCAACTTATTGCTTGAGGGGGTAGTCATACATCATAAAATTCATAATAAAAATCAATAATCAAACACTCAATCATGCAAATTGCATTCATCCAAGAATCATTGCCAAAGATAATCATACCCTTTTTGCTTAGGGTAAAAAGCAACAATTTTAACTAAATAAACACTTGGCAGATCTAAAGTCTATGATTTAGATAATCTTATCTCCTCAAGATAAAAGTTGTAGACTTGAACTTGTCTACTAATGACTGAAAGGTTTACCACAATCAAGATCTTCAATTTATCAGAAGAAATTAGTCAAAAATACTTACTCTTTACATGATTGGGACATCTAACATTGATCAGATCAATGAGCATCATCAACCCTCAATTTGACTTAGATCATCTAATTTTTCATCTACGTTGTGCTTTCACACAATGCATCCCAAAAAGGGGCATCTATAGACACTTAAAACACGTCATATTGAGGTGACTACCTATATGAACCCTTTTTAGGCCATATGACCCACCTTGGAAATCCCTAGGGCCTAACAATGGTTTTTACCACTCAAATAAGGAGGAATTTCCATTTTTAGCTTGGGCCATCCCACCAAGAGATGATCTCTAGGGATCGTCCTATCCCAAGATGATTAGCAGTCATGAGCATTCCACCCTAGGACGATCATGCCTATAACAAGTGTTTTGACTCCTAAGTCAAGGAAAAAATGGTTACATAGGACAACTAAGCATGCACAATCAATTACGGGAAGGTTCTAGAATGAGCGATTACTTCTTGATTCTTGGATTCCCTTACAAGCTTGGATTTCCATTTAAGAAGTCTATAAAAAGGCACCCAACTTCATAAATAAGATAGCAATTTTGAGATAATGAAGTGATATCATATTGGAGATCAAAAGAGCCCTTATCCCAAAAGCAATGAAGTGCTATCAAAATTCAACCATGGAGCTTTCAAGCATGCCAATAGACCATCTCAAAGGTTGAAGATCAAATTTTTGTTCATGTGCCATTCAATATCTCTAATTCAGTATCAATTTTTGCCCCTAAGTTGTTCTTCATGAGCGTACCAAGAATTTCAATCAACCCACAGATCAAACTTGATGTCACCTCACATCGGCCGCAAAGTATTTGCTCACTGTGTAGTGGTTGTGTTGGGACTGAAACTGAAGGGATTCATTTTATTCATAAAGATGAGTTACATATATAGGCAGAATGCCTATATGAAACACATGACACTTGTCAAGATAAAATGACAAGTGTCAAGGTGAAGGTATAGTGCACTTTAAACTACCTATCATCATCTCTTATTGCTGATTTGGTCTAGGCTCATGCTCTTTGTGCTTGGCTCTCCAACTATGAATAATGCTAGATTCACTGTGTATACATCTCGGTCTGTTGCCTCAGGGTCAGCCACTTCCATGGGTCTATTGCCACTGGGTCAGCCATCTAAGTGCCTCAGGGTCATCATGGGCGCCTCAGGGTCAGCCGCTTCTGGGTCTGTTGCCTCTGTAGGTCATCCTCAGAGGATGTTGCCTCTCGTAGGTCACTGACTAGATTCACCATGGTGAACTCAATCTAGAAGGTGTCGGTCTCTACTAAAAATGCACCTAAGACAAAGGAAAAATGAGCCATATAAGAGTGTCGGTCTCTGTTGAAAATGCACTCAATACAATAAAATGAGCCATAGATCAAAATAGGAGGAGAGAAGAAGAAAAGAAGAGAATCTTCTGAAGTGTCTTCGTCTGTAGTCTTCAGAAGTAGATCCGGAAAAAACCTCGGATAGAGTCTAGGGTGTCTTTTTTTGTAGTCCCTAGTATAAGTTTCCTTATGGTGACCATGTCATCCCACCGAAATGCATGGGTAACCAGCCGTTGCATTCTCCAAGTGTATAGAAAAGATCACTAGGTACAAGGATCACATATGAAATTACATTGGAAGTGTCGGGTTCAACCGAGAGTGCACTCCAAGGTAGAAAAAATTTGAGGCTAAAAGACTAAATTGAAACAGCCTCAAAATTACAATATGACACCACCATTGTGTCCGTCATGGAAAAACGTTTCCAACAACTATAAATACCCCTATATTCCACCATCAAATGGGCCTTCAACTTGCTTAAAAAACAATAGCATGCCTATCTAGGCAGTAACTAGACAACATCGCGCAATGGCGGCATCGCTCTCAAGAAGAATAAAAAATAGTATTAAAATTTCCCTCACAGGGAAATTACATGGGCCATGTGGGCCTTTCATTCTCCATGTTGGCCTTACAATCCCACTTACTCTCTCCATGTGGGAAAAAAATATTTAAAGATGGTCATACTGTCGGTCAAATAGTCATGGGCAGTCCACTATCAATGTGGAAAATTAAAAAAATGACCAATGTCAGCCACAGGCACTCCCTAGTCCCATACAATTTGAAAACTCATGATATATTGCAGAATATATATATATATATATATATATATATATATATATATATATTCCCCCAATTTTGATTTAAAATGCATCAAACTGCGGGAAAGGAATTCAAATTTTACCCCCACATTCTAAAACAATCAAGTACCCCCACGCGCTTTAACTTCGTGTTCTCCGTAATGACGTAGGGCATGAATATATTGTTGAAGAATCAATTTGGGAAAATTTTCCATTGAAAATCGATGAGCCATCATTTTCAGAGCACCATCACTTCAACCGACTACTTGACTATTTTTTTGCAGCAGGCACAAACATCTTCATAACGCATCATCACCGCTCCATGGAAAAAATACCATCCGCCATGAGCGCCCGACGACATCCGTTCGCCTCAGCCAGCACCGCTGGGCCCACCATCACATGTGCACTTCACCATTTGCCATACCATGGGGCCCACCATCGATGCGTCCTGTATAGTCCATACTCTCCAAATGGATACAATATCTTTAGCTTCTCTCCATTCAATTCGGATGTATTTGAGCATGGCAGAAACACATCAGTAAACATGACTCCACAAAACATGGCAGTGAGGCAAACAGTCAGGCACCATGTGAAAGTTAAGGCGAAGATCTTGATGTTGTGTTTGCTCGCAGTTATTTTCGTGACGCAGGTCACGGTCGAGACGTCGAGGGAGTCGTCCGGGGTGGAGGAGGAGAAGGGGAAGGAGCTACAGAATCTATTGGTGGAGTCCGATAGGTGGAGTCGAACAGAAGGAGTTTAGCAACCTTTGAACCCTCCTACGTAGATTGCAAAAGCCATGGCTACCTTCAACAAAAGAAAAAATCACCATCATGCCACGTCCACTATCTACAGATACGCCCTCAAATTGTCCACCAAAATCATGTTATTTGTAGTTTTAGTAGCAGCAATAGTCTTAGTAATGCTACCCTCGATGGCAGAAATCCCAAGGTTCCTAGTTCGAAGCACAGCATCACTTGCAGAGTCGATAAAAAAAGGCCAAATAATTAACATGAAACTTCCAAAGAGCTTGATATTCCTTCATCAAAAACTATACTATACAGTGCATGGAAAGCATTTTTGTAATGCCGCCTCTGAGCAGGTGGCAGAGTTGCATCTGCTTGCATGCGAATAAGAGCCAAGTCTGCAGGACTTCCAACGCATGCTCCAATAGCTCCTGCAGTCAATCCGCATAAGGCCTTCTGATAGAGGGGGAGTGGTTTCCCATCATTAGCAGCAACTTCTTTGTTTGTCAGTATCCTAAATGATCCAAGGTGGGCTATCATATAGGTCACTTGTCTCAACAGAACTACAGATAGACCCTTGTAAAATGCGCCAACGCCGTCATCGTGAAGCATGTTCTTTTCCACCTGGCATCCCAATCCCTTGCCCAACTGAATGCGCACCTTGATCATGTCCACAGGCTGGATGACGCACGTGGTGAGCATACCCAACGCTCCTCCATTGACAAATGGCTTCATAGTGCTCCACACTTTGTTAACCTTGGGCTTCTCCTCTGCCATTTCTACTCAGCTTTGAACTCTCGAGGACTCAAACCCCCGTCTCAATAATACCCTTTCTTATCGCTACAACGCCTCCACCCAATCAATAGTGATATTTACATGTGAGGCGAAGCTACGTGTATTTCTTACTACAAGCTCATCGTCGTTGGTGACAACCTAATTTCACCCTTTGCCATAAAAAACCTGACCATGGAGGTTTACGACTCTGACTGCCCCTTCTGGCGCATGGCCTGATCCGAAGACCCAAAAAAGGTCATCCATTGCAGCAGGTCCTTCATTCGAGCAACAATAGGCTGAGATGGGAAATAATAAAAGAGTGTGCCCACCCTGCACGATCATCTATGGTCATGTATCCTTCGTATTGCTTGAATTCTACTCTTGACTACCCCGACAGACTATCAATTAAGTCCTCTGCCGGTCCCCCACTGGTTTTCATAACCGCAATACATAAACAGTGAACGGCCATAAAAATCCATAACTGCAATTTTGCCTTCAACTCCATTTCGCAACCAAAGAAGAAGGGCGAGGCTTCGGGCGAAAGCTGGAGAACCACAGATCGGTCCTCTTACACTCCCTAAATCTAAACTAGTTAAGCAACAGGCATTACTGTGCAGAACCGAACTGTAAAATTGCTTAGGGTAATTTTTTTTTTTTTTTAAATGGAAACCTAGATTCTACACATATGGGGAAATCCTCCTCATGGCTGTAAATAACCCCAAATTTGGGATCTGCCCTTAGAGCTCCAAATCATGGACAAACCGTGCTCTCTGCCTTGGGAAAAAAATTGAAATAAGGTGACCTCCAAATGAAATGGATCTGCAACAAACAACTGCACTGTTCTCCAAACCCTAAAAAAAAACTTAAATAAATAACCTCCCAAACTATTTTTTTTTAAATCTTACCATCTAGTTTCTGATCCATCAAATGATGGAGAGCATACTCCCTTGATAAAAAATTAAAAAAATAGGAAAATAATAAAAAAATTCAAGGGGAGGGAGGATTTCCATGAGGGAAATCCCTCCTCAAGGGGTTTCACAGGCAGGGAAAGCCTAATCTGATACCAAATGTTGGGACTAAAACTGAAGGGATTCATTTTATTGATAAAGATGAGTTACATATATAGGCAGAAGGCCTATATGAAACACATGACACTTGTCAAGAGAAACTGACAAGTGTCAAGGTGAAGGCATAGTGCACTTTAACTCTAATAGGTTGTATCACCCAGAGATGGCCCGCAGGCAAGACTATCTCATCCTGAGATGACCCATAGGTGAGGTTGTCCTATGCAAATATGACCTCCTAGAAAATATCTATTTCCCTATTTTCTTACTTTCATTAGATTTAGCAGTATTTTAATTACTTCCTAGCATAGTTAGATTTCATTTTCATGCATTCATTTATTGTATTTTAACTTTTTTATTGCTTTCTTTATCATAATTATGGGCCTTATCTTGAAAGGATCTTCATATGCTTTTTATGCTCTTTAGATATTATTGTGTACATTTTATAGGTCTTTACATGGAGCAAATGGCATAAAGACTCATACCTCATCATCATACATCATGACAATCATAAAAAACCTGTCAATAATTAGTTTGTGAGATCAAGAGATATCCTATGAGATACACCTTGGATGATTGTCTCTTATTGTAAATCTATGTATCCAATTGGTAGCAAATCCCTCAATGGGATCCCATTGTAACCCCTTTTGAAGAATAAATTGATATTAATAAAGGGGTACCATAATTGCATATTTTGTTTTGTCACTATGGTTATATCTCTTTCTACCTAGTTAGTACTTTATTTCATTACATAGGTGTATGATATTTATTTTAGATTTTTTAGAAAATATGGCTTGGGCAGAGTTTTGGGAGAGTGGTAATTAAGAATGAAGCCTGATTCCCTACCCCACTAAGTTGCATCAGATGGAAATTTGGGAAAGTAATGAATAAGGAAGAGCCCAATCATCCACCCAGTACCAAAATCACCACCAACGCTAGGAATCCCAAGGAAGATACATTAATGATATTAACTACCTAGGTATGGGCTCTCTATGGGCAAGAAGGTGGTAATTTGAAATGCGTGGTCTCCAAGGTAATTAATGCCAGCTATTCATTCACCTGGTTTAAGGCTCATCGCTTGATTGAAGGGGTAAAGTAGATGAGAATTGAATGCCTAGAAGGAATATCAAAATGATTAAAGGCTCATATTCATGTAGAAGGATCTACTCCCCTTCTGGATAACCACCATTCTTCCAAGGAGGAGTGTACCAGTTGAGCACTTTTTTGCTTCAACAATATTTTCTCACTTAACGCCATTAATGCCTAAAATTTGAATTCATTGTAAAAATATCTATAAATAGTGGGATGCTAACCATTCCAAAGGGTGGATCTTTAGCCATTAAAATTCATATGTAAATCTTACTCTATTTTGTTAATGCAAGTGTTTTACTATTTGGTCTCCAAATTGACTCTTGTACATGTGTGTGAATGTTGTGGGTTTATTTTTGCTAAATCTAGTTGAATGTGCATGCAATAATTTTGCTATCTGTATTTCTTGCATCTCATTCACTGGTTCTAGAATTTGCTTGTAGCAGAGGGCATTGAAGTGTAGGCGAGAGTAAGGTTGACTGATATATTAGGTAACTCACCCATATTTTTAGTGATGGCATCTGCTTAGTGTGCATATGATTTGATGCAGCTATACCCATCCTTGTCAATTCTAGCTATGACCTCCTTTCATTCCTTTCTCGCTCCTCCTTTACTCCCTTATTTTTAGGCTAGTATCTAGGACAGAGTAACTGGGCTTCTTCAAAGATCAACCACCCTACTTCCCCTAGGTGTGGTGGCTATTAAATGTTGGCATAGGTCGATGGGTACATCAGTCCTCTATGAACCCATCTCCTTGTTAGGTCTTGGATCTCTTACCATAAATTACTTAGATCAAAATCTTAGAACCTTTGAATAACCATCACCTATCCATAGCCAAGAGGTAATAAACTATACTTGCTATAATGATGTCCCATATTCATACTAAAGAATTATGATGTTATCAACCTTTACCATGAAATCGTTTTATCTCCTAGTTGAATCCTAGGTGTATTAAGGTCCTTTTGGTCAATCTAATAGGATAAGTGTTTCATAGCATAGGTTCCATCCCAAGTGATCAAGGTTATGCACAATGGCAAATATTCACAAATTGAGTGTATTAGGATTTCCAAAATTGGAAATTGGCGAATATAAGTACCCTCGACATTGACCCATTTACCTAAAACTTTTGGGACCAATATTTTCTTAGGGTTATTTGCCACAATATATATCCAAACATAGGTATATTTGTACTCGTTGGAAAGCTCTTTTTGAGCCTGATCTAATGGTGGTATTTTTATGAAGTTATAAGGTAATTTAATAGGTCAAAATTTACCCCAAATATGACCTTAATTTTTAGGGCTTCAAATGCCCCAAATTTTGGTGTTAATATGATTGATTTTATTTTCTTAGGATTTACCTTGATTTCAATTAGGATTCACCATTTTTTTACAAGTACATTTTGAGTCCAACCCCTTATGCATAACCCTGCAAGTGATAGTATGGTTTTCACTTTAGCTCCACCATTTATATAAATAAATTGAAATAGTTAAGAATCCTTTGTTAGTCATAGCCACAATTTCAATCCATATTTCATCTTAATTTCCTACTCATATGACTATTTTTATTGGTTACTTGTTTGCATGGTTGCCTTCTATCACAATTGTCTTGTTGCACATGCTTAGTCCTAAAATCAATCCCCATCATCAATATTCACTTAGTCACCTCTATATTTTACAAATCTAAATATAGATCATTAATCTTTGTCACATGTTTATCAAACTATTACACTCTTGCAAACCATAAAACTCTCTTTTCCATAAGAAGAGTATGCCTACATAATTACCACTATAATAATCTCAATCTTCGCCCTTTACACATAGTAACATGAATTGAAACATATTAAAATTATACTTAACATTACAATTAATGAAAAATCACCCTTATATGATACCTCAATAATATCATAGCTATTATTTTTAAGGATAAAACAAACACCTTGAAACATCACTTAGACACTTGAACAAGGATAAAACATTCTTGGAAACACTTTATCATGAATTACAACATCCTTTTGCTTAAAGGGGTAATCAATAAGTCCCCCTTTGGGAACAAACATTTAAAGTCCTCCTTGAGATAATCATTTAAATTCCCTCCTTGGCATATAAATTTGAAGTCTCCCTATGGCAACAAGACATTTCCCCTAGGGCACACTCACATGAAAATCCCCCTTTAGGGAATTCAAAAATAAGAACCCCATTTAGGTAGTCACTCAAAGACAATATATCTTATATCATATAAAAATACCATACTAGACACTCATAATGCATTTTATTAAGGACTAATTATTATACATATCTCATCTCAAAATATTATCCACAATATTATTTGTACATATCATATCATATCACCATTCCAATTCCTCATGCAAGCTAACTAAGTCCTTCAATCAAGATAAAAAATTCCTCTAGGAAGGCTAACTAAATCCTCTAGGCAAGCTAAAAAAATCCTTCAAGCAAGCTAACTAATATCTCTAGGTAAGCTAACTAAGTTTTTTGTGTTGGCTAACTAAGACCTTTGAGAAAGCTAAAAAAATATTCTAGGCAATCTAAAAAAGTACTTTGAGCAACTCTCAACATTTTCCAAGTGATATTTGTATATTTTTCTTTCTTGGGTACATCATAATTTGAAACGCCCTTTAAATTTTTTACCAATACCCAAGCTCCAACACCACCACTTAAGAATGAATTGACACAAATTATTGTAAATATCATGTACATATTTTAAATCACTTATCACCCTCCACTCATAGGGACATTAAAAACCATAAGAAAGCTCACCCAAACATACACCCTTTTAAAATCAATCATAATTCTAAACAACTCACCCAATTCAACCCATCCTATCAAATTGGTTCCCATCATCCCCATAAAAATCGAGTTTCACAATTTGATTTTGGTCTTCCTTTTAAATTCTAAGGGGACACACATGGGGTATGATAACATTTATTTCTACCCAAAATACAATCCTCAACATTACTTTAGACAAAATATCTTCACATCAATGCTCCTGATTAGTCTATGAACAGGCTAGGGGGGGTATCTATCAATCACATTCTCTCCCTCATGTTGACAACAAGCTTTTGTTCATTCATAATTTTTTAGAAGCCTATGCAATAGTGAGATGTAACTTCCAAGGCATGTCATCACATTAAAATCAATACATCTACAAAATTTTATTTACACATACTTGGGGGCATCTCATTCTCCCAAGTTTCTATCTTATCATTCAAACATAAAAATTTGTATCCATCCTGTACCTTCTCCCCACTTAGGGGTAAGTATCAAAATAGATATACAATTCATTCTTTATAGTCATGTATCATAAACATTATAATGAACATTATGCACCAGATGATGCACATACATCACATATACAAATATATATTCAAACATTATAAATATTATTAGATCTTGTCTATACCCCCTATGGCATATTACATTTATTCAAACATGCAAAACTCTAAGATCACTTTTCAAAGCTTAATATATTATTCACATTAAAATCCTTTTTGGCCGTCCTTTTCACAACATGGCATGCATTTTCTCAAAAAACTCCTTTGGGTATGCCATTCAAAGTGTGTATTACTAACAATCACTAACAACTAACTCTACTAACAACAATACATATATCTTGTACATATAGCAGGTACCTCATCATGTCTTAAGTTCTTATATTTTATGTGGCATCTTAATGTATAAAGGTAAAAACCATGCATCTACACTATTGCAAGCATATAACAATTTGACAAAGAAAATCAAGTAATCATTTGCACAAATAAAAGATATTCAAGAAATTGGGGTGATATTTTATTAAAAATTATGAAGCTCAATTACAATCTCTCCCTCTTAGGGAGTAACTCAAATTGTTACAATAGTTTAGGCCCCTCAACGGGGAAAGATGCACTTCAATGGTATTTAATTTAACACCAATTTGCTTGAGGGCTTACTAGGATGCCTCCTCAAATGTCAATAGGAAGAGTCTTGAAGTATACTTTATATTTGAGAGATATGTTATTTGCATGTAAGGAAATAATAAAGCACATTAGTAGCACATGAAACCTCTCATGATGAGGCTGATTTCCAATAAAGTGCATAAAATAGAGCAAATATGTAAATAATTCATGACCATATATAAATATGAATAATATTACCTAAAATATTGACAAATAAGCATGAAGAACAGATTTAAATATATAAATGAACCTAATGATACATATAATCTTACAAATTAAGCATAAAGGGACCCAATATACGAAAGCATTTTAAAGGAAATAATGAGGTGCAAAAATGAAAGCAAATATACCTATGAAACTATGAATAAACCATGGAAATGCATGAAATGTGATTAATCTATGCTAAGTTAAGCTAAATGCATGCTAATAAATGTAAATCTATGGCTAAATTGAAGGATTTTGCATGTTAAATACTATTCACTATATCTCATAGCAGTTGGCTTTACTAGCCATTGTTGAATCCAATAGCTAAGCCTTCAGGCCACTATTGACAATAGTGGCCATGAGGAAAGTATTATGCTCTTGAAATCAAGTCTGTGGATGCTCAATTCCTATGTTGAATTGATGTTCAAGGGTTTCTTGGGTGTCTAAACACATATTTATGATTGAAATCTCTTGAATTCATGATGGATTGATATGGAATGGTAAGCTTGCTCCTCAAGCTGTTGGAAACTCTATTGACATGATAAAAAGTTTCATTCTCCAATTTGATAGCACTTCTCTACTCCTCAAGGGTTGTAAAGTCAGTATTCAAATACGTAGAGCTTTGCTACAATGAATTCCCGATCATTATACCTCTTTGGGGGGTCTATAAATAGACTTTTCCAAATCCCAATCTTGGCTTCTCAAGGAAGCCAAGATCAATTATTAGTTGGCCTAAGCATTTGGGAGGAAATATTTGGAAGCTTCCTAGCCTAGAATCGCTCCAAAACCATTGCAATTTGGGTTGTTGCAACTGATTTTTCTTGGATCAAGAAGACCAAGTTTGTTACAAGGCTAGTTGCTCTTGCTCAGTGTGGCTAGGGATAGGATGTCCTTAGTCGCTCTGATAATCAGTGGTTGGGATCCTAGTTGCTGATGCTATCGGTTACTAAGGCTATATAGTCTTAAACTACCTAAAATGAGTGGTTAGAATCACTGATTGGTCTTGGAAAGGTCCAAGCTCATTCATATTGTCTTCAAAGTTGCCCATATGAGTAGTCTCCTAAACATGACATGTTTTAGGTGTCTATAGATGCCCATTTTGGGATGCGTTATGTGGAAAAATATGATGCTAAGAAAAAATAGACCACCTAAAGCCATATTATAGATTGATTTATGTTCATTTATCTTGTCAACACTAGATGTCCCAATCACAGAAAGGGCATGCATATTAGAATCATTGCTTCCAATAGAATGGAAGGCTTAGCTTGAGTAAATCTTTGGTTGTGATTTGCATGAAATCAAAATGAATTATTTTGACCAAAAATAACCGAAGAACATATTACCAGATATTCAATTCATTATGTTTTATTTTTCCCTAGAAGAAGGGTAATCTTGTGATAGTTGTTAGCAATGATTCATAAGATGAACACAATTTACATGATCAAGTGATCCATTGTTAATTTTGATTATGAATGTTGATATTATGACTACCCCCTCAAGTGACAAGTTGATGAGGAAAGGAAAAGTGATGAAAGTAAGGAGTTGCTTGACCAAGATGAATAATTTGGACAATTCAAGACTTACATTTTGTTATATGGCAAGTCCTATTACAACTATGATTTCAACCGTTAATAGTAATTGTACATCTCTATATCGTAGAGCAGTCCAACCACAAAGGCCTTCTTAGGGAATCAATATGATAGCAATTCAAATTAAGCTTATGTTGAATCACTATATTCGATGATTTGAAACATCATAGGAGAAATGAAATGAATACCTTGTTCCTTTGGGGCAATCTAGCCTCCATGGCCTTCTTTGGGATTGAAGTGAAAACATGTCAAGTCTATAATGAATAATTTGGTTCAAATATCCTTAAGGTAATTTACTCATCTTGCTGAATTACATGGAGCGTAAGTCACTGCAACCACCAAGTGTATAGAGTAAACAATTGGATACGAGATATACTTGAAATTTTATTTATTTGATTTTTTTGTTAATTTTTGAAATTTTTGAAATTTTTGAAAATTTTGGATTAGTAGATATTTATTATTGTCCATTTTGAAACTCCTCACTATGATAAAATAAGTGCATTTATTGCTTTTTGCTAGCCATTATTGAAATGTGTGGCTGGTATTTGCAATTTCCTTAGCCACTATTGATAGCAGCGGTCAGGGTTGCCTTAATCTGCACCTATTTTTGACATCAGCGACTGAGGGTCAAATGGAAAATATAAAAGCAAATTTAGGGTTTTTTAAATTCATTATTTCCCTTTGGTAGATAGAGAAAGTGAGAGCCCTAAGGTGAGAGAGAGAATATTTTATATGGAATGCTTCCAAACCTACCACTCAACACCATGGTAGATCAGTTGGATGCCTCTACTAGTGGTGAAGCTAGATCTCCTAAGGTATATGCTTCATCTCATAATTTGAGCATTTAAAAAGAACCTCACTAATTAATGGTGTTAAATGAACTTCATTAAACTATCAGTAATGAACCTCACCTTAGGTATATTTAGCATTAGGGTAGCTTAGTGGGAGGGTTTATATATTATTTGGCATTTTTGGGATGGTAAACGACCTCACAAGGGGTATTTACCATAGTTTTTGGTGGCAACAATGACTCCCAATATACCAATTGGTGGCCATTGTTGCTATTAGTGGCTAGGTTAAAAAACCAATAGTAAAAAAAATTAACCATTGGCACTAACCATTATTGACAACAACGATGACCATGATGGCTACTATTGGGGTGAGTGGGGTTAGGCATCCACATAGGTGGAGGATCCACAGGAGGAGGAGGAGATCGATGAGGAGTACCTGGATGATGAGGTGTCCCAACTTCAGGCTTAGGTACATAGTCTGTAGGCATAATTATAGATAGCATAGCGGTATATCCTAGAGAGAGATACCTCTCTCGCTATAGTACAAACCACACTAAGTGTAGGGTAGATGTGATGGTAAGGTTATGAGGAGGAGACGAGTCTTCTCTAGGCTTAGAGAGACTCAGCCTAAGCTACTATAGATAATATTACTATGCATAGGGATATACTATAGGCACAACTTAATGCCAGGATGGCTAAGAGGGATTCCTTCAGGGCACAACTAGGGAAAACTACTATGGTTCTAGGGCAAAATACAACAGGCCAGTTTATAGTGGGTACCTCTTCTATAGGAGATGTAGCAGCACTACAGGCATAGGTGGCTAGGATACAGGTTTTTATTAGTCAGTATGATGTTGGATTCCAGTATGATGGTGCATACATTAGGCAACTAGAGGGGTGGATGGCCATGCTTGGTGGTACCTTACCTACACGATCTAGTGCAATAGGTTCTCATAGGAGTAGGTAGAGTGATTCTAGCTAGTCCTTAGTGTAACCTAGTCACAAGTAAGGTGTAGGATCAGAGATATTGGTGGACACTAGCTCTAGTTAGCCTCGTAGAGATGGAGCAAAGGAAGGAGGTGACTCAGGGGGTGCAAGTGCTACATGATATGACCTATTGTCTGATATCATTTTTTAGTGTAAGGTCTAAGGACCTATGCTATTGTAGCATGCGAGTATTTTTGTACCTCATGTACTCATGACTTACACACACACATACACACACATATATATATATAATACTAATTTTTTATTGCTCATTATGTATATCATTTTATTGCTTTACGTTAATATGATGCAAAATGGATGCAATGCTTATATAATGTTTTGATTATTCTATATGGATGTGATGTACTAATGACATGCACTAGCTAGACAATAGATGTATGATTAGATGTTATGATCTAGATGTATAGATGCACTGTTATGTATGCGTATATGGATCCAACGCTTATTATTAAATGCATGTTGAATTTGTTTCAATTTTTTGTGCATTTAATCTATGTGATATGTGCTATGATAGATGTTGTATATAATGTGTTGCATTTATTACATGAGGAATGAACTAATGTAAATGAACTTGTATGCTTTAATCACTCAAAACATAAGGAATGAATGTAATATGTGTTTTACAAACTAATGGATGACACCACTGAATGTATAAAAATCATGAATGAAAATGGTAACTCTTATCATAATAATTAATCATTTTAGCATCCATATGTGAAATGAAATGATTGAGATGTATGGTTTTCCCTTATAAGCTTTTGTAAATTAAAAGATATGCACAAAATAGTTAGTGGTTGTCTAAATATCATTGTTGATATCCATTTGGTATCTATCCTATTTCATGGACACCCCTTAATAAAAAAAACCTCATAAGGAAATTTGTGATTGATTGATGAGATGATTTGTTGCTATAAGGTATTTTTGAGGTTTTCCATGAGACTCAAACACCCTATTTGATTAATCAAAAGTTATATAATGACTACACAAGACTACTGAATTATAAAATCTTTTTTGAAGAAGACCAAGATATTCATTATCCCTACGTGTGCAAATAAATATATTAGATGAGACATAAGACTACCTCATTGCCAAGTAGGATTCATTCATCCCATTACTGTAATGAGGATCACCAAATGTTCATCATGATCCAATTCTGGATGCAGTTGGACTAGAATACTAGATAATATAGGCCACCTAAAGCTATCTCATTTGTAAATTGCTTAGAACTACCCCATTGCTAGGAAAGATTCATTCATCCCATTGTTGTAATGGGGATCACTCAATGACTTTGAAATACTAACCATTCTAGGGATTCAAGCTCTTCACCCCTTATTTTTTTCATTGTTTGGGATACTTGCTCATGCTTAGTGATGATAATCACTGTTTATTTTGCATTTTTTATTTTCGTTTGGAGCAAGGTATTTTCTTTTATTTTGATATTTTCCTTATTTTTTATGAAAGAAAGGTATTTCTTTGGGTAGGGGGAGCTTGTCCTTTTGTCAATGATCAACATTCTAGGCCATGCACATTTCAATATGAGCAAGTAAAAACCTTTTGCTTAAGGTTATTAGGACCACTTTGTAGTGTTCATCCTTGTCATAACTAGGATTGTTAATGTTTAAAATGTGAGGATTTTGAAATATGCAAGGTACTATCAAAACTAGACCTTGTCTCCTAAAAGTGAACATAGCTTTCTTCAAAATCTGATAAGATCACTAGGTATGGAGTGAACATAGCTCATTTTAGCTGATCTTGGTAAACTCAAAGATGCTAAAGAGCATTCACATGATGTTCATAAAGAAGCATCAATTTATCTAGGTGAGCTTACCACACAATATCATCATCGATGAACTCTTTCAATACGATGTGTAGTATTGGAATTTTCAATTCCACGGGTATGATGGTCTCAGTACCATATACTAGTGAGAATGGTGTTTCCCTAGTGGGAATTCATATACTAGTTCTATAATCCCATAACGCAAGAGGTAGTTGAATGTGCCAATCTTTAATATTTTCTTGAACAATTTTCTTTAAGATGGTTACCACTATTATGTTTGATACCTCTGCTTGTCTGTTTGTTTATGGATAATATGGAGTTGCAGAGTTGTGTTGAATATTATACTTGGACATTAAATATCTTACAGTTTTATTTTTGAATGAAGTTCCATTATATGATATTATATTGGATGGTATCCCAAAATAACATATTATATTATGGAGTATGAACTCTGCAATACATGCTCATATCATTTTAGTTAAAGGGATTGCCTCCACCCATTTGGTGAAATACTTAGTGGTCATTATGATAAACATGTGTTATCCCAAATATGGGGGAGAGATCTTACCAATCAGATCCAAACCCCACTGAGCAAATGGCCAAGCTGCTTGGATGGGTTGTAAGGCCTACAATGGCAGGTGTGTAATATTAGCATGGTGCTAACATTTTACACACTTCCTGACATACGCTATGCAATACTTCTCCATAGTGGACCAATAGTAACCCATTTGAAGGATGTGCTTGACAATGGCCATGTTGCTAAAATTTCCACTGATGTACTGTCATGAACTTGTGAAATCACCCAAGATGATTCTTGGGGTTCAATGCAACGAAGGAGAATTCCATCATAGCTACGATGATACAGGATGTCTCCTAACAAGACATAGCTAGTCATTTTTTGTTTAAATGCTCTTTTTGTGACATGCAATAATCCTTGTGGGATTACTCCAAGCTTAAGTAAATCATGTATTTGTATTAACCAATATTGATAAGCAATGGCTTTGACTGACTGAATGACATATTCCCACTGCAATTCAACTAGCATGAACGTAGATTAGAAAACAACCTTATGGATAATAGTGGTACCATTATCCGTACGACCCTGTGAGAGTAAACATACCAAGTGTACCTTCTTCAAAAAGTATTTAGCTCTATAGAACCACTCATGGTTTGGTTCTATGTGAATCATGTGGACTAATTCATGATTTTATTGAGCCTCACATTGTATCATAGATTGTGATAGCATTTTCACCTGGATGGTAGTGAAATTAGCAGATGAATTTTAAGGGATTAAGGATCCCAAATATGTCATAGTATCTACAAATATTTGGATGTTTGAGGGATTGCCTTGATGTCATAACACTCTAGTTGGACTAAGTAAGTGTCCACAAGTTCCTTGTATGCTTTCAATATGGGATGCCTACACTGATAAATTCCCTTAACTTGATTTACTATGAGAAGGGAGTCACCAAAGATATTCAGCTTTCTTATCTTCATGGTGAGTGCCATTTAGAGACCCAAGATTAGGGCCTTGTATTCAGTATTGTTATTGATGCAAGGGAAATTGAGTTTAAATGATAAGGATATTACAACACCTTGTGGTGTGAAAAACACAATCCTTGCACCACCCCCTTGATCACATTTGGAAATATCTAAGAACAAAGACATATCTACTTTATTATCTGGTTCTTTAGGTTCGTGTGGATTTGATAATGTAAATATTGCATCATCAGGAAGCTCTATGATGAGAGACCTATGATCCTGAAGAGGAGCCTCTACTAGTTGATCAACTATGACTTGACCTTTGATTAATTTTTGACTGATGAATTCTAGGTTGAATTCTATCAATAGAATGATCCACTTTGTGATACGTGTGTTATGATATGTCTTGCTCATCATGTACTACAAAGGATTTTGTTTTGATATTACATATATCATATGACTCAACATATAGTGGTGCAACTTCTTCATCATAAATACCACCACTAATCATAGCTTTTCGACATATGCATATCATAGCTCATAACTAACCAGTGTTTGACTAATATAATATATTACCTACTCTTTGTCTTACATGTTCTTCTAGGCTAGCATGGTTCCCAGTGCAAATTCTATGGTGGATATATACAATAAGAATGACACATCTAGTCTAGGTGGAGCTAATACCGGTAGTGATTCTAGGTATTGTTTGATCTCAATAAAGGCTTTTTGAAAATATTCATCCCAGTTAAATGGGAACCCCTTGTGTAGTATTCAATTCATGGATCAAAATTTATCTGATATCTATGCGATGAATCACTTTATGGATTCTACCTTGCCCTGTAGGCTTCTTAATTCCTTGATGTTTATGGGAGGACACATTTATAATATAGCCTTAAGCTTCACTAGGTCAACTTTGATACCTCATTTAGAAATGATGAATCCCAAGAGTTTACCTAAAATTACACCAAATATGTATTTCTTGGGGTTCAAGCTAACATTGTGCTCTATCAGGTGATATAAGACTTTTCTTAGGACCTCGGTGTGCTCTTTATGCAACAATGACTTGGCCAATAAGTCATCAATATAATATTATAATATTTTATGCATATATTCATGACAAATGTATGTCATAGCCCACTGATATGTGGCACCAACATATTTTAGGCCAAATGGTATAAATTTATAGCACAATATTCCCCATGGAGTGGTGAAAGTAGTTTTGTGCTGATCTTTAGGTTTAATCCAAATATGGTTGTAAATAGAAAAAACATCCATAAGAGAAAGCATTTTGTGACATGCAGTTGCATCTACAAGAACATCGATATTAGGCAACATGAATGACTCTTTGGGTGTTTCCTTATTGAGGTTCTTGAAATCCGTGCATATGTATATTCTTCCATTAGATTTTTCTATGGGTACCATGTTTGATGCCCATTCTGGATAGTCAGTGAAAATTATGAACTCTACATTCAATAGCTTTTGTAGTTCATCTTTAACCATCAAGGCGATGGTTGGATGAATCATCCTGAATTTTTGCTTGATCGGTTTCTTGGTAGGGTCCAATGAAAGGTTATGAGTAACCAATTTTGAATCTAGACCTAGCATGTCCTTATAGGTCCAAGTAAAGATATTAGGTCTCTCTTTCAATAGAGGAATGAGTTTGGTGTGCTCCTCAGGAGATAAGCTCTCTCTAAATTTAACCTTATTTGGATTAATGGGATGATCGTTGATATCCACTTTGAAGGTTTTATCTATTGACATATGTGATCCCTCCTCAATATGGTGAGGCATAGGGATAAAATGGATGTAATATGCTGGTTTTAAAGGTTCCACAAAATTAGGGTCGATATCAAAATGATAGACATCATATGCATAACCTAGCGCAAAATGGAACGATTGCAACATATCTTCATTGGGGAAGAAATATTCAAGCTCTAGGGGTGAATTAATGCAGTCAAAATCGATGGCCTTAGGATTGAGGTGCAAATTTTTTGAAGGTTCATATGGATTATAAAGTGGAGTGGTCAGATTTATGGAGACCATGTTGATGGAATGGAAGAAATATCCAGGACCATGTGTATGAAACTCACTATCTATGGTTTTCTTCCCTTGCTCTAGATGTGGCTCAAACAGTATAGGGATTACTAGGTCTACTATGGTAATAGACATAACAATTGGATACTCAAGTAGAAGTAATTACCTTAAGTTTTAAGTACCAAGAAAATATATATGATATCTATCTTCTAAATTCACTAGTCTTATTTGGATGGGAGGACCTAGGAATACTACATGATAAATTGGTTTCATGTCCATAGTCTCTCTAAGATGATGCATATGAAAATGTCCTAGGTAGGCCAACTTAGTCTCATATTCATACTCATCCTCATCACTAACATACTCAATTTTTTCATCTTCATAATTATATTCTAGATTTTCCTCCTTAGAAATGGATTCTTCTTTAGACCTTTCTAAGGAGAGACCTGGATGGTAAAGGTGGTTCTTCTATAACCATGGTCACAGGACAATTACCCCTTCATGAGTATGAAGGGTTTGGATGATAGGTATTCCAATCAACTTCATACCCAAGACTAAGGTTTAGATGATCTAGAGATATAGCTAATAACTCATCTTGACCTCTAATGTGATAACCTAGCCTGAACCTATCAGTCAACAATTGGTATTGTGACTGATACAAAGTTTGATACCCTTGCTGAAATAAACCTAGTCTATATTCATACCAATGGTAACAATCAAAATAATTAAGGTCATACTCATAGTTTTATAGATAATTAATATTTATGACAAAAGGTTCATCATCATCTTCTTCCATGGACGAGCGATCTATGAGTTGATCCAAACCTCCATAGATGATTTTATTTTTATTGGGTGGCACCCCCAATGGTACCACCATCTCAACAATAAAGTGATGAGCTTGATGCCTATCCATATATTGCACAGATTCTATAATTAGTGTAAAAGTTACATTCTACACTAGGCATTCAGGTAAACTAGGATTGACCAGGTAAATCATCACCTACAGTGTAGATAATGTGATCAATGATATAGGTGAGGCAGGCTGAGGTACCTCCTCAACTCCATTTTGCAATTTTTCCTCCTCCATAGTATTTGTAATATTAGTAATTACTATGTTGTAAATTACCCTAGGATCCTTCTCACCCAACACTACCTTTAGATTATGATCATTATTTAGCTTTGTCAATGTTATAGTCTTTTTAGAAGTCATTGTACTATAGGTTGGTTGCAGTGTCGACATAGAAGGATCAACGTACACTGAATTTGAATTACCCACTAGATGTCTGATAGGAGATGTAGGTCTAATATGAAGTCTCCTAACAAGTCAACCTAATTTACATATTTAAATAGCTCTTCATCTGGAGGGACCACATGTACTTATCCCTCGTGCACATACTTGATGCGTTGGTGCAAAATTGAGGGGACACAATGCACATCCCTTATCCATGGATGACTTAGGAGAATGTTGTACTACATAGTACCCTCTAGAATGTGGCACATCATCAGGATGGATTTTAGCCCAACTTAAATAGGTAGGACTATTGTGCCTACTATTGATCACAACACAACACATCATTGAAAGCTTGCAACATAAAAGTTTAAGATAAAATATGCAACTTAGGTAAGTTTAGGTGTCCTAAGGTCTTTGTGGTTATTATATTGATTGATGATCCTGTGTCAATAAAAACCCACTTGAAGGGAGTGTGGTCTACACACACAATGATATGTAGTGGTGGTTCCACTATAGTAGTGGAAACCATTTTGATTTAATGATCGTAAAATTGGATCACAGGTTCTTGGAATTTTTACACATGTCCCACAAAGTGAAAGCTTCAGGATTTTGGGGTTGAACTTCAATGGCTCTTAATATTTCCATAAGCATCTCCCTATTCTTAGGATATTGTTGTATGATATCATATATTGATAATTTTTTTGAGGCTATCTATAGACTTTGGATGAGTCTATTCCTAATTTTTACCACCGATCTTGTTGGTGGACCTGGCAATGGGTTCTACGCTAGCCTATGCTAAGATGCAACTTGAATTTGAATGGGTGTTGTAGGAGGATCTAGTTGGTTGTACCTCCTATTTATAGTAACCACATTCACCATATCGAGAAATCCTTGAGTAGGTAGATCAATCCACACTTGGTTAAATTATCTGGCATTGTTCCTTGGTGGCTCATGATTCGACAAGGAATTTTTGAATATTCCCATATTTTTATTATCTGATGACAAGGGGTTGTTTATCCGTAGCTAATATTTATCAATCATATTTTACACCATGTGTTTAAAACTATGACACACTTTGATATCATACCCCTTTTATTGATGGTATAGGTAATTATGATCTTCTCTAAACCCTTTGGGCTTAATATGGTTGGGATACAACAACTGCACTTTGAGGAACTGAAGTGCCTTAGCCTCACATAATTGATTAAATATTAATACCAAAGCCTTAGACAATGGCATAAATTGGTATAGTGGGTGATGTTCCTTATCTTTGCCCTGCTTCTTATTGTGCTAATTGTACTGCGCAAGGGGTGGTTGTACCTGATAATTTTGTGGTTGTTGGCTTTTGTCCCCCTTTGGAAGCTTCAACATGACCTTATTAACATGAGCATACTTGGCATAATGATTTTAATTTCTCATGTTATTATTGTTCCATTCTTTCTTTATCTAGAGTTTCAAGTCTCCTTCTTGCAACTTGATATCCTCAATGACTTTGTCTTGTGCCAAGGCCTCTTTGAATGTTTGATATTGCTATAGTTGTAACAATAGCAAAATATGCTTCACACAACTCCTAGTAAAAATTCATGTTAATTTTGTAGTTGGGATGGAGAATGGAATTTTGGCCATCAATTTCCTCCATCTATTGTCATAGTCCATTACTGGCTTGTCATAATATTGCTTTAGAGTAGCTATATCAAAAAAATTGGTCTTCTTCTTGATGCCAAATAATAAGCATTCAATAAAAGTATTCACCAGCTATTCAAATTTGGTGATGCTATACGTCTTAAGTTGATTGTACCATTCTAGGGCTAGGCCTAAAAGGGTTATCATGAAATTCCTTAGCAATAAGAGATCATTGTTTTGAATCTAAAAACATAGATTAATTAAACTGGTCACATGTTCCTGTACATCATCATCACTATGGAACTTGTATAGCTTAGGCATATCAAAATGTTTGGGATACTCTGGGTTGGGGACTAAAGGACACAGAGGCTGATTATGAATCTTTTTTAGGGTAGGGTTTTGATAAGCCATCCCCTATTTCTTAATAGCTTTTATTTTCTTTGCAAGGACTCTGTACCGCATGAGAGGATACGATTTCCTCTTCTCTAACTGACCTTTGTGGTGCAAGCGAAGGTAAGTTTCTCTGAGATCAATATGGATGATTGTGCTCATCATATACATCTACAAAAGAGGGCTCAAGATATTACTGATCTTGTTCATCCCTCTCTGATTCCTCGTACTGACTATGCCCAAGTTGGTCCAACATTTGATGTTGTTGTTGTCTTTGAGTGTACTAGGAAGTATGACATGTGAGGTGCTCGATTTGTCTAGGATGCAACTCTGGTTGTGATGTAGCATGTCTAGTGTTAAACTGCTCCCTATATTCACTATTAGGAGGTAAATTAGCCCGAGCTAACCTATCATATCTCTTCATGCTCCTTCTAGTCAAGTATGCATTGCTCTCGCAATAACTTCTCATATAAACATTGCCAAAGCAATATTTATATTTGTGTATCCTCTTGTTCAAGCTGCTCATGCTCTATGCACACATATTCCAATTGATCTTAAAATATATGTTTTCTTTGTCCTAAACCAAGCCTACTTGTTGTATCTATAGGATTGGTTGTGTAGGATCTTTGGCTTTCTAGCTCTATGCATGGACCTCTAGTGCTATGAGTCTTCATATATTGCTCTACTATGCTCTTGTCTCTATCAACATAAGCTACATTGACATCTTGTTGAGGCCTTTGTTTTGTGCCCACATGCATATATGGGGTGTGTGTGTTGTGGGATCATTTTGAATATTCCCCCTATGTATAGGCATATCTCTCTCTATCCTCACTACATATACTCTTAGAGTGAGAATGAGTAGTAGAGGTCCTACACCCTAATATTCCTAGCAATTGATCTAGTTTGTTGAGTTGACTAGTTCTCCATGGTTGGTTAGGAGGTGTACCATTTATCCCAATAGTATTGAGATATATCACAAACCTTCCAGGTTCATTGTGATTGGGAGTATTTATGGGTCTATGATCTGATGCAACCATTTCATCTTGCCTCTCATTAGGCAGATCTTGTCTATGCCTATCTTGTGATGACGAGGATCTTGAACCATCCTCATTTAAATCATGCGAGGATCTTATATTTTATCCTAAAATTGGGGTGTTCTGATGAGAGCCCCCATGAGTTGAGTTATCACCTCTAATGCTAGTTGAACGTCATTCAGAAGCATTCTATGTGGGAGGTTCAACTTAATTGTTTTGTGTTAGTTGGGGCATTGATTTTTGCCTTGATCATGGGTTGAGGGTGGCAACACCATGTATTAACCATTGCTTGTGAATTATATTGTATGTAAGTTTTAAGGTAAAAAAAGTATACAGGCTAATCATCTCTTTTAAGTTTTCTTTGTGATCCCTAAAACTATTTAGTGTATTTTGATTTGTTGAGTATACAATCTAACTCTTATCATGTTTTGCAAGTGTTGATGTACTCTCTTGGATTGTTAAAAGGTTTTTACCTATATAATCGCACATTCCAAAATATGGGGATGAAATACATACTCAATGAGGTAGCATATGTGTTACCAACCCTCACCCATCACACCACATTTAGCTATACATCCTCTGAAGAGGAGTGTGTGTGATGTTCTATGGATAAGACAGTTCTTGGATTGGCCTTGGCCATGGATGGGTCTCGATGATACAGTGTCATACAAGCCAACCGAGTGGTAGTAAATTCCACTATTGGTCTTGATCAATGGGTTGGATGTGAAATCCCAATGCCATTGATGTTTAATTTGGATCATGGTGTGTGTGTGTTCCTTTTAATTTTGCATTAAGAAAAGATGCATCAAGAAGCATTCATGATTTTTCTCTACATGCCTAGAAAATAATGTTTCATTTTTGAAAAATGCAAGACTAAATGCTCTTTAAAATTCAAAATATCTAATACAAAATTAACATGATATTGGCATTTGATCAAGCCCCAAGCAAGAAAATATTAACACACAGTCTAAATAGAGGCCGCTACTGTGTATAGCAGGCAAAAAACTTGGTTGCTATATAGAGTAGCAGTCAGAAAACCTAGCCGCTATTCTTTAGGGTGGCTAACAGCATAGGTCATTGTTCCTAAAGGTGGCTAGCAGCAAACATGAAATTTTCATAGATTTATCCTTACAATTTTTCTATGTTTGCTAATTAAACTACAATTTATATTCAAATAGATAAAAATACAAACAAAATATAGCAAATGCAGAGAAGACCACTTACCATGGAATCCTCATCTGATGGAGAAACAAGATGCTGACTATTTTTAACTATTTTTTTTAGTTGCTATTGATCAGAGTGGCTGGGATGCTAGCCGTTGGTGCCATTCATGACTAAGACTGTTAGTCACTTTTGCTTAGAGTAGTTGAGCCTACAATAGGAAAAACATAAAAACACAAGTTAGCAGCATAAAATAGGGCCGGTACGACCATGATCACCACTTGTATAAAGGTAAAAACCATGCATCTACACTATTTAAAGCATATAATAATTTAACAAAGGAAATCAAGTAATCATTTACACAAATAAAATATATTCAACAAACAGGGGTGATCTTTTATTTAAAATGATGAATCTCAATTACAATATCTCCCTCTTATGGAGTAACTCAAATTGATACAATAGTTACAATAGTTGAGGCCCCTCAATGGGGAAAGATGCACTTGAATGGTCTTCACTTTAACACAAATTTGCTTGAGGGTTTACTAGGATGCCTCCTCAAATGTCAAGAGGAAGAGTCTTGAAGGATGCTTTGTCTTTGAGAGATCTATTATTTGCATGTAAGGAAATAAAAAAGCACATTAGTAGCACATGAAGCCTCTCATGATGAGGTTGATTTCCAATAAAGTGCATGAAATAGAGCATATATATAAATAATGCATGAAAATATATAAATATGCATAATATTACCTAAAAGATTGATAAATAAGCATGAAGCACAACTTAAAACATGTAAAGGAACCTAATGATACATATAATCTTGTAAATTAAGCATAAAGGGACCCAATATATGAAAACATTGTAAAGGAAAGCATGAGGTACACAAATGAAAGCAAATATGCCTATGAAACTATGAATAAACCATGGAAAAGCATGGAATGTGATTAATATATGCTAAGTTAAGCTAAAAGCATTCTAAGAAAAGTAAATCTATGGCTAAATTAAAGGAGTTTGCATGTCAAACCCTAGTTGCTATAGCTCATAGTAGTTGGCTCTACTAGCCATTGTTGAATACAGTAGCTAAGCCTATGGGCCACTATTGACAACAATGACCATGGGGAAAGTGTTTTGCTCTTGAAATCAGGTCTATGGATGCTCAATTCCTCCATTGAATTGATGTTCAAGGGTCACATGGGTGTCTAAACACATATTTATTGTTAAAATATATTGAATTTGTGATGGATTTATGTGGAATGGCAAGCTTGCTCCTCGAGCTGTTGGAAACTCGATTGACACAACAAGTGTCATTCTCCAATTTTATAGCACTTATCTACTCCTCAAGGGTTGTAAAGTTAGTATTCAAACTGGCAGAGCTTTGCCACAATGAATTCTTGATCATTATGCCTCTTTGGGGGTTCTATAAATAGACTTATACAAATCCCAATCTTGGACTGTCAAGGAAGCCAATATTAAGAATTAGTTGGCCTGAGCAGTTGGGAGGAAACCTCTAGAAGCTTCCCATCCCAAAATCGCTCCAAAACTATTGCAATTGGGTTGTTGTAACTATTTTTTATTTACTCAATAAGGCTAATTTTGTTATAGGGCTAGCTACTCTTTCTCAATGCAACTAGGGGTAGGCTATCCTTAATTGCTTTGGTCATCAATATTTGGGATCCTAGCCACTGATGTTATCAGTGGCTAAGGTTGTATAGTACTAAAATACCTAAAATGAGTGATTAGAACCACTTCTTGGTCTTGGAAAGGTCCAAGATCATTCATATGGTCTGCAAAGGTGCCCATATGAGTAGTCTCCTAAATATGATGTGTTTAGGTGTCTACACTTATACCACAATTTAAGCATGGTAATATTTTAATTTCATCTCCCTCAATGCTTGTCCATTATCATGGTTCTTAGGCCACCATTTGGAAATGGAATCATCACATGTTTTCAAGCACTAGTCCATAAGTATTCTCATGCTCAAGGGATAATACTGAAGACTTTGCTTAAATATGTACATTTATTCCATACGTGTTCTTTAGGCTCAAAGGATGACACTTGAATTGGGATCATAATGATTTCTTGTTGTTTATCAGGTCCAAATACCACCGCTCATAAACACAATCAACATCAAAGCATACTCTTGAGTGTTTATCCATTATCAAAGTTTTAGGTCACCACTTAGTAATAAAATTAGATTTCCCTTAGTGCTTGTCCATTATCTAGTTTTCTAGACCACTACTAGGGTAAATTTTTAATCCAAATGCCTCCATCATCTTAGGGTGTCTTTATTTTTATTTTCATCCCTAATTCATACATAATCTATCTCATCAAAATAAATCTCACATAACAATTCATCACATCATCAAAACCAATGACTAATTAATCATCAAATCAACTTGTTCAATACTAACAAATTTGCTAGTGTCAAAATTGGGATCCCACAATATATTTTTTATGCATTTATTACTTTATAATAAATACATCAAAAGGGGTAAAATGTAGACACCCAATTTTGACATGACTAGCCCAACAACATACTCAATCAAGACACCAAATAGCACATCATTAGGACACTCTTATCATGGAAAATTGGACATAAAATTTAGCACATTTCATAAATTTTTAATCCTACTAAAAATAATTAATTTACTTGCCTTCATAAGCCTTTGATCAAGCAAATCAAATCAATGATCCTCATACCAAAATTTGGGGTGTTTGTGGCCCTAAAATTGAGGTCATCTTTGGGGAATATTTTTCTCTATAAAATTATCTTAAAACCTCATTAAAATTCTACCATTAGATTAGGCTCAAAAAGAGCTTTCTAATGAGTATATACATGCCTATTTTTGGATACTGATTGATGCCTCAAAGTGCACAAAAACTACACCTAGGTAGGATAGTTGCAAACACACCACGAGCTATCAAAAATGTTGGAAATTTTTCACACTTGTGGAAAATTTATAAATAGCTCATTTTAGGTCATTTGACTAGTCAACTAGCCTCTTAATAACAATACCATCCACTATTAAATTTATCAATGGTAAATTTATCATCTAGTGGCAAATTTAAAAAAATGGCTAGAATCATCTGGTACAAGCTTGAAGCATGCAACTTCCTTCATCCCACTCCCTTATTTAATCACACATGCTCCAGCTCATCCCCAAGCTTGTGAAATTTTAATTTTTGTTTTCCCTAATGGAATTTTGAATCCATTTTTCCTCCTCAATTCCTCCTCCAAAAATTTATAAATAGAGCCCATGGGAAGGGGATTCAACAAGCATTATCAAGCTATAAAATATTTATAAATTTCTCTTCTTAAGCTATCTCTCTTTTGTTTATTTTCTCATTTGGAGCACTCTCACCAAGCATTTAGAACATTTTCATCAAGCATTTATATCAAGTCAAGGAAATCAAAAGGGGCATTAGATCAAGGGCATCATATTGGGAGGAGAGTAAGCCATTTCTAGGATTGTATAGCTTTCTTAGTATCCCTCTCTTTTCATCTTCTTGTCTTCATTTTTGGGTATTTTCCCTCTTATTTTGGTCTTGCTAACTTGGTTTCTCATTTCAAATTTACTAGTCCTTTGTATCTTATCCATTTAGCATCTCTAACAATTTTTCTTGTAACCTTTCATGTTTATTTGTATATATCTTCTTTATTTGTAGCAAGTCATCTTCCATTTCATAAGAAATGTGTCTTTCATTGTAGCATACTAACATCATTTTCTATTTTACTCCATGTATTGTAGTCATTAATCTCTTTCATATTGAAGGCATTTATCCTTTATTTCATCTAATTCATATATACTTGTAGCTTTGACCTCTATTTTTCTTCTCATCCATGCTCATTTTCATCTCACATTTTAAATTTTATGCTCATTTAACTTCGTATTTACATGTTTTTTACTTTCATGCATTTTAAATAAAATTTTCATGTCATATTGCTCATTGCACATTGACATTTGCCCTTTCATAGCTTTTAATCCCTTCTAGTTTCATATTAGAGCTATTTTAATATTCCTTTTAGCATCTACGTATCTTCACATTTTTATTTGGGGCAAAACCAAGCATTCAAGATCACGTTTCACCCTTCTTCGTGATACCCAACATATGTCATAATTTTTGGGTAAATATGGAATCCATTTGATAAAATTTTACAAATATTTTATCCCACATGCCTTAGGAATTTAATCCTTCACCCCCTTGTCAAATTTAACAACATTTGGAATTGATCTACCTACAAATTTCACTTAAAAAAGTTACAATTGTAGGGTCATATACACCACACAACCCAAAATTTGGTGAATTTATCACTCTATTTTAGGCACAGGAAGTAAAAATATCATTACCTAATTTTAGTGGTGTGTTTGCACACAATGGAATTTTAGCAATAGCAATATTTTTGTCACTTGTGGTGATTTTACAACTATGGCATTTTTGTAACTTATGGCTATTTTTTCACTTCAACTTCTACTTCCATTTTTAAGGTTCAGGTTAATATTCAATTTTTTTTTAGAGGGGGTATGATCAACTAGGAGGTTAGTCTATCAATCTTACTACACTTAGACCAGATCCCCAACATTAGACACACCTATTGTTTTTCCTTAAAGTTTTATAGGTTTTCAAATCCTCCACCAAATTTTTGTGGTACATTGGCTTCTACTCGGCCTCTAGAATAGGTAATTCAACCACTTGAAACTCCTTTCTTGTTGTATTTTCATTATTTGTTTACCTAAAATCACATTTACTTTGGTTAATCAAGGAACCCTTAGAATAGATTAAACTCATTTTCTTTAATCAAATTTTTTTTGGTCAAAATAAAATAATCTTAGTATAGATCTAAATTCTTTCCTTCAAAATAAAATAGGAAAGGAATCAAAAGTCATATGGTTGTATATGCATAATATCTTGTTTGCCTTGGAAAATAAAACTCTCTTTAGCATAGCAAATCATTCAAATTCAAAAGGTAAACAACTTATTTTCTTACATTTTTGTTTGATTTCATTTAGCATACAACCTTAAGTGATATTTTTTTTAAGTTTGAATAAATATTATCTCAAGAAATCTCAATAAAGAGTCATAATAGAGATCCAAAACCTTAGGTGTTTTTTAAAATTAACTCATATAACACCATACAAGCATTAAACATAAACACAATACTTAGCAACCTTTGTAATACACAAGGTAAAGCCTACTTTCTTTGAAGATTCCCATATCTTTGAGGTATCCTTTGGAAAGAGATACTCAAGTGGGGAAGTAGGGATTCCCTGCAAGTCCCCCATGTGCATGTGTGAGGTTTTGAATCTACACATATATCGATGATATTCTTATTGGATTATGAACATTGTGGATCAAAGAGTTCCAATTATAACTCCATACCCATTAGATGGATCTAGTTCATGTATCTTCAATAGAAAATATAGAGAATCTAATGGCTTACATTACCATGTTCATAATTGAGGAGGTTCTTGTTCAAGTGTTGAAGGATATTATAGTTGTAGAGGTGCTTATAGTTGTATTTTATGGAAGTGTTTGATATTGGTTGTGATGACTATAGTTGAACCCAAGGAGATTCTTATGTGATTGTAGTAGCATATTTACCTAAATATTTTCTAAGTTATGCATGAATTTTAGATATTACTTGGATATTCATATACTATTGGGCCCATTTTAGAATCCATTATATGTTGAAATAGTACTCTTGTTGGCCCCTAAACTCATATTATGGGAAGATGTTGGAATATGGTAATTTGACCTTGTTGGCCAAGGATAATATTGGATATTGTGATACTATAAACAACCATGATATAATTCTATGGATAATACTATTTAAGCCTACAAATAGATATTTTTTGTATTAATCCATAGTAGGAATGGTTAAATTTACTTTTATGGTTAACCTTAACTAAAACTTCATTAAGTATTAAGTAAGGTATGGTTAAAATTCAATTAACCTTAATCCTTATATAAAATTAGGTTAAATTTAATATATATTTATAATAATGGGGTTTAGGTATTTTCTATATATAACCCTCAACCACCCAATCCATTGTATAAATATGAAAACATTCTATTCTATGGAAAATTACTATATCTAGTTTCTATGAATATTTTCTCTCTATCTATTTATCATATTTAGCTATTGATTCTTCCATGATACTTATGATGAATGTATGCTTCTAATAATTTTTATAAAGTAATACCAAACCTAATAGAGTAGGCAATGAGTGCTATTAGCATGAGTAGGTAAAGAGTGTGATCGAGGAGCAAGCCTTATCTTTTCTTATTTTATATCTTGTGGGAGATTCAATCGAGGGATCATTGGACCAACCACATGACTTGGTTCTTTGAGTGGTGTGCCGCTATTTCTTTTCCAACTAAATTGTGTTGATTTTTCCATAGTTGGATGAGGTGGAACCAAATTCAGATCTTGCATTCACAAAGGAGAATGATTAGAATGATATCTCTATTCCATGATTGATGTCATCTCAACATGGGAAAATCTTGATCAGTGCAAGTTACAATATTTGGTAATCAATTTCAAAAGGTGAATAAGGTTGAAATCTTGGCCTTGATTGGGATTCTATCCTTATATGGGCATTTGGAGTCTCGCCCTTGCTATCCTAATTTGTGTTGGAAGGTGTATCGTGTTTTGCTTATTTTTAGCATTGGGTGGCCTCATCATAAATGCATTGGAAATTCTGAGGTGTAGCCTATCTCTTTATTTATTTGGGACCTTTCAAATATATTTTATAAAATATTCCTTCAAAGCATCATTGCTCGTTTATCCAATCAATTCATTGTAGTGAATACCATATGGAGTATCTACTACTCCTTTTGCAATTTTGCTTTTATGGTTAAGGTTAAGTAATTTACCCTGAGGCCTACTATTCTAAAATTATATCTAGAACTGGTTACTCTAGAAGCTGATGATGAAGTCAAGAAAATTTTGAAGATGGTTGGGCTCTTGGGTTGTATCCAAAAGTTCCATGGGCGTAATATGATCCTATCTAGATGTAAGACACACTCATGGAGCAAGAGATGGAGAAATATGGTGAAACTAGAGTTTGAAATCATTGTATATCTCATTTCTAAATTCGTGGGCCTCCCCCTCAATGGTTACAACCACAATAGGGAGAAACACTCTCTTATTAGAGAGTTTAGTTTTTCTTGGATGAGGATGAGTACCTCCCAAAGGAGTAGAACAAATTTAATGTGAAAGCCTTAAAATCCTTGTGGAACTAGGTGGTGATAGTTATCAAGGACTATTTTATGTTAGATTTTTCTAAATAAATAGTAAGGAGCTACCACATTATGTTTCTTAATTATCTTAGAAGAGAAATATGTATGAACATCCCAACATTTCTATTTCACTCAACGCTAAAATTCATGACTAATGTGCAAGGTGGTAGATACTTGGACCCAATTCACCAAGATCTAGCCATACTGATTTTTTTACATATGGCTAAAGATAAAGTCTTGGAGGCTACAAAAAATATCAATAAAATTGAATCTTAGCATATCCTTCCAGTTATCAATTCCACTCTAGAGACATCACCGTTGAAGTCCAATGATTCAATGGAGTTTGATGAGGAGAGCCTCATATCCTCCCCAAAGGTGGTAGATAGGGAAAAAATGTTGAGGGGTATCCTTGTGTCTCCCAAGGGCATGAGAGGATGGATAATGCACTATTCCAAAAGATCATTTTTGACATTCTCATATTTTGATGAGATGGAAAGTCCCTCAGCCTCCCCTAAGGTGAAGAAAAGTAGAAAAAGGTTAGGGGGAATATCTGTGACTTACAAGGGTGTGAGGGGGAAGGGCAATATGCTCCAAAATGCTATTTAAAAATAATATGAATGAGTACTCCTCGATTATTGTGGTCCATTCAAACTCAAAAGACTAGGTCCAAGAAAAGAAAAAATCCAAGCCCATGGAGGAGGATATTCACTCTTCTCCCAACATAGTGGACTCTTGTCATCATGTATAGCTGATCAAGCTGGTGGAGGATAAAAAATGCTTGATTATAGGAACCCTCAATATTGCTGTGGAATTCAAAAAAGAGGTAAACCACCTTACGGGTCAACTTTTGGAGGATCCTACTCCACGTAAGAATGAGTTTAGGGATGTGTCAGGGAACACCCAAATTTAGGGTGGTTTTGTTGGTTGGATTATTTTACCTATAATATGGTTGTATACTTGTTGGGTTGGGTGTCTTTATCTATTAATCCTTGCTTGGTTGGATGGGGGTATTGTAAGTAGGATCATGGGGAGGTTGGATCTAGTTAGATTTGTTTTATTCTATTTTTATTTAGCGTTGTGGTGGCCAAAGTGTGATCTCTAGTCACTGTGCTCCATCTGGAGATTTTTGTAAAATATTATGGGGTTCCTTTCAAAACCCTATGTTCTCTATTTAATAAAAAAATACAAAGAAATATTATTAGGAACCATGAGGTAGCATGGTATGAAAACCATTTTTAGAAGTCCTAATTAGAACTAAGGAAACCCTAGTTAGAAGTATAGATGCCCTAGTTGGAGATAAGAGGAAAAGTGAATATACACAATCCTTATGTATGTATTAGATATTATACTAAAAGTTATTATCAAGAATTATATTATCAGTCATGATATACTCGTTCTCAAAATTAGAGGGTTAATATGTGAGTTCCATTGATACATGCCAAGATTTTTAGATATTCAAAATTGGATCAAGTTAATTTAAATTATTCCATGACTTTTTATTGAACATTTTTTTCTTGATCTTCTTCAATAAAAAATAAGGGATAAAATTGTGGGTGTTGGCCAATGCTTTAAGGGATGGATGCATTATGTGTAAAACTATGGAGTGAAAATATTTCCATGGAGACCAAAACTAGTAAAAGGCTTGCAATGTGAGTTAGGACTTTTGGAAATCCATATTAGCATATTAATAAGGAGGTTTTAAAGAATATTTTCAATACTATAGGGGAATTAATCCCAAAAGAACCAACTATTAAGGAGGAAAGGGATGTTATATAATAGGATGTTCGTTTCCATGGATATTTCAAAACCTTACCATAATATATTAAAATGAAATATAAAACAAAAGAATGGGATTAACAAGTGGAGTATAAAAATATTGCATTCCAATGCCATAAATATTATGAGAATTAACACATGGTAAGAGATTGCAAAGTGAAAATGTTAGAGAAATAGATGGAAATGTATGAAATAAATTTTAAGATTAAGAAAGGAGATTATACCATAGTAGAATTTGGATTAGATTAAGGATTTTCCACTCCCAATAAAATTGTAAAAAATCCCAGCTGCATCATTAGATAATGAAGGTCATTATGGTTTATTGGGATCAACCATTAAAAAAATAAAGGACATAAGGGTTGAGGAAATATAATGCATAAGTTCAAATTCAAAAAAATTTAAGGTTCCAAGTAAGATGCAAAGGTAAATTTTAAAATAAAGGAGGTGAAAGATGTCAAGTTTAATCCAAGTAAATCATATTTACTTTTCTCAAGAAATATAAAGTCCTATCCTTGTTATAAAAATTAAAGTAGTGCAAAGTTTATCCTTTCACTTTAGGGTTATAAAATTGTATAATAAATAAAATGAGTAAAGAGGATATCCATGGAAATTTAGGGTCCTCAAGGTATCCTAAGAAAATAATTACTATAGAGGATATTCCTTGCACTTTAACATTTTCATGGCAATGTTTAGGGTTTTTAGATCATAATAATAAAGTATTTACTATGGAGGATCATATTTTCACTTAAATTTTTTAGTGAAACATAAAGAAAAGAGTGTTTGTGAGGCTATCCTTACATGTAAAATTATCCATGGTAGCATTAACTCTTAGAAAATAAATATCATTATGATCAATACATGGAAAAAAATAAGAGATTAATGAAGGTGGAAGTGTTGGTGGAAATGAAAAAAGGATACAAAGACCCTTAAAGTAAGAACAAATGGAAAAGAAAAATCATAGGGATATCAATATGGGAAAACAAAAATAGACATTAAAAAAATTTAATTAGAAGGGCTAAGACCACAAATAAAAATAAGTAATGATGAAAATGGTATCATGGAATATTAGGGGTACAAATAAGACCCATAAAAAAGAGTTACTAAGGAATCAATAAGTTGTTATATTAAAGCCAAGAACATCCCATTTGGCTTTTTTAAATTATCTTTGGCACATTAAATCCATGAACATCCCCGAATACTTATGCATGTCAATGTAACTTTCTTTAGAAAGTGTTAGGAAAGGAAACTCCTAGGCATGTCCTCCAAAAGCAGACTCAAAGGGTGATTCTCACTTGTTCCATTGGGCCCACTAACACTACCCTTATTTATATATCAATCTAGGATAGTCATTGCAAGGAGACTACTAATGAAGGAGAGAAATTAAAGATTGCCTTCACTGACTCTCCTAATATCATAAGGAAGCTGACCTATGGCCTCCACCAAAGATGTTGAAGTAGCGATCGAAACCAGATTTGAATCTGATTAAGCTTCCCATGTTGTCTTTTTGGCATATCTTTGTCAGCTCAGCTTCCCGGTTCTATTTCTTGTTCTTTTTTGGTGCCTCCCATAGGCTTCCTCTCCTTGTTCATTGTTCCCATTTGGTCCTTTAGGATGATCCTTTGAGCTCCCACCTTGTAGTTCCTTTTGGTTGTGTCCTGTCTGGACAATCTTGTTGTTTTTTTGTAAATGGTTTTTGTGTAAAATATTTTGGGATCCTTTCAAAATCCCCTCCTCCAATATATCAAAAAGTGTTGTTATATTATTGAGTTTATTTTGATATAAGAAGTAAAATTAAGTAGTGAGGAATATAATGATGCATTCAAAATTATCTGGAATATAGAAAAATTATATAATGGTTCTTATATAGAAGCATCAAGAGGTATTGCAATAATATTGAACAAACACAAATGGGATGGGCAACTACTAGAAGTAAAAAGTAATTGGGTTGCTCATCATGTTTTAAGGAAAGAGAAACTATTTAAATTTTGGGTTATAAATATATATTCTCCAACTATAGTTTCTTTTCATTAAAGAGCTTGTAAGGACCTTAGTTTATTTTATATAAATTTAATAATGGTTCATAATTATAATCTATCAATTTTTGGGAAAATTCAATACAATTTTCTCTTTTGAAAAATAATAGTGGTACTCCTAGATGATCTAAATCAATGGAGGATATAACTTTATTTTTCAATTTAGATGGCCTTTATAATGTTACTCCTTCAATATTTTAATGTACATGGGATAATAGATGAATTAGGTAAGCTCATATAATAGAAAAATTGACAAAGTTTATTATTATTTAATACATTGTTGTAAACAAAGTGTATATTCTCTTAAGTTTTATGATTACAAGTAAGATCATTTCATAAATCCATCCTTGTGGGATATTATTTACTTAGTAATGATCATCCAAAGCCATTTCATTTTTAGTCTATTTGGCTCCAAGACCCTAAATTTTCTAGATGGTTATGTTATGGTAGGATTAAGATAGATTTAAAGGAACATATATATGGATTTTTTCAAAATATGAAATATCTAAAGGAGAAAATGAATATTTGGATGTTGGATTTCATACCAATTTCCACTAATTAAATAAAATTAATCCATTTAATCAAATCAAATATTAACTAGAAAGCATTTGTGTGTGTGTAAGTAAAAATAAAATGTGATAACCACAAATGATGGGTTCCCTTGAGCATCAAATAATTATTGTATTATCCATGGATAAGAATCACAAAAATCTAATACAATGGATGGAGTGGATGGTGGTATTTATACCAATACATAAATTTAAAATACACAATTGTATTAACCTAAGACAACACAACAAGTAGGCTCTAGGTTAATTACAAGTTATAGGTTAAATTTTAACTATGACAAAGATAACCATGGGACTATAAGACATACATAAATAATAAATGTATACATTATATGATGATTTATTATAGGCTTACACAATAATAGATCATACAATGTCATCCTTGGCCAATAATAGAGATTATAACTTTTTATGTGGCCTCATAATCTAAACTAAGGGGACAAGAAAAGAATACATTAGTGAAATGACATATTACCCTCATAATAGATTCTTTTTTTAGCCTCTACAATTGAGAATACTTATATATATACCCCTTAGCTACCTGAAAGTGAACTAGAAGAGAGAAAAATGATCAGGAGTTAGAGTTATTTTCTTTTCAAAAATATAGGAACCACATGAACCATTAGTCCAAGAAGCTGAAAGGGAGAAGATAGATTAGAAAGGATAATTTTGACATACTTTGCATCATTTTTTTTGTTTGCCCTATAATATGAAATAGCTTATATCAATGTATTAAATCATATAGTTCTTAGTACTATTGAAATCAACCATTTTAAGAGAAGAAAGTTGTAGTTCAAACTAGCTAACTTCTATAGTATTTACTTTTCTACATAACTTACATAATTTTATCCATACATTTATAAGTTAATTTTTATATATAGTGTGGGAAATATATTATAGTTCAATGAGAAATAAGGACAAATCAAGATCTTCTTTTTATTTGTGTTGGCAAGTTTCATCATCAAGGGTTTCTATTTTATTCTTTTGGAATATGAACCATAAGTTCTTACTTTGAATTTGAGTCAAGCATATGCTATAGCTTTTTCCATTGACGCGATAAACCTAGGCTTTAGGATCCATCTTATATGCTTTTACCCCCAAAATTAGAATAACTTCTTCAATTGATGTCATCAAGGTGAAGAGCTTGAAAAATCATACAATTTGAAAAAAAGAAGGATCAAAATGCTTTCATATGTAAAATTTATGGTCTTTGAGAGATTTATAATTAACCTCAAAAGATAAACCATCCCCTAAACCCCTAAAATTACTATATCCAACCAAAATTTACCACTTGGTGATCATTAATTCGCTAATAACTACCACCAACAATCTAATGCCTATTTGTCACTGGACTTTGAGAATAAATAAGGTTTTAGCACATGCTAAAATTTGGCTAGGTAAGGATATATAGATTTAAAAATATGAATTATTGCATGAATGGGTGCCATGTTGACTACCATTTCAATGAAGAATCTATATTATAACCCTAAATATACCAAGCAATCTATAGAGGTTTGGACTTGGGTCTCTTATGAACAAAGTGCTTTGCATTAACGAAGGCATTGATGCTTTGGTTGTGGCACTTAGGTCATATCCCATTAGAAGAATAAAAGGTTACCACTATGACCAACCAAAATATGCCTTAAATTGTTGGATTTTAAGCCTTATACTACCACAATATATCATAGGTTATCTCAAGATATCACACAAGTCCCTAAATATAAAATAACCATAATAATAAAGGTCAAAATATTAATATGATGAGTAGAATAATATAAGTAAATTAATATGTATATCAAGGCTTATAATAAATCAAATAAGATTCATTTACATGCTGAAATAAGAATGTAAATAGCATGAATAATTCATGTACTATGTATGAAGAACAAACAATATTAATTGATCAAAATGTACACAAGCTTTATTGTTCCTCTTTTTGTTACAACTTTGAGTTTAGATCCATGTTTCACTGTATTTCTTCGATGCATTCTATGGATCATTGTCTCCATAATATAGCCATAGTAATATGAATCTTCATATACTTGACTAATTCTCTCCATATGCCAAGTCTCATGAACCTTGGCTTAACAACTTGCCACTTATGTTCTTGATGAACACTTGACTCTGTAATATTTGCACACATATACATGACTCTTACACTTCTACTAACACTCCTAATCTAGGATACTTGTGCACATATTTATATTATATATTTGCACTCTTACATATAATACACTTGTGCACATTTACTCAACCTACAATTGCACTCTAACTTACATGACACTTGTGCATTTCCTACACATTCACACTTACATAAAAGGGGAAATATAAATCACACCTTAAAATATTAATTTAACCCTAATATAATGTTTAAAAATACACCATGAAGGTACCATGGGGATACATTAGTATGTACCAAATAATATAATATACTTCAACACCCCCCTATGTTACATTATTTGGTTATTGAATACTTTAGCCTTCAATATTGATCTTTGTATTTATATTCAATCTTCAAGTGACCTTACATGATCTCCCGCTTGAGATCTATCAACTTCATCTTCTTGCTTTATTTCTACTTTGAGTTCATATTTATTCATTAGATTCTCAATTATTAGATCTTCATGATTTGGATCACAAAATTCTTGAGCTTCTTCATTGCCATTAGGTTCATGTGCATGAATATATTGAATTTATCCTTTGTCTTTGACCTTAGAATCAATTGATTCTTTCTTTTATTGTATAGTAACTTTTTATCACAACCTAATTTCTACAACCCGAATTCTTACTATATTGTTTTTGAAACAATTTGTAATCAAGGAGTTAACCTAAGTTTGTAAGACAAACAATTCGAAGTACCCATATTCAAGGTTTTATCTTCCCAAATATCTCCCCATTCTCTCTCTTTCAAGGCTCACCCATATCCACACCTTACATATTTTTGGCTATTCAAGTGCATTAGGTGTAGTTTTATTTACAAGCTATCCTTACCATTATCTTTTAATGAGCTATATTTTCTTCTTTCAATCTATCGAAATAAGTATGCTATCCTTATAATTCTTCGTAAGTCCTTTTATGAGGTGCCAAGAGTGCATTAGACTCGACTATCCTTCTCATATTCCAATGAGCTAGTCATTCCATTATTATGCCTTATTGAAAACTTAAATTGAGAGGTCTACGATTTAAGTTTTTCTATTACCCATCATACCCTAGGGTTATATTTTCTCACTAGATCAAACTTGTAGCACCAAGAAGATCTCTATCCCTCAATCTATTATTTTGATTTTCCCAGATTAGATTGTTCTACTCATTAATTGATGGCTAGCTAATTATTTAATATTGGTAGTTCACCATGAGCAAACCATAAATCCAAGACCATTTAAACTCCTTAAAAAATCTAATTAGATTTCTTTCCAAACCATATTGAAATATCTACTTAAGTAATGTAAGCATAATATGGAATACAGTCCACATAAGCATTTTATGGAAATACTTTTCAGATCTCTAAAGCATAAAAAATATTGTATTAATTCATAATGATTTACTTCCAAGAACATTCAAGAACATAGCCACAATCCTTTAACTAGTGCAACATACTACCATAAAGAATTACACACCACATTTTCACACAAAAACTGTATTTACCTTGGGAGAAACCCCAGAGGTAAAACCCAACCTTGAAACTCTTCCATTTTATTTCCATGAAGTACTAAATATTTACATAAAAATAGACATAACCTCATGTCTTTAATTCTTAAAAGGGATATTCTGGTTTCCCTTGGTTTCTACATAATGAGCTACTTCTCATTAACAAGAATGTGGTTTCATTTCCACTAAATTGGGTGAGCATGACCAAGGGCCTCCTGCACACATTAAAACTTAGATTACCAATTTAAAAATCATTACATCTTGTCTCACAGATTAAAATATAGGTTATGAAACCAAACACAAAATTCATCTCCCTTTACTAGATTTTCTCAGGTGATTCGGTATTATTCTCAACACTTAATTAATTACATTGACTAACAAAAGTAAAGAAACATTACTCTATTTACTTTTCACACTGTCACAAAAAAATCTAAGGAAATGTGATAAAACATTAGATATGTTTTATTTAAGCTATACAAATTTCTTGGAAAGTCAACAACCTCTTGGAGTTGACCCAAATTTCATTATCAAGAACTAATAATTTACACATTAAAAACTATCGTCCCATTTTCATCTGGAGTGCTCAAGTTATTCTGCATCTCTCAAACTTGCTCAAGATCAAATTTATAATATAGTAGGAGTTTCCTATACACCACCTAAAGGTTTTAACATGTAAAGAATTATATTAGAGTTCATTTCCTACTCACCATTAAGACATCCCTACGCATCCACTAATTACATAACTAGAATAACCTAGCAAACATGCTCACACCTAAATATTTCATGCAATTATAATCTGAGTAGTGACTCTCCTTTTAAAACTCTATCCACTTCATTAAAACCCAAGTCTAGTTGTCAAATTTTTTAGTCTTGATCTAAAAACACAAATGAGAACCATACCTCGAATTACTTCATCAATCCAAAGCACATTCTATATATTTTACCATTATATAGGAAGCCAAAACAATAACCATATCCACAAAGAGAATACCACAATCTCTACTAATGAAAAGCTAAACTTCAACCTCCCTTTTCTGGAATGTTTAGCCTTGATTTTCACAATATAAAATATTGTTACAACTTGACTAGATAGCCAACTAAACCTATAAGTTTCTACCTCTTCTAAAAATATCATAAGTCTATCTGTCATCTAATTATAGCTTGCTAAGTCTCCATATTATGTCCAAGCACAACCCTATCCTCTATATTATCCTATGGTAATATTATCCTCTATAGAGATTCAAATGGTGTCATGCCTAAGGTCAAATGGTGACTGTTGTTGTAGGTAAATTATACCAAGTGAAGGTAATATTCCCATAGGGTTTTCTAATCCATACAATACATGCATAGCTTATCCTCTAAAAAATAGTTCACCCTTTCAATTTTTCCATCGATTTTTGGGTGATATGCAGAACTAATGTTTAACCTAGTGCCAATGGCTCAATGCAGAGCTTACCAAAACTCATATTTGAATCTTTAGTACCTATTTGAAATTATCACTTTTGAGAAACCATGAAGCCTAAATATTTCCTTGGAAAATCTGTTAGCCACAACCATGAAATCATCCTTGGTATTTCTGAGTATAAAATATGTAATCTTGGTTAGTCTATCAACCACAACTTGGATTACATCATGCTAGAATCTAGTATTTGACAAACCCATAATAAAATCCATCAAAATAAGCTACCATTTTTGCACTGGTACATCATGAGGGTACAATAGTCCTATAAGATGTCTATTTTCTGCCTTCACTTTTTGATATTCAAGACATTGGGCAATGAATTTAGTTATGTCCCTCTTCATTCCTGGCCAGAAGAAAATTTTCTTCATATTCTCTTTCATTTTTACCCCCTTGGGTGAGAAAATTATGGAGATCTATGTGCTTCACTCATGACCATTTTACTTAAATCATCATCCTCAAGGATTATACCCTATCCTTAAGCACAAGGAACCATCCTTAATTTTGAAATACTTACTTTCCTCAGGTTTCCTTTTCATTCTTTCCCAAATTTGATTGTAAAACACATCTTGATGTTATATTTTCTTGACTTGTTCTATAAATTCGATATGGATGTGAGACAAGACAACTATGTCTCTTCTCCTACTAAGTGCATCGACAACTTTGTTTTCTTTCCCTTTTATATATTCAATTCCAAAATAATATTTGACAATAAATTCCATCCACCTTCTCTACCTGACATTTAGAAAATATTGAGTAAATATGTATCTCAAAATTTGATGGTATGTTATCAACTCAAAGGGTTTCCCTAACAAATAGTATCACCAAATTTTAAGAGCAAATACCACTGCTACAAACTCCAGATCATGGGTTGCATAATTGACCTCATGTCATTTCAGCATCCTTGAACCATAAGCTATCATTGCTTCATCCTATGAGAGCACTCCTCCTGAACCTTCCAATGATGCATTTGTACATACAAAAAAACTACCTTGAGGGTCTAGTATCTTGATTATGGGATATGTAGTGAGCTTTTGTTTGAGCTGATCAAAATCTACCTCACATTTATCCATCCATTTGAACTATTTTCCTTTCCTTTTAAGGTTAGTTATTGGAGTGGTTATCTTGGCGTAATCCTTCACATAATGCCTATAATATCTGGTCAAACCCATGAATATCTGCACTTCAATCATATTTGTGGGTGGTGACCAATTCAATATAACTTCTATTTTCTTAGGATCCACCATGATCCCTTCTATTACAATGTGCCCTAAGTATGTTACTTCTAGCACATAAAATTCACATGCATAGATTCCCATACAATTGATTCTTCCTTAATAGTTCTAATATGATCCTAAAGTGTCTATCATGCTCAATATTATTATAGGAATATATCAAAATATCATCCAAGAATATAAGAACAAATCAGTCCAAAAGCTTCCTAAAAGTGTTCATCAACTTAATAAATGTTGCTAGAGCATTCAATAGAGCAAAATGCAATATAGTAAACTCATAATGCCCATAACAAGTTTTGGAGGTTGTCTTATGGGTATCCTCTTCTCGAATCCTTAATTGGTGGTATCCTAAATTTAGATCAATATTTGAGAAGATAGTGGCATATTTAAGCTGATAGAAGAGGTCTTTGATTTTTGGTAGAGGATATCTATTTTTAATGGTTGCCTTATTTAACATCCTATAGTCTATACATAGTTGCAAGGAACCATCCTTTTTCTTGAAACAACACTAGTGCACCCCATGGTGACACACTTGGTCTAATTAATCCCTTCTCCAACAATCCTTGTAACTACACTTTCAGTTCTTGCATCTCAATTGGATTAATTCTATAAGGATCTCTATGAATAGGCTATGTTCTAGGTTGAAGTTCAATTATAAAATCAAATTTATGTTTAGGGGGTAATACAGATAAATATTTTGGAAATACATCTTTGAACTCCTGAAGTACTGGGTGTTTCTCAAACACCTCTTCCTTATTTTCATCTTATATCTCGTTTAACTCCACTCCATATATTGTTCCTCTCTTCATTGCCTTATTAAGCTATATTATGGATAGGATATAGGGTCAAAAATCCCCTTACAAGTTGTACACCCTCTATACTTTCCTACCATATTTTGAGTATTAAATCCATCCATCCTGGAAATTGATTACAACCTTATGTATTTGTAACAATCCTTTCCTAGAACTACATCAAAAGCATGCAATGGCACCATGTACAGGCATACAACGGTCATACCACTCGGTAGGATAATTTCCACCATGGGATAATATTGATTTACAAAGTAGGTTTATCCTAAACCATACTCGACCTTCCACCCATGTGCCAAGATTCCTGGCCTTTCTAGTATATATTTAACTAAGCTAGTGGAAACAAAAATATCTGTAGCACCACTATCAATCAAAATTTTAATATTCTTACCAAATATCTTACCTTTTATCAATAGTGGAGTGGCTTGCCCTTCTAGATTATGACTTCTTGCTACTGCATAAATATTATGTGTAGGTTACTTGTGGGTAGGTTCTTTTTCCTTCAAAATCGGCCCTATTATGTATGGACACTTATTGACATAGTGTGGTCTGCCACAATCAGAGCATCCAATCTTATGTACTGGGTGACCTTTTTTACTTATTTCCATCTTCTGCTTTCACTACTAACAGAGGATTGTCTTGACCCTGCGGTGGTGGTCTATTATCTCCATTGTTGTGATTTTTAGGATTTTTGTTCTTCCCTTTAAACATTTTACTAAAATTACCTTGATTTTTTTTATTCCTTATATCCTATCAAAAAGAACTCTTGTTTGCCTGATCACTTTCCCATTTCATGAATCTTGCATTGTTTCTTTTTCTCAGTGTCTCTTTGTCCTTCTTAAATGTCCCTTCATAGTTGAAGTAGGGCTTGATATAATTTTAACTTTCCTGGCTAGGTCATAAGCCTTCTAAAGGGTATTAGGTTCTCACATGTTCACCTCATGCCCTATTCTAGGATCTACTCCTAGAATAAATTTATGGACTTTCATTTTCTCATTATACATGGGCACATATTTCAACAACTTAACAATTTTTTGATAATATGCCTCCACAGTCTTATTCCCCTATCTAAGTTTGGTGAATTCCTCAAATTTCAAGGTGTAAAAATGCTTGATGAGGAAGGTCCGAGGTGTAGACCAATTGGTTCATCCAAACCCATAAGGGGGCGGATGTCCAAGGTTCAAATCTCGGGCCTCATCGGACTGAACGCTTGTCCCTTTCCTGGTGCTTTCAGCAGCATAAAATGTTTAAAATGATTGTGGCATGGTGGTTATAGGGGCGGACTGCACGAAGATCTATGTGGCGGCTTCTAGGGCGGACAACGCAGAATACTATGGCGGCCATAAAAGTTGGACAACCTGCCCGGATTCATGGCGGCTACCGATTCCACCATGTAAATTTTAAAAAAAAAAAAAATGCTTTATGAGGAATCTTTCTTTGAAGTATTTCACAAATTACTTCCATTTTAAATCAACTGTAGCCTCAATTCCTTGTTCCCCACTAAATGTTTTCCACCAATACAAACCAACCCCCTATAAATGCAAAGTGGCATAGGATGTTTGAGTCCCTAAGGAATAATTATTCATGTTGTAAAAATTCTCTATCTCCTTTAGCCAAGATTCAGCTACATCATTGCCTTCCTCCCCTTTGAGCTTGCAAGATTTAATATGCTTCATATCCTTACCCAATTCTACCTCTAGCTAAACTTTGATATGTTGTGCCTTTGTAAGAAATTTATTATCTCATCTTACCCTAGAGTTTCTAGCCTATTTTTCTTGATTCAAAATGACTTCCAACAATTAATTCTATGTTTCTACATGTTCAAAAAGTAGATCGGTTGTTGCAAAGAGATGCTCTCTCTCTTTACTAGTATTTTTTGTACCTACATTGATGGTTCTAACTTCTACATTGCATTGCCATGTCTACCTAATAAATGGGGAAACACTTCCTCTCCTTCTCTTCAATATTATTTTCCTTGGCCACATATAGGAGAGATAGTAGAAATCATTTCACAATTACATCTTTGAATCAAATTTCCTACTAATATCTATCTACCTAGTCATCTTAACAAGGAAATAAGGATTTTCTTTCAGTAGACCATATAGTCTTGCAAAATGTAACCCCTCACATGGGCATGCATCCTATACACACCAACACCTACTCTTTCACAAGCCTACAACCCTATGAACCATGACCTGATACCAAATATCACAATCCAATTTCTACAAGTCAAGGTCTTACTATATATATTGAAATAATTTGTAATCAAGTAGTTAACCTAAGTTTGTAAGCCAAACTATTCGAAGTACCCATCTTCAAGGTTTTATCTTCCCAAAGATCTCCCCATTCCTTCTCTTTCAAGGCCCACCCATATCCACACCTTACATATTTCTAGCTATGCAAGTGCATTAGGTGTAGTTGTTTGATTTACAAGCTATCCTTCTCATTATCTTTTAATAAGCTAGTTTTTCTTCTTTCAATATATCAAAAGAAGTATGCTATCCTTATCACACTTCATAAGTTATTTTATGAGGTGCCAATAGTACATTAGACTCAACTATCCTTATCATATTCTGATGAGCTAGTAGTTCCATTATTATGTATTATTGAAAACTTAAATTGAGAGGTCTACAATTTAGGTTTTTTTGTTACCCATCATACCCTAGGGTTATATTTTCTCACTAGATCAAACTTGTAGCACCAAGAAGATATCTATCCCTCAATCTATTTATTTTGAGTTTCTCATATTAGATTTTTCTACTCATTAATTGATGGCTTTCTTTAATATTGGTAGTTCACCATGAGCAAACCATATATCCAAGACCATTTAAACTCCTTAGTAAATCCAATTAGATTCCTTTTTAAACTATATTGAAATATCTAAACTAATGTAAGAATGATATGGAATACAATCCACATAAGAATTTTATGGAAATAATTTTTAGATTTCTAAAGCATAAATAATACTGTATTAATTCATAATGCTTTACTTACAATAACATTCAAAAACATAGCAACAATCCTTTAACTAGTGCAACATACTACCATAAAGAATTACACACCACATTTTCACACAAAAACCATATTTACCCTGGGAGAAACCCCGGAGGGAAAACCCATCCTTGAAATTATTCCATTTTATTTCCATGAAGTATTGAATTTTTACATAGAAAAATAGACATAACCTCATGCCTTTAATTCTTAAAAGGGATATTTTGGTTTCCCTTGGTTTCTACATAATGAGCTACTTCTCATTAACAAGAATGTGGTTTCATTTCCACTAAATTGGGTGAGCATGACCAAGGGCCTCCTGCACACATGAAAACTCATATTACCAATTTAAAACTCATTACATCCTTTTATCAGAGAGTAAAATATAGGTTCTAAAACCAAACACATAGTTCATCTTCCTTTACTAGATTTTCTCAGGTGATTCAGTGTTATTCTTAACACTTTACTAGTTACGTCGACTCACAAAAGTGAAGAAACATTCCTCTATTTACTTTTGATGTTGCCACCAAAAACTCTAAGGAAACATAATAAAACATCAGAGATATTTTATTTAATCTATACAAATTTTATGGGAAGTCAACAACCTCTTGGATTTGGCCCAAATTTTATTATCAAGAACTAACAATTTACACATTAAAAACTATCACTCCATTTTTGTCTCGAGTGCTCAGGTTATTTGCATCTCTCGAACTCACTCAAGATAAAATTATAATATAGCAAGAGTTTCTTATAAACCACATAAAGGTTTTAACAGGTAAAGGATTATATTAGAGTTCATTCCCTACTCACCAGTAAGACATCCCTACGCATTCACTCATTCCATCATTGGAATAACCCAACAAACTCTCTCACACCTAAGTTTTTCCTCCAGTTCTAATATGAATGGTGAAGCTTCTTTTAAAACTCTATCCACCTCCTTAAAACCCAAGTCTAGCCATCAAAGTTTTTAGTCTTGATCCAAAAAATCAAACAAGAGCCATACCTCAACTTACTTCATCAATTTGAAACACGTTCTCTAAATTTGACTATTCGACAAGATGTCAAACAATAACCATATCCACAAGTATAATACCATAATATCTACTAGCAGAAAGTAAAACTCCAACCTCCCTTGGCTGGAAATTTCAGCCTTGATTGCCATAATATAAAATATCGTTACAGCTTGAATAGATGGCCAACTAAACTTATAATTTTCTACCTCTGTCAAAAAGTTCATAAGTCTATCTGTCATCTAATTACAGATTGCTAAGTCTTCAACTCAAAGTACAAAGCACTCAATTTTATTAACAACATTCTTATTATCTATCTATTATTGCTTACCCAAACATTTGTTGGAGGACTTACAAGCATTCTATTATTGGAAAAGTAAAATACCTTTGTATACTTTGTTGGCACTCCAAATATCCACTTCAATGACAATTCTTTATGAACTGGTGTTTCACATAACAATACATTGATCCCTTTCAGATGAACCAGTTGTTCCTCCATTTGAACCAATGATCTCTTTCCAGTACTAAAAGTTATGATCTCCCCTCTTACTCCCTGTTGCACACTAACTCTATATCTCTTTCCACTCCTCCCCATTCAATTTTTTTTGCCAAAATAATAAAGGAACCATCCCTCTTTTCCTTCCACTACCATCACCAAGGAATATTAAGCTAACCAATGATGCCCCAAAACCATCATGAGTAATCAATGCCGCAATATTTAAAAATCGTCTAAATCTTCTCCTAGACTAGAGTTACATTTTTTATTTTGGTTTCTTACTCTCCACCTAGTGGTACACTTTGACTCCAAGTCAAGTGGTAGTTTAGGTGCTTCCACAAAGCTATCTTCTTGTCCATGGCATTGAATTACAATGAAAAACACTTCTTAGTTAGATCTAAGCATTCTTGCTTATTAAAAGATGCATTCCCTTATTTTAAACAAATACAAGGGAGCACAATATCTAAATATCCATTCCTAATGGTAATAAATATTCTAATTAACTTCACATCCATGATAAAGTTAGCATCCAACATCAATTTATCTACTCAATATAAATTCCCTCAAGTGGATTCATAATATGCAACTATAATTTAGAATATTCATCCTTGTTGCTCGAGCTATGTGATGGAAGGATATCACATCTCTTTTTTTATTGATAACATCACATTTTTGGTGGATAAGTCTTTCTTCCACCTTTGAGGCCAACATGTTCCTGTACAAATGTAATTCATCACTAGCATCGTATCTTTTACCAAAATGCTTTCTTTTTTTATATATACATATATAAAAATATAATTATAGGAACTAAATGTAAAATTGCTAATTATTCCAATAACAAGATATTTTCTTAACAAATATTTCATTATGTCATTTGTCTTGCATAAATAAATCATGAAATAGCCAGTCATTCCAATCACAAAACAACATAGTAAAACAAGAATCCATCCATAGCAAAGTCTGCCAAAGGAGGGCCATGACGCTTTTAAACATTTACTTACATCATCATAAAAATTTCTTGAATTAGATGAACTTGCAATGTCAATACTGCATGAAGAATGAAATATAATTTTTAGATATGATTCACTTGATTCATTTGTATCAATCTATTCTTTCTTATTTAGAGTTTCGATCAACTCCTTTTGTTTCAAATTTTTATCTTCACGAAGTTTAAGTGAAATCAATTCCATATATATTATGCTACCTATATCTAGAGGTATCATAATATCATCTTTTGCATTATCAATTGCTTCAAAAAGTCTTGAATGTACATAGTATTCAAATGTCTCAAAAATTTCATCCATGGCTTCTTTATAGATGAATTGTAATACCGTATTGATCTTACCTTCAACTTCAAGTTCTTAATACCAAATTTTATAATTTCTAATATTTTATTTGTAATTATGGACTCCATATTTCCATCCATAATAATCACAATTTGTAATTAGACTTCAATGAGGTAGAAAACCTTGACTCCCTATTTTACAAAATAACTCAAATATGAAATTTAAAAATTTAAAATTTTCTAACCTTTGATGTTGAAAACCTTTTAACTCCCAAATATATAATTCTACAAAGTTCCAAAAATCTCTAAGATATAATAGCACTTCTAAAAATACTCCAAAAATTTGATAACCTTGTATCTCCCTAATTTAATTTTTAAATTTTCTAAACTTCAAATACTCCAAATATTTAAATTTAAAAAATAAAAATAAATTTTAAAGTTTTTCAAATTTTCTAAAAAATTTAAATAAAAATCAATCTTCAAATAACTCCAAATCTAAAAATTATAAATTCCTTATCACTCCTACTTTTCAAATATTAAAAAATGAATCCGCCCATGTAGAGGAGTTGGAGAGCAATTGGGTAGTTAAACCTCTCTAGTTGTTGAGAGGCCCAGGTTCAAATCTCTCGCCTCACATGTTGCGGATATGTTATGTAATGGTTCCCTTGTGGTCACAGTCTGTTTACCCCTTGTGGCCACCACCAAAAAAAATATATATATATATTAAAAAATGAAAATTTAAGTAATTCCTTATCTCTCCTATTTAACCTTAGCACTGATGAGTCCCAAAAATATACATTTTTATACACTATTAAGGGGCATCATTACTGGTTTAATTAGCATGTGAGATGCATTTTTATATAACTTATGCATATAATTGATAGAAAAACCGGTATTATGCTTGATTGGTGTTTTTAGTGGGAATTGTGTATAAATGCGGGTTTTTCTACTAATATGGTGTTTTTCAGTCTACATCCACTTGGACCTGGCATACTTCTGCTTTCAGATACTAAGGCATGAGAGTAGGTGCCTTCCTCTTCAAGGAAGGTGCCTAGCAGAAGTAGGTGCCTTCCTATTAAATAAAGGTGCCCAACAGGAGTAGGTGCCTTCCTTATAAGGAAGGCACCTAACAAAAGTAGGTGCCTTCCTCATGAAGAAGGCGTCTCCATGCATCCATACTTTGCAAGATTGACCAAGTCAGCTTTGACCGGTTGACCAATGGGCTAATGAGGAGGTTGCACGTGAAGACAAAAAGGAGATATTTTATTTTATTTACTATTATTAAAATAGAATGAACACTTCTATTATTTGATTGGTTGGATACCTTTGTAATGTGAGCATTATTCTTTCATGCTCACGGATGAACCAAGAGCAATGATTTTTCCAGCAATCAATGTGGGAGATATTCTATTTTATGCAATATTATTAAAATAGAATAACACATCCATTATTTTCTGCTAGACATATTTTGTTATGATAAAACAAAACACGCCTGATTTATCCTAGAAGAGGGGAAAATTAGTGTGTGATTGTTTTAATTAATATATGGTTGTTATAATTGAACGGATGCAATATTCATTGCATATCTATTGTAACTGCAAATATGAAATAAACTTGCCTAAATTTTTAACATAGGAAGGTTGTGCATTGTATAAATGCACAGGTCTTCCTTGAGAGAAGAGGAGGAAAATTTTTATGGAGAAATTATTCTATTTTATTTTTTTGTCAAATTTATTAAGAGTGCAATTCTTCTTATTTGATCAAGCTCTACGTAGCTAGTCGGGTGGACTATCTACGGGAGCTTGGGCCCACTCCCTGCAAAAGTCCTCCCCTGTTTCATTTCTATTATTTATTTTCATTAGATTAGATTTATTGCTTTATTTAATTTAGGTGTGTTTCTTTTTCGCACATTTAATTTCCTGTACATTTCTTTCTAGCATTTCATTTCCAGTATTTAATTAATTTATTTATTCTGCACTTGGTTTGGTTGAAATCACAATGTATAAACTTCCCCCACCAAACTAAATAAGGTACATAAGGAATTCATTCCCCAACACTATAGGCATATACTGTTCATGACACTCGAAAGTTTACGAACTTACTGGATTGATAATTTATGGAAGTGAAATGAATGTTTTCGGGACATGAATTTATGCTCACCATTTTAGCGCCATTGTCATGGAGTGTCTAAACTGTAGTGTTCTGCTTTATAGGTCAGATAAAAAGTCTATTTAAAATTACATGTAGATATTTTACCTGAGAAGTGTGAGTCCACCAAGGGCCTTTTTATAAGGCCAAAAATAGTTGTCAGCACATTTAGAGCCAAATCCCATAGGCAATTGTTTGCATTTTCTAGCTTCTCAGGTAAACGTGGGAATGAACCTGATGTACTAAATTAAGTGTAGAAGTAGGAATAAAACATGTTGAAAAAAATAGAAAAATCTAGCAATGAAGGATTTCTATCATATTCTCAATGGTTTCAGGAAAACAAAAGAAACAGCACAACCCAGGTCTGATATAATTGAAAATTTTTAGGGATGTGTTTTATATTGAAGCCATTGCAGAATTATACCTCAAGAAAGCCTAGTTTTAAATGATAAATTTTTACAGGCTTAACATTTCTCAGCACATTGGTGAATTTTTAATGATGAAATTAATAGCAAGAAAAATGACTAAGAAAATTTTTTTAAAGAACATATTGTTAAGAATTATGCTCTTCACTTGCGCTTAAGGTGACCTAGTGAATCAGAAACTAGCATGTATTTTTTAAATATTGTTATGCCATGTTTTTTCCAAGTTGCCAACCCGCAGATAGTCATTTTCTAGCTCTCATATTTTGCCATTATGTTGAAAATTTTTGGTTTTGAGATCAAAGGGGGAAATTGCTCTTCTCATGCTACAACACATCAAACTAGTTGATAATGAAATTGATGATTTTTTAGAAGACTAGTTTAGATGTAGGTATGGGAGAGACCCCACCTTCATTATTGCCACCAACAACACAATGAACACTGTTTATAGTGTTCATGGAAAAAAAGAAAAAATATATATCTTCTGTTGAAAAAGGCTCCAAGTTAAAAGCAGATAAAAAATAATAGAGTTTTATTTTGCTACTTGTTGTAAGAGAGAATCCTCTTTCCCGAGGACCAGCTTGGTCCAGAAGGGAAATGAGAAATCTCCAATCGATAGCTATATAAAACAGGGGAGAGAAAAAAATAGAAGCTTTATTTTTGTTACTTGTTGGAAGAGAGTATCCTCTTTCCCTAGGACCAGGTTGGTCCAGAAGGGAAATGAGAAATCTCCAACCGGTCACTAAATAAAGCAAGGGAGGAGCCTAGAAGTAATCAAAAGATATATATATATATATATAATGAAAAAAATGAAAAAAAAATTAGTTAGAATTTTATTTTAACGCCTTTAGTTTAGATTTTTATTTTATGTTTTTTAGGACATCATGAAGTGCGATGTAGACCAATAATGAGGTGTCTATGAAGATATCATGAATTGATATTCATACGTGGAGTTTGTAATAGCACTATACAAACTATCTCATGTACCTGATCGTGTAGCATCCAATCTAACAGGTTAAAACTAGCAGAGTTTTTCCTTGGAAACATTGGCACTTGAAGGCAGGCTAAGTAACCCTGATCAAGTGAAAGGCTTATAGCCCAAGGTGGTTGTGGAATTTAGGGGAAAATTTTGCTGTAAGGTGCGTGACTATTATAGCCTGTATGATAAACAAAGTCAAATATTCTACACCAAGTGCAAGAGAAGAGTGTCGAGACAATGTTCGAGTAACGATCAACAAGATCCATTAACAATCGCCTTACATTTGTGAGAGTGGATTAGACATCGGCATGGGGGAGACCCCATACCATACCAGTAGCTTGGACGAATGTTCAATAATTCGTTAAAAAAAAGAAGAAAAAAGAAAAAAAAATAGAGAGAAAGAAAAGAAAAAAAAGGGAGGATACGTGAAAAACAAAAAAAAGAAACAAAAAAATGAAGTGAAAGACGCCTTGATCATCAAGAAGGTGCCTTCTGCATGAAGAAATTGCCATACAAGTGCAATGTTGTAGCAACACTCAATGAAAAAAAAACACAGTAGTCAATGGAAGAAAAACACAGCAGTGCTCAATAACAAGGCCAACAAAGAAAAAAAAAACTATTGAAGGCCATTTAAAAAAAAAATGGTCATCCTACAAGAGGTATAACTTCAGATTTTGGTGCCACGAGGGCATGGCACATGTTAGGCATGGGGGATGATGAGTCCCAAAAATGTACATTTTTATACACTATTAAGGGGTATCATTACTAGTTTAATTAGCATGTGAGATGCATTTTTATATAACTTACGCATATAATTGATCGAAAAATCGGTATTATGCTTGATTGGTGTTTTTAGTGGGAATTGTGTATAAATGCAGGTTTTGCTACTAATATGGTGTTTTCCAATCTACATCCACTTCGACCTGACATACTTCTGCTTTTAAAGACTAAGGCATGAGAGTAGGTGCCTTCCTCTTCAAGGAAGGTGCTGAGCAGAAGTAGGTGCCTTCCTCTTCAAGGAAGGTGCCCAATAGGAGTAGGCACCTTATTTATAAGGAAGGCGCCAAATAAAAGTAGGCACCTTCCTCATGAAGAATGTGCCTCCATGCCTCCATACTTTGCACAGCTTTGACCGGCTAACCAATGGCTAAGGAGGAGGTTGCATGTGAAGAAAACAAGGAGATATTTTATTTTATTTACTATTATTAAAATAGAATGAACACTTCTATTATTTGATTGGTTGTATACCTTTGTAACGTGAGCATTATTCTTTCACGCTCACGGATGAACCAAGAGCAATGATTTTTCCAACGATCAATGTGGGAGATATTATATTTTATACAATATTATTAAAATAGAATAACGCATCCATTATTTTTTGCCAGATATATTGTATTATGATAAAACTGAACACACCTGATTTATCCTGCAAGAGAGGAAAATTAGTGTGTGACTATTTTAATTAATATATGGTTGTTATAATTGAACGGATGCAATATTCATTGCATATCTATTGTAACTGCAAGTATGAAATAGACTTGCCTAAATTTGTAAAAAAATAAGGTTGTGCATTGTATAAATGCACAGGTCTTCCCCGAGAGAAGATGAGGGAAAATTTTATGGAGAAATTATTCTATTTTATTTTTTTGTCAAATTTATTAAGAGTGCAATTCCTCTTATTTGAGCAAGCTCTACGCAGCTAGCTGGGTGAACTATCTATGGGAGCTTGGGCCCACTCCCTGCAGAAGTCCTCCCCTATTTCATTTTTGTTATTTGTTTTCATTAGATTAGATTTATTGCTTTATTTAATTTAGGTGTGTGTTTATTTTCCGCACATTTAATTTCTTGTACATTTCTTTCTAGCATTTCATTTCCAGCATTTAATTAATTTATTTATTTTGCACTTGGTTTGGTTGAAATCACAATGTATAAACTTCCCCCACCAAACTAAATAAGGTACATAAGGAATTCATTCCCCAAAACTACAAGCATATACTATGCATGACACTCGAAAGTTTACGAACTTACCGGATTGATAATTTATGGAAGAGAAATGAATGTTTTTCGGGACATGAATTTCTTCTCACCAAGCACTAGTTATAAATTTAAGCTTCAATTTTTCCCACCAAATAATTTAGCACTGAGTAGTTACCTTTCAAATGTCCATGAGAATTTTGTCAAATAATAATGTAAATTACCCTAATGCTTTTGTTGCACTCGTTACATTTGCTTACGTCATCTGTTATGTTTGCCTCGAATGATTCCTTTCTCTATGTTCCACTAGAGGGAGATACTAATTGTCTCAACCTTAGCCTTTGTCTCTTTGATTTCCTAGATGAATTCACCACTGCATTTGGCAATGGAATTAAATGTTACAATCAATAATGGCTTATTTTTTAGTAGAACATCTACTCAATTCAGCTTTGCTTTTCTTCCTATTAGTTGGTTCACTCCTTTTTACCCTGAGTAAATTTAGTTATAGGTATGCCTTGTCATAGGTGATTGGTTAACCTTATTATTATTTATCGCATAAGAATATAATGAAATATTGGTGAGGAAGATCTCTATGGAAGATTCGTAGGACATAATTTTATGATTCAACCCTAACAAGTCACATGGCTTCAATGGATTTCCTATTGTTTTCATTTATTTTTTTGGATATATTAAAGAATGAAATTTTGGATGTGACTAAAGAGGATAGGGAAAAAAAGGCTACAATAAGTGAGATCAATGTCACCTTTATTTAATAGGTTTTCAAGATAGACAAGATAAAAAAAATCTAATAGATAAGCCTTTGTAATATTATTTATAAGATAATTTTAGAAATTATGGTAAATAGATTATATATTATGTTATCTCAAATGAACAAGGTGGTTTTGTGCATGTTAAAAAATTCTTGATGTTATAATCATTGTACAAAACGCCATACATTCTTTTCATTCCATGAAAAGCTATGCATGCATGTAAAATTAGCTATGAAAAAAGTATATGATAGGGTTTATTAGAGTTTTCTACATGATATTCTTATCAAAATTGATTTTGATCAAGGTTGGTGTGAGTGGATTTAATGTTATTATAACACTCCAAAATATTTTATTTTGTTCAATAGATCCCCTCTTGGATATTTTCAATCATCGTATAAACTCTACTAGGGTAGCCCGCTACTATTATGAATAATATGATAGTTATATGTAGTTTTTTAATTTGGTGGAATCTATTTCATAAGGGTTTTCAACTTATTTTTAACTATATATAGCATTAGTATATCAACAAAAGTTATCACAACCATTCTACATTCTCAATTTGGTATCATAACTATATTCGCTTCTAGGCCATTTTGGAGGTGAGAATATTAAGTAAAACATCCCTAGCCAATATTGGAATAATATTCAAAATTCATGCCATGTGAGGAAAAAGAGACCTGTTTGTTCAAATTTTATGATACAAGGAGTGAAGGGGGCCAATCAACATTTTTTTTCATGATCACAAGATGGAGAGGATGTCTAAAATATAACTAGTTGATTTTGCATTTTGGTTTTTGTTTTTTATTTTTAGTAGAGAAATGATTAAGGGAAATACATGTAAATACATAAAATAATATGCAATATGTTATCACAACATTTGGAGGAATTAAATTATGAGTAAAGAGGACATCCAAATGTTCAATATTGTGAAGAAGATTATCCTTATCATTATTAATATGTTTAGGCATGAGAAGAGATATTCCATGAAGAAATATAAATTATTTTAAGAATTACAAAGATCACTTGATGGCATGTTTGTGTACAAGAGATATTTTTCAAATTGAGGATGACGTACCAAATGTATAATGATTGGAAAGAAATATTCTTACCCAATATTTTCAATGGATTTTGCATCAAGGCTTAAGAGGGCTATTTACATGTCCTCTTCCTTAGGACATTGATAGGAGATCATTATTACAAGGTCATCTAGAAAATAGAAAAATTTCATCTAAAGTGAAATCCTTATATTAAAGAAACTAAGACCATCAACCAAATTAAAAGGTACATCTAAGATAGCAAATTAAAATGATTGTATTTCTTGTTAAAATTTTATAAGTTTTGATTGGTTATATGAGACATGACTTATAATAAAATGAGAATTGGCTTTTGTTTCTTGCTCAATATGCATGTGCAAGAATGAGATATGTTCCATGAAGAAAGAAAATATTTTGAAGGTGACAATGATTTCTTAATTACATGTTTGTATGTAGGAGAATATCACCAAGTTGATAATAATGTCCCAAACATATAGTTCTTGGAAAGAATAATTCCTTACAAGTATATTTAGTGGACCTATACATAAAGTTGTAAGAGGTCATATTCACTTGTTCCCATCCCTAGGATGTTGAAAAGAGACCCTAATGACAAGGTCATCTAGTTAGTGGTCCACTTAGCATGGAGGTGAGAGGATATTTTAGCAAAAATAAAAATGTTTGGGACCATATAGAAAGAGAAAATAAGATTATTTATCAAAATAAAAGGGTTGTATGAGATGACAACTTTAAGAATTTGCATTTCTTATTGTAGGTTTGTAATTTTTAACTGGCTATGTGATATGTAGCTTAAAATTAAAGGATAAGTAGTTGTTTGTGATTCCTACTTGAGACACTCAAAACACAACCCCAATATCTCATTTTCACAAGCTTAAAACTCCCTACCTAGAAGATATGCATTCATCATTATCAATGTAAAATCACATCAAATATTTTTTGACATCAACAAATAATTTGCTACTAAAAATATTTGAGTTAATCTAATCTAGTAATCCTACCTATTTATAAATAAGTTTCATGTTTAGGTATTTTAATTAGTTGTGAACAAGTATTTCATAGTATTGGAGTCCTCCATTGAACACCTAAGCAAATTATCCAAGTATATAGTTTTCAGCCTTGTCGATCCAAGTTAAAATTAATCACCCTTCTAAGACCAAACTTTAAATGTAAATAAATGCTACATTGGATTACTTATGTCAATATCTAAATTATTTATGACATAATATCAATCTACACATGCTTTTTGAAACATGCGCATATATATGTGATTCATGGTCATTAAAATTTGGTGATAAAAGACCTTCCTTTATTTTCCTATATACACTTGTAAATGTTATTGTTTTATATAGTTAAAAATATGTAACCCTTGTTTTTAAACAACTCTTTAAAAATCTATAAATTTATTTATAAATTCTTGCTAACTATTGCTCATTATAATCAATTGTCTCCTCCCATTTGTTTTTGACAATTAGCACTCGTTATTACACAATTAACCTTCATTTCCTCTAACCCTATATATGTCTATGTACATAAGTATATTATTCCTTCTCTATTTTTTTTTTTTTATTATTTTATAATTTTATCTCTTTCTTTTATTTCTTTTTTAAATCTATATAAATTGTTTGTTTAAAATCTAATTCACTTGCCTTACAATTTCTTGTGGTAAAAATATAACCTAAGACAATTTTTTTAACTATTTATAAGAATAATTTATAATTTTTGTACAAAGGATAATGGTATTTATTTATGAAATATCCTAGGAGATAGTGACTACATACCCTATGTATATGACATGTGTCTCTTTCTTTTATATAATATATTTATTTATTATTATACCTATGCTATTTATTTTTGGAATGAACAATGTTCCTATGAGATTTATTCCAAGGGCTTCCCCACTTTGGTGTGCATTCTCACATGGCATTCAACATTCATGCTAGTGCCTCTCCTCTAAGGTATGCATACATAGGCTATCCCCATAGAAACCCCCATTGTGGACCATGCAAGTGAGTTCTTTCATCATGCCCCCATGCCCTTGGATGGGGAATACGTCCAAGGGACACCTTAGAGCCACTAAAAATTGTTATGGGAGCATGTGTGGTGTTCTTGATGTATGTATGTATGCATGTATATAGCATTTTTTATATGTCTTGTTTTGTGCTATTTTTTTAATAATCTTCTATTACATGTATTACTAATATTTTTCCTTGCATGTCACTACGAGTTTTTTCAATGAATATATTTTTATTTAGGTGAGAAATAACACATTCATTAAATATTTTATATATGTGCAGGTATGGGTGTGTGTATGTTTTGGATATGATTTCTACATTTTTTATGATTGTTTTTGTAGCTACAAGTTCACTGATTGAATTTTTCAAGATTTTATATATCATATAGGTTGATTGTCAAGTTTATTAAGGCTATCCAATAGAATATTAAACATTGGATCTAATATTTTATTTCAAGATATAAAATCTTACTTTAATTAAAACCATCTCTACTTTGTAACTTTTAAACTATCTATTAGCATTTACAATTTATTTCTTTTTCCATTGCTTTTGAAAATAAGATAAGCTACTGATACATCTTTTCTATTTTTCTTTTAGGTATAAACAAGTGCAAGAATGTAGATCATAAACACATAGACATATAAATGAACATAAAAACATAGACATATAAATTAATACAAGGTGAGTTAAAATTTAAAAAAAAAATTGTTACTTGAAAAACACATTTTGGGAACAACTCACCCTATAATCAGAATAGGGTAATTCTAAGCCTCTCTATTGCCATAATTAATGGGTACAAAAATTACATTTTTTTTTTTTATTTGTGGAAAACATCCCAAAAGGGATGCCACTTTCGGGTAAGACCCAAGGAGGCAGGGGTATCCATTCCGCCAAAAACGCCCAGGACTCGGACCTGGCCTACCACCTTTGACATACTCAAGGAGCAAACAAACACACAAAACCAAATTAAAAAAAGTAAATAACAACAAAAATAATAAAATAAAATAAAAAACATGCTCCTTGAGTGTGTCAAAACCAAAAGCACAACCAAACACGCACAATAAGATAAAAGAAACCACAACACAAACCACATAGAAAAACACAAGAACCACATAACAAAACACAAACAAGACAAAAACAACAAAACACTACAAAGACATAACCCAAAAAAACATGAAAAATAAACACAACCAAAACCTAAAAAATAAAATAAATAAAATAAAAATAAAAATAAAAACAACCAACAACAGACAATAAACAAAAACAAAAAACATAGAAAACACTCACACATAAAAAAATGAAATAACACAAACAAAGAGAAACCCAAGAACAAGAACGAAAAAAACACAAGAACAATAACAAAAAACATAAAAAAAAAAAAACAAAACAACAAAAACACAAGAACAACAAAAAACAACACAAAGAACACAAAAACAAAACAAAACAAAAGAACCCACCCACCTTAAAAAACTAAACAAAAAAACAAAGAAGACAAAAGAAAAAAAAATGAACAAAACAATGACCTATCTAGACCAGAAGACTATTAATGCAAGAATCAACAGAGGAAACAAAATAAAGAATAGAATGAGCTAGGGAACTAAAAAAACTGAATGAACCAAAGAGAAACAAAAAAAAAAACAAGAAGAAACTAGGTACCTTCGAAGCTGGAGCCATCCAAAGAAATGATAGAAAGAAGAGCTTCCCTAATTTGAGAAGCCCACCATATAGGAGGGTGGCCATAACAAGTAAGATCACCTTTGTCCAAAGCCCAATTAGCTAAAGCATCAACACTCTTGTTTTGATCTCTGACCACATGATTGTAATCAACTTTCAAAAATCCCATCTGGATTAACTGAATCTTCTCAATAATTCTTTTTATTCTCCAATCCACCTTATGATTCTTAGAAGGAGTCTTCAAGAGATTAATCATAAGTTGAGAGTCGAGACTCAACTAACACCTTTTCCCATCCAACCTTAGTAGCCTCCTGAAGGCCTCTAAGGATACCATACCCCTCAGCAAGGTTATTGGAAAGAATACCCAAATTCTCAGCAAAAGTAAAAACCAGGGAGCCATCTGAAAGTCTACCAATTCCTCCCACACTTTCTTTTCCGGGGTTCCCTCTAGAGGCTCCATCAGTATTGACTTTTCCAAAATCCTTAGGAGGAGGTTGCCAATTTCTAGTCCTATCCATATTACTAATACTCACATTCCCTTTAAGTTGGTTGCCCTTAGAAGGTTTAATCTTCAATATTTGCATCACTTGATCCCATCTTTGGTGGGAGTTTTGGGGGTGATTAAGGAGTTGATGGACTGATTCAACTAAGTTGGCTATGGTCTTTTGCCAAATATAGTGAATATCCTTCCTATCTTGATTAAAAATTTGGTTGTTCCTTTCATTCCAAATATTCCAAAGAAGAATGGTAGAACCCATCCAAACTAATTGCCTAATAAAATGATCAACACCCTCTTGATTAGGCCAATCCCTCCAAAGTTGTTCAAAAGTGAAAAAATTGGACCACTGTAAGCCAAGTAAAGTTGCCATTCTCCTCCATAGCTTAGAGGCTAAAGTACACTCAATAAAAATATGGTTGATATTTTCTACATTCTCTTCACACATTTCACATCTAAAAGGGCCATGAAAACCACGCTTCATAAGTTGCTCACCAGTAAGCACCCTACGATGCAATAAAAGCCAATTAAAGAACCTCACCTTAGGCCAGAGCTTTTGAGCCCACAATTGAGAAAATATGTCAGAAGAATGGTTGGGATTATTATGGCATAAGGTCAAATAACCTTGAGCAACTGAATACTCACCCTTAGTAGTGTTGTTCCATCCAAAACAATCTTTTTCATGGGACCAAGAGAGGGATCTCATATGAAGGATGCCTTGGATATCTTGTCTTTGCCTTTCTGGGATTTGAATAGGCCAGTCCTCAATAGGGATCCAATATCTACCAACCTTTGAATTACCAGTATGGTATCGATAGTAATTAGCCACCTTTATCCAATTAGCTCGGTGAAGCTCCTCCATCCAAGGCCTCCAATCGGGAAACTGAGTTATCAAAGGCTTGTGACCATCCCAAGAATCTATCCAAAAATTTGCATGTTGACCATTATGAATGATCCAAAATAATTTTTTCTTTATCAAATCCTCACCAGTCTTAAGAACTGCTAAAATGGGAGAACCTTTGGTAGGAAGTTGATAGCGAACAAGGTCTTCAGGACTTTTGTTCTCGACATATTTAGCACGAAGATTATTGGCCCAAAGAGCATTGGGGTTATGCAACATCCTCCAATATAATTTAGCAGCTAAAGCTTTGTTGTTATTAATTGAAGACCGGAATCCTAACCCCCCTTCACTCTTAGGAAGACATAAAGTATCCCATTTCACCAAGGCCCATTTTCTTTTCTCCTTAGTACCACTCCAAAGGAAACGATGACTGATTTGATCCAATTCTCGAAGAACAACCTTTGGGATATTCAAAATAGAAGAAACATAAATAGGAATAGCTTGAAGGACTGATTTTACCAAGGTGATTCTACCCCCCAGAAGAAAGCCACTTGTTGGTCCACTTTCCAATTTTCTTCTTGACTTTGTCCAACAACCAATTCCAATATTTATTTTTCTGCCTTTGAATATTTATGGGAATACCTAAATAAGTGATTGGAAGAGAGGTCTTCTTATATCTTAATTTATCCAAGACCATGGATTCCTGTCTAGCAGAGCAATGAAAGAAAATAACTTTAGATTTGTCTTCATTGATCAAATGCCCAATAGCCTTAGAAAAATAGCTAATGATTTGCTTAATATTAGAAGCTTCCTTAAGCTGTAGCTTTACCTAAAAGGGTAGAGTCATCCACAAATTGAAGATGAGAGATAGGTCTAGCTCCATGAGCAATGGTAACTCCCTCAAGGGTTTTGTTTTCCCTCTTTTTGGTTATAGTCCTACCCAAGCATTCAACAAGAATGATGAATAAATAAGGGGATAGCGGGTCACCTTGCCTAATACCTCTGGAAGCTGGGAAAGACTGAGAAGGCCTACCATTGATAAGAACTAAGTAGGAAACTAAAGAGATACATCCCATAATCCAATCCATCCAATCCTTAGAGAAACCAAATTGCCTCAAAACTTTGATAAGGAAGTGCCAATCCACTCTGTCATAAGCTTTGGATAAGTCTAACCAGATGAACATAGAAGGAGAATTTTGCATATCCATGGAATGGATGGCTTCTTGAGCAAGAACTATCTCATCTAATATTTGACGTCCTTCCACATATCCCCCTTGCTCTGGGGAAATAATCTTATGCAAAAGAGGCTTCAACCTTTCTGCCATGATTTTAGTAATAATTTTGAGAAGAACATTACATAAAGCAATAGGTCTAAAAGATGAGATATGATCAACCTCTTGAGATTTTGGAACAAGAGTAATATAAGTTTTATTGATAACCTTCAAAATTTCTTTGGATTTCCTGGCTTCTTCCACCACCTCTAATAAATCAACATGAAGGATATCCCAGAACTCTTGGTAGAACTCAATAGGAAAACCATCAGGACTTGGGGTTTTCCCTTTTTGCATTTTAAAAACTACTTGTTGAAGCTCATTGATAGTAATAGGAGCAGTCAAAATAGAGTTCTCCTTAGAAGTGATAAGAGAAGGGATTGCTTGAAGAAAATTTTGTTGTGAAGCTAAGTCAAGAGGAGTAGCAACAAAAATATTGGAAAAGTAATCAACAACAATAGAGTTCATGCCATCCCAAGTATAAAAAACATCTCCAGAATCTGATTTTAAGGAAGAAATAAAGTTGTGAGATCTTCGAGCTAGAAGAGATTTGTGGAAGAAATTTGTGTTTCGATCTCCTTCTTTGAGCCATTGAATTCTAGATTTTTGCTTCCATAAGATTTCTTCTCTTTTTTCCCATTCCTCTAACTGAGTTGTGAGTTTAATTTCATCTGCACTTATCTTCTCTGTGAGGCCATCTAAATGGATTTTCTTATTCAAATTTTCAATATGAGCAATAACTTCATGTTTTTTTTTATGAACATCCCCAAACTCTTTCCAGTTCCAAATCTTGATTTTGGATTTAATGTATTGCAGTCTTTTGGCAAAACAGAACATCTTAGTCCCATGCCTAGGTTTACCTTCCTTCCACCATTGTTGCACACGAGGTCTGAAGGAAATCTCTCTAAACCACATTAATTGAAAAGGTAAAGGAGAGAAACTCACATTGGTTTTCCACATTTCCACCATGACTGGCCAATGATCCAAACCAGCATTATTAAGATTCTTCACTTTAGGAATGTGACCATGGATTAAGAAATTTTCAGAGAGCAAAAACCTATCCAATCTCTCCATTATACAAGCTAAGCCTTGCCTTCTATTAGACCAAGTCATAAGGCCATTATCTGGTTGGATATCCACAAGATGGAGGTTTGCAATATATTTTCTCATGAGGTCAGTACTTTTGTCCAAATTTCTATTTCCCCCCATTTTCTCATCCAAAGAGAGGATGGTATTGAAATATCCTTCAATCAAGATCCAAGCTTTAGGAAAATCAGAGATAATATGAGTAATATCCTTCCACTATCTTCTTTTTTCCTCCAAATAAGTCGGGGCATAAACAGTAATGCAGAGCATAATCTGGTTGGAATGTCTACTTTGAATAGCTATAGCCAAAAAACCCCAACTGTCAACCATATGGTGAATTGAAGAACACAAGATTATACTGAGAGAGGGGGGGGTGAACAGTATAAGACCACTTTTTACTTTTGCTTCAAAATAGCTTTCAAATAAGTATTATGTAGTGTATAGATAGCTGTTATTAAAAGCAATAATCAAAGCAATGCACAAAACACCATCCACAAAAGAGACACAACAATTTACGTGGTTCACCCAATGCGGGCTACTCCACGGATAAAATTTCTCTCTAAATTTTATCAACTCACAATCTGGGAATACCTTTCTCGATTACAATATTTATGGGCATCAACCCAAAGGAGATACCTTCCCCTAGCTCTGCTCTTTAGTGGTGATCCTCTAGAATACCTCTACCTCCTCTGCCCTTAGCAAGTGGAACTCTATCCATAGAAGACACTTGTCTTCCCTACTCTGGCTGGAGATCTCTATCCTCAACTCTATCATCGCAAAGCTGATCCTCGAATATGCACCAAACACAGTCCTTCGGTCTGGCATAAGTCTGTCCTCTTCCTCTTTCTCTGGTCTGCACCAAAACACAGTCCTTCAGTCTGGCACAAGTCTGTCCTCTTCCTCTTTCTCTGGTCTGCACCAAACACAGTCCTTTGGTCTGGCACAAGTTTGTCCTCTTATCTCTTTCTGTTCTGTTACAATCACACTTGGTCAAAACCAACTTTTGCACTGAATGCGCAAACATAGCAGCACTTGATCGAATATCAACTTATGCACCTCTATGCAAACATAGTAGCATAGTCTTCATACACTCTGCTCAATCATAGCAGCATAGTCTTTGCACACTCTGCTTCTTGACGATCAAACTTCTCCCCCGCACTCTATCTGTGAATATCACACTTCGAACGCACACTTCGATCGATGCCAAAAACTCTCCAAGCAGCCCTCCTTTTATACTAACAATCTCAAGATTAGATTCTTGATCTTAGTCGACTGCATATCCCTAAAACAACGTCGGCTACACAACCCTACACTTCGTCGGCTCAAGGTTAACTCTGTCGGCTTCAACCGCCTCTGTAATCCTTCTGTAGCTTCTATCGTGAAACTACAACATGTCATGATATCATGACACTTTTACAGCCATACACCTTCTTTTGTCTGTTGTCGTGATATCACGACACTTTTTCTTCTTTTGGATTCTTATTAGTTTTTGTCGCGATATCGCAACACTTTCTGCTTCTACTGACGTCATCTTCAATTCTGTTGCAAAATCGTGACCCTTCTGTCTTCATGGCCTTCTTCTCTGCTTTTGTCATGAAATCATGACACTTTTGCCTCTACTGACGTCATCTTCACTTCTGTCATGAAATCACGAAATTTCTCGCTTCTTCAAACTTTTCTCGGCTTGCCCCAGTGAAAATGAAACATGTCGCAAAATTGCGACGCTTTTGCCTTCGAGCTCTTCCTTCTTGAATTCATCGCAAAATTGCGATGCTTCTTCTGTTGAAGACTTGCTAACTGTTTCTATCACAAAATCGTGACACTTTCTCCAACTGAATGCTGCCATCTCAACCTGTCATGAAATCATGACATTTTTTGCATCCATAAGCTGTTCCTTCATCCTGTCACGAAATCGTGATGCTTTCAGCTTTCGTATGCTTTCCTTGCAGCCTGTCGTGAAATTGCGACTCTTCTCATTTCAAACTCTTCACTTTGCTGCATGTTGCGAAATCATGATAGTTCTCACTTCAAGCTTTTCAGCATGTCGCAAAATTACGACAGTCCTCAACTCGACCTCTGCAACATGTCTCGAAATCATGACATTTTACATGTTACTTTCTCTCTCTTCGAACTTGTCATGAAATCATGACAGTTCACACTGCGGACTCTCTCTTCAGCATCATGTCATGAAATCGTGACACTTTTGTGTTTGTACAACTTTCTTTGTAGAATGTCACAAAATCGCGATACTTTTCCTTCTATGCCTTCCTGCACTTTTTGAGTCGCAAAAATGTGACACTTTCCATCTTGCTCTCCTTCTTTGCCAACATGTCGTGAAATCATGACAGTTTTGCCAGAACTTTCTCTCTCCTTAAACATGTCGTGAAATCATGACAGTTTTGCCAGCACTTTATCTCTCCTCAAACATGTCGCAAAATCGTGACAGTTTTGCCAACACTTTCTCTCTCCTCAAACATGTTGCAAAATCACGACAGTTTTTCCAGCTGCTTGCATACTTTTTCTTACTTGTCTTTTTCTTGATCTTTTGCAACTGGGCTACTCTGATCTTCTTGGAAACTTACTGTCCATGCTGAAACCTTCATCAAAACAAATTCTTTGACATCAAATCAAATTGCTTCAAGAACTTCTTGACATCAATGACAACATCTGCACTTGAGCAAAAGCAATGTAGCCAAGGTACCCAAAATTGCCAACATGAATAACTACCTCTTTTGTGTCCCAAAGACAAGCAATGCCACCCGAAGTCCCTTGGGAACTGAGGGAAACCACTTTTCTAGCTGGCCAAATTTTACTGGCAATTAAGTCCATATCCTCCATTGACATCTTTGTTTCTTAAAGGAAAACAAGATGTGGATGATTTATCTAAATCATTCTTCTAATTTCATTTTGTTTTGAAAGACTCCATTTGAGTCCTCTAATATTCCAAGTGATGATCTTCATTAATACCAGGGCTAAAAATGTTGGGAAGGGCATTAATATTACCTTCCTCTACAAGCTTTTCACCTTCTTTTACCATATGATATTGATTGGTCTTGCGACCTACTTTTTGATTAGAGTCCATCTTCAATTTTTTTTTCCCTGTTTCTTGACTTATTTCAATTGAATCTAGGATGGCTTCTAACCTTGAAGAATGCTCATACACATCCAAAATTTTACTAGATGGTTCAATGGAGTCTATATTGGGACCTGCATTATTTGAAGTTTTGACATTTGAAATATTGTTTTTCTTGTGTAAATTTTCTCCTTTTTTTTTTGTTGAAAATCTTTGATTTGTTGGTTTGTCTCTGAGTTCTTTCCTTCATATTTAAATTGTGTTTCTAATATTTCATTTTCCATTATTTCCTCTTCCTCACTTGGGACATCATTTGTGGAAAGGATTTCAAACATATTAGCAAATGACTTTGATTGATCCTTCATTATTGGTTTTTTTTTAGTGTTCTTCTTCTTAGGTATTTGGAAACCTGTTGAGTTTATATCTTCTTTCTTTTGATCAAGAATTTTATTTGGGCAAGCACTAGCCAAATGACCATATTCATGGAAAATTCTACAACAAAAAGGAATGTTCTCATAGTCCACTACTTGCTCCCAAGTGTCTTACCCAAATTGTAATGTTGTATTTTTAGGTAGGGGTTTGTCAAAATCCATTAAAACACAAATTCGAGCATAAATAATATGTTCAAAATTTTGAGTACAATTAGCAGTCATCATAAAAGTTCCTAAAGAGTTTCCAATTGAAGAAAAAATAGTAGGATTCCAAAATTCAATAGGGAGGCCAAAGAGTCTAACCCACACGGGAGCTATAGAAGGCATCTCTTCTTCGGCTTTAAATTTAGTATGCCAGGGCTTCATGAAAAGCCCTGCCCTTCCAAAAATCCAAGGACCCCCTTGAAAATTTTTCTCTCTATCTTCATTATTAGCAAATAAAACAAGAAAATAACCATTTGGATAAATAGATATTTGTAACTCACCTTTAGTTTTCCAGCTTTTTGCAGCCCATAATTTGAAAGCAGATAGACTCGGACGAAAACCCACGAACCGACAAATTAGTCCTCTTTTTTCCAAATCTTCAATGCCAGTCTGAATGTTACCCATATCAATCTTAACAATAGGAGTTCCATCAGTTGCTTTAAGACATCCTGACTTCATTTTCCTGGGATCAATCTTAGGCATTCTTAGAGGTTTATGAGAAGCCCTAATATTGATATTAGCATTGGGCTGAGGCTGTCCACCATGAAGGGCATCCCTATAATTCATTTTTGGGACTAAGTCTTCAAAATTCTTACCCTTGATAGGGGTTTTCATAATAGAATTATTTTGTGGGTGCACCTTAGCACCAGATTCACTTGAGATATGAGCCATTTTTTGATCAACTGCTTGAAACTTATTTCGTGGTCTCTTTAATCCTTGCCCTAGACGTCGTGGAAAGGTATGGTTTTCACTTTTCTTTTGTGGAGAAAATTGGAAGCCGTTGTCACTCAAGTTCACGGTATGATCTATTGAAAGACAAATTTCTAACCCATCTTGTATCCCCTACAACATTTCCCGCTAAAATATTGAGCATGAACCACAAAAATATTGGCCGCTAGGGCCCGAAAGCCCTAAAAACCAACCTCTGGAGCTGCTTGCACTCAACCTAGATGAAACCCTCGCATAGCTGCTTGCCAAATATATCATTCACACATAGGGATGTGCTAGGATCTGTGTTGCTCCAAATGATATGAAAATTTTTGGAGACATTCTAGGGTTTTTCAGGCATCTACCCTCAAAATTTTAGCTCAATCCGAGTTCGGATGAGTGAGATATGGCCGAAACGAGTTCGGAAGTTTGGGTAGTCCTACGAAAAACGTTTAATCCTCCATTTTGCTATTCTTCTTAAAAATCACAAAAATTACATTTATGAAATAAGAAATATTTCTAAAAATATTACAAGCTCCATTTTTTATTATTCATGATAAAATTTCATATTATGCATCTTAAAGGAATAATCATTTCTTTCCACAAAGGCTCTAAATATTATTTATGCTCCACATCCTATTGGTAACAACATGATTTTATGGGAAACCACCATTAAGAAATAGATTGTGCCACCCTTCCATCATAAAGCCTTGCATACACACCTTAGAATGACATTGGGTTCAACTTGGTTACACACACAACCACAAAGCAAGCCACATATTGTCCACTAAATTTCATCCTAAATCAAATTGCTCAAGTACAAAATCCATTATCAATAACTCAAATCAATAACAAAAATAAAACACAACCAACTCATAAGCCAAAAAATAAAGAAATAACCCTAGAGTAAATTATAAGGCACAAATCCTCAATCTCCCATTTTCCTCCTCCCATCATCATCACAAATTCTATTCAACCCAATATACAATCCTAGTTTACAAACACAATAAACAAAATCAATTGTACATCCACCTTTCCTAATATATATAAGAAAGATCACATCCACCATTTTCAATATACATGAAGCCTTTCATTTTTGAGGATTTTTCCATAAGCCCCTTTGGTAACCATAACCATAATGATCTATTAGAAATAAATTCAAATAAATTGTTTCTCAAACCTCCATATTTATGCTCTCAAAAGGGGTAAAAAAATAAATAATAAGGTGTACGAAGATAAATTATATTCCACAATATCAAACAAGTGGGTAGCACTCCATTAGAATAATCACAAAATGGTATTTTCAATAAGTTTCACTTTCCTTTTAGAGGGAGGTAGATCCTCTAAAACCAAATTATCCACTAATATTGGGATTTTTTATGCCTTAGACATCTTAGCTACTAGCCTATTGAACCCAATAAGATAATTAGAAGGTTCACCAGTAAATTTATCCTTGATCTTCCTACCAACCAGGCTAGGATTAAAGAACTTCTCCTTAGCTTCCATAGGAGACTTTAATTCAGATCGAGCTAAATTCACATAGTCTTTTGAGGGTATACAAATTAAAGGGGTGGAAGGCATAACCATAGGAGAAAAACCTCTAGCTTTTACCACATACTAAAAAACAAGGAGAATCAACCCTAGTGAATGGGTTTCATAACTTTCCCATCCTTAACCTAGCAAAATAACTTAACCAACAAACTAAAGAGGAAATATGGGATATTCATCTTTTGATCATGAAAATTTTGATTCAATAAAATCACATGGTAGCTTTTAAGGACCTCCTTGAACTCATCCAACATAAAATAGTCCATAATTACCTTTACCACCCTATCCTAGGGGTCCTTTAATGATTTCACTTGAAGACTATTTTGTAACTTAGAAAGCACCTCATCCTCACCCAATAAAAAGTCCAATTCCCTTGCCCAGGAGTTTTTCTCTCTATTACGACAAGTTCCATCCATGGGCATACCTATCACCTCAACTATCAACAATATATTGATCTCAAACTCCAAGCCTCCCACCTTCACAAACAATTGCTTCCAAGAATGAGCCATCAACTTTGAGAGCTCCCTATTATGACCATGATACTTAATCAAGCAATTCAAAAGCCCCATTTTCTTCAAAACATTTCTAATATCCTCATAAATATCCAAGGAATTGGGTTCCAAAATAGAACTTTCTATAATCAAAAATCTATCCCACAAACAAGAGACACAATTCATCCAACTAGCCACCCACCCAAAAAAGATACTACACCAAGCCAACTGAATAGAGGGGCCAAAAACTAGGGAAATTTTGAGAATCCAAAGCAACCAAATCAAATTAGCCTTCAAATATCTGAGTTGAGAATCCAAAATATGGATGAGAAACTGAAATTGAAATCAACAAAAAAACTTGAAACACAGCAAGGATTGACCAACATCCCCTCTAAAAAAATAAAAATTTAGGCTCACATTCCAAGCTAGAACTTCACTAGGAACCAAGAACCACAACCAAGCCCATGACACCCTCATGAAGCTTTGACCATGAATAAGATAAGCTAAAACAAACTCATGGGTTATGGAACCCTCTACCCAACACGAGCGATCTTGGCACCCTTCCCTAAAATGATTAAAATCACTAACCAAAATCAACCATGAAGATTGTGGATAGCCCAAGTGCCAATGCAAGTTTTTTGGTTTGCACCACCTCAAACCATGCATGCAAAAATCATGAAGTTGGGGAATTGGAAAGAAGATCCAAAATAATTCATAATTATGATTCGTAATAAGTGTTAGCCAATAGTATGGAATCCACACATGATCCCTTGAGCCAATTAAAAGGCACCACAAGGGACCCTCTTTACCATACATGAGATATTTTAATATATCCTTATGAAGAATGGAGAACTTGAGCCAAAAGATATATTGTGTTAGCCAATAAATGAACCACTCACATAGAGAAACAATAAAATTTTTACCCCAAACTAATATCACAAGACAGTTCAATTCAAGAGGGTAATTTATACTTCTCATTACCAAGACCACTTATTTCAAAATTAAAAATAGCTTGATTCAAATAAAAACCCAAGCAGACCTCAACCCACCAAGACCACAAAATTTAAATTTGAAATAAGTCCAAAATAAGAAAGATATTTCAACCACCAAGCACCAACCAAAGTGACTCGTGAAGAACCATCCCTACCAAAAAAACCTCCATGAGTGGCAAACACATATAATAGTGATACTCAAGCCCCTTCACCTAGCTACAAAATTCCATTAGGAAAATTATTCCTCCAAATGATGAGACCAACTTGAGATTAACCTATATTTACCATCAAATCTGCCACCTTATTGCCTTCTCTAAAGGTATGTTAGATTTGAAACTCCTCATTGGACTGTAATATTCTCTTAGCTTCTAAAATCATATTTAAGATGTTCCAGATTGGAGTATGATATCCTTTGAATAAATTAGTCAAATTAAAGGAATCTTGTTCAATTACCACCTTTTTATAGTCTAGGTTTTCAATCAAGACCAATCCCTAGAAAAACACCATAGCCTCTACAAAGTGAGAAGTCTATGAATTAGTAAAATCCATGAAGGCCAACATAATTTCCCCCCTCTCATTTCTTGACACACCTCCAACCCCGACCACATTGAGATTACCTTTTGAGGTCATGTTAAAGTTTAGCTTAAACCAACGAACGAGAGGAGGGGAAAAACTAACAAAAGCTTGAATTTTGGAAGAAGGGACCTTACCCAATCGATAATAGGGAGGAAACCAAGTTTTATTTCCAAATATACCTCACAAGGACTTCCAATAGCCCCTTCTAACTACATATATGATACATTCTCAACCGTATCTAAGATCACCCTGGAGCAAACTGTAGAAACATATCTTTTGAAGTTTTTGAAGGATCTGTGGTTCCTTTCCCACAAAATACCCCAAAATAGGTGAGGCAAAACAAATATCCAAAATTTTTTAATACTATGGTACAAAAATAGGGGAAACCATTGAGAACAAACATCAGCCATAAGGTTTGGAGTGACCCAAGAAACCCCCAAAACATTTAGTAAAGTAGAGAGGACTTGAGAAGATAAATAACATTGAAAAATAAATGGTTCAAAAACTCATCATAGGATTCACATAGGTAGCATCTATTTGGTAAAATCATCCCCCTCTTTCTCATGTTTTCTAACATAAAAATATTATTTTGGATAGCCAACCAAAAAATATATTAATTATTTGGGGTAAGGCCATTTAACCAAACTTTAATAGGGGGAAGCCACTGAAAGGATTTTACATCCACAATAGCATATGCTAATCTTACCAAAAAATTATTGTCACTCTCTCCTTTCTAGAACAAAATATTATCCTCATTCCTACTCTTAAGGACCTGAAAATTAAGCAAATAAAAATTGAGTCCTAGGCCAATATCTCAATGACACTAAGAAAAGAGGTATCGAGATATTTCTAATTTTTTTTTTGTTTCTTTATTATGTGAAATTTGTAACTTTTACTCTACCAATACTTCTACAAGATCTCTTTATTTATTATAATTATTAAATATAAAGGTATCTAGTTCAATTGCATCCTTCCTTCCATGTAATTCCAACCTACTCTACTCTTCACATCTTTGTTTTACATGCTTCTTTTTATGCAATTTAACCTCCCTTACTATTTGCACCTTTGGGTTGTATGCTTCCATCTGTGCAATCCAATATCGTTTGTTATTTTAACCTCTAGGTTGCATGTTACTCTCCATACAATCTAGCCTATTCTAGATTTTATCTTGTTTGTACATCCCTTCATCCAACTAGCATCTTATGAAATTCTCCTTTCCCCCTCATCCTAATAAAAATAACTCTTTCTTATATACCCTTTTTTCCATGAACACAATGATTCGTCCTCTCACTCCACTTCCACTTCCACCTCACTCTCCATCACACCTTTCTCCTTAAACTAAGCACACTAACTCATTATGCCACATGAATCATTCCAAGATAAAGAACATAATAAAGATGAAATCTAAGCAATACTTATCACATTTGCATGGGTTTTTACATGACACACATTCAATCAAGCATTTAGGTATTATTTTCCTCGTAGTGACCTTTGATTACTTGTTCTTGAAAAATATGATCAAATAAAAATACTCCATTTTGGAAGTTTATTAGCACTATGGAGTCATAACACATAAAAACTAAGTATCATAAATTTATTTTATTTACATGAATTTATTCAATCATAAATAAAACATGCATTCTATATAATTCATTATTCATAATGATACCATACCATATACAAATAATAATTATACATACATAGTATTATGAATAGTAATGTTATTTAGTCCAAGTTAAATATGGAAAAGTAAAAGATCCCATCCATCAGGGGTTGATTCTTCTTATATATGAGCATATGGTTAAAGCTAGGGGTGTTTCAACTGATGTTGTGCCTTCCACCCCCTTAATTAGAGCAGCCTCAAAGGAATCTATAGCTTTGTCTTGTTTGAAATATAATACTCTTATGGAAGATGAGGAAAATGTACTTAGTCCAAGTCCTACTATAATGAAGGTTGAAGATATCCCCAAAAATATTGGAGAAGCTTTAGATTCCTCGACATGGTCCAAAGGTGGGGTGGAGAAAGCAAGAATATCCAAGAGGCTAATCACTAAGGCAAGTAAGGTAGAAAAAACTCCATCTCAGTGGATAATTCAAATTCAAAGGATTTGCCTCCCTCTAAAAAGAAAGTTAAACTATTTTTAGGGTCCTATGTCCATAAATGAAAGTATCCTCATAGGTTGAGAGATTCCCAATATCTCTAATACTCCCGAGTTGTATAATAATATGATTATGTATTATCAAAATACACTCATTGGTTCTCTAAATGTTACCATGGCTTGTGTTGAAGAGATCAAAATTATGTTGCGATGGAACTAGGAAGTGCCAAAGATCTTGGATTTGGCTTTGAAGGATGGGGGAGATAGTCCGTCTGAATTCTAAGTTCCTTAGCATCTTGGTCTAGGGCCCTTTCAAGTCTGATGTTTGTTTTGTCCTACTGGTTTTTTTGGCCATCCTTTTTTACTATGGATCTCAATGAATATGGGTTAGGTTTTTGAGTCATATTCCTAGTTTCTTTAGGTTTGTGTTGGTGATCCTACATATTAATTGTAAGATGGTATTTCTTGTTGGCTTTGAGTTGTGTTCCTTGATTTTGGACTAGGAACTATTTTAATTTTCTCTTTGTAAAAGGTTCAAGGATCCTTTCAAAACCCCTTCTTGTATCTAATCAAAAAATATTAATGTTATTCAATCATCATTACTTATCCTATAATTAGTTATAAAATCCAACCAAAACTGGACTATCACATCCATCTAATTAACAATCCAAGAGGAGAAAGTGGAGTGGGCACTACCTTGTTGTGGCCCACTAAGATATGTGCAAGAATGATACTAATGTGAATAAAGATAATCTAATTTAGATAAGATATGTGTACTTGTTGACATGACATTAGTTATTATGAAAGAAAATATTACATTACAATATGATTTTTTATTGTTATACGTTCCTTTGAATACGTTGAACTTGAGAATGATTGTATTGAAGATTAAAAAAAGGTATGGTGAAATGTTTGATGAGTAGTTGTATTCAACAATGACATGATACATCTAAAAGACTTTGATGTTTGATGAAGGATGCCTAATATTATATATTTATGAGTAAATTAAAGAATACACAAATGTGTTAGATTGAATGTGTTATACCATTGTTGAATGGAGATATTTTCGAGGGAAAACAATTAAACTTTATTTTTTGCTATCTAGTCCATTGCTTGAACTCCAACAATTCAAAGCAACTAAGATGTTTTCTACTAGATGAGATCCAAATATTATAATTTATTACAAAGTAGAACCAAGCCTTATTATATATATTTTATTGGTTATATGGGATTAAAATGGGTTGCACTCATATTATGCCATAACCATATATATTATTACAATAGCTTGGTTATTATTCATATATCACCTAACAAGATTCAAAACTAGATATCCTTATTCAAATTTAAGGGATCCAACCATTTATCTTATACCATTTGATAAATTTTAAGGTTCACCCATGAGATTTGAATCTTGATTAAGGTTTTGAAACTTTCATCCCCTACTAGTTGCTCTAAACCTCATAGGCAACCAAGCCTTATTATTACCAAGGTAGTTTTGAGGATAAAACAAATTTTCTATATGCCTAATCATCATACAATATTGGCGAGAGGTTTTTTTTAAGGAAAATGAATCTTTTATCCCACATGAATTATGAGAAAAAGTGGCAGGTACTTTATAAAATATAGTCTTTAGTTACAAAATTAAATTTAACTTATAGAGTTTTGACAAAAGTTTAAAATTACTTAATTTCATGGCATATTTTTTTAAAGGTATATATAGTAATTTGAAAGTTATTTTTAGTATAAATTCACCCAAAAAAAAATTCTTAAAGTTTTTTTTAATTTTGAGTATGCTAAAAACACCCTAAAAATTTTGTTCCCCAATTATCACTTGCTAAAAGGAGATAATTATTCTACCTAGAAAAAGGAACTGAAGATACATCTTGAGTTTGAAGATTTATGGGATGTGGTCTTAGGAGCCACTAAAATACATGAAATTTATCAATATGAACAAATGAATTTTGGTAACATATTTAAAAAAGGCCAATTAATCACAATTTTCAACATATCTCATGAATATCACTAATCAAAGTCCTAAATTTTGAGACTCTTATGAACTTTCTTCAATAGGAGGAAAACAATGTATGAATAAAACATAGAATATGAATGAGCATAATATCTCATTAAAAAGGAAAGAAGCCTATATATTTAAATAAGTGTCTTAGGCCCCCAAGCAATAGAAATAGTAGAAAGAGAATGATTAATAGTAGCAAGGGGAATTTTCATGTTCCAATGTAACTTGATATATATCTAAAAAGCTAGGGTGTGTACTTAAGGAGTGTAAGTACAACATCTTCCTAAAATTTTCTTCTAAAAATAACCAAAAGCATACATTAGGAAGTAAGTAGAAGGGTTCTCAATGGTAGAAAATTAATATACCCCAACACCAGCATGACAATGTTCTAGAGGATACAAACTATTATGGTGAAATGATTTTCTATTCAACACAATATCCTAGTGTAATTTTAAATCCTATATTAATTTGGAATATTGATTTTGGGGCTACTAAAAATATGACAAGATATAAGGAATGGTTCATGTCTCTCCCTCATTCATCTTATCATGGGTAGGTTACCTTAAAAATAATTTTACATACACCATTGTTGGTATTGGTGATATTTATTGTGTCTTGAATATTATATTTATCACCTTAAAAATGTTCTATATTTGCCTAGTTGTATTAAGAACTTACTATCCAATAATAAACTATTTGATAATAACTTGAAACTTGAGTTTGATAAAATTGAAGATAAGAAAATTTGTATTATTTAAGATGATTCCAAGGGTTCAACAATTATTGTCTACTCTTTTGGCATTGGCAATATATTTTAGCTTGTGGTTGTATTAACTAAGAACCAAGATTTGGTAGTGAAAGTAGATGAGGTTGTCACTATATGGCATCAAATATATGGATATATTAGTTTAAAATTCCTAAAAATACTCTATAATCATGTTATGGTTAGAGGCATCCCCTCACCCATCAAATCTAGAGATATTTATTAAATTTTCTTTATCAATAAATAGTGTTATTCTCCATTTAACTTTAGTAGTCATTGAGTGGCTAGTCCACTTGAATTGGTGCACACTAATCTATGTAGATCCATGGATTCAATATTCACTTATTATTGGAATTTTTAGTTGTTTATTGATGATCATACATGTCAAATGCGGGTGTATTATTTGAAGACTATATCAAGATTTTCATTTAAAAAATTTCAAATCTCACAAATAAGTCCAATGATCATCATATCTATGTACTCTTCCTATATCAAGGGGGAGTACAATAGTAATGAATTTTTTCTTTCCTAAAGTAGATGTTTAATAACAATTGGCATTTGCTTTTACACCTCAAGAAAATGATATTGCAAAAATTCACAACCATTATATTTAGAATATGGTTCAATAATATCATGTATCAAAACAATGGAAATATTCCATGTATGTAAAGTATCAAGCTTTGATGAATGAAGAGCAAGATGTGGTAACTTATTGATCTTCTACCAGGAAAGAAAGCCATTGGTTTAATTGGTTTTTCAAGATAAAATATAAACGTATTGGAAATAATGATCAATACAAGGTAATACTTATTCCAAAGAGTTATGCACAAAATGGAGGCATTGACTATGACATGATATTTTATCTTATAACAAAAATCAAGATCATTTGAATGGCATCTATAATAATAGATCATTTTTTTTGGAAGTTAAATTAAATTGATGTGAAGAGTTCTTTACTCAATCATGACCTTATAAAATAAATTTACATGATTCAACCAAAGATATTTGTCATACCTTGGTAGGATAATAAAGTATGTTGGCTTATTAAATTTATCTATAGGAGGAAGCAATATCCTTGAGCCTAGCATATCAATATTGATGAGAACCTTATCTGACATGTATTTTATCATAGTCCATATAATACAAACCTTTAACAAAAACAACAAAGAGAAAAGTTCATTATTATAATTATACATACCAATGACTTGATCATCATAGGATGTCTATAGGAGTTGATTGAGAGGACGAAGAATGATTTGAAGTTGCTCAACATGACTATTATTGGGCTTATGAATTGTTGTATTATCTTAGAGGTGTGGTAGATGAACAATTATTGTTTTACTTAATATATGAAGTATGACAAGACTTTGATTGAGATATTTTGGATAACTACTATGGTACAATTGAGTATGGTGTGGAGTATAAGAAGAATAATTGCTTATTGTTGATATGATTCATAGATGCAGGCTATGAAAGATCTATAAATGATAGGAAATATATCTTTGTATATGAATTATTTTTAGAATCTAATATAATATCCTTCAGAAGTATGAAGCAACATGTTGTTGCTTGATCTCCTAATAACATAGAATGTTGTGCTATAGGAGGAGTTATATATGAGGTGATATGGTTGCATTGTATTTTATCAAGAATGGGAGTTTCATAGAGATAACCAATGATCCTAGATTATGATAATCAAGGATTTTTTAAGCTTGTTTGCAACCTAGTATTTCATGAATACACTAAGCATATTAAGGTCCACTTTCATTATGAAATGAATTCACATACATCTTATTTTATTGCTCAAAATTGACTTACAACTTATAGAGCTTGATCTAACATACCATAGCTCACAATGCATGAAAATACATAACAAAACCTAAATTAAGACTTTTTCTAACCTTTCTTCTATAATCTCTCTTAACAAGAAATATGCTAACCTATGCTACGTAATATCACCAATGCATTCACACTAGGAGTAATTCCAAAATTCTCCCCCTTGATGTGAAAGACACTTATGCAAGATTTATTTAAGCATCACAAAGTTGGAAGAAAACATTTCACTTACGTTTCCTCCAATTTTGAATCAAGAAATCAAAATTTCCAAAAATTTGTGATGGCACTCCTTCCACTCTTTATGTAGGATCTCCTTCATATTTGATGTTTCTCCTTCATAATGCAAATTCTTGAGTGCCTTATTTTGCTGATTAGCTCCTCCTTCAATAAAAATTATATCATCTGGTGGTGTTCAACAACCACTCTCGTACATTTTAATCATTATGGTCTTGAAACCATGCTCTCATATTTTGATCTTCTTTTACATCTTCAGCACTAAATAATACTCCACACAGGTATTTACAATTAATAATCACACATATATTATTATACCATGCAATTCTTTCAGATATTTCCACATAAAAAATTACAACAAATATGGCCATAAAATGACCAACTACATATGCAACATAAAGTTGCTCATCACACAAATAGTATCTCAAAACAATGACTTTACAATAATCCTTCTCCCAAGGAATTTTGAACACATCATTTTGATCCATGTGACCCAAGTTCTCCATCAATGTCTTCTCTCCAAGAAGACTCTGTTGGTCCGACTTTTATACACACCTTGCGAAGAATGAGCATGAAACTCTGATAACACTTATACGGGATAAATCCCACTCACTTTAGGATCTTGCTGGTTATCCAAGGTGTGAGTTACAGAGTTGGGTCGAATGTCTATTCACTCTTTTCCGATTCTGAAATAGTTTTCAATATGGACTGTCTATTACCTTACAACGGGTTCTTGAACTTGTTCAGTAATGTTTAGAAGTTGTCACTTGTTGACAATCAGATTTAAAATTGGTTCTTTGATCTATCTCTTATGGGTTAGCAGATTTAAATAAAAGACAAATTTAAAAGAAAATAAAAATAGATCATTTCACGGTAAAACAAAGAGAGTAGGGTAGGGCAGAAAGAGAAGTTTATCAAACTTAGCTGTAAAACAAAACTACCAATTTTATTTATACTATCAGCTTCACAATAGAACAAATCAAAGAAGAAAGTGTCCAGCTTTCTAAGATCACTTTCTACTAAGAGCATAAGACAGAGATGGAACAAATCTGAAAGAAAATCATAAACAGAAGGGAAGTCTGTTAAAATTGGTATTTCTCACCAGTAGCATAGCCATCCCTGAGTTGAAAATCTCTGCACACCATTAATTCTGCCATAAATTATCATTAAATGCATTCATCGGCAAATTTTGGTAACTGTGTGTAGATATTTTCATTTTTCGACCAATTCCTGACATATTCCATTAAATGGGCAGCTACTTAGTTATCGTAAAGTCTCTTTGCAGCCAGATCTATAAAATTTAGATGAAACAGCAATTCTCGGCATCTCTCATTTCAATATGACGGTCTTTGATTAATTTGCACTTAACTTTATCTTTCTGGCCATTTCTCCGTTATCATGCAAGTGCCAGATGGCTTCTGCAAAAAGGACAAAAGATGGATTAGTATTTTAAAAATATTAAATCAAAACTTTAAAGTTAAATCAAAACCCTAAAGTTTATTTGCATGTCGGCTCTATTTATCTGATACGTGGCTTGCTTTGTTTTGACACGTGTCGCAAAAATCGTGACACGTGTCCATTTCCAGCTGTTTTCCACTTTCGGGCCTTTTTTTTCCATGGCCGCGAAAATGCGACATGTCGCGATTTCGTGACATGTCGCTAAATCGCGACCTACCCTGGCGCCTTGGCAACTTCTACTCACCCTGGCCGCAAAATCGTGACATGTCGCGATTTCGCGACATGTCGCAAAATCGCTACCTATCCTGCCCCTTCGGCTCTTTCTGTTCAGCCGTCATGATTTTGCGACGCCTATCTTTCTTGCACTTCCTTTGCTTCCCTCAGGCGCTTTATCTTCCTCTGGATCATGTCATGATTTTGTGACGTCATGATTTCGCGACACCCTCCGGTCTCGGGCCCCTTCTGCCAACTGTGTCACGATTTCGCAACGTCGTGAAATTGCGACATCGTGATTTTGTGACACTTTCATGCCTTGTTTGTTTTGACCTTACTTTGCACTTGGTTCTTTCGGCAACTTTCTCTTCGTTGTCCTTGCTGACCTTGGACCTGTAGCGAATTTCGTGACGGTCCGTACGCCCTGGGTACTTTTTTGCTTTATGAGCCACGAAAACATGACATGTCGCGAAATCGTGCCCTTTTCATGCCTTGGCAACTTTCTTCGGCTTGGCGTCGCGAAAATGCGACACCCTTCTCTGACTTGCGCTCTTTGCTCGGACCTGTCGCGATTTCGCGACATGTCACGAAATCGTGACAGTCCGTACGCCCTGGGCTCCCTTTCAGAAAAAAGTCGTGATTTCGCGACGTCGTGAAATCGCGACATCGCAATTTCGCTACACTTTGTCGTCTTGCTTCTCTGTGTCGAAACTTGTCGCGATTTCGCTATAGTTTCTTGCCTTAGCCGATTTTCTCTTCTTACAGCCACGAAAATGCGACATGTCGTGAAATCGCGCCCCTTTTTTCGACTTGACACTTCTTCAACCTTCATGCAGCGAAAACGCGACATGTCACGATTTCGTGACATGTCGCGAAATCGCGCCTCTTTCATGCCTTAGCTTCCTTTTGCCTCCTACAGCAGCGAAAATGTGACATGTCACGATTTCATGACATGTCGTGAAATCGCCCCTCTTTCATGCCTTAGCTTCCTTTTGCCTCCTACAGCAGCAAAAATGCGACATGTCACGATTTCGTGACATGTCATGAAATCGCATCGTTCCGTACGCATTTGCTTTCTCTCTCCAAACCCGTCGCGATATCGCGACATTTCCAAAAATGAAAGTGTCGCGATATCATGACATTTCCAAAAATGGAAAGTGTCGCGATTTCGCTACGTTTTCTTGCATTAGCCAATTTTTTCGAAACCCATCGCGATTTCGCGACATTTCCAAAAATGGAAGTGTCGCGATTTCGCTACCTTGCCAAAAATGGAAAGTTTTGGCCTTCAATGAATTCATCTATCTGGAATCTGCATTTTTTCATACCGGTGAAAGATTTTCTTTAATCAGCAATGATTCTAACATTTGCAAAATGAATTCTAAAATAAAACAAAGCCAGATGCAAGTCTGTTTGGACACTTTGGTATATGCAAAACTTGAAGAGGAAAGAGACAAGCAAAATCTTGGACTTAAAACCTGAAAAACATCAAGAGGGTCCTTACTGCAAAATGAAAGCTCAAAATTTTCAAAGGGTGGAAATTCATTTTTCAGTGGGGGTGTGTTGCTTCTCAACAAATGGCGATATCTATGGGTAAAATAGTAGCATTATTTTAGAACCCACGACTCTAGTTTCAAAACAACATAGACCATGTATCAAGCCTTGCCATAGATATTCTTCAAAACAATTTAACTACTAGCTGATAGTTGTCAACACTTCCCAAGGACATACTAGGCTGAATCATTTAAGGAAGATTTCTGATGTGCAATTACAAGCGTATAAAACTTTCTTCAAGAATGAGTGGGCCTTCGAATGTTGAACTCTGGATTGATCAGCTTTTCTAGATTGTAAAAGGGGAAACCGAGTAGAGCTCTGTTTACTAGTTTAGCCTTTTACAGCCCGACAGAGTTACCCTTTAGATTTACACGACCCAAATTTACAACTGCAAGGTAGAATCTACAACTTGGTAGAAGAAAACATCTTTTGAAGTCTTGGTTGTCTCTTTGAGTACATTACTTTTTTTTTTCTCTCTTTTATATATATATATATATATTGGAAATAATAGGGTGCCAATTCTATGCTGTCTTACTCAACTTTCATCTTCTCTATCTCTCTCTTTTGAAATATATCAATATCTGAAAAGCCTTAGAAAGAACAACAATTTTCTTTTAATATTTCATCAATCTGGAACTGCTTCAGCCTGGGCACTGATAGCCTCTGTGGATACTCAAATAATTACATGAATCATAGTCCCCTCTTATAACCAACTTTTATTGGATTCCCTGGGAGTTTCTCCGGCCAAACAGCATAGCAGTTTCTTTATAATTAAAAAAACAAAATCCAATCATCCTTCCACTGTTGTTTTGACTAAAAAAATAGTTCCACTGTTCAGTTCAAATAGACTATCTCACAATTATGATAATGAACACTGGATTCTGGACTTAGAATAAAAGAATTTTTAGAAGGCTAACTTTTTCATTGATGTTCAGGCAAAGTTTAAAGAACAGAATTCTTAAAATAAAATAAACTGTACAGACTTCCAAGGATAAACATAGACCTTTAAAACAAAATAAAATAAAACTGTATAGACTTTAAAATAAAACTGTATAGGCACCAAAGGAAATAAAATAAAACTGCAGAGTTATTTACAATGTATACACATGTTACAACTTATTTGTGACTCATTCAAACGATATATTGGACGGAACAGCCAAGAAATAATGCTTTAAGTATTGACCATTAACAGGGAGGTCCAGAAAATTACCATCGAGGTCTTGTAAATGAAATGCATTGTTACCCAGAATCTCAGCAATCTGGTACGGGCCTATCCACGATGGTTTGCAACTTTGTATGCTTACCCTTATTTTCATGGGCCTTGTCCCATAGAAGCACCAGGTCTGCCAGTCTAAAAGCTTTCACTTTGGCCCTCTTGTCAAACCAGCGCTTGACGGTTTCTTGGTGCCGACTGAAGTGTTCCAGGGCTTGGAGTCTTTCATCCTACAAATTAGTTAGATCCAAAACATGAGCCTCTGCATCTGCTTGATCCTCAAAATAATCTAAGACAAATTGATAAGTAGGTAATTTCAGAGAGATGGGAACAATTGGCTGGGTACCATACAGCAAAGCAAAATGGGAAGTCTTAAGAGCCACCTTATATTTTATCCGATCAGCCCAAAGTGCATATTTCAATAATGTATGCCACTGCCTGGGTTTGTCTGCTGCAGATTTCTTAATGGCATTCATTAAATTCTTATTTGTGGACTCAGCCAGTCCATTGCCTTGAGGATAATAGTTGGATAAAAATCTGATAACTATCCCCATCTGGTATGCCCATTCTGCAAACTCCAATTATTGGAAGGTTGGTCTATTATCACATACCAAATTCAGAGGAACCCCAAACCTGGTTATGACATTTGACTCTAGAAATTTGATCACTTCATGAGTTGTACTTCTTGTGGTGGTTGCTGCTTCGACCCATATTTTGTAGTAATCAGTAGTTGTTAGAACATACTTATGCCCTGCTCAAGAATTTGGGTTTATTACTCCCACAAAATCAAGTCCCCATTGCATGAAAGGTTTATTTATTACAACAGGTTGCAATGGTAGAGCCCGATTGGCCTCTTTGGCTGCAAAAGTTTGGCACTGATGGCAGGTTCTCACATGTTGATGGGCATCCTTAAACAATGTAGGCCAATAATAGCCTGCTCTCAATATTTTATGCATAGTGGCAGATCCTGAGGAATGCCCTGCCCCTAACTTTTCATGAAAACTGGACATGACTTCATTGACTTCACTCGAAGAAATGCATCTTAAGAAAATGCCAGCGTAATTTTCTCTGTACAAATTACCTTCTTTGAGGAGATAATGAGCAACTTTCAGTTTTAATGCTCTCCTTTGGGTTCTATTCAAGTGAGATGGGCAAATTCCAAATTGCAGCAGATGAATAATATCCCCATACCAGTTATCAGATTCAGAATTTAACTGATTAACTTCTTCCCGTACAGGTATTTCGGCAATGTGTCGGGACAAACCAAGTCCTCTGATTAATTTTGCAGGCCAAATTTCTAAGTCATATTCCTGCAGCCTTGTAACCCAATTACCTCTTAGTTCACCCAATTCATTCTGACTTAGTAGGTATTCAATAGCTGGGTCTGAAACTATAGCATGAACTCTGCTTCTCAATATGTAGTGCCTGAACTGCTTAACTGCCCTCACCAAGGCATAAGCTTGTTTGTCTAAACGAGAATATTTTAGCTCAGCCCCCTTTAAATTGGTACTCTTGAAAGCAATTGGATGTTCCCCAGTTTCTCTCTGTTGGGTCAGAACTGCAACAAGTGTGTGTTCAAAAGAAAAGGTGTACGAGATAAAAATCTGCACTGAAATCTGGGCTTACCAGAACTGGTGCTTGTTTGATGGCGGTCTTGATTTCTTGGAACGCTGTTTTAGCTTTTGTGGTCCAAAAAATCTGAGCAGTTTTCTTTAGCATGTCATTCAATGGCTTGACTATCTCTGCAAAACCGGAGATGAACTTCCTGACAAAGTTAATTTTTCCAAAGAATGACCTCAACTCTTTCTTGGAGTTGGGAAATGGTATGCCGGATATGGCTTCAAATCTGTCTGAATCCATGGAAATGCCATATTTTGTGACCAAGTGCCCAAGGAGCTTTCCTTTCGTTACACCAAAAATGCACTTCTTCGGATTCAAAGAAATTTCGAACTCCCTGCATTTGTTAAACATAGACTCCAAGTGTTTTACATGGTCAAACCGAGATTTAGAGAAGACTGTTAAATCATCCATGTAAACAATAATACATTTACCCATAAGGCCCTTGAAGGCATGATCCATTGCTCGTTGAAATGTATCTCCGACATTTATTAATCCAAATGGCATCCTCTTGTAAGCAAAATTTCCCCACTTAGTTGTGAAAGCAGTTTTCATTGTCTTCCTTCTCAACCAATATCTGATTATACCCTGAGAAATCATCTAGGAAAGACATCATCTCTGAACCATTGACAATCTGTAACACCTCATCCATAGAAGGCAGAGGATAATTATCTTTCTCAGATGCCTTGTTCAAATTTCTAAAATCCACACACAGGCGGATCTCTCCATTTTTCTTTCTGACTGGCACCAAATTGGCCACCCAAGTAGAATGCCTGATGGGAAAAATAATGGCGGCACTCAATAATTTTTCTACCTCCTTCTAGATGAGAGGCTCTAGCAGAGCGTTGACATGCCTCTATTTTTGTCGAAAAGGTTTGCAAAATTCTTTTAAAGGTATAATATGAGTGTAAACTTTCGGATCAAATACCTTTAAGTCTTTGTAAGACCAAGCCATAACATCCTTGGACCTGTGAAGAAAATCAATCATATTCCCTTTTATTTTTGGATCACAGTTCTTAGCCAACTTGATGTGCCTGGGATCTTCTTCAGTCCCCACGTTCAGGTTCTCAGTCTCACTATCTTTTGCACCCATAGAATCCTTAGAGTTCACTTTTTGCCTGATTTGGTCAACATCAAAGAGCCGCTCCAGTTCCACCATCCCTTTTGGAATTCTGTTGTCTTTCAACCTGATTATTCCCCTATCATCATCTAACTGCTCCAGTAGAGTATCCCTTTGGCCCTCATTGATTATAGCATTTTCAAATGTGTTAGTACTCTGTAAAAAGTTTACAATCTGTTGATCATCAGAGAAAACCTAAAAATTATCTATATTATTTGGGACTGAAGGACAAGGGACTAACTCAATTGAAAACTTGTTCCATTTAAATTCTTCCAGTGGTTTTAAACTTGCGGCTGAAGAAGCCAAGACATCTGCACATGAATTTTGCTCTCTGGGTATGTGTGTCAGATTAAATGCATCAAAATCTTCTACAAGATCCCAAGCCCGGTGTTTGTATCCTTTTAAATAAGATGCTTTACACTAGAATTTACCTTTGACTTGATTAGCCACCAATTCTGAATCTATAAAAACTCGAATATTTTTTACACTTCTGTCCAAAGCAAATTTCAAGCCTAATACCAGAGCCTCATACTCTGCTAAATTATTTGTACAAGGGAACTGTAGGCGATAAGACATAAAATATGTCTGACTTTTAGGCCCCTTAAGGACTGCCCCTGTGCCAGAACCCTATTTAGACTTAGCCCCATCCACATGAAGCGTCCAAACTTCATTACTATGAACATGATGGGCTTTATTAAACTTCTCATTTTGTCTCGTTGTTAAATTGTAAACTCCAATATCTACCTCAGCAATATTTACAGTCTCATTTTTTGCATTGTACTCAATAATTGTATGCTTGTACCTGGGTTCTCTTTCAACCCGTAATTGATTTGCCACTCCCTTCCACGGCAACCACATGTGTGAAAATTCTATTGCCAAGTATCCGTTCAGAGATCTCGACCAATCCCTGCTCAAAAGCATCTCGTACCCCACGGGGATATCCACAACCTGAATTTCAATTTTATGTTGAGCCCTTGGCTCAGATGCTAATTGGATATGAATATTTTGAAGTTCTCCAACTACTTTAACCTCTTATTTGTCCAATTGGACAACTCTCCTTTCAGACTTCATTGGGGTCAGACCCAACTGCTGACAAATGGCCAAAGGCATAACATTAGCAGATGCACCCGAATCTACCAAACAATTATGTAAGTTCTTTCCAAAAATACGAACAGTCAATAAAAAGGGGGGAACTTCAATTTTCTCTTTGTACATGGCTACATTCGCATTTGCCATTTTCTTTCCCTTGTCCAAATATTTTGTAGTATGCCCAGAGTACATTTTAATTAGGTTGTCCCTCTGTTCTGAAATTTGGGCCAACTCATGAAGAGTAATGTTGGCCTTGATCTTTTTCATGTCCTCCACTATGTTATATCCTTTATTAAGTGGAGGGACAAAAGCATCTGGTCCTCTCAGATTTCCTCCCTTGGGTGGAGATGGATTATTTCTTGGAGATGGATCTGGAGGAACATTGTGAGAGTTGTCCGAAGGGGTAGATGTAGTGTTGGGCTCTAAATTTATGTTTCTTAGGTTGTAATTGTCCCTTCTGTACTGTTGGAAAGCCTGCACCTCATCCATAGGCATTTCAACTACATTCTCAGATTCATCCGAGAAAGTGAAAGAATCTAAGACCATAGTTGCATTGTGGTTGGATGAACTTGGGCCATCCACAGTTCTTTGATTTTCAGGAGAAATCAAATCCCCAAACAAAGCTTCAAATGCATTACAAAATTCCAAACAATCCAACTCCCCGTGCTGAGAAGTAGCATGTATTCTACACCAGTTAGGCAGAGCTAAATCGCAAATATTCACATCATGGCATTTACCTTTGTAATCTTTATTAGGTTCATATGGGGGCCGGTTGAACCTGTTCAGTTGATATGAATACCTGTTTGAGTTGTCCCCAGTATAAACTCACCTTTTAGAACTCAAAAAATCATTGGCCAATTTTTGAACTATTTTTGAGACTTCTTCAACTCTTGCATTATCAGCCTCTTTGCCTTGGTTCTGTACATTCTCAGCAGGTGTCACAGCCAATGGATTTGCTGATGGTAGAGTCTGACACACTGGCAACATCATCTGATGTGGGATGGGATTGAATACAGGGGGAGCTTGTGTAACCAAAGGAATTTGTTGAGCATTCAAAGGTTGGGGTCCCAAATGTCTTTTCAGAATCAAAGCTTCTTTATAAGCCTCTGTTAAATTAGTAACAGAGGGATCTCTTTTCAAGAAAACTGAAGTCATTGGATCTAGAGAATTTCTAAAGATCTCTAATGCCAGGTCTGCATTCGGTACATAATAACTAGTAAGTCTACCATAAGCTTTCTGAAATCTAACATTGTAAGATCTGATAGATTCACTTAATTCTCTTTTGATACCAGAAAACTGCTGGTATAATATACTAGGATCTATCACTTCACCGAACTGTGACACAAAAACCTTTTCTAAGTCATTCCAGCTGGTGACAGAATCATTAGTAAGATTTAGAAACCAGTCATAAGCTCCCTCCTAGAGAGTGAACGGGAACAATCTGCAAGCAACATCTTCATGTTGTACATTCAACAATTTTAGAGCATTTTTGAAAGCTACCAGATGTTCCTCTGCTGTCCTTGTCCCATCATGTTTATATCTGGGAAGATATCTCTCCGGGTTTCTGGGCAGGTCATGGGCTATACCCGGGATATTCAAAGCAGTGGAACCCAACCAGTTTGCCATTACTACTTGATTGACGGTGATATTCTGAGTTGTAGTTGGAGTAACTACCAGTGGTGATAAAACTGTTTGAGACAGAGAATTGGCCCTTCTGAGGCTACTTCTTCTCGGAGTTTCTAATTCAGGCACAAGGAGCTCTCCAGCTCTGGGGTGGGACCTTGTTACTCTGTATGTAGAATCCATCTTTTCACAAGCACTTACAACCTTATAATCCTTAACAGACTACTGAACTTGAGGTCTTCTTTTTTGGCAATTTTAAATATTGTATTGACAATTTACAATACTGATCGGAGTTCAGTGTGCCCTCCTTCTAGCGCCATTTTTAAATGTTGGTCCGACTTTTATACACACCCTGCGAAGAATGAGCATGAAACTCTGATAACACTTATACGGGATAAATCCCACTCACTTTAGGATCTTGCTGGTTATCCAAGGTGTGAGTTACAGAGTTGGGTCGAATGTCTATTCACTCTTTTCCGCTTTTGGAATAGTTTTCAATATGGACTGTCTGTTACCTTACAACGGGTTCTTGAACTTGTTCAGTAATGTTTAGAAGTTGTCACTTGTTGACAATCAAATTTAAAATTGGTTCTTTGATCTAGCTCTTATGGGTCAGTAGATTTAAATAAAAGACAAATTTAAAAGAAAATAAAAATGGATCATTTCACGATAAAACAAAGAGAGTAGGGTAGGGCAAAAAGAGAAGTTTATCAAACTTAGCTGTAAAACAAAACTACCAATTTTATTTATACTATCAGCTTCACAATAGAACAAATCAAAGAAAAAAGTGTCCAGCTTTCTAAGATCACTTTCTACTAAGAGCATAAGACAGAGATGGAACAGATCTGAAAGAAAATCATAAACAGAAGGGAAGTCCGTTAAAATTGGTATTTCTCACCGGTAGCATAGCTCACACAGTGAGGACATAGCAATTAGAACAAACTTGAACCTTAAATCTATGATTTTTCCTAGCATACAATAAAACAAATGAAGCCCAACAGCATATTTAATCTTAATAACACAGATTTACAGCATATATTTAATAAACTTTAAAGAAACGGATAACAAAAGAATATGAACTTATCACAATCTGAAAAATATTAGGCTCCTGGCCATGCTATCACAGAAAACAAAAGCACATCAACTCCAAGTCTAGAAATAAAGTATTTAACAAGATTTACAAGAAATTGCTTCAATAGCCTTTTATTTCTAAGTCTTCGCCTCCTGCGATTACATTTAGAAGAAGTATTTATAGACTTAGGACAGACCCTGATCTTTTCAAAAATATCTTCTTCTCAAACCCTAAATCTTATCATCTTAAACCCTGGTACCCGGGTTTTACAATATAAAGCCATTTAAAATAAAGTCTTAATAAAACTTAACCATTCTGCAAATCAGTGCAGTCACTTGTCATAAATGGAGAAGACAGAATTCGAATGCCACTTGCATTCACCCGCAACTGAGAGTAAATGCCTTCATTAATGCCCTCAAAAATTTGGATGAGTCACCACTTTTTTGACATTTCATCTCCGCAGAGCCATCCCTGAGTTGAAAATCTCTGCACGCCATTAATTCTGCCATAAATTATCATTAAATGCATTCATTGGCAAATTCCGATAACTGTGTGTAGATATTTTCATTTTTCGGCCAATTCCTGACATATTCCATTAAATGGGCAGTTGCTTAGTTACCGTAAAGTCTCTTTGCCGCCAGATTCTCCAAAATTTGGATGAAACAACAATTCTCGGCATCTCTCATTTCAATATGGCGGTCTTCGATTAATTTGCACTTAACTTTATCTTTCTGGCCATTTCTTCGTTATCATGCAAGTGCCAGATGGCTTCCTGCAAAAAGGACAAAAGATGGATTAGTATTTTAAAAATATTAAATCAAAACTTTAAATTTAAATCAAAACCCTAAAGTTTATTTGCATGTCGGCTCTATTCATCTGATACGTGGCTTGATTTGTTTTGACACGTGTCGCAAAAATCGCGACACGTGTCCATTTCTAGCTGTTTTCCACTTTCGAGCCTTTTTCTGTCATGGCGCGAAAATGCGACATGTCACGATTTCGTGACATGTCGCGAAATCACGACCTACCCTGGCGCCTTGGCAACTTCTGCTCACCCTGGCCGCGAAATCGTGACATGTCGCAAAATCACGACCTATCCTGCCCCTTCGGCTCTTTCTGTTCAGCCGCCACGATTTCGCGACGCCTATCTTTCTTGCACTTCCTTTGCTTCCCTCGGGCGCGTTATCTTCCTCTGGATCATGTCGCGATTTCGCGACGTCGCGAAATCGCGACGTCACGATTTTGTGACACCCTCCGGTCTCGGGCCCCTTCTGCCAATCGTGTCACGATTTCGTGACATCGCAAAATCGCGACGTCGCGATTTCGTGACACTTTTATGCCTTGTTTGTTTTGACCTTACTTTGCACTTGGTTCTTTCGGCAACTTTCTCTTCGCTGTCCTTGCTGACCTTGGACCTATCGCGAATTTCGCGATGATCCGTACGCCCTGGGTACTTTTCTGCTTTATGTGCCATGAAAATGCGACATGTCGTGATTTCATGACATGTCGCGAAATCGTGCCCTTTTCATGCCTTGGCAAATTTCTTTGGCTTGGCATCGCAAAAATGCGACACCCTTCTCTGACTTGCGCTCTTTGCTCGGACCTGTCGCGATTTCGCGACATGTTGCAAAAATCGCGATAGTCCGTACGCCCTGGGCTCCCTTTCGAAAAAACGTCGCGATTTCGCTACACTTTCTCGTCTTGCTTCTCTGTGCCGAAACTTGTCGCGATTTCGCTACAGTTTCTTGCCTTAGCCGATTTTCTCTTCTTGCAGCCGCGAAAATGCGACATGTCGCGATTTCGCGACATGTCACAAAATCGCGCCCCTTTTTTCGACTTGACACTTCTTCAACCTTCATGCAGCGAAAACGCGACATGTCACGATTTCATGACATGTCGCGAAATCGTGCCTCTTTCATGCCTTAGCTTCCTTTTGCCTCCTACAGCAGCGAAAATGTGACATGTCACGATTTCGTGACATGTCGCGAAATCGCACCTCTTTCATGCCTTAGCTTCCTTTTGCCTCCTACAGCAGCGAAAATGCGACATGTCACAATTTCGCGACATGTCATGAAATCGCGCCGTTCCGTACGCATTTGCTTTCTCTCTCCAAACCCGTCGCGATATTGCGACATTTCCAAAAATGGAAGTGTCACGATATCGTGACATTTCCAAAAATGGAAGTGTCACGATATCGTGACATTTCCAAAAATGGAAAGTGTCACGATTTCGCTACGTTTTCTTGCCTTAGCCGATTTTTTCGAAACCCGTCGCGATTTTGTGACATTTCCAAAAATGGAAGTGTCGCGATTTCGCTACCTTGCCAAAAATGGAAAGTTTTGGCCTTCAATGAATTCATCTATCTGGAATCTGCATTTTTTCATACCGGTGAAAGATTTTCTTTAATCAGCAATGATTCTAACATTTGCAAAATGAATTCTAAAATAAAACAAAGCCAGATGCAAGTCTGTTTGGACACTTTGGTATATGCAAAACTTGAAGGGGAAAGAGACAAGCAAAATCTTGGACTTAAAACCTGAAAATCATCAAGAGGGTCCTTACTGCAAAATGAAAGCTCAAAATTTTCAAAGTGTGGAAATTCATTTTTCAGTGGGGGTGTGTTGCTTCTCAACAGACTCTTCATCAAAGTTGTCTCAATGAGACAATCGCCTCTCAATAATGCCTTTGGAAGACATTATCCTTTCTTTTCATTCCTACTCACAAAAAACAAATCATTAATCATAAAAACATTACCTTTAGTATGAGTAGATTTGGTGCTTCCCATAAAGCTATTTTGTAGCAGTGCTCCTTCATTGTATGTTGCTTCAAAATCAACCATCTTCACTAAGATTTCTCCTCCTTTGTTCAATCCATGTTTGTGTTTTGAAACATCATTCATATAAGCAATCATACATTGTTGCCTTTTCAAGACAACTCTTTTTCTGCAATGTAGTCACTCCAAGTGAGTGATCTTTAGCCACAATTACCTCTTAAAGACAATTCTCAATCTCCTTTGATGATGCCTCCATTACATCATGAAGTCCATTAATGACTATCTCACTATTTTCTATCTCCTCCTTGAGATAGTCTTCCTCATCATTATATTTTTCTTTCATTATCTCATCCATGAGATAAGCTTCATTATGGAGCATGAAACTTATGCTCTCCATCTCTTCTTCCTCTTCTACACTTGGGAAATCATCATCCCACATAACTTCATTTTCTCTTTCAAGAGAGCACACATCCATTCCAATTGAATGATCTTCAAGATAAGTAAGCCAATGGTCTTCCATGAACATGGCTTCTCCATCATCATCCCATAAATTTTTTTTATTCTCCTCCATGAGAATTGTAGGTGCATTCTCCAAAATACACTCTCCATTTGTCTCCTCCATGAGACATTTTTCATCATACACCACCTCATCTAGGTGATTTATAAGCAAGGAACACTTCAATGTGAGTGTTTCTCTTCCTTCTTCTGGGATTGGTTCTTCAAGCAAGCCATCATCCACTTTGGAGTAGTTTTCACAAGAAAAATCATTCCCATAGAATGATATTTCAACAATTGTCTCTTCAATGAGACATTCATCTTCTTTTTCATCAATACAATTTTGTTTTTCATCATCATATTCTCCCTCTAAAGGAAAGTATTGACAATTTTCATCATATTCTCCTTCTAAAATAGAGAATTGATACTTACAAGTTTCCATGCCTTCACAAGTAATGTCTTCATCAATGAGAGTCTCCCATGGTTGCTCAAAACAATCTTCAGATGAGTCTTCATGAGACTCTCCAAAAGGTTCCCTCTTGAGATAATCTTCATTATAACTCTCTTCAATGAGAATTGTACATTGCTTCTTCTCATCCTTTTCTCCATGAAGGTATTCTTTACTGTCTTTCACACAAGACTCTTCTTCAAATATGTCTTCCTCTTCAATAAAGAATTCTCCATTACAAAGCATGTCTTCATATGAGTCTGTACAAGACTCTTAAAAAACTCCTCCAAAAGGATCTAATTCAGAAACTTCTTCAAGGAAGCAAGGCTCCTCCTTGCTTAAACAATATTCATGATTATCACACATGGCTTTATGGGTGTTCTTATCAAACCCATAAGCATCCTTCAACACTTACCATGCCATTGTAGCTGATCTACAATTGGTTATGAGAGGGAAAACACTCTTTTCCATTCCTCTCCTCAAATTCATAAGGGCTAAGCAATTTTCATATTGCTTCCCTTTCATCTCTTTTCTCTCCTCTTCTTGTAGCTTGTTCCAAGTGGGTTCATCATATCCTTCTTCTACAATGCTCTAGAGGTCTTTGGCCATCAAGAAGGTTTTCATCCTTATGCTCCAATAAGCATAATATTCTCCATTGAAACTTGGCACCTTCATGTTTTCCATCACAATACTTAGCTCTACAAAATTCTAGCTCAACAAAAGTAGTATATCTCTCTATTTTCACAACATATACCCCTCTCAAAAATTAAATTTAGGCCCCTGAATGGGGTTCCAAGGGGTAGCCAATTTTTTTTTTGAAGTGTTAAATGTGCGTGCCAGAAGGCTCCCATCGGCCCTTCACTGTAAAATATCCAATCGGAGTGGCGCAAACGTCTCTCTTCATGCAACGACCTCCAAAATGACGTCCTAGAAAATCTCACAAGATGTTTTCTCTCACAGTGCATTCGGCTTGCAATAGAAATTAATTTAAATGTCTTCGCCCTCAACACTCGTGTTCTCCTTTGTGGTATCAACACAACAACACAGTAAATCCTTCAAAGTGCAGGCTTCATATTTCTTTGAGCGTGTAGTTCCTTTACAATTTTTTCAATGCATGAAATGATCTTTAAAATTATTTTTGTATCACAAACATGCAGACCTATGTGGGCTTTTCCAAATGATGCAATATGTATTCTCTCATATAGTCAACGCTTCTTTCATCAACGTTCCTTTCAAATTTCTATCAAATGGTGCAAATTTCTATCACCATTGTATCAAAATATAGCATCCACCGTAGCATTTCGCACAACGTAAACCACCATGATTCTTGATGGCTCCTGTGTAATACGAAGTTGGGCTTCTCTCAGTAAATATCGTAGCTCCTCTCAGTAGATCATAAAAAATTCTTGACAATGTTCCAAACACAACAAATCATAGCACATTTTTAATAATGCGTGATTATCAAACGCATCCACCGTTGACCTGGGATCAAACGTCAAATTGATGGCATTTTAGATCGGCAGTACTTCATAACTTCTTACATGCAAAATGAGCAAAACAACTTGTGCCTCTGTACACCAAAACTTAATAACCCATGACACCCATTTTAGTTGACTTAATCACACATTCAAACCATGGTTTCTCTCCATGATCTGCCTCTACAACGGACTCCTCTCATGCGGATCAAGTTTTTCTATTCTCATGTGTAGATCGAACACGCATTTGCTCCTAGTTAGTAAGCTTCTTTCATGAATCACATTCACCTAACACATGCAACACTTGTCTTCAGTAGTTTCCTCCTCACGCATTGCAGATGTAACAAATATTATAGTATTTTATGCAAATCAATTGCTATAAATCAATTGTGTGATGTCTTCATGAAGCGTTCCTCTCCACATAGTGTTCTTCTTATGCATCATGGGATTACTTATTATTCTCCAATCAGCCTGTTCTCCATACATTTTCAAAAAATAAGTATTCCAACACAGTTACCTTACACAGCAAAGCACATTTGCATTACGCAAGTCTTCACATAACATGCAAACATTTTTTTTTAGATCACTCTTGTAAGTGAAATCCAATCTCTACAGTTTCCAATCATGTTTCAAACAGAACTCACATCTCAATCATGTGAAGCGCACTCCACCTTCTCACATGGGAGTCTCCATACCTTCTCACACGGGAGTCTCCATGCTTTCTCATGTGGGTTTCTCCTCTCTCACCGATTATTCTTTCACAATCTGGACCCTCCAATGAATTGCGTCCGAATATTGTGATTACGATCTTATTGCAACAGTGGCACAATGTTTTGTCATAGCATCTTCACAGCTCGAACGTCACAACATCTTCTAGTGTGCGATGCTTTTTTATACCCTAGATGCTCCTCATAGTGTCTTCCCCTCGAATGAAGACACTCTCTTCATTGGTAGTGTTTAGACGTCCATCTTTTACCAGTAATTTCAATCCACTTAGCACCACGTACAGGGTTAAAATGGAATTTTTGTGATGTCCAAATGGTATTTCCATTACCACCATTTCATTACAGGCTTCAATGAGTCATAGTGCAACAATCATCTATTACAAAAAATTAACTCCAATTGCCAGCTCCTTTCAGGATATCCTTTCTTTTTGTGATTTTCCACGCTTAACAATATCAGGCTCATCTATGTAGTGAATACACAACATCACCACAATGCCTTCCAGTGATGCAAATCACGTTCCTCACAGGTGACTATCTCAACATAGGCCACTCCGCTTTCAACACAGCCAATGCAAACACACCTTTGCTAGAAACTAGAGACATAAACTTCCAACACACAGTCTTCCAAACGTCTTTCAATGGTAGACTCTGGGGCTTTCTCCTCTCCTCCAATGAACTGAACTCATGAATACGTGATGGTAAATCCATCGGGAAAGAGCTCTTCACTCAGGCTCTGATAACATATGTGAAATGAATTCACATACATCTTATTTTATTGATCAGAATTGGCTTACAACTTGATCTAACAGACCATAGCTCACAATATATGAAAATACGTAACAAAACCTAAATTAAGACTTTTTCTAACCTTTCTTCTATAATCTCTCTTAACAAGAAATATCCTAACCTATGCTACATAATATCAAAAATGTATTCACACTAGGAGTAATTCCAACAATCATTTCATTCATGAATATTTTTAGAAACATAACATTCAACTCTATTTTTATCCTATTGTAGATCAAAATAAGATATTTTCACAAAATATGTTGCATGTATAAATTTTGAGAAATTTTGATGTTGTCTTTTCTATACTTTGATTGAAAATTGATATAATAAAGGGGAAATATTACAATACTTTATTTAGTTGATTTTTTTGGTAATGGTTTCAATTTATTACATGTATATATATTACTATTACATAGTTATAAGTTTGCATACACATTTAATGTTCTTCACTCTCTACTTACCCATTTATTATTCTTATCAAGGCATTGGGAGGAGCTTTTTCAAAGGAAAAAATGGAAGAAAAAATCAAAGGTATTCAAGTTGTAACAAATGGTTACTTTGAGTTTCATATCCATTTTTTTTTAATATAACTTTCTATTTAATCAACTCTTAGCAATGAGGCATGGAGTTTAAATCAATATTATCATGCTATAAGAAAGCTACAAGACAATTGGTAGTACTTTAAAATTTAAAAACAAATAATTGACACTATCCTAGATTTACAATTAATTAATGTGAGTTTCAAGTTAGAAAATTGCCATTAACATATTTGGGTATTCATTTATTTGATAAAAGAAAAAATAAATAGCTTTTTAAATCAATTGTGGATAGAAAAAAATATTTTTTAGAATGTTGCCAACATAAGTCCTTAATTGAACCCTGTACCACAACTATTTGTCATTGTATTATGTGCATTTGGTGACTTTTTCCATGGAGGGAAGGGTTGTTGCTTCTCCTTTCATCCCTTATGTGCCTCCCTTTTTTATCTTCTATTTGCCTTTAGTGCTAGATCAGGTAGGAGTTGACCTTCTCAAGAGTACGCTACCTCCAAAAGTAAACTCTAGTTTTGCTAAATCTAGTCTCTTGTGACATTTTTCTTCTTCAAACCCTAATGATTTTGTTCATATTTTAGGCTCTACACCAATGGTTGAAGTGCCCCTAAAAAAAATAATTCATCCTATTTATACCTTGTCTAAATGTACCTTGGTTAGAAGGTTCATCAAAATTTGGCCAAGCTCAATTGCTTTAGAAAAGTGGCTATCTACAACCTAGGGGTCTAAGATCTCTAGTTATGAACTTTTTCTCTATAAAATATGATACTTCATGATCAACTTGGAATACAAATAAGAATGTGATGCTATATTTCAAGGAGAGGTATGGTTTATGGGCTCAAGTACCCTTATTTTTAAACTTCTAAATAGCCCACTTTGAACCACAAGTAAATGTGCTCGAGGAAGTTCCTATTTGGATAATATTTCCCTTTATCCCTTTCCATATTTAGATTAAACCCTCTCTATAACTCATTGGAAATAATATTGGCAAGTTTACCAATTGGATTCCTACCAAAATTCTAAATGTTTTATGTGCTTATACTTGTGTTCAAGTTAATCTAAAAAATAGCTTACCTAAAGCTATTGGGATTAAGGTTCTATATTTTATCCACATACAAGTTTTAGATTATGAGCATTTACTTTTCAAATGCCTATCTTTTCATAAGTATGGACAATTTTATAGATATTTCCTAGTTAGCTGGAAACCATAGAACAACAATGATCAAGTTGATAATGAAGGCTTTCAACAAGAACAAACCAAGAAGAGGAATAGAAAAGCTAGAAGCTGAAAGCTTAGACCTACTAACTCCAAACCCCTTGAGAATTCTAATAGGTATGATTCTCTAAACTCATATTAGAAAAAATATATTTAGAATAACTCTAAACATGAAGAAGAAAACCATGAGAAAACCTCTCTTTATGTAGAATTGGTAGATTAGACACTAAAAAAAGGATGAGTGAAGAACCTACTAAGGAAATAGCCAAATAAAGCTAGATTTAACTAAGGGATGATATCATACTCCATAGATTTTTCCCTAATCCTATTATAACATGATCCTCTTCTAAGCTAGGAAGGAAATCTAACCAAGAATAATAACTGAAGAAGCAAAGAAAATATTGTAGATAAGTCTCAAGCTACATCATAGGGTATCTCCAAAGGAACGAAACCCACAAAAAATGATAATGCTTTCATGTAATTATAGATGTTTGGGTGGATATATTAATAAAACATACCTCAAGGGTCAAATAAAGGACCTTTTCCCTTGTTTAATAGGAATTTAAGAAACACAGCTAGATCAAAAAGGTGCTTTTTAAGTATGGAAATATATTTGGAGTAGCTCTAAAATTGATGTTATTTATGCTTGAGAAACCTTGGTGTCCCTCTCACAGTGCTCAAGACACATGGAAGATCACATTTTCTAGACTAAAAGTTGATATTAGAAATTGGATCAAATTTCATCACAATACCAACAAATCTAAACAACTCCTTAGGCTGGAAAAATTAAAAGAGCTTTTAAAGCTAGTGCTTCCTAGTGAAACTCTAAAATATAAGAGATATTCTATTCAAGCCCAACTTCATGTGAAATATAGGCAAGAAGAACAATTTTGGAGACTCAAATATTTCATAACATGGTTGTGGGAAGAAGACTTCAACACCTAGTTCTTTTGTCTTAAGGATAATAATAGATATCAAAGGAATATGATTCATAAAAATTAATTGGAAAATGTTGACATGGTCTCCAATATTTTAGAGATCAAAAAATCTTCGTGTAGCCACTATGAATCCCTTTATTAAAAATCATATGTAAATAATGTTACCTAGACTATGCTACTAAAAAATATTTCTAAAGTAATAACTAAGAAATTCTTTGCTAAGCAGTCACTCTAGAAGAACTTAAGGACATTGTATTTTTATTTATGAAGGATAAATATCCTAGTCTATATGGATTCACGAATACCTTCTATCACCAATTCTTTAATCTAGTAGTTGTAGATATTTAAATGATCAAGGATTCTCATAAAAAGGTAAGTTGATTGGTGCTATTATCTTTTTTTCTCTAATTCTAAATGAAAAGAATGCCTCAACCTTCAATAAATTTAGACATATTTCTTTGTGTAATGCTTCATATAAATTTATGGCAAAAATTATAGCCACTAGAATAATAAAGCATCTGGATAAATTTATCTCTAATGAGCAAGGAGGTTTCATCCCTAACAAGCAACTATACGACAACATCATGATTGTCCATGAGGCCTTGCATACCAGCAATAAAGAATATAAAACAATTATCTTTGTTAAAATTGAAATGACCAATACCTTTAATAGAGTGGATCTAATTTTTTTGGCTCAGCTGCTTAATTCTTATGGATTTCCTATCTTTTTCCATGTGGGTTTTTGGTTGCTTCAGAGTCCCATGTGTTGCTCCTATTGTCAATGGTTCTATTATAATATTATGTAGATATTTTAGAGGTTTATGCCAAGGCTACCCCCTATATTCTTATTTTTATATTATCCTAGCTAAAGCATTGGGTAGATATATCTCTACTAAAATAAGGGCTAACCAAATAGTTGAACTTAAAATAGCTACCAGGTTCAAGAAAATTACTCATGCCCCATTTGTTTATGACACTATAATTATGGGGGAAGCCTCTAAGATAAATATCGAAAGGATTAAATCCTATGTAGACATCTTTTTAAATGCATTTGGAGCTGTTATTAATGTTAAGAAGTGTAAGTTTTATATTATCAACACTTCCCCAGCTAAAATAGGAACTTTGCTCAAATCCTTCAATTTGCTTATGGTTGAATTGACCCCTTTAAATATTTAGGGATGCCTATTAATTTCAAGTTAAAGAGTTATAATTAATTTCTAATTTGAAGGAAAATATTGATAGGAGAATATTCACTTATATTAATAGGTGTCTTAGTATTGCTAGTAGATTGGTTATGATTAAATATATCATTTCATGATTTCCTATATAACAACTTATGATTTATATGATCCTATCTTAATCATCCAAGAACTTGTCCTATTGCATCAGATACCCATGGGTTGATCATATTGTCAATGGTTCTCTGATAATATTATGTAGATATTTTAGAGGTTTATGCCAAGGCTACCCCCTATCTTCTTATTTTTATATTATCCTATCTAAAGCATTGGGTAGATCTATATCTACTAAAATAAGGGCTAACCAAATAATTGAACTTAATATAGCTACCAAGTTCAAGGAGATTACTTATCCCCAATTTGTTGATGACACTATAATTATGGGGGAAGCCTCTAAGCTAAATGTAAAAAGGATTAAATCCTATGTAGACCTCTTTTTAAATGCATTTGGAGTTGGTATTAATGTTAAGAAGTGCAAGTTTTATACTATCAATACTTTCCCAACTAAAATAGAAACTTTTCTCAAATCCTTCAATTTGCTTATGGTGGAATTGACCCCTTTAAATATTTAGGGGTACCTATTAATTTCAAGTTAAATAGTTATAATTACTTTCTAATTTGACGGAAAATATTGATTTGAGAATATTAACTTATAGCAATGGGTGGATTAGTCTTTATAGTAGATTTGTTATGATTAAATATATCATTTCATGCTTTCCTATCTACCAACTTATGATTTATATGCTCCTATCTTAATCATCCAAGAATTTGTCCTATTGCATCAGATACCCATGTGAATTTTTTGTTGCATTGGAAACCCATGGGTTGCTCCTATTTTCAATGGTTCTCTTATAATATTATGTAGATATTTTAGAGGTTTATGCCAAGGCTACCCCCTATCTTCTTATTTTTATATTACCTAGCTAAAGCATTGGGTAGATCTATATATACTAAAATAAGGGCTAACCAAAAAATTGAACTTAAGATAGCTACCAAGGCCAAGGAGATTACTCATGCCCAATTTTTTGATGACACTATAATGATGGGGGAAGCCTCGAAGCTAAATTTCAAAAGTATTAAATCATGTGTAGACCTCTTTTTAAAAGCATTTAGAGTTGTTATTAATGTTAAGAAGTGCAATTTTTATACTATCAACACTTCCCCAGCTAAAATGGGAACTTTGCTCAAATCCTTCAATTTGATTATGGTGGAATTGACCCCTTTAAATATTTAGGGGTGCCTATTAATTTCAAGTTAAATATTTCTAATTACTTTCTAATTTGAAAGAAAATATTGATAGGAGAATATTAACTTATAGCAATGGGTGGCTTAGTCTTGCTAGTAGATTGGTTATGATTAGCTATATTATTTCATGCTTTCCTATCTACGAACTTATGATTTATATGCTCCTATATTAATCCTCCAAGAACTTGACAAAAAAATTAGGAACTTTCTTTGGCAATGAGGAAGGCAATCTCATAGGAAGAAATTCCATCTTGTTAGCTGGAGTCAAGTGAAAAAAGGAAAATGTCAAGGTGCTTGGGTATCTAATCTTCTATTATGTGTAATGCTATTAAAGATAAAATTGTAAAGAACTTAAAAAACCCTCCAATTATACTTTGAAAACCAATCATGGCATGATACTATTCAAAGGTATCCATCAAAAATAAGGTATCTCTAGAATTTGGGCATTGGTTGTTAAATCGATTTGGATTGGATAATATTATATAGGAGATCCAATTTCAAACCCTAGTATAAGGGTACTAGGATGCCTCATAAAACTCGCACTTTACCTTAATATTTTTTAAGGAGACCAAGACCCTTTAAAAAAAACTATGCTTTACTCTAAAATTTTGTCCTAGTAGGGATATTGTAGTGGTAAGTCCTTAGGTTTCATCTAGGAGACCCATGTTCAAACATCAGTACAAGGGAATTAGGATCCCTCATAAAAACTTGTGCTTTACCCTAATATTTTGAACCCTCATAAAAACCTATACTTTACCCTAGAATTTTAAACTCTAGTACAAGGGTTCTAGGACCCCTTTCAAAAACCCATGTTTTACCATAAAATTTATTCCAAGAGGGATAGCATAATGGTAAGTTCTTAGGTTTTCATCCATGATATCCAAGTTCAAACTTTAGTATGAGGGGACTAGGACCCCTCATAATAACCCACACTTTACCCTAACTTTTATCTAGCTTAGGGATACCATTGTGGTAAATCCTTGAATTTTCATCTAGGAGATTCAAGTTCAAACCTTGGTACAAGGGGAATGGGACCCCTCATATTAATTAATACTTTACCCTAATATTTTATCCCTGTTGAGGTAAAATGGTGGTATATATTTGGATTCTCATCCAAGAGACCCAATTTCAAATCACTACCTAAGGGATCAAGACCCTTTCAAAATCCTATTCTTTATCCTAAAATTTGGTTTGCGGAGTAGTTTTAAAAAATAAAAATAATATTCACAACCTAGGGTTTGTAGAGCAGCATCTAAGAGCCATAGGAACAATGATCTAGCAAGAGTAAAGAGAATTCCCAAGGTCTTGTTCTACAATAGAAGCTATAGTTTTTTGTAATTTTCTATTCCCTATTTGGTTATCATTTTTGGTGCTTAATAATTATCTATGTTAGGCTAATAAATTTTTGTAGGATTGGGTGCAACAGTCGCTTAACTAGGGGAAGTACTTGGGCTAACATTTGCCCTAAAAATCATTCTAAGGAGTATTCAAAGAACCCTAAAGTAACTAATTGAGTGTCTCTTTAGTGAAAAGGGTAAATGTTCCAAACCTTGTTAGTAATTTATTACCCTGAGAGAGTATACAAAGAACAATTGTTTGGAGATAAACCTATGGTTGGTTTCTTAGCAATTGTTCCCTAGTGGAAAATTATTGGTAATCAAAGATCGACACTTGCTTGTAAAACCTTTGTGATTGATGAGACTTGTCTTAAGCCATTAGGAAGCCATATTTTGAGGCTCATTTTATGTCTAAAATTTCTATAAAAGTGGTATTCATCCATCAACAATAACTTTAATAGAGAAGACACATTCAAATAGAAAAGGTTGAGAATGTAGGTGTAGAGGAGGTGTAGGGCTTGTAACTTAAAGGAAAGTATAGTGGTACAAAAGGAGTTTTTGGAGGAAATAAAGGAGTTTTATAAGGTGGTAGCATGAATCAATGGTTGGATCAAGGTGAACAACAATGCAATTGGAGTTGCAAAGTTGAATTATTGCATGGTTGAAATCTCTCTAGTATAAATAAGAATTTAAAAAGATATAGCTAAGCCTATTGATGCTAAGGATTGTGAATGTGGACTTGACAATGTTCATGCTCTATCAAACCCACCTCCCCTAATTCTAATAGAGAACCCAAATACATTGTATGAGAGTGGTAACCTAGACAAGGACAATAGAACATGGCCAAAATATTTACAAGGGAAGAGAAGTGGGAAGGAAAACAAGGAACAATAATTATTGATATCCTCTAAAACTAAGGAAAAAATAATATTTCTAAATATTCTTAACAATATCTATGAGATATCATAGAGTAAAATTAATAAAACTCTTATAGCAATTTTCATAGGCTCAAGATCAACAGGGGAGCAGATCAATAAGTGGGTGGCTAATGGTTGTAAATTCAAAGGTCATGTGGAATTCTCTTTTCTAGCAAAAGGTTTTCTAGGAGGCCCATAGGGATTTTCTAGGAATCCCATGGTTTATGGGTAGATATAGCTTTTATCTCAAGAAATGGGCTTTTGGATTTAACCCTAACATAGAGAGGATATATGTGGCCCTAGTATGGGTAAGTCTCCTTGGTTTACCTCTAGAATTTTGGGAGGAGGATGTTTATGAAAGCATAGAAAACTCCTTTTGGTGATTTCTCACAGTGGATTTATTACCAAAGAAACAAAAGGGTATTTGTTTCTAGGACGTGTTTCATGGTTGAATCAATAAAAAAACTACCAAAGGAGAAAAATCTAGTCTCAAGATGGGGGGTGTCGAATCAAATCATAATTTATGAGAATGACCCCTTTAGCTATAGAATTTATGTCAAAATGGGCCATATAGCAAGAGATTACCCAAATAGGCATAGGAGGAATAACAAATAAAACTAGAGAATGAATTAAGGTAAAATGGTCTAATATGAAATAAAAAGAAGCATATCTCTAAGGAGAAGGGTAATGAGTTTCAAAGTCAAGAAGTTGAGGAGAGGAGGGAGCTAGAACAAAATAAGGAAGAAATAAAGGAAGATGGTATTGGTGAAGGTAATAAAACTCACATAAGTAAATGGAAAGAAGGTAAAATACTAATTCTAAGAAAGGAATATAAAAATATAGATATATAGGATGCTCCACAAAGGATAATATTTCGAATACCATTAGATGAGGTAGATAAAAAAAGATGAAGAAAATTTGGATCAAATGGAAGAAAATGAGAGAAGAATGGTAGGGGAAATTGAGACCTATGGAAATTTAGATCCAAAAGTTATGTCGTGTATAATTAACCAAGAAGAAAAATATGTAGGATCTTCATGGAAATTGTAATACCTAAAGATATTAAGGACTGCTAAGAAGCACCTAGATGGAGTAAAGGAGGAAAAGAAGGTGACTAGGCCATATTTGAAGGAAATAGAGAAGGATTTGAAATATGGGAAGCAAACAACCATATTCTAGAGTGGGTAGAAGCCTAGTACAAGAAATAAAAAATGAAATTCATACCATGGAATATCAAGGGAATGAATGCCCCTAATAAACATAGATTGGAGATATCCATGTTGAAGGACCAGCAACTTGAAATAGTATTATTTCAAGAAACTAAATTATCTTGTGGAAGGTGGGAAAGTATTCAAAGTGGAATATGGAAGAAGGTTAAGAGTTGTTAGGAGGGAGATAGAGAGGCTTCAGGAGGATTTTTAACTATGTGTAACTCTAACGTCTATGAGGAAAAATTTATCTCTAGAAGTGTAAATCAATTATTAGTTATTTTTTTGGTCAAATATTAAAAGTTATATTTCCTTATTACAAATATCTATGCTCCAAATGTAAGTAGATTAAAAAAGAAGTTTTGAAAAGAGTTGGAATATATGGGACATTATATCATGGGATAATATGGATAGTACTCCATTAAGACCAAATGAGAAGAAAATGAGGTACGATGGATTCACCTAGAGTATGTAGGACCTTAGCACCTTTATATCAGTATCAAGTCTTTATGATGTTTATTTGAGTGGTAATGCATTCACATGGAGTAATAGAATGCTATAGGAGGACTTGATCTAGGTGATATTAGACAAGGTTTTTCTATCCTTGGAGATATTTGAGAAAAATTATGAGCATACTTTGTAACCACTTCCAATAATAGGATTATACCATAACCCTCTTGTATTTTTGTGTAGTTTGAAGGATAGAAATAAAAATAGACCCTTCAAATTTGAATTCATGTGGTTACCAAACCTGAGCATATATGAGGAAATAGAAATATGATGGATGCATATGATCTAAAGATCCAAGATGTATGTAGTTTCTAGGAAATTGAAACATATGAAGAGGGAAGTAAAAAAGTGGAACAAGGAGGTATTTGGAAACATCTTCTTGCAAAATAAGTGATTAAAGAAAGAATTAAGTCAAATTGAAAAGGAAATAAGCAGAAATGGGATGAACCAAGTCCTTTTTAATAGAGAGAAATTTATCCAAGTGGAATTGCATACAATAATGGGAAGAGAGGAGACATATTGGATACAAAATTCAAGGAACCAGTGGTTAAAAAAAAGTATATATGAACACAAGATTCCTTCATGTCTCTACCATAAGACATAAAAGTGTAGCAAGAATATATAAAATCCAAAAAGAGGATGAAGTAAAAAGAGTGGAAAATCAAATTAGACAAGGGGTAGTGGAATTTTTTATATTGTTTCTAACAAAATATAGGGAGGATGATCAAGAAGTTATGGAGGAATTAATTTAACATATGCCAAGGATTATATCTAGAGACTGTAGATACCTAAAATTAAACCACCTCTTTTACACCAATGCTTGATGGAAATCTATAAAAATATCAATTTTTCCATAGCAATTGACCCAATTTCAAAATTTATAGTCAAATCCTAGTAGAAGCAAATCTATCACTTTAGAGTAAATTTCCATAGTGAATACACTTTTCAACTGGAATATTTGCAACTAGTTCAATGTTTTAGGCTCCCTACCAGGTTTGACCATTAACAGTCAAATTTTAAAAATCATCGATCTAGCAAATATTTTGGTAGCATATTCATATAGGTGGTGTATTCACATCTAAAATTTAAAAACTTAAATTACACCTACAATAGTCATTCAAGGCACAAATGCCTCCTACCTACCCTTTTATCATCATAGGCAATTAGCACGCAGGGAGGAATGTGGTTGATTTCTCTCCACCTCCTCCACTTTACCAAAATAGCCCCAATCAAATGGGATAGTTGATTGTATGATGCAATCAGCAACAAATCATCCCAATAAGTGTTGGACATTTTGATTAAATGAGTTGTCATTGATGTCAAGAGTGAGTGGCCATTGATGTTAAGATTCAGTTTCAGTGAGCAGTACAAGGAGAAGCAGTTTTGCAATTAGTGCAAAAAGAAGATTCTGCTTCCAGTTGGTCAGATCTGGTTCCAGGTAGTCAGATGTGGTCCAAAGTGCAAAGAAGAGGCCCAAGCAAATAATAATATTATATTATATTATAATATTAAAAATGGAAATTTAATTAATATAATTTTATTATAAATTAATTTACTAATTAATTTAATTAACTTTCAAAGTTATTTAAGTTAATTATAATTTAATTTTAATTTAATTATAAATTAATTTATATTAATTTGAATAACCCTAAAGAGGGTTATAAGGCTAAGTTAAAAATCAAATTTGAAATTTTATTTAAAAGCGTCGATGTTTTATTGTGCAAGGCATCGTGTATAAAAGGTGGCAAAAACTTTACCTTAAATTCTAATTTGCTATTGATTGACTTCCTATGCTCCAAAGTATTGTGCGCAAAAAGAGAAATAGTTTTCACATTTTGAAAATTCTTCGGTAGTAGAAGAGTAGATAAATAGAAGTGAGGCTCCTCTTACCTCACACAAAACTGTGTAGCACAGTTGGCAATGATGGATGGTGCTAAGTCTTACGACAGGCAAAGTGTGCAGGATTTGAATCCCGCCGAATTTGTTTTGCAAGGCAATGAGGGCATTTTCATTTTTGAGTAGCGCCGAACGAAGGGAATAAAGGGAGGCTTGTGCATTCCCTTCCCTAAGGAAGTGCTTAGCCCACGTGGTGGGCTAACACCTTGAAAATGCACTCGATGGGGAGTGGTATCGTGTTCGAAATCCACCAATGCATTTTGGTTAGTGTTAAGATTGTGTTAAGGTTGAGAAAAATAAAATATTTTTTATGGTTATAAAGTTTAATTTTTGCCTGAATTAATTTGGATATTGATTATTTGAGGGAGGTAAAAGGGTAGGCAATATTATTTTGAAAGAATAATTTTTAGAGGTTGATTAATTTAAGTTGGAGATTATAAGGAGCAATTGAGTAATTATTTTTATGTATGATTTGATGTTTGCTAATTTCAAGGAGTAATAAGGTGTATTTGAGTTTGATTATTTTTGTGAATTGAGAAATATTTTTGAGAGAGTGTTAGTGTGATATTTTTGTCATCTAACCATTGAAATTGGCAAAGAAGAAAATTGTGATTGAGATAGGTTTTAAGGGTACTTCTACATCAAACAAAAAGGTATGGGCACATCTTCCTAGTGAGTGATTGTTGAATGTTGTGAATGCTAAGTTGAAGTGAAAAGGGTTATTTTATAAGCATTGTTGAGTTTGGTTTTTCTGGAATGAAAGTTGATTCTAGAAACCTTGTTTGATAAGCATTGTTGGAAATATTGAGTAAAGCTTTCATATGCTTGAGCTAGGGTTTGTGCAAAGAACATGAGTATCATTGTTATGTGAAGTGGTGAGCTATCTTGAACTAGGGTTTGCAAATATTAAGAGTATCATTGTTATGTGAGGATTGTTTGATTAGCATTGTTGTTGAAGTGATTGGTTGAGTGAAGAACTTGAACTAGGGTTTGCAAAGATCATGAGTATCATTGTTCTGTGAGGATTACTTGATAATCATTATTGTTGAAGTGATTGGTTGAGTGAAAGTTAGTGGGGGGGTTTTGGGGGGTGGGGGGGGGGTTGGGTTAGTTTTGAAAAATAATATTGTTTTAAAATAATTTGAGAAAGAAGTTGAGGTTTGTGAGTGTGAAACATATTGAGTCTCTAATAATTCTCTATATGTTTTTATGAGATTGGACAAGTTCTAGTGAGGACTTGTTGAGCAGATTTGAGGTAAGTCTTTGAGAAGACTTGTGGATAGTTTTGTGTGAGATTTTGTGGAAGCTTACAATACATATTTGAGGACAAATATTTTTGAGAAGATTGGACAAGTTCTAGAGAGGACTTGTGGATAGATTAGTGTGAGATTTTGTGGAAGCTTACAAGGCAGATTTGAGACAAGTCTTTGAGAAGACTTGAGAGCAGAGTTGATTGATTGATTTGTTCAAACCTTGAGTTAAGGTTTGGGGAAAATATAGTAGAGTTGATTTATGATTAAGTTAAGCTTTGTGTTAAGGCTTGAGGATAGAGATTGAGGATAGATTTGTGCTAGATCGAAGGACTATGTTTAATGCAGATTTGAGGACAGATATTGAGCATATTTGTGCTAGACTGAAGGACTATGTTTAGTGTAGATTTGAGGATAGAGTTTGGTGTAGATTTGAGGACAAGTTTGTGCCAGACCAAAGATAGAGATTGAGTAGATTTGTGCTAGACTAAAGGACTGTGTTTAGTGCAGATTTGAGATAGAGCTGAGAGTAAGCTTTGGAGGTGATAGAGTATAGAGGATGATAGTCTCTAGTGGATAGAGATCCATTAGCCAGGTAGTGAGGATAGGTCTTGAGTGAGGATAGGAGTCTTTAGTGGATAGAGATCCATTAGCCAGTGTAGTGGAGGTAGCAGTTCTTCTAGAAGATCACCAGCCAGAGCAAAGGAGAAAGGAGTTCTCCTATGGATAGAGATCCATGAACTTGATCAGGGGATTGGTGTCTCCTTTGGATAGAGGTCCATAAACATTGTAATATGGAAAGGATTCCCAAGAGATTTATTGAGAAAATATTAGTGAAATATTTTCTCCATGGAGTAGCCCACATTGGGTGAACCACATTAAATTGGTGTCTCTATTGTGTGTGGTGATTTGTGCATTGCTTTGATTACTGTTGTTGATATTGCTATTGATACATTGCATAATATTGATTGGGAAAGAAAAGTAAAAAGTGGTCTTATACTGTTCACCCCCTCTTAGTATAATCTTATGTTCTTCAATTGGTATCAGAGCGAGTTCCTTCAAAAGAGTTTAATAGCTTGAAGAAAAAGCTTACAAGAACACAATGGATTCTAAGAATGGATCCTCAGATAATTCAACACCAGTATTTTATGGAAGTGACTATATATTTTGGAGTATGAGAATGAAGATTCACCTGATGGCACTTGGCAATGAAATATGGGAAGCAGTTGAAAATGGATACACACCACCAGCTACTCCACCTATAGATAAATATGGTAAGCTTCTACATCATTACAATTCAAAAGCAATGAATGCAATTTTGAGAGGTTTGCATAGAACATATTTCATAAAGGTTATGCATTGCAAATCATCAAAAGGAATTTGGGATAAGTTGCAAAGCATATATGAAGGAGATAAAAGTGTCAAAAAGGTAAAGATATGAAATCTCAAAGGATAATTTGAAGAATTAAGAATGAAGGATGAGGAAAATATTAGTACTTATCTACTTCGTGTAGACGAGGTTGTTAACGCCATGCAAGGACTTGGACTTGAGATTGAAGAATCTGATGTTTGTGATAAGATCTTAAGATCTCTCCCAAAAATATTTAGTGAAAATATCTCTGCTATAGAGGAATCAAAATATGGTGATATTTTGACAAGAGATGTATTACTTGGTATTCTTATAGCTTTTGAGATGAGAACAAAAGAGGAACCTAATCTCCAGAAGGAAGCAACCTTCAAAGCTACTAAGAAGACAAAGGGCAAGAAGTCATATTCAAGCAATGAATCATCCAGTGATGAAGAAGCAAATTATGGCAGAAGGAATAAGGATCCAAGAAGATTTAAAGATGCAAAATTTGTTAGATGTTTCAATTGTGGAAAGTATGGTCACTATGCAACTGATTGTCAAGAAGCTAGAAATAGCAATGATGAAGAAAAACAGGATCATAAGAACAGGGAATCAAAAAAATACAGGTACCAAAAGAAAGGCAAGGATGGACAAGGCAAACAAGGAAAGAAGTTCTTTCAAATATAGAAGAGGAGTTACTATGCAGACAAGGCAAGTAAGTACTCAAGTGATAGTGAAAATAGTTTCTCAGATAATGATAAAGATGAAGTTCTATTTTTGATAGAAGAAAAAGAAGAAGTTAAGAAAAGGTCACCAATAATTCTCAAGTGTTTTAGATGTGGTAATTTTGGACATCTTGAAGATAGTTGTACAAAGAATGGTTTCAGTTTCAATGATGATGAATATGAAGATACACTTGAAGGACCAGAAGAGAATATTCTAATGGCACTAGAAGAAGAAGGAGGTGATCCTATAGAAGATAAGTCAGAAGAGAATGAAGATGTTTTCAAAGGCAAACAAATAGAGGAAGAATCAGAGAAAGGAGAAGTTGATCTTGAGGGAGAGCTTATTTATGCTCTTAACACATTAAAGAAGGTAAGAAAGCAAAACTCCCAACTTAAGCTTCAGTTTCAAGAATGTGATGAAGAAAGAGGAAAGCTTTTAGAGGATCTAAATAAGTCAATGGCTAAGACAAATAAGTTCAAGGATAAGTTAGAAGAAAATGTCTTAGAATGTGAAAGATTAGAACAAGAAGTAGCTCTACTAAGGGAAGAAGTAGAAAAGTCTAAGGATAAGCTACACAAGTTTGGAAAGAGCTCAAATATTGTAGATAAGATGATCAAGGTACAAAGAAGGTCAACAAACAAAATAGGTCTTGGTTTTGAACAGGTACAAAAGAAACAAGAAGAGGAGTCAACCTCAAGTTCTGAAGAAGAAGAAACTTTAGAAGAAGACAGTGTGAGAGAAAGTGAGACTTTTGAGGATGAGTTGGACAATAGAAATTTCAACAAGGAAAATAATAATGCACAAAAGAGGAACATATGGAACAGGAACCAACACAGGGTAAAAGAGACTAAGAGACCAATGAGGTCAAGGCAAGGAAATTTCAATGGATGATGTTTCTCATGTCACAGATTTGGGCACAAGGCTTCACAGTGCAGGACACATGAAAGACAAGAATATGGGAACTTCAGAAATAGGTAGCTTTTTCATGGGTATTGTTACTCATGTAATCAGTTTGGTCACAAGGCAATGAATTGCAGGGTCCATGATAGGAATAGATATGGCTTCACCAAGAGAAATCCCAAGACATTTGCACCTTCAAGGAATAACAATATTAAGTGTTACAAGTGCAATAATGATGGACATACAACAAAGTGGTGTAGAGCAAAAATTCCAGAGACAAGCAAGAATAGGAACAGTCATAGGAATCAGAAGGATCATATGAGAAGGAAAGTGGACAAAGGTAAATATCAATGCATGCTAGGAGTAGAAATACTCCCACCCCAGAATTAACCACCTCAAGAGGAGGTGGGGGAGGGGCTAAGCTAAGAGACTCATTCTTAGCCCCGAGCCCCAAAGGTGACCCTTTGCCATTGATGTCAAAGGGGGAGATATTTGAGTAAGGGGGAGAGATTTGATTTAAGGAGAAAGCATTGAGTCAAGGGGAGTAGTTTCCCAGGGGGAGAAAAACAAGATAAAGGTTAAGGAAATTTGAAAAGATAATTGGGTTGCCATCAATGACAAAGGGGGATATTGTTGGACATTTTGAGTAAATGAGTTGTCATTGATGTCAAGAGTGAGTGGTCATTGATGTCAAAAGTCAGTTTCAATGAGTAGTGCAAGGAGAAGTAGTTCCACAATCAATGCAAAAAGGAGAGTCCACTTCCAGTTGGTCAAATCCGGTTCCAGGTAGTCAGATGTGGTCCAAAGTGCAAAGAAGAGGCCCAAGAAAATAATATTATAATATTCTATTATAATATTAAAAAGGGAAATTTAAATTAATTATAAATTAATTAATATAATTTTATTATAAATTAATTTAATTAACTTTCAAATTTAATTAAGTTAATTATAATTTAATTATAAATTAATTTATATTAATTTGAATAACCCTAAAGAGGGTTATAAGGCTAAGTTAAAAATTGAATTTGAAATTTGATTTAAAGCACCAATGTTTTATGGCATGAGGCATCATGTATAAAAGGTGGCAAAAACCTTTGCCTTACATCCCTATATGCTATCGATCGATTTCCTAAGCTCCAAAGTATTGTGCACAAAAAGGGAGAAAGAGTTTTCGCATTTTGAAAGGTCTCCAATGGTAGAAGGATTGACAAATAGGAGCGAGGCTCCTCTTACCTCGCACAACGTTGTGTAGCATAGTTGGCAATGATGGATGGTGCTAAGTCTTGCGGCAGGCAAAGTGTGCAGGGTTCGAATCCCATCGAATTCATTTTGCAAGGTAGTGAGGGCATTTTCATTTTTGAGCAGCACCGAATGAAGGGAATAAAGGGAGGCTTGTGCCTTCCCTTCCCTATGGAAGCGCTTAGCCCACGTGGTGGGCTAGCACCTTGATAAGGTGCTCGATGGGGAGTGGTCTCACGTTCGAAACCCATCGAGGCCTTTTGGCTAGTGTTAAGGTATGCGCTGATGTCATTTGTCTTGGTCGCTTGATTATTTCGGATGTGCTAAGGTTGAGAAAAATAAAATATTTTTGATGGTTATAAAGTTTAATTTTTGCCTGAATCAATTTGGATATTGAGTATTTGAGGGAGTTAAAAGGGTAGGCAATATTATTTTGAAAGGTTAATTTTTGGAGGTTGATTAATTTAAGTTGGAGATTATAAGGAGCAATTGAGTAATTATTTTTATGTATGATTTGATGATTGCTAATTTCAAGGAGTAATAAGGTGTATTTGAGTTTGATTATTTTTGTGTAATTGAGAAATATTTTTGAGAGAGTGTTAGTGTGATATTTTGTCATCTAACCATTGAAATTGGCAAAGAAGAAAATTGTGATTGAGACAGGTTTTAAGGGTACTTCTACATCAAACAAAAAGGTATGGGCACATCTTCCTAGTGAGTGATTGTTGAATGTTGTGAATGCTAAGTTGGAGTGAAAAGGGTTGTTTTATAAGCATTGTTGAGTTTGGTTTTTTTGGAATGAAAGTTGATTCTAGAAACCTTGTTTGATAAGCATTGTTGGAAATATTGAGTAAATATTTCATATGCTTGAGCTAGGGTTTGTGCAAAGAACATGAGTATCATTGTTATGTGAAGTGGTGAGCTATCTTGAACTAGGGTTTGCAAATATTAAGAGTATCATTGTTATGTGAGGATTGTTTGATTAGCATTGTTGTTGAAGTGATTGGTTGAGTGAAGAACTTGAACTAGGGTTTGTAAAGATCATGAGTATCATTGTTATGTGAGGATTACTTGATAAGCATTGTTGTTGAAGTGATTGGTTGAGTGAGAGGTGGGGTGTGTGTGGGGGGGGTGGTGGGGGTGAGTTAGGTTTTGTGAAAAAATTGTCTATATTCTAAATTGATTTGAGAAAGAGGTTGAGTGTTTGTGAATGTGAAACATATTGAGTCTCTAACAATTCTCTATATGTTTCTATGGTAAAAAGAGAGATTGAAAGTGATTGAGCATTGTGGTGAATGTGAAGCATATTGAGTCTCTAACAATTCTCTATATGTTTATGTGATATTGGACAAGTTCTAGTGAGGACTTGTTGAGCATATTTGAGGTAAGTCTTTGAGAAGACTTGTGGATAGTTTTGTGTGAGATTTTGTGGAAGCTTACAATATAGATTTGAGGATAAATATTGTTGAGAATATTGGACAAGTTCTAGAGAGGACTTGTGGATAGATTAGTGTGAGATTTTGTGGAAGCTTACAAGGTAGATTTGAGACAAGTCTTTGAGAAGACTTGAGAGTAGAGTTGATTGATTGATTTGTTCAAACCTTGAGTTAAGGTTTGGGGAAAATCTAGTAGAGTTGATTTATGATTAAGTCAAGCTTTGTGTTAAGGCTTGAGGATAGATATTGAGGATAGATTTGTGCTAGATTGAAGGACTGTGTTTAGTGTAGATTTGAGGATAGATATTGAGTATATTTGTGCTAGATCAAAGGACTATGTTTAGTGCATATTTGAGGATAAAGTTTGGTGTATATTTGAGGATAGGTTTGTGCTAGACTAGAGATAGAGATTGAGCATATTTGTGCTAGACCAAAGGACTGTGTTTAGTGTAGATTTGAGACAGAGCTAAGAGCAAGCTTTGGAGGTGACAGAGTATAGAGGATGATAGTCTCCAGTGGATAGAGATCCATTAGCTAGGGTAGTGAGGATAGGTCTTCTGAGTGAGGACAGGAGTCTTCAGTGGATAGAGATCCATTAGCCAGTGTAGTGGAGGCAGCAGTTCTTCTAGAAGATCACCAACCAGAGCAAAGGAGAAAGGAGTTCTCCTATGGATAGAGATCCACGAACTTGATCAGGGGATTGGTGTCTCCTTTGGATAGAGGTCCATAAACATTGTAATAGGGAAAGGTTTCCCAAGAGATTTATTGAGAAAATATTAGTGAAATATTTTCTCCGTGGAGTAGCCCACATTGGGTGAACCACATTAAATTGGTGTCTCTATTGTGTGTGGTGATTTATGCATTGCTTTGATTACTGTTGTTGATATTGCTATTGATACATTGCATAATATTGATTGGGAAAGAAAAGTAAAAAGTGGTCTTATACTGTTCACCCCCCTCTCTCAGTATAAGCTTGTGTTCTTCAATCAATAGTCAATATAGCCTACCTACTAACCACCTTTCCCTCCCCCATTTGGGAAATCCCTAGGAGGGTGAGTTTCTATAAATTGGCCCCTTGGGTTGATATTGAGAGAAGGACAAATACTAATATTAAAACTTTGTCAAAATAAAAATTTAAGTTATTGTAATGAAGTGCTACCAATATTCTCCCATGAAGTCATCAAATTATTTAGGCTTCAAAGGAAGAAAGGGGGCATATCACATTCAAAATTCTACAATACTTTTCTTTAATGCATTGCTATTTTTTTTAAATTTTATTAATATTTTTATGATATAACTCTATTGTACGCATCCCTATATTTATTATAGTTATATCTATCATATTGCCAAAAAAATTTCCTCTTAAAATTATAGACACTTTACAAAGCTCGTAGGATAGAAAAACTACTCACAAGGTCCTATAAGACTAGTGACGGGATATTCCCAATCTCGCATGACCAATATTTTTATTTTTATATTAGTTCAAACAAATTTGCAACCTATATACAGTTTAGGTAGTGCTTTCACTATAGATAGTTGAATCCCTAGTTTTGCAAGCTTAACATCATTTTTCTCCTAGTTTTATAAGTGAACATGCCACCTATGACTATTACAAGTGATGTATTCATGGTACATCTAAGAGATATGAATCCTCTCCATCTACATAATATCCAACCCAATTCGTCTTACTTATTTGCATCACTTTAATAATATATTTAACCCCTATCCTTTTATCTATCTAGTGTCAATCTAATCTAATCATAATTAAACAAATTCACTAGATATAGCATTTCCAAGGAGTGTATTCACCATATATTTTTAACATCCACTTCCAAAGGTAAATTATTTTAATTTTATGTATAAATAGGGGGCATGACTATGGTAATTATGAATTCACATGTTTCTTGCTATGCCCCCAAATCATAATGCATTTTTTGCTATCTATTTTGTAGGTTATCATGAATTCATTAGGTGTAGAATTTCTAGGCAATGTATTCATCAAATAGTGGATTCGGGTTTAGACAATAAATTCACACCAAGAATTGGAATAGGCAGGTATCTAAAATCCTCAGGTTTTTAATCATTAGAATAGGTTGATTGTTTATATTTTTATCTTATAATTTATCTTCTAGAAACACTTATAAAAATAAAATTTTGAAAGAACTTTAACATAGTTATTCACTCCATTTTATCATGCATTTAACCAAAATTGCATTTAGAAGCTACATCTAGGATAATTTGTATTTTACCTCTTCCTTGCACCTTTACCTCCAAGAATAAGAAAAGAAAAGTTTATTTATATAGCATAGGTGATAATCATAAAAATATTGAATTACATATAGGATAGCACATGCATTTTGCATCGTATTACATCACATTGTAATATTTTGCATTAGTTCCTAGGGTACACTACAAAACATAGGTGTCTTTCCAAATTGAACGCAATAAACTATATTAGGGAAATCTATAAGCTCTTCAAAAACCCAAATCTCTTCCTATCAAAGATACAACACTGCATAAAAGTGTAGTCCCAAACAACATTTTAGCAACAATGCTCTCTTGTCTAAGTGTGGACAACCCTTGAGGGAATGCACATGGGGCTAGCACCCCCATGCACATTTTGGAATCCCATAGAGACATGAATGTAGAACTTGTAAAAGAGATAAATGAGGAGGAGGTAAAGGAAGTGGTCTTATCATTAGGAAAAGATAAAGCTCTAAGGCTTGGATTTTAAGTGGGTTTCTTCCAAGTATTTTGGAATCTATTAATGATGTAGTAGAAAAGGTAAGAGATTTGTATCATTCAAACAAAATATTAAAAGAATACAATCATACATTTCTAGTTCTCATTCCAGAGAAGCATGGGTTGAAAGAATTTTGATTCTTTAGGCTAGTTAGTTTGTGTAAGTCCATTTATAAGATAATATCAAAAGTAATTGTGTTAATACTATAGTCTATTCTCTTAAAGATCAATTTATAGCAATAACGAAGCTTTATGAAGGGTAGGTATATTTTGGATGGAGTAATCACACTCCATGAGACCATGCAATTAGTTACAATTAGTAAATAGAAGGAATGGTGTTAAAGCTTGACATGGACAAGGTCTATCACTAGGTCTCATGGTGTTTCCTTTATATAGTCCTATAGAATTTTAGCTTCAACAAATATTGGAGAAGGTGGGTGACTAATTGTTATAAAGGACCTAAATTTTTTGTTTTTTTTTTAATTTACATGGTGGAATCGGTAGCCACCATGAATCCGAGTAGGTTGTCCGGATTTTATGGCCACCATAGTATTCTAAGCTATCCACCCCAGAAGCCACCACATAGATATTTGTGTAGTCCACCCCTATAACCATCATGTTGCAAACATTTTAAACCTTTTACGCCATTGAAAGCACTAAGAAAGGGACAAATGTTCACTTCGATAAGGCTCGAGATTTAAACCCTGGACCTATGCCCCCTTACGGGGTTTGGTCGAACCAATTGGTCTACACCTTGGACCTAAATTCTTAGTTAAATTGAACAATTATTTAGTTGGATTATTTGTAAGTAGTAGGAGCTTAAGGCAAGGGGACCATTTGTACCTATATCTCTTCATAATAATGGCAAAAGCATTGGAAATATGCATTGGATTATAAAAATAAGCAAGAGCATTAAGTGGGTTGAAACCATATATATCTAGAGAAGGTATTATTAACCAATAATTTATGGATGAAACAATTGTTTTGGGGGTACCATTTGTAGTTGAGTCAAAGGAATTTAGGAGGACACTAAATCTCTATGAAAAAACATCCCAACAAATAATAAATATGGATAAGAGTAAGGTGTTTTTTTAAATACTACAAAGAATAATAGTAGCAAATCTTAGGTATAGTGTTTCAACTCTCCCTTTTATTTACTTGGAAATGTTAATTTTCATAAGGGAATGCAAGGATTAGATGTGAAATGTGTTGATTGATAGGATCTAGAATAAATTAGTTGGTTGAATGTTGGAGAATATTATATTATTTGGTACATGCTAATGTACCCCCATGGTAACTTCATGGTACACCTTGTAAATATTAGACTAGGGTCGAGTATTAGATTAGAGTGTGAGTAAATATTTTATGTAATGTAATAATATGGAGGAAATGCACAAGTGTCATGTGTGCAAGTGTGCAAGTGTAATGTGAGTATATGTGCACAAGTCTCTTATGTGTGAGTGTGTACAAGTGTCTTTAGATTAGAGTGTGCTAAGTGAAGAGTCATGTCTAGGTGTGCATACAAGATAGAGTCATGTGTATGCAAGTGTCAAATAGAGAAGCCAAGATTCATGAGACTTAGCATAAGGAAAGGAAGATTCAAGTAGCCAAAGAGTATTTCTACAATGGCTATATATTACTCCATGGAGGAATATATCATATATCTCATACATAGTGAGCATAGCATTCATAGTATTCATAGTGAGCATAGAGAGTATTTTTATCATCATTGTAATAGATTTTTATGATACATTTGTAAGAGAAAGAGGAGTAATAAAGATTGCATACATTTTAGCAACTAATATTGTAAGTTGTGCTACATGTTTTGTATATGTATGATTCAGGCTATTACATTCATATTTCTTGATATTAATAAATGTTAGTTGATATATTATAAGCCTTGATTTACATATTAGTTGGCTCATATTATTCTTATTTACATCATTATATTGATCTTACTATATTACAACTATCATATATTTGATCTTATGAATTTTGTCCTATGAGTTTACATTAATATTAAGGCTTCAAAAGTCATCATTGAAAGGGGAATTTTTTGAGTCGGGTAGGTAAGTTACAACTTCATTCTCCAAGAAATCCCTATATATTTATTAGAAATGTTTAAGATCTCACTTAAAAAAACTAATATAGTAGAAAGTATTTAGAGAAATTTCCTATGATTAGGACAAGAGGAAAATATCAAAAGTTTATTTGTAGCATGGGAGAGAGTATGCAATTATAAATCAAGTGGAATACATGGTCTTGAAATAATAAGAGATATGAACAAGGCTTTAGAAAAAAAGGTAATATGGAAGCTAGTGAAGGAATATCATGCCTTATGGGTAAGAATTCTAAGAGATAAATACCTTGACAACCAAGAGGATAATAGATTTTTAACCACACTAGAACCCTATCAAGGATATTCACTATGGAACCATATAGTAAAGGATAGAGAGATGATATGTAAATGCACCCAATGGAAGGTAGGGAATGGTATATTTATCCACTTCTTGGAAGATGTGTGGCTAGGGAAGTACCCATTAGTAAATGATGAGGAGTTAGTAAGAATCAAAGTAGAGCTAGAATAGAATTATGAGGATATGGTGAGTTATTATTTGGCTACATAAAGGAGGAGAAGTAATATGGAAGGAGATAAGAATCCATAATCAGTATAAGGAAGAGCTATAAAAGCTAACCACTAAATTGAGAGTATATTATGTAAGCCCCAATTTGGTTGAGGATAAAATAGTACAAGGAGCTACTCATGTAGGGTTGTTCACAATTAAATCAGCCTATGATATTTCACTTGAATTTCCTAAGGGGGTATTTCAATGGGATTGATTATGGGGAAGGAAATAAATTCCAAATTTAACAAATTTTCTTTGATTGGCAGTACAAAACAAGATTTTAATAGTAAATAACATGCATAATAGAATTTTTCAATTTCCTAATAGATGTTACCTTTGTAAATCTCATGAGGAATTAGTAAGTCACATATTACTAGAATGTAACTACTCCCCCAAAATATTGAGAACACATCATAGTGGCCATAATGGAGAACTTCAAAGTATTAAAAGTGCATGAGAGTCTTAAGTCATTGAAGGAGACTAAATTAGTGAATATTAGAACCTAAGTCTAGTTGGGGTGAATGACAATCCCTAAGGAGGCTTTAGGATCATGACCAAGTGACATCCATACAGACAAGGATGGCTAAAAATAAATTTTGATGGGCTTATAAAGGTAATCTAGGGAAGGATGGAGGAGAAGCAGTGTTAAGGGATAGCTAGGAAATGGTGACCAAAGTGATGAGTGAGTACTTGGGCTGTATGACTAGTCATAAAGTTGAAGCTAGAGTGGTCTTGGAAAGAGTAAATATGGTGGTGCAATTTGGGACTACGAGATTAATAATTGAGGGAGAATTTATTAATATTATTAATTACCTTAATAAAATGTAAGTGGAAAGTTGGAGAGTAGTTTTTGGAATGAAATATGCCTTAGGTTATGATTTGCACCAAAGACTTCGTTAACATTGAAAGACCAGGCTCAAGCAGAGCTTGCCTGGTTCAGTCTCTAGAGAAGGCTAGTTCCTTGCTTTTATAGGAAAAGGGTAGAGATAAAGGGATGCTTAAAGAGAGGGAAATGTAGCCAATGCTAGGAGATAATATGGTATAGATTAAGCAACAACACAATGCTAATTCAATCCTTTTGCAAAAAAGCATAATAAGACCCAACACATAGAAGCTAAGATCGTTCAGTGTATATTTAACTCTGAAGCAGTTTATCCGTGAAGTAAATTGTAGATCTAATAGAACATTTAATACAAAAATTTATCTTAAGAATTAATGTATGATACATTCAACATAGATTTAAACTTAACAATAGACAATCACATACATACTTGCACACCAAATTAACCAATTCCACCTTTAAAATCTAGTTTTGATTAAAAGCTTTTTCTATCAAAAGTAATATTTTGGCCCAACCATGCACTGGAATTCACCCTTCACATTTAATTTAAAAAAAAAAACAAAAAATTATCTTTTTTCCAATATGGATGCATTAAACATACACTCAATAATATTATTTTTAGTTTATAACTATTTAACTAGTTAGATCTTATAGTCTATATTTTAAAATTATATATTTTAACAATTTAACATTTTAAGTATTTTTATTTTTAAATTGGGACTTTTTAAACATAAACCTTTTTTATGAACCCACACCCACCCCCTCACACACTCACCCACACCATGGTTTGAACCTTGGACTTACCAAAGAATAACCAAAGCCCAAACCGTTGCGTTGTTCCCCTAGGACAAACATAAACCTTTTAGATTTAAATTTAAAAAATAATTAAACTGAGTAAAATATAAAATAAAAATGATGACATATAAGGCATGATGTATTTTGTCATTTAAAATATCAAATTTTTAAATTTTCATATTGAAATAATAAATGGCACATAAAAACACCAAATTTTCAATATTTTATAGCTCAAACATTTATTTTAAGAAAAATATTTTAAAAAATGATCCTCATGCACTCTAGGTTATGTATATTTTAGGGGGGAAACCTCGTTAATTGACATAATTACTATCATTATTATAATGTGTTTCAACATTGGCCACTCACTATCTTGAAATGCATTTTATTATTCTACTTCATATAAATTCATCCATTATAAATTCATACATTGTTAATAAAAAATATATATATTTTTGATTACGGTAAGAACTAGGTTTTTGAAAGGGCCTAGACCCTTTTACACTTTTATTTGGAATCACCAGTCCTATAAAACCTCTTCTTATAGGACTATATAATTTTGATTTATTTCCAACCATTTTCAACTTATTTTTAAACTACCATCCTAATTCCAATAACATATCTAAGATTACTCTTGGACCTTATCCAAAGGTCAAAAGGGTTACAAAACTCATCTATAGACCATTTATTTATCCCCCAGTCCAAACCACCATCGTAACACACCACCTATGAGCCCTTAATATTTTCCTTAAGTTCATTCATTTGTAGGAACTTCCCTTGACTAGTTAATCGCTAGAAACTTTATGGCCCTTGAAACATTTCCCTTATTATTGCAAATCATTGATCATTGTTCTCAAGCTATATTTCCAAACCTTTGATGCAGTAACCATATGTATATATGGGATAGTCTACAGGCCTACTGTGCACTAAGGGATATCTTAAGTAGACTACCACTACATCTACCATATTGCAAATGACTACCAATAATGAAACTTTATGTTGTCAAATCCATCAATAAGTTTTCATAAATGTGAAGGCCAAAGATTAGCTAGATCAAAAAAATAAGTCTTAATGCATTGCCATGTGACCCCATATCTACCAATGGTAGGGCTTACTCCTAGGATTTTACTCCTCTAACTTGTGAAAAAGTACATGCCATTGAAAGATGAGGAATACAATTCAAATTTAATTAAATATTAAATTCAATTTATTTGTTATTAATTAATAATTGATAATTTGTAATTAATAATTTTTTTGGGTTAAAAAAATTATGTTTGTGTGAGAAACCCCTATGACCAATGCATAGGGCTAAGCAGTCTCCTCCCAACCATGACCCCTCGTAAAGTCGAGAGCTATGCTTATCAATAGGGAATTTAACACACAACCTTTGTGTTCCCCTTTGCATCATAGAGGTTTGAACCGTGGACCTCTGTTCAACAGGGCCAGGCTCACCTTCTCCACTTGTGCTACAAATATAAACTAAAATTTTAGGTTAGTGTGAGAAACCCCTACGACCAACACATAGGGTTGAGTAGTCTCCTCCCAACCATGATCTCTCGTAAAGTCAAGAGCTATGCTTATCAATAGGGAATTTAACACACAATCTTTGTGTCCCCCTTTGCATCGTAGATATTCAAACTGTGGACCTCCTATTCAACAAGGTCAGGCTCACCTTCTCCACTTGCGCTACAAATATGGACCTCTTGTAATTGATAATTGATAATTGATAATTATTAATTAATAATTAATAATTAACTTTATGAAAATTTACTTTATATAAAGGCATGTCCCAAATAATGCATCATCATTGTGATATTTATATTCAAAAACATTAATGAAAATTATTGTCTTTGGATTTGTAATTTTATATCTTTCATCCATAAGTAATTGTATCAATTTATATCATAGCATACTAATCTACCTGTGGATCAGGTCACTTCTAGCTTTTCACATGCTCAGCTACATTTCCAAATTTTTCAGAAATTAAGCTCCTCCAGATCTTTTCTTCCTCCTATTCTGAGCATATTGAGGACCAATGTGCATATTGTTGGGAGAAATGATGAAGAATAAAATTCAAATTCAATTAAATATTAAATTTAGTTAATTCAGGGTTCGAGGGCATGGTTCAATTGTCAAAATGCTTCTGTAGGAGCACGGAGACTAGGGTTCCAATCCCTCAAGCCCCGTAGTACTGATGGGCATGTTACGTCAACATCATTGGCTACGTAAAAGGTTTACCCGATGCAACTAGAGGTTATAGTGGTGATAAGGAGTGAGATTTGAACCCACGAAGAGGCGTAGAAAATTGTAACGAGTTACCGATTCCTCTAGTATAATAAAAAAAATAGTTAATTCAATTAATTAATTAATAATAAATAAATAAATTTATGAAAATTCCACTTAATATAAAGGCATGTCCTAAATCCTTTGTCATCGTTGTAATATTTATATTCAAAAACATTAATAGAAATTATTGGCTTTGGATTTGCACATTTATATCTTTTACCCATAAGTTTTTATATCAATGGATTAATCTTTGATCGAATCATAAATAACCTATTTATGCCTCTTTCCTTTCTACTAAATATTTTATGTTTGGGTGAACATTATCTGGGGTAATCCACCTTTGATACTCTTTATGAAGATCCCCCCAGTTAGCAAGCCAATATTACATCCTATTGCCTTCTCTAAAAACTAAGGTTATGCATATTGGTTAATCATCGTTAATTAACGAATATTTGGATTTTTGAAATTTGGAATTGGCTAATATTGGGGACCTTTTATTGGGGCTCATTAACCCAAAAATTTTGGGTGCAAATATTTTTTTGGGTTGATATGCTCCAATTTTATAATAATTTACCACATTTTTATATTTTTTGATGGAAAATAAAGGAAATTTGCCATGTCTTCTACATGAGTTTAGACACTATTCACCTAGATTTCAAAATTGATTCACCTCATTTTTATAAATATATTTTGAGGCCAACCCCTTATGCATAATCCTGCTAAAAATATGATTCATCTCCACTTGCTCCAATGAGTTAAGGATCCTTTGAGTTTTTGTTATTATACTTGATGCCCACAAAATCTCTATAGTTATCTTGTTAAGATAATTGATAATATTGAGATAATATCACTCCACTATCATCTTTCTTACTCCCAATTACCTTTCTATTTTTTATCCAACCAAAGTTGCTTTGGCTTCTTCTTGATGACTCATCATAGAGCCTTGAAACTCACTAAAATACCAATTAGCATCCCTTTATTATCCCTTATCACTACTCCCCCTTGCCTTCCCAAGGTTCCCCTTAGAAGCTCCATCAAAATTGAGCTTTATACATCCCTCCTTCGATAGATGCCATTTTATACTTCTTCTTGGGTGGTTGTCTCCATCTCAATTGGGCTAAGATCCCATGTTTACTAAACCTTGCCTCCTCTACTGATTCCCTAATTTCTTTCATATTCAAAATTTTAACATTTTCCACTATAGCCACTCGAAACGTCTACCTCATTCTTAAGGAGGCTCTATTTTCCTCCTTAAATAATCTTTTGTTACGCTCCAACAAAATATCCCAAGCATAGTGGAAAAGAATTAGATCCCATATCATATTCAACCTTTCACTCCTAAAGGAATTTTCCCATTGTTCTATCCAATCCACCATTCTATTTGGAAGAACCTAAATAACCCCCATCTCCTCAATTAGACCTTGAAGAATCGAAATGGAATAGCTACTTCCTAAAATTAGGTGTTCGACTAACTCTTCATGTTCTTCACATAGATAACATCTATTAGGAAATTGAAATCCTCTCTTATGTCAATTATTTATTGTTAGGATCTTATTCTACATAGAAAACCAAAGGAATGTTCCTATATTTAATGTTAACTTTGTTTTCCATAGCTTCCTCCATTAAAACCCATCCTCTAACTTAGTTTCTAGAATATCATAGGCTAATTTTTCACTAAAGGATCCATCAAGAGTACCTCCCCAAACTATAGAATCTTCACCCATATTTACACCTACATGGAAGGATCTTAGTTTACTTTTGAGCTTATTTAAAGCTTCCTCATTATGTTTCCATGTAAGTACTTCCACCTTGTCACTCCCTCTTCCTAGGCTAGATTTTCTATAACCATACTCTTATACGTTTGTTCTAGATTTGTTCGTACTTAAACTAACTCCTCATCCAAGATTAGGGGTTGGTTCTCTAGCCATGCATCCTCCCAAAAGTGAACTAACCACAAAAACAAATTTTATTAGAAATACAAAATTTAAGAACAATATACAATAAGAATGCTTTAATTTATTTGTTATCAAATTTGACAAATTTTAAGTGCATATCATGTTAAAATATTAAATTGAGATAAACTAGTTTGACTAGCCCAAAAACTCCCAAACAATGGGACTCATTATCTTGAAAATATATTTTAGTATATGAATTCCATGTGTGCAAGTGACACATCAATATCAAAGGAGGCTAACGATAAATTTGTGAGGATTTTGCTAGGTGAGGCTTCTTATTTGTTAAAATTCATAGGTGAAAGTGATTAACTCATAATGATAATCACTAATTGAGCAAAGCTAATAAAAGGAAATTTGAGTAGCTCGAGGGAGAAATTTGGTCATCCAAGATATCAATTCACTCCTTGTAGTTAAAAAATCTTAGATAAACATCATGAAATGAGCCAATTCACTATCTAAGACATGTTTTGGCATAGATTACAAGGTGAGACCCATAGTAATGACCTTGAAAGGAATATTTCTTCTACCAAATAGAGTAATTACATAAAGATATGTGTTATAATACATCAAGAGGATCTATTAGATCCAAATATGGCTAGATAAGAAACCATTTTCTATCTAAATCTTAGAACTTGTTATTTTCATGCTTATTTAGAGGTTATTGTTTGTTTACTATAGTTAAGGTTTGAGTTAAAATTTATTTGTTATAAGGATATTTTTGGAAACTTTGAATAATAATATTTGTGGCATTTTCTTTCTATATTTGTTAGTCCTTTTCATGCATTGCATTGCAAATATATTTTGTTTATGATGCTTTGAAGTTGTTTATTTTTTAGATATGCTAATTGGATCAAACTCAATTTTCTAGATCCTAAAAACGATATTTACTTTCTTTATTTGTGTTTATTTTATCTAATCATTTTTCCTAAAATAATTAGGTTAGTTTGTTTAGATTAGAGAGGATCCATCCTTATTTGGAAGTTTATAGGAATCAAACACTCTCTCCCAAACCAACTAGGATGCAATAACCACCAGTAATATCAACACTAGCCAAGTTAGTTTCTTGTAGTAGTAGTTGATTGATGTCACAAGGAGGAGCACATAGAGAGAAAAAAGTTATTATTTTAGAGGAGAAGAAGTCACCTTCTCTTCTTCTTGATTTTGTTTACATTATATTGGATCCTATGATAGCTTTGCTTGTTTCTATAAATCATGGTCATATTGTTAAATCATTTTGCTCGTTGTCCTAATTAGCATGGTAATTGCTTGCTTGATTCCTTGTTTGGACTACATACATTAGATGATAAAAATAAATATGGTTGTTAAAGGCCTAGTTATTGGTAAAAGGAATTTTGATGTAGGATGTTATCCATACATAGGGGTATTAATAATAGGGATAACCATGTTGGGGTTCATAGTAGAAAACTAAGGAAAATTCCTAGAGGAGAAAATTGATTCCCCCTCACAAGGAGTAGTTCAAGTCAACTTCACCAAGATGTTTTGCCCAATCTTATACAATTCAAGGAGACCACTTCACCCCATATGTGAGGGCAACATATGATTCAACTCAACTTGAGTAAAATTATAAAGGAATAATATGAGATAATAGGGATCATTACATTGGATCTAGTATGCAAGTATTCATAGAAGAGTAAAGTAGAAGTGTGGTAATAGAGAAGAGAGGTAGACACAATCTAACTAGTGGAAAGAAAATTAGAGAATAGATAATTGAACCAATATGTAATAGAATTAAGTCCAAGATAGGAAGTAAAGTAAATGTAAATTAAAAGATAAAATATAGGAATAATACTAACCTTATAGGGCACTCACCTTAATGCTTGATGAATATATGTGATTTAAATGTCCTTGGATGCTTGAACCTTGAGAGCTTTGTCATGGATATCCTTGAGGGTCTTGAATTTAAACCTTCTTGATTGATAGGAAGTCTAACCAAAATGGTTTTGAGGTAGGAAATATTTATTAAGAGAAGAATTCTAAGCTAGGGAGAAGAATAATATGAGTAGATAGATGGTAAAGTTGATTTAGAGTATTTCTAATGAGGGATAGAGATAGTTTGAGAGAAACCTAGCACCTAATGTTAAGTTTTGGCTAGAAGGAGAAAAACTCTAAGTGTCTTCTCCTTCATCTAATTTAATCCTAAATCTTGTCTTATTCTAAAACTTGCTTGGAATTATATTTGAAGATGATAGAAATGACTATTACATTTATAGTGATTTTGATGTTTGGGTCTAATTGGTTAAGAGTGTTGACTAACATTCAATGCTCTAGTCAGTAGGGAAAATTAAATAAAATCAAAGCTACAAATAGGATCAATGGAACCTATAGAGGTCATATGTAGAGTCAATTTTGGAAAAGCCTTTAACTTTGGAGAAAGCACCTATCTTTAATAGACTATTGCTCAAGGGTGGTACTCTTAGAATCACTCTTGATATTTTAGTGGCACTCTTGCAATCTTGTAGGCACCTTATCAACAAAGTAGAAAAAGGTAAAATTAACAATTGTGGGCCTATCTTGAGTAGTCTTATGGACATAATGAATTATTAGATGTACTAATAGTCACCACATTCCTAGTTGGATTGGTCAATTAGGTAGGCACCTAAGGGCATCTAGGGTTTATGAACCTCAATGTCTACTTATTTATACCCTTTGACTATAATATGCATTCATCAACTAGGAATGAATTCAAGAATATATACCCTCAATTTGAAATACAGTATGGCTAATTCTCTAATATACAAGTAGCCATATACAACATATTAAAAAATATTAAAATGACCACTAATGATGAAGTAATTTGTAGTAATAACTTATATTATTTAACGTAAAAACAAATGGCATGAATTAAATGTTATTAATTCAACCAGTTTAATTTCTCTACTTTCAAGGAGAAGATGTAGATTCAAATCTTGTTAAGCGATACATGCATGATATTCAAGTTATCAATGTGTGCTCATACTGTAATACGAGTGGGGCCTATTTAAATCCATATAACCAATTAAAAATAGCAAATTCCATGAGACCAAGTGGTTCAAATATGGGCTTCTAATACGGAAACCATGAATCAATTCTTACTAAATTATATATTCATAATTGCCTTGATTTGTTGAAGTATAACAATAACATAATCATAATATGATTTAGTTAGGGCTTGTTTTAATCTCATATAATTAATTTTTAAAAAAATGGATGATTTTACACATGGACAAAAACCATAAGAAAAAATATATTATTTAACACAATGAAAATCCTTTAAAACTCTTTTACTAAAATACATTTAAATAAAATGATCCACTATTACTAAATTGTAGATATTAGGTTAGAGAAAACAATTATGAGAAATAATAAATTTGCAAGGTATTACAAATTCACATGTACCAAAATTTATCAATGGATATAAATTTCTTTTCTTTTGAATATATTAACACTAATTGAAATACATACTTATGTTGAGAACCAAAACTCATTATATTAAAAATGCTTTCACAAGATTACACTATATAGTTCTGGGAAGAACTTATTTTGGCACCACAAAGTTGGCAACCAATTATTCTCATGAACAATATCTGCTAGATGACTAACATAGAAAATGCCAATTTTAACTCCTAGATGCTCTCTAAAATATTTTATAATAACATCAAACCTTAACTTCGTAGGAAGAATACATTCAAAGTCCAACATTCTCCCCCTTAAAGTTGAGAGGGCTGACCAGACAGTCTCTCAGCTTTAAATACTGAGATTTAGCAACTCCTTTGGTGAAGATATTTGATATGTTATCAAAAGTGCTATAATATTTTGGATCAACCACATTTTTCTCCACCATATCTCTAATGAAGTGATACTTCATGTCGAACAGCTTGGACCTACTGTGGTGGATCGGATTATGTGCCAATTGTATGGCACTCATATTGTCACAATATAATATGGTAGGACCACTTTGTCTCTCACATATTTGTTCAAGTACATTTCTCAACCACAAGGCTTGGGCACTAGCATTTATGATTGTTATGTACTCAGCCTCAGTAGATGATAGTGCTACATTAGTTTACTTTTTAGAACTCCAAGTAATTATCTATCATCTATATTACTTCCCCAATCACTATCACTAAATCCAACTAATTTTACATCATCATTTTTGTGGTAATGGATCCCATAATCCATTATACCCTTTACATACCTCAAAATTATTTTAGTTGCTTGTAGATAAAGTTCTAATGGATCAGCCATATATCTTGATACTAGAGAAACAACATATTGAATATTCGGTTGTGTGTTGGTGAGGAACATTAGACTCCCAACCATGCTCCTGTAAGTGGTCTTGTCAACTTTTTATGCTCCATCTTCTTTGCTTAATTGTATTCCATGACCTATTGGAGTTACAACTAACTTGCATTTCTCCATAGCAAATTTATTTATCATGTTGTCAGCATATTTATGTTGACATATTAAGATCTCATTTTATTTTTGATGTACCTCCATTCCTAGGAAGTAATGCATCAAACCTAGATCCTTCATTTCAAACTCTTTCATCATGGAGTTTTTAAACTCCTCATTCATTTTAGCACTACTACCCTTGAATATTAGATCATCCACATATAAGCACACAAGAAGGATGTCTTTACCTTGTTTCATGTTGTAGAGTGTAGGTTCACTTTTGCTCCTAGTGAATCCATAGTCTTGAAAGTAGCCATCAATGCGTGAGTATCATGCCCTTGGTGTTTGCTTTAGTCCATACAATGATTTCTTCAATTTGTAGACAAGAACCTCCTTACCTTGTTCTTCAAAGCCTTGAGGTTGTTGCACAAACACCTTTTCTTTCAAGTACCCATTAAGGAAGGCACTCTTAACATCCATGTGTTGAATGTTCCACCCTTTTTGGGCAGCCAAGGAAAGTACTAGTTTAATGGTCTCTTTTCTAGCAACCAGAGCAAAGGTTTCCTCATAGTCAATCCCATACTTTTGAGTAAACCCTTTTGCTACTAGCCTTGCCTTATGTCTTTCAATGCTCCCATCAGCATTGAACTTGGTATTATAGACTCATTTACATCCAATACATTTCTTTCCCTTAGGAAGCTCCACTAGCTCCCAAGTGTCTTTCCTTTTTATAGAGGTCATTTCCTCTTTCATGGTTTGTTGCCATACATCATGAGTACATGTTTTTTCATAACTATATGGCTCTAGCTCTACACTAGTCATTAAATCATAGTTTACAACATCTCCCTTAGGATCTTGGGAGTCTTCATCACCATACATGTGCAAATTTTCAAGTCTTTTCAAGACTGCATTCATCTGACTGGCTTGACTTCTAGTGTACCTTCTTTGAAAATTCTTTTCCATAATTTTGAAGGAGGGATGGTACTGAAGTGTTCTATTACCTCTTGATAGTGGATCTACTTCCATTGGAGAAGAACTTGATGATCTTTGTGGTCTGTGTGGAGGACTTGGAGTAGCACTTGTTGTACTTGAAGTATAACTCTTTCTTGGATTTGGAGGAGGACTTCCATTGTTGTTCTTGTTAATGGGCTGCACTTGAGAGGAGCTTTCATCTTGATATCCATCATCAACAAAATGTTTTTTATGACCCCATACTCCCTCTTCATCAAAAATTACATCTCTTAAGATTACAAATTTGTGTGTTTTTGGATTTTAGAGTCTATATGCCTCTGAAAACTCACTATACCCAATGAAATACATGCTTGAATTTTGGGGTCAATTTTCTTCTTGTCTCATCAGGTATGTGTGCATATGCAAGAAAACCAAAAAATTTGAAGTGTTTTACATTTGTATTTTTGCCATACCATCCCTCATATGGAGTTATCCCATATAAAATAGAAGTAGGACTCCTATTCAAAATGTAAACACTAGTGCTAACAGAATCATCCCAATACATGTTGCTAAGTTTCTTTGTTTGAAGCATTAATCTAGCCATTTCTATAATATTGTGGTTCTTTCTCTCAGCCACACCATTTTTTTATGGGGTGTAGGCAATAGTTAATTGCCTTTTGATCCCACAATATTTACAATATTGGAGAAATATACTTGAGAAAAACTCCCCTCCTCTAATAGTCCTTAATATTTTTACAACATACTCACTTTGATTCTCTACATTATTTTTGAAATCTTTGAAACATTCAAAAGCTTCATCCTTAGTTTTCAAAAAATAAATCCAGCACATTCTAGAGAAATCATCAATGAAAGTAAGTAATAATTGTTACCTAAGCTTTTGGTATGCATTGGACCACAAATTTCTAAATGTACCAATTGTAGTGGATGGCTTGCTCTCCATGCTTGACCTCTTGGAAAAAAAATTCTTGAGTGCTTTCCCAAAGCACATCCTTCACACACCTCTTTGTGCTCTTCAAATTTTGGTAATCCACACACCATAGCTTGTGAAGTCAACAACTTCAAGCTTGAAAAATTAAGATGACCATATCTCAGGTGCCAAAGCACACTTGGATTTAATATGGCCACACTAGAAATTTGAGAACCTCCTTGTTCCTCAAAATTAAGATGAAACAACCTATTCTTTGCCATAGGTACATTTGTGACAACTCTATTACATTTGTTTTTATCAAAAATTACACATTTTCCATATTCAAAAATAAGTTAATAGTTCTTTTCCATGATTTTTCCAACACTAAGAAAAATATGTTGGGGTTTAGGAGTGTAATAGATATTGTTTAAATTATTTTTGCCTTCTTTTTTTGGAACCTCCATGACTCCCATGCCTTCAACTTGTAGTGCCTTGTCATCTCCCAAATTGATCTTGGACTTGTATGTAGAATCCATTGTAGCAAATAACTCTTCTTGCCACTCATATGATTTGAGCAACCAGTATCCAAAATCCAAGTTTCATTAATATTTTGATCTGATTTTCCATATGTGAGGAACAAATTTGAATAAGTTCCTTCCTCTTCTCCATAATTTTCATAATTATTACTTCTCCCTTCTTGATAAGCCTTTAGTCGACAATATCTTGCAAAGTTACCAAGCTTACCACAATGATAACAAGACTTATTTGATTTATCACATCCTCTTCCTCTTCCTTTTCCTTGGTAGCCACCTCTTGATCTACCTCTTCCTCTTCCTCTTGAATATTTTCCTCTTATTTATCGTCGTCCTTGTCCTCTTCCTTGTGTATTGCCATGAGTTTCACCTTCCTTGGATGAGAATACTTTTTCATCACCTCCAAATATTGATGATGTAGATCCTTAGAGTCTCTCTTCATGGGACATCAAATAACCAATTAGTTCATCAAATTTTAGAGTAGAAATATCTTTAGATTCTTAAATAATAATTGCAATATTATTTCACTTATGAAGAAATGTTCTCAACACTTTCTTCGCAACCACTTCAGTTTTTATATCTTCTCCAAGTGTATCTATTTTATTTACAATTGCTTTGACTCTCACACAATAATCTCCCACTCTTTCATCTTCTTGCATTTTGAGATTCTCAAAATCTCTCTTCAAAGTTTGAAGCCTCACTTGCTTCACTTGATTTCTCCCTTGATATCTATCTCTCAATGCATTCCATGCTTCTAGGGTTGTTGAAAATAATAAATCCTAGGAAATATACTTTTCTCCAATGATGCTTGGAGATGATAGAGAGAAAAAAAATTCTTCTTTTAGGAATCATTCTTATTATTCTTATTAATGTAATTCAAGGTGTTACAATCATTAGGTTCATTGTAGCATTCTACTATAATTTCCCACAAACCTTTGCCTATGAGTAATATCTTCATCTTGATAGACCAATACTCATAATCCAAACCATTGAACTCAGGAATGGGCAGATTGTTATCGGCAGCCATTGCTTAATCAAACAAGACTTTGAAGTAAAAAATACCTCTCTCTATCTTACTTGCACCAGATAGAAGCAATTTAGTAGTAGGAGAAACAAATTTAGTAATAGCAGGAAAACAACAGCAAGTCAGGAGGACAACTCAATTCGCCAAACTCCATAATAGATGTATACTGTGGGAGGTTTTTGTTGCTTTGTGTAACCAGCCTCATGTGGTCCTCTTCACTCTAAGCTATTTGTATTACAATGTAACAACTGGTTGTGTACACTAGTCTCACATGATCCTTTTGACTTATAGCAGATGTCTCCACAATCTACTCTCGATCCATGATGTCTTGAAATGCCCGATCTAAACATGAGAAACCAAACTCAACCAGCAGTAGCAGTATTGGTGTAATTAATATAAATAGAAGAAAGTAGTCTCCTCTTGGTATCTTATTTGAAATAGTACAATTTTTGTTTCATAATCTTGCTTATTTTAGTGACGTAGCAATCATCACAACAAATTTGGTAATCACACAGGAGCCAATTATCATGCGCATCAAATGTCTTTCCTTTAAAATATTTATTAAACAACAAATTTTAATACAAATCTTACCAAACATAGGAAAAATATTTAGCAAATCGCTATCACATTTTGACCAAATGCAGTGAATTGATGTGATGCTCCTCACAGCTTCCTTATGCGCAGGAGCAAAATGATGTTCACTCGATTTCAATGCTCACAGTCAAATGTCAAGCAAAAAATTGCATTCAATTGTTTCAAAGCACTTATGTCACAGATGTTTTGTACATGGATATTCTCACAACGTTCTCATAATAACCACATAGCGTTATTACATCCTTCTCTCATGCACAACTTTACAATATGTGATTAATATAGTAAATTATAGTAGATCGATGTGTCATCTATGGATCTGCACATAATGTTTCTTATATAAGGTCAACACATATCAGAACTGTAACCATGCTCGGCATGGCGTTCCTTCATTTCAATATGACCTCGAGCTCCTCCATGCTCGCTCAACTCACAATGTCTTCCTCTTGTCCAAATACAAGTAGTCATAAGTAGGCTTGTTCACGCTTTATATGTCTTCAGCATTCTTTCAAATGCATCTTATATAAATTGTGTCTCCTCTTTGCTTTATCATGAATTCATCCAGAATTATGGATAAAAAGTTATGGCCTCTTCTTTCATGATAACTACACCTCCCTTCACAAGTATGCATACCTTTTTCTTGCACATGCAACCTCACAACATGAGTCACACTTCTCACAGATCTCTACATGGATGATTCATCTATACACGCAGTTCTCCTATGCTCTATGCCTTCTCAATACATATGCCTAAGCTGACCTTCACAGCACAACGTTTTCAAAAACCACACAGGTTTTGATCTTAGAAATAGATCTTCAATGATGCTCTGATACCAAAATGAGAACCAAAACTCATTATATTAAAAATGCTTTCACAGGATTACACTATATAGTTTTGGGAAGAACTTATTTTGGCACCACAAAGTTGGCAACCAATTATTCTTGTGAACAATATCTGCTAGATGACTAACATAGCAAATGCCAATTTTAACTCCTATATGCTCTCTAATATATTCTAGAATAACATCAACCTTAGCTACGTAGGAAGAATACATTCAAAGTCCAACATATGTTATATAGATTGATAACTTATCATTATTATTAAATTTAATGAAATTTTAAAAAATAAAATAAATAATCTTAAGAAGAACTTGTTAAAACTTAGAGGACATGTCTGATGTTGAATAGAAAATGCTAGATAAGAATGCTACCTTAGGAGGGTCCAATGGGGACAACTCCATATCTCCTTTTAGATAGATAAAGTTTATTTACATATTTATTGAAGGAGAAACCTCAAATAGAGATTAAATAAGCATGAAAAAAATACTAAAAATGCTCTTTGCAACAACTAGAAAAGGATCAATGAGTAAGGAGTCACCTCAAAGAGTAAATGGATGTTTTCCATAGTCTGAATCAAGACCAAATATCGTCATTGAGCATAGTATAGTAGAAGAAATGATCCTATATAGAGCCAATCATGACATGATATGAAATTCATGGGTATTCGTCCTACCCTAAACTTCTTGCATTTGTGGGTTCGTAGAACTGGGAGCCTCTTGGTGAGTATTCCTTATGGTTTATTAGTAATGGATATTTTATTATTAGTTTTTCCTCACTAGCCAATATAAATAAGGCATTCAAATTAGAAAAGAGGAACCATGGCCTAACAGGATTATTTTTCCAACCTTAGAGAGTGGGATTTGATCCCTAAATTGAACCCATTGTTGTCTTGGTTTGGGTCTAATTATATGCACTTCCAATGGATTTATGGAGTGAGTAGGTATTGGAAACCATAGGTAACTTCCTTGGAAGGTATTTGGGTGTCTCTAGAGACACAATGGAAGGAAACATAGTCGTTTATGCTAGATTATGTGTTGAAATAGATCTCATCCAGCCTCTTTTGGTAGAGGTGAAACTCAAACTTGTAGGACTATGTTGGATTTAGTAACTAGATTATGAGGTGTTGCCCTTTAGGTGTAGATTTTTCCACAAATATGGGTATTTGGCCTAGTCCTACCCAAACACTATGATCACAGAAATGGAGGCCCCTTTAGGAACATCAGATCCTCCTAAGGAGAGTAAATCTATAGTCACTAAAGGAGCAACCAACACTTCTCAAGGAGGAGAAGCAAAGGGAGATGGTTTTGAATAGCCCAAAATAAGGAGAAGGTAAAAGAAAAAATATGGCAAGGAGCAAACCTATGCCAAGCCCTCAAATAGGTATGATATCTTTAAGACACTAGTGGAACAATAAGAAGAAAAACTTATGGAAGGAGTGGATGAGAATAACAAAAATAGTAACACTCATGTTTAGGCCCTTCCTTCAACTCCTATCCTATAGCAGGTAATAAAGTGCAATGAGTTACCACAACTAGAGATGGTAAGGGTATTGATAGTGCATAAATAGGAGTAATTGATAGTAAACAATGTCATCATGGGTGTGGCAAAAAATAACATAGAGAAGCCAACTCTAGGGATCAGCTAGGTGGAGAAGAGATCAAGGAATAACAACTCTCAAGGAGTGGGTAGAAAATCAAATAAGGAATTGATAGCATCCTAAGGAGACAAACTAGTCATTGAGGGATCATGAGGACAATAGACTCTTACTAGTCTCAAGGTAACTAATGATTATACAATCATGGAATATTAGGGGTTTAAACAATAAAACCCATCAAGTTGTTGTACGAAGACTCTTAGAGAAAAGTAAAACATATTTTTTGCTTATCTAGGAGACCAAAATATTGTTGGATCTCATGTATAAAATAATAAATAGACTTTGGAGGGGTGCTAGTCATATGGAAGTGGTTTCCCAAGGGGTCTCAAGGGGGATAGTTACCTTTTGAAACTCTCTTGAATGGATGAAAATAGAACATATAGCTTGGAGGGGTGTCCTCACATCCCATTTTAGGAATAATGTGACAATTGAGCAGGTTTTAATCATAAATTTCTATGGGGCTCAAAACCTAGATGGATAAATTTGTCAATGGAGAGTGATGCATAATATGAGAGTCTTGAGGGAGGAGCTAGACTGGATTGTCATTGGGGATTTTAATGCTAAACTATCATCTAGAGATTAGGAAGGAGAAATTCTATTTTAGACTTAGGGGATTGACTCATGATTTCCTAAGTCCATGCATTACACTTGGTGGATATTAAATGCCCTAGAACCATCTATACTTGGACTAACAAGAGGAGGGAGCCACATAGCAGGAAGGTGAAGTTAGATTATTTTTTAGTTTTTGAGGAGGCATTTGTGAAATGGAATCTAAAATTTAAGATTTTAGAGGGTCCAGTCTTGGATCACTTCCCCATTATGGTGGAGGAGGGTATTAGGATGAGTCAACACTAAAAATAGTTTAGATTTGAAAATACTTTGTTACAAAAGGAGGAACTTTAAAAGAAAATATTGCAATGGTGGGAAGAGGGACACCCAAAATATGGGACAACAATGTTTAGCTTCCATAAGCAACTTCACTATGTCAAGGATCAGTTAAAATGGTGGAGGCGATCTAACAAGTCAAACTTCCAGGCCCAAAGAGCTCCATTGGTGGCCAAATGGGATGAGGTGCAAAAACTCTTCAGGGAGGGAACAATTATAGAGCAACTCAAAGAAGAGGATGATGAGTTGCGTAAAGTGGTAGAGGACATTGACAACCAAGAGGAGATCTACTAGAAATAGAGAGCAAGAACTACTTGGTTACTAGAAGGGGACAAAAACACTAAATTTTTCCATTGAACTACTTGTGCTAGGAGATAGATGAACAAGATGGAAGCTCTTTAGGATGATAATGGACTCTCCTTTGATATGATCCTAGGTATGCATTCCCATTCAATGGATTATTTTTCTAAATTATTTAAGAAATATTTGGTGCAGGATGAAGAGGCTCAAAAATAAGTTCTTATTTTCATTCCCTCTATCATCTCTGAAGAACAAAACCAAGCCCTACTTAAACCCATTGATAGAGAGGAGTTGAAGGAGGTAGTATTTGGAATGAGTATGGGAAAAATACCAAGTTCAAACAACTTTCCAATCAATTTTTTAAGACCTTACTTAGAGGAGGATGTAATGGTTGTCATAGAGGAATCCAAGGGTAGTAAAAGAATACTTAAAGCATTAAATCAAATATCCATTATCTTAATTTTGAAAGGGGAAGAGAGGGTGCATATTTCAAATTATAGATCTATTATCTTATACAATATCATATACAAAATAATCATAAAGGTAATGGTTGAGCAACTAACACCTCTCCTAGATGATATTATTTTCTTGAAATAAGGGGGTTTTATAGAGGGCATATAGATCTTGCATGGTGTGGTTCTAGATCAAAAGGAAATCCACTCAATAGAAAAATATGGAAATAAAGGAATGTTCATAAAATTAGATATGTCAAAATCTTGTGATAGGATGGAGTAGAGCTTCTTGTCAAGGATGATGGTAGCCTTTGACTTCTCTCAGGATTGGATAGAGTGGGTCATGAGATGTGTCTCTACTTTGACATACTTAGTGTTAATCAATGGTCTTCCCTCATAATCATTTGGAGCCACTAGAGGCCTTCATCATGGAGATCCTTGTTCCCCTTATCTTTTTCTCATATTGGTTGAAGGCTTGGATAGACTTATCTTGAGGAGAAGACAATAGGGTTTGCTCATAAGTATCAAGGTGGGTGAGGAGGTTTTGACTCACCTACAATTTATGGATGACACAATGATTTATGGGAGTGGCCAACCTCAGGGAAGCAAGAATGATCAGAGATACTCTTAATGTTTATCTTAGGGCCACAAATCAAGTCATCAATGATAAGAAATCCAAAGTGGTCTTCTTCAATCTTGACCAAAGGCTTTAGGATAGAATTCTAGAGATCTTGGGATTCACAAGGACTTCTCTCCTAGTGGTCTATTTGGGGGTCCCTCTACATTTTAAAAATTAAAGATAGTTGTCTAGAGGAATCTTTTGGACTATATCAAAGAAATAATTAACCATTGGTCTCACAAATGGTTAACCTTTGGGGTTAGATCAATTTTTTTATAGTTAGTCATTTAAGCCATGAAAATCTACAAATTTTCTATCATTGTTGCCCCATATACCATATGGAAAGAGTTGGACAAGATGGCCAAAAAATATTTATGGGGAGGAGCAAAAGGAGAGAGGAAATGGGTGTTAGTAGGCTGGAAGAAAGTAAGTCATCCCAAGACAAAGGGAGGCTTGGGCTTGAGGAGATCATATCTAAATAATAAATCTTTGGATGGAAAGCTTTACTGGAGGTGGATCTCCTAGCCAACTTCTTTATTCAACAAAGTTTTAACTAGTAAATATTTGGGACAAGTGAATCCAAATGAGGTGAGTCATTATCTTTGGATGGTAATGGGTCTCTACTATGGCAAGAACTAAGGCTAGGATCTTAGCCGTAGTGAAAGATGGATTATTTTTGAAAGTGGAGAGAGGGGAGAAGGCATGATTTTAGACATATTCATGGGATCAATATCCACCTATCATTGTTGAATTCCTAGAACTACAACCAATAAAAACAACCATGGAAAGTAGGGATTGGATCAAGATTAAAAGTTATTTCAACACTAGTCAGCTAGGGGATTATACATTTAAGCAAATTAAGAAGTTGGACAAGTGGCCAATTCTAATCCCTTCAAAATTGGCACCCATCATGACTAAAATCCTAGCAAAAATATTTCTCATAGGTAGGGATGAGGAGGATGAATTAGCTTGGGGCTATGGGAGCCTTGGAGTCTACATGGTGAAGGATGGATATGAAAATATCCTTCCATAATCTCCTCATGCATATCAGGTTGAGGATTGAAGAAATATTTGGTAGTCCAAGGGTTAGACAAAAGTAAACTTCTTTGCTTGATAGTTCATACATAATGGAATTCATACCTTTGATGATCTGAGGTATAGGGGAATTGTTGACACATCCAAGTGCATTTTAAGCTATAAAAGTGAGGAAACATCCAATCACTTGATGTTTGAGTGTGCGTTCATATGCCTTACCTAGGAGAGATGGTTTTTAGCTTATAAAATCCTAGCCATTGGTGATTTGAATCAGATTAATATTTGGGAAAGATTGAATATGGGTGGATTTAAATTTGAAGCTCTTTATATTAGGTGGAAGCTTAGATTAAAATTTATTTGGTGGCAATTATGGCTAGAGAGAAATAACAAAAAAATTTAGAGAAACCTTTTCATCCTTGGATGGCATCTAGAAGGTCATTTGGAGCAAACTCACAAAAACTATGGCAATGTATGCTAAAGAGGAAACTTAACTAATATAGGGACTATGGAGGAAGAAGTTAAACTATAGGAGGGACAAGATAAAGCTAGTTAACACCCTCAAAAGTTTGGATTAAAATTAATATTGATGGAGCTACAAAAGGCAATTTGGGTAGAGCTAGAATTAGAGTGATCTACAAGAATCATGTTGAGATAGTGCTCTATTGGGAACTGCAGGGACTGGGTAAGGTCATGAACAATGAAGAGAAAGCCTTAGCTATCAAATATGCTTCTATCTAGGTGATAAGATAAGGTTATAAGAGGATAATCATAGAATCAAATTCTTAAATCTTTGAAGGAGATCTGGATTGCAAGAGGAACTTTGCTTTGGAGACATGGAGATTGAGAATTCTTTTCACCCAGATTAAGGAGTTGTGGAGAGAATTTGATGATGTGGTCCCAATTTATGTGGATAGAGCTATGAATATATAGGTAAAATTCCTAGCTAAGATGGGTACGAGAAGGAGGTAGGGGTGCAATGGCATAGTGACATGACTACTAAGGATGAGAAGACTAGGTAGGTTGGTGAGAAAATTTAGCATTTGGTTAATTTACAAGCCAATGCAGACATATGGTTTGGAAGATTTAGCTCCAATACAAATCTCCTTTTAGTGTTGTAACCAAAAGTGTAAGTTCTTATAATCTTGGGCTTTAGAATTATGATAGTTTTTTGGAAAGTTAGAAAGAGGAAATGAGTGCTCTTGGTATGGAGGAGTCTTATCCCAACTTGTAAATAATATTTTTTTTGGAGTATACTAGAGGAAGCAGTAGCTCATAACATTTTAACATCGCCTTAGTGTGGATTTGAATCATTTTATTTGTTACCACTATAACCTCTAGTTACGTTGGGTAATGTTTTTAACGTAGCCAAAGGTGTTGGTGTGATACACACTCTGCTACTACGAGGTCCAAAGATTCGAACTAGGGTCTCCACACTTCCACGAAAGTGATTTGACCAACTGGCATGGTCCTCGAACCTACCAACTTGTAAATAATATTGTTCTCTTATAATTTTTTCAATTTTTTTTCAAAAAATAAAAAATAAAATAAATAATCACTTTAAAAATATATTTGAAACATTGATTTATATTACATAATAGATTAAAGTATTATAAAGCTCCTTCTTACCAAAATGCATTTGCATGGAAAAACATCTTCTCTTGTTTTTTTAATGTATATTTATATTTAATAACCAAGAAACAAACACACAATATTTATTATTTTAAATTATATTAATTTTTTTTTAAAGTGATTTAATTTTATTAAAAAAATAATGAGTACAAAAAAAAGTGGGTGGTATGGAAGCACACCCCAAAGTCTATGCAAGAAACTAAACCAGGGTCAAAAGGGCTTGAGAAAAAGAAAAAAAATGAAAAAAAAAACGAACAAATCACTATGAGATTTGTCGTTTACACTACAAAACTATAACTCTGGAGAGATCTGTCAGGCATCCAAGTAAGTTATTAAAATTTAAAATTTAATAATTATAAATAATAAATAATAAAATAATAAAATTATGAATATTTTTTAATTATTTTAGATATATAAGAATTTTATAAAATAAATAGTTTTTTACTAATTTATTATTAAAATTAATTAACGAAAATTAAATTTAATATTTTTAAATATTAATGTATTAATATAATGTAATATTTAAAGTAAATAATCAAATGACATTAACTTACTTAGATTTTTCAATATTTAAAGACGAGATCGAGGTTCAAATCTTCTGATTATACATAGATGATATTCATTTTTGTTTATTAGTTAGATATATGGCATTGAAATTAACATGAACTATATTGTAACTTCATAGAAGAAGTATATTCCAACGTAGGAATATGCAACTAAAAATAAATAGTAATGTGATTGAATGGAGACATGGCAACAGTATAACAATTATTCATGTATAGCTTGGCATGATTTGAACCTGATTTCTTCTTTGAAAATAGAAGAATTTAAACTAATGGACTGATGTTATTTGAATTGTTAGAATTTAAACTAATGGAATGATGTTATTTGAATTTTTAGATATAAATTTATTTTATTTATATCAATAAAATTAAATGAACTAACAAATAAAATTAAAAAAAATTAATAAAGTTTAATGAATGTTGCTATAAAAAGAAATCAAGTTTACAATACTTTAAGGGAATGAAACAAATGTGCAGATACACTAGCCAGTAGCCAATAGAGAGGTTTTAATTGAGGATTGTGCAGTTAAATTCTATTTTCTATTGTTTTTCGGTTACATAAGAGAGTTGGTCACAATTGCATTATTATTTTTAGTAGCTGACAAGCGCAAGGTTCAAACCACATGGGTTGCTTTCACCAAACCTATTTCGCTTCGTTATTGTTGATCCGACGTGAAGGAGTGACCCCACGTGGAAGGACCACCGTTCGCTCAGGATTCATATCATCATTATCAGTCTGGCGCACACTCAAAAGATTCAGATCAGACTACTACCTTTGCAAACAAGTTATCCCTGAGGTTTGAACCTGGGTGTCTTATTGGTAAATACCTGACCAGACAAGCACTTACCAATCCACCTAGCCCTCCGACACAACCATAAGTTTAGTTGAAATTGATAAGCAAAATGTTAACTCCTTGAATCAAATAATGTTTAAGATTTACTTTAATGTTTTCCGTTGGTAATATTTGTTTTATTTTATAACATTAATGTGATTTCATATAAACTATTTATAAGAATTTTTGTGGTGAAACTTATGTTTTAGGAAGGAAATTAGCAATCCATTTATGGTAAAGTAGACTAGTGTGATATTTCGAAAATATTACTCTACTAAGATTCAATGCATAACCCCTAAGGGCTAGGTGGATTGGTAAGTGCGGGTACGGCTAGGCACTTACCAAAAAGAGACCTAGGTTCAAATATTTGGGGGGAAGCCAACCCTTTGTAAAGGTAGCAGTCTGTTGAGTGCCTATCAGACTGATGATGACAGTACGAATCCCAAACAACCAGTGAGATGGCCCATTAAACTAACGACAATGGTACAAACCCTGAACAATTGGTGGTCCCCATCTCGCGCTAGGTCAACAACATCCCCATCTCACGCTAGGTCAACAACCACAAGACGGATAGGTTTGTTGGGAGCAGTCTTTGTGGTTTGAACCTTGCACTGGCCACTTACTAAAAATAGTTGCTATAACCAACTCTCCTATGTAATAAAAAAAAATTCAATACATAAATAATAGAGGTAGACTTTTGGTTTTGTGAAGGTTCTTATAGGAAAATATTAAGAAAAATGATGCAGAATTCTAAAATATTTATACTCAAATAAATTTGAAGAAGATCCAAAAAAAAAAATTAAAATTAAGAATTCACATGTATCTAATTATAACAATTCAATTAAGATAACAATTAAGACTCTTTGTAAACTCTCAAGCTCTAAAAAGGAGATTATTCTCTAACTAAAAATAAATAAAATTCAATGAATTTAAGAAAATTAGTAAAAAAACTACTAATTTTATAATAAATCAACTTTAATATAACCTATTATAATTTATGAAATTAAAATTTTAATAAAAATATTTAATTAATTTTAAACTATTAAAATTTATGTTTTATATATAATAATTTATTAATATATTAAAGTATTTAATCTAAATAAAAACATTTCAATCTCACATATGTTTAATATATATTATTTTTTTTGACAATTTTGAAAAAAACTTGTATTAAGACATAGATCAATTACAATGTGGGAAGAGCCTCTTCCCAGCCGAAGTCCGAGAGGACACAGTCATACAATAGTAAAGGAAGAACTACACCGGAGCCAATTTTCGTGAACCAAAAACTAGCTGCCATGGGGTCCCCCATCGTACTCTATTTTTTTGAAGGTCATTAGCTCAAGGACCTTTCAAGACCCTGTCTAATCACCTCATCCTCAATATCCATGTCACTGTGCAACTGAACTCCAACCTCCTTTTTCGCACCCATCTTAGCCAGAAAGTCAGCCGCTTTGTTCAAATCTCTACTCGCATAAACTGGGATCACGTCCTCCAATTCCTTCCATAATTCTTTAATTTGGGTAACAAGAGCCCTCAACCTCCAAGCTTTCGGATCAAAGTTCCTCATGCGGTCTAGAGCTCCAACCATTATTTGCGAGTCTGATTCAAGAATAATCCTGCGGTGGCCATGTTTCACTGCCCAAACAGAAGCGAGACTTGATGGCAATGGCTTCGGCTTCATTGTTAGTGGTTCTTCCCAGGCCTTGCAATTCCCAATAGAGCACGGTCCCAACATGGTTCCGGCACACCACTCCAATTTCGGCTCTACCCGGATTGCCTTTTGCAGCTCCATCGGTATTGATTTTAATCCAACCTTCAGGGGGAGGTTTCCAACAATTTTTGTCCTGTCCCTCTTGCAGTTCAACGCGTTCTTCCATAGCTCCAATGTCAATTTGAGCTTCCTCCTCAGCATGAACAGCCACAGTTTCGGTAACCTTGCTCCAAATGGTCTGCCAAACCCCGTCTAGAGCAGTAAAAGTTTCTCTAAAAATTTTGGCATTTCTTTCCAGCCATACTTGCCACCAGATAAAGCTTAAACCGAGCTCCCAGCCAATACGAAGAGCTTTAGATTTGAATCTACCTTTCTGCCATTTTGCCCAGATATTCATCCGGTTCAGGTCACCACTTACTTGAATTTTAAAGTATGCAAACCAACGCAGCCAAATCTGTCGGGTGAAAGGGCAACCAAACAACAAATGGTCAGCAGTTTCCTCGCTCTTGTAGCATAGTACACATTGAGAAGGGCCGATGATACCTTTTGATCTGAGATTATCAAAAGTGAGGATTCCATTGTGCATGCACTGCCAGGCAAAAAAGTTAACTTTCGGCCAGCCTTTAGAGTGCCAGATTTTCCTCCAGTCCTCAACTTAAAAAGTATGAGGGGGGGCTCTGGGAGAATGTTGTCATATCCATCCTTTATTGTATAGACGCCAAGACTCCCAAAGCCCCAAGCTAATTCATCCTCCACGTCTCCCCCTGTAAGAAATATTTCTGTCAAAATTTTAGTCATGATGGGAGTCAAATCCGGAGGGATTGAAATGGGCCACTCATCCAACTTCTTGAACTGCTTAAACTTACACTCCCCCAGTTGAGTAGTTGTGAAATAACTTTCAATACGGATCCATCCCTTGGCTTCAATGGCTGCTTTTATTGGCTGTAATTCTAGAAATTCAGCAATGATGGGTGGGAACTGATCCCAAGAATCTGTCCAAAAATGAGCCTTCTCCCCTCTTCCCACTTTCCAAAATAAGCGGTCTTTAACAACTTGAGACCCTAACTTGAGAGCCTGCCAAACTAGGGACCAAGTACCATCCAAGGGGATGCGAGCTACATCGTTTGGGTTGGCCTGTCCCAGGTATTTGCTAGTTAGGATTCTACTAAAAAGGGAGGTGGGTTGGGAGATCCATCTCTAGTACAACTTTCCAGCCAAAGCTTTATTATTCAGCTTAGAATTTCTCAAACCCAGACCTCCTTTAACCTTGGGCTGGGTAACTTTGTCCCAGCCCACTAAGGCCCACTTTCTCTCTCCCTTTGCTCCTTCCCATAAAAACTTTCTAGCCATCCTGTCCAACTCTTTCCATATTGTAATCGGGGCAGCCAGGATAGAGAATTTGTAAATTGGCATGGCTTGAATGATTGATTGTAAGAACGTTAATCTGCCACCATAACTTAACCACTTGTGAGACCAGTGATTAATTCTGTCCTTGATACACTCCAATAGATTCCTCCATGTGTCTAATTTCAGCTTCTTAAAGTGCAAGGGGACCCCCAAGTAAACCACTGGGAGAGAAGTCCTTGTGAATCCCAGGATTTCTAAAATTCTGTTCTGAAGCCTTTGCTCCAGATTAAAAAAAACCACTTTGGATTTCTTGTCATTAATGACCTATTGAGTAGCCCTGAGATAGACATTAAGAGTATCCCTAATCATTCTTGCTTCCCTGAAGCTGGCCACTCCCACCAAACCAGTGTCATCCACAAACTGCAGGTGCGTTAAAACTTCGTCACCCACCCTGATACCCAATAATCTACCTTCTTGTCTTCTCCTCAAGAAAAGTCTGCCAAGACCTTCAGCCAAAATGAGAAAAAGATAAGGAGAACATGGATCCCCCTGGCGCAGTCCCCGAGTAGCTCCAAATGGTTGCGAAGGAAGGCCCTTGATAAGCACAGAGTAAGTCGGGGTAGAGACACAACTCATGACCCACTCTATCCAGTCCTGAGAGAAACCAAAGGCTGCCATCATTTTAGCCAGGAAACTCCATTCAACCCTGTCATAAGCCTTTGACATGTCCAGTTTTATGAACATCCCTTTATTACCAGAAGTGTGCATTGAATGGATTGCTTCCTGGGCCACAACCACCCCATCCAGAATCTGTCGTCCCTCAACAAAACCCCCTTGCTCAGAGGAGACAATGTTGTGAAGAAGAGGTTTTAGGCGCTCGGCCATTACCTTTGTGATTATTTTGTACAACACATTACATAAGGCAATAGGCCTATAATCTGAAATATGAACCCCCTCCTCCCCTTTTGGAATTAAGGTAATGAAAGTGTGGTTTATAGCTTTAAGCATTCTCTTATTTTCTCTGGACTCTTCTACAACAGCCATTACATCTTCCTCTAAGTAGTCCCAGAAAGCCTGAAAAAACTCAATTGGGAAGCCGTCTGGACCTGGAGTTTTACCAGTGCTCATTCCAAAGACCACAGTTTTCAATTCATCTCTATCAATGGGTTTGAGGAGGGCCTGATTTTCATCCTCAGAAATAACAACAGGTATGACAGAAATAACTTCATTTTGGGCCTCTACATCTTGAACCACACTTTCCTTAAAAAGCTTAGAAAAATAATCCATAGCATGGGAATGCATACCTGGAAGTGTATCAAAGGAATGACCGTTCTCATCTTGAAGGGCCTCCATCTTGTTCATCTGTCTTCGAGCACAAGCGATCCGATGAAAGAATTTTGTATTTTTGTCCCCTTCTAATAACCAGGTGGTCCTTGCTCTCTGCTTCCAATAGGTCTCCTCCTGGTTGTCAATGTCCTCAACCGTTGTACGCAGGGCATCATCCTCAGCTTTGAGCTGGTCTATAATTACTCCTTCTCTGAACTATTTTTGGACCTCATCCCATCTGGCCACCAATGGAGCTCTTTGGGCCTGGAAGTCTATTTTATTAGCACGCCTCCAATACTTCAACTGAGTTTTGACATATTGTAGTTGTTTGTGGATTCTGAACATTGCTCTCCCATAAGTTGGGCGGCCTTCTTCCCACCACTGTGGAATTTTCTCCCGAAGTTCTTCTTTCTGAAGCCAAAAATTCTCAAATCTGAAAGGTTTGTGATCTTTGCCCCATCCTAGTCCCGCCTTCCAACAGAATGGGACAGTGATCTGAAACTGGGCCTTCTAAAATCTAAAAATTTATATTCCATTTTACAAACGCCTCCTCTGAAACCAGAAAATGATCTAGCTTAACCTTCTTGCTATGTGGCTCCCGCCTTTTATTAGTCCAAGTGTAGTTAATGCCAGGACATTTAATGTCCACTAAGTGCAAAGCCTGGACTTGGGCAATCATGAAACGGTCCCCTGGGTCCAAAAATGGTGTTCCCCCTTCCTGATCTCTAGAAGATAATTTAGCGTTAAAATCCCCCGCTATAATCCAGTCTAGATCTTCCCTTGAGGTTCGCATGTTATGCACAGCCTTCCACTGCCGCCTCTGACCATCTAGGTTTTGAGACCCATAAAAGTTTGTGATTAGAACGTGTTCCGCAGTGACATTATTCCTAAAAAGAGAAGTGAGAACACCCCTCCAGGCAAGATGTTCTATTGCAGACCATTCAAGAGAGTTCCACAGAGTAACAATCCCCCCTGAGGCACCTTGGGCAGCCACATCCATATGACCAGCACCCCTCCAAATTCTGTTGACTGTTTTGGACATAAGATCTAATGACATCTTAGTCTCCTGTAAAAGCAAAAAATCAGTATTACGATTCTCTAAAAGTCTTCGAACAGCAGATTGATGGGTTCTGCTGTTTAAACCCCTCACATTCCATGATTGTATAATCATTGGTTACCTTGAGAGCAATAAGAGTCTATTGGCCTCACCGATCCTCCCGTGATCAGTTTGTCTCCTTGGACTGCTAGCAACTCCTTATTGGATCTTCTACCTACTCCCTGAGAATTGCTGTTTTTTGATCTTTTTTCTACAGGGTAATCCCCAAAGTTGGCCTTTCCCTGTTCTTCTCTGCTATTCCCATGCTGACATCTTGAGATACTGTCTGCTCCTGGTTATGCACTACTAAAGCCCCTGAACACACTGGTTGTGATACCTCACGAGAGTTCAACTACCTGTTGTATGACGGGAGGAGATGAGAGGGGGAGTTGCACGGGAATATTAGAATTTTCCTTATTACCCTCCATGCCCTCCATACATTGTTCCTCTTCGTCAACGAGTGACTTAAATATCTCATACCTATTGGCAGGTCTGAGATGGGATTGCTCCTTTCCCTCTTTTTTCTTTGTCCGTCTTTTTCTTCTGGGCTGTTCAAAACCCTCTCTCTGAGCTTCCTGGCCCTGAACGGTGCTATTAGAATCTTTATTAAGTGTTGCCTTATCCTCTTTAGGCAGGTTTGGCATTCCTAAAGGGGCCTCCATTTTAGCATTCATATTATTAGGGCAGAAACGGGCCAAATGTCCATGTTTGTGACAAACCCTACATCTAAAGGGTAGGGCCTCATAGTCCAGTTGTTGAATCCAGGAGAGTCCTGCCAATTCAATTTCCATCTCTGCTCGGCAAAGGCTGGCTGAGATCCATCTCCACACATATTCTTGCATACACCGCCATGCTCCCTTCAATTGTGTCTCTCGGCAACACCCAGATGTCTTCCAATAGAATTGCCAATCCTTGCCAACACCTGCTCACTCCGAATTCCATTGGAAGAGCATATAGTCGGATCCATACTGGGACCGCAGTAGGTTCAACTCGGGGATCGAATCCCACTCTCCATGGTTGAACAAATAGCCCTGTCGGGCCATGATTTTTCTTCTCTGACTCGAAAGCCCTATTTCTATCGGCCAAAGACGAAAAGCTAACAATAAAATATCCATTGCTAATAAACCACAATGAATACTCACCGTGAGGCTCCCAGTTTTGGCGGATCCAAGAGTGCAAAAAATTCAGGGAAGGACGTATACCCATGAACTTGCAGATTAAATCGTGATTAGCTATGTAAATGACTGATTCTTCAACCATACTTGGCTCGATGACAATTTTTGGCCTGGTTTCGGCCTGCGGCAAACATCCATTCACACGATGTGTTGTCGACCTATTCCCAGAAGCCGTGAAGAGCATTTTATATGCCATTTTTTGAGCTTCGTCGTTCTTTGGAGGAGATTTTTCTTTAAACAAATCTGCGTATGAGCTGCTACTCCCTGGAAAAGGAGCCGGAGAAGTCCCCATTGGACCCTCCTGGGGCACCAATCTAGCCTTCAGATCCACCGTACCCCGAAAGCACTTCTGCAATCCAACTGATGCCCTAGATTTTTCGAAGTTCCAGAAACCCTAGTTCAGAGGAAGGTGAGTTGTTCTTCCATCCTCATATATATTAATTAAATATTTATTTTGTTATAATTAAATATTTATTTTGGGAATTCATATATATGTTTTCGTTGAAACGAGCGATTTTTAAAATAAAAAACCAATTAAAGAAATAATAACTTTCATGTAGGTGTCTCTTTGTCTAGGTTTTATAATGATAATGAAGTATTGTTAATAATTTTTTTTAGTAATGAAGTTTTATAATAATAATATTTATAAACTACATTATATAAAATAAATGTTACTAATTCCTATGCATATATTAATTAATTAATTTAATTTAATTAAATAAAAAATTGTATAGGATTCTCTGTCAAGTATAATATTTAAGCGTCACAAACATATAACTATAATCATTAAATGAAAAGGGAAAATGTATGATTTTCAGTATATTGCGGACAGTGATTGCAAAAGACAAGCGGTCAAGGAGAACGTGATCTTTTTGGATAAGACGTGTTACTAAAATATGATTTTGATTGATTATAATTTTATTAAGAAAGACCTTGACAACCACATGTAAATTTTATGAGTTTACTTTGTTATATATATATATAGATGGGATATAATATAAAATTAATAATATAATAAAATTAAAATTTATTTTAATCAATTTTAATTATATATAAATAATAAATAAATATAATATTATTTTATAATTTTTATTAAATTAATAAGATATAAATAATTATATATTTATTTATTTTCAAACCTATCAACTAATATTAATATTATACTTTATTTTAATATTAATAAAAAATAAATTTAATTTAAATATTATAAAACATTGACTAAAAATGCACATAGACCATGTGAGTGGCTCACCCAACATATTTATTATAAATGATTTTAAACTTGAGAAGAAAAAATAAAAACTTGACTATAACGTTTGATTGTACTTATGATGTCTCTAGTTCACGTAAACAAATTTTTGTTTACTCCATCCTAATGGAAATATACAAATTGTACTATGAGACTTTAATAAGTAAGACACGATAAACGAATATTCACTTTAAATTTAATTTAAAGCGATGTTTTTTTTATTTTGTAATATGTGACTTTCATAAACTTTTAGTAAGAGCTCGCACCTTTTGGTTCATAGTAATAAATAAGTGAACTATTGAGACAAAGACAAAGATAAGGGAATAAGTAGAAATTAGGATAGGTTCAAATCATAATTACTTAGAAGGAGATATGTTGAATGGTAGTAGTGGAATGTTATGGCTACTAACTTTATTTAAAACAAACTTTCATAACTCTAAAATCTAAGATTTTAAGAACTAACTACTTTTGATTACAATATTAAAAGGAGATATGCATTGAAGTTAAATTTTTTAAACTTGTGGCTGTCTAAATTAGCCAAACACTAGATTTGCTTACCAACTTGGCTAATCTTCTCATCTTCAATAGTCATGTCATTGTGCTACTAAACCCTTGCCTCCTTCTTGGTACTCATCTTAGCTAGGAAGTCTGCCACTTTATTTTGAACTCTACCCACATAAATCGGAATCACATCATCCAATTCCCTCCACGACTCCTTAATTTAGGTGACAAGAATCTTCAACCTTCATGTCTTCAAAGCAAAGTTCCTCATGCAATATAGAGCTCCTACCAAGATTTGAGAATCGTATTCTATGATTATCCTCTTATAACCTTGTCTTATTGCCTAGATAGAAGCAAATTTGATAGCTAAGGCTTTTGCTTCATTGTTTTTGGCCCTGCCTAGGCCTTACATTTCCCAATAGAGCATTGTCTCAACATGATTCTTACAAACCACTCCAATTCCAGCTCTACATGGATTGTCTTTTGCAGCTCCACAGTATTAATTTTAATCTAGCCTTTTTGGGGTGTTTTCCAACTAGATCTATCCTATCCCTCCTACACTTTGGCTTCATTCTCCATCATCCCTATATCAACCTTAGTTTCCTCTTTAGCATACATTGCCATAGTTTCCATGACTTTGCTCCAAATGACCTGCCAAATGTCATCCAAGAATAAAAAGGTTTCTCTTAAAATTTTGTAATTTCTCTCCAACCATACTTGTCACCAAATAAAGTTTAATCCAAATCTTCCACTCATTACGAAGAGCTTCATATTTAATTGTCCTTCCATCTTTCCCAAATATTAATCCGGTTCAAATCACCATTGGCTCAAATTTTATAAGCTAAAAACCATTGCTTCTAAATTTGGTGCATGAACGGGCACTCAAATATGTTTCCTCATTTTTGTAGCATAACACATTGGGATGGACCAATAATTCCTCTACATTTTAGATTATCAAAAGTAAGGATTCCATTATGCATGAATTGCTAGGCAAAGAAGTTTACTTTCGTTCAACCCTTGGATTGCCAAATCTTTCTCCAATCCTCAACTTGATATGCATGAGGAGGAGGTTTTGAAAGGATCTTATCATATCCATCCTTCACTATGTAGACTCCAAGGCTCCCATAGCTCCAAGCTAATTCATCCTCCTCATCTCTAATTTAGTCATGATGGGTGTTAATTCTGGAGGGATTGGAATTAGCCACTCATCCAACTTCTTAAACCTATAATCCCCTAGTTGTCTAGTATTAAACTAACTTTTAATATTGATCCAACCCCTGCTTTCCATGGATGTTTTTATTGGTTGTAATCTTGGGAATTCATCAATGATAGGTGGGTACTGATCTCATGAATCTGACTAAAAACATGTCGTCTTCCCTCTCTACACTTTCCAAAGTAATCTATATTTCACTGCCTAATAACCTAACTTTAGAGTCTACCACACTAGGGACCCATTACCATACAAAGGGATAAGACTCACCTCATTTGGGTTCACCTATCCCAAATATTTACTAGTTAAAATGCTATTGAATAAAGAAGTTAATTGGGAGATCCATCTCCAATAAAGCTTTCTAGCCAAAGCTTTATTATTTAGCTTTGATCTCCTCAATCTCAAACCTCCCTTTGTTTTGGGTTGGCTTACTTTTTCCCAACCTACTAATACCCATTTCTTCTCTCCTTTTACTCCTTCCCATAAAACAATTCTAGCCATCTTGTTCAACTCTTTCCATATGGTTTATGGGGTAGCAAGGATATAAAATTTATAAATTGGCATGGTCTAAATGATTGATTGTAAAAAAATTAATCTACCCCTAAAGGTTAACCATTTGTGATACCAATGGCTAATTCTTTCTTTGATACAATCCAAAATATTCCTCCAGATAGTTATCTTTAGTTTTAAAATGCAAAGAGACCCCCAAATAGGCCATTGGGAGAGAAGTGCTCATTGAATCCTAAGTTCTCTAAAATTCTATCCTGAAGCCTTCAATCAAAATTAAAGAATACCACATTGGATATCTTATCATTGATGACTTGGTATGTGGTCCAAAGGTTAGCCTTTTGTGATACCAATGACTAATTATTTCTTTGATACAATCCAAAATATTCCTCCAGATAGCTATCTTCAATTTTAAAATGCAAAGAGACCCCCAAATAGGCCATTGGGAGAGAAGTGATCATTGACTCCTAAGTTCTCTAAAATTCTATCCTGAAGCCTTCAATCAAAATTAAAGAATACCACATTGGATTTCTTATCATTAATGACTTGGTATGCGGTCCAAAGGTAAACATTAAGAGTATCTCTTATCATTCTCGATTCCTTGAGGTTGGCCACTCCCACCAATCCTATGTCATCCACAAACTGTAGGTGAGTCAAAACATCCTCACCCACCTTGATACTTGTTAGAAATCTTTGTTTTTTTCTCCTCAATATGAGTCTACCCAAGCCAATATAAGAAAAATATAATGGAAACAAAGATCTCCTTAACAAAGTCCTCAGGTGGATCCAAATGGTTGTGAGGAAAGACCATTGATTAACACTAAGTATGTCAATGTAGAGACACAAATCATGACCCATTCTATCCAATCCTGAGAGAAACCGAAGACCGCCATCATCCTTGACAAGAAGCTTCACTCAATCCTATCATAAGCCTTTTGACGTATCCAATTTTATGAACATTCATATAGTGCTAAATTTTTCCATTGAGTGGATTACCTCCTAAGATAAAACCACACCATATAGGATTTGTTTGCCTTTTACAAAACCCCCTTGCTCCGAGGAGATAATGTTGTTTAGGAGAGGTTTTAGCTGCTTGGTCGTTACCTTCATGATTATTTTATATATGACATTACATAAGGCAATAGGTTTTTAATCTAAAATATGCTCTCCCTCCTCCCCTTTTGGAATTAAGTCAATTAATGTATGATTTAATGCTTTAAGCATTCTTTTACTACCTTTGGACTCCTCTATAACAACTATTACATTTTCCTCCAAGATATCTGAGAAGAACTAAGAAAACTCGATTGGGAAGCCATTTGGACCTGGCGTTTTTACCATACTCATTCCAAATAATACCTTATTCAGCTCCTCTCTATCAATGGGTTTAAATAGGGCCTAATTTTATTTTTCAAAGATAACAGATGGTATGACAACAAGAATTTTTTTTTTGAGCCTCTTCGTCTTGCATCATACCTTAAACAATTTAGCAAAAATAATCCATTAAATGGAAATGGATGTCTAGGATTGTATCAAAGGAGTGCTCGTTCCCATATTTTTATTTTCTAATAATGAGTTTTTTGATATAATTTTTATTTAAAAAGAAACATTCAATTAGTTATTTTTTAATATTTAAATTGTATCAACATAAAGGTCAACATTATGATTGGCTAAATTATCCATTATAAAATTTCCTTCTTTATAAATATTTTCACATTTTCAAGAGATTGTCTCCCATAATAGTTGATGAACATCTAATATAATATCAATTTTTATCCAATCTCCACATCCATTTTAAATGATAATCTGTGAATACCCCTTGAATGAAATATATTTCCATCATTTTTCAAAAATAATTTTAATTCTTGAAATAAGTGCCTTAGCCTCTACATAGTTGTTAGTTAAAGTTTCACATGATTCTAAGTGAGGAGAATTTTGCCTTTATTATTTCTAAAAACACCACCTCTACTAGTTTTTCCTAGATTTCCGTTGGAAGCACCATCAAAATTAATTTTGATAAAACCAATTTCTAAACATTTCTAATTTACCATAGATTGAAGCAAAACATTTGGTTTAATATCATTTTCTTAAAAGACCCTTCCATGTATATTCAAATCATGTAACAAAATGGCTAGCACTTAATATCATTTGTTTGCACTTAGGACTTCCTTTGATAAGCACCATATCTATAAACATTTTGCAAGAGAGACAATAATATGGTTTCAAACTTGGGCATGATTTTGAGATTTATTTTTAAAAATTATACTATTCCTTTCAAGCCATAAATTCCAATAAATAATTGCAAAACCAATTCTCCACATAATGCATACTATTTAGCCTTGAAATAAATAATCCAACATTTTGTCAACTCTTTCAACATTGATGGAAGTACCCAATGTATTCTCATAAAGAAACCCCAAATGGTGTAAGCAAAGAGACCATGAAGATGTAAATGGATTGATGTTTCTAAATCCTTGTCACACAAGGCACATATGAAAGTGTCTATGATATCTTGTTCTTTTGTAAACTCTCTTCTCTAAGAATCTTACTTTGGACTCCTAACCAAAGGAATGTTGAGGCCTAAGGGAAAGTGTTTAGTGACCAAATATTCTTCTAATAAAAATCTTTGGGTGTATGAAATTTGATTGCTCTAAATCTTGATATCTAAGCTTTATTGAGTATCCACAATATTTTGATAGATTCTAAAGCAAGTTATCATTTCTTGTAAAAATAGGTAAATAAAATTCTTGAAGCATCTGTTGTAGCTCTTTTTCTATTGGTTTTAGTTCCTCTCCTTCAACAAGGTTTACTAATGGAAATTCATGATCTATTGTTGTTACTCACATTAATATGATCTCTGATCTTTGGACTTTGTAAGCTAGACATGCCTGAGCTAATGGTTTCCATTTTGATTTCGAGATAGGATCAAGCTTCAAATAAGCATCAAAAAAAAATTTGCATGATATCCCTCATTGATTGACCATCTAATATATTTCTTAATCAATTGCAAAGCATTTTATATGAAATTCCATGTTGGTGATCCTTTGGGTAGGGTTCCTTTCTTGAATAATTTCATTTGCATCAATAAAACCTATATTTTTTTGAAGTAGCATTTTTGTCCAACTCTTTCCTTGATCTTTGAATAATCTCCAGCTAAGTTTTGTCCCTAAGGCCAAACTCATAAATTTACAATTTTACAAACCTACCCCTCCAATATTATTTCCTTTGAAAACCCTATCCAACTTATAAAGAGGAAACCTAAATTTTTTGTTGCATCCTTTTTAAATAAATCCTCTTTGAATTTTATCAATTTTTTATGATATACCTACTGCAATATTGAAAGGGACATAATTAGGGATGGATTGCAATGTAGTATTTATGAGTTGTAGCCTTCTTGCAATTGTTAATAACTTACCTTTTTGACCTACGAAGCAAGATTTCATTATATCCAAACATGAGTCCTACAACTCCTTTTTATTTGCTTTATGAGACCATAAATATCCAAGCATGTTGATGCAAAATTTTCAATTTTAAACCCTATAATATCCATAATAATTTATTGTAAATCTAGGGCAGTTTTAATGAAAAACATTGGATTTTGTAATATTAACCAATTATCTAGTAGCATTCTCGTAGCATGATAATATTAATCTAAAATCCATGGACTAACTAAGGGATGACCCCAAAGAAAAGTATCATCAACAAATTGGAGATGAAATTCAAAGGGACCATTTGCTATAACTTGAATACCTTTGATTTTCCTTCCAAGCTCTCCCTAATGCCTTTACATGAATAATAAAAATATATAAATATAGTGGATCATCTTGGAAAATTCCATAGGATGACTTAAAGTATCTAGTAGAGGAACCATTTATCAAAGTAGTGGAGTGCTATAACAACATCTAATTCATTTACACCAACCTTGATCAAAACCAAACATTTTTAGAATATTGTGTAGAAAACTCTAATAAACCCTATCATATGCTTTGTTCATATCTAATTTCATAAGCATACCTAGTTTTTCATAGAATGAAGAGAAATGGCCTCTTGTGGAATGATTACATCATCAAGAATTTGTTACCATGAGTAAAATCAACTTGTTCCTCTGAGATAACACAATATAGAATGCTTTATCTTGGACAAAAGTTATCAAAATATTTGTCTTTCCTTCCCTAGGAAAAAAAATATTAATGATAGAATATATCTTACTTATTGTAGCCTTGACTTTCTAGGACTCTTCAACTATATGCAATAAATCCCAGAAAAAATTAAAGAAATTTTTAGGAAATCCATTTAGTCCAAGTGATTTATTAGGATGGAAAGAGAAAAAAGCTTTACCTAGCTCCTCCATAGATATCTTCTTCATCAAGCTTTATTTTATCCCTATTTGATAATTGATGGAATATTTTGTGAAAGCTTATTGTTATCCTCTCCAATTGTCCCACCCATCTGAAGGGTTGGACCAAATGGTCGAGATTATAATTCTTTACATGGAGTGACACAAGGCCAATCCTAAGTGCATGGGGTTTGGCTCTATCGATGGCCTCTAAGACTTTAAAAAAATTTGGATCCTTTTAATATTTGATATTGAGCGTGGTTGTCCTACTCTAGGCTAATCTAATAATTTTAGGGGGGAAAGGGTTAAATAAATATAATAGAAAGGAAAAAATCTAAACTAATAGAGGTGACGCACCAAGATCAACATAAGATATGCTTGCACAAAAACCCTAAGTGTAATGCACCAACATAGTGAACACTTCCTCATCTTAACATATATAAGCATAGATAAACACACATACATAAAGGAAACAAGACAAGGAGAACCAAACACTTGAAACCAAATAGTCATAGACCTCCAGTATGCATATATGAATATAAAAACATTACAATATTATGCCGGAAGTGGGGATCTAAGGGCATGCCTATAAGACCACTCAAAAATACGAGTACTGTTATATACAAGAAAATAAAGGGAAAGTTATGTGACTTCACAGTATAACTTTGCAATCCTTTACAATGCTATAACTACTATTGTTTATATATTACAAAAGGGGAGGATTTTTCCTACAAAATTATGTAAAGTTGTGAGGATGACTGCTCTTTTAAGTGTTGGGTTATATCTTCATTTAATATACAAATTTCATCATCATGGTCCTTGGATCTATGCCCATTAATGCTAAATATTTTCAAGCCTTTATATGAACTACTACTACCACTATTTCCATCTACTCCTTCTATGGATTACCAAATGAGTGTAGGAAATCTCTCTACTTAATGCTCTAGATTTGGGGTTGTTCCTATTGTAGCTTCCCATGCTTATTAGCATTGAGTTGTGCATGTAAGCAAGCTTGAGGATCTTCTATCATTATGGGATCAATTATATCCTTTGTAATTTGTGTCTTGATATCATAGCTTTTCTTTTGATTAGACGGCTAATACTTATTGTCTCTATTATTAGACCTTTTATATGGTCTAACTATTAGGGTTTTTAAATTGTTCATTCCTAGAACATTTTTATTTTTCCTTTTATGAAAACTTTTAAAAATTCTAACTTTCATTTAAATTTCTGGGGCTCTCCTCTACCTTCCAATTTTTTGGGTTCATATATTGCACATCGTCAAAAAAATTCACCTTCCCCTTCCTTTCATGGCTACTAAAAGTGTCATTTATTTTTGGTAGAAATTTTTCATAACTGAGGATACTTTTCCCTTCGCACCTTCTTCCACCTTCTGAATCTAGGAACTTTTGGTCAAAGCTATTATTCACACTCATTTGTAACCTTATTTTTCACCAAGGCCATCTCATAAAATATTTCTAAGGCTTTCCCCTTCCAAGTGTAGTGAGAACTTACTATAGTTATGGCGACTCATAGGGGATATTCAACTTGATGAATATAAAGAACCTAGAGGAATTTATTACCTTGTCCATTAGGCACAGAGTAAAAAATTACTTGTATTATAAAAGTGGAGAAATTCTAGCATTTAGCTAGCAATTGTACTTATCTACCATTCTTAAAATCTCTACAATATCCATAAAATTGGTATTATTCCCTGATGGTTGAGAATTACTCCTTGGTGTTATTAAAAAATGCATAGAGTTCTAGATACCACTTTCTCAATCATCTACTTATCCAATGGGTGTCATCCCTTTTATAACTCTACTCCTTACTTGGTTTATGATGCTCCAATTTTGCCTTCATGTCGGATTTATAGACCTCTTCATTTGATGAGTGTGCCTAAATTATAGGGTCCAAAAAAATTTTTTTTTTTTGCCATGGTCGAGGTGACCTATTTATCGACTGAGAAGGCTATACAACCTATGAAAAATTTTCTACTATTCTCATAGATTTTGAGGTTTCTTAGATGATGCCAATATCTTGTCTAGTTACCCCATGTCTATTCTTATTCTTCCATTATTCCTTAATTATATTTCCCTAGGGCTTTTATTGATGTTGCTTTGGTAATAACATCAAGGATTAGTGACTCATTGGATAGTCACTGTGAACTCGATTACAAATAGAGGATAATTCAATTTTTGAACCCACCCATCTAAATGATGTGCAAATTCATGACCATTGTATAAGATGAGGTCTCACCAAATATAGTCCTTTTAACTATCACCAGGAAGACTCTAGGACTTTAATCAATAACAAGATTTGACTTAGTTGCCACCAAAAAGGTTGCAGGTTATTAAATTTTTTGGTTTAGCGGATCAACATGGCCTCATGGCATAGGGAGCTTTAGATTTTCTACACACTTTCTTTGAAGATCTTCTCTTTCAACATCTTTGGTATCTTTACAAAATCAACTACTTGATAAATTGAAAGAGCTTTCAGTCCTCCCATCTTGTTCGGCAAAGGCAAATCCTAGAATGTGGGGTCTAAGAAAATGAATGGTGTTTTTTTATTTGAAAGGCAACTTTGCTTGGAACTGATGGAATACCGAGAAGAGGATCCTTCGTATATAGGCTTCTCTAACTATGAGAGTCATTGAAATATCGTTCATCTTTGATCCAATCTTCTTTAGAAATCTTATGTGAAATGATATTTTCAATGTAGTTGAATCAATAATGTTATGATTATCCATCATTTCCTAGTTGTTAATTTTAATTCTTGGCCCTCCTAATTTAGGCATCCCTTCTTCAAACATACATGTGAATTTCCTAGTGTATCTTCCCAAAATTCTACTTCGTGCTAGCACTTTGATTTATTTCCCTTCTTACACCACCACTTTCTCTAGCCAATTACTATACTAAACCTCACCTTATTAGTTTTAATTATATATGTAACTTAATTACAAATATAATACATGATTTTGAATCCTTTTTGGCATGCCATGTTTGTCTTGTGAGAGCTCATTCATCAAAATTTATAGTGTTCAAACCAAAGTGATCCAAACTTTTATTTATACCATGTGCTCATTGTCTTAAACACGTGGCTTGTTGCAACCCAAGGTATTTGGTTAGTTGACCTTGGCAAGAGATGAGTTTCTAGGTCCATGTAGATGGTTTCATTAGGATCAAACGTGGGATACTCATCCACCTTTTGCAGCCTTTTTATCATGTCCTTCAAGCATTCTAGAGGTTGCCTAGACATTGTCTAGAGGTTGTTGGCACTATATTCAGCCACATGAATACCTTGATCTTCTACTACCCACTTCTTGAACTTTGTCATATCATCTAATTGGGTATGTATCATGTTGAAATTTGGGTTGGCCAATCCATTAGATACCACATCCACATACCCCTTATTTTAGTGGTAAGGCTTTGTTCTTGGCTTGACATAGTGCGATTGGTTGGGAATTTTATTAAGGAAAAATATGAGTGGCATGTACATTTGTAGAAGAAAGATACCAGAAATTTGACTTCTATACATCATTATCTTGAGTGGGAGCAACCTCCCAGGTAGGATTCATATGCTTTTGTTGCAAAGTTGGTTTTTACACCACCTACTAGTCTTGGTCTTGAGCTTGAACTCTTTTCCAATTGATTAGGACCTCTATCATATTCATCTCTATTGCAAAATTATGCCAAAAGTGGAGGTTCAAGGGTATGCTTGCAAGACCACTCAAGAATATTAGTACTACTATACATAGGAAAATAAAGGTAAAGTTATATGAATTTGAAGTATAACTTGTTGATTCTTTACAATGCTAAGACTACTACTATTTATAGATTACAAAGGGAAAAAATTTCCATCCAAAACTATGCAAATATTTTGAGGATGACTTCTCTTTTAACTGATGGGTTATATCTTCATTAAATATACCAGTTTTATTTTGGTCCTTGGATCTATGCCCATTAATGCTAAATGATTATGAGCCTTTGTATGAACTGCTATTACTATTATTTCCATCTACTAGTTTTGAGGATTTTCAAAGTTTGAGTGTAGGAAATCTCTCTAATTAATACTCTAAATTTGGGGTTGATCTTGTTGTAACTTCTCATGTTTTCACCTTTAGTGCACCAACCATACTTCTAGAATTATCATGCTTAAGTTATGCAAGTAGGTGAGATTGAGGTTCTTTAATCATTATGGGCTCAATTGTTGACTATGGATGTCATGCTTTGATTCCATGGCTTTTATTTTGGTTAGATAGCCAATCCTCCCTATATCTATTGTTAGTCCTTTTAGATGGTTTGACTACTAGGGATTTTAAATTTTCCATCCTCAAAACTTTTTATTTTTCATTTTGTCGAAACTTTCAAAACTTTTGACTTTCATTTCACTCTTCTTATGTTTTTTGGGGATCTCCTCTGCCTTCCAATTTTTGGGTATCAGATATTCTATGCCATTAGAATTTTTACATTCCCCTTCCTATCAGGGCTACTGAAAGTGCCACCCATTTTTGGTCAGAAATTTTGATATGAGAGGATACTTTACCCTTAGCACCTTCTTTTACCCTCTAACTCTCAGAATTTTTGGTCAAAGCTTTTGCCCGCACTCATTTATCACCTCATTTTTCACCAATGCCATCTCATTAATTTTTTCTAAGGATTTTCCCTTCGAAGTGTAGTGATAACTCACTACACTTATCTTGTACCTCCTCATCTTGTATAAAATTTGATAAAATATCTTTAGGATAATGAAATATTTCCTTCTTAATATCTTCTTATTTCTCAATGTTTCTTCAATCTAGAGTTAAATTACTTTTGATGCAATGAAAGAAGTAAAAAAATGTTGTAACATGAAAAAAATGGTATTTCTATATTCTTCCTCAAACAATTTTTCTCTAGATTATTGGAACCAATATGACTCCTTTTTCAATGCATTGTGATAATTTAAAAGTAATTATTTTTTTGCACATAAGAATCCTAGTCCATTCCATTAATTTCTACTATCTCTTGTAAATTTCTAATATTGGATTCAATTTCATTTTTTTTTTTAAAGTTACTAAAATATTTGGCATTCCAAATCTTCATTTTCTCCTTTAGATATTTCATTTTTAAAGAAACATATACAAACATGATCCTTCAAGTTTATTTTATCCCAACATAACATAACCATCCAAAAAAATTAGGGACTTGAAGCCATATATACTACAATAAAAATGACTTTGGATGACCATTATTGAGTAAATAACAAGTCAAAATAATGGGTTTATGATCTGATTCCACTCATAATAAAATATTTGAAGTGATTGTATACGTTGTTTGTAACCATATGTTGGCTATCAAAAATAAGTCCAATCTTATTTCTATATGATTTTTTCCAATGTGTCTATTATCCTATGTATATTGAAAACTTGAAGGAATAAAATCTCATAGACCATTTGAATTGACAAATGGAGTAAACTTTTTAATTGATTTAGACCCTTCAAGAGTACCACTCTTATTTTCTAAAGGACATAGAAATGTGTTGAAGTTACCCTAAGAATACATAGATTATAATCATGAATCATCATTATGTTTGCCAAAAAATTCTACTAGCCCAATTACTTTTTGCTTCTAACAATTGTCCATCCCATTTGTTATTGTCTCACATTGTTGCAATACCGTCAAAAGATCCTATAGAAGAAACTTCCACACAATACCTCATCTTTCAAATATTTTCAAAAGCATCCTTACATTCCTCATTAAATTTTATTTCTTACATTAAAATAAAATTAAGACTATAAAAACTTATTAATTCCTTAATAAATATTTTTTAGGGGTCTTATTCATACCCTCAATATTCCATGATATCATTTTCATCACCACTTTTTATTTTTATTAGTAGGAATAGCCCCACTTCTTGTTAAAAACTATGTTATTTGTTTTTGGCTTCCTAATCGATATTTATTTGAGTTTCTTTTTCTCTTCGTTCTTGCTTTGATGAACTTCCTTTCCTTTTTCCATTCCCACCAACATTTTAAACTTCGTCAATCTCTTCTACTATTTCTTTTTTCCCATATTACTCATAATCTAAAATGAAAGGAATGTACTCATAAACACTTTCTTCTTTATGTTTCCATGGAAACCCTAAAGTACAAGGATGATCCTCTGTAGTAAATACTTTTGTATACTACCCTAAAAGCTCTAAATCTATAAGGATATCCTCTATATGCATCTCTTTATTACATTTATCTTGAATCCCTAAAGTGCAACTCCTTGATTAACCTTAACCTCTTTTGGCTCATTCACTAAAAAAATTGAATTCCCATATTCCTTCACATTGTTAATTCCTAAAATCGAACTTGCATTTGTACTTCCTCATATCTTATATTAATTTTTTCTTTTAATGGTTGATTCCAGTAAATTGTAATGGCCTTTGTTATTTGATGATATATAGGGGCTTTTTTCCCACTTTTTTAGGAGTGAAAAATCCTTGATTTGACCCAAATTCTACTATGATATGATATCCTTGATTCATATTGAATTTTGTCTCATGCCTAAAATTCTCCATTTCTTTATCCATTATTTTCACTTTGTAATCTCTTACAATGTGTTTGGTCCCATTATATTTTTAACATCAAAATGTAATGTTTCCATAGTCCACTTGTTGATCTCATTCTCTTGATTTAGATTTAATCCTAATGGACTATAATAAATATTTTTAAATATCCATGGCAAAAAATATTCAAGTGTATACAACATGCATGTTATCCTTAGTAGTTGGTCTCGCTTGGATGAACTCTCATAGAGTATTGTCAATATTATTTATATCCTTATTGAGAAGCTAATAAGGAGGTCCAAAAATGCTAATTCACACAAAAAGCCTTTTAATAGTCTTGTCTCCATAGAAAAATTCTTACTCCATGGTCTTAAATATAATACATCTTTACCCCTAAACCATAAACCACCATCCATTATTTTATCCATGATTTTTTAACTACAAAATATGATGAGAAAAATCCTTTTTGGATTAAAATTTATGAAGTAATTTGAATTCAATCCCCACTTCCACTTGATCCAATTTTGAATCTTCAAAGAACATGTTTAATATCCATGGAACTAACATATTAACCCTATGCTTTTGAAAATAATATATCATGCTCAATCATATCATCCTTGATAATCAATTTTTGCGTAGACCTACATATGGTTAGCCATAGATTTTCTCTTCTTCTTAACCCTAATTGGGAAATCCTTGTTTCCAACAAGGACTTTTAAACAAAACTTCCCTTCCATGTTACCTATATTATCTTCATAATAATCCTTTAGTTTATTATCTTCTTCTAAGCTTTGGAATGAGAAATAGTGGCAATCACTCCTTAGTTGCACTTAGCTTTGTACTTGCACGTATAACACTTGCTTAATTTTTAAAACAACAAAAGGGCAAGGCTTACTCCCAACTCACACTCTTACAATAGAATTAGATAATTAGACTATAATAATTAAAACTTCAATATATATAATAATTATTATTATTTATGAGTTTCATCCTTGTGTTCATAAGCTATGACATTTGTCTTAACATGCTTAAAATTTAAATGTTGGTCTAGAACTCCAAATTTTGAGTTAAGAAAAATTAAGAAATAGTGAAATTTAAAAATTATAGAGTAAAACCAAATAAAACCCAAAAAAAAATGCAAAATAATAGAATGATTTTATTGCTCATAAAATAGAGTATAATACAAGAAAATTTTGAGAAAAGATGTGAGGATAAAACATTGCATCCATTACTCATGATTTTCATGGTCATGGTACATATATTTTTTATACAATGTTTGTTGGATTGGAGTTCCATCGTATTAGAAATGGAAGATCGCCTGAATAAAAATGTGGTGTTCAAATTTCCTAAGTTACAAAGTAAAAATTATATATAAATAACTTGTTCTTTTATGTTTTATCCTCAATTAATGTGACAACATTATTAGAGAGGCATTTTTGCCTTTGAATATCTAAAAATAGAAACATTAGTAACTATTTTATTTTACATTTTTTAGGGTCTCCAAAGTGAATTTTTGCAAAAGTATTGCACATATACTATTGGAACTATGGATCAATGTATGGACAAAACATTTTTTTCTCTCTTTAAGCTTTCCAACACATTTTTGATGGATCAAAAGGGAGTCAAGAGCACTGAGTTATGTTCCCAACAAGGTGGCTAGTAATGAAAAATAATTTTATGGATTAAAAGACATGTCCCAAAAAGGTCTCATGCCTAGATCAAGGGTCCGCACATATATTTATATGACTCTTTACATTATTTTTTGCTTTTAGGTTATTTCACAAAGATGAAAAATTAGATGCAAATAAATGGTCAAAGACCATAGTGGAAATTTTGAACAAAAAGAATAAATGGATGAAACAAAAAAAATAATGAATGATCAAGTGGGATGTGAGGAAGAGAAGAATATTGTAATTTATCTCAAGTTGAGATATTGTAAGGAGTGGCTTCATTCCAATAATGAGTATTGTACGATGTTGCCCTACCTCAAGGGTTTGAAATATAAATTGAGAACATCTAAGCAATTTGCATTGATTGTGTTGATTTATTATTCATTGTGGTTGTTTTTTAAATTGTAATTAATTGTTAGGGAATGATTCACAAGTTAAAAATATTATCTTTACAACAACCTTGTAGAAAATATGTGTTCTAAATTTATAGACTTCAAAATTTTCATCTTTCCGATTAAGAGCTAAGAGTTGATGCAGATGCAAAAAAATTTAGGGTTTCCTACAATGGAGATGGAGTTAAAATTAGCAGTAGAAATAATGGCCACCACATGAATGTGAGTGTGGTATAGTGTGGATGGATAAGGAAAGGAGTGAATATAATTGGGGAAACAAAGTTTAGCATGAGGGCAAAAGCGGCTACATTGAAGATATTCACAGTTCCATTACGATTTTCGATGAAAATTTACTGTTTCCTGCAACTTCCTTTTTTGGATTTTGGGATGGAGGGTTTTAATAGAGATGCATGATTTGAGAAAAAAATGAATTTTAAAGAAGCAATCCATGGAGGACCACCTCAAACATAAGGGAAACACAATTAATAACTACCAAGGAAACCACTGAGGATGTCAAAGGTCGATTCAAGGAAAATAGATATGGGTTGCACGAAAGCAACTAATGGATCCCCATTAGTGAAGTTCAAAATAATGAACATCCAATAAGGAATAGATGATATGGAAAGGAAGGTATTAATATATTGATTCATAGGATTTTGACCGACTCTTGCTACCTTCGAGCAATGGGCTGCCAAAAACTGGAGCACTAGAGGTGAGTTCCAAATTTTTACTTACCCTAATGGCTACTTTCTTATTTTAATTGCTAATGAAAAATATAGGAAGGATATTTTTCAAGGGGTCCATGATTTTTTGGTAGCGTAGGTCTCTTCATGAAGCCTTGGCATGCCAAGTTCAAAGCTAAGGAAGAAATGTCATCAACTACCCCTATTTGGGTTCGTTTATTTGGTCTTCCGATAGAATATTGGCATCCAAAGATATTCACAAAAATTGGGAATTCTTTAGGAGTTTTCATGATGGTTTTTGATAGCACCCAACACTTAGAGCATATGATTTATGCAAGGATTTATGTTTTCATTGATTTTGACAAACCACTTTCAGAGAAGATTAGTTTACAATATGGGGAAGAAATATGGGAACAAGTAATAGATTATGAAAACATTCCATTTAGATGTAGAATCTATCATGAATATGGTCATCTCACCAAGGATTGTCCAGATAAGATTCCTAAAAAAGAGAAAGAGGATGGGGACTTGGTAGGGTTTCAAATTCCTATACAAAAAAACACAAAGAAAAAATAGCAAAAAAATAGAAAACAATACTTTCACCTAAAACCTTTGAAATTCTCTCCACAGATGAGCAAGCTGATGATGAGGATGGGCAAATGGAAATAGTTATTATGGAAACACAGTTTGACAAAGAGAGAGAATAGGAAGGATTGCATGATGAGAAATCACTAAAAGAGCTTGCTTTATCACTGAGAAATAACTAGTAAAGGAGAGCCATTTTAGCCAACTTTAAACTATAAAAAAGTACAATGTAGAAAACCAACCTAAGTGCAAAACCAAGGGGTAGATTCAAACTACAAATAAAATGGATTTTCAAAAATATGATACAAATTCCAATAGTAGTTTTGTGGTTCTAAGTAACCAGCCTGTAGTCCCAGTTGGAACGAAGCAAGAAACAAATAAAAGGATGAGGATGCCATAATCCTAAGGGTTTATAGGATGGGTGTTATCCTTCAGTCTCTTGTTGGTAATGTTGGAAGATTTGGCTAATTTTCTAAGCAATTTTTGATATTTTTGGTAATTTTTTAAGCTTTTGGTTTATTTTTAGTGTTACCTTATATTGTTTGATTTGTCAATAGCTCCTTTGGCTTAGTTTTTGTTGTATTTGTATCTTTTTTTTCTTTTTTTTTGGATTTATTTTATTTTGTTGTTTTTGTGGTTTTTTTCGTGTTTCGTATTCTGTGTTTCATGTTTTGTGGTTTATATTTGTGGTGTATTTGTATCTTTTTTTTTGTTGTGTTTGTGGTTTTTCTGTGTATTTCATGTTTTGGTGTTATTTGTGTCTTTTTTTAATTTATTTTTTATGTTGTTCTTATGTGTGTGTTTTATTTGTTTGTGTTTTGTTATGTTGTTGTGGTTGGTTGTTCTGTGTGGTTAATATTATTGTTTTTGTGTTTGGTTGTGCTTTATCTTGTCGACACACTCAAGGAGTATGCTTTATTTTGTTTTAGCATGTTGTGTGTTTGTGTGTTCTTGTTTTTTTTTGTTTCAGGCATGCTCCTTAAGTGAGTCAAAGGTGGTAGGCGAGGTGTGATCCTGGGCATCGTTGGTGGAAGAGATACCCCTACCTCCTTGGGTCTTACCCAAAAGTGGCATTCCTTCTGGGATGTTTTCCACAAAAAAAAAAAAAGTGGGATGTTAATTAATTTTACTTATAAATAATAAGAATAATATAAAGGTTTATATCAAGAAAAATTCAAGGCAACTATATAGACAATATATAAGGAAGAAATAATACTACCTCATTGAATTCAACACCAAATATGAAAACTCAAAAGTCTCATATAAAGGTAAACATCAAATAGAGAGCAAATATGCAGATGGTCCAATTGAGGAATATATGACATTATCTCAAATATGATACATGTATATGGAAATACTAAAGAGAAATTGAAAAAGAGAGGATATGCACCTTTAATACATCTAGGGTAGTGGAAACAAAGATGCATTTCATTTGGAATGCAAAGCTTAAATAATGGTCCACGAGTTTATTACATTGATACTTTGTCCATGGACTATTAATGCATGATGAGAAGCCAAAAAATAGAAAAATATGATATCATTAAAATAAATAACAAACTATTAGAACCTCAAAAGAAAAATATGTTCAAATTCGTAATATTTGTTGAAAACACACAAAACCCACACATTAATAAAATTATATAGCAATAAATGAAAGAGAGTGAAAAGAGAATGAAAATTTGTACAAGGATAAGAGGACTCCCTTAGGCACCAAAATGCTAATGTAATAATATGAACACACATCGATGTAGTGGATCAAGTATAAGATATGTATAAATACCCTTATTAAATACATATTAATTGCATAAACCATAATAGATATATAATAAGATTAAAATATATGTATAGTGGCCCAAGAAGGATTTAATTATATCTCTTGGGATTTTGATAAATTCAATATCATGCTTTAGGATGTTATATTGTTATATAATATCTACCTTGGCCATGAAATAGATTACACAATTCAACACCCTCCTATAATTTAAAATGAGGGTCCAAGAAGGGTACATAAAAAATATTTCCTCAATAATCGTATCTCTACCATGTTAATTCACTTTGAAAATAATAGGACCCATTAAAATATCCCTTTTCATTTGGAATACTCCCTCTAGCCATCTTAAATTTTGCTTCAATATTCTAAGATCTAACTAGGAAATTCTTGATAGGATGACCTTCTTATTTCTAGTTTCTACAAGTAAGTTTGGACTCCTTTGAAGAATTTGAATCTCACTTGTCCAACTTGATCTTTGACTTTATATATTTGAAAGCCTATGTATGATTTTGTTCATAAGGATAGCCATCACAATTTCTTAGACCCACATGAAAATGAATTAGAAGAGAGAAGAACTCATGAAGTGCTAGTTTTTTATGTTTATTTAAGAAGATAGAAATTATATAATCATTATTCCAAGCATCTAAAATGAAACATGGATATTAGAAAGAACAATCTTAATGCATTTTGGATCTTCATATTTTTGGAATTCACAATATTTTCCAAAAACAAACGAAAGCAAAACATTTAGTTGAATATTCTATAGGAACAAAAAGGACAAAAGAGATTTGGGGTACCCATAGGCACCATAAATAATAAATATCCATAGATAATATTGCACAACACTCTCATGAAAAATTAAGGGTGTGAGGGGAGTATTTATAGCAATACCAAAACTCCAATTACATCATAGAGTTTAACCTAAGTTGACATAATAAGTGTGATTTAGGTTAATTACAAATAATAAATAGAGTTTAGCTATTACAAGGTTAACCAAGGCCCATGGGGCTTACATAAAAATATTACAAAATAATAAATAAATTATAAAATGAAATTCCCTTAGTTTTTTAGTGTAGGAACATCCCAATGCTATGTTGTTCATGTTTCATCTCGATGACCTAAGTTTGAATCATGGGAAAGGAGGCCCCTATTGATCTACATCTAGGGAGTGTGGCCCGTAGTTGTGCCACCAGTTGTACTTTGCATTACTTCAAAAAAATGGCCTTAGGATATCCAATACAATGCATAATATTGGATCTTGTACATGACATAGATTATAATTTCAACACCCCTCATAATCTAAACTGAGATGCCAAGGAAAGAAAACATTAGTGAAAATAATATATCCCCTCATAACATGCTCTAGTGGGCCTCTACAATTGAGGGAGATCCATATGAATATTCCTTATAATCTAGAATACGTTCACCTAACTTGAAGAACTCAACTTCTACCCTTTACAACTTTAGTAATCAATTCTTCATTGGGTGTTCCTCCCTCTTACATTATCTACAAGACTTATCTTGAACCTTTTTTTTTATTAGAAGACTTATCTTGGACCTTGAGCCCCTGGGTATTAGAATCCTTTGATTTAAATTCCTTTACATGGGCCTACATCTATTGAGTCCTACAATAATTGTGTATTACCACCTAAAAATACACTAGGAGAGAAAAATTGATCAAGAGTAAGAGTCTTATGAGATTCCAATAACATATAAATCATACGAACCATTAGGTTCAACATTTTAAAGGAGGGGAAAATATTATCGAGGGTAATATTAACATATTTTTCATCATATTTCTTTTTGCCTCTAGAATATGCAATATCTATTGTCAAAGCCTTGAATCTCACAATATAGGCCTCGACATTATCAAACTCAACTAGCTTAAGAGAAGAAAGCTCCAATTCCAAGAAACTTACTTTATTAGTATTGACCTTTCCAAAACATTCATGTAGTTTTTATCATACCTTGATAGGGTTACTCCCCTATTTGATGTGAAAAAGCAACTATGGATCAATCAATAAGGAAAACAAACCTCTAGACTTTTCTACTTTTTGATGGCAAGTTTCATCATGAAGAATAGCTACTATATCCTCCTAAAATATGCACAATATGTTCTTACTTCATAGTAGGCTACTTATTTGAGTTGACCAAACACTATAGTTTTGCTCATTAAGAGGAGTAATTAGGGATTTGTTGTCCATATTACATAATATAGTCGCTCACACTATAACAGGTCCATGAAATGATGTTATTAGTGTGTATAGCTTTAAAACTCATGTGATCTAAAAAAAGGGATCAAATCATTTTTATATAGAAACATTCTGACCTCCAGAATATTTGCCCTAATGGACCTCAAATAATTAAAAATTAAAGGCTCTAACCTTAGGTTTGTAAGATTCAATATCTACATACCACTTGGCAAAATCTAATTTGCTAGAGCAATCCAAACAATTTTTTCCACTTCAACTCCTTTTATTTGCTTATCCATTTATCCATTCATTTGAAGCAACAAAAAGATAGTGCTTGTGGCTTGAACCAAAGACCTTGTTTTCCAAAAACTTCTTGTTGGCCATCCATCCATAATGTACAACCATGTTGAGGGACCTTGGCCTCATGTAGATGATTAGCAACCTACATGCTTGCACAAGGGATGGACATTATTTTATCTTGTGCCCTCTCTCTTCCAACGCATAGTCTAAACCATAGTTCCATACCATCTATTAAGTAAAGGCTTAGTAAATAAAAAAGGTTATTCAACTTTAATATGTTGTAATGTCAAACTAAATTTCAACCCCCCATGACTCGAACTTAAGCTAGCAATGAAGTATCTTTGGACTTATCCCCTTGGCCACAATGGTTAGCCTATGGTATGGATCAAGGTGTGCCCTATCCCCATTAATAAGGGAAAAATGTGTTTCAATACTAAAGGGTGCTAAGCCAAATCTGCAAGGAGGGCAACACAACTTTTTCAAATTCAATTTTTTTTAGGAAGCTCCTAATCCAATGACATCTAGTCGAATTGATCTTCAAAGGATGAGCTTAAAGAAAGAAAACATGTTTTTCTTATGATGCTTTTAGTAGAGGACTCCAAATATAGAATCTCAAAAAAATATTTGCATAAAAATATCTTGAGGTTCAAAAGAAATTTGAAAGCATTGAACTACCTTTCTATGTGACCAAGCAAATGTAGCTCCACACCCATTCTAATACCATGTTGAAATTCATAATATTTTCTAGAAATGAACAAAAGTAGAACAATTACTCAAATCTTATATAAAAAGGAAAATAAGGATAAAAGATCTTTGAGGCACCTATAGGCACCATAAATAATTACTATTTATTGATAATATTACACAACACTTCGATAAAAAATAAGGAGTGTGATGGGGGTATTTATAGCAATACCAAAACCCCATTTACATCATATATTTTTAACCTAATCCAACATAATAATTAGGATTTAGGTTAATTACAAATAATAAATAGGTTTTAACCACAATAAGATTAACCAAGGTCCATTGGGCTTACATAATGAAATATTACAAAATTATAAATACATTGTATAATGAAATTCTGCCTATCCAACACATCGCACAATATTAGATCTTGGCCATGAAGCAAATTGTAATTTCAACAACTTTTATTTTCTCTAAAAGATACAATACCTACTCTTAAGCCATTAAGTCTTACAATATAGTACTTAAGTGATTGAAACTAATAATTTTCACCTTCCTAGAATTACATTGGAGCATAGCCCATATTTCAACTAAATATCTAATATTTTTAACATGAAAAGCAATTCTAAATCAATCAATAATGAATACAAGCTAAAATCCTCTTCCTAATAAAGTTTGTGAGTTGCTTCATCAAAGACATTTGTTGCTTTTTCATAAGAATGCACTAAAGGTTCTTACTCTATAATATCTCAGTTACTTGAGTTGTCCATAAAATAAAATTACTCTCATTCAAGTGTATGACATAAGCCTAGGAATCCATCATGCCTGAATTTTTATTTCTTGCAATAACAAGTCCTTGAATAAATATCATCAATGTGAAGAGCCCAAAAATATGTACAATATAAAAATGTATTTAAAGTTTTTTTTTTAAGTAGGATTTTAAAAGGGGTGCCCTTTCCCTTTTACATCTATTTAGTCACATTGAGCTATTTGGTGTTGCCAATATTTGTATCTTGGTGTGGGCTACAACAATTATTAGTCCCAAACATTGAACCAAGGACCCATTGGCAAAAAAAATGAGTTAAAAACATAGGTTTTTATGAGGGGTCTTGGTCCCCTCATACTTAGTGGGGTTTGAACCTTGAACCTCTCCAAAGTTATTCCAAAGCCCTTACCAATATAGTAAGATTGCAGCTCGTATTTAAAGTCATTTTGTATATAGGAGTTATGACCTAAAAAAAATATCCCTATTAGATCCTAAGGAAATAAAAATAAATATTAAGGCTTCAACCTTAGAACTACCACAATCACCCAAAATTTACACTTCTCACAACCTAATTTATAAAATAGAACCACTAAAATTATTTAATATGATTACCACTGGATACCAAGAACAATAATAGGACACTTGGTTTGCTTTTTGGAAAAAAATTCATGTATAAACAAATTATTGTTAGTCTCTAGAGCATCATATTTTTTGTGACATCCAATATCAATATATCCATAAGTTACACCAAAGCAAGTAGATAATATTAAGAGGATTGGTCCCATGCCTCTTAGATTGTAGCTACACTAGGATATCTAGGCAAGCCAAGTTACTACATCCACCCTTGATTCCTAAAGTAGCACCACCATTGACATGCCCTCAAAAATGTAAGCAGAGGTTTAGTCAAAATATAGGGCAAGAATCAACCCAACAACTTGTCTACATGTAAGCACAAACATAGTGTGTGGCATCCACCACAACCATATGCTTTGTTGGGATAAGGATAGCTCAAAATATTTATTTTCCTTGTAAATCATTAAGTTGTGTTAATGATGTCCATAATGAAAAATAAATAGAACTTCACAAAATCATGTAGAGTTTGACTAATGCATTAGAAATCATACTTGAAGGTTGAAGTATGTGAAAGAACTAATGTCACCTTATTGCACAAGAAGCAACCCTTCATTTGTGATGCTAAATTTCTACCCATGAATTTAGTGTGCCTAGGATTTATAAAAAACAACCACTTCATAAACCGGGCTTAGATTAGTAATCTATATAATATGTAAAAAGGTGATTGTAATACTTAACATAAACCAAAAAACTATTTAGATGAAATTCACTGCAATATAGGGGTCAAACAAGAATATCTTCTATCCTCATCCTATTTTATTTATATAGACTTACAAAAAATGAAACGATGTGTATCTAGATGATCCAGAGCATCACTTCTATATGTTAAGGATTTTTTCTTATTTACAAACATCTAGTTCATCTAGAGGAAAAATCAAACATTTTAAAAATACTTTATAATATTTTAAACTTAAAATGTTAAAAAAACCAAAAAATGATATGAATCAATGAGTAATGATGAGTTTCACATGCTTAATTATGGTCATAGCCCATGGGTGGACCTTAACAATTTTTCCATTAAGTATGAGGAAAGTGGTAAGAAGTGAAGTATTTTTATAATGTAATCGAAGGTTCAAATTGCATGGTTAAATTTAAATTAAAAATTATTTTATTGGGTTTGGGTAATTCATATAGAACAAGGAGTTTAATATAATAATCCAAGGTTCCAATCCCATGGGTGAGCCTTAATATTTTCCCATGGGTATTGAAGCAACTAAAAGGACGCAAGAAGTTTCTCACCACAATTGAAGATTTCGGTCCCATGGGCAAACCTTAACACTATTTATTGAAATAAGTTGTGTTCCATAAAGAAGGCTCAATTCATGTTTCAGTAACCACAATAACTTAGTGTATATGGGTGATGGGTGTTTTATCCAAACTAAATTGTGCTAGCCTCACTATAAACTAATATCAATGACAACCCATTTTGGCAAAAAAATTCATGTACATATTTATTATTAATTGAAAAGGTAATCAATTACCTCTAAGAATGGGAATTTTTTATGCCTAGGGTTTTCACTGATAGTCATCCCCACGTATTTTATTATATCATTTAGATATATGCTTGAATTATTTTTATATTGCTTTTTGTTTTAACTTGATTTATAAATGTAATTTATAATTCTAACACTTTAATTTTAATTATTTTTACAAAGGTTAAAGGGTGAATTGCAAATACTTTATTTGTTATAAGCTTAGTCAAAAGTTTAAAACCCAAAGATACATAGTTGAACTAATATTTAATTTAAAGTGAAAAAGTTACCTTGCTTCCATAATGGTATCTCGTATATCATGGGTTAGTCATAACCCATAAAATCACCTTTATGTTTATTTTTACACTTATCTCTTCACATACTTATCTCATTTAATCCAAATTATTGAAATAGTATGCATGAAAAAATGGCTAGAAAGAACATGTTTTTGTCATAAAAACAAACACAAGAAAAAAATCATTTATGTAAAATCAAGAAAAAGTAACTTCATGAAAATTTATAAGAACTCTTTAAATTTTAAATCATAATCCTTTTTTTCTAAATACCTTTTACTAAAAAGACCACTAATCTTATAAAAATTGATTTAGTTATCTAAATCTTCCCCAATAAAAACTTTATTTCACCGTCCATATTTTGATTAGGGTGAAAAGAAGGGTTTTTTGAAAAGGCCCCAACCATTTTTTACAATACCACTCCTCTACATTAAATTAAACAATGAGGAATTATAAAAAAACAAAAAGGAACTAAGACATCAATAATCTACAATTACTAGCAATATAACAAGACAAGAAGTCACATAGACCCCTTACAGGGGAAAAAACATAAATGCTTCACTTCCTATGACTACAAGATGTGAGTAAAGCTTGTAACCACTAATAATTATTTAACAATAATTTTGTATATCATACGGCTACAACTCCCTATCAACTATACTCCTCAGCTCACTAGGGAAATCATCCCTCCATAGAATTGGTTCAAAACTATCTACAACTTTATTGGCCAACCAATCCATTGCTTGGTTGCCCTCTTGATAGATATGCACTATATTAACCTCCTCCAAGGTTGCAATGATATTTCTTACACCTGATATAATTTTTGATATGTTCCAACTAGCTTCATTATTACCCCTTAAGCAATTAATAATATTTAAAGAGCCGCCTTCAATAATGACCCTCTTTATATTTAGTTTCTTCATTCAGCTCATGTCTATGAATAGGGCCTTTGTTTCTACCATATGGTTGGATTGAATGCCATAATATTTTGTAAATGCCATTATGATCTTCCCACTTGGATTTTTGAAAAATTCCCCCTCTTCTTGCCCTACCAATGTTTCCCTTAGTTGCCTCATCAAATTTCACTTTAATCCAATTGGGTTGAAGTGGTTTCCAAACTACCTAGCCAATATTTTGGGATTATTATCGTAATTTTGGCTTACATGAAAGCCCCATTTTAAAGCAATTTTGGCTTCCACTACCCTTCCTCCATCATTATGATGAGATATAATAGAGATATTATCCTTAACTACAACTAGAATTCTATTGAAGGTTGAGATTTCATTCCTATACATTTCCTTAAAGATTTTTTTATTCACCCTCCATATTAAATGATGTGACTAACCATAATTTTACATTAAGCACCTAATCAAATTTCTTCTAAACTAAGGATATTGAATCTGGATTTTTAAAAAACTTATGAAAGGTAAGGCAAAATAAAAATTAGTATGATCCAAGAAAAGCAGAGGTTGCCCAAAGTTCTCATAGACTAGGATACCAAAATGACCAACTTATAGGCTTTAGCATCCATCATGACTTCTTTATCCATGGGATGCTACCAAAACATCCTATAACATTACACCTATTCATGACATCAACTCCACCTATGGTACCAGTCTCATATTTGGTATTATGGAATATTTTATTGCGGTATCAACACCAACACATAGAGGCACAATGGATATTAAAAATCTACACCACCAATAGGCACTAAAAGGATACCAACCCATAGGTTTTTTCACCTATTATGGTTTTCCATTTAATGGGCTAATGCTATACCAACCTACAATGCTATAATTATTAAGCAGATCATGCCTTGATAATTGTATACCTTTTGGATTTAGTTACCTTAAATTAAGTAACCAGTGCTTACCTAAATTTATAGCCTATATGAGGTGACAAAGCTTAGTAGGTAATTTTTATGGTGTCAAAATTTTAAAAGATATAATAAGGTCATATTTCATTATTTAGGGGTTGGGAGTGACCCCCTTGCACTCCCTAAGCATTACGACCCCCACAGTTGTTATCTTGGCATCTACCACCACCTCACTTAAGCGGGTGTATCTGGTGCCCTATGCCTCATGCGGGGGCACAAATCCTAGGAAATTTAGGATAGTATGGGATGTGGCTCCCATTGGACAACCTTTGGGGTTTTTTTACCCAAGGTTTGTTCCTTACTTCTATGTGTATTCTTTGGCACTCGTTGCTCTGCTCCCACTAACTCTACTCCTAGCCTCGGCTACCTTAGAGGGGGGAAAAGGAAAAGGAAACATAAAGCAAATTGTAAAAAGCAATAAAATGCAAGAAAGTAAAGGAAAACAGGAAAATTTGCAAGAAAGGTAAAACTATATAGCCTACCCTAAGGGGTGGTGATGCTACAAAGAAAAAGAATAAAACCCCCTAGCACTGTAACAGGTTTGAATGAGAACATTCATGACAACCGATAGTGCATGAGGAACACAAGACCCTATTGATAATATGAAATAGAAAAAAAACACCCATGCTAGAACTAAGATAAAAACAAGTAAAGAGTCACAAATTCTTATTAACACAAACTCTAAGTTATGCACATGTAGAGGAAAGAGGTTCAAAAACTACTCGATAGGCCATGCAAGGCTTGAGCTAGATTGAGACACAGAGGAGAATTAAGAAAAACACCTCTCAAAATGATGGGGGGCTTTCAATGATTTATAATTATAGAAATGAGTGATTTTTATAAGAAGTTAGAAATAATTCCCTCTTAAATACATGCAGGACTTCAAAATTTGAATTTAAATTTTTGCATAGGCTAGTTGATATCAACAATTAATTATTTGGAGGCTCTAGAGATCTGTAATAAATCTCTATGATTAGATCCTCATGATCATCCACCATTAATGTCTCAAGCATGTGTTGCTCCTTGGGTTATCCTTCCTATCATGTCTTTAATGCTTCGATTGTTGCTTGATGAATTACATTCAGTTGTGGAGTATTAGGACTAGAATTGGATCCTCATACTTTTCCTCGCATCTATTTGTTGAGGATTGGTTCAATATTTTGGTATTCAAAGACCGGTTCATCCATTCTCTTGGTAGTTCCCCTTGGTGAAGATTTCCTTCAATGCATCCTATGGGGACAACAATTACCATCCTTTGAGCTGCTCAACTTTTGAGTACTCCTCTTCCATCATGTATAGTAGGGAGGCCATTATGGGGTTGATAGACCAAAATAAAAAGGGAGAATGTTGTAGTTGAAATCTATTTGGATTGATCTATTCTTCCTTGATGTTTGGGCATCAAGTCCTCCCTTAAAAAGGAGGAATATTGGTTTATCGAAGAACACAAGCTTATACTGAGAGGGGGGGTGAACAGTATAAGACCTCTTTTTACTTTTTCCTTTATACTTCAAAACAGTAAAGCAATATACCCAAAGCAATATCAAAGCAATGCATAATAACATCCACAAAGTGACACCAATTTTAACGTGGTTCACCTAGAATGGTTGGGCTACGTCCACAAAACTTTTCTCTAAAAGTTATCTCAAATTTCTTTGGGAATCCTTCCCAATTACAATGTTTATGAGCCTCGGCCCAAAGGAGATACCTTCCCCCAAACAAAATTTATGAGCCTCTGCTCAAAGGAGATACCTTCCCCTCAATCTAAATTTATGAGCCTCTGCTCAAAGGAGATACCTTCCCCTCTGCTCTGGAAATGATCCCTCAGAAGATCAACTGCCTCTACCTCTTGCCAGCACGTGGAAATCCTTTCCACCGAAGACCTCCTGTCCTCAATGCTTAGCCTAAGAGACCTCTGCCTTCTATGATCACGTCCACAACGAGCTCAGCAACTCTGTACCAAACACGGTCGGTCGGTCTAGTACAAGTCTTCCTCTGTCTGTCAGATCTGTCCAACACTTGAAAAAATCAATCCTCTACACACAAGCCTTCTCAAAGACTTGCCAAATCTATCCTCAAGTTCTTTTGAAATAACCAGTGATCCTCTATCCTTAAGTTCTCTGATAGAACTCTCAAAACACAACTCACAAGTCCTCTGCTAGGACCTGTCCAAATCTATTCACAAGTCCCCATCGAAACCTATCCAAAACTGCTCACAAGTCCCCACCGAAACCTGTCCAAAACCTGCTCACAAGTCCCCACCGAAACCTATCCAAAACCTCAGCAAGCTCACCAAGAAAAACTTTCTTAGTAGGAAATCACAAGGTGAATTGTTAGAGACCCAATGTGATTTTTCAAACTCATAGAAGCATAAAGAGAATTGTTAGAGACTCAATATGTTCTATACTCAACTCCCAATCTCAAAACTCAACTCAAATCAACTCAGCTCAAACTCAATCTCAAATCTGAAAACTCAACTCAACCTCAATCTCAAATCTGAAAACTCACCTCAACCTCAATCTCAAATCTGAAAACTCAACTCAAAATCTGAAATGGATAGGATAGAATGCTTTCTTTCAAGAACATGAAACCCCAACAATTGCCAACTATGCAAAGAATCACATAACAATGATACTCATGTTCTTTTCATCATCAATAAGGGCTTCAACAACAATGCTCATCAAAACAAGGTTCAATCAACACCATTCAGCTCAAAACACAACCTTGAAGCATTTCATAATCAACATCAGAAAAGGAAACAAGTAGAACTCCTTTTCTCTCCAATATTGTTTGAACAAAAAGCATCCACCAACTCAACTCACAATAGCATAAAACAACTTTTCAATTCATCAACAAAGGAGTAAGCCCAACACTTTAACCAAGTAAAGAATAGCTTGATTATAACCAACTTAATGAAAGCAAATTTCAATCTCAAAGCTGCCCACTTAAGGTTTCACAACTTCACACAAGAAGCAATTAACCTTAAAACATCATGCTTTCATTTCCATAATCAACAAAAAGCACTCTCAACATTACAAGAAAAATTTATCCATTATACACCTTATTTCTCCCTTATTGTCTCATCAAAAATAAAGGTTATCTCTCATAAGAATGCAATAAGATATTTCAACAACATCTTCAAAATAATCTTTTATCAAAATAACAACAAGCTTTAAACTCCTTATAACTCCTAAGTTGTTTTTCTTCTAACAAACATCCTCCATCCGCAACATACACTTAGCAAAAGATTAATTTCGAAAAATACCTTAGCCAACAACAAAAATCGCTATGGAGAAATTGCGCCTGAAATCTAACACCACCTGCTGCGACCACTTCACAATGAAAAACCCTTTCGTGTGATTCGAACGTGAAACCTCCCATTCGGGTAGCGCGCCAACAGCCTAGCCGCTACCGGTGCGCCAAAGGCACCCGATGAGGTTTAAACCTCACGTTGTTATGCTTGTCCCTTCTGTGCCAGGGAAAATAAAACATAGTCCTCCCTTCCTTCTGATGCGAACTCATAGACGCCAAGCTATACGGCATATTCGATAAACGACGAGACAAACAAACGATCAACGGATTACGAAAACCGACGAAGACACACAACCGAACAACGAATTACGAAAACGATAAAGACACACAGTCGAATTCACAGCGAGCAACTTCTTTCAAAATTTGGATGGGATGCATCTTTGTTTTCATCGAGGGATATTTATATGAATTCTTCCACAAGCTCTTTGACGTCGGTGAGGAGTTTAACACGTCGACGGAGGTCTTTGGCTAGCGCCCACAATGCTAAAACATAGCGCCCACCTTGTTAAGACATTTGCGCCATGGATTAGGAGAACCCATGCAAATAATAAATTAATATTTATTTAAAAATAATTAAAGGGAACCTTAACAAGGTTTTTAATTATTTAAATAAATACTTCCTCCTGGACCCAAATGCATTAAACCTATGCATCCACCTGTAATCTTTAAACCTGCCAACTTGGGGTTTACAAAAGACCTTTGAAACTGACATGCCGAAACCTTCATCAAAACAAATTATTTGACATCAAATCAAATTCCTTCAAAAGCTTCTTGACATCAATGACAACTTATACACTTGAGCAAAGGCAATGTACCCAAAGTACCCAAAATTGCCAACAATCTCCCCCTTTGTCATTGATGGCAAACCTTTATTGAAAACACTTCTCAAGAGCCAAAACTGAAACCAACTGTGCTAACAACTGAGACATTGTGCCCACAACTGAGAATCTTCCTTTGAAGTTTTGCTCCCCCTGACTTGAAGCTTTCCTCTTCACTTTGAAGCTCTCCCCCTTACTCATATCTCTCCCCCTTTGTCATCAATGGCAAAGGGCCACCTTTGGGGCTCGGGACTAAGAATGAGCCTCTTAGCTTAGTCCCTCCCCCACCTCCCCGATGAGGTGATTAATTTTGGGGTGGGAGTAAAACTCCCATTAGGCATTGATCATCATCAGTGTCTATAACTTCCTTGTCGGGCCTTCTCTTGAACTCTTTGTCCATATTCCTATTCTTGTCACTTGTTCTTGTTCTTGTTCTCATCCCTGTTCTTGTCCATGCCTTGATCCTTGGACCTGATCATGCCACTGTTCCTGTTCCTGTATTCTAGAATTTTAGCTCTACACTGTCTGATTATGTGACCTTCATTGTTGCACTTGAAACACTTGACGATGTTGTTTCTCTGAGGTAAACCTGATCTTTGAATCCACCTGTTCTGACCAAACCTGTTCTGACCAAACCTGTTCCTGTTATTTACCTTGCAATAGACTGCCTTGTGCCCAAAATGTTTACAAGAGTAGCAATACCCTTGAAAGAAACTAGCACTTCTAAAATTTTCATTTACCTTCTTCACTTGAGCCATGCAATGTGAAGCCATGTGACCAAACCTGTGACAAGCAAAACATCTGCCTTGAAACTTTCCTTTATTTGACCTCTTGGGTCCTGAAAACTTCTTCTCATTCTGAATTCTATTTTCTGTTTCTGTGCATCTATCATTCAAGGACTCCTGTTCTGAAATACTTTCCTCATCAGAACTCTCTTCCTTTTGGAGTCTCTTACTAGACTCTCCAACTTGTTCCTTGTGTGGCTTAACAAAACCAAGGCCTGTTTTATCTGTTGTCTTTCTTTGACCTTTGATGAGTGACTTAACCCTTTTGGAGCTATCTTGAAACCTGTAAAGCTTATCCTTGTACTCTTTAGTTTCCTCTTTCAAAGAAGCCATTTTCTGTTCTAACTCACTATACTCAAGAACCTTAGACTCTAACTCATCCTTGAGTTCTTGTGTCTTAGCTATAGAGAAGTCAAGACTTTCTATAAGATCATCTCTCTCCATACAACATTCATCTAACTTATCCTTGAGTCTAGCATTCTTCTTTCTTTCCTTTTCCAAAACACTAAGAGCACTAATAAGTTCACTTTCAAGATCCTTTATTTGATTGCTTTTTGAATCATCAAAGCCTTTTTCAGATTTCTTATCACTAGAGGTGCTACCTTTTTCAAAAACCATACATGCATCTTCCTTATAGTTTTCTGAAGCATCCTCATACATACTAGAAACCAAATCATTATTTGTGCAATCATCCTCAAGGTGACCAAAATTTCCACATCTAAGACATTTCATGATAATGAATCTATGTTTCGGTTCTTCCTCTTTTTCTGATATGAACAACATCTCATTTTCATTATCACTTGAAGAACTTTCACTATCACTACTAGAACACTTACTTGCTTTGTCTAGGTAGAAACTCTTCTTGTGCTTGTGAGAATACCTCTTTTCTTGATTGTTGTGCTCATCTTTGATCTTCCTGTGATGCTTGTGCTTTTCAGAATCCTTGCTCTTAGAATCCTGTTTATCTTCATCACTTTCATTCTTGGGAACAATACAGTTAGTAGCATAATGACCAAACTTTCCACAATTGAAACATCTTATATTTTTCATACTTTTGTGTTTTCTAGAGAACTTGCCTTTCTTGTTGTAATATGCCTCTTCATCACTAGAAGACTCATCACTATCTTGAAGTTGTTTACCCTTGGATTCCTTGGTAGCCTTGAAAGTTGCCTCTTTCTTGACATCAACCTTCACTTGAGTTCTCAACTCAAATGCTGCAAGTATACTATGGAGCTCATCCTTTTTCAACTTATCCAAATATTTAGCTTCCTCAATAGCAAAAATATTTTCACTAAATCTATTAGGAAGAGATCTTAAAATCTTATCACAAACATCATTTTCAGCAAGCTCAAGACCTAAGTCTTTCATGGAGTTAACAATCTCATCCATACGAAGCATGTAGTCACTAATATTTTCATCATCATTCATCTTGAGTTGTTCAAACATACCTTTGAAGTGTCTCAACTTGGCCTTTCAGACATTTACATCACCTGTGTGAACCACCTTCAACTGTTTCCACATTTCACTAGTTGTCTTGCGGTGAATCACTTTGGTGAGATCTGCTTTCGTAAGCCTTTCGAGATTGCATTCATTGCTTTTGAATTGTTGTGATGTAGGAGCCTTTCTTCTTTAGTATTAGGACCATGTACAGGAATAGTGTACTCATCTTCAATCACTTCCCATACCTCATTACCAAGTGCCATTAGATGAACCTTCATCCTTGCACTCCAAAGACCAAAATCTGACCCATCAAGAATAGGTGTTGCATTGCCACTTGAATGATCCATTGTGTTCTTTACTAGCTTTTCCTTCAAGTTGTTAAACTTTTCGAAGGCACCTGCTCGATACCAATTGAAGAACACAAGCTTATACTTGAGAGGGGGGTGAACAGTATAAGACCTCTTTTTACTTTTTCCTTTATACTTCAAAATAGTAAAGCAATATACCCAAAGCAATATCAAAGCAATGCATAATAACATCCACAAAGTGACACCAATTTTAACGTGGTTCACCCAGAATGGTGGGCTACGTCCACAAAACTTTTCTCTAAAAGTTATCTCAAAGTTCTTTGGGAATCCTTCCCAATTACAATGTTTATGAGCCTCGGCCCAAAGGAGATACCTTCCCACAAATAGAATTTATGAGCCTCTGCTCAAAGGAGATACCTTCCCCTCTGCTCTATAAATGATCCCTTAGAAGATCAACTGCCTCTACCTCTTGCTAGCATGTGGAACTCCTTTCCACCGAAGACCTCCTATCCTCAATGCTTAGCCTAAGAGACCTCTGCCTTCTATGATCATGTCCACAGTAGCTCAGCAACCTGTACCAAACACAGTCAGTCGGTCTAGTACAAGTCTTCCTCTGTCTGTCATATCTGTCCAACACTTGAACAAATCAATCCTCTGCACACAAGCCTTCTCAAAGACTTGCCAAATCTGTCCTCAGGTTCTTCTCAAAGAACCAGTGCTCCTCTATCCTCAAGTTCTCTGATAGAACTAACAAAACTCAGCTCACAAGTCCTCTGCTAGGACCTGTCCAAATCTTCTCACAAGTCCCCACCGAAACCTATCCAAAACTGCTCACAAGTCCCCATCGAAACCTGTCCAAAACCTGCTCACAAGTCCCCACCAGAACCTGTCCAAAACCTCAGCAAGCTCACCAAGAAAAACTTTCTTAGTAGGAAATCACAAGGTGAATTGTTAGAGACCCAATGTGATTTGTCAAACTCATAGAAGCATAAAGAGAATTTTTAGAGACTCAATATGTTCTATACTCAACTCCCAATCTCAAAACTCAACTCAAATCAACTCAGCTCAAACTCAATCTCAAATCTGAAAACTCAACTCAACCTCAATCTCAAATCTAAAAACTCAACTCAACCTCAATCTCAAATCTGAAAACTCAACTCAAAATCTGAAATGGATAGGATAGAATGCTTTCTTTCAAGAACATGAAACCCCAACAATTGCCAACTATGCAAAGAATCACATAACAATGATACTCATGTTCTTTTCATCATCAATAAGGGCTTCAACAACAATGCTCATCAAAACAAGGTTCAATCAACACCATTCAGCTCAAAACACAACCTTGAAGCATTTCACAATCAACATCAAAAAAGGAAACAAGTAGAACTCCTTTTCTCTCCAATATTGTTTGAACAAAAAGCATCCACCAACTCAACTCACAATAGCATAAAACAACTTTTCAATTCATCAACAAAGGAGTAAGCCCAACACTTTAACCAAGTAAAGAATAGCTTGATTATAACCAACTTAATGAAAGCAAATGTCAATCTCAAAGCTGCCCACTTAAGGTTTCACAACTTCACACAAGAAGCAATTAACCTTAAAACATCATGCTTTCATTTCCATAATCAACCAAAAGCACTCTCAACATTACAAGAAAAATTTATCCATTATACACCTTATTTCTCCCTTATTGTCTCATCAAAAATAAAGTTTATCTCTCATAAGAATGCAATAAGATATTTCAACAACATCTTCAAAATAATATTTTATCAAAATAACAACAAGCTTTAAACTCCTTATAACTCCTAAGCTGTTTTTCTTCTAACAAACATCCTCCATCCGCAACATACACTTAGCAAAAGATTAATTTCAAAAAATACCTTAGCCAACAACAAAAATCGCTATGGAGAAATTGCGCACGACTTCTAACACCACCTGTTGCGACCACTTCACATCAAAAAACCCTTTCGCGTGATTCGAACGCAGAACCTCCCGTTCGGGTAGTGCACCAATAGCCTAGCCGCTACCGGTGCGCCAAAGGCACCTAGTGAGGTTTAAACCTCATGTTGTTATGCTTGTCCCTTCTACGCTAGGGAAAATAAAACATAGTCCTCCCTTCCTTCTGATGCGAACTCGTAGACGCCAAGCTATACGACGGATTCGATAAACGGCGAGACAAACAAACGATCAGCGGATTACAAAAACCGGCGAAGACACACAATCGAATAGCGGATTACGAAAACGATGAAGACACACAGTCGAATTCACAGCGAGCAACTTCTTTCAAAATTCGGATGGGATGCATCTTTGTTTTCATCGAGGGATATTTATATGAATTCTTCCATAGGCTCTTTGACGTCGGCGAGGAGTTTAACACGTCGACGGAGGTCTTTGGCTAGCGCCCACAATGCTAAAACATAGCGCCCACCTTGTTAAGACATTTGCGCCATGGATTAGGAGAACCCATGCAAATAATAAATTAATATTTATTTAAAAATAATTAAAGGGAACCTTAACAAGGTTTTTAATTATTTAAATAAATACTTCCTCCTAGACCCAAATGCATTAAACCTATGCATCCACCTGTAATCTTTAAACCTGCCAACTTGGGGTTTACAAAAGACCTTTGAAACTGACATGCCGAAACCTTCATCAAAACAAATTATTTGACATCAAATCAAATTCCTTCAAAAGCTTCTTGACATCAATGACAACTTATACACTTGAGCAAAGGCAATGTACCCAAAGTACCCAAAATTGCCAACATTTACCCCCTCTTCACTTGGTCTCCTCATGTACTCCTCCCATTTAACCAATGAGAGGGCCTTAGTCCTCAATATTCACTTGTGGTATCAATTTGGAATGATACCTGGGACTAAGGTGCCTTCTTGGCTAAGGAGATGGATGGGTCTCTAGGGATTTTCTCACTAAAGGTGATAAAAGGCCATGAGCTTTGGTTGAGGTAATACCTCAAAAAAAATGGTTTCCCTTTAGCCATCATCAAAATGGCTTAAGGATTCCAAGTATTATCATGACTTGCCTTAGACACCATCAAAACAGCTATTGAATCACTTGATTCTAGTTCAATAGTTAGGTTAAGGTTCATGGGGAAGAGAGATTTAGGTGTAGGGTCAATTAGCGGTGGTGGATCCTCCTTGGCCACATCTTAGATGGTCTTCTGACTTCAACTATATCACAAGTAGTAGGGGTATTGAGCCCTTTCATATTGACTTCAGATAGGGGCTTTAGTCAAAATTACCTCTAGGAGTAGGATTTTCCCACTATACTAAGACTTCACTATAGTTCTAGTTCAAACTAGCACACCATGTGGGACACAAAATTTAGAACATCCATACCCTAATCCAAAATTTAGGCCACAATTTTGGTGAAGGTCATGATCATTAGCTTTTTTAATCACTCTACAAATTCTCTTGGTGACTCTCTTGATAAATAAGAACCCAGAAGGAGATAAGCCATCATCCCTAGATGATGTTACGATAAGAACCTTATTTTGGAAAACACTTTCATCTACTTGGTGAATCCACTATAATAGAAAGGATCTAAAGAAGCCACCAAAAGGATCACAAAGTCAAGACCTAACAAGAGTCATTACCCCCAGCCAACCAACCATAATGAAGGAATCAGAGCAAAGGTATGGCTAGAAATATATTGAAATAGAAGAATCAAATCCCCTTGGTCACCCTAATTCCCCCTCATTCTTAGGATTTGGTTCTTGAAGATGCTTTGTATTCCTTACCAAGGTTCATCAAAGAAATTATAGTCATTATGTTGGAGAACTCACAACATGTGGCTACACACTTGAATGTGCACAATGTCGTAGCATAGAATATAGCCCTCAAGCTACTGGTGACATATTTCAAAAGGAAGGCTTGGATGTGGTACATATCCCTTATTTTATAGTAAATAAAATATTAGGAGTAGGTGGCCATCCATTTGATAGATTGTTTCAAGGAGAAAGAACCCTTGTTGTTGGATTACCTAATCAACATTAGGTAAAATTTTGGTGAGACAACCAAGGATTCAATGCCTGATTTCATGAAACCTGGTAAAGAATACTAGGTGATATTAAACCTTCCCCATGTATGGCACTCACATTTTATCTCAAATATTTACACCTAGAGATTACCATAATGATCAAAGCCTAGGGGGTTCTCTCCTTGCTACGTATCCAATCACCCTTAAAGCAAAAATTATCCTTCTAGTAGGTAGGTTTCCCCCAAGACTCTCAAAATCCTCTTTTCTTAGACTTTGACCCAACTCCCTTCTCTTTCACATCCAAAGATAAATTCTCCCTACCCCCTATCAATCAAATTTCCCCAAAGCAAGACTTGATTTTGCATAGTTACCCAATGCCAAGAGCCCACTCCAAATGATAATTTTTGAAGGATAAATAATCATCGAAGCAAATGAGATTAGGTTTCCTGCAAGGAACCAAAACTAGGCCTGATAGAGGCCTTCGATAAAGTAGAACCACTAATGAAGCAAATGTGCTAGATCCTATGAAAGCATCAAAAAGGTAACTGCCAACTCCATTGGACAACACTAGTGACAACGTTCAAGCCTCCCTGAGGGTTCCCATGCCTCACAAAATATGTGAAGGAAATAAATCAACTACAAGAGGAAAGGGAAGAACTTGTGGAAGAAAATATGGAGCCACCTCACTTTATCTTGAGGTATGGAGGAAATTTGGTTCAAAGGTTCCAAATAGACATAATCTACACCTCCTCTTTACCTAAAGCAGTGACCCAAACATTAAATATAGCCTAACATTTGACTAAAGGGGAGACAAATCGGATAGGTAAAATGCGTAGCTTGGTGATCGATATCCTCATACATTACCACTATGTATTCCTCCAAGACCCTCATTATACACCAACAAGAGACCAAAGAGCTAGAAAACCTATAAACTATCTATCTAGAGGTAAAGTGAGGTCCTACCTCCAACCAACAATAGAGACAAAAAGGGGGATACCCCTAAAATTTTGATGGAAGAATAAAAATGGACTCTACTTCACTAAATAAGGCACCCAACCCACAAAAGGAAGTGAGGAAATATGGATGCATGGGAGCTCGATCTTATGATAGTTTTTCATTGTATTGGTATAGGATAAGTGTCAGGCACTGAGGAAGACCCACTGGTCTCTATGGGCCTTTGTACAACAAAAATTATCTTTTCATAAAACTATCAAGAAGATGCAAGACATAAGTGGATTTATATGAATAGCAGAGGAGCTAAAGTCACACAAATTTAGAGGATGAAGTAGTTGAGATCAAGGTATGTCTAACAACTCCTCGAGATCTATAAGGCCCCTTTTAGTCATTTGAAGAATGACTACCATACTAGAATAGAAAAAAGCTTAGAAGATGATGATATCCCCAAATTTTAGGCACAAGGGAACGAGTCTTCACGTTATTGTCTAATGTTAATTGATCAGAAATATGAAGGTGAACCTTAGGATCCATGCAAGCAACATGGCCCATAAAGCAAGGTGCACCTCATTTTGGCCTACACAAAATCTTGAGCAAAGTGACCTCCAACATCATCCTCTTTGAAAACATGTTGTTGTAGATATCTCAAGATTTACCTAGATCAAATTTTGCACCCAATGGATAAGGCATCCTCCTCTAGGTTCCTTAACTCCCGCTAGTAGGATTTCCTCTATGAGTCAACAAAACTATAGTGAATTCTCAATATAGTGAGAAAATCATAGTAGAGGTAATTTTTATTAAAGCCCCTACCTAAAGCCAATATGAAGAGGCTCAATACCTTTACTACTTAAAATGAATTCAAATCCAAAATATTGTCCAAGATGTGGCCAAGGAATATCCACTTCCATCATTTGAGCCTACATCTAAAGCTCCCTTCCCTATGAACCTTATCCTAACCACTGGACTAGAATCAAATGACAACTTGATATCCTTTTCAATGGTGGCTAAGTCAGGTCTCAATAATACTTGGAACCTCTAAGCCATTTTTATGATGGTTGAAGGAGAACCACTTTTATCGAGGATTTGCTTCAATCGAATCTCATGGTATTTTCTCACCTTCAACAAGAAAATCCCCATATACCCATCCCTCTCCTTGGCCAAGAAGACACCTTAGTACCAGGTATAGTTTCAAATTGACACCATTAGTGAATATTGAGGACAAAGTCCCTCTTGTTGTTTAAATGGGAGGAGTACCTAAGGAGACCAAGCTCTTCTCCTTTTTAAGGGAGGACTTGATACCAAAATATAAGGTAATAACAAAGCATCCCAAAAATATTCCAACTACAATGTTCTTCTTTTCTCTTATGGTCCATCGACCCTAGAATGACCTCCCTGTGGTATGTGGTGGAAGAGGAGTCCTCAAAATCAAAGTATCTTAGAACATGAAAATTATTATCCTCATAGGATGAATTTAAGGACATCTTCACCAAGGGAAACTACCAAGAGTGTGGATAAACCATGATTCAAACACTAAAATCCTAGACCAACCCATAGCGACCAAAGGTGAGGGAAAGGATGAGGATAAAGTAATGATAAGAAGGACAACCCAAGGGGAAACACATGCTCAAGATATTTATGGTGGATGATCATGGGGATATAATCATGGAGATTTTTTATAGACCTCCATAGCCTCCAATTCAATAATTTTTGATGGTGACTAGTCTAGGCAAAATTTTGAATTCAAATTTTTAAGTCCTGCATGTATTTTGGAAGGAAATATTTCCCAATTATTCTTATAAAATCACTAATTTCACTCATTATAAATCATTGAAATCTCTCCATCCTCATGAGGGGTGTTTTCCTTCATTATCCTCCATGTCCCAGCCTAGCTTTAGCCTTGCAATGCCTGCTAAGTAGTTTTTAAACCTCTTCCATATTCATGTAACTTAAATTTCGTGTTAATAATAATTTGACTCTTTACTCATTTCTATCTTAGTTCTAGCATGGGTTTTTTGTTTCTACTACATGTTCTTGATAGGGTCTTATGTTCCTCATGCACTATCAACCATTGCACATTTGTTCATTCAAATCCATAAGGGAACTAGGGGATATTATTATTTTTCTTTGGTACATCATCACCCCTTAGGATAGTTTTACGTTTCTTGCAAATTTTCCTGCTTTCCTTTACTTTTTTGCATTTTACAACTTTTTATAATTTTCTTTACATTCCCTTTCTCCTTTTCCCCCTTTGAGGTAGCCTTGGCTAGGAGTACAATAACATAGCTAGAGTAGAGTGATGAGTGCCAAATAAGACACCCAGAAGCAAGGAACCAACCTTGGGTAAAAAATCCCAAAGATAATCTAGTGGGATTTGCATCCCCTACTCTCCTATACTTCCTAGGACTAGCACCCTTGCATAAGGCATATGACACTAGATGTACCCACTTGATTGTAGACATCGAGGTTGCAATTGTAAGGGGTTGTAGCACCCTAGGAGTGTAAGAGGGTCACTCTTGACCCCCCAACATTCTTCTTATTCAATTTTTAATTGATATGTTAGGTAGATTTGGTTTCTAAGTAATAAGATATCCAGTTTTTTAAAAATAGCATCCAAAATTTGAAAGAATGAGTCCAAACTTCACCTTACCTAAATTTTTTTCTATAATTAGTATGTTAGTTGACTTTGGATTTTGAGTAATGAAATGTACCTAAATTTTTGAAAGTAGCATCTAAACTCCAAACACTAAATAAGAATCTCAACAAACTTACATTGTTTCTAATGTCAATACCAATTGCTTCCTTGGGCCTAAACTATAACTTTGAATAGGCTTCTTTGTACATTAATTCTATATTCAATACCAACACTAGCTGCTAGCTTGGGCATGAACTCAAAACTTCAAACTATAAACCTTGAGCATGTTCCTCAAATAATTGATGTCATCTCTAAAGGTAGCACTAGTTGCTAGATTAGGCCTAAACTCTAAACTTTGAGCTTTAAATTTCAAATAGGTATTTGTGCACATTAGAACCACTTCCAATGCTAGCACTAGTTTCTATCTTAGGACCAAACTTTGAACTTCAAATTCTAAACTCTAAACTCAAAATTGGAAAAAGGTATAAATTTTATTGAAAAAAACTCAAATTATACATTTACTATTGATAACCTGCTTTTCTTGGCAAGGCTCAAAATACGACACAACTCTGTTCCTTTGACTGTCCAACTTTTAGAATTTTTAATCTTTGTTGGATGACCCCTAAAGGTGTTCCATTTACCCTTTCCTTTTGAATCCAAATACTGCATCTTGAGTCTATAAAGCCCTCTTTCTATTATTATCCTTCCTTTATTAGTCCCCATATTGTAGTTGTTTTTGGAGTTGTCTCCATATATATGCTTCATCCTCATCCATATGAGAGTCCTCTTAGGTTTTAGCCTGCATTATCTCTAAAAGTTTCCTAATTAGAGTGTTCCAAATTCTTTCCTCTGGTCTAAATTCCTTGTTAAAAATCCTATTATTACATTCCAACCAAAGTTGCCAGCAGATGAAACCCAAACCCAAATCCCAAGCTATCTTCAAGGTATTTTATTTGAATCTATTGGTCTTCCAATAGTCCCAAAAGTTGTTCTTAGTGAGAATGGATCTTTTTTATTGATAAAAAATATTGTACCACAAACTCCAAACTATTTGGGCATAGGGACACAAAAAAAAGAGGTGGCCCATTGTTTCCTCCTCTTGGTGACACATTACACACCATTTGGGTTGCCATAATTGCAACCAAGGGGGATTTGGACCAATTTGAGTGCTTTGGATAAGCTTTATATAACCTTCTTTGACAATATAAATTCCTAATTGGGTATGTCCCCAACCAAGTTGATCGGGTCCATTACTCCTTGGCCACTTTTGTCTATCCAATATTTCTTTCAGTTCTCTTTTCTCCTTAGCCCATTCTTCCCTTAACTCCTCTAGGACTTTCCACTGACTAAGATTGTCCTGCAAATGATCTGGTATTTTAAAATAGTGTCTTATAAGATTCCACCCTTTCCTCTAAACTTTTTTCTTGAGTCCTATTAAGTGGGGGTACTAATCAATTATGGAGGAAAATTTTCCCAAGAATCTTCCCACAGTCTAGCAGTTTTGCCATCTCTCACTTTCTAGTATAACCCTTCTTTAATAAGTGATGCTCCTTTATTTAGAGCTTTCTAGGTCTCTAATCCCTCTCCTAAAACTGGAATACGAGGAAGATCTTTTGTATTTTGTGAGGGATAGTATTTAAATTTAAATACTTTACTCCAAATTTGATCAGGATGAGTTAGCCATCTCCAATACAACTTGGTTGTTAGAGATTGGTTGTGTGTCATTTTTGTTCTAATTCCCAAACCTCCAACTTCCTTAGGCTTGCAAACCTTGTCCCAACTGACTAGTGCCCTTGGGTGGTTACCATGCACTCTAGACCAAAGAAAGTGTCTCATCATCTTATCCAAATATTTTAGGATGCTCTTTGGGGCAGCCAAAATGAATAATTTATACACTAGAATTGCTTGTAAAATTGATTTAAGCAATGTTACTCTTCCTCCAAAACTTAACCACCTATAGGTCCAATGTAAAAGTTTCGAGTGGGTTCTATCTCTTATTGATTTCTAATATTTATTTTTGGGGTCCTTATTTTTTAAGGGGATACCCAAATATTCTAATGGTAGTGATGCTTATAAGAATATGAGGATGTGGGTTATTAGTTCTCTTAATTTTTTTATCACATTGAAAAAACCACTATTAAATTTTTTATCATTTAGTAGTTGTCTAGTACTCGCTATGTAGCACTCCAACATTTTTCTGACATTGGTTTCTTCTATTATTTTTTCTTCCCCCACATTCCTATGTCATCCACAAATTGGAGGTGAGTAGTATTTATATTCATACTTATCCTTACCCCTAAAATGGTATTATTTGCTTTTCTCTTTTGTATGAGTCTTCCCAAGCCCTCCATAAAAATGATGAACAAAATTTGTGAAAGTGGGTCCCCTTGTCAAATTTCTCTGGAAGATTTGAATAGTTGGGATGGATTACCATTGATGAGCATTGAGAAAGAAATAGTAGAGGTGCATTCCATAATTCATTTTATCCATTCTTCACTAAAACCAATTTTTTGCAGTATTTGGGCTAAAAAATTACAACTTATTCTGTCATATGCCTTAGATAATCTAGATTAAGGAACATACCTTTGTTTCTCTTTTGATAAAGCTCATAAATAGTTTCTTGTGCTATCACAACACCATCCAAAATTTGTATACCTTGCACAAATCCCCCTTGTTTTGGAGAGATTAACCCTGGTAATATTTGTTTCAACCTATTTGCCATCAATTTGCTTATAAATTTATAAACCACATTGCATAGAGCAATTAGTCTATAGTTAGTGAGATTTTTCATATCTCCACATTTCGAGATGAGATCCACAAGGTGTGATTCAAGGCTTTAAGGATTCTTCCACTAGTCCTAATTTCTTCTACTGCTTGGGTTATATCATTTGCAATTATATCCCAATAGGATCTATAGAACTCTACTGGAAATCCATCTAGACCTAGGATCTTCCCTATCTGCATATAAAAAAATGTTTCTTTAACTCCTTCCTCTCTAATCTCTCTTAATAGCTCCTCATTTTGTTTATGTGAAATTAACATTGGTATGCTTTCTAAAATTTCCTCTTGGTGTTGAGTGGAAAGGTGTGGATTTACAGTAAATAAAGTTGAAAAGTATTTATTTACATTTTCTTGCATACCTAGGGTAGCAGTTTCCCTATTTCCATCCCTCGTGGATAAGGCATCAATCATAGTATAGTGATTACGTGTTGTGGTTGAGTGATGGAAAAACTTTGTATTCTTGTCTCCCTCTTACAACAAGAATATTATTGCTCATTATCTCTAGTAGGCTTCATGTTTCTTGTCTAACTCTTCTTCCTATTGCATCAAAAGACTTTATTTATGGAGAAGCTCTTTAGAGATAGGTTCTGAGTGGATCCTTTTTGCTATTTCTTGCACTCAAACTAAAATATTTACTCTCTGTTGCTGGAAATCTATCCGATGAGATTTACTCCATTTTATTAATTTATCTTTGAAAAACTTTAATCTAGAGTGAAGTTGAAATTGTGCTATCCCATGTTCTAGTTTTCCATATTCCCACCACTATTTCATTAGCTCTGGTAATTCATTATTTTGGATCCAAAAAGTCTTAAATCTAAAATAACAAAGCAAAGGACCAAAAAACAAAATCGAAAGTTGAATATTGGAGAAAAAAAGTCTTCACACCAAATAATGTAATACTAGGGATGTTGCAAATATTACATTATTTGGTAGTATGTGGTACTTTTTTAAATATTAGATTAGGGAGTGTGATTTATATTTTGTCTAATGTATGTGTCAATATGTGAGAAGTGTCCAAGTGTTATGTAATAAAGTGTGCAAGTGTGCAAAGTGTCAAGTAAGTCAAGCGTCATAGGAATTTAGGTGTCAAATATGTAAGTGAAGAGTCACATAATATATGGCAAGATGTAAAGTGAATAGTTATAAATTTTTTGTCATATGTTAGGAATAGGAAATGATGCATCTCTTGGATTTTGAGGAGAGAAATAATTGAGTATTGAGGAGTCATCTTGTAAGGTTATATTAAGGAGATGCATTGTATTGAATGAGAAATATCTTGCTATAATATCTGATGATTTATGAATAATATTTTTTTTTGATAAGTTAAAATAAGGGGTTTTGAAAGGTACCCCAAATATTTTACAAAAAAGGAGAGCCTACCAACCCAACACAAAGGCCATTGGGGTAGGTAAAGGAACATCAACCACATAATAGACAATTGCTTAAAGGAAAAACAACTCCTCAACAAAGAAAAGGAATCAAAAAAGCAAAAATCCTGATAAACTTAAGAACCTACAACCCACATAGGGGGAGGACAAAACCTAAAATCAACCAACATAATAGAAATCCAAAATAGACCAAGAGACCCAGAGAACTCGGTTCTTTGTCTCACTGTCTCCAACTTCTCTCTTTGTTGGATCCACAATAGACTCCCACTAATCCTAGTTCATCATGGCCTTGATTTCTTCTGCCCAGTATATGGTCGAGTGGAGAGAATCAATGAAGGATTTTTGGAAGTTCAGCACCATCTTCTTGAAAGACTTAGACTTCTTAGGAGATTCCTGAGAACTTTGGGCTTTTCCTTTATGCCTACTTGTAGGATTGAGGAGCTCTCAGTTTTCTTGGTAGGAAAAAGGGGTGTCCAAATTAAAGTCCTCAACTATAAAGGGATTCTTATCAACATGCGCTAAGGATGACCCCATGTGTTTGGAGTGCCTATTTTACATAATTCTCCCCCCAAAGCCAATGATAGGGGAAACATCCACATTTGTAGGCAAATACAAACCTTTACCACTCAAATCCAAAGCATTGAGAACCAAGGAGTCTTATCGATATTGAGAGTCACTCTGTTCATAATGAGAGACCTTAGGGATTCCAGTGATAAACAACATCAAAGGCAAGGGATTAAAAACTTCTTCCCTTAAATTCCTCTTGTTTTAACCATGTGGTCAAAGATAAGATTTATCAACCCCTAATGAATTGGGTCTGATGCTCCACCTATTTTAACCCAAATTGTAGCTTTTTCCATCGACTAAAAGTGGAATGAGGGGATGTTCATGATTCTCTTTCTGGGAAGCATGTTAAGGAACATGAAATGGTAACTTTGAATAATCTCCTCGTTCTCATCTAGTGTAAAATATTGCATGATCACCACGGCCACTCTATCCCAAGGATATTTGAGAGATTTTATTTTTAATCCATTCTAAAATATAACTAATTCCTCCCCTTCACTAAGGAAATTATGGGTTTTGCAAGCTAGGGAGTGATTTTTACTATTATGGAAGGCCCTATACGTAGGTAAGCCTATAGCTTCAATAATAGGGGAATGTAAATTTCAAACTTGAGATTACCAACTCTAACTATCATGTCATGCTAAGTACACACCATATGCTTTTCCAAGAGCTTATTATGTCCTTTGAAATTTTCCAAGCATTGGAGGATACCTCCTTTCTTAAGATTTGTTTTGACATCTACATTAATGTTTAAGGATCTTGGTTCAATTATGACCTCTATAATTCTAAAATACCTTATGTACCAAAGCTTCCAAAGCAAGAGTGATAACATTGAATTTCTAGCTAAGACCCCATAAAAACTTTAAGGCCTTGACAGCATAATATTAGGATAAAATATGATCAATAAGTTGTGCTTCAGATGATAGAAAGAGCTTCACGTCCAACATGAATTCTAAGTATAGTGGTCGATATCAGACCTAGGGATAATGTAAATAATTTTAAAAAGGGTTTAGGGGAGAACACCCCTTCTTTCAAGAGTGAAGTGTAAGAACCCATGCTAAATCAGACTAGCCATGGGACTACCACACCTCAAAAATTGAACACCTTGGGGTTTATGCCTAGAGAAGAGTAGGACATAAATGAAGAAAATATTTAAAATAGTCACCTCAAAACCCAATTCAATATCATTATAATCTTGGCACTTTGCCCAATGTTGGTTAGGCTTTATCACAAGGTAAGCCTTAGAAGTTGTTGAGAAGCAACACACCCCCACTGAAAAAATGAAATTCCATCCTTTGAAGCTTTTTAGTTTTCATTTTTGCTGCAGGGACCCTCTTGATGTTTTTCAGGTTTTAAGTCCAAATTTTGCTTGCCTCCTTCTTCAAGTTTTGCCTATATCAAAGTATCCAAGTGGGCTTGCATGTGGTTTTGATTTCAATTTAGAATTCATTTTTAGAATCATTCTGAGTAAAGAAGATCTTTCACTAACATGTAAATGCAGAATACAGATGAATGAATTCATTGGAGTCAACCTACAGTTTTTGGAAAATTTGCTAAGTAATGAAAACGTAGCGATTTTGTGAAATTTTCCATTTTTGGAAATGTCACGATTTCGTGACATTTTCATTTTTGGAAATGTCGCGATATCGCGACATATTTTGGCATAAAGACCCAAGTCCAAAAAACGTCGCGATATCGTGACATATTTGGGCTAAAAGAACCAAGTGTGGAAAATGTCACGATATCATGACACATTTTGGCTGGAAGCAAGTTTTGTGGAAAACATCGCGATATCGCGACACATTTTGGCTGGAAGCAAGTTTTGTGGAAAACGTCGCGATATCGCGACACATTTTGGCTGGATGCAAACTTCAAGGAAAACGTCGTGATATCGCGATAGGTTTTGGAAAAGAAGCCAAAGTGCAGAACAGGTCACGATTTCGTGACATGTCGCGAAATCGTGACATGTCACGGTTTCGTGACAAAAGGGGGCAAAAGAAACCTAAGTGCAAGGAATGTCGCGATTTCATGACAAAGGGCCCGAGAGGAAGCAAAGGAGCAAGAAGGAAGACAAGTGCAAAGAAAAATCCTAAGGCATAAAAGCGTCGCAAAATCGCGACGCATTTCAAAGAAAAAGCCTAAGGCATAAAAGCGTCACGAAATCGTGACGCATTTCAAAGAAGAGCCTAAGGCATAAAAGCGTCGTGAAATCGCGACGTCACAAAATTGTGACGCATTTCAAAGAAAAAGCCTAAGGCATAAAAGTGTCACGAAATCACGATGCATTTCAAAGAAAAAGCCTAAGGCATAAAAGCGTCTCGAAATCGCGACGTCGCAAAATCGTGATGTCGCGAAATCGTGACGCATTTCAAAGAAAAAGTCTAAGGCATAAAAGCGTCACGAAATTGCGATGCATTTCAAAGGAAATGCCTAAGGCATAAAAGCGTCACAAAATCGCGACGCATTTCAAAGAAAAAAGCAGAAGGCATAGGGACCGTCGCAATTTTGTGACATGTCGCGAAATCGTGACATGTCACGGTTTCGCGACGGAGGAAACAAGAGGAAGCAAGGGCGAAGGAAGGTCACGATTTCGTGACATGTCGTGAAATCGTGACATGTCACGGTTTCACGACAAAGAGCCGAAAGACGTAAAGCAAAGGGGATGTCACGATTTTGTGACATGTCGCAAAATCGTGATGTGTCGTGGTTTCATGGCAGAAGAGCAAAGAAGTTGAGACAGAAGCAAAGTGATGAAGTGTCGCGATTTCACGACACGTGTTAAAATAAATAAAGCCACATATAATGAGCATTAGGGTTTTAATCTAATTTAATTAAAATGCTAATCCTTGTTTTGTCTTTTGCAGAAAGCGATCTGGCAGTTGCATAATAGCAGAAGTAATGGCGAAAAAGACAAAGATAGACGCAGATCAAGCAAGGGCTATCAGATAGAAAGATGAAGATACCTTTACACGTAGCTGCTTCATTTAATGAAATATGTTGGTGATTGACCGAAAAGTGAAAAAATCTACATGCGGTTACCAGAATTTGCCAATGGATGCGGTTAACGAGAAGATTTCTGGCAAAATAATAATGGCGTGCAGAGAATTTCAATTCGAACCAGACAAAAGCAGTTATGCGAAGATAAAATCATTCCCACTGGTGATATAAAATGTCAAGAAATCAGTGACTCATCCGGATTTTTCAGATCTGGCTGCGAATGTATGTTTCAAGGAATTTACCGGTTGATACATTGCCGAAGAATTTATGGCAAAAGTAATGACAGACAGAGAATCTCGGCTCAAAACAAACAAAGACAGCTATGCAAAGATAGAAGGCCTCACAAGTTGGTGACTCATCTGCATTTTGTAGAAGAATTAATGAGGTGCTCTGATAGCTTATCGAAATAAGAACATACAATTGCACGCAGGTGTCCATTCGATAAGGATCAAGCCAAATTTTATCTTCTCCATTCATGGCAAGATCCATGCAAAGATTTTCAGAGTAATTAGGGCTTATCAAAACTCTATTTTAAAATGCCTTATATTGTAAAACCGTTGTGGTGGGATTTTAGGATAAGATTTAGGGTTTCAGAAGAAGATATTCTTAAAAAGATCAGGGTCTGTCCTGAGTCTATAAATACTTCTTTCAAATGTAAACTGAGGGGGTGGAAACTTAGAATAAAAGCTATTGAAGCAATTTCCTACAAATCTTGTTGAATGCTTTTGTTCTGGACTTGGAGTTGGTGTAATTTCCATTTTCTGTGATAGCGTGGCCAGGAGCCTAATCTCTCTCGGATTGCGATAAGTTCATCTTCTTTTGTTTTCATCTCATTAAGGTTTTCATTTAATTTATGTTGTAGATCTGTGTTATCAATATTGGATATGCTGCCAGGTTCCATTCTGTTTATTGTATGCTAGGGAAAATTATAGATTTAAAGTTCAGGCTTGTTTTAATTGCTCTGTCCTCACTGTGCGAGCTAGGCTGCTGGTGAGAGATACCAATTTTTAACTAACTTCCTTTCTGTCTGTGATTTTCTGGTAGATTTGTTTTACTTCTGTCTTATGCTCTTAGTGGAAGGTGATCTTAGAAAGCTGGACATTTTCCTCTTTGATTTGTTCCATTGTAAAGCTAAACAGCATAAATAAAATTGATAGTTCTGATTTTGCAGCTGAGTTAGATAAATCTCTCTTTTCTGCCCTACCCTACTCTCTCTGTTTTACTATTAAATGATCCATTTTTATTTTCTTTCAAAATTTGCTAAAGCATAAAGAGCTAGATCAAAGAACTGATTGTAAATTTGAGTGTCCACAAAGATAGCAACTTTCAAACATTACTGAACTAAAGTCCAGAACCCGTTGTAAGGTAACAGACAGTCCACTTGAAACTATTCCAGAAGCGGAAAAGAGTGAATAGACATTCGACCCAACTCTGTAACTCACACCTTGGATAACCAACAAGATCCTAAAGTGAGTGGGATTTATCCCTTATAAGTGTTTTTGATTTTCATGCTCATTCTTCACAGGGTGTGTATAAAAGTCGAACCAACATTTAAAATTGGCGCTAGAAGGAGGGCTAGAGTTTTGTTCAGTATTTGTAAGGATTATAAGTTGTTTGTGAAAAGCTGGATTCTACCTATAGGGTAACCAGGTCCCACTCCAGAGCTGGAGAGCTCTTAGTACCTGAGTTAGAAACCCCAAGGAGAAGCAGCCTCAGAAAGGCCAAGTCCTTGTCTGAGATAGTTTTATCACCACTTGTAGTTACTCCAACTACAACTAAAAATATCAGTGTCAATCAAGTAGTAATGGCAAACTGGTTAGGTTCCACTGCCTTAAATATCCCTGGTGTAGCCCATGATTTGCCCAGAAATCTTGAAAGATATCTCCCCACCTACAAACATGATGGAGTTAGAACAGCAGAAGAACATTTAGTGGCATATAAAAATGCTTTAAAGTTGTTAAATGTACAGCATGAAGATGTGGCTTGTAGATTATTTCCATTCACTCTCCAGGAAGGAGCATATGATTGGTTCTTGAATCTCACTAATGATTCTATCACTAGTTGGAATGACCTAGAAAAAGTTTTTATATCACAATTTGGGGAAGTGATTGACCCCAGTGTGTTATACCAACAATTTTCCAGCATTAAGAGAGGAGCCAATGAGACTATCAGATCCTTCAATGTCAGATTTCAAAAGGCTTACGGTAGGTTGACAGGTCATTATGTACCCACTGCAGATCTGGCATTAGAAATCTTTAGAAATTCCTTAGATCCAGTGACCTCTGTCTTCCTGAAGAGGGATGCAAATATTACCAATTTAACAGAGGCATATAGAGAAGCTTTGGTCCTTGAAAGACAATTAGGACCTCAACCTTTGAATGCTCCTCTAATTCCATTTGTCACACAAAGTAATCCTGTCTTAAATCCTATCCCACATCAAATGATGTTGTCGTCAGCCCAAACTCTACCAACAGGAAATTCATTGGCTGTGACACATACTGAGCAAGTACAAAATGCAGAGAAAGAATCTGATAAAGCAAGAGTTGAAGAAGTCTCAAAAGTGGTCCAAAAATTGGCAAATGACTTTTTGAGTTTTAAAAGGCAAGTGTCCACTGGGGACAACCCAAATAGATTTCCCTATCAACAAAATAGATTCACTAGACCACCCTATGAACCCAATAAGGATTATAAAGGTAAAGGGCATGAAGTGAATATCTGTGACTTAGCTTTGCCTAACTGGTGTAGGATTCACATAACGTCTCAGCATGGGGAGTTGGATTGTTTGGAATTTTGCAATGCCTTTGAAGCTTTATCCGGTGAGTTGATTTCTCCTAAAAACCAAAGAAATGCTGATAATCCAGGTTCATCCAAACACAGTACAGCTATGGTGTTAGATTCTTTTACTTTTCCAGATGAATCAAAAAATGTTGTGGAAATGCCAATGGATGAAGTACAAGCCTTTCAACAATATAGAAGGGACAATTACAACCTTAGAAACAGAAATTCGAAGCCCAACACTACATCTACTCCTCCGGATAACTCTCATAATGTTCCTCCAGATCCATCTTCCAACAATAACCCACCTCCACCCAAGGGAGGAAATCCAAGAGGACCAGATGCATTTGTCCCTCCACTCAATAAGGGATATAATATAGTGGAGGACATGAAAAAGATCAAAGCCAATATCACCCTTCATGAGTTGGCCGAGATTTCGAAACAAAGAGATAACTTGATTAAAACATACTCTGGGCCTACTACCAAACCTTTGGATAAGGGAAAGAAGGTGGCAAATGCAAATTTAGCCATGTATAAAGAGAAAACTAAAGTTTCACCTTTCTTACTGACTGTTCGTATATTTGGGAAAAATTTACATAACTGTCTGGTAGATTCGGGTGCTTCAGCCAATGTTATGCCTTTGGCCATTTGTCAGCAGTTGGGTTTAACCCCAAGGAAGTCTGAAAGGAGGGTTGTCCAATTAGATAAATCTGAGGTTAAAGTAGTGGGAGAACTTCAAAATATTCATATTCAGTTGGCATCTGAGCCTAGGGCTCAACACAGAATTGAAATTCAGGTTGTAGATATTCCTGTAGGTTACGGGATGCTTTTGAGCAGAGATTGGTCAAAATCTCTGAATGGATATTTGGCAACTGACTTTTCACATATGTGGTTGCCATGGAAAGGTGTTGCCAACCAATTAAGGATTGAAAGAGAACCCAGGTACAAACATACGATTACTGAATATAATGCAAAAAATGAAACTGTAAATATTGCAGATGTAGATATTGGAGTTTATAATTTAACAACGAGACAAAGTGAGGAGCTTAGTAAAGCTCATCTTGTTCATAGTAATGAAGTTTGGACACTTCATGTGGATGGAGCTAAATCTAAACAAGGTTTTGGTACGGGAACAGTTCTTAAAGGACCTGAGAGTCAGACATATTTTATGTCTTATCGCCTATAGTTCCCTTGCACAAATAATTTAGTAGAGTATGAAGCACTGGTGTTAGGATTGAAATTTGCTTTAAACAAAGGTGTAAGAAATATTCAAGTTTTTACAGATTCAGAATTAGTAGCCAATCAAGTTAAAGGTAAATTTCAATGCAAAGCATCCTACTTAAAAGGATACAAACACCGGGCCTGGGATCTTATAGAAGATTTTGATGCTTTTAATCTGACACACATACCTAGAGAGCAGAATTCACTTGCAGATGTCTTAGCTTCCTCAGCTGCAGGTCTGAAGCCACTGGAAGAGTTTGAATGGAACAAATTTTTGATCGAGTTAGTCCCTTGTCCTTCAGTCCCAAATAATGTAGATAATTTTTAGGTTTTCTCTGATGATCAGTAGATTATAAACTTTTTGCAGAGTACTAACACATTTGAAAATGCTATAATCGATGATGGCCAAAGGGATACTCTACTGGAACAGTTAGATGATGAAAGGGGAATAATAAGATTGAAAGATAATAGAATTTTGAAAGGAATGGTGGAACTGGAACGACTGTTTGATGTTGATCAAATTAAGCAAAAGGTGAGTTCTGGGGATTCTATTGGTGCAGCAAATAGTGAAACTGAGAACCTGAATGTTGGAACTGAAGAAGAGCCCAGGCACCTTAAATTGGCTAAAACTTGTGACCCAGAAATAAAAAGAAATATGATTGAATTTCTCCACAGGTCCAAGGATGTTATGGCTTGGTCTTACAAAGACTTAAAGGTTTTTGATCCAAAAGTTTACACTCATATAATACCTTTAAAGGAGTCTTGTAAACCCTTCAGATAGAAGAAAAGGCATGTCAACGCCTTGTTAGAACCCCTCATCCAGAAAGAAGTGGAGAAATTATTAAGTGCAGGTATTATTTTTCCCATTAGGCATTCTACTTGGGTGGCCAATTTGGTACCGGTCAGAAAGAAAAATGGAGAGATCCGCTTGTGTGTAGATTTTAGAAACTTAAATAAGGCATCTGAGAAAGATAATTATCCTCTGCCTTCTATGGATGAGGTGTTACAAATTGTAAATGGTTTGGAAATGATGTCTTTCTTGGATGGATTCTCAGGATATAATCAGATATTGGTTGACAGGGAAGACAGGATGAAAACTGCTTTCACAACTAAGTGGGGAACTTTTGCTTACAAGAGGATGCCATTTGGATTAATAAATGTCGGAGCTACGTTTCAACGAGCAATGGATCATGCCTTCAAAGGCCTTATGGGTAAATGCATTGTTGTTTACATGGATGATTTAATAGTTTTCTCTAAATCTCGGTTTGACCACATAAAACATTTGGAGTCTGTTTTTAACAAATGCAGAGAGTTTGGCATTTCTTTAAACCCAAAGAAGTGTGTTTTTGGTGTAACTGAAGGAAAAATTCTTGGGCATTTGATCACCAAAGATGGCATTTCTATGGATCCTGAAAGAGTTGAAGCCATATCAGGGATACCTTTTCCCAATTCTAAAAAAGAGTTAAGATCATTTTTTGGAAAAATTAATTTTGTTAGAAAATTTATCTCTGGTTTTGCAGAAATAGTCAAGCCACTGAATGACATGCTAAAGGAAACTGCTCAGATTGCCTGGACAACAGAAGCTAAAGCAACGTTCCAAGAAATCAAGACTACCATCAAGCAAGCTCCAGTTCTGGTGAGTCCAGATTTCAGTGCAGATTTTTACCTGTACACCTTTTCTTCTGAACACACACTTGCTGTAGTTCTGACCCAACGAAGAGAAATGGGGGAGCATCCAATTGCCTTCAAGAGTACCAATTTAAAGGGAGCTGAGTTAAAGTATTCCCGCTTGGATAAACAAGCCTATGCCTTGGTGAGAGCGGTTAAGCAGTTCAGGCACTACATACTAAGAAACAGAGTTCATGCTATAGTTCTTGACCCAGCTGTTAAATACCTATTAAGCTAGGACGAATTGGGTGAATTAAGAGGTAATTGGGTTACAAGATTACAGGAATACGATTTAGAAATTTGGCCTACAAAATTAATCAGAGGACTTGGTTTGTCTCAACACATTGCCGAAATACCTGTACAGGAAGAAATTAATCAGTTGAATTCTGGATTCGATGACTGGTATGGAGATATTATTCATCTGCTACGATTCGGAATTTGTCCATCTCACTTGAATAGAACCCAAAGGAGAGCACTAAAACTGAAAGCTACTCATTATCTGCTCAAAGGAGGCAATTTGTATAGAGAAAATTATGTTGGCATTTTCCTAAGATGCATTTCTCAGAGTGAAGTCAATGAGGTGATGTCCAGTTTTCATGAAAAGTTAGGGGGAGGGCATTCCTCAGGATCTGCTACTGCGCATAAAATATTGAGAGTAGGCTATTACTGGCCTACATTGTTTAAAGATGTGCATCAGCATGTGAGAACTTGCCATCAGTGTCAAACTTTTGCATCCAAAGAGGCCAATCGAGCTCTACCATTGCAGCTTGTTGTAATAAATAAACCTTTTATGCAATGGGGGCTTGACTTTGTGGGTGTGATAAACCCAAATTCTTCAGCAGGGCATAAGTATGTTCTAATAGCCACTGATTACTGCACAAGGTGGGTTGAAGCAGCAGCCACCATGAGGAGTACAACTCATGAAGTGATCGAATTTCTAGAGTCAAATGTCATAACCAGGTTTGGGGTTCCTCTAAATTTGGTGTGCGATAATGGACCAGCCTTCCAATCATTAGAGTTTGCAGAATGGGCATACCAGATGGGGATAGTTATCAGATTTTCATCCAACTATTATCCCCAAGGTAATGGACTAGCTGAGTCCACGAATAAGAATTTAATGAATGCCATTAAGAAATCTACAGCGGACAAACCCAGACAATGGCACACATTATTGAAATATGCACTTTGGGCTGATAGAATAAGATATAAAGTGGCTCTTAAAACTTCCCCATTTGCTTTGTTGTATGGTACTCGGCCTATTGTTCCCATCTCTCTGAAATTGCCTACTTATCAATTTGTTTTAGACTATTTTGAGGATCAAGCAGATGCGGAGGCTCGTGTTTTGGATCTAACTAATTTGCAGGATGAACGACTCCAAGCCCTGGAACATTTCAATCGGCACCAAGAAACAGTCAAGCTCTGGTTTGACAAAAGAGCCAGAGTGAAAGCTTTCAGACTTGCAGACCTGGTGCTTCTATGGGACAAGGCCCATGAAAAGAAAGGTAAACACACAAAGTTGCAACCGCTATGGATAGGGCCATACCAGATTGTTGAGATCCTGGGTAATAATGCATTTCGTTTACAGGACCTTGATGGTAATTTTTTGAACCTTCCTGTTAATGGTCAATACCTAAAGCATTATTTCTCAGTTGTTCCATCCAATATAACGTTTGAATGAATCACAAAGAAGTTGTAAAATATGTATAAGTTGTAAAATATGTATATGTTATAAGTAGAATGTGAAGTGGTGTGTTTTTGTTTTGTTTTTTTTAATAAAGGTTTGAAGCTCTGTGTTTTGTTTTTGTGGGTCTGTGCATTTTTGTTTTTGACTAATGGCCTTTTGTCCTTCCCCTGTAACTTTTTGATCCTTTTTGTTTGAGTTTGCTTAAATAAGAAAAAAATACAAATCAACAGTCTTGTCCTGAGTTATGGCCTAGTGTGTTTTCATTCTGTTTCTTCCTTGAAAATTGACCTAGTGTGTTTTCATTCTGTTCCTTCATATTTTAAGAGATAGTCTACTAAGATTAAAAAGTGGGACTACTTGTTATCTGGAACAACAGTAGAAAGATAATTGGATTTTTGTATTTTGCTTGCCACAATTATTTTGATTATGAAGAAATTACTATACTGTTTGGTTGAAGAATTCCCAGGGAATCCAAGAACAGTTGGTCATAAGAGGGGAATCCGATTCACAAAGTTACATCAAAGCATCCAAGGAGGTTGATGGTACCTGAGCTGAAACAGTTAGTTGATCAATTGCTCGATGTAAAAAAAAAAAAGAAGAAAAAGAGGAAGAAGCAGCAAGGCACTCCAGTAATCAGTATCTTTCAAAAGAAAAAATAGAGAGTATCTTTCAAAAGAAAAAAAAAAAAAAACAGAGATGGTGAAAGTTGAACAAGTCAATAATAAAGCTGGCACTCTTTCCCAGCCAGGGCTCCAGAAGGATACATCTCAAACATGTTCACCAAGCTATTGATGCCACTTCATGGTTGTGATCAGGGTCGTGTAAATCTAAAGAGTAACTTTGTCGGGGCTATAAAAGGCTAAACTAGTAAACAGAGCTCTACTCGGTTTCCCCTACACAATCTAAATAACTGTTTTGATCCATAGCAAGCATTTGAAGCCCCGGTCATCCTTGGAAGAAGGTTTATACATTTGTAATCTGACATCAGAATCTTCCTTAAGTGATTCAACCTAGTATGTCCTTGGGAACTTTAACAGCCGACGGATAGTAGTTGAGTCATTTTTGGAATATTTGTGGCAAAGCATGGTACATAGTCTAAATTGTTTTGAAACTAGAGTTCTGGATTCTAAATAGTGCTACTATTTTCCTCACAGATATCGCCATTTGTTGAGAAGCAACACACCCCCACTGAAAAAATGAAATTCCATCCTTTGAAGCTTTTTAGTTTTCATTTTTTGCTGCAGGGACCCTCTTGATGTTTTTCAGGTTTTAAGTCCAAATTTTGCTTGCCTCCTTCTTCTTCAAGTTTTGCTTATATCAAAGTATCCAAGTGTGCTTGCATGTGGCTTTGATTTCAATTTAGAATTCATTTTTAGAATCATTCTGAGTAAAGAAGATCTTTCACTAACATGTAAATGCATAATACAGATGAATGAATTCATTGGAGTCAAAAATTTGCTAAGTAATGAAAACGTAGCGATTTTGTGACATTTTCCATTTTTGGAAATGTCACGATTTTGTGACATTTTCGTTTTTGGAAATGTCGCGATATCGCGACATATTTTGGCATAAAGACCCAAGTCCAGAAAATGTCGCGATATCGCGACATATTTGGGGTAAAAGAACCAAGTGTGGAAAACGTCGTGATATCGCGACACATTTTGGTTGGAAGCAAGTTTTGTGGAAAATGTCGCGATATCGCGACACATTTTGGCTAGAAGCAAGTTCTGTGGAAAACGTCGCGATATCGCGACACATTTTGGTTGGATGCAAACTTCAAGGAAAACATCGCGATATCGCGACAGGTTTTGGAAAATAAGCCAAAGTGCAGAACAAGTCGCGATTTTGTGACTTGTCACGGTTTCGCGACAAAAGGGGGCAAAAGAAACCTAAGTGCAAGGAACGTCATGATTTTGCGACAAAGGGCCCGAGAGGAAGCAAAGGGGCAAGAAGGAAGACAAGTGCAAAGAAAAAGCCTAAGGCATAAAAGCGTTGCGAAATCATGATGCATTTCAAAGAAAAATCCTAAGGCATAAAAGCGTCATGAAATCGTGACGTTGCGAAATCACGATGTCATGAAATCGCGACGCATTTCAAATAAAAAGCCTAAGGCATAAAAGTGTCATGAAATCGCAACGTCACAAAATCGCGACGCATTTCAAAGAAAAAGTCTAAGGCATAAAAGTGTCGTGAAATCTCGACGTCGCAAAATTGCGATGCATTTCAAAGAAAAAGTCTAAGGCATAAAAGCGTCACGAAATCATGACGCATTTCAAAGGAAATTCCTAAGGCATAAAAGCGTTGCGAAATCACGACGCATTTCAAAGAAAAAAGCAGAATGCATAGGGATCGTCGTGATTTTGCGACATGTCGCGGTTTTGCGACGGAGGAAACAAGAGGAAGCAAGGGTGAAGGAAGGTCACGATTTCATGACAGAAGAGCTGAAAGACGCAAAGCAAAGGGGGACGTCACGATTTTGTGACATGTCATGAAATCGCGACGTGTCACGGTTTTGCGACAGAAGAGCAAAGAAGTTGAGACAGAAGCAAAGTGATGAAGCGTCATGATTTCGTGACACGTGTTAAAATAAATAAAGTCACATATAATGAGCATTAGGGTTTTAATATGATTTAATTAAAATGCTAATCCTTGTTTTGTCTTTTGTAGAAAGCGATCTGGCAGTTGCATAATAGCAAAAGTAATGGCAAAAAATACAAAGATAGACGCAGATCAAGCAAGGGTTGTCAGATAGAAAGATGAAGATACCTTTACATGCAGCTGCTTCATTTAATGAAATATGTTGGTGATTGACCGAAAAGTGAAAAAATCTACACGCGGTTACCAGAATTTGCCAATGGATGCGGTTAACGAGAAGATTTCTGGCAAAATAATAATGGCATGCAGAGAATTTCAATTCAAACCAGACAAAAGCAGTTATGCAAAGATAAAATCATTCCCATTGGTGATATAAAATGTCAGGAAATCGGTGATTCATCTAGATTTTTTAGATCTGGCTGTGAATGTATGTTTCAAGGAATTTATCGGTTGATACATTGTCAGAGAATTTATGGCAAAAGTAATGACAGACAGAGAATCTCGGCTCAAAACAAACAAAGACAGTTGTGCAAAGATAGAAGGCCTCACAAGTTGGTGACTCATCTGCATTTTGCAGAAGAATTAATGAGGTGCTCTGATAGCTTATCGAAAGAAGAACATACAATTGCATGCAGGTGTCCATTCGATAAGGATCAAGCCAAATTTTATCTTCTCCATTCATGGCAAGATCCATGCAAATATTTTTAGAGTAATTAGGGCTTATCAAAACTCTATTTTAAAATGCCTTATATTGTAAAACCGTTGCGGTGGGATTTTAGGATAAGATTTAGGGTTTCAAAAGAAGATATTCTTGAAAATATCAGGGGCTATCCTGAGTCTATAAATACTTCTTTCAAATGTAAACTGAGGGGGTGAAAACTTAGAATAAAAGCTATTGAAGCAATTTCCTGCAAATCTTGTTGAATGCTTTTGTTCTGGTCTTGGAGTTGGTGTAATTTCCATTTTCTATGATAGCGTGGCCAGGAGCCTAATCTCTCTCAGATTGCAATAAGTTCATCTTCTTTTGTTTTCATATCATTAAGGTTTTCATTTAATTTATGTTGTAGATCTGTGTTATCAATATTGGATATGCTGCCAGGTTCCATTCTGTTTATTGTATGCTAGGGAAAATTATAGATTTAAAGTTCAGGCTTGTTTTAATTGCTCTGTCCTCACTGTGCGAGCTAGGCTGCTGGTGAGAGATACCAATTTTTAACTAACTTCCTTTCTGTCTATGATTTTCTGGTAGATTTGTTTTACTTCTGTCTTATGCTCTTAGTGGAAGGTGATCTTAGAAAGCTGGACATTTTCCTCTTTGATTTGTTCCATTGTAAAGCTAAACAGCATAACTGAAATTGATAGTTCTGATTTTGCAGCTAAGTTAGATAAATCTCTCTTTTCTGCCCTACCCTACTCTCTCTATTTTACTGTTAAATGATCCATTTTTATTTTCTTTCAAAATTTGCTAAAGCATAAAGAGCTAGATCAAAGAACTGATTATAAATTTGAATGTCCACAAAGATAGCAACTTTCAAACATTACTGAACTAAAGTCCAGAACCCGTTGTAAGGTAACAGACAGTCCACTTGAAACTATTCCAGAAGTGAAAAAGAGTGAATAGACATTCGACCCAACTCTGTAACTCACACCTTGGATAACAAGCAAGATCCTAAAGTGAGTGGGATTTATCCCTTATAAGTGTTTTTGATTTTCATGCTCATTCTTCACAGGGTGTGTATAAAAGTCGAACCAACAGAAGTTGATAGAGGCTTTCTCATGTGCCTCCAAATATTAATTAGAGTAAAACATAGGTTGAAATGCCACCTCACTTCATGCAAGGCCATTATGTGGTAGCACCCAACCCTAAATCCCCATGACTTTCAATGATCACCCCCTTTCAATGTACTAAGTTTCTAACTTGAAAAATTGATCCCATCCATCGTGCTAAAATTACCAGCTCCACAGAGGTTCGTCCACTTCACCCAATGTTGATGATTTTTTCTTCTTCGCTTCCAAGCCTTCCACATGGATGCCTTACTTTATACTTACTATTATCCACTTCACAACCAACTATCAAAAACTAATCTCAATCATTGAGTTACATTTTTGGTCTCTCTAAGGGTTTGACTTCCAAATAGAAAAAAGTGCATGAATACACCCAAGAAACAAATTTTAATAATAATATCATCTCAAAGAGTTGTCCCAACGATGAGGGTATCCAAACTCGACCCCATCAAAAATAAGGACACCTAAAAAAAGGATTTTGACCAAACTAAAATTGATCGACATCATAAGAACAAAACTTAATAGACCATCGAATATTTGGCAATAAAGTCCACTTGGATGATACCATGGGGAAAATCATCCCTTCATATGGGAATTTCACCTTGATGCAAAACCAAATTCATAAGAAAGTCAACAAATTTATTGCCTTCCATAAATACATGTTTAATCTAGACTTCTTCTAAGGTTTGAATAATTCTTTAAGTTTCTATGATCATGTTTGTAATGGATAAACTAGGGGATTGAGAACATTTCAATAGATTTATAATGTTAAGAGACTCACCCTCAATAACCACTTTCTTACAATCTAGATATTTCAATAAAGAGACCCCCTAAAACAAAGCTCTACCTCAATAAAGTAGCTTGACTAAATATCTAAGTTCTCAAAAGATCAATAAAATTTTGCCTTTATCATTTCTAACACATCCTAAACCCATGCTACCAAGATTACCTTTGGAAGCCCCATCAAAATTTAGCTTGATCCATCATAGGGGGGATCCTAAATGGTTTGATCTCTAAAATTTAGACCAGATTGAACAACACCTCTGATTATAGGGTGAAAGTCGAGAGAGGTTTATATTACCTCCTCCTCCTTAGAAAACCCATTCATATTAAAAAATGATAGAGATATTTTCAATAGTCATCGCAATACCTCTGGCACATGTTAGGAGTAAAACTGATGAGATATGTATTGATACAAATGGATTACATATATAGGCATAAGGCCTATTTGATAACATGACAAATGTTAAGTGAAACTGACAAGTGTCAAGGTGAAGGCATAGTGCACTTTAATTCTAACATTCCCTCTTAAAGTGCACTATCCTAACTAAAGAAAAAACAAGTCAACATTAGGTAACATTCCCCCTTAATGTTGACTTCTCTAAAAGCAACCTATCATCCTCTTTTATTGCTGATTGGGTCTAGGCTTGTGATCCTTGAGCTTGGCTCTCCAACTATGAATAATTCTAGATCAACTGTGTATACATCTCGATCTGCTGCCTTAGGGTCAGCCACTTCCACGGGTTTGTTGCCACTGGATCAGCCATCTAAGTGCCTCAGGGTCAGCCACTTCTGGGTTTGTTGCCTCTGTAGGTCATCCTTAGAGGATGTTGCCTCTCGTAGGTCACTGACTAGATTCACCATGAATATCAAATCTCCCCCATGGTGAACTCAATATAGAAGGTGTCGATCTCTACCAAAAATGCACCTTAATACAAAAGAAATAAGAGCCATGAAATACAATAAAATTGAGCCATAGATCCAAATATGGAGGAGAAAAATAAGAGAATAAGAGAATCTTATGAAGTGTCTTTGTCTGTAGTCTTCAGAAGTAGATCCAAAAAAAAAACCTCGGATAGAGTCTAGGGTGTCTATGTCTATAGTCCCTAGAATAAGTGTCCTTAAGGTAGTCTCTGTTGAGCAAGGTGCAGTAGCAGTATTGTCATTGTTGTCAAAACAATCAGATAGATCTGTTGATGCAGTGGACAGGAAGTTCAAAAGACTTTCAGGTGCAGAAGAGAGGAGTTCAAAGGTTACTCAGAGTATGTACAGTGACTTTCCAAAATATCGAAGTGGCCCATATGCTAAAAATCAAAATAAAATCACAAGGAAGAAAACTATCGTGATATCGCGACATGTTGAGCAAGAAAGAAAAATTGTCGCGATATCACGACATGTTGAGAAGAAAGAAAAATTGTCGCGATTTCACGACATGTTCGGAGAGAAAGTGCAAGCAAGCAAAACTGTCGTGATTTCGCAACATGTTCGGAGAGAAAGCGCAAGCAAGCAAAACTATCACGATTTTGTGACATGTTCATAGAAAAAGCACAAGCAAACAAAACAGTCACAATTTTGCAACATGTTCGGAGAGAAAGCGCAAGCAAACAAAACTGTCGCAATTTCGCAACATGTTCAGAGAGAAAGCGCAAGCAAGAAAAACTGTTGCGATTTCATGACATGTTGGAAGAGAGAAAGGCAAGTAGAAAAAGTGTCATGATTTTGCGACATATTGCAAGAGAGATAGTACGAAAGAAAAAGTGTAGCAATTTTGCGACATGTTGGAAGAGAGAAAGGCAAGTAGAAAAAGTGTCGCGATTTCGCGACATATTGCAAGAGAGATAGTATGGAAGAAAAAGTGTCATGATTTCGCAACATGTTGGAAGAGAGAATGGCAAGTAGAAAAAGTGTCACGATTTTGCGACATATTGCAAGAGAGAGAGTCCAAAAGAAAAAGTGTCACGATTTTGCAACATATTGCAAGAGATATTGTACAAAAGAAAAAGTGTCGCGATTTCACGACATATGGCAAGAGAAAGAGTAAAGGAGATAAAGTGTCGCCATATCGTGACATGTCACATTTTTGCGACCCGAAGGCAAGAGAAAAAGCAAAGGATAGAAAGTGTCGCGATATCACATGTCGCGATATCGCGACATGTCACGTTTTCGCGACCCGAAGGCAAGAGAAAGAGCAAAGGAGAGAAAGTGTTGCGATATCGCGACATGTCGCGTTTTCATGACCTGAAGGCAAGAGAAAGAGCAAATGAGAGAAAGTGTCACGATATCATGACATGTCACGTTTTTGCGACCCGAAGGCAAGAGAAAAAGCAAAGGAGAGAAAGTGTTGCGATATCGCGACATGTCATATTTTTGCGACTCAATGAGGAGAGAGAAAGTAAGAAGGCAGAAGTGTAGTGATATCGCAACAAAAGTAAAGAGGAAGAGTACAGAGGTGAAAGTGTCACGATTTCATGACATGCTATGTTTTCGTGGGTACAAGCCAAGAAAAGAGGCAAGGAGGCAAAAGTGTTGCGATATCGTGACATGCTGTGTTTTTGTGGGTACAAGCCAAGAAAAGAGGCAAGGAGGCAAAAGTGTCATGATATCACGACATGTGTTTTCACGGGTACAAGCCAAGAAAAGAGGTACGAAGGTGAAAGTGTTGCGATATCGCGACATGCTGAGTTTTTGTGGGTACAAGCCAAGAAAAGAAGCAAGGAGGCGAAAGTGTCGCAATATCGTGACATGTTGTATTTTTGCTGTCCAAAGCAAGGAGAAAGAGAGAAAAATAAAAAGTGTCGCGATATCGCGACATGTTGTATTTTTGCGGTTGAGTTGAAGCCAACAAAGACCGATGAACAGTCGACTAAAATTAGGGTTTACAGTTGTCATGAAAGTCGACTAAGATTAGGGTTTTCATCACCAGAATTTTGTTATAAAAGGAGGGTTGTTTGTATATTTGGATTGTGGTTGAATGTGTCATCGAATATGCATCGAAGCATGAAATGTGGTTGTAAGAGCGCAGAAAGCGCAAAAAGCACAAAAGCGGTGAGATGATGGCAAAGTGCGCAAAGTGAGCACAATAGTGTCAAATTGTCCTAAGTGTGTCTGTGATTGCATAGAGAAAGTAGAAGGAGCAGAGTACGCAAAAGGGAGAAGATGATCATGAAGTTGGATTGCAGCGAAGCAGTGTGTGTCGAAGTGTGCGAAGTTCGATCGTAGTGCGCAGAGAGCAAGTCATATCGAAAGGTGTTAAGTGTGAAATTTGAAGAGAGAACAGAGTGTGCAAAAGAGAGAAGATAATCGTGAAGTTCGACTGTAGCAAAGCAGAGAGTGCGAAGTGATTGCACAGAGAAAGCAGAGTGCGCAGAGAGAAAAAATGGTGAAGAAAGACCAGTCAAGTTCCTATAAAGACAAAGGTATCTTTGTGTAAATCTTATAGATTCAAAATTGAAGTCCAGGTTGTAGCTTGGCATCAGGGGTTGTTGCTCCTTCCAGTAGGTGCTGGTAAATCAGGGGTTGGTGCTCCTTTTTGTTGGTGTAGATAAATAAGGTGTCGGTGCTCCTTCTAGTAGGTGCTGGTAAATTGATTGTAAATTTGGTGCTTTGCAAAGGCTAGATTTGGATGGTAGTCCAAGCAGTCATTTTTGAGGAGTAGCCACATTGGTGAACCTTGTTAAATATTGTGTTGTGTGATGCTCTTGTGTTATACTTGCTATATCTAGTAATTAGTTTTAATTTCTACTATATTAAGAGCTATAAATTCAAGTTTAAAGAGCTACACTGATTCACCCCCCTCTCAATGTCATTGTAAGACTAACAATTGGTATTAGATCCAAGTTCCCTTCTAATGCTAAATCAGTCAGGGTTGATCTTGTATTAGTATGCAATGGGTAAGAAGAATAGATCCTCCTCCAAAGGGGCATCTCAGTCAGTTTCAATTCCTGTGGAAGAGAAAATTGAACCATAAAAGGTTGAAGACTTCTCATCAAACAAAGCACCTTTGTTTGATGGAACAAATTATGCGGTCTGGAGAATCAGGATGCAGACATATCTTTGTGCTTTGGGATACAACATCTGGGATTCAGTAGACAGTGAATACACAATACCCATCACTCCTCCAATCGATTCTGTCGATAAGAATCTATTTGAGAATGACTCAAAAGCAAAGAATGCTATCAAGTGCGGATTAGTAGACAGTGAACTGGTAAAGATCATGAGTTGTAAAATGGCAAAAGAAATATGGGACAAGCTGAGTATTCATGAAGGATATGATGAGATCAAGGAGGCCAAGTTGCAAACACATCAAGCTTAGTTTGAAGCTTTGAAGTTGAATAACGATAAGAACATAGAGGCATATATGTTGAGAGTTAATGAAGTCCTAGAGGATGATTCTAAGAAAGAAACAGGTTGAGGTCTTTTCATGACACTCGAAAAAGAAACAGAAAAAGAACAGGAATGTGATGAAGAAGAAATTGATGTAGAAATAAATTTGAAAGAGGAATTAATTGCAGCTCTAGATGAATTGAAGATAGAAAGAAAAAGGAATAAGGAAATCTCAAGAAAGCTTGAGGATGCAAATGAAATAATAACCAGTTTGAAAGTATAGGTAGAAGAATTCAAAAGGATTGAAGAAAATCTCAGGTCATAGTTCAATGAGAAAGAGATTGGTTGCTGCAAACAAGAGGAAGAGATTATTTTATTGAAGAAACAACTAGAAGAGGCCAATACAAATCTCAAATTCAAGAAAAGCACAAAGTTGCTAGATAAAATGATAAGCCAACAAAGAAGCTCCACGGATAGGTGTGGTCTTGGATATGAAGCTGAACAACCTTCATCTTCCAACTCTACAAAGAAGAAGAAGTTCACTGTTGAAGGATCAAAGCAAGAAAAGCTTGAAGCTAAATTTTCAAAAGGAAGAAAATATCAAAGGAGATCTACAACAAAGCAACCACAACAAAAGAGGTTCTATCACTCTCACTCTATTCATAATAATACTTTTAATGGCTATTGTTTCAGATGCAACCAGTATGGTCACAAGGCAATTTATTGTGGATTAAATAATAAATCAAAGAGTTATGCTGGTAGAAATACTTCTACATTTTTGAGTGAACAATATGTACAATGTTTTCAATGTAATGGTCATGGGCACATAGCAAGGTTTTGTCCAAGCATTTTTGTATCTAATCTAAGGCAAAACAGTAGATTTCATCAGACACAAAGAACGCAACACAGACAGGGAATAAATCAGGTACATAAAAAGGAAAATAATCATTCATCAAGGATGCATAAGAGACAACCACTTCTCAAGTTCATGAAAAGGTGCAAAACAGGGATGCAGTTGAAAAATCCAAGCCCAAGTTCAAGAAAGTTTGGAGAAAGATAGAAGAAAGGAAATCATGTCTCCTTAGACTGGAGGAGATTACTCTGATATTGCACTAAGAAACTCCAAGTAGCACATCCTCAGGGGGAGCAATATTGAAGTTTCATTTTAATGCTCCTATGTATTTGTTTGATTAACTGAGGATGAAATGCAAGTAGTCAGGGAAGTTATTGTATAGTTGTCAAAGTGTGTTTTCAGTTCATGTAGTTTGTGGAAGTGTCATGAAGGGTGGTGATTAAATTGAGAGTTGTCATTATTAGTAGTATTGCTATATGTCATTGTTGTATTGGTGATGGTTCTTACTGCTACTATCCAAAGTTAAGGATTATAACAGTTCAGATAATTTTGTTAGTGAAAGAATGTTGCCCTAGCCGCATATATGTGTTTCGATAAAAGCAGTGTGTATTTGAACTACACATTGACGTGAAGACTGTTAGATCTATTATGACGATGTGGTGAAAAATATTGAATTCTGATCATTAACTCATGTTTAGAACATCAAGATGAGCAACTTTGCTTTGTGAATCATACCTATCCGAGGTCCATAAGTATGAGTTTGAGTAAGGTGCACTATAGTTGGCCATAAAGTGTTTAACAAAATATTGTCTCCTGATTCGAACAGTTGAAAGTAAGGTGTGACCAGCGATGACTGTAGAAAACATAGACCAAGTTGAAAATATAAAAATGGATTTGGTTGTGTTGTGGTATAGTGTTTGATGCTTGCACAGAGTTGGCGATAAAATTGCAGTGTTGGTACAGTGTTGGACAAAAGTTGGTACAAGTGTGAGTCACTTGTCAATTTTGTTGATAGATGTGAAATCAGCGTTTTTGAATGGGAAGCTTGAAGAAGAGGTTTATATTGAGTAGCCAGATGGTTTCTAGCTTGGTGATGATCCCAACTTGGTTTGTAAGTTGAAGATATATGGCTTGAAATAGGCACCCCGAGCATGATATGCAAGGCTAGACAACTATCTCACTCAACAAAGGTTTAAGAAAGGGTGCAAGTTGAGCAAGAATGACAAAATCTCCACCTGTTGATCAAATTATGTACATATCTATGATTGGAAGCTTACTGTACCTGAAAACTATCAGACCAGATATTTTGCAGGCAGTTTGCATGGTAGTACGATTTCAGGCTAATCCCAAGGAGACTCATGTGATAGCATTATGGTGGTTGATTTCTAAAATATCATTGAAGGGAAAATGATTGTTTGTGGTTTGCTTTTTCAAAAGTGGTTGGTTGAATGCATCAAGGTTTTCTGAATTGAGATTTGTGTTTAAACCTTGTGTTATAAGCATAGTGGTTTAAGCCCATTGGTTGTTAAATAACTTGAGTTAGAAAAGAACATGAGTATCATTGTTATGTGATATTTGTGGTTGAGCATTGTTGGAATTATTTGAGTTGGTTGATACATACTTGGACTAGGGTTGTGTGAGAGAGAGTTGTCCCTTGTGATGATTGGTTGAGTTGATTTGATTGAACCTAGTCAAGTTATGTGTGAATTGATTTTTAAAGTTCTATGAAGTGGATTTGATTTGAGATTGCCATTCATTGTTGAGTTCATTTTGAGTACTACTTGAGCATGATTGATTGAGCCTTTGAGAAGGCCTTTGGAAAATATTTGAGGACAATGTTGGGACAAATTTCTAGAGCAGATTTGGGCAAGTTCTTGGTGAGATTGCTAGAGAAGATTCGGACAAGTTCTTAGTGAGCTTGGTGGAGCAGATTTGGATAGGTTTTGTATGAGCTTGTTATTCAGCATTGGATAAGTTCTATGTGAGCTTGTTAAGCAGGTTCTATGTGAGCCTATTGAGCGGAGTTCTTAGTGAGCCTATTGACTGAGCTTTGGAGGTGACATAGTATAGAGGACAGAGTCTTAATGGATAGAAATCTAGCAGCCAACATAGTTGAAGATAGATCTGAGTGAGGATTCTTCAAGTGAAGAAGAGGTCCACCAGTTAGTGCAACGGAGAGACAGAATATTCTATAATATCACAAGGGTACTATGGAGTATGGGTTATGGTATCCAAAATATGCAGATTGGGTAGGATGTGTAGATGACAGAAAGAGTACCAGTGGAGGTGCATTCTATCTTGGAGACAGATTGGTCACATAGAACAGTAAGAAACAAGAGTCAGTTTCCTTATCCACAGCAGAGGCAAAATATATTGCAGCGACAATGTGTTGTACGTAGGAGAAATTTGCAGAAAGTGAGGTTAAGTTGGATTTTCATTCCAACAAACAGATTGTGGAGTGGTCACGTTTCCCAAGAATTGACTAGCTACAGGGATCACATTCTCAGGGGGAGCATTTCAGTATTTGATTATCTGTTTGCTCATGTTCATGATCTTAGCTAAATGCAATTAAGTGTGCCTAAGAATATTGTGCATGGACTCAGGGGGATTCTACAGCAACCCTTTGGTATTATTGTCAAAGGGGGAGAAGAACTATAGGAAATTACTCGTGTGTTGCAAACAATTCCAAAGGGGGAGATTGTTGAGCAAGGTGTAGCAGCAGTATTGTCATTGTTGTCAACACAGTCAGATAGATCTGTTGATGCAGTGGACAGGAAGTTCAAAAGCCTTTCAGGTGCAGAAGACAGGAGTTCAAAGGTTACTCAGAGTATGTACAGTGACTTTCCAAAAGATCAAAGTGGCCCATATGCTAAAAATCAAAATAAAATCACAAGGAAGAAAATTGTCGCGATATCGCGACATGTTGAGCAAGAAATAAAAACTATCGCGATATCGCAACATGTTGAGAAGAAAGAAAAACTGTCGCAATTTCGTGACATGTTCGGAGAGAAAGCGCAAGCAAGAAAAACTATTGCAATTTCGTGACATGTTCGGAGAGAAAGCGCAAGCAAGCAAAACTGTCACAATTTCTTGACATGTTCGGAGAGAAAGCGCAAGCAAGCAAAACTGTCGTGATTTCATGACATGTTCGGAGAGAAAGCGCAAGCAAGCAAAACAGTCACGATTTCATGACATGTTCGGAGAGAAAGCGCAAGCAAACAAAACTGTCATGATTTTGCGACATGTTCGGAGAGAAAACGCAAGCAAGCAAAATTGTCACGATTTCACGACATGTTGGAAGAGAGAAAGGCAAGTAGAAAAAGTGTCACGATTTTGTGACATATTGCAAGAGAGATAGTACGAAAGAAAAAGTGTCACGATTTCATGACATGTTGGAAGAGAGAAAGGCAAGTAGAAAAAGTGTCACGATTTCGTGACATATTGCAAGAGAGATAGTACGGAAGAAAAAGTGTCACAATTTCACGACATGTTGGAAGAGAGAATGGCAAGTAGAAAAAGTGTCACGATTTCACAACATATTGCAAGAGAGAGTCCGAAAGAAAATGTGTCGCGATTTCGTGACATATTGCAAGAGATATTGTACAGAAGAAAAAGTGTCACGATTTCGTGACATATGGCAAGAGAAAGAGCAAAGGAGAGAAAGTGTCGTGATATCACGACATGTCACGTTTTCACGACCCGAAGGCAAGAGAAAGAGCAAAGGAGATAAAGTGTCATGATATCGCGACATGTCGCATTTTCACGACCCGAAGGCAAGAGAAAGAGCAAAGGAGAGAAAGTGTCGCGATATCGTGACATGTCATGTTTTTGCGACCCGAAGGCAAGAGAAAGAGCAGAGAGAAAGTGTCGTGATATCGCGACATGTCGCATTTTCATGACCCGAAGGCAAGAGAAAAAGCAAATGAGAGAAAGTGTCGCAATATCATGAAATGTTGCATTTTCGCGACTCAATGAGGAGAGAGAAAGTAAGAAGGCAGAAGTGTCACGATATCACGATAAAAGTAAAGAGGAAGAGTACGGAGGCAAAAGTGTCACGATTTCATGACATGTGTTTTTGCGGGTACAAGCCAAGAAAAGAGGCAAGGAGGCGAAAGTGTCACGATATTGCAACATGCTGTGTTTTCACGGGTACAAGCCAAGAAAAGAAGCAAGGAGGCAAAAGTGTTGCAACATGTTATGTTTTCACGGGTACAAGCCAAGAAAAGAGGTACGGAGGTAAAAGTGTCGCGATATCGCGACATGCTGAGTTTTTGCGGGTACAAGCCAAGAAAAGAAGCAAGGAGGCAAAAGTGTCATGATATCGCGACATGTATTTTCACGGTCCAAAGCAAGGAGAAAGAGAGAAAAAGAAAAAGTTTCGCCATATCGTGACATGTTGTATTTTCACGGTTGAGTTGAAGCCAACAAAAATCGATGAACAGCCGACTAAAATTAGGGTTTACAGTTGTCATGAAAGCTGAGTAAGATTAGGGTTTATAGCCGACTAAGATTAGGGTTTTCATCACTAGAATTATGTTATAAAAGGAGGGTTGTTTGTAGATTTGGATTGTGGTTGAATGTGTCGTTGAATATGCATCGAAGCATTAAATGTTGTTGTAAGAGTGCAGAAAGCACAGAAGTGGCGAGATGATGGCGAAGTGCACAAAGTGAGCAAATAAGTAGTGTCAAATTGTCTTAAGTGCATTTGTGATTGCACAAAGAAAGCAAAAGGAGTAGAGTGTGTAAAAGGGAGAAGACGATCATGAAGTTGGATTGCAGTGAAGCAATGTGTGTCAAAGTGTGTGAAGTTCGATCGTAGTGCATAGAGAGCACGTCGTATCGAAAGGTGTTAAGTACAAAATTCGAAGAGAGAGCAAAGTGCGCAAAAGGGAGAAGACCATCATGAAGTTCGACTGTAGCGAAGCAGAGAGTGTGAAGTGATTGCACAGAGAAAGTAGAGTGCATAGAGAGTGAAAAAGGTGAAGAAAGACCAGTCAGGTTCCTACAAAGACAAAGGTATATTTTTGTAAATCTTAAATATTCAAAATTGAAGTCCAGGTTGCATCTTGGCATCAGGGGTTGTTGCTCCTTCCAATAGGTGCTAGTAAATCAGGGGTTGGTGCTCCTTTCTGTTGGTGCAGATAAATAAGGGGTCGGTGGTCCTTCCAGTAGGTGCTGGTAAATTGATTGTAAAGTTGGTGCTTTACAAATGCTTGGATTTGGATGGTAGTCCAAGCAGTCATTTTTAGGAGTAGCCACATTGGTGAACCTCGTTAAATCTTGTGTTGTGTGATGCTCTTGTGTTATACTTGTTGTATCTAGTAATTAGTTTTAATTGCTACTATATTAAGAGCTATAAATTCTAGTTTAAAGAGCTACACTAATTCACCCCCCCCTCTCAGTGTCATTATAAGACTAACAGTCTCCTCATCTTACCAGAATGCATGGGTAACCAGCCGCTGCATCCACCAAGTAGAAGGAGGATAATACTAGATACTAGGTTCACTTACAAGTGCCTTTGGGAGTGTCGGGTTCAACCGAGAGTGCACTCTAAGGTAGAAAACTTTGAGGCTTAAAAACTCAAATGAAACAGCCTCAGAATTACAAATGGACACCACCAATGTGTTCGTCTTGAAAAAATGTTTCCAACGACTATAAATACCCCTATTGTTGGGTTTGAATGGGACCTTAAAATTGCTAAAAAAACAATAGCATGCCTCTCTAGGTAGCAAAATAAACCTCAGGAATAAAAAATTCTTGGCATCACACTCTAGCGGCATAAAAATAGTCTCAGTTTCCCTCGCAAGGGAATTACATGGGCCATGTGGGCCTTCCATTCTCCATGTTGGCCTTACAATCCCACTTACTCTCTTCATGTGGAATTTTTTTTTTTAAAGATGGTCATACTGTCGGCCAAATAGTCATGGGCAGTCCACTATCAATGTGGAAAATTAAAAAAATGGCCAATGTCAGCCACGAGCACTCCCTAGTCCCCATACAATTTGAAAAGTGGTTCCTCCACTTTATATAAAAAAAATGCCCCACTAATGATATATTGCAAAAAAATATTCCCCCAATTTTGATTTAAAAAAATCCCATGCTAGGACCTTTTAAAAAATATTATCTCCATGTCAATCAAGCCTGCAAGTCCAGCACCACGGACCATAGCACAGCAAGGTCAGTTAACAAAATTTCCATAAAAATCACAAATGGCACCCAAGCAAATGGCACGTGGGTGAGGAGGCAAACACATGGCGGCCGCTGTAGGGACAACGCATCAAAATGTAGGAATACCATTGCCTGATTGATTTTCTCGGCCATGATCTGTAGTGCACAGCAACTTCGCCAGCTGGACCATCACCGAAGCACAAGTAGATTGATTTTTTTTTTACTACGTTTTCCTTGGCGCATCCCACCACCTGCTGCATCAACAGGCCCCACGGCCCCACCTTCGTTGCTTCTATGGTGCTCTCCATGAGGAAAGGTCTAGAAATAGCCCATGCGTAGCGCAAGCTTTACGGATGGATTAAGGGAGGTGGTCCCACTATGTATGCCCTGCTCCCTTCCTCGTCGTTTACTGGGTTCAAATACCAGTGGAAATACCTACCAAGCCCCCACTGTCGATGTCGATTTGCCTTTCCTTGCATGAACTGTTGTTGACTTTAATTTATTTTCCATCACACGATCATAGTGGGAGGTGGTCCCACTATGTATGCCCTACTCCCTTGTCGTTTACTGGGTTCAAATACCAGTGGAAATACCTACCAAGCCCCCACTGTCGATGTCGATTTGCCTTTCCTTGCATGAACTATTGTTGACTTTAATTTGTTTTCCATGTGACATGAAATACAAAGGCTGCTACGATTGTATTCTCTTCTCTCTCGATTGATCATTAAACATTTTTGTAGTTTGTTCCTAGCTCCAAGCTATGGCTTCAGAATGGCTGGAAATGGAAATGGAACCCTCAAGATTTTCGCAGCAAGACACGACGGATATAGATCTGGAGCAATTCCTGGACAAAAGCGACGTCTTTGATATCTCTGCAGACGGATGCGAAGAGGAGTGGGTCGATTCTCTTTTAAACGACGCCTTCGATGTCAACTTCTCCTTCGAGGACTTCCATCCACAAGAAGTAGCAGTAGCACCTTTTTATTTTTAGGAGCAAACCCTGTCAAATTCGTAGAGTTTTGACGAATCTAGTTCCTCGTCGTCACCAGATTCATCATCAAAAAAATTGAAGGTGGCGGATCCGAGGAAGAGCCAGAGCCTGAAGAGATAAAGAAGACCAGAGGAAAATCAACAAGCTGGAGGAGAAGGTCAATTCCATGAATTCCATCATTTCCAAATTGAATAACACCATTAATGTGGGGGTGGCATATCTATCCCCAGTGGAAGGGTCACGATTGGGTGAAGCTGGTGCCCTGCATGGATTGCAATGGATTACTATCTGCAAATCTGAATATTATGATTGGAACGACGATGCTCAACAACCACATGTGTGCCAAATTTCAGCTTGAGGCAGGGCTAATGGCATCTCACATTTCTTCACTTATATAATATTCTGAAGTGCAATTTGTTAACAAGAACGTGCCTTCCCACAAAACCAATTAGATCTAAAAATAAAAAAATAACTCCCAAAAAAATCTCACTCCAAAAAATGGATAGCCATTAATTTTTCAAAGCTTCTAGTTTCTGATCCATCACATGGATGGAGAGCATACTCCCTAGCTTGAAAGAAAAATGGGATAAAAAATGAGGGGAAATAATGAGGGGGGGATTTCCATGATGGAAACCCCCCCTCAAGCTCACAAAGGTAGGAGAACGCCTGGAGCTCTGATACCAAATGTTAGGAGTAAAACTGATGAGATATGTATTGATACAAATGGATTACATATATAGGCATAAGGTCTATTTGATAACATGACAAATGTCAAGTGAAACTGACAAGTGTCAAGGTGAAGGCATAGTGCACTTTAATTCTAATAGCACAAACTGAGGTTGTCATTCTAAAAGAGTTCTTAAAAGCATGAAGGTTTCTCTCCTTCTAGATGTTCCAGCATAAATGAGCCAAGAATATCAATCAAAAGAGATAAACAAGGGGTCCTAAAATATGAATTCTAATATTCAAGTAGGTCAATCACGTTGCATGGGAGGAACCAACAAATACCCATCTAAAGAAAACAAGAGAAAACCTCCAAAGCAAATGGGCATTGGGTGAATAAATATTGAGAAGATTCTTCTGCAGACCCACATAAGTAACATCTATTAGGAACTGTCATACTACATTTTTAGATGTTATCTATAGTGAGGAATTTATTACGAATAGATAGCCAAAGAAATATGTTCACCTTAGGGGTAAAACCTCTTCTCCATACAATTCAACTTGGAGACTAGGGTGGGGATGGCTTTCCAGTAACTGATATGCAAATTTCATTGAGAAGATGCCATTGTTATCTCCTTTCCAAATGAAAAGATACTCATTTTTTGAGTTTTTAATGACCTTCATTTTGAAATAAACTGAGATTTATTTCTAGGCCTCTTTATCAACCTGATATATGTTAGGAATAGAGTATTATTTCCACCTTTTCTTATTTTCAGTAGTTTCAATATAGTCAGTCACCTTAGGATCGAAGAATTTCCTGGAAATTGGTTTCAAAATCATAAAATTAAGGAAGGAAGCTAGGGGGGTGCTCCAACAACCAAGTATCATTCTAGAAGTCAATGCTTCGACCATTCCCCAAACTTCATCTTCCTCCCTTGAAAATAGTAGATTTGGATTTGGAGATGCTAAGACTAAAGATCAAACTTGTATAGGGCACTTGGCTGATTAAGAATTCATCCTTATTGTTCAGGTATTTTACCTTTAATATTTTCACCCAATGAATTGGAACAATAGTTGGAAAAACACTAACTAGATTTTTATTCACATAAGGTGCTTAAATAATATTTTTACAACAACAATATTCTCAAAAAAGAATATGGTAACCATAAAAATGACTAATATATCAAATAAAATTTGATGACTCTTACAAAAGATAAATCCAACCCAAATATCATGTTGTCTAAATGTTATTGACATTTACAAGTTGGAATTGGATTTTCAATTTCTAACTTAGACTTAGGACTTAAGCTTTAGAAAATGATAAAATAAACTAAGCCTAATAAACATAAGCCTAGGTCTAATGATGTCCACATCATCCCTCTCCACCATAGAAGCATTGGACTCCAATGCTTTTACAATAGAAATGAGAGGTTGAGATACTACACACTAAAAAAAATTGACTGGGATGTTGAACAAGGTCATTAATACCACAAGTTATGGATGCTAGAGTACAATGTCATGGTATGCCTCTATCACTAATATGTGTAGGATATCGATGAGGTAAGGATGAAGCACCAATAGTCTATTGCGAAGTCTATGAAATTTGCTATACAATAGGAATCAGTGAAGATGACAATGAAGAAGGTCACTCTAAAATAGGAGAAAGAACAGTAGGAGTAGTAGGAGGAGGTGTAGATGATAAACTCACCTCTGTGGAAAGAGGCAGTGCAACGGAAGATGATGAAAATGCCACCTTGGTAGGAAGCAGTGCAGTGGAAGTAGGTGTATCTTGAGGCCTATTGAAGACTAATGCTATCTTCTATGATGGATAATAGCAAGGTATAAGTGTGTTCTATGGTGGTTATGAATAATAAATTTCCTATTCTTATGATGTAAAGTGTAGGTTTGATTGTATGCATCATAAATAGCCCTTTTATCAAATTGATAGGGCTAGCCAAGAATAAGACCACAATAGTCCATGGAGTCACATCACAAGTGACTCTATACACATAATGTGGGTCAAAAGCGAAGGACACAATGCAAGTATTTATGATGTATGAGGTAGAATCCAAATCCTTCCATCCTAATGAATATGGATGAGGATGTGGTTTTACAAGTAGTTTGAGCCTATCGATAATAGATTATGCAATAAAATTTGTTTGCGATCCATTATCGATAATACAATCCATAAAAAATTCATGAGTGAGGTGGTATTTTATGAAAATAAATGGTAATGGTCACCTTTATGATTCATCAAGGTAACATTGTTCAATTTACCCTATAACTCAACATATTCTCTTGCTTCTCCCATAACCTCAAGGGGACCCTCATGGGGTTCCTCCTTTGGAGATTTCACAATTAAGTTCTTTTTTCTAAAACACTTAGATTCTAAGTATCCTTGTCTTTCACAATGATTACAATATTTCCTTGCATTAAAAGAAGTAGGAGAGGAGGGAGAAGAAGAAGAAGAATATGAAGGTATCTTGGCCTTAGATGGCTACTGCTGATTTGAACATCGAGAAGCTGCATGTGATTGAGCGGCTAGCTTCTCTTCTGCCAGCTAGGCATGGTTGAATGTTGCATGTAAATTTTTGAAGGGAGTATAATTTAGCTCCCTATACAATGATTCAAGAAGTCCACTAGTAAACTTGACGATGAGGGATTCTGCAAGATCTTTCACACAAAGTAAAATTCGTAGCTTGTTGAACTAGAAGACATAATCCTGCATAGACATATTAGAAGCTTGGTATAATCTAAACCATTTCACTCTCAATTCTTGTGCATAAGTAGAATTATAGAATGAATCCTTAAATGACTGAACCAATTCATCCCAACTGGTAATGGAATTTTGGTCTTGTCTATCCATAATGACTAGTTTAGAAAAAGGAACTTGATCATCGAAAATAACTTTTGTATATGCAAACCAAGTTTCCATGTCCATGATCTAGCTATTTAACACATCGAGGTTCCTAGACCCATCATAAGTGTGGACTTCACATTTTGCTTTTACTTTGAAATCATTATTGTAGACTTTAACTACAATACTTTGAGTGGCAATATCATTCACTTTGTTAGCCAAAAGGCTAACTACTATTGTTATCGTGACCATTTGATCCACTAAATCAGAAGCCATTTGAGATCTAGTGTAAGCCATAACTATTACAAAAGAATAGCCTCTCCTAGGCTAATACAAAAGTGGATCAAAAGAATTGCAACTATGATCCTATCAAGTAATTGCCTTTAAAATATTGAAACAATATCTTTGAAGAATTACAAATTTACCAATTACAATGAAATTTCCTCTTTTCAATTTATGTATTGTGCCAAAGTAAAACAAATTTTAACCTCTACCAAGCAATTTGATTGTTTATCAAAGATAGAAATTGATAAAAATAAAAAATTTGCTTGCTATAAGGTCATATAATAAATAATTTTTGAATTAAAAAAATTATTTCAAAAAATATTGTTTTTATACCAAGTCAACAAGCAGAATATCCTCATAATATTGGTAATTCAATGAACTTCTACGTAGATCAATGCATATCTTTGCAAGTAAACAACCTTCTATGTAGCCTACAAAGAGGGTGTAGTCAAACTTTCATCGAAATGGCAATAAACAGCCTGGCCAGCTCTAGTGGCTAGATCTCTTTACTTAGGCACATTGCACCTTTTAAATATCATAGAGTCTACCCCATGAGAGATGTGAGAAATATTTCTTGCATTTTGAAAATAAAAACAAACAAAAAATATTTAATTTTAAAATTTTCCAATCATAATTAACGACACATGCACTTGAAATTCAACAAAGTCAAAATCAATAATAAGGTCAAGGTCATCTTATTAGTATGACTAAGCCAGTGACAAATGCTAGCTATAATCATTACTGCCATAAAATCCTTTTAAAGGGTAGTTGATCCTCTTCACCGTGCATGTGGGATTTATCCCACAATGTGTTTCATGTTGTATCTCTTTCTTGTGACAAACATAGGATCATCGGTTGCCAAAAAATACTCAAAAATTATTAAAATATTCCATGGAACTAAGTTCCCTTTCTAAAAAATATTGAAACCTACTAAAAGTTTATTGTGTTCACCAAAAACAACAAGAAAATGACAATAAATAGTTGAGAGGTGAGATCAATTTGGTCAATAAATAGCCTATTCAGGATGTCATCAACGATTGTTGGAGCAGCGACATCGTGAGGATGGGATGATGTGAGGACCAAATGCAAAGCAAAAATAGACATAGAATTGTCCTAAAATGATAGAGAATGGCCAAAGCAACATCACTGTGCAAGTTTTGATGGTTGACAAATGACCTAGTTTTATGTAGATCACCAATGAGAGTTGGTCATCAAGGGGGGAGCAACGTTCATACTATAATGGTTGATGGAATCAATAATGGAGAATGGCCATCAAGGTCTGCTTTACCAGTATGGTGGTCAAATTATGTTCGACAAGAGGTCAACAGACATGCCCAAGGCAAACAGTAGGTGGCTGATAGAGGTTGTCGTATACGATAGCCTAGGGTTGCCGATGGGTGGAAGTTAGTTGAATGATGGCCGATGGTAACCATCGAGTGGTCGTAGGTGGTTAGTCTCTTGTGATCGACTAATCGATGCTAAAAATTGTTGATAGGTTGTCGATGCTAACATATATCAGGAGGATCGCTTGGAAATTGAGTGTATCGCACCCGATTTCTATATTGAGGTTAAAAAAACTTAATATATATATTATTAATATTAATATTATAAGAATATTAATATTAATATTTAAAAAAAACCTTAATATAACCTTAAGGATACCATGAACTGATGTAAACTAGCCTAAATATCTTCAAATTTTGTGCATGGAGGTAAAATGACTTGACAAAACTAATAGAGGGTCAATTTAGCATCTAATATTATGACTTTAGTGGAGATTTTGCAAGGGAATTATCACCTAATCCTATGATGGCTTCCTAGAAAAACTAGGATCCAAAATATCACAAGTCTGATCATAGGATCTGATACCAGTGAACTAGAACAGGAGTTGGAAAAATACTAATTGGATTTTTATTCACATAAGGTGCTTAAATAACATTTTTACAACAATCTTCTCAAAATAGAAGATGTTAACCATAAACAATGACTAATCTATCAAATCAAATTTGATAACTCATACAAAAGATAAATCCAACCCAAATACCATGTCATCCAAATGTTGTCAACATTTACAAGTTGGAATTGGATTTTTAATTTCTAACTTAGACTTAGGACTTAAGCTTTAGAAAATGATAAAATAAACTAAACCTAATAAACATAAGCCTAGGTCTAATGATGTCTACATCACCCAACCAACCTTATCATTTTGGGCTAGCTACCAACTCTATTTGATGATGAGATCTTTATTCATAAGACCCATTTTTCTAACTCATAGCCCTCCATTCTCTCTACTACTGTAGGATTGATCCTAGGATACTATATGAAATATTTTCTTCCTCCACTCTCGACCATAGGAAGGATTTTTGGACTTGTTCAATCCTCTAAAGGATTTTACCAGGAACCTTAAAAAGATACATGAATTAAACAAGAATACTTTGGAGAGTGGTTTTAACGAGAAGGGCTTTACCAACTTGACTGAAAAGGGCACCTTTTCAAAAAACCAACTTTTATTGAACTCTTTCCATAATGGGTTCCCAAAGTTATGCCTTGGCACTACCTTTGAAAAGAGGTATTCTGAGATAAACTAAGATAAATTCAATGATTTTACAACCCAAAATATTAGCTATTCTCCTTCGTCTAGAAAGGGGGGTGTTAAGAATATCTTGCTCTTTAGGAAAATAACTTTCTGGCCCATTGCACTTTTGAAAGAAATTAGGATGTCCTTTATAACTAATGCCAATGGGATATAAGCGAGAAATGAGAGTAACGTATCATCCACAAACTGATGGTGGGATATGAGGTCTATGAGGAGAGAAGGTTTAATGCCCACCACCATAGAGATAGCCTTTAAAGTCCTACCCAGAGATTTGACCGTCAAGATGAAGAGGTATGGAGAGAGCGGTTCCCCTTATTGAATTCCTTGGCAACTTCAAAAGTAGCCAGCTAGAGAGCCATTAATGAGAACCAAGAACTTTGTAGTAAATATATAGGCTTTTATTAGGGCTAGCTATTTACTATTAAAGCTTAAATTTTCTAACACTTTCAGAATAAATTTCCAGGATACTCTATCGTATGCTTTATTCATGTCTAGTTTGAGGAAGCTTCCCAGTTTATCGCTTTTATCCATGAATTGAATAAGCTCATGGACTATAATAATACCATCCAAAATCTATCTACTTACCATAAAGTTACTTTGGCCTTGATCAAGTAACCTAGGTAAACATTTTTTGATCTATTGGCTAGGGCTTTTGTCAAGATTTTATAAATAATGTTTCAAAGACTAATAGAGCAAGAATCCTTGAATTCCTTAGCCCCTAAAGATTTTGTAATGAGGACTAAGAATGTGAAATTAATATCGCTTGGAATGAAGCCCAAAATTTGACTCTCTATCATGGCATCACCAATCTTCTTACCTAGAATGTGCCAATGTTTTTGAAAGAACAAGGGGGAAAAACCATCTAGGCCAGGGGATTTCAGTTCACTCATAGAGAAAGTCATCTTCTTGAGTTCTTCATATTTGAACAAACTATTTAGAGAAAGGTTCATATCATCTAAGACCGGGTGGGGCATATTCTAGAGGAGTTTTGATTTATCCATTCTATCCCTGACTTCAAGCTCACACAGAAGAGATTTGAAATAAGATATTGCTTCAGCTCTGATTTCTTGAATATCCTTAGTTTTAGATCCATTAGCCTTGATAATTTCCCTAATTCTATTATGGCTTCTATATATCATAGTAGAGGTGTGAAAGAATTTTTTGTTTCTATATCCATCCTTGAGCCACAGGACCCTTGATTTCTATCTCTAGAGCACTTCCTCACTTGTCAAAAATTTATGGAATTCAACTAGTATCTTTCTTTCCTCATGTCTTTTTTCCCATGAAAGGTCTCCCAAAACTAAGGAGGAATCAATTTTCTTTCATTGGATTTTAAGTTCTTTCTTTATAAGAATATTTTCAAAAACTTGCACATTCCAAGCTTTGAGTTGGTTTTTGATGAATCTAATTTTGGAAGCCGCTTGATAGATAAGGGGACCTAAAAACTTATTGTACCACCATTCTTTGATTCTTGCTTCTAGCTCTACATGTTGTAGCCACATGGCTTCAAATATGAATTTTTTTGGGAAGAAGGGAGGAATCTGTAATTTTTCAAATAGAAGCAAGTTTTGATCTGACCTTACCTTGGATAATGAACTTAGGGATGCATCCACAAATAATGGTAACCCTTCCTTGGATATTAAAATTCTATCCAATATCATTTGAATATATTGTGATTCTAGATATATGTTACTTAGAGTGAACCTAGAACCTTTCAAATCTAAGACCATGAATTCATGACTATTAGCAAAGGATGCAAACTCTTCCATACCTTTGATCACAGAGGTGTTGCCACCTTTTTTATCAAATTGAAAAATGAGAGAGTTGAAGTCCCTAGCTAGGACCTAGATATCATTCTTAAAAACATCTTGGATGAAACTTAAAGATGCCCACAAGAGATTTTTATTAAGGCTAGAATTAGGAGCATAGAGGTTTGACAAAACCCACCTTCTACCGGACTCCTTAAAGCAAAACAAGATATTGATAACTCTATTTGAAGCTACAAGCATCGATCCAAACAACATTTTGGGATCCCACAAACATAACAGGCCCCTAGAGGTCAAATATATGAATAATATTATTGATTATATTATTGTGAAATATTGTTGTTCTTATATGAATGAGATATAATGATATTGGCTATTGTGTTAAATGCTTTAATCATATGATTAATAGTTGATCCTAGTAATGGAACTTGTGAGATAATTTTGGAGAATTCTCAATAGTAATGAGATTCCATGGTGCCACAAAGGATAATATGTTGGGTTCTATGCATAAGGTAGAAACTAAAGTGAAGCACCAAGGTAAGAAAATGTAATATTATCGATGTAATCAAAGGTCCATATAGAGACTCTAGATTGGAAAGTCAATAAGACTACAAGTTTGTGGGATAGGATATTAAGAACAATTCTCTACATGCTAGTGCAAATATAGAAAATCGTCCACTATTAAACCAACCTTTATAAAAGATAATCCAACTATTAAGGATATCATCTACTTGATAAAATTTGACATCATTAACCACCCAACCAACATAGTGAAGATTAAACCTTAACTTTTAATTGAAATATATAGTTAGGAAATTGGAGGACTAGAAATTAAAAATATTCCATCATAAATATTAATCTCTTAAATATATTAGAGGGTATATTACAAAATAGATAATACAAACCTAGTAAACTTATTCAACATGATACCCATGAGGCTTGAGGTAGCAATGAAGGATGAGATTTTTTGTACAAGAAACTAAGTTCTAATCCCATGGGTGAACATTAACATTTTTATCAAGTGCCATGAGATCAAGTGGTTAAAATATGGACTTCCAAGGTAGAGAAGCAGGTTCAAAACTTGTCAAGTGATATACACATAATTTCAAAAGTGTTATTATATACCACTATATATTTTGTTGAAATATCATCATAACACAATCATGATATAACATGGGTGAGGACTATTTCAATCTCATATAACCAATTAAAAATACTCTATATAATATTAATAAAATCTAATATTTTTATGGTTTGAACCTCTACAATGAAGTAAATAAGGTATTTTTTATTTTTGTGAAGCTATTTGGAGATTTATGTCAACTTTTTTGCATTGTTCATTCTCTACCTTCGAGTTGGACAAACTTATAGTCATTGCCCATCTTGATTATTTCTTTCTCATGATATTTTGCTTGTTAATTCTTGAGGAATTTTATTTAGCAATTTTTACAATAGTTTTATACATAAGTTTGATTCCAAATTAAAGGTTGATTAGCATTTCTATAAAGTGAAGTGTTGCACTATAAAATCATCTATATTTATTTATTAGCTTAAGCATTGATTACTAGCTTTCCTAATCTACACTATAGAATCCTTATGCTACACCTTAGTCATTAAAGAATAATACCACCTAGGCAATTCTAAAAATAATTTTAGATATGTTGATTTCCAATATCTATATAAGAATTCAAAATATAATTTCAAGATGTCTACAAATTAAAAAAATTCTGAAATTTACAAGAAGGAACTTATGGACTAAATACATTACAAGTTTTACATGTTTTTATATACCATATATAAGACTGGGATGATAATTTGGAGTTGAGGCATGTCTTCTAGCATTGGGCATATGCATAAGCACTTTGATTAAAGCATTGATATTTAGAACTAGCACTAGATGTTGGATTCTAATGCCTAATTGGATATTGGTACTAGTGCTTGAGGTGTTGGTCATAGAATAGGAGTGTAATTGGATTTAGAAATTGATTTTGGTACTTGTAATTGGCTAGACATTGGGCATGTGTCTAGACATTAATTTTTGTGCGACTAGTTCCATTTAGCATGAGACATTAATTTTTGTGCGACTAGTTCCATTTAGCATGAATTGTAATGTGGTATATGTGTCCAAGTGTCTCTCTTTGCATTAGCATTTACTGGATCTTGGTGCCAATGGTGATGATGATGTAAACAACCTCTATTACGCTTGAATAAAGAAGATAACTACTTGGTTATATATTTGAACTCTTGTTTGATTTAGGTACAAATATTTTTGTTTCTTGTATTAATAAATATAGATTACCTTTAAATTCATGGCTAATTTTTGCTATTATCCAAGCAAGAGATATCTCTCTTATATTAACAATGTGTTAATTTTATTTATGGTTTTCAAATTTATTTTTGTATGTTTTACATATCACATACACACACACGTGTACATTATCTATTTATACATATCAATTGCCAACTTTTTATTTTAAACACCCCTTCATATGCCATAGCATAAAATATTATATGAAATTCATCATACTAGTAAAAAAAATGCTCCATTTACATTACCTTTTCAATGTTCTAATATATATTATCCACTTTTAGATATATTTACAGGCTAGTTTTCTAATTAGAAATTAGATTTTACTATTACAATGCTTGAATAATATGATTTTTTATCCTACAATATCTTTATGAATGGATGTTCCAATAAAACTAGAATACATTATCAATCATCCTTAATAGTAATAAGAAAATTAAAATTAAAATAATTATGCTTACACCTCTTGTTATTGTTGCATACTTGTGCAATCTAAACCCCTAGAATCTTGCATTAGGTTGATATAATGTTCTTAATGTAACTTCTTCGTTTCTCTTTAAAAGTGTTCACATGTCATGGAGATAGGGACCTTACTTAGTTGTAATGTCACTACCTCCTTTATGCATTGGTATTGTGTGCTTAATATTTTTGGAATGCACACCCTCTTCATATTGCTCATATGGTTTCCCTTCATTAAAGTATCCAAATATAAAATACAAGGTTTCCCTTTGTTAAAGTATCCAAACCTAAAATATTGAAATCTTATAATTACATAAATGGGATTTTATATCTAAATATTTTTTACCAAACCATTAGCTTCTATAACTTATTTTCCTTAGTATTTTATAGCCTTGATTTTAATATGTAAATACAAATTATAAATGTAATATTACATGAGCTCTAATAAATATAACATCAATATTTCCTTTTCTCACCATACTTTCCTTTGTCATGGTGATAGCCTCTATGGCTGAAAATTTATCTTTCCTTTGTGCATTTTAATGGATACCGTAGATTTGAGAAAAAACTACTTTATAGATATGAATTACTTTTGTAACTCATCTAATTATTTCACAAATTACCAAAAAATATCTAAATCGTACATCCATATTTCTGTTATTTGAGTTGTTCCATGACAAAAAGCATTGGCTACTTATGCATCTTGATGTTGTGCATCTACAGATATTCCTATAGTTGTCATAAGAAGCTCTTCATTTTTTTTATTATGTCCATTGTAGTTTTCTTCTCTTTCCTTATCTTGAGCAATTTTATAGCACTTGTAAAATATTTAACAATGATTATAGTTTATTCTTATCTTCTTGAATATTGAACTAACTACTCTTATTAAATATTCTATTTAGAAACTTTAGTGTGCTCATGGAATCATAGTAGACCAATAGATATACTTTGATACTAAATTTAATCTAAAATATTCCACAAAGAGTTCTTTAGTTGTCTTTAAATGTTTTAAATTGTTTATATGGGATTGAAACAAGCCCCATGCATACAATTTCATGATTGCATCATTGTGGGATTTCATTTGACAATTATGCATATATAACTTGGCAATTTGAACTTGGGTCTCTACAATAGAAGACCACATATTTAAACATATTATATTATGCCATTTGATAGATATATCTTTACATTATATTGAATTATTGTAGTATCTTGGCTACTACCTTCTAATTATGAGGAATAAGCTAGAGAAAATGGATTTTGTAAACCCAAGAACGACATTTTAAAGCAAAAAAACTTGCAAAAATGACAAAATTTGGATATCCCTAAAATAGATTGATTGGCTCAAAGAGTGATTTACTCACAAAATTGAGAGATTCACTCACAAATTGGACTTATTGGCTTATGGGAGCAATTCACTCATAACATGGAGTGATTAGCTTAAGAAAGTGATTTGCTTACGAAATGGAGCAATTCACTCCCAAAGGGATTGATTGTCTTAAAGGAGTGTTTCACTCACAAAATGGAGTGATTAGTTCATAAAATGGACCAATTGGCTCAAAATAGGGATTCACTCACAAAATAGAGTGCTTTGATCAAAGGATCAATTCACTCACAAAAGGTGTCAATTCACTAAACAAAGGGTGCCAATTTGCTCAATAAAGTGTGCTAATTTTCTTGTAAAATGCAAGGAAATCACTCATAGATACAAGTGAATCACTTGCAAATGTGAATGAATCACTCAAACATGCATAAAAGTGAAAATCAACATGGTTCACAAGGAAAAACTCTTAGAAAGCAATTTTTTTAGCATTTTGTGATGCACTAAGCATTTTGGGAGCCTTATAAGCTTGTTAGAGACATAATTATGTAGCATTTTGACGTGTAAAATTTTGCTAAAGTTGCCCCCAAATATTTACTTTTACTAAGAGTAATTTTTTTTCATCTCAAGTAACTCAAGGGTAAACTCTTATTATAAATAGGGGCCTAGGGCCCTCATTGTATTCATATTTTGGCCATGAGAATTCAAAACTATACTCTATAAAACCTACTTAATGCTTTGTACTCATGAGGTTGTAATAAATTAGCAAGTCCTTGTGCATTCCATTAGAAGTACTACCTTGTGGTTTGTCAAGTGCACGGTGGTTTAAGACTCCCCTTCTAGCCCATCTTGTCATTTTATTATCAATTTTATAATCAAATAAATGGATGGAAATTTATGTTATTCAAATTCTTGTGTGTTTACTGATAGCATTATGTCCTCACTACAACATATCAATCGTATATATTTTCATTTCTCACACTCTAAATTTCATAATTTTACTTTTTACACTTTGTGGATTTCAATCCTGCATTTAAATTTTTGGATTTACTTTCATGTGGAAATTTTATTCCATGCAAATATTTAGTTTATATTAGATCCAAATTGAGGAGAATAGGGATTCAACCTTAATCTAGAGGTTGGGGAAAGCCTATGATAAACCCATACAACCTTGTTGGCCACAACACTTGAAATAAAACTTAGTCTAATTCCCTAAATCAACATAGTTTTTGGCAGTCCTAGTGGGACAAACCCCAATTTTATGCATTTTTCTTGATTTTTGTATCAAAAAATGCATTGTCATAGATGGAGTTAATGGATCAAAATGAAAAAAAAAAATCACTAAGTTTTATTTTGCAAGTGATTCTCTTGTAAAAGTGAACAATTCACTCAAATTTGATCCAGTTTAGGATTTTGCATAAAATAAGAGATTTGCTAGAATTAGCAATCAAATCACTTGATTTAGAAAGAAAATTGCTCAATTTATCTTTTACTCCCAAAAAGGTTAAAATTGAAGTGATTTGCTTGATTTTTAGATTTGATCCTAATTTTACTCAAAATTTCATCCATTTTTTTAAATTTTATGCTTAAATTTTGTAGGTCCCTTGTAGATGGTAACTTTGACTCAAACTCTAAAAATAATTTTTTTGCAAAGGTAACTTTGACAGTATCCAAGCAATGTATATGAACTTAAATTTAACATTGTATGTGTTCTCCATAAGCAAAAGCACTTAAGATAAATCTTTAGTTACTTTTGTGCAAGTTTGAGATGATAAGTGATTTGCTTGTATTTACAAGCAAATAGCTTGTATTAGAAAGTGATTTTTTTGATAGAAAATGGAATCCAACCAACAAAAATCCAACAAGTTATTTGCTTTAAGCAACCCACTAGGACAATTTTGTCTCCTTGCAAAATATTTCCAAGTCCAACTAGACAAGCAAATCACTTGATAAAACAATCAAAGTGCTTGAATTTCCAAGCAAATCACTCAATTTTTTTAGTATACTAAAATTACACAAACAATGAGTGAATCACCCAAAATTATGAATAAATTGCTCTAATTTACAAGCAAATCACTCAAATTAATAGTTTACAAAAAAACTATATTCTAAAAGTGAATCACCCAATTTTACGAGTGAATCACTCCAATTTGCAAGCAAATTGCTCAAAAGGATAAATTATTAAAAAAATTAAATTTTAAAATATATTTTTTCATATTTTAATCTTATAAATATATCTAGGTAGGTATGTACATTCGAGGATCTAGAATGATTCTTTGTGTTACAAGCTTCAACAAAATCAAGTGAGCAATTTGCTTTAAAAAAAACTACAAGGTTTGCTCCTATCTTTGACACCTTTAGGATTTGGCTAGCATTATAACAATTCAACCTTAAGGGAATCCTCATATAGTACAAAATATTTCATGGTCTAAAAATCCTTAAATACCTCAACACCTATAGATTCCACAAAGTTAGTAATGATTTCTACAAAATTTGCAGTATAATATTCAACTACCTCTGTACCAGTAATGGGTTTACCAAAATCCTCTACCTTATTATCTTCCATACCCTCCACACTTACCTCATGCATATCCATAATATTATGTCCAACCTCTTCTTAATAATACAATCTATGAGTGCCTCCTAAGCCACAAAACCAATTCCCTAATTAGACCTATGAAGGGTTGCTAATTTGATGGTCTATTCTTCTATTCTTTTAATAGCTATGAAAGCACTACCTACCTTCAATGGGAATGGTGATAAGATAGCACTAAACCACCTCAATGAATTATCTACACTCGAGTAAATTCACTACATCTAAGAAGAGGATATAATGGTTTGCTTGCTAATCTACTCTTTTTGTGATAAAGTTATTGTGTGGTATAGAGGATTACTAGATAGTTTAGTTACTAGGTAGGCATCAACAATGGAATTTTTTATGCATATATTTGGTAACATGGGAAATTATTACTCAATTTTTTTAAATTAAGTGCAATTCAAATATAACTTCAAGAATATATACATGATATCAATACTAGATTCTTGATGATCTTAAAATTAATCCCACAAAATATTACGCCAATTGGAGAATATGCATTACATCAATGGTTTATAGTCCAACTTAGCTTTATTGGTTTATAATGCCAATCATCATACACTAGCTGCAACATTCAAAGAAACAACTATAGTGGAGGAGGTTCTTATTCAATTAGTAAATATACCCCATACTCCACCAATGGCCTTTGCAACCCAAATTTACTAGAATATACATATAGCTAGTTCCATACCCTATATTTCACCTATTTATGATTCCCAACTAAATACTTTTGCTCATTCTCCTACATCAACATGCATTATTACTCATCCTAACCAAAAATCAACATCTATTGTAGTCTTTCAACTATAACTTCCATCCCTTGCTCCATATCACTCAAGTAATGAGTTCAACAATAATTCCAAAATAATATAAATGATGGAGTTGATCAAGACATTGGTAAATCAAAGCAATATTGTAAATCAATAGTGGCAATAAGAATAAAATTGGTATCCCAAAAATTACCCATACTTGATAGAAGATCAAGTGCCTTTATAAGGCATTAATCAAGGAGAAAATTAGACTGAAAATCATATGGTTAACACCAATATGAAGATGGATTCAACATGGCATCTTCCTTGTGATGATAGGCATGATTCCATAGAGTGCATTGGAGCCATAAAGCCTTCTTAGAATATTTAGTAAAATAAATAATGTTAGTCTCATCAAGCCACCATAATAGATCAAACTATCCCCATAGTTGATATGACTATGTACCAAGAACCATAGGCTCCATCATCAATACCAACCTTGCCTAATTTCAATGATACAACCCTAGAAAGTTTTAGTGCTATAGAAATAGATGAGGATTTAATGTTCAATGATGATGCCATATACAATAATCAATAAGGGGTTAAAACCAGAGATAACAGAAAATATTTAGAAGAGAAATTAGGTAATAAGTAATCCAAATTTGGAAGGATACAATAGTCCTTGGAAGGATAAGGTTGTATTTACACTTAAAGGATAAAGGACCTATTGCAACATAATAGAAGAAACAAAAGAATAGAGGAAATACAAAAAATAAATAAAAGGATGAAGAAGAACATGAATCAATTAATCCTTCCTTAGATACATAGTCAAAGTCTATAGAATAATGTGAAGTGTTTAATTTTTCCTTTCAAAGAGAAGAGTCTATGATGAAAGCAAAGATCAATTTAAAAACAAGTGGTTTGAGTCCCATTTTGAGGATGTCCTACCTATGGAGATAATTAGGTCAAATGTACAATTAGATCATCAAGCATTAGTGCCTTCCTTAAGTGATGAATTTGAGCATACAAGAGCAAAAGAAAGAGAAATTAAGATATAATATGAATAATATACTGCAAAGTCTAAGGAATTGGCATATAAATCACCTTTCATGAAAGCATTTTATTTTCTTGACAAGGAAATTTTAAACGAAGACTATCAAGTCCCTAAGATTCTATGTGAGATTCAATTAATTATGATTCTATTTTTCTTTCCAATATATCATCATGTGTGATATTCCTAAATAATCAAAGGGTGGTGAAATATTTTCTCTCCCAAAATATGAGACTTTTAATCTATCTTCAAGGGGAGAGGATCCTATAGCAAAAGTGGAGGAGATCCTGCAACCAACATATGAGATATTTATATAGAAGGATGAAGATGCAATAGAAGAATATTCTAAGTCATAATATAAGACATGTGATTTTGTTTTGAGAAATTTTAAGCTTATAGTATACGGAGAAACCTTATGGGACCCCTTTTATGAAGAATTATCCCTTATTAGGAATAGAGGTATGAAAATAGACACTATTCAACAAATGGAGAAGGATTCACTTATAACTCTTGATACTGATCAAGTGGTTATAGATAAGAAAGCTACAATAAAAAATAGAGGATTCATGATCCTCAAAATGGGGTATTTTTCTACAATACTAGGAAGTACAACTAGGATAAAAATTATACCTAATAATTCGACGCTTAGATGACATTTAATTTTTCTAGGGATAACAACAAAATAAACCATCATTGTTGACTAATGTTGTGTTTTCTAGTTGCATAAATTCAATTATCCAAACTGAGTATCACCATAAAATTTAATCATGGAATGAGGTAATAGTTAGAGAGGCTATCATAGTTATAGGAATTCCAATGCCCAACCATACTTTCCACCACTTTAGAAGTAAATGAAGGTATCAATTCCAAAATGGTTGGCATAAAAAAGCATATAAAGAGGGAATGATAAAAGAAAATACTAATATTTCTTTTCATATCATGACAACCTCTCAATATTTTAATTATTTTATTGAAGAAACATAACATTTTCCAAAATGTCCCTATGAGGCTCTAAATTAGTAAAACCACTTAGGAAAATTCCCTCCATATTCATCATAAATGCTATTCAACTTACAATGTTTACATAGGTGTTGGAAAATCTTGAGCTAGAATATTGACATGAGAAGGGTCAACAACTATTTTTCTAAGTCGATAATGGGATTGCCTTTTGCTCAAAGAGATAGTTGTTTGTTTCTATACATTTACTCCTCCAATTTCATCCTCAAAAAAATAAAAATAAAATAAGAAGAAAAATAAAAATAAAAATAAATAAAAAACCCAATATCACCTAGGTGAAAATTGCACAAGAGACACTCAAATAGCAATTTCTTTACATCCCTCTCTTCTAATATCAATTGAAGATATTTCTAAAACTAGTGGTTTCTTCCATATAGTTGATAAGATGAGATGTGAACCTAGAAATACAATAAAAACAAGGAAAAGTCTAAGATCTAGACTATTTAGGATAAGTAGGAGTTTTCTTCCTTCTAACCCCATAACCCAATGGACAAGGCAAAGTCGAGGATAAACCTTGTTAATAGTCTAGTCTTAGAAATGATAGTCGACATAAGTGCTAGTAAAAATAGCTTAGTACATGAGATTTTTATGACTCATGGAAAGGAAGGATAAAAGGATAAAAAGAAACAATGGATAATATTTAATATAAAGGCTTTGAAAAGGAAGATTTATAAATAAATAAGGAAAAGAGTGGCAAGAATGGAAGCCTCTAATCTAGAAGTATAAATTTCTTCTACCATATTCATTTCACTTCCACCACTATTTCTTCTACTCCCCTCTAACTTCTTCTGATATGCCCATCACATTCTCAAATAAGCATAGCTATATTCTTAAGGTCACCAATAGTATTATCTATTTGAAATGTAAGATTATTTCATATGTCATCTTCACTCCAATTTTTCTTATCATCATTTATGTTATCACCTACTATTCCATCCACCTTGCACCTATCCTTTGATCCTTTGTGTCCAAAGTGTCATTTGTCACTCCATGTGCCATCATTTCAAACTCTCTTTTCATTCATCAACACTCAATACACACCATCATCCATGTTATTGTATCAAACTGATATCCTTATCTCCCTTGGTCTACATAGTTACAATGATACTTTATAGTGATAAATTTTTTCAAGGAAATTTTTGGCATTGACATCCATTAATCATTCCCTCCCATGGTAAAAAGGGATAATTTTAAAGGATAGAGAATAAGTATTAGGCACTATACAAGGGGTAAGAAAGTAGGTTGATCAAGACAACACCGATGAAAAGAGTTTTAGTATCTACAACACCTGTGATCCACCAATGTTGGCTAATGAAAGGAAGAGGAAAGTTGTTGGTTACCAAGGCACTTCTAATATAAAATATGAAAGTCAAGATCATAGTGGTGGGTCAAGCCAATTCCCTTTGGGACTAAGTTCACTAAGGTGCAATAGATATTTCTTAGATCAAGTCCTTTTATGCTAAGAAACATTCCATGTATCTCAATAAGTGTGAGACTTTATTCTTTAAGAATAATAAGGTAGGTGGAAGAGGAGTTGACAACCAAGATAAATTACACTAAAGAACTCCTTATCCAATTAAACAAATAAAGTAGTTGGATAGGTAGGATAAAAGGATGCTAATTATACAATTGAAAGACGTCCTATGTGCAAGGGAGACCCCAAAAATTCAAGTTGCTTATGATACCCTTGGAATGATAGTTGAAGATTGATAAAGGAGATGTAATAACTTCCAAAGTAGAGGTATCCATATATAATACCACATGATGTTTCAAAGGAGATCATTGAACTAAAAAGTCATTTGTGGAAGTCAAGAAATTGAAAAAGTATCAAGGGAAGATACCCTTGTAGGATTAGTATGAGGAGTTGGTACCAAATATCAAAATGTAGATGATTAATTTGCACCCTCATGCACTAATTGGTAGGTAGTTTTGGACTTGTTACCTTAGAGCTAAACAAAGGTGACTTACAATTTTGCAGCAAGGATTCCAAGGATAAAGATAATATCTAGGATCCTGTAAAGTCACCATAAATATAGTATCTCAGCTATTACCTTCTAATTATAAGGAATTAACTAGAGAGAATAGATTTTATAAACCTAGAAACAACATTGCAAAATAGCAAAACTTGCAAAATTGACAAAATCTGGCTATCTTCAAAATGGACTAATTGATTCAAAGGAGTGATTTGCTTGCAAAATGGAGTGATTCATTCTTAAAATGAATTGATTGGCTCAAGGGAGCGATTCACTCATAAATGGACCAATTGTAATAAAGGAGCAATTTTCTCGTAAAATGAAATGATTTACTTGTAAAATGGATCGATTGACTCAAAAGAAGGATTCACTCGCAAGATGGAGTGATTGGCTAAAGGAGTGATTCACTTGCAAAAGGTGTTGGTTCACTCAAAAAAGGGTGCCAATTTACTCAACAAAGGGTGTTGATTTTCTTGTAAAATATGAGGAATCACTCACATATATGAATGGACCGCTTGCAAATACGAGCAAATTGCTCAAACATGTGCAAAAGTAAAAATCAATATTGATCATGAGGAAAATCTTTTGGAAAATAACGTTTTTGGTATTTTGTGGTGTATTGAGCATTTTGGAAACCTTTCAATCCTATTAAAGGCATGCAACATTTGGAGGTACAAAATTTTGCTAAAGTTACCACCAAATATTTACTTTTACTAGAAGTAATTATTTTCACCTCAAGTAACTTAAGGGTAAACTCTTACTATAAACAAGGGCCTAGGACCCTCATTGTATTCATATTTTGGCCATGATAATACAAAGCTACACTCTATGAAACCCACATTGTGATTTATACTTATGATATTATAAGAAATTGGCAAGTCTTTGTGCATTTCATTAGAGTCATCACTTCATGTTTTTTCAAGTGTGTAATTATCAAGTACTGCTCTTCTAGCCCATTTTGTCATTAACTTATCACTTTTATAATTAAATAAATAGGTAGACATTGAAGTTATTCAGATTTTCATGTGTTGACTAACCATATATTATCCTCTCTTTGATATAACAATCATATCTAATTTTATTTCTCACACTCAACTTCATGAATTTACTTTCACATTTTATGCATTTCAATCCTATATTTTAATTTTCTCATTTACTTCCGTGTGCACATTTTATTTCATGCAAATAGTTGGTTTATATTAGATTTAAAATTAGGACAATAGGGAGACAACTTTAATCTAGAGGTCAAGGGAAGCCTATGACAAACCCATACAACCTTGTTGAAACTCATATTTGGGGGCACAATACTTAAAATATAAGTCAATACATTCCCTTAAATCAACAATTATGTATTAGTTTTTTCTCAATTAGACCCTAAAAAATATAAGTGTCAATCTCTAGTGATACCATAGATTCCAATATACTCTTTGACATTTTAACACTCCTTTGAAGCATGTCATAAAGTATGTATAACACAAAGAATTGATACAAATATTCTAATAAGTTTATTTGATATTACCTAATAATATTGGCATACTAAAATTCCAAGTTTATTTGATATTACCTATTAATATTGGAATTACTAATAAGTTTTTTTGATATTACCTAAAACTTCATTCATAACCAAAACTATGAAATACTTATTTTAAAGCATCATTAACATATTTACAACAAATAATAAACACCATTGTTATATAAATATTTAGCCCTAAATGGAAATAAAACTCTATGAACAAAACTTTAAATTGATTCTATTACACTCAATGATAATATTACACCCATACCAATAAGCTCGTTACAACCTTTGAAATTTCTTATACAATTATTTTTCTTGTTCTTGAGATATTTAGATTGCTATTATAATGATTGTCCTTGCTTAAATCCATAATTTACTCTATTTTCTTTTGTGGCTCTAAAATTGTCTGTCTAACTACTATTCTAGATTAAAAAAACTCAATATAACTATTTCATTGTGATGTCTCTTTAGGCCCCAAATTATGTGTAATCCAAAATTTCCAAATTAACATGTTTTTTGAAGATTATTTTTTAAGAATATGTGATTATCTTAAAAGGGCATGTAACTTTGATCATTTAAGCCCATAATTTGTTAGTGGAAGGATTATTTTCATGTTTAATGGTTAAATTGGTTGAAGTTTTAAATATGTTTAGGGAAGTAAATTGAATTACATATTAAGGATATATGATAAAATGGTTCTTTTTGACCTTATGTGGTTAAATTATCAACAAAAATATAGTAGAATATCTTTCTTGTATTTGATGGTAAAATGGATGATTGTTTATTTGAAAGTTAACAAAGAACTTCAAAACTAAAATAAAAAGTCACAATTTATATTTTAAATCAAAGTTATTCCACAATTTTATGACTAAGTCATAGAAAAAAAAAATAGCATTTACATTTACACTATTTTTCCTTTTGTGTATAATGCCAAATGACAAACTGTAAGTTGAAACCAGTTGAAAATAATCCAATTTTAAGGACCAAAAGACAATCATTTCTTGTCATATTTTGTTATATTTTAACATAGAAAGAGACGGAAAAAAACTTACAACTTTTGCTTTAACAAACAAACTTTCAACCCCTTTTCACGGATTAGCTAGAGTTTTTGCATACCGGAGAGAAGGAGGATGTTCCAATTGAGGAGGCCTGGGATGGTCTAAAAAAGGATTTCTTGTTGAGATCAAAAAAAAAAAGTTGGCAGGCCTCCAAAGACCTTGTTTAGAAAAACTTCCAGCAAGTGATTTCAGTCTTTCTGGTTCAATTTTGTCAGGCCCGGATGGTTTTTTTGGGCATCCGAGGGTGATATCATATATGCAAATTGGTCTCTATCATAGGGTTTCCAATATTTAGGCCTTTCAAGGTTTGAGTAATGGAGGCCTGAATCATAGAATTAGGCCCCCAACAATGAGAGGAATTTTAAATTTTTGTTCATTGAAAGTGTTTGCAGTTCTTGGCGGGATTTTCAAATTTAAAATTTAAATCTTGTATTTAAATGTATTTATGGGTGCCCGTTTCTATTTTATTGGACTTTGTTGCCAATTGTATGTTTAAAAATTTTACGGCCTTTGCTAGGAGGTTGTTTCATTTTGTCCTAGATTTTTTCCTCCAAGTAAAGTTGGCGTGGTCTTTTGGGCTTGTTCATGGAATCTAGCCCAGTCCTTCTAGGTGCTTTTGTTATATCCAAGGTTGGGAGCCTTTCAAAACCCTACTTGTAATAGGTTCGGGGACCCTTTTAAAAACCCCTTCTACTATCAATAAAAAACAATTTTATTTGAGTGTCATTCTTGCTTAGCCATATTTGGTTATGGTTAGTTGACGATAAATGTTTCAACTTTGTGACCATCATGCAATAATGATATGTCTTAGTACAAAATGTTGTATATCCTTAAAAATTTCTTCGCCCATTCTCAAACTTTCTTGTGTTGAGAAGGCAAATATTTCTACATTTTGATAGTCATTTTTAATTATAAATGAATTATTAAACTTAACTTTTAAAAACCTTATAAACATTTTTCCTAATGAAAATGATTTTTAAAACCTTTACTTTACACTTTTAAAATTTATATTAGAAATTCTATATTATAATAAAGTATTATTAATATTTTTAAAATTAAAATTTAATACATATAATAAACATATTTAATATCTTTAAGCTTAGTTATTAAGTTCGAGTTCGTATTTAAATTCGACAATTTTGATGTTTGATATAAATTTGTCATGTTTAAAAATTCAAAATAAAATTCGATATATTATAAATATGTATATATGAACTTGAACTTGAGTGTATGCACATAACATTTTTTTTATCGACATAAAATCAACATTTTCCAATCACATTGCCCCACATTAACTAAAAATAAAAATAACAATAATAAACTCTAAAAATTGAGTTCTCGTCTAGTCAAATTATCTGTTTTACTAAATCATTCAAAATAATAAAATTGGATATGTATGTAATTTTGGTGTCGAAGCATTAAATAAACTGACTTCATTCCTTTGTAAATTACATAACTTACACACTTGATTTTAAATTTCATAAATTTTTTTATATAAATAATTTTTATTATTATATTTGAATACTTTCGAGGAACCTTCCCAAAAAAGCCACAAATTGAAACACGAAAACCACAAATTGCATGTGATAAGCTTTTCCTAAAAATAAATTAAGCTACCAATTTGTGCGTCTGTATTTCTGAAAACCAAAAAAAAAATTTGCCGATATTTTTCCCTTCTTTGTTCGTTTTCACTCACTCTTTTTCCATGTTGATTTAGGGTTTTCATTCAATATTTTTCCATGCCGATGTCGAAATTAGGGTTTTCACTCAATATTTTTCCATTGATGCCAAATTTAGGGTTTTGACTCCATCTTTTTCCATCGATGTCGAACTTAGGGTTTGTTCGCCGAATTTATTCGTTTGGATTTTAAATATGAATTTTGAACCTTATCTTAAAAATCAACGAAATTTTCCATGCCGATGTCGAAATTAGGGTTTTCACTCAATCTTTTTCCACTGATGCCGAATTTAGGGTTTTGACTCCATCTTTTTCCACCAATGCCGAACTTAGGGTTTGTTCATCGAATTTATTCGTTTGGATTTTAAATACGAATTTCGAAATTTATCTTAAAAAATTGACGATGGGTGAAAACTCACAGAGAAGAGAAAAATACCAGCAAAATTTTTGTTTGGTTTTCAAAAATACAGACGCACAAATTGGTAGGGAATATATATATATTTATTTATTTATTTGTTGAAGTAATACAAATTACAATGATGGGTGGTACCACTGGGGCTACACTCCCGAGGGGCATAGCAACGAGGGACCTCCATCCCTATGGTTTGAAATGAAGTCACCGAGATAAAATACTGATGACTGTTACAATATCTTGATAAGAAAAAGTATATATAATTTTTGTACTTATTAAATGAAATATATTATTATTATCATTTATACCTAAATCCATGCCAACATATCAAATTAAGGTATTTGACCAAACATTTACTTCCTAAACTTTAGAGTGAATATTGAACATTTGTATTTTATAATTATCTAAATAGTTTTTTTTTTAAATTGCTTCCAAATTAATATTAGCCAAAATCTTCAGGGAACAAATACAATATAAAGGCAGACCATGGTCTGAAAGCCTAATCCAGGCTTGAAAACTTAACAACATTGAAACCATGATAGACTTCCCTCTAGTAGGGATAAAACAAACTCAATGATGCAGGAGCATCCGGGGGCATTAGAACAACCTGGCAAAAATTTCAAAAAACGGAAGGTAAGTTGTTTAAAGGCTTGGGCAAGTGTTGGAGAGAGGTCGCGAAATCGCGACCTCAAAAGCTGCGGTAGAGCAAAGGGTCAAGTTGCGTCGCGATATCGCGACGTCGCGATATCACGACATTATTTTCAAAGCAAAGCCGAGGAGTGAGTTGCGTCGCGATATCGCGATGTCGCGATATCGCGATGTCGCGATATCGTGACTTTGTTTTCAAGGCGGTGGTGAGGAGCTTCAGGCGTCGCGATATCGCGACGGTCTACAAAGCAAGGCGGAGGAGAAGAGCCCTGTCGCGATATCGCGCCCATTCTAAAGCTGCCACGTGGTATATTTCCAAGGCAGTACCAAGGGTTAAAACAAAGCCAAGATCATAGCAAAGGACTTCGAAAAGGTGAAGACGTAGGTGGAGGGGTCGATCGCGACCAAGTAAAGTTAAGGCCGAAGAAAATAGCGGACGGCCATGTAAGGCCAAATTCGACACGTGGCTGCCACGTGTACCAAACAGTGGTGAAGGGCAGCACGTGTATCGAATATATTTCGTCAAAGAGAAGGCGTGGAGAAAATTATAAGCGGTCGGCCACGTTTAAGAAAATAAAGATGGAGATCGCGGAGGTTGAGAAGGGGTGTTGGCCGCGCATTCTGGCAACACAGCCATTACTGGTTATGGCTGGATGGAAGGGACAACCGTACGGAGGACAGACTGACCGAAGCGATGGGTGCAGACGAGGAAGGCCATGAATGCAAGCAGCAGTGCAGATCGGGCAGATGGCCCATTTAATGACTGAAATTTCAAAAAAAAAACCCGGGAGGGAAAAAGATGAATTTTAAATTCTGTTTTAGGCGGGGCATTAATGGCCGAGAGGATGGGGCCTCGATAAAAACCTGAAATTTTGGAATGTAAAAGGGACGGTGGACCGGAGAACAGGAGTAGTGACAGGTGGAAGAACCGAGCGACCTATCGGTTAATGTAATGCCTACGGGCTGCTTTTAGGATGCATGTAAATTTATTTTTCTAAAGTCTTGAATGAAAAGGTCGAAATTTTGTAAGGTGTGAAAACTAAAGTTCCGGTCCCCCGTCAGTGGTATCAGAGCGGGAGTTCCTGAGTGTACAACAGACCGTCGAAGGAGAGGCAGTTGTACCAGGACTTGTGGGAGGGCTTGAGATCCGGTGAAGATGCCTCCGAGGAGAAACCCCGTTGGTGGAAGAGGCATGGCAGCGAAAGATTTTCGGGCATTGCAGCGGCAGGTTCAGGCCCTGCAGGAAGAACTGCGTAGAGGACGTGAGCCGAGAAGGGATGCAGACAGTGAGGATGAAGTGGAAGAGGAGAACGAGTTCGAAGAAGAAGAGGAAGAAGATGTAGATCCGGCACAAGCCAGACTATACAAGGCCATATCCCAGATCGGGAAGAGGCCGAAGTTAGAAGTTCCTACGTATTTCGGGAACTTGAACCCGAGAGAATTAATAGATTGGATAAATGATTTAGAAGAGTATTTCGAATACGAGGAGGTTGAAGACCCTAACCGGGTCAGATTTGCTAAGACCCGACTGAAGGGTCATGCTAGCATATGGTGGAAGGGGGTACAGCTGGAGAGGAATCGAAGAGGAAAAGAGCGGATAACGAGATGGGACAGAATGGTGGAGAAATTGAAAAGGCAGTTTATCCCCGTGGATTATGAACTGGACCTGTTACGTAAAATGTAGAGCTTGAGGCAGATGAACAGAACAGTTCAAGAATACACGGAGGAGTTCTATAAAATCTCCATCAGAACAGGGCATTTGGAAGCAAGCAAGGAAAAAATGGCCCGTTACATTAATGGGTTGAGACCCAGTGTTCAGGAGGAGTTGAGTTTGGTTCGGGTAAGCACCATCGAAGATGCTTACCAATTTGCTTTAAAGGTTGAAGAAAAGTTGAACAGGAGGTTTGACGGCAAGCAAAAAGTAAAAGGACCGGGAGGAAAGAACGGTGGAAAGAAAGAAGGAAAGGAAGAGAAGAAAGAAGAGGAGAGCAGCAGCCGGGATCAGGAAGAAGATGAAGAATCCAAACCGCAAGTTCAAAATAATGGCTACCCGAGGGGAAGAGGTGGATCTGGACGCGGGTATGGAAGAGGAGTGTTCCGAGGAACATGTTTCCACTGCGGGGAAGAAGGACACCGGGCATTTGAGTGTCCACAACACCGAGAAAGGACAAACAAGAGGCCAGTGGGTCCTGCCAGAGCAGTTGTGGCAGTTGAAGATGCTGATTCAGAACATTCTGAAGAAGCTGAAAATGGAGAAGCAATGATTGTGAGGAGGACCATGCTGGTGGAGGAAGACAAATCTGAGCAGAGGAGAAGCCTGTTCTGCACTCGGTGCAAAAGTGCAGGCAAAGTCTGTAATGTCATTATAGACAATGGGAGTACAGACAACTTAGTTTCCGAGGAGATGGTTACTAAGTTGCAGCTGGAGAGAAGGAGGCACCCACACCCGTACCGGATTGCGTGGTTGCGGAAGGACCATAGAGCTTGGGTCCGGGAACAGTGTTTAGTCACGTTCCAAATTGGGAGATACCAGGATGAAGTCCTGTGTGATGTATTCCCCATGGATGCTTGCCATTTGCTGTTGGGAAGGCCATGGCAGTTTGATCGGAGTGCAGTGCATGATGGTCGTGCAAATACTTACTCCTTGGTGAAAGATGGAGTGTGGCACAAGTTGAAGCCATTGCAGACAGAAGATGAGAAGGTGTGCAGCAATGCCAGAACTTGTCTGGTAGAAGGCAAAAAATTTTGCCAAGAAGCAGGATTTGAGCAGGTTGAAAGGATCGAGGAGTGTTCGGAGATATTGCAAGGGACGCAGACCGAACAACATAGAAGTGAAGGTCACTTCTCTTGTTACCCCGGGTGTCTGATGCAGGAGCATCCGGGGGCATTAGAACAACCTGGCAAAAATTTCAAAAAATGGAAGGTAAGTTGTTTAAAGGCTTGGGCAAGTGTTGGAGAGAGGTCACGAAATCGCGACATGTCGTGATTTCGTGACATGTCGCGAAATCGCGACCTCAAAAGCTGCGGTAGAGCAAAGGGTCAAGTTGCGTCGCGATATCGTGACATTATTTTCAAAGCAAAGCCGAGGAGTGAGTTGCGTCGCGATATCGCGACTTTGTTTTCAAGGCGGTGGTGAGGAGCTTCAGACGTCGCGATATCGCGACGGTCTACAAAGCAAGGCGGAGGAGAAGAGCCCTGTCGCGATATCGCGGCCATTCAGAAGCTGCCACGTGGTATATTTCCAAGGCAGTACCAAGGGTTAAAACAAAGCCAAGATCATAGCAAAGGACTTCGAAAAGGTGAAGACGTAGGTGGAGGGGTCGATCGCGACCAAGTAAAGTTAAGGCCGAAGAAAATAGCGGACGGCCATGTAAGGCCAAATTCGACACGTGGCTGCCACGTGTACCAAACAGTGGTGAAGGGCAGCACGTGTATCGAATATATTTCGTCAAAGAGAAGGCGTGGAGAAAATTATAAGCGGTCGGCCACGTTTAAGAAAATAAAGATGGAGATCATGGAGGTTGAGAAGGGGTGTTGGCCGCGCATTCTGGCAACACAACCATTACTGGTTATGGCAGGATGGAAGGGACAACCGTACGGAGGACAGACTGACCGAAGCGATGGGTGCAGACGAGGAAGGCCATGAATGCAAGCAGCAGTGCAGATCGGGCAGATGGCCCATTTAATGACTGAAATTTAAAAAAAAAAACCCGGGAGGGAAAAAGATGAATTTTAAATTCTGTTTTAGGCGGGGCATTAATGGCCGAGAGGATGGGGCCTCGATAAAAAACCTGAAATTTTGGAATGGGAAAAAAGGGGGACGGTGGACCGGTGAACAGAGGAGTAGTGACAGTGGAAGAACCGAGCCGAGTATCGGTTAATGTATGCCTGCGGGCTGTTTTTAGATGCATGTAAATAATTTTCTAAAAATTTGAATGAAAATGTCGAATGTTTTTGACTGTGTTAAATATTAAAGTTCCCGGTCCCCGTCACTCAAGTGCATTCACAGGGCCACGCAGGGCACCCAACACCAGAAATAAGCACATCGAAGACCACACATAGACCCCCACTATTGTATTACAATATGAGGCCATGAAGGACCAACACAGAGGAGAACTGAGAAATATTATGACACTCAGGACACCCGACTACAAGCATTGGAAGTGAACAACCACACAAATGATCCCCTAGTGACCCATGTTAAAAACTAAGATATCCCTAGTGGTTGTTATAGGGATGAAAAAGCATGTCATCACCAAGACTCTAAAAATATGTGTTGACATAAAACTGAATGACTAGAGACTATTGGGTTACTCCCTCTAATGGACAACCTACACACTATCTACTGAGAAGAGACTACTGCACTGCCAAAACAAAAATTGCAAGGGAGCAGCCATGCTGGGAAAACATCTGCTTAAGGAGATGAGTCTAAGTGAGCCTGCTCCACCTCATGCTGTGATGGGAGCCTAATATGAGGACTGGAATGAGTGTTGTTGGCTTCTAATTCCACTTGACCCAAATGCTTCATCAAGTGTGTCTGATTATACATCATCGAGCTATGTTGCTCAGTTAATTCACCTACCATATTCTGTAATCTATAAATACCATCTGATCTATGAGCTGAGGTCTCACAGATACGCCTCTTTAGAGCTATGATTTCTTCTTGTAGTGCTTTCTCCTTACGGGTGCAACCTGTTGACTCAGCCTGCAATTGGCATTTTACAATAGCAAAGATGTTAGCTACTGAGAGATTAGAGATATCTTCTTGATCAGTTTCAAAAATAGATTTGCATCGAGTCTTCCATATATGAAAGATGACAGCTGCCCTGGTAATGGAGAGAAGAAATTTTTGATTGGGCATCAAATTGATCCCTAATAAGGCTTGATCCTTTGTCATAGGCAGTGGTAAGGGATAAAGCAACTGATGCGCTTCACACCAAATATGGTGGGCACGAGCACAGTTCCAAAATAGATGTTGTACTGTCTCTTCCAAACCACAAAAAGGGCAATCACCTTGCCCTTGGCCCATCCATTTTAGCCTGCTTCGAGTAGGTAGACCTTGAAGGACTACATTCCAAAGAAGAATCTAGAACTTTCCTTGAATTGGGGTAGAGTTGATAAGCTTGAAGGTTCTTGCCCAAGTGGCCCAACTGAGCTCTAAGTTCCATTTTTTATTGAGCATATCTGCAAATTGTTGATAGTTCATAGGAAGCAGGGCTTGGTACCAAAACTTAAGGATTGGCTGCTCAAAGTCATGATTGTCAAACCATTTCCAATGAGACCAATGGGGACTAGCTTCTAGTGGAGAAGATAGAGGTTGGGGTGCTTGGGAGGTGATGGAAAGGATCCACATAATCACTGCTTTATTAGTAGGATAGAGGTCAAATTTTGATTGGATTTGCTTCTAATTTTTCCATGAGGACTTAGAAAAATCCCAAATGTCACCCACCATAATTATTCCCCTTTTGAAGAGACGCCTAGCAGGAAACCAAGGATTCATGCCAAGAGGTTGTGCATCAAGGGTGAGGAGGGGTGACCACCATAAGTTGTGTTGGAGGAAATCTGCGGGGCCTTACTGGAGGTGTCTACCATGAAATAAATTGATGCACTTGTTGCCAGGCTTTCCAAATCCCTTTGAGAATATTACAACCTTCTATAGAGAAATAAGGGGCTTGTAAAAGAACGTCAGTGTATGACATATTTACCCAAATTTTACCATCCACTCGAGGGTTTTTCAAATGCTCCCTCACCAACACCTTCCATGGATCATTCCCTATGATCACCCTTTGCATCCATTTAGCTGCGAGTGCATAGCCTTGTGCTTGAAGGTTGGGGATTCCTAGCCCACCACATGAAATTGGTCTACAACAATTGCTCCAGGAGACCATTGGGAGGCCTCATTTGGCTAGGTTTTTTGCCCAAAAAACTCTCGAAGCATATTGTTCATCTTATCATACCCAACCTTGCTAGGAGTCAAAAGAGAAGAGAAGTAAACATGGAAGGGGGCTAAAATTTTTCTAGTAATCTGGATTTTAGCTGCTTGAGACATTTCTAGAGATTTCTAGTATTCCAATTTTTTGGTAAATTTGTCCATACACCAATCCCACATAGATTTGGGTGAAAGGTCAACACCAAAAGGAAATCCCAAATACTTAGATATTTCTCCTCTTTGCACCCACTTCCATGTTGTGGGTATCCAATCTGGCTTATCATCAAATCCAAATGGAATAACAAAGTTCTTAGATTCTTGGATTCTTTCACCAGAGGCCCTATAGAAGGTGTGAACTATCTCAAGGATGTTCACAAGATTTTGCTGATCTACCAAAGGAAAAAGCATAGAATCATCTACAAAGTGAGAGTTGATAAGTTGGGAGCCATCCGAAAGGGGGATACCTCTTATCCTCCCCTCTTTAATTGCATATTCCAATAGATAACCAAGGGCATCAACTACAATTACAAATAGATAGGGGGCCAATGGACAACCTTGCCTAACTGATCTTTCCATAGGAATGTTATTAGATAATTTTGTATTAATAACCACTCTTGTAGAAGCATTTGGAAAGAGGGAAGCTACCATATCGATGAATCTATTGCCAAAACCAAGCCAATGGAGCATGCTTAAGATGAAGGGCCACTCTAATCGATCATAAGCTTTATCAAAATCAAGCTTAAGGTAAAGGCCCTTGAGCCCCTATGCTCGAGCCCACTCCATCCCTTCCCAAGCTGTAAGAAGATTATCCAAAATGTAGCGACCTTTAAGGAATCTTGTTTGCTCTGGGTGAACAATTTTTGTAGCCACTAGGAGGAGTCTTCTGGCCAGAGCCTTGGCCAAAATTTTATAAGAGGAATTGAGTAAAGTAATGGGACGCCAATCAACAAGCAAATCTGGCTTATGTTTTTTGGGAATGAGCCTGATCAATCCTTGATTAGTGGCCTCCCCAAGGCCTCCAATAGTAATAACCTCCTCACACATCTGCAGAAAATCAGCTCCTATAGTCTCCCACATGGTCTTAAAAAATTCACTCGAAAGCCCATCAATGCCTGGGGCTTTTTCATTTGCCAAAGAGAGGAGGGTAGAATGAAGTTCATCCTATGAAAGAGGTTTTTCCAACAATGCTCTATCTTCTTCAGATACTTTGGGAGATATGCATTATTTGCAACATTCTCTAAAAAACTCAACTTCTGTGTTGGGCCCTTCACTTTTGAAAAGGGCTGCAAAATGCTCTTGGATGAAGGATGGGAGGTCCTCCAACGGAATTTGTAGGCCAGATATAGGATTTTTAATAACCTCTATCCTCTCTGATCTATTCTTCTTCTTAATGGTATTAAAGAAAAATTTAGAATTTTTATCACCCTCATGAATCCATTGAAGATGTGCCCTGATTTGTGCCCCATGGGCTTTATAAGCTTGGAGTTGCCTTAACTCTACCTATTTTTCACCCAACTACTTTTGAGAAGGGATGCTACTAATATTTTGGCTGAGGTGGTGGCTGAGTTGGTCAACTTCCTGCTCCAATTCTTTCTCTTTTTTCCTGTGAAGAGAGGCTAGGATTTTTCCAAAACCTCGAAGGTAATCCACTATTCTTTTGATGGCTTCCTCCCACCACATAATCCACCCTCTCCCTCCTGAGGGCCTTGGCAAGAGATTCCACACTTTCTTGATTCCATTAACACAATATTTGCGCTTGAGCAAGGAAGTGTTTAACTTGAAAGGTAAATTATTTTTGGGTTTCCTTATGGGGGCACACCCAATACTCAAGGTAATGGGGAGATGATCTGAAGTTACCACTGAATAGATTGGATGAGATAAATCATTTTGGAGTATATCAATATTTTTTTCTACATAGAAGCGGTCCAATATTACCATTCTGAGAGCATCCCCACATCGTGCATTGCTCCAAGTAAACCAAGCCCCATGATTTTTAGCACTCTTGTTCCAATTGGGATCATAAATATTCCAGGCCCTTCTAAACCTAGACCATGATCTAGCCTCTTCTGGTTGTTTGAGTGGAGTGCCACCCCCCAATCTGTCTCCCTCCCACTCTACCATATTGAAGTCCCCTCCTATTATCCAATCTACTTTAGGAAAATTGAAGCACATCCAATCCCAGAGGGTTGCCCTTCTAGCTGCATCATTGGGTGCATAAACAATTGCAATACCCAATTTCCTACCACCAAATATTATTGTACACCACACTACTCTATGCATTGGATCCTCTCCTGATAATAAAATAGAGTCCCACAACTCCTGAGAGAGGCATAGGATAACCCCCTCCCTTCATCATGACTCGTACACAAGGCCCCCAACCCCCCATAGGGTCTTAAGGGTATTTTTTAGTCTGAAACCTAAAATTTTGACTTCTTGCAATAGTAAAATCTATGGGCAAACTCTCTTGATGATTGTTCGGATAGCAAAATACCACTCTCATAGCGTGATGCCATGCACATTCCAAGACATGATTCTTGCAGACATCAATCTGACATATTGTCAGCTAAAGCACCATAGGCATTCCGGGTGGGTACAAATTGCATATAATCATGCAGAGTACCTGTTCCCTTAGACTGACGTGTGGCTAAGGAGGTATTGTTGGAGTAAGAGTTGGTGGGCTTATGGCTCCATTCCTTACCTCCTAGGTGTTGGTCTTTTGGGACACCTTTAGAAGGAGGGGGAGAGGCATCCCATGATGAGTTGCACTTATGTTTCTTGTTATGTTGGGTTACCCAACCCTCCTCGATTGTTTCATGAGGAGTTTGCTCCATAGGAGCCTCAAAATTTGGAGGGGGATGAAGGGAGATGTGGGTAACTACCAAGTTAGAAGCTTGGGGCACTGAATGAGTAGGGAAAGAGGTCACATCATGAGAACTAGAAGGTTGTAAAGGCTGAACATGAGGTACTATTTTGCTTGCATGTTGAGTAGTAGTAGTAGGAGTACTAGTAGGCTGGTTTTGTTGTTTGGGAGGTCTCATCGGATAATTTTTAATCATATGGCCTTGTTGTCTATAGTAGAAACATGAGTTTGGCAAGTTGAGATAATTAATCCATTGTTCAAATTGGATACCAAGGGCTCTGAATAAGATCTTACTTGGGAGGTCCTTGGAGACATCAGTCTCAACCAAGATGCATGGGTGGGAGCACATGAAGTGTGATGGCTCGGATGGGAGAAATAATGGCCTTCCAAACCTAGCAGTAATCTGAGGTAAATACTTTGTGCATGCCAGGTTTAAGAAAGGGAGTTCAATCCAAAGGGGGTATTTCATGTTTGACACATTCTCAGGGTCAAATTGGAATGCCCAATGTTGAAGAAAGACTAGTTGACCAGAAATCATCCAAGTGTCGAGTCTTAGGGCTTTTAAGCAAGAGTCTTTGGAGGTGAAAGTGATAGAAACAAAGGATTGACCAAGGCGATGATGAGAGGCAATCATCCAACCCTTGGATTCCCAGACTTTGACAAACCATCGATTGAGCTCTTCATCAAGGGGATTCTTCTGGAAAAAATAGAACAATAGTTCGCTCTTCTAATTATTTTATTTCTTTAGTAAAATCATCTTGCAATTCAAACTCAAAGGTACCTGACTCTTTAGCTTGTTGATTTTCCTGTTCAGAGCTTTGATTTCCTCCTACATGTCTAGCTTCGAGGGTTCCCTCTTTTGGTACATGTTGGTCACCACCTCCTTGTTCGGATCCTCTAGGTCCATGGGTTGAGGGTGCGAGGTCAACATTATTCTATCTTATGTTGGAATGAAGGTCCTCCAGTTGAGTTGTTGGGGATGCTTGAGAATTGCTACCATTGAAAGTCAGGTTGTTGAGCAACGCATGGGTATAAGAGGAGCTAGCATTGGCTCCCCCTACAACTTGGCACCCAATATGGTGGGGGAGCTTGAATGGGAGCATGGGTTACTACCTTTGGAAATCTCACTTCTATCATGTTCCTCTCCTGGAGTTACACTATTTTGCATGTCATGGTAGAGGTATGGCTCAGATCTAGAGGAAAATCCATGAGTAGGGCTAGAGACTCCCTCGAGCCCCAAATGATCATCCTCCCATTCTAGTTGTTGGGTTGATTTCTTCCTGAACTTAAATAGGGGGTCTACTAGCATGTTGCTGAAAGGTGAAATGAAGAGCTCCTCATCCTGTGACTTGCCCTCTCTATGGGGATGAGAGATAGAACTAGAAATCGGTGGCCCAAGCTCATTCTCTTTCTTGTTGAGTGAAATTGTGTGAATCCCACCATAACTGGCATGCGATGCACCTTCCAAAGAAAAGAACCCTGAGTCAACTACTGTCTCAGACTCTTTGGCATGAAATGACAATGTTGCAGTCTCTATCCTGGGTAAATGGTCACCTGCAACACCCAACGATGAATTTCCATCATTTGACAAAGATCTTGGAGAGACGCTGTTCACATCAATCTCCATGCTGCACCCCTTGGAGAGCCCTCTTTCTGCAGAAAAAAACCCTAGCTTCTGAAAAATTCCTCCAATTTATCTAAATCTTGTTGGCAAATATGCCAGATTATCTCACAGGAAAATTTCTCCAAGATCAAATATCACTCACATAAAATCATATTCACAAGTAACACAAGTATTGCACAAAAAAATACTCTCTATTCATAAATCATAATATCTCATATTACAAAATCATTTGATTACATAGCATGGAAATTTGTCTCCAATATATAACTTTGCATAATAAACTCTTCAATACTCTCGAATATTGCTCTCTTCAAACTCTTGGAAGATGCAACCTTTCACATGCTTTACATTATGACAAAACTCTCATGATTACATAACCTCCTACTTCACATCTTGACACATCTCATATGACTCTTCACTTCCATACTTGACATCTAACACTTATGACTCTTCACTTCCACACTTGACACCTTGCACACTCACACTTGCACTCTTGACACCTTTTACACTTTATTACATAACACAACACTCTTTACATCTTGACACATACTTTAGACACACACACTTCCTAATCTAATATTTACAATAGTACTCCATGGTACCCAATGTACCAAATAATGTAATAGCTCCAACACCCCCTCATATTGCATTGTTTGATATGAAGACTTATAGTCTTCAGTCTTCATCTGCAATATTTGTCTTGTCTTCTTGCTTTAGATGAGCTATTGTTACTAGTACTACATTAGCTATGATTATGATTATTTCCATAGTAGCTTTTGTAATGATCTGTTTGAGAATTTCATCTAATGCCATCATTAATATGCCTTTTATAATGCTCCATTCATGAACACCATTTCCTTTGTACCAACAAGTTTTGTGAGAATGATTATGGCTCCCACAATTTTTACAATGAACAAGATCCCAACAATATTTAGCTTTATGTCCATATTTATTGCATTGTTTACACCTTTGAGTGTAATTTGATCTTCTATATTTTGGATGAACTCTTATAGGAACAAAAAAATTATTTCTTGATTTTGTAACTTTCCTTGATGTCTTGCAATATGATTTCCCTTCATTATTAGCATCCTCAAAATAATTATTTATGCACTGTTTAAGAATTATAAGAATTGTACTTTTTGCTTCACCTTAAATAAATTGTATATACTCCATTAGTTTCATTATTCCATGTTGTCTTTCTTTTGAAATAATTTGTAAATGATTCTTAGACGTTTTTCCTTTTCCTTCATCTTGAATATTTATTTTTCTTGCTTTCTAGCCATAATGTCACTATTTCTTCTTCTTATTTAGATTAAATGATCAATCAATTCTTCAAATTTTCTTTTCGCTCCTTATAACTTCCAAAATTTTAATTTCAAATTCTTCCACTTTTTCAAATTCAAATTATCAATTTTCACATTCATCAAATTCAATTCCCTTTCCTTAAATCTTCTTATATCTCCTAAATGAATTCTTCAAATTCCCAATTTCTTTTCTTTAATTCAATTAATTAATTTCTTGAATTAATTTTTTATCAACCATTCATTTCAATCTTCAATTAAAGTATTCCTTATATCTTCCAACACCATAAAATAACATCTTTTCCTTTTAATTAAGCAATATACCTTATAACTCCAAATAATCAACTCAGATTAAATATGTGCCCAAATAATTAAAATTCCCTCCAAATTAAATATGCGACCCATATAAAATTCAAACCTTACCTTCAAATATTTTGTCAGACATATCAATTTCAGTTATAGGGCAAATTTTTCGTTCTAGGATGAATCTTCCATAAATAGCTCCAACAAATTTTGCATGTTTGTCTTCTTCAAGCAATCTTCACTGCATATTCTTAGGCTTCAATATTCATCATTGCTCTCTTACTATTCCTATGGACTCCTTATGCATATCTGGTCTTCTATATTTCACTCATGCACAGACTATAGGCACTCTCCTCTAGTAACCTTTCTAGGCAACTCAGTTGTGCACGTTCTTTCAGGCTTGTTGTAATCTTCTCCTTGTTTTATGTATAAGCATGCAGTCTCTAGGTGATTTCTCACAACATCCTCTTCTCTTTTTTTATCCCCAAGAAAGCACTCTCCATATTTCTTCAACTTTGACATTCTACTCTTGGCTTCATATTTTTTCCAGCTCTTCATAAATCAAACTCTTCTACACTCCTCTGCTTCACTTTCTTCAATTCAACCTCCAATGTACTATTCCTCCTTTCTTTCAATTGATGTCCTCCTCTTAGCAATATCTTATTTATCTGACTTCACAACAATAATCTTCGTTCATCTCCAAAAAATCTCTTTCATTTAGTGTTCGTCCAACAAATATTTCTCCAATACCTCCAAATTGTCTCCTTATGTTCTTCAACGTAGTAATCTCCTCACATTCCTCAACACAATAATCTTCTCAACAATATCTTCAAAAATATCTTCACCCAGTAATCTCACATTCTTCAATCTTCTTACACTTCCTCTCTCGTTCTTTTCCTCTAATAGCTCCATAACAATCTTCTTTCCACTTCAATATCTCTCCTCTTCACACTCTTTATCAAGATGGCACTTGAACCAAGGTGGATTTGATACCATTGGTGGCAATTCTACCAGATTATCTCACAAGTAATTTTTTCTACGATCAAATATCACTCACATAAAATCACATTCGTAAGTAACACACGTATTGCACAACAAAATACTCTCTATTAATAAATCATAGTATATCATATTACAAAATCATATGATTACATAGCATGGAGCTTTGTCTCCAATATATAACTTTGCATAATAAACTCTTCAATACTTTTGACTATTGCTCTCCTTAAACTCCCAAGAGATGCAATCTTTCACATGCCTCACATTATGACAAAACTCTCATGACTACCTTCAACTTCATATATTAACACATCTCATATGAATCTTCACTTCCATTCTTGACATCTAACACTAATAACTCTTCACTTGCACACTTGACACCTTGCACACCTCACACTTGCACTCTTGACATATTTCACATTTATACATAACACATAACACTCTTTACACCTTGACACATACTTTAGACACACACTTCTTAATCTAGTATTTACAATGATACTCCATGGTACTCAATGTACCAAATAATGTACAATGATACTCCACGATACTCAATGTACCAAATAATGCACAATGATACTCCATGCCAACACATCAAATTAAAATGCTCGACCAAACATTTGCTTCCTAAATTTTATACATAACATATAACACTCTTTCACATTTTATACATAACACATAACACTTTTTACATCTTGACACATACTTTAGAGACACACTTCTTAATCTAGTATTTACAATGATACTCCACGATACTCAATGTACCAAATAATTATACTCCATGGTACTCAACGTACCAAATAATGTACAATGATACTCCATACCAACACATTAAATTAAGGTGCTCAACCAAATATTTGCTTCCTAAATTTTAGAGTGAAAATTGAACATTTGTATTTTAGATGTTGAGGTAGAAAGCACACTCCCTTTTTCATCAAGAAATAATAGAGTTTTACATAATGCCTGGGAATTAGGGGATAACATTGTGGTATGTCTTTGGGTTTTCATCTAGAAGACCCAAGTTCAAACGTGATGCTTTAACCTAAAAATTTGTCTTTGTTGAGACAGCTTAGTGGTAAGGGTTTGGGTTTTATTTAGGTTAGGCCGGTTGGTAGCGATCAAGTGCTTGCTTATTGGCTACCTTAGTACGATTCCTTAAAGGATCGGGTCTTGTTGATTGACTACCTTGGTTCGATTCCCTGAAGAGCCAGGTCTTGATGACTTTGTTTTATTTAGTCCTTGTTGAGACAACTTAGTGGTAAGGGTTTTGGGCTCTATTTGGGTCAGGTCGGTTGATAGCGGTCAAGTGCTTGTTGATTGGCTACCCCAATTCGATTCCCTAAAATATTGGGTCGTCTTGTTAACTTTATCTTATTTAATAAATTAAGGTTGTGTGCCTGATTCAATTCTTGTAGGATCAAATACTATTTCTTAGCTGACTAAGATTTTGAAAGGTGGCGTCCAAGTTTAATAACCTACCTCATATCGTATCCGACAAAAATATTACCAATTTAATCTGAAAAACAAACACAAATTTTTAACATGAGAAAAATTCATATACTACACTGCATGGAACACACAAAATTCACGAGACTTAAATCTCCATAATACTTAAAAGTCAGTCAAAAAGTTGAACATACTGAATGACACCAAAATGGTGCCGACAAATAATTCATTCAAAGTTGAAGCTTCTCATCTGACAGGTTCACACCACTTAAAATCCGCGCATCCACACAGAGGCTTCTGCTTGGTCTCTTAAGCGGTATATAAGATAGAGGAGTTCACATACAGTGTTTGTGTGAAAAGGTTATCCGGGCTTCTAGAGTCAACCGAAACATAAATGTTCTCTGGTCTTCACACCCACAATAATTAACACACAGCAACAAACAATTCCGTTGCCTAGTTCTCCGAATTTATTAGACGTTGGCTTCTTCTTTGGAGCGTTGGTGATGTTGTAATGAAGAATGCGTGTCGCCCATAAAGAGGAACGCTCCCTCAATAACTCGGACAAGTAATCGTTGGCATTCAATGCACGCCGTTTGTGCCGCTATAAACCGCAGTTGTGTCAGGAACGTAATCGATCTGCTCTCATTCATTTGCATTAACGAGACAGTTGAATAGATTGCTGGCATCAATTACGGCGACGCAACATCATCATCAGGGGAAAGCCCCCTCTGAAATTCTCCAGTCTCCCATCTTATAAATCTCATCGCAACCTTTGGCAACAGTTTCATACATAATAATAGAGCCATGGCCCGGATTCGAAGCTTCCACGCCAATGCCATTGCTGTTCTCCTACTTGTAGCCTGTGCAAGATATGCCGATGCAGTTGCCATGGTCATGGGTAATGTCTTCTGTGACCAGTGCAAAGATGGGCAACGAACTTTGTTTGATCTTCCCATAAATGGTGAGCATCACCATTACCAAAAAAAATTTAATTTTTTTTAATTTTTTTAATTTACTAGTAGAATAGAATCGGTAACTGCCCTAAATCCGAATAAGTTATTCAGTTTTTATCATCGTTACAATATTTTGGGCGGTCTACAACAACCTTTTAAGTTATTCAGTTATTATGATCGTTACAATATTTTGGGTGTCAACAACATTTTAAATATTATTTTACATAGGTCTGGTAGACTAATTTAAACCTGATGGCAGGGGCAAAAGTGGCAGTGGAATGCAGTGGCAGTGATGGGCAACCGACGATATCGAAGCAGGAAACGACGGATCTGATTGGGAATTTCGTGATTAAATTTGATGGCACGCCTGATTTGTCTGGATGTAAAGCTCGAGTGATAGAAAGCCCATCCAAGTCAGAGTGCAACATAGTGGGCAGTCCAGCGAGAGCGCTGAGTTTGAGCTTTCGCCTATTCAGCTTGGAAATGTATACAGTGGACTCTCTCTTCCTCCAACCCGTCAAGCCCATCTCGTTATGCCCCAACTCCCACAAAGACTCCACCCCTCCTCCTCCGCCTGCAAACATCCCTCTGCCGCCGCTGCCCTTCATTCAGCCATCTGCATGCCCTTGCAAGTAAAAATTTATATTATTATAGTTTTTTTTTAATTTTTATGGTAGAACCGTTATTTTAAACTTTTACACTAATAAAAGGAACAAGCTTTTAATCAAACAAACACTCAAGATTTAAATCTTGGACCTACAGTTTATATTATTATAAATATATATTTGTATTGTTTTTTATATGAACTCTTTTGTGATTTTGGAAATGATTTGCCTGTTGTTCTTGTTGCAGTAATTGGGTGAAAAAGGAGTTTATATGTCACTGGAAGATTGTGAGTCCTGATACAAAAGTGGGAGTTGTGTTTGGAGAGGAGGCGGGGAAGAGATATGGGCAGAACATGACTCTGTGGGAGGGCTTGCAGGGGCGGGGGGATGTGTTCAGAGCGCTGTTGAGAGAAGCGACGGCATCGCTTCTTAATTCTTACAATACTCTCAGCTTTCGCTACAACGCTCTCTCTGTGCTGGTGAGCATGAACTCTGCATTGCACTCTGGGTCTCAGCAAACTGCACTAAAACAAGCTTTCTCCTTCAAAAAAGCTAATTCTGGAGGGGGAAAGACCAAGTGCTTGCTCAAGCCTTGCAACTAGCTCTCTATTTATACCTGCTGCTTCTTTTAAATAGATTATTATTGAGTGCTACTATGGTGGCAACTAGCTAGCCTTCTACTTATAGCTCTACTTCATGTTTTAAATTGATTATTATGAATTGCTACGGTCGCTCCTCTCTCTCTCTCTGCAGTCTGGTTTTTCTGATATTTGTAATAATGACGCAGTGTTACGATGCTATTATTCGTGGCTTGCAGAGTAGAAATGAAATGATTATTTTGTATGATATGATGCAGGGGAGAACCCCGCCATAATAAACATATTTCTATTATGTTGTTGATTAAATAATTTGATTTATTTAATTATACCATACCTGCTAGTAGTAAAACAGTTAAAAGAACTAAAAATATCACAATCATAAAATTCTCTTAAATGAAAAATTTTGAATTAATTAAAAATATCACAATCATATGAAGAATTTTGAATTAACTAAAAATATCACAATCATAAAATTTTCTGTTAAGTGAAGAATTTTGAATTTTTGTTTATGGTGACAATGATTTCAGCTCTGAAGACCGGACTGAGTGCAGCTGTGATTCTTTTATACAAAATAATAGAATTGTAAGAATTTATGTATAGTATGATTATTTATTTTTATTTTAAAAAGTTTTTAAATATATATAAGTTGTATAAATTAATATGTTAACTCGTCAGATTTATCTATGAAGAAAATAGAATCTGCCTAATTTTTTTATTATATTTATAACATAATGTTTATAAGTTTGATTAGAAATATAAATATTTAATTCGAATGGCGACAGTTGGAGTCCTTAGCATTCAACAATGCTACTTGTAATTTTAGGTCACTGTCCTTAGCATTCAACAATGCTACTTGTAATTTTAGGTCCTACTTGTGCACGCAAACATTTATATTTATATAATTAAAAAACTTAAAAGTTTTTTTCATTTTAAATTTATTAATCTGAATATAAATCTAGTTTTTAGATTAAATTTAAGAAAAAATAAAGATATTATTTAAAAGAATAGTTGTAAGAGTTGCAAGTTTGCTGAAGTGGTAAGGGTTTTGGTTTTTTTTCAAAAATCCAAGGTTAAATCCTACGCAATATAAAAGACCAAGGTTCAAATCCCACTTAATATAAGGGACCATTATCCCTCATAAAAATCTATGTAAATTTATTGAAAAAATATTAATAATAATTGCAAGTTTTTTTTTTTTTTTTTTGGTTACAGATGAATTGGTTACAATCACAAATTTTTAGTAATTGTCAGCGCAACTGACAGGGTTCAAACTATCAGCGAAGGCTTCCAACACAACCACCATCTCGTTAATGGTAACCCGGCGTGAGATGGGGACCGTCGGACGCACAGGGTTCGCACCATCTTCGTCAGTCTGGTTCAAACACGTGGCATGAAGGTAGAGGGACCGCCGGACAAGCAGGAAACAGATCGCCATCTTCAGACAAGTGCAACACGCAGAGGAGTCGGATCGGGACACAACCACCATCTCGTTAATGGTAACCCGCGTGAGATGGGGACCGTCGGACGGACCATCGGACGCACAGGGTTCGCACCGTCTTCGTCAGTCTGGTTCAAACACGTGGCATGAAGGTAGAGGGACCGTCGGACAAGCAGGAAACAGATCGCCATCTTCAGACAAGTGCAACACGCAGAGGAGTCGGATCGGGCTACTGGCTATGCATGGGCACGCCCGTGAGATTGGAACCTAGGTCTCCTCTCGGTAAGCGCCCCAACTTACCAATCCACCTAGACCCACGGACTGCAAGCTTACTGCAGTAGCAAGGGCTTTAACATTTTTTAAAACGTTTAAAGTTCAAACCCAACTTAGTACGAGAGGATTGGAACCCCTCATAAAATTTTGTGTAAATTCATTGAAAAAGATGGGTAAGGAATAGCTTTTAGGTCCGTATAAATGCATTTACAAGTTAAGTTTTTGCATAAGGATTAAATGGCATTACCTTTGCATAAGGATTAAATGGCATTACCTCAACAAGTTAAATTCTTCAACTTTAATAAGATATTGCCAAGTAACACATGATAATATTAAAACTATTCTAATACCACTAAACTAGTAATGATATAATACCGGTCATATAAAATCTATGTGAGTGTGGTAAGTGTGGTCTACGGACAAGGACACCACTTACATTATTGGTGATGTGACCTAGGTTCAATCTTCATAATAGATACGTATAAAAAATATTACTCAAAAAAAATAAAAATAAATAAATAAAAAATCTACACCTATTTTAATTCTATATAACTAATCGAATTAAAAAATCTACACCTATTTTAATTCTATATAACTAATCTAATTAGAATATGTATGTATGAGTATTAGCTCCTAGGTTCATAGGAATGCATTTACGAATAAAATTATCCTAGGTTCATAGGAATGCATTTACGAATAAAATTATCAATATTTATAAATAAAATTATCAATCCAAATATAAATTTAGTTTTACTTTATATTTATAGCTAGCTCTCTCTCTATGAAGTTTTAAAGAGCCCTTTAATTGCTATGGCCCCCTCATTGGCCCCCTCTTAAAAGCGCATGGCCATTTAATTTAAAGGCTAAAATTTTTGAAAAGGAGCATGGCTATTTAATTTAAAGGCTAAATTTTTTTTGAAAAGGCGCATGGCCCCCTCCTAAAAGCGCATGACTATCTAATTTAGAGGCTATTTTTTAATTTGAAGGTTAAATAATAGCATGGCCCCCTCTTAAATTTTTTTAATTTAAAGGTTAAAAAACTACAGTAATATCAAAACAAGTGGTTGGTGAAGAGTAGCTCGAGGTTTCAAATGGAATCCTATATATATTGATATATATAGAGATTAAAAGAGGTCATGTTTCAAAATAATTATATCAATAATGTTATATTGTTATTGTGCTAAAAAAAATTAGAATACAAGTTTTAAACTTTGGTAAGCTTAAGTAATTTATACGATATTAATATTATGTATTAATGTAATTGTTTGGGGTTTAGATTTTTTTAAAAGGTTCAAGGTTTAAATTGTAGTGTTCGGTAAGTAATTTATACGATATTAATATTATTTAAAAAAAATGTATTAATGCAATTGTTTGGGGTTTAGATTTTTTTAGAAGGTTCAAGGTTTAAATTGTAGTGTTCGGTTGTGTGTTAATTCCGTATTGATAATTGTAGCTTTCGGTTTTATGAGGGGTCATGGCTGAGAGGAGATTGCTCAGCTTTATGCATTGGTTGTAGGGGTTTATCACGTTACCCAAATAAATTTTAAGTCCTGAAGGAGCAACACAATGGTTTAGGGCTTTGGCTCTTCTTTGAGAAGTCCAAGGTTCAAACCGTGGCATGGGTGTGTGTGAGGGGGTGGGTGTGTGTATGGTTGTGTGTTTGGCCCATATTGATAAGCTCAACTCTCACCCTTATTAGAGGTCATGGTTGGGATGGGGATGCCCAATCTTGACCGTCGATAGTAGGGGTTTCTTACACTAACCTCAATACAAAAAAATATTAAAAAAAAAAACATGATGACCAATTCCAAAATTTAACCCAATTATTTTTTCTACAACTTCCGATCTTTTGCTAATACTTTTGATGATTATTTTTTTAACTTTCTTTATTTAATCGTAATCAAACAATTCTTGCAATGATTCCATTGCTATAAACATAGCTCTCGAATATGTTAGAGTAGATGTTTTAGACTCTAGCTCATGCTAATCTAGGTACTTTATTTTTATATTAGTTTAGTTTATTTTTCCCCACCCATTTTATGTGTGGATATTTTTTTTATCTTATCTAGATATTAAGGGGATATTTGACATTTATAGATTCCTAGGAAGTTACACTCATTAATTACTTTTGGAGGGTTGAGATCTTTTTTTCCTACGACAGTTAGAGATTTATGATCAAATCACACCTCCCTATTTGTATGGTGGATATTGACCAATATATCTTTGTTGATCTTACGGTTGTGGTGGATCTTCCTTGCCTAATTTAAGCAAGGCTTCTCCATTGTATTTTATAATTCATTCTGATATATGATAGTGCAATTTTTTTTTAGCTTCCATTATCTTGTTACTGTTATTTTTAGTCTCTTGTTTTTTTATTAATGTGGTGTATCTTTAACGCCTCGATCCTTGAGGCTTGTGGTTCAATGTTTGCATCTCGCCATTGTTCCTTTAATAGTATCAATGCTTGAAGGACTGTTGAAGACATCCATTGTTGAGGATTGTGCAATGTGATCATATTGAAGGTTTTGTAGTTGGAGATTGGAGGTTCTAAGCCTTAGAAGGTTAAAGAAAAAAATTGTCTTCTATTTGTTTTGCAAAGAGCTTCTTTATCTTTTGGCCCTTTATTGTATCTTGGCTGACCCCTTTCAGTTTTTTGGAAGTTTTTTGGGGGTTTTTTGCTTGTTGGTATAAAGTTGAAGAATTGTCGTCGATCTAATGCTCTGGATCGCTGCAGATCGTGGATCACCATCGATCTATCTTTTTAAACGTCATCAATCCTCGTGGATTACAAAAAAATTTATGTATTTGGGTTTTTGCCCAAAGTCCACAAATTTCTTGATTTTTGCACATATCTAAAAATTTGATTGTCCGAAGGTTCGCAAAATTACTGCTACAATCTAGTAGAGTGGAGATTTGCAATTTTTTTCTTCATTTTGGTTTCACTTGCATTTTTTTCTTGCATGCAACTAATGTGTTTGTGAGTATGAGAAGATGGTAACAAAATGTAGAAGCACCTAAAATTTTAGCACATTTGGAGCTATTTTTAGAACGTGGTAGTGATTTTACTATTTTTAGTAAACTCATCCTTTTGGGTGAAATGCTTTGAGTTGTTCGGCGAAATTTTTTCTAGGACTATAAAACTATGTTTTTGATCTATTTATAAAATTTCAGATCATTTGGATTTGTATTCAAAAATTTATTATGATTTTATGATGAACTTTCATTATTGCATTGTGAAAAGGTATTATTATTTTTTGCACTTGAACCTTGTATATGGAATATTATTATAAAGTCTTGTATTCCTTCATTTGTTGTTTGTCCACTTAGTTTTGACCTTTGTGATCAGCTTACTTGGTGTTCAGTATTGGTGAGCCTACACATTGTTGTGTTTGAGAAGTCCTTTGTGTTTGACATCCCTTGCTTTGTTGTGGTGCATCCTCTTGTGTCCATCTTCCTTATTGAGGCACTTAGTTTGAAAAATGGGATTCTTTTGGGAATTCCTTTGGAGATTTTTTAGAGTTCGTAGGCTTCCTTTGTGCATTGGTGTGATTATGTGGCATTTTGTACCAACTTGTGACATCACACTAGACCTTTTACATTATAATGGAAACTTATTTTTTAAACTTAGCATAGAGGCAAATGCTACAACTTTTGAAGCATGGTTTAAGATACTTTGTTCATTATGTAAAAGTGAAGGTTTGGATCCTTTGTTCATAACTCCAAAACCCAAACCAATGGTGAAGGATAAGGAGTATAGGACATGGTTCATGAATAATTTAAGGATATCTAGCATGCTTTATTATTTAGTTTGTGGGGAGCTTCAAAAATTTATTGGAGTTCACAAGAACACACCTCACCTTGCTTATCATATGTTGAGAAGAAAGTTTTTACCCAAGGCACCTTCTCTTACAATTGCTTGCATGGAGGACATCATTTATGATATTGCATTTTTGTTTTTGGAGTCACTATCTCATGAGATTTTGGATGATGAGGTTGATGCTATAGTACCTGCTATAGATATTTTATAGGACACATCTCCACACTTTTTTTATGTGGATGATCATGTTGATGTTGCAACATATACAATAGAGATTTCATGGCATGTTACATCCTTGCATATGGATGATTTCTTGGATTGTGTTGTCTCTCTCTTTATTGAGTGTCACACATAATTTTCTTGATATGTATGAGGAGCTCACTCATTTATTTGATGATGATGTATACATTGTATCTCCTCCATGTACTTCTTCCTTTGAGGACATTTTTGTGGTGTGCCCTCCTTCTTTGAGTGAACCACCTTGTCCATCATTTTCTTCTCCTATTTATTTCATTTTGGATGATGTACTCCTATAGGATTTGGATATAAATATTTTATCTTCAGTTGGACTCTCACTTGGATATCCTGAAGACCATGTTGATTATTTTGAGACTTTTATGCCTCCACTTATTTCTCTTATTGCTTCCATAGGCTCTTCATCACTTATGCAATAGGAAATTAGTTGTTCTTCCTTGATGGATGCTCTTCACACATCTCTTTCACTTTTGCACACTCATGGTTTCATACACATTGATCTTTTAGATGTTGATTGAGACTATATTCTACCCCATGTTGGTGTTGGTTTGGGCTTCTACATTCCTAGAGATTCATTTCAAAATTCATTGGTGACATCTTCTTCACTTCAACTTTATTTGGAAGATTCTACATTTTGTTACCATCTTCTCATACTCACTTGGAGTGGGAAGACATTCGATAGATGCTTCATGGCTAATTTCTTCCTCATGGAGACACATTATTCATCACAGAGGCATCCACTTCTTCATAGGAATTCTTCATGGAGCTTGTTATCGTAGGGGATGTTGGGATTACTCCTTGGCTCCATTCTTACTTCTTCTCTCTTTCTAGCAGGATGGTTTTTTCCCACGTGGTTTTCCACCTTCTAGTTTGAGAGATTTTGGATACACATTATACATGAGTACCTAATTAGGCCTTGTTATCGGGACTCATACTATGGATATGCCACTTCTTTTTTACCCCTATCTTTGCTTGAAGGGGGTGTTAGAGTAGATGTTTTAGACTCTAGCTCATGCTCACCTAGGTACTTTATTTTTATATTAGTTTAGTTTATTTTTCCCCACCCACTTTATGTGTGGATATTTGTTTTATATTATTTAGATATTATGGGGATATTTGGCATTTATTATATTCCTAGGGAGTTACACTCATTGATTACTTTTGGAGGGTTGAGATATTTTCTCCCCATGGTAGTTAGAAATCTATAGATCGTATTGCACCTCCATGTTTGTACAATGGATATTGATATTTATCTCTTTGTTGATCCTATGAATGTGGTGGATCTTCCTTGCCTATTTAAGCAAGGCTTCTCCATTGTATTTTATACTTCATTTTGATATATGATATTATAGTTCTTGTTTAGCTTCCATTATCTTCTTATTATTATTTCTAGTCTCTTATTTTTTGGTTAATGATGAGGCTTGAGAATGCCTCAATCATGACATGTTTTGAAACATTATAAATGTTTAAAAACCTTATTATATGTCCTTTATGCTGATTAAGTTGATCTAAATGTGTTGTATATTGATATTTGCATGATTGATGTGTTTAGGAACATTATGCTCTGTTTTTACAGTTTTTGCATAGTTTTTCATTGTTTCAAGCAAGATATATTGATGATGGACATGCATGATTGAATGACATCATTTTAGATATCTTTATGTTTGTATTTATTTGCAAAAACCTATTTGAATCTAAAGAATAGTTTTCAAAAACTGTAACTGTGCAGCAATAACAAGAAATTCTATGTAAATTCCAACCAGCTTTCCAATGAATGGCAGGGCATGGAATTTACCAAGAGAAAAGGATAAAGTTAGTTGGATTTACTTCCTAGGAGATGGATTTGCAGACCTACATAGAAGCAGCAATTGAAATCAACATTTGAAGGTGTTCTGAGTTTAAACTACATCTACAACCAGTCATTCCAAATATCTTCAGATTGATAGGGGATAAGCTGCAGTTTGACTTTCTACGGTTTCCAATGTTTTGATGAAGCAACTAAGGGTTGAGGAAAGTTATGAAAAGTCTTTTCCAGCTATCTTCACCATCCCTTGCCGACCAAAAGATGCAGCACCTAAAAATATCAATTGAGAAGTTGACTCTATCCTGAAATATCCCCCATAATTGTTGCAGCATAATAGGCAATTAAAGCTATAGGATAGGAATGGCATATTTTATGTTTGTAAATAGATCTTATGCATATATAAAAGGATAGCTCCCATATTGGTTAGGTTGGTAGGATAGAAAGTAGTTGATTAGTCAATAGCTGAGATAGCAGAATATGATCAGTTTTGTAGCAGTATACAACAACAGAGTTGTAATGACATTTATAGAATAATAAAGTATATTTCTTCTATATTCTGTGTCATTTATGAGTGTGTGTAAGGTTTAGTTAGCTAAGATAATTCATACCTTCTTCTGGAAAGGGAAGTTGGCCACTTTCAGGCCTAGGAGGAGGACTAACAGGATAGGTTTTCTCCTGATTCTTGCTGCAGTAGAATTAGTTGAATGTTTGTCTGTTATATCTTGTGTTGCATACTAACCTTATCTTCAGTTATATATTTTCTTTCTTGCTTTGCAAATACTTTATAGATCCTTGCTAGTTAATTACATGTTTTCAGCAGATTCTAGTTTTACTTTCATTTCAGTAATTTCCAGCCATTTTTTGTATTTTCCTTTTTGTTGTCAGTTACTACCCAGAATCCTGACAACCTTCTGGAACAGAACCCTGACAGGGATTAGATTGTGTATTCCATTAAGAAATTCTATCTCTACATAAGTATTTAGGTTTCCTTTCTGCAATTGTAATTAGGATCAACTTTTCCATTTCTGCAAGAATAGTTAGATTTCAATTATGTAGTTGCAATTAGACTTTCATTCCTGTAGATTTCCATTTCAACAATTAGATCAGTTTATTTCATGCAATCTAGGAGTAAAGGTAACCTAAAAACCCCTACACAATATGTTTCACCAATAAGACTTGTTGCTCTAGAAATGAGTTAAATTGTAGGCCTGTTCTTGACTTCTATCGTAAATAGCCTTGGACACCACCCCGGATTGATATATCCTTGAGATTTAATGATGAGTTTCAACGACACTCATCAGTTAATGTGGTGTATCTTTAACGTCTTGATCTTTGAGGCTTATGGTTCAATTTTTGCATCTCGCCATCATTCATTTTAGAATATTACTATATGCTTCATATTTCAAAATAAAATAGTTTGTCTCTATCTCAATTGCCCTTGAAACACAAAAGGTGGGAAAAAATATCTAATGTAATTATTAAAATTAATAAAATATAAACTTAACACAAACTAAGATAGCAAATTAGTAAATTAACAGTAAATTAAGTGTTGTAAGCTATCTTAATTCAAGCATAAATGAAATCTAATATTCAAGTATAAACTCCACTAAAATAATCCACAGAATGTCAACAAGCTACAACTAATTTTAATGTAATAAAAATAATTACTAGACATCTAGGGCATTAAGGACCATAGTATTAAGAAAATAAAGAAGCTCAACAAGCTAGGTCTAATCCTAATATAGTAAAATTAATTACTTGACATCTAGGGCATTAAGGACCATAACATTTAGAAAATAAAGAAGCCCATTCTTATACTAGTTTGCTTGCAATTTCACCATCGTAAATGAGGAGAGATCACAATTACAATGCCCTTAGAGGGTTTGACCTACCTTGGAATTCGATCCTCAAATGATAATTAGTGACCTTCGTCCTCCTCCATGGAAGGCAACAAACCAACAGTCGATGGATTTGGTTGTACCTACAAGGATAAGAGAGAAAAAGAGAGCAAAATAGGATGGATGATGTGGAAGGAACAAAATGCAAATAACATGAAAGTAGTGTTAGCACTAAAATTATCAAGAAGTGAATTTTTGTTTTTGATAACTAAATGAGTGATGAATGAATAATGAGAAAATGAGGAAGTGAAGTGGGTATTTATATCAAACAACTCTCCCTTTGGATCTAATGATTGAATTTAATCTTTTTTTAAGGTCATCAAATCATAATTTTCAATCCAAACGATGCATCGTTTGAATCCTAGGTTTAAAAACATGCTAGCATCATGACTATGCATCAAAAAATCTAAAATTAATCAATGACCAAGCTCCCTGCTTAAAGTGTAATTTTAGCATTTTTTTATTTTTAGGATATGTGCTTTGGGGGATGCATGTCAAAACATCCCTTAATCATGACTCTATCCTTAATTTTGGGTTTTTTAAAAGTTAAGAGATCAAAATATCATGAAAGATAACAAAAAAGTGATAATTGTATGAAGAAAGAAAACTAAACCACTGACCAACATGGCTCATTGTCATCCTATCCAAAGACTAACAAATTTAGTCCATCCCTTAATAGGAGGACATGGTTGTCCATGACATACAAAGTTATTTGTTAGCAATATTTTTACAAATGTGTATTACCCCTCTCTAAGAACTGTAGGTGAGAATGCAAGGGATAGCCACTCATGAGTCCTTAGGAAATATAAGAAAAGAAAAAGAGCGATATGCAATAGCCAAAGCAATAGAAATGAAAATATTATGCTATGGTACAAAAATAATGTTTTTATAATTTTTTATTCTAATATCTATGCAAAAATGCAAAAATTAAAAAAAATAAAAAAATAGAAAAAAATAGAAAAAAAGTAAAACACATAGTCAAAAATGCAAAAGTAGAGGAAAACATACCTAATTCGTGTACATGCCTCTAACGTTTTGGCCAAAAGAAGTTGATTTTTACTTTCTCCTTGCAATTTAGAATAAACTTACCAATAAAAATATCCAAAGCATTCGAAAATGCTATTTGGGTGCAAAATGAACAAACATGAAGTGTGTAGGTGAGTCCAAAGCATGCCAAACCCCCTAGGAGTACTATCCCTTTACTGTCCCTACAAAACTTGTCAAAAATATTTTTTTTTACAATAAAATATATTTGAGTCATAAGGTAGTTTAGGGTGATGGCACTAGGTACCCCATGTACCATATTGTACTTAGATGCACTAATGATTTCTTGAGATATATATATCTTTTTATTTGCATAATATTTCTCATCTATTTGTGTAAGACTTTAATTTGATGTATTGCATTTGTTGTATTCATTTCATTTATGGCATATACATATGACTTGTGTAGAATTTGGTGACATGCCAAAATTTGAATGATACATACTCAAGATATTATTATGTTTATAACATGCTCAAGACTTGTGCAACACACAACATGTCAATATGTTAATAACACACAAAAAATGGTGCAACACATGATGACATACGAATATTTTTAGGATATACACTGAATATTTGTGTAGCACACGATGATGTGTCCATCAAATATTCCCTCCCTGCACATGGTGATGTGCCACTCAAACATGCCACTAAAGTAGGTAGATCACATGCAATATCTAACAAGTGCTAAGTACCAACAAACACACTTGTCACTACAACAAAGTAGATTAGGAGAAACCAAACCATACCATGTATAGACGCAAGTATTTGACTCTAATCCTAAAATAAACCATAAGATATGCATATATGAACACTGTGGTAGTAAATCATGTCCACCCACTACTATAGGGGCCCAAGAGATGAAAACCTATGCCATGAACGATACACAACTATATGTCCCCAATGCCAACTCATACACTTCCACTGATGATGGATGGATGCATTGCTTGGCAAGGCACATTTATCATGACAAAGAAAAAATATATAAGAGAAAGAAATGGTGGGTTATATACATGTTGTAGCTCACCCTTTGGGAGAGAGATCCCATGAAAGGAAAAATCATCATGTCCCTACTATAATGGGGTCCACTATTGCAGTATCTAATCAAGTGTGTTATTTATCAAGGCACGCTTGCCACTATTGATGTGACACTAAAATGATAAGAGTGATTAAATATGGGCTAGATACATGTCATAGCTTGCCCAAAGGAGGGAGATACCGTGGAATTGAAAGTTACCATACCCCTACTATAATGGGGTTTGCCATTACAGTATCAAATCAAGCACGTTGTTTAGAAAGGTATAATTGCCACCATAGTGAGACATCAATATGATTGATTTGTTGGAAAGTTTTATTGTTTTATTTTATTGCATGAAAATATAAAATAAAGTTGCCTTGATGTTGTGACCACATACCATATGAGAGATGACATAGATTGAACTTATACAATTTTTTTTATGGCACTTAAAGCAAGGTCATGACTAGGAAGACTTTGAAAACATTATGGTACTCTTATTGGAAAGAGTAACACCATGAAAAATAAAGAAAAATAAATCACAAAGACATCAATAATAAATGCCAATAAAAATGGACAAAAAACACCAAGCAACAAGAAGACGAAGCACCAAAAGCAAAAATGAACCAAACTAGGAAAAATTAAGTTGAATAGTCAGAACAATCAATATCACCACTTTAAGGGGTGATCATAGTTAGGCAAGAGAAAACTACTCAAGATGAAGAACAATAAGCTAAACTTGACAACAAATAGGAAAAGACCTAGACAATCAGGATTGCCACATTAAAGGGTGATCATGATCATGAGAAGAAGAGAAGATACACAACATATGGAGATGTGCTAAACTAAATAATGTACAAGATATAAACTCACAAATAGACAATTAAAGTAGTCAAAGAAAAAAATAAGATATTAAACTCAATAGACAATCCAAACAAACATAATGGTTGTAGAAGCAAGTTGAACATTGTGTAGAAGTGCTTGACATGCATGGAATTGGTGGGTTCATCCAACTCAACCTCATCCATTATTTATAATTTCATTTCCTTAGACCCAAACAACTCTTTGCTAGTATATGGACCAATCCATTTCTATATGAACTTGCCCTTACACTTCTTATGCACATTATCAAGCTTAAGGACAAGGTCCCCGACTTTGAAATTATGAGGATGGGACTTATTATATTACTTCATAACATGGCTCTTATAGGCTCTATTATGCTTAAAAGCATGTGGATGATTCTCATCAAGAGTAGTAATTTCAACAAGACGAGCCCCTCTATACTCCTAATGGTACTCATTATGACTAAAAAAATTTCTCAAAGAAATATGCAATGAAGGTAATTCAATTTCAAGCAGTAAAACAACTTCAATACCATAGACTAAAGAAAAAGGGGTTGCCCTTGTAGATATTTTAATACTAGTGTGGTACATCCATAATGTGGGATATAACTTTAAGTGCCAATCTATCTTTGATTCCTTAAATTTTTCAAGATATTTACCCAAATTTTATTGCTAGATTCAACTTGACTATTCCCTTATGCATAGTAAGGCATATAAAACGATGTTCAATCCCTAATTGAGAAGTCATCTCTTACATTTTTTAAAATTTTAAAAGGATTATTGTTATTTGAAATGAAAGTAGATAGGACACCAAAGTCACATAATCTAATCAAAGAAAATTTTGGATACAATGAGAGCTCTCTATTTTGCCAATGGCATAATTTCTACCTATTTTTTAAAATATTCTATGGTTGTGATAGTAAATTTATGCTTACTTGAGGATACAAAATAAATAGGTCAAAAAAGGTCAAGATCCCAAGTTTATAAAGTCCAAGGAGACTCGATGGGATGAAGAACTTAGGCAAGGGCATAAATTTCATCTTTGTGAAACTCACACTTGTTATAAGATTTAACATACTTATTGGTAATAGATTTAATTATTGGCCAAAATTAACCCATTCTTAGCAGTTTATGAGATGTGAAATGACCACTAAAGGACCCTCTACAATCAGCACTATGAACATCAAAAATATCTTTGTATACCTCAGATTTTGTAAGGCATCATAAGAGAACATCATCAGGATTATGTTCGTACAATACTCTGTCAAGGACAACATATCTAAATTCCCTCTTATGAATGTGAGCTCTCATAAAAATATGTAAAATGTTTCTATACCAAGGATCATCAAGAAGGATTTGGAAATCAATAGCATTGGCATCAATTGTATACACATCCATTGGACCATCAATGACATAAATTATAGGTTCATCATGATTTTTTACAATAAAATTAGTTTCAAAAATGTTTTCATGTAGTACAAATTTACTTGTCAAATTGCCTAGGGAGTTAGCCTTAGCATTTTTTCTCTTAGGGCAATGCCAAATGGTAAAATACTCAAAAGCATTGATTAAATTGGTAGCTACATGGTGGCAAGGGATCAAACGAGGAGCTTTGACAACATACTCATTGGCTATCTAATGAACCACAAGTTGAGAATCGCCTAACACTTTGATGTATTTAAATTTCATATGTTCGATGATCAGGAGTCCTAAAATTAAAGCCTCATATTGTAAAACATTATTAGTGATACTAGAAAATTTAAAATGAAAGGCCATAGGAACAACTAGGCCATTCTAAGACTTGAGAAGGATACCAAAATTTTCCCCAAACTCATCCTTTTCTCCATCAAAGTGAAGGATCTAAGTGTCAAGGTGGAGGGTTTTGTTAGATTATTAAGAGGGGGAAGATGTGTTGAGTTTGAATTTAGCTTTTGTTTCATGATACCTCTTAGTAGTCTCGTTGTAGGTAGCAAATCCACCTCCCAGTGATCCATGGATTTGCACAGTTTTGTTGAGTTTTGCTCAATTTTGACTAAAATGTACAAGTGTCACAATGTACAAGCAAAGATAAAAACGTACAAGGTTGTACATGTACGATGTGAAATGAAATGAAATTAAGTTGAAATATGCATTTGGGGTTAATTTGATAAAAACTGAATTAGACCTTAGTAAAACTTGTAAGAAGATTTGTTTTGGAGTTAGTTGGGAATGGCAGTTGTAAATAGTGCAATGCTTCAAAAACCACTTTGGAACATTCTAGGCATGCATTATATAGCCCCCCTTATTCATTTTTTTGTTTTTCATTCATACTCATATGCAGTTCATTGTTGGTTATTGATTGAGGGTTCATTTATGTGATTGTTAAGTAGAAAAATTGTTCGTTGTTGAGATTGTAATGACTGATGGGAGATATGTACAAGGATACTGATAATCCTTATATGAAAATTAGTTTCCTCATTTTATTGTCTTTATGAATTCCATTGTATGTTTTGGATGTTGCAAGTTGAATAGATAATGTTTACTAATTTTGCTATGAGAATGTATAGAATTATCTTGTGAATGATCTTGGTTACCTAGATATTTGGTGTGAAGGATTTAATTGATTATATGAAAGTTTACAGTCATACTTTGATGTTTCCAGGCTAGTGTATGATCTCTAGAGTCATCCATGAAGAGTATTAATTCATTGTTAGTGGCTTAGGATTTTGCATGTTGTGGAGAATTAGAGCAATTGAGGCATAGAAACTTCCCAAGATCTGTCTTGGAAGGATTGGTGATGCAAGGTGATATATTTGTATATTAGTTGTATCAAGGGTTCGTGCAAGCCATACAAGCACAGTGCCTAATTGTACAAACTATTTGACTATATGATTTGATAATAAAAGTTGCAACCCAATTCTACCAAATAAGGAAATATTGCTAGTTTGGAGAAATCGATTACAAAACTGATCGATTTAACTTACAAAACCTATTCTAGTGAGTTTACTGAGTATCAAATAATACCATGCATATTTTTGTATGATTTGGTGACCATACAAGTTATTTTGGTAAGTTAACCTAGTGTACGAGGAAGACCATACATGTTATATGACTTGTGCAATTTGGGTTTTGATATCTTCTTGATCATTTCCATAGCTTCTAAACTATCTCCCATCAGGGATAATACACTGCTACCTCAATATTTTGTGTCGTTGCCTATTAAAATTGGCTCATATTGATGTAATTGAAGGAACCTATTGTCATTTTGAAATATCATTGAGGATATGTAATGGTGCTATATTTGGTATCATTTTCATAGTTGAAAGGACCCATTGATCAATTAGGTAGTGCTAAATACCTCTACATTTGGTACCGTTGCCTTATCAAAATTTGGCATTTTTTTTAAAATGGGTTAAAAAGTGTTGTATTCAAGAAGATAGTACAAGTGATAAACTGAAGTACACAAGATTGGAGGTGAATGACAAACACAATTCTATAAAGGTGTAGGAGACAGGATCAAGGAGAGGAAATCCCAGTTAGAATGAGTACAAGAATTTCTTAGAGGGGGAATGTGGACAATGTTGAACACAATACACCTGAACCAATGATAGAGAAAGTATAGACATCTAACAAAGCAGAGATTGAGAGGTTGGATACATTGTTGATTGACATGAAAGAAGAGGAACAAGAAGCACCTAGAGTCGAAGTGAATGTTGAAGTTAATACATTAATGAGGAAGTTGTGTGACCTTGAGGGGAGTGGATGGTAACACCTGAGAAAGTGGTGGATAGGTTGCAAAGGAGTGCGATGTACGAGAGTCAGGCACAAGAGCAACAACACATGAGGTCTTAGGAGGAAGGACCAAGGCCACAACCTACACACCGATGAAGGAGGTCATGAAGTGAATACACATAGGATATTGTTAGATGACTATTTGGTGAATATAATATTCCTCATGTAGATAGTTTCGACGAGGACCAACAAAGTGAGTCACCTATAAGGTGGAATCAATCAAAGATTCTAGGTGATACTTCATCAAGTGAAGAAGAAGAACCACCAACAATGGCTAGTATAGCTATGAAGGTTGGGAAAAAAAGATGCCCACCCTTCATAGGTGTAAAGAGGAAGGTTGTCACTAGTGATGCAGTTTGTGACACTCCTCATAGAAATAAAAGAGGTAAAATATTGTATGATATTGAGGATGTTGTTATGGAAGATGTTGTCATGGAAGATGTTGACATGGAAGATGTTGTTATGGAAGATGTTATCATGGAATATGTTGTCCAAATAGAACAACCGATCATACAATCAAAATTGCCTAAGGAATGATGGGATTGTACAATTTTGCAAGAGGGAACTATATAATTCAAGAATAAAATTGTACTGTAGACACCAAAATCCAGCCACTTGTAAGTCATCTATACCTTCCTGTTAGCCACGTGTCAGTTATCCATCCTTCCCGCCATTATTTGGCCCAAATCCACATCTTCCCACCATTATTTGGCCCAAATCCACACCTTCCCGCCATTATTTGGCCCAATTTCACCTTTCCCGCCATTTTTCATTCCCAAATTTATTTAAATTAATATTTATATATATATTTTAATATTTTAATATATTTTAATATATATATATATATAAAGATACTTTAAGTGATTTAATCTGAGCCGTCCATCCTTCATTTAATCTCATCCGTCCATCCATCTTAATCCGTTTCACAACCTAGATTTATTCTCTACCCTTGGATCCACTTTAATCTTAGCCACACGTTCAAAGTGTCGTTAAAACCCTAAAGTGTGCCCTAAGAGTAGATTATAAATTGAGTCACCTTGATGGCTCAAACCCGATCTTCTTCTCCTATCTCTTTTGCTATCTTTCGCTATCTATGACCTATCTCTTCTATTTCATCTAAACCTACCCATCCATCGTCGCATCCTTTTCGCCGCATCCATCGCCGCATCCATCACCGCATCCATCGCCAACTTCGCCGCCATCTCTTCTGCAGCACTTTGCAGAATTCCACATTCTTGTCGCAAGTGCCCGCGGGCGTTTACCCGCAGCCACAGACGCAGACCGGCGTCTGAAACCCTGATTCAGAAGCACGCGGGCATTCAACGAGTGCACCAGGGCACCTTCTGCAGCCGATTTGATAGCCACATTACTTCCGAGTGCCGCCTGGTCTAGCCGCGTTAACAGAGAACAGGTATAAATCAGCTTAAAGCAAGTAACTTCTTTTCTTTTATTAATCTGTTGTTGAATTCCTGCATTCTATTTTTCTAGGGTTTTAAATTGTTTCTGAGGGCTCACACAGTGGAGCCCTCTTATTAATTTCTAACTCCTTGATAGTGTTAATGTGTGCAGGATTTTAATGGCAGATCTGGTGTGTTGATAGCAGCTGTTTAAGCTGGAGTGGTCCGAGCTACAGGATACAACAAAGCCCACTCACCTTGTTGGGGTTAAAGATATATTCTTCGGAGACGCCACCCATTGTGCCAGCTAGGGTTTCGGAGAACCCTAGCACAAACTGTAATTTTTGTATCACGAAAAGGGTTACAGGGCCTGTTGTACTCAAAAGGAGTTTTTAAACTCCGTTGATTAATAAAAATCGTTTGTTTTGTACAACTGTGTTCTGTCTTACTTTTTATCGTGACTTCTTTATCTTTTGTTTGGCGTTGTATCTTTAATCTACAAATGGCGATCACGGTGGGACCCCCTAGGGTTTCATGTTTTTAATACTTGCTTTACTGATCTATTCCTATTTTTTTTTTATTTTACAGGTTCCAAAAATCGCAAAATTCGCTGTTCCAGCGAACTAGGGTTTCTGAGGAGTTTGCAGAAAACACAGCAGATGCAGAGGGGAGTCTGGAAGTCCAATACGAAATGCAGAGGTGCGTTTCAGCTCGTGAGACTCCCTTGGGCGTTTGAAGGCAGTTTTATGAGAAAGCGTAGGCTTCCAAAAGTAACATCCCCACCACCAACATGGCCACTTATCCTAGTGAATTTTAGGCAAGTTCGCCTGTAGGTCTTTCACGTCCTTCTACCGTCTATCACATGGCCATGCCCATGGAGGAAGACAATTCCTCTCATATTGTCCACATTGATATGGCCCAAGTGCAAACTCACTTAAGAGATGGCACTGGCTATATCCTTGAGCCAATCCAAGATTCCCCTATGCAAGATTCTATTTTTCAGCAGGATATTGCATCAACCATACCCGCTGGTTTCACTCAAGTCTACACTAACCCTTTTTTTGAGGCTAATGTTGTATCCGCTCACGCGGCTTCATCTCCAACATCTTCCCAGATGCTCAATTGTCCTCCTTTGGAGACAAATGTAGTGTCTTCCCGACCACTTTCTCCTCCATTTACCCGGGTGTACACCAATTCTCTCTATGAGGCCGGTGGAACCTCCTCTAGCCATGACCAATTTCAACCCTCTTCTTCCCAAACCATTTATGGTTTCACCCTACCCGGGGCACAATCCATCGTTCCTTCCCGTGTACCGCCTACTTCAGCCACCTTCATTGCCCCTGCTATGCAGTCCCCTGTGACTACCATGGCAGCCTGCCCTCCACCTTCATCCAATCATCCCACCTCCCTTGGGTTAGAGATTAATAAGGTTAGGGAGTACCTCGACAAGTTGCTTCAGCAACAACAACAACAAAATGCTCAACCACCTGTCGTAGTAAATCCTACACCCCAACCAATTTCTACCCAGCCAGTTTTTCTTAGCTCAGGCCCCACCTGGGTACCCCAATCTTCGGTGGTGTCCATTCCTACCCCACCTTTCTCCCAACCTAGTCCAGTTCATCATCCACCCCAATCACCTTCTTTCTGGTATCATCCATACCAACAACCTGTCCATTCCACATCGCCTAATCCAGGCAATTTCATCCCATCTCATCATTTTTCCACTCCTCCATTGCATCATCATAATCATCAAACGAATCAAAATTTTCATGAAGATTCTCGACTCCATGCTATGCAACAACAGATTGACAACCTTATGCTCAACATGCCCGGCTCATCTAGTCAGAAACCTACGCTAAGGTCGTTGATCAATCAACCAATTCATCCTTCGGTACCTTCACCGCCATATCCGATCGATTTCACATTACCGAAGTTTGACAAATTTTGAGGAACCGAGGATCCTCATGAACATGTGAGCTCATTCATGCATGCCCGCTTTAGAATCCAAAATAATGACGCTCTTATGCTAGAACTTTTCCTCAGACATTAGGGGGAGATGCTGTACAATGGTACAATCATTTAGCTCACCATAGCATTTATGCTTACGAACAATTGATTAATCTGTTTTTAGAACGATTCTCCCTAAATGTACAAAGGAAAGTCTCATTGTCCGACTTATACAAGCTCAAGCAACATGACGATGAGACTGTTTATGACTTTGGAAACCGTTGGAGGGCTATCATTAATAAACTGCCATTCTCCCTACCAATGGAGGAGTTAACCAAAATGTTCACCCACAGTTGTCTAAAACCTATCTCTTGGTTACTCCAATTACAACAATACAGGACTTTTGAAGAGGCTTTGGCCCAAGCAAGTATCATAGAAGACATTAAAGTCCAAGAGGGTGTTTTAAAACCCCGTAGAAAAGAATGGCAACAAAAGGGCCAACAACGAAATAATAATTATGGCCAAAACAAACAAGCACAAGCTAGTACAACCTCAAATGTTAACCAAGTTAATCAAGTGGTGGCGAGCCAGCCCGTAATGGCTCAACAACAACAAGTAATGCAAAGTCAACCGCAACCAATTGCTTATCATGCGGTACCCGCCCCTCCTCAACCAGCTCACAATATCGGGCCAACCATGGAAACTCGACCTTGGCAAACAAATCGTCCCAAGCGACAGTTCACACCTTTAGATGAACCATATGCGGTCATATTCAACAAGTTATATAGCACAAATCAGCTTAACTTTACCTGAGTTTAAACCTTTAGAACCATCTAGAAGGGGGAAGTATTACAAAGAGTACCTATTTTGTCCTTATCATAGGCAAAATGGGCACGATATCAATAATTGTACGACTTTCAAACATGTGATCCAAGATCTTATTGAGATTGGAGCCATTAAATTGGATAGCCCCTTAGCCCAACAAAATCAAAATCTTGGTATATTTCAAACACCCCTTCCACATCGGGAGGAAGCTCCAACAACTTCAGGGGGAGTAACTCGGTAACTCCTCCTAATCAAGTCAACCATGTACAACAATACCAAGGTTTTGTGGGTACTATTAACGTAGTAACCCGGGGTCAAAGGGCGAACCAACCAAATCAGGCCGAACCACAACCACCTGTACAAACTCCCAGTCCACCTCAGTAACAGGTGACCCAACGACGTGCTAGTACTTCTCAACAACCGCTAAATCATTCTACTCAACGCCAACGACCCATCATGTCATTGAGTAGCCGAGTTAACTACCAGCTTAAAAATGGCTTCGCCAAGTTATCGATCTATGACCTCATTCAACAATCTCCCCCGCATAGAGAGGCATTAATGGAAATATTAAAGTCAATCGAGCTTCAAACTCAAGATACTAATGCCTTCAACAACTTTGTGGGGAGTATTCAAACATGCATGGAGCCCTCCATCACTTTCTATGATTTTGAAATCAAACCTATGTCAACATAAAGTATAGATCCTCCACTGCATATCATGGCCAAGATCGATCACAAGCCATTCAAGAGAGTCTTAATTGACACCGGTTCCTCAATCAATATCATTACAACATCGGCGTTGAGTCATCTAAAGCTGTCGCCATCCCTTATCACAAAGTCGACTTTTACTCTTAAAGCATTCAATGATGCTTTATCTTCCACGGTTGGCACGGTTATCTTGCCCATTGAGGTAGGGGCCCGAACTTTGCATACCTTGTTTCACATCTTGGAAGGGTCCATGGCATACAATGTATTGCTTGGACGGCCTTGGCTTAGGGAGATGAGATGTGTCCCTTCTATACCGCATCAATGTCTCAAGTATGTATATGAGGGACAGGTTCATTGTGTACCTGCCGACATTGAACCCTTCAAACATTGCAACTATGTCTCAAATCCTTATGAGATTGTGTTGCCATCCACTCATCTTTTCTTGACCCCATCTACTTCTTCTATACCATCTTCTTCTAAAGCTCCCATTCCCGAGGAGCTACCCATCATATCGCAACCATCTTCCTCTTCCGCTATTCCATCTCATTCACCACTTTCTTCATCTCCTAATCTTCCTTCTTCTTCATCAGTGACCACATGCACATGTGGCCATGACCAATCATCTCTTTCCACGTCATTACCCCATTCTTCTACACCTTCTTCAACATCACCTATTATTCCTCCATCTTCCCAACCATCACCAACTGATGTTTCACAAGTTAGTGAAGCATCAACCCAACCAAATCCTTCCAATTCTTCTATCCCACATTCTTCTATTCCATCATCTAGTCCATCTCCCTCCCAAGTCAAGGTCCATCTCACCGATGCAGGTATTGGTGAGTATGCCATCCAAGATGTCCACATCACACCGTTCAATGTGCAAACAGTTAAAGATTTTGGTCGTCCACATGACCAACATTTATCCATTGGATCGGTTTATAACATGGGTTCTATGCCAAATTCCATTAATTTTGTATATGGGGGAATAGAGTCATCTTCTAGTCCTACCACCATACTAGAACCTAAGCATCCAGTCCCGCCAATATCGAAAGGATGGAGGGTTTTCCCTCTCGCTATTTCCACAGACATAATTGGCAGCAATTTGGCCTAGGTCGATACGAGCAAGGGGTAACTGAACGCATCGATATGCCATATCAGAGACCCACTGAGCGTTTTGGTCTGGGCTACCAACCACTTCCATCCCTTTCTTCTTTTGAACGAGCTTTTCAAAGCATTAATCTTAATTCAGAAGAAGAAATCCTCCACCCCGACGAATCCGAAGATGAAGCCTATGAAGAATTTGACGTCATGTCAAATGGTGATGAATCTGAAGAAGAGTCGGCGCCAATTGTTACCCTCATTGAACAAGACGAGTTTTATCTCCAATTGTTCCCTCTCCAAGAAGCCATCTTTCGCTTGTTTCTTCCACAAGAACGAGGTGAACCACCCCCTCCGCCACATCCATAAGCCATAATCCAAACCTGTATTATATGTATATACTAAAATAGTGGTTTTCACCACTACAAAAAAAAAAAAAAAAAAAAACTCAAAAACTATGTTGTTTTGCATCTCAGGTCTTCCGAGGTCTTCACCGGTTTTCCCTTCCATTCCGCCCATCCTTTCTTCCATAAGTCGACAATGAATTTCGAAGACTTATTCACCCCGCTCCATAATCCATATGATCCGGATAAGCCTAAGAAATGTGTCTTTGGTGTTACCTCCGGCAAACTCCTAGGTTTTATTATCTCTAAACGAGGTATTGAGGTGGACCCAAACAAGGTCAAAGCCATTATGGAAATGTGTCCCCCAACTAATTTGAAGGAGTTGCGTAGTTTACAAGGAAAGATTAATTCAATCCGTCGCTTTATTGCACAACTTTCTGATAAATGTAGGCCATTTTGCCACCTACTACAAAAGGGGGTACAATTTTCATGGACAGATGAGTGTCATAAAGCCTTTGATGACATCAAGCAGTACTTAGCGTCTCCGCCAGTCTTAGCTCCGCCTCGTCGAGATCCCTTCCTTGCGAATTTCTTTGCAGGAATTTATCGATGATGATACTGCTAGACAAGCACGTCTTGATCAACTCACACTCATAGATGAAAAACGAATCAATGCTTTAGAGCATTTGCGAGTTTATCAAGACCGATTGAAACGTGCTTACAATGCCAAAGTTCATCTAAGAGAATTTCAAGTAGGAGATCTTGTCCTTAAAGAGAATCAACAAAACACCAATGCATTGCCGCATCTTCGAGATAAATTCGCGGCTAATTGGTTAGGTCCATATATGGTCACCTGAAAGAGTGGGTAATGGAACTTATAGACTTGCCAGCTTAGAGGGAGAGGAAGAACCCGAACCACTTAATGTTATACACTTGAGGGCATTCTACGCATAGTTTGAATTTTATATGTACATATATACATGGCTTGTACAACAAAAAAAAAAAAAAAACAAATAAAATAAAAAGAATTTGCATTTCATTGTTAGTTGCATACATCTCATTCAAAAACATTGCATTTCATGTGCATACATCTCATTGAAAACCATAACATTTCATTTTCAGCCATAGTTGCATATCATGTTAGAGACCATTCTATCTTTTGGATATAAAATTTGGTCAAGCAAAAGTCATGTTGCCTTAATCAGGGGCACCTTCATAAAATCCATCAAACCGAATTGTCATTCGTACACCCATTTTCCATTTGCACATATTTACATTGCCAAAATGTTTTCAATCACTCAGCCATTCCTAGTGTTTTAAGCAAACTTTGAAATGCATGTCAAAGTTCTCTAGGGCCATATCACAAATTACACTAAATAAAATCTTGAGTATTGGGAAATGATTTCAAAAGCGGTCTTGAACCTATCACATTTTCACATCTTAAAAACATCTTGTGTCAAAGAGAGATAACACCATCCTTGGGTTGTGCCTTGAAGTGAAAAGGGTAATCCTCGTTTGTCCTATCATGCAAACATAGTCCATAAAACAGTGGTTCTTACCACTATCACAAGCAATCACAAAATATAAATATAAACAGAGTAGTAAGGATAGGGTAAAATTCTCATCATACTTCGGTTGAGAATCCGATTCCCCAAAGCTCTAAGGAAATGAACATTTTTCACACACCACCGATCCCAAATAAGTTGTAAGGATCGTACTACTTGTCCAGTCAGACGGATAGGTAGTCATCCCCAAGGCTTACAAAGGTCAAAAACAACATGGACTATGGAGTTAACCTTCACCGGGCCTATAGACGCTTGATCGGCAAGTGGAGTATACTCATTGCGTGGCGACATGTCTCTCCTCAAAAAGAGACCTCTGAATGCTCATAAGGACAAACTAGCTTCGGGGTCTTCTCCATAACAGGGTTACCTAATTTATGCAAGATGAGGTTAATGAACACACTTGCACACACACGGGTTTTTGATTGCCTAGAGTCACTACCATGCTTCTGATTTGGTTAATGAACTCGCATGCACACACATTTGGTCCTAGTTGAATTAGGCAGTATTAGTAAGTTTGTTTGATACCACTAGCATGTTTGAGTCTTTGTAAAACAGTCTTCCTCCATATCTTCTTCCATATCACCCTCCATATCTTCTTCCATATTCATGTCATTCCATACGTCATCCATTCACAAGCCACCAAGTTCGGTGCCCCTGATTAAACAATTATGATAACAATTGGCTAAATCTAACTATCTAAAAGTATGAGTGCTTCTTAGTGCATATTTCATTTACTTAGTCTTGCATTAATCATCCATAGATTTCATATCATTTTTGTCTTGCATTAATCATCCATAGATTTGTATGTTATATACTTAGTCTCGCATTAATCATCTATAAGTTTGCATTCCATTCCATCACATATGCATCAAAAACATTAAAACATATAAAAACATGCATCACAAAAACATAGGCATTCACACAAAAGAGAGTAAAACACCAAATAAATAAAAGCCATGTATATATATATATGTATAAAGGTCAAACTGTACAATGAATGCCAAAAGGCTACAATATACAATAGAGCACCAAGGCTCATAAAGAGTGCATCTAAGCACTAAGCTAACCATCAAAAGAGGACCCCTGAGACCTAGTAGGAGCCCTAGACCTAGTGGTGTGCCTAGAGGTCCCCTCAATCCGAAGGCTGCCTCCGCTAGCCCCACCGCCTCCAATATCTCCCAGCTGCTCGGGACAACGACCTCCTCATCCCCGGAATGATAGGGGAGAATCGGTGTCGTGCCTCTAACACCCTAAGCTGCAAAACAACAAAACAAAAATTTGTTACAAATTTTTCCCAAAAAAAAAAAAAAAAAAAAACACATAATAAGTACTTGCTTAAATGAACAAATACCTCAGCTGGCTGCACTGGCGCGTCCGCTCCCATCTCCGCCATAGCTCCCGCGTGCTTCACAACTTCTCACTCCACTTCACTCCATTCCCCCAGACGCACTTCTCTCAAGCTCGAACGCACAAATGAGCGAAATTCTCTCTGAAATTGTTTAAATAGCTGGTTTTGGCGCCCTGAAATGCAGTGGGGCATTTCATGGCGCATTCAGACGTAGTCCTGCATTTGCAGAGCGCCTAAACACCGACGGGCGTCTCTTCCAACCACAAATGCACACCGGCGTTTGGTGTCAGTATTGAATAAAGGAACAAAACTTGCAAAATTGAAGCTTACCTCCTCCAAATTTCATCAAATTGCATTCATCCATTCTTCTTATCATAATAAAACATTTTGTGAAGGTTACAACAGTTTTGGACACAAATTTTGTCATTTCGCTCAAAAAGCGCATCATTAATCATTGTTTTACAAATTGGGCTAAAAACATTCAAAACCTTCACAAAATTAACCACATTCATCAATTCTTCTGATCTATCGTCAACTTCATTCATTCTTCTTTCATCATGCATATTTTTGCCAAATCAAATTAAAGTAAACCTCGTATCTAGTGGTATATTCTATCACCTTGGCGATTGCAGCGATTTGAATCCATGCAATTCGGTAAGAGGATTAAACCACCATAAGGACACTTACCATTTATCATCATCAATTATTTCACCGTTTGAAAATTGGAAATCAATTTTGGGTATTCTACTTTTCAAGTGACCTCATACCAAGATTAATTTGCTCAACAGTTGTCATTGATGGCCTAGTTCATGGGGCCTTAAACATGGACAATCTTTAATATCATCATTATTTTGAGTCTTGCTAGAGATTGAGGCTACCTAGGTTGATTGGTTCCGACCCGAGGAATTATCCATACAGTCACTAGGAGCATCTCTGAGTTCTGGACTCTTTCATGCATCTTTCATCTCTGCATATCAATGGCGCCAACAAGGCAATTTCATCAACAGTACGGATTCACACACAGGAGTTGGGGCATCCGTTATCAATTTCTAATTTTCCTATAATGGAATTCATCTTACATGATCATGGAGTTTACAGTTTGGCAAAAATCCCTTTATAACCGTTGGGGCAGAAAACGGTCCATCTTTCACATCACTCATATTCTTTTTTGGTTTGTACACCAACCCCTTTTCTGTTGGGACATAAACAGATGGTTCATACACCAACCCCTTTTTTTTCACCGTTGGGGCAAAAACGGTTCATTTTCTTCCGAATTTCTTCCAATTGGCTTGTGAGAACCATTCTCGCTCGCCAATTGAGGGGGTAAGCTGAAAAATTTTAAATATTCTTTTATTTCTTTGGTCTTCAAAGTTGTGCTTTAGTCTTGAGAGAGAGTTGCGTCTGATCCAGCTTTTCATGTGTCTTAAGTTTTTGTGCTGCATTGTGTCTTCACACAAGGCAGCTCAAAAAGGGGCATCTGTAGACACCAAAATCCAGCCACTTGTAAGTCATCTATACCTTCCTGTCAGCCACGCGTCAGTTATCCATCCTTCCCGCCATTATTTGGCCCAAATCCACATCTTCCCGCCATTATTTGGCCCAAATCCACACCTTCCCGCCATTATTTGGCCCAATTTCACCTTTCCCGCCATTTTTCATCCCCAAATTTATTTAAATTATTATTTATATATATATTTTAATATTTTAATATATTTTAATATATATATAAATATAGTTTAAGTGATTTAATCTAAGCCGTCCATCCTTCATTTAATCTCATCCGTCCATCCATCTTAATCCGTTTCACAACCTAGATTTATTCTCTACCCTTGGATCCACTTTAATCTTAGCCACACGTTCAAAGTGTCGTTAAAACCCTAAAGTGTGCCCTAAGAGTGGATTATAAATTGAGTCACTTTGATGGCTCAAACCCTATCTTCTTCTCCTATCTTTGCTATCTTTGCTATCTTTTGGACCTATCTCTTCTATTTCATCTATCTCTTCAGCTATCCATCGCCGCATCCTTTTCGCCGCATCCATCGCCGCATCCGTCGCCAACTTCGCCGCCATCTCTTCTGCAGCACTCTGCAGAATTCCACATTCTTGTCGCAAGTGCCCGCGGGCGTTTACCCGCAGCCACAGATGCAGACCGGCGTCTGAAACCCTGATTCAGAAGCACGCGGGCGTTCAACGAGTGCACCAGGGCGCCTTCTGCAGCCGATTTGACAGCCACATTACTTCCAGGTGCCCCTGGTCTAGCCGCGTTAACAGAGAACAGGTATAAATCAGCTTAAAGCAAGTAACTTCTTTTCTTTTATTAATCTGTTGTTGAATTCCTGCATTCTATTTTTCTAGGGTTTTAAATTGTTTCTGAGGGCTCACACAGTGGAGCCCTCTTATTAATTTCTAACTCCTTGATAGTGTTAATGTGTGCAGGATTTTAATGGCAGATCTGGTGTGTTGATAGCAGCTGTTTAAGCTGGAGTGGTCCGAGCTACAGGATACAACAAAGCCCACTCACCTTGTTGGGGTTAAAGATATATTCTTCGGAGACGCCACCCATTGTGCCAGCTAGGGTTTCGGAGAACCCTAGCACAAACTGTAATTTTTGTATCACGAAAAGGGTTACAGGCCCTGTTGTACTCAAAAGGAGTTTTTAAACTCCGTTGATTAATAAAAATCGTTTGTTTTGTACAACTGTGTTCTGTCTTACTTTTTATCGTGACTTCTTTATCTTTTGTTTGGCGTTGTATCTTTAATCTACATGTACAGTTGGTACAAATTATACAACTGATGGGTGTGATCGTACAGTTGGTACATATCATACAAGTAGTAAGTGAAATTGTACAGTTGGTAGATATTGTACAATTTCAACAATTGTACAATTTCAATTCAAATCATACAATGTGAAATCGTTCACTATCAAATCATATAATTTAAAATTGTACAAAATGAAATTGTACATGATGGAATCGTACAATGTGAAATTGTACAAGGAGAATTCGTACAGTATGAAATCGTACAAGGTGTTCCATTAGTGGTTAATACAAGGCAGTTTGAAAAGCAAAATGGATTCAATGGTGAGTTGTTTAAGTGGGTTAAGTAGAGCCCACCAAAGTGTCAAAGAAGAGAAAATTTTGACTTTGAAAATGAAGATTGCCCATGTATGGAGCTTCAATTTTGAAAAGAATAGTAGATCCCATTGATATGCATAGGTTTATCACGACACTCACATCCATGAATTCACTTGTGCAAGCCAATATTTTAGGTACTAGCACCCTGGGATTAAACAAAGTTAGTTAAAGACCAATGAGTTAGCTTGCATGATGAATATTGTTATGGCTCGATTGTATGGAGAATCATAAGCTTCAAATATGCCAATTTGGATGGTACAATATGTGGAAAGTTTTTACAAGGGCATGAAGTATGATTGGGAAACATACTTACAGGAATGGATGCAACAATCAATGATAGTGAGGAGAAAGAAATTCACCATGACCTTTCATGCCATTGCACTTTTATTGGATGCAATATCAAGAATGGGAATTCATTTTTTGAGTAGGATCCAACCATGGTAAATAGCATTCGATCAACCTACCATACTGTAATGGGTAAATACTGTACCTCTATCGAATACCACTCTAGATAAAATGAAGGCTAAGAATAGTACAAAGCAACCAACACCCCTGATGCAAGATGAGTGTCAGACTGCATCTGATGAAGATGTCCATCCATAGAGAAAAAGAATAATATAGTTGGTGTAGACACCAAAATAGCACCAATCCGATTATGTGACTACAAACACTGATCGCATTGACACACACAGCCTTCAGGGTAGCCCTCAGAGGTCAAACAATGGTCCTAGCCACTTCAATAGTAGTTTTGGAAAGTCAGAAAGTAATTTGGCGGCTCTAGACACTCTGCTTCAAATTTGTCTCATCGCAAGACGAAGTGCACTTTGAATCCTTTACGCCAAGGTGCATTTCTGGTGACCATTCTGCCTTTGTGCCATGTTGTGCGATATCACGACAGTCATGATATCATGACGTCATGATGTCGCGACGTCATGATGTCGTGACAGTCGCAATGTCACGATAGTCGTAATGTTGCGACAGTCACGATATCACGACAACTCCTACCCTGTGCCCTGGATTCTTCTTGGCATCGCAATATCGCAACGTCATGATATCGTGACAAAACATAGCCTTCAGGGCAGCCCTCAAAGGTCAAACAGTGGTCCTAGCCACTTACACAGCAGTTTTGGAAAGTCAAAAAGTAATTTGGTGGCTCCAGACACTCTGCTTCAAATTCGTCTCACCGCGGGACGAAGTGCACTTTGAAGCCTTTGCGCCAGGGTGCATTTTTGGCGACCATTCCGCCTTTGCGCCATGTCGCGCGATATCACGACAGTCATGATATCGCGACCGTCGCGATGTCACGACAGTCGCGATATCGCGACAACTCCTACCCTGCGCCCTGGCTTCTTCTTGGCATCGCGATATCGCGACGTCGCGATATCGCGACAAACTCATACCTTCGCGCCTGGCTTGAAGTTAAACAATAAAAGCAGACGTTAAACAAATAAAGGTGGACTTTAAACAAAAAAATATGAAAATGGACATTAGACACTTGTCATAATGGCAAACATGGGCCTTTAAACAATTAAAAATGCACACTAGACAAACGAAAGCAGACATTAAAAAAAATACGAAAATGGACATTAAACAATTGGTAGTGGAAGTCAGTCAATTACGTGGGCCGTTAGAGGACTGTCACAGGGGCATTCATGAAAGCCCAAGTCATGGAGGACTTTCCTCTCTCATGGGAAGACATGACCGCCACATGGCACCCGTGACCACCACATGGCGCTTATGCATGCCTATCCAAAGAGACCCCCTGGGTCTATAAAATGGTGGACTTTTCCCACCCAAAAAAAGAAAAAGAAAAGAAACGTTTGGAGCAGCGAAGCCTTGCCAGTTTACCGCCAGACGTTTTAGCATTGATTCATGTCATCCGCATCCGTGATCTCTTCTACGAGGGAGGTCATCGGGTGTTTATGGAGAACGTGAATCCGGATCCATGGATCCATCCATTCGTCGACAAAGCTCAGTGTTCTATTTTTATTTCCTTTGCATTATGATTTCGGGATTTTGATTGCAAGCACATCAACATGCAGGTTTTATTTTATTTCATTCTAACTAACATGCAGGCTTCAAAGTATTCTGAGTCCTCCAATCTGCTATTTTAATCATCTTCTGCATGCATGCTTTGTTTGTTTTACGGATCGAATGCTTTATTTTAACACAGGTGCTACTAAACTCTTTTTGTTGTTTCTTTGAACGCAGGAGAAGCGGCAGAGATTGAAGATTCACCAACACAAGCGACGACGACATTTTGGCCCGCCCATTCTACATGTGGGCACGCGAAAGAAGGATCATTGATATATGATTGTAAATGAAACAATGTTGATACTCCTAGCCCCCAAAAGGGGAGGAAATGGATTGTAACCGAGTTCTCAATCACATTAATAAAAAAAAGGGGATGTGCTTCTACATTCTCTTTTATATTTGGTTTTGATTCGATTATGTTCGTTTTCTTTCATACATGCTCATTCCATAAAATTTAGCATCAAGTTAGTTTCGTTTGCATCGTATCTTAGTCGTCCCTTTTAACTTCCGAAATCTCGTGTTTTCAATGGCGATCACGGTGGGACCCTGTCCCCTGCATTTTTGAGATCAAGAAACTGATCGAAATTTATGTTTTTGTGCTTGCAGGTACCGGGCCGAGAATCAAAAACAGCCGATTTGGGTGGAAAAGACAACCGATTTGGGCGAAAAAGAGGTAACGGTTTCTAACTGTCCCTGTCATTTTTTGCTGTGATATTTTTGTTTTCTGTCATGTTTGCCTTCTTAGGGAAAGAGGTTGCTGCCTGTTTCATTTTTAAATAAAAAGAACCACACACACTTCACGTGGTAAAATTAAACCAAGGAGCTGGTCGTAAAACCCCAGCCCTTGATCAAGACCATCGGTGGATTTCATCACCACCTTGGCTTGATTTTGCATCCATTACCTCGATTGTCACTGTTGTTAGGCGTAAATCCTGACGAAAGCTGATCGAGTGTTGCTGGGGTGATTCCCAGCGCGCGAGGATAAGTCTTCTATGGTAGGTGCCATTAACAGGACAATCCCCCTTCCGTACCGCCTACGTACCACGTACCATCTGCTCTCACGTACCTATAGTCTCCCTCTCGTAAGGGCGGGTATATAGAGAGGTTGGTATATCGGCCTGGTTGGTATATTGAAGGGGCGACCATCTATGGGAGTCATATGAGCCAACATTATGCATTTAAACGTTCTTCAAAACTTTCAAAAACAAAACAAAATCATCAAAACGCACTAAAACCAGTCTAGGACACACCATTAATCTTTAAAAGAGATAATCACCGTTTGTGTATGTGTGTGTTCATTTCTGCTTAGTGTAACAAAAAAAATCAAAAATCATAAACGAAAAGATAAAAATCTGCTTAGCTAGTAGAAAGGTACCACAATGGTGTACACCCGTAGCCAAGCCCAATCAAGGGCAGAAGCTCCAGAAGGTACACAAGAAGCGGGCACAAGTCGCCTTCGCTTTAGTCCTGAAGACTTGGTCATACCGCCTTGGCGGTCTAGGCCACAAGAGAATCCACATCATTCCATGTCTAGGTGGAATTATAGGGACACCCCTCTAGGGGATACGCCCATTCAGAACAGCCCCTTTCGGGAAGAACCTTTACGTGTGACACTCAACGCAAATAGAAGACCGCCTTTTGAGGCTAGATATGAGTGGCCACCGTGCAACGAAGCGCTAGAGAGGCACAGTGTCCATGAGGAGAGACAACGTGACTATGGCATCTCTCCTTTGCCTCCCATCATTGTTAGAACTGAAAGACAAAACCCAGAGCGCAGGGCTCTTCACACAGGGTGAGCTAACTCCGCCCGCCCCTTTCACACCCATGAAAGGGAGGACGAGGAAGATCATCGCATTCCTCGAGAGCAACATACAGCATGGGAGCCTTGCGCTTTCGCACCTGCTAGGTATCATGATCACACATTAAGGCCAGAGCCTCAAGTAAATGTCGCCAACCTCGACAGAGGGAAGCGACCCATTGAAATCTTGGATCATCACGACCAAGGCAAATACATAGGAGAGGCATACAGGCCCCCTAAGCCCAAGATGGCGGATCAAAGTGAACTGGCAGTCACCAGACATGCCGCCCGCCAAGCCCAGATCACGCGGCTTGAGCAAGATCATCAGCAGTTAGAGCGCTTATACCGCCTTAACAAAGAGCGCATTCAGCGTGAAGCAGACGAGCTGCTTTACAAACTACCTGAGAGGGTGCCAACCCCTCGCACTCAAAAAGCAGAACAATATGAGAGGTATAATCCCCTGGGACAGGATAGGTCTCCGCGACCTCGCCAAGCTTTGCCTCCGAGACCCCATAGACCTGAGAGGGAGGCCACTCCCCGAAACAATGATGGGTACCCTCAACGGGGACTCACTCAGGGTCATAGGTCTCGCCCAGAGACTCCTCAGGAAGTTTATGAGGAGTATGAACCAAAAGAAGAATGGGCCAAAATGCCCTATCAAGGCGGGAGGGCTGCCATTCGGCCACCCCCCCATAGGCCTCCAGTCTCCCACAACTCACAACGGGAGCAAACAAAAGAGGAAGAGATAAAATCTTTCGATGCATACAAAGCGCTATTAGAGCGTTTGGAGTCTATGGAGACTAAAGCTTCTAGGCACCAAAAGCCCACGTTACGACAACTCCGTAGTCATCCGGTGCATCCGTCAGTGCCCACACCTCTTTATCCCGAACATTTCAAGTTGCCTCAGTTGGCAGTCTTTAAGGGTGAAGAGGATGCTCAAGAGCACGTAACAAGATTCCTGAGCCAATGCTTTGGCATTCAGGATAATGATGCATTGTTGCTAAGGACATTCATAACCACATTCGTAGGTCCTGCCTCGGATTGGTTCACACAGTTGCCGAAGCACAGCATAAATAACTTGGATCAATTAGTAGATGCGTTCCTAGAACGCTTTGCTTTCAATACCAAGAAGAAGGCATCACTGAGTGATCTGGCCAGCCTCAGGCAATATGAGGAAGAGACAATGGCGGCTTACGGGAATCGATGGAGGGCTTTGCTTTCTAAGCTACCTTACCTTCCCCCTATGTCCGACCTCACACAAATGTTTTCACGAAGTTGTCTGAGATCGATCTCTGGGCTATTGCAGCTGCAGCAATACGCCAGCCTAGAAGAAGCTTTGGCGCAAGCCAGAGTGATCGAAGAGATCAAAATACAAGAGGGCAAAATCACCAAGCCCAAAAAGAAAGAGTGGAACAAAAATACGAAGACAGGGACTACGCAACCAAAACCTGCTGCGGTTAATCAAGTTGCGATAAATGTTCCCAAGCCTGTGCAAGAAATACAGCCCCAAAAGGCTAATTATCAGGCAGTGCCTCCTAATTATGAAAGAGAAAATAAAAAATAGGAGCAAAATCAGTAGCGTCGCCCTAGGCGACAATTCACCCCTTATACGGAGTCCAGGGACTCCTTATTTGACCGCTTGTCAACGACAAATCTAATCACCCTTCCAGAAATCCAAAACATAGATCCTAACGCTCCCAAGCCTAAGGGATACAGGGAGGATTTATATTGTAGGTTCCACAGGCGAAGGGGACATGACCTAAACGCATGTTGGAAATTCAAGGGATTGATACAAGATTTGATTGATAATCAAACATTGGCAGTGGACAACCCCATAGCGCCAAATAATCAACAGATGGGGGTATTCAAGGACCCTTTGCCTACCCACGAGGCACAGGCAAAACCTCTTCAGGTCAATGAGGTGCGACAGAATCTCCCCATGCAAGGATATGTGGGAATGATCAGCATAGTAACTAGGAACAAGAAATACCCAGGAGCTGCCCCGGAGGCAGCTACAAGAGAAGTTCCTTCAACGTCGCAACCTCAACAACACACTGTGCAATTGCCTCCGCCTAGACCCGAGGTCACGATATGGACCAAACTCACGTAGAGTTTGTGGACCACATCGGCTAGGCTTTCCATTTATGAGCTTATACAACAGTCAGTGCCCCATCGAGAAGCTCTCATGGAAATTCTGAAAGCCATCGAGTTATAGCCTCACGAAGCAAATTCCTTCAATAACTTCGTAGGACATGTAAAACGATGTACGAAGCCAGTCATTACCTTCGGAGAGGATGAAGTTAAAATAGTATCGAATGACATGGCAGATCCACCCCCGCACGTTATCGCACGGGTCAACGGGATCCCGTACAAGAGAGTGTTGGTAGATACTGGCTCATCCAAGAACATCATTACCACTACAGCATTAAAACATCTGAAGCTACCAGCCTCTCATATCACGGCTTCCACATACACACTGCGAGCATTCAACGATGCGATATGCTCGACAGTCGGCACAATTGTTCTACCCATCCAGGTAGGACAAAAGACGATACCCACATTGTGCCACATTTTGGAAGGCGAGATGGCATACAACATACTGCTAGGGCGACCATGGATCAGGGACATGAAGTGTGTCCCTTCGATAGCTCACCAATGTTTGAAGTATGCATTTGAAGGAGAAGTACATGTAGTCCCGATGGACTTAGAACCCTTCAAATATTGCAATGCAGTACAATTGATGCCGCAATCGACCCTCCCATCGACGCACTTGGATTTCCAGTTAAATCCATCTAGACAGGGTCCGATGCCATGGGCACCACTGGTGACTAATCCATCAAAACCCCAGCCAGGTGCATCTTCATCATCTGCTCCTTCACCACCAATGCCACCTGTCATGGCTAAACAGAAGGACAAAGGAAAACAAATCCTGGAAGAGGCTCAACCCCTAGAAGAGGTGTTGCCAACGATATCAACTGTCTCAATAGAAGAAATACCTAGCACAATGGAAGCTGAGGTTCCTAATCCACCCAACATGGAATGGACTCAGGAAGGCCTTCCATTTCCTCCCTCTCAATCGTCAACAATTACTGTTGAAATGGCCAGTACGGGCCTGGGGGAATATCTAGTGCAGAATGTTGTAGCAACGCCCGTGCTAGAATCGGTGCAGGACATGGGGAGACCTCGCCTTCCCATAGGGACAGTTGTTCCTTTAGGTTACCCACCAAACCAGACAAATTTTGTGTATGGGGGCCTTGATCATGGTATCGAACCATGCAAGCAAAAGGACGAGGACGAAGAGCCTTTTGCCAAAAATGTCAATTATCTATCGAACCCGGACTTCGCTCTGAGATATCTCGGCCAATGCAATTGGCACGGATACGGGTTAGGTAGGTATGAGCAAGGGGTGCGTGTCCTTTGCCAGCCAAGATATCAAATGCCTTATGATAAGTCGGGAGTAGGGTTCAACCACCCCCTGCCCTTAGACATCTTGGTGGAAAACATGCAAGGCCTAGGAATAGGCAACAAGGGTGGATTGGCATCAGATCCTTATGCCAACCCAAACACAACGTACACATTGGGAGATTATCTCCCATGGTCAACAACCACCCTTGGTAACATCAATAACCCTTCTCCGTTGATAGAGAGAGGTGAAAGTTCGGACACTAACTTCCAAGGAGAACATAAACGGTGTCCAGATATCTTTTTGAAATTGTTCCCTTTAGAGGTTCCAATTGAACCAGTGCAATGTCAAGAGAATCAGGTCCCCCCACCGAGTGTGGAACAACCGCAATGGGATCAGATTAATTTGCTCGAACAAGATGAGCATAGTATGGCACAGATAGCTGTCGGGGCCAATGAGGGCCTTTGGATCACCGACAATGATTACATAGACGAAACTGAGATGGAATATCTTAATCATGCGCGACGGCACAATCACCCTGTAACTCATGAAGAACTGATGGCACAACTAGGCATAAGGTTAGGGCATGAATGGTACATAGACCCAGCAGGGTGGGACCAAGTGTTGGATCCATGGCTCCAAGTTTACGATGAGCACCGTCCACCCCGAGACCCTATAATGACATCAATGCCAAGGGAAGACCCTGTCTTCCTATCAACACATAGGGCCGATCCGTTCATGCCCGTCCCTACAGAGCCAGATCCAGAGCATAGGGAGCATCCAGAATGTTCGAGTTATCACACCCACGGTAATGGAGACCAAATTCATTTCATCCACATGATCTCCATTGATTTGACCGCACCCATCCGCAATCCGGCCGATCCAGCATGGTCATTGCATCTAGACATAGATGCCATCGACTGGGATCACGTCAATTCACCGCTCTCCCCATCAGAGTATTGGCCTTTCGGTAAGATGCCTCATTTTACCCCAGGGACAACTCAAGATATTTTTCAGGCTGAAGAGGGACCCGAGGTTCCAAACGTAGATTTAAACTCAGCTAATGATATCCATTTGATCCCGACTCCACATCAGTTGGAGGACGGATCCCACATGTCAGTCGAGGAGACGATTGACGTAGACATCGGCTTAGATCCAATGAATCCATAGATTATCAAGTTGGGGGTAAGCTTATCCCCCGAAGAGCAAGCCGACTACATTGCCCTTCTCAAAGAGAAGAAGGAGGTTTTTGCATGGTCATACAAGAGACATGCCGGGGCTAGATCCGCAGCTAGTCATGCATAATCTAACGCTTGATCCGACAATCAAGCCAGTTAAGCAAAAACTACGTAAGATGCACCCAACAATGGCCTTGATGGTCAAAGATGAATTGCAAAAGCTGTTGGATGCACAGTTTGTCATCTACGTGGATTATCCGCCATGGCTGTCCAACATGGTGCCCATCAAAAAGCCCGACGGGAGGATTCGCATATGCACTAATTTTTGAGATCTAAACAAAGCGAGTCCTAAGGATGATTTCCCCTTGCCAAGCATCGACGCGTTGGTAGACGCTACAATAGGTCACGAAATGCTATCCCTCATGGATGGTTTCTCAGGATACAATCATATTCGTATCAATCCTGAGGATCAACTCAAAACGGCATTCACAACGCCTTGGGGGACATTTTGTTATAAGGTCATGCCTTTTGGCCTTAAAAATGTTGGCGCCACCTACCAACGTGCCATGACGTACATCTTCCACGATTACATGCATAAAACTTTGGAAGATTACATGGATGATTTGTTAGCCAAGTCTCTTTTGTGCTCAAATCATCTCGATGACTTAAGCAAGATCCTCGATCGCCTCATAGAGCATAAGGTCGATTGAATCCCAAGAAGTGCGTATTCGGCGTCACATCTGGAAAACTCTTGGGTTTTATAGTCTCAAAGCGAGGCATCGAGGTGGACCCAAAGAAAGTCAAGGCAATCCTTGAAATGGCTCCCCCAACTACTATTAAGCAACTCAGAAGTCTGCAAGGAAAGGTCACGTCGATTAAGCGCTTCATAGCGTAGCTATCTGACAAGTGCCGACCCATGAACAAATTATTGCACAAGGGGGTTACATTTCACTGGGATGACGAGTGCCAGTCAGCCTTTGATGACATCAAACAATACTTGGCTTCGCCGCCAGTATTGGCACCACCTAGACCAGGAGTGTCGTTCTACTTATACATCTCACCTATCGAGGTGGCACTGGGTGCCATGCTGGCCCAGAAGAATGAACTTCACAAAGAACAGGCTACTTACTATCTTAGCCGCACCCTAGTCAGTTATGAACTTAACTATGCATACGTCGAGAAACTCTGCTTGGCAGTGGTGTTTGCTACCAAGAAGCTATGCCACTACATGCTGAGCAACACTACGTATGTTGTGTCTAAGGAGAATCCATTGCGATACATGATGAGTCGTACTTATCATAGTAGTCGCACGGCAAAATGGATCATGTTGTTGACGAAATTTGACATAGAGTTTATTGGACAGAAATCTATCAAAGGACAGGTCATAGCCGATCAACTAGCAGAGGCTCCTCTTGAAGACGATCAGCCTCTAGTCATAGAACTACCCGATGATGGGGTCTTCCATGTCTCAAAATCGCCAGATTCTGATGAGCCTGAGTCACGAGCCGACATAACCTTATTTTTTGATGGTTCTAAGTGTGAGCAAGGTGGTGGCGCGGGAATAGTATTCTTCACACCGCAGGGCGCTCCAATGCCCCTGTCATTTAAATTAAATTTCCCATGCACCAACAATAATGCAGAGTATGAAGCCTTGCTCATAGGTCTTCAGACAGCAATCGCCATGGACATCAAATGACTTAACATCTTTGGTGATTCGTTGTTAATTGTCAATCAAGTCAAAGGGGTATATCAATGCAAATGCCCAGTTCTGCAGGCTTATAAAGCCCTTGTGGACAAATTCTTGGCAAAACTTGAATGGTACGACATCGAGGCACTCCCTCGGTCATCGAATCATTTTGCGGACACAATGGCCTCCTTGGGGTCACTAATCCCGCAAGACCTTTCTGGTGATATGACAACCATTCAAGTAAAGACCCTATCGCAATCCACGATGGAGCGTGCAAGCTTTGACTTGACGTCAGGAATCCACATGATCCAGATTGAACCATCCTCGGATAAGTTCTCTCGAATCCACGATCGTCTAAAACATGCCAACTAGGGGTCCTTGTTCTCCCCTACTCCCATTAATAGCAACACAACGTTGTTCTTACAAGTTCTATCCCGCTCAGCATTTGTTAGGGATGAACTTCAAGAGGGATTGGCTGTTCATACTGTCGAGGTTTTCGATCAACAGGACTAGTATTTACCCATTAGAGACTACCTCAAGTTAGGTAATCTCCCGCTTGGATTGACACATGCCGCAAAACGAACATTCAAGCAGAAAGCGGCTAAGTATGTCTTGATAGGAGACATTTTGTATCGTCGCAGCTATGAAGGGATCCTCCTTCGTTGCTTGGACCAACAAGAGTCCACTTGGGCGATCGCCCAAGCGCACGATGGTACATGTGGTGGCCACTTCAGTGGTATGGCCATTGCAAAGCGCATTCTTCGCATGGGCTATTATTGGCCATCTTTAGAGCGAGATTGTTGCGCATATGTCAAGAAGTGCGTGAAGTGTCAACATCATGCCAATTTGATGCACGTACCTTCCCAGGCCTTGCAGATAGTCCAGTCCGCTTGGCCATTTTCGCAATGGGGCTTCGATCTAATTGGAAAGATCTCCCCTGTGTCGTCAAGCCGTCACACGTTTATCATAACGGCCACAGAGTATTTTACCAAGTGGGTGGAAGCAATTTCGCTGACCTCTACGACAGGACCCCGCATTGTGGAGTTCATTTTGCATAACATCATATGTCGTTTTGGTATTCCATCCAAAATAATCTCGGATAATGGGCCATCATTCAAGAACAAAGACGTGCGTGCTTTGACCACAAAGTACAAAATTTAGCATAGTTTTTTGACACCCTATTATCCGCAGGCAAATGGGCAAGCAGAGGCGTCAAACAAAATGCTAGTTGCCATCCTTAAAAATACGGTCGCAGATAGTCATAAGGATTGGCACATCCAAATTCCACTTGCCCTTTGGGCTTATCGCACTAGCATTCGGACGCCAACTAGGGCCACTCCGTTTTTGCTCGTGTATGGCTCCGAGGCAGTAATGCCTCTCGAGTTGGAAATTCCTTCCCTGCGCATATCAATGCAGGAGTTCATCGATGATGACACTGCGCGTCAGGCCCGGTTAGACCAGCTTACGTTGCTTGATGAACGACGCGTTAATGCTCTCGAGCACTTACGTATCTATCAAGAGCGACTTAAGAAAGCTTACAACATGAAAGTTCACCTAAGGGACCTTCGGGTTGGTGATTTGGTTTTGAAGGAAAACCAACAGAACTCTAGTTTGCCGTCCCACCTAAGGGACAAGTTCACGGCAAATTGGTTAGGTCCATATGTCATTGATAGCAAAATAGGACCCGAGACGTACCGGCTAGCCTCTCTTGACGGAATCAAGGAAACAGAACCCTTGAATATCAGTCATTTGTGACCATTCCATATCTAAGAGAGCCATATCCCAAAAATGCTCCAACGATTCCTAAAATCGCTTGGTCAATCCCAAAATGCTCCAAGGATTCCTAAAATCGCTTGGTCAATCCCAAAAATGCTCCAAGGATTCCTAAAATCGCTTGGTCAATCCCAAAATGCTCCAAGGATTCCTAAAATCACTTGGTCAACCCCAAAAATGCTCCAAGGATTCCTAAAATCGCTTGGTCAATCCCAAAAATGTTCCAAGGATCCCTAAAATCGCTTGGTCAATCCCAAAATGCTCCAAGGATTCCTAAAATCGCTTGGTCAATCCCAAAATGCTCTAAGGATTATCGCAATCACTTGGTCACCCCAAAAGCTCCAAGGATTATCGCAATCGCTTGGTCACCCCAAAAGCTCCAAGGATTATCGCAATCACTTGGTCAAAACTCAAAAAGCTCCAAGGATTATCGCAATCACTTGGTCACCCCAAAAGCTCCAAGGATTATCGCAATCACTTGGTCACCCCAAAAGCTCCAAGGATTATCACAATCACTTGGTCACCCCAAAAATGCTCCAAGGATTCCTATAATCGCTTGGTCAATCCCAAAATGCTCCAAGGATCCCCACAATCGCTTGGTCAAAAAAAAAAAAAAATTCAAAAACAATAAAATCATCAAAAACAACAAAATTTTGCATCTCATTTCTAGGCATGTTCAAATTCATCAATAAAAAGCGCTTCTCGCATCTCATCTTCATATTCACAAAAATCAATCCATCAAAAATACAAAAAAACAAAAATACATAGCTGCATTAAGCATTGCATCCATACATTGCATATTTGTGGTTGTACAGGTCAAAGGCACCATAGGCTGTAATTGCTCTGCTAGTCCATCTGGTTCCACATTGTTCCATTTTATAAAACAGCAAACAAAAATGCCATTCACTACTTTTTACCACACTAGAGTCAGTGGTCTTCTAATGTATCAAGAGTTTTCGTAATTCAGTCATCATTTTGCTCTTTAGCCACGTAATGTACGGAGTCAGACAGATTTTACGAAGGTAGAGTTACACTTGAAATACGCCTTGTTACGTAGCATCCCAACACAAATTAAAACACATAAAAATTTCCAAGTTGTGTGAACGAAAGATGAAACCTCGCAAGTAATCCAGGTCACCATAAGTGAAACGGTTATCTTGCTCATCCCCCTGTGCGAATGGTTCCAGAATTTTGAGAATTGACAAAAGGACGAGCTCTTTCCTATCCATTCACCTTAATAAATAGTGGTTTTTACCACTACCAAATCCCAATCATAGTTGGTTCCCAAAGTTGTAAGGATTTGTACTACACGTCCCTGCCAAGGATGGGTAGTCATCCCCAAGACCCAAAAGGATCAATGCCATTCACAAACAAAATTCAAAAAAATCATCATCCTAACACTTTCCATTCACCTTTGGTCTCCAAGTTGTAAGGATTCGTACTATCCGCCCCTAACCAGGATGGGTAGTCATCCCCAAGGCCTAAAAGATCAATGCCCTTACTTCATAATCTCCATCACCCCCTTTGTTCCCAAAGTCGTAAGGATTCGTACTACACGTCCCTACAAAGGATGGGTAGTCGTCCCCAAGGCCACAAGGATCAAGGCCATTCACAAGCCCAAACTAACACTGCTCAAAATACAAAATCAACTAACAGTGGTTATCACCACTATCCCAAATCCTTGCTCAAAGAAAAAATTAATAGAAAATAAACAGTGATTTTCGTCACTATATAGACGAGCAAGTCTCCCAAATCATTCAGCCAACAAATAACCTGAACTTGAATCCCTGGAATTCTCAGCATTCGAAAACCATCTAGGTGATCCTCATTACAGGTTTGGTTGATAGCCTATCTGGCAATGGTGGTATCCTACCCGCATGACGATATATCTGTCACATTAACTCGTGTACAGATCAATGTTTGCATGTGGATGAGCTAGCTTATGGTATCCTAGAAAGCAACGCAGATTAATCTGTCTAAATACAACAAAGGAGTTAGTGGAGCTAATTAGGTGATCCTTAGTACAGGTTTGGTTGACAACCTATCTGGCACTGGCGGTATCCTGATGAATACCACATAAATGAACTCAATTGCACACACAGGGATGCGAAATAACTTGGTCAAAAACAAGTCCGATTCATACCTTGTTCAAAAGTCTTGTAAGATAAAGTACAGTCATGGCTAGTGAGTTAAAACCGTCCGAGTCTCGGAAAACCTTAGCTACATTTCTAAACCAATTGCGCTACTTTTCATCCTTACAATACCATCAGAAATACAAAAAAAACCACATGCATACATACAAAGTCATCTACCACAGTAATCGCCTAAAAACAAAATAACAAAGTCCTAAACAGTCTATGGTGCCCTAACCAAACAACACAAATTCATTTCATCCATTACATTTTGCATATCACATATAAATAAAAAACAATTGCATTTATCATACCATATACATCCATTACCATAAGCATGCATCCATCACCATCAATCATTGCCGGACACAAGCAATGGCCGGACACAAGCGCTCTTACACTTAACCTCTTGGCATAGAAAATCGATGTCGGGGCACAAATGGTCGCTATTCTACTCCCTAAGAAGGCTAACATAGCCGGACCTCTCCACGGGACGATGGATTGTTGACACTTTCACCCCATTTTGGCATCACCAAAAGGGTTTTTACCCACCAAAAATAGGTCCAAAAGTCAGAAAACTGCTTGCACATTCAACGGACAAACATCTGAAGGCACCCTAACCTAAGTCACCTTGGGTCAAGCGACTCGTCGCTTTTCTCATGGCGGTCATTCCCTCATCGATTCGTCGCTTGAGGGGGTAGTCACACTTAGTCACCAATCAACAAACACACACCCAATCAAGGCAATGGCATGCATTCAAAGAATCATTGACAAAGACAATCACGCTCCTGCTTGGGGCAGTAAACAAGCAACAATCACAAATCGATCAAACGTGATCAAACGCTTGGCATTCCCAAAGCATGAACTCAAGGTTCCCCCGTGGATAAAAGGTTGCGCCCTTTGCCTATTCATGACTGATCAATGTCTAAGTTCAAGTCACACCTCACCAAAATAGGTTAATACTTGAAATCAAATTCCTTAGCTCGTCAGAAGCAAGGATTCAAGAATGCATGCCCTTTCCATACTTGGGGCATCACAAGTTGGTTAGGTTACTAAGAAACCCTAATCATTAATGCTTTGGTTATCTTTTTTTTTTTTTTTTGCTCAGCACTGCGTCACCCGCAGCACTTCCCAAAAAGGGGCATCTGTAGACACCAAAACAGCACCAATCCGATTATGTGACTGCAAACACTGATCGCATTGACACACACAACCTTCAGGGCAGCCCTCAGAGGTCAAACAGTGGTCCTAGCCACTTACACAACAGTTTTGGAAAGTCAAAAAGTAATTTGGCGGCTCCAGACACTCTGCTTCAAATTCGTCTCACCGCGGGACGAAGTGCACTTTGAAGCCTTTGCGCCAGGGTGCATTTTTGGCGACCATTCCGCCTTTGCGCCATGTCGCGCGATATCACGATCATCACGATATCGCGACGTCGCGATGTCGCGACGTCGCGATGTCGTGACGTCGTGATGCGCGTGTCGGTGTCGCGACCGGTGCGGAGGGTGTGACGTCGCGATGTCGCGATGTCACGATATCGCGACAACTCCTACCCTGCGCCCTGGCTTCTTCTTGGCGTCGTGATATCGCGACGTCGTGATATCGCGACAAACTCATACCTTCGCGCCTGGCTTGAAGTTAAACAATAAAAGCGGACGTTAAACAAATAAAGGTGGACTTTAAACAAAAAAATATGAAAATGGACATTAGACACTTGTCATAATGGCAAACATGGGCCTTTAAACAATTAAAAATGCACACTAGACAAACGAAAGCAGACATTAAAAAAAATACGAAAATGGACATTAAACAATTGGTAGTGGAAGTCAGTCAATTACGTGGGCCGTTAGAGGACTGTCACAGGGGCATTCATGAAAGCCCAAGTCATGGAGGACTTTCCTCTCTCATGGGAAGACATGACCGCCACATGGCACCTGTGACCACCACATGGCGCTTATGCATGCCTATCCAAAGAGACCCCCTGGGTCTATAAAATGGTGGACTTTTCCCACCCGAAAAAGAAAAAGAAAAGAAACGTTTGGAGCAGCGAAGCCCTGCCAGTTTACCGCCAGACGTTTTAGCATTGATTCATGTCATCCGCATCCGTGATCTCTTCTACGAGGGAGGTCATCGGGTGTTTATGGAGAACGTGAATCCGGATCCATGGATCCATCCATTCGTCGACAAAGCTCAGTGTTCTATTTTTATTTCCTTTGCATTATGATTTCGGGATTTTGATTGCAAGCACATCAACATGCAGGTTTTATTTTATTTCATTCTAACTAACATGCAGGCTTCAAAGTATTCTGAGTCCTCCAATCTGTTGTTTTAATCATCTTCTGCATGCATGCTTTGTTTGTTTTATGGATCGAATGCTTTATTTTAACACAGGTGCTACTAAACTCTTTTTGTTGTTTCTTTGAACGTAGGAGAAGCGGCAGAGATTGAAGATTCACCAACACAAGCGGCGGCGACATTTTGGCCCGCCCATTCTACATGTGGGCACGCGGAAGAAGGATCATTGATATATGATTGTAAATGAAACAATGTTGATACTCCTAGCCCCCAAAAGGGGAGGAAATGGATTGTAACCGAGTTCTCAATCACATTAATAAAAAAAAGGGGATGTGCTTCTACATTCTCTTTTATATTTGGTTTTGATTCGATTATGTTCGTTTTCTTTCATACATGCTCATTCCATAAGATTTAGCATCGAGTTAGTTTCGTTTGCATCGTATCTTAGTCGTCCCTTTTAACTTTCGAAATCTCGTGTTTTCAGTTGGAACCGACCTTGGAACAACAAGCCCAAGTCCACAAGTTGTGGGAGTAGCCTAGCTCTTTTGAAGAGGAGGAGAGAGTAGAGAAGAAACCGATCCCTATACAGATTCAGACATGATGACAAAAGAGAGAAACAGGAGAAGTCTGTACAGAAACTACAACTTGAGTCAACACTAGATGAAGGGTACTCTAATTCAGAGGGGTTAAACCTACTGAATTTTAAGATACCAGGTATGGAAGAAATGGAAAAAAAAATGGGATCCCCAAAATTATTCTAGACCTCTAATTTTGAACTTCTAGATATTTGACTAGAATGACGATAGTACCACCAGTTTCAAAAGTAAAAGTCATGCTGGAGGTTCCATTGGAAGAACCCAAGGAGACAAAGAAAATAAAAATTATGATAAGAGGTGGTCACAACTAGTGGGAGCAGATAAATGCATAGGTACCATAGGAAGAGCCTGCTCCTGACCAAATAGTTATAACTCTAAGGTATGTGCACCCGAACCCATAAGATGAAGGGTTGACAACAAAGCAATAAGAGGACTTGCTTGAGTCACAGGAGGAAGTCCAAGTACTGGTGTAAGAGTAGAAGTCTCAAAAAGAAATTATTAATGTTGAGGAGACACAATCACCGATAAAAGAAGATATGATTAAGGTAGTAGCACACAGTCTGCTACCAAAGGGTAAAGTATCTAGATTGACTAAGGAAGTCGAAGGAAGTTCTCATCCATAGGTAGAAGAAGAGGAAAGTAAGACCCCACCACAGGATAACATCGAGGAGCTTCGGATAAACTTCCTAGTGGAAGTACCTCACTTTGATAAGGTGGAAGATATAGGTGAAAATAATGATGAATAGGTGGAGCACTTCTTCCAATAGGCTAGTGAAATATTTGCTAGTGCCAGATTGTAATTTTGTGTTGGCGATGTTGGGCAATTGAAATAGTGGAGGGAGCAAACCTTTATTGAATTAGAAAATATTGTGGAGTGGGTGTGCATTGAGGATTGTATGACGCAAATAGCACACACCCATTCACAACATCTATGGTTATTCCCTAGAGGAGAAGTAACCATGATGCTTGGAAGATAGTATTTACAAAAGGGAGTGAAGACCAATTACTGTAGAACTCCACGAGTGTATTTGGATAGGACATCCTATCAAAAATGTCTATTGAACACAGAAGGTATAGATTTTTGAATAGTACCTTAGGAATTGGCCTTCACCATGAGGAAATTAAATTTTCTAACATACTAGATCGACTAGCTTAGCTTGGGTCTTGAACAAGTTTACTAGGCTAAAGAAACATGGTGAGAGGAGGTAGAAGCTACTTGATAGGATATGGTCGCGATGGAGGAAGAATTAAAATGCAACAAAACCATGGTCGAGGAAATAATGAAGAAGGTAGAAACAGAGTTAGCAAGCATAAAATATGCTTACAAGGATAAGCTCCATTTATAAGAGGCAGAAAAACAACTTGTGATCCGACAGGCATAAGAGCATACAAAGCAATTGGAAGCGTAACTGGCAACACAAAATGAATAGTTGGCCAACCAGGCTAATCATTTGAAGGTAACAAAAGAATAACTACAAGAAAAGAACCACAAAATTGAAGAGATGACAAAGAATACCACATGCTACAGTGAAATTATTATGGATTATAAGGCTAGACTGGTAGCTAAGGATGAGACTATGGCCACTTATGAAGTCAAAATTCATTAGCATCTGAAGGTTATCATCGAGACGAACGAGGAGCTAGCCATAGCATCCTAAACGGAAGCCATGTTGATAAAAAAGATACATAAGGGAGCATCTGAATGTGAGTATTTAGGATCACTATTGACTCTTGCAGAAGAGAAGGCTAATGAGTATGAATTGAAAGCCCCAGAAGTTAGTCAGTATGCAACTCGCTTGAAGGATGAGCGTACCACCTTATAACTTTTGCTTTTTTATTATCACAAAAAAGAATAAAACAAAACAAATAAGACTGATATGGTGAGGATACCACCTGATTTAAAGGGGAGGGTTTATGTAGGCAGCAAAACCACCTTCTAGAAGAAGATGAAGTGATTAATGGATTTGCATAGTTTTGTTGAATTCTGCTCAATTTTGACTAAAATGTACAAGTCCAAAAACATACAAGAAAAGAGTAAAACTAACAAGGTTGCACATGTATGATGTGAAATAAAATGAAATTAAGTTGAAATATGCATTTGGGGTTAATTTGATAAAATTTGAATTAGACCTTAGTAAACCTTGTAAAAAGATTTGTTTTGGAGTTAGTTGGAAATTGTAGTTGTAAATAGCGTGATGCTTCAAAAACCACGTTGGAATGGTATGGGTATGCATTATATATCCCCCCTTATTCATTTTTTGGTTTTTCATTCATGTTCATTCATACTCATATGCAGTTCATTGTTGGTTATTGATTGAGGGTTTATTTTTGTGATTGTTGAGTAGAATTATTGTTCATTGTTGAGATTGTAATGACTAATGGGAGATATGTACAAGGATACTGATAATCTGAATATGACAATAATTTTCCTCATTTCATTATCTCTATGAATTTCATTGTACATTCAGGATGTTGCAGGTTGAATAGATAATGTTTACTACTTATTTTGCTATGAGAATGTATGGAATTGTCTTGTGAATGATCTTCGTCACCTACAGACTTGGTGTGAAGGATGGAATTTATTATATGAAAATTTATAGCCATACTTTTATGTTTTCAATCCAATTTACTATTTCTAGAATCATCCATGAAGAGTATAATTTATTGTTAATGGTTTGGGGTTTTGCATGTTGTGGAGAACTAGAGCAATTGAGGCATAGAAACTTCTCAATATCTCTCTTAGAAGGATTGGTAATTTAAGGTGCTAGATCTAGATATTAGTTGCAGCAAGGGATCATACAAACCATACAAGCACAATGCTTAATCATACAAACTATTCGACTACCCAATTTTGTAATAAAAGTTACAACCCAATTCTTCCAAATAAGGAAATATTGCTAGTTTGGAGAAATTGATTATAAAACTGATCAATTTGACTTACAAAACCTATTCTAGTGAGTTGGTTGAGTACCAAATCATACCAAGCACAGTGTTGTACAATTTTGATCATACAACTATATAATTTGTTGATCGTACAAGCTATTTTAGCAAGTTAACCTAGTGGATGAGGAAGATTGTACAGGTTGGACGACTTGTGCAAGTTGGATTTTGATATCTTGTTGATCATTTACATAGCTTCTAAAATACCTCTCCATAAGGAATACTACACTACTACATCAACACTCGTGAGACTCTAAGAGAGATTTTTCCAACTCAATAAGCTCATAGTGAGTATAATATTGAATAATACTGGAGGAAATAGAGGAAGGAAATATGACAAAGTCATGAGGAGCACAAGATATGACCATTATGTCCTCATCGCATAATCCCCCTCTAATATTTGTTGAACAAGATCAAGATTTATTGCTTTTTTATCAGTAATTACTTGAGCTTTAAAAATAAATTATGTAACAATATGAAGATCAAACTCTTGCATCATAGTAATCCATTTTTATACAAGTGTCACTAGGGATGTAAGACTTTTGTAGCAGGTGTTTCAAGGGGTCAATTTTAACTACCATATAATTTATTCGATACAATATTTAATGCCATAATTTTGCACATGTAAAGTAAATAGATAGACAATATTTTTCCATGGAGGTGTATCATTTTTTTATCAAAATCATTGTTTGATTAATATAGTATGCACCATACTCCTTATTGTTAGCATCTTGATGAGTATTAACAACTCCAAAGGAAACCTAAGTAGTTGAGGTGTACAATACAAATGATGTATTCAGGTTGGGTGGGCAAAGAGTTGGGACCGTAATTTTTTATTGAATTCTAAAAAGGCCTTGTTACGTATTTTATTCCACTTGAATTCAACATCTTTTTTAAGCAAGTGATTCAATGGACAAGCTTTAAAATCTAATTCATGGATAAATCACCTAACGACACTAAGCTTCTCCCAGAATGATTTAGTAACTACAAATTTTAGAGGGAGGTATAGCATCAATGGCTTTGATTTTGTCCTAGCCACATCTATGCCCCTATGAGACACCATAAATCCTAGTAGCTTGCCACTAGTAACACCAAAAATACACTTTTTAGGTTTAATCATAACCTTTTAGTGATAATCATTTGAATGTCAATGGGGTGGTCAACTCAATTCTTAGAATTACCCAAGAGGTCATCTATATACTATTCCATTATATTTTCTATGACATCATGATAGATAATTATCATAGCTTGTTGATGAGTAGCATCGATATTTTCAACCCAAAATGCACGACAACATAAGAAAATATTCTTCAAGGTGTAGTAAAAGTTATTTTTGTTTGATCCTCAGGGGTAATTCAGATTTATTTATACCAAGAATAACCATCCATAAGGGACAATGTTTCATACCCTGTGGTAGGATCTATAATAGCATCAACAAAGGGAAAATGAAAACTATCCTTATGGCAAGATAGCTTGATGTTTCTAAAATTAGCAAATTTGGATAACATTATTTTCTTTCTTTTTCATAGGCTCAATGCTAGATACCCATACCAAATAACCAATAGGTCTTAAAATTTGGTATCTAACAACTTTTGGATTTTAATTTTTCATAGGTATTGAATTAGGGGAGAGAATATTATTTGCTTTTATCATACAAAAGTGACATTATCATAAGTAACAATGTTAGAATATATCTAAGCAAAGATATCCTTGTACTCCTTAAGCAAGGTAGTAAATGTGGCTTGCTCTTCCATGGATAGGCCTACTCCTATTTTAACTATGCATGGTTGCTTGGGGGTACCTATGTTAACATCTATGGTAGAATCAACATTTTTGGCATTGCCTTCCTCAAAATGATCTAGAGCAAGAGAAATTTTCTCTAATTAGAATTAATTTCTACCTAGAAAACATAGACCATTTAAGCCTTCCCTATTTATGATTAGGTTCTTGAAGGAACTCTCTTGTGATAATACCAAGGAGTTATTTCCTCTATAACATATAGGGTATCTGATATAACTTCATCATTGAGAATGGGAGGAAAAAAATATCATTAGACAATTGAATTGCTAGTTCTTCTACATGTCCCTTGCATTTAAGCCTAGGGAAGATGTGACTATGAGATTTAGTATTGAGAAAGATAGAAATATATTTACCATGGCATGGTCTTATTTGCTTGTAAACTTTCATTAAAGCCTTAATGACAACCTTGGTTTTTAGCTCAATAGAAAACTCAATATGAATCATATGCCTTGCCAACCAAAAGGGTGTAGGATCCATCAAATCATTAAGCCACTAGTCAAATAGTTTATATGACTAGAAAATATTTTCAAATCTAGAAATGGGCTAGTAGGGATATTAAGGAATGCTAGAACAATATTTGTTTCCCATAAATAAATAGGAACCAAGATCACCATATTTTGGGGCAGTCACAATTTCTAAGAAATATCCTTAGAAATGTTAAATAGTCTAGGTATAACAAGAGTTCTATAGGTCAAACAATCATCATGGACTATCAAAATGACAAACATAGGCCCCAAAATAAGTAAAATATCAATACTAACCAGGATTACCACTTTTAGTGGTGGTCCTAGTATTAATAAATAATTTTTAATAGATAGTGAGACAACAATATATTTTGGTTCAATATATGTGAAGATAGTATTGGAATTAACTTTTTTAGTAGAGAAATCAAAAAAACAATTTTGAAACTGATAGATTTCAACCTTTGTTAAATTTATAGGAAATATAATAATTCCTATTACACCTAATTTATACAAATATTTTGAAGTAAATATAATAGAAACATAAATTGTTCTATGTTATCTAGACTAGCTTTGTATTGATTAAAATTAAAATTCTTAAACATATAATAGACAAACAAATTACTGTTATCAATTACATAAAATTTCATATCAAGTTGATCATCATCATCTAAAACATGAACTTCCACCAAACCTACTTGGTTTTTTTCTACATCCACCTTAGAAATAGGAGTAGTATAAGGATCATCCTCAGTCTCAATGTTAAAGGTTTGACTAAAATTATTATCTATATCACTATTCGTATGCTCCCCCATGCTATCATTATCTACACAAAATGTTATTTATTTTTCTAGCATCATCATATGCTTTATATAATTTGGTCAATATTTGGTAAAAAAAGTTGTTTGGGATTTAACAATAATGGGAATTTTTCTACTACATCATGAGGAAGGGGAATAATAACATCCATTTCAAGTTTATCATATTCAAATTCATACCTATCTCAAGAGCATTTTAAATAAAATTTGGGATGCCTCTTATATAACTTCCTTCTATAAGTTAATTGAGGGTGATGTTCATAAATGAGAACATTTTGTGTTTCATCCATAGAAGAAATAAAATAGCTATCATGACTTGGAGGAATAGGTCCTCACGGATCTAAATCTCCCTCTATGGTGAAAAATTTATCATCATAGGCATATTTAACCACTTGACAAATAGAGAAAGTTATACCTCTCATCTTACAAGTCCAAGGTCTACCTAATAGCATGGTATAATTAGTCTACAAATTAAATATCATAAACTTCATTCTTATTTAGACATAGCTAAATTTAACTGTAGACACCAAAATCTAGCCACTTGTCATCCATCCATAGTTTCCCACCATATTTATCCATTATTTATATATATTTATATATATTTGTTTAATATATATTTAAATAATAATATTTTATATATTATATTTATATATATTTAATAAATATATGTATATATAAATGAATTAATACCAACCATCCATCATGATCTAATCCTAGCCATTCATCTGCCTTAATCCACGTCACCTGCCCAAATTTAATCTCCACCCTCTATCATGTTTTAATCTTGACCACACAAATTGTGTCGTTGAAACCCTAACATGCCCTAGGAGAGATTATAAAGAGGAGTCATTTTGATGACTCAACCCCTAAGTCCTAAGTTTAAGTTTTAGAGGTCCTAAAGATACAAGTATTCTTGCCACCTCTCTTCCATCGCATCTGCCATTGCCTATCTCACCCGAATCAGATTTGCTTTTGCAGACTTTGCTTTAGCCCCTGAACGCCTCTTTGCTACTCTCAAGTGCCTTTAGGCACTTTTCACCATCTCCAAGCACCCTTGGATGCTTTCTACTACCATCAAGCACTCGTAGGCATCTCAAACCCTAGTTATTCAGACTAGCAAACCCTCATATGTCACTAGGGCATTTGTGCACCTATTGTTTTGTAACAACAATCACAGATCAGAGAGCAACAAGTCATCAACAAGGTAAATATTTTATTTTTGCATTTATTATAGTATTCTTAGATTTTGTTTACAACATTATTTTTTTAACTAGGGTTTCTAGTAATTTTTTGTGTGCAGATCTAGGAATCACGTTTATTGGAAGCTGCTAAAGTACTCGAGTGGTTCGTCCTATGGATATATGAAGCCCAATAACCCTACTATTGAGATCAATTCGAGCGTGAAGACACCACCCTTATTTTTTTAGCTAGGGTTTTGAAGAACCCTAGCATATTGAAATTATTGTATTGGATAATAAAGCATTGTAAACCCCCATTTGGGGTACACTTGGTTGTAATATCAAAGATCCACCTGGCAATAAGAATAAAAGTTTATTTATGTGCAATCATTTGTATTTATTCTGCTTTGTTCATTCATTTATTTAAGTATATTGTTTGGTGTTGTTTGATTTCGCATCTAAAAATGGTGATCACGGTGGGACCCCCTAAGGGTTTCTTATTTTGATTTATCTTGTTAACTGACTTGTTGCTTTTTGTCTCATCTCACAGGTTTTTCATAAGGACATATCATGTTAATTTTATAGAATCAATATTTTTGGAAAATAACAGAATTCATAGAAGGTGTGCAGACGCCCGGTGGTGCTCAGGGAATGCCCTCCAGTATTCTAAAAGTTTCCAAGGGTATTTCAAAAGTGTTGGGAGGCATTTTACAGAGAGATCAAGTGAATATGTAGGCTTACCTGTAAGTCTATTGTAAACCCTAGTCTTTCTATTTTACTTTATTTTTACCTTTTTTGCAGATATCAGATTAAAATGAACGCAAAAATATATTTGCTAAAACAATTATTTTAATGTACATTTAGGCATAAAAATAGTCTTTGCATGCATCTGCATTTACATATTACACATTTTCATTTAAATATTTCATGATTTTCTATTGTGCTGCACTTTCTGTTTGCATATGAAACATTAAGAGCATGAATTAGTTTGCATTATAGGGTTAGGAATATCTCCTTTTGCTTGTCTAAGTAGGAACAACATTAGTATATTAAAAGTACCCTTGCACTTGGTGATTCAAGGCAAAAGAGTAGACGAACCCTCCTCTGTTTAGAGAGTGGTCTTAAGCGGTGTACTCTACTTATTTTTGGGGAAATTGATATTTTTGGTGTTGGATTCTAATTTAGACTCGTGAAATTAGTTATTCTTTACATTGTATGTACACCATAAAAATTTTAAAACCTTAAAAGGAATCATGTTGGAAATAATGTCTATTCCATCATTTGGGTTATGTAAATGTATCCTCCAAGATACATACCTAGATTACTTCCTGTGCAAGTTATCTAGTGACTTCATGCATTGTAATAAATGGACAAGTGTCCATGTGCAAGTTGTACATGTGCAAGGTGTCCTATGCACAACTAGTTAGAGTGTTGGGCAAGCATCCTATTTTGCATATATAAGGATGGCCTCTTAGATAGATAGATAGGATAATTGGGAGACATTGTTAGATAGCGTAGGTTAGTGGATTGTGTTCCACACCATTTACTAGTGATGGATATGATGTAGATCTATAGCTTTGTTAATGGAGTGCTCACTTCCTCCATAGCTACATTGTAATATTTTATATCTTTTATATTTTAGCATACTTTAGTCATCTAGCAGATTTACTTTATTGCATCTTATTCTACATCTTGTGATTGTTATCTCTCATGGCTCATTCATCAAAAGCTAATAGTGGTATCAGAGCTACGGTAGATCTAATATGTGCAGGTCTTTAAGGAACCACCATTGTTGGTTAGCCTGAGAGTTTATGACAAACTCACGCGCCTTGGGACCAGCCACTGGCAAAAGATCTCAGGAGCATCTAGGTGGTAGATTTTGGGAGAGTCACAAAGATAGGACTGAAAGGAATCTCAGTTTTAGAAATATTGAGATCATTTTCATCTAGAGTCTTTTCCATAGAGTTGTTATGAAAACTCATGAAGACTAGGACTCAACATTTCAATCCACTAGATTGACAGATCATCTAGTGAAGATCATCCAGGTCATCTGGAGTTTTCTAACAGGTACCTAAAGTTTATTTTGTTGTAAGAAATTAATCCTTAGAGGATTGGGACTCCTCCTACGATAAATAACTAGGAGACTCCAACTTCGTTGCCCGATGGTCGGAGTGCCCTCATAGTGCAGAGGTTAGTTCATCATGCGAGAGAAGAATACTATGGAAGAAGACTTCTTGTGAAGGATCATGGTGAAGATAGGAGACTGAAGATCTCCATTGTTGGATTGCAGAAATCCACACTTGAAGAATAGGCCACAAGAGCCTTGATATAGAAAGGCCATAGAAGCCTTGCAGAAGAAGCCACATAAGTCTTATATTGAAAAGGCCATAGAAGCCTTGATATTGAAAAGGCCATAGAAGCCTTGATACTGAAAAAGGCCATAGGAGCCTTGGTACTGAAAAATGCCATAGAAGCCTTAACATCAAAATAGGCCACAGAAGCCTTGATCTTGAAGAAGAATTTGAGAAGAATATCTGATTCATAAGTAGATTAAATATTTTAGTACTAATATTCTTGTTGCAGGAACAGAAGATTCAGTGAGTTGGGAGACTTCCTACAAGAAAGTTAGGAAGAGCATCTTCTTCAGAATCAGCTTAATCCTGAAGCAAAAGAGAAGAGATCAGGAGAAGATCTCATTGAAGAACTTCCAGTATTGGAAGAAGAAGAAGGACTAGGAGAGTCCTGCTCAAAGCTAAGTAGTAGAATCAGAAGATCCAGGAGAAGATCTCACCACCAACACTTCTAGAAGTAGAAGGTTGAAGAAAAGGTCTAAGGAAAGACCATCAGAAGCTGCCAGATCAAAGACCTTGAGAAGGTCTCATCGAGCATCCAAGAAAGGCTAGGAGAGCCTTGTTGAAGATCAAGAGAGTTCTTTGAGAACTCATTGGAGAAATCCACTATCCAGGTGAAGTCCTTGATAGTGAAGGACTTGGGACAATTGTCACCATCCAACAACAAGCCCAAGAGGAGAATTTGGCAAGGAGTGCCAAATCCGGGAAGAAGAAGTTTGGCAAGGAGTGCCAAACCCTAGAAGAAGATCCTTCTTGAAGTCAAAATTCGGCAAGAGGACTTGAAGATAGAAGAAGCTCACCAAATATTGAATATTTGAAGATTACCTCTCACAGCAAGAAGGCACCACCCTAGAGACATAGACTTCTCCAAATCTACAACAGAAGGAGAACACAAGAGGAGAACAAGCCACCAAATCCTAGGCTCGTAAAAGAAAGTTTGAGACCATCATTTGGTGAAGGAGTTATGAATGACATCCTACCATAAGTAGCAACTTGGTGTTCCTAGACACCAAGGCCTACATCCTCTACAAAGGTGGGAGAAGAGCTACAGAAAAAGGTATGCAACTTATGGTGCAAAAAGATTCATTAAACTGAACTATTTATTGATTTATTAGAGCACCTGAATTTGGATTAAAGTTGCAAAAAGGAAATCAGATTTTCAGTCTTCTAAAGTGCAAAGGAAAAACAGATTCTTTTTAAGGATTCAATTGCACATTTATTAGGAGTTGATTAGATTCCAAATTAATTTCTATCAACTGCCTATTATCTATTATTGAAAAAGAAGACTAAGTCCTACAACATTGATTGTAGTGAAATTGCAGAATAACTCCTAAAGATTCATTTTAGGTTATTCTTGATTAGTTGCAGTAGATTATTAAGTGCATTTCTTTGAGATTTGATTGGAGTGATAAGGTGTAATATTAGTGCATTAAAAATTTTGTACTATTATACTACTCTCAAAAAGAAAATTAGTTTTGTGTTTCCTGAAAGGCACAAAATCTGATTTGTATCAAGTGTCTAAAGACACTATTGAAGCACAAAAATCTGCAACTTGATGTGGCCAATAGAAGCCACCAATAAGGGTTAGAATCCTCCAGATTTGGAGAAGAACATAACTAACCAAAAACAGAGATAGAAGCTTATGAAAGTGAGAAGCATTACAAGTGAATGCAAAAAGAAAAGAATGCAGAAAATTTGCATCAATTAAAAGAACTTCTATCTACTGTTATTGAAACTTGGACTTGCTATCAAAAGTTTCCAAGTAAAAAGGGGAAGGTGTGTCTATTGTCAAAGACAACCTCAAACCCTTATATTGCAAGAAATCTGCCATAAAACCAGAATCTAAAAATTTGGAAATAGAGTGCAAAAGAAGGTTTATTAAAAGCCTTATTATGAAATATAATACATCATCTTGCACTCCTCTAATCTATTTTTTGATAGCATAGGTGCAGATTTGAAAGTGCCATATTAGGGCACATTTTCCTACAGGGAAAAGAACAACCATTAAAGGTCAGGACATCAGCACTCCTCCTCCCAAGCTAGAAGGAGCCATTCGAGAGCTCATCCTTGGATGTACGCACCTATAGAAGCAAAGCTCATTTCAGATCATCCATGAGCCACAATTATGTAGTCAAGCGAGTGCATATCAATCTCAAAAATATGTCAAATTAGCAACAGTGAAATCAATGCGTTTGGAGGCATAAAATAAAGGAAGAAAGGTGTTACATTCATGGCCTCAATATTGGAGAAGACCACTCACCAAAGGAAGCATCGAACTATCATCCAAGCTCCGTAGCGCATCGCCCATTCACCTACGGAAAAGATAGTTTGCTTGCTGCCCAAGCAATGTTGGAAAACAAAAGGAGATATGGAGTTATAATCTCCATCCTTGAGGGTGTTACAAGAAATCTTGCTTGCTACCCAAGCAACGTTAGAAAGATAGAATGTTATGGAGTTATAATCTCCATCTTCGAAGGTGTTACAAGAAGGGTCTCCATGCAGAAATGACACTTGGCATTTTAGTCATCATTCCTCTCAATATTCTAGAGGCTTCTACGAAGGAGTTACAAGCAAAGACGTGCCACTTGGTTACCTTTATCAGCTTCACACAAGGGCCTATACATTTTCAAGAAGCGTTGGTGAATGATTCTGGAGCGTTACATAAAGAAGGGAGCGCTCACTCATAATGGACGTGACACTTGTCACAATGCCTATGATCCATCTTGCTTAAAAGGCATCTTCTAGTCCAAGACCAACATGCAAGAGTGAAGCACAATCAAGACGTTCGAAGGACGAACGTAGCACAGTCAAGGGCATGAGAGAAGAAGCAAAAATGTTCTACAGCGTGGAAGACAAAGGAGAAGGAGCATTAAAGGCTCCCCATTATCGAAAGGTCAACATTTCAGCGCCTACGTACAACATTCACGTCGAATCTCCATTAATACGAGCGCTCAAGGTACACTTAAGATGCTGTTATATTCAGCCATGGAAAGCATCAAACATCAAGGAGATATTACGTATAAGGTAAGGTCTAAATCCCATTATTCATTGCTTTCATAAGTTGGAGTTATAAGGATTATAAACTAAGGTTGAAACTTAGGGTTTTGAAAGCTTAAGGGGTGACTTATCTTATTATTTTAATATTTGCAATCCTACTTAGGAGGAATAAGGAATTTAACTTGGATTAAACTATATTGCAAATATTATTATCATTTCTCTAAATTTCCAAACCTTGGGAGTCATAAGGGTTACTCCATCAAATTTATTTTATTTGGAAATTAGAAATAATCCAAGGGATATAAAAGAGGTTATTAAGGGATTTTATTAAGGTTGGATAAATTTATTTTTTACTTGTCTCAAATCTCTAAAAAGGGGACAAAAGAATTCCAACATCAAAACCTCTTCAAAACTGAAATAGTGCTTAGTTCAATTAGGAGTGATAAGGCGTTAAAAGTTGATTTTTGATTCTTGCAAAACTTGTACAAAATCAACCAAATTTGAACTATATTTTTACAAAAGCACTACATCATTCTCTTATCACTAGGGAGCCATAAGATAAGACTATTAAGGTCCTATCAAATTTCAATTCCAAAGAAGCATTATGGATGAGATTTTGAGGAAAGCTTTCAATAATGAAGAACTATTCCATGAAGTGGAATTCTACTCCCAAAATCTAATAGATACTTTAGAAGGATACAAGTATCTATCTTCTAATGATAAGATGAAATTTTCCTTATTTCTTAAGGAAGCCAAAGAAGGCAGCTTTACGACCTTGATTAACTATCTTCATGAAATTCTCTTCATAGCATGGTGGAACTCACAAAGATTGGTTATTTTTTCTCCAAAAGAATGTCTGATGATTTATCTATCATTAATTGTGTTCGTACTTACTCAACACAAGAAACAAGTTGATGTTAAAGAACAATACTTTTGTGATGATAGACTAACTTGTTTTAAAGCTGAGGTTTCACCTACATCAAAGTAGAATCACAGGAAGAGAAGAAGGAAAAATAAGAAGAGACATACAAAAGGGAATCAAGACATGAATATTAAATCAATAGAGGAAAAATCAGCACACCAAAAAGGCAAGCACAGAAGAATGAGAGGACAATTGCATCATGCCCTACTTATTCATCAACAATCAGAATCAAATGAAGATACTTGCAAGGAGGACTTCAAAGGTGGTTGGATAGAAGATGAATCTAAAGATGTCAAAGATTATCCAATGAGAATAGAAGGCCTAGCAGCATCCTACTCTGCATCATATGAAGACACAAATTACTTGTTGAACCCGAATACAAAGAATGCAGAAGAAGAAGATGACGAAGACCAAGCAAAAGAAGATGAAGAAAATCCATATTGAAGACTAAAGCCTTCAATACCCAAATAATGTAATACAGGGGGGTGTTGGAAATAATGTCTATTCCATCATTTGGGTTATGTAAATGTATCCTCCAAGATACATACCTAGATTACTTCTTGTGCAAGTTATCTAGTGACTTCATGCATTGTAATAAATGGACAAGTGTCCATGTGCAAGTTGTACATGTGCAAGGTGTCCTATGCACAGCTAGATAGAGTGTTGGGCAAGCATCCTATTTTGCATATATAAGGATGGCCTCTTAGATAGATAGATAGGACAGTCGGGAGACATTGTTAGATAGCATAGGTTAGTGGATTGTGTTCCACACCATTTACTGGTGATGGATATGATGTAGATCTGTAGCTTTGTTAATGGAGTGCTCACTTCCTCCATAGCTACATTGTAATATTTTATATCTTTTATATTTTAGCATACTTCAGTCATCTAGCAGATTTACTTTATTGCATCTTATTCTGCATCTTGTGATTGTTATCTCTCATGGCTCATTCATCAAAAGCTAACAAATCACACACTGCATGCATCACTTTTAATAGTAATGTGTTGGATTTCATCACCAACCATTGCTTGAGATCTGGTGATGGTGGGTTTCATCTCCATCCACCAATATCTACCCCTAGACACTTTAGGACACCCCTGAGCAAACTTGTTGGACTTCATCACTAGTAAGAATCTCATTACCCATCCAAGCCATAGTTTTCACCCATTTTAATTCAGATTAGTTCATCAAAACACACAAAACCAAAAAAAAGAAAAAAACATTAAAACGAGATAACAAAAAGAACAAAAGGTAAGACACATTTTGTTGCATAAACATAGGATTGGATTGCCTGTTTGATTTTATGAGTTTTTCATTCCGCATTTTATTTTCCAACATATTTTATATTTGGTTCATTAGTTTATGGTATTAACAAGAAATCAAGCTAAAATAATGAATCAAATATCCACCAATCAAACCACTTCAGCAATGGAGTGTTCATCATCACCTTCCACTACCACTTCCATGATCAATCCCCCTAGTGTGATACAAGTAAGTCATTCATATTTGTCTGTAGGTCCCTCACACATTGTGTCATCCACATCATTTCACATGGCCATGCCACAAATTGAGTCATCCTCACCTACCTTTGGTCACCACATCACCCATATAGATATGGCCCAAGTAGAAGCTCTTTAGAGATATGCTAACTATATCTTAGAGTCAGTCCCTAACTCACCTAGGCATGATTCTATTTTCCAATAGGAACTTATCTCCTCCCCACCTTCAAGCCTTACCTAGGTGTACAATAATCCTCTTTTTGAGGTATCTACTGCACCTTCCCAAAATTTTTCCATACCCCAATCATCATGTTCCCAAAGCACATCCATCCCATCCTCATACATCTCAGTCCATGATAACCCCTTGTATGAAGCACATGTTAATGTTGCTTCACAAGTGCCCATGTCCATGCCATCTAGTGTCTCCCATCAAGTTGTAATTCCCATTGCAACTTACCCCCCACCTACCTCATCAATCCCATCCACATCCACTCCATCAACCACTGATATGGAAATACATGAGACATGGGAACATCTCAACAAATTTCTTAAGAAGCGGTAGAATGCTCAACAACAAGTTCATGTGATCAACCCTAAGCCTCAACCTATTTCCACTCAGCCCATATTTGTTAGCCAAAGTCCATCTTGGGTACCACAATCTTTTGTGGTTTCCATTCCAACACCACCGCCAACCCATACCCATTCTATTCCCATTGGCCAACCTATCCAAAGTCCTCATACATCATATCCATATATTCATTCACAATCATTCCTTCATCAACCCCATTATCATAAACATCAATCCACTCCACCAAGTCATCATCACCTCATCACACCTCAACATATTTCCACCTTGCCATCACAAAATCATCAAGTGATTCAAGGTTTCCACATTCCTAGGGAGGACCCTTGAATCCAGGCTATGCAACAATAGATTGATAGTTTGATGCAACATACTCCTGGCATGATAAACTAGAAGCCTACCCTACGTCAACTGATCAATCAACCAATTCATCCTTCGGTACCATCACCATCATATCCGATAGATTTCACAATACCAAAGTTTGATAAATTTAAAGGGATGGAGAACCCTAAAGAGCATGTGAGCTCATTTGTTCATTCTTTCTTTAGAATTCAAAGCAATGATGCTCTAATGCTTAGAAATTTCCCTCAAACATTATGGGGAGATGTTGTAGAATGGTATAACCATTTGCTCAACCATAGTATTTATACTTTTGAGCAATTGGTTGACCAATTTCTTGAAATATTCTCCCTCAATATTAGAAATAAAGTCTCATTATCCGATATCTATGATTTAAAACAATATGATGATGAGTCTGTCTATGAATTTCCTAACCGTTGGAGGGTCATTATCACCAAATTGCCATTTGCCCTACCAATGGAGGAGCTGGCCTGATTATTTGCTAAGAGTTTCTTAAAACCCATCTCTTGGTTATTGCAATTACAACAAAATAGATAATTTGATGAAGCTCTTACCTAGGCTAGCACTATTGAGGAGATAAAAATCCAAGAGGGAGTGCTTAAGCCTAAGAAGAAATAATGGTAAAACAAGGTCCAATATAGAGGAATTTATTATGGCTAATCAAAATCCAATCAGGCCAATCCGGCCAATTCATCCAATCAAGTAAATCAAGTGGTTATGAGCTAGCCAATAATGGTTCAACAACAACCCATGCAACAACAACCATGATAAATTGAATATCATGTGGTTCCCTCAACTACTCAATCAAGTCAAAACATAGTGCCAGTTATGGACAACCAACCACATTGACAATCTGTTTGACAACCCCATCAATATACCCCATTGGCTGAATCTTATGCCTCCATTTTCCATAGGTTATATGACACAAATCAACTTACCTTACCTGAGGTTAAACCTGATGATCTCACTAAATGTGGTAAACACTATAGGGAGCATTTATTTTATCCTTATCATAGATAGAATGGGCATGACATCAATAACTACCATCAATTCAAAGATAGAATACAAGACCTTATTGAGTTAGGAGCTATCAATATTGACAGTCCTCTAGCTCAACAAAATCAAAATCTTGGGATTTATCAAACACCACTTCCTCATAATGAGGAAGCACAACCAACAATAGGAGGGTCAAATACCAAGATTCCTCCTAATCAGGTTAATCATGTTCAACAATACCAAGGTTTTGTGGGTGTTATTCATGTAGTAACCCGAGGTCAACAACAATGCTCCAATAAACAAAATGTTTAGTAGCAGCCTATTCAACCACCCATACCTCCACAGGCAAGTGTGTCTCAACCTACCACATCATCATATCCTATCCAATTTTTTTCCAATCCCTCCTAGCCAATCCATATTCCAGCCCATCCATCTCAACCCATTCATCCTCCCAATTATCCATCTAGGCCAATCATCTCATTGAGCAGTTGGTTAACCATGAGATTAAAAATAGCTTCAACCAAACTATCTATATACGAGCTAATCCAACAATCTCCTCCACATCGTGAAGCATTAATGGATATTCTAAAATCCATTGAACTTCAATATCAAGATGCTAATGCATTTAATAATTTTGTGGGGAATATTCAAACATGTATGGAACCATCCATTACTTTCTATGATTTTGAAATCAAACCAATATCATCGAAATCAGTGGATCCTCCATTACACATCATGGCTCAAATTGATAGGAAGCCTTTCAAAAGAGTTTTAATTGATATCGACTCCTCCATAAATATCATCACCACATTTTCCCTTCAACATCTCAAGCTTCCACCAAATCACATCACCAAATCATCATTCACCTTGAAAGCATTTAATGATGCTCTCTACTCCATAGTTGGCACTATTATTTTTCCCATCGAAGTGGGGTTAAAAACATTGTATACTATGTTCCACATCTTGGAAGGGTCCATGGTGTATAATGTACTCCTTGGACGACCTTGGATGAGGGAAATGAGATGTGTCCCCTCCATATTACATCAATGCTTGAAATACGTACATGAGGGACAAGTACATTGCATACCAATGGATGTTGAACCGTTTAAGTATTGTAATTTTATCTCAAACTCCTATGAGTCCATGCTTCCTTCCACTCATCTATTCCTCACATCATCAACCACTTCATCAACCACCCCATCCATATCATCATCTAAATCCCCTATTCCTGAGGAGCTTCCAATCACCAATTCACATCAAGCATCCACTTCCATACCCCCATATTCATCACCATTGACTACATGCACATGTGGTCAAACTCAATCTACATTAGCCACATCATCAACATCCTCCACCACTCTTTCCACATCATTGCCAATTCAACAATCCACCCAACCAAATCCATCTTCATCCACATCAACCAATGTCTCACAAGTCAAAATGATGGATTGTGAGATACCATAAGCCAACCATGAGTCATTTCCATCCACATCATCCCAAGTCGAGGTCCACCTCACTAATCCTGGTATTGGTGAATATGTGGTCCAAGATATCACAATCATACCACTCAACATTCAAACTTCTAAGGACTATGGTCACCCACGTGACCCACCCTTATCTATAGGAGTGGTATATAATATAGGTTTAGTGCCTAATAGCATTAATTTTGTGTATGGAGGACTTGATTCATCATCCAATCTAGTTACCCCAGATGAACCCAAATCACCAACACCAGCCAATATACAACATATGTCGAGTTTTCCATCCCGATATTTTCACATTGTTAATTGGCAAGGACATGGCCTAGGACGACATGAACATGGAATGCATGAGATTATTGATGTTTCATATCAAGAAATGCATGACCATTTAGGTTTAGGCTATTGTCCACTTTCATCCACCTCTTCTCTTGAACAAGCTTTTCAAAGCTTAAATTTAAATTAGGAGAAGATATCCCTCACCCTGATGACTCTGATGATGAAATCTATGAAGAATTCGACCTTATGTCAATAGCTTCTAATGAATCTAAAAAGGAATCAAACCCCATAATTCCACACACTGAACAAGATGATTTTTACCTTAGAATGTTCCCCATCCATCAACCCATATTTTGCTTGCTTCTTCCACAAGAGCAAGCCGACCCAACCGGTGAACCACCACCTCCATCTCATTAATCCATCTCATTGGCCACTTTGTTTGTAATATATGTACATAAATAAAAAAATAAAAAACAAAAAAAAATTTTGCATGTACATTGCATTTATTTGTGTTGCTTGTTGTTGTCCATGTTTAACAATGTTCTAGCATCGGTTCTATCCAAAAGGATCCATTCCATTCACCTTTGTCACCCATCCATTTTTCCTTTAAGTCAACATGAATCCTGGTGAATTATTCACCCCACTCTGTAATCCATAGGATTTGGCAAAGCCAATTCCTATTGACATGAGTCTTATTGATATGGATCATATTTCCTCACCACCATCCTTTTTTGAGTTTGTCCTATCTGAGAAATTTTTAAGGGCTTCAACCAACTACATTCCTCCATCACCTCCACCTTCACCTTCACCTTCAAATCCTAAGGTTTTCCAAGAAGACATAGATGAGGATAAGTTAGAAGATTTTGATGACATCATAGATGACATTCATCTAATCCCAATTCCCCATCAACTTGAGGAAGGTTCTCACATGTCTATTGAAGATACTATCAATGTGAACCTTAGTTCAGATGCATACAATCCCCAAATTGTCAAACTTGGCAAAATTTTATCCAATTATGAAAAGAGCAATTAATTGCTCTCCTCAAGAGGAAGAAGGGAATTTTTGCATGGTCTTATAAATACATGTCTGGTCTTGACCCTAACTTGGTTGTCCACAATCTCACCTTACACCTTGATGCTAAGTTGGTCAAACAAAAACTTAGAAGGATGCATCCTACCATTTATCTCTTGGTCAAAGAAGAGCTTCAAAAGCTATTAAATGTGAGTTTTATTGTACCTGTTTATTATCTTGAGTAGCTCTCAAATATGGTACCCTTTTTTAAGCCTAACGGGTGATACATGTTTGCATTGATTTTTGAAATCTTAATAAAATGTGTCCTAAGGATGATTTTCCTCTTCCAAACATTGATACTCTTGTCAACACTTGCGCTGGTCATGAAATGCTTTTCTCTCATGGATGGTTTTTCAAGATACAATCAAATTTAAATAAATCCTAATAACCAACACAAAATAGCATTTACTACACCTTGGGGGATATTTTGTTACAATGTGATGCCCTTTGGCCTTAAAAATGTAGGTGCCATTTATCAACGTGCCATGACATACATATTCCACAATTACATGCATAAGATCATCAAAGACTATGTGGATGACTCTTGGTAAAATTCAAAACTTGACAAGAGCACATTGGTGTATTAGAAAAAGTCTTTGATATACTTCTAGAGCATAATGTAAGGTTGAACCCCAAGAAATGTGTCTTTGGTGTTACCTCTAGAAAACTACTAGGGTTCATTCTCTCCAAAAGAGGCATTGAGGTGGACCCAAATAAAGTCAAGGTCGTCATGGAAATGCCTCCCTCAACAAATTTGAATAAATTACGTAGTTTACAAGGAAATATTCAATCAATTCATCATTTTATTACGTAATTTTTTGACAAATGCAGGCCATTCAATCACCTGTTACAAAATGGGGTGCCATTTTCATGGATAGATAAATGTCAAAAAGCCTTTGACGATATTAAGCAATACTTGGCTTCTTTACTGGTCTTAGCTCCTCCTCATTTGGGGGTCCCCTTTCATATGTATGTTTCAACAACAAAATTTGCATTAGGGACAATGCTTGCACAAAAGAATGAAAACAATCAAGAGCAAGTTGTCTATTACATTAGTCGAACATTGGTAAGCTATGAAACTAGATATGCTTACTTGGAAACATTGTGCTTACCAATAGTCTTTGCCACTAAGATACTCAAACATTATATGCTTAGTCACACCACATATATCATAGATAGAGAAAATCCTCTATATTATATGATGTCTCACACTTACAATAACACTTGCACCGCTAAATGGATAATGCTTCTCACTAAATTTGATCTTGAGTTTATTAGCCAAAAATCCATTAAAGATCAGGTTATAGTCGATTAGCTTATGGAAGCTCCACTACCTAGTGATCATCCCTCGATTATTGAGCTCCCATATGATTTGATATTCATTGTCACTGAATAAGAAGATGTCATCCTATTATTTGATGGTTCTAAGTATGAAAAAGGTCAAGGTATTGGAGTCATGTTTCATACATAACAGGGGGTGCCCATCCCCTTATAATTCAAACTAGACTTCCAATGCACAAACCCTAAGGTATAATTTTCAGTGTAAATTGGTGACGGATGGAGCAGCAAGGAGGAGGAGCGAGAGGTCTAGGGGCATCAAACCCTAGGTGTGGGACTTCAGAGGGCAGATCAGAAGACGCTGCAGGTGGGGGCTCTGGCGAGATAGCAGGCCCCCGGAGCGGAGGATGTGGACAAGGAAGTTCTATTGGAACCGGTCCAAGGGCGTTGGGCGGATGCGGTTGAAGATTTCTCTGAGGGGGACCAGGACTCTATGCGTCAGGATCAAAGGAAGACCCAAGAAGGAGACAAAGAGAAACCTGGCAACTGGAGACCTTCATATCTTAATGCTCTTCGCGGACATGGAAAGGACTCTCCAAGGAGGTCCTTGGTTTTTTGGGAAAAGGGGCTTGTATCTGAAGCGTTGGTCCCCCGATTTCAACCCCCAGACTCAGGTGCTGGATTTGGCTCCTATTTGGGTTAAGATGCCAGGATTACCTCTCGCTTTCTGGAACGAACAAATATTGGTTGGGATAGCTACGGAGATTGGAGAACTAATAGCTATTGATCCCGCAACCTTGAGCAAAACAAGACTCATGTCCGCTCGCATGTGTGTGTTGGCGGACCCGAGTAAAGAGCTCCCTAAATCCATTATTTTGTCGTCTATGTTTGGCCTTCATACTCAGGTATTTGAATATGAAAATATGTCTTTTAAGTGTAGTGTTTGTGGGAAGGTAGGGCACCAAGGTATCCATCGCATTTCCAAGAACCAGCCCCCACTCCAAAATACCGATCCTCAAACCCGTGAATAATATCCCTCCCACGCAGATCTCCATTCCTACCCAACCCGGGCCTCAAGGACGTGGAGCTCGAAATCCGAATATCGAGACCCCTGTTCGCCCTATTGTAAGCAAGAGGCAACGTTTTAACCCTCCTCCCAAAAATTCCTATGCCCCAAAACCCTCTCACAGGGGATCTTGTCCCTTTGATGGGAACCCTCAAGCTCAACTTTGCTCCTAAGATGATACAAGCAAGCCTCGAGCCAAATCACAAAGGAAAGAACCCCATAGATCAACGCCCCGGGGCAAGTAAGTTTGATTGGGTGATACGGGAGGCCTATGGAGGCTCGGTGGAAGTGGTCCCATGTACCTGCGAGAGGAATTTATGGGAAGAAATTCCAAGGAGATCAACATCCCGATGGAGAACAGCTTTGATGCATTAAATCATTTGAAGGGAGATCGGATGGACAACCAAGAAGTGGAATCCGAGGTAGAGGAGACTCAAGAGAAGGATTTAGAGGAGAAAAATCGAGAGGAAGGAGCAGGAAACTAATAATACGAGGCAAGGATACTCGGGAGGAAGAGGTGAACCACCAAGATCGGTGTAACCCCAAAGCAGGGAAAAAGAATCTACTAATCAAGAAGCTAAGAGCACGGAATCATCTCCACCGTCAAAAAGACCAGTTAACTCGGAAAGCCGATTAGTTACCCCAAATACCAAGACCGACCTACCCAAGATGGTTACTAGAAGCCAAGTGAATCCCAAGGAACTTCAACCTAGAGCAGATTTATGGGGATATGGTTCGGTAGGAAGAGGGAAACCTAGCAATGTCGCCTTAAGGCGTAAAGAAGCAGAGCGAGGAGTGGCCGATGGCACTCAAGCAAGATTGCTCTTTGGGGCGAAGGCTCGAGGATCCAAAGCCCATAAATGAAGATCCTTTCATGGAATATTCGTGGGAGTAATCCCGCAAAAATAAGAGCTTTGTATGCTCTTAGACAAGAACACAAACCGGATATGATTTTACCGCAAGAAACTAAAATGGAGGAGAGTAGAGTTATTCCTTTTAAGAATAGGACTTGGCGAGAAGCTGAAGTAGTAGGCCAAGAGGCCACTAGAACAGCAGGAGGGTTACTGGTTATGTGGAACAAAAATGTGATTGATAGTAGAGTGATTGTGATGTCTAGTTGGTTTATTTGTCTCTTATGTGTGGATAAAACCACACAGGAAGAGTGGATCTTAACGAATGTATATGCTCCAGCTAGACAGTGGACCGAGAAGGGTTCTTTGGAGTCAGCTAGCTGAATTGAGGGAGACGGTCCCCAACTACCCTTGGATTGTTGCGGGGGATTTCAATTGCTACCTTAATCCCGTAGATAAATTGGGGGGCTCTCAAAGAATAACTGATGATATCTACGAGTTTAGAGATTTTGTTGAGCAACATGAGCCGATGGATGTGGACCTGCGTAGATTCTCCTATACATGGTCTAACAAAAGATTGAAGGAAAACCAAATTCGGATAAGATTAGATAGGTTTCTTCTTTCTCAAGAATGCCTCGGAGAGGTTTGGGGACTCTTCATTAACGGCACTCCCAAGAATCGGGTCTGATCACAACCCAATTCCGTGGGAAACAGGGGGAGGACTCTAAGAAAAGATACATCGGACCCTTTCGATTCGAACTTATGTGGTTCCAACATCGGGATCTCAAGGATCTCGGTTGCCCAATGGTGGGACAAAAAGTATAATGGTTCGAAATTGGCCCAAGTGGCATGTAAACTAAGGAATGTGAAGGCTAACATTAGAGAGTGGAACAAAACTTCCTTTGGCAATATTTTTGTTAAAAAGGCAGAACTAAAAGACAAGATCAATGAACTACAGGAGAAGTTGAAGTCAGAGCAGCTTACAGAGGATCTGAGAAACCAGGAGAGGGAGCTGTTAGCCGAATACCACACGATGCTAGGATTTGAAGAAACCTTTTGGAGGCAGAAATCCAGACTGCGTTGGTTAAATGAGGGTGACAGAATACAAAGTTCTTCCATGTCTCTACTCTTCGCCACAGGAGTACTAACAAAATTAAGGAGATCAAGATGGCCGATGGGTCTAACACCAAAGATATGGAAGACATAAGGAGGGAAGCGGTTGAGTACTTTAAATCGTTGCTAGAAGATGTAAATCCGACTATTGAAGAAGAGGACTCTCTGTTGGCAGCCATTCCACCCCTCATAACTGATAATCTTAATGGATTCTTACTTAGTCCTTTCACAAAGGAGGAAATCAAGAAGGTTGTTTTTGACATGGATGGTAACAGCTCCCCAGGACCGGATGGCTTCCCTGCAGCTTTCTTCCAAAATTTTTGGGATATCCTAGGCAATGATGTAGTGGAAGCTATAATTGAGGCTCAAAAGGACATGGAAATCCCAGAAGGAGTTAATGCTACTTTTTTAGTTCTCATCCCTAAACTAGTGGGAGCAATGGAATTTTCCGGTTTCGCCCTATCGGTTTATGTAACACTCGATGAAGATTCTCACAAAAACAATCGCCAATAGGGTCAAGGTTATCCTTCCTTTCATCATTGATATGAACCAAGGTGGCTTTGTGAAAGGGCGACAAATATTGGATGGTATCATCACAATTCATGAGGTTATTCATTCAATGGTGACTAGTAAGGAAGCCGGTATGTTACTAAAGCTTGATATGAATAAAGCCTACGACCGGGTCTCATGGCGGTTCCTCACCAAGATTTTGGGTAAGTTTGGTTTCCGTCCCAGTGGATTAAGTTGATTTTTAGTTGTGTCTCTACCACAAGATTGTCTAGTCATGGTGAATGGGTCACCCTCCCGGTTACTTTAAGAGTGAAAGGGGGTTGCGACAAGGAGATCCTTTGTCTCCATACTTGTTTATTATTTTAGCGGAAGCATTGGGTAGGAACATTTCAGCAGCGGTGGCAGATGGTCAATTGGAAGGTTTTAAACCAGCCTCAACAGCAGGGCCAGTGTCTCACCAACAGTTTGTGGATGATACAATCATTGTGTCCAAAGCCTCGGTGCCTCAAGCTAGGAAGTTGAAGAGAATTCTAACCAAGTATGAGACAGAAGCAGGACAGGACATAAACTATAAGAAGAGTAGCATCTATTTCTTTAACACGCCTGGTGGGAGGGAGGAAAGAATAGCTAACCTCTTCGGTTGTGGAAAGGAGCTTCTACCAGCAACTTATCTAGGTATGCCTATGTTCGAAGGAAGAATGAAGGCTACTTTGTGGAACTCAGTCATTGATAGGATCTCCAAAAAGTTAGCAGGGTGGAAGGGCAGCCTTCTCAGCTCCGCAGGAAAAGCCTTATTAGTTCAAACTACTTTACAGAGCATTCCAATTTACTGCATGTCTCTATTTAGAATGCCTGCAAAGGTCTGAGCTACATTGGAGCTAATTCAACGCAACTTCTTGTGGTCAAGTTCGGAGGAGAGAAAGAGAATTTCGTTGGTAGCATGGAATCGGTGTGTGCAAGCAAGGATCAGGGGGGCCTGGGGTTAAAGAGAATGAAAGAATTGAATCAAGCTCTGATTGGCAAACAGGTATGGAGATTTATCAATAATGATCAATTGGGATGGGTAAAACTTCTTAAGGCAAAATATATCGAAATAATCGGGACTTCCTGAAAGTCGATAATCTTCCTAGAGGATCCTATTTTTGGAATTGTTTGCTCGAATGTCGGGAGGTAGTCGGGAAAGACATCGATGGAGAATTGGTAATGGAAGACAAGTGGACTTTTGGAAAGACCCGTGGTTGGAAGAGGCCCCTCTCGAAAGATAACTTAGACCTTCAGGTCCTCCAACATAAAATTTCGAAGGAAATGGGAGGAAAAGTAGGGGATTTTATTGTTGTAGCACCAGAAACTTCTTCTTGGAAGAAAATCACGATTCATAATCCGTAGAGCAAGAGAAGGTGGCCCTAACCAAACTCAATGATGCTTTAAGGGTGTTCCCGATCATTCCTGGGGGAGGAAGAGACAAGGCGATTTGGGGCAAAACTACAAGTGGGATCTATTCAATAAAAACTGCCTATAAGTTAATCCACTCAGGATTCAATGGCTGGACTCCGACTTCTGTTATTTGGTTAAATAATTTAACCCCAAAAATAGCTTTCTTCTTTTGGTTGGCAGTTCAAAATAAGATCCTGACAACAGATAATCTGCAAAGGAGAGGTTTCCAATTCATCAATCGATGTATCTTGTGTGAGAAAGCGATAGAATCCGTAAGTCATATATTTCTAACTTGTGATTTTTCTTGTACAGCTCTTCCAAATGATCCTGTCCAAATTTCATATAGATTGGGTCTGTCCAAATAGCATGTCTGACTTCTGCATATAGTGGGCTTCCCCCTTCCGAGCAAAACTTTTGACTTGGCTTTGGAAGCTCAACTTACCCCATTTTTTATGGGGGATATGGAATGAGAGAAATAAGAGAGTATTTAAAGGACGTAAGAAAGATCCCGAGTTATGTGGTAATAAAATAATCAGAGCTTTGAAAGAAAACTGGAAAACTTTCTTCTTCAAAAATGAGACCATGTCTCTAAGGGAAAGGAGGATTTTTCGGAACTTGGGAGAGGAACTTCCAGACCTAGACATTACAACCAACCCACGGGATGGTGTCAAGTGGATACCCCCACACAAAAGTGGGTTAAGTTTAATTTTGACTGGGCAGCTAAAGGAAATCCGGGGCTGCAGGGAGCAGGAGGAGTTTTGAGAAATGAGGAAGGAAAAGTGGTCCTTGCCTTTGCAGAGCCTTTGGGAACTCAAACAAATCATTTTGCGAAGCCCGAGCTCGCATGCGAGGCAATGAGAATTGCCAGACTTGAGGGTTATAAGGAAGTTATCTTTGAAGGGGATTCGCTTAATATAATCAAGGCAATTAAGGAGGATAAAGACCCCAACTGGACCATATTGGAGCTTATCCTAGAAGCAAAGATTCATAAATCTCATTTGGTTAATGCCCGAATCCAACACACCTTCGAGAGAAGGGAACCAAAGCGACGGATCTAATGGCAAATATTGCGCTTCGTTGGGGAGATGCAAATTTGGAAGGATAACTTCCCTCAAGAACTATTGGTGTTGGTCGCTAGAGAAGAGCTAAGATCAAACCCGTTAGAGCATCAGGAGATCAGAGGGGTCGATGATGAGTAATCCGACGAGATGGAATTATGCGAAAAGGCATCCCATTTGCTTGGGCCTCGGGAGGTGACAAGTGTACAATGACAAACAACCTAGTGTTAGTAAGTGCTAGGTGTTGTTTGGTTTTTGTTTTATCCTGAATAGTCAAGCGACAAGTATAGGACTGTGGAATCTAAGTATGGCTTAATGTGAGTCTTAGAAAGATCCATTTTGTATTTTGATTATACGGGCTTGATGCTAGAACCAGCCCATTTTGACTTTGTAAAAGGTTTGTGGACCTTATAACCACCTCTACCTTATACCAAAAAAAACAATACATAGTATGAATCCTTAATATTAGGTCTTTAAGTAGCTATAGCTATGGGCATTAAGCGTATCGGGATATTTGGTGATTCTCAACTTTTTGTCAAACATGTAATCGGAGAATACCAATGCAAAGAGCCTACCATTAAGCTTTACCATGAAGTAGCAATAAAATTTTTCTCTAATTTTGATTGGTACAAAATTGATAGTTTGCCACGTTCGACTGATATATTTGTAGATGTGATGTCCTCTCTTGGATCATTGATTCCAAAGGATTCCTTAGGAGAGGTATAGCCCTTCATAATTACAACGATCTCTAAATATGGATTATCCATGTTGAATCAAAGGATGAAAATGATGTTTTCTTTATCCATTTGGAGCCATGTGAACCTTAGTCAAACCAAATAATAGCCTTTCTCAAGTTTGGAACAGTCCCATCAAATATGTCACGAACTTCTAAAACACTTTTAAGCAAAAGATAGCTCGTTTTACTCTTTTGGAGGACGTGTTGTATAGATGTGGTTATGATGGAATCTTACTTCATTGTCTCGATTCTATTGAGGCACAAAGAGCAGTGGTCATTTTAGTGGAATGGTTATTTCAAAGCATATTCTATGCATAGGTTATTATTGGCCCACAATGGAATGATACTATTGCACATACGTCAAACATTGTAAGCAATGTCAAGAGCATGCTAATTTAACTCATGTGCCATCATAAGCATTATAGCCTATTCAAAACCTTTGGCTCTTTTCACAGTGGGGTCTAGATTTAATTGGTAAAATATCACCTTCTTCCTCGAGACAACATACATTCATCATCACAGCTATAGAATACTTCACAAAGTGGGTCGAGGAAATTCCTCTAACCAATACGACAGGACCTATAATTGTGGATTTTATACTTCATCATATCATTTGTCATTTTGGTATCCCCTCAAAAATCATCTCAGACAATGGTAAGTCTTTCAAGAACAAGGTTGTTCGAGCACTTTGCGAGAAATATAATATCCAATATAGTTTCTTGACTCCTTATTACCCACAAGCAAATAAAATAAGTTGAGGCTACCAATTAGATCTTAATTGCTATTCTCAGGAAACTTGTTAAAGAAAATCATAGAGATTGCAATACACAAATTCCCTTGGCATTATGGACTTATCGAATAAGCATCCACATGCCTATTGGGGCAATGTGATGAGGATTGATGTTTGATCACTCATATGACCCCTCTAGTAGTTCCTAGCTAGGTTTGCATAGTTTATTTCTTGCAAATTAATATTGTAAGTGAGTCTCTTTCTCACATACACTTGTGGGCACTAGTTGTCTTCTAGTTGTCACTTAGGAGTGTTAGTTAGGAAGTGTGAACTCAAAGTAGGAAGTGTGTACTTCAAGATAGCTAAAAGGATCTTCTAGTTAGCATCTTTCCTTTCTTTCTTAGCTTAGAAGTTACGTGCATTCTCCCTTGCACTATTATAGCTTATGGTTAAGCATATTGGATCAAATCCATGATTTGGTGGGTTTGGTTATGTATTTTGGGCCTTTAGAGCCTATAAATTGAGTTGTAAATAATAGAAACATTAGTTGGATTTTCAATCCTTTTCATTGGTATCAGAGCCTAGTTTATGTTTGCACTAGGGCTTGTGAGGTGAGAGGGAAGGAGATAGATTGTTTTTCATGAGAAATTCTTTCTCATTGAGGACTCGGTTCAAGCTCAAGGGGAGCTTGAAAACCATTCGCAGAAGGAAGTTCCTTAGGCGTCAAACTCCTCGTTCCAACTTTTTGCTTATGCTCAAGAGGTATAGGAAAATTTTACCCCGATTCCTGTCTTACAAAAATCCCTTGGCAGGTTTGGACTACTCCTACGGTGAAATACGCATTAGGGAGCCATTTGTTCCTGCCATTTCGGAGTCTTGAAGATCAAGCATCACCTAAACCAGGTCGTGTGTCGACTTGGGTCTGGTTGCCTTTCAAACGCTGGTCGTGTGTCGACTGGATCTTGAAAGGAGAGCTACTGAAGGGGTCTTGGTGATATGAAAGAAAATTAGCAATTTGTTAGGAAAATTTGAAGGTAATTTACCTTCAAAAATTGCTAATATTTGTAAAAGTTTAAGTTTTCAATGTTGTTAAATTAACCCTTCTGGTTAATTTAAAAATTTCATTTTTATTTAGAAAACTTAAATTTTAATTAATATATTATTTTTTTTATATATTAATTAAAATATTATTGTAAAAAAAAATTAGCGAAGGGCCTGTTTTGCCCTTTTCGGCTGAGATCCGACAATCGGCCAGCACGTAGGGGCTTTCCGTGCACGTCAGGCTGATGCACACGGCCTTGCCGCCTATCGGCTCGACAACCAACGTCGATGGCGGACGCTGTCGAGCGACAATGCTGCGTCGACACTATCGATCGATATGCCGATGATAGACGTTGTCGAGCATGACAGCACTGTGGTCATGGTTGTCCAGTGAGCCGCGGTTAGGCTGTGTGGCGGCTATCCACAGCCGCACAACCCGCATCGGGCCTATGCTGGTGGCTATCCACAGTCGATAGCTTGACTGGATCTGACAGGCCTGGTCCTGTCAGGCCTGACTTTCGGTCGATGGGTGGCTATTGGTGCCGCCCATAGGCTGTCCACATTCGGGTAGCTCGTGGCAGCGCCACAACCTATGTCCACGCCGTGCTGGTGCTGACAGGTCTTGGTACCTGTCAGGTAAGCCCTCCAGCCTGCGGGTGGAGTTTGGGTGCCGCTCACTAGGCACCAAGACACATTAAATTTGCATGTGTTAGAATTGCAGGAATTAAGAAACATTGCACGTAATTTTTTTTGGGCACAAAATGTTGTTAGCTATTAACACTGAACTCGCACCGCCTCGAGAAATGTGCAACAATAGTTTCAGAATTTCATGCAATAGAGGGTGGAGTGCAGTTTCGGCAAAACCAAGGGTAACAATTGTTTATTTTTTTAAATTTACTATTCTTAAGGTTTGCATGTAATTTTTTTAATTTATTAATTTAATTTTTTTAATAACTTAATTAAATTAATTAATCTTTGATTAATTAAAATTTAATTTTTAATTAAGTTATTTTTAAATTAATAAATTATTAAATTTATAACCTTAGGTTAGTTTAAATTTTTAAAAATATTTAGCCTTAGGGGTAATTTTTCAAGGCACTGCATTGTAACAGGGTATTTTCAGATTTTACCCTGATTTTTAAGTGTTTTTGTCCTTGTTACTTCTGGCTTATACCCGGTTTCACATGGCTTCTGACTTGGCTGCCCAAGTGGCAGAACTTGCACATGTTGTGAATGCTTTAGCCGATAAAGCTAATGATACTACCATGGCAGAAGTCCTCGGTAACCTTGCAATGAAGGTAAATGACATTTCTGTCCACAATGCTTCAACTTCTGCTCATGATTCTCGCCTGAGAGTTCGTTGTGAAGTGCCACTTTATGATGGATCCCGGAACCCTGAAGTCTTGAATAGTTGGATTCTTGACATGAGTTCTTGGTTTTCTTACACTCAACTTTCAGATGAGGATATGGTTCCATATGCTAAGCTAAAACTTTCTGGTTTAGCTAAAGTACTTGTTGAAAGAAAAAAAGGTCATGATGAACTCACCTCTTGGGATGAGCTTGTAGACTGTCTTAAGACCAATTTTTATCCTTCCAATTATTCTAAGGAATTGGTAATTAAGTGGTTTCGATTTCGACAAGGTACTAATATGACTGTGCAGGAATATATCTTTCAATTCAATAGGTACAGGATACTTTTGAATGTGGAGGAAGATATTAAAGCTTTGATTCTCAAATTTCAAAGTGGCTTGTTGGAGCATTTGTATAGGGAAATTATGTTTGTTTCTATCGAAACATTGGATTCAGTTTTCAACCAGGCGCAACTTGCGAAGGACAAGTTCAAAGCACATTCGCAGGCATTCCGTGCACCTGCTACTCAAGTGGTTGCAAACTCATCAAAAGGGAATAGTTCTTTCTCACAAAAGAAGAATTTTGCTCAAAAGAAGAATGTTTCTTCTCCATCTCCTTCTTCTCCTTCTCCTTCCGCTTCTACTCCTTCTTCTTCTTCTTCTTCCAAACCTTCTTCTTCTAAAAATTTTTGTAACTATTGTAAGAAAAAAGGTCATGAAAAAGCTGATTGTTTTAAGCTTAAGAAGAAGAGTTTAGTCATCACTACTCAAGAGGAGGATGCTTCCAAAGGTCCCCTTGAGTCAGTAGGAGAAAGTAGAGTATACACGGAATTACGAGGTAAGCTCAATGAGGTTACCTTGGTAAATGTAAGTTCATCAGGGGCGCTCGTGATGCTTTGTTCATCACTCGAGCTCATTTGCTCCATAATTTTGCAACAGATTGTATAGTGGATAATGGCTCGCAGAAAAATCTAATTGCGAGGTCCATTGTCGAGCGATTGAAGTTACCTATGGAGCCTCATCCTCAACCTTATTCTTTGGGTTGGAAGGATAGTGGAAGGGGCTCAGAAATCACTCACACTTGCACATTAAAATTTGCACTTGGCCCACATTTCATAGATCAAGTCACTTGTGATGTGACTCCTATGGATTGTTGTGGGATTTTGCTTGGACAACCTTTTCAGTATGATCGGAGAGCTGTTTATGATGCTTTCAAAAGAACCTACACACTTCAAAAATATGGTAAGGTCTTTCTCATTAAAAGCACCAACACTCCTAACATCATTCTAAATTCCAAGCAAACAAAAAGGGCAATTAAAAAAGGTGGTGACGTTGCTCTAATTTTCATTCGCTCTCAAAACACTCCTACATCCACTTCCATTCCAAAGCAACACTCTTCAATGGATAAAATATTGCAAAATTACTCACACATATTTCAGGAGCCAAAGTCTCTTCCTCCAATTCGCACAATTAATCACAGTATTGAAATCATTCCTGGTTCTTCACTACCTAATGCACCCATGTATAGACAATCTATTTTGCAAAATGAAGAAATTAAAAGGCAAATAGAAGATTTGTTGTCTAAGGGTTTCATTAAGGAAAGTACTTCTGCTTGTGCCTCACCTATTTTGTTGGTTCTTAAAAAATATGGCACTTGGAGATTGTGCATTGATTTTCGTGCTTTGAACAGAATTTTTGTAAAGAATAGATATCCACTACCACGCATTGATGATTTATTAGATCAGCTCCAAGGAGCTAAGTTCTTTTCAAAAATAGATCTCAAAAGTGGATATCATCAAGTGCGTATCCAAGCTGAGGATACATGGAAGACAACTTTTAAGACGAAGATGGGCCTCTTTGAATGGTTGGTCATGCCTTTCGGTCTTACAAATGCTCCTGCAACCTTCATGAGGTTGATGAATGATGTATTTCGTGATGTACTTGACAAATTTGTAATAATATATCTTGATGATATATTGATATTCTCAAAAACTTGGGAGGAACACCTTGGGCATATCCATCATACACTTGATCTTCTTGCGAAGAATCAATTATATGCCAATTCTTCCAAGTGTTCTTTTGGCAATACTTCAGTTTCTTACCTTGGTTATGTGATTAGTGAAAGTGGAATTCAGGTAGATCCCACAAAAGTTGATGTTTTACTTAAGTGGTCCCCTCCTTCAACTCTCACCGAGTTAAGGAGTTTCCTAGGACTTGCGAATTTTTATCGCAAGTTCATTCCTCAATATTCCACTCTTGCAGCTCCATTGCATTATCTCACTAAGTCTAAAGTTCCATTTCATTGGGAGAAAAGCCAAGAGATTGCCTTTGAGAAACTCAAAAAGAAACTTTGTACAACACCTGTGTTAACTTTACCTGACCTCTCTCAACCTTTTGAGATTGAAATGGATGCCTCTAAAGTTGCCTTAGGAGTTGTGCTCAAACAGAATGGTCATCCAGTTGCTTATCATTCAAAAACTTTTTTTGCTGCTAAGTTGAACTATTCTACATATGACAAGGAGTTGTATGCATTAGTTCAAGCTATCAAGTACTGGAGACATTATCTTTTGGGAAAAGATACAGTAGTACACACTGATCATATGCCTCTCAAGTTTTTACAATCTCAAAGTAAAATTGAAGAATCAAGACATATGAAGTGGGCCTCTTACCTCCAACAATTTCACTTGGTGATCAAGTACAAAAAGGGGAAGAGTAATATTGTTGCTGATTGTTTGAGTAGGCCTCCTGCCGCTCTTGCCTTAACAGTTATGTCCACTTCACACTTGGGATTTAAGACTTGGCCTAATCAGTATTCACGGGATCCTGATTTTGGGAAAATATTTGAGCAAGTGAGTAAGCCTTCTTCTTCCAATTTGCGTCCTTTCCAAGATTTCTACATCAAAGAAGGACTTCTTTACAAATTGGACAAGGTTTGTGTTCCTTGTGAGCCTAGAGTGTCACTTCTTAAGGAAGCTCATTCTACACTTTATGGTGGTCACTTTGGGAAGCACAAAACACTTCATCACTTGCAAAGATTTTTTTACTGGCCTAAAATGCAGAGGGATGTGTTGAGATTTCTCAAACAGTGTGCAGTTTGTTGTCGTTCAAAACCAGCTAACAGGAAGTTTGGCTTAGGCATGCCTTTGCCCATTCCTTCCCATCCTTGGGAAAGCATTTCCATGGATTTGGTTAGTGGTTTTCCCATGACAGTGCGACAACATGATTGTGTGTTCGTGGTGGTTGACAGATTCAATAAGATGGCTAAGTTTATTCCATGCCGCAAGACAAGTTCTGCAACAGACTTAGCCCAATTGTTCTTTGACAGCATTTGGCGCTCCTTTGGTCTACCTACCAACATTATATCGGATCGTGATTCATGCTTTGTGGGTCACTTTTGGCATTCTTTGTGGAAAATTTTGGGAGTTTCCCTTAACTTTTCCATCGCCTATCATCCGCAGTCCGATGGGCAGACTGAAGTGGTAAACCGTACACTTGTGCAAAGTTTACGAATCTATCATCACGCTTCACCAGCAAAGTGGGACTTGAGTCTCACTCATATTGAACATGCCTACAATAGGGCCCTACATTCTTCTACAGGTCACTCACCTTTTGAGGTTTGTATGGGATTTCAGCCCTTGGCACCTTATGAGTTACCTTTGTCTTTGCCTTCTCCTGTCACTTCACATCTTCAGAAGGAGCAAGACAAGGCACACTCATTCATTCAGCACTTGCACAATCTTCAATCAAAGGTGATTGAGATTTTGCAAAAGACACAGTAGCAACAGAAAAAGGCCATGGATCGACATCGAATTCCTCATCCATTTCAGGTTGGTGACAAAGTTTGGTTGCATCTTGACAAGCGACGTTTTATTGATAAGACTCATAGTAAAATCAAACCGATTCGCTATGGGCCTTATACTATTCTTCAACAGGTGTCCGAGAATGCTTTTCACCTTGATCTTCCCGCACACTTGGGAATTCATGACGTCGTCAATGTAGATCTTTTGAAGTTGTACTTTGACTCTACATTGGAGACCGCACCAGCTATCAGTCATCCTGTGGACGTGGTTCCTGATTCTCAGTTACCATTGGATTCCGATCAGATCTATGACACGAAGACTCGACAGACTCACCAGGGGTCTACCACCTCATATCTTGTGGCTCGACGAGGACAACTGCCGCATCAGGCTCGTTGGATTTCTTTTCATCAAATGTCCCATGACTTTCCTACTCTTCCGAAAGCATTGGAGGCCAATGCTTCTATTGTGGGGAGGCATGATGAGGATTGATGTTTGATCACTCATATGACCCCTCTAGTAGTTCCTAGCTAGGTTTGCATAGTTTATTTCTTGCAAATTAATATTGTAAGTGAGTCTCCTTCTCACATACACTTGTGGGCACTAGTTGTCTTCTAGTTGTCACTTAGGAGTGTTAGTTAGGAAGTGTGAACTCAAAGTAGGAAGTGTGTACTTCAAGATAGCTAAAAGGATCTTCTAGTTAGCATCTTTCCTTTCTTTCTTAGCTTAGAAGTTACGTGCATTCTCCCTTGCACTATTATAGCTTATGGTTAAGCATATTGGATCAAATCCATGATTTGGTGGGTTTGGTTATGTATTTTGGGCCTTTAGAGCCTATAAATTGAGCTTGTAAATAATAGAAACATTAGTTGGATTTTCAATCCTTTTCACAATGCAATTTTCATTGGTCTATGGAGCCGAAGCAATCATGCCTCTTGAGCTTGATATCCCCTCATTACGAATTTCATTGCAGGAATTCATAGATGACGATATAACTAGACAAGCACGTCTTGAGCAACTCACACTTCTTGATGAAATGTGAATCAATGCTTTAGAGCATTTATGAGTATATCAAGATCGCCTAAAATGTGCTTATAATGCGAAAGTTCATCTAAGTAAATTCCAAGTAGGAGATCTTGTCCTTAAATAGAATCAACAAAATACCAATGCATTGCCACACCTTCGTGATAAATTCATGGCTAATTGGTTAGGTCTATACATTGTTACTCAAAAAGTGGGTAAAGGAGCTTATAGACTTGCAAGTCTAGAGGGATTTGAAGAGCCCGAACCACTTAATGTTATACACTTGAAAATATTCTATGCATAATGTGATTTATATGTATATATACATGGCTATTACACAAAAAAAATATTGCATTCCATACATTTCATTTCACACATTGCATTGCATACATTTCATTGATTTGCATTTCATTCATTGCATTCACACCATCATTTTCACACATTGCACATTGCACATTAGGGATCATTTATTCAATTTAGATAATAATTGGTCCAATAAAGTCATGTTGCCTTAATCAGGGACACGTTCAAAATATCATCCATTTCATTGCATCATTCCATAAAGCCAAATTGTCATTAACAAAATCATATATCCATAATTCCTATGTGTTTTTGGTCACTCATCCATTCCTAGTGTTTTAAGCAATTTCCAAATACATGTCAATTTTTCTTTAGGACCAAGAAATTTTTTTCACTAAGAAAATATCGAGTTCTTGGAATTGACTCCAAAACATTCTTGAACCAACCACAAATCACAATCTTAAAAACATATTGTGTCAAAGAGAAATAACACCATACTTGGGTTGAACCTCAAAGTGAGAAGGGTATTCCTTGCTTGTCCCATCATGTAATATAGTCCACAAAAATAGTGATTTTCACCACTATCACAGTTGCTTCCGAATATAAAAGACAAAGTAGTAATGATAGGCTACAATTCTCATCACACTTAGGTTGAGAATATGATTTCCCAAAGCTCTAAATCTCTCATCACACACCACAGATCCTCAAGCTGTAAGGATAGTACTACATTTTTGGTAGTCATCCCCAAAGCCTAAATATCAAAATCTTGGACTATGGAGCTAGTCTCCATCGGAGCTATAGATGCTTGATAGGCAGTGGAGTACACTCATGTGTGGCAATACGTCTCTTTTAAAGAGATCTCTAATCGCACATAAGGATAAGCTAGCTTCTTGGTCTCATCCATAACATGTTTCACCCAATTTACTCAAGATGAGTTAATGAACTCACTTGCACACACATTGGTTCTTGATTGCCTCTAGTCATTACCAAACTTTTGATTCGGTAAATTAATTTATTACACACAATTGGTCTTCGAGGAAATAGATAGTATTTAGTGAGTTTTTTTATGTTACTAGTATGTCTGAGTCTCTGTAAAACAAACAATTTTTCATATCAACATCCATATCTTCTTACATGTCAACATCCATATCATTTCATGAGTCTTCCACCCCACATGCCACCAGGCTAGTGTCCCTGATTAAACAACAATGCTAAAACATGGCCAAGAAAAATCTAAACTATGAATGATTAGTAGAACATTTGCATTCATACACTTGCATTAATCATCCATATAAACTTACATTCACACACATTCCATATGCATTAATCATCCATATACACAAGCATTCCATAAAAAGCATTCATATAAAATCATAACACAAAAGTATATATATATATCGCAAATACAATGAATGCCCAAAGGCTACATACAATGGAAAACCAAGGCTCATATACAAAAAGTGCATCTTTGCACTAGCTAAGACCTCCAATAGGACCCTTGTGACCCAGATGGAATCCTAGACCTAGAGCTATGCCTAGACTCGTTATGCCTAGCAGACTCGGATACAGATGATGAAGGTGGATCTGGAAGACCAATATGGTAATCCATACACCTATCCTCTAGAAACTCGATATATCTCTCCTGAGATCGAAGGTACACTATGTCAAGTCCATAATGATGCTACCTATCTAGCAACTCTACCTGGAGCCTCGATATCCTCTCCTTGTCTCCACCTAACATTGGTTGTATCTCAAGCTCTAATTGTAGTCATGCTATAGTCTCATCCTAAGCCACCACCATAGCATCCTGCTCTACCACCAACTGCTCTGATATATCACCCAATCCTCCTTACTTTGACCTAGAGGTCCATCCATAGTCTCCTCCACATCATCCCCATCCTCACCATATCCTCCACTCCGTGGAGCCAATCCTACCATACCCTTAGCCTTCCTCCTTTGACTACTAGCTTGAAGGTGCCTTTGGTGCTTAGGAGCCTCATTGGAATCCTTGATCTAATACCCATCACCATTATCCTCATCCACTATTGGACTCAGTACCCATGATAGTTGAGTCACAAACCATGCATCATACTCAGTAGTAGTCCTTGCAACATCCACATCGACGAAATATATTTCCTCATCATCCTCATAAGTCATTATCCATGCCTCAACATAGGGTAACCTTGTCTCATCTTGATGCCTCCTTTAGAGCATTGGATCCTCAAGAACTTCTTGTCTCAAGTCAAACTTTTGGAGCACCTCCCATCCACCCACCTAGCCTACTTGACCTATTTTAGTTGCTCTCAATCACCTATCCACATGGCATCCCACCATGGCCTCCATATCACTTGGGTTGATATCAATCCAGCCAACAAATCCCTGTACCACTAACTTGATTGCACAATATGACTCGATTGTACCTCCTCTACCACTACCCATCTCCAAGAATAGGGTTACTCCCTATCCCAACCTACCACTGGTAGACCTTCTAATCAAGTCACATTAAAGTGCTCCTATCCCTAGCACTACAGTAATAAATACATCCCAATCCCTTCCTCCTTTGCCTCCTCATATAATAAAGCTCTTAGTACATATGTGCCAATAAGGTAGGTGCCTATGCATACACCTATGGTGTAGCAATCATATCTCTCACCAATCCTATGAGGTTCCAAGGGAACCGACATCCTATACTATTCAAGACCACTATGTTGGCCAACACGAACATCACCAAAGTAGGTAAGGCATCCAACTTCTTGTTTGCATACATGGAAAAGTATAAAATACCCATGCATGTCACCTCCACACTCTGCCAACCATTTCCAAACATCCTCCTCATCTTAGTCCCTTGATCGTGTCCAACCTTAACATGAATTCTCTCCACTAGAAGTTTGAGGATGTGATATACATGAAGAACACAAGCTTATACTAAGAGGGGGGTGAACATTATAAGACCTCTTTTTACTTTTTCCTTTATACTTCAAAATAGTAAAGCAATATACCTAAAGAAATATCAAATCAATGCACAATATCATCCACAAAGTGACACCAATTTTAATGTGGTTCACCCAGAATGGTCAGGCTACGTCCACAAAACTTTTCTCTAAAAGTTATCTCAAAGTTCTTTGGGAAACCTTTCCAATTACAATGTTTATGAGCCTTAGCCCAAAGGAGATACCTTCCCCCAATCTGAATTTATGAGCCTCTGCTCAAAGGAGATACCTTCCCCCAATCTAAATTTATGAGCCTCTGCTCAAAGGAGATACCTTCCCCTCTGCTTTGGAAATGATCCCTCAAAAGATCAACTGCCTCTACCTCTTGCCAGCACGTGGAACTCCTTTCCACCAAAGACCTCCTATCCTCAATGCTTAGCCTAAGAGACCCCTGCCTTCTATGATCACGTCCACATCAACTCAACAACCTGTACCAAACATATTCAGTCGGTCTAGTACAAGTCTTCCTCTGTCTGTCAGATCTGTCCAACTCTTGAACAAATCAATCCTCTACACACAAGCCTTCTCAAATACTTTCCAAATCTGTCCTCAGGTTCTTCTCAAAGAACCAATGCTCCTTTGTCCTCAAGTTCTCTGATAGAACTCTCATAAACTAGCTCACAAGTCCTCTGCTAGGACCTGTCCAAATCTGCTCACAAGTCCCCATCGAAACCTGTCCAAAAACTGCTCACAAGTCCCCATCGAAACCTGTCCAAAACTGCTCACAAGTCCCCACCGAAACCTGTCCAAAACCTTAGCAAGCTCACCAAGAAAAACTTGCTTAGCATGAACCCACAAAGAGAATTGTTAGAGACCCAATGTGATTCATCAACCTCATAGAAGCATAAAGAGAATTTTTAGAGACTCAAAATGTTCTATACTTAACTCCCAATATCAATCTCAACTCAATCTCAATCTCAAAAGAATAATATAGATGTAGTATACTTTTCTCAAGAACATGAAACACAACCCAACAATTGACAACCATGCAATATCTCATATAACAATGATACTCATGTTCTTTCCACAACCAATATCTTTTCTCAACCAATTAGGGCTTTAACAACAATGCTTATAGACAAGGTTTAACCAACATCATTCAACTCAAAATTAACCTTGAAGCATTCAACCAATCATCACAAGAAAAGGAAACAAGTAGAAATCCTTTTCCCTCCAAAGATATTTGAACAAAACAACCACCAACACAATATCACCAAATGCAAAGAATAGCTTGCTCAAATCAACTCAATGGAGTAAGCCCAATATCATGAATCAAGTAAAGCAATAACTTGATAAAACAACCTCTATGGAAGTAACTCAACTATCAAACTCAAAATAGCCAACCAAGGGTTCCACCAACTCAATGCAAGTAGCTAGACTCACAAATATAAACCCTAGTGCACAAAGCTTCCACTATCTCAAACCAAAAATTATGCATTCACCAAAAACTCTCATCAAGGATAACAATGCATAAGAAGTCTTCAACAAACTAGAAAATAGGATTTACACCCAACCAAAGGAAACCTAGTTGAATACCTTTTCACTCCAACCTTATTTCAGAAAACATACACCAATCATACTCATAAGAAGAATGTGCCCATACCTTATTGGAGTAGAAGATAATTGAACCTTCAAGCTATCACCACACACAACTCTCAAACTTCCAACCAAGTTAGGGTTAGAATAAAAATAAATGAGCAATAATATAAACTTCCTTTATTACACCTTTTAGCTCCACTTCTTTAAACACAACCACCACAAGTATAATATACAAACAAAGTAAAACCTCTTTACACCTTATTACTCCACATAAGCATTAAACATCAATAAAAGAAAAATATGACAACTTAACCTTATACCTCCATCAATTATATTTGCCAAGTCAACTCAAAATACTCCAAGAAAATAATAAAAGATATACCTTGGCCAACCTTAGTTCTCCAACCTTTGGAGAAAATGAATAACACCACCACAAATGCTAAAGTGCTTTCATTGCTGCTATCCTTGTGCATCACGACCAAGACAAAATTGCCCACAACATGGGTCAAACTTGGCACCTCTGCCCAACGCTTCTTACTCAACACACCACCACCATTGGAGCACAAGTGCCCAATGAAAAATATAATGTAATCCTATGTGTTGTCTTCCTTCAATCGCCAAGGATTTGAAAATGTAAACGTTTTCCTCAAGCCACCACCATCATCATCAGCGTTGTCCAAAAATGTAACTCCCAGAAAACATAGTTCGCAGTCTTATCAAATGTCAGAGAAACGCAATCTGCCGGACGTCAAGCGCAAGAAAAACTTGGGCAATTCAATATGGATGGACAACGAAATACAGTGAAAAACACAGCTTTTTCGAAGGACACAAATCTTCAAAATTGCATCGATCGATGGTACCATTACTTTAGAAAATCATCCCCACTTATATAGCCATTTCTCCTTAATTGTTTGACGTCGGCGCTCCTCCAACGATGGCAACATGTCGGCGAATGAATTATTTATGTGCGTCGCTTAAGGGTTAAAAGACCCTTTAATAATAATTAAAATAATTATTATTATTATTTTATTAATAATAAATTAAACTTAGACCTTTGTCAAAGGTTTGAGTTAATTTAATTATTAATAATAAACATGGACCTTCAAGGTTTTTCAAGAAGTAAAAACCTTTGCATTAAGTTAAGCTTGGTTTTAATAAAAACCCTTAATGAGTCCAAATGGTTTTAAGAAAAACCTTTAACCTTGTCACCATGGTTTTAATAAAAACCCTTACTATCATTGATGGCAAACCTTTACTGAAAACACTTCTCAAGAGCAAAACTTCATGATAATGAATCTATGTTTTGATTCTTCCTCTTTTTCTGATATGAACAACATCTCATTTTCATCATCACTTGAAGAACTTTCACTATCACTACTAGAACACTTACTTGCTTTGTCTAGGTAGAAACTCTTCTTGTGCTTGTGAGAATACCTCTTTCCTTGATTGTTGTGCTCATCTTTGTTCTTTCTGTGATGCTTTTGCTTTCAGAATCCTTGCTCTTAGAATCCTATTTATCTTCATCACTTTCGTTCTTGAGAACAGTACAGTCAGTAGCATAATGACCAAACTTTCCATAATTGAAAAATCTTATATTTTTCATGCTTTTGTGCTTTCTAGAGAACTTGCCTTTCTTGCTGTAATATGCCTCTTCATCACTAGAAGACTCATCACTCTCTTGAAGCTGTTTACCCTTGGATTTCTTGGTAGCCTTGAAAGTCGCCTCTTTCTTGACATCAACCTTCACTTGAGTTCTCATCTCAAATGCTCGCAAGTATACTATGGAGCTCATCCTTTTTCAACTTATCCAAATCTTTAGCTTCCTCAATAGCAAAAATATTTTCACTAAATCTATTAGGAAGAGATCTTAAAATCTTATCACAAACATCATTTTCAGCAAGCTCAAGACCTAAGTCTTTCATGGAGTTAACAACCTCATCCACACGAAGCATGTAGTCACTAATATTTTCATCATCATTCATTTGGAGTTGTTCAAACATACCTTTGAAGTGTCTCAACTTGGCCTTTCTGACATTTGTATCACCTGTATGAACCACCTTAATTGTTTCCACATTTCACTAGTTGTCTTGCAGTGAATCACTTTGGTGAGATCTGCTTCTGTAAGCCTTTCAGGATTGCATTCATTGCTTTTGAATTATTGTGATGTAGTAACCTTTCTTCTTTAGTATTAGGACCATGTTCAGGAATAGTGTACTCATCTTCAATCACTTCCCAAACCTCATTCCCAAGTGCCATTAGATGAACCTTCATCCTTGCACTCCAAAGACCAAAATCCGACCCATCAAGAATAGGTGTTGCATTGCCACTTGAATGATCCATTGTGTTATTTACTAGCTTTTCCTTCAAGTTGTTAAACTTTTTGAAGGCACCCGCTCTGATACCAATTGAAGAACATAAGCTTATACTGAGAGGGGGGGTGAATAGTATAAGACCTCTTTTTACTTTTTCCTTTATACTTCAAAACAGTAAAGCAATATACCCAAAGCAATATCAAAGCAATGCACAATATCATCCACAAAGTGACACAAATTTTAACATGGTTCACCCAGAATGGCTGGGCTACGTCCATAAAACTTTTCTCTAAAAGTTATCTCAAAGTTCTTTGGGAAACCTTCCCAATTACAATGTTTATGAGCCTCAGCCCAAAGGAGATACCTTCCCCCAATATGAATTTATGAGCCTCTACTCAAAGGATATACCTTCCCCAAATTTGAATTTATGAGCCTCTGCTCAAAGGAGATACCTTCCCCTCTACTCTGGAAATGATCCCTCAGAAGATCAACTACCTCTACCTCTTGCTAGCATGTGGAACTCCTTTCCACCAAAGACCTCCTATCCTTAATGCTTAGCCTAAGAGACCTCTGCCTTCTATGATCACGTCCACAGTAGCTCAGTAACCTATACCAAACACAGTCAGTCGATCTAGTACAAGTCTTCCTCTGTCTATCAAATCTGTCCAACTCTTGAAAAAATCAATCCTCTACACACAAGCCTTCTCAAAGACTTGCCAAATTTGTCCTTAGGTTCTTCTCAAAGAACCAATGCTCCTCTGTCCTCAAGTTCTCTAATAGAACTCTCAAAAACCAGCTCACAAGTCCTCTGCTAGGACCTGTCCAAATCTGCTCACAAGTCCCCACCGAAACCTATCCAAAAATTGCTCACAAGTCCCCACCGAACCTGTCCAAAACCTGCTCACAAGTCCCCATCGAAACCTGTCCAAAACCTCAGCAAGCTCACCAAGAAAAACTTGCTTAGCATGAACCCACAAAGAGAATTGTTAGAGACCCAATGTGATTCATCAACCTCATAGAAGCATAAAGATAATTGTTAGAGACTCAAAATATTCTATACTTAACTCCCAATATCAATCTCAACTCAATATCAATCTCAAAAGAATAATATAGAAGTAGTATACTTTTCTCAAGAACATGAAACACAACACAACAATTGCCAACCATGCAATATCTCATATAACAATGATACTCATGTTCTTTCCACAACCAATATCTTTTCTCAACAAATTAGTGCTTTAACAACAATGCTTATAGACAAGGTTTAACCAACATCATTCAACTCAACATTAACCTTGAAGCATTCAACCAATCATCACAAGAAAAGGAAACAAGTAGAAATCCTTTTCCCTCCAAAGATATTTTAACAAAACAACCACCAACACAATATCACCAAATGCAAATAATAGCTTGCTCAAATCAACTCAATGGAGTAAGCCCAATATCATGAATCAAGTAAAGCAATAACTAAACAACCTCTATGGAAGCAACTCAACCATCAAACTCAAAACAGCCAACCAAGGGTTCCACCAACTCAATGCAAGTAGCTAGACTCACAAATATAAACCCTAGTGCACAAAGCTTCCACTATCTCAAACCAAAAATTATGCATTCACCAAAAACTCTCATCAAGGATAACAATGCATAAGAAGTCTTCAACAAACCAGAAAATAGGATTTACACCCAACCAAAGGAAACCTAGTTGAATACCTTTTCACTCCAACCTTATTTCAGAAAAAATACACCAATCATACTCATAAGAAGAATGTGTCCATACCTTATTAGAGTAGAAGATAATTGAACCTTCAAGCTATCACCACACACAACTCTCAAACTTCCAACCAAGTTAGGGTTAGAATAAAAATAAATGAGCAATAATATAAACTTCCTTTATTACACCTTTTAGCTCCACTTCTTTAAACACAACCACCACAAGTATAATATACAAACAAAGTAAAACCTCTTTACACCTTATTACTCCACATAAGCATTAAACATCAATAAAATAATGTCAAAGCAAAATATGACAACTTAACCTTATACCTCCATCAATTATATTTGCCAAGTCAACTCAAAATACTCCAAGCAAATAATAAAAGATATACCTTGGCCAACCTTAGTTCTCCAACCTTTGGAGAAAATGAATAACACCACCATAAATGCTAAAGCGCTTTCATTGCTGCTATCCTCGTGCATCACGACCAAGATGAAATTGCCCACAACATGGGTCAAACTTGGCACCTCTACCCAACGCTTCTTACTCAACACACCACCACCATTGGAGCACAAGTGCCCAATGAAAAATATAATGTAATCCTATGTGTTGTCTTCCTTCAATCGCCAAGGATTTGAAAACGTAAACATTTTCCTCAAGCCACCACCATCATCATCAGCGTTGTCCAAAAACGTAACTCCCAGAAAACATAGTTCGCAGTCTTATCAAATGTCATAGAAACACAATCTGCTGGACGTCAAGCGCAAGAAAAACTTGGGCAATTCAATATGGATGGACAACAAAATACAGCAAAAAACATCGCTTTTTCGAAGGACACAAAGCTTCGAAATTGCATCGATCGATGGTACCATTACTTTAGAAAATCATCCCCACTTATATAGCCATTTCTCCTTAATTGTTTGACGTCGACACTCCTCCAACGATGGCAACACGTCGGCGAATGAATTCTTTATGTGCGTCGCTTAAGGGTTAAAAGACCCTTTAATAATAATTAAAATAATAATTATTATTATTTTATTAATAATAAATTAAACTTAGACCTTTGTCAAAGGTTTGAGTTAATTTAATTATTAATAATAAACATGGACCTTCAAGTTTTTTCAAGAAGTAAAAACCTTTGCATTAAGTTAAGCTTGGTTTTAATAAAAACCCTTAATGAGTCCAAATGGTTTTAAGAAAAACCTTTAACCTTGTCACCATGGTTTTAATAAAAACCCTTTAACATTATGAAGCTTCTCAAGATATTTTTGACATCACACTCTTTTTGATATCAACACAAAAATGCCTTTTGACATCAATGACAACTTATACACTTGAGCAAAGGCAATGTACCCAAAGTACCCAAAATTGCCAACAATACATTTTCAAGTGTGAGGGTAACCTCTCTAGTAGAAAGCTAAAAATTTCACCTATCCAAATCCCACCTCTCTACCAAGGTAGATAGGTACCCCTCATCTGACCTAACAACATATATCCTGGCTACCTTCACTAGCCCCAACAACCTCCAACCATTTTCACTCCTCATCCCTCAATGTCTTTCTCATCCCAAGGATGAGAGGCAAGAATCGATACCAAGCCTCCAATTTCCTAAGCTGCAACACAACACAAAGGCATTAATGTTTATACATGTACAAAAAAATAATAATTTTTTTTGCACAAAACAAAAGAGCTTCAAAAAGGACCTACCTTGGCAAACCGTACTTTAGCTCCAACCACCGCATCTACACCTTTCGTTAACATAGCTTTTGCACTACTCCACTCCCCTCCACCTAATTCTCTCAAATACAACTTTTGAAATTCACAAATGCAACAATGAGCTTGATTTCCATCATGCAGGATATTTATAGCTATTTTAGGCACCTAGAAATGCCCATGGGCATTTCCTGGCACATTTGAGCACACCCCGGTGTTTGGGGAGTATCAAACACCAACCAACATTTGAAGTCAAATTTGACAAAAAGAACAAACTGATCCAAAAAGGTAGCTTACCTCCACCAAATCATTCCAAATTGCATCCATGCATCAATTTCATCATAATAACATATTTTGTGAAGGTTCAAACTGATTTGGATGCATAATTTTTGTTTGCACCCAAAAAGGTGCAAAAAATCGCTTATCAATCTCCAAAATGCTTCAAAACGATCCAAATTTTCACAAAACGACCATAATCATCATTCTTATCATCACTTCTTTATTTTCACACTATTTCCATTCATCCATAATCACATTTGCACATTTTCTAAGTTCAAATAACAATTCAAGTGAACCTTGTATCTAGTAGTTTATTCTATATCTTGGTGATTGCAGCGGTTGGTATCCATGCAAGTCGGTAAATTGAATAAACTACCATAAGGACACTTAAAGTCAAATTTGAAAAAAATAACAAACTGATCCAAAAAGGTATCTTATCTCCACAAATCATTCCAAATTGCATTCATGCATCAATTTCATCATAATAACATATTTTGTGAAGGTTCAAACTGATTTGGATGCATAATTTTTGTTTGCACCCAAAAAGGGCAAAAAATCGCTTATCACTCTCCAAAATGCTTCAAAACTATCCAAATTTTCACAAAATGACCATAATCATCATTCTCATCATCAATTCTTTATTTTCACACTATTTCCATTATCCATCATCACATTTGCACATTTTCCAGGTTCAAACAACAATTCAAGTGAACCTTGTATCTAGTAGTTTATTCTATATCTTGGTGATTGCAGCGGTTGGTATCCATGCAAGTCGGTAAATTGAATAAACTACCATAAGGACACTTAGCCATATTCATCATCCAATATCTCATTGTTCAAACACAAAATCAATTTTGGTACTTCACCTTTAGAGTGAGACTATGCCAAGACCAATTTGCTCAAAAGTTATCATTGATGGCCTAGTTTGTGGGGCTTGAAACATGGACAAAATTATAAATCATCATTCCTTTTTACATTGATAGTCATCACAGAGATAGGCACTAGCTAGGGTGATTGGTTCCAATTGTGGGAATTATCCGATAGTCACTAGCAGACCCTCCAAGGTTGACTCTTTTTCTTTTTGTTGCATTTTCATCACCTTGCATATCAATGATGTCGGAAGGCACATTCTTCAATAGCATGGAATCACCCCAAACTTGGGGCAACCACATTTGACTTTTATTTTCCCACAACTTGATACATCTTACATGATCATGGCATCAACACTTGGCAAAAAACCCCTTCCACCATTGGGGCAAAAATGGTATCACATTTACATCATTCATATCGTCCATAATTACACCATACATTTCACATAACCATTTGCACTCATCTATCAATTGGCTCATGAGATTCATCTACAACTCATTCACCAATTGAGGGGGTAAGCTACGCAATCCAAATTCTTTTATCTCCAAGTTCATTTTCACATCTCAACAAAAATATGCTTCATCATCAAGCCAAACCATGTGTCTTGTATTTTTACATCGCATTGTGTTTCATGCAACACGGTACAAAAAGGGGTATCTATAGACACCAAAATCTAGCCACTTGTCATCCATCCATAGTTTCTCGCCACATTTATCCATTATTTATATATATTTGTTTAATATATTTTAAATAATAATATTTTATATATTATATTTATATATTTAATAAATATATGTATATATGTATGAATTAATCCCAACCATCCATCATGATCTAATCCTAGTCATTCATGTACCCTAATCCTAGCCATTCATCTGCCTTAATCCATACCACCTGCCCAGATCTAGTATCCACCCTCTATCATATTTTAATCTTGACCACACAAATTATGTCGTTGAAACCCTAACATGCCCTAGGAGAGATTATAAAGAGGAGTCATTTTGACAACTCAATCCCTAAGTCCTAAGTTTACCCTGAATTCCCTAAGTTTTAGAGGTCTTGAAGCATCCAAGCACTCTTGCCACCTCTCTTCCATTGCATTCACTACCGCCTATCTCGCTCGAATCAAATATTCTTTTGTAGACTTTGCTTCAGCCCCCAAACGCCCCTCTGCTACTCTCAAGCACCTTTGGGCGCTTTTCGCCATCCTCGAGCACCCTTGGGCACTGTTTTCTACCACTGAGCACCCGTAGGTGTCTCAAACTCTAGTTCTAAAGATGTGAACCATCAGGTATCACTAGGGCATCTGCACACCTACTATTTTTACAATAATAATCACATATCGGAGAGTGACAAGTCATCAACAAGGTAAATTTGTTTATTTCTACATTTATTGTAGTATTCTTAGATTTTGTTTACAACATTATTTTTGCAACTAGGGTTTTTAGTAATTTTATTATTGAGGGTCTCACGCAATGGAGCCCTCACAGGTACTGCTAACTCTTGTTATTTTTTGTGTGTATATCTAGGAATCAATTTTATTGGAAGTTTTTGAAGCACTCAAGTGGTTCGGTCTATGGATATTTGAAGCCCACTCACCCTACTATTGAGATCAATTCGAGCATGAAGACACCACCCTTGTTTGTTAGCTAGGGTTTTGGAGAACCCTAGCATATTGAAATTATTGTATTGGATAATAAAGCATTGTAAACCCCCATTTGGGGTACACTTGGTTATCCACCCAACAATAAGAATAAAAGTAGGGTTATGCATAGGGGTGAATTTCGCAATTTAGCACGAATATTCAGATTTTCAAAATTTTAATTTTACAAATTTTGGAACCATAAAGGTTGTCCTGTTCGCCTAAAAATTTTGGGATCAATTTTTTTAGGGTAAATTCATTCCATTATCATAAGTTTTCCCACTTAATTTTTACCTTAAATTTATTAAAAAAAATATCCCACCCAATTCGCCCTTTGTACCCCATTATATATAGCTAACCCTGATAATGACTCTCATACAATTACAACATTAATTTTCTTGGATAGAGAGCAATACAAATTAGATGACTGACACAACACGATTGACAAAATATCACTAACAGAAGGTGAATGGAAAAAGGTGAATAGCGAAAGGCGACTAGTAGAAGGCGACTAGTAGAAGGCGACTAGGAGAAGGCGAATGGCAAAAGGCGACTGGTGAAAGGTGACTGGTGGAAGGTGATTGGTAGAAGGTAACTGGCAGAAGGCAATTGGCATAAGGTGACTGGCAGAAGGTGGTTGGCATAAGGTGACTAGCAGAAGGTGACTAGTAGAAGGCGACTGGCATAAAGTGACTGGTAGAAGGTGATTGATAGAAGGTGACTGGTAGAAGGTGATTGGCAGAAGGTGACTGATAGAAGGTGATTGGCAGAAGGTGATTAGCTTAAGGTGACTGATAGTAGTTGATAAAATATAGTGATCACCATTTATCGATAAGTTTCTTTTACTATTAATTTTCCTTTTTTAACATTTTGTTCATGGACACTCAATAAGGAGGTTTTCCTATTATTTGGGCACCAATCTCAAGACTGTTTGGGATAGATTTTATGTTGTCTTGAGCAGTAGTTCTTTTTTTTTAAGTTATTTTTATTTTAAAAATGGTTTTCATTGTTCATGTTACTCTTCTATTCATACTGGTAAAATATCACCTGCTTGCAGTGGAAATAAGGGAGGCCAGTATTCCTATAAAAGGAGTATCCTCAAATATTTTCATAATATTTTGAAATTCAGTTAGCCATCAACATCTGCTCAAATTGAAGGTATGAATGCCTTTACTTACTAACCAGTTAATTTTTGTAGATTGTTAATTTTATATAATGTATTCATTCATAAAGAAGTTTACTTTTTGGTTGATGGCTTTGTCCATTGTTTATCTATGTTTTTTAATAGAATGTATGCTTTTAAATGCCATAATGATAATGACCCTACTAATGACACCAATATTATCTCTACAGAAAATATTGTTGATCCTGGTATGCCTCCACTTCCACATATCAATGTTAATGAAAAGTCCACAGATGAAAATATTCTTAATCAAATGGAACAACAACATGAAGAGATTCATGAATCTAACATGCCAAGTGGAAAAGAAAATAATAGTTCTTATGCAGTCCCTACCTTTGGAGAATCTTCTTCTAAAAAACATAAATGTGCAAGGTTACCTAGGTGGATAATTAACATATCATTTCATCTCAATTGGATATCATAATTTCCATTTATTAAGTCAATACTGCCAGAGAATAGTAGTGAGGAAATAACAGAATTGAGATACGTAATTTGTAGTTGGAAACACAAAAAGGATCATAGATTGCAAGTTAAGAAAGATACAATAGAAAAAGCATCATGGAAAGGTTTATATCAAAACAAAAGAAGGTGATCAACCAATACCAAAAAATTATAGGTGGAAGGATGTATCAGAGAGCGTACATATAATATATGCACAAGAATATAATAAATAAATTATTGGATGTGTCTCATCCTTTGTAGAGGAAGTACTATATGGCAAGCCCCTGCTTTGGCGGTCCCACTCACCGGTGATCGGGCCAGGGGGGTTTGGGTTGGGTCCCCTTTTTTGGAGATATTCTCGGAGCTATTTTCGGAGGCGTTGGTGGGATTCCCATGATTGGTGGGTATGGGTGGTTTTAGCCCATGGTATTGTGCCCACGGTATTCTAATACCACGTTGTGGTTTAGGGTTGTAAGAGTTTCCTTTATATTGATTGTAATGTCCCATTACGGGAAAGGTGAATAATAATAGAAAAGGAGGTGTGGCTCTTGTTTGTTGGACGTAGCCCATATCGGGTGAACCAGGATAAATCTCTTGTGTTCTATGTGCATGTATTTTGTGAGTTGTTATTTTCTTCTGAGTTATTTATTTCTGCATTATTATTCTAGAATAAGTCTGGGTATAACTCTTCATATGGTATCAGAGCCAGATTGTTAGCCATAGAGGGACGCCTTTATTGCTAGGGTTTCAGTTCATTTGAAGAGGATCTAGGGTTTCTAGGAGTTATAGAAAACCTATTCTGGAGTGGGAGTTTTATGCAGAAGGAGCTTGAAGTAAAATGACGTCAAATCATTCAAGGATAGAGATAGAGAAATTTGATGGAAAAATTTTTGAGCTATGGAAATTAAATATGGAGGATCTGCTCATGGATAGAGATCAGTGGTCTGTTATTTCTGAACAGAAACCTGCTAGTACATCCGATGAAGATTGGGAAAAGTTGAATCAAAAAGTGAGGAGTCTAATTCGACTGTGCCTTGCAGATTCAGTCTTAATCAATGTTTCTGGAGAAGCTACTACAAAGGATCTCTGGGAGAAGTTAGGGGCTCTGTATCAATCTAAGTCCCTGGTGAACAAATTATTCCTTCGAAAGAAATTGTATAATCTGAGGATGAATGAAGGGGATTCAGTAGCAGATCATCTTAATGCATTCAATACGGTGGTAAGTCAACTTACATCTATTGAAATTAAGTTGAGTGAGGAAGATAAATGTATTACTTTGCTATGCTCTTTACCAGATTCGTGGGATAACCTGGTTGTAGCAATTGGTAGTACAACTTCATCCACATTGAAGTTTGAAGATGTTGTGGCATCTCTATTATCAGAGGATATGAGGAGAAAAGCCATGGAGGGCACATCAAGGGATGCCCTAACAGTGAGAGGGCATGCCAAGGAAAAATATAAAATGAGATCTGGTGATAGATCTAAGTCTAGAGGGAGATCCAAGTCTCGAGGAAGGTTTGAGAGAAAATGTTGGAAATGTGGTAAGCTTGGACACATGAAGAAGGATTGTAGATCAAAGAATGTTGATTCTGGAAAGAGATCTGATGAATCCACTTCCACGGAGATAAATAAATCCATTGATGAAGGAGGGGATGTATATTTGGCATCTTGCTCCACACGTTCAGATAGTAAATATTGGTTGATCGATATTGGTGCCTCTTTTCATATGACTCCTCATAGGGGGTGGTTCAGTGAATATGAAAGATATGATGGAGGGGAGGTACTTTTGGGAGATGATTCACCACTTAGAATCATTGGTCGTGGAAGAGTGAAAATATTATTGCAGGATGGTAGGGTTAAAACCCTCCTAGGTGTGATGCATATTCCTGGCCTTGCTAGAAATTTAATTTCTGTAAGCAAAATGGTTGATGCAGTAGTGAACATCAGTTTTAGTAAGGATTCATGCAAAATGGTTCATGGATCTATGGTGTTAGCAAGAGGAGTTCGGATTGGAACCTTGTATAAGCTATTGGGAAGCACTATAACAAATGAGTGCAATAGCTCGACTATTCCTGAGGTTGAATCAGATAAAATTTCAACGCTCTGGCATCAAAGAATGGGACATATTGGAGAAAAGGGATTGCGTACCCTATACATGAAAGGTATGGTTCAAGGTATCCCTAATTGCTCAATGGTTTTTGATTTCTGTGAACATTGTATTTATGGCAAGCAAAATCATGTGAGTTTCCCATCTGGTGCTGCAAGATCAAAAGGGATATTAGATCTGATTCATAGTGATATCTTTGGTCCTGTCCCTATTCCATCCCTTGGACAATCATGGTACTATGCTTCTTTCATTGATGACTTTTCAAGATATGCATGGATTTATTTTCTTAAAAGTAAAGCTGAAGTGTTTGATAAGTTTAGAGAATTTAAAGCACTTGTTGAAAATCAAACTGGGAAAAATATTAAGGTGTTGAGGTCTGATAATGGAGGAGAGTATTGTTCAAATAAATTTGAGGATTTTTGTAAGCAATGTGGTATTGCAAGATAGAAGACTACTCCATATACACCTCAACAAAATGGAGTTGTTGAGAGATTGAACAGATCATTGATGGAAAAGGCTAGAAGTATGCTCAGTGGTGTTGGTCTAGCATAGGAATTCTGGGCAGAGGTAGTGAATGCGACATGTTACTTGTGAAATCGATCTCCTACATCAACATTGCCGGATCAAACTCCATTTGAAGCATGGTTTGGTAAGAAACCCTCTCTTTCACATCTTAGAGTTTTTGGTTGTGATGCATACATGCATATTCCAAAGGAGAAAAGAAGTAAGCTTGATAATAAGGTTGTTAAATGTATCTTTATTGGTTATAAAGATGGTGTTAAAGGATATAAACTTTGGAATCCAGAAACTAAAAGTACAGTTTACAGTAGAGATGTGGTGTTTAGAGAAATGAAAAGTGATCACAGGAAGGAAGTAACAGAAGAAGAACCTGAAAAGGTACAATTTGATCTCATGGAAGAAGAATCCCACTCATCAGAAGAGGATGAACCAGAGGTTCATACACCTGTGGTAAGGAGATCAACACGAGAAAGAAGGCAACCTGAAAGGTATAGTCCATCTGCTTTTCCTTCTTCCTTTGTTTTATCTATTACTGATGAAGATCCTAGAACAGTTAGAGAAGTTGTTAATTCTGAAGAGGTAAACCTTTGGGAAGGAGCCATGAATGAGGAAATGATGGCCCTAAAAAAGAACAAGACATGGGATCTAGTAAAATTACCTGGTGGAAGAAAAGCAATAGGTTGCAAATGGATTTTCAAGAAGAAGCAGAATGTTGAAGGTAAAGTGGAGAAATATAAAGCTCGCCTAGTTGCTAAAGGCTATTCTCAGGTAGAGGGAATTGATTATGGTGAAGTATTTTCTCCTGTTGCAAAGCTAACCTCAATAAGATTTCTTTTATCTGTGGCTGCTGCATTTGATCTTGAAATAGAGCAAATGGATGTAAAAACTGCATTCCTTCATGGAGATTTGGAGGAAGAAATCTATATGAGACAACCTGAAGGATTCATTGTTGAAGGAAAGGAGGATTTTGTATGTAAGTTAAAGAAATATCTATACGGACTGAAATAATCACCTAGAATGTGGTATCAAAAATTTGATACTTATGTTTTAGGACTTGATTTTGTTCGTAGCAATGTTGATCATTGTGTATACTCAAAGCAAATTGGTAATGAACTTGTCATTATAGTTTTGTATGTTGATGATATGTTACTAATTGGAAACAATAAGGAAATGATCAGGGAAGTGAAGTCTCAGTTAGCATCACAGTTTGACATGAAAGATCTTGGCCCTACAAATTTTATTTTGGGTATGCAAATAAATAGAGATCGTTCAAACAGAAAGTTGTGGCTGAATCAGAAAAAGTATGTTGAGACAGTATTGAAGAGATTCAGTATGCAGGATTGCAAACCAGTGAAGGTACCTATTCCGTTGGGTGAAAAATTATCTGCTGAACAATATCCAAAAATAGAAGAAGAGGTAGAAGAAATGTCCCATGTTCCTTATGCAAATGTTGTAGGGAGTTTAATGTATGCCATGGTGTGTACTAGACCAGATATTGCCCATGCAGTGGGAGTTTTGAGCAGATATATGTCTAAGCCTGGTAAAGAGCATTGGACTACTGTAAAAAGGGTTTTCAGATATTTGCATGGTACATCTAATTTTTCAATCTGTTATGAAGGTACAGGAAACAAAAACAAATCCTTGGATATAGAAGGTTTTGTTGATGCAGATTGGGTTGGAGATCTTGACAATAGAAGATCTACTAGTGCATATGTATTCAACTTGTTTGGAGGGGCTATTAGTTGGATGAGCAAAAGGTAAACTATTGTTGCTCTTTCAACCACTGAAGTTGAGTACATGGCAGCCACTGATGCAAGTAAGGAAGCAGTATGGCTACAAAGACTATGTGCTGAAATTGGGTTCTTTCAAGGAGTTGTGAAGATAAATTGTGATAGCCAAAGTGCTATATTTCTGGTAAAGAACCCTGCTTACCATTCAAGAACAAAGCACATTGATACAAAGTACCACTTCAGTAGGGACATGATTGAATAGAAGAAAGTGTTGCTGGAAAAAGTGGATACCAAGGAAAATGTTGCAGATGCTTTAACCAAGGCAGTTAGCACATAAAAGTTCATGTTTTGTACAGTTGAAATGGGTCTGGCAAGACTGGATGTTGGAACTAACATTGATTACAACCTTTATGCAAAGTATTCAACAAGTGGGAGAATGTTGGATGTGTCTCATCCTTTGCAGAGGAAGTACTGTACGATAGGCCCCTGCTTCGACGGTCCCCCTTTTTTCGAGAGATATTCTCGAAGCTATTTTCGGAGGCGTTGGTGGGATTCCCGTGATTGGTGGGTATGGGTGGTTTTAGCCCATGGTATTGTGCCCACGGTATTCTAATACCACGTTGTGGTTTAGGGTTGTAAGAGTTTCCTTTATATTGATTGTAATGTCCCATTACGGGTAAGGTGAATAATAATAGAAAAGGAGGTGTGGCTCTTGTTTGTTGGACGTAGCCCATATTGGGTGAACCAAGATAAATCTCTTGTGTTCTATGTGCATGTATTTTGTGAGTTGTTATTTTCTTCTGAGTTATTTATTTCTGCATTATTATTCTGGAATAAGTCTGGGTATAACTCTTCATTTATAAAACAAAAGTAAAATTTGGTTGAGAAAGGTGCAACGATTCAAGCCCAATTTTGAAAAATGAATAAGTTCACTTTAGCTTCAAAAAGTTTGCAGTTTATTGTTGTATTCACTATTCTTAAAAATGGTAGACCTATATCTAATTTCATTGATTATAAATCTATATTTCTACTAGCTGATATACATAACTTACCTAGAACCCATTGGTCAGATCAAAGTGGTTGGAAAATGGCAAAATATCTCTCATTGGTTTAGCAGGATGACCTCAAAGAGAAAGTAAAAAAGGCCAAATTCATTTCACTTTCAATTGATGAGGTGACTATTATTGACAACACATCTTGGATTTGCATGCATGTTTACACATTGGAAAATCATTTAAGGCAACCTCATTTACTTGGAGTACGCAAGATGGTGGAAAATTGCAATGTAGAAAATATTTACAATGTTGTTGTAACTAGTTTAAAGGAAGTAGCAGGAATGAATGAAATGGAAATAGCCACTAAGTTAATATGTGTCGAAGTTGATGGTGCTGCTACAATGCAAGGACATAGGAATGGTCTTTGTGTTAGACTATAAACATCTGTTGCCCCATATTTGATCCTTATTCATTGCATGGCTCACAAAATGAATCTTGCATACAAAATTGTGGATACATTTACAAATGTTGCAAGAGTGGAAGAGCTTGTCCATGAAATTCATGATTATTTTTTGCACATTCCAAAAATATTTTTAGAGTTTCAATAGTTTGCACTAGGAGTTACTAAAGGTAAAAAACTATTAAAAGATGTAGATACTAGGTGGATTTCAATGTATCAACCGATATTTAGAGTTTTCAAAGAATATCAATCCTTGATAGGGTTTATGTATGCAAATCGTAGGGTAGTTGATAAGGCTAAATATTTACTATTTCGAATGAGTGACTTTGAAACACTTCTCACATTGTGTGGTATTCTTCTAATGTTGGAAGAAATGAATACTTTGATCAAAATTGCACAAGAAAGATCGATTTATATTATGGATTTCATCAGGGTGAGAAAACAAATTTTCATGCATATTGATATGATGTACGCATCTGGTCAAAGTTTTATGGATCCCATGTTTGAGAGTTGGAGAGCATTAACAAACGTGAATGATCCTTAGAACTTTCTGAAGTTCAATATAAATGATCATCTATGTATTAATGTCCATAGAAAGGAAATACCTTTATATTGTTTTGGTCAGTGAATGGATATAGCTACAAATGAAGTTGAGCAAATGCTCATAACCTACAATAGATTTCATGTAGTTGTACAAGATACAAAAATTAAACTAAAACAAATAGCAGAGCCATTGACAAAAGAAATAAGAGATCGTTTTCAAAGAGATGAATTACTTGAGGCTATGGGTGTGGTTAATCCGATGTTTTGGGATCCTTGTAATGAATACCAGATTATAAATGGTTTGTTTCTCAAATACATGGGTATTCTTGCTATCCATTTCAGTAAATGTGTGGTAGTCAATGGTATTGAAATCAATGGCATTCTCAAGAGATATCTTTTGACAAAACAATCAAACTATTTTGGAACAACAATGTCTACTCAAGTTTCACAACTCACTAACCATCATGAAACAGGTTCTATTTCATGTTTGTGGAGAAGATTACATCCCAGTAGTATCTTACAACATACTATGAGTGAATATTTTCATTTATATGAATTATGTCAAATAATGATTTTAGGATCTGTGGAAGATGAAAGGGTATTCAGTGCATTATCATATGTAAAATCTAAAGTTCGAAATAGGTTGGACAAAAATTTGGAAAATTGTTTGAGAGTATATGTGTCGACCTATGAGGTGGAGAAGTTTCCTTATGAAAGAGCTTTGTCATACTAGAAATCTATGGTAGAGAGAAGAGGTGTAATGAATGATGAGGATGATGAGGATGATGGTAACACTGATCAGATTGTGATGACAAAATTTTGGGTATGAGTGTAGACGATTTTGTACAATCTAAAAAGAGTTTGTTCCAGCTTCCAGCATTATGATGCAAGGATGCTTTCATTTTATTTGATTTCACATATTATCATTTGATTTTATTTCACATATTAGAATGAAATGATGCTTTCATTTGATTTGATTTGATTTCAGCATTATAATGAAAGGAATATTGAGATTAAATTGTAATTTGATACATGTAATTTTGATATCATTAATCATATAATATGATATTAGAAATGTCATTGGATACTCTGTATATCATAGCCCTTGATTTGATTATGTATATTTGAATGAAATTGGATTATTTGATTACACATATGTTGATTAGAACACTGGATTATCTTTTATATCATAAATGTGTTATTGGATATTTTGTATATCATTTTACATAAGCCTTGTTATTGAATTATTAGTCTAAAGTTTCAAAAAAATTAGTAGATTTGTATTGTATAAACCATTTATGGTAAAGTAAATATCTGTGTTGCATTTCCAATCATTTCAAATTATTTTGTAAAACATAAAAGAACATTTTATTGCATCCACATAATTCAAAATTACTTAATGCATCAACACAAATAATCAAAACATAACAATATTTAAAACAAAATTTCAAAAAGATAATACAATTTTTTTGGAAATTGTCTCTTTCATTGATTTCAAAAAGATACCATTCTTTTACAATTTACAAAAAAATATGCAACATTTTTTGTTTCTCCTCAAATAAAAAACAACAAACTTCTATTCTTTCTGCATGGTGGCTGAAGTTCCAGTTGCATCTATCTCAATATCCTTTGCTTCCAATGCACCAACCCTAACCAAACTTTCAGCTGTAGTGTTGATCCCCGATAACAATAAACCTTCTTCCTTCGTTGGATCTTCTTTAAAAGGTGCATTCAGTTCTTTCTCATTTTCTTTCAATACAACCTCCACATCCAGGCCCTTATCTTTGATAAACTTCTTCAGCCAATTATTTTCTCTAACAGTGTATTGTAATCTTTTCTTCACTTCAATAGCATTATTAATACTAATTTTTGCAGTCTTGATCAACGTTTTCATGGCACTGACTTGTTGCTTTAAGTGCTGAAAATTAGACTACAAAATACAAGTGAAAAAGGTTAATATTTATAAACAAAATATATTTAAGAAAAAAATGATTTTTAGTTAGATGTAAAACTTACATCAGTTGTAAGTCTTGCAGTTTTTGCAATTGCTACTTTCTTCTGATCTAGTGCCCATTCATTGAAATATGCTTGGGCCTCTACATTGAGGTTTTCCAAATGATTCAGAACAATGGCCAAAAATTCATCAGTGTATGTAGACTCGGCCTCCACGGTGCCAAATTCAGCTTTATGTAGCAAAGCATCGAGCTTTTGGGGCTCATTCTCAACCTTTGAAAACAACTCCTTTCTCTTTGAAAAATTCTTATATCGGTCATTTATTGCTTTTATCAAAACCTTGGCCCGATATTCCCATTATTTCAATTTATCAATATCTACAAGAAGACTATTATGAACTGTAGCTTTACATCTATTAGCTAATAAAACATTTTCTAAAAAATTTACTTTATCATCATCTATCAGATGATGGGCGATGACTTGTTGGGGGGAAGAGGAAACTCCGATGGCATCTGCTTCAACATTCTCTTCTTCTTCATCATTGCCCTCTACATCCTGAAGCATATCACTTGCCTTTAATGGGAAATTTTCAGGATTCATATCCTGATAAAGAAAATCATCATCTAGATTTCTCGAGGGTATTTGAGATGCACTCTCTACATTTGAGAAATTCTCTAGGGTTAAAATTGGAAAAATAGAAACATTAGATTGAGACACAGTGTGTGTCTAGGAAACACTTCTGGTATCATGAGGCGGTGGTGTGAGGAATATTTTTCCATGCATGTGCGATTGGTTCCTCATCGATGGTACCTACTACGGACGAACAGGAACTTGTTGTGTTGATGGTTGTTGTTGCGTTTGTGGCTAGGTAGATGGTGGAGGCATCTTTTTTTTAGTATTTTGAATGTAATAGGTGCATCTACAAAATTTCACATGAAAATATAAATTAAATCTTGTGTAAATAACAATATCATAAAAAGAGATTAATTTTAACCAAACATACTAGACTCAGACTCTGCAACCGTTGATGATGCAACCATTTGCCCTTTATCTAAAAAATATTTAAAATACATCAAACTAAACATAATTTTAAATCATTAAAATACATCATTTAAAATAGTACTTTTGAATAATAAGGTTACCTTGTGGGTTGGAGGTAACTTCTTCGACGTTGACTACAACACTTCCAGAAGTAACAGGAGCCATAGGTGTATGTTGAATTTGATCACCATGAGACCTCGTATGTTTGGAGGGAGTTACTAGTGATGACTACGACTGCGTGTTAGAATCAATAGATGCTTCTTGAATCCTAAATGTGGCATCCCTTTTACTAGAATATTGAGATGCTCTTCTATATTTTCAAAACAAAATTAGAAAATAACAAGATTGATTGAAAAAAAGAAAACAAAGATATTCCAAAAAATAATTTTACCTGTATTTCATTCTCAGTCATGCCAATAGCCAAAAAACTTGGGTGCAATGCAGTGGGAGGATTGCTTTGTTGAATATTGAAGTAAGCTTCATGAAAAAGATAAAGAATAAAGTTGTTGGTTGTTACTGTATATGAAGATTGAATTTTCTAGGCACTCAGAAGGTCCTGTTTTAGGCGGTTGGAAATGTGCGTGGACCAGTCAAATATTCCACCACCAATACATCGAATCAATAAATACAGTGCCCAAAAAGGTATTTCTGTAGGTTGCCCCTACAAAATAAGCCTTACCTAGAAAAATTCAATGCAAGCATAAAGAAATTTGTCTACAATGTTGGAAATGTTTAAGCCCCTTTTGGACTTAGAAGAATTAACTAAAAAAAAGAGAACATTATTAGAAAATAAAAAGTACAACAGGGAGAACATTATTAGAGAATGGAAACTACAATACATCAAAATTTAAGATAAATAAAAACTAAATTTTAAAAATATACCTTTCAAATTGTCTGAATGAACAACATATTTGGATGCTAGCATTGATTTGTCATCTTCGATCAAGGCATACTGGTTGTTCACCAGTACACCATCCAAAAATGGTAGCCCTATTAGTCATTGCACATCTGAGGGTTTCACAAAAAAAACAATATCCTTGTTATCCACTTTGATCATAACAATGGACACGTCATGGTTGTAACAACTAATGATTCGTTGCATCAACGAAACATTAATGTTCAACTGTGGCATCTTCATTACACCAGTAAGTTCGAATATGTAAAGCCATTCCGAATATCTTCCAGGAGTGCTAAAAATGTTCTTGATGTTGGGGTAGTAGAAGCTCTTGAAATTCACTTTGGAAGGTAAAGGAGAGGAAGAGCTAGCCATTTCTAAAAACATGTAGGAAAATGCTCTGAAACACCCAGGAAAATGCTTTAAAATGCCCTGGAAAACACTCTAAAAACCATCTAAAAATGCTAATAAAACCTCTAAAAATGCTCTGAAAACCGTTTGAAAATGCTTTGAAACCACTATGGAAAACGCTCTAAAAATGCTAGAAAAAGCTCTAAAATTGCTCTAGAAAACACTATGGGAAAGGTAAAAAATAGCCTGCATATTTATTTATAGAATTCTACATCATGAAAGTTAATAGATGTGTGACACGTGGCAAAGGAGATGACATGTGGTAGCTTCTTATTAACAATATTTGGTGATCATCGTTTGATAGTCGCCATCTTGAGTTGCCATATTCTAGTCATCATTTACCAATCGCCCTATACCAGTTACCATTTTCCAGTCACCATTTGTCAGTCACCATTTTCTACTTGTCATTTTCCACTCACCATTTTCTAGTTGCCATTTGCCATTTGTCATTTGCTAATCACCATTTTCCACTCACCATTTCTAGTTGCTATTTTCCACTCATCATTTATCACTCACCATTTGCCACTCACCATATACCACTCGCCATTTACCACTTGCCATTTGCTAGTCGTTATTTGCCACTCCCCATTTACCACTCCCCATTTACCACTCACTATTTTCCAATGGCCATTTATCAATCATATTATGCTAGTCGCCTTCTATCAATCACCTTTTACCAGTCGCCATTTGCCAGTCACCATTTGCCAATCGCCTTCTAATAGTTACCTTCTGCTAGTTGCCATTTTCCAATCACCTTTTAGCACTCACCTTCTATCACTTACCTTCTGCCACTTGCCTTTTGCCACTTGCCTTCTTCCACTCACCTTCTACCACTCGCCTTCTACCACTCACCATATGCCACTCACCTTCTACCACTCGCATTCTACCACTCACCATTAAATTTTTTTGATAATTCCTATGCAAAAATTCAAAAATTCACCATATTTTGATAAATTTTCTACAAAATTTTGAAAAATTTGCCCCAAAGTTTATACACCATTCACCTAGATTCACCCCGATTTTATAATTACTTTTTTGGTACTACCCCTTATGCATAACCCTGAATAAAAGTTTATTTTTGTGCAATCATTTGTGTTTATTCTACATTGTTCATTTGTTTATTTAAGTATATTGTTTGGTGTTATTTGATTTTGCATCTATATTAACAATCAAATGCAACCCATAGGATCTTGAGGTTTAACATTGTAAGCATAGTAATAAATTCTAGTACAAAGGATATTTTCTCTAGGGATATTCAATTTGTCTACCAAGGATAATGACATAACACATGTACCACTTCCTTCATCAACCAAAGCCATATGGACCATCATATTCTTGTAACAATAGTTATCATTAATGGAAGGTCATCAACCATTGTTAAATAGTTAGCAATAATCATTCTTTTCAAAAGGAAATATATAACCAAATTAGGGCTAGTATGTGTATCAATACAATTTTTTTCTCTATGTAATTGAATATACTATACTTCATAAAACCCTAGAATGGTGGGCATAATATTAGTTATTCTTCGTTTGGGCATCTCCATCTCATCTAGTAAGTCTCTTACCCTTTGCCTTTGTTAGGGATATTTTCTAAGTAATTCCAAATATTGGACCTTCTAAGGGGTTGTATGCAAATCCTAAACAATATCCCATGTTTTTTTTTTTGTCATAATTGCTTTTAGTAGTGATTATTTGGGTTGGGTGGTATCTTGTCATTTCTTTGCTAAGGGCACTAAGATCATCTCTTTAAGTGGTAGTCATAGTCTTTTACTGCTTTAAAAAATATATGTTCCATAGAATGAGTTGAGGTCTTTCTAGGAACATTTTCTACATTTTTGGGTATTTTTGTATTTTTGTATTTGTATTTTATGCCATATAGGAACTTCAAACCTATAATTAAAATGGTAGTTTTTTTAGTTTAGGTGGACAAATTTTAAGAATATCTTCATGTGTCCATTAAGGTATCATATTCTTAGGTTCTAGGCCACCCCTAGACTTAGTTAACATGTGAATAGGAGCTTCAACTATCTCTAATTATAGGAGGTATCTTGGATAGATACATTGTATACCCATCCCCTATAACATTTTTGTTAGGGTTTTTAGGTTTCAATGATTTTTGGACTTTCTTCTTTTCCTACTACTCAAGGAGTTTTACAAAATTAATAACTTTGTCAAGGGAAGGTAAACTAAAATGATTATGTTCTTGAATTTTAGCTTGAAAATAGGTTCTAAGATTCTTTACAAACATCATAGTAGTAGCCTCTTTAGTTAAATTTATATTTGCATGACATTTTAATCTTTCCTATATCTTGTAGAAAATAGTAACAAATTCATCAGGGCCTTGTTTTGTGTTTATGAAAACATCCATTACTTCCATTATAGTCGTATCATCATCCAATTCTTGTATTAGATTTTTAACAAACTTGTTTAGGGAATTAATATAATGCTTAGGTAAAGATGCAAACTAATTGAGAGCATTTCCTACAAAATCCCTAGTCTTTAATATAAGCAAAGCTTTTTTATTATGAAGCCAATCCCTATAATATAACATGAAGTTATTAATAAATATTTAGGACTTCTTACTATTGTCATAAAATAAATTAGGCATATGCCTAGATAGGTCAATAGCTTCCACATCAAGGGCTAGATATTGAATTATAATTTACTAATGTTGAATTAATTTATGTAGGCAAAGCCTCCTAGGGTTAGTTGGAGAAGCAATAGGAGGAGGAGCATTGGGGTTCAAGATTGGAGGAGGGATAACAACCTACACCACAAGGTTTCTACTTGCACTAAAAATTGGAGTAAAATTGGTCATCAATTCTGGCATTTATTTGTCTATTTTTATCCTAGAAGCCTCCATTTAATTTTTTGTATCACATCTATGATTATCTAGCTAATAAGCTAAATATTCCCTAAGGATCATCATGTATGTAGCTAACTTTTTGTCATGAGACTCCAAATGAGTGTTGGATTTTGGGACTAGTACCAGTATGCATCATTTATGTGTACATTTATCATGCCATGATCATTATATTTTGATACAATTGTGGTTGCATCATGAATACCTCATTAAGGATGGTTTGGGTTTGTTAGGGCACCCATATCCATTACCTAATGTTAAATTTCCTAATGTTTTTGGGACCCTACATTAAATTTGTGTGGTTTGTCAAAATTGATAGTTGGATCCTTTACTTCTAAATCAGAATCCTTATCAATCTAATACTTAACCCTAGGTTCATCATCATGAGAAAGTGGAAATAAATTGTTAATGTAATCTTGAAGGGTAATAGGAGTAAGATCATATTCTATTTCTACAATTTCTAGAATAAGCTTCTTCTTAGACCTAGTAGTCATTCTAATGCCATTGAAAGAAGTTGGAGGAGCCATAAAGGGTAATCAAAAAACCTACTCAAGGAAAACTAAGGCTTTATCAAATGTTCTAACCTTAAGCAAATAAAATACGAAAAACCCTTACAGTAAATAAAATTTGATTTTTGGAAAAGCTCTAGGAGGAGGAAAACTAGAACAATTTTCATTTTTTATACTGATACGAAGAGAAATGGACGAGAAGATATAATTTGAAAATAAAATTCGAGTATTCTCATTCATTACTTTTCAATATAAATATTACATGAATAGGCATAATTTGAATAGATGTGCCTTTTTACAATATAAATTTTCATAAAGTTATATTAATTATTAATTAATAATAATTAATTAAATTTTTAATTTAATTAATATTTAATTGAATGAGGAATTTTATTCCTCATCATTCCTCCCAACAATATGCGCATTGGGATCCAATGTGTTTAGAAGAGAAGAAATAAAGGAGCTGAGATAGCTGATGCTAAGAATGAAGGATCCAATGTGTTGAAAGTTGAAGTTGATTTAGAAGTGGATTGTTGGGTATCATTGATAATGCACTCCATGATATAACTTTACAAAAGCTTTACAAATGCAAATTGAAGTATTAGAAAGGAAACCCAAATCCTCATCAGGAAATTTGATGCACTATTATCTAGATTAGACCTTCACATAATTGAAGACTTGTATTTCTACTAAATATGACTCAAAAAGAGCTTTCCAATGAATATATATAAGGCTATACTCGTAGTTAATTTAATGCTTCAAAATACAAAAAAAAAAAGAACATCTTGTAGGATAAAAGAAAAAAAGCGGAGGTGTTTTTCCCTTAAGCAAAACCTTGGTGAAATATTTTACAAAGATGCTTTAAAATATTATTTAAAAAAAAAGTATCAATGTGACTCTCTCCCTCTGCTCCAACAAATATATAGACAAATTGTTAATATTTAAAGGCTAGAAGAAGCCTTTATAGTGTTGAATGTGGGATAATAACAATTTATAAAGCATGTGAATTTAGTGAGCTCTCGGAGGAGGGAAGAAAAAATATCATCCCCTCAACATGGAAGCGATAAATGAAAAACACTTGCATTTGAAACAAAAATAACAAACGGATTAAATTATAGGAATATTTTTCATTTGTATTATATAATTAATGGAATTACAAGTCACATGCAACATAATTTATGCTTAAGGAAATTATGTGTAATTAAGGTTAAAACATATATGTGAGGCCCTTAAAACTTAATATTTAGATATTGTTAATTGATAACAAACACATGTGGATTGCATGGGAGATCACACCACTCTGATACTTGAGCACAATCATACTTGAGCACAAATTTGTGACGATAATACTCCTTGAGGCTAGATCCAATATTTAATTTTAGAAATATTTTTTGATGAATATACACTCATCCCTTACATACTCACCCACGTCACTATTTAAACTTTGGATCTCCCAAAAATAGTCAAATCCCTTGGAGAAATTTTTAATGGATATTGATGATGTCTTAGAAGTAACCATGGTGGTGGTATGGAGAATAAATTAGTTAAGTTTACAAAGGACAACATCAGGGATGACCTCGTGCTCAAGGTTGTCATTTTTTGGTGATGGGTACAACTTTGTAGGCTCATCCAGATCATGGACAACTTTGTAGTAGTGCATTCCTTGCTTGTGTTTTTACACTATCCATGGATGGAAATACAAGTAACCTACATTTAGGAGGTAATTTCCCAAAGCAAAATCCCATGTTGGTGATTCCATTGGTGATATCTCAGACACCCTCACAAATTATTACAAAATCAAAGGATTTTAAAAATAATTATAACTAGATAACTATAATTAGCAATGCAAGAGTGAGGGCCAACAAATGACAGCCAAGATGGAGGCCTACGTAGCAAGTGAGGAGGCAAAGGAATAGGGCAATACCGATCAACAAACTATTTTTCTTTATTTTTGTTTGCTCTCCCTCATATTCTTGAATTGAGACACCTAAGAAAATATTGCAGGGAATGGTGGATTTCCTTGAAGGTAGGATCATCATTATGCTTCCCACAATCTAAAAACTAGAGACTTAACAGAGTTATATCTCAAAGTAGTAAATCATGCACTTTTTGGTTCTCTTTACCGCTCAAAATGATAGCCTACACTATAGAACCATAAGCTTGATCCAAATTAATGCTCTTACACAAATTATCAAGGATTCTTGTATCAACTATTGCAATTCGAGTATCTGAGTCCACCCGCTAACCAAGACAACTTCAATCTATCTTTTTTCCATGCTAACAACATTCAAAGACATACTTTGCTAGAGCAGATCTATGAGAAGGAGGGTTTGGTGGTGGAGTCTTTACCACCATAGCTTTTGCACAAATTTTCTCTACCTTTAAAGTTCTTGTGAAAGCCACAGTAGATTTTTTATTATTGTAGGGATTTCCTTCCCTCTGCATATTGAAATAAATTTGTGCCAACTTGTAGGAAGAGGAAATTGTAAAACACCTATCTGTTCATGTGGATATCAACCCCTCTATGCAAGAATTGGGTAATATTCTTAATCTTGTCCATAAAATCAACTTTGGTCATATTGATACTGCAGTCTAAAATGCTAAGGCTTGTGGGTTTGAGCACATAGCTCTTTGGTTGTTTGTGCTAGCTCTTGGATATCCTCTTGGATGCTAAAAATTGGTTTGGATATTTCAAAATATTGCATTGAAGGATAAAGGTGAAAGCCAGGTTATGGAACTAGCAAATCCATATGATTGGTATGCTCTGATATAATTAATACATAGAGAAATGGGTGAGAAGTAAAATTGAAAATCAAAAGCTGATTATTCTCATTTGTTACTTTTCAATATAAATATTACATGAATAGGCACAATTTGAATAGACTTGCCTTTTTACATAATAAAATTTCATAAAGTTATATTTATTATTAATTAATAATAATTAGTTAAACTTTGAATTTAATAAATTTTAATTAAACAATAATTAAAATTTTAGTTTAATTAATATTTTATTGAATGAGAAATTGTATTCCTCATCGCATACAGTAAAAGTGGTAGCTAACACAAAACCTACAATAACTAACCTACCAAAATAAAAACCTTAAAAGGTGGATTCACATTCGGTTCACCAATTTTTTGGGACAAAGGGGACATCTCATACAATTATTCAAATACAATATAAACCCAGAAACATAAGCTAAGACAACAAAGCAATAAATTAATAGTGAATGTCATAAGCTATCCTAATCTAAGCATAAATGAAATGTAATCTTCAAGTATAAATTTCACTAAAATTATCGATAAAATATTAATAAGTTAGGGCTAATCCTAATGTAGTGAAAATAATTACCTAACACCTAGGGCATCAAGGACAATAACATTAAAAAATTATCTTATTCCTATAGTTATAATGTCACCATAGTAAATAAGAAAATATCACACCTAGGATGTTCGTAGAGGGCTTGACCTGCCTTCGAATTTTGTCCTCAAGGAGCAACTAGTAACCATTAGTTATAGATCCTAGTGGATCATCTTGTCATCCTTTGTGGAAGGTAGTGAACCAGCGGTCAATGTCTTTGATTGTACTTGTAAGGAGAGAGAGAGAGAGAGAGAGAGAGAGAGAGAAATAGGATGCATGATGTGGAAGCAACATAGACAAATAGAATGAAAGTAGTGATAGTAGTAAATTGTCTAAAAGTGAATATTTGTTTTTGATAGTTGAAATAATGATGAATGTATGATGATAAAATGAGGAAGTGAAGTAGAATTTATATTAGATAACTCTCTCTTTAAATCTAGCGACTAACTGTTACCTTTTTTAGTATCATAAAATCATAACCATTGGTCTCAATAACACGCATTACCCTAGGTGTAAGAGTATGTTAGCATCATGATCATGCATCAAAAATCCTCAAATTAATCAAATGATCAAGCTCCCCGATTAAAGTGGTGGTGTTGACATATTTAATTTGTAAGACGTGCTTTAGGGAATGCATGTCAATACATCCCTTAATCATGACTCTATCCTTAATTTTAAATTTTGAAAAATTTAGGAGACCAAAACATTATGAAAAATTACAAAAAAGTGATAATTGGATGAAAAAGGGAAACAAAACCATTGCCCAACATGGCTCATTGTCATCCTACCCAGGTAATAAAAAATTTAGTCCATCTCTTTCCCATAAATAGGAGGATGACACTCTTCACCACCTATAAAGATAGTTGATGGTGATCTTTTTACAAATATAGGTACATATTCCCTCCTATTTCTCTTTTTATCTCTTCCATCTACTTGTTTCATATCTAGGTTGTTGTAAGTTGGTCCTTGGTTTTCTTAACAATTTTCTTTGTCTTTGTTATTATTTAAGCATTCATCCAAGTTGATATTGCATTTGTTCATCTACATTTTATTTTGCTTCATCCATGTGTTCGTTTTTGTTCACATTTTCTTCTATTATATTTTTAAGCCATTTCTTTGCATCTCTCTATTTGATTCTTTTTAAATATCTTAGAATATTTACTTATTTTTACAAGAATAATATCATATAGAACTAATTATTTGGTTTTGAATTTGATGTGGGAGCAAACTAAAACTAAAGTATTTTATTGAACATGTAAGTTTAGATAAATATTTAGAAAGTTGTAGCTACGACAAAAATATATGCTATATTCTAACAAAAGGATGTGATAGGATAATGTGCTAACAACTACTAACAAACAATCTAACTAAGAAGATTCCCTAACTAAATCTATCTAGAACAACTAGAACATAACAACCTGTAGAGGGAGAAAACCATGCATCGACATACAATTCTCAGGTCTAGATCCACTGGGGAGCCCTGAGGTGACCGCGGTGGCTATTGTAGCTCTATAGTCAGTGCAGGAGGAGAAAGGTTTCATCACAAATAGTTTTATGACTCACTCCAAGTCCATGGTGGAATGTTTTTAAATGTGTTAATTCAAGCATACACCTAAGTTTGGCCTTTCTATAACTTAAACTATGAAAGCGAAAGAACAATGCAAGAAGACAAGAGCTAACCCTAGAATGATTCTTTGTTTGAATTATTTCTAACCCTAGGATTGTAAAATGAAATCTTTGAGAAAGGGTTCAAGAGAAAATGCATAAACAATATTAAACCCTAAATGCACACTATATGCTATTTATTCCTTCAAATGCCTAGAAAATTAATTAGATATTTTTATTTTATATCGGATCTAGGGTTTTAATAAAAACATAAATCATCCAACAAATAGACTAAATATTTATCAAGGGCACTTATCTCATTTGGTGGTTGATCCAAGCTTTATATTTCATTTGAAAATATCCTACGATTTTTATTCCTGCAAAACAACTTAACAAACACTTGAAAATTATGATCAGTGTTAGGGTGCCTGCTTAGGCCATTGTATGATAATGCTCGGAGGTGCAAAATTCAATCCCTCTAGGTCCTTTTAGCTAACATTTGAAATACAAAAGCAAAAATTGACCTTTGGAAGATGGACAAGCAGAATACAATGCAGCATAACAATATGATAAATAGAACACAAAATCTGCTATTATGATTAGAATGCAACATAAAATACAAATCTAGGGTTTATAGATAGTATATTTCCATTAATCCTAGCCTAAGCAAAATCATGCTCCTTACGGAGCAACCGTGATTTTGTAGAATGAGGAAATTATACCCAAAAATTGCCAAGCATGATTTCACAACAGAAGAAGAAACCCCTCAAATAAAATAGATGAAATAATATGAAATAAAATCTAACTAATATGCAAATGCAAATGAGCAAAAACAACTTGGTGGTAGTGAAAAGCAGTTAAAAGGGTGAAGACCTCTTGAATAACAGATTCCTCCTTAGGGCTCTAGCACTTGTCCACCAAAAGCAGCAAACACACAAATAATGTAGCAGCAAAAAGAATCCACAATGGTTAGAAAGCTTCAATAGATCACTTGGCTTACTTGAAACTTGATTTTGAGCACTTGCAAAAATCTCTTAGAAACTTGTGGATTACTTAGAAAAATTCTTAATGAGAAAAAAAAAGACTTCAAACCCTCTATTTATAAGGGATTTGAAAGAAGAACGAGTTGGAAAAACTAAGAAAATCCGACATCAAAAGAGGTTAATTTAAAAAATTAGGATTTTCTAAGAGAAAACCCTAGCTAGGCAAAATTGTGCCCCATAAGGGTTGACTGTGATTTCGCAATAATTGGACTTATGTGTAGTTTTTATGCATTTTGGAGGACCAAATGATGTTAGAATGGGATATATCATATATCGTTGGAAAAATCTTTTTGATATCAATATAATGGTATAGGTTTTGAAAGAAATGGACAAGATTTGGTGGTGAAAAAATTGGCTCAAAGATAATCTTACTTTTCTAAGAGGAAAAGTAAGGATCTAAGGAAAATGGTTCACCTTAGTGGGTCAATTTTCTATATCTACATTTTTCCCCCTATTTGATGTATTTATGGCGAAGTAAATGCATCAAATAAATATGTAGACTCCTATGGACAAGAAAGCAATAAACATAGAAAATAAGTGGCTAGGTTTGGACAAAGGGGTGGTGCAAAAAGGGGGTATCATGATGGATACTCTAGAATTTTACACACAAGGTGAGACATTACTACCATTAATACCTCTAAGGCTAGGATACCCCCTCAATTTTTAGAAGGAATGGAGAATTCCTTAAGAAACTCAAAAAATATAAATAAAAATAAAACATAGAAAACATAGAAAACAAAGCAAGCAAACAAAAAGCAAGATGATGGTGACTGGGTAGAACATGAATCTAACTAATGTATCTAACTAATGCAAGAAATGCAATCTACCTAAGATGAAATTCATGGATGCAAGAAGAAGTGGAAAGAAAGAAGAGGGAAAGAGGAGATAAGGAGGAGAAGAAGAAAGAATAAGAAGAAACAAAGTTCCAAAGGAGATCAAAGAGACAAAAAGAAAGAGAAATGGTTAAAACCTTGGATGTAGGATTTTATGCTCAAGAATATGGTCAAATATGGAGTGAAACCCACTATAGATGTAGTACTTGCTAAGATGGACAAATGGACAAGTGTGGAGCTTGAACCACTATGGGTGCAATGCTTACTAAGATAGATAGATGGTTAAGAGATACCTGTTAGGATGTATGCTTGCAAATGGCTGAGATGGAGGGTACCCCTCGCATGTGGCCATGAAGATATCCCATACGGGGTGTGTTGTGTGTGTTATTGATGTCTTAGCAAGTACTACTTAATAGGGGTGTAAAGTGAGAATGGACCAAATGATCTAAGCAAAACACAATGTGAATATGTGCATGTACCAAAATAAAAGAGAGGAAGAATAATGAGAAGCAAATAAATTGTGTGCCAAATATGTCCATTGCTCGAGTAGCGATGAATCTGAATGAGAAGAATAATATGCATGCAGAAGAGTAAGAGCACGCAGAAGAAAAATAAAATCGTGTGTGTAGCCCCATCTTAAATTTTTAATGGTTAATAAGTGTGCATAAGATAGTCAGTGGCTGTATGAATAACACTCATATGGTATCTACCCTATCCCATGAGGACTACTTAACTATTGAAAATTTAAGAAGGAAGAAATGTGAAAAAAAATAAGAGGGAAGAATGGATATCCATATCTTGATGAAGAAAAGAAGAAAAATAAATATGCAAAGGAAAAGGATATACTAAGAAAAGAATTGTATTTCTTGACTTTGGAGAGAATTGATGGTCATTATAAAAACTTTCAAAGTCAAGAAATACAAGAATTAAAAAAAAAGGATGAAAATGCATGGGCCCTAGGTTAGGGACTTCGCTAGGCATCAAAGCCCTAGTGAGAGTGCAATGCATGTGAACTATGACTTAACTAGGTGTCATCACTTGCCATTACCACAAAATTCCCAAAAATCTATATGATCAATCAGTCATGAGCAAGCAACAACACAATTATGACAAGCAAAAATGTAATAGGAATAAAATATTAGGCAACCATGCAAAATATGATAGACAATTATGCAATATGAGCAAACAAACCAAAGGTAATATGTAATATAGATGATGGATCATGCATAGTACTTTTTTTTAGATGCATTATGCAAGAGATGAAGAACAACCATATCCCTTGACTTGGAGAAATTTTATGATTATGATCAAGAATTGCAAGGTCAAGGAATATATAATATGGAAGAGAAGCATGATTTATGCCAACGGATGATTTGTGCTTAGTGTGTGCAAAAGCTTCAAGGTGAAATACCCCTTTGGTGAGAGTACATGAAAAAACCTTGATAGCTTGTGATGGAAAGATGGTGGGCTCATTAAGAGCACTAGAAAAATAGATGAGTAAAAATGTGGGCTCATTTAAGAGCGTTAGACAAGATATGAGCAAATATGTGGGCTCATTTAAGAGCGCCAGACAAGAGATGAGCAAATATGTGGGCTCATTTAAGAGCGCCAAAAATATTGATGAGAGAAATTGAAAACTATGTAGAGCTCTATATGGTCATGTTTTTATGAGAACATACATGGAGGATGCATAGATGAATTTGTTAAATATGATGTTTGAAGTTGGTCACAACCCATTTAAGCAAAAAGCTTAAAGGTTTGCATGTTTTAGCTAATTATATTTGACCACAGATAATGGGTGTTGATGAAGAATTTGGAGATAATTTTGCAATGTATGAGACAAGGGTGCATCTTAGAAAGATTGATGATTAAGAACAAGTTGGCCCTTTTGCATAAGGTCATGGATATGCTTTCGAAGCGTTTTGCATCGATTAGTTGAGTGACCATGACCTTGATGAAAAGCACAATATTTGTGTGAATATTGTTTTTGAGATGTAGTAGGTTTAGGAGATGGGAGATTAATCATTTTGGCTTCCAATAACTTGGTTAAAATGAAAGTAGGGGGTAGGCCTAATCTTGCATGAGAATGCCTAGGCAAAGGTAAGTTGTGGTTGGCTTGTTTAAGAGAAGAAGAATTTATGTATTTCCCTACCCCTAATTGCCCTCTCTTCTTAAGGGTGGCCTCCACATGTGTGGCTAAGTCAATTGCACCTTGGAGGGTACACACTCTAGCTTTTTCTAAGGGGTAGGATAATTGGTCATTAAGGCTTTCGATGAAGATATTAAGAAGTTTAGATTGAGGGGGGACATGACTGATTTTTACTACAATGGTGTTCCATCTAGTAAGAAAATCTTTAAAGGATTCATGTTCAAATTGTTTTAGTTTTAATAGATCAATAAGGCTAAGTTTTCTTTCAATGAATATGGAAAAATATTGTATAAATGGATAAAAAAATATCAATAAAAGTTTTAAGGGAATGCTTTGGTAATTGATAATACCATTCTAGTGCACTACCCCTAAGGATTTTAGGAAATGTATCGAGTAATAATATCTCATCATGTGCAATGTCATCACAAGCCAAAAGAAAAGCTTTGAGGTGTTTAATAGGGTCTTGATCACCTTCATATGTTTGGAGGTTAGATGTTTTATACTTGGGAGAAAATGGATATTTGAGCACAAAGGGATATAAAGGTTGGTTGAATAATTGTTTATAATATGGATTATTATGGGGAAGGATTATGGATAGAATTTATTTGTTGTTCTAGTTGTTTCACTTGAGTGGTGAGAATTTGAATTTGAGAAGATTCTTGATTGGATGATTCAAGATGTGGAGGAAGAAAATTTTGAATGATAATTATGATTAGAGAACTAATTTGAATTAGGAATATCAAAATTATGATTGGCTTGAGAAGGTAAAGAATACCTTATATTTTTCTTAATTAATTTGTTATGAGGAATATTTTGATTATTATTGATGAGAGAAGTGGTTTGTTCCTTAATGTTGTTAGGAATATTAAAGGTAGAAGGAAGATGATTAGAATTAATGTTCACTTGAGAATTAATGATGGAGGGTAATGAAATATTATGTTTATTTTTAAGCTCATTACTAATGTGATTAATAGATTCTTGAATATTATTTGTATATGAAAGAGATGATTTGAAAGTAAGATTATCAAAATTGATGAGAAAATATTGAATAATTTCTTCTTGTTTATTAGTATACCCTAAGGTTGGGGAAAATCACCCAGGTGTTGTAGGTGAGTTGGAGAGAAGAGGGCAATCCTCCAAGGGAGGTCGGTCAAACCCCCTACCAAAAGTGATGGGCAAAATCATTGATAATGTGGGGGGGGGGGCCGGTCCTTTGCTTGGAACCCCTCGTGGTCTCTTAGACCAAGGCGGCTCAGGGGTAAAAAAAAAAAAAAAAAAAAAAAAATTGGGGAAAATTGAGAAAGATGAAGAAATTCATTAATAGTTTCCTCATACTTTTTATCAGTAACAATTTCTTCATGTTATTTATTAAAATAATTATGTGATGGGATTAAATATTCTTTATGTTTTTTATGAGTTTTAGAGTATTTTTTAGATGCTAAAAATATTTGAAAAGGGAAAAGAATAAATTTTAAAATAACAAGGAGGTTTAGAAAGACAACCATTGAATAAGGGTAGAGAAATAAGGATTAATTGATTGACTAACTCTTGATTTAAAGAAAAACAAAATTTGAATAAAAAATATTTTTTTAATAGAAAACAAAAGATGAGGTGTTGAAAGTTGGAAATGTATAGTGAACTTGTTTTAAATTAGAACCTTCATCTGGATGCCCGCATACAAACACTTGGGGATGAAATCCAAACCATGATGGAGCCCAAGTCCTACCAGTCCTCACCCAATTCATTGTGGTCAGCAATATATACTTCGAAGAGAAATACGTGTTATATTTCATAGCTATGATGGTTGTTGGACCACCTATTTTTAATCTTGATTAGAAGGTTTTTAATTTTCTGAGCACAAGAAAAAGGATAATCTATTTTCGAAGGTTCATGGGTATGGCTAACCCCTTCACCATGTATTCTCGTTAAGTCTAGATCAGCTTTGACTCACAGGATCTTTAATGTGGATATCCCACCACTAAAGTGGCACCCTATCACCGAAAATAGTAATTATTAAAAAAAAATTGACAAAAAATAATTTGCCTAAAATAGTAATTACTAAAAAAAGAAATTTTTTGACGAAAAATAATTTTATGAAAATAGCAATTACTAAAAGTGGCAAATTTTGACAAAAAACATAATTTACCAAAAATAGTAATTTTTTTTATTTTGGGGTTTTACGGATTTGCTCTAAAATTATAACCCTCGTTTTATAAGAGGATGTTGATGGTATTGGAGATGTGAGAAGGAAGAAAGATTGTAATTGTGAGATCGAAGAGAAAGTATAGTGGATTTGTTGTAGGTTGTATCCCTTCGAGATTTGTTGGACGGAATAATAAATCCTGGTTATTTTCTCCATGGACGTAGCCCACATTGGGTGAACCACGTAAATTTGTGTCTTGAGTATTGCTTTATTCTTTTGTGTTTTATTTTTGCATTTATTTATTGCTCGTGTTTTAATTTTTAATCCTAACAACTGGTATCAAAGCCTAGGGTTTGAAAAACGTACTTAAAAGGAGGGTTTTTGGTTTGAGTGGGAGCAATGGCAGAAGAAGGCAGGTTTAGGGTTGATAAGTTTAATGGCTAAAATTACCAGCTATAGAATATGCAAATGGAGGACTATCTTTATCAGAAGTATCTTTATCGACCATTAGGCGGAATAGCAAAGAAGTCAGCAAAGCTATCAGATGAAGAATGGGAAGTTCTTGACAGAAATGCATTAGGGACAATACAGTTGTGCCTGGAAGCATTGGTGACCTTAACATTTCAAATAATAATAGAACGAAGGGTTTACTAGATGCATTGGCTAAACTATATGAAAAACCCTCATGTTTGAACAAGGTATTTCTTATGAAGCATTTATTTAATATGCATATGTCAGAAGGTGGGTTTTTTACTGATCACTTAAATGAGTTTAACATGGTTACCAATAAGTTAAATTTTGTTGGAGTAAATTTTGATGATGAGGTCATGGTTTTTTTGATCTTATGCTCATTTCCAGAAATTTGGAATGGCTTGCTCATAGTTGTGAGTAATTTTATTTTCAATACAAATACTTTAAAATTTGATGATGTTATTGGTGTTTTCCTTAGCGAGGAAATGCGACGTAAAGCATAGGTGAGACATCGAGTGATGCATTGACTATGGAAAATAGAAGAAGACAAAAGGAGAGAGGAAAGAGTCTAGGAAAACATAGAAAATCAAAGAAAGGTAGATCCAAATCCAAATTGAAGTAGTTAGAATGTTGGAATTATGGGAAGAAAGGACACTTAAAAAGATATTGTTGGACTCAAAAAAAATAGGGAGAAGAAAAACAGGGTAATCATGAAGCAAATGTAGCAGGTGACGTATTGCAAGATGCTTTAATCCTTTCACCAGATAATATTAATGATTGTTGGGTGCTAGACTTAGGGGCTTCATATCATGCCACACCCCATAATAAATATTTTCTATATTATGTTCAAGGTGATTTTGGACAGGTGTATTTGGGTGATGATAGACCATATAAATCATTGGAAAGGGTAAGATACATATAAAATTACCGAATGGAAACCAATGGTTGGTAAAAGAGGTAAGGTATATTTTTGATTTGAGAAGAAATCTAATTTCAATAGGGTAGTTAGACAGTAAATGATGTACAATTACATTCTTAGCAAATTAATGGAATGTTGCTAAAGGATCACTGTTATTAGCAAAAGAAAATAATGAAGGTACATTGTATGTATGTACTGGTAATACTGATCTTTCTATTGCTTTAGCTTCTACAGGAGCAGATACAGTTTTATGGCATCATAGGCTTGGGCACATGAGTGAGAAGGGGATGCAATTTCTCCACTCAAGAAATTTGTTGCCAAGTTTGAAGCAGGTTGATTTGGACTTTTGTGAGCACTGTGTTTATGGAAAATAGAAAAGAGTCAGATTTCTCAAAGTTGGAAAAGAAAAGAATAATTAAAATCTAGAGGTTGTGTATATAGACGTATGGATACCAAGTTAGGTATCATATCTTAGTGTAAGGGTTGAATATGGAGCAGCAAAGGAGCAACGAAGAAGGAGGAAGGACGACAGTCGAGGGTGGGAACATTGTTCAAAGCTACCAGGAAAAGACAAGCAAAGATCTAGAGGTAGGTAAGGATGCTGAGGATGGATTGACCTCTGTCCCTGATGCAAAGGTACGGGGAATGGATCCCCCTGACAAAGATCCTAACAAAGGGACCCATCCATGAGCAGCGGGTCCCAAAAAATGTTTGTCATTTACAAAAACCCTTAAAGGCTCAAGGAATGACTTCTTTGAATCACTCCCACCCCTTATCCCAGATAACAATAGAATAAGGGTTCCAGCAAACATAATGGATGGTTTCTTGTCTTTGGAAATGCATTCCCTAATAGGGAAGTTCCTGAGCGATAGGTCTAACATAGAAACCATAAGGTCTTGGGCCTTTCCAAGTGGAGAACTGCAGGAAACATGGAGATTGTTGCTTTGGCTAAAGGTATTTTCATCATCAGGCTTAACAACAAGGAAGATGTGAGCCACATTTTAACGGAGGGTCATGGTTCCTGGGAAGGTGTAGCCTGTCCCTTAGACCTTGGGGAGAGGATTTTGATCCTGATAAACAAAGCGTCAACATAGCTCTTATTTGGGTTAGACTCCCAAATTTTCCTACCCAGTTCTTTTATGAGTATTTCTTGAAAGGAATTGCCAAAACCATAGGGGAGTTGGTAGCTATTGACAACTCTACCCTAGCCAGGTCAAGGATGACTCATGCAAGGATTTGTGTGAACGCAAACCTAGATTTTGAGCTCCCAAAATTCGTAGAACTTGAGTATGGAGACTATCTAAGAAGGCAACCCATCGAGTATGAAAACAAACATGCCTTTTGTGTGGAATGTAAAACTCAAGGTCACCTTAGGATTCAGTGCCCCAGCCTAGCAGGCTTCAAGGAAGCTCAAAAAAAACCTGAGGTAAAAGGGCCAAATGGAAGAGGGTAGGCAAAGAACAATGGACCTCGGATCCTACCAAACAAAGAAACCTACAAGGCGGTTAGGATCAATCAAAACCAGCAAGAGCAAGATGATCAACTTCAGGGAAAATGGAAAGGAAAGCACCAGATCGAAAATGCTCAGGAGACCCAGATAAGTTCCTTGAATCCTAGCTTCAATCAGTTTGAAATCCTAGCTGAAGCTGAGGATGAAGTAGAAAATTTTAGGGTAGAGGACCTCTAGATAGGCATCCCAAAAAACCTAGAATCCCCATATCGATTAGGATCGTCTAGTGGGATTCACGCAGGACCCCCACCAAACTACCCTTACGGAATGCCCCAAAGGATGGAATAAGACAGACAAATCCTGGAGGAAGAAGATACAGGGATAGAAATAATTGCCACAAAAATGCTTGAAGGGTGCTCTAGCCCTGTTTTGCAACAAATTATCCCCCCCAAATTTAGCCCCAAACAAACTCGTAGTTCAACGAAATCACCCATATATTTTGGCAATGAAAAAAAGAGGAAGGATTTTAGAGGTAAAACACTATAGAATAAGGCTCGAGAATGAAATAGCAAATGGGAAGCAAAGAACACTTCTACCCCAAGTTATCACAAGCATGTATGATAACAAATGTAACAAACCTCCTCCTCCTCAATGCAAGGGGAGAGGGGAAAACTCAAAGCATTCTAAATGAAGATCCTCTCATGGAACATGAGAGGCCTAAATGGCCCACTGAAGCAAAGGGTGGTTAACACGTTAAGGAGAGAAACTAGTCCTACAATACTATTATTACAAGAAAAAAAAAACAACGAAGCTCAGTCAAAAGCCCTAGCAGGTAAAATTTGGAAATAAGGGGCAGTGGCTTTCAAGTAGGCTAGAGGCGCATCTGGAGGACTAATGGTCCTATGGGATCCTAATAAGGTAGAAGGCAGTGTCATTTAGGCTGATGACAGGGTCTTGAGTGTATTATTCCATGATATTGTTAACAATAAGTCTTGGATCCTGTCAAATGTTTATGCACCCAACACAATGCAAGGAAGAACAACCTTATGGGAATTTTTGAGTTACATGAAAGGGGATTTCCATAATATCCCATGGGTGGTAGTGGGTGACTTTAACATGCCTCTATACCCATCAGACAATAAAGAAGGAACAAGACTTCCATCTAGGAGCATGGAAGAATTTAATGAGTTTGTCAATTCAAATGAACTAATGGATGTCAAGTTAAAATATGCCAAGTATACTTGGAGCAATAGGCGCATTGGTAGTCACCTCATTCAGGAAAGGTTGGACAGGTTCTTTTTATCGTAGGAAGCAATTTTAGTCTTTGGGGATGCTACCCTCCACTCACTACCCAAGATTGGGTCAGATCATAGCCCCATTCTGCTGGAGGTGCCTCAAGCTTCATCCCTTAGGAGACCATTTAGGTTTGAATCAATGTGGATAAAGCACCATGACCTTAAGGACCGCATAGACAATTGGTGGCAGCAATCATTTCAAGGAAGCCCTTCCTACAAACTTTCCCAAAAGTTGAAGTTGGTGAAAGACAATCTTAGAATATGGAACAAGGAAGTTTTTGGAAACATATTTGAGAACAAGAAAGTGGTGGGGGATAAACTAAGAGTCGTTGAAAACATGATCCAAAATGGAATTATGGATGAAAATACCAGAATAGAGGAGCGAAGCTTGCTTGCAGAATACCACAACATCCTGGCCTGTGAGGAGACATATTGGAGGCAGAAGTCAAGAGCACTTTGGCTAAAGGATGGGGATTCCAATTCCAAGTTCTTCCATGTCACCACTTTGAGGAACAGGAGCAATAACAGGATTAAGGAATTAACCAAAGAGGATGGTACAACCACTCAAGACTTTTATGAAATCAGAGATGAAGTTGTGTCTTACTTTAGTTCCCTCCTTGGAGAAGAATCACAATGTCGGACCATGGCCAAAGATTCATTACTGCAAGCCATCCCTCAGATTATTAATGGTAATATTAATGGTAAACTCTTAGCACCTTTTTTTGATGATGAAATTAGGGAGGCTTTGTTTTCTATGGACCCTGATAAGGCTCCAGGTCCTGATGGATTCCCACCTAGGTTTTTCTAATCCTTCTGGGATACAATCGGACCGGATGTTTGTTCCACAATCCAAGAGTTCCAATCCTCCAAGAACATTCCTCGAGGGTACAACTCTACATTTATAGCCCTGATCCCCAAAGGACCGGCCCCCAAATCCATGGCAGATTACAGGCCAGTCAGCCTTTGTAATGTATCCTACAAAATCCTTACCAAATCCATAGCTAACCATATGAAAGGTATCTTGCCCTTGATCATTGACCCGTGTCAAGGCAGTTTAGTTCAAGGGAGGTCAATCCTAGATGGAGTGATTACAGTTCATGAGGCCCTCCATTCTGCATCCTAGACGAAAAAGGTTGCTTTCACCCTGAAGTTAGACATGAATAAGGCCTATGACCGCATAAATTGGGACTTTGTGAAGGCTATTCTGCTCAAGTTTGGCTTCCACCCTGAGTGGGTGAGGCTTATCAGAGGATGTATTTACAAGCCCTAGTTCTCGGTCCTTGTCAATGGAATGATGCAGGGTATTTCCAAAGTTGCAGAGGTCTCATACAGGGGGATCCTATTAGCCCAATGCTATTCATAATAGTGGTTGAAGCCCTTGGAAGGATAATCAAAGTGGCCTATTCGATGGGGATAATCTCGAGCATCAAAGCTACCTCCCTCACCAATGCAGTCACGCACCAACAATTCATTGATGATACCTTGATGTTGACCAAGGCATCGGTTGAAGAGGTCAAAAATATAAAGCACATTTTAAGGCTTTATGAGGATGCGGTAGGACAAAAGGTAAATTTTAACAAAAGCAAAATATACTTCCTAAACACCCCTCCCCTCATGCAGATAAAGATAGCCAGGATTTTGGAGTGTCCCATATCCAATCTCCCCACTTCATATCTAGGCCTCCCACTGTTCACAGGAGCCACTGTTGAATCAATGTGGAACAATGTGTTGGAGAGGATCCAAAAGAAACTCTCAGGTTGGAAAGGACACTTGTTGTCCCAAGCAGGTAAAGCGACCTTGACCATGGCTTCCCTTCAGAGTATTCCTGTATACTTCCTATCTATTTTTAAGGCACCAGCTAGGGTGTACCATAAAATAGAACAGTTTCAAAAGAATTTCCTCTGGTCAAGGTTGGAAGAAAAATAGAAAATTCACTTAGTAGGATGGGATAAAGTGTGTCGACCCAAAGAGGATGGAGGCCTGGGCCTAAGAAAAGTTTCTCACCTTAATATAGCATTACTAGCCAAACAAGCTTGGCGATTGATAACCAACGTGGAAAATGAATGGACCACGATAGTCAAAAGAAAGTATCTTCAAGGAACATATTTCTTGAGCAACACCCTTCAAAGTAGAGGATTGGCCTTTTGGAAAGCAATCCTTATGAGCATAGATATCATCAAAAAAGGCATGATATGGATTCTAAGGAATGATCAGAAGATAAGGTTCTAGGAAGATAAGTGGGCAAGGGAAGAGGTCCTAAGTCAAGACCCTAACCTAGCCCGGCTAATAGACTACACTACTGAGAACTTAGGACCAATGGTGGCTGACTTCATAAGGCAGGATAGGAACAGATCTAGATGGAGACCAATCAGGATACAGGGCTTGGAAGCAGAGTTCGAGGAGCTTGAAAGCATCCTAAGACAACAATTCATCCCCACAGGTGCTGGAGAGGATCACTTAAGATGGTCAGCAACTGAGAGTGGAGAATTCACTGTTAAATATACCTACAAGTTATTGATCCACTCTGAAGAGCCTTGGTTTATGCCTCATACTAGTGTGGATAAAGAAATTAATCCCCAAAATATCCTTTTTTTCTTGGCTAGTGATTCAAGGGAAAATTCTAACCATTGATAATATGTTAAAAAAATGAATGATGGTACCTAATAGATGTTTTATGTGTAGGGAAAATTGGGAATCCATACAACATATTTTTCTTGAGTGCCCTATAGTTGTTACTATCCTAAATGGGGTATTCCAAGCCTTTGACATTGCTTGGGTTAAACCAAAGTCCATCCTTGACCTTTTCCAACAATGGCCCAATCCTTTTTGGAGCTTAAGGCTTAGGTTCCTTTGGAAGATCTGTTTACATCACTTCCTATGGCAAATTTGGTTAGAAAGAAACCTTAGAGCATTTAAAGAGTCAAAAAGGGATACTGGGTCTATTATCAACAAAATCCTAGCCTTTGCAAAAGAGAATGTCTTAATTCAACCGGTTGAGGTGCAACCGATTCCCCTCCAAGAGAAATATTTAGCCCAATCATTAAACATTCCCCTTGAGGATGGTCCCTATAAGACTAACCCTAGACTAGATTCCAATTGGATCCCTCCTCCAGTGGATTGGCTTAAGCTGAATTTTGATGGTGCTACCAAGGATAATCTCGACAGAGTAGGAGCAAGAGGAGTGGTTAGGAACCACAAAGGGTGTTTGGTGCTAGCCTTTGCTGAACAACTGGGAATCATGACCAACAATGAAGCAGAAGCAAGAGCCCTATGGCGAGGATTGGAATTGTTGCAAAAGACTCAAGGCAATCTCATCGTCGAAGGAGATTCTCAAAACATAATCAACCTGTTGAAGAATGACAAGGATCCATCATGGAGGATTGAATCCAGCATCAAGGAAGTGAGGAACCTGTTCGACAGGAGAAATGATAGGATAGCTCTACACATTTTCCATGAAGCCAATAAAGCAGCTGATAGGTTGGAAAATCTAGGAGTTGAAGCTAACGATCTAATCACGTGGACACAAGATATTCTACATAACGTGGAAGAAATCATCCAAAACAAGTACCAATGATTCTTTCGACATAACTCATGCCTCGTGGCATCCCCTTTGGTCATTGGGATAATACCCACTACTATGAGGTTATGAGGTGGTATTATTGGAGTAGTCATCCCACCAATTTCACAAGTGTGGCAAGCATGAAAAGCCATAGGAATAGGGATGAGTGCCAACGACAAGGTGGAAAAATGGTCAGTTGGTTATCAAGGATAGACAGTCATCGGTGGTCATGGTCTTGAAGCGCGTGGAAGACTCTAGATTACAAGCCTGGTGAATCAGCGATGGCAGGAGGATAGTGTGTTTGTGCCAAGCAAGAAAGACCTAGATTTTCCATGATTGCCAAGCGGTAGGATCCCAAGCGCAAAAAGGAGAGGCACGTTGGCATGCTTAAGATGCTGATTACAAAAGCCATGTGGCACTATTTACAAGTGGATGATGGGGAGCGACAAAATCCCAGGCATGGCACTCATCACAAAAAAGATTTAATTTCAATTAACGAAGGTACAAGAAACCGACACCACCTTTCTATTTATTTCAAATGTGGGAAAACATTGACCATATTGCAAGTTGGCAGGAAAATTGTAAAGGCTTTGAAGATTTTGAAATCTCAAGGGAAAATGACTTACATTGAGTCCATCATGGTGGTCATAGAGCCTGCGGCTCAAGCCATCCTCACTGAGAGACGATTCACCCAATTTTTTGACCTATTTTTAGGGGTTGAGGAAGACATAACACTTGCTATTATGGAATCATGGGAATATGGCAGGGTCAAAATTTGGGGATGTGAGATTTTTATCGATGTCACATTGCTTACAACCATCACTAGGCATACTGTCAAAGGCAGATCCATCCACAGGAAAAAACACAATTGGGAGGTGGAGTTACGCGAGTTCAAGGACAATCCCAAAATCTTCAAGGAGGCGAAGAATGGTCTGACCAGGATGGACCTCCCTACACATTGGAACTCAGTCATGAAAAATGTTATGGAGTTTATCACTACTGAGGACCCTGGCAAGGTCCTCCTTAGTTTCCATTATGCCTTCGTCAATTTTTTCCGTGATGTCAATCCTTTAAGTATACCCCAATTTTTGCTCAATTCAATAAATTACACTATTAATTCCTACCGGAGCAAGAAGGGTTCTGTCATGCCCTTGCACCAAGGCCTTTACAAGGTCATATACAAGTTTGCCATGCTTACTTCTTCCAAAGCCGAACCCCCTGCAAATCCTCAAGATGAAACCCCAGTTGAACACCATGCATAAATTTCTAGGGGCAGGGATAGTCCTGGTCTGCCCAAGCCTCCCTCTGCATCCCCGACTAAAAAAATAGGAATGGATGCTCTCATGAGAGGACGACTGGCCAAGAAAAAACTCAATATCGAGGAACCTGGAGGACCCAAGAGATCCTCACTGAGGCTGAAGAACAAATAGGGGCAGGGGAGTTCCAAACCCCTTGAGATTGATTCTGAGGATGAGGGTCCTGATCCTACTACTATGGTCCTCAAGCGCTTTGTGTTGATTTCATCGATGAATGTGATAAATCAGATGCAGGAGATCCACGAGGCATTGGCCAAGGTATTCTTCAATGAAGGATATCAGAGCAACAAGCCTGTGGAGGCCAACATGGAGACTAAAAATCAAGAGGAGGACAAGGATGACAAGCAAAACGAGAATGAGGAGTAGCTCTTTGCAGGTCACTCTGTGTAGGATTGATTGTCTGCATCTTGTTCAGAGGGCTTTTTACATTTTTTTGTTTTTTGTCCTTAGATTTGTTTGGTTGGGTTCCATGGGCTAAGACCTTGATGTTTTGTTGTGAAATATTGTGTAAGGGCATGAATTTGTGGTTGTTGGAGGTAGCTCAGGATTTTTGGTGACTTTTTGGTGCAGGTTGTAGTTGGCCAGTTAGGATAGAGGACTGAGGGTCCTCAGATAATTATGGATCTTGTTGCTCAGATATATGCTAATTTTTTTATATAGGTTTTAGGTTAACCTGTAAAACCCATTCTCAATGCAATACTTTAATTATAAAAAAAAAGTATCATCTCTTAGTGGCTCTTATTATTATGTTATGTTTATTGATGATGCAACTAGAAAACTTGGGTTTATTGTATTCGAAAGAAATCAAATGTCTTTGATACTCTTAAGAAATGGAAAGCTTTGGTTGACATCGAGACAGGAAATAAGTTGAAGTGTCTCAGATCATATAATGGAGGTGAGTACTGCAGTAAAGAGTGTGATAGGTAATGTTCATGCCATGGGATTTGTAGAGTGAAGACGATTCCAAGAACTCCACAAGAAAATGGTGTGTTAAAAAGGATGAACAAGACTATCATGGAACGTGCTAGGTTTATGAGATTATATGCAATATTACCCTTACAGTTTTGGGCAGATATTGTGGATACTACCATTTATTTAATAAACAGAGGGCCTTCAAGTTCCTTGGATGGTGGGATTCCATAAGAGGTATGGACAGGTAAGCCTATTAACTACTCATTTCTGAAGACTTTCGATTGTGAAGCATTCGTGCATATTGATAAAGAAAATAGAACTAAACTTGAGTTAAATCCAAGAAGTGCACTTTCATTGGATATGGAGTTAATGATTTTGGTTATCATTTTTTTTATTATGAAAATATAAAATCATTAGGAGTAGAGATGTGGTATTCAATGAGAAAGTCATGTATAAAGATCAGTTGCAACAAAATAAATAGGAAAAGGTAAACATAGAATACACAGTGCTTGATGAAATTGAAACTTCAAAGGTGCTAGAAAATCAACAACAACAGCAACAAGCACCTCAAACTCCTATAAGTGTTAGAAAATCTACCAAGATAAATATACCCCCTAATAGTTATTCTCCTTCATTATATTACGTATTATTGTCTAACTCTGGTGAACTAGAAACATATGAAGAAGCGATGCAGGTAGAAACCAGGAAGAAGTGGGAGCAAGACATGAAAGAGGAGATGGACTCCTTTGTACACAATCAGACTTAGGATCTGGTTCAGTTGCCTATAGAAAAAAGAGCATTGCAAAATAAATGGGTTTACAGGGTGAAAGAAGAAGATGGAGGTAAAAAGAGGTATAAGGGTAGACTGGTTGTAAAGGGGTTTACACAGAATAAAGGTATTGATTATGATAAAAAAAATTCTCATGTTGTTAAAATGACTTCAATTAGAATTGTTTTAAGCCTAGTGGTTGTAGAGGATTTGCTTCTTGAACAATTAGATGTAAAAACAACTTTTCTCCTTGGATATTTGGAGGAAGATATTTATATGTATAAGCCATAAGGGTATGAGGTCAAAGGGAAGAATAAATTAGTATGCAGGTTGAAAAAGAGTTTGTATGGCCTAAAGCAAGCTCCAAGGTAGTGGTATATGAAATTTGACAAGTTTATGTCAGAACAAGGTTATAGTATATGTTATTTATACCACTTTGTTTTTTTTTAAGAGATTGGATAATGGTAACTATATTATCTTGTTATTATATGTAGATGACATGCTTGTTGCAAGGTCTAACATGTAGGATATTATTGTGCTCAAAAAACAATTGGCAGATTTATTTGCAATGAGGGATTTGGATGTTGTAAAGCAAATCCTTCGTATGAGAATAACAAGAGGCAGAAAAATCATAAATTAACATTGTCTCAAGGTGAGTACATTGAGAAGGTGTTGGAAAGATTTAATATGTAGGATGCAAAACCTATTAGTACACATTTGGTCAATCATTTCAATCTAACCAAAGAGATGTGTCCCAACATACATGATGAGATTGACTACATATCCAAGGTTCCTTATTCATCAGCAGTTGGTAGTTTGATGTATGCGATGGTGTGCACAAAGTCAGATATTGCACATGGAGTGGGAGTTGTAAGCAGGTTTATGAACAATCCAAGAAAACAACATTGGGAGGCAGTGAAGTGGATTCTTAGGTATTTGAGAGGTATTGTCACTTAAGTATTATGCTTTAGAGGTTCAAACACTGCTTTACATGGATATGTTGATTCATATATGATAGGTGATATAGACAAAAATAGGAGTACCACATGGGTATGTTTTTACTATAGGTGGAATTGCAGTAAGTTGGATTTCAAAATTACATAATGTTGCTGCACTTTCAACAACAAAAGTAGAGTATGTTGTTGTTATAGAGGCTAGTAATGAGATGATTTGGTTAATAAGCAGAAGAATAACATATTATATAGTGATAGTCAAAGTGTCATTCATCTTGCAAAAAGTTCAGACTTCCATTCCAAGACTAAACATATACAGACCAAGTACCATTTCATACGCTCAGTGTTGGAAGATGGACAATTAAAATTGGAGAAGATACACACTAGCCATAATCCTACAAATATATTCACAAAGGCAGTATCCAAGTACAAATTGAGTTCTTGCTCGATTTTAGTTGGTCTTCAAACATGGCAGTAAAAGGTGAGAAAATTTTTAGGTCCAAAGTTGAAGCATAGTCTAGCAGGTGCAATAGCGGTGGAGTTATTGTGATCAATCTCCAAGTGTGAGATTGTTGGTTATGGAACCTGATTCTAATTTTGAGGCCCTGTTTTAGCCGCATTTGGACCCACTCTATGAAAGGATATGGGCATTATGTAATTATATATCAAATTGCATGTCAATTCGAGTTTTTTTGTGAATTATATTTTTTGGAAATTTTTTGACGAAAAATAATTTTTCGAAAATAGTAATTTACTAAAAACCAAAATTTTTTGAAGAAAAATAATTTGCCTAAAATAGTAATTAATAAAAATGGAATTTTTTTGAAGAAAAATATTTTTCAAAAATAATAATTACTGAAAAAGGTAAATTTTGACATAAAAGATAATTTGCCAAAAATAGTAATATTTTTTTACTATGGGGTCTTAATGATTTGCTCTAAAATTGTAACCCTCATTTTATAAGATGATGTTGATGGCATTAGAGATGTGAGAAGTAAGAGAGACTATAATTATGAGATCGAAGAGGAAGTACAGTGGATTTGTTGTAGGTTGTATCCCTTTGATATTTGCTAGATGAAATAATAAATCCTGGTTATTTTCTTTGTGGATGTAGCCCACATTGGGTGAACCACATAAATTTGTCTTGAGTATTGCTTTATTCTTTTGTGTTTTATTTTCATATTTATTTATTACTCGTGTTTTAATTTGTAATCCTAACAGACTCGGATGCTTGCATACAAACACTTGGTGATGAAATCCAAGTCGTGATGGAGCCAAGTCCTATCAGTCCTCACCCAGTTCATTGTGGTCAATGATATACCCTTCTAAGAGAAATATGTGCTCTCTTCCACAACTATGATGGTTGTTGGACCGACTAAATTCTAATCTTTATTAGAAGGTTTTTAGTTTTCTGAGCACAGGCAAAAGGATAATCCCTTTCCAAAGGTTCGTGGGTATGGCTAACCCTCTTCACCTTGTATTCTTGTTAATTCTAAATTAGCTTTGACTCACAAGAACTTTAATGTGGATTTCCCACCACCAAAGTGGCACCCTATCATGAGGCTAGGCTATGGAATAAGACATCGAATGTTGTTCTTTTTAGGGATGTTATAAAAATAAAATGTGAATCGAACAAATTTTAAAATTTTCTTTTTATATTTTCTAATCTAAGAAAACAAATTTTAGTGGTCTTGTTTAGAGTTTTAAAAAGAAAAACAAAAGAAAAGGAGGTGTTCACAACGGTGTCACCAAATATGTAGAGGGGAAAAACCTCGCATTCACGTACGATTCTCAGGGTTGGATCTGCTAGGAAGCCCTGAAGTGATCATAGTGGCCATTGTAGCTCTACACTCAATGCAAGGGGAGAAAGAGTTCAAAAATTTTATTAGGACTCACTCCAAGTTTGGGGTGGAATGTGTTTAAATGTGTTAATTTAAGCATACAACTAAGTTTGACCTTCATATAACTTAAACTATGAAAGCGAAAGAACAATACAAGAATACAAAATGCAAGAAGACAAGAGCTAACCCTAGAATGATTCTTTGCTTTGAATGATTTCTAACCCTAGGATTGTAAAATGAAATATTTGAGCAAGGGTTCAAGGGAAAATGCACAAACAATATTAAACCCTAAATGCACACTATATGCTATTTGTTCTTTCAAATACCTAGAAAATTAATTAAATATTTTTTTTATATCAAATCTAGGGTTTTAACAGAAATAGAAATCACACAACAAACAACCTAAAGATTTATTAGGGGCACTTATCTCATTTGGTGGTTGATCCAAGCTTTATCTTTCGTTTGGCAATATCCTACGATTTATATTCCTGCAAAACAACTTAACAAACACTTAAAAAATATAATCAGCTTAGGGAGCCTTCTTAGGTCGTTGTACGACAATACTCGAAGGTGTAGCATTCAAGCCCCCTAGGTCCTTTTATCTGACCTTTGAAATACAAAAGCAAAAGTTGACCTTTGGAAGATGGACAAGCAGAATATAATGCAATAGAATAGTATGATAAATAGAACACAGAATCTACTATTATAATAAAAATGCAACATAAAATGCAAGTCTAGGGTTTGGAGACAATAGATTGCCCCCAATCCTAGCTTGAGTGAAATCATGCTCTGTATGGAGCAACCACAATTTTATAGAATGATAAAATCACACCTCGAAATTGCTAGGCATGATTTCGCAACAGAAGAAAAAAATCCTCAAATAAATAGATGAAATAATGCAAAATAAAATATAACTAATATGCAAATGCAAATGAGCAAAAACAACCTTATGGTAGCGAAAAGCAATCAAAAGGATGAAAACCTCCCAAATGGTATATTCCTCCTTAGGGATCTAGCACTTATCCACCAAAAGCAACAAACACACAAATAATGCAGCAGGAAAAATAATCCACAATGGTTAGAAAGCTTCAACAAATCACTTGGCTTGCTTGAAACTTGGTTTTAAGCACTTGAAAAAATCTCTTAGAAACTTGTGGATTACTTGGAAATTTTCTAGATGGAGAAAAATAAGACTTCAAACCCTCTATTTATAAGGGATTTGAAAGAAGAACGAGTGAAAAAACTAAGAAAATCCAACATCAAAAGAGGTTAATTTGAAAAATTAAGTTTTTCTAAGTGAAAACCCTAGCTAGGCAAAATCGCATCCCGTAAGGGCCGACCATGATTTCACAATAGTTGGACCCATGTGTAGTTTTTCTACATTTTGGGGGACCAAATGGTGTTAGAATGGGATATATCATATATCGTTCGAAATCTATTTTCGAGCCCAATCCAATGGTGTAGGTTTTGAAAGGAATGGGAAAGATTTGGTGGGGAAAATTTGGCTCAAATATGACCTTAATTTTCTAAGAGGAAAACTAAGGATCTAAGGAAAATGACTCACCTTAGTGGGTCAATTTTCCATGTCTACACAACCTATCTAACATGAGCATTTTAAATGCTAAAATGCGTCACATACTACATGAAAATAAAATAAGCCTAAGAAAATAATAATAATCCTAAGCCTAATAGGAAGTAACCCTAGCTAGTAGATGTCCTCATAATGTCTCTCCATAATAGAAGCATTGGACTTTAATGCTTTTACAAATAAAGTAGAAGGTCAAGACATAAAAACTGGTTGCATACACTCACTAGTCGAATAGAGCTAATCAAAATCTAAAACTTAGGTATTGTTGGGATAGCTTTTGTAGATCCAAAAAATACCTAGAGAATATTGAGGATGTCATGGTGTTCCATATCTACAAGATAATGCTTTGTTAGAACTCTAGCACCAACTTGTGAAGGAGGATAAAGTCAACAAGAACCCATGGCCTTCTGTTATTGTTGCTAATTCTTCTACAAAATGGAAACCTTTAGGGATGAAGGAGGTTGCAAGTTCTAGAAAGAGAAATATGCTTGTGTGTGTTCTTCCATAATAGAATTACTTGCAGAAGAAAATAAATTAGTACCATGAATAGGAGGAACATGAAGAGGTACAACTATTGTTATGGCATCCTGATAGTGCAACCTACTAACTAATAGAGTAATCTTGTGTGATTGATTGGTACGGAGAAGAAGTGTGGTGTTTTTGATGTAGCAGATGTGAAAAGTCTTGTGCTTATGATGCAAAGTGTAGGTATTGTGATAAGCATCATATTTGAGCCTTCCTATCATATTAATAGGTTTTACAAAGGAGTAAACCACAATAGTTACATCACAAGTGACTCGATCCATAAAATGCAGGCCAAAGGCAAAGGACACTATTCAAGTACATGTGATTTGTGAGCTGGAACCATTATCCTTCCATCCAAGTGAGTATAGGTGAGGATGTGGTTTCAATGGTACCTATAACTTATCAACAATGGATCTTGTAATTAGTTCTTTTTGCAAGCCATTGTCAATTACACAATCAACTAAGAAATTATGAGTGAGGTGAGCTCTCGTGACAAACAAATTGTCATATTCATCTTCAAACAAATGATGAGACATCAAGGTGACATTATTGAGTTTACCCTTGAGCTCATTGTATTCCTTATCTTCTCCTATAACCTCAATGGGAACATGTTGTGGTTCCTTATCTTGATATTTTACAATCAAATTCTTTTTCTTCCTAAAACATATAGATTACTCATGACCTCTTATATTACAATAAGTATAAACTTTTTTGCAATAAAATGAAGGAAAAGGTTTTGAGAAGAAAAAGAAGAAGAAGAAGAAGATGGAGTAGAATAAGAAGAAGAGAAAGAAGAAAAAGGCTTCTTTGCCTTGGATGAATATCGATGTGAGTTGAAAGTTCTTGCAAAAAATGAATATCATGAACCCCTTTGTTGAGCAACACATTTAGCTTCTACAATTTGTGCATGATTGAAGGTAGCATCTAATGTGGCAAGGGGAGTGTACTTCAAATCCCTATACAAATGCTCCTATAAGCCACTCTTGAACTTGATTATGAACGCAGGAGTTGCATCTACCACACCAAGTAGAATTTGTAACCTATTGAATTGGAAAATGTAGTCCTACACAGACATGTAATTACTTTACTGTAATCAAAACTATTTGACAATGAGATCCTACTCATAATTGGAAGGATACATAATTTCCTTCAAGGCCTTAATAAGCTCTTCCCAAGTGTGAAGTTGGTTTTGGACCCTCTAACGTTCCATCACCAAAAAATTTGCTAGCCTACAAAGCTTGAGTTTTGCAAAAGGAATTTTCTTCTCAATAATAGTTTGAGTATAGAAGAACCATGTCTCCATATCGAGTATCCAACTACTCAATACATCATAGCCATCGTACAATTTTACCTCACAATAAACCTTGGAGTAAAAGTCATTTTTATAAATTTTTACATCACTTGAGACACTTTGAACACTTCTGTCATTGATCTTATCGACTAAGGCACTAATTACATTGGCTAATTCAACCATACTTTATGCTAAATTTGTGGCTATGGATGAATGAGTAAAATCCAAATGCAATTACAAAAGGTTCCTAAGGTGATAGTTTATAAAATAATTTTGGAGGAGAAGCTTTTGCTTACAAATTCAATTTATGATAAAAGCCAACAATTATGCATTTTGTTTACAACACAATGGTTTTATAGGTTTTGAAAATTCATGCACTAAAAAATACTTTTAATTAATTATTTATTTAATCTAATGTCATGAAATATTATCAAGGATTTCCTTATACCTTTAGGTGGGTATTGGTTGGTTTGTAAAGGCATCAACAGTCGGTTGGTGCAACTTTGCCTGACAATGATCACTTGGTTGCTAGTCCCCAATTAGTTGTCTAGTTGTCTTGACAAAAATATTTGAGTGCTATCCATAAAATAATGACAATACAATGTCCCAACAACCAGTATTAAACCTTAATGTTCAAGATCTGTGCCATGTGGCATAGGTATATTATCTAGCTTGAACTTGTCCAATCCAATCATCAACACGTGCTCAATAATTGATTTTTGCATAGTTTTAGCTTTAGGTAATTGCTTGGTCCCTAGTGTGAGACAATTTTCACATCTACCCTATTGGTTGTTCATGTCCATCGATGGGATGAATTTTTACCAATGCCAAGGGTAGTTTTCAAATGGAACAACACAGTTAGCCTATGTTAAGTGGTAGATGATAAGTCATGTCTATGGTTCAAAATAAGGTAATCAATACACAGGATCGTTCAATAGTCACCAAATAGAAATTTTGAACCAATGTAGAATGTTGAATAAGTGATTGATACGGTGTCAAAATTAATGCACTAGGGGGACTCACTAGAGATATTCAAATTGACTCAAGATGGTGCAACTACATCAATGGTCCTAGTTGACAATGATGGAACAATAATAATTTTTAAACATTGGGAAATTCATGCTAGTAGGTGAGTTAATCATTTTTGGGCTGCCAAAAAATTCCAACACTTATGCAGTACTTTTCTAGCTGATGGGATACCTCCAACAATGGAACAAAGAGCTCATTCTACATCGAGGTGAACAACATAAACAATATGTAAATATGACATCATTTACCAACACTAAATCTATAACGTAATATAAGCCTGTCAATTTTTTCATAGATGTCCAATTGCTCATTTAGATAATTGCCTTTGTAATGACTCTATGACATAGACATAGGTGTGTGATTGGACCTAAAATAGCATACGACACTCACATAACTGGAAACATGTTAGTGGCATTGGTATCATCAAAAGTGCTAGACAATATATATGTGGTGGCTATTTCACCAGATTATCTCAAAAATACTTTTATCAAGGATCAAATATTAAAACATATAACTCTCTGGAAAATATCAATGAATATCATTCATGAAATAACAACAATATTTCTTAATAATAGAACTTACAATATTATTCATAAATCGAATATATAATCTCTTGGATTCTTTGTCATATAATGCATAGAGCTTTGTATCCATAGTATAACCTTACAAAATGACTCTTTGATAATTGACTATTGCTCTTTGATACTTTACATCTTACCATATATCATGTGACTCTTCATGTTTATATTTGACACCTAACTCTATGACTCGACTTACATACATGACACATTACACTCTCTCTCACTTTGTACACTTGCACATTTTATTACATGATACTTGGACTCTTCTTACACGTTGACGTATACACTAGAGAAATATAAATCATACTCCCTAATCTAATATTTAAAAATATATAAATTTATCATGGGGGTACTTTAACATTTACCAAATAATGTAATATCTCCCATACCCCCTATATAATACTATTTGGTTTAAAGACTTTTAGTCTTCAATATTCATCTTTTGCTCTATCCTTCATCTTATGTTCTTCTTGCTTTGGCTCTTTGCTTTGTTCTTCTTTTTCTTGGTCTTGGCCTTTTTCTTCTATGTATATAAGTTCTCTCCTATTCCTATTACACTTCTCAACAAGTCATCACAATAATATGACTCATATCATTCTTCAATATTGATTTCATTGTTGTCTAATTTGTTATTTGATGTAGGATATAAAGATTCACCATTTTCATATTCATTGTCAATTGATTGTGTATCATGATTCTTATTTGATAACTTCATGTCATATTTTCCTTCAATATTCAAATCCCTAATATTTGACAATTCTTTTTCATTTTTATGAAATCAAACTTATGACAAAAGTAATGTTATATATATTATTATCATTATATCAATAAGTACTATTATGGCGTTTTCAAAATCTTCGCTTGCTTTTGTCAATTTTATGCTCAAATAATTTTCAAGAGTTCCAAATTGTTCAATTTTTTCTTCTTTGAAAATTGTTTGTAATACCTTTTTCAATTTTGCATCTCTTTATTTTTTAGCATTCTTCACTACATTCTAAAGATATATTTTGAGTAATACCTTCCATGACAAATTTCACAAAGCAATTTTCTCAAATCAATTCCTTTGATGTAAAATGTCTTATATCTCCCAAATTTTAATCAAACAATTTCTTCAATCAAGCAATCAATTTAAATTTCAACTTATTATATTCTGATAACTCCCAAAAAACAATTTTAAATTCTTTTCAATTTTCAAATCTCAAAAATCATTTATCCAATCATTCTTCATTCAATTCAATTCTTATCTCTCAAATTTAATTCTTTGTTTCCTTATATCTCCCTTGCATTAATTCATTCCCTTCTTTTTTCACAATTTTAATTCAAACTTTCAAATATTAAATTCTCTTCTTATATCCTCCAAAAAAATTCAATTCTCTCACATAATTATTTTCTTCCACCATTTAATTAATCATTCTTTTCACCTTATCTCTCTCAAGTAATAAATCAAATAAATATTTAAAAAACTTTCCTTATAACTCCTAAAATACATGCCTAAAAATTGAAATAATGCCACCCCAAAATTCTTACCTTAATTATTGTTGTGCAATCAATCTTTTGATGCAATATGACATGTCAGGGCAAGGAAAAATTAGTGCTTTGTCAAGTGTAGGTATTAGAATATATTTTGCTTGCAAAATATCTCATCTTATACTTTTGTTCTACAAAATTCTCACACTTAATCTCCTCACTAACTATTCTTGAGGCTCCTTTGTGTTCTAAATTCTTTGTTCAATGCTTCAACTATGGTTCTTCATGGATTCATAGATAACAATCTTCTTTTATATTCAATGGTGGCAATATTATTTTGGCTTTAATGGTGGAAATCTCCTTTTGGCTTAACTAATGCCAATATCCTTTTGGCTTTAATAGCAACAATCATTTTATAGATTCAACAACGATAATCTCCTTTTGGCTTCATTGATGGAAATCTCCTTTTAGATTTACGAACTCACAGTCTGTGTTGTAATATTTAATATATCAACTTGTCTAACTTCTTGCTTTTTTGGTGACTGGCTCCATAGCATAAGTTCTTCTCATGTTTTTTAATGCTTTCCAACATGCAAATATTCTTAGCTTTGATTTCTTCAAATCTTCAAATTCTTCTTGGGCTTTCAGCTCATATCTCCAAATGGTATTGAACTACCTTAAATATTTTTTAATCAACAAATTATTCTTCTCATAACTGGAAAATCACAATCCATTTTAATTAAATGTCTCCTCATCTGTGAATACCTCCTCCTATTTTGCTCTAGGGAGGCTCCCCTTTTGACTTCACAAGATTCTTTCTCTTTTTTCACTTTGCAAGTTATTTTCTCCTTGTGGCTTCAATTCCTCCAATCTTCTTCTTCTTGGTGCAATATCAACCAATATTTTCAATCAAATAGTTTAGGCAACTTCAACCCTTCCTCTAGACTTGTCAAATTCAAATGGCCATTGTAGTTCTAATATCATTGATGGCTATTTTACTAGATTATCTCACAAATCCTTATATAATATCATTCATGAAATAGCAATAATATTTCTTATTAATAGAACTCATAATATTATTCATAAATCAAATATATAATATTTTGGATTCTTCTTGATACAATGTATGGAGCTTTATCTTCATAATATAGCCTTACAAGATGACTCTTAAATACTTGACTATTGTTCTCCTTAAACATATAGGAGATGCATCCTTTCTTATTCCTCACATATGATAAAACTCTCATGTCTCTTCACTTTACATCTTGCCACATATCATGTGACTCTTCACTTGTATATTTGACACCTAACTCTATGACTCTTGACTTACATGACACATTGCACTCTCACACTTTGCACACTTGCACACTTTATTACATGACACTTGGACTCTTCTCACACATTGACACATACATTAAAGAAATATAAATCACACTCTCTAATATAATATTTACAAATATACAAATGTACCATGGGGGTACTTTAACATTTACCAAATAATGTAATATCTCCAACAATATGATCTTGTCTGCTTTTTTATCTATACTTTCACAAGGTTTGACAATATTTTAGACCACTTCTAGATAGGGAGCCATAGGATGATTCATAGAAAATACCTCAACTCTATTAGCTTTGATAGCTTGCAAAACAATGTCGACTAGACTATTTCAAAGAGAGAGTGAGAGAGGAAGGTGCTTAGTGTCATGGTGAAGTATTTCCATAAGGAAAAAACTACATGGCATGTTCCACAAGGAAATGATAAGCTACATTTCTATGGTGATTAACAACACTATAATTCTTCATCGTTATTGGAAATTGAAAACAATCATCAACCTGAGACTAAAAATAATCGTTTGATCATCCGTGTAGAGTCAAATATCAAAATGGTTTGTTTTCTCTAGAAATGTGGTTGAAATGTTAGAGAAATTATGTTCACAATAGTCAAGTCACTCAATCAACTGTAATGTACCTCTTTCTTTTCTTTGTATGTGAAAAAATTCTAATGTCAAATTGAGATAGGATTTAATGTTTGCCAATATTTTAAGATGCACTCTAGTGATAAAAAATACTCTAACCGATGTAGTAATATTTAGTGACATAAAAATTACATACTAGTGACATAAGACTCTAACTGGCTAGGTGATATTTCCAAGATAGTCGATGAACAATAGATAAACATGTGAATGTGTAAAAAAATAGAAGTGTTGACCACATCGATAGGCAGATGTGTTAGAATACCACGCAATGGCGTATGCTTGTAGATCTAACATACCTATGGCCACTAGAACTCAAGTGAAATATGGTGATGCAAAATAAGAAACAAGAAAAATGTTTGATTTCTAGTAATTTCCTTCTAAATAAGATGCTTGCTTCACCATTTGGTGTCAAATTGACGAGTACACACAAGGTTAACAGTGTCAACAAAGGATGTTTGCAGAGTCTATCTTGAGATGTCAATCCTTCCTTTACTCAAATGTGAAAAAAACTCAACTTGAACTTGTAAATAAATATATTAGAATATGACTCTTCTCACACATTAACACACATTAGAGAAATATAAATCATACTCTCTAATATAATATTTACAAATATACAAATGTACCATGGGGATACTTTAACCTTTAGCAAATAATGTAATATCTCTAAAAATATGAGCTAGTATTCTTTTGTTATTGCACTTTCCAAAGGTTTGACAATAGTCTAGGTTGCTTCTAAATGAGGAGCCACTGGATGGCTCACATAAAATGCAAATCTATCAGCTCTAGTAGCTCGTAGGTTGGTGTCGACTAGACTACTCTAAAGAGAGTCAAAGAGGAAGGTGTCTGGTATCACGATGGATTTTCACAAGGAAATAATAACTACATGGATATGTTCCACAAGGAAATAAAAACTATGTGGATATGTTCCACAAGAAAATGATAGGCTATGTTTATATTATTATTAACAACATCATAATTCTTCACTATCATTGGAAATTGAAAATGATCATCAAGCCGAGACTAAAAATAATCATTTGATCATCCGTATAGAGTCAAACATCAAAATTATTTGTTTTCTCTAGAAAGGTGGTTAAAATATTAGAGAAATGACACTCACAATAGTCAAGTCACTTGATCAATTGTGACATGCTTCTTTCTTTCCTTTGTATGTGCAAATTTTTTATGCTAAATCGAGATAGGGTTGAACGTTTACCAACATTTTAAGATGCATAATATCAAATTAGTCCTAGTGATAAAAATGCTCCAACCTACGATGTAATATTCAATGAGATTTAGATTACATCCTGGTGATGTAAGACTTTGATCTCTTAGGTGAAATTTTTGAGACAACTGATGAAAAGCAAACAAATATGTGACTATCTAGAAAAATTAAAAGTTTGATCACAATGAGAGGTAGATGTGTCGAAATACCATGCAATGATGTGCACATGTAGATCCAATGTGGCTATGGCTTCTAGAACTTGAGGGAAATATTATTATGTAGAATAATAAATAAGGAAAACATTTGATTGCTAGAAATTTCTTGCTAAATAAGACACTCGCTTCACTAGTTGGTGCTAAATCAACAACTACACAAGGTTAACAATGTCAACAAAGGATATCCGCAAAGAGTTTATCTTGAGATGCCAATCCTTTATTTCCTTAAATGTGAAAAAACCCCAACCTAAACTTGTAAATAAATAAAGATCAAAATTCAATATGAGAAGAAGGGAAAAGGAAAATTTCCAAAAGGAAATTCTCCCTCACAAGATAAGATCATGCTTTGGTACCACTATTTTAAAACAAAGGATACAAAAGAGGTTAATTTTATTCCAATTAAATAGTCACTACACCAAAAAAGGGCTTTAATGATGGTTTTTAACCACCCTTAAAGGTCTTTAAATACAGTTATTCAACTGACGTCTATGAGGGTGTCATAAAAAGTCGATGATATACGAGGATAGATAAAAACCGCATCAAAAAGCTACCCTCTTAGGGATACTAGGGCAATTAGAACCACCTTCTTAGGTTTAAGAGAGCGGATAAAAACCACCCTCTTAGGGTTAAGACCTCTTAGACCTAAGAGGAGTAGTTTATAACCATCATCTTAGGTCCTAAGAGGGTGGTTTAAAACTGCCCTCTTAGGGTCTCGTCCCAAAAAATATATAAACGATGCCTCAACTAAAACAACATAGCACTCAAAAGTAGTTTTGTTGTTTTAGCTAAGATGTCCTTTATTTCTCATGGTCATTTCATGGACAAGGTAATTTTCCATTGGAATAAAGAGGGATAGAATTTTAAACTACCTCCAAGGGATAAAATTTTCCATGGAAGCATCAGAGTATGTATGAAGTCACAATCCACCATTTTACTCTTATTGGAGTGCATACAACCAATGTGGTCCTAGGCATACCATGTTACAAATACTTTTACACTTGATAGATGACCACATGCATACTATCCTATGGGACATGGCAATAAACAATGTATGCATGTATAAAAGACCATGATAAGCAGTCATACAAATCCTTGGGTGCTTGAAATTCTTTACAGTTTGTAGATAGCGTTAGTCAAAAGAATCTTAATTTCAATAGGCTAAAACTTGCCAATGATATCCCATTCTATACCTTATCTATTTGGTTGGTTTGAATGATAGAAGTTTTGCTATTGTTGATTAAATCATTTGTAGCTTGTCTACTTGCTCAACACGTGTCTTTACTCTAAAAAGACAACATGTAGTTTCAATAGGAAGCTTGTAGCTACTATTGATTGAAACTACCACTGAAATAGATAACAATGTTCCAACACTCATTGCAAAAAATAAGTAATCCAAGACTGCAAAACTAGGAACTAAACTTGACTCCTGAGAATAGTTGTCCATTCTAGAGAACCTACCAATATATAACAAATTAATGCCCCATGTTCCATGGTTTTTGGGAGGGACACAACATGGTATAGCGAGATACGTGATTGGGATGGTAGGGGTTTGGCCCCAAAATCTTGGATGGTGGCAAGATGGCTTATATATATATATATATATATATATATATATCTTGGATTTTTTAAGCATGGTAAGCAACATAACATAATGAGGAAGCATTAGCAAAGAAATTAAATTATACTCCTTCAAAGGGCCAAACATCAAACATCTATGTCATAGTAAATGAAAACCACACAAAATTAGGATTCCTATTGTGGGATCATTTGTCAAATCATGCCCTACCAAAATTAAGTTTGAAATATTAATTCCGCAAGGAGTTACCAGCTAGGCTTCATTGCATAAATAATCTAGAAGTGTATGACCTTGAATTGTATTTGATGTAAGACTTCAAGAAAATAATTCTGGACTGACTAAGAAGTCTAGCGCATGAGACCTAGGGTTTGAGGAAGACGATTATAATTTCTTAGAAATTGATTGAGCTTAAAAATCCTATATGCTTTAGGTTATAAGGAAGAACAAGTCACATGCACATATTATATTGACATATTTTCCTAAGAGATCTGCAGAAAATATAAATCTAGCAAAAATAACAATAAACAATTCTACAGAACTCTGGTAGACTCATTTAGATCTACAAAAATTAGAAAAAATTTACCATCAATTTTAGCATAAGTCTAGATATTTGGAAGAGATGATTACAATACCTGTTTTAAATCTTATACATCTATCAAAATCCAATTTCTATTATAATTTCTTAGATATTGATTAAACTTACTAATCCTAGATGCTTTAGGTTAGAAGGAAGAACAAGTCACATGTGCATATTATGTCCACATATTTCCCTAAGAGGTCTACAAAAAACATAAATCTAGCAAAAATAATAGTAAACAACTCTACAGAACTTTGGCAAACTCATTTAGATCTACATAAATCAACAAAATTTATCAGTAAGGAAGGAGTTCATGTTAAAAAATTTAGATAATTTGAGACTAGCCTGCACAAATGACCTTCATAGAGCTTTGTAGATTCTTAGGTCTGATTGATTTTTATGATTAGTTTGTGATAGGCTTCTCCCACATCACATGCCACTTAAATTAAGTGAGAAAAAGAAGAGCCAAATCAAAGTTCATGTGGACTAAGGTACCACAAAGAGCATTTTGAGACTTGACTCATTAACTTAGCTTGGCACTAATACTTGCCTTTTTGGATCTGCAACAACCATCATGGCACTTAAATTAAGTGAGAAAAGGAAGAGCCAAACCAAAGTTCATGTGGACTGAGGTACCACAAAGAGCATTTTGAGAATTGATTCATTGACTTAGCTTGGCACTAATACTTGCCTTTTTGGATCTGCAACAATGATTTGAGATAGAAACTATCAACATATGCACTTGGTACATTCCTTGCTCAACTTAAGAATCTTGTTGCCTACCAAGTGAGATATTCAATGATATATTATGAAGGTATCCTGCATAGGATAAAGAACTCCATGCCATGTCCCAAGCATGTTGTTAGTGAAAACATTATATTTTGAGCAATGAGAGAATCATACATATTGATTATAGACCCTTGTAATTCCTATAGATAGAATGCAAAGTCTAAGATGAATGTCATCAAAAGAGGTCAATATACCTATAACAATTCCACCTAAGCATCAAATATAAGAAGGTAGTACAAATCTAGTTGCTAATGGCTTGAATTAAGATCTTATTGGAGGTACATTCCTTGCTCAAATTAAGCATCTTGTTGCCTACCAAGTGAGATATTCAATGATATATTTTGAAGGTATCCTACATAGGACAAAGAACTCCATGCCATGTCCCAAGCATGTTGTTAGTGAAAAAATTATATTTTGAGCAATGAGAGAATCATACATATTGATTATAGACCCTTGCAATTCCTGTAGATAGAAAGCAAAGTCTAAAATGAATATCATCAAAAGAGGTCAATATACCTGCAACAATTCCACCTAAGCATCAAATATAAGAAGGTAGTACAAATCTAGTTGCTAATGGCTTGAATTAATATCTTCTTGGAGGTACATTCCTTGCTCAACTTAAGCATCTTGTTGCCTACCAAGTGAGATATTCAATGATATATTCTAAAGGTATCCTGCATAGGACAAAGAACTCCATGCCATATCCCAAGCATGTTGTTAGTGAAAATATTATATTTTGAGCAATGAGAGAATCATACATATTGATTATAGACCCTTGCAATTCATGTAGATAGAAAGAAAGTCTAAAATGAATGTCATCAAAAGAGGTCAATATACCTGCAATAGTTCCACCTAAGAATAAAATATAAGAAGGTAGTACAAATTTGGTTGTTGATGGCTTGAATTAAGATCTTCTTGGAGCATTCATTATTATTTTTTACTCTTGTATCCATTTGAGTTCCACTTGTTAGTGATTATACAAGAGCAACCCTGTCTTCACAAATGCATGCCAAATACTACTCATAATGAAACAAACAATTAACTACCATATGCACGAAACTTGCACTTGAATACGATTATACCAATTGAGGGTATTCATGTGTCCATGTAGTTTCAATAGGAAGTTTGTAAGAGGATTTGGATGGCTTGCAACCCCTCTTATTGATCCTAAAAAATATATATCAAATTCATTAGATAGAGGCAATGGAGGTTACATTGAACTCATGAAAAAATAATAATATCCAACTCAGTTTTAACACTTGTAGATTCTTTTTCCCTCTTCTTTGTGGTTCAATACGATCCTTCAAGTACAAGGATAAGGGCATTTCTTATGCAAAATGGGAAACATGTTCCTTTTAGAAGTAGAAAGTGGACAAGTAAAGAACTTGAGCTTGTATAATAAGGAAAATTTGGTTTAAATGCATGCAATCTACAACTACCAAGGCTACCATCAAAATATTGATAAATTGGATCTTGAAGCTTAGAATTACACACAATTTATTTTTTTGAATAATATATGGAATATTTTCTCTTAGATTGTTGGATGAAAACCAAGTTATTATTTATGAATAACACTGATCTATTGCACCTCTTACATGTACAAAAACAAGAAATAAAGAAATTATATTATGTCCAAGAGTGACCAAAGGAGGTAAATGAAATTCAAAGATCATATCTAGTTAGAATATTTAAGTACTAGGGCAAAAAGAACCCAAGGAGCTCAAGAAGTAACTAAGATATAGAACAATAAACCATTGTAAATATAACCATAGTTGGTAAATCCAAAGTGGATGAACGCTAATTCTATAAATCAAGTACAAGTACAAATAACCATATGAGGGGGATTCCCTTAAGGTAAAGCAAAAAAATATGAAGGCCAATAGTGGAGACTAAGGACATAAAGAAGAATGTGTTTATGCCTAGTGGAGAAATAGAAAGCACGATTGTAAGAATGCTAAATGAATGGAAAATTCTTATTTCAAGTGCAAATTTTATTATGTTCTTATTTCAAGTGCAATTCTTATTTACATATATAGGTGAATGGACAACCTGAGCCCTCCATATAATGAGAAGATATCTAAACATCCCTACCCACCCCAACCATCAGATATGAGGTGAGAGAGTATCCTGAGACTTCCATCAGATACATAAATATCCATCTATGCAAATCAAGTACTATTTCTAAGGACTAGGACTAAGAGTCAAACATGAAACATCAATTTCATAACTAACACTCACTCAACACAATAAACCTTCATTTCAACACATTACAACATGCATGCATGATTAGACTCTTAATCCTATGCCCTAGAAACACTTGTATTCTCTCTCTCTTTTTTTTTTACCAAATTACCTTCTTGTATCTAATTGGCCAACCTCATGCTCAGGATACCTACTCGCCTCACTCCTATCTTGGCTACCCATTAATTATCTACTAGCATTTTCTAAAAATAGAACAAAAAATGTCTAACAACACTCGTTAATTATTTCCATTAATTATAACTACTTTTGAAGTACAATAATTAGGCTTCCAAACATGTACCCTCACATTCTTCACGGACATATTGAATGTTGCCATCATTTGCATTTTCATCTTGTGTAGTTTTAGGTCCAACAAAATCTTTTGCTCCAGAGACACTGACATATTCTACCTTGTATGCTTCAATGTCTTTGATCCCTCTTGGAGGTGATGTGAGAACCACATACCAGCTGGTATCAAGTGGATCATTTATATAAAATACTTATCTGGCTTGTGATACTAGGATAAATGGATCATCTTTTAGTCTATCCCAACCAAGTAATTTTTTCATGTTGACCAATGTAAAGCCCATTTTATCATTTCTACATCCATTTCTCATATCAAGAACATTCACCCAATCACATTTGAATAGGGGGTATCAAAACCGATAGTAATCCAACAAGATTATTTCCCTAATAACACCATAATATGTGACTATTTGAAGCACTGGGTTTGTGTCTTTTATGCTTGCTCTACACAAAGTAGTAGCATCGACACACACACCATTGTTTTGAGTTGTTCTTTGGTCTTCTTTGTCTTTGATATGAAATCTATAACCATTGATCAAATAGCTTGAATGTTTGGTTATAACTTTCCTCGAACCACGTGCCAACCATTTTATTGTGTTGGAGTCATTTTCATTATGTTGCATTTCATCTCCATGAAACTAAAACAAAGAAGAATAGTTTAAATATGATTGCAGAACATTACATGACATTCAATACATGACAATCAATATAAATATCAAAGATCATATTCAAGAGAGTAGATAATAACCTGATCTCATAGCCAAGTGATGAATGTCTGATTATGGATTTTTTGCAACACCCCTTCATCTCTCACTGCACGAGGGTTGGATTCCTTGATACTCTTCAGGTGCTTCCTGATTTGATCCAAATTTTTTCAATCTTAGTTGGATCTAATTAATATTCTACCATATATAACAGCAATAAATAAACATCTACTTACTCTACCCAAGGTGGAACTTCATCCAAGTTAAAGAGAATGCATCGATGGGCTTGCTCATAAGAAGTTTCATCCAAATCAAAGTCTTTGCCACTGGACAAAGGCCTCCCATAGATTATAGTTTCTTCATCCTCATCACTCCATACCTCATTGTGACTAAGGTGATCACCAATTGCTTTCGTACCTCTCATGTAGTCCACACAGAATGAAATAAATTCCTCGATAAGATAATGTTCAACAATACAACCTTCAAGCCTAGCTTGGTTCTTTACATAGCCCTTAAAAATCTTCATAATTCTAAGAAAGGAAACAAATAATTTTTATTAGATGAGACACTACAAAAATTAGAAAAATGGAGTTTTATGAAATCGATGAATGCATACAAACCTCTCGAAAGGGTACATCCACAAATATTGTATAGGTCCATATAGACGTACCTCCCGCACCAAGTGACTAGTTAGGTGCACCATGATATCAAAAAATGAAGGGGGAAGTACTTTTCAAGTAAATATAATGTCTCCATGACCTCTATCAATAATTTCTCTATTTTTATCGGATCCACCACTTTAGCGCATATATCCCTATAGAACATGCACAACTGACAAATGGTTTGTCGCATTGGCTTATCAAGCAAATATTAAAGCACTACTATAAGAAGTTGTTGCATGAGAACATGACAGTCATGTGATTTTAGGCCTTGGATCTTAAGTTCTTTCATAGAGACACATTTTCTAATATTCAAAATATATCCATCTAGTACTTTCATATTGTATAGTGTACGATATAACCTTTCTTTCTCAACCTTTGATAGATTGTAGGGTGTTGGTGGAAGATATGTCTTGTTTCCATCTATTACTAGCCATAATGTGTTCCTGATACCCATATTTTTAAATCCTCATGGGATTTTTTGCCATCCTTTAAATTTTTGTCGATACCTAGTTGTGTTTCAAATAGGCTTTTATAGATATTTTTCTCCACATGCATCACATCCAAGTTGTGATGAACTAGAAGATGTTGTTCATAGATATCAACATCAAACAAAAATTACTCGATATTGAGAGACATAACAATAGATATAGAAAGAAAGTTGCATGTCGTACATCCCAATACAGTAGATTGAAGAATATAAATTTCTTCTTCCATCCTGCTATAGGAACAAACACGCTATCCTCATCCGTGTTGTGTTTCCTTTTATTTGAGTTTCTCTTTCCCCAATTTGGTGGAATTCCCTATACTATTTTTAGTATTTCCATCCCATTTAAAGGTTTGGGTGGTTTATCAAGCTCTTGTTTGCCATTGAAAGATGCCCTCTGATGATGAAATAGATGATCTTGAGGAAGGAATCTCATGTGGCCTATGTAAGTGATATTTCTATTGTAATTAATATATTTTGCACAAGTGTTCTCCCTACATATTGGACATGATGTCTTTCCTTTTGTCATACATCCTGACATGTTTCCATAAGCAATAAATTCATGGATTACCCACATCATTATTGCTCTCATATTGAATGTAGTGTTAGAAAATGCATCATATGTTTATGCTCCTTTAGTCCATAGTTCATGCAATTTATCAACCAATGGTTATAGATAAATATCAGTATCATTTCCTGGTTGCTTGGGACCAAGTATTAACAAGGTGAGCATTGAATATTTCCTCTTCATCCACATCCATGGTGGGAGGTTGTAAGTGATCAACACAATGGGCCAACAACTGTAAACAATACTAAAGTCAACAAAAGGGTTGAACCCATCGGTTGCCATTGCAAGTTGTACACTACATAGATCATCGATAAAATATTTCCACTTAAAATATATAATTTTCCATACTAGGGAGTGGATTAGGGGGAAAAAAAACCCGGGGGGATCCCCCAAAAATTAGGGGAGGCACCAGGAATCCTTTTTAGAGGGGGGGACCTCCCCCGGGGGGCCCCCATGGGTGGGTAAGCTTATTTCTTTTGATGATCTTTCTAATATAAAATATAGTCATTGATGCATGCATGTATCATTACATAATCTAATCCCAATTATCCCATCATTTTCTTCAATGCATATATGGACTCTATAATTGTATTGTTGATTGGGAGCATATCTTTCAACAACTCTAGTAAGTCGCCAAAGCTTTTGTCCGACCAACCATGTTTTGCTTTGAGATTATACAATTTAGCGATCGTCGATAGCTTTGTGTACTTTGTACAACCTAGGTATAATGATCATTTTGCATCTTTGAGCAAGCTATAATATTCATCAATAGGAACTGCTCCATAAGATGATTGGAACTCAACATCATCTCGTAGTTCTAGTCCACTCTCTGGACAATTGACATTGAATAATCCATATGCGTCATTGACCATTCCAATGATGTCATCTTGTACATCTTCGGTAATTGGACCCTCATTAGTGGTAGAGCACATGTTTGATGCATATTTGTCAAAACTAGAGGGTTATTCTCCATGTAAAATAAACTCGGTATATGTCTTGTCAATCTCGTGCCAAATTATATGGTCACGAACCTTTGAATAACTAAGAGTTTCAATATTTGAGAACTTTTGACATGGACATCTAGTTCTTTCATGGTCCATTAAAATCTAGGAATTGATGAACCCCATGATAATAGTCCTTGCTATTTCTACAAACAAACCCCCCCCCAAAAAATAAGAAAGTATAGTTATATGGGTAGAACTGATCGAAAGCACAACTTTTCTTCGTTAATGGTGATAACATAGTTGAAATACCTGGCTACTCCTAGCCAAGCTTTGTCCATGATACTTTATGGACAAAAATTATTGACCCAATTAACCTAGCTAGAGTTGGTGCTCTAACTCTTGAGGATGATCTAGCTATTGAAAGTAAAGACAATGATCTTGCTACCCAAGCACAACCTGCACAAGGTAAGTGGAGTTTCTTATGCAGCTTATTACTACACAATACACTCATGAAGTTTTAAATTATGTAGAAGTAATTTCAATACTTGGAGTGATTGTCAAGAATGGGTTCTGATTAGTTTGCTAACCTACAATACCACTTAACAATTAAGAAGTGTAATGTAAAATTCTTCACAAATGTTGCTTTGAAGTTGTACAAAGTTTTGTTTATGAGCACATTATTCCTATGAGATATGTAACAGGTAAAGTACCGAGCTTCAAGTGGATACATAAAATATTCAATGAAAGGATGGTTTTATTGGGTTGCTATACTCATTCTTACTTGATTATGTTATTTTCACTTACTATACATTTTATTCAATACATGTAGAAACAAAATACTCTTGGATTCTAAAACACAATGGTTAGGCCTGGTTAAATTCAAGCTTGATCACTTGTTTGAATCTTGTGGGGTAGGGTAGGTGTATCCCTCCAAGGGTCTCAGACTAGAGAATTTAACCTACCTTCATAATGCAAAACCCCTAAAGAAGAAAACCATATTTGCAAAACCAAGAACTAACTCACATGAACTACATGGTGAAACCCCTAGATAGATCCACCCACAAAAACCTTGGGAAATATAATTTGAAAAATATTAAGTAGAGGATGAAACAAATTTCATTTCCTCTTGCAATTTATATGATGATATAACTAACAAATAAATAAAATATTTGTAGTTAGAGACTATTGTATGAAACCTTGAATAAAAAAATCAACACAATCAAACAAAGCTTGGAAATTTTATTTCAGATTTGGAATGATATGAGAGATCATCTAAACAAGTAGGGGAGAAGACATGTATTGTATCATCTCTAGAGATCTAACATTAGAAGGATTTTGTAGACATGAAAGCAAACCATCAAAAGTAACCAATATAGCCTTTAAAACAATAATAGAGATGCAATTAGAATATCTGGTGTTATAAGAATCATCAAAGCAAAAGTAAATTCAATAACAGTCATTGAAAGGACAATAATAATAAAAACCAAATATTTGATATTATAAGAATATCAACAAACCTACACTAGAGCATTTTTCTTGCCTTCATAAGGCAAAGTCCCTCAAGAAGAAAACCATATTTGCAAAACCAAGAACTAACTCGCATGAACTACATAGTGAAACCCCTACACTGATCCACCCACAAAAACCTTGGGAAATAGAATTTGCAAAAGTATTAAGTAGAGAATCAAACAAACTTCATTTCCACTTGCAAGTTATATGATTATATAACTAACAAATAAATAGATATTCACAGTTATAAACTATTGTATGAAACCTTGAATGAAAAAATAAACACAATCACACAAAGCTTGAAAATTTTATTTTAGAACATGAATGATAGGAGAGATCATCTAGACAAGTAGGGGAGAATACAAGTATTGTATCATCTCTAGAGATATAACACAAACGATTTTGTAGACATGAAAGAAAACCATCAAAAGTAACCAATATAGCCTCATCATTTTCTTTATCGCATATGTGGACTCTGGAATTGTAACCATCAAAAGTAACCAATATAAAATCGAAGGAAGACCAAACGAAGCTCTAAATGAAAATAGAAAGAACACCCAAATATGAAATTTGGTTAGGGTTTTCATATTGGTATTAATAAAATTGAAAACCAAGAGAAGACCCAACGAAGCTTTAAATGAAAATAGAAAGAACACCCAAATACGAAATATGGTTAGGGTTTTCATATTGGTATTAATAAAACTAAAAATCGAGAGAAGACCCAATGAAGCTCTAAATGAAAATAGAGAGAACACCCAAATACATATACATAGTAATAAAAATATATATTCAAATATCTACTTGTCACAACATAAGTTTTTTTTAATCAAATGGTATAAGCTCAATTCTTATATTCAAGTTTAAATTTTGCGTACCAAAATATACAAGTTTATATTCAAAGCTCAAAGTCCTAGCTCTACCTTTATCGCATTCTATAGAAATGCTCAAAACCCTAGCTCTACCTTAGTTGTGCGCTACCAAAATGCTCAAATCCCTAGATCTGCCTTTGTCACATGCTACAAAAATATTCGGAGCCCAAGCTCTACCTTCATCACATGTTGTTGAAATGCTCAAATCCCACTCTGTCTCTATCATGCACTATCAAAATGCTCAAATCCCTAGCTCTACCTCTGTCGTGCACTACCAAAATGCTTAAAGACCTAGCTCTACTATTTTAAAATAGAGAGGTGGGTCGATCTAGGATTCAACATATTCTACATCTCAAGACCTTAATAGAGAAAGAGGATTTTAATCTTGAGGGAGTCTCGAATATGAACTTCTTTATCCTTATTTAAGCCCTAGAGCAACTCTCCACTTCCTTGGGCAAAGATAGGGTTTGGGAGGGAACTAAGAATATTTCAATTAGGTCCTTAAAATAGAGAGGGTATTTAGTTGACATGGAAAAGAGATGATAAAGCGGTTGAATGGGCAGGGGATTTGATCAAAGGAATCGGACAATAGTTGTTAGGAAGAAACTAGTAGTCTTCTCTAGTCCTGCGTTCCCCCCTTCATCACGTGCTACGAAATGCTCAAAGTGTCGAAATGCGATCTGGGATTTTCATGTAGTCTTTATAACTTTTTTTTCGTTGAGACCCTAAGAGGGTGGTTATAAACCACCCTCTTAGGGTTGCCTAAGCCACCCTCTGAGGGTCACCCTAAGAGGGCAGTTATAAATTGCCCTCTTAGACCTAAGAGGTTGGTTTAAAACCGCCCTCTTAGGGTGACCCTATGAGGATGGTTATCCTAAGAGGATGTTTTTAACCGTCCTCTTAGGATCTATTAAGGTAGTTTTTTATCGCCATAAAAAATTGCCTTACTTTAGATGCCATTAAAGCCCTTTTTTGGTGTAGTGAATCTTTATTTTTCTTAAGTATTATAAGACCATATCATGGCAATAGAAGAGCAAAATAATAAATAAATGAGGATGAAGTAAATCCATAGCAATTTAGGGTTTTTAGGGAAACATAAGAAGGTAATTGTTATGAAGGAGCATCCTTTCACTTTGAGATTTCCAGGGCAACATAAAGAAGAAAGTGATTTTGAGGTAATTCCTTTTCTAAGAGGATCACACAATATTATTAATAAGGATGCTCTATGTAAGTTCCCTCAATTAAAGCAACAATAATAGTTCAAACTCTAAGAATTCTTAGAAAGGATGCTAGTGATAACCTTGTCAAGAGTGAGGAAATATGATAAGAATAAACAAGAAAATTCTCTAATGCCTAGGAATGTCAACAAGGATAACCTGAATTTCAAAATGAAAAGGAAAAAGATAAAGGGACAATTTCCCTACCACAAATTCTCTATTATAAGCTCCTATACTTCCTATACAACTTGCATTAGATTCTACTTCCATATTGAGTTTAGACAATTTTTTTTAAGATTTACAAAAGGTTATATCTAATATAATATCACGGTACTCTTAGGTTGCTAATCAATTTTGATGGTCTAAATTTATAAAACAAACTCAAATCCAATAGTGTGATTTGAGACTTAAAAATTATCTACTTACCAAATATCTACTTTGAAGTATTGGTGATCATAAAAGGGTTGTTCATAGCCTTTCAAAATTAGATTGGTGGATTAATTGTGGGATTAGATTCAAATATTGTGATATCTTATATCCCTAAGAAAGATATTAAAGGACAAAAGTTCTAGAACCTAAGGATTTCATTACAATATATAAGTCTCTAGTTTTCTTTTTCTTTGAAGTTGATCTCAACAAATCCTAATATAATTTAAGAGATTTCGATATAAATTCTCTAAATGGAGGTGAGGGAAAGAATATAACTTCAAGTAAGGAGTGTTATTAATTGGATAGGAAGTGCAAAAATAAATTCCACATTCATAGAATAATAAAGGAAGGCCAATTTAATCCCTTCAAGCCATCTTCTCAAATTTATTCAGGTTATTCTTCTATAGTTAAAATTCTACAAAGAATTCATTAATTATATGAGAAATAGGTGCATACGAAGAACATTTGGGACATTAGGATTTGAGCTAATCATTAAGATTCTATATCTTTAGTTTATTATTTATTATGGAAGCTAATTCATTAATAATAACGTGTCAGATTGTTGAGAATATTTAAAAAATGTTTGTCTATGTTGAAGACATAGCATTATTTTTCTATAAATTTGAAGGTCGTTCCTCTAGTAAATATGGATATCATTAATTAAAATTCAATATATTGTGAATTTTAAGGTGAATTTGGAAGGCTTATATCAATGTTGTTGTATTTTAGTAGTTTCTTTATATATTCTCATACACAAATTGTTTGTAATAATAAACTTATATGAAGTGATTATAGCCATGCTTTTTCTTTTAATCAATATATCAAAGTAATTGATTCCTCTATTTTTTGTAATATTTCTCAAATTTTTATTATCCACAAGGTCATACTACTCTATTTATTTAGAATTATCAAATATATAGAGCAAAAGACCTAATTTATATCTTATATAGGAAATAGGAATGTAAATTTTTGATTAAATATCGTTTTCCATACATATCTAAAAGTCATATACTAGACAAAACAAATTATACCTAAAAAAATTAAAATTATAAATCAGTGTCAACATTTCTATCTAACAATATGAAATATATCCAAAAGAAAAAGGTTATTTTATGTATGCAAATTAAAAATTTGGCACATGATTCTTTCATGTAATGGTGTTTTTACATTGAGGCAGTCCACATAGAAGTTTAGAGACTGAGGTTCTAATATCAAATATAATGAATCCCTTGACATTATCCTTTGCTTAATAGTAACAAAAATAACTAGCATAGAATATAAAACAGACACAATCCTTAATTTTTCTAATAATAAAGAAATAAATTGTAGTCATAAATTAGAATTTAAATTATATTAAATAATTAAGAGTGGGATGCAATATATCCTATAGAATCCTAGTGACCTTCTAAATTAAGTGACATAATTCTAAAATGGTCATTGGGTTGTACCTTACCCCTTCAATCATGCTCCCTACATAAGGCCACAAAACCCACTTCGTCCATCTTTATTTACTTCAAACTTGGTATACCTAAGGGTATTCACATATAAACATAAAAGTGGAATCCATCCTCGACATATGCATGCCCATGACCATGGGTTTTATAAAATCATAAATGCCTCCACATACCCCTAAATTATAAATGTATTAGGATCCAATGCCCTACATGGAAGCAAGGTGTAGTCCCATCCTAAGGATAAATGGGAAGTGACTTATAGAACCTTTGTTTAGGATGGATTGGGGTAGTTGCTATAATCATTTACTGCCCAACCATAGTCTCATACTCTTATTGAAGAATGTAGGAATGCAATAATATATGTATTAAATCCTTACAAGAAATGCACTCCCAATTTGCCAATCTAATGACTCACCTAGCTAAATTTAGATGGATTTTCGTCATCGTATTTACTAAAGACCTACCAAAATAATAATCAGTAACTTAATCCATTATGTCATAGAATCTCCTCACATAGGGACCCTTTCAACTCCATTTTCAAAAAAAAAAATCCAAGCATGGAATAGCATAGAATTTACTATTTGCTAGTAAATACACAATGTAATAACTCCCAATTTAATTTCCTCTTCTCATTCTAGGATTTATCATACCAATTAACATACACATAAGGAAAATGTGTTTCATAATATATTTGTTAAAGTTTCTCTCTATTATAGTAGTTTTTCCTTCTCCTCCATCTTTTCCCCTTGTTCTTCCCACCAAAAATCAATGAACCACCCTCTTTTTTATTTTTCTCTTATAGAAATATTTCATCAATAAAATAGAGAGCCTTCCAATAAAGTCTTGACATGTGTTCCATAAAAGTTATTTTTAGAAAGAAGGAGAGAGATATCTCACCCATGTCCATGTTAATGAACCTTTTTTTTTAATAACTTTTGAATTGATACTTTACTATTAACAAGACCATGACTACAATTAATTAATACCATTGACTAATTATACATATTAATGCTATAAATCAAATAAAATAGTTTCAATGTGACAATAATAAGGTTCCTTAAATAAATTAAAATATTCCACAAAATATGAATAAACATTATTTATTTTAATCATATATAAACTTAAGCATATAAAATATATCAAACGAAACTATGTCATTTTCATCCATAATGTAAATTAAGTCTACATTTCATAATATCAATATAATTTCTAATGAAAGGAAAAGTAATGACCATATCAAAAGTATAATAAGGTCCAATAAAAATCTAGGTCCAAGATCAGGAGAGTACTTCGGTAAGGCATGGCATCCATTAATGTTTGCAATGACTCTTTATTAACCTCCATTTGTGCAAATATCATATTTATCCAATATTCTTATTCCTTTTTCCCATTCTAGAAAATTTGCTTTTTTTAAGGCTTAGTTCAAGTGGTTCCTCTTCCATAGAATATTGGATTCTAGTTTTAATTATTTATAGCTAGGTATCTAGGGATTACCAATGATCTATCGATATAATATAAAATCAACCTCTATGTAATCACCAACGTCAATAGGAATTTCCAAGAAAAACATACATGTAGAACATTTATAAAAAATAATCTATTTCAAAAGAGGACATGTAGAGAAAAACTTAAGATTTATTTATGCATAATATAATATAGATATGGAATATAGCACACTTTAGGGTATTGTAGAAGGGAGAAACTGGTTTGCCACATACGATTCTTGGTTGGATCCACTGGGAGTCAAGGTGACTGCAGGGGTGTGTTATATTCTCTACACTCAGGGGCTTGAGGATCAAAGGGTTCACTAGGAACAATTTTAGGATTCGTTCCAAGTATATGGTGGAGTGTTTAATGTGTATATAGAGAAAACACCTATGTTTGGCCTTTCTAAAATCTAATCTATGAAAAAAAAAGAACAATGCAAGAAAATAGAAATGTAGGCAAACAAGGACTAACCCTAATATGATTCTTGATTTTTAATGATGACTAAACTCTAACTTGCAATAAAATAAATCTTTTTTCTTTTAGCAAGGGTTTAAGGGAATGCACAAACAAAATTAACCCTATAATGCAAACTATATGTTTTTTCTCTTTGAATACCTAGAAATAAATTAAAATATTTTCCCTTTATTTATGATCTAGGTTTTGGACAAAAATGGATAGAAAGTAAACAATAAACAACCTAAGAAATTAACTTAGGGTACTTATCTGATTTGTTGGTTGACCTGGCTTTAACTTGCATCCATAGTATTCAAAAAACTTTAAACCTACAAAACATTTTCACAAAACCCTAGAATAGTTTATCAGTGTTTGGGGACCTGCTTAGCCACTATATGACTAAGTCGAAGGTACAACAGTCAAGCCCCCTTGGTCCTTTTAGCTAATCATTCAAAAATTAAATGATCTTTGACTTTTGGAAGTAAAACACAACCAGATATAACAACATGAAGCAATGAATCAAATGCAAACAAATTGAACACAATACTAGATTAGTATGTAGTTAAAGGTCTAATGTTTAGGGACAAACAGTTACCCCCAAGCTAGTATGATTTAAATATAAGCAAAATAGAATGATAGAAGCTAAAACATAATGATAATAAGAAGGGAATGGTGCAAAATAGATATGTGACTCAAAATCCTAGGGTTTAGGAATAAATAGTTACCCCAAATCCTATATTGACCAGATCCACACCTTGTAAATTATGGAGTATGGTTCGGTAACCAAAAGAAAAGAGACGACAAAAATGCAAGATGGGCAAAAACAAGGTTTTTATCGAATTCATGCCCTACAATAGGAGGGGCACAAATTTGCACAAGGAGACTTAAAAAAAAATAATCCAAGTGCAAAATGTATCTCTAACACAAAACAAAGAAGCAAAAGTAGAGGTAGAAGGCCTCTCCTCTTTTAAGAAGACAAGTTTGTTGTCAAGGCTCCTCCAATTGCAAATCACAAGAAGCATACCAAAGATACAGCACCAGAGCACCAAGAACACTAGTAGAAATGAAGATTGTACAAGGTGTCACTTAGATTACTTAGGAGCACTTTACACATCAAGATTACCAAAAGGAAAACTTGTCTCTCAAAAAGGAATCCAAACCCCCTTATTTATAGAGGGTTTGGAGGGCTAAAGATGTGGGAAAATAAAAATTAACCTTGGATAAGATAATTCCACAAAAGGTCAACTCAAAATCTAGACTTTTTTAAAGAAAAAGTCCAAATTTGCTAAATTCGGTTTCGTAATTTAGTAGGCATGGATTTGATCAAGGTTAACAAAAACAAAGAAAAACACAAGAAAAAGAGGAAACGAATTTACAATTAGCAATTTTGAGAGCCTCCCAAGGGATTCTAAAGAAAGATAACTCATTTGGGGGGATCAATTTTCCATGTCTACATTTTGCCCCCTCTTTGATGCATTTATGGCCTAATAAATACGTTAAATAAATATGTAGATACCTATGGACGAAAAATGACAAACACAAAAAAGAGGTGGTTGGCTTAGAAGAAAGGGAAGGTGCAAAAATGGTGTCAATATAAACACTTTGAAATTATACTTGTAAATCAAGGCATTAGAGAAATTAATGTCTCTCAGGCTAGGGTGCCCCCTCGAGTTTCGAAAGGGATACTACATTCTAGATGAAACTCAAAATGGTAGACATAGAAGAAAACAGAGCGACAAACATCGAAAGAAAATAAAAGAAAAGGTACCAAATGGAAGAAAGAGAAAAGAGAAAAAAAAAGGCAAAAATGAGTGAAAACCTAATTCATTTTCACCATGCAAAGAAAAGAAAAAGTGTTATGAAGAAAATAGAAGAATGATGCTACCCACACACCGAGCAGCTATTACGAGGGGTAAGGTTGGTGCAGCAGCACAACGGGTATGAGTAAGAGCCAAGACTAGACTTCAGATTAGGGTTTAGTTGTATTTTATTAAGTTTTTAAGCATTTTTAGAATAATTTTTACATTTTCAAGAGGAATTCGCTACGTAGGGTGCCTTGGTGCAAATTTGATGATCACCCATGAATCCGTCCAATCTTGGCAACGATCGAATCCATACCCTATGTCGTATAGGGCATAAATTCATGAATTTGTGCCCTAAATGGTATGGGGCATGGATTCGAAGAAGAAAGAGAGAGAAAAAATAATGGAGTGCTTAGGTTGTTCCTTATGTGAATTATTTATGATATATATATTTTTGTTTTTGTTTTTATTGATGAAAATATTTTATGGATTGTTTTTATTGTAGCTTGATATGCTCGAGAGCAAGGAGTGGCGGTCGAGCACCCTAGAGGAAGAACTATGACAACTCACTCTAGCAAAGAGAGACACACTAGAGGTGGTGGGTGTTGGACATTTTGCTTCCTCTAAGTCAAAGTTGTCATTGATGTCACCTGATAGAGTTATCACGCATCACAAAGAATTCAACAAGAAATAAAGTCATTCAAGGTAGTCACTATCATCCAAGAAAAAGCTTCATCAGTGCAAAAGTGAAAGGAAAAAGGCTCCATAATATTTTAATATTATTGGGAGCACAAGTTAAGCGATTGGTTCATAAAAACCCAAGATGGGTTATTGCAAAGGTTAAAAAGGAGGTTTAATAATTATTTATAAATTATTTAAATTCACAAGGAATTTAAATTTTATAAATAATATTCATTACACCAAGGTTGTGCATTAAGACAAGGTTCCAAGGAAGGCGAAATCAAAAGGTTTTATTTAAAACCATGGTGGACTTATGTGGATAGGGATTTTATTAAAAGCCAAGGTGAAAAGAATTATTTTTAATTAATTATTAATTAATTAAATTTAATTAAACCCTAAGGAGGGTTGATGAAATTAAATTTGAAATTTTTGAATTCAACCGACGTGTTTGGAAATGCATCAAAGTGCATATAAAATGAGGCAAATGATTTCATTTATCATTGGCCAAGAGTTCGACATTCATCCCTGAGCATTTCGATTTTGACATCGAAGCCCCTGCGCCAGCGAAGGAGGAAGACAAAAGTTGCGTGGTCAAAGGTGTGACGAGTTGGTCTTGGCGCCAAGGAGGAGGCGCACGCGGTGATAAGAAGGGAGAATTCCCTTCTCCCTCACGTGGGCTCTCCTAGCCCACACGATGTGACCAAAGGACTTAGTAGCATGGTGGTCGACGGTTCGAATCACCGAAGACCCTTTTGAGGGTAGTGTATGCACTTCGAAATTCGTGGGATATTTACCAAAGGTATGCGCTCCAATTTTTGCAGAAAGAGTGGCAATTAAATTTTAATATTTTGCTTGCTAAGGTTTTATAAAGTTAGCTTTGGGAGGTATAAGGAATGCAAGCTTAATATTTTTGCTATAGTTGGATTGAAAATTAAAGGGGAAATAATTGCCATGGTGGTTGAGTTATTTTGACATGCCAATGTTGGGTTAATAATTTTTTAGGGATGATCAAAATTATTATGGTGTTGATTATTGTTAATTTGAAGAATAATTAAATCTTATGGTGGTGAATAATTTTTGAGAGTTAGAGGATGAGTTTATTGTTGAGATTGGAGTAATAAGGTGTATAAGTTTTTGTGATTTGTTCTAACCCTTGTGAAAGATTGGCAAAAGAAAATATTGTAATTGTGGTAGATTTTCAAGGTCTTATTCATCTTCATAAAAGGTATGGGCACATTCTCCTATTAATTTATTGGGTGATTGATTTCTGAAAATATCATTGGAGAGAAAAAGATTGATTGTGGTTTCCTTTTCGAAAGTGGTTGGTTTAATGCTTCAAGGTTTTTTGGATTGAGAGTTGTGATTAAACCTTGTTTTATAAGCATTGTTGTTGAAGCCAATTAGTTATGCAAATAACTTGAACTTGAGTTAGAAAAGAACATGAGTATCATTGTTATGTGAGATTTGTGGTTGAGCATTGTTGGAAACATTTTGACTTGGTTGATACATGCTTGGACTAGGGTTTGTGAGAAAGGGTTGTTCCTTGAGGTGATTGGTTGAGTAGAGTTGATTGAGCCTAGTCAAGTGTTTGTGTGAAGTGGTTGTTCAAGTTCCATGAAACAAACTTTTCTATATTTTGATTTGAGTTGAGATTGAGTATAGAACATATTGAGTCTCTAACAATTCTCTCTATACTTCTATGAGATTGATTTGAGTTGAGATTGGGATTTGAGTATAGAACATATTGAGTCTCTAACAATTTTCTTTATGCTTCTATGAGATTGATTTGAGTTGAGATTGAGCTTTGAGTATTAAACATATTGAGTCTCCAACAATTCTCTTTATGATTCTATGAGATTGAACAAGTTCTGTGTGGACTTGTTAAGCAGATTTGAGGCAAGTCTTTGAGAAGGCTTGTGGACTGATTTTGTGTAAGCTTTTGTGGAAGCTTGCAATGCAGATTTGAGCAAGTCCTAGAGAGGACTTATTGAGCAGATTTGAGCAGGTTCTGAGTGGACCTATTGAGCATATTTAGACAGGTTCTATGTGGACTTGTTGAGCACATTTGGACAAGTTATGAGTGAACTTGTTGAGCAGATTTGGACAGGTTCTGTGTGGACCTATTGAGCAATTTTGAGCAGGTTCTGAGTGGACATGTTGAGCAGATTTGAGCAGTTTCTGAGTGGACCTATTGAGCAAATTTGAGCAGGTTTTGAGTGGACCTGTTGAGCAGATTTGAGCAGATTCTGTGTGGACCTGTTGAGAAAATTTGAGCAAGTTTTGAGTGAACCTATTAAGCATATTTAAGAAGGTTCTGAGTGAACCTATTGACAGAGCTTTGGAGATGATAGAGTATAGAGGATAAAGTCTTAGTGGATAGAGATCCAATAGCCAGGACAATTGAATACAAATCTTCTGAGTGAGGAGTCTTCAAGTGGAGAGAGATCCACTAGTCAGTGCAACAGAGAGACAAAGTCTTCTAGAAGATCATTAGCCAGAGTTGAAGGGGAAAGAGTTCTCTTATGGAAGAGATCCATGAACTTGAGATTTAGGGGATCAACATCTCCTTTGGACTAAGGTCCATAAACATTGTAATAGGGAAAGGATTCCCATGAGATTATTTGAGAAATATTTTCTCTGTGGAGGTAGCCCACATTGGGTGAACCACGTTAAAATTGGTGTCTCTATTATGTGTGATGATTTATGCATTGCTTTGGTTATTTCTATTGATATTGCCATTGATTATATTTATTAATACTATTTGGGAAAGAAAAGTAAAAAGTGATCTTATACTGTTCACCCCCCTCTCAGTATAAGCTTGTGTTCTTCAGTGGGGCTACTACACTTGGCAAAGATACCTCAGGTAGAGGTAGATAGAGTGCTACTGATGATGTTAGCAGAGAGGTGGTACCCAAAGTTATCCATATTCTAGTTATCTATGGGATAGATGATCATCACATTAGGGGATGTGTGGCACATCTTGAGGATCCCCATAAAGGGGAGGACAATTTACAGGGTATAGATGCCTCAAGCGACAATGCAAATATTGACAGGTTACCCATTACATGAGATACACAAGAGCGGGTTTCATGTCGATGACATGCCATGGCAACATAGGATTGGGACATTGATTATCATGCTTTATAGAGTGGTGGTGGGATTGCTAGTGTGCCATAACAGTCGATAACACCTACCATGGGCACTAGCAAGAGTAGTAGCAGACATGTGAGACCATTAGATGAGGTTCGCATGGAGGTAGTGTGTACAACCCACTTGTATAGGATATTGTACAATATCGTATACAAATGACACACGGTACTAGTGTTCACGATGTTGCTCCAGGTGTGGTGCTAGGAGAACATATCCATCATGAGACTAGATGCACTACTAGGGCCACTACCCGATCTAAATCGACCAGTAGGATACATGTGGTCCTAAGACTATGAGCGTACAAAGAGGGCATATACAAGTATTATACCCTTAGGGATATGGGTAACATATGAGCTATGGGATCACCAAATCACAAGGTGGTCATGGCATCTACACCCTGGATGAATTGAGGATGTAGAGAAATTGGCTCAGGTTAGGAGGGACTATTGGTTCAGGAAGGTGAGGAGGGATCAATCAAGAGTCAAAGAAGACCTTGATGTGGCTAGGTTTACGAAGGAGGACTTGGATGATCCTCTCTATATCGATCCTAGAGTGGACGATGTCAGATTAGCCTTAAGATATAGGAGATGGTATAGGGGTATTATGCCCTCGAGGATCTCCCCATGGGTGCTAATGCAAAGGTGCCAAATCATGGACCAACGGGTGCAATAGGTGCAAATAATATCTGCATCATTCATCTTAATAGCATGAAAAATTGAATGTAAGACATATTTATCAATGGTGAGCTTCGAATCTTAAAAAATTTTAACATTTTCTCCCTCAATTTGCATGTTCTTGATTTTATTTTCTTGAACTTGTAACCTCTTAGTCAAAGACATATTGATAGAATTATATTTGATGCTAGGGTTAATAGAAACAATAATATTTTGATTTTGAATGCACCCATGAACTTGAAAAATATAATTTTTTACATTCAAACAAATATTTTTTACCATTGTTTGACCTTAACACAAAATATGTAGTTTCTTTAGCTTGCACATCATTATCCTTTTGCTTGGAACCCCATTTGCTTAAAAATGCAACTTCAAATTCTTCCCATGTATATTTGTATCTATGAGTAACAACAAAGTTTATAAACCATAAAGAAACATTCCCTCTCAAGTAATCCCACTTTCCATTCTCTATTAGAAATATTTAAAGAAAGAGTTTTCCACTTCATGAACCATTTCCTAACATCAATATCATCCCCTCTAATGAATATTGGCCAGTCCATGATTTTTTTAAAGTAGCTAGAGTTTGAAATAAGTGTGTTTGATCCCAAGGTTCTAAGGCTTATTTTTTTGGGATCTTACCCTTATCCCTCTCAGGTGCGATGCGGAGCAGTTGTTCTTGAAACTTTTTTGGTTGGATCCAATGGGATTTATAGGTTTCATGGAATTTCTTGTGCAGATCTCCTAGATGATTTTTATGCTATGGATTTTGTTTACCGATATTTCTAGTGTTATTTTCTTAAATTGACTATTCTCATGAGGGGTTCTCCTATTATGTGCTTTGTTGGATAGATTTGTTGATTGTGATGACAAGATTCCTTTGTTCTCCTTTCTTGTTAGGCAGAAAATGCTTCGGTTTGGGCAATTTTTATTTGTAAATTTATTTTTAATCGTAGCATTTTCATTATTCTATTGTTTTTCCTCGTTGCTTTAGATTTAGAGCACACGATGGTTTGACCATGGGACAATCTCTTGTATTTGCTTGATAAAAATCTATGACTTATTTTCTAGGAGGTTGTTTCATTAGATTTTTGGGTTTGATTCGTGGAATCCAACTCAGTTTTTCTTGATGTCTTATTGCTAGATCTAAGGTTTGGGGGTGCCTTTCAAAACCCTATTTGTAATAGGTTTAGGGACCATTTTTTTTTAAGGAAAAAACCCCTTGCGGGGCAACCTTGGTCTAAGAGACCATGACCAAGGGATTCTACACCATCAAAGTCACCCGAGAGTCACGCCGGCCCTGCCCACACCAACATTATCAATTGGATTTTGGGTACCTAATTCAACTTTTTGGTAGGGTGGATATTCGAACATGGGACCTCCCTTGGAGGATTGCCCTCTCCTCTCCAACTCACCTACAACACCTGGGTAGTTTGGGGAACCCTTTAAACCCCTTATGTTATTAATAAAAAAAAGAAATAACCGTAATTTCTCAAAAATAATAATTTTGAGATCTCATCTATTTCTTTATTCAAACACTTAAATCTGCAAATTTTCTTCAAAACAAAACAAACTACAACTGATTTGCTTACCCAGATTGAGAGTTATGATTTTTTTCCTTTTTCGTGTAGCCCAAAAAAGAACACTAAAGCCCAATTTGCCACAACTGTAACTCCCTCGATATGTATCAACATTTAACAAGTGAATAGTCATTTTTGGAGTACTCAAAATAACCTATATGCTAGTGCAAAAACCTTCTAAAAATTATTGCTAAAACATTTAATACAAATTTTTTCTTTTTGAAAAAAATTCGTGCAGCCCAAAAACAATCTCAACAACCCAAATTCAAAGAATTATAACTCTCTCAATACTTATCCAAATTTCACAAATGAATACTCAAAATAATCTACATTCTGGTGCAAAAATATTATGAAAATGACTGATAAAAAATTTAGTATGAATTTTTTCTTTTTGAAAAGAAAATTCGCACAACCCAAAAACAACCTCAACAACCCAACTTCAAAAAATTGTAACTCTTTCAATATGTATAAGAATTTCATAAGTGAGAAATCGTGTTTATAGTACTCAGAATAATATACATTCTAGTGCAAAAAGATTCTGAAAATGGCTGATAAAAAATTTAATACTAATTTTTTATTTTTGAAAAACAATTGCTCAGCCAAAAAATGATACAAATAACCCAACTTCAGACAACCATAACTTTCTCAATATTGATCAGAATTTAACAAATGAGTAGTCATTTTTGTAGCACTCAAAGAGATCTAGACAATGGTATGAACACCTTTTGAAAATGACTCTAAAATAAAAAATATGGCCTCCACAAAATGTGATAAATTTTGAAAAAAATGTGCCATAAATTTGTAAAAACAAACCCACTTTACCAAAATCATTGCTATGATACCAAATTTTGTGAACCTCTTTTCTCATACCATAAATCATTCATCAATATGAAGAAATATTCAACATGCATCCACAAATAAATTAATTGCATAATAAATTGCTCACAATAAAATAGAGATTGATTATACCCTTGAGGTAGGGCAACACCATACAATGCTCCTTTTGGAAGGAAGCCACTCCATAATATCTCTAGCTCCATGAGCCAAGAATTCTCCAAGAATACATCTTAGATCCTTTACAATGAGGGTACATCTCTCTTTAGTTAGAAGATTACCAATGTAGTGGTATGAGTTACAAAGTGCATAATGATATGACAATATTCCCCAATGGTTACATACTTAGTTATCAAATTTATCGATTTTCTTAGATGAAATTTGAAATTTATTAAATTTAAAATCCTATCGAATAAATTCGATGAACAAACCTTAAATTGAGCATCGACATGGAAAAAATTGAGTGGAATCGAACGAAGAAGGGAAAAATACCAATAATATTTTTTTGTGGTCCTCAAAAATATAGGCATGCAAGTTGGTATGTTAATGTGTGGTTTTGTATTTTTACGAAGTGCTTATCACATGCGGTTTGTGGCTTTCGTGTTGCAGATCATGCAATGGAGTTTTTTGAAGAGGGTTCTTGGGAAGTTTCTAGGAACAAAGGGAATACAAATTATATATAAACGAAAAAATAAATTATATGAAATTTAAGACCATTAAAAATTCTGTAAGTTATGTAATCTACACGACAGAAGTTATGCAAGGAATGAAGTCAATCTATTCAATGCTTTGACACAAAAATTTTGTGCAAGACATATCCGATTTTATTGTTTTGAATGATATAGTAAACCAAACAATTTAACTAGACAAGTACCCAATTTTCAGAGTTTATTATTTTTATTGTTATTTTTATTTCCAATTAGTGTGGGGGCAATGTGATTGGAAAATGGTTTTATATCCGATCAAAAAAAATGTTATGTGCATACACTAAGTTCATATATGTACATTTATAATATATCAAATTTTATCTCGAATTTTATTCCGAATTTTTAAACATGGCGAATTTCTTTCGAACTTCAAGAGTGTCGAATTCAAACACGAACTCGAATTTGATAACTAAGGTTACATATATGATTATATGACGTACATATTTCTAATTTGACATGTGGCCTTCTTTACTCAATAATTAATTTATGGATCATACCATTATACAATACAATATTAAATTATTAATTACCAGTACCTATCTTGGCACCTAACATATAGTTCCTTGTTAATATTCTGATCTTGTTTTACCTTATCCTCTAAGCTCTTATCTATTTTTTCTTCATAGGCTAAAGCCTCAAAAGAATTAATATTTCTTCTAATATACTTCCTTACTGCTCTTCATTATTTATTTGCTTTCATCTGTCTGAACTTATTTTTTTTAAGTTGAAAACCATCCTCATCCATATCCATTTGTAAGTTCTCTTACAATTTTCTACATATATTTCTGTTGGACTCTTCTTAGGGCATGATATCTAAATACGTCCCACCTCATGACATCTTCTACATCTAAAATATATGTTCTCATAATCTATGGGTTGAGTCCACAACTTACTCCCATGCTTAAGAATGATTGATTATAGTAAAGGTTTACTTATATAACTCATGACCAATATTTGAACTAAATAGCCAATAATTGATCTTTTGTAGTTTCTAAAATCTCAAGGAATTCTCCTAGAGTGTTGCCTATTGCCTTGAAGGTATCTATTTCCTATAATTTAATGGGCAACCCATACATCCTAATCCAGACTAGTACTAGGAATAGATTTACGTTTTCAAGTGCAAAACCTTCATACCAGTAGGTGAGGAAGAGTCTTGCTCTTCCCATAAACCAATGACCCCCTTTTAGAATAAATAAAGTTAAGACTATAACATCCTATTAATTCTTTAATAACTCTTTTTTTAAAGGGATTATTCATACACCCCTAATATTCCATTATGTTATTTTCATCATCACTTTTTACTTTATTAATAGTCTTAGTCCCACTTCTCATTTTTTTCTTTTTCTTTTTTTAATAAGGCATGTATGGTTTCTATTTGGGGCCACTCCCATTAGAGTATCAAAACATTACATTGTTATAAGGTTAATTAAATCATATTCAACTTCCTTTTTATCAAATACATTATTTATTTGCCTTTCTATCGAAGATATTCACTATCTTCCTCAAACTGCTACATCCTTGTAATCAACTCTTTGAGATCATTTTTACGAGATAAAATCTCACTCATCCAATTGCCTTCTAAAATTTGAATTTATAAAGATGAAAATCAACACCTTGAATGACTAAAATATTTGTTACATGGTTTCCAATCTATAAATATGTTATCTATAGCAACCTGACAATTCCTTAATACCTCATTTTTAGGGGTTTTATTCTTGCCCATTCCAAGATACCATTTTTATTATCATTTTTTATTTGTGGGTTTAGCCCCACTTCTTGTTAGCACTCGTGATATTTGCTTTTGTTTTCCCATATCTATATCTCTCTATATCTCTCTATCTCTCTGAGTTTTTTTCACTTTGTTTTTGCTTTTTGGATATATTTATTTTCATTTCCACCAATAGTTTTCTTCGTCAATCTCTTTCATTTTTCATACTATTCACAATGAGACTTATCATCTATAGTTTATCTTGCTCTAAAGGATTCAAAGTGCAAGGAACAACCTCAAAAGCACTTTCTTCTTTATGATGCCCAAGAAACCTTAAAGTGCAAGTACACTCATCCATAGCAATTACCTTCTTATACTACCCTAAAACCCCTAAATTGTTATGGATTTTGTCCTTCTTTATTTCCTTATTATGCTACTCTTGAACCTTAAAGTGCGATAGATAACTTCTACACTACGTTCATTTCTATTACCAGGAGAGAATAACATACTACATTACAAAAATAAAGATAATTTACCTAGAATAAACTTGACCTCTTATGCCACCTTTAATTAAAAAAATTCTCCACATCTTCCTTTGCACCTTTAATTCCTTCAATATTTGAACTTACACGTGACACTTTCTCATCCATTGTATCCTTCTCTATGTCTCCCATTTAGCTTAAGGGGGAGGTTGGAACATATGGTGCTAAGATTCACTTGAAGCTATAGCCACACCTTGTATAGGTGGTTTTATTATAATATGTTATTAATAAATCTTTAATGTCGATTCCTTAAAATTAACCCCAATATTACATGTAATTAGGTTTTATAACCCTTGAGATCAACCATTTATTTATCTTTATTTCCTTTGGTGAGATGATTTTTGGTGTCTATGGACACCTTTCATATTACTTTGTGTTTTTTCTATTAGTTGTTCCAGTTATGGGTAATTTGTTAACTTTGATAAAACAACAAATCTAGTTTGATAAATTTAGTATTTATATCATCCTATTTAAACCATATCCCAATAATAAAAAAACCACACACACACACACACATATATATATAATGGGTTATATGGGATTGAAACGGACCCCATTTATATTACATCATCACCACATAGTGATATTACAACAAAGCTTGAATGTTATCCATGTATCGTTTAGCAAGATTCAAACCTGACTCACCTCCTTGAAATGTTGAGAAATCTAATCAGTTGAGTTAATGCCACTTGATAGAAAATCATATTATTTTTGCACATCCATATGTTGGTCTATATAGTTTTCTTCTTTCCTTAAACACATTAACAATATATTTGATATTCCAAATCCTCATCTTCCCCTTCAAATATTTTAACCTTTGCATATACATGTACATATCCTTAAAACTTTATTTTATCCCACCACAATATAAAGTAGGCTATTGGAGCCACATGAACTAAAACCAAAATAGCTTTGGATGATCATTATTGACTAGATCAAATATAAATAGAATGGTTTGTGTTCTAATCCTAATAACAAAAAAGTATCTAAATATATTGTATAATATGTTTGTAACTAGTTATCGACTAACAAAAATCTATTAAATCTTTGTCACATGAGATCGCCCAATTCCCCTCTATCTCATATGATGAGTCTGGAAAATATATATTTTTTCTGTAACCATCTTAGGTATAACAAAGATGATTAATGTATGTCATAGAAGGCATAACGTGATCCAAAATATGAATTTCAAATTAGAAAATGGTGTATACTTTATAAGAACAAACTACAATAAGGAAGCAGTTATAGGGTTTTCATGTTGAAAAATAGTCTATAGTGGAGAATTTTGTAATAAAACTACTTTGTAGCATTATTTCCATAGCAATACTCTACAATGCTATCATAAGATTATATTCATAGCATTGCTTCTATGGTACTATTCCGTAACATAACTTCAAAAATATTGAGGTATAATATTTCTACAACAAAAATTTACAACACTTTTATAACAATTCCATAGCATTGCTAATACAATGGTATTATGTAACAATGATAATAAAGCCCCAACAAAGTTTCAAATAATTGGTTAAATCTTATAGATTAGTGTCCCTACAGGGACACCCCAATGGTATGTCATTGGCGTTTCATCTTGATAACCTCGGTTCAAATCATGGGAAGGGAGGCCCCCTGTTGCTATTCCTTCAGGGAGTGTGGCCCCCAGTTGTGCCGCCCGTTGTACTTCATATTACTTCAACAAAATAAAATAAAATTATACATTAATTACCACTTAATATTGTTAGATAATCCAAATTAGTTGAAGTTGTTGCCAACTCAGTTAGATTTATTAGATTCTATAAATGAGATTACTCAAGAGTTGTTACCAAATAATTTAGTAAAATCTTATTTGAGATATTTTATCTTTTTATAGGCTCCTATGAATCTATTTGTATAGCCTCTTTATAAAAGATAAGGTATATTGTATTTTAAGATAACTTAGTTATGCAAATTTTGTAATTCAAATAATATTTCAAGATATCTACTTTGACTTGTATTTACTTATGGATTGAGTGGAAACATTGAGGGTTAAGCAAGCACATAGTGATCTCCTCCTATTTTAGTAAGGGAGGGTCCTTTAATTGCATGGAAGGAGGGATCTACATTCTATTAGATTAGAGTAGTGAAGTAACCACTTCTTCCTCTTTTATCTTCTCTTCTCTTATATGCTTTGTATCTTAGATTAAATCTAGGTCTTTGTTATGGATAAGCAATATAACATATACTTTAGTTATGTTTGTATAACCCTTAACAAGTAATTTTTAAAGAAACACATATTCAACCTATCAAGGTGCTTCTAAAATAGATATAAAACATAGACATCCTTTATGTCAAAATAGATATATTTTTATCTTTACTTGTATGCTAGGATTGAAGTTTGATCTTGAACATATTAATATATGTGCCACTAAATCTACAACATTGGTTCATCTAGAAGAATAAAGTAATCAGAATTGGATAAGAGGCTACTTTATACTATCCTTATGTATTAAAAGAAATACTTCTTGGTTGAATAACTTGATAATTAAACAAGATCTAATTCCTTATTATGAAAGAATTAATATGCACGATTAAGGGAACCATTATTTTAGCATTATTATCGAGCCAAGACACTGTTCACTGTTAATTCTCTATTGAGAGGTTATGGATAAGTAGCGAGTGACAAATGTGAAACCTTACAATCTTCTCCAACCAAGAGTTGATCATGAGAGATTAACTACATCTTTTAATTCCTATAAGTTTTTAATTTTTTTATGTATGTTGTTCAGTTTTGCAAGTGCATTTACATTTTTTGTAATCCGTTTTCTTCATTTTATAAGTATGTTTATGTTTTTGCAAGAATTTTTTCATTTAAATAAAAAATTATAGAAAAGTTCAACAATTTAAATAGGAACCTTATTATAAAATCATCCTTAAAAATATATTTCTACAAATATTAAAAATTAGAATTAGTCCACAAATTATAAAACTGATTTATGGAATAAAAAATTAGATCTATAACAATGTACATTTTATCTTCAAAGTTGCAAATCTTATTCAAAAAGTTATAAATTTGTATTGTAAGATCGTAAATTTGATCTCTAAATTTATAAATCTTAATTATAAAATTTCAAGGCTAATTACTTTAAAAATTGACTTCCTCTTACCTAGATTTTCTTCATATGACTCCTTTAATTTTTGAGTTTCTCCAAAGATTTAGAACAAGAAGTGGCACTTGCTTCTTGCTCACACTTTGCTTCTTTGCTTCATGTGTGCTTCTAGGTTGCACTTAATCTCGACTCACACTTATCAATAGGGAATTTAACACAAAGCCACCACACACCCACCCCCTCACACACTCGTCCACGCCGCAGTTTGAACCTTGGACCTCCCAAAACAGAGCCAAAATCCGAATCATTGTACTACACCCAGACGCATTTCAATTTTTTTTTTAATCTTATATAATCTATTAAAGATTGGTATAAATTTTATCGTTGTTACACTCCGTCGGTGTGTAGGGTTAAACCAAAGTTTGTTTCCATCATAATACACCTATCATAGTATGCAAGTCTTTTTATAACAAATCTTGAGAGTTTGTCTTGAGAAAATCTAGAATACGTAGAACCCTTTGCCATTCCGTTCGAACCGATTGAAAAAAAAAAAAAAAAAAAAATATAAGACACAAATGAAAAATGACTTGAAGATTTTTTTTTAAGACCTAATTGTGACAATTTAAGAGGGTTTGGTCGATTTATCAATCCATTCACGACTGAGAAGGCGAAGACGAGGGGCTTTACATTCGTGTTCGATCTCATCTCTTCTGATCAGGTTAGGTCTGATCAACATCTGCCTGTTCTCTTGTTATTTCATGTTTTCTGCACATCGTACAATTGTGAAGGCTGTGACGAGGGTGCCCTAAATCGCCATCGAATCTCATTCTCATTTTTTAAGTTATTAATAAGCACATTGGAAAATAAAGGTCTTTCTTGCTGTTGCTGAATTGTGCACCATTAAGAAAAAAAATTGAGAACGGTTTATGCGTTGTGTACAGGGTGTTCTGTAGAGGATGACGACAAAGGTGATATTGGCGTCCATGGCAGGGGCGCTGGGGGTCTCCTACCTTTTCTATGATTTAACGCGAAACAAGAAGATTTTCGGAGGTCGGTAATGCTATGTTTTTCTTCATTCTTCGCCTTTGGTGTCCATTTGCTGGCCTATAACTAGGGTTAGGGGTACACCCGAAGTCTGCAAATATCATTTTTGGAAAATGTTGGGTGAGGTTATAGGCCACTTATCAGGTAAATTCGTATTTTTTAAAAATGTAAAATTAGGTTACGTTCGATTAGCTCTGTTAGATCCGATTATGGTTATTGTTACTATGGACTGCCTTATCATTAGATCATTATTCCTTTAATGTAAGCTTTACTTCTTTTTGTTAACAACGGAAATTTTCACGGTTTGAAAAGTATTATGTTAAACCTGGGTCTGCTCAACCCTCTTTAATATCTATGGAATTGAGATATTTCTCAAAATACAGAAGCGCCTTTTTATTCACAGGTTCTTAAATTATATACTTGATGCAGGGAAAACTAAAGAACAAGAACCAAAAAAACTAAATATCAATATCTAGAATTGAAAACTTAATGCAAACCTTGAAATCTAAAACAGATCCACAATGCGAGTATAAAGACATCAAACTCTTAGTGACATATCCACATTACTGAGATAGATTTACATAACCATCTTATCACATCCATCACGGCCTTTTTCAACTTACATTACATCTGCTTGTCTACACATGTATACCAACCCCTCTTTTTATAGAGGAAATCAAATGTTAAAGCCGATGGTTCATACACCGCAACCATTAATTGCCCACCTTCTATTGTTTATATACATACCGACTTTCATACCGCAAGTATCATCACATGTCCAAGTAATTCATATCCAACTATAATATGAACATATGATTAAAAGCATTTAAAGTGTAGATGCTTCTGCATCAATACTTCAGATATGTGCCAATGACAATGAGAAGCTATCATATACCGTTTGTAGATTTCCTTCAAAAACTGGATGATGATATATTTGAATTTGTCAGTTGCTAAATGCACACAACTTTTAAAGGGAACGTCTTGAGTGGCATCCGATTTCTACTATACAAAATGTTTTCTGCAGCAAGTGACTCAGCATGTATATTCAAATCTATTGCACATGGGACCTGCCTTGTACTGCATTCTGACTAAATTCATATCATGGTACTGGTTTGAAGAGGGATTTGACTTTCTTACACTTCTTGTTTGAAGCGTGCAAATCTTCAACTTTTTGAAGTGATTGGACATGGAGGGGGCTTCTTATTCTCTTGCATTTAGCAACAAATAGGTCAAACGGTAGGTAGACATTTTGTGATATTCTTTAATTTGTCAGCTGTTGGGTCATCATCCTTCTCTGTTGAGGTGGTGTCTGCTACTGAGATGTCCTTTTTCCAAGGATGTTTTCACTTTAAGATTTCTGATATGGCCATGGTTTTTTTCTTTGACCTCTATAAGTGTATAATGTTCTTTACAAGTCTTTTTGTCATGATTTCATGATTGGAGTCTTACCTCTCAAGCTGATCCACAATTGCATCGTCGTCTAACAAAGACCACTAGGGAGTTTCAATAAAACTCTGCAACTCATCACAGCTATCAAAATCAGATTTTGATCTTATGAGAAAGATGAAACTGCTTGTGACTCTGACTCTATCACATCTGGCATCTGTTGTCTAGCTGTGTATTTTAGACAGAGAATGGTGCCTTGGAACATACTCTTTAGGGACTAAATCAGGGAACTGCTTGAATTTTCTTTAGGAGAGAAGTTATCAAAAATGTTAGAGCATCTTTTTATTTTTACTATGCAAATGTTTAAAGTTTCAAGGAGCTTCAACATCTTGATCTAGAGGATTTTTTCCATTTATATAATTTGTTAAAGAGACCTTCGAAATCATTGTCATCTAATCTGGTGCAGTTCACCTCACCTTTACTTAGCGTACTGATATCATCATGTAGTGAAATGAAGTAATATTCATTCAAACTTAACAATGGAATCTTGTAGTGAAAGAAAGTAACATATGCAGCATCATCATGTTTTTTGTCTATAACATTCATTCAGTTTTTGCCATGGAATGAGACGCCACCATATTAAATGAAAGAAAGTAATATACTTCTGTTTTGCCGCTGATGATAGATCCATGAATATTTCAATTAATTTGCTCATAATATGTTGACAGCAACTATCATAGTTACCATTTTCATTCCAAACTGGACTTTTGGGCGAGCCAAATCAGTTAGTTATGTCCCAGCCAATTTACTAATACTTTTAAATTTTTTTGGTAAGAAATCACAGAACTGAGCAAATGGTGAATAAAATCTAGAAACCCAACTACTAATCAGAACTGCTGAAAACTATTCCTCTTGAGGACTTGTAGCATTGACTATCAAGACTGAGATGAAACACAATCAAGGTGGGCAGGTGCCATTGAGTCTAGATGCATTTTTTTCATGTTGAAGGCTTGTTTTTGCACATTACTTTTGTCATGTATGTTCTGTTTTTCCAAACTAAGTTGAACTTTTTTGGAAAAAAGTATAAAAGTGAACCTTCGGACATTTTTATCTTTCCCTTCAGACTGAAATTTCTGTAATTCGTAATGATTGTCACAATATAAAATTACAAATACCTTTGGCATGCAACTGATCATATTCCACATCACTATTGTAATTAAATAACTTTGGCATGCACTGTATTAATTCTCTGAGAAAACAATCACTAGTCTAAAGCCACCCAAAATTTCTTCATTGATGCATGGGTGCTCTTCAAATTAGTAGGCAGAGATATAAAGCTTTTGAGCAGCTTTTAGACTTCTTTTATGGGGAAAGAATGACACCTAATTGTAACGTTGAGCTATACTTTCTTCACAAAGGGATGGCCAAAGAGTAATAGTTAACCAACCATTGGTGCTTCTATTAAGAATCAAGATGATATAATTGGAAGAATTCTAAAGCGTGGAATGAGAGCTTGGCTTATAGACAACACTCTTACAAGATTGTTTTTCATACTTGGACTGATTTGTTTCTGTTGCATCTTAGGTATATGTATGAGCAAGGAAAAGCTTAAAGGGCAATGCAAGAAGTTGAAACAGTGGGTAATGGTCCTTTTGAGATAGAACAACAAGGACCTAGTGCATTCAAGCTATTGAGAATTTGGAACTCTTTGAGCCTCTATGGTGGATGAGAAAGGAGACACCACACGAGTATCGCATTAAATTGAAGACCTAGCACCTGATTGTCAGGAGGAGATGGTTGAAGATATGGTGTTGCAGCAGAAGGTTAGATTTACACAGAAAGAGTGAGACTATTTGTCACAGTATCACATTCAAGTGGTTTGAAGCAGGGTTCCACAAGGACGCGTCCCCCCCCGAGGGACGGGGCCCCCCGTGTTGGGGGACGACATGGGGGACGTTTCCCTGTCGTCGCCGGGACACTAGAGGCCTACAGCCTCTCGTCCCCTGGACGTCCCCTATTTTGGGGCATCCCTGGGGACAACCAGTCATCCCCGAGGACGGTTGGGTGCCTTTGGGGACGCTCTGGCCATCCCTAGGGACGGCTGGGTGCCCATACCCAACTTAAAAAAATAGAAAAATGATAGTCTTTGTAATATGCTCGAGTTTGTAATCTGCTTGATGATATCATAGAATGTATGTGGAATGAAGCAAAAAAGACAGGGATCTTAGACTTTTTAAGGTCTTTTAAGCTAATAATCCGTGCTCTTCTTACCGGCCATAGCCCTTCTCTGGGTCATAATAACTATAAGCCACCTGTTGATCCTCAAAGTGACGCCAAGTCTGCAGAAGGCTTGACATCTGCTAACCCTTCCAAGGTTGGCCAAGAACGTGTCTAAGTATGGACCTGTGCCTCTAGTATTTCTTTGGTGTGTCCACTGTCCAGTGCTGCATCGCTACTTGAATTTAATTTTAGCGTGTATATATTGTGTGTGCCCGAAGGTTGACCTAAGTCGCTTCTTATAGTCTGAAAATTTTCATGTTATTTTAATTAATTTTTTTTTCAAAGTTTTTGTGGGGCTATGGTTGTCTCCTGCAACTAAATACTTTAGAGACCGTTATTATGGATAAGTTAGTCGGTCGATAAATATCTAAAACTAGGATCACTTTGCCGCTCGTTCTTTCTTTCTGGGAATTTAGTTTAATATACAAGGTACAATGGATTTATTGCATGATAATTTAATAGTCAAACTACAATAAACTTTTAAGAATTTTGAAAAGGTTTTATCTACAACTAATTATTAATATAAATAAATGTTTATAACTAATTATTAATATAAATAAAGGTTTATTCCCAGGGGGGACAGCGCAACGTTTCAGGCTTTGGCTCTTCTTCGGGAGGTCCAAGGTTCAAACTGCTGCATGGGTGAGTGTGTGAGGGGGTGGGTATGTGTTAAATTTCCCTATTGATAAGCATAGTTCTCGGCTTTACGACGGGTCATGGTTGGGAGGAGACTGCTCAGCTCTGTGCGATGGTCATAGGGGTTTATCACATTAACCAAATCTAAATATATATATAAATAAAGGTTTATAATTATTAATATAGTGTAAATGAGCATTGAGGTTATGAGTATTTCTGATTTCACTATAGTGGCTGACTATTTATGCTGTCATATTTGAACACAATTAGTGACTGAAAAAAAATTAAAAAATGATAGTCTTTGCAGCTTTGCTTGAACATTGGTGGCCGAAAAAATGATGATTGTTATTGTTTGAATTTTAAAACTTAAAAACTGAACAGTGTGGCATTCATTACTTGAGCAATAGCAACTAATTTGGTTAACTGTTGGAGATTGACAGATTGCACTTGATATCCTTGGCTTCAAGTTAAATTTGTTGAAACTTGAAACAATGAAATGGCTGCACTTAATAATAGGTCCTATATGATTCTAAGAACATGCATGCTTTTTATGTTTTTAGTATTACTATTTTTCATTTTTGTTGTGTGTAGAATTTGTAGATTATTCTAAATTTCTAAAAATTTTCATAGTATTATACCAGCCGTCCCCCAACCGTCCCCTAAAATCAGCCTGCCGTCCCCCACCATCCCCAAAACACTTCCCCCTGTCCCCCAGGCTTGTGGAACCTTGGTTTGCAGGCAAAAAAAAGTTTGAAGACTCAGTTTTTTTTCCCCTACAAACGTTTGGTTCAGTTTGGGAAAATAGTAGTAATTTGCACAGTTACGAAACTTGGTAAGTTTTTCAAAAACTCACCGAGTACACGCCCAAGTCAGCCCTCCCGGGTTTTTTTTGACTTGGCTCAGCGAGTTTTTTTGGATTCACCATTTGTTTTTTTGACTCACGAGTTTTTATTTTTATTTTTTTATTATTTTTTACGTGAGTCCGAGACAAAAACTTGGCTGTGGCGGCAGAATGACAGGAAAATGACATAAATACTTTTTTCTTTTCAAATTGGCCTCATTTTTACTGTTCCCACTTGCAGAGAGAGCAGAGATAAGGTGAAATCAGAGTTGCCTGGAGTTCAAATTAGTTGACTTCCACTGCCGATCATAGAGTTTCAAGAGGAAGCTTGAAGACTGGCATGGTGCAGACATGTAAGACTGCTTATGTATGCTATTGGAGGAGAAGACGTTTGACAGCTGCTTCCTACCATCAACACTAGCAGAGAAAAAATTTCTTGCATTGATGCAAATCGAAGTATTTACAAGTTTTGATCTCAGTTTTTTTTTGAAGTTTTATAAACTTTTCAGTTGCCTCTCTCAATTGCACACACTTAAATTGCCATTTTGAAGTTTTTGTTTGCTTGACATACTAACATGGGAGTCAATGCCCTGAAAGTCTTGTTGCTTGACTCCCAATTGTTGAACGGGAACAACTATTCCGCGTATAGACAAAATTCAAGATTCATCTTGAGTTTGAAAATTTGTGGGACATTGTCTTTGGAACAATTCAGAGACATGCCTGCCACCAGTCCTGATGAGCAAAGGAAAGTTGATAAGGAGGATCAGGAAGCCCAACTCATAATGTTTGGCATACCCGATGAGATACTTACACACCTTCCAGTCCGAATCTGAGTCAAAAATTGGCTTCGCTGAGTCTGTGCCAGGTCCTAGTATCTCTACTATGATCAACCATATTCAGTGTTGGTCTGAGCATTGCACCTGTGTATGCCCACAAAACCAGAATGGGAGATAACTTGACTCGAAGGATTTTCTAACAGCAGCTACTAGCCCATATATAACCATTTCTCTATGGAAGGCATCCCCTAATACAGCCACCATATGAGAACCATGGAAATTAGAAGGTATATGTACTAGCCTTATGTACTCTATCTGGACTCTGACTCAATAAGAAATATTAGCAAACACTTCATATTCATCAGGAGGAAATAATTACAAATAAACAGCACGTTAAATGACAAACAAAAGGACTTGTAGATGCTCCAAGACTGAATCTAACAACTACCCAGCAGTTCCATGATGTGTGTTTTGTCACTTCCATGTGTAGTTTAAGGTTGTATTGCTTACAATATTAATTTTGTATTCATATACTGGTAATTATTTGTGATATGCATGAAAAAAACTTTTTTCCAATGAAAATTTGCATTTTCTTTGTTTCTTTTTGGGCAATTTTTTCCAAGTTTTTTTGCTGATTCCAAAACCGAGTAAAAAATTGGCCTTTCTGAGTTTTTTTTGCTGAGTCTGAAACTGAGTCAAAGATTGGCCTTTCCGAGTCTGAGTTTCTCTACTATGGTAGTAATTTGTATTATATATATTCGTTAAAAATACAGAAAAAGTTGGTGTCTATAATTTCAACATTCAATACCACCAACATCGAAGTTTGAAACAACTGCTTCTGGTAGACATCCAATAGCTGATAAATTTGCAGTTGGTGTAACATAGTTGTCTTAAGCTAAGAATGAACAACAATTTTTGCCTATAAACACATGACTATTGGGTGGTTGAGTGTAAGTGTGTTCTGAAAAATAAGGGGTTTTATGGTAAGATACTGAATAAGAATGTACCTAGAATGGACCGGTGACTCTATATATATTTTAAAAAAGAAAATGTCTGGAGCAATCAAGCTAGTTTGTTATGGACTAAACCAGGTTTGGATGAACTTTAAATGATAGCTACCAGGCAAGTCAAATGATATCCTACTGATATATGGAGATATTTCTTCTTTGTCAGATTTGCATTTTGTGGATCAAAAAGTTTTGCATATGGGAGGTATTGGTTGAAATGGATTGTAAGTAATTTGGATCCGCCAGCAAAACTTTACACTGAGGGATCATCTGAAATGGATTAAAAGTAATTTGAATCAGTTCCAGCAAGATCAGGAATGACAAGTATATAGTAAGACTTTGTGCCTTTCAGCCAAAATTGCAATTAGGGAGTTGGAACCCTAAAACAGTGACAATTCTAACTCTATCAAACTTATTATTATAGGAATCAGTATGATGTAAGTAATGGGTGTTGCATGCAGTTTCAAAGAAAAGACAATGTGGACTCATTAGTACAGTATCTCTACCTATTTAGTTAGAGAGATTGTCACCTTGGAGAGTTATGGGATGAGGGTGGAAGCCATAATATTAAACAAGTTATGGGAATGCCACAATTTAACAAGCTGGCATGATTCCACTTTCAGACCTTGAACTTTACAATTTGGATATAAAAAGTTACAACAAATACATTGAGGAGGTTCTTAACAGTCTGGAATTTAGGCAGAGAAAAAGCAGAGAGGTGCAATTTTCATGTGCGAATTTTGCTGTTCTGCTTTTTATGTTCTGAATTCTCTTAATTTGATATAGTGAAAGAATAATTTCAAAAAATGTCATGAAATTTAAGTAATTAATTTGTACTTGCAAACATCAGCAGTCTGTTTCCTAATTGCTTGGTTTCTCAATCACACTTAACTTTTTAAGGGAAGACCGAGGTGTAATATGATCTTAATTATATATGAATGTGTTTGTAGCTGAGTTATCAAGTGGAGCTTTCACTTCTACTCAGCCAGTCATTCAATCAAACATCAACATTGATATATTCTTAATAGATGCTTAAATGACCACTTAAGTCTTAATATTCAACTCTCACGCAGTTCTTTATTGGCATAGGTCGGAAAGGCTTAGCACCTTGCTACTTGGTACTAATCCTAAATCTAGTTGTGGCCATCTTTGAATGACATTTTCAGCACAATCCTTTTGCTTTTTGTTGGTGCAGTTTTTCAATGATGTATTTTATTTCCTCTTACAATACACATTCCTCTAAGGAATATTTCTCCACATAAAATAGAAGACCTTATATTAGTCGAAAATGGTATTGATTTTTTCATGGTTTGTTTCTAAATCTGAAATTTTAATGATGTTTGTGAAGGTAATACCATTGTTAAAAGATATTTGCAAATACCATTGTTAAAGGTAATGCAACAAATTGAATTAATAGGCATCTTAAAATTATCATTCAATTGTGCAGTGTACCTTTCTTTGTCCAACAACAACAATGGGAAAAGTGATACCTTTTATTGAGATCTAACCGTCTCAGAGTTTTTCCATGTATAATTGTCTTACTTTTTATACAACAAGGCTTGACAATAATTGGAAAATGCAAACAAGTTTGCTAACATGTTATGTCAATCTTTTTCACAGTGCACCCTCATATTGAATAAGCAATCTCTGTTTATTTCTGAATCCTTCATAATTTTGCTGAGTTTGTATTATAATACAACTGCTTATCGTTGTTCTTTGTACTAAATGGGGATTCATATTTTAATGCCGGGTAGATCCTCATCACGTCAGACAAGGTTTATTTAGTGTTAAGGGATCAGTCATCCTTTGTGTGGCCTCTCATAGTGCAATTTTTGCACCAGAGGCTTTCTTTTACTTTTCTCATAAAAGGTTAATTATGTTATCATATTGAATTCATTTTGGTTTTTCAGATATTGTGTTTCATCATCATCATAAAAAACATTATAAACTTTGTTTTGCTTTAACCAAAAAAATACAATCTTTGGTTCTGGCAATTCATCATCATTGTTAAAATCATTCTAAATTTTATTTTTTCATTTAATTCAATCTTTTGCTTCCTTTCAATTATGCTTTATAATTCCCTGGAGAGACTAACTCTATTTGGTCTCTAGGATTGAATACTTTAAAGAATCATGCTTTCTTATGAAGATTGCTCAAACAATACAAGAACATTCAACATTCTAGGGTTGTAGTTTATTTTTTTCAATCAGTTGTGTGAGATTGAAATGGTCCCATCTGTATTACATCATGACCACATAATAGTATTACAACAGCTTGACAATCATACATGTATCGCTTGGCAAGATTCAAACCTAGGTCTCCTCAGAAGTTGAGGAATATAACCGGTTGAGCTAATGCTATTTTATTAGGGTTGTAGTTCATTTTTAATATCCAGCAGATTGATTTAGTGCATGCAGAGCGTCAGGTATCCCATATCTTATTATCTCCAAATCATTTAGTGTTTCCTGCATAACAAGAAGTGCCTGGCAAATTATATGAATCTAAGTTATCTAACTCTTCACCTCATTGTACTGATTCAGAATACTTGTTGTCCAATTGGATCAGGTACATCCTGGATTAAATGCGTATACTCCAATTCGGATTAGTCCTATTACCAAATTCTGTTGCTTAATTTTTAATTTTTGTTTGGAATAAGCCCCTTTTTGACTTCAATCATGTAGTCTTCCTATCTTTAGTGTATTTTGAGATCCATTTTTGTACTGGTATTCACTCTTTACCCTCTTGAATAACGTTCCCTCTTTATTCAACTAGTCTTTCGGATGTACTGAAATATGTTAAACAAATTTTCACTGTGAGCTTTTAATGCAGACCACTTTTGATATGATAAAGCAGGATTGTTCTGTTCATGGATTCTTCTAGACCTGCACATGCACTTGCCTGGTTATTGTATTTTGATTTTTCTTTTTTCTTCAATTTTGATTTTCCTTGGCTTTCTAAATTTTATGTATTACATTTCCCTGAGGCCCATGCTATTGCCATCTGGTAATGCTTCCTAATGCTGCATTTGATGGCAGCGAACACGGATATTCAGATTACCAGTGTAGATAATGTACATTCACATGAAATGAAATTATACATCACACAGGAATATATAAAACAATTAAAGAGGTACCATAGAGTATAGGATTACATATTCTATTCTTCTGATAGTGTCCAATCAGCATTTACTTCAAGTTACAATGCAAAACTCTTTGACATGTAAGCATTTAAAATCCTATACTGGGAATAAAATAAATATAGAGTTAGTTGATGGTTATAAAATTAAAAACACAAGATTCCTTGAGCCTTTTCCTAGTCTAAACATTTTCCTATATAGTTTACAACTTTAATTCTTTACTTGTTTTGGAATACTTGCTGGTTGCAACTATGGTCTGTTGTACTTGAAGGTCTTCTTTATAATGCTATAGCTTATCAAATGACATTAGCTCAAGTGGTTAAAAAATGTGGGTTCCCAATAGGGAGACACAGGTTAAATCTTGCAAGGCAAACTAATACCACTATGTGGTTCATTGGAATACCATGATAACATGGTGATGATGTAACCAATTAAACTAATATTAAAAGAAGTAATGCCATAGCTTGCTGACATGTTGCTCATTTTTTCCTAACTTTTTGGCTTGAATATCTGCCAATATGAAATTCTTTTTGAAGCTGGAGTTAGATGTTTTATGTTCCCTGTATACCTGTGCTTTCTACAATCTTTCCTTGTTTCTGAATCCTTTCTGTTTGTAAAACCACCCATGTAATTTTCTGCACAAATCACAGCTCTGTTCCCTAACTGCATGTCTGACTCCACTTCAGCAGCAATTTCCATTCCAGGTTCTAGAGAATTACCCTTAACGCCAAAAGAATCAGACTGAATGCTGTTCATTTGGATTGAATTTGATATCGTCCCTAGTGCATTTTGAGATTCACACCAAGTCATTAGCTTTTTTTGCATGCATGACAAAGTACAACTAGTGACATTTGGAGCACCTCATTTAGAGCAAAGGTTTTATAGACTAATTATTCTTATTATTTAGTTAGTTATGAAGAGAAGTATTATAATGTATAATAAATAAGAATCATGCGACAACACATTACACTTTCATATTGATATCTTCTTTTTGTCTGGGCCTACGATTCATACTGATATTATTTTGTTTGTTCACACAACTATTTGCAAAGAGACCCAAATCACATGAGAACAGGTTGACAGTAGAAAGGAGGAGACATCAGAGGGAAAATCATAGGTTAAAAAATCACATGAGAACAGGTTGACAGTAGAAAGGATGAGACATCAGAGGGGGATAAATTATAGGTTAAAAACAAAAACGGAAAAGAAACCTAACATTGCACAAAATATTGTTCTGCATTTTTCTCTGCAGCAAAAGTTCAGTAAAAAGAAGTAGATTCCTGCTATCAAATGCTGAAAAAAATATCCTTGAAAATTGATTTGTAACAACCCTCCCCAATCTGGCTAAAATATTTTTTAAATTTTTTGCAAATATGTACTTTTTTTGTATTTTTTCAAATTAATAAAAAACTCAGATAAATGCTAAATCAGTCCACTTGCAACTGTCACAACTTTGTAACTATGCAACCAAATCAAACATATGTAATGCTAGAAACCCAGTGAAGGAATCGAGGAAACACACAAATACCACAAAGATATATCGATCTGGAATTTTCAGTCTGTATTATTTGATCAACAAATCTGTACATACCACTTATTCACTTAGCTCCAGAAATGCAACTTTTCTTCACCCACGAAATGATGTACTAGCAGCTCGCAATCCTTGGGCACCAATGAAGGAGGAGATAGGGGTTTATGGACTGATCGTCCAATTTCCCAAAGATATCACGCCTGGCCTGTAATTGTACTGCTTGTGCTATACGGCCAGCAATCAGCAACTTCGCCCAGCACCTCTGAAAATCCTTCTGTATAATCTTTCGAAAAAACTGTGCAAATCTCTCTACAATCAGCACTTGAGCAATCTCTGTATGAAATCGCCACCCCAATCCACCAGGGGTAATCTCTCATACCCGAAGAGGATGCCCCTATTGGAGGTTGTCGTCCCCAATAAGCTTGAAACCCTGCAAAGATTCTTTGCAAGCTTCTTCACCAAATGCCAAAGCAAACATATAAACCTGGATGCCTGAAATGAATGATCAAATCTCCTTTTATAGAGCTCACAAGGGGTTGATGGCTTTTTGGAGGGAAAAGGCAATTTAAAATATCTTCTAAAAATTATTTTTTCTCATTATAAATGGCGTCCCCTTTTTGCAATTCTAATAGTCACTTTATAAAATAATTTTAACTTGTGACTCTTTAATCCTCCCCCTTTATTATAAAGTCATAACTTATATAAAATTAAATTATTAATTTAATTTTATATAAATAATCTTCGGGCATTAAAATTTCTAAGCTCCGCAAAACTAACCTTCCAATTGATCATGGATTTGGATACCCATTTCGACGAACAATCGAAAGGTACCATCCGCTTTGACTGAAACCCCAGAATTGACTTACTATAAATAGTAAGTCCCATCTCCTTTACCCAAATAAGCCACAAAAACTGGAAACTGAAAGCTGAGAGTGGCCTGATTAAGATCACCATGGGTTCCCACACATCCAATTTAGCCTACAGGAATCCGTGAGTAGGTTAATCACAACTGCGAAGCTGACTGGCTAGAAAGGGGACATTACATGATTTCTGTGGATATGGACCATTGTAACAGCCACTTGAGTCATTATTGCTGGCCATCACTGGGCCTGTGGCTTAGTTTCATTTTTGGTTGCTTCACTATCCATTATTGATGTACTCATTAGTCCCATTGGCCAACTTCAGTCATTTGTGAACATTAATATAATTTCATTATATTAAATATTTGTCTATAAAAGTTGTGGAGAGATTGTTGAAGAAAAATCATGCCTTGCTTCATGCTATCTATCACACTTCAATCAATTATTGAGCCTTTGAGAAGGATCTTGGGTTTTTTTTTTAAATAATATAAATACATTGCAGAGAAGTTTTAATTGCCCATTGATGTGGTGGAGTATTAAACTTTTCATGAGGAGTTACGAACTCTGATGTTGGTAGAAAGCCATGGAGAACTTAGAATATGTATCAACCCATCAGGTAGATATAGAGGAGGAATATAAACCAAAGTTTAAAGGTTGCAACTTGAAAGTCCTGATTGTTCCTCAACAGTTTTGCGTTAGGGTTCATTTGGTGGGTTGGCATGTGTGTTTATGTGTAGAAAGAGTTGGGTAGGCTTCTTGTCACTGCTTTTATAGGTTATTGTGAAAGTGGCACACGACCACTTAATAGCATGGTGGTAGATTCTATAAAACTCTCTATAGTTGCGGTTCAAGATAGCACTGCAAGAAGCAAAAAACTGACACCTTGAGAGAAAGTTGTTAGTAAATGAAGTTTATTATATGAAGCGTTTTTTTATTGAGGATTATAAAATTATTGATTATTGAAGTTGAATGTTGGTCTATGTGCTCAAAACCATGTTCAACAGGTTATGAGTTATACATATAGCAATGATTGGATTGAGGTAAGTAAAATTTAATTATTGGTTGATGAAGTTGAACATTGGTCTAGGCATTGAGTGTTTAGGACCACATTCAACAAGTACACTAATGTGAGTTATACATCATGTGGTCATTGTGTTAAGAAACAACTTCAATAATTATAGCAATAGTAGTAGAAATCCAATAATGCATAATTTAGATCCAATTGCTAGAAAGTCATATATGCAATAATCAAATTGTAGATTCAAATTAATGCAAATCCTTAGCCACTTAGAGAGGGTGAAGTCTCATATGCACAACAAGTGCGACTAAGATTTGAATATCAAAGATAATATCAACCACCACCTAACTCTTCTTATTTATAGATTAAATCAATTATTAACCCTAACCCTAATGCTTATGAATCGACTAGCTAAACCTACGGTCCAAGCTAATAAAATAAAGATGGCCAATATGGCTATATTGGAGTCGTTTCACGGCTCCCCTTCAAAAGCTTTGTCTTCAAAGCTGGGAAAGATTGGAAAATGCTCGTAGGCTCCCACGTAGCATCTTCTTCTAGAAGGTCTTGCCACTTGATGAAGAACTCCTGAATTGTTGAGATCGAAGATGAACTTTGGACCGCAACAATCCTTTTAGGCTAGAAGGTGATTCGACCTTCTTCATTGAGTATTGGAAGCTTCGTCAAGGATTGTGCCTTTTGGCCAATAGCTTGTTTGAGACAAGATACAAGAAAGACAGGATGGATGCAATATGATGGTGGAAGCTCCAACTGATATGCCACTTCACCAATGCAACGAACCACCTTGTAGGGCCCATAAAATTGAGGAGCCAACTTTTGACTAGAGTTGGTCTTTAAGTACAATTGCTTACAGGGTTGCAGGCGCAAAAAGACCATTCATTCAAAGTAGTGTGAATCTTGTAGTTGCTTCATACGATTAGGGGCCTGGGTCAAATTATCTTTAACAAATTGAAGCACAAGTCGTCATTGCTGTAACAAATCATCTACTTGGTCAACCTTGGAGGATCATGGAACATGATCTGCCACTGATGGAGGTTTTTGACCATACAATGCTTCAAATGGGGACATCTTGAGGAATGAACGGTAAGAAGGATTTTGCCACCATTCAAATTATGAGATCCATTAAATCCAATGATATTGCTTGTCTTCAGCAAAACAACGAAGGTAAGTACCCAAACATTTACTAACGATATATGTCTGACCATTCGATTGAGGGTGATAAGAAGAGGACATACTCAACTTGGTATCACTAAGACAAAATAATTCAGTCACTCACAATGGTTTTAACTTTTGGGCATATCGTTTAATATAAAAAATAATCAAGAAATACCTTGACCATCGTACTTGTTGAATAGGAATGCTGTAATGCACAAAAATAAGCATATACTTGGAAAGGCCATCTACTACCACAAAGATCATCGTTTTGCTCTCAGATTTGGGAAAGCCCTTAATGAAATTGAGGGAAATGAGCTCCCATTTGCAGTCAGGGATAGGCAAGGGTTGCAACAATCCTAGAGATTTAACTGTGTCCCCTTTGTTACGTTGGCACACCTCACTCTCGCCCACAAACGTCTTGACATATGCTTTTAATCCTTTCCAAGAAAAAGATTGCTTCATCCTTTGGATTTTTTTATGAACACCAAATGTCTAGCCAAAGGAGATGCATGCAATTCTTGGATATCATTTGACTTAATACCAAAGACTACGGAAAAGATACATGCGATCCTTTTTGCAAAGCACTCTATCAGTAAAAATGTAATGATTAGCCTGCCTCTTGTTCTTGAACGGTGCGCATAGTCTCCAGACCAGGAAGCCAATCTTCCCAAAGTTGAGAAAGCCATTGTGGAAGAGGACTAGAGATGGCATTGACAACAACAACATCCTCATATTTGCAAGACAAGGCATCAACCACCACATTCTCCTTTCCTTTCTTGTATTCAATGGCAAAATTATAACCCAAGAGCTTGGTTATCCATTTATTATGTTTAGGACATGAGAGACGTTGCTCCAAGAAATGCCGAAGGTTGTTATGGTTTGTCTTGATGATGATACGACACCACAACAAATAAGGCCTCCATTTCTCTATAGCATGCAAAATAGCTAACATTTTTTTCTCATAAGTGGACCATCCTAGATTCTTGCCTAAAAATTGCTTACTTTCAGAGGCTAATGGGTGTCCTGTTGAGAAATGTTGCTCGGACAGGAACTTCTTGCATAGGCTTCAGTATGAACGTGCTAGAAGTGGTTTGAGACTTTTCTAATTCTATTTTGAAATTCACTTAAGTGATTTTCTATTTTTAAGTTCACTCAAGTAATTTTCTATTTTTAAGTTCACTGATTTTTAAGCATGCCAAGGCTGTTTTCCCAAACAGTGAGCATAGGTCTAAGAAGATACTAGATCTAGTACATTCGGATGTTTGTGGACCGATGTCAGTAGCATCAATTTCAGGTAGCATGTACTATGTTTCCTTTATTGATGATTTCTCTCGCAAGACATGGATCTACTTTTTAAAGACCAAGGATGAAGTCTTTAACAGGTTTCAGGAGTTCGCTCTAGTTGAGAACTAGATAGAGAAGAAGATCAAGGTCTTGAGATCGGACAATGGGGGTGAATATACCTCCAAGGAGTTCGATGGGTTCTGCAAGCAGACAGGGAATCAAGAGGGAGCTGATTGTTCCATACAACCCACAACAAAATGGGGTTGCAAAGTGAAAGAATCGATCCATCATAGGGGATGCTAGGGCCATGATTCATGACCAAGGCTTGCCGATGTTTCTTTGGGCAGAAGCATGCAACACAGCAGTCTACATCCAAAACAGGTGTCCTCACAGGATCTTGGAGGACAAGACACCGGAGGAGGCATTCATTGGTGTGAAACCAGAGGTGAGTCATTTCCGCATCTTTGGATGTCCAGTTTATATCCATGTTCCGGTAGAGAAGAGGACCAAGCTGGAGCCCTCTAGTAGGAAGGGTTTATTTGTAGGATACAGTGAAACTTCAAAAGCTTACAGGGTTTATATTCCAGAGAAGAGGAAGACAATAGTGAGTAGGGATGTAAATTTTGAGGAGGACGTTGCATCCAGGAAGTCCCATGAGCCTATTCCAGTGGTAGAGAATGAGGAGCAAGAAGCTCTGAAGGTTGAGCCAGGGTCACCAAAGACATCAGTGGTTTCCAGTTCAAAACAACAACCTTTAGGTGAGGAGGTGGAGACATTAGCCCCTTTTAGTTCTATTAGGAGACCTCAATGGCTTACACAGACATTGAAGGATGCTGAGGAGTATGTTGAAGCTCCTAGCAGCATGATTAGGGAGAGCAGACCTCCAAGGAAGTTTTCAAGCTACATGGCATTGATGATTAACATCATAAATTTCGAGCCTACCAGTTTTCAGGAGGCAACAGACCAACAGGTTTGGCGGGATGCCATGGTGGAGGAGTACACCTCCATCATGAAGAATGATGTTTGGGACATAGTGCCAAGACCGGAGGGGAAGTCAATTGTGAGTTCCAAGTGGCTCTACAAAATTAAGCATGTTGCAGATGGCAGCATCAAGAAGTTCAAGGTAAGGTTTGTGGCGAGAGGGTTCTCCTAGAAAGAGGGAGTGGACTATGAGGAGACTTTTGCTCCAGTCGCCAGATACACTTCCATTAGAGCAATTATATCTTTAGCTTCATCTATGGGATGGCGGATTCATCAAATGGATGTGAAGACAACTTTCCTTAATGGGATCATTGAGGAAGAAGTGTACATAGAGTAGCCTTAGGGCTTTGAGGTAAGTGGGAAGGAGTCCCATGTTTGTAGGCTAAAGAAAGCCTTATATGGACTCAAACAGGCACCGAGAGCATGGTATTCCAGGATATATGGATACTTGCAGAGTGTGGGCTTCGCCAAAAGTGATGCAGATCCTAATCTATATTACATATTTTGTGGGACTGATCTACTCATTTTGGTGCTATATGTAGATGACTTATTTCTTACAGGTGTAGAGAAGCTCATTGTAGGGTGCAAAGCATATATGGTAGCTGAGTTTGATATGAAGGACATTGGCATGATGCATTACTTCTTGGGTTTGGAGGTTTGGGAGAGACCAGGGGAGATATTCCTTGGGCAAGGTAAGTATGCGATTGAGATCCTGAAGAGGTTTCGGATGGAGGACTGCAAACCTATGGCCACACCCATGATCACTAATTCGAAGAAGGTGACAACTTCAGATTCAGAATTGGTGGGCCTTACGTTGTACAGGCAACTGATAGGATCCTTGATGTATTTGGTCAACACTCGACCAGATATATGTTTTGCAGTGAACACCTTGAGTCAGTTCATGGTGGAGCCAAGGCAAGAGCATTGGTGTGCTCAGATACTTAAGGGGCACGGTGGAGTATGGTCTAAGATATCTTGGATATGGTGAAGTGAGGTTGCAGGGGTGTACAAACTCAGATTGGGCAGACAATGTAGCAGACAGGAAGAGCGCCTTAGGGTGCTGCTTTAGCTTGGGATCAGGCATGATATCTTCGTTCAGCAGGAAGCAGACTTCTGTGGCACTTAACTCAACAGAGGTCGAATACATGGCAGCCAGTATTGCTAGTTGTGAGGCCATTTGGCTTTGCAAGTTGCTTACAATATTGATTGATTAGGAGTTGGATCCCACGATGATATATTGTGATAATCAGAGTTGTATCAAACTCTTTGAGAATCCTGTATTTCATGACAAGTCCAAACACATAGACATCAAATATCGCTTCATACGAGACATGATTCAGAAGGGAGTCGTAAAGCTCCAGTATATTTCCACAGATCAGTAGGTAGCTAATATTCTGACCAAGCCCTTAGTGAAAGGGAAGTTTGAAGCATTCAGAGACAAACTTGGATTGGTGCAGAATTCCTTCCTCGCTAAGAGGGAGTGTTGAGAAATGTAGCTCGGACATGAACTTCTTTCACAGGGTTCAATATGAACGTGCTAGAAGTGGTTCAAGACATTTCTAATTCTATTTTGAAATTCACTGTAGTGATTTTCTATTGTTAAGTTCACTTTAGTGATTTTCTATTTTTAAGTTCACTTAAGTGATTTTCTATTTGTAAGTTCACTTTAAGTGATTCTATTTTGTAATTCACTTAAGTGATTCTATTTTGATATTCACTTAAGTGATTTTCTATTTTTAACCTTACATCTCAATATGAGATGAGATCTAATCTTAGGGTTAGAAAAATTAGGGTTACCTTTTTCAAGGATAAAAGGAGAAGATCAAGAGTGTTTTAGAAACATAGAAAAGACGAGGAGGAGAACAGATTGCTGAAGGAAAACTACAAGCTTAGGAGGAGAAGAACAATGATTGCTGGTTAGAAAAGCAACAAAAGTGCAAAGTGTTCTGCTGTAGCTGTAGCCTCTTTTATTTGTAATATTTCAGGTTCAGAAATATATTTAACTTCTGCTGTTCACGCTGTTTATTTTTCCAACCATCTGTGTGACTGTTGCATGTTTGAATAAATTATTGTCAGATCTGATTTATTTTAAAATAACATAGGACAACAGTTATCTAGGGCTGGAAAATTTACATGTCCATCGTGCATAAAAACAACTCATACCTGTGTTGGAAGCATCATACTCAATGACAAAAGGTTTGCTAAAGTTAGGAGTGGCCAAAACAGGAGTGGTACACATAGCTTCTTTGAGGGCTTAGAAGGCTTGGGAAGTGGCTTCAGACCAAACAAAGGCATCCTTTTTAGTAAGAGCAATGAGAGGAGCAACAATCTTGCTATAGTTGTAGACAAATTTCTGTAGTAGCCTTTGAGTCCTAACAATCCACAAAGCTGTTTAAGGGATTTGGGCAAGGGAAAATCTTGCACAGCTTTGATCTTGTTAGGATCGACCTTGATTTCCTTCCCGAGTTACTATATGTTTCAACTATTCTACCTCTTGGATCCCAAAGAAGCATTTGTCCATTTTGACAAATTTGTTTTCCCCTTTTAATAGGTGAGGAACTTTGTCAATGAACTAGATGATCCTCTAGGACTTGCTATAAATTAAAATACCATTAAATAAAACTAGAACAAACTTGCGAAGAACATGACGAAAGATAGAGTTCACGAGACTTTGGAAAGTGGAAGGAGCATTAGTGAGACCAAAAGGCATGACTAGGAACTCATAATGACCCTCATGTGCATGAAAAGTAGTCTTAGGGATAGGAAACCCAGAACACACAAGGCTAGTTTTGTAAAGTATCCAGCACCATGTAACTCATCCAACAAATCATCTATAACAAGGATAGGAAACTTATCTTTGATAGTGATTTTGTTGAGAGGACGAAAATCCCGATACATGCTCCATGACTTATCCTTGCTTCATACCATTATCATTGAAGAGTATGGATTGATGCTTGGATGGATGATTCCTTGCTCCAACATTGCTTGAACCAGCTTCTTAATTTTTGGTTTGTGGGGCTTGGGGTAGTGGTAAGGACACACATTAGGAGGTTGGCATCCTAGAACAAGGTGGATGGCATGATTAGCTGTGCCCTTAGGAGGTAGACCCATGGGCTCATTAAAGACCTCATAGCTATCCACAATGTTTTGTAAATTTGAGGGAAGAGCTGGAAGAAGCCGCTCCAAAGACTGAACCTCCATGCAATTGACTTGGGCAAAGAATTCACAACCACCTTTCTTCAACATCTTTTCAATGCTATGTAAACTAACTACCTTGGAGGGAGGGAGTTGGATTCCTTGGATACAAATGACTCTTCCCTTCTCTATCCACTTGACATATAAGATTTGGAGATTAATAGTAACATCACCAAGTTGAGATAGCCATTGCGCTCCCAAGATGACATTTGAACTACCTAAGTTCATGGCAAAGAGATTTCCCGAACAAGTATAATCCTCCATTTGGATATTAACTTTAGTCTATAACCCACACACCGAGTAATTCCTCCTTTGCAATTAACACTTGAAATTTATCCTGATTTGAAATATCGATATACAAACTTAAGTACCTTGTTGTCTTACTATCTATAAAGTTAAGTGCTACTTGAATCAATAAACACATTGACATGTTGCCGTTTAATAAATTCTTGTACATTGATAGTATGGTGAGCTTGGAGCCCCATATGAGCATGAGTAGAGAGAGCCATGGTATCATCCTCATGTTCTGCTTTATCTACTTCTATTGATTGCTCCTATTGTAATGAATCTTCATCTTAATATACTATTATGTCTTCACCTTCCACTTGAAATTTATGATGTTCTTCACAAGCCTTATCTTGGGGATGGTGAGAATGACATTTGAAACAAAATAATTGTTGGGAATGCTCAATTGTGGTAAGGACAATGAGAGTTGAAGTTTTGTTGTGGACTAGAATCTTGGAGCTTTTGTTCCACTGCTAAAGCTATACGATGATCATCGTTGAGAGTATAGGGATTGATCATGTCAACTTCCCTTCAAATTTAATCCTTAAGACCATGGCCAAAGGCTAAGACCACCATTGCTAGATTCAATTGGTGGGTGTAGGTGTGAAGACTAGTGAACTCGAAGCAATACTCTCAACTGTGGAAGATCATTGCTAGATTGCACTTTTCCTGTTTGCTTTGTTTGCATAAGATGGACCACATACTATGTGGAAGATCCTTTGTCAAATCTTTGAACTCCCAAAAGAGAACTCCCATGTTGGTGAAGTTGCCACAACAACCATTGATGAGCATGGGTTCCCAACTTAGAAGTTGCTAATGCGACATGACCTACTTCAAGAACATGGTGTAGGCAGATATGACTACTAATCATGGCCAACCACCCTCAAGGATCGACATCTTCAAAGGTGGGCATGTCAATGCGAGGAACATGAACTTCATGAGGCCAATCAAGGAAATTAGAAGCACATCTTGCCATGGAATCCAAATCAGAAGCCAAGCCTAGGTTGTAAGCACCCATAACTAGGGGACTATGACTAGGTGGCGTTTGTAGAACAACACTAGTATTTGGTGCTTGATGAACGATTAGAGGCTGTTGCCTTGCAGTTTGTTGTGACCCTTGGACAAGAAGAGGCCTAGTAGCGGATATTTGTAGGACTCTTTGGATGTTATCCAAGGACTTGGCAATGGAAGTAATTGTCTGGTCTTGATTACTCAAGGACTTGACAATGAAAGTAATCATTTGTTCTTGATTCAAAAGATATGCACGTAGATCAAGGACTGGGAAGAGGATCACCAATTGGAGGGGTAGTGGGAGGAGTGAACAAGGGCGGGTTATTGGGAGGAGGAGAGGAAGAACCTAAAGTGTTGGGAGGAGGCAAAACCATGGCATTTAAAGAAGAAAGAAGACAGTCAAAACTATGGATATTTGGGGAAGTGTTGTGATGCTTACTAGGATTTTTGGGTTGGCACTTCTTTTTACTCATACGCACATCCTTTGAATGAACATTATACTATAATCGACCGTTGACTCGTGCCCAACCAGTAGTGGCAGCAGGTTCATTCATACACTAGAGGCAATTGAAAAACTCAAAATACTTGGAATGCTACTAAAAAAAGTGTTGTGAAAAATACCTCTTATTTTGATTAGCTTGAAGAAACGATCGTAAAGAGATAGGTCTCTTGCAAGGGTCCCAGGACACTTGCCTTTCAACAAGGTGGTGTTGGAGATGCCCCTTGTTTTGACCGTCTCGAAGAGATGATCGCAATGGTATAGGTTTCTCACAAGGATTCAGCGACACCTAATATTTTTTTAAATCGGGTTTGGGCAAAGAAAGTAACAACAACAAACTCACAATATTCTACAAGATAATTGCACCAGAAGATGGACTGAAAAAGAAAAAAATTACGAAAAAATTACCAAGAAACATGCAATATTATTGTTCGACAGAGGTTCTGAAATGGGTTGCACGCCCTTCTGTTGCAAGTTCTCACCCCATTAGGGAGCTAAGATCCAACCTCTAATACCACTTGTTACAAAACAACTTCGAGATTTATAGCAATAGCAGTAGCAATCCAATAATGTGTAAATAATATTACCCAAATGATAATAATAATTCAGATCCTATCGCTAGAAAATCAAATATGCAACAATCATCTCTAGATTCTAATTAATACAAATCCTTAGCCACTTAGAGAGAGCTAAGTCTCACATAGCCACTTAGAGAGGGTGAAGTCTCACATAGCCACTTGGAGAGGGCAAAGTTTCATATGCCCAACAGACGTGACTAAGATTCAAATATTGAAGATAATCTCGATTCTTAACTACCACCTAACTCTTCCTATTTATCGATTAAATCAATCATTAACCCTCAGCCATAATGTGAAAGGGCCAACTATCTAAACCTAGGGTGGTAGCTAATAAAATAAAAGACAGCAGATGTGGCTATATAGGAGCTGTTACACATTGGCAGTGATAGATGCATGTTTCATTTTAGCATGAGAGGGTGGTACTTTGTTTAGAATGCTTAAAACGATAGTTGGTATGGGCCAGTTAAAACTATTAAGAAATACAAGCTTTTGTGTGAGTGTGAGTTATACATCATAGCAATTATTTGATTGAGGATTATAATATTAAATTATTGTTGTTGAAGTTGAACATTGGTCTAACGCATTATTGCATTCAGTCTTCAAAGATGATGTTCAGCAGGTCCACGAGTGTGAATTATACATCATATTAGTGTGGTCGTTGGCAGTAATAGACATGTTCACTCTAGCATGGGAGGGTATTGGCAGTAATAGACATGTTCACTCTAGCATGGGAGGGTAGCACTTTGTGTAGAATTTTTAAAACAATAGTTGGTGTAGGACAGTTAAAACTATTAAGAAATTAAAGATTTTGTTAGTATAATTGACAAATATTTCTGTTTCTTGAACTTCTAAATGTTAAAATCAAAAGCTAATATCCAAGAAAGCTGCAGAAGGTACTCTTCAAAGCTGTGGTTTTGGGTAATATGGTCAATTCAGCCACCGTGCTGTATATAAATCTGGTTGATATTCATTTTGGAAAAAGTTACGACTTCAACAGATTTAAATTTTGAAAAATGGAAAAAATTTCCCATTGAAGGCACACAGTTCCATTTTAGGGGATTTTTAATGATTGCCATCATTATATTTTTGCTCCAAATTTTCTATAGGACCAGTGTTAGCGGGAGGGCATGCAATACAGGCACACACATTCTGACTTTGCGAGATTATTTAATTTAAACCATAAAGGTTTTGTGATCTATCATTTCTTTTTTTAACAATTATTATTTTCCATTTTTTGGGATCATGTTCCACGTGTTTGCCATATATTACAACTTAAGACTTTGAGGTGTAGTATTCAATACTAAAAAGGATAAGTGATATAATATTCTAGCATCAAATGGGGTCCTTATAAACCAAATAAACTATTTGTATTTTTTAGTGATATGTATGTCTTTGGTGGTTGGTTGCAGGTACTGTGGCTACTACTTATGCAAATAAAGAATGGTGGGCAGAAACAGACAAGAAATTTCAGGCCTGGCCTAGAGAGGCTGGTCCTCCTGTGGTTATGAATCCAATTAGCAGGCAGAATTTCATAGTCAAATCATCACCATCTGACTCTTGAAACATAAGCATGCCATGGTGTTTTTGGGAACTATATAAAATAATAATGTTCATCCTCCTGTTACCTTCGGTAAAGGGACTGGACCCTCTTTTTTATAAATCATTTGAAATGCCCATAAATGGAATTGACTGTCTCATTAGGCATTCTGGATGATTAAAATTCAGCTGATTCAAATTTAAGAGTTTTGTAGGTACAGCTGCATGATATTGTGGTTTTTGAGATCTCCTTGGACACAAATAATAGGAAATGTTTCCACTAAATAAGCCCTGTTTTTAGAAAATAATACTGTAAGATCCAGACTTTCTACCACATTAAAATCGTTTTCGCTATATATCCAATCAATTGGTAACGAGACAAGTATGGGTAAATACACATTCAATTCAATTTCACTTGATTTTTTGTTAGGAGGACTTGAAGTTAATTGTGCAATTGTGCTTTGGGAACACAGACATAATTTATGCTCTCCATTTAAAATCAATTGGTTAATTTGGGCATTGCCACCCTATCAGTGGTCTTATTCATTCGATAGCATCCAAGCTTTATGCAGTCTGAGAGTGTTTAAACTAAAAATGATTCAAAGACAATTGTCTAGATTTCACTTTGCATTTTAGACAATTTGCTGTTGTTTTAACGTCACCTCAAATTAGTCTTATGTGGTTCCCACGCTTTCTTTTTGTTGGAACGTGGAGGCATATATTCTAACATTGTTAGTAGTGTAGCCAGAAACTTCTGAGACTACTCCTGTTGTTTTTGCTGACGGATTGGGTATGCAATGTTGTGGACACCTTATCTCTTGACGTGTAGTTTGTGCATTGTATCTGGTGTCACAGATGTTCACTAGTTTGAGGCGGCAAAATCGTTCAATTTTGTTACAATTTTTGCTACGTAGAAATATATATGTGTTATCTCAAATAATCTCTTCCATAAGGTTAGCATTTAGCCAGTTAATCTGAAATTTTCACTGTCAGGAAGGCGGAGTTGTTCGACTTCTATGCCCATTTTAGGATGTCAATAGTTTTAAGGAGGTTGCTTTTAGTTAAACCACTTAATTTTTCATGGTTAAAGGGAGATGAAAAATCAACTCATTCTTTTTCAAATGCTTGCATTTGGTAACTTGGAATATGAATTATAGATTTAGAATTAGTTGAAATTTAGGAATTAGAAACCCTGGTTTAGAGTAGTGGTGGGGAATGAGAAGTTTCATATCATATAATCAAGGTTTTAGTTTTATGGGTGAACTTTGACATTTGAAGTTCAAAGGGAAAAGTGGTGGAAAGTATGGAGTTCCACACCATAGGCCAAGGTTGCAATCCGATGGATGGATTTTAACATTTTGCCCAAAGGTTTTGGGGCAAAAACTGGAAAGCAAGAAGTCTCACATCTAACCAAAGGTTTCAATTCCATAAGTGAATCTTAACATTTTTATTACATAACATCAGGAACAAATGGTTAAAACCCTATGGTTGGATATTGGATAAACAACATCCTATTTGGGAGTTGTCTTGTATAGCTTATGATCTAGCTGATTTATTTATTTTTTTCTTACTTTGAAATACATGGGTGGATGGGATTGTTCCAATCAATACAAAAAGTGTAAATTTTATGGGTTTTAAACCCATAAAAATAAATAAGGCTTATTTTCTAATGCTCGATTAATGAGATAGATTACTTTGCAGCGAAGTCTAGCTATACAAGCTAGTCAAGTCTTATTTTCTAATGCTCGATTAATAAGGTTTAGTTTGTTTGGAGTGCTTAGTCTTAAATATATTTTTGTTTCGTGATATTTGTATGCAGTTATGATAAATGTTGTTAATATATATTTTAAAATTTAGAAGATTAATATGGAAGTGTAAACACCAGTCCGAGCACGATAACTATGGCTCTAAAGAGTTCATCTGTAGCAGAATAAAAAATCTAACTGTACTGGCCTGTTGTTTTCCAATTTTCCTTTCTAAGCCCTATTGCATCCTTACTAGCGTTTGTCTTAATGGTTGCATATGAACTCTTTTTGATAGGGACTTTTGTTGGTATTGTAATAAGCATTGGTGAATGTGATAGATACAAGGTGAACATTTAATTATGAGTTGTAATATTAAAACATTACCTTTGTAAATATCTGCAAGGGATTAATGTGAAATTGGTTGAGGATAATTGTTTAGATTTTACTTTTATATTATGAAGTTATTTAAATAAAATTTAATCAGTTTTTGTTTACATTTTAAAAAAATGGGTTCATATAGTATTGACCTGGTGTCAACTTCATTATTACGATATTTAAACAAAATAAAATATTTTTTTAACATTTGTTAGGGCATTGGTTATATGAGACTGATATTGTTTACCTAATATGTGGTTAATCTTCAATCATACTCCAGTTATCTATGAGATCAATATTGTTTACCATTTTGTGGTTAATCTTCAATCATACCCAATTATCAAAGCATACTGTACCTTATTTTTTTAAGATTCAAACCTTGGAATTCTATTCAAAGTTCCAAAGTTTTACTACAGGCTACTTAGACTATACAAGTAATATTAATATAATGTTTTGGCAAGATTTGAACCTTGGTCTCTACTTTAGATTTCTATATTACCAATCACCTGAGCACATGCCATTTGATAGTTTTATTTAAAATTCTGGTTAATTTTATTATTTATTTAATATTATTATTTTTTCCTTTGGGAAAATATGAAACTGAAGTCATAGATATATGTTCCAAAGCTATTTTCAAGATAGATGTTTGAAGGCTCATTAGTTTATTTACTAGAAATTTATTGATTCTTTATTGTGAGCTCTAGATTTTTAAGGGATTCTATCCACTTTGGAAAGAAGGGCGACACATTTGGCTAGTCTATATCATTGAAGGATATTGTTTTTTTCTTTTTCAATTTAAATGGTCTGTGGGGTGTTATTTTCAATTTATTTGGTGATGGATCTCTTTGATCATACATATCAATTTTTCCATAAAAAGAAATTTGATCTTATTTACTTATCAAGTAGATGGAGTGTGATCCCATTAGAAACCACACATAGCTTATTAAATTAAAAAACAATTTTAAAAAGAAATGAAGAAAGTTAAAAGAAAAGAGAGTAGATGAGGGAAGAAGTGTTTTGTTAAACATACAATGATGGTATAGACTAGCTTTCCATCCATATCAAATTAGTCATAGTCAATAAGAGAACGAGCACACAATCAACAAATTAATACACTTTTAACCCAATTTTGATTCAACACTAGAAATAAAAGATTAATAAGCATGAAGGACAATTAGGTTATTTTTTTGGACACGAAAGACGATCAGATTTACTCTTTGTTTTGGAAGACAATCAGATCTACTCTTTGTTTTGGAAGCTCCTTGCTAGGTTGAGTGTGGGTTCCTTCATAAATCATCAATTTTGGTTTGTACAATCTAAATTGAGGTATATCAAATGGTAGGCAATTAGGTTATTTTTTCTAGCTGCAAGGATAATCAGTTTGATCTTTGTTTTTGTTAGGTTGAATATATGTAGTGTTTGAAGGCAAGAGACTAGGATTCAAATATTGCCGACAATATATGCATAATTGCCATGATGTTGTAATACCTTGGTAACAGGGTCAATGATTTAATGTAGATGGGAGGCATGTGGTGTATACACCTAACTACAAGAGAGATCTAGATCTAACCTAAGGTAGAAAACAAAGAAGGGGAGAGAAGAGAGATTACCATGATTATGATGTAATACGAGTGAGGCTTATTTCAATCTCATATAATCAACTATATATATAAATAATAAAAAATTCAAAGGCATGTGTTGTGTGCACCTAGCACAAGAGAGATTTAAATCTTACCTAAGCTAGAAAGCAAAAAAAGAGTGGGGTGTGAAAGGAAGAGGAAGGAGGGGTATAATATCAAAACTCAAATTTGGACTTTTAAGATTATGTCAAAAATTTGTCAATAAAGTCATCTTTAAATTGAAGGCTAAACCTTTTTTAAGGTTAAATTTAAGTAAAATTTATGTTAAACATTTTAAAAAAATTAAAACTTTTACACTACCCTAAAGCGATTCAATTATATTTAACTAATTACCTTTAAATTGAAGGTTAAACCTTTTTTAAGGTTAAATTTAAGTAAAAATTATGGTAAACTTTTAAACGTAGAGACTAGAACAAAGTAAATTATCTTATAAAAAATTAAAACTTTAACACTACCCTAAAGCGATTTAATTATATTTTATTAATTAGAAAATGTTATAATATGTATATGTATTATATTTCTTTTAGATTCAAACTTTGAACCTATGCAATTATCAACCTTCACTGTTAATAATGTTCAATTTTCATTTGATTATATAAATGATTCATATTAACTTGGAGAAAAATATCTATGTTTTAATAAAATTTATAACATTCCAAACCAATATAGATCCATGTTTATGTGTTAAATATCATTATAGCTATGCTAGACAATAAAAGATAGAAATAAATAAAATAAAATCTTAAATCAGAGGGCAACATCATTTACATATTCTTGGGATAGGGTATTTGAATAGGAATTTTAAGGTGTCTATATTTCTAAATAGACAATACAATCACAATGCTCCCTTCCACAAAACGAATAGAATTTAATTAAACAATGTTGATACTTCAATACAATTAAATATAATTGCAAAGTGTATTTCTCTCCTTTGATTTTTGCATCCATTAAGCCGCCTTAAGATTTGTCAAGGCCTATAGCTACATAATGTTAAGCAACATTGTCTAGGTGTCACAACACATTATATGGTAAAGTAATGAACCTCGTTCATTCATTGACGCCACATTATGTATGAGTGCTAAAAAATTAAGTTTGCACTCACTTTTGATTTAAAAGAAATTTTGCCTTCACTTTTAACTCATATGTATTGAAATATGGACAATATAACAGATCATCACACAGAAGAGAAGATGAGTTCAATGTATGTAACCAATATTAGAGCCAAGATGACATGAATCACAATTTCCTTCGAGAAAGGTTTGCATATGAGTAGATTAGTGTTTTTAGTTACTCTAAAACTTATATATATATATATATATATATATATATATATATATATATATATATATATATTAAAGAAAAGGATTTTGAAAGGGACCCTCACCCTTTTACAATGAAATCTCCAACTTCTACTTTTCAATGACTTTACACGGGTTTTTATAAGGGGTCTCCACCCCCTCATACTGAGTGGGGTTTGAATCATAGACCTGTAAAATTATATTTTTAGAACAATAAAATAATTTTTTTTTATGGATGCTATAGAACAAAATAATGAAATTGTTGGAGAATAACATTATTTGATACCTTGCAAGTATCTTGTAAATACTTTATAGATCTTTGATGTCTAGTAGTTTTGTAAATATTTGGCATTTAGTAATCATTGGATGTTTGTAATTATTAGCAAATCAATAAATATATTTCTCATATGAGAAATATGAAGAGTCATATCTCCCGTGAGTTTGAGGAGATGAAAAGATAGTTGAAGATGAAATGTCAATACCCTTTGTAAAGGCTATTTGTAGGGGTAGCATGGAGTTTATTTGTAATAGGAAATTGCAGTGCATAATCTTGTATTGTAATACATTGTAAACTTGTTATCTATGTGAATATAGTGTGTTTATTTATTTTGAGTCATGGGTTGAATATATGTGAGTTGCATTCTAATATATTGTGAGAAGTCTTTAACCTTATATACAAAGTTGTTTGTTGAATATAACACATTTGCTAACATTGATATCAAAGTGAGGTTAAGTCTACATAAGGAAATATGTGTCTATAAAAAGTCATACATGAAGTTTAGAATGTGTGTCCAATGAGGTGCATAACAATCCACCATGTAAAGCAATATGTGAATTCATTTCCATGTCGAGTGACAGCCCATGGTCGAGTGACAGCCCATGAGTAAGTCAATGAGTGGAAAGCATTTTCGCTACTTCCTTGGAGAGGAGAGCTAGAAACGATAAAAATAATTTTTGCTTGTGAAACCTCATTGCAAAGAAGAATTGAATGCATAGACAAGAGGAGAAATAACCTAAATTGTAGTTGATGTTGGTAAAACGAAGAGCTAGAGAAGCACATATGTGACTTAACTTCGAGTCTAACACATGGATAAAATTGATGTCGACCGTAGCAAGAGTTAGGGTAGTCAGAGAATTGTTTTGTAGAGACATCATGAGGGAAGGTGAAAGAAAACTCATAGCGGTTTCAAAGAGCTTGGTTAATTTTGAATGAGTATTGAGATAATCGTTACTATTCGATGACAAGCCCAATTGGAGAAAGTAGTGTGTTTGAAAGTAAGGCCAAGTTTCTTGCTATGATATTGCTACAAGGAAGTGTGCGTAAGAGTGTTTAATATTGCTGCACTAAAGTCTTTGTGAGTAGGCAAAGTTTGGAGAAGAATACATATGTTCTAAGTTTATGTTGGAGTAAGAAGAGTCAGAGATAAAGCAACATACGAGAGCCACATGAAAGTGGCAAACAACACTACAAAGGAAGACATGTTGATGCCTTGGCAAACTACACTACAAAGGAAGACACGTTGATGCCTTGGTTAAGGAGAACAAATTGAAGATCCTGTTTTGAAGAAACCGGACTGCGTATTAGCTTGATTTTGGATAAAGAAAAGTGCTCAGGAAAGGTTTGTAAGTACAAACATCACTCAAAGATAGAGAGCCCAAAGATAGAGGAAGAGAGAGCGTTGCCCTAATATAGAGGAAGAAATATTGCATGTTACATTGTAGGAGATGAACGACTGTGTTGGAGATGTTATAAGCAACTAGTTGCCTTGAACTCAGGGAATAACTCCTATGCACTGCTAGAGCTCAAAGAAAATAACATTGTCAAAAACCAAGGAATAGTATGTTGAAACAAGCAAAATTTTGAAGCTAAGGAAGGTGTAGAAAAAACATTGACAAGAAGATAGGAGGAAAGCAATTGTAATGTATTTCACACTTTATCTCTAATGCGCTATGAAAATTTATTATTTGAAGTGAAAGCTAAGGTTTACATTAGAAGAGGATAAACATTGGCTTTGATAAGGAGATTTATTAAATTTAAAAGGAAAGCTAGAAAAAATATTTAGAAGGAAATGCAATTTATTAAAGTGAGTAGAATTAAGAAATTTTATGGGGTTTAATTTTGAATGAAGAATATATTTGAAAGTTGATATATTAAAGAAGAAAAAACATATTTAGGGAGTCAAAAGGTTTTCTACTAAAGAAAGAAAACATTATTGGGTCTAAGAGATTTTTTTTTAAAGTGGATTTTTTTCTTTAAAATAAAAAGAAGACAAAATCAGAAGAGTTGAGGAAAAGGAAAAGGAAACATTGAAAATAAATTTATATTTGAATAAAGTTCAAAGAAGGAAAATATTTCAAGAATATATATATATATATATATAAATTTACCATCATTCAAGCAAGTTGCAGAAGAAATTATAAAAGTTAATAATATTTTTGAAGAAATTTAGGTAGACATTATTAGCGATCCTACTTTGAGAAACACTTCTAAAAAAAAGAGGGGAACCATGGCAAATACAAAAAACTTCCTCTCAACTCATTGAAAAAAATCTTCCTCTCAAAATATCAGTTACTAAAGGGATCAAACTTCACTCATTGGAAAAATAAGATGGAGTCAATACTTATTATTGAAAAGCATTGGGATATAGTTATTGGAGATAAAAACTGTATAGAGGATACCACACATAGACATATATATAAAGAAGAAGATGCAAAAGCTCTAATGCTAATAACATTTATGATATAAAATGAAATACAACCACATATAAGTGAGGGCAAAAATTCACAAGAGGCTTTAGATAGGTTATGCACCATATTTAAGAGAAGGAATGGAGCCACTATTCTACATTTCCAATCACAACTATACTCACTAAGTAATTGTTTAAGTAATTGTTGGAAAGGAACTTGGTGGAGTTCTTCTCATCGACAGGGTTATGGAGGAGTTGTTTTGGTTGTTAGACAATGGCTTGCTTCTCTTTTACTCAATTGGGGTGAATATCTGAAAGGTCGTATTATCTGGGCAACTTTTGCTATGGCCGGGCAGGTTTTTGGTATCTGTTTAGTGTATGGCCCTAATTTGGCTGGGATAGGGCAATTTTGTGGGATTGGATGCATGCAAATATTCTTGATGCATGTTGGATTCTTGGGGGTGACTTCAACATGGTTGAATGGGAAGGTGACAGGGAGGGTGGCTCGGGCAGTTGTGTTGCTGGATCTGAAAAATATTCTTGGTCCAGACTTAAGGCCACTCTTCAAGTTTTTTATGCTAACTTCAAACAAAAGCACTTGGAGTCAGGAGGTTGGTTTACATGGTCCATTAGGAGAGCAAAAACTGACAGGGTGTTTGCTAGATTTGACAGGTTGTATGTTGACAATCTATTCACTTGTGTTGGCAGAGGAACGAGATCAGTTGATGTGGATCTTGGAGCAAATGGTTTTGATCATGCCCCATTCACTCTTGTATTCATGTTGGTGCTATGATGGTGGAAAAAAGAAAATTGCCTTTTAAATTGAACGTGTCTCATTTGGAATCTGGTGATTGTAGAGAGCTGATTAGGCGTGTCTGGAATCTTGAGCCCAGAACCTTTGAGAAAGGATGGATTTCTTGGTGGGATGCAACTATAAAAAGAGTGGTCAAATTTCTAAGAGGATGAGGTAAACTTTTGGCATGGGGTAGAAGAAGAAATATGAGACCTCTTCCTCAGAACTTGGAGATGGACATGAAGAGATTGGAACTTGATCCATTCAATGTGAATTTACAAGGGAAAATTGCGGCTCTAGAAGGGGAAATAAAAAATTTGGAGGATTACATAGGCAGAGGAGCTAGAGTGAGAAGCATACTGTAGTGGCTGAAGGAGGGTGATGCCCCGATACAATTTTTCTTCGACCATATTCGAAGTAAAAATGCTACTGAGAAATTTCTTGCTCTGCAGAAAGAAAATGACACTCATACTGAAGATGAAACTAAAATTAGGGACATTTTTGAGAGACATTTCAAACTTATTTTTGGTGACTATGAAGATTTCATTTTTGTCCAACATGCTCGAGAGCTGGTCAGAGAATGTGTGCCTAAGAATATTTCCAGATATGAGAATGATAATTTATCTTCTGATTTTTCTAAAGAGGAGCTCTTCAATGCTCTCTCTAAAATGAAAATTGGTAAGTCACCTGGCCCTGATGGTTTACCAGCCGAGTTTTACAAATATATGTGGGAATGTATTGGAGATGATTATACTAAGTTGATTCAAGAAGTTTTTTATGGAGTTGGTTTCTCACCATGGTTAAATCAAGGGGTCATTAGGTTGATTCCTAAAGGCAACAATAAAGATAAGATTGGTGGTTGGTGACCAATTACTCTCTTAAATGTCTCTTACAAAATTGTAGCTAAGACTCTTGCTCTGAGAATGAAGAATGTTTCTTCTAGAATCATGAGAGAGGAGAAAAATGGTTTTGTAAAAGGCAAATTTATCCTTGATACAATTTTATCCATTTGGGAAGCTATGGAATGGGTTGAGGAGACTGGACAACAAAATATTTTTTTAAAAATTGATTTTGATAAGGCTTATGATAGAGTGGAATGGACTTTCATTTTTAATATACTGGAATGGCTTGGTTTCAATGGTGTTGCGGTTCAACAAATCAAAATGCTCTTCTCTTCAGCTTCAGCCAAGGTAGTGGTTAATGGTAGATTATCTGAGGATATCCAGTTGTTCAGATCCATCAGATAGGGCTACCCTTTGGCTCCTCTGCTCTTTGTTCTCTCTGCTAATGCTTTGGGCTACATGCTGGAACATAGATTAATGGTTGGATGTATTAGAGGGATCTCTCTTCCCGAGGGACATTTGTTGAACAGTCATTTTGTTGATGATTCATTTCTTACTGTCCAACTAGATAAGAACTCAGTTTTGGGTATGCAAGATTCTCTTCAGTAGTTCTGTCTTGCCTCTAGTGCAGTTGTTAGTGAAGCTAAGTCTGATTTCTGACTTGTTGGAGCTGACTCTTTTCCTGGAGGAATTAGTGTTGGATGGAAGAGAATTGAGGATGGAGAGATTGTAAGGTACCTGGGTATTCCCTTTGGCAAAAGGGTTTCTCTTAAGTCCATGTGGGACTGGTGCATGGACAAATTTGAGAAGAAGATTAAGAGATGGAAGCATAAGATGATCTCCTTTGCTGGAAAGCTTACTGTGGTAAGCAAAATTCTTCAGGCTTGCCATATGTATTATTCGTCTTGTTGGTTTCCCAATTCCACTCAATAGAAGAAGCTGGAGATATGCATTAGGATTTTTTATGGTCCAATATGGATGGTACTAGGAGGGTTCCTATTATAACATGGAAATATTGTACTATTCCTAAGGTGGGTGGAGGTCTTGGCCTATTAGACATTCAAATTCAAGGTAAGATTCTTGCTTCAAAGTGGATCATCAGATGCTTAGACGGTGATATTGGATGGCAACATATGCTTAGGTACATGATAAAATATTGTGTGAATATTGATGTCTTCTATGGGTAGTTCAACTCTGAGGACATTGTGGGACATCCTAAAAAATTCAAAATTAGAGGATGCATTTTGATTAAAAGAATCTGGGAAGCTTCAAAAGTGGTGGTTAAAGGGCTTAATTGGGACTATTTGGAGAATAGAAGAGGATGGATGCTCTCTTCCAAGGCAATTTGCCTTTGGAAGATGAATGAGATTTATACTTTAGATATTCCCAATATTCAGTGTAAAAGATTGAGTAAGAAATGAATTTTTAGATGGGCTTATCTCTAAGATGAGAATTATGGTCAATGGATTCCGTGGTAGCAACTACTTGTTAAGTTTAAACTGAAGCCTTCAGACAAATCTGTAGTGCAACAAATTCAAGGTCTTTTTCCATCTGAGCAACTTTATAAGCTTACAAATGATCTTCCTGGTCATATCTAGAGAGACTGGAGATGGCTTTATGGTAAGCCAATTTGGTGCTTCAAATCGGCTAATATTTACCATTTGATGACTCCTTCTATTCCCTTAGGGGATTTTTTGAATGCCAGATGGGGTATTACTTGTCCTTTCAAGAAATGGAGAAAACGTTTGGTAGGAGTATGGAGGTTCTGAGTCTCTATGCAGCTAATGGTGTTTGCTTGGCTGGTCATTATTCAGGGCCTGCAAAGTAAGGCTAGGCTTGCTAAATGGCTATTTTCTTTGGATAAATGCTCTAGTTGTGGACGAAGTGAAATCATTAAACATATTTTCTAGGATTGCGCAAGAGCAAGGAAGATGTGGAAAGAGGTAAAGTGGATATATAGTCTGGTGATTTAGGAAAAACTTAGGTGGAAGGTGATTTGTTTGGGGACCAGCCCAATTGTGCGACTTTCAAAAGGATTTTCTGGCATACTATTAGAATATCTATTTTGTTCATCTTATAGAAGGATAGATGTAATTTGGTCTTCAATATTGAAGACTCTGTTGTTCCTATAACTGTACTGTAATTTGGTCCCATACTTTAATTACTGAGCAGTTGAAAATTTTCAAGTTTGATATCTTGAAATATTGCCTTAGAACTGACAAGGGGCTTAGAGCAAATTGCTTGCTGCTTTTGTGCAAGCTGATGTAAGTTTGGAAGGCTTGTTTCTTGTTTAATGTTGATGTACCTTATTGATTATTCTTAATATGATGTATTTTTTCAATGAAAAAAAACTATACTCACTAAAAGTCCAAGATGGTGAAAATATAGAATACTTTCTTAGAAGGATAGCATATTTAAAATCAAAACTACAAACTATGGGAGAGAAAGTAGAAGATAAGTTTCTTGTCTCAGTTACACTTAGAGCACTTCCAAAATCATTTAAAACATTGGTCACATCTCTTCAAGTGTCAAACAGAAAAGTATCATTTGAAGAGTTAATATCCTTCAACAATATGAAATAGAAAATCAAGTAAGAAATTAACTGTCAAACAATGTTTTCATTTCAACAAAAATATCACTAACACAAGAAATCCTTCTACCTCATCATCACAAATTCAAATAGAATGGAAAATATGATATTGTAATACCTGTAACAAAGGACTATCATTCAAATTTTGAAGATTTAATTTACTCAATCAATGGAATCAAGTGCATAAACCTTATCAAAAAATCAACATATAATAGCAAACAAAAAAATTAAAAAAAGGACATATAGCCCAAGAAATACAAGAATTAGAATCTAACAACGAGGACTATGAATCAGCTCACAAAACACTTATGAAAAAATAAGTATTTAAAACAAGTATGACATCGAAATCCTGCAAAGAACATTCTAAACAAGGAACAAATAAAATATTGAGTAATAAAAATCATGACACATGTGACCTACTTTAAAGTGACACTAGGGACATTGATCTTAAGAATGTTGATACAAAAAATTGTTGTATTTATTTTAAAGAGTCAGAGAATGTTTATGTCGATCATGCAAAAAAAAATTCAAAGGATGATTACATTATAGAAACAAAGATTGATTGTGACAAAATGTTGATGGTAATGAAAATAGCACTAGATGGATTTCTCCAAAGAATTATGGTTTGAGGCATTCTAAGTTTGATAGTGACAAAATTAGGTGTGTTAAAACAAAGAGTGTTGATAATGACTTCAAGTCTTCAAATAGTGACAAGGATAATGATGATATAAGTCATTCAAAATTTATTAGTAATGGTCTAAGTTATAATAATATTTTTGTGATGATTTATTGCATTAAAATGAGTAGAAATCAGGATAATGAAAGGAACACAAAATAAATTGGTACTAAACTAGGATATAATGATACAAGGCAAGGAATAAAAGAACCTATTGTATTAGAAAAAATCCCAAAATACAAATCAAGTGGGATTAGCTCAACCAATTATATTCTTCAACATTTAAAGAGGAGATCAAGGTTCAAATCTTGCTAAGCAATACATGGATAATATCCAAGCTTTGTTGTAATACCACTATGTGGTGATGATGTAATACAGGTAGGGCCCTTTCAATCCCATATAACCAATTGAAAAAAATCCCAGAATACAAAGACCTTAGATTATAGGACAAGCTGATGAGAGCGATTTTGTGATTGGGAACACTAATACCAGTTCTGTAATAGGGAATGTTGTGATAGGTAACATTGAGTGTGTAACAAGAAACAATGAATCCAAATTTGTGACAGGTACCAATTGCAACTATTGTGATAGATATGCACCTATGAAAGATAATTTTTTTGAAGAGTTGTAACTAGAAAGCAAGAGCCAGAGTTAGGACCAGAGTCAAAGCTAGAGAGCTAGAACCAGAGTCAAAGACTAGCATTATACCAAATAATGTAATACAAGGGAGGTGTTGGAGAATATTAGATTATTTGGCACTTTGCAAGTATCTTGTAAATACTTTATAAGTATTTGGTGTCTATGAGTCTTGTAAACATTAGACATTTAGTAATTATTAGATGTCTGTAATTATTAGGGTGTCAATAAATATATTTCTCCTATAAGAAATATAAAGAGTCATATCTCCCATGAGTTTGAGAATATGAAGAGATAGTTGAATATAAAATGTCAAGAGACTCTTTGTAAAGACTATATGTAGGGGTAGCATGCGAGTTTACTGGTAATAGGAGGTTACAGTGTATAATGTTGTACTATAATACATTGTAAACTTATCATCTACATGAATATAATGTGTGTATTTAATTTGAGTCATGGGTTGAATATATGTGAGTTGTATTATGATATATTGTGAGAATTCTTTAACCTTGTATCCAAAGTTGTTTGTTGAATATAACACATTTGCTAATAGAAATAATGGTCTTGGCTCAAATATATTTATGGGTTATATGAATCAATTCTCTATAGTTGTTATATCACTAAGTTGTAAGAACTTGCAAACCATGGCATAATTATTGTATTGTTATTTTAGAATGCAATATTGCCCATTCCAATGTGGCAATAATTGATGATACAACACTTCACACAAAAACTAAATAATGTAAAAGAAAAGTGGGGTATGTTGAAAATTTTGAATGAAAGTCTATGTCAAACAAGCGTTATCATTTTGATAAACCAAAAACTATAATTGGATAATGGTAGAAGGTGATTTGTACAAAGAGTATCTCATTTAACCCAAAATTATAGTTGGAGAAGAGATGTAAATAAATATCTATGGGTAATTTAATAACTTTCTTAGTGGATTGAAAATTAGTGGCAACTAGCAACCCATTTATAGGACTGCACTTTTACAATTAATGGGACAATAAGATTAGTATTAAGCCATATCAAATTACTGGTCACACCCTTTAAATAAATATAACATATGGTCACAACATAGTTTTTTTGGGTTAAAAGAAACACATCATAGGATATGGAATGTATGTTTGATCTACCTAAGACAATAGATGAATTGAGAAAAAGCTAAAAATATCTTATAAAATTGATTGAAGTGTCCTTTTTGTTCCAAAAGATAAATTCACGTATAATATTTGCTTTGCATGTCCAACTCATAGGATTTATGTCAAGAACATAGATTTTCCAAGCGATTCAAAATAAGAAAAAACTAAAAAATAATCAAATAAATATAGACAACCTTTTGCACCCTCTTAGACCCTGGCTTCTAGGCAACATCTACTGAACCTAGTCCATCTTCTATGCAAACCCTTATTGAACTTGGAAAAAAATTTTCATGGGTAGCAAGAACTATACACATGCACATATGTTATAAAATAAATATTTGATAGGGAGCCAAATCGCTCACGCCAATTCTATATTCACATTCAACAAATTAGAAAAATATTACAGTGATGGCAACAGTCTGCCAAATAAACTCTTTTATCCCGAAAGATAGTTTCTGTTACAACATCTTTCGTCTGGAAGAAAAACAGCTTAACAGGTCCAGAATGGCCTCTTGCCTTCACGTCTACAACTTTGTCTCCATCGTTTTCCAACCGCTATGCATGCCTTCGCTTCCCCTTTTAAAGTCTCTGGCATGACTCTCCGTTTCCCTTTTCTGACCCTTCGTTTCATTTCTCGTGCCTCTTCATTGCCTTGGCTTTCGAAACGTCTTTATTTCTAACTCTTGATCTTCGTCTGCTTTCATGGCGCCTAGGTTCCACGTGCTTGTCCAGTGTTGCCACTGTAGACTCCGTCCACCTGTCAACCAATGATGACGTTCGGGATACCCATCGCTCGATGATTCCCTCTGTAACGGCCCTTGTAACTGCCTGTCTTTTCTTTCCTTTTGTTTGGTTGCAAAAAAGCGACATGTCATGATATCGCGACATCTTTGCTTCACTGCCTTCCTGCCCCTTGCGAGTTGTGAAAATGTGACATGTCGCTATATCGTGACACTTTTTTCTTTTCGGTCTCCCTGCCCTTTGCGAGTCGCAAAAATGCGACATGTCGCGATATCGTGACACTTTTGCTTTTCGGCCTTCCTACCCTTTGCGAGTCACGAAAATGCGACATGTCGCGATATCGTGACACTTTTGCTCTTCGGCCTTCTTGCCCTTTGCGAGTCGCAAAAATGCGACATGTTGCGATATCGTGACACTTTTTCTTGCCTACACCTCCTCACGCCCGTTGGTCGCGATAATGTGACATGTCACGATATCGCGACACTTTTCACTCTTGTGCCTTCCCACGCATTTTGGTCGTGAAAATGCGACATGTCGCGATATCACGACACTTGTTCCCCCTTGCATGTTCTCTCGTCCCTTGGTCGCGAAAATGCGACATGTCATGATATCGCGACATTTTTCCCATCCGGCTCCTCTTTCTCCTTTTTAGTCGTGAAACCGTGACATGTCACGATATCGCGACATCTTTCCTTTCTGCCTCCTCCTCACCTCTCGGGTCGCGAAATCACGACATGTCACGATTTCGTGACAACTTGGCTCTCTGCTTTCTTTCTCTGTTTCGGGTCGCGATATCATGACATGTCGTGATATCACGACAATTTCCTTCCTTGCTTTCTTTCTGCTCCTTCGGTCGCGATTTCGCGACATGTCATGAAATCACGACATTTTCTTCTCTGGCTTTTTCTGTCTTCCTTCGATCGTGATTTTGTGACATGTCGCGAAATCGTGACATTTTTGCTTCGTGCCTTCTCTCTCCTTCCTGAGTCGCAAAAATGCGACATGTCGCGATATCGCGACACTTTTCCCTGTCGCAATATCGTGACATCAAGGCACACTTAGAATTTTTTTTTTTTTTATTGATGCAAGATTGCTCTGCTGCCACCGGATGCTCCTGCATCAGACACCCGAGGTGGATTGAGAAGTGTCCTTTACTTCTATACTATTGGAGGAAGACCCAGGTGGTCGACCTCTACTTTTGACAACCAAGTTGCATCTTCGCTAGGCCTGCCTTTCCACTTGACCAAATATTCTGAATACTGTTTGTTCTTGGTACTTCTGCCTTCTTGAGTGTCTAGTATTTCCTCTACCTCGTCTGTGACTGGCGCAGTTGCTTTGGAATACTCCACAAATCTGTTCTTGGTGCCTCACTACTACCTCCTTCATGGTATTCTACCAAGTCTAAAATATTAAAAATAGGTGATATATTCAGCTCGCTTGGCAGTTCCACTTCATAGGCATTTCTTGAATCTCTTTTACCTATGATCCTGCATGGTCCAAAACTATTCATCTCAGTTTGTTTTAGGTTTTGTTAGGAAACCTTTCCTTTCTCAAATGAACCATGACCTCATCTCCCACTTGGAACTCCTTAAAATGTCTCTTCTGATCTACTTTGGCCTTGTACTGATATGCTGTTTTACCTCTTCATGTAAACTCTTTATGTGCTCTGCAAAATATTCAGCCTCAACATTGCTCTTTTCTCCTTTACCCAACGTTCTCAACTCCAAAGCATTCCTTGGGTTGTTCCCATACACAATATGGAATGGTGATTTACCAGTACTTCTGTTGATAGAATTGTTGTAAGCAAATTCTACCTGTCGCAAAATCAAATCCCATCCCTTGGGTTTATCTCCTACCAGGCATCTTAGAATATTATCCAAACTTTTGTTCACCACCTCTATTTGTCCATCAGTCTACGGGTGATATGCAGAACTGAACTTCAAATTCGTTTTCAACTGCTTCCACAAAGTCCTCCAGAAATAACCCACAAATTTGGTATCCCCATTAGATACTATACTCTTGGGTAGACCATGAAGGCGTACCACTTCCTTGAAAAACAAGCCTGCAATATGAACTGCATCACTCATTTTATGACATGGAATAAAATGAGCCATCTTCGAAAACCTGTCAACTACAACAAAAATGGAGTCATTTCCATGTTGTGTCCTTGGTAGGCCAAGAACAAAATCCATACTGATGTCCTCCCATGGTCTTTCTAGTACAGGTAATGGTTGATACAATCTTGTATTCTGTCTCACTCCCTTAGCCATCTGACACACTTTGCAACCCTACATAAATTTCGTCACATTCTACTGCAACTGTGGCCAATGGTAGTTTTCACTGATAAGGGCAATGGTCTTATCTCGACCAAAATGTCTAGCTAGCCCTCCACTATGTTTCTCCTTTGTTATATTCTCCCTCATTGAACTTCTAGGAATGCATAATTGGTTCCTTCGGAATAGCATCCCATCTTGGATTATAAAATCCAACCACTTAGTTCTATCCAAAGTAATAGGAGACAAACATGCCTTCCAAGCCTCTGCAAAATCTGGATCCTTTGGGTACAAACTCCTGAGTTCTTCAAACCCAACGACTTCCACTTTCATCTCTAACAACAAATTTTGCCTTCTACTCAAGGCATCTGCAAATCTATTGGACTTCCCCCTCCTATGCTTCAAAACAAAGGTATAACTCTATAGGAATTCAACCCACTTCAAATGTCTCTGATTTAGTTTTCCTTGACTATTGATATACTGCAAAGCTTGATGGTTAGTATATAAAACAAACTCTTTTGCTAACAAATAGTGTCTCCATTTCTTAAGAGCCTGAACTATAGCGTAAAATTCCTGATCATAAATAGAGTATTTCTTCCTAGCATCATTTAACTTCTCACTAAAATATGCAAGGGGCTTACCTTCCTGACTCAACACAGCTCCAATGGCACTGCCGCTAGCATCACAGTCAACCTTGAAATACTTTATTAAAATCTGGAAGTATCAAAATGGGTTGTTCCATCACCTTCCTTTTCAACATCTCAAAACTTGCACCTGCCCTTGTAGTCCACTTAAACTCCCTCTTATCCCCTCTCATGGTTTCGGTCAGGGGTGCGCAAATACTGCTAAAGTTTCGAATGAACTTTTTGTAGAAACTTGCAAGACCATGGAATGATCTTACCTCCGTTATGTTCCTTGGAGTAGGCCACTCAATAATAGCCTTCACCTTTTTTGGATCTATTTTTAGACCCTCATATGAGATGACAAATCCCAGATACACCAACTCGTTCACAAAACCACACTTCTTCAAATTAATCAGCAACTGCTCCTCCCTCAGTTTTTCAAAAACTATCCAAACTTGCATCAAATGTTCTTCCAATGTCTTACTAAAAATCAGAATATCATCCAAATAAACAATAACAAAATTCTCTAGGAATTCTCTCAACACCTCATTCATTAACCTCATGAATGTACTAGGTGCATTGGTTAAACCAAACGACATAACCAACCACTCGTACAAACCCTCTTTGGTTTTGAAGGAAGTCTTCCACTCATCACCTTATCTGATGCAAATCTGATGATACCCACTCTTTAAATAAATCTTTGTAAAGTATTTAGCTCCACTCAAACAGTCCATTATATCGTCCATTCTAGGTAATGGAAATCTATACTTAATGGTAATCTTATTTATGGTTCTGGAATCAGTACACATTCTCCATTCTCCATCCTTCTTCGGTGCTAGTACTGTAGGTACTGCATAGGGACTCAAACTTTCTCTAATCAATCCCTTCCTCAACAACTCTTGAACCTGTCTGTTCAACTCCTCATTCTCTGTGGGAGACATTCTATGGGCTGCTTTACTGGGTAAACTGGCCCTTGGAATCAAATCAATTTGATGGCTAATATTTCTCACTGGTGGCAAACCCTCAGGCACATTATTTAACACAATATCAGGAAATTCTTCTAACAGACTTTCAACCTCTACTGGAATATCCATACATTGTTCCTTCTTAACAATAGGAATTAATGCATAACACATAGAATCCCTCTTTAGGCCATCAAAAAATTTTCTACCATCTACCAGACATATTCTTGCACTAGTGCATACCTTTTCATCCACTTCCTTCGATGGCTTCAACTTGTGACGCATTCCACATTTCGTCAAAGAGTAAGTATTCGCATGTCCATCATGCACCGTGCATCTATCAAATTGCCATGGCCTCCCCAACAAAAAATGTCAAGCATCCATAGGCAAAACATCACATAGAACCTCATCCTGATAAGTTCCAATATGAAATTTAACCAAACAATGCTCACTGACTAATGCCCTATGATCTTTCTGCAACCATGCAATCCGATATGGATGCGGGTGCGCCCTCTTCTCCAGTTTTAGCTTAGCAACCATTTCTCCTGAAACCAAATTATTTGTGCTACCATTATCTATGATAACATTATAGGTCTTACCCGCACATTTGCATCTCGTGCGAAATAAGCTCTTCCTTTGATCCACATCTTTCCCTCCATTCATCAATGCTCTTCTTGTCATCAACACTTCTCCTTCTTCTGCTTCTTCAGAATGTTTAGACTCAGCACCTTCATCTACTATAGTAGCTCTGGCATGATCCTTACGTCACTTATTCGTCCTCTCTCGGTGTTGGGGACACTCATATGCCCGATGCCCCTCTTCTCCATAATGGAAACAGGTTCCACGAAATCCACCTCTTCCATACCGACGTCCAGATCTACCTCTTCCTCTTTAGTATCCATTGTTCTGATAACAAGGGTGGTAGGTATTCTCCTCTTTCTGATCCTAGTTATTACTCGTTTCACCAGTCTTATCCCGATCATCATATTTTCCTCCACTGGTTCTTCCACCAGTTCTTCCACCTCAACCTCTTCTTCTTTGTTTGCCTTCAAATATTTTGTTCAGCTTCTCTTCAACCTTCAAGGCAAACTGATATGTATCCTCAATGGTGGTTATTATGACCAAACTGAGTTCTTCTTGGATATTCATTCTTAACCCCTTTATGTAACGGGCTACTTTCTCCTTACTATCCTCTAAATGTCAAGTTCTTATTAAAATATGGTAAAACTCCTCGGTATATTCCTTGACAGATTTGCTTGACTATCTCAAACTCTGCATTTTCCTCAACAGCTCCAATTTGTAATCTGTAGGAATAAACTGCCTCTTCAACTTCTCAACCATTCGATCCCATTTGGTTATCCTTTCCTTTCCTCTCCTATTTCTTTCTAGCTATACTTCTTTCCACCATATGCTAGCATGGCATTTCAACTTTGTTTTTGCCAATTTGATCCGATCTGGATCCACAACCTCCTCATACTCAAAATACTCCTCTATATCATTGATCCAATCAATCAACTTCTCTGGATTGAGTTTCCCAGAGTATGTGGAGACATCAAACTTTGGCTTTTTTCCAATCTGAGTTATGGCCTTAACTAATCTGACTTCTGTAGGATTCATTGCTTCCTCTTCCTCTGATGGATTATCAACCTCCCAAGCTTCATCTTCACTACGACCTTCCCCCCTTGGTTCAACCCCTCTACGCAAATCCTCTTGCAGGGCTTGCACTTGCCTCTGCAAAGCTCTAAAATCTTTTTCAGGTACCAAATTCCTCCCACCATCATGTTTTCTTTGTGGAGGCATTCTTACTTCTTCTCACAACCCTTCCACAGATCTTGGTGCAAACTACCTCACTTTCGGTGATCTGCTCACACACTCAGGAACTCCTGCTCTGATACCACTTGATGGGGAGCCAAATCGCTCATGCAAATTCTATATTCACATTCAATAAATTAGAAAAAGATTACAGTCATGGCAACAGTCTGCCAAATAAACTCTTTTATCCCGAAAGATAGTTTCTGTTACAACATCTTTCGTCTGGAAGAAAAACAACCTAACAGGTCCAGAATGGCCTCTTGCCTTCATGTTTGTAACTCTGTCTCCATCATTTTTTGACTGCTGTGCATGCCTTCATTTCCCCTTTTAAAGTATTTGGCGTGACTCTCTGTTTCCCTTTTCTGACCCTTCGTTTCATTTCTCGTGCCTCTTCGTTGCCTTAGATTTCGAAACGTCTTTCTTTTCGACTCTTGATCTTCATCTGCTTTCATGGCGCCTAGGTGCCACATGCTTGTCTAGTGCTGCCACTGTAGACTCCATCTGCCTGTCAACCCATGATGACGTTTGGGATACCCATCGCTCAATGATTCTCTCTGTAACAGCCCTTGTAACTGCCTGCATTTTCTTTCCTTTTGTTTGGTCACGAAAACGCGACATGTCACGGTATCGTGACATCTTTGCTTCACTGCCTTCTTGACCCTTGCGAGTCACGAAAATGCGACATGTTGTGATATCACGACACGTTTTGCTTTTCGGTCTTCCTGCCCTTTGCGAGTCGCAAAAATGTGACATGTCACGATATCACGACACTTTTGCTCTTCGGCCTTCCTGCCCTTTGTGAGTCATGAAAATGCGACATGTCATGATATCGCGACACTTTTGCTCTTTGGCCTTCTTGCCCTTTACGAGTCGCGAAAATGCGACATGTCGCGATATCGTGACACTTTTTCTCGCCTGCACCTCCTCACGCTTGTTGGTCGCGATAATGCGACATGTCGCGATATCGCGACACTTTTCACTCTTGCGCCTTCCCACGCCTTTTGGTCTCAAAAATGCAACATGTCGCGATATCGTGACACTTTGTTCCCCCTTGCACGTTCTCTCGTCATTTGGTCACGAAAATGTGACATGTCGCGATATCGCGACATTTTTCCCATCCGGCTCCTCTTTCTCCTTTTCAGTCGTGAAACTGCGACATGTCACGATATCGTGACATCTTTCCTTTCTGCCTCCTCCTTGCCTCTCGGGTCGTGAAATCGTGACATGTCACGATATCTACTTTCTTTCTCTGTTTTGGGTCTCGAAATTGTGACATGTCGTGATATCGCGACAATTTCCTTCCTTGCTTTCTTTCTGCTCCTTCGATCGCGATTTCGCGACATGTCACGAAATCACGACATTTTCTTCTTTGGCCTTTTCTGTCTTCCTTCGATCGTGATTTCGTGACATGTCACGAAATCATGACATTTTTGCTCCGCACCTTCTCTCTCCTTCCTGAGTCGCGAAAATGCAACATGTCGCGATATCGCGACACTTTTCCCTGTCGCGATATCGCGACATCAAGGCACACTTAGAATTTTTTTTTTATTGATGCAAGATTGCTCTGCTGCCACCGGATGCTCCTGCATCAATATTAGATCTTCTAATAAGACAAGCTCCAACATCCAACTAATGCTCCCTCCCACAAGGCTTTTCACAGAATAACATATACAACATACCATATAGTACATCCCTTATAAAACAACCAAATAATGTGCAAACATTTCTAAGTGATATCTAGGTTGATTCTTTATATATATATATTACTAAAGAATCAACCTAGATAACAACAAAATATGTAAGGAGGAAGGATATGCAAAGAGAAAGAAAAGAGGCAAGAAGAACACGATTTTATAGACTTAGGTCAAAAGTATGATTTGTTTTACCTTTTATCATATTGTGTAAAGAAAAAATATATATATTATTACTAAAGAATCAACCTAGATAATAACAAAAGAAGTAAGGAGGAAGGATATGCAAAGAGAAAGGAAAGAGGCAAGAAGAACAAGATTTTATAGACTTAGGTCACAAGTATGATTTTTTTTGCCGTTTATCATATTATATATATATAATATGATAAACGGCAAAAAAATCATACTTGTGACCTAAGTCTATAAAATCTTGTTCTTCTTGCCTCTTTCCTTTCTCTTTGCATATCCTTCCTCCTTACTTCTTTTGTTATTATCTAGGTTGATTCTTTAGTAATCAAATCATTAGGGTTTTTGGATATTTTAATTAACTTTTACTTTATCTTATGATTATTGTATGAAATCATTTTCACTATATTAAATCAACACTTAAAAATTAAAAATATTCTATCATAATTATGCTACCCTATTAACTTAAATCCATGAATACAATATATATGTATGTTTAATTTAGAAAACCTCACTTAACTAAGTACAAGTGATCTTTAATTAATCAAAACTTAATTTCTTATTCTAAGAAAAAAAACATGATTATTCAAAACCACAAGGGGTAAACATTACATATAAGCGTTTAATTTTACTCTTAACTCATTTTAAATCTCTCCTTTCATGCAGACAATGACCCTTCCTTCTTGAAATTAGAAGAGATCACCCATCATGTGTTGTATACACCTATCCACAAGAGAGGTAAATTTGACCTGAGCTAAAGAAAATAAAATGAGAGAAGAGAGGAAAAGAGAGAGGGAGGAGAGGAAGAAATTTTTACTTCTACTCTACATCCACTCTAACTCATTGTGGATCTCTCCTCTAATATAGACAAGGGGGTCCAACCTTGTTGCAATAAGAGGAAATCACCACGTTCCTACTCAATTTACAAAGTTTTCAATCAATTTATAAATAAAAACAAGACAAAGTAAAAAATTAAAAATATAACTTAAATTCTAAATTTTGGGTAACTAGCCCCCCTCACAACACAATATGCCTTTTATTTTATGGATTAGCTATATAAACAAATTCATAACAACCTATAAGAAAAGAAAATATCCCAAATAGAATTTAACTAAATTAGTTGATAAGAACTCCAATTGATCTCATTTATGGGATCTATCAAATCTAATTGGGTTGGTAAGTATTCAAACTAATTTGGATCAAACTAAATTGGTTGGTAATCAATCTTAACTGATTTGATCTATAGAATTTGAGCCATTTTATCTAGGTTTATTGTGGCTTTACTATCATTGTTGTGAAATACTATGGTAAAGCATTGTTTTTTTGTAAAATAGTGTTGCAAAAGAATACTTTTGAAATAATGTTGTGGAATAGTATTGTAGAAGCAATATCACAAAAAGTAATATTTTATAAAAAAACTGTTGCAAAACAATCTTGTTGTAGAAAGTTTTTCTAGAAAATGCTCTTTCAATTTGAAAGTTCTATGATTAATTTTATATTGTAGTTTATTTCTATAATATATGAGCTATTTATTAATTTTGATAGCAATACACTAAATCATAATTACAATATGTAGTCACAAAACTGATGACATGTACAAAGCATCATTTTTATGCTTAAGATAGTCTAAAAAAGATGTTTAGGGACTCATCATTTGTAACCCTCTAAAGATGTTGCTAGCCCTTTCAATAACACAAATATCCTATGTATTTTTTGTGATACTTTCTGATGTATCAAATTCATTATACAAGTGTCATGGATTGTTATAATAGTGTTGCAAAATGTTGTGCAGTGTTGTAGAATGCTTTAATTACTTTTTATGATGTATTTAATATTAAAAATCCATAGCCTTGTATGTCTTTATTATTGTACTTACGTGACTAAATTGTCCATTACAAGTTTTCAATTGACACTTCATCAAACTATTATTTTTGGTTTTCAATCAAATAATTTTTAAAATGTTTTTCATATCTTCTTTATAAAGAGACATTTACATCCAATGTATGTCCATTTAAAATCCTATAAAATTTTGATCTATATGAATGTTGATAGTCATATAAAGTAAATAGATCATTTTCTAATTAGCAACTTGTAGTATTTGTCATCGAAGACTGATGCAAAAATAATGTTGTAGAGTAAAATAATATATAGCAACCATTATCTTTATGCAAAATACTATTGTAAATTCAATGCTATAAATATGGTTATATATGAAATGTTGTTGGATGTTTTGTTGTAGAATAGTGTAGAACAACTATGATATTAAGTCTAAGAATGAAATATAGATTACCAAATATATAACCAAATGTGTCATCCATGGGTGGTGATATTAACCAACACTAAAGTTGTAAAATCATCATTGTTATAAATCTTTTGAAGTGAAGAGAAGCACATCTAGTAGTACATAAGTTTATGCACATCTCTTAAATAGTTAACTAAGCTTCCTACATAGATAATGTATGATGAAGCTCTAAAATAACATAGGTAGATATATCAAGCAAATTATAATATGGAATTTGCATGACACTAATGAAAACTATGTAAATGATCATATACTTATTACAGATATGCACATAGCTATATGGATTACAAAACAATAGATGGATACTACGGTGGAAAATTATTAGTGTCTACAAAATATGACCATCCAAATTGTTATAAAGGATACCAATGGTGTGATATGAAGGGTTATTTTTGCAAAGTGGCTATTAATCTAGACTTAAACCTCCTTCAAGACAATTACCCATATGAACAAGATACAAATTCATAGAATTGACAATAATTAGAGCATATAAGTATTCTACATTAGCCTACATGGTGTGAAAGTAAAGCATGTTGAGTGGTACTTTTTATCCACATTAATATTTTTGAGATGTCATGAGCTTCTCAACCAACTAATAGTTGTAATAGTCATGCCAATAAATATGCAAGGCTGATGCTTGAAAAGACTGTTACAGTAAAATCTATAACCATAGAGTTGAATCTATAATAACACTTTTTACAATGATTGTAACATGTTTGGAAGTTGCAAAATTAATATTTACAAATGTTGCAAGAAAAAAAAACTCATCTCTTTTTCAATATCAAGCATGCTGCGGCTTAAAAATGATTTCCACATATAATAGAGAGTACAAAGAAGTTACATAATGATATTTGCACCCAATAGTTGGAACATTTGAGCATTAAAGAATTCAAATACTATCCCATGAGTGTGGTCTACCGGCAAGGATGCCACTTGCATTATCGGTGATGTGACTCGGGTTCAATCCCCATGGTGGATGTGTATAAGAAGTATTACTTAAAAAAAAATAAAATAAAAAAAATTCAAATACTTTGAAAAATGCAAGAAATAAAATTTATTAAATCTAATCTATTTATGCAAAGAAAAGAAACCTATCTTAATATAATCTATAATAAACCTATTCTTGTAACTCTTATCTATAAATTTTCAAGAGAAAATTATAATTGGCTTGCTTTTAAACTAGCTCTTGTGAAGCTTCATCCCCTTATATTGGTATTGCAAAAGCATGAACAAACTTGGGTGACCTACCAATATATTGTCAATGATTTCCACATTCTTAAGTGGAAAAAAATCCATTAAACTTGTTTTAAAAGATGGTATTGAGTCAAAGAACAGGGATGTGAGTATGAAAGAGATATGAAATAAAAAATTGAAAGTAGAGGGTTTGATGGGATGAAGATGAGTGGAGTGTTGATGTGGATGGTGAAAGTGGATAAAAATCAAAGACATTAGATAGAAAATAGGGTACGCTGAATAGAAGCAAGCAAGCAAATAATATTATTGCATCTAATGTATTTGAAAAACTTAAATATAGCAGGAATAATATTTTTTGTGTATTTGTTACATTTTTCATCACCTCTTCATGGGTTCGAATCCTGCTCGTTGCCATTATAACCTCTAGTTGCGTCGAGTAAAATTTTTAATGTAGCTATTAGTGCAACACACCCTTTGGTTCCACGAGGCATAAGGGATTCAAATAGTGGTGCCCACCCTCCCAAAGGAGTGCCTTGACAATGACCTCTCTAACCTAAATATAACAAGAATAATATTAAGTTTAACCTTATTGGTATTTATTTTTTATGATAAAAATAGTTCTTTTTGCATTGCTATCTAAGCTTTCTTATGTGTTGTCAAATGATCATGTTCTCTTATAAATATCTCCTAAACTATATAGAAATACCATGAATAATTTAAAAATAAATAATAAGTTGCTTCTATGCTTGAAAATTTAATCTTTTTATTTTCTTAGTGATGATGAACTCCTTCACTCTTGATCCACAATAAGCTAACATTTGCTTTTTACTATAAAGTAAATATTTAAAAGAATAAAGCTAAGAGTATCTACTTTTTTAATAAAATTTAGTGATGATTGTAAAAAATGCATGTAAAACATACAAAAAATAATTCAACAAGCAAGTTGATTATTTCTCATAACTTTTCTATGTTGTTTCATGATATGTAATAAATTCCTAGATGATTGTACAAAATGCATGTAAAACATATAGAAAATACTACAAGTTGATTATTGCTATAAGTTTTCCATCTTGTTTCATGATATGTTTTAAAACTATCTACTTAGGGATCATATATGTGCATGAACATAAACTTGGATAAGATGTTGGATGAATTAAAAAGCACATAAAATGATTGTAAATAATTGAATTTTGATTTTGTTTTTTTGATGTGTCTTTTTTAAAATATTAAGCAATCTGTTAACATTATTGGTAACATGTAGGAATGCATATTTCCACCATCGTTCATCATGATATTTAGGTAGATAGTTTTATTAGATATCATGAAACAAGATAGAAAAGTTACAACCAAAAATCAACTTGCTTGTTAAATTATTTTCTATATGTTTTATATGCATTTTTTGCAATCTTCTTTGAAATTTTGCTACATTGCAACATTGACAAGTTATATTTTAGTTGACTAATAATGAGATAATTGTTAAAAATCACATAGTAGGATCTAAGATCTATTATCACATAAAACAATCTGAAGCCTTTTGTTTAGCAAGTTGATTAACACATTATTTTTTAGCTGTAAATAATTTGGAACAACATATTGTTATATGACCCTAAATTCTTCTTACCATGCTGATATGCAAATTTAAAGTAGATTAAAACACCTGACTCATGTATAAACAAAAGAATTCATGTAATCTATTTAGTCATTCAAATTTCTTACAAAACATTTCACTAATGTTGGAAATATGAGCAGGATTTGTTGTCATTGATGTCAAAGGAATACTAAGCAAGATGTCAAAGGAATGTTTCATGATTGATTTTCTAAGAGGCAAGGATATAATATTTAATTCAAATATTATATGGCCAAAGCAACAAAAAGAGAAGCAAGAAGGATAGCAATATTATAATATTTGGGCAAAAGAAAAAGGTTGAAAGGATATCTCCGTTCCATGGTGGTTGAAAGAAAATAATAAGGTTATTTTGCTAAGGTGAAAATGGCAAAAGGTTTTTCTAAAAACCTAAGGAAGATTATATTTAAAAAGGCCCAAAGGACATTTAAATATTTAATTATAATATTTAAATTCATTCTGAATTTAAAATAATTATAATTAAATTATTATTTTTGAAGTGCAAAGCATTCTCCTTGAAAAGAGCAAGTGAGCAAGTTTTAAAAATATTAAAGGAGGCAAAGGTTAAATAATTTTAATTAAAATATTTTAACCTTTTGGTTAAAATTTTAATTCAAATTATTCTTGGTGCCAAAGTTCATTTTGATAGATGGTGGCAAATCGAATAAGGGCCGATGTATCCACATTTACCATATTGCATATAAAGAGGGGTAAATTATTTCCCCAAAGGCTAATGCATTCGTCGATTAAAAATTGAGCACAAGATATATTTCGTGCGAGCGCTTCGAGGGAGGAATCTTCGTGCTATTCAAAAAAGACAAAGGAGTGTGTGTTGAAATAAAAGTGGGCACGAAAACCTTACACCATGCACTGGGTAGCACAGATGACAGACAAGGCAGAGTTAAGGCATTTGTTGAGGATAGGTCATGGGTTCAAGTCACGATCACATTTTTGCAAGGGAGAAAGGAAGGGCCTTTTGCATTCGACGTATTTGGCATGGAAGACAAGGAATAAAGGGACATCGTGTGCCCTTGGTCCCAAGTGGGCACGTAGCCCATGCGGCTAGCCTAGCGTTCGCTAGGGCGTAGCGCTGGCAGTGAGGTTTCGGGTTCGAATTCGTGCGGAGGCAGTTTGTGTGGTGCACAAACATTTTTGGTGCATGTTCTAAGGTATGAAAAATTAATTTAATTTTTGCAAGGCCTATGTTATAATAAAGGGTGTTTTGAGGCATACATATTATTAAGTGGGCAGTGTTTGAAGTAGGGAGATATAAGGATTAAAATAGTTTATTTTAATTCCTTGTTTTTTTTTTTGATGCCTTGGAAATGAATTAGAGAGTGGAGTTAAAAGGTGAAAAAGGAATTTTATTTTGATCTTGCTTTATAAAAGGAGATAAAATAATTTGTCAATGCTTTGGGATATTTTGAAGTGGTGATTATTTTTCTTTTAATGCATTAAGATCTAGAGGGAGTGATAAGGTGTATTTGTGACATCTAACCTTTGTGATTGGCAAAGAGAGTGGTTATAATTGAGATAGGTTTTTAAGGATAATTCTTCATCAAACAAAAGGTATGGGCACATCTTCCTTGTGAGTGATTGTTGGATGTTGTGAATGCTAAGTTGGAGTGAAAAGGGTTGTTTGATAAGCATTGTTGAGTTTGGTTTTTCTTGAATGAAAGTTGATTCTAGAAACCTTGTTTGATAAGCATTGTTGGAAATATTGAGTAAGCTTTCATATTCTTGAACTAGGGTTTGTGAAAGAACATGAGTATCATTGTTATGTGAAGTTGTGAATATATAATTAAAAAATTATGAAGTTGTGAACTATCTTGAACTAGGGTTTGTGCAATATCATGAGTATCATTGTTATGTGAGATTGTTTGATAAGCATTATTGGAAATAAGTGAGTGAGTGTTCATATACTTGGACTAGGGTTTGTAAGCAAGGAGTGCTTTATTGAGTGAGTGATTGAGTGGAGTTGATTGAGCCTAGTCAAGTGGAAGTGTTGAAGTGGTAGTTCAAGTTTTGTGAAACAAATTGTTCTATATTCTAATTTGATTAAAGAAAGAGATTGAAAGTGATTGAGCATTGTTGTGAATGTGAAGCATATTGAGTCTCTAACAATTCTCTATATGTTTCTGTGAGATTGGACAAGTTCTAGTGAGGACTTGTTGAGCATATTTGAGGTAAGTCTTGGTGAAGACTTGTTGAGCAGATTGGACAAGTTCTAGAGAGGACTTGTGGATAGATTAGTGTGAGCTTTTGTGGAAGCTTACAAGGTAGATTTGAGATAAGTATTTGAGAAGACTTGAGAGTAGAGTTGATTGATTTGTTCAAACCTTGGGTTAAGGTTTGGGGTAGATCTAGCAGATTTGATTTGTGATTGAGTCAAGCTTTGTGTTAAGGCTTGAGGATAGATTTGAGGAGATATTTGGTGTAGATTTGAGGATGTGTTTTTCCAGATTAGAGATAGATATTGAGTATATTTGTGCTAGATCAAGGATTATGTTTAGTGTAGATTAGGATAGATATTGAGTATATTTGTGCTAGATTAAAGGATTATGTTTAGTGTAGATCAGAGGATAGATATTGAGTAGATTTGTGCTAGATCGAAGGATCATGTTTAGTGTAGATTTGAGATAGAGCTAAGAACTAGCTTTGGAGGTGATAGAGTATAGAGGATGATAGTCTCTAGTGGATAGAGATCCATTAGCTAGGGTAGTGAGGATAGGTCTTCTGAGTGAGGATATGAGTCTTCAGTGGATAGAGATCCATAAGCTAGTGTAGTGGAGGTAATAATTCTTCTAGAAGATCACCAGCCAGAGGAGAAGGAGTTCTCCTATGGATAGAGATCCATGAACTTGATTAGGGGATTGGTGTCTCCTTTGGATAGAGGTCCATAAACATTGTAATAGGGAAAGGTTTCCCAAGAGATTTGTTGAGAAAATTTTAGTGAAATATTTTCTCCGTGGAGTAGCCCACATTGGGTGAACCACGTTAAATTGGTGTCTCTATTGTGTATGGTGATTTATGCATTGCTTTGATTACTATTGTTGATATTGCTATTGATATATTGCATAATATTGATTGGGAAAGAAAAGTAAAAAGTGGTCTTATACTGTTCACCCCCCTCTCAGTATAAGCTTGTGTTCTTCAATTGGTATCAGAGCGGGTTCCTTCGGAAGAGTTTAACAACTTGAAGGAAAAGCTTACAAGAACACAAATGGATTCTAAGAGTGGATCCTTAGATAATTCAGCACTAGTGTTTGATGGAAGTGATTATGTATTTTGGAGTATGAGAATGAAGATTCACCTGATGGCACTTGGCAATGAAATATGGGAAGTAGTTGAAAATGGATACACACCACCAGCTACTCCACCTATAGATAAAGATGGTAAGCTTCTACATCATTACAATTCAAGAGCAATGAATGCAATTTTGAGAGGTTTGCATAGAATAAAGTTTATAAAGGTTATGCATTGCAAATCAACAAAAGAAATTTGGGATAAGTTGCAAGGCATATATGAAGGAGATAAAAATGTCAAAAAGGTAAAGTTGCGAAATCTCAAGGGACAATTTGAAGATCTAAAAATGAAGGATGAGGAAAATATTAGTGCTTATCTACTTCGTGTAGATGAGGTTGTTAACTCCATGCAAGGACTTGGACTTGAGGTTCAAGAATCTGATGTTTGTGATAAGATCTTAAGATCACTCCCAAAAAGGTTTAGTGAAAATATTTCAGCTATAGAGGAATCAAAATATGGTGATATTTTGACAAGGGATGAATTACTTGGTATTCTTACAACTTTTGAGATGAGAACAAAAGAGGAACCTAATCTCCGGAAAGAAGCAACCTTCAAAGCTACTAAGAAGACAAAGGGTAAGAAGTCAGATTCAAGCAATGAGTCATCCAGTGATGAAGAAGCAAATTATGGCAAAAGAAACAAGGATCCAAGAAGATTTAAAGATGTAAAATCTGTTAGATGTTTCAATTGTGGAAAGTATGGTCACTATGCAACTGATTGTCAAGAAGCTGGAAATAGCAATGATGAAGAAAAATAGGATCATAAGAACAGGGAATCAAAAAAATACAGGTACCAAAAGAAAAGTAGGGATGGTCAAGGCAAGCAAGGAAAGAAGTTCTTCCAAGAGACAAGAAGAAGAGTTTCTATGCAGACAAGGCAAGTAAGTACTCAAGTGATAGTGATAATAGTTCCTCAGATAATGATAAATATGAAGTTCTATTTCTAGCAAAAGAAAAGGAAATGGTTAGAAAAAGGTCACCAATAATCCTCAAGTGTTTTAGATGTGGTAACTTTGGTCATCTTGAAGATAGTTGTACAAAGAGTGGTTTCAGTTTTAGTGATGATGAATATGAAGATACACTTGAAGGACTATAAGAGAATCTTCTAATGGCATTAGAAGAAGAAGGAGGTGATCCTATAGAAGACAAGTCAAAAAAGAATGAAGATGTTTTCAAAGGTAAACAAATAGAGGAAGAATAAAAAATAGGAGAAGTTGATCTTGAAGGTGAACTTATTCATGCCCTTGATGCATTAAAGAAGGTAAGAAAGCAAAACTCCCAACTTAAGCTTCAATTTCAAGAATGTGATGAAGAGAAAGGAAAGCTTATAGAGGATCTAAATAAGTCAATGGCTAAGACAAGGAAGTTCAAAGATAAGTTAGAAGCAAAGGTCTTAGAATGTGAAAGGTTAGAGCATGAAGTAGCTTCACTAAGGAAGGAAGTAAAAGAGTCTAAGGATAGGTTACACAAGTTTGGAAGAAGCTCAAAGAATTTGGATAAGATTATCAAGACACAAAAATCTACATCAAGCAAGATAGGTCTTGGTTTTGAATATGTACAAAAGAAACAAGGAGAGGAGTCAACCTCAAGTTCTGAAGAAGAAGAAACTTTAGAAGAAGAGAGTGTAAGAGAGAGTGAGACTTTTGAGGATGAGTTGGACAACAAAAAGTTCAACAAGGAAAGGAACAATGCACAAATGAGGAACATATGGAACATGAACCAACATAGGGTAAAAGAGACTAAAAGACCAATGAGGTCAAGGCAAGGTAGTTTCAATGGATGATGCTTCTCATGCCACAGGTTTGGGCACAAAGCTTCACAATGCAGGACACATGGAAAATAGGAATATGGAAGGTTCAACAATAGGTAACTTTTTCAAGGGTATTGCTACTCTTGTAATCAGTTTGGTCACAAGGCAATGAATTGCAGGGTTCATGATAGGAATAGATATGGCTTCACTAGGAGAAATCCCAAGATATTTGCACCTCCAAGGAATAACAATATTAAGTGTTATAAGTGCAATAATGATGGACATACAACAAAGTGGTGTAGAGCAAAAATTCCAGAGACAAGCAGGAACATAAATGGTCAGAGGAATCAGAAGGATCAGATAAGGAGGAAAGTTGACAAAGGTAAAGATCAGTGCTTGTTGGGAGTAGAAATACTCCCACCCTAGAATTAACCACCTCAAGAGGAGGTGGGGGAGGGGCTAAGCTAAGAGTTTCATTCTTAGCCCCAAGCCCCAAAGGTGACCCTTTGCCATTGATGACAAAGGGGAGAGATTTGAGTAAGGGGGAGAGATTTGAGTTAGGAGGAAAGCATTCAGTCAGGGGAGCAGTTTCTCAGGGGAGAAGAATAGAAAAAGGTAAAAGAAATGATAAAAGGTAAATGGGTTGCCATCAATGACAAAGGGGGAGATTGTTGGAAATATGAGCAGGATTTGTTGTCATTGATGTCAAAGGAATACTAAGCAAGATGTCAAAGGAATGTTTCATGATTGATTTTCTAAGAGGCAAGGATATAATATTTAATTCAAATATTATATGGCCAAAGCAGCAAAAAGAGAAGCAAGAAGGATAGCAATATTATAATATTTGGGCAAAAGAAAAAGGTTGAAAGGATATCTCCATTCCATGGTGGTTGAAAGAAAATAATAAGGTTATTTTGCTAAGGTGAAAATGGCAAAAGGTTTTTCTAAAAACCTAAGGAAGATTATATTTAAAAAGGCCCAAAGGACATTTAAATATTTAATTATAATATTTAAATTCATTCTGAATTTAAAATAATTATAATTAAATTATTATTTTTGAAGTGCAAAGCATTCTCCTTGAAAAGAGCAAGTGAGCAAGTTTTAAAAATATTAAAGGAGGCAAAGGTTAAATAATTTTAATTAAAATATTTTAACCTTTTGGTTAAAATTTTAATTCAAATTATTCTTGGCGCCAAAGTTCTTTTTGATAGATGGTGGCAAATCGAATAAGGGCCGATGTATCCACATTTACCATATTGCATATAAAGAGGGGTAAATTATTTCCCCAAAGTTTAATGCATTCATCGATTAAAATTGAGCATAAGATATATTTCGTGTGAGCGCTTTGAGGGAGGAATCTTCATGCTATTCAAAAAAGATAAAGGAGTGTGTGTTGAAATAAAAGTGGGCATGAAAACCTTACACCACGTGCTGGGTAGCGTAGATGGTAGGCAAGGCAAAGTTAAGGCATTTGTTGAGGCTAGGTCATGGGTTCAAGTCACGATCACATTTTTGCAAGGGAGAAAGGAAGGGCCTTTTGCATTTGATGTGTTTGGCATGGAAGACAAGGAATAAAGGGACATCATGTGCCCTTGGTCCCAAGTGGGTATGTAGCCCATATGGCTAGCCTAGCGTTCTCTAGGGCGCAATGTTGGTAGTGAGGTTTCGGGTTCGAATTCATGCGGAGGTAGTTTGTGTGGTGCACAAACATTTTTGGTGCATGTTCTAAGGTATGAAAAATTAATTTAATTTTTGCAAGGCCTATGTTATATTAAAGGGTGTTTTGAGGTATACATATTATTAAGTGGGTAGTGTTTGAAGTAGGGAGATATAAGGATTAAAATAGTTTATTTTAATTCTTTGTTGCATTGGAAATAAATTAGAGAGTGGAGTTAAAATGTGAAAAAGGAATTTATTTTGATCTTGCTTTATAAAAGAAGAGAAAAATAATTTGTCAATGCTTTGGGATATTTTGAAGTGGTGATTATTTTTCTTTTAATGCATTAAGATCTAGAGGGAGTGATAAGGTGTATTTGTGACATCTAACCTTTGTGATTGGCAAAGAGAGTGGTTATAATTGAGACAAGTTTTTAAGGACAATTCTTCATCAAACAAAAGGTATGGGCACATCTTCCTTGTGAGTGATTGTTGGATGTTGTGAATGCTAAGTTGGAGTGAAAAGGGTTGTTTGATAAGCATTGTTGAGTTTGGTTTTTCTGGAATGAAAGTTGATTCTAGAAACCTTGTTTGATAAGCATTGTTGGAAATATTGAGTAAGCTTTCATATTCTTGAACTAGGGTTTGTGAAAGAACATGAGTATCATTGTTATGTGAAGTTGTGAACTATCTTGAACTAGGGTTTGTGAAAGAACATGAGTATCATTGTTATGTGAGATTGTTTGATAAGCATTGTTGGAAATAAGTGAGTGAGTGTTCATATACTTGGACTAGGGTTTGTAAGCAAGGAGTGCCTTATTGAGTGAGTGATTGAGTGGAGTTGATTGAGCCTAGTCAAGTGGAAGTGTTGAAGTGGTAGTTCAAGTTCTGTGAAACAAATTGTTCTATATTCTAATTTGATTTAAGAAAGAGATTGAAAGTGATTGAGCATTATTGTGAATGTGAAGCATATTGAGTCTCTAACAATTCTCTATATGTTTTTGTGAGATTGGACAAGTTCTAGTGAGGACTTGTTGAGCATATTTGAGGTAAGTCTTGGTGAAGACTTGTTGAGCATATTGGACAAGTTCTAGAGAGGACTTGTGGATAGATTAGTGTGAGATTTTGTGGAAGCTTACAAGGTATATTTGAGATAAGTCTTTGAGAAGACTTGAGAGCAGAGTTGATTGATTTGTTCAAACCTTGGATTAAGGTTTGGGGCAGATCTAGCAGATTTGATTTGTGATTGAATCAAGCTTTGTGTTAAGGCTTGAGGATAGATTTGTGCTAGATTGAAGGACTATGTTTAGTGTAGGAATTTGAGAATTTGTGCTAGATAAGGACTATGTTTAGTGTAGATAAGATATATATTGAGTATATTTGTGCTAGATTGAAGGACTATGTTTAGTGTAGATCAGAGGATAGATATTGAGTAGATTTGTGCTAGACCGAAGGACCGTGTTTAGTGCAGATTTGAGATAGAGCTGAGAGCTAGCTTTGGAGGTGACAGAGTATAGAGGATGATAGTCTCTAGTGGATAGAGATCCATTAGCTAGGGTAGTGAGGATAGGTCTTCTGAGTGAGGACAGGAGTCTTCAGTGGATAGAGATCCATAAGCTAGTGTAGTGGAGGCAACAGTTCTTCTAGAAGATCACCAACTAGAGCAGAGGAGAAGGAGTTCTCCTATGGATAGAGATCCATGAACTTGATTAGGGGATTGGTGTCTCCTTTGGATAGAGGTCCATAAACATTGTAATAGGGAAAGGTTTCCCAAGATATTTGTTGAGAAAATTTTAGTGAAATATTTTCTCCGTGGAGTAGCCCACATTGGGTGAACCACGTTAAATTGGTGTCTCTATTGTGTGTGGTGATTTGTGCATTGCTTTGATTACTGTTGTTGATATTGCTATTGATATATTGCATAATATTGATTGGGAAAGAAAAGTAAAAAGTGGTCTTATACTGTTCACCCCCCTCTCAGTATAAGCTTGTGTTCTTCAATTGGTATCAGAGCGGGTTCCTTCGAAAGAGTTTAACAACTTGAAGGAAAAGCTTACAAGAACACAAATGGATTCTAAGAGTGGATCCTTAGATAATTCAACACTAGTTTTTGATGGAAGCGATTATGTATTTTGGAGTATGAGAATGAAGATTCACCTGATGACACTTGGCAATGAAATATGGGAAGTAGTTGAAAATGGATACACACCACCAACTACTCCACCTACAGATAAAGATGGTAAGATTCTACATCATTACAATTCAAGAGAAATGAATGCAATTTTGAGAGGTTTGCATAGAACAGAGTTTATAAAGGTTATGCATTGCAAATAAACAAAAGAAATTTGGGATAAGTTGCAAGGCATATATGAAGGAGATAAAAATGTCAAAAGGGCAAAGTTACGAAATCTCAAGGGACAATTTGAAGATCTAAAAATGAAGGATGAGGAAAACATTAGTGCTTATCTACTTTGTGTAGATGAGGTTGTTAACTCCATGCAAGGACTTGGACTTGAGGTTCAAGAATCTGATGTTTGTGATAAGATCTTAAGATCACTCCCAAAAAGGTTTAGTGAAAATATTTTAGCTATAGAGGAATCAAAAGATGGTGATATTTTGACAAGGGATGAATTACTTGGTATTCTTACAACTTTTGAGATGAGAACAAAAGAGGAACCTAATATTCAGAAAGAAGCAACCTTCAAATCTACTAAGAAGACAAAGGGTAAGAAGTCAAATTCAAGCAATGAGTCATCCAATGATGAAGAAGTAAATTATGGCAGAAGAAACAAGGATCCAAGAAGATTTAAAGATGCAAAATATGTTAGATGTTTCAATTGTGGAAAGTATGGTCACTATGCAACTGATTTTCAAGAAGCTAAAAATAGCAATGATGAAGAAAAATAGGATCATAAGAACAGGGAATCAAAAAAATACAGGTACCAAAAGAAAAGCAAGGATGGACAAGGCAAGCAAGGAAAAAAGTTCTTCCAAAGATAGAAGAAGAGTTTCTATGCAGACAAGGAAAGTAAGTACTCAAGTGATAGTGATAATAGTTCCTCAGATAATGATAAATATGAAGTTCTATTTCTAGCAAAATAAAAGAAAATGGTTAGAAAAAGGTCACCAATAATCCTCAAGTGTTTTAGATGTGGTAACTTTGGTCATCTTGAAGATAGTTGTACAAAGAGTGGTTTCAGTTTCAGTGATGATGAATATGAAGATACACTTGAAGGACCATAAGAGAATCTTCTAATGGCATTAGAAGAAGAAGGAGGTGATCCTATAGAAGACAAGTCAAAAAAGAATGAAGATGTTTTCAAAGGCAAACAAATAGAGGAAGAATAAAAAATAGGAGAAGTTGATCTTGAAGGTGAACTTATTCATGCCCTTGATGCATTAAAGAAGGTAAGAAAGCAAAAATCCCAACTTAAGCTTCAATTTCAAGAATATGATGAAGAGAAAGGAAAACTTATAGAGGATCTAAATAAGTCAATGGCTAAGACAAGGAAGTTAAAAGATAAGTTAGAAGCAAAGGTCTTAGAATGTGAAAGGTTAGAACATGAAGTAGCTCCACTAAGGAAGGAAGTAAAAGAGTCTAAGGATAGGTTACACAGGTTTGGAAGAAGCTCAAAGAATTTGGATAAGATTATCAAGACACAAAAACCTACATCAAGCAAGACAGGTATTGGTTTTGAACAGGTACAAAAGAAACAAGGAGAGGAGTCAACCTCAAGTTCTAAAGAAGAAGAAACTTTAGAAGAAGAGAGTGTAAGAGAAAGTGAGACTTCTAAGGATGATTTGGACAATAGAAAGTTCAACAAGGAAAGGAACAATGCACAAATGAGGAACAGATGGAACAAGAACCAACATAGGGTAAAAGAGACTAAAAGACCAATGAGGTCAAGGCAAGGTAGTTTCAATGGACGATGCTTCTCATGCCATAGGTTTGGGCACAAAGCTTCATAATGCAGGACACATGGAAAACAAGAATATGGAAGGTTCAAAAATAGGTAACTTTTTCAAGGGTATTACTACTCTTGTAATCAGTTTGGTCACAAGGCAATGAATTGCAGGGTTCATGATAGGAATAGATATGGCTTCACCAAGAGAAATCCCAAGATATTTGCACCTCCAAGGAATAACAATATTAAGTGTTATAAGTGCAATAATGATGGACATACAACAAAGTGGTGTAGAGCAAAAATTCCAGAGACAAGCAAGAACATAAATGGTCAGAAGAATTAGAAGGATCAGATAAGGAGGAAAGTTGACAAAGGTAAAGATCAGTGCTTATGGGAGTAGAAATACTCCCACCCCAAAATTAACCACCTCAAGAGGAGGTGGGGGAGGGGCTAAGCTAAGAGTTTCATTCTTAGCCCCGAGCCCCAAAGGTGACCCTTTGCCATTGATGACAAAGGGGGAGAGATTTGAGTAAGGGGGAGATATTTGAGTTAGGAGGAAAGCATTCAGTCAGGGGGAGCAGTTTCTTAGGGGGAGCAAAACAAAAAGAGGTAAAAGAAATGATAAAAGGTAAATGGGTTGCCATCAATGACAAAGGGGGATATTGTTGGAAATATGAGCAAGATTTGTTGTCATTGATGTCAAAGGAATACTAAGCAGATGTCAAAGGAATATTTCATGGTTGATTTTCTAAGAGGTAAGGATATAATATTTAATTCAAATATTATATGGCCAAAGCAACAAAAAGAGAAGCAAGAAGGATAGCAATATTATAATATTTGGGCAAAAGAAAAAGGTTGAAAGGATATCTCCATTCCATGGTGGTTGAAAGAAAATAATAAGGTTATTTTGCTAAGGTGAAAATGACAAAAGTTTTTTCTAAAAACCTAAGGGAGATTATAAATAAAAAGGCCCAAAGGACATTTAAATATTTAATTATAATATTTAAATTCATTCTGAATGTAAAATAATTATAATTAAATTATTATTGTCAAAGTGCAAAGCATTCTCCTTGAAAAGAGCAAGTAAGCAAGTTTTAAAAATATTAAAGGAGGTAGGCATTGCATCAAGTGTGGGGAACAAAAATCAATATCAATATTGCATATCATCTAGAAAATGATGGAAAAATAGAAAGGGTAAACCAAATTTTAGAGGATATGCTTCGAATGTATTGCATGGATCATCAAAAAAAATGGGAAGACTACCTTTTTCTGGTAGAATTTGCTTACAACAATGGGTACCATGCTTCATTGGGTATGGCTCCTTTTGAGGCTCTATACGAGAGAAGGTGCATAATGCCACTTTCATGGAGAAATATAGAGGATAGAGTAATGATTGGGCCATATATGGTTAAAGAAATGGAGGAACAACTTAAAGAAATTTGTCAAAGGCTCAAAGAAGTTTCTGATCGACAAAAGAGTTATGCCTACCTTAAAATAACTCCAAGGGAATTCACTATGGGAGACAAAGTATTCCTGAGGGCTAAACCAAGTAAAAGTTCCATTAAATCCTCCAAAATTAGCCCGAGATTCATAGGACCTTTTGCCATCACTAATAAAATCGATCCATTGGCCTATAAACTAGCCTTGCCACCTAATCTATAAAAAATCCATGATACTTTCCATGTGTCCCTCCTTAAGAAATATGTATCTAATCCTTCTCATGTTTGGAATATTGACCATTTGCAGATGATCGATCCCCTACGCATTGAGGTGCGACCAGTTAGAGTTCTTGGCTATAGGACAAAATAGTTAAGAAAAAGAAATATTGAACAATGCAGGGTCCAATGGGACCAATATCCTGAGAACAATGCCACATGGGAAGATGTGGTTATTATGAAAAGATAGTTTCCATTTTTGTTTGAACAATGATTTAATATTTTTGTATTGTAACTAAATTAAAAATTTGATGTATGACTAAGACTCTTTTTATGATATGTTATTACTATTACTGTGATTGTAATTGTTTATAATGGTATATTTGATTTTATACTGCAAACACAGGGACTGTGTTTAATCTTAGAGGAGGAGTATGTAACAACCTTGTAAATTTAGTTTTGTTTTCTTGTCTTGTTTTCTAGAATGAGATATTGCTAAGTCATTTGTGGATGCAGGAACAAGTGTCATTGATGGTAGGAGCAACTCAACGGGAATGGATGTGCCTCCCAGATGTTAGCCGATGGAAGGTAAGGCAAGGAAAATGATGACCAGTGGGGGTATTTGCCTAATTTGGGTATCAAAGAATCTCCACTAGTGATACATCCGCCAACGGTCCATGTAGTTGCATTTCATGTAGCTGCACTACTAGGTTATTTTGTATCTCTTGTTTTCTTTTGAAAAAAATAATAGAAATAATAAAATAAATAAAAAATATATAAATGAATATAATATATATATAAATAAAATAATAAAATATGAATATTAATTAAAGTAAAATAATGATAATAAAATAATAAATAAATATAAATAATAGCATAAATACTATTATAAATAACTAATAATGTCAATCAAAATGTATAATGAAAATTAAATTTCATTGCATAGAAAGTAAAATTTTAATTAGAGAATTTGGGGTGAGTTGGCTTACCACCTGGCATGTGTTGGAGTAAAATTTTATATGAAGGTAACAAATGGCTAACATGAAAATAGCCTCATCTACCTTAAATTGAGATGGAGAAAGGAGTATTTATATTTCATCATTTTCGTTGGCAAGGGGATTTTCCCTTAGAGGACGAAGTGGACTTCAAGCATTAGTAAAGGAGAAGCAAACACAAAAGGTCAGTTTTTGTAATAAAGTACTTGAGGGATTTGTGTTATGTGGAATCGTGTAAAAGATAGTAATTTTTATCTGGTAATCAAAATATGCAATCTGTGTAGGAAATAGATCTGATTTTCCTTAAAATTTAAAGGAAAAGCATGTCTGCATATAGCAGTTGTTATCATATTGCATTGATAAATAGAATATGCAAAGGAAAGAAATATGATTTATTTTTAAATTTAAAAGGAAAGTACGTCTGTTTTCATCTGTTGTTAAAGTATTGCTCTACATCAAAATTTTGGTGAGGACATTGTGTGCATATAGGCTGTAACTGCATTTCAAATTATAAAGATCGCTCTGACCCTTGATGAAATCCAACTGTCAATGGTGCTAGCTTGAAGAAACACGCGTAGACGCCAAAATACTCAAAATTTTGCAAGTTTGGCTTTGTAGTGGTCATTTAATCATATTTAAAAAAAAATACCCACCAGGACATATCAAGAATGTAACCTTCCTCTAGATGTAATATTAGAAGATACAACCTTCTCAGAGAGTGCATTTACAAACGTTTTGAAGACAATATGTTGTAGATGAAATGTATCTATATAGTTTATACTGTTTGTTGATTGTCATCGAAGCCTTAATATTGTATTAATGACATTTTAGATTTCAACAGTATTGAGAAAAAAATTACAGTTTGTTATATCACAATGCACTTCTATTGCAATGTTATCTTTTAAGTTAGCAAGCTGAAATTGATTACCGTAAAAAAAAAAAAACTAAATTTTGAATAAAAGAAAGTAGGCTGTAATAACAATAGCTACAAGAGCATACACTCAATAAATTTGGATATTGTTACTTAGTAGAGCAACTCCGGTATGGGCTTAGTTATGGAACCAGGAATTGCCGTGTGTAAATATTAAGTAGAAAACAACAAGGGAGACACTATATATTTTATCCAGGCAAACATATGAGAATCAACCTTTACATTTCCATAAATTTCCTAGGTGAAACGTGTTATACTAAGCTTGAATTTGGGTGACCGTGTAAGTAATAGAACCGTCACTCAGTAGCCCATTCAGTCTTGTACTATGTAGGATGCCAGTAACCAAGCTATGTTTTCATTAGATTTTGCTTATCTTCCTACCGTAAAAGTTTCCTGAGGATTAGGTAAAAGTTATAAAATATTGTCTAGAAGGAATGATTATTTAGTTAATGAAAGGTTTGCATGTATAGTGCCAAAAATATCATAAACAAAGACTTGGAAATCACACCCAAAATATTTAAATCAAATAAATATTTTTAAAAGCTGAATATAATATTACAGTCATTCCTTGCTTAGTTTCAATGTGCAATGTCCTTGATGTGAATTCCAAACATTCATAAGGATTGAATGAGAGGATTAAATCATTATTTTTTGGGCACGTCTTTTCACGTTGAGATATGACCTTTAAACATGGCGAACCCTAGGAATATTTGAACTTTAGGCTTGATGCCCCTAACCTACGAGTTTTTCTTTTCATAGTAAATGTAATGGTAGAGAAGCCAATATGAATTTAATATAGGAATAGTCTTCCAAGACCTTATTAATGTAAGAAAAGATTCATTTCCCAAACTATTACCTAATATGAAATTATACACTGTGACGTATGGTACCCTCAAATTATTTATAACCTTTATTTTCTTAAAATATATCCTCCTTTAGTTATTGACAAAAGGTCATTTTCAATGTTTCCATCTAAATGAGTAGCTTGTACGAACAAATGTGTTGTAGCTTATAAGCTTGCAATATCAAAAGGACTTATAATATTAAATTAAATATAGGTAAATAGCTTGTATTAGTTTCCTCTCTATTAATATTTTGCTTCATATATAACAAATATCGTTTAATGAGTTATATTTTAATTTTAGCTATTTGATTTAATATTTATGGATTATAATATTTTAAAGCTTTATCTTAGCTTTTTCTTAGTTCAGTTAAGAATAGACTTGCATTTAACAAATGAGCATTATATTTTCTTTAAATAAAACCACACCACCAAGACAACACCCAACAAATTATAAATATGTTTATATACATGTCTTTATGACAAAGAGTTAAGGATTTAAGGTTGTGGACAAAGGACAACCAAGCAACCTATAGGATTGTGGGAATACAATCCTGTTAGATGTTTTGGGAAGACAACATCGTGTTAGGGATTACTGTACTTCTAGTGGATTGAGCTGGAACGGGAGGTAAAGGGGAAATGATATGGGCTTTTCTCCTAGGTAAACCCTACTAGTACAATAGTGGATGTTCTAAAAAGAATCAGTAATATACTATCTTCATAATAGAATGGGATATTATGCTAACAAGGACTTCATGAAGCTACTAGGGTAGTGGTATACCCTAGACGTATTTTTAGGAGTAGTGGAAATTTATCTAGCTCTAGCATGCAAACACTAACATCTCACATCGAGATGTAGAGAAATATGCATAAAAATTCTAGGTGAAATGGGCATTAGAAGCAAAAACCCTACCTGTACTTGATTTCTTAGGATAGGAGAAGAAGTACTTTTTAGGCAATCGCTCTAGGAATTGGCCATTCTCGATTTCATGAGTATTTTGACTGTAGCAAAATGGACCTTGTGAAGATTTGACATGCTTGTACTAGAATAAAATTGGAAATAGGTTGAAAATATTTCTCTCTCTACACCAGGACACCCAAGTGGGTTGACTTGGGTTGTTACAACTTTGATTACTATTGATATATTGCATAATATTGATTGGGAAAGAAAAGTAAAAAGTGGTATTATACTTTTCACCCCCCCTCTTAGTATAAGCTTGTGTTCTTCAATTGGTATCAGTGCAGGTTCCTTCGAAAGAGTTTCACAATTTGAAGTAAAATATTACAAGAAAACAAATGGATTCTAAGAGTGGATCCTCAAATTATTTAGCACCAGTGTTTGATGGAAGCGATTATGTATTTTGAAGTATGAGAATGAAGATTCACCTGATGACACTTGGTAATGAAATATGGAAAGTAGTTAAAAATGGATACACACCACCAGCTACTCCACCTATAGATAAAGATGGTAAGCTTCTACATTATTGCAATTCAAGAGAAATGAATGCAATTTTGAGAGGTTTACATAGAACAATTTTTTCTAAGGTTATGCATTGCAAATCAGTAAAAGAAATTTGGGATAAGTTGCAAGGCATATATGAAGGAGATAAAAAGGTCAAAAAGGTAAAGTTGCAAAATGTCAAGGGAAAATTTGAAGATCTAAAAATGAAGGATGAGGAAAATATTAGTGCTTATCTGCTTCATGTAGATGAGGTTGTTAACTCCATGCAAGGACTTGGACTTGAGGTTCAAGAATCTGATGTTTGTGATAAGATCTTAAGATCACTCCCAAAAAGGTTTAGTGAAAATATTTCAGATATAGAGGAATCAAAATATGGTGATCTTTTGACAAGAGATGAATTACTTAGCATTCTTATAGCTTTTGAGATGAGAACAAAAGAGGAACCTAATCTCTAGAAAGAAGCAACCTTCAAAGCTACTAAGAAGACAAAGGGTAAGAAGTCAAATTCAAGCAATGAGTCATCCAGTGATGAAGAAGCAAATTATGGAAAAAGAAATAAGGATCCAAGAAGATTTAAAGATGCTTTGTTAGATGTTTCAATTGTGGAAAGTATGGTCACTATGCAACTGATTGTCAAGAAACTGGAAATAGCAATGATGAAGAAAAATAGGATCATAAGAACAAGGAATCAAAACAATACAGGTACCAATAGAAAAGTAGGGATGGTCAAGGAAAGCAAGGAAAGGAGTTCTTTCGAAGATAGAAGAAGAGTTTCTATGCAGAAAAGGCTAGTAAGTACTCAAGTGATAGTGATAATAGTTCCTCAGATAATGATAAATATGAAGTTCTATTTCTAGCAAAAGAAAAGGAAATGTTTAGAAAAAGGTCACCAATAATCCTTAAGTGTTTTAGATGTGGTAAATTTGGTCATATTGAAGATAGTTGTACAAAGAGTGGTTTTAGTTTCAATGATTATGAATATGAAGATACACTTGAAGTACCAAAAGAGAATCTTCTAATGGCATTAGAAGAATAAGGAGGTGATCCTATGAAGACAAGTTAGAAAATAATGAAGATATTTTCAAAGGCAAAAAAATAGAGGAAGAATAAAAAACAAGAGAAGTTGATCTTGAAGGTGAACTTATTCATGCCCTTGATGCATTAAAGAAGGTAAGAAAGCAAAACTCCCAACTTAAGCTTCAAATTCAAGAATGTGATGAAGAGAAAGGAAATATTATAGGGATATAAAAAAATCAATGGCTAAGACAATGAAGTTCAAATATAAGTTAGAAGCATAGGTATTATAATGTGAAAGGTTAGAACATGAAGCAGCTTCACTAAGGAAGGAAGTAAAAGAATCTAAGGAAATTTTACACATGTTTTGAAGAAGATCAAAGAATTTGGATAAGATATGAAGATACAAAAACCTACATCAAGCAATATAGGTCTTGGTTTTGAACAGGTACAAAAAAAACAAGGCGAGGAGTCAACCTCAAGTTCTGAAGAAGAAGAAACTTCAGAATAAGAGAGTGTAAGAGAAAGTGAGACTTTGGAGGATGAGTTAGATAGCGAAAAGTTCAACAAGGAAAGGAACAATGCACAAATGAGGAACAAATGGAACATGAACCAACACAGGATAAAAGAAACTAAAAGACCAATGAGGTCAAGGCAAGGTAGTTTCAATGGATGATGCTTCTCATACCATAGGTTTGGGCATAAATATTCACAATGCAGGACACATGGAAAATAGGAATATGGAAGGTTCAACAATAAGGAGCTTTTTCAAGGGTATTGCTACTTTTGTAATCAGTTTGGTCACAAGGCAATGAGTTGCAGGGTTCATGATAAGAATACATATGGCTTCACTAGGAGAAATCCCAAGATATTTTCACCTCCAAGGAATAACAATATTAAGTGTTATAAGTGCAATAATTATGGACATACAACAAAGTGGTGTAGAGCAAAAATTCCAAAGACAAGCAAGAACAAAAATGGTTAGAGGAATCAGAAAGATTAGATAAGGAGAAAAGTTGACAAAGGTAAATATCAGTGCTTCTTGGGAGTATAAATACTCCCACCCCAGAATTAACCACCTCAAGAGGAGGTGGGGGAGGGGCTAAGATAAGAGTTTCATTCTTAGCCTTGATCCCCAAAGGTGACCCTTTGCCATTGATGACAAAGGGGGAGAAATTTTATTAAGGGGGAGAGATTTGAGTTAGGAGGAAATCATTTAGTCAGGGGGAGCAATTTATTAGGGGAAGCAGAAAAGAAAGAGGTAAAAGAAATGATAAAAGATAAATGGGTTGCCATCAATGATAAAGGGGGAGATTGTTAGAAATATGAGTAGGATTTGTTGTCATTGATGTCAAAGGAATACTAAGCAGATGCCAAAGGAATGTTTCATGATTGATTTTCTAAGAGGTAAGGATATAATATTTAATTCAAATATTATATGGCCAAAGCACAAAAAGAGAAGCAATAAGGATAACAATATTATAATATTTGGGCAAAATAAAATGGTTGAAAAGATATCTCCATTCAATGGTGGTTGAAAGAAAATAATAAGGTTATTCTGCTAAGGTGAAAATGGTAAAAGGTTTTTCTAAAAACCCAAGGAAGATTATATTTAAAAAGGCCCAAAGGACATTTAAATATTTAATTATAATATTTAAATTCATTTTGAATTTAAAATAATTATAATTAAATTATTATTTTTGAAGTGCAAAACTTTCTCCTTAAAAAGAGCAAGTGAGCAAGTTTTAAAAATATTAAAGAAGGCAAAGGTTAAATAATTTTAATTAAAATATTTTAAATTAACCTTTTGGTTAAAATTTTAATTCAAATTATTCTTGCTACCAAAGTTCATTTTGATAGATGGTGGCAAATCGAATAAGGGCTGACGTATCTACATTTACCATATGGCATATAAAGAGGGGTAAATTATTCCCCAAAGGCTAATGCATTCGTCGATTAAAATTTGAGCACAAGATATATTTCGTGCGAGCGCTTCGAGGGAGGAAACTTTGTGCTATTCGAAAAAGACAAAGGAGTGTGTGTTGAAATAAAAGTGGGCACAAAAACCTTACACCACGTGCTGGGTAGCGCAGATGTAGGCAAGGCAGAGTTAAGGCATTTGTTGAGGACAGTTGTGGGTTCAAGTCACGATCACGTTTTTGCAAGGGAGAAATGAAGGCCTTTTGCATTTGACATATTTGGCATGGAAGACAAGGAATAAAGGAACATCATGTGTCCTTGGTCCCAAGTGGGTGCGTAGCCCACGTGGCTAGCCTAGCGTTCGTTAGGGTGCAACACTGGCAGTGAGGTTTCGGGTTTGAATTCATGCGGAGGCAGTTTGTGTGGTGCGCAAACATTTTTGGTGCATGTTCTAAGGTATGTAAAATTAATTTAATTTTTGCAAGGCCTATGTTGTAATAAAAGGTGTTTTGAGGCATACACATTATTAAGTGGGCAGTGTTTGAAGTAGGGAGATATAATGATTAAAATAGTTTTTTTTAATTCTTTGTTGCATTGGAAATAATATAAAAAGTGGAGTTAAAAGGTGAAAAAGGAATTTATTTTGATCTTGCTTAATAAAGAGAAAAATAATTTGTCAATGCTTTGGAATATTTTGAAGTGGTGATTATTTTTCTATTAATGCATTAATATCTAGAGGGAGTGATAAGGTGTATTTGTGACATCTAACCTTTGTGCTTGGTAAAGAAAATGGTTATAATTGAGATAGGTTTTTAAGGATAATTCTTCATCAAACAAAATGTATGGGCATATGTTCCTTGTGAGTGATTGTTGGATGTTGTGAATGCTAAGTTGGAGTGAAAAGGGTTGTTTGATAAGCATTATTGAGTTTGATTTTTTTGGAATGAAAGTTGATTCTAGAAACCTTGTTTGATAAGCATTGTTGGAAATATTGAGTAAGCTTTCATATTCTTGAACTAGGGTTTGTAAGAGAACACGAGTATCATTGTTATGTGAAGTTATGAACTATATTGAACTAGGGTTTATGAAAGAACATGAGTATCATTGTTATGTAAAGCTGCAAACTTTATTGAACTAGGGTTTGTGCAAGATCACAAGTACCATTGTTATGTGAGATTTTTTGATTAGGATTGTTGGAAATAAGTGAGTGAGTATTCATATTCTTGGACTAGAGTTTGTAAGCAAGGATTATTTTATTGAGTGAGTGATTGAGCCTAGTCAAATGGAAGTGTTGAAGTGGTAGTTCAAGTTTTGTGAAACAAATTTTTCATATTCTAATTTGATTAAAAAGTGATTGAGCATTGTTGTGAATGTGAAGCATATTGAGTCTCTAACAATTCTCTATATATTTTTGTGAGATTGGACAAGTTCTAGTGAGGACTTGAGGACTTGTTGAACAGATTTGAGGCAAGTCTTGGTAAAGACTTGTTGAGCAGATTGGACAAGTTCTAGAGAGGACTTGTGGACATATTAGTGTGAGCTTTTGTGGAAGCTTATAAGACAAATTTGAGACAAGTCTTTGAGAAGACTTGAGAGCAGAGTTGATTTATTTGTTCAAACCTTGGATTAAGGTTTGAGGTAGATCTAGCATATTTGATTTGTGATTGAATTAAGCTTTGAGTTAAGGCTTAAGGAAAAATATAAGGATAGAGTTTGGTGCAGGTTTGAGGATAGGTTTGTTCCAGACTAGAGAGAGAGATTGAGCAGATTTGTGCTATACCAAAGGACAATGTTTAATGCAAATAAGAGGACAAATATTGAGTAGATTTGTGCTATAATGAAGGACTATATTTAGTACAGATCAGAGGATAGAGATTGAGCAAATTTGTTCTAGATCGAAGGACCATGTTTAGTACAGATTTATGATAAAGATGAGAGCTAGATCTAGAGATGATAACCTATAGAGGATGACAATATCCAGTGGATAGAGATCCATTAGCCAAGGCAGTGAGGACATGAGTCTTTAGTGGATAGAGTTCCATAAGCCAGTACAGAGGAGGCAACAGTTCTTCTAGAATATCACCAGCTAGAGCAAAGGAGAAGGAGTTCTCCTATTGATAGAGATCCATGAACTTGATTAGGGGATTGGTGTCTCCTTTAGATAGAGGTCCATAAACATTGTAATAGGGAAAGGTTTCCCAAGAGATTTGTTGCAAAAATTTTAAGTGAAATATTTTCTCCGTGGAGTAGCCCACATTGGGTGAACCACGTTAAATTGGTATCTCTATTGTGTGTGGTGATTTGTGCATTGCTTTGATTACTGCTTTTGATATTGCTATTAATATATTGCATAATATTTATTGGGAAAGAAAAGTTAAAAGTGGTCTTATAATGTTCACCCCCCTCAGTATAAACATTGTAATAGGGAAAGGTTTCCCAAGAGATTTGTTGCAAAAATTTTAAGTGAAATATTTTCTCCGTGGAGTAGCCCACATTGGGTGAACCACGTTAAATTGGTATCTCTATTGTGTGTGGTGATTTGTGCATTGCTTTGATTAATGCTTTTGATATTGCTATTAATATATTGCATAATATTTATTGGGAAAGAAAAGTTAAAAGTGGTCTTATAATGTTCACCCCCCCTCAGTATAAGCTTGTGTTTTTCAACTAAATATACCATTTATAGTGAAATAACCTAAATTAAAAAACTATATTTTTATCATATTTTTCATCATTATGTTAGAGTGATTTAAAAAATCAAAACCAAGATTTAGAGGAATAAATTGTTGTAAATAAAAAATTAGATCAATAATTTGATCCCTTGAATTTATAAAAAACAACCTAATATATCTAAAAATTTAAACTAGATGACTCATACAAGCATACTATCTTTTTGCTATATCTTCTTTATATGAAATAAAAATAAGATAATACCAATTTATTTGTATGATTTGATTAAAAGTGTTGTATTCACTATAAACAAAATTTTCACAACATTTATTTGCTATTTCAAATCTACTGAGAAATTTTTTTCATCCAATATTGAAATGATGCAATTCCAATTGCATATGAAATTAGCTTCAAATAATTTTATTCTCTTTAAATAAGTTTTGGTAATTCATTCATTTGTTCTTTTAAAATCATAATAAAATATATTGCTTTTTAAATAGTTTGGACATCTCATAATGATGTGAAAAATATTGGACATAATTTTATATGGAAATACAAATTGAATGGTTTGAATAGATCTTGAAAATGTTAAGCTACTATAGTATTCAATCTAAGAGCATTAACTATGTGGGTAAAAATTCTTACACACTAAGTTATGCCTAACAATGATCTTTCAATGCTTCCAAATAAAATTTATGAATTCTACTAATGCAAAGAAGATTTTATAAATATGTAAGTAGGCCGAATATATATCTTCATATTATCTATCATTTGAATGCTATACCCAAAAACCTGGGTAAAATAATTATTGTAGCTTGTAGTGAAATTGTATATACTAGGCAAAGCCCATTGGGGGGAGGAATTTTGCTGAATTATTGTCCAAAGTTGAATGAGATGAAAGGACTTGAAGCTCCATCCTATCAAGTATCTAATTTTTTAAATATGCCAAAAATATAGGTAAAGAAAAGACTTTGAAGAAATATGCTAGCAAATTCAATACTCCCCAAGGCTACAGGGTGATGCTGACCAACCATATTGAACAAATAAAGGCTCAGAGCCTTTTTGGTGGTAGCTAAGCCAACTTTTACAATTGTTAAGAATCATAGGTTTTGGTGATAGATAAAATAAATATACCTTTAAGAGAATATAGTCCCATTTAGTGGTTGTGAATTCACTCATCATCTAGATGGGTGGGTTCAAAAACCAAGTTGTTCCACATTTATGATTGGATTTGCAATGAAAATTTGACAAATCACTTTTTCCCAATGAAATTACCAAGGTAGCATCAATAGGAAACTTTAGGAAATTGTGGAGACACAAGCATCCTAGGTGTTTCAAGTTACAAAAATTTCACAGATTGTATAGCCTTATTGGTCCATAAAAATATTACATTGGCTGTGTTAATAAAGAAAAGAAAAGCTTTCTAGACTCTACAATTTATCAAATATTTTATCTGGAACAAAGGAGAACAAATAGGTTAAGCTGAATAAAGAGAATAACTCAGTGCATACTCATCAAATGAATAAGTGTGGTAATTATTGTATGAAGGCAACTATTAAGCATCACAAATCAAGTAAAATGTAGAGTGGTATAAAAAGGGCACTCAATGGAATGTAAAATGATTGATAAAGCACCAACTAAAACTTTGGTTATTATTTAAGCTTGAAATATTTATATAGGGTTCAAAATTATTTCAAGTGTTTTATTATGGGGATCAAAGTGAGCAATTATAGACTCAATATTTTCAAGGTGGGCTTAATATTTCAATCCAAAAGCTTGTAGCTAGACCAAATTGTTGTCAAATATAACAAGGAATCAAGCTAAAATATTTTTGTGCTAGCATAAGCAGGGGCTTTAAAATCCCTAGCAAGGTGAGGAGAACATAAATAAAAGAGTGTAAAAGATAAGTTCTCTAGACGATATCAAGATGGACCTTTTTATGGTAACGTTAGCAAGATGGACCTTTTTGTGGTGACGTTAAAGTCTAGATAAGTGTAAATTCAAAATGTAGGAAGTGGTCAACAACCTTCTGTCTTAGCTAAAAAGAAGTGTGCCAAAAATTTTAGAAGATGATGTCAACAAAAGTGATTCAAATCTTTGGCATAGTGTTACGCTTGCAAGGTGGATGGTGGTCATTCTGGAAGAGGGTAAGCCAGAACCTTTTGAAGGATGATATCAACCAAGCTTCTCAAATTTCTTGCACATTGAAAGAATGTAAGAAAAGCAAAGTAGTAGCCCAAACCCAAGATCTTCAACATGAGGAATTAGATCACATCCTTGTATTAAGAAATAAGGGAGCTGTTGTTAACTCCCCGCCCTCCACCCTCATAACAACAGCTGCAGCTATTGTTAACTCCCCGCCCTCCACCCTCATTTTCCACCCTCATAACAACAGCTGCAGCTGATCACAACCGATTGGGGTTAGACAAGAATATGCCAAGTGGTACTATCTTAATATAGGATCATGCTTGATAAATTTTAGCCAATGATTGTATGTACCAATTAGTTTCATTTTAGCTTAGAAAAAATTATAAAAGGATCCATGCTCCTCATTTGTATGGGTCAGATATTCAATTTTTTCCTATTATTATAAGCTAAATATTTTTAGCTACTCAAAGAAATCAAGAGCTATTTGGCTTCTCTTTCGTGAAGTGTATGGAATACTTGTTACAATGATATGTTGTACATTTTGCATTGTTGTGTTTACTTTAATTGTATTTGTTAGAATTAAAACTATTTGAATTAGTTCAACCAACGGTTGATGGTTGAAGTAAATACTGTTAGGTTTTAATCCATTTGTATTAGTGCCATTATAATGATTGGAATGTTGAATGCTACAATTATTTCACTTTCAATGTTTTCATTTATGTTTTAGCTAAAATAAATTCTATTAGGCTTAAGTGCTATTTGGCTTATTTTACTTGAAATGCTTGGAATGTTAGGAGCTATAATTATTGTGCCTATTATTCTTTCTATATGATGGTGAAGCTGTGGGGATCGAAAAAAGGGAGAGCAGTTTCAATGTGGTTTTGTCAGTATTGCTTCGGTCCTTATTGTGATGGCTTTAGTTTTCTTTGCAATAGGGGAAGGATCCAGGTGGCTTGGTGGCTTCATGTTATGGGGTTAGGGGCAATGGTTGAGGCCAAATACTGATGTTGCGATTTCATGACTTGTTCGAGTTTCAGGAAAAACAATTTTCAGCAAGAAAGGAAAAGTGTAGCGATTTTGCGACAAGTTGAGCAAGAAAGAAAAAGTGTCACGATATCATGACATGTTGAGCAAGAAAGAAAAAGTGTCATGATATCATGACATGTTGAGCAAGAAGGAAAAAGGGTCACGATATCATGACATGTTGAGCAAGAAAGGAAGAGTGTCACGATTTCGTGACATGTAAAGCAAGAAAGGAAAAGTGTCACGATGTCACGACATGCTAGAAAGAGTGTCGTGATATCGTGACATGTTGAGCAAGAAGGAAAAAGTGTCGTGATATCACGACATGCCACGTTGTCACGATCAAAAGAGAAGAGAAAAATCAAGAGAAAAAAAGTGTCACGATATCGCGACATGATGAGCAAGAATGAAAGAGTGTCACGATATCGTGACATGTCGCATTTTCATGACCAAAAAATAAGAGAAAGAGCAAGTGGGAAAAAGTGTCATGATATCGTGACATGTCATTTTTTCACGACTAAAAGAGAAGAGAAAGAGCAAGAAGGAAAAAGTGTCATGATATTGCAACATGTTGCGTTGTCACGATCAAAAGAGAAGAGAAAAAGCAAGAGGGAAAAAGTGTCGCAATATCGCGACATGATGAGCAAGAATGAAAGGGTGTCGCGATATCGTGACATGTTGAGAAAGAAGGAAAATGTGTCACTTTTTGGCGATATGTTGAGCATGAAGGAAGAAGTGTCGTGATATCACGACATGTCGCATTTTTGCGACCAAAAAAGAAGAGAAAGAGCAAGTGGGAAAAAGTGTCGCGATATCGTGACATGTCATTTTTTCATGACTAAAAGAGAAGAGAAAGAGCAAGAAAGAAAAAGTGTCACGATTTCACGACATGTCGTCTTTTCATGACCAAAAGAGAAGACTAAGAGCAAGAAGGAAAAGTGGTGCGATATCGCGACACGTCGCATTCTTGCGACCAAAAAAGAAGTGAAAGAGGAGGAAGGAAAAAGTGTCGTGATATCGTGACATGTTGAGCATGAAAGAAAGAGTGTCACGATATCGCGACATGGAAAAAGTGTCGCGATATTGCGACATGGAAAAAGTGTCGCGATATCGTGACATGTCGCATTTTTGCGACCAAAAGAAAAGAGAAAGAGCAAGAAAGAAAAAGTGTCGCGATATCGTGACATGTTAAGCAAGAAATAAAGAGTGTCACGATATCACGACATGGTGAGCAAGAAGGAATTAGTGTCACTTTTTGGCGATGTGTTGAGCATGATTGAAAAAGTGTCACGATTTCGTGACATGTCAAATTTTTGCGTCCAAAAGAGAAGAGAAAGAGCAAGAAGGAAAAAGTGTCGCGATATCGCAACATGTTGATTTTTTGTAACTAAAAGAGAAGAGAAAGAGCAAGATTGAAAAAGTGTCACAATTTCATGACATGTCATCCTTTCGTGACCAAAAGAGAAGAGAAAGAGTGAGAAGGAAAAGTGCCGTGATATCGCTACATGTTGTATTCTTGCGACCAAAAGAGAAGAGAAAGAGGAGGAAAGAAAAAGTGTCGCAATTTCATGATATGTTCAGAATGAAAGAAAGGGTGTAGCAATATCGCGACATGTCACTTTTTTGCAACAAAAAGTGAAGAGAATAAGCAAGAGGAAAAAGTGCCACGATATCGCGACATGTCGTAGTTTTGCGACCAAAAGAGAAGAGAAAGAGCGGGAAGGAAAAGTGTCACGATTTCACGACATGTCACTTTTTTGTGACCAAAAGAGAAAAGAAAGAGGAGGGAGGAAAAGTGTCATGATATCACGACATGTCGTGGTTTTGTGACCAAAAGAGATGAGAAAGTGTTAGGAAGCGAAAGTGTCGACTGCCTGTGTTCTAAGGTGTGTGTCATATTTTGTAAGGGTGTTGCTCTTTGTTGGATGTATGGCCCCAGTAGGGGACTAAGAACAAATTGTCCCTATTGAGGTCTTGTTCTGTTTCAGCATTGTGCTAATTTTGTAATAGGTTTTGGGTCAACCTGTAAAACCCGGTTGTAATGTTTATGTACCTTAATTACCAAAAAAAAAAATCGAGGGATTTTCTATTAGGCTATGCTTGCAATGACTAGTGTATACCCATTTAACTGAAGGTTTTTGTTGTAGCTGAAACCCAACCACCATCAATCCTATTTCTATCCCTCTTTCCTCTCTCTTCCTTTCATGTTTTAGTTTAATTTTCAAGAAGTCAACCTTATTCGGAGGTTGATCTAAAAGTATTTCTAGATAATCCAGTCTTGACTTTGATCTAGGATGCACATTTCACTATTTTGAGATTAGCTCTTTCATCTAATATTGAAATGATGTAATTTCAATTGCATATGAAATTAGCTTCAAATAAATTTATTATCTTCAAATTGGTTTTGGTAATTTATTCATTTATTATTTTAAAATCATAATAAAATATATTACTTTTAAATAGTTTTGAGAGAAATGTTGGACATAATTTTATATGGAAATACAAATTAAACGGTTTGAATAGATCTTGAAAATGTTAAGCTACTATAGTATTCAATCTAAGAGCATTAAATTTGTGGGTAAATATTATTACACACTTAGTTATGCCTAGAAATGATCTTTCAATGCATTTGAATATGATTTATAAATTTTACTAATGTAAAACAGATTTAAAAATTATAAAAGTAGGTTGAATATAAATCTTCATATTATCTATCATTTGAATGCTATACTAGAACCTTGGTGTAAAATAGTTATTATAGATTTTGACATATTTTTTACCTTTTATTAATATTAATATAATATTGGAAGGGATAATGTAGTGGTAAGTCCTTGCATTTTCATCTAGGATATCCACATTCAAACCCAAAATGAGGCCAACATGAGGTGACTGGGATCCCTCAAAAAAACCAACACTTTATCCTAACATTGTAGTCCAACAAGGACACCATAGTGGTTAGGAATTTGGTCTCTCTTTAGGGAGGTCTAAGGTTATAACCATGATGTATCCAGAATGGGATAGTCTGGATGGTCAGTCGAGTGTTTACCTGTTGGCTACCTATTTCGATACCCTAGAGGGTTCAAGGGTCTTGTTGGCTTTGTTTTACCTAGTGGTCTAGGGTTATAGTGGTAGAATCTAAGCCCAATAAGATATCTGACAAAAGGTGTTACTCATTCCCCTATGTATCCAAAAAAAATATTAATCTTACAAAATTTTCATATATGATTTTTATTTCACTATATCCAATTTATAATCCTATAAATAAATTTTACAAAATCATAAATTAGATATATAGCCTTGTAAATTAGATATGAATTCTTATAGATCATATATATAACTTTGAAAATCAAATTCACAATTTTATAGTTAAGATTTATAAATTTACAGATCAAATTTACAATCTTACAATTCAAATTTATACCTTTGTGAATGAGATTTGCAACTTTGAAGATTAGATGTACAATGTTATAGATCTAATTCATGATTCCATAAATTAGCTCTATAATTTTATGGAAAAATTCTACTTTTTAAGTTTTGTAGAATTTTTTTTTAAGGATAATTTTATAAGGTTCACACTTATATTGATATTTTCTATGATTTTTCATTTAAATGATAAGTGCTTACAAAAACATAAACATACTTATACAAATGAAGAAAATGGGTTACAAAAAATGTAAATGCACTTGCAAAATGAAAAAGCATATAAAAATTAAAAACTGATAGGAATTAAAAGATGTACTTAGTCTCTCATGAACAATGCTTGTTTGGAGAAGACTATAATGTTCCACATCACTTGTTATCTGTTCATAACCTCTCAATAAAGAATTAAATATAAATGGTACCTTGGCTTGTTAATAATGCTAAAATAGTTATGCATATTAATTCATTCACAATAAGGAATTAGATCTTGTTTAACTATCAAGCTATTCAAGCAAGAAGCATTTCTTATAACACAAGCATAGTATAAAGTAGCTACTTATCCAATTACAATTACTTTATGCTTCTAGACAAACCAAATCTTCTAGACTTAGTGGCACATAATGAACCTATGAATGTGCTCAAGATCAAATTTCAATCCCAACATAGAAGTAAAAATAAATAAATATATATACTTTGACATAAAGGATAGGTATATTTCCTATCTATTTTAGGAGCACCTTGATAGGTCGAATGTGCATTCCTTTATAAAATTCAATTAGGGGTCATACAAACACAACTAAGGCACATGCTAAATATGCCTATCCATAACAAAGACCTAGATTTAATCTAAGATACTAAAGCACAAAATAGAAAATAAGAGAGGAAGAGAGGAAAAAAATAAAAAGTGGTTACTCTACAATTCTACTCCAATAGAATGTAGATCCCTCCTTCCATCCAAATAAAGGACTCCTTCCTTGTTGCAATAGGAGGAAATCACTATGTGCTTGCTTAATCATCAATGTGTAGACACCAAACTGTAGCCATTCATCCACCTTCCTAGTCATCCCACCTTCCACTTGTCCTCCATCTCCCTTTCCCGCCTTCAAAAGCTTCATTTTCCATTTCCCGCCTTCAAAAAGGCCCATTTTATCATTTCCTACCAAAATAGGACTTATTTTAATATATATTATATTATATTTAATTTATTTAATATTATATTATATAATTTTAAGTTCATTTAACCTCCACCGTCCGATCAGATTAAATCCCTACCATCCATCCCACTCAATCACTGCCACTTCCATCATTTAATCTTAGCCCTAGGATATGACTTAATCTTAGCCACATGATCAAAAGTGTAAAGTTAAGAACCTTAAGTTAAACCCTAAAACTAAGTTATAAATACAAGCCCCTCATATTGCCCAAAGGCGATTGAAATACTGAAAGAATAGAACGTTGAAGAATCTTGAGGCCTCTCTGCTGAAGAATACCTTGAGCACCTTTAGCATACCCTAGGATAGATTCCAACCAGCCCCATTCGTTCCGTTACTGCCACTTTTGCTCATCCGCCACCACCCAAAAAACCGTCGCACTATTTTTTGCATCCGTTAGGGTTTAATAAATCATCCCGGTCAAGTCACATCTACTTTTGAGCAAGGTAAATCACTTCTATGAGTTTTTATTGTTAAATCTGCATATCTGTAAGTGTTGCTTTCTGTTTCTTTCAATTAGGGTTTTTAATCATTATTTGAGGGTCTCACTCTGTGGAGCCCTCTCATGTGCTACTAACTCCTTAATTGTTTCTATCACTTGCAGGTCTGCATATCATCAGGCTATTAGAACCAGAGTGGCCCGACTTCAGATATTCAAAGCCCACTCACCCTGTTGGGATCAAAGGTGCAATATTCAAAAGACGCTATTTTATTTTATTGCTAGGGTTTTGGAGAACCCTAGCTCATTTTAATATTGTATCAGAATACTCTTGGAGAGTAGCATTGTATCAAAGAGTCGACTTGGCTCCCCTGCTATTGTCAATATTAAAATTGGAACATTTTGTGCAATATTTGTCTCTTTGTGTATTTACTTGTAATTTCATTTTTAGTGTCGTGTATTTGCATCGACACAATGTTTTGACTCAATCCATAAGTAAATACGAGTCAAAGTAGATAACTTGAAATATTATTTGAATTCCAAACTTTGCATAACTAAGTTACCTTATACTACAATATACCTTTTCTTTTGTAAAGAGGCTACACAAGAAAATTATAATAGCCTATAAAAGATAAAATATCTCAAATATCCTCTAAGTGTGCACCAGACCGATGGTGATATTACGAATCCCGAGTGACTGGTGGTCCTCTTCACGTTGAGATATAAAATAAAAAGGTGGTATAGGCTTGTTGGGGGCAGCCCCTATGGCTTGAACTTTGCACTTGGAAGTTACTAAAAATAGGGTGGATGTAACCAACTTCCCTATGTATAAAAAAAAATTGTTGGGGCTTTACTATACTTGTTACATAATACCACTATAAAAGCAATGCTATGGAACTATCATAAAAGTGGTGCTACAATTTTTTTTTGTAGAAGCATTATACCTCAATATTTTCAAAGTTATGTTGTGGAATAGTACTATAGAAGCAATGCTATGAATATAATCCAAAAATAACATTATATAATATTGCTATGAAAATAATGTTACAAAATATTGTGTTATAGACTATTTTTTAACATTAAATCCCTATAATTCCTTATTCTAGTTTGTTCTTATAAAATACAAATCATTTTCTAATTTGACATTCATAAATTAGATCATAATTATAATATGTAGATATGTTATGCCATCTGTGGCATACATATATATTCTGTCATACCTAAGATGGTAAAAAAAAGATAATTTTTGGACTCATCATATGGGATAGAGGGGAATTAGGTGATATCTTATGGAAAAAAGATTTAATAAATATTTGTTATTCGATAACTAATTAAAAATATATTAAACAATATCTTTAGATACTTGTGATTATGATTAGAACACAAACCAATTCTATTTATATTTGATCTAGTCAATAATAATCAACCAAAGCCATTTTGGTTTTAGTTCATGTGGCTCCAATAACCTACTTTATAATGTGCTGGGATAAAAGAAGGTTTTAAGGATATGTACATGTATTTCCAAAGGTTAAAATATTTGAAGGAGAGGATAAGGATTTGAAATATTAAATCTCTTGTTAATATGTTTAAAGAAAGGATAAAATTACATAGACCAATATATGGACGTGCAAAAGAAATATGACTTTTTGATTTATTGGGAGAGATGATTTAAATAGGATGATAGAAATACTAAAAATTTTCAAGGTACTATCAAACTATATTTGTTGTTTTATCAAAGTCAACACATTACACAGAAATGGAACTAATAGAAATAACACAAACAAAGTAATATGAAAGTTACCCATAGACACTAATAATCATCTCACTAAAAAAAATAATAACACTTTAATAGATGAAGAAATGGTTGGTCTCAAGGTGTATAAAAATATGATTACATGTAATGTTTAGGTCAAATTTAAGGAATTGACAAGAAAGGTTTATTAATAAAATATTATAATAAACTCACCTACACAAGGTGTACAAAGGCCCAAAGAACTATATAATAAATATAATAAAAAATTGACTATGGCTTCAAGTGAATTTTAACACCATATATTTCAACATCGCCCTTAAGCTAAATGAGAGGCATAGAAAGAAATCCTTATTAGTCACCCCTCTTAAGGGACACTCTCCTAGTTCAAGACACTCCCACAAATGACACCTTGGAAATGACCTATGTTAGGATATCTATCATAGCCTCTATTATTGACTATATATCTAGTCATCCCCTTAAGGGATACTTTCCTACTCCAAGACACTCCTACAATCACACAAATGACAACTTGAATATGACCTATGTTAGGATATCTATCGTATACTCTAATATATATATATATATATATATATATATATATATATATATATATATTGATTAGAAGTGTTACCCACAAGAGTGGGTATATAATATATAGAATAATTGTGTCTTAGGAAATCAACATGAGTGGATCCTTTTATTGATTTTTTAATCTTTGGAAGGGCTCTTTTGTGTTTTATTACCTATTTGATTTTCACTTAAGAGGGAAAATGAGTCTAACATTTTCTTCTTTAGTCAAATTACCTAGATTAACAATTAAAAGGAGTCTTAAGATTATATTTTATTATCTCTTCTCTATCATCTTCTGTCTTTCATCATTCAACTTTGATCATCCCATTTTTGTGCATGTATGAAGTTTTGTTTAATGAAAATTTTATATTCATATCTTTCTCAAAATTTTTATAACCTTTCCCTTATTTTTATGTTTGTATTTGATTGATTTGGCTATAATAATGGAATCCATGTGGATAGACATAGGATGATACTAGCTAGGATAATTTTTTTCTTTTTGCTAGGATGTTGATGCAAGTGGATATCCATTGTGGTTTTCATAGCATCGTCTCTTATATCTTTATATTTTTTTTATTAGATTTATCTTTTACCTCTCATATATCATAATTTTTTGTTAGTTAGTTAACCTAATTGTAAGGGAAATGGAAAAATAATTTTCCTCACTACAGTTCAATTCACAAACAAAATATGATTAATTCAGTCTTCCTTTTATCAAATATCTTTCCAATATTTTGTCCTTAAATTTATGATAATTTAAAGGGTGAGTATTATGTTTCATTGAAAATAATTATCAATATTTCTTTATGTTGATGATAACAAGTCTCTATCAATTATTTTAAACATTTTTGATCAACCAAAAAATATATATTTATCTATCTTTTTCAACAATCTCACATTTTTACCTATAACATTCACAAGTCAAAAACATCAAGCCTCATCTCTCCACCACCTTTATTATCTTCTATATTAGAGGAAAATATTTTTTTTAAAAATTAGTTTGCCTTCTTATATAAGTGGTAATATCTATATTTCACACACACACACACACAATGTTACTTTTATACCCATGCAAAATGTTTGTTGGCTTCAATAAGTTACATTTAAGCAGCTATGTACGACCAAAAAATCCATTCAAAAAATATATAGACATGGGGAAAATATAATATCCTCATCTAGGACAAATTGCTTTTATACCCATTCAGTATATCTAGTGGCATCAATAACATATGCTACATAGGTCCAACAAATCTCCTCCATCACATATTGGAATGTGGTAATTTTTATCCCTGATCCATTATCCTATCATCTAATATAAACAAAAAAAATCCTATCGCTTTGTCCTATGTGAATCATTTTTGGACCCGTTCAATATGTCTAGTAGCCTTAGTGGCATATGCTATGTAGTCCATAAAATATCCTCCGTCACATATAAGAATCATGGCAATTCATATAAATTATCCTTATCATTAATATTGATCATATCTAAACCTAGAATCAATCAATTCTTTATCTAATTGTCAATATTTTATGTATGTTATGGTTGTGAGTTCATTAAACTAGTGGAACATATTTATCTTTTAATTGTATTGTTGTGGAGTTTTCCTACTTACCCTTTAGAGCTTTGTCATGTCATAGGAGACTCAAAGATCACAACTAGTATTGTGGATTCTGGCTGATCCACCTCTTTAACCTAGGAACAAATTACTCAGAAAGCTCTAGACACACTAGGTTGGGTAAGAAAAACCCAAATGTGGGTTTATCTATTTGATTTTATGGTGCAATCACCCACTTTTACTAGATAAAATGATTATATATATTTTTAATTATTTCATGACAAAACCTATCATAAACAAAGTTTATCAAGCCCAGACTAGTGCCTTATCCGTTAAGCAGTCGTAGAAGATTTATATTTATGCTCTAGAGTGAAAAAGAGAGGAGAACTAGTTTATTTTAAGTCATTCAAATAACGTAATGCAGGAAAAAGATTAAAATAGTGAAAATAAAGTATTATCTATATATTTTGATTGCAATAACATACAGATGAGTGATGAGCATCAGAAATGCTCATATTTTGTATATATTTTCTTGATTATTATGCGACTGTATAATAAGTATTGCATATGTTTATGAATGATTATATAATTATTTGATGAAATTATGCGTGTTATCTAATTCTTGTGTTTTCAATGTGTTTTTGTGAAATTGCAGTTGATTTAGTCATATTTGGATCAGTCGAGGTCTTTTCATGGACCTGGCACTTTGTTTCTTTCAAAATCAACATAGAGTAAGTAGGCACATTCCTCTTCCAGGAAGGCACCAAGCGTAAGTAGGCGCCTTCCTCTTCCAGGAAGGTGCCAAGCGTAAGTAGGTGCCTTCCTCTTCTAGGAAGGCACCAAGGAAAGACAAGCGCCTTCCTCTCCCAAGAAGGTGCCAATAGAAGGCCAGTGCCTTCCTCTTCCAGGAAGGTGCCAAAGGAAAATAAGTGCCTTCCTCTCCCAGGAAGGTGCCAATAGAAGGCCAGTGCCTTCCTCTTCCAGGAAGGTGCCAAAGGAAAATAAGTGCCTTCCTCTCATAGGAAGGCACCGATAGGAAGGCACCACTAGAAGGCAAGCACCTTCCTCTCATAAGGAAGGTGCCACTAGAAGGCAAGCACCTTCCTCTCATAAGGAAGGCACCACTAGAAGGCAAGCACCTTCCTCTCATAAGGAAGGTGCCACTAGAAGGCAAGCACCTTCCTCTCATAAGGAAGGTGCTGACAAGAAGGTACCACTAGAAGGCAAGCACATTCCTCTCATAGGAAGGTGCCACTAGAAGATAAGCACCTTTCTCTTCCAGGAATGTGCCAATGATAGTAAGGCGCATTTGGAATAGAGAAGGCACCCAACATACTTAGGCACCTTCCTCATAGGGAAGGCGCCCATGTTCTTCGCCCGTTGACCAGACAAGCACAACGTGGACAACAGTGACTGGTGCAGTTCCAACTCTATGTCATGTAAAGTCAAATTAGGGCTCGCACTGATGTATGAGAACATCCTACCAATTCTAGGTGAAGCACAAACCAATTAGTGAACACGTCATCGTTAGAAATGAATGCTAGTTTTAGCATATGTCGATCACATTTACCAAACTATCTTAGTTTAGTCTGGAATGAATCGACTGTTATAAATTCTTTGTAATAGAAGATCTGTGGGTGTGCTATATAAACACATGCATACCTCTCTGAGGATATATAATTTTTTGATAGTAATTATAGAGAGATATACAAAAGAAGCATTATAATACTTTGATAATTATAATACAGTTCTAAGAGTTTCCAAGTGCGTGTTCAGCTAGGAGGAAGCTGTTGGAGCCTGGGCCCACTCCAAGCCAATATTTCTTCCCCTATTTTTCCTATATTTTCTAGATTAGTTTACCACTTTTAGGAGATTTGTTTATCGCATTGTTATTTCTAGTATTGTAGTAGGTTTATTTCCAAGAATGCATGAATATTTCCTTTCTGTAGATTTAATTATTTTTACGTAAATTGAGGAGTGTATGAATGATTGATGACCATTTGAAACACCCCCCAATAGTAGAACTAGCGGACTCATCTCAAGTGATATTGTAAGCAAATCTTGTTCAAGACCCTTTGCAAGTTTACGAAGATCCCTCGGTTGATAAATTAAATGCATGGGCATGTGAAAAAAGTATGAAAGAAGTTAACCTTGTTTGGCCCACAACATTTTGGTGCCATTGTCGGGGAAGCGTCTCAACTAGATTATTTACAATACCTGGAAACCTTCCATATGACCTTGTATGAGTTCTTCGAGAAGAAGAGGACCTGACGATCGGTTTATAAAAACCAATCCACCAAAACCTGAGTCAGTTGAACATTCTAAATTTGAATTAGACTCACTTGACCCACCACCAGCAATCCATTAGAGTGAGGAGCCACACTTTGTGAAAAGTGCCTCCTCATCCCATCAACGTGGGGAAGAACAAATCATCATAAATCCCCTGTTTAATAGGAGACCCTTGGAGGAAGCCCTATTGTGGAAAGCTGTAGAAGATCAGACGATAACACCAGACAACCTTAGAGCCTTGAATTAGAAAGTATTAAATGATCGTAAGACCATAAATACTACATTAGAGACCGCATTTCCTAAAAAAATGGCTGACAATGAAGAAGTTTCATCTGGCTTTAGTTTCCAAATTGATGAAGGAGTAGGAGATACCAAAATAAAAAAAATATACCCTGCTCACCTTTCGACTTTCAGAGGATACCCAACTGAGGACCCTGACCTATTTTTATTTAAGTTTGATGTCTTATGCAGGTCTGTGGACTACAAATATGATACACAAAACTTAAAACTCTTTCCTTCCACATTGGACGATGTAGCTCTATGGTGGTTCATCAGTCTGGGAGACAAACACATTGCCACTTGGGATCAAATGAAGAAGATCTTTATAGAGCAATACCAAGATTTTGAGAGAGCAAGAGACTCCAGAGAAGAGGTCTTAAGCATGACACAGAAAGAAGATGATTCTCTCGAGGAATACTGGGAGAGATTCAACTTCAATCTTCATTGATCTCCTCACACGAAAATATCTGATAAGTCCCTCAAAAGCATCTTTTTGAGAGGACTTACCAATGAATCACTGGAGGCTCTTAACATGATTTTTGAAGGTGATGTCTACCAGAGACGCTATGGAAGACATCCAAAAACTATGCCGAAACTACTCAAGAAGGAGAGGCAAGATCACTTATAGAACCATGAAAGCAACTACTTCAGTCATGAAGATGAAAATAGGTAACATGCTAGAATATTTAAAGAGCAAAATGCTCTCATCTCTAGCATTGCAGATGGATACGCTGCTGTTAGAGAAAAAGAAGCAAGAAAACAAAGCAGCATTGGCTTATTTTTATCCAAAATATAGAGGGAAGCATGCAAAGAATGCATGCCCAAAGAAAAAAATTAGAGTATGCACAGTTTGTAGGCTGAACCATAAAACTCGATTGTACCTGCAACTGCCTAGTAATCAAGAGGATGCTAAAAGCACGGATGCCTATTTCATAGGCAATCGAAAGAGTTTGCCATAATCCCTTGTAAGGAATATGCCAATCAGAATGCCATCATATTGAGGAGGACCATACATACCCCAAGGTCCATCTCAACCACCTAACATGGGGTGGTGGGGACCATCGCCCTGGTCCAACACACCCCCAATAGCATTCCTAAACCATCAGCCATGGATGCCATATCCATATCCTGGGTAGCAGTGGAGAGGCCACACTGCGTGGAATTAGGCTTCATAGAATATAGCACCAGCTCACCCCCAATAGAATTTACTAATGTTGCTAGCAGTGAGACCTACGCAGCTACCCACACAACCAATGACAAATCTGAATAACAGGGTGAACCAACCAGCATACAACATGGAGGGTGAGATGTATCCGATGTACCATATTCATCTTAGGTATGGTAGACAGCTAGGAGTAGGAGCGCCTCCACTGGTAGAAGAGGAGGAAGAGGTAGGAGAAACACATCTTGTAGAAGAGGTGATAGAAGAAATGCCTGAGAGAGCAAAGGTTCCATTTCCCAATTGGATGCAAGAATAGAGGAAAGTAACGTAGCCAGAGTTTGATATCTTGTCTAGCTTGAAGAACCTCACCGTGATAATTCCATTATTTCAAGCCATCCGATATGTTCTGATATATACCAAGGTGATAAGAGAGATGTGTCTAAGGAATCCAAGATGAAGAGCAACCCAAAATATCAATGTCATGGGTAAACTAGCAGATTTGATGATGGGCAAAATGTGCCATCCTAAGTATGCAGACTTGGGCAGCCCGATGCTGACTGTAAAAATTGAGGGACATTCCCTGTCTAATACGTTGGTCGATCTCGGAGCAGCCATCAACATAATGCCTCAGGAGACCATGCAGAGGCTACATATCATGAATCTGAAACCCACTATGATAGTGCTGCAGCTGGCAAATCGATCGACCATGGCACCAAAAGGAATGTTGGAAGACGTAATAGTGACAATCAGCGCATGGGAATACCTAGCCGACTTTTTAGTCTTGCAATCTAAAACTAGGCTGGGCGATTAACTGCTCATCTTAGGAAGGCCATGGCTAGTAATAGCCAATGCTTACATTAGCTTCCAGGATGGGCTGATGACCATATCCAATGGATGAAATGTTAAAAGGTTGACTATTTCACCCCTAGCGTAGTCCGTCGACTCAGTAGGAGAACCCATGTTGATCGAGCATGAAAATATTGAGCTATCCATAATCCAGCCGATGATGACATTGGATGAGTTGGTAGAAGAAGAAAAATATGGTGCTATAATGGAGTTCCTCCATGGGGAGTCCTCCATCTCTGCAATTGGATCACTATTGGCTGGCACCCAAGATCACCATGTTCAGTAGATACACGTCGGGCTAGGACGAATGTTGAATGTTAGTAGTGGGTTGACTCCCACACAATTGACAAAAGTAGAAGATCTCTTGGTTAGAAACCAATAGGCATTTGCATGCGATTACTCAGATATGAAGGGTATCAGTCCAGAGGTTTGTATCCATCGTATATACCTCAATGATCAAGAAACTCCAAGGAGGCAACCACAGAGAAGAATGAATCTAGAAATGAAAGACATTGTCAAGGAAGAACTGCAAAAACTCATGACTATCGAATTCATCTATCCAATTTTTGACAACGAGTGGGTATCATCATTAGTGGTAGTCCCTAAAAAGAATGGTAAATGGCAAATCTGTGTGGACTACAGAGCGTTAAACAAAGCGACAAAGAAGGACCACTTTCTGCTCCTATTCATTGATTAAGTCTTGGATACACTCTCAGGGAGGAAGTATTTCTCCTTCCTGGATGGATTCAATGGATACAACCAGATCCAGATAGGAGAAGAGGATCAGGATAAGACAAAATTAACTTGCCTATGGGGAACATTTGCCTATCGGGTATTACCTTTCAGATTGTGCAACACACTTGCCACCTTTCAAAGGGTGGTGCTTAGCATATTTTTAGACATGTTGGAAGATGCAGTCGAAGTATACATGGATGAATTCACCGTCTATGGAGAAAACTTTGACGAAGCAATGACAAACTTGGAAAGAGTGCTCGAAAGAAGAAAGGAAAACAATTTTTCCCTGAGCAATGAGAAATGCTTTATGATGATGCAAGAAGGCATCGTACTAGGACACCACCTCTTTTCAAAAGGAATAAAGGTTGATAAAAGAAAAATTGAGATCATCAGAGACCTACCCAGCCCCAGAATGTAGAGAGAGGTGAGAAGTTTTCTTAGATAAGCCAAGTACTACCGACGATTTATCATCGAATTTAACAAAATTGCAAAACCACTGCACACTCTATTATCTAAATATGTGGAGTTCAATTGGATGGAAGACTGTGAAGAAGCATTTCAATTGCTTAAAGAGAAACTGATATCCACACCGGTTTTAAGAGGACAAAATTGGGCCATACCATTCCATATCTACTATGATGCATCCAATGGTGGGATTGGAGTAGTCCTCAAATAGAAGGATGGCAAAGAATTTTACACCATCTACCATGTCAACAAAAACTTGGCAGGAGGCGAGCTAAACTAAACGGTGACGAAGAAGGAGTTCCTTGCAGTTGTGCATGACATAAACAAATTCTACCATTATATCATCGGGTATAAGGTATTTGTCCACACGAACCACATGACTATCAGATACTTGATGGGAAAGCCAGCCATTGATGAAAGAATTATCAGGTGGCTCTTGTTACTACAGGAATTCAACATCACAATAGTCGACAAACTAGGCAAAGACAATGTCATAGCAGATTTTCTATCTAGATTGATACCGACAGACCATACAGTAGTGGAAGACCAATTTTTGAATGAACATTTGTTCACCATTAGTGAGCAAATCCTATGGTACATAGATATAGCCAATTACTTGGCCATCAGAAGAACCTCACCTACTCTCTTTTCGAGAAAAGCAGGCAGTCATAGAGAAAAGTGCATCATTCCTATGGATTAATGGCCTCCTATTCAAAATAGGACGTGACCAGATTATAAGGAGATGTGTAGCAGAACATGAGTTCTCAGGAGTACTCAAAGCATGTCACGATGAACCATGTGGAGGACACTTTATAGGGAAACAAACTACCTACAAAATCCTACAGGCTGGGTACTTTTGTCCCACTCTATTCAAGGATGCGGCTACATACACCAGTAAGTGCGATGAATGCCAAAGAATAGGCAAACCAACCCATCGAGACGAAATGCCCCTCCAACCTCAGGTACACTTGGAACCCTTTGATAAGTGGGGCATGGACTTCATGGGACCAATTAATCCACCTTCAATAGGGAGGAGGTTTATTTTGGTCTGTATAGATTACGTCACCAAATGGGTTGAAGTTCAAGCATTGAGAGATTCAAAAGAAAGAACAATCACCGATTTCTTATTTTCCCACATTTTTACATGATTTGGGGTCCCTAGAGAGATAAAAACAGACCAGGGGCCTCAAGTTACCTCTAGGTTGATCAAGGAGCTGATGGAGCAATACAAAGTTTAGCACAATAAAACTACACCCTACCATCTGCAAGAAAATGGGCAAGTGGAAGTGATGAACAAAGAAATAGAGAACATCCTGACGAATACCATGTAGCAACACAAAAAATATTAGGCTACACAGTTTTCGAAGGTAGTCTGGGCATATAATACCATGTGGAAATCCACCATAGGCTTCATACCCTTCCAACTGGTCTATGGGAAGAGTGTGATGATGCCCATTGAATTTGAAATCAAGACATTGAGGACGGCTTCAAAATTGAACTTGAGCTTGGATGACGCTCAAGAAGAAAGGATTCAAAAACTAGATCAGTTGGACGAAATCCAAATGGACGCTTTGTAGATAATGGAAATCATACAAAAGCAAAGAAAGCAGTGGCATGATCGCCACATTAAACTGAAGCAGTTTCAAGAAGGAGAATGGGTGCTGTTGTACGATTATCAGTTCTAGGAAAGAAAAGGTAAATTAATACAAATATGGATGGGACCATATGAGGTGGTAGAGCTCATCAAGAATGGGGTAGTGCATGTTAGAACAATTGGTGAAAAACTGTTATGGTTGGCCCGGGATGGGTCCCTAATAAAACTAAGTGGATGTAATGAATGGGGGAGACCCTTGTAGATTGCTAAATTTAAAGAAAATGATGGGAAGAGTGCTAAAAAAATAGTTAATTTTAGTTTTTTTAGGTAGGTTTTGTAGGGATGACAATACAAAAACACCATGCAACTGAACCCAAGCCCGACCCGGGTCGAATGCCACAATCAACCCCTAATTTTTGGATTCCTTGCGATTGGTCTTGGGAGCCGGAAGACTCGGTAAGGATGAGGATGAGGAATCTTGAAGAGCATGGCGGTGCCGGCAAGCATTTTGATTGTGGTTTTGAGGGCGGTGGCTGTGGTAGGGGGAGGCGCGCCCAAGAAGGCTGGATCACCCTTTTCCCGGCCAATGAGAAGATGATTGCCAACATTAATGTGCTAAATATGGCTTCGGTCTTAATAAGGCACCAACCCTATAAATACAGGTCAAATCTAAGAAGTCACCCTCCTTAAAAAGAGATGTGTCCGTCCCCCAAACGAGTGCACCTCAATAACTTCGCCGCCCTTACAAAGAAGGCGCCAACCTAGAAGAAGGGGCCTACCTACATACATGGCAATCAGCGAGAAGAAGGTGCGCTCCTTACAAATAAGGCACCGTCCCGATGAGACGCCCCCCTTTTTAATAAGTGTCCCCTGCTCAAAAAAAGCGCCCCCACCGGAAAGAGGCGCCCTTCCTTATAAAGAAGGGACCCTGGTAAGAAGGCGGCTTCCTTGAAGAGAAGGTGCGAAAATGCATAAATATGCGGCGGCCGCAGCGGATGGGACCGGAAAACAAGAAAATAAAAAACCCTTGTTATGCTGCCGGTCTTGGCAGGAGCGAATAGACCTACCTACCCAACCACCCCCCGCATGGTGTGCGTTCTTAAGGAGATACCTCGAGAAGGCGCACCCATTGAGACGCTCTTTGGAAAGCAGGAAAATACGATCATAAACCAGGCAAGCCCCACCACCGGAAGGGACGTCCAATTGAGTAGCGTCTCCGCCTCCCAAATGGACAGCTGACGGTGGCTGCCGGAGCCTATCGAAGGCGGACCTACTCAAAGATCACCACCTTTATCTAGCGCACCTGCGCACGTGCAGACCATCATAAGCAGTCGGGGGCGCCTCCCTCGATAGTCGATGCCGCCTCGAATCGAGAGCACTGCCAACCACGTAAGGCGCCGCATCCGTTCTAACGAGCAAAAACAACGTCCGACATGGGCCCCTTCCACTGCGTGACGCCGTACCAAGGAGCGCGTGCGCCGTCCAACATCGACCGATGCCTCAAGTCGCCCGCTCACCCTGCATCGAAATGAAACCACCACAAGCCCTTCCCCGTTAGATTGGACTTGCACTTTCTCCTGGCACACACCAAGAGTCCCTGCCTTGCTGGACCCAGGCACCACCAATTAGGTTATACGTGATATCAACCCAAATATTTATATAATTTTTCACAATTTATGCTTCACGAGAAATAATTGGTGACTCAATACTTTTATTGCCCCTTGGGGTTCTATCCCATGTCAGTTATCTTTTCTCCCCAAATGTTCACCTCATTATTATTTGTTATGTTGAGCTGGACTCCTTATGCGAAGGAAAAGAAAAAAGAAGCACGGACAGGAAAGGGCGCAGGAGGGGAAGGTACGGCGGGGGGAGGATCAGGAAGAGATGAGCTGAAAAGGATGGGGTGCGTGATGGATGGGAAGGTGTCGGGCTAAAGAAAGGTGGTAGAAGGACGGGGGTGGTATGGGGAAGGAAGCCCGGGCGGGAAGAGAAAGAGACACGAGGTAAAGAGAGGGAGAGTGCTACGAGAAGGAGGGGGGGGGCGATCGAGCGGGAGCAGGGGAGGGGCTGGATGGACTCCTAAGCCAACTCGAAGGGGGCTAGCTATGGAGGGGGATGGAGAAAAAGGCGGCCCCCAAGAAGAGGGAAGAGGAGCTAAGGTGAGGAAGAAGGGGGCCCGGAGACACGGAAGCGCCAGTAAGAGGGATGCGGCATGCCCCTATGGGGGGATGTCTGCAGGATGAAGATGCTAAAGAAGTACGAGGAAGTGTACTAATGCGCAGAACCAAGTGTAGTTTTAGGGATCAGGAAGAAGATGGAGGGGAGTGGGACGCGGAAAGATACCGCGGAGAGGGCGCTAGAGGAAGAAGGAACGGGGAGGGGTACGGGTGCGCCGGCTACCCGGGTGCCGATGGGCAGAACCCAGGAGTGGGGCAGGAGGTAGACGTGCAGAGGACGAGGCAGCTGCGTAGGGGGAAGGCGCCAAGAAGGGGAAGGGAGGCTCGCACGAAAGGGAGCAAGGGGAGGGATGGCCCCAGGGAGCCGAGAAGAAGGGAGGAGTGGACACGGCAGGGAATGCGGAGAGGAAGGAGGGGGATGAGTGTGGCGCGGCGAGGACAGGGAGGGGGCAACCGCAGGGGACGAAAGAGAAGGAAGTGGCGCGGTAGTTAGATGTGGAGAGAGGGCGTTTATGCCCAGTGGGTTGGGGCGGAGGGGGGGCATTCCCGGGGGGCTCGACTGCGGAAGGCGCAGAAGGAGGGAGTGAGCCAAGAGGCAAACAGGCCGCCGACCCTCGGAGGGAATTGGCGTAGGCGCGCCCACAAGAGGCGGAGAACCGAGAGCACCGAAGAAGCCGACAGAAGCCCAGAGGAAGTAGAGTGGAGAATCGGAGCCGTCGGGAGGGGGACCACATTGGGGAGTAGGGCAACGAGGACAGAGGGGGAGGGAGAGAAGGGGGGAAATGAATCGCCGGACGGGCGAACAAGTTTAGGAGGAGCGGGAGGAGAGCCGGGCGGGACTAGAAAGGGAGGAAAATTTAGGACGCACAGAATGGAGGTGGTCTGGGCGATGGGGGGGCTTAGGAACTCAGGCTAGGAGCGAAGAACGAGAAGTCGCCTAGAGAGAATGGGAAACGGCGGCCGAGCGGGGCACCCCAACGGAGGGGGAGAACTCTCGTGTATTTGGGTGGGACGGGGACAGAGGACCCCAGGACGGCCCTACCACTGTCCCTGGGGAGAGAAGGGAGGACGGGGCCCAATCACCGCAAACACGGGGACAGAGGGAGGCAGGAGCGCCGGAACCCTAAGGAAGGAGGAGGCGAGCTGGGGGCCCCGACAGACGGGAGGGGGGGAAGAGGCAAGCGCAGGGGAAGGGAAGGGCGCTAGGGGGGGGGGGCGCACCATAGGGCTGCAGTAGGTCCTAAGGGGGGGGAGCGCGGGAAAGGGCCCGTTGGGGAGGCCCCATGGAGGGGAAGGGCAAGGGAAGAGGGCTTGGGGACGGCGCGGTGGAAGAGGGAAGGGGGCCTGAGCGGAAAAGGAGGAAGACAAGGGGGCAGGCAGGCAAGCGAAGAGAGGGAAGGGAAGTACGACCGACCGTAGAGGAGAAGACGAATAGTTGAGGTTAGAGGAGGGAACACCTAAGGGACGCGGGACGGAAACGAGAAGGATGGGGGAGGCTCGGGGGGAGCGCAAAGATAAGATGGGGACAAAAATGCTGGAGGTATGCGGCTCAGACGAGGGGAATGCCACTGCAGATGGGAGGAAAGGGCAAAGACGGTGGTGTATCTTCGATGGAGGAAAGAGCAAGAGCACGGCGACAAGAGGGCACTCCCGAGGACGCCTCAGGAAGGGAAGACCCACGGTACGATCTAAGGCGGGCTATAGAGGATGCCCCTTAGGTAGCGAGGTCGGAGCCAGAGGGATCAGAACTAGGGAGAGCTTCGGCGGAGGAGGAAGGGAGGCGCGACAAGGGCACCCGTAGGATCACATGGAAGAAGAGGAGCGGCAGAGCCGATGCCAGAGCACAACAGCGACAGACGGACGAGGAACGAGGGGCCCCCCAAAGAAGGACAAGGAAGGGGGGGGCGGAGGGTGGGTCGTAGGTAGGAGCCGGGAGGGGACGTGGCAGAGGAGAGGGTGGGGGGGGATAGCGGACGTAAAGAGCCCAGAGGCACGGATGAATGTTAGGTGAGGGGGATGACGCGAAGAAAAAGGCTCGCATGGCAAAGACAGATTATAGAATAATATGGTGAAATTATGCAGGGATCGCATATGTGTGTGAATGGTGAGATAATTATGTGGAGAAGTGATGGGTGTAGCCGATTTGGCGGGTTGAGGGTGTGTTATGGTGGACGCCGCAGTTGCTTTAGGCAGAGGTGGAGGAGGTGGGGGCTTTGCGGACCCGGCACTTTGTTGTTCTTAGGCACTCAGCGCGCGAGAGAGGGGGCGCGAACGACAAGGAGGGGCCGCACGTGTGAAGGCACCATTCGAGGCTGCGGCGACGGCACAGGGAGGGACAAACGGACCTCTCGAGGCACCCACAGAGGGCGGCGCGAAAGCCGGCACCAGGAGGGGGCAAAAGGGGACATCAGAGACGGACGCCCCCAGGACGGGGGGGCACAAGCGAGCCCCAGGGGGGGAGCCCCTAGAAGGCAAGCGGAAGGCCCCACAAGGAGGGAGCACCTAGACGCCAAGGCGGAAGGCGCCCCTAGGAGGGGGAGCGATCGGATGGCGCGACGGTGCCCGCGGCCACGCGCACAGAAGGGCCAGTAGGGATAGGTGGGCGAGAAGCAGACGAAGCAGGCGAGGTATAGCTCGCGCGGGGCAAGGAGAGAAGGGAGCCGGCATACCTCGGCACGGACGACAAAGGGAGCGTGCGCCCATTCTTCGCGGGTCGGCTAGAAAAGGACGATGCGGACAAGAAGGACGCGACTACCCCACCCCCGGTGACGAGGAGAGAACGAAGGGGACGAGATCGACGAACGGGAATGACCTCCCAGTCCTGTGGGGAGCACAAGGGGACGCGAGGAGAGGGCGCTGCAAAGGAATGCCGGGTGGGAAGACAAACACATCGAGCGAACAAGCTAGTTTAGAGAGGAAAGGAGGAGGCTGTAGTAGCCGACGAGCACGAAGGTCTGTGTGGGATAGAAGGACAGACACAAGAGACAAATAGAATTTTAGATGAAGATCGCAGGGAGATATGTAAGAAGCACTAGAAGCCTGAGGGATATAGAACATTAGGAGTTACTAAGAGCGAGATCCAGGGGGAAGAAGATAGGAGACGGGCCTACTGGTCAGGGTCTACGAGCCCCAATGTGCGTGTGGGTGGGAGGAAAGTATGGAGCAGAGGGTGAAAGCTTGTCGTATCGTCCCCTCTGTGGTGTGCGCTGGTTTAGTTTCATGATTGTGTGAGATTGTCTTATCACATAGTTATTTCTTGTATTTGGAGGGTTAAATGAGAAGGAAGGGTGGATGTCCGCTTGATACACCTACTATTGTAGACGTAGAATCTTCTTGACGAGTGAATGAGTGAGTGAAGGTGGTTTGAGACCCCCCAAGAGTAGGACGCGCCGCGGGATGACAGAGAAAATGTACGGGCATGTGGAAAAAGGAGAAAGGTATGCTTTAGGAAGGTCACGAAAGAGAGAATGACAGCACGAGAAAGTGAAGAATGTAGGAAGAGGATCAAGTGGGAGGCGTACAAATAGGGAATGTGTCAATGCAATAAAGGCTCGACAGAGTGCTAGAGTCAAGTAGGCTAGTGTATATAAGAATCCTCTTTCTATATATATCAAGGGACTTTCCCGCGCCATCTAGCCCGATGGAAGTGATGAGCCGCCTCGAACTCTGGCACAAAGCCCAACCTCCGTTCCTTGGTTGAAGAGACGTAGGAGTCTCCCCGGATTGGATGAAGAAGGAGAGGTACGAGGAGAGGAGAACACACACGGGATAATAAGACTGGCGATGGAAGGGGGAAAACCGAAAGAAGGGAGACACACAAGGGGATGATATGACTAGCGAGACAGGGCCATCCTCTAGACTGAGGACTCACTGGGAGGGGCTAGATAACTCCGCCTCCCTGTGGGTCATCCATATGTATTAGACTCTCACAGGTGATGCTAATAGACACCTCGGCGGAGCCATCCGCCTACTCCGGAAGGTAACAGAACAATATCATCGCCACGTACCCCCCAACTGGGGAAACAAGTGTCGGTGGCTACGGGCGATGGTCGTCTCGGTCCCCCCTCGAATTTGAGGGTCTGTATCCCCTAGTGGATGAGCTCCGGGGAGACAGGCAGCACTCCATCGAAGGAAACGCCATGGCTAGGTCGTAGGCGTCCCCAGGACACACAGTCCCCACCCACACCAAGAAAACAACTATAGGTCCATTGGGGAGAGAACACCCTCTCGACGGCTCCAAAGCGTTCTGAAATCTTGCGGCGGTCAACGATTATGTCAAAAGGCTAGACACCATGGGGCACACAATCCCGTGATGGTAGGGGTATTTAAGATTTCAAGCCACAAGACCTAGATGCTCGGGGACACCACATACGACCTCCTCACCGAGACTCCGCAAGTCTCCACAAGAGACAATTTTGTTACTTCCAGAAGAGGAAGAAGACTTGGTCAAAGAGACAAGTAAGAAACAAGGAACAAGAGGAGAAGGTCGTGGGCTATCCTATTAAGATGGTTAGGTGGGATTTATACGATAATGCAGGTGGGAACCCAAATACCGGGAACCTAGTTGGGTGTAAGACCCTGTAAGAGACAAACGACATGCCCCTCGGGGGGTCTATAATAAGAAGAGGAGGCAAGAATCTCACCATTTGCTAGGTGGTATCAATATCTAGAATGAGGACTCACGTCGATCAGAGTTGCGCTTCATTATCTCGGAAGGGGCATGTATGAGCTCTTGAACAGCTCGGTGGCGCATGCAGCCCATGACAGGGCGAGCAGCAAGAGTCCGCGCCAACCGCGGCCTACGCGCTATAACCCTGCGATGTAGGATGGCCGACTATAGCCATAGGCATGGATGGCCCCATGGACTTTTGGCACTACCACAAGTGTAGGGACGGCCCGTGGGATGCCCCCACCACCAGCGAAGGTGGCCTGATGGCTCTGCTGGTAACGGAGGAGGAAAAATAGAGGCAGGGAGGTAAAGGCGTCTTATATCTTGGAAGACGGAGAGGCCAACGTCTGCCTACGCTGCGGGGGCCCTGGTCTTCATATGCTAGGGAGCCCTGTTCTTAAGAAGTAAAATGAAGGCCGCCTCGCACGTATAGTGAAGGACGCCCCGCCTCGTCAGTGGAAGGTGGTGTCGTCTGAGGACGGTGATGGGTGGCGGAGACTAGGAGGGGGACTATGCCGCTTCATACCCGCACCGCGTACTAAATTGGCGTCTCCATAGCCCCAATTTCTTATAACTTTCTGAGGAACCTGAGAGAATAGGAGGTTGATATTGGTGGGGAATCAAGGAGGTAGGCCTAAGGTCGGGCTATGGCCACGTTAGGGATATTGAAGGAAACAAAGGAGATGACGAGGTGCTGAGAGGCTGGGTAAAATAAGAGGAGACGACAAGTGACCCCTTGATGGGGTATGCGGAGGACTTGGAGGAAGAAGGGAGACGAGTCGGGTCTGGTCTAGTTTAAGCCTGTTATCAACATAAAGTGGAGGGGGTGATGTCGACCATGTTGGACGGAGGGGACGGGGGAGTCTCGGGAGGGCCCTGGAGGGCCATGGGGGACTGGTGGGCCCAAATAATCCTCTGTGAATCTTTGAGTGGGCGCAACAGGGAGCAACCGCCTCCAACTAGTTCCAAGCCCCTATCACTATCTTCTACACTAAATAGAAAAGGGCCATTTGGGAGGGCCTTTTAGAAATGGTCCTCAAAGGCCCCCACACCGAGCTACTTGTGGGAGCGATACTGATAGAAGCGGATTTCCTGAGGGGGCTATCGGGGGTGGCCAGGCGGCCAAGTGGCCTCAAGGAAGCAATGGGAGCCCATGGTGCCCATGGCCCACAAGGCGAGAAACAGGCCAAGGTGGGCAAAGGCGCCTATAGGGGCGAGATGGGTGGGGACTGGGTGGCGCCACCATGAAGCGCTATACCCGATATAACTTTTCTTGGCATTCTGGGTAGACACCTCGAGGACGGGAAGGGAAGGTGTTGAAAGGGGGTGGGTAGGGCGTGCGTGGGTAGGTAGTACCCACCCAATTTGATGTAGGAGTAGAGGTATTGTATATATGAGAGCGCTGGCCCTTACCTCAAGGAGAGACGCACACACCTGACTTCCCGCCGGATAGACCCCCCGGTCAGAAAGAAAGAGCACGAGGACTCTCGAGGACAAGCTTAAACAGCTAGAACATCCAGATTGGACCCAGGGGGGTCGATAGTGGAGGTGGGAGAGGGAGCACTGATTCGCTGATCCGCCCGACGGTTGGCCCACCAAATTGTGCTACAAGAATATAAATGAATCAAGAAGGAATAATAAGAGAAGGGAGGAAGTTCCTCCTTGTCGGCCTATGGCATCCTGTAATTTTTACAAATCCTCATTCATGTTGTCACTAATTACATCCTCCCAACAGTAGAGAGGGGTCTTATATTTTCTATTGCATTGGATTATCATAAACATGACCTCCTTTGTTATCAGTTCTAAATATTTTATGCCCAACACCTATTTAATTATGTTGGCGTAATACTGCACCCAGGGCCAAAGCAAGAATTTCCTGATGGGGAAGCCAGAGGGCCTATTTCTCCCTCTTTTCATAAGCACCTAAAGAAATGAGGTGTTAAGCATATAATTTGCTTGGAGGTCCAATGCTTTGAATTCCACCAACTTGGATGCCACAAAAAGCCCAAACACTTGTCTAATACTATTTTTTTTTAACTTGGCTACTACCTGATTCTTGTAATTACGAATGGTGTGATTTTTAGGGTTGTATGCCATCACCAGCTAGGCTAGGAGGTCTAAGGAGTGATAAACCCTTGGGCATGTTAACCAAACCAAATTGGTATTCCATTTGTTGCAAACAAGGGCCAGCTCGATGCTGTCCCTATATGTTGTCATGTATAGACTTATAAGTAGCTTAGGGTGGCACTAAAAATATTCCTCTATGGGGTTGAAACTATATATAATAACACCATCTACCTCCTTCTATTGCTGCATCATAATATCCTTACCTACGTTAGGTGGATTCATCAGAGCTTTTGGGTCTTGAGATCTCCCTATCTTCTTCATGACTGGCCATGCCCCAATGATTTTAGCAATTCTCCCCTTAACATTCAGCACCCCCAATGCAATCGAGCTCGTGGAAGCCATGAGAATAGACAACAAAATATGATGAGGGTACCTCTATTTCTCTTCTATGCTCAACCTCATCAAGAAATAATTCTACATGCATGAATGGCATGGGGGAAGTCCTCCACCTTATTATTAAAGCACACACATTAAATTTTGGTAGGTGGAGTTCGTGTGCTTTTTCATCTGATGAGGCATGGTGATTGATCAGGCACGTCATGTTACCTACGATTTTGGAAGCACATTGCACTTGAGGGATCAAATTGCGGCTTGGGAGTGACATGGTGGTTTTAGGTTGGTTAGAGTGGGGTGCACTCAAGTGGAGCACACATGGGCCTACACTACATTAATTCCTCATGTGTTCCATTAGGAGATTGAAGTGTGCAGTCCTTGAAGTGAGCACATGATATTGTGTACTTGCTTACACTTTGCATGTCCCAAGGGAATGGGGCATGTGGGATCAAATGGGATGCATAACTTATGCACCCAAAACTACTTTTATGTAGTCCAAAATGGAGTACATGGACCTGAAGATGGGCACACGACTTTGTGTGCTCGACTAGACTTTCACATGCTCTGAGGGAGTGGAGCGTGCAGTCATTGTTTGGGGTGCACACACTTGTGCACCCCTTGAGACATAGTGTGATCAACTAAAGAGTGGAGTGCATCAACTAAGGAGTGAGTGCATGACTCATGCACTCCAACGATTCTCGTACGCTCCATTAAGAGGGAGCATGCGGGTGGGGTTTGGGGAACATGTAGATGTGTGTGCTCCTCATGAGGCTTTGTGCACCCCATTAAAGAGTGGAGTGCAGAACAGGAAATTAGGTGCATGAAGGCGCACACCCGAGAGGACTTCATGCACTCCACTCTCAAGTGGAGAACACGAGATTCTTTGGGGTGCACAATTTCGTGATCCCCTTAGGAACTTTATGTGCTCCACCTCCCCATGGAGCGTGCGGACTTGGTGTGGGGAACATGGAGTCATGTTACCCTTAGGGACTTTGTGCACCCCTTTCTATAATGGTACACATGAGTTGGAATTGGATGCATGACTTCGTGCATCCGATGGGGTCTTTGTGCACTCCACTAATAGAGCACACGAGCTCGACTGGTGATGCACAACCCATGCACTCGGGGGGGGGTTTGTGTGCTCCACTCCCCATTGGAGTGCACAAGTCTAAACAAGAGTGCACCACCTTGTGTGCCCTTAAGGAAAAGGGGAATTAGACTCCAAAATGGGGGACTTCCATTTTGGGATCAATATGTATATACTTGTATGTTTGTACATATTGAAAAAATAAAGCTAAATCATGTTTTACATTGATTTAGTAAAATATTTACTCTTTAATATTGAAAATATAAATCTAAATATTTATTATTTTTCTAAGCATCATTCTGTTTGACTAAGCCATGTACATAGAACAAAATAAATGAATCAAAACCTTAAAGTCCCCTAGGCACATTGTAATCTTGTATACTATAAACCCTTAAGCATTTATCTAGTGAAAATCCGAACCCCTATAGAAGTCCTTGAGAAATATAACTAAAGATAAATCTAAAGTCCATGGGTATTCATACAAGGTAAATCAAAAGTCTCTTGGGTTAATCTAAATTAAATATTTTAAAAATATTCAATATCTTAGTTTAAAATGTCCCATGTGGCACACTAGAAGTTCGTGAACACTATACTCAAGGAAAATCTAAAGTTCCTCTAGGAACATCCATATCATATCATTTAAATTCCTACGTGGCATAGCAAAAATTCTTGGTTGCTCATCCAAGGCGTATATTAGAGTCCCTTTCAAGCACATCTATCAACATATAAAATTCCTTGGATTTATCTTAGGAATATCTTTATATTTTAGCAACTATAACAAATTGATGGCTATTCAAGGAACATCCTTAATTTATCCATAACTTTATAATCATTATACAAACATGGGTCATATCCAAGCATATATATTATTAATTAACTCATTTAAGAATATTTGGTTTATATAATTTAAGTTAATTATGCTTTTTTTAATCACATATATAATTTAGTTATATGCATCATAGATTAAGCTGTGAATTCTCCATTTATAAAACTTATTTAATCATCATCATGACATATCTAAAACATATCAATAACACAAATAAAGTCTACTAATATAGTTGTTAAATCAGTGTCACATCATAAAAAAATAAAATAATAAGAACCAAAAGATTATATATGTATCACCAATGAGGCGTGTCTATACATATCAAATGTATATCCATGAAAAAATACATCTCTCATAAAAATGGTTCATCATTGATGGTTTCCTCCTATCCTAGATATTGTATCTAGGTTAGTGTCATATTTGTCACCTCTCTATCATGGTTACATCATGATGGACTACATATGTGTATGGGTCTATGATATCGTTTGTGAATGTGTGGTACTAGGAGGAGATGTTAACCTCTTGTCAATAGACATAACCCCTTGATAAGTTGTCATGTAGTATGTTTCTTGGATGTTAGCAATATCTAGAACATCTCATAATAATTTTATCTCTTCTTAAATGGTCTATTATATGGCCTAAGTGGTTAAGAACTAACTTTGTAAGAAGCCCATCTTCTAACTAGTAACTCAAGTTCCCAACCTTCACCTGAGCTACTATCTATCTTGCCTAATCATGCTTAGTAATTAGATCATAACCATAGCCTTCATATTGTTGTTTATTACACTAACTAGTCTCTTGATCTAAAGCATCATAATCTATAGCCTATTGATATTATTAAAAAACTAGTGTTACCATAATAGACTATAATATGAAAATTTATCTCATTACTTGATCTATCTTTATGGCCTTTTGGTCTTAGTTGTTCATCAATGTTGTTATGGTGGTCTAGATTTTAATAACCTTGCTAATTTCTCTCTCTTTTATATGAGGGCCTATCACTCTATCCCAACTATCTTCCTAGCCTTCTCAACCTCACACACTAGAATATGCATATCCCATAGATAGTGTATGATTTTCTAAAACAAGGTAATTTGAAGGAGTGATTAAGTGCATCTTATGTTTGTCACTTGTAGCAACACAACACTTCAATTCTCTACAAGAACTCATGAATATAGTGTAGATCAATTCTTATTGAATTCCATGGCTGAGATGGCTTTATATAAAGCTCAAATAGTAGCTTTTCCAACTGGTCATTCCATAATAATTGCGTGATTATATCTCTTGACTGGGCACTTTTTAAAAAAATCTGGAGCTTGTGTGAACTATCTATTTGCATGCTTTATTTAATGCATTTTAACCAACTAAACTCCTTTGGATTAGCTTTCTTATACTTTGATTTCATCATGCATAGAATAGAGTGTCATGCCATTCTACTTGCACATGCTTTTCCAGCTTAGCTCATGTTATGATTTTAGGTACTTTACCTATCCCTTTTCTTGCTTTGTCCATTGGCCTGTGAAGTCAAATAAAGGATGGTAGAGGGAGAGGGGTAGACTAAATCATGTGGAGGGAATTGAAGGTATAAAGGATCATGTGTAATAATACCTATTATTTGAGCATGCGAGTCGTAGCAAAGTAGACAATAGAAGAAATAATTCTCTAGGGGTTGGGCATCTTTTTATTTTGGATTTGAGTCTTCATTTCTCTATATGGCTTATGTAGCTTATTTTTTCTACACTTTGACATGCTTTATAGTTTGATTAACTTAAAGATAATTCACTATTTGGATGATAGCCTTATTTACTAAAACTATAGTTAGATTTTTATTTACATGCTGACTATTTACACATCTTGATTTTGGGTACTTTATCAGTCCCTTTCCTTACTTTCTCCATTGGGCTATGAAATAAAATAAAGGATGGCAGAGGGAGATGGGTAGATTAAATTGTGTTGAGGGAATTGGAGGTATGAAGGAGCATGTGGAATATTAATTATGAATTTGAGTGTGTGAGCCATAGCAGAGTAGATGTTAGAAGAAATAATTCTCCAGGGGTTGAGCATCTTTTTATTTTGGATTTGAGTCTTCATTTCCTTATTTGGCTTATGCAACTTATTATTTTTTATATGATCTAATGTGCTTTCTAGTATAATAAAATTGAAGATCATTCACTATTTGAATGATTGCCTTATTTACTAAAATTGTAGTTAGATTTTTATTTACATACCGACTATTTACATATAAATATGATGTTCTTGCCCACACCTTTCAGGTGTGATTGCTTGTGCTCTATCATTTGAATTTGAAATACCATGAGAATATGATACAAAACTTGAGATTCTCTTCATGATTTATTCTTAGGATTTCAAAAATATATTCAAACATTTCTAGATGCCAATCTAGATTTGTTCTATCATCGAGGAATTCTTGGCTTTGGGTATGTGTGATAGCCATAAACAATTGTCTTTGACTAAACTCCATCTTGCTGAGTATTGGTCTTCTCAATGTCTTCTATAGAGTTCCCAAAAGCATATCTATCATCAAGTCACTCTATATTTGAATTGTTATTTTTGGCTTGCGTCTATTTTCCTCAAATATGCTTTGATTAAATGATTAGAGTTGTTGAAGATCGTGATTATACTCTATATTTTGAAAAGAAATATAACTGTTTGGTGGATCTGATTATTCCTTGAAAATTGATTTATGTATGCTAAAATTATCACAATACTTTGACTCTTGCCATGTTAGATCTGATTCTTTTTTTGCTAATCACTTATTTCTAGCTTTACTTCCTAGGCACCTTTCCATGGTAAAGCTATTTTTAGCTCTCCATATTATTCAATGTAGAAGGGGTGTAAATCTTGGTTAAGTATTTTGATCAACCTTTTGCTATAGGGGATAATCATGTGACTTTGGTCATGGATCAAGCATCTTGCAATTTATTTCAAAGCATATCAAGACAAACACATGAATGTGGGTGGTATATCAACAACTGTTATATCTTGTACTAATAATAGATTTGGACACCCATGTATCAACATTGGAAAATATTTTAAAATACTAGTTGCTTGTATAGATATCCCTTTGAATTGAAACCACTTGGCTTTCATCGGACTAGGAATCAATTCCATGTTTTATAGACTCCTAATGTCAAAATCGTGTGTTCTAATTTTGGATCTACTACACAATTGTGTAGTATGTACTTCTCTAAGAAAAGAGAGACAAAATGGCTATTATTTTTTCTGCATGCCTAAATATATTCTCTTAACTACTTGGTTTACTAAGCTTCTATTCTTCTTTGATCCTTCAAGAGACAATTCCACCAGGTCCACTTCTTCAACCAATAATAAATATTTTTTCAGATTTGGAATTAGATCCTATTGAGATATTTTTGATTTCTCTTCGAACCTCTTGTGTAGGTGTAGAATTTTTAAATAATCATTGAAACTGACTTACTGCTTCTCTTTCTTTCAGCATCATAGCTAGAAAATAAAACTTCTTATATAACTCAATCCTTTTCTAATTTAGCAACTTATTTGTTGAAATTGATACCAAGGCATGAGATTGCATTATATTCCTCTTCCCACTTTGTATGGCTAGATTCCAAATATGATCAGAGTCATCTACTTATTATTTCTAATTATCAATAAAAACTCTTCTTCTTGGGTATGATTGCTCCAACACTAAGGTGAAAGCCACCATTTCTTCCATCAATTGAGATTTTTTGGGGCACATAAGATATAAACGTCCTTCGACATAAAATTTATTATGTGGGGAAGATTTGTATGTGACTAGAATATTGCTTCCTTTTGTATCCTATTAGCAAGACATTGCTTTATCCCTCTCTTTGTAGTGCACTTCATGCCAACAAAGTTCCAAGAGTTATGATATTGCTGTGACTGCTGAGATTTAAGCACAAAGTTACTAGAAATACATCTCTAATTTAGAGAGTCTCTCTTCCATTCTTCTAACATCTTTAGTAATGTGGGAAGCAATCTTAGTGGATGACATGAAATTGCACAAATGAAAACTAAGAATTGCATTAATAAAAAACATATTTATAGGCATGTTTGAGTTTACAGGTTGACATTTAATATGCATGATTTATGTGAGTATTAAATGCAATACATCATGATCCATGTGAAAAAGGGATAATATAATATTAATACCTATAATTCCTCCCCATCTTAGAAGCATTAGTCTCCAATTCACTTGAAAGAGGAGAAAAATTATTAGCCATCTGAGTGTGAGCTTGGTGTGAACTGATGGAAGGTAGATGTTGAGGATGGACTACCAAAGATTGAGATACTTGCAAAATTAAAATGCAAGATGATGAGTAGTGGTGACCAGATATGGAGCTATAGTGGAATTTAGAACTACAGTAGGAGGAAGAGGAGGATCATGAGTAGTAATATGAACTACTGTAGGTGCCACAGAAATAGGTGTCGGTACAACAAGAATAAATATTGGTACAAACTAAATTATAGGAACCAAGGTAGGTACCATAGGAAAAATATTGGTATAAACTAAATTATATGAACCAATGCTGGTACAAACAAAACTGATGGAGATATAGCAAGAGTATGTGTGATTAACCTGGTGTTGAGTTGTGAATAGTGCTTGTGCTTGTGTGTCCACTTGCTGATGTGTGTTAAAAATTAAGGCAATTTTTTGTGCCTGATGCAAATTAGTGCGAGCCTATTGTGGAGGGCACTGAACACTTCGAATAAGAAAAGTTTGGTTCTCATGCTAAAGGGTGTAGGTATTGTTATAGGCATCATATTGAGCTCTCTTGTCATATTGATAAGTTTTTCCTAAGAACAACCCACAATAATCCATAGGAGTTACATCACATGTGATAGTGTCTACATACTTAGGCCCAAAGGCAAAAGATAAAGTGCATGTTTTTGTGATACGAGAAGTAGTAGTACTATCCTTCCAACCAAGGGAGTATGGACAAGTATGAGGATGGGTGGAAATATATAACTTATCAACAATGGACTGCACAGTCAAGTTCTGCAAGCCATTATTGATGATACAATCAACTAAAAAAATAGGTGTTAAATGAGCACAAGTAAAAAACGGGTTCTCACAATATCCAATAAGAGAGTGATGGTTAAGTAAGGTGATCTTGTTTAGTCAACCTTATAACTTAGGATAAAAACAATCTTACCAAGAATTTTGGATGGGGTTTTAGGGAGTCCCCTCCTCAAAAATTGACTCCTCAAAGGGTTCTATCATAGATGCTTGGACAAACAATTGTTTTTGTTGAGATTTATTTAATTGGGGATATATGATTTGTCATGTCCACTTATTTTATAATAGTTACAAAATTGCTATATGTGATAAGAAGATGAAGCATGAAATGTAGAATAAAATGATTTATCAAGAGCGAAAAGAGAAGTATAATAAGGGGAAGAAGACTATTGAGGTTGATGTAGCGATGGCCTAGAACCTTCTGAAGAGTGTCTAGCCCCTATGCAATATGCTGAAAGCTTCTCCTCAGTGAGCTATGCATGATTGAAGATATCATCTAGTGTAGTACAAGGAGTATATTTCAACTCTCAATAAATGTATGAAAGGAGACCATTTTTGAATTTGGCAATCAAGACATCATCAGGATCTAAAATGCCAAGTAAAACTCAAAGGCGATTGAAATGATGAATGAAATGTTGTACATATTATCTCTTGCCCTGATGAAGGTGTAGCCATTAATTCGATAAGTCCTCATAATTTTTTGGATAAAATGCAGCCTTCAAGGCTATGACCATCTCCTAACATGTACAAATTGGATTTTGGCATTTAGAAATGAGGACTTTGGCGATGTTGGAAATTTTGAGCTTTGTAATTGAAACCTTTTCATCATAAGAGTGTAAGTATATTCAAACCAGGTATCCATGTCAAGGAACCAACTATTTATTACATAAGGGTCTTGAGAGCCTTCATATATTTGTAATTCACACCTTGGATGAGGAGGATGGGAGGAACATTTAAGGTTTTGCAATATGGTAGCCATTTCCACCATTTTTTCATTTTGAGTTGCAGTGATTTCAACCAATTTTGTAACAATGGCTATGTTGGTAGCCATAGGTTTACTAGGAGTGACCAAGGATTTACTAGGCACTAGTTCATATGATAAAATTAGAATGGGTGGTAAAATTTTTTGTTCAACTATTAATGGGCCCTCCCTCTCTAATTGGTGATTGAATTTGACTTGGGAAACCACAAATGGTAGGAAGTTCCAACTAGTGCAGACCAAGGTGGGGATATGATTTGAATTTGAATTACAAATTCCAATGATCACTATGAGAACTTAGTGCAATGAACACTAGCCAACGACACAACATATACTATCCAAATATAAATAATGACAATGAAACCAAGGCAAGCGACGACCACCGAGCAACACAAAAATTTAAGCAGGAATGTAGAACCAAGGCGATCAATGATGATAAATACAAAAAGCTAAGCAAAAATGGATAGATAGGAAATAGACAAGGTTGATAGGGTACGACACTCAAGGCAATGGGAAACTCTATGAAAAGGACAATAGAGGAAGGGTCGCTAGTGTAAGCTGGATACCAGTTAGTGTGAGACATCCTGTATATAAGGAGATAGATGATGATGATATGAGTGATGTAGGATAAAGCACATGGAGGTTTTTTTTAAAAACAAACACAATTGAACTCATTTGACTAAAAAATTATTACAATGTTGATAAAGTAAATTCATCAAAAGATTATCGTTAGAAATTTATTTCCTCATCATAAACTTGTTGCCGCTACATAGGATTTCTTTGTGCACAAGATCATCGAGAAATCATATCGTAGTGAACTATTCTAGATGCCAAGAAGCATGAAAATGGTCAAAAAATTAATTACCTCATCGTGAAGTCATTCGAAGAATCACCGGTATTCAAATGTCATCATCAAAAATTTGAAGTGATTTGCAAAATGGGGCATGAAGTGCCTTGAATCACTGATATACATATTTTGGCCACAAAAATTGATGAGGGAGATCCAAAAGTGGATGATATGAAGTGGAACATGTAAAAAATATTTGAGAGAAAAGCAAAGGATGCTGTAGCTTGCAAAACTTCGGTCGATAGATCAGTGATTGCATGAGACAACAGACTGGCATCGTGAGGAAATATGCACTGTGGAATAACTAGTGATGGTAGAATGCAATGAGACAAACCCAAGATACACTGTATGCTTTTGTCACTGTGTTTATTGCACATACAAATGGATGCTACCAAAAAAGAGATAACGATCACTGAGGAGTTGTATCACTACGATGCTTGCCCAAACGGATTTGTAATACCCGATCAATATTGTGACAACACAAGGACATGGTAACACTCCAAAAGAGATAAAAATATGCTCGATTATGATTGCAACATCAAATAAATGACAAATCCAAGGGTAAGACATAGATTGTCATGACCCTCCCAGATGGACCTTTGAACATGAAAAACAATGTGTTAACAAATGTGACTAATACTCAATTTTGTGCAATTAAGTAGCCTCACAATAATAAATAGATAGTGAGGGATATGATACTACTAATAAATTTCTAATGTGTAGGATCAGGTGTGCTTGAGAGTGGAAGGAATTGAGTCATCCACCAGAGATGAGAGTACTTGAGGAAGGGGATATGATGATAAGATAATTCAAAGGTAACACACAGATACCTTCATATAGGCATGCATTCAGTTAGGGATAATCATCAATATATAACCACCTTGATCCCCGGACTGATGGCCTAGTAGCTATCATAAGTTCTAGAGGTTGAGATAGGTGACTAGATTGATGGAAATACTCCCTCTTTATTTGATGCACTTGCATGATTTTATTTTACTTCAACATTATTAATATTGATAATTAGTGAGCATGGAGTAAATATTTTGCCTTCACAAATTCATGTGTGCTTGTTTAAATAAATGTTTGATTTATTTAAAAAGCAAAAAGAGATTTGTTTAAATAAATGTTTGATTTATTTGAAAAAAAAAAAGATATTTGTTTAAATAAATGTTTGATTTATTTGAAAAAATAAAAAGAGGTTTGTTTAAATAAATGTTTGATTTATTTAAAAACAAGAAGATATTATTTAAAATGAATAATTATTTTAAGCAAATATCTCATTAAAAAAAATGAGCAATTGGTCATTTTAAAAGATGTTGGTAGATGCTATTTTTAATAAAAATGATTGATTTATTCAAATAGTACTAACAAGCAAGAAGTAATCAATTTTCCAAATGATTGTTAGTGGATAAATTTCATTGAAATATAAAAATAAGAAAATCGATGCAATTCTTTTGAAGCCCAAGGTAAGAAATTTACCATGGCATGTCTAAGAAGTCACAGATCACCCGAAGATCAACCTAATGCATAAATGTGACAAGACGGTACTTTACCAAATGGATCAGGTTACCCTTTGAAGACCCATTTGGGTCAAGTTGCGTGAAGATCCCCTAACATGAAGGAAAATCTCTTTATGGTGATCACCTTAGGAATAAGGGGAATCATGCCTGCCCTACTACCTGTCAAAGGTGGTTGAGGAGTAATAGTGGGTAGGCGAGGGCATGGACCAAGGAGGAAAGAAGGCACTGTGAATGCAAAGACGTGACACTAAAAATGAAATTACAAGTAAATACACAAAGAGACAAATATTGCACAAAATGTTCCAATTTTAATATTGACAATGGGAGGGAGCCAAGTGAACTCTTTGATACAATTCTACTCTCCAAGAGTATTATGATACAATATTATAATGGGCTAGGGTTCTCCGAAACCCTAGCAATAAAATAAAATAGTTTCTTTTGAAGATTGCGCCTTTGATCCCAACAGGGTGAGTGGGCTTTGAATATCTGAAGTTGGGCCACTCTGGCTCTAATAGTCTGATGATCTATAGAACTGCAAGTGATAGAAACAATTAAGGAGTTAGTAGCACATGATAGGGCTCCACAAAGTGAGACCCTCAAATAATGATTAAAAACCCTAATTGAAATAAATAGAAAGCAGCACTTACAGATATGCAGATGTAACAATAAAAACTCATATAAGTGATTTACCTTGCTCAACAGTAGATGTGACTTGATTGGGCTGATTTATTAAACCCTAAGGGATGTAGAAAATAGTGTGGCGGTTTTCTGGGCAGCGGCGGACGAGCGAACAATAGTGACAAAATGAATGGGGCTAGTTGGAATCTATCCTAGGGTATGCTAAAGGTGCTCAGGGTATTCTTTAGCAGAGAGACGTCAAGATTCTTCAACATTCCATTCTTTCAGTATTTCAGCTACCTTTGGGCAATATGAGGGGCTTGTATTTATAACTTAGCTTTAGGGTTTAACTTAGGGTTCTTAACTTTACACTTTTGATCGTGTGGCTAAGATTAAGTCATATCCTAGGGCTAAGATTAAATGATGGAAGTGGCATGGATTGAGTGGGATGGATGGTAGGGATTTAATATGATCGGACGGTGGAGGTTAAATGAAATTATAACTATATAATATAATATTAAATAAATAAAATATAATATAAAATATTAAAATAATATAATATATATTAAAATAAGTCATATTTTGGTAGGAAAGGGGAAAATGGGCCTTTTTGAAGGTGGGAAAGGGAAAATGGGTCTTTTGAAGGCGGGAAAGGGGAATGGAGGACAAGTGGAAGGTGGGATGACTAGGAAGGTGGATGAATGACTGCAATTTGGTGTCTACAGATGCCTCTTTTTGTACCATGTTGCATGCAACACAATATGGTACAAAAATATGAGACACCTGCATGGGCTATGGGCAACAGAAATCGCTTCTCTCATTGGAATTGCACATTGGCGTTGAAGACAAAAAGAATGAAGAATATTTAGAGTTCATTGCGTATCTTACCCCCTTAATTGGTGAATGAGAAAATTCTCATGAGCCAATTGAAAAAGCATGGATTTTGTGCAAACTATGGATGAAGGATGAATGATGATGCGATGTGATACCGTTTTTGCCCCAACGGTTGTAGAAAGGGGGTTGGTGTATAATACCATGATGCTTGAAGAATGATGATTGATGATTTGATACCGTTTTTGCCCCAATGGTTGAAGAAAAGGGGGTTGGTGTATAAACCATTATGCTTGAAGAATAATGACTGATGATTTGATACTGTTTTTACCCCAATGATTGAATAAATGGGGTTGGTGTATGAACCATGATAATGTAAGATGTATCCCATAATGGGAAATAAAAATCAACATGGTTGTACCAAATTTGGTGGTGATTCTATGCTATTAAAAAATGTGCCTCACAGGCATCATTGAGTATGCAAGATATGAAAATGCAGAATGACCGAGTCACTGCAGGGCTGGCCATTGACTATAGAATATTCTTCCTCAATTCCATAATGGAACCAATCAAATCTAGCGAGCTTGTATGCTTTATGACTATAGTCAGATGAATGAGTGATTGATATTAGTTATCCATGATTTTGCATCAAATGGAAAAGGACGTCAATGATTCCTATTTTGCGAATTCTTCTTGGCAGTGTTTCACTTAGAATTTGAGGTTACTGATATGATTATGATTCTTGGCAATGAGATAATTGGTGATTATCATGATTAAGTGTCTTTATTATAAACTATTCATGTTACTGAATTGCATGGATTACTATCACTGCAATCGCCAAGTTAATATAATAATTTATTGGATACGAGGTTCACTTAGAGCAAACTGATGAGATACCATTTTTGCCTCAATGGTTGAAGAAAGGGGGTTGGTGTATAATACCATGATTTTTAAAGAATGATGATTGATGAGATACTGTGTTTGCCCCAATGGTTGAAGAAAGGGGGTTGGTGTATAATACCATAATTTTTGATAAATGATGATTGATGAGATACCATATTTGCCCTAACGGTTGAAGAAAGGGGATTTTGATGATGTGAAAATGTGATGAAATAAAATGATTTGTATCTGTTCTTTCCACTTAATAGATAAAGTGGGTTTTGATGATGTGAAAATGAAGTGATTATGTCTGTTCTTTGCCCTTAATAGATAAAGGGGTTTTGATGATAAAAGTGTTCTTATGGTAGTCTATCCATCCTACCGTATTGCATGGATAACCAGTCGTTGCAACCACCAGGTTTATAGGATAAACCACTAAATACAAGGTTCACTTAATAGGAATGCAAATGTGATCTATTTTTGCCCCAATAGGTGAAGGGATATTTGAGAAATGAATTAAAATAACATGATTTGTATCTGTTATTTGCCCTTAATAGATAAAGGGGTTTTTGATGATGTAAGATGAAAAAGTGTCTATTCATTGCCCTTAACAGATAAAGGGGTTTTTGATGATGAAAGATGAAAAAGTGTTTTTTCATTGCCCTTAACAGATAAAGGGTTTTTTTTGATGATTAAAGTGTCCTTATGGTAGTATATCCATCCTACCGGATTGCATGGATAACCAGTCACTATAACTACCAGGTTTATAGGATAAACCACTAAATACAAGGTTCACTTATGAATGGATAATGATAAAAGAATGTAAATGTGATCTATTTTTTCCCCAATAGATGAAGGGATTTTTGTAATTTGGATGATGTGAATGCAAGGTAAAGGGCGCAACCTTTGACAAAAGAACACAGTCTTTTGAACCTAGCAATTGACTTGTTGATGATGTGATGTGATTGAATGATTGAATTGTTTATTGCAAGTGTGGGGAAGGTGTGAAACCTTGAACACCCCCAAGTTCTAGATGTGATGTTGATTGATTAGGAGAAAGGTGTGAAACCTTGAGCACCCCCTAGTTGTGATGCTACTTGCTTTATTGGGGGAAAGGTGTGAAACCTTGAACACCCCCAAGTTGTGATGATGTTTGAACTTGCTAGCGATCTTTGCATATGTGAGTTTGATATATATACATACATGTCTTTTATGTTTGTGTTATGCTTTTGTGTTAATGTGAATGAAATGCATGTTTAATATTTTATTTATGGAATGCATTATGGATGATTAATGCAAGCTAAATGATGTATGTGCCTAATGCTTATATGGATGATTCATGCAAGCTAAATGATGTATTATTGATGCAAGTAAATGTGTAATGAACCTAAGCTATATGAGAGGGATGCATGGTGTTCGAATGATATTTTTATAGTTCAGAAATTTTATTGGCCATGTTTGATTTCCACTATTTTGTAATCAGGGGTACCCAATTTTAACGACGTTATGCAACTTGACATATGACGTAGGCATGAATGTTGACACGAAAGAAGATATGGATGTTGATATGGAAGAAGATATGGATGTTGATATGGAATGAGTACTACAACATTTTCAAAAACTCAAACATACTAGTATTATCAATCAAACTCACTTAGGTTGTCTAAATTTCTTTAGGACCAATGTGTGTGCAAGTGAGGTTCAATTACCAAATCTTGAGTATGACAATGATCCTATTTAATCAAGAACCAGTGTGTGTGCATGTGAAGTTTATTGACCCACTATGAGTAAATTGGGCATGACTTATTATGGAGATGACTTGAAGCTAGCATTTCCTTATGTGCGGTCAGAGGTCTTCCTATTTGCCAAGGAGACATGTCACCCAGTATGAGCTTACTCCACTGCCAGCCAGGTGGCTATAGCCCCGGTGAAGATTCACTCCATAGTCCAATGGGATTTGATATTTTAGACCTTGGGGATGACTACCCATCCGTGCTAGGGACGTGAAGTATGAATCCTTATGACTTGAGGGATCAAGGGTTTTTGGGATTTTATTTGTTAATTTTGTATAGAGCTTTGGGGAATCGAATTCTCAAACAAAGTGTGATGAGAATTTTGACCCTATCCTTACTACTCTATGTTTTTATGCTTATATTTGAAGAGTAATTGAGGTAGTGGTAAAAGCCACTATTTTTTATTTGGACTATGTTGCATGATGGGACAAGCGAGGATTATCCCTTTTTGCTTCAAGGTATTACCCAAGTTTGGTACTAACCCTCTTTGGCTCATAATTTTTTTAAGATGTGATGGAATGTGATTGGTTCAAGATTGTATTCATAATCAATTGGCAATACTCAAGACCTTCTTAATGTGTAAAGGGTATTTTTGGTCCCAAAGAAAATCGGACATTCATTTGGAGGTTTCTTGCTACACTAGTAATGGCTGAGTGATTGAAAATCTAGGCTTTATGATTTTTGACACGGGATGTGGTTTGACATATGGCTTTTGCAAGGGTTGCATGATTTCTTCAAACTAGGTACCCCCAATTATTATAACTTGACTTTGTATTTGTGGCCATATCATCATTACTAAGTAAGATCATTCAAACATGGGATGGGATGATGGGGACCGCAGCTTACACCAACACAAAATTCCACTTTTGTATTAAAATACTTCGGAAAATAATTACATATATCAAAATAAAATAGCCCGCAGGCTTTACGATGGCCACGCTCGGCCTGGTCTTCTTTCCTGCACTCTGTCTCTGCCCTGTTCTTCTCCAATCCCCCCTTCTAATAAAAAAATTTTGAGTTTTATATCGGAGTCTCGGCTCCCTAGGCAATTATGCCCACTAGTGCGAAATCCAAAAATTTTAAAAAAAGTCCCCTTCTTCTGCAAGTTGTCGAATCTCCTCATCAATGGGAAACTGCCCCGATCCCCTATTGGAGCTTGCATTAAAGACTCCCCTTGCCCTGCAACCGCCACTTACAGACTGTCTCTCAGGAACAGATTCTTGTCAGAACATTCTTCTGCACCCTCTACCTCTTTTCCCGTGCGTGCGACCTGTCCACGTGTAGAAATTTCAAAACTGTCTTCAACCGGTCGTGAAATCTCAAACCATGTGGTAGCCTTTAACTGGTCATGATATCATGACATGTCACAATATTGCGACATGTCACGACATCGTGACCCCCACACCCTTCTGCCTCTACTACGCCTTCGGAGCTGCGATTTCGTGACATGTCACGAAATCGTGACATGTCACAATTTTGTGACTCCCACGCCCTTTCACTTGCCCTGCCCTCGGAGCTGCGATTTTGTGACATGTTGCGAAATCGTGACAGGTCACGATTTCGTAGCTCCCCTACCTTTGTTTTCTTCCTTCGACTTTGAAGCCCATTGTCAACTTTGACTTTGCTATTCTTCGAACCCTTCGCGCCTTTGCTTTCAAAGACATCGCGATATTACAACGTCGCGAAATCTCGACATCACGATATCGTGACATTGCAAAATCATGATGTCATGATATCACGACGTAAAATCCCTCTGTACTCCTACTTCTGAAAACGTCGTGACATCGCGACGTCAAGATATCGCAACGTCACGACAGAAAACCCCTTCTTGCCTCCTCCAAAAACGTTGCAATATCGCGACGTCGCGATATCGCGACAAAACCAGCCTTTGCCTTGTCGCAGCCTCTGGCGTCACGATTTCGTGACATGTCACGATTTCACGACCCCCTTTCTCACTTTGCCTTGGAAATTTAAACAAATTACTTTGAAAACCCAGTTGATGCCAGATTGTCCTGCTGTTGCCGGATGCTCCTGCATCAGACACCCGGGGTAAAAAGGAGAAGTGACCTTCACTTCTAAGTTGTTCGGTCCGCGTCCTTTGTAATATCTCCAAACATTCATCAACCTTTGCAACCTGCTCAAATCTCGTTTCCTGGCAAGAAAATTTTTTGCCCTCTACCAGACAAATTCTGGCATTGCTGCACACCTTCTCATCCACTGTCTGCAATGGCTTCAACTTGTGCCGCACTCCATATTTCATCAAGGAGTATGTATTTGCACGACCATCATGCACTGCACTCTGATCAAACTGCCATGGCCTTCCCAATAGCAAATGGCAAGCATCCATGGGGAAAACATCACACAGGACCTCATCCTGGTATCTCCCAATCTGGAATGTGACTAAACACTGTTCACGGACCCATGCTCTATGGTCCTTTCGCAACCACGCAATCCGGTATGGATGCAGGTGTCTCCTTCTCTCTAACTATAACTTAGCAACCATCTCCTCGGAAACTAAGTTGTCTGTACTCCCATTGTCTATAATAACATTACAGACTTTGCCTGCACTTTTGCACCGTGTGTGGAATAGGCTTCTCCTCTGATTCGGTTTGTCTTCCTCAATCGGCATGGTTCTCCTTACTATCATTGCTTCTCCTTTCTCAGCTTCTTCAGAATGTTCTGAGTCAGCATCTTCAACTGCCACAACAGCTTTGGCAGGACCCACTTATTTCTTGTTCACTCTCTCGGGGTGCTGGGGACACTCATATGCCCAATGCCCCTCTTCTCCACAGTGGAAACATGTTCCCCGAAACACTCCTCTTCCATACCCATGTCCAGATCTGCCTCTTCCTCTTGGGTAGCCATTGTTCTAAACTTGCGGTTTGGGTTATTCATCTTCTTTCTGATTTTGGCTACTGCTAACCTCTTCTTTCTTCTCTTCCTTTCCTTCCTCTTTTATTCCATCGGTCTTTCCTTCGGGTCCTTTTCCTCTTTGCTTGCTCTCAAACCTTCTGTTCAGTTTTTCTTCAACCTTCAGAGCAAACTGGTAAGCATCTTCAATGGTGCTCACCCGAACTAAGCTCAACTCTTCCTGGACACTGGGTCTCAACCCATTAATATAATGGGCCACCTTTTCCTTGCTTCTAAATGACCGGTTTTGATGGAGATTTTGTAAAATTCCTCTATATATTCTTGGACAATTTTATTCATCTATCTTAAACCCTACATTTTTCTTAGCAGATCCAACTCATAATCTGCTGGAATAAACTGCCTTTTTAATTTTTCAACCATCCGTTCCCATCTTGTTATCCATTATTTTCCTCTTCTGTTTCGTTCCAGCTGTATCCCCTTCCACCATATGCTGGCATGACCTTTTAATTTGGTTTTGGAAAATCTGACCCGCTCAGGATCTTCAACTTCTTCATATTCAAAATATTCTTCTAAGTCATTTATCCAGTCAATCAATTCCTTCGGATTCAAGTTCTCGAAATACGTGGAAACTTCTATCTTCGGCCTCTTCCCGATCTGGGATATGGCCTTGTACAGTCTGGCTTGTGCCAGATCCACAACTTCTTCTTCTTCTTCAAACTGATTTTCTTCTTCATCTGCTTCATATTCACTGTCTGCATCTCTTCTCGGTTCGTGTCCTCTGCGCAGTTCTTCTTGGAGGGCCTGAAATTACCACTGCAAAACTCGAAAATCTTCGACCGGCACCATATTTCCTACTCCACCATGGTTTCTTCGTGGAGGCATCTTCTCACTTCTTCACGAGCCTTCCCACAGATCCTGGTGTGACTGCCTCATGTACGGTGATCTGTCACACACTCAAGAGCTCCCGCTCTGATACCAATGACGGGGACCGCAGCTTACACCGACACAAAATTCCACTTTTGTATTAAAATACTTCAAAAAATAATTACATATATCAAAATAAAACATCCCGCAGGCTTTACGATGGCCACGCTCGACTTGGTCTTCTTTCTGCACTCTGTCTCTGCCCTGTTCTTCTCCAATCCCCCCTTATAATACAAAAATTCCGAGTTTTATATCAGAGTCTCAACTCCCTAGGCAATTAATGCCCACTAGCACAAAATCCAAATTTTTTTAAAAAAAGTCCCCTTCTTTTGCAAGTTGTCGAATCTCCTCATCAATGGGCAACTGCCCCGATCCCCTATTGGAGCTTGAATTAAAGACTCCACTTGCCCTGCAACCACCGCTTCCAGAATGTCTCTTGGGAATAGATGCTTGTCAGAACATTCTTCTACACCCTCTACCTCTTTTCTCGCGCGTGGCCTGTCCACATGTAGAAATTTCAAAACTATCTTCAACCGACCGTGAAATCTCAAACCACATGGCAGCCTTTAACTGGTCACGATATCGCGACATGTCATGATATCATGACATGTCACGGTATTGTGACCCCCATGCCCTTCTGCCTCTACTACGCCTTTGGAGCCGTGATTCCGTGACATGTCGTGAAATCGTGACATGTCGCGATTCCGTGACATGTCGTGAAATCGTGACATGTCATGATTTCATGACTCCCATGCCCTTCCATACTTGCCCTGCCCTTGGAGCCATGATTTCGTGACATGTCGCAAAATCGTGATAGGTCGTGATTTCGCGGCTCCCCTTCCTTTGTTTTCTTCCTTCGACTTTGGAGCCCATTGTCAACTTTGACTTCGCTATTCTTCAAACCCTTCGCGCCTTTGCTTTCAAAGACGTCGTGATATCGTGACGTAAACTCCCTCTGTACTCCTACTTTCGAAAATGTCACGACGTCGCGATATCGTGACGTCGCGATATCGCGATATCGCAATGAAAAACCCCTTCTTGCCTCCTCCAAAAACGTCGTGATATCACGACGTCGTGATATCGCGAAAAAACTAGCCTCCGCCTTGTCGTAGCCTTTGGGGTCGCGATTTCGTGACATGTCGCGAAATCATGACATGTCATGATTTTGTGACCCCCTTTCTCACTTTGCCTTGGAAATTTAAACAAATTACTTTGAAAACCCGGTTGATGCCAGATTGTCCTGCTGTTGTCGGATGCTCCTGCATCATGGGATGAATGCAATTATGAATGACTATAGCAGAATGTACATGAAATATGCAATTATGAATGTATGAATCTAGATGTATGAATGCAAGCGAAAACGAAATGCATGTGAAAAATACTTATGAATACGAATGTGGAAGTGTATATGCAAATGCCTATATGTATGCATTCTTATGTAAATACAATTTGATTTTGTTGTTTTGATTTTTTTTTTAGCCATGTATGTACATATATAGTAATCACAATAAGCATAGAACACTTTCAAGTGTATGATGTTCATCAACTCAAGTTTATCTACTCCCCCTAACATAGTAAGCTTATGACCAAAGGAGTTGGGTGCCTTTGGGGCCTTTTAAAAATTTGATGTGACCAAAGGGATTGAGACCTTTGGAGCCTTTTGAAATTGATGTGTGACCAAAGGGGTTAAGACCTTTGGATCCTTTTGAAATTGATGTGTGACAAAAGGGGTTAAGACCTTTGGAGCCTTTTGAAATTGATGTGTGACCAAAGGTATTAAGACCTTTGGAGCCTTTGAAATTGATGTGTGACCAAAGGGGTTAAGACCTTTGGAGCCGTTTGAAATTGATGTGTGACCAAAGGGGTTAAGACCTTTGGAGCCTTTTGAAATTGATGTGTGACCAAAGGGGTTAAGACCTTTGGATTCTTTTGAAATTGATGTGTGACCAAAGGGGTTAAGACCTTTGGAGCCTTTTGAAATTGATGTGTGACCAAAGGGGTTAAGACCTTTGGAGCCTTTTGAAATTGATGTGACCAAAGGGGTTAAAACCTTTGGAGCCTTTTGAAATTGATGTGTGACCAAAGGGGTTAAGACCTTTGGAGCCTTTTGAAATTGATGTGTTTCCAAAGGGGTTAAGACCTTTGGAGCCTTTTGAAATTGATGTGTGACCAAAGGGGTTAAGACCTTTGGAGCCTTTTGAAATTGATGTGTGACCAAATGGGTTAAGACCTTTGGAGCCTTTTGAAATTGATGTGACCAAAGGGGTTAAGACCTTTGGAGCCTTTTGAAATTGATTGTGACAAAATGGGTTAAGACCTTTGGAGCCTTTTGAAATTGGTTGTGACCAAATGGGTTAAGACCTTTGGAGCCTTTTGAAATTGATCAGCCACCGAAGTGATCGGGGAGTGGGTATGTTTTACATTACAAAATTTAAGTTACTTGTTTTATTTTGCATTCTAGCTTGAACTATGAAGTGCGTAAACAAAAGATATTCAATTAGATCCAAATAACACCAAACCAAACAATATTGTGTAGGAATTTTTAAAAGTAAAAGAAAATACAATGTCCTAGGTTTTACCTTGTGTGGCTTACCTCATTCATTATTATTTAAAATGTATTCCTTTTTATTATTATTTGATTTACTTACGTTATGGTACTAACTTGAAATAAAAAAAAGTAATAAGTCAAAACAACTTAATGGAAAACACATCAAATCCACCTATTATGTAATTATGGAATGGCTATTGTGTAAGCCATGTTAGTGATGAAAGGGCTATTGGTTAAGCCATTTAAATGATGAAACGACTAAGGTTAAGCCATGTTAATGATGAAATGGCTAAGGTTGAGCCATGTTAATGATGAAATGGCTAAGGTTGAGCCATGTTAATTATGAAATGGCTAAGGTTGAGCCATGTTAATGATGAAATGGCCAATATTGAGCCATGCTAATGATGAAATGATGAAATGGCTAAGGTTGAGCCATGTTAATGATAAAATGATGAAATGGCTAAGGTTGAGCCATATTAATGATGAAATGGCTAAGGTTGAGCCATTTTAATGATGGAATGATGAAATGGATAAGGTTAAGCCATGTTAATGATAAAATAATGAAATGGCTAATGTTGAGCCATGTTAATGATGAAATGATGAAAGGGATAAGGTTGAGCCATGTTAATGATAAAATTATGAAATGGCTAAGGTTGAGCCATGTTAATGATGAAATGGCTAAGGTTAAGCCATGTTAATGATGAAATGGCTAAGGTTACGCCATGTTAATAATAAAATGATGAAATGGCTAAGGTTGAGCCATGTTAATGATGAAATGATAAAATGACTAAGGTTAAGCCATGTTAATGATGAAATGATGAAAGGGCTAAGGTTGAGCCATGTTAATGATGAAATGGCTAAGGTTGAGCCATGTTAATGATGAAATGTTAAAATGGCTAAGGTTAAGCCATGTTAATGATGAAATGACTAAGGTTAAGCCATGTTAATGATAAAATGATGAAATGGATAAGGTTGAGCCATGTTAATGATGAAATGGCTAAGGTTGATCCATGTTAATGATGAAATGATAAAATGTCTAAGGTTAAGCCATGTTAATTATGAAATGACCAAGGTTGAGCCATGTTAATGATACAATTATGAAATGGCTAAGGTTGATCCATGTTAATGACAAAATGGCTAAGGTTGAGCCATGTTAATGATAAAATGGCTAAGGTTGAGCCATGTTAATGATGAAATGGCTAAGGTTGAGCCATGTTAATGATGAAATGGCTAAGGTTGAGCCATGTTAATGATGAAATGGTTAACGTAAAGCCAAGTTAAATGTATTTTCCATTAAGTTGTTTTGGTTTATTACTTTCTTCTGATGTCTTGTTAATACCATAAAGTAATTAAACCAAAATTTAAAGCTTATCAAAATAAAACCAACTATAAAAAATTGTACAAGAATTTAAATATAAAAGAAAACAATCAGTCCTAGGTTTCACCTTGTGTGGCTTACCTCATTCCGTATTATTTTCTTCATTAATGTGTGGTTCCTTTTAAAATTGTGTGGTTGGTGTGTTTGATGTTACCTAATATTTGTTAAATGAAATAAAGGAAAAATCTATGGTTGGATAGGGCTACGAGATTCTTGTTGGTAATGACCTCCAAAAAGTTTGCTCGGGGGTAATCCTATGGTGTCTAAGGGCAGATATTTTATGGATGGAGATGAATGCCACCGTCACCAAACCTCAAGCAATAGTTGGTGATAAAATCCAACTAATACTGTTAAAAAGTGGAGCGTGCAGTGTGTGATGTTAATTTTATATTTTTTGTTCTTTATGGTGTGCAGACAATATTAAAGATGACTAATTTAACTAATCTAAATCAGAATCCAACACAAAGATGTAAATTTCATCTAAAGAGCACAAAGTACACCCTTAAAATCCCTGCCTACAAATGATACCCAGAGATATCAAAAGACCATCAAAGGGTTCATCCACCTCTCTACCAAAGGGGCCAGCATAGGGTAGGATTACTTTAAGTGTCCAAATGTTGTTCTTATTTAGATACATGAAATTTAAGCGATCTTTAAACCTAAAATACAAAATCTAGGATGCTTTTCTGCTTCACATACACTCAACAATGCAAACAATCACCTAGATCTACGAATTTAGGACAAGAAATGAATTTGAAATATTGAAACACACACAAACCCTAGATATGACTTACTGTAGATTATTTCTTAGATTACTTAATGTTAAACCCAGAAACAACAAAAAATAGTAGTAGAAAATAGAATATGTAAATTGTTAAATGACCAACTAGGGTTACGAAACTCACTTGGAAGCCTTAGCTCTGCTTCAAATTAATGCCAAGCATAGTCGGGTGCCTATGCAAGCACAAGAGAGCTCTTGTGTAACATGGAAGGATGCCTGTATGATCTTTGGAACTACTACAGAATGCTTCAGAAACCCTAGCGATGAACACAACGACTTTTATGTTTTTTGAAAAATTTGGAAGCCTTAGCTCTACTTCAAATTAATTCCTGGCACAGCCGGGTGCTTGCATAGGCATAGGAGAGCATCTCGATAACATGGAAGAATACCTACATAATGTAGAAGGATGCCTGTGTAACGTAGAAGAGCACCTACGTGATCTCTAGAACTACTATAGAATGCTTCAAAAACCCTAGCGACAAATGCGGTGACTTTTACATTTTCTAAAAAATATGCAACAAACAACAATAACAATAAATTAGCAAGGTAGATCTATCAAATAGTGAAACCCTTGTGGGGTCCCACCATGATCACCATTTTTGAATACAAATATGCAACACTAAAAATGAAATTACAAGTAAATATACAAAGAGACAAATATTGCACAAAATGTTCCAATTTTAATATTGACAATGGGGGGAGCCAAGTGAACTCTTTGATACAATGCTACTCTCCAAGAGTATTATGATACAATATTACAATGGGCTAGGGTTCTCCGAAACCCTAGCAATAAAATAAAATAGTGTCTTTTGAAGATTACACCTTTGATCCCAACAAGGTGAGTGGGCTTTGAATATCTAAATTTGGGCCACTCTGGCTCTAATAGCCTGATGATCTATAGACCTACAAGTGACAAAAACAATTAAGGAGTTAGTAGCACATGAGAGGGCTCCACAGAGTGAGACCCTCAGATAATGATTAAAAATCCTAATTGAAAGAAATAGAAAGCAACACTTACAAATATGTAGATTTAACAATAAAAACTCATAGAAGTGATTTACCTTGCTCAATAGTAGATGTGACTTGACCGGGCTGATTGATTAAACCCTAACGAATGCAAAAAATAGTGCGGTGATTTTTTGGGTGGTGACGGATGAGCGAACAATAGTGACAAAATGAATGGGGTTGGTTGGAATCTATCCTAGGGTATGCTAAAGGTGCTAAGGGTATTCTTCAGCAAAGAGACCTCAAGATTCTTCAACATTCCATTCTTTCAATATTTCAGCCATCTTTTGGCAATATGAGGGGCTTGTATTTATAACTTAGCTTTAGGGTTTAACTTAGGGTTCTTAACTTTACACTTTTGATCATGTGGCTAAGATTAAGTCATATCCTAGGGCTAATATTAAATTATGGAAGTGGCATGGATTGAGTGGGATGGATGGTAGGGATTTAATTTGATAGGACGGTGGAGGTTAAATGAAATTATAATTATATAATATAATATTAAATAAATTAAATATAATATAAACTATTATATTATATTAAAATAATATAATATATATTAAAATAAGTCCTATTTTTATAGGAAAGGGAAAAATGGGCCTTTTTGAAGGTGGGAAAGGGAAAATGGGTCTTTTGAAGGCGATAAAGGGGGATGGAGGACAAGTGGAAGGTGGGATGACTAGGAAGGTGGATGAATGGCTACAATTTGGTGTCTATAGACACGTATAGAGTTAAGCATGAAGGAGGTTGGCAGAAAGAGGGAGAAGAGAGTGAGGCAGCAAGGTAGAGCAAAAGAAGCAGAAGGAAAGCAAAGGAGCAAAGGAGAGAAAGGCAGTTAAGGAGAGTAAAGAGTGGTGGATGCCCATGCGAGCGATACACGTGATCCAGGTTGGTTTGTCTAGAGTTGTTGCTATTTATTTCTTTGTATGCTATGTGTTAGCCACTATGATGGTAGAATGGCTACATGCTTTGAGATGTGTGTTAGCCACTGCGATGGTAGTATGGCTACATCCTTTGAGGCACTATGTTAGCCACTATGATGGTAATATGGCTACATCCTTTGAGGTGTTGTGGTAGCCACTATGATGTTAGTATGGATACATACTTAGAGGCACCATGTTAGCCATTGTGATGGCATAATTACTATGTATTTTGAGGCACTATGTTAGCCACTACAATGGTAGTATGGCTATGTCCTTTGAGGTAATGTGTTAGCCACTACGATGGTAGTATGACTATGTCCTTTGTATGCTGTGTGTTAGCCACTATGATGGCAGTATGTCAACGTCCTTTGAGACACAATGTTAGCCATTACAATGGTAGTATGGCTACATCCTTTGAGGTACTGTGTTAGGCACTAAAATGATAGTATGACCACGTACTTTGAGGCACTATGTTAGCCATTGTGATGGCAGTATGGCTACATCCTTTGTATACTATGTGTTAGCCACTATGATGGTAGTATGACTACGTCCTTTGAGGTATTATGTCAGCCACTAGGATGGTAGTATAGCTACGTCCTTTGAGGTGCTATCTTAGCCACTACGATGATATTATGACTACATCCTTTGTATACTATGTGTTAGCCATTGCAATGGCAGTATGGCTACATCCTTTGAGGTGGTATGTGTTAGCCACTATGATGGTAGTATGGATACATCCTTTGAGGTGCTATATTAGCTACTAGAATGGTAGTATGACTACATCCTTTGAGGCACTATGTTAGACACTGTGATGGTAGTATGGATATGTCCTTTATATGTTGTGTGTTAGCCACTGTGATAGCATTATAGCTACATTATTTGAGGCATTGTATTAGCACTATGATAGCAGTATGGCTAAATCCTTTGAAGCATTGTGTTTATCCACTACGATGGTAGTATGGCTACATTATTTGATTGCTATGTTAGCCATTATGATGGTAGTATGGCTACATTCCTTAGAAGGTTGTGTGTAACCCTTACTTAGCAGCATGGTATTGATTCCTCTATAGGTAGGATAGATGCAATGGCATCAACACCTTACCACTATCATGGACATTTGGCTAGGTAAGTTAGGAGAAATCTAGTCAAGTAGCACCAAAGGTAAACCATCCTATTATAGTCACAAGATAGATGGGAAGTCACTTAGGATGTAGTCCGCACTGAGAATGATCTATTTGTCATGGAGACCAATGATATCATGGGTACATGAGTACCATATTCTCTGGTGCTTCCAAGGCAGAAGCCACTTCTACAAAAAAATTTCTACCCTGTGTCTCCTTCCATGTGTTGGGATGCATTAACCCATCCGTTGAAGGTTGATAATATTCTTGTATGTGGATGTGTAAGACGTTTTAAGTGTTGCTTATAATTTAAATGATTGGTTTTAGAGTAATAAGGTGTAGAAGCTTTAGGTGTTGTTCATTATTTAAAGAATATATTTGTGATAATGATTGTGTGAAATATCTACAAACTACTCATTAACTTAAATGGTAGATTTTAGTGAAATAAAATGAGTGATGGTTATTTTGTAATTTAAGGGTATGGGACCTTATGTTATGAAATAAAATGAGTGATGGTTATTTTGTAATTTAAGGGTATGGGACCTTATGTTATGAAATAAAATAAATTATGGTTATTTTGTAATTTAAGGGTATGGGACCTTATGTTATAAAATAAAATGAATTATGGTTATTTTGTAATTTAAGGGTATGGGACCTTATGTTATGAAATAAAATGAATGATGGTTATTTTGTAATTTAAGGGTATGGGACCTTATGTTATGAAATAAAATGAATGATGGTTATTTTGTAATTTAAGAGTATGGGACCTTATGTTATGAAATAAAATGAATGATGGTTATTTTGTAATTTAAGGGTATGGGACATTATGTTATGAAATAAAATGAATGATGGTTATTTTTTAATTTAAGGGTATGGGACATTATGTTATGAAATAAAATGAATGATGGTTATTTTGTAATTTAAGGGTATGAGACATTATGTTATGAAATAAAATGAATGATGGTTATTTTGTAAATTAAGAGTATGGGACCTTATGATATGAAATGAAGAAAAACATTTATTGAAATTTAAGGTAGTTGCTTTGAGTAATGAGGTGTATGAACCTAGTCCTTAGCAATTAAGGGTATGGGACTTTAATTTTTGAGAAGGTTAGTTCATTTATTTGCAAATAGAGTGCATGAGATGATGCATGGATGACTGACTCCCTCAAGTTGACTAAGGGGGAAAATGGAAAGGGTAGTTTCCATGATCAATACTATGCATTAGTAAGTTGAATTGCTTGGGTTATTTGTATAGTTGCAATTTGGTAATGAATTAAGTGTATATAGAAGCATGTCTATCCGGATCCATGAGTGCCTTGATCCCCTTATATCCTCACTTGATCGATGGAAGAGTAGGAAGGCCAAAATCATGAGATGGACCAATTCACAAGTTTTCTCTCTACCTTACAGATTGCCATCTATGTATTAGATTATATTGTGGGAATATTTACCCAAAGAAATGGATGTAAAGTATTGTGGAAAGTGTGGGGTGTACCATACTTATTTATGTATCTATATGGTCATTGCAACTACTATGTTTAGTACTTCTTTAAATAGTTTATTGCATTTAAATCTTTAATGTATGCCTTGTAGACACCTAAAACACATCATGTTTAGGAGACTACCCATATGGACATATTCGTAGACCATATGAATTCTCTCAGACTTATCCAAGAGCAAGCATTGGTCCTAACCACTCAAAAAGGGTAGTTCTAGCCCATCCAGGCTCGTTCACTCTCAAGAAGAGCGACCACCACATATGAATGCTAAAGCCTATAGCGATCACACCTAACCATTGAACTTGATAGTGTCTAGCACCATGCACAGTTTGGCTATGAATACAGGCCCAGATCACGTAGTCTGATGCACCTTGTATTGTTTGTAGGTGTATTTTTGTGAGGAACTCCCTGAGTTCCTCCTAATTGCCCCATTCAATACCAGTTTGTGACTGATGATTTCCACCTGGGATAGTCAGTAACATGCAATTGGTATTGAAGCTTCTCTAGGAAGCCAAGGTCTAGATCTAAAATATAGGGAAGTCTACATATGGACTCTCCCATAAAGAGCAAAGGAGAGGGGTAATTTTTAGAGTTCATGCATCGAAGCCCTATCAGATTGGAGAGAAAATTTGTGTACCCTTGAGGAGAAAAAAAGCGCTATACAGTTGAGAAGATATTACACACCTGCTATTCAAATCCATTATTATTCACTGCCAACAAGTGTACTAAGACACAACTAGTGATCCTTAAACATCAATTGGAGTGAGGAACTGAGTGCTACAACACTTAGATCGATAGGAGAGAGGTTTATTTCATGGTCGCTATCCTAGATAGTGGCTTTTAGGTGTAACCTAGGGATTATACATTAGTTTCCTTTGTTCTAGCATTATATCAGATTAATTTCTACTTTAGTATTTATTTCTAGTATAGATTTGATTTATTTATGTATTTCCATTATTGTTCCCTGAGATATGCACATGCTTTTCATTAGTTTCATCACATTTAGTCATATTATGCTTATTTATCTTGCTTATCATATTTAATACTAATAGCCTCATTCAAGGAGGTAGCATAGACTACTTACTGTGCTTTATTGTTTCCATGCCCGTAAATACAGGTTTACAGGATCAGTTCAAAGTATCTAGAGCATGAGATCCCTCCAGGATGAAATTAGGAGGAGGCACCAATACACCCTTGGACAGTTTGGTGTGCAATATTGGGAGGCCTACAAAAGAGCATCATCAACTTGCAGGGGATATATTCACCGTTTCCCCACTTGTAATATATTGTATCAAAATAAGTATCCCTTAGAGGGACGTACATGTAACCAAGATCTGGAAGCATCAATAAAAGACTATTTATTTACTTTTAATTTCATGTTATATGTGCTTGTGTGCTTCCTTTAATTCTGCATTTGATATAATAGCAATATTGTAAGTAGGATCAGTTATAGTGCGTGCTTCCAGGGGTTGCACATATGGTGATCACGGTGGGATTCCCACCAAGTTTTTATTTTTTGTTGATTTACTAATATTTATAGGTTTTTATGTGTGTAGGTTCGACCACTCTGGTCGACAGTGACCATTAGGTTTTAGCTACTCTAGTCAATAGAAACTAGAAGATATTAGCTGCTCCTGTAGTTAGCAGCCAATAGTAACCGCTCTGGTCAACATCAACTGGTAGAAAAGTATGGTAGAAGACATAATTTCCATAATAATATCAAGATTTGAGGTTGGTTGCACTCTCTATTTCTCAATTTTTTTCTATTTGCAACTTTTTTTTCCAAAAAAATAGCAACTTAAATAACTCTTTTTAAGGAAAATATAAAGAAAAATGGAAAAAAAAATGCATTTGATGTTTCCTAGGATTTTCTTTAGTTTTCTATAGGCATTGCTAGGAACATCGGGATTTTTCTTGTAAGGTTTGCCCTAGTATCCAACATTCTAGGCTTCTATGTATTTAGCTTGATTGCATGCGACCCAACCAATGGCCATTAATTCATAAAATAGAATGCGTTATCTGAGGTTCATATAAGCTGAATACATGTATATTTCTGAAATGAAACATATTTTATCTTAGGCATATAGGAAAGGTCATGTTTGATGGATGATGCATTTTGTTTACATGCAAGGTTAAAAAGAACCCCACACACATCACATATTATTTTTAACATCAGTGGCATTGGGCTCTCACATCCAACCCGTTGATCGAGACCAACAATGGAGGTCATTACCACTTGGTTGGCTCATGAGAAAGAGTATCAACAAGACCCATATATGGCCAAGTCCGACACAAGAACTATTATAACCATGCAAAATAGCACACACTCCTCCCTGAGGGGTGTATCAATATGAATAGGGTGTTGGATGGGGGTTGGTAGTACCTATGCTACCTCATTGAGTATGGATTTCATCACCATATTTTTCTTGTGTGAGTGTATAGATGAAATCCCTTAAACAATTTAAGTATACCATCTAACAAAAAATGCAAAATAGGATGAGAGTTAGCTTATATATCCAATGAATCAAAACACACCAAACAATTTAGGGAACACACACATAAATCCTTAAACGAGATAAACATGTGCTTGTTTTATTTGTATGGTTTGGAATTTACCTAAGAAGATAACTCATAAGTCATCATGGTATACACTTGGAGCAACCACCTTCGGTCCACCATCGAGGTAGAAAATGATGCTCCACACACTCAAAATCACACTAGCATTGAGCCACCCACCCAAAGTGTCATTGAATTAAGTTTGAAAAGTCTTAGGGGTGACAACTCAACCCTTGGGGGGACTCCTCAAGAAATCCCAATGAGAGAGCCACATCCTTGTTCCTCATCACATAGACACGAGGAGACCTCATGGCCTCTTTCATCACTCAAACACATGGAGGCATCACAACCTCATTCATCACATAGATATAAGGAGGCTTCAAGGCCTTCCTCATCGCATTGACATGTGGAGGCATCACAACCTCCCTCATCACATTGACATGCAGAGACATCATGACCTCCCTCAACACATCAACTAAAGAGGTATACCAAACTCCCTTATCGTATAGACATGCATAAGCCTCAAGATCTTCTTCATCACATCGACATGAGGAGGCATCAAGGCCTCCATAATTGCATAGGCATGCAAGGGATGCAAGACCCCAAGCTTCACGTGATACACATAGGACAAATTGGCCCACTAAGGGGTAAGACATTAAGGTTACACCCAGTCATAGACCAAAATATATCATATAGTCTCTTTGCATATGGGAGAGCAGCCTTAGATTATGAACCTATTGGTACCAATGGGAATTCACAATATCAACCATGGAGAACTAGATAGCTTGATGATTTGGATCTAGTTCCTTCAAGGCCAACTCCAATAAGCATTTCTACCAAACATTTTACTTCAATAAGTTCATGTAGGATAGCTACTAGATGCACCAATGAACCAGGGAAAGCTTTAAAGTGACCCTGCAACACATACATTACTTCTGATCATGGGGGTACTCAAAACATAACATAGTACACAGAACAAGTTGCCCTAGTGGATAAGGGAAAGAACATAATGAGAGCCTCCTCAAGGGGCCTAAACATTAAAACTACTTGCATAGAGTTAGAAAGGCATGAAACTTCAATAGTAGGTCAGTATGTCTATATATGTAGGTTAGAGGAAGCGCTGTGCATCGAGCGAGTGTGTGTAGAAGCTATTGAGCAAGATGAGCAAAGGAATAGGTTCCTACACCTAAAAGAGCAATGCTCAAGAGAAGAAAAATTTGAGCACAAATATCTAGCAAAGAGGCTGGCTTGAGTGGATGCACACATAGGTGGTGAGAGATATCAAAATGAGAGACATGCTAATTCTTAATTGGAGAGAGGCACTAGATAAAGAAATGAGTGTACTCACCACACTTCACATCATCAACAACACCTATACCTTGAACAAACACAATTAAATGAGGAACAAGTAAGGATGGTAGGTTAGGAATAGATATATCTTGAACCTCCATCCATGGTTATGGGAGATAAGTACAAACACCCAAAATGGGCAAACATAGGGTTACCCCATTTATCACCATGAGTGAACCTTCAAGAACAAGAAATTACTTCTTTGAAGGCATATTAGATACTCACTGAGAGGGTCAAATATCTCAAAAACTAGACATGGGTGAATAGAAGCCAACATTGAGCAAGATACAAAACCAGCCTCTGTGCCCCTAAGTATTGAGTTCTACATATCCTAGGCACTTTGAGATGCCTAGGCTAGAAAATTTTAAGGGAGAGGAAGATGTGTAAGAACACATTACCAAATTCATGAACTTGTGCTTCCATATTAAGTAGAATGATGTCCTAATGCTAAGAATGTTTATTATGATGTTCTCAGGCACAATGACTAAATGGTTCAATCAGTTGCCCAAGCATAGCATCACTAGTTTTGAGCAACTGGTGAATGCATTCCTTGAACTCTTCTCCTTCAATGCCAAGAAGAAGGTGAAACTATCTGATCTAGCTAATTTAAAGTAGTATGATGATGATCTAGTAATGGACTATGCGGACAGGTGGAGAAAAATCATGGCAAAACTATCATTCTCTATCCCCACTGAAGAACTCATTTGAATGTTCACAAAGAGCTATGTAAAATAGATCTCTCTATTATTACAACTGTAGTAGTATGAATCATTCAAATAAGCCTTGGCTCAAGCTAAGCTTATTTAAGACATAAAGGTCAATGAGGGTGACCTCAAGCTTCACAATAAGAAAGAGTAGAGCAAGAACAATAAGAATGACAAAAATAAATAGGGTAAATTAATACAAATATGGATGGGACCGTATGAGGTGGTAGAGCTCATCAAGAATGGGGTAGTGCATGTTAGAACAATTGGTGACAAAAACACCATGTTAACGGTCAATGGCCACCGACTGGGTCCCTATAACACATTCAAAACCTTACAAGTGGAATCCAGAATAGACATGGGGGAGACCCCATATTGTTAGATCCAGACCAAACTCTTAACAGGAAAAATGATGGGCATGGAGGTGCTCACAAAAATTAGTTAATTTAGTTTTTTCTTACGATGTATTTTGCAGGGATGACACCCACATGCAAGATGCATGCATCCTAATCCAAGGCCTAACAGGCATAGAATGCATATAACTACCTTTATTTTTCTTTCTTTTCATTTGCTTTTTGTAGGTGGAAGACCTGACAGCATGAGGAATAAGTATCTAGGAAATCAGACCTGATTCGGCTTAGCATTATGACATCGACACTCGTAGGTAGAAGCTGAGGCAGCGTGAAGTGAGACTAAGAAGGCTTGATCACCCTTTCCTAGTCAATCATAACATGATTGCCAAGAAGAAGGTGCCTTCCTTATAAAGAAGGCACCCAGCCAGAAGAAGGCACCTTCCTTATAAAGAAGGTGCCCAGTCGGAAGAAGGCACCTTCCTTTTAAATAAGGTGCCTTCCTTTTAAATAAGGCACCCCACCAGAAGAAGGCGCCTTCCTTATAAATAAGGCGCCTAGCTAGAAGAAGGTGCCTTCCTTATAAAGAAGGCACCTAGCTAGAAGAAGGTGCCTTCCTTATAAAGAAGGCACCTTCATGAGAAAGGAACCCCACCAGAATAAGGTGCCTTTCTTATAAAGAAGGTGCCCAGCCAGAAGAAGGTGCCTTCCTTATAAAGAAGGCACCCCGCCATAAGAAGGCGCCTTCCTTATAGAGAAGGCACAAAAAAAAAAAAAAAATAGGCGCCTTCCGTGGCTGGAAGGCACCACAAAAAAAAAAAAGAAAAAAAAGCCCGAGGTGCCTTCCACATCAGGAAGGTGCATATAGACCGAGGCACCTTCCACCCTAGGAAGGTGTAGGTATTCAGCAGTGCCTTCCACATCAGGAAGGCGCACCCATTTAGAAGCACCTTCCATAGCAGGAAGGCGCCATCATAAAAAAGGCATCTTCCACCACTAGAAGGCACATCCAATCAGAGGTGCCTTCCACCACCAAAAGGCACATCCAATCAGAGATGCATTCCACCATCGAAGGGCGCATCCATTCAAAGAGCACCGACAACATCGGGAAGGCACTATATAAGTGCATTCCACATCGAGAAGGTGCCGATGTGCCTTCCACCATCGGAAGGTGCATCTAATCAGAGAGCACTGAAAACATCAGGAAGGCGCCATATAAGTGCCTTCCACATTAGGAAGGTGCCACATAAGTGCCTTCCACATTGGGAAAGTACCAAAGAGTGCCTTCCATGTACAACCAGCACTTAAGTCTCCCAGACACCTCGATCGAAATGAAATCACCACAAGAATGAGTGACATTAGATGACCATACCCCTTCCCCATGTCACAAATCAGTGAATCAATGCTTTTCATGATGCATGAAACACCAAATAAGGTATGTGCATACTAACTCAAATATTTATATAATTATTCATAAATTATGTAGTACTAGAAAAAAATTTTGCCGTCATAAAAAAAAATCATATCCCCCCATGGTCGGAACCACGTGCCAATGATATGGCTCGAAAGGTGTACCCTAGAATTAAATGCTAAGGTTAGGTGCCTTCCTTATAAGAAGGTGTCGTACTAAAGAAGTAAGGATAGAAAAAATGCAGTAGTAAGGGAAGGCACCATGGGAGGAAGATCAAAGAATCACGTGCTAAAAAAGAATGAGTCAAGTGATACAGAAGGAATCAGGGGGGCGATAAAAACATAGTTCAAGGCTGAGGTATGGTTTGAATACTATGCCCTAGTCAGTCAGGACCAAGATATGGAGGCAGCGAAGGAATTTGCTACCTCCTTGAGGGGCAACGTAGCTCAGGTGTGAGTAGTAGAAATTCCGGTCACCCCCGAATACATCTCGCAGGCGACTGGATTGCCCCTCATAGGGGAATGCATATACAAAGATGGACTGCTAAAGCCGTATGATGAAGTGCTATTGCCAAGATAAAATGTGCACATAGATAAGGAAGGGCTACCCAAAAGCAGCCTTCCCATGAATCTATGAAAGATATTCGAGCAGGTTGCTTGATTCTTTACATGCACCAGGAAGTATACCTATTTGCATGCTAACCATGTGCAGTTTTTGAATCACCTAGTGCATGGAAGGAAGTTGAACGTGCCCTTATACCTGGAAAATGCCCTAAAGGAAGAAGAAACTAGGTGCAGAAGGGAGCATCGTCTGCCTTGGCCCACCATGGGCTGATATCAGCAATGGTCCACCATGTAGAAGTGCAGAGGTAGAATCCTGACACAGAGGGAGATGGCGGTCAAGAAAGGCAACAGGATGCTATTGCCGAAAGAGTGCAAGAAGAAGGAAGCCCTGTAGAGGAGATAACAAGTATCGAGAAATTGACATTGCCCTATTTCATGGAAGAAAGAGGGCATTCACCAATGCCTGAATGCATAGAGGAAAGAGGGCATTCCCTAGTGCTTGAATATGAAGAGGAAGGAGCGCTACTTATTAGTAGTGAGACCAAGTTTCGACCACCAGAACCAGTCCCCAGGAGGAAATTCCTGTGGTGACTCCTCCTCTCGACAGAAGAAGAATAGAGTGACCCAAAAGTCAATTTTGCAGCCCAAACCCTCTAAGAATTGACAAATCGGAGCCCACAAGATGCAGGGACTTCCAAGAGCAATGATCAAGTCGACACAACCTTAGAGGAAGCGTTGGAGTGGCAATCCAATTGCTGGATGGCCCAACAAATTTTGGAGGACTACCAGAACAAGCATAGAGGGGAATTGAAAGAATGAGAAATATGAATCGCCCAACTTGAGCAGCTGGTCTAGTAGTTGCGGGAGGAGAACTGGCTACTCCAGGATAGGGGAACAAAAATAAGGGACACATTGACCCAAATTGACTAGGCAAAAGATGTCCCGATGAATTCTCCCACATCTGTAGAACGAGTATTCTCTTCGAGAGAATTTCAATCGGACGCCCGACAGAGCATCCCAAAGGTAGAGGAGAATTCCTCTATTTTTGGGAGTGAAGGGGAAAGAAGTCCCACAACACCCCCTATCATTGTCCTGAGTGATACAGAGTAGGACGAGGGCCAATAATAGCATACATGACTGAGGGATAAGGAAGAACTCCCTAAACCTAAGGAAGGAAGAGAAGAACCTAGGGGGTCAGCATAGGACAGATAGGGGGGGTGAAGAAGCATCCTTAGGGACGTCAGCATAGGTTGTCCAGAGTGAGGAGCACACTACAGGGACCGCAGTGTAGGTCCCTTGGAGGGAGAAAGGGAAAAACCTTGTTTGAGTCGCCACATTTTTTACAGAGGCCAAAGGAAAAGGGCCTAGAACGGCTCGAAAGAAGGCAAAGGTGACCTTCACCGAGCTAGAAGAAGACAAGTGGGATATGCAACCATTCGCAGAGAGGCAAAAATAGTTTGAACGACTGCTTAAAGAGATGACAACAACTAAGGATACTGGGAAGGCAACCTCAAGGATGCAGGGGGCTCTGGGATCTGCATAAATCCGGTAGAGGACAACCAATTCCAGGAGATTTATGGGTCATTCTGGGGATGACCCTCTATGATAAGACGGTATTTTAAATGATGGGGGGTATATGGCCCCCAATTGGAGGTCATTGCCATTGCAAAGGAGAACATAGGGCTTACTCCTGAAGCATCCCGATTGTACAAAGCCCAAGTAGTTCATCTCAAGAGGGATAATTCAGATATCCCTCTTATAGTGGTCAGACCTCCAGACGCTGAACTATGGCAAGCTATAGAAGTTGCATTTTAGGTAGCGAAGACGATGCTAGTTTGATCACCTCCGATAGCAGCCAGGATGAGGAAAGCACAATCGACAACAACATCCATAGATTCACATAAAAAAAGAGGAGCCACACCTCCAGATGCCAATGCACAGAAGAGGTAGACACGGGCCGTAGGTACAGTCAGATCCACCAATAAATGACAACGATGAGTGGTAAATAGGGCTACCTGTAGTTTTGATGCCATAAGGGCATGGCATATGTTAGGTGTGGGGGGATGATGAGCATCGAAAATGCTCATATTTTGTATACATTTTCTTGATTATTATACGGCTGTATAATAAGGATTGCATATGTTTATGAATGATTATATAATTATTTGATGAAATTATGCGTGTTATCTAATTCATGTGTTTTTAGTGTGTTTTTGTGGAATTGCAGTTGATTTAGTCAGATTTGGATCAGTTGAGGTCTTTTCATGGACCTGGAACTTTGTTTCTTTTGGAATCAACGCAGAGTAAGTAGGCACCTTCCTCTTCCAGGAAGGCACCAAGTGTAATTAGCCACCTTCCTCTTCCAAGAAGGCACCAAGGAAAGACAAGCACCTTCCTCTCCCAGGAAGGCACCAATAGAAGGCCAGTGCCTTCCCCTTCTAGGAAGGCACCAAAGGAAAATAAGTGCCTTCCTCTCATAGGAAGGCGTCAAAAAGAAGGCGCCACTAGAAGGTAAGAACCTTTCTCTCATAAGGAAGGCACCACTATAAGGTAAGCACCTTCCTCTCATAAGGAAGGTGCCACTAGAAGGCAAGCGCCTTCCTCTCATAAGGAAGGTGCCACTAGAAGGCAAGCGCATTCCTCTCATAAGGAAGGCATCGATAGGAAGGCACCACTATAAGGCAGCGTCTTCCTCTCACAGGAAGGTGCCAATAGAAGATAAGTGCCTTCCTCTTATAGGAAGATGCCAATGACAGTAATGTGCCTTCCGCATAGAGAAGGCACCCGACATACTTAGGCACCTTCCTCATAGGGAAAGCACCCCTATTCTTCACTCGTTGACTAGAAAAGCACGATGTGGACAACAATGACTGGTGCAGTTCCAACTCTATGTCATGTAGAGTTAAATTGGGGATCGCATCAATGTATGAGAATGTCCTACCAATACCAGGTGAAGCACAAACCAATCAGTGAACACACCACCGTTAGAAATGAATGCCAGTTTTAGTAGACGTCGATCACATTTACCAGACTATCTTAGTTTAGTCTGGAATGAATCAACTGTTATAACTTATTTGTAACAGAAGATCTGTGGGTGTGCTATATAAACACACACAGACCTCTCTAAGGATATAGAATTTTTTGATAATAATTATAGAGAGATATACAGAAGAAGAATTGTAATACTTTGATAATTATAATACAGTTCTAAGAGTTTCTAAGTGCGTGTTCAGCTGGGATGAAGCTATTGGAGCCTGGGCCCACTCCAAGCCAGTATTTCTTCCCCTATTTTTCTTGTGTTTTCTAGATTAGTTTACTACTTTTATGAGATTGTTTATCGCATTGTTATTTCTAGTATTGCAGTAGGTTTATTTCCAAGAATGCGTGAATATTTCCTTTCTATTTATTTAATTATTTTTACGTAAATTATTGAAGAGTGTATGAATGATTGACGACCGTTTGAAACACCCCCCAATAGTAGAACTAGCAGACTCATCTCAAGTGATATTGTAAGCAAATATTGTTCAAGACCTTTCACAAGTTTATGAAGCTCCCTGGGTTGATAAATTAAATGCACGGGCATGTGAAAAAAGTAGGAAAGAAGTTAACCTTGTTTGGCCTACAAAAATGAGCATGACACAAACCATAAAACATAGAATATATGCCAAGAATCAAGTTGGATTTGTATTAATATGAATAATATTTATATAAAATTGGCCCAACAGAGTGCTTGGGTCATATATACCAATGAATATAATAAACCCCCATTCGAATTATGTAACAAGAGACTATCCCTCCCTATCTTGATTGTAGTGATGTAGGAGTCTCTAACTCTAGCACATTTCACAAAAAATGATCTCAGTGAACAACACTCCCTAGAAATCCCTGGAAATGGTAGAAGGAAGGGTGATGTAAGAAAAATAGGAGAAACACATAGGAAAATATGACTAACGCTAGACAAGGCTATACCTAGACTTAGATTTTTTTCTCTCAAGGGTTTGATAAAAAATTATCGCTATAGCAGTCTTCCTTTTATAATGTAGACTCACCTGGGTGATGCTATTTTACCTGCTCCAACTGGATCAATCACATGATTCTAAAAAATAAAATGTAATAAAAAATAGTCACATAGCCCATGCCTTCTGTCTACACAGGTGGTGGCTACAACTGATTATCATCTCCTGTACTACCCTAGGCTGGCAGCTATGTATCACCTAGTGCATGTGCTATGGGTGAACTAGAACCCACTCCATCTCTAAGGTTATGTATGGCCTAATAGATGAACTCCCATGATTCATAATAGAATTTTAATGAAAAAAACAACAAATTTAGGTCCTATGCGGCCTTGTTCACTCTCTCTCACCCATTCCAAGGTGTTCTAAAAAAATATATAGGTGGTATACCATTTGTACCAAGGCTATAAACCATTTGGAAAACTTGCCACCAAAGTCTAAGTCAAAATATTGGACTTTATGGAGCACTAACTCCTTGATGTTGGGGGCCTACATGAACTCATCCAACTTGAATCTGTAATTCTCCAACTCATCATTAACATCTTGCTCGGTATTGGCTACTTAATGATTCCACTAGAGACAATTTTGCCTATTCTACAAGAAGATGAAGATCTTGGCATATTATTTAGTGAAGAAACAGTGGGATTCATATGATAATGTAGTCGTCATCCCAATAATCGGTACATAATTCTCTTTAAAACTTTTATACACGAGAAATATGACATTTACCCTCTGATATCCTTGCTACAGACGATCCTGTAAAAGACCAACAATATGCCTGGTGGTATATATATCTACAAAAATGGACTCCAAGTATTTCATCTTTTCTATTATTTTCTCTGTAATTTCTTGTTTGAGATCTTCTACTGATCTGAGTTGTGCAACAACAACTTGCAAGGGGGCATGCATCTTCAATTGATCAACCTCGACCTACAGCTATTACACTTTGAGTTGCAAGTGTCCTGACTCTGTAGCCTTAGCCTTTAAACCTTCTATTTACTTTTTGACAACTACTACCACCTATGCATGGATGGCCACTTGGAATTTTATCATCTTAACTAGTGTAGCTTCAACTGGCATGATGCCTCTACTTACATCGATGGTGGCCTCCTTTAGACTTGTTGGTAAAGGAATATTAAAAATAGAAGTAGAGATGGCAACTGTCTCTTATCCTACCATACTTTGAGGCCTACGTATTCCTTTGCTTGGGGACCTTTGTTCTTCTATATATTTCATCTAGTCCTCCTTGTAAGAAGTAAATTGAAAGGTGTCTCTCACCCTTGTCAACGTAAGGCTCTCGGTGTCCTCCGTAGAAGGTTTTGTTTTAGCCCTTTTACTGGTAGGAGACTATGAGGGGCTTCTTTCCAGCACCTCATACTCTCTTAGTGTATTAAAAAGCCCCCCAAATTCTATTATTTTCTTTAAAACCTTAGGAGGAATAGGAAATTTTTCTTGGTTGATAATCAAGGTGGTAAAAAATAATGTTGGCCTATTGCCACGTTAGTCCTTTTCGAAGGACACATTAGCATCAAAGTAGATGACATGATACTGTGTGACTGTTGTAATGAATAAGTGACTACTTCCTTACCTTTTGAAGTGGTATTCAGAGAACTGGATGAAGAAGGGAGTCGAGTCTGCTCTTGCTGAGCCTATTTTCATCATTAACTTAAAGAGGTGAGTATCTTGTTGGACGAATTTGAAGGTGGGGTCATGGAATTCCTCTGGAGGGGCAGCTAGGACCAGTGGGACCATATTATCCACCAATAAATCTTTGTGTAATCTCAATTGGGAGCCATAGTCACCAACCACTTCCAACTTGCTATAAGGCCTCTTCTCCATTTTATAAACTAAATCCAGTGGCTGGTTATTTTTGAAAGCCTTCTACATATGGTCCTCAAAATCATCTTCACTGTGGGTGACTTGCAGAAGAGCGATTTTTCTAGCAACGCTTTTCTTGTGGTGGCCATCGGGGTCATACGGTCTCCAAGTAACCTCATGGAAGCAATATGTGTCCATGTTCCATATGGCCCACAACATGACAAAATGGCCAAGGTATGTATAGGGGCCCATTGAGCAAGGAATGGGTAGCCACAACATGAAGCCCTTCTTCCTGATATACCTAATTTTAACTTTCTTGGTAATTTGCCTAGTTATCTCTAGGATGGCAATGGAAGTTGGACAGTGCATTGGTAGTGCCTTTGAGGGTAGTTTCAACCCATATAATCTGATGTAAGAGAATTATTTTGTATATAAGAAAGCTTTGGCCCTTACCTCACGCAAGAAGTTTCTCACCCTGACTTCAAACCCGTCAGGCTCTTCACCACACAGTCGAGTATGTACTATCAAGAGGACTATTTCAAATAAGCTTTTATAACTAGAACATACCTATTGGATGCATAGTAGTTGATCTTGGAGGGTGGGAGCAGTAACCCCTCTAACTGATCCACCAGAGGTTTACCAAATTATGCTACAAATAAATGAATCAAGAAGGAATAATAAGAGAAGGGAGGAAGTTCCTCCTTGTCGGCCAATATGGATTCCTATAATTTCTACAAATCCTCATTCATGTTGTCACTAATCACATCCTCCCAATGGTAGAGAGGGGTCTTATATTTTCTATTGCATTAGATTATCAGAAACATGACCTCCTTTGTTATCAGTTCTAAATATTTTATGCCCAACACCTATTTAATTATGTTGGCGTAATACTGCACCCAGGGCCAAAGCAAGAATTTCCTGATGGGGAAGCCAGAGGGCCTATTTCTCCCTCTTTTCATAAGCACCTAAAGAAATGAGGTGTTAAGCATATAATTTGCTTGGAGGTCCAATGCTTTGAATTCCACCAACTTGGATGCCACAAAAAGCCCAAACACTTGTCTAATACTATTTTTTTTTAACCTGGCTACTACCTGATTCTTGTAATCACGAATGGTGTGATTTTTAGGGTTGTATGCCATCACCATCTAGGCTAGGAGGTCTAAGGAGTGATAAACCCTTGGGAATGTTAACCAAACCAAATTGGTATTCCATTTGTTGCAAACAAGGGCCAGCTCGATGCTGTCCCTATACGTTGTCATGTATAGACTTATAAGTAGCTTAGGGTGGCACTAAAAATATTCCTCTATGGGGTTGAAACTATAAATAATAACACCCTCTACCTACTTCTATTGCTGCATCATAATATCCTTACCTACGTTAGGTGGATTCATCAGAGCTTTTGGGTCTTGAGATCTCCCTATCTTCTTCATGACTGGCCATGCCCCAATGATTTTAGCAATTCTCCCCTTAACATTCAGCACCCCCAATGCAATCGAGCTCGTGGAAGCCATGAGAATAGACAACAAAATATGATGAGGGTTCCTCTATTTCTCTTCTATGCTCAACCTCATCAAGAAATAATTCTACATGCATGAATGGCATGGGGGAAGTCCTCCACCTTATTATTAAAGCACACACATTAAATTTTGGTAGGTGGAGTTCGTGTGCTTTTTCATCTGATGAGGCATGGTGATTGATCAGGCACATCATGTTACCTACGATTTTGGAAGCACATTGCACTTGAGGGATCAAATTGCGGCTTGGGAGTGACATGGTGGTTTTAGGTTGGTTAGAGTGGGGTGAACTCAAGTGGAGCACACATGGGCCTACACTACATTAATTCCTCATGTGTTTCATTAGGAGATTGAAGCGTGCAGTCCTTGAAGTGAGCACATGATATTGTGTACTTGCTTACACTTTGCATGTCCCAAGGGAGTGGGGCATGTGGGATCAAATGGGATGCATAACTTATGCACCCAAAACTACTTTTATGTAGTCCAAAATGGAGTAAATGGACCTGAAGATGGGCACACGACTTTGTGTGCTCGACTAGACTTTCACATGCTCTGAGGGAGTGGAGCGTGCAGTCATTGTTTGGGGTGCACACACTTGTGCGCCCCTTGAGACATAGTGTTCTCAACTAAAGAGTGGAGTGCATCAACTAAGGAGTGAGTGCATGACTCATGCACTCCAACGATTCTCGTACGCTCCATTAAGAGGGAGCATGCGGGTGGGGTTTGGGGAACATGTAGATGTGTGTGCTCCTCATGAGGCTTTGTGCACCCCATTAAAGAGTGGAGTGCAGAACAGGAAATTAGGTGCATGAATGCGCACACCCGAGAGGACTTCATGCACTCCACTCTCAAGTGGAGAACACGAGATTATTTGGGGTGCACAATTTCGTGATCCGCTTAGGAACTTTATGTGCTCCACCTCCCCATGGAGCATGCGGACTTGGTGTGGGGAACATGGAGTCATGTTACCCTTAGGGACTTTGTGCACCCCATTATCTAATGGGACACATGAGTTGGAATTGGGTGCACGACTTCGTGCATCCGATGGGGTCTTTGTGCACTCCACTAATAGAGCACACGAGCTCGACTGGTGATGCACAACCCATGCACTCGGGGGGGGTTTGTGTGCTCCAATCCCCATTGGAGTGCACAAGTCTAAAAAAGAGTGCACCACCTTGTGTGCCCTTAAGGAAAAGGGGAATTAGACTCCAAAATGGGGGACTTCCATTTTGGGATCAATATGTATATACTTGTATGTTTGTACATATTGAAAACATAAAGCTAAATCATGTTTTACATTGATTTAGTAAAATATTTACTCTTTAATCTTGAAAATATAAATCTAAATATTTATTATTTTTCTAAGCATCATTCTGTTTGACTAAGCCATGTACATAGAACAAAATAAATGAATCAAAACCTTAAAGTCCCTAAGGCACATTGTAATCTTGTATACTATAAACCCTTAAGCATTTATCTAGTGAAAATCCGAACCCCTATAGAAGTCCTTGAGAAATATAACTAAAGATAAATCTAAAGTCCATGGGTATTCATACAAGGTAAATCAAAAGTCTCTTGGGTTAATCTAAATTAAATATTTTAAAAATATTCAATATCTTAGTTTAAAATGTCCCATGTGGCACACTAGAAGTTCGTGAACACTATACTCAAGGAAAATCTAAAGTTCCTCTAGGAACATCCATATCATATCATTTAAATTCCTACGTGGCATAGCAAAAATTCTTGGTTGCTCATCCAAGGCGTATATTAGAGTCCCTTTCAAGCACATCTATCAACATATAAAATTCCTTGGATTTATCTTAGGAATATCTTTATCTTTTAGCAATTATAACAAATTGATGGCTATTCAAGGAACATCCTTAATTTATCCATAACTTTATAATCATTATACAAACATGGGTCATATACAAGCATATATATTATTAATTAACTCATTTAAGAATATTTGGTTTATATAATTTAAGTTAATTATGCTTTTTTTAATCACATATATAATTTAGTTATATGCATCATAGATTAAGCTGTGAATTCTCCATTTATAAAACTTATTTAATCATCATCATGACATATCTAAAACATATCAATAACACAAATAAAGTCTACTAATATAGTTGTTAAATCAGTGTCACATCATAAAAAAATAAAATAATAAGAACCAAAAGATTATATATGTATCACCAATGAGGCGTGTCTATACATATCAAATGTATATCCATGAAAAAATACATCTCTCATAAAAATGGTTCATCATTGATGGTTTCCTCCTATCCTAGATATTGTATCTAGGTTAGTGTCATATTTGTCACCTCTCTATCATGGTTACATCATGATGGACTACATATGTGTATGGGTCTATGATATCGTTTGTGAATGTGTGGTACTAGGAGGAGATGTTAACCTCTTGTCAATAGACATAACCCCTTGATAAGTTGTCATGTAGTATGTTTCTTGGATGTTAGCAATATCTAGAACATCTCATAATAATTTTATCTCTTCTTAAATGGTCTATTATATGGCCTAAGTGGTTAAGAACTAACTTTGTAAGAAGCCCATCTTCTAACTAGTAACTCAAGTTCCCAACCTTCACCTGAGCTACTATCTATCTTGCCTAATCATGCTTAGTAATTAGATCATAACCATAGCATTCATATTGTTGTTTATTACACTAACTAGTCTCTTGATCTAAAGCATCATAATCTATAGCCTATTGATATTATTAAAAAACTAGTGTTACCATAATAGACTATAATATGAAAATTTATCTCATTACTTGATCTATCTTTATGCCCTTTTGGTCTTAGTTGTTCATCAATGTTGTTATGGTGGTCTAGATTTTAATAACCTTGCTAATTTCTCTCTCTTTTATATGAGGGCCTATCACTCTATCCCAACTATCTTCCTAACCTTCTCAACCTCACACACTAGAATATGCATATCCCATAGATAGTGTATGATTTTCTAAAACAAGGTAATTTGAAGGAGTGATTAAGTGCATCTTATGTTTGTCACTTGTAGCAACACAACACTTCAATTCTCTACAAGAACTCATGAATATAGTGTAGATCAATTCTTATTGAATTCCATGGCCGAGATGGCTTTATATAAAGCTCAAATAGTAGCTTTTCCAACTGGTCTTTCCATAATAATTGCGTGATTATATCTCTTGACTGGGCACTTTTTAAAAAAATCTGGAGCTTGTGTGAACTATCTATTTGCATGCTTTATTTAATGCCTTTTAACCAACTAAACTCCTTTGGATTAGCTTTCTTATACTTTGATTTCATCATGCATAGAATAGAGTGTCATGCCATTCTACTTGCACATGCTTTTCCAGCTTAGCTCATGTTATGATTTTAGGTACTTTATCTATCCCTTTTCTTGCTTTGTCCATTGGCCTGTGAAGTCAAATAAAGGATGGTAGAGGGAGAGGGGTAGACTAAATCATGTGGAGGGAATTGAAGGTATAAAGGATCATGTGTAATAATACCTATTATTTGAGCATGCGAGTCATAGCAAAGTAGACAATAGAAGAAATAATTCTCTAGGGGTTGGGCATCTTTTTATTTTGGATTTGAGTCTTCATTTCTCTATATGGCTTATGTAGCTTATTTTTTCTACACTTTGACATGCTTTATAGTTTGATTAACTTAAAGATAATTCACTATTTGGATGATAGCCTTATTTACTAAAACTATAGTTAGATTTTTATTTACATGCTGACTATTTACACATCTTGATTTTGGGTACTTTATCAGTCCCTTTCCTTACTTTCTCCATTGGGCTATGAAATAAAAGAAAGGATGGCAGAGGGAGATGGGTAGATTAAATTGTGTTGAGGGAATTGGAGGTATGAAGGAGCATGTGGAATATTAATTATGAATTTGAGTGTGTGAGCCATAGCAGAGTAGATGTTAGAAGAAATAATTCTCCAGGGGTTGAGCATCTTTTTATTTTGGATTTGAGTCATCATTTCCTTATTTGGCTTATGCAACTTATTATTTTTTATATGATCTAATGTGCTTTCTAGTATAATAAAATTGAAGATCATTCACTATTTGAATTATTTCCTTATTTACTAAAATTGTAGTTAGATTTTTATTTACATACCGACTATTTACATATAAATATGATGTTCTTGCCCACACCTTTCAAGTGTGATTGCTTGTGCTCTATCATTTGAATTTGAAATACCATGAGAATATGATACAAAACTTGAGATTCTCTTCATGATTTATTCTTAGGATTTCAAAAATATATTCAAACATTTCTAGATGCCAATCTAGCTTTGTTCTATCATCGAGGAATTCTTGGCTTTGGGTATGTGTGATAGCCATAAACAATTGTCTTTGACTAAACTCCATCTTGCTGAGTATTGGTCTTCTCAATGTATTCTATAGAGTTCCCAAAAGCATATCTATCATCAAGTCACTCTATATTTGAATTGTTATTTTTGGCTTGTGTCTCTTTTCCTCAAATATGCTTTGATTAAATGATTAGAGTTGTTGAAGATCGTGATTATACTCTATATTTTGAAAAGAAATATAACTGTTTGGTGGATCTGATTATTCCTTGAAAATTGATTTATGTATGCTAAAATTATCACAATAATGTGACTCTTGCCATGTTAGATCTGATTCTTTTTTTGCTAATCACTTATTTCTAGCTTTACTTCCTAGGCACATTTCCATGGTAAAGCTATTTTTAGCTCTCCATATTATTCAATGTAGAAGGGGTGTAAATCTTGGTTAAGTATTTTGATCAACCTTTTGCTATAGGGGATAATCATGTGACTTTGGTCATGGATCAAGCATCCTGCAATTTATTTCAAAGCATATCAAGACAAACACATGAATGTGGGTGGTATAACAACAACTGTTATATCTTGTACTAATAATAGATTTGGACACCCATGTATCAACATTGGAAAATATTTTAAAATACTAGTTGCTTGTATAGATATCCATTTGAATTGAAACCACTTGGCTTTCATCGGACTAGGAATCAATTCCATGTTTTATAGACTCCTAATGTCATAATCGTGTGTTCTAATTTTGGATCTACTACACAATTGTGTAGTATGTACTTCTCTAAGAAAAGAGAGACAAAATGGCTATTATTTTTTTTGCATGCCTAAATATATTCTCTTAACTACTTGGTTTACTAAGCTTCTATTCTTCTTTGATCCTTCAAGAGACAATTCCACCAGGTCCACTTCTTCAACCACTAATAAATATTTTTTCAGATTTGGAATTAGATCCTATTGAGATATTTTTGATTTCTCTTCGAACCTCTTGTGTAGGTGTAGAATTTTTAAATAATCATTGAAACTGACTTACTGCTTCTCTTTCTTTCAGCATCATAGCTAGAAAATAAAACTTCTTATATAACTCAATCCTTTTCTAATTTAGCAACTTCTTTGTTGAAATTGATACCAAGGCATGAGATTGCATTATATTCCTCTTCCCACTTTGTATGGCTAGATTCCAAATATGATCAGAGTCATCTACTTATTATTTCTAATTATCAATAAAAACTCTTCTTCTTGGGTATGATTGCTCCAACACTAAGGTGAAAGCCACCATTTCTTCCATCAATTGAGATTTTTTGGGGCACATAAGATATAAACGTCCTTCGACATAAAATTTATTATGTGGGGAAGATTTGTATGTGACTAGAATATTGCTTCCTTTTGTATCCTATTAGCAAGACATTGCTTTATCCCTCTCTTTGTAGTGCACTTCATGCCAACAAAGTTCCAAGAGTTATGATATTGCTGTGACTGCTGAGATTTAAGCACAAAGTTACTAGAAATACATCTCTAATTTAGAGAGTCTCTCTTCCATTCTTCTAACATCTTTAGTAATGTGGGAAGCACTCTTAGTGGATGACATGAAATTGCACAAATGAAAACTAAGAATTGCATTAATAAAAAACATATTTATAGGCATGTTTGAGTTTACAGGTTGACATTTAATATGCATGATTTATGTGAGTATTAAATGCAATACATCATGATCCATGTGAAAAAGGGATAATATAATATTAATACCTATCATTCCTCCCCATATTAGAAGCATTAGTCTCCAATTCACTTGAAAGAGGAGAAAAATTATTAGCCATCTGAGTGTGAGCTTGGTGTGAACTGATGGAAGGTAGATGTTGAGGATGGACTACCAAAGATTGAGATACTTGCAAAATTAAAATGCAAGATGATGAGTAGTGGTGACCAGATATGGAGCTATAGTGGAATTTAGAACTACAGTAGGAGGAAGAGGAGGATCATGAGTAGTAATATGAACTACTGTAGGTGCCACAGAAATAGGTGTCGGTACAACAAGAATAAATATTGGTACAAACTAAATTATAGGAACCAAGGTAGGTACCATAGGAAAAATATTGGTATAAACTAAATTATATGAACCAATGCTGGTACAAACAAAACTGATGGAGATATAGCAAGAATATGTGTGATTAACCTGGTGTTGAGTTGTGAATAGTGCTTGTGCTTGTGTGTCCACTTGCTGATGTGTGTTACAAATTAAGGCAATTTTTTGTGCCTGATGCAAATTAGTGCGAGCCTGTTGTGGAGGGCACTAAACACTTCAGATAAGAAAAGTGTGGTTCTCATGCTAAAGGGTGTAGGAGTTGTTATAGGTATCATATTTATCTATCTTGTCATATTGATAAGTTTTTCCTAACAACCCACAATAATCCATAGGATCTACATCACATGTGATAGTGTCTACATACTTAGGCCCAAAGGCAAAAGATAAAGTGCATGTTTTTGTGATCCGAGAAGTAGTAGTACTATCCTTCCAACCAAGGGAGTATGGAAAAGTATGAGGATGGGTGGAAATATATAACTTATCAACAATGGACTGCACAGTCAAGTTCTTCTGCAAGCCATTATTGATGATACAATCAACTAAAAAAATAGGTGTTAAATGAGCACAAGTAAAAAACGGGTTCTCACAATCTCCAATAAGAGAGTGATGGTTAAGTAAGGTGATCTTGTTTAGTCGACCTTATAACTTAGGATAAAAACAATCTTACCAAGAATTTTGGATGGGGTTTTAGGGAGTCCACTTCTCAAAAATTGACTCCTAAAAGGGTTCTATCATAGATGCTTGGACAAACAATTGTTTTTGCTGGGATTTATTTAATTGGGGATATATGATTTGTCATGTCCACTTATTTTATAATAGTTACAAAATTTCTATATGTGATAAGAAGATGAAGCATGAAATGTAGAAGAAAAGGATTTATCAAGAGCGAAAAGAGAAGTATAATAAGGGGAAGAAGACTATTGAGGTTGATGTAGCGATGGCCTAGAACCTTCTGAAGAGTGTCTAGCCCCTATGCAATATGCTGAAAGCTTCTCCTCAATGAGCTATGCATGATTGAAGATATCATCTAGTGTAGTACAAGGAGTATATTTCAACTCTCAATAAATGTATGAAAGGAGACCATTTTTGAATTTGGCAATCAAGACATCATCAGGATCTAAAATGCCAAGTAAAACTCAAAGGCGATTGAAATGATGAATGAAATGTTGTACATATTATCTCTTGCCCTGATGAAGGTGTAGCCATTAATTCGATAAGTCCTCATAATTTTTTGGATAAAATGCAGCCTTCAAGGCTATGACCATCTCCTAACATGTAAAAATTGGATTTTGGCATTTAGAAATGAGGACTTTGGCGATGTTGGAAATTTTGAGCTTTGTAATTGAAACCTTTTCATCATAAGAGTGTAAGTATATTCAAACCAGGTATCCATGTCAAGGAACCAACTATTTATTACATAAGGGTCTTGAGAGCCTTCATATATTTGTAATTCACACCTTGGATGAGGAGGATGGGAGGAACATTTAAGGTTTTGCAATATGGTAGCCATTTCCACCATTTTTTCATTTTGAGTTGCAGTGATTTCAACCAATTTTGTAACAATGGCTATGTTGGTAGCCATAGGTTTACTAGGAGTGACCAAGGATTTACTAGGCACTAGTTCATATGATAAAATTAGAATGGGTGGTAAAATTTTTTGTTCAACTATTAATGGGCCCTCCCTCTCTAATTGGTGATTGAATTTGACTTGGGAAACCACAAATGGTAGGAAGTTCCAACCAGTGCAGACCAAGGTGGGGATATGATTTGAATTTGAATTACAAATTCCAATGATCACTATGAGAAGTTAGTGCAATGAACACTAGCCAACGACACAACATATACTATCCAAATATCAATAATGACAATGAAACCAAGGCAAGCGACGACCACCGAGCAACACAAAAATTTAAGCAGGAATGTAGAACCAAGGCGATCAATGATGATAAATACAAAAAGCTAAGCAAAAATGGATAGATAGGAAATAGACAAGGTTGATAGGGTACGACACTCAAGGCAATGGGAAACTCTATGAAAAGGACAATAGAGGAAGGGTCGCCAGTGTAAGCTGGATACCAGTTAGTGTGAGACATCCTGTATATAAGGAGATAGATGATGATGATATGAGTGATGTAGGATAAAGCACATGGAGGTTTTTTTTAAAAACAAACACAACTAAACTCATTTGACTAAAAAATTATTACAATGTTGATAAAGTAAATTCATCAAAAGATTATCGTTAGAAATTTATTTCCTCATCATAAACTTGTTGCCGCTACATAGGATTTCTTTGTGCACAAGATCACCGAGAAATCATATCGTAGTGAACTATTCTAGATGCCAAGAAGCATGAAAATGGTCAAAAAATTAATTACCTCATCGTGAAGTCATTCGAAGAATCACCGGTATTCAAATGTCATCATCAAAAATTTGAAGTGATTTGCAAAATGGGGCATGAAGTGCCTTGAATCACTGATATACATATTTTGGCCACAAAAATTGATGAGGGAGATCCAAAAGTGGATGATATGAAGTGGAACATGTAAAAAATATTTGAGAGAAAAGCAAAGGATGCTGTAGCTTGCAAAACTTCGGTCGATAGATCAGTGATTGCATGAGACAACAGACTGGCATCGTGAGGAAATATGCACTGTGGAATAACTAGTGATGGTAGAATGCAATGAGACAAACCCAAGATACACTGTATGCTTTTATCACTATTTTTATTGCACATACAAATGGATGCTACCAAAAAAGAGATAACGATCACTGAGGAGTTGTATCACTACGATGCTTGCCCAAACGGATTTGTAATACCCGATCAATATTGTGACAACACAAGGACATGGTAACACTCCAAAAGAGATAAAAATATGCTCGATTATGATTGCAACATCAAATAAATGACAAATCCAAGGGTAAGACATAGATTTTCATGACCCTCCCAGATGGACCTTTGAACATGAAAAACAATGTGTTAACAAATGTGACTAATACTCAATTTTGTGCAATTAAGTAGCCTCACAATAATAAATAGATAGTGAGGGATATGATACTACTAATAAATTTCTAATGTGTAGGATCAGGTGTGCTTGAGAGTGGAAGGAATTGAGTCATCCACCAGAGATGAGAGTACTTGAGGAAGGGGATATGATGATAAGATAATTCAAAGGTAACACAGAGATACCTTCATATAGGCATGCATTCGGTTAGGGATAATCATCAATATATAACCACCTTGAGCCCGGACTGATGGCCTAGTAGCTATCATAAGTTCTAGAGGTTGAGATAGGTGACTAGATTGATGGAAATACTCCCTCTTTATTTGATGCACTTGCATGATTTTATTTTACTTCAACATTATTAATATTGATAATTAGTGAGCATGGAGTAAATATTTTGCATTCACAAATTCATGTGTGCTTGTTTAAATAAATGTTTGATTTATTTAAAAAGCAAAAAGAGATTTGTTTAAAAAAACAAAAAGAGATTTGTTTAAATAAATGTTTGATTTATTTGAAAAAATAAAAAGAGGTTTGTTTAAATAAATGTTTGATTTATTTAAAAACAAGAAGATATTATTTAGAATGAATAATTATTTTAAGCAAATATATCATTAAAAAAAATGAGCAATTGGTCATTTTAAAAGACGTTGGTAGATGCTATTTTTAATAAAAATGATTGATTTATTCAAATAGCACCAACAAGCAAGAAGTAATCAATTTTCCAAATGATTGTTAGTGGATAAATTTCATTGAAATATAAAAATAAGAAAATCGATGCAATTCTTTTGAAGCCCAAGGTAAGAAATTTACCATGGCATGTCTAAGAAGTCACAGATCACCCGACGATCAACCTAAGGCATAAATGTGACAAGACGGTACTTTACCAAATGGATCGGGTTACCCTTTGAAGACCCATTTGGGTCAAGTTGCGTGAAGATCCCCTAACATGAAGGAAAATCTCTTTATGGTGATCACCTTAGGAATAAGGGGAATCATGCCTGCCCTACTGCCTATCAAAGGTGGTTGAGGAGTAATAGTGGGTAGGCGAGGACATGGACCAAGGAGGAAAGAAGGCACTGTGAATGCAAAGACGTGACACTAAAAATGAAATTACAAGTAAATACACAAAGAGACAAATATTGCACAAAATGTTCCAATTTTAATATTGACAATGGGAGGGAGCCAAGTGAACTCTTTGATACAATTCTACTCTCCAAGAGTATTATGATACAATATTATAATGGGCTAGGGTTCTCCGAAACCCTAGCAATAAAATAAAATAGTTTCTTTTGAAGATTGCGCCTTTGATCCCAACAGGGTGAGTGGGCTTTGAATATCTGAAGTTGGGTCACTCTGGCTCTAATAGTATGATGATCTATAGAACTGCAAGTGATAGAAAAAATTAATGAGTTAGTAGCACATGATAGGGCTCCACAAAGTGAGACCCTCAAATAATGATTAAAAACCCTAATTGAAATAAATAGAAAGCAGCACTTACAGATATGCAGATGTAACAATAAAAACTCATATAAGTGATTTACCTTGCTCAACAGTAGATGTGACTTGATTGGGCTGATTTATTAAACCCTAAGGGATGTAGAAAATAGTGTGGCGGTTTTCTGGGCGGTGGCGGACGAGCGAACAATAGTGACAAAATGAATGAGGCTGGTTGGAATCTATCCTAGGGTATGCTAAAGGTGCTTAGGGTATTCTTTAGCAGAGAGACGTCAAGATTCTTCAACATTCCATTCTTTCAGTATTTCAGCTACCTTTGGGCAATATGAGGGGCATGTATTTATAACTTAGCTTTAGGGTTTAACTTAGGGTTCTTAACTTTACACTTTTGATCGTGTGGCTAAGATTAAGTCATATCCTAGGGCTAAGATTAAATGATGGAAGTGGCATGGATTGAGTGGGATGGATGGTAGGGATTTAATATGATCGGACGGTGGAGGTTAAATGAACTTATAATTATATAATATAATATTAAATAAATAAAATATAATATAAAATATTAAAATAATATAATATATATTAAAATAAGTCATATTTTGGTAGGCAAGGGGAAAATGGGCCTTTTTGAAGGTGGGAAAGGGAAAATGGGTCTTTTGAAGGCAGGAAAGGGGAATGGAGGATAAGTGGAAGGTGGTATGACTAGGAAGGTGGATGAATGACTGCAATTTGGTGTCTACAGATGCCTCTTTTTGTACCATGTTGCATGCAACACAATATGGTACAAAAATATGAGACACCTGCATGGGCTATGGGCAACAGAAATCGCTTCTCTCATTGGAATTGCACATTGGCGTTGAAGACAAAAAGAATGAAGAATATTTAGAGTTCATTGCGTATCTTACCCCCTTAATTGGTGAATGAGAAAATTCTCATGAGCCAATTGAAAAAGCATGGATTTTGTGCAAACTATGGATGAAGGATGAATGATGATGCGATGTGATACCATTTTTGCCCCAACGGTTGCAGAAAGGGGGTTGGTGTATAATACCATGATGCTTGAAGAATGATGATTGATGATTTGATACCGTTTTTGCCCCAATGGTTGAAGAAAAGGGGGTTGGTGTATAAACCATTATGCTTGAAGAATAATGACTGATGATTTGATACTGTTTTTACCCCAATGATTGAATAAAGGGGGTTGGTGTATGAACCATGATAATGTAAGATGTATCCCATAATGGGAAATAAAAATCAACATGGTTGTCCCAAATTTGGTGGTGATTCTATGCTATTAAAAAATGTGCCTCACAGGCATCATTGAGTATGCAAGATATGAAAATGCAGAATGACTGAGGCACTGCAGGGCTGGCCATTGACTATAGAATATTCTTCCTCAATTCCATAATGGAACCAATCAAATCTATCGAGCTTGTATGCTTTGTGACTATAGTCAGATTAATGAGTGATTGATATTAGTTATCCATGATTTTGCATCAAATGGAAAAGGACGTCAATGATTCCTATTTGGCGAATTCTTCTTGGCAGTGTTTCACTTAGAATTTGAGGTTACTGATATGATTATGATTCTTGGAAATGAGATAATTGGTGATTATCATGATTAAGTGTCTTTATTATAAACTATTCATGTTACTGAATTGCATGGATTACTATCACTGCAACCACCAAGTTAATATAATAATTATTGGATACGAGGTTCACTTAGAGCCAACTGATGAGATACCATTTTTGCCTCAATGGTTGAAGAAAGGGGGTTGGTGTATAATACCATGATTTTTAAAGAATGATGATTGATGAGATACTGTGTTTGCCCCAATGGTTGAAGAAAGGGGGTTGGTGTATAATACCATAATTTTTGATAAATGATGATTGATGAGATACCATATTTGCCCTAACGGTTGAAGAAAGGGGATTTTGATGATGTGAAAATGTGATGAAATAAAATGATTTGTATCTGTTCTTTCCACTTAATAGATAAAGTGGGTTTTGATGATGTGAAAATGAAGTGATTATGTCTGTTCTTTGACCTTAATAGATAAAGGGGTTTTGATGATAAAAGTGTTCTTATGGTAGTCTATCCATCCTACCGTATTGCATGGATAACCAGTCGTTGCAACCACCAGGTTTATAGGATAAACCACTAAATACAAGGTTCACTTAATAGGAATGCAAATGTGATCTATTTTTGCCCCAATAGGTGAAGGGATATTTGAGAAATGAATTAAAATAACATGATTTGTATCTGTTATTTGCCCTTAATAGATAAAGGGGTTTTTGATGATGTAAGATGAAAAAGTGTCTGTTCATTGCCCTTAACAGATAAAGGGGTTTTTGATGATGAAAGATGAAAAAGTGTTTGTTCATTGCCCTTAATAGATAAAGGGTTTTTTTTGATGATTAAAGTGTCCTTATGGTAGTATATCCATCCTATCGGATTGCATGGATAACCAGTCACTATAACTGCCAGGTTTATAGGATAAACCACTAAATACAAGGTTCACTTATGAATGGATAATGATAAAAGAATGTAAATGTGATCTATTTTTGCCCCAATAGATGAAGGGATTTTTGTAATTTGGATGATGTGAATGCAAGGTAAAGGGCACAACCTTTGACAAAAGAACACAGTCTTTTGAACCTAGCAATTGACTTGTTGATGATGTGATGTGATTGAATGATTGAATTGTTTATTGCAAGTGTGGGGAAGGTGTGAAACCTTGAACACCCCCAAGTTCTAGATGTGATGTTGATTGATTAGGAGAAAGGTGTGAAACTTTGAGCACCCCCTAGTTGTGATGCTACTTGCTTTATTGGGGGAAAGGTGTGAAACCTTGAACACCCCCAAGTTGTGATGATGTATGAACTTGCTAGCGATCTTTGCATATGTGAGTTTGATATATATACATACATGTATTTTATGTTTGTGTTATGCTTTTGTGTTAACGTGAATGAAATGCATATTTAATATTTTATCTATGGAATGCATTATGGATGATTAATGCAAGCTAAATGATGTATGTGCCTAATGCTTATATGGATGATTCATGCAAGCTAAATGATGTATTATTGATGCAAGTAAATGTGTAATGAACCTAAGATATATGATAGGGATGCATGGTGTTCGAATGATATTTTTATAGTTCAGAAATTTTATTGGCCATGTTTGATTTCCACTATTTTGTAATCAGGGGTACCCAATTTTAACGACGTTATGCAACTTGACATATGACGTAGGCATGAATGTTGACACGAAAGAAGATATGGATGTTGATATGGAAGAAGATATGGATGTTGATATGGAATGAGTAATACAACATTTTCAAAAACTCAAACATACTAGTATTATCAATCAAACTCACTTAGGTTGTCTAAATTTCTTTAGGACCAATGTGTGTGCAAGTGAGGTTCAATTACCAAATCTTGAGTATGACAATGATCCTATTTAATCAAGAACCAGTGTGTGTGCATGTGAAGTTTATTGACCCACTATGAGTAAATTGGGCATGACTTGTTATGGAGATGACTTGAAGCTAGCCTTTCCTTATGTGCGGTCAGAGGTCTTCCTATTTGCCAAGGAGACATGTCACCCAGTATGAGCTTACTCCACTGCCAGCCAGGTGGCTATAGCCCCGGTGAAGATTCACTCCATAGTCCAATGGGATTTGATATTTTAGACCTTGGGAATGACTACCCATATGTGCTAGGGACGTGAAGTATGAATCCTTATGACTTGAGGGATAAAGGGTTTTTGGGATTTTATTTGTTAATTTTGTATAGAGCTTTGGGGAATCGAATTCTCAAACAAAGTGTGATGAGAATTTTGACCCTATCCTTACTACTCTATGTTTTTATGCTTATATTTGAAGAGTAATTGAGGTAGTGGTAAAAGCCACTATTTTTTATTTGGACTATGTTGCATGATGGGACAAGCGAGGATTATACCTTTTTGCTTCAAGGTATTACCCAAGTTTGGTACTAACCCTCTTTGGCTCATAATTTTTTTAAGATGTGATGGAATGTGATTGGTTCAAGATTGTATTCATAATCAATTGGCAATACTCAAGACCTTCTTAATGTGTAAAGGGTATTTTTGGTCCCAAAGAAAATCGGACATTCATTTGGAGGTTTCTTGCTACACTAGTAATGGCTGAGTGATTGAAAATCTAGGCTTTATGATTTTTGACACGGGATGTGGTTTGACATATGGCTTTTGCAAGGGTTGCATGATTTCTTCAAACTAGGTACCCCCAATTATTATAACTTGAATTTGTATTTGTGGCCATATCATCATTACTAAGTAAGATCATTCAAACATGGGATGGGATGACGGGGACCGCAGCTTACACCAACACAAAATTCCACTTTTGTATTAAAATACTTCGGAAAATAATTACATATATCAAAATAAAATAGCCCGCAGGCTTTACGATGGCCACGCTCGGCCTGGTATTCTTTCTGCACTCTATCTCTGCCTTGTTCTTCTCCAATCCCCCCTTCTAATAAAAAAATTCTGAGTTTTATATCGGAGTCTCTGCTCCCTAGGCAATTATGCCCACTAGCGCGAAATCCAAAAATTTAAAAAAAAAGTCCCCTTCTTCTGCAAGTTGTCGAATCTCCTCATCAATGGGCAACTACCCCGATCCCCTATTGGAGCTTGCATTAAAGACTCCCCTTGCCCTGCAACCACCACTTCCAGACTGTCTATCAGGAACAGATGCTTGTCAGAACATTCTTCTGCACCCTCTACCTCTTTTCCCGCGCGTGCGACCTGTCCATGTGTAGAAATTTCAAAACTGTCTTCAACCGGTCGTGAAATCTCAAACCATGTGGTAGCCTTTAACTGGTCATGATATCATGACATGTCACAATATTGCGACATGTCACAGCATCGTGACCCCCACGCCCTTCTGCCTCTACTACGCCTTCGAAGCTGCGATTTCGTGACATGTCGCAAAATCGTGACATGTCACAATTTTGTGACTCCCACGCCCTTTCACTTGCCCTGCCCTCGGAGCTGGGATTTTGTGACATGTTGCGAAATCATGACAGGTCACGATTTCGTAGCTCCCCTACCTTTGTTTTCTTCCTTCGACTTTGAAGCCCATTGTCAACTTTGACTTTGCTATTCTTCGAACCCTTCGCGCCTTTGCTTTCAAAGACATCGCGATATTACAACGTCACGAAATCACGACATCGCGATATCGTGACATTGCGAAATCACGATGTCATGATATCACGACGTAAAATCCCTCTGTACTCCTTCTTCTAAAAATGTTGTGACATCGCGATGTCACGATATCACAACGTCGCGACAGAAAACCCCTTCTTGCCTCCTCCAAAAATGTTGCGATATCGCGACGTCGCGATATCACGAAAAAACTAGCCTTTGCCTTGTCGCAGCCTCTGGCGTCACGATTTCACGACATGTCACGATTTCATGACCCCCTTTCTCACTTTGCCTTGGAAATTTAAACAAATTACTTTGAAAACCCAGTTGATGCCAGATTGTCCTACGCTGTTGCCGGATGCTCCTGCATCAGACACCCGAGGTAAAAAGGAGAAGTGACCTTCACTTCTAAGTTGTTCGGTCTGCGTCCTTTGTAATATCTCCAAACATTCATCAACCTTTGCAACCTGCTCAAATCTCGTTTCCTGGCAAGAAAATTTTTTGCCCTCTACCAGACAAATTCTGGCATTGCTGCACACCTTCTCATCCACTATCTGCAATGGCTTCAACTTGTGCCGCACTCCATCTTTCATCAAGGAGTATGTATTTGCATGACCATCATGCACTGCACTCTGATCAAACTGCCATGGCCTTCCCAACAGCAAATGGCAAGCATCCATGGGGAAAACATCACACAGGACCTCATCCTGGTATCTCCCAATCTGGAATGTGACTAAACACTGTTCACGGACCCATGCTCTATGGTCCTTTCGCAACCACGCAATCCGGTATGGATGCGGCTGTCTCCTTCTCTCTAACTATAACTTAGCAACCATCTCCTCAGAAACTAAGTTGTCTGTACTCCCATTGTCTATAATAACATTACAGACTTTGCCTGCACTTTTGCACCGTGTGTGGAATAGGCTTCTCCTCTGTTCTGGTTTGTCTTCCTCAATCAGCATGGTTCTCCTTACTATCATTGCTTCTCCTTTCTCAGCTTCTTCAGAATGTTCTGAGTCAGCATCTTCAACTGCCACAACAGCTCTGGCAGGACCCACTTATTTCTTGTTCACTCTCTCGGGGTGCTGGGGACACTCATATGCCCGATGCCCCTCTTCTCCATAGTGGAAACATGTTCCCCGAAACACTCCTCTTCCATACCCACGTCCAGATCTACCTCTTCCTCTTGGGTAGCCATTGTTCTAAACTTGCGGTTTGGGTTCTTCATCTTCTTTCTGATTTTGGCTGCTGCTAACCTCTTCTTTCTTCTCTTCCTTTCCTTCCTCTTTTCTTCCACCGGTCTTTCCTCCGGGTCCTTTTCCTCTTTGCTTGCTCTCAAACCTTCTGTTCAGTTTTTCTTCAACCTTCAGAGCAAACTGGTAAGCATCTTCAATGGTGCTCACCCAAACTAAGCTCAACTCTTCCTGGACACTGGGTCTCAACCCATTAATATAACGGGCCACCTTTTCCTTGCTTCTAAATGACCGGTTTTGATGGAGATTTTGTAAAATTCCTCTATATATTCTTGGACAATTTTATTCATCTATATTAAACCCTACATTTTTCTTAGCAGATCCAACTCATAATCTGCTGGAATAAACTGCTTTTTTAATTTTTCAACCATCCGTTCCCATCTTGTTATCCATTATTTTCCTCTTCTGTTTCATTCCAGCTGTATCCCCTTCCACCATATGCTGGCATGACCTTTTAATTTGGTTTTGGAAAATCTGACCCGCTCGAGATCTTCAACTTATTCATATTCAAAATATTCTTCTAAGTCATTTATCTAGTCAATCAATTCCTTCGGATTCAAGTTCTCGAAATACGTGGAAACTTCTATCTTCGGCCTCTTCCCGATCTGGGATATGGCCTTGTACAGTCTGGCTTGTGCCGGATCCACAACTTCTTCTTCTTCTTCAAACTAATTTTCTTCTTCATCTGCTTCATCTTCACTGTCTGCATCTCTTCTCGGTTCGTGTCCTCTACGCAGTTCTTCTTGCAGGGCCTGAACTTGCCACTGCAAAGCTCGAAAATCTTCGACCGGCACCACATTTCCTACTCCACCATGGTTTCTTCGTGGAGGCATCTTCTCACTTTCTCACGAGCCTTCCCACAGATCCTGGTGTGACTGCCTCATGTACGGTGATCTGTCACACACTCAAGAGCTCCCGCTCTGATACCAATGACGGGGACCGCAGCTTACACCGACACAAAATTCCACTTTTGTATTAAAATACTTCAAAAAATAATTACATATATCAAAATAAAACATCCCGCAAGCTTTACGATGGCCACGCTTGACCTGGTCTTCTTTCTGCACTCTGTCTCTGCCCTGTTCTTCTCCAATACCCCCTTCTAATACAAAAAATCTGAGTTTTATATCAGAGTCTCAACTCCCTAGGCAATTAATGACCACTAGCACAAAATCCAAATTTTTTAAAAAAAAGTCCCCTTCTTCTGCAAGTTGTCGAATCTCCTCATCAATGGGCAACTGCCCCGATCCCCTATTGGAGCTTGCATTAAAGACTCCCCTTGCCCTGCAACCGCCGCTTCCAGACTGTCTCTCGGGAACAGATGCTTGTCAGAACATTCTTCTGCACCCTCTACCTCTTTTCTCGCGCGCGTGGCCTGTCCACGTGTCGAAATTTCAAAACTGTCTTCAACCGACCGCAAAATCTCAAACCACGTGGCAGCCTTTAACTGGTCACGATATCGCGACATGTTGTGATATCATGACATGTCACGGTATTGCGACCCCCACGCCCTTCTGCCTCTACTACGCCTTCGGAGCCGTGATTCCGTGACATGTCGTGAAATCGTGACATGTCACGATTCCGTGACATGTCGTGAAATCGTGACATGTCATGATTTCGTGACTCCCATGCCCTTCCATACTTGCCCTGCCCTTGGAGCCACGATTTCGTGACATGTCACAAAATCGTGATAGGTCGTGATTTTGTGGCTCCCCTACCTTTATTTTCTTCCTTCGACTTTGGAGCCCATTGTCAACTTTGACTTCGCTATTCTTCAAACCCTTCGTGCCTTTGCTTTCAAAGACGTCGTGATATCGTGACGTAAACTCCATCTGTACTCCTACTTTCAAAAATGTCACGACGTCGCGATATCGTGACGTCGCGATATCGCGATGTCGCGATATCGCAATGAAAAACCCCTTCTTGCCTCCTCCAAAAACATCGTGATATCACGACGTCGTGATATCGCGACAAAACTAGCCTCCGCCTTGTCGTAGCCTTTGGGGTCACGATTTCGTGACATGTCGCGAAATCGTGACATGTCATGATTTTGCGACCCCATTTCTCACTTTGCCTTGGAAATTTAAACAAATTACTTTGAAAACCCGGTTGATGCCAGATTGTCCTGCTGTTGTCGGATGCTCCTGCATCATGGGATGAATGCAATTATGAATGACTATAGCAGAATGTACATGAAATATGCAATTATGAATGTATGAATCTAGATGTATGAATGCAAGCGAAAATGAAATGCATGTGAAAAATACTTATGAATACGAATGTGGAAGTGTATATGCAAATGCCTATATGTATGCATTCTTATGTAAATACAATTTGATTTTGTTGTTTTGATTTTTTTTTTTAGCCATGTATGTAAATATATAGTAATCACAATAAGCATAGAACACTTTCAAGTGTATGATGTTCATCAACTCAAGTTTATCTACTCCCACTAACATAGTAAGCTTATGACCAAAGGAGTTGGGTGCCTTTGGGGCCTTTTAAAAATTTGATGTGACCAAAGGGATTGAGACCTTTGGAGCCTTTTGAAATTGATGTGTGACCAAAGGGGTTAAGACCTTTGGAGCCTTTTGAAATTGATGTGTGACAAAAGGGGTTAAGACCTTTGGAGCCTTTTGAAATTGATGTGTGACCAAAGGTATTAAGACCTTTGGAGCCTTTGAAATTGATGTGTGACCAAAGGGGTTAAGACCTTTGGAGCCGTTTGAAATTGATGTGTGACCAAAGGGGTTAAGACCTTTGGAGCCTTTTGAAATTGATGTGTGACCAAAGGGGTTAAGACCTTTGGATTCTTTTGAAATTGATGTGTGACCAAAGGGGTTAAGACCTTTGGAGCCTTTTGAAATTGATGTGTGACCAAAGGGGTTAAGACCTTTGGAGCCTTTTGAAATTGATGTGACCAAAGGGGTTAAAACCTTTGGAGCCTTTTGAAATTGATGTGTGACCAAAGGGGTTAAGACCTTTGGAGCCTTTTGAAATTGATGTGTTTCCAAAGGGGTTAAGAACTTTGGAGCCTTTTGAAATTGATGTGTGACCAAAGGGGTTAAGACCTTTGGAGCCTTTTGAAATTGATGTGTGACCAAATGGGTTAAGACCTTTGGAGCCTTTTGAAATTGATGTGACCAAAGGGGTTAAGACCTTTGGAGCCTTTTGAAATTGATTGTGACAAAATGGGTTAAGACCTTTGGAGCCTTTTGAAATTGGTTGTGACCAAATGGGTTAAGACCTTTGGAGCCTTTTGAAATTGATCAGCCACCGAAGTGATCGGGGAGTGGGTATGTTTTACATTACAAAATTTAAGTTACTTGTTTTATTTTGCATTCTAGCTTGAACTATGAAGTGCGTAAACAAAAGATATTCAATTAGATCCAAATAACACCAAACCAAACAATATTGTGTAGGAATTTTTAAAAGTAAAAGAAAATACAATGTCCTAGGTTTTACCTTGTGTGGCTTACCTCATTCATTATTATTTAAAATGTATTCCTTTTTATTATTATTTGATTTACTTACGTTATGGTACTAACTTGAAATAAAAAAAAAGTAATAAGTCAAAACAACTTAATGGAAAACACATCAAATCCACCTATTATGTAATGATGGAATGGCTATTGTGTAAGCCATGTTAGTGATGAAAGGGCTATTGGTTAAGCCATGTAAATGATGAAACAACTAAGGTTAAGCCATGTTAATGATGAAATGGCTAAGGTTGAGCCATGTTAATGATGAAATGGCTAAGGTTGAGCCATGTTAATGATGAAATGGCTAAGGTTGAGCCATGTTAATGATGAAATGGCCAATATTGAGCCATGCTAATGATGAAATGATGAAATGGCTAAGGTTGAGCCATGTTAATGATAAAATGATGAAATGGCTAAGGTTGAGCCATATTAATGATGAAATGGCTAAAGTTGAGCCATTTTAATGATGGAATGATGAAATGGATAAGGTTAAGCCATGTTAATGATAAAATAATGAAATGGCTAAGGTTGATCCATGTTAATGATGAAATGATGAAAGGGATAAGGTTGAGCCATGTTAATGATAAAATTATGAAATGGCTAAGGTTGAGCCATGTTAATGATGAAATGGCTAAGGTTAAGCCATGTTAATGATGAAATGGCTAAGGTTACGGCATGTTAATAATAAAATGATGAAATGGCTAAGGTTGAGCCATGTTAATGATGAAATGATAAAATGACTAAGGTTAAGCCATGTTAATGATGAAATGATGAAATGGCTAAGGTTGAGCCATGTTAATGATGAAATGATGAAATGGCTAAGGTTGAGCCATGTTAATGATGAAATGATAAAATGGCTAAGGTTAAGCCATGTTAATGATGAAATGACTAAGGTTAAGCCATGTTAATGATAAAATGATGAAATGGATAAGGTTGAGCCATGTTAATGATGAAATGGCTAAGGTTGATCCATGTTAATGATGAAATGATAAAATGTCTAAGGTTAAGCCATGTTAATTATGAAATGACCAAGGTTGAGCCATGTTAATGATGCAATTATGAAATTGCTAAGGTTGATCCATGTTAATGACAAAATGGCTAAGGTTGAGCCATGTTAATGATAAAATGGCTAAGGTTGAGCCATGTTAATGATGAAATGGCTAAGGTTGAGCCATGTTAATGATGAAATGGCCAAGTTTGAGCCATGTTAATGATGAAATGGTTAACGTAAAGCCAAGCTAAATGTATTTTCCATTAAGTTGTTTTGGTTTATTACTTTCTTCTGATGTCTTGTTAATACCATAAAGTAATTAAACCAAATATTTAAAGATTATCAAAATAAAACCAACTATAAAAAATTGTACAGGAATTTAAATATAAAAGAAAACAATCAGTCCTAGGTTTCACCTTGTGTGGCTTACCTCATTCCGTATTATTTTCTTCATTAATGTGTGGTTCCTTTTAAAATTGTGTGGTTGGTGTGTTTGATGTTACCTAATATTTGTTAAATGAAATAAAGGAAAAATCTATGGTTGGATAGGGCTACGAGATTCTTGTTGGTAATGACCTCCAAAAAGTTTGCTCGGGGTAATCCTATGGTGTCTAAGGGAAGATATTTGATGGATGGAGATGAATGCCACCGTCACCAAACCTCAAGCAATAGTTGGTGATAAAATCCAACTAATACTGTTAAAAAGTGGAGCGTGCAGTGTGTGATGTTAATTTTATATTTTTTGTTCTTTATGGTGTGCATACAATATTAAAGATGACTAATTTAACTAATCTAAATCAGAATCCAACACAAATATGTAAATTTCATCTAAAGAGCACAAAGTACACCCTTAAAATCCCTGCCTACAAATGATACCCGAAGATATCAAAAGAGCATCAGAGGGTTCATCCACCTCTCTACCAAAGGGGCCAGCCTAGGGTAGGATTACTTTAAGTGTCCAAATGTTGTTCCTATTTAGATACATGAAATTTAAGCGATCTTTAACCCTAAAATACAAAATCTAGGATGCTTTTCTGCTTCACATGCACTCAACAATGCAAACAATCACCTAGATCTACGAATTTAGGACAAGAAATGAATTTGAAATATTGAAACACACACAAACCCTAGATATGACTTACTGTAGATTATTTCTTAGATTACTTAATGTTAAACCTAGAAACAACAAAAAATAGTAGTAGAAAATAGAATACGTAAATTGTTAAATGACCAACTAGGGTTATGAAACTCACTTGGAAGCCTTAGCTTTGCTTCAAATTAATGCCAAGCATAGCTGGGTGCCTATGCAAGCACAAGAGAGCACTTGTGTAACATGGAAGGATGCCTGTATGATCTTTGGAACTACTGCAGAATGCTTCAGAAACCCTAGCGATGAACACAACGACTTTTATGTTTTTTGAAAAATTTGGAAGCCTTAGCTCTACTTCAAATTAATTCCTGGCACAGCCGGGTGCTTGCATAGGCGTAGGAGAGCATCTCGGTAACATGGAAGAATACCTACATAATGTAGAAGGATGCCTGTGTAACGTAGAAGAGCACCTACGTGATCTCTAGAACTACTATAGAATGCTTCAAAAACCCTAGCGACAAATGCGGTGACTTTTACATTTTCTAAAAAATATGCAACAAACAACAATAACAATAAATTAGCAAGGTAGATCTATCAAATAGTGAAACCCTTGTGGGGTCCCACCATGATCACCATTTGTGAATACAAATATGCAACACTAAAAATGAAATTACAAGTAAATATACAAAGAGACAAATATTGCACAAAATGTTCCAATTTTAATATTGACAATGGGGGGAGCCAAGTGAACTCTTTGATACAATGCTACTCTCCAAGAGTATTATGATACAATATTACAATGGGCTAGGGTTCTCTGAAACCCTAGCAATAAAATAAAATAGTGTCTTCCGAAGATTACACCTTTAATCCCAACAAGGTGAGTGGGCTTTGAATATCTAAATTTGGGCCACTCTGGCTCTAATAGCCTGATGATCTATAGACCTGCAAGTGACAAAAACAATTAAGGAGTTAGTAGCACATGAGAGGGCTCCACAGAGCGAGACCCTCAGATAATGATTAAAAATCCTAATTGAAAGAAATAGAAAGCAAAACTTACAAATATGCAGATTTAACAATAAAAACTCATAGAAGTGATTTACCTTACTCAATAGTAGATGTGACTTGACCGAGCTGATTGATTAAACCCTAACAGATGCAAAAAATAGTGTGGTGATTTTTTGGGTGGTGACGGATGAGCGAATAATAGTGACAGAACGAATGGGGTTGGTTGGAATCTATCCTAGGGCATGCTAAAGGTGCTAAGGGTATTCTTCAGCAAAGAGACCTCAAGATTCTTCAACATTCCATTCTTTCAATATTTCAGCCATCTTTGGGCAATATGAGGGGCTTGTATTTATAACTTAGCTTTAGGGTTTAACTTAGGGTTCTTAACTTTACACTTTTGATCATGTGGCTAAGATTAAGTCATATCCTAGGGCTAATATTAAATTATGGAAGTGGCATGGATTGAGTGGGATGGATGGTAGGGATTTAATTTGATAGGACGGTGGAGGTTAAATGAAATTATAATTATATAATATAATATTAAATAAATTAAATATAATATAAACTATTATATTATATTAAAATAATATAATATATATTAAAATAAGTCCTATTTTTATAGGAAAGGGAAAAATGGGCCTTTTTGAAGGTGGGAAAGGGAAAATGGGTCTTTTGAAGGCGATAAAGGGGGATGGAGGACAAGTGGAAGGTGGGATGACTAGGAAGGTGGATGAATGGCTAAAATTTGGTGTCTACAGACACGTATAGAGTTAAGCACAAAGGAGGTTGGAAGAAAGAGGGAGAAGAGAGTGAGGCAGCAAGGTAGAGCAAAAGAAGCAGAAGGAAAGCAAAGGAGCAAAGGAGAGAAAGGCAGTTAAGGAGAGTAAAGAGTGGTGGATGCCCATGCGAGCGATACACGTGATCCAGGTTGGTTTGTCTAGAGTTGTTGCTATTTATTTCTTTGTATGCTATGTGTTAGCCACTATGATGGTAGAATGGCTACATGCTTTGAGATGTGTGTTAGCCACTGCGATGGTAGTATGGCTACATCCTTTGAGGCACTATGTTAGCCACTATGATGGTAATATGGCTACATCCTTTGAGTTGTTGTGGTAGCCACTATGATGTTAGTATGGATACATATTTAGAGGCACCATGTTAGCCATTGTGATGGCATAATTACTATGTATTTTGAGGCACTATGTTAGCCACTACAATGGTAGTATGGCTATGTCCTTTGAGGTAATGTGTTAGCCACTACGATGGTAGTATGACTATGTCCTTTGTATGCTGTGTGTTAGCCACTATGATGGCAGTATGTCAACGTCCTTTGAGACACAATGTTAGCCATTACAATGGTAGTATGGCTACATCCTTTGAGGTACTGTGTTAGGCACTAAAATGATAGTATGACCACGTACTTTGAGGCACTATGTTAGCCATTGTGATGGCAGTATGGCTACATCCTTTGTATACTATGTGTTAGCCACTATGATGGTAGTATGACTATGTCCTTTGAGGTACTATGTCAGCCACTAGGATGGTAGTATAGCTACGTCCTTTGAGGTGCTATCTTAGCCACTATGATGATATTATGACTACATCCTTTGTATACTATGTGTTAACCATTGCAATGGCAGTATGGCTACATCCTTTGAGGTGGTATGTATTAGCCACTATGATGGTAGTATGGATACATCCTTTGAGGTGCTATATTAGCTACTAGAATGGTAGTATGACTACATCCTTTGAGGCACTATGTTAGACACTGTGATGGTAGTATGGATATGTCCTTTATATGTTGTGTGTTAGCCACTGTGATAGCATTATAGCTACATTATTTGAGGCATCATATTAGCACTATGATAGCAGTATGGCTAAATCCTTTGAAGCATTGTGTTTATCCACTACGATGGTAGTATGGCTACATTATTTGATTGCTATGTTAGCCATTATGATGGTAGTATGGCTACATTCCTTAGAAGGTTGTGTGTAACCCTTACTTAGCAGCATGGTATTGATTCCTCTATAGGTAGGATAGATGCAATGGCATCAACACCTTACCACTATCATGGACATTTGGCTAGGTAAGTTAGGAGAAATCTAGTCAAGTAGCACCAAAGGTAAACCCTCCTATTATAGTCACAAGATAGATGGGAAGTCACTTAGGATGTAGTCTGCACTGAGAATGTTCTATTTGTCATGGAGACCAATGATATCATGGGTACATGAGTACCATATTCTCTGGTGCTTCCAAGGCAGAAGCCACTTCTACAAAAAAATTTCTACCCTGTGTCTCCTCCCATGTGTTGGGATGCATTAACCCATCCGTTGAAGGTTGATAATATTCTTGTATGTGGATGTGTAAGACGTTTTAAGTGTTGCTTATAATTTAAATGATTGGTTTTAGAGTAATAAGGTGTAGAAGCTTTAGGTGTTGTTCATTATTTAAAGAATATATTTGTGATAATGATTGTGTGAAATATCTACAAACTACTCATTAACTTAAATGGTAGATTTTAGTGAAATAAAATGAGTGATGGTTATTTTGTAATTTAAGGGTATGGGACCTTATGTTATGAAATAAAATGAGTGATGGTTATTTTGTAATTAAAGGGTATGGGACCTTATGTTATGAAATAAAATAAATTATGGTTATTTTGTAATTTAAGGGTATGGGACCTTATGTTATAAAATAAAATGAATTATGGTTATTTTGTAATTTAAGGGTATGGGACCTTATGTTATGAAATAAAATGAATGATGGTTATTTTGTAATTTAAGGGTATGGGACCTTATGTTATGAAATAAAATGAATGATGTTTATTTTGTAATTTAAGAGTATGGGACCTTATGTTATGAAATAAAATGAATGATGGTTATTTTGTAATTTAAGGGTATGGGACATTATGTTATGAAATAAAATGAATGATGGTTATTTTTTAATTTAAGGGTATGGGACATTATGTTATGAAATAAAATGAATGATGGTTATTTTGTAATTTAAGGGTATGAGACATTATGTTATGAAATAAAATGAATGATGGTTATTTTGTAAATTAAGAGTATGGGACCTTATGATATGAAATGAAGAAAAACATTTATTGAAATTTAAGGTAGTTGCTTTGAGTAATGAGGTGTATGAACCTAGTCCTTAGCAATTAAGGGTATGGGACTTTAATTTTTGAGAAGGTTAGTTCATTTATTTGCAAATAGAGTGCATGAGATGATGCATGGATGACTGACTCTCTCAAGTTGACTAAGGGGAAAAATGGAAAGGGTAGTTTCCATGATCAATAATATGCATTAGTAAGTTGCATTGCTTGGGTTATTTGTATAGTTGCAATTTGGTAATGAATTAAGTGTATATAGAAGCATGTATATCCGGATCCATGAGTGCCTTGATCCCCTTATATCCTCACTTGATCGATGGAAGAGTAGGAAGGCCAAAATCATGAGATGGACCAATTCACAAGTTTTCTCTCTACCTTACAGATTGTCATCTATGTATTAGATTATATTGTGGGAATATTTACCCAAAGAAATGGATGTAAAGTATTGTGGAAAGTGTGGGGTGTACCATACTTATATATGTATCTATATGGTCATTGCAACTACTATGTTTAGTACTTCTTTAAATAGTTTATTGCATTTAAATCTTTAATGTATGCCTTGTAGACACCTAAAACACATCATGTTTAGGAGACTACCCATATGGACACATTCATAGACCATATGAATCCTCTTGGACCTCTCCAAGAGCAAGCAGTGGTCCTAACCACTCAAAAAGGGTAGTTCTAGCCCATCCAGGCTTGGCCGCTCTCAAGCAGAGCGGCCACCACATCTGGCTGCTGAAGCCTATAGCGACCACACCTAGCCACTGGACCTGATAGTGGCTAGCACCATGCATAGTCTGGCCATGAATACGAGGCCCAGATCACGTAGTCTGACTGCACCTTGCATTGTTTGTAGGTGTATTTTGGTGAGGAACTCCCTGAGTTCCTCCTAACTGCCCCTTCAATGCCAGTTTGTGACTGATGCTTTCCACCGGGATGGTCAGTCGCATGTAATTTGGATTGAAGCTTCTCCAGGAAGCCAAGGTCCAGATCTAAAAGAGAGGGAAGTCTACATATGGACTCTCCCACAAAGAGCAAAAGATCCATAATTTTTAGAGTTTATGCAACGAAGCCCTATCATATTGGAGAGAAAATTTATGCACCCTTGAGGAGCAATGAAGTGCTATCCGGTTGAGGAGAGACTACACACTTGCTATTCAGATCCATTATTATTCACCACCAACAAGTGTACCAAGACACAACTGATGACCCTTGAACATCAATTGGAGTGAGGAAATTAGTGCTACAACCCTTGGATCGAGAGGAGAGAGGTTTATTTCATGGTCGTTGTCTTGGATAGTGGCCCGTAGGTGTAACCTAGGGATTAGACATTAGTTTCCTTTGTTCTAGCATTAGATCAGATTACTTTCTACTTCAGTATTTATTTCTAGTATAGATCTGATTTATTTATGCATTTACATTATTTTTCTCTGAGATATGCACATGTTTTTCATTAGTTTCATTGCATTTAATCATATTATGATTATTTATCTTACTTATCATATTTGATACTAATAGCCTCATCCGAGGAGGTAGCCCAGACTACTTATTGTGCTCTATTGTTTCCATGCCCATAGATACAGGTTCACAGGATCAGTTCAAAGTATCTAGAGCATGAGATCCCTCCAGGATGAAATTAGGAGGAGGCATCAGTAAGCCCTCGGATAGTTTGGTGTGCGATATCGGGAGGCCTGCGAAGGTGCACCATCCCCTTGTAGGGGATACATTCATCGTTGCCCCACTTGTAATAGATTGTATCAAAAATGAGTATCCCTCAGAGGGACGTACATGTAACCGAGATCTGGAAGCATTAATAAAAGAATATTTCTTTGCTTTTTACTTTCATGTTATATGTGCTTGTGTGCTTCCTTTATTTCTGCATTTGATATAATAATAATATTGCAAGTAGGGTCAGTTGTGGTGCACGCTTCCGGGGTCGCACATATGGTGATCACGATGGGACCCCCACCAGGTTTTTATTTTTTGTCAATTTACTAATATTTATAGGTTTTTTGTGTGTAGGTTCGGCCACTCTGGTCGACAACGACCAATAGGTTTTGGCCACTCTGGTCGATAGCAACCAGAAGATCTTAGCCGCTCCTATAGTCAGTGACCAATAGTAGCCACTCTGGTCAACAACGACTGGTAGAAAAGTGTGGTAGAGGGTATAATTTCCATCATCATATCAGGATTTGAGGTTGGTAGCATTCTCTGTTTCTCTGTGTTTTTCTATCTGCAACTTTTTTTCCAAAAAATAGCAACTTAAATCACTTTTTTTAAGGAAAATATAAAGAAAAATGGAAAAATAAAATGCATTTGATGTTTCCTAGGATTTTCTTTAGTTTTCTCTAGGTATTTCTAGGAACAACGGGCCTCTACTTGTAAGGTCTGCCCTAGTCTCCAACATGCTAGGCTTCTATGTGTTTAGTTTGCTTGCATGCGGCCCAACTAGTGGCCATTAATTCATAAAATAGAATGCATTCTTTGAAGTTCATATAAGTTGAATACATGCATCTTTCTGAAATGAAACATATTTTATCTTAGGCATATAGGAAAGATCATGTTTTCTTGGTGATGCATTTTGTTTACATGCAAGGTTAAAAAGAACCCCACACACATCACGTCTTATTTTTAACATCAATGGCATTGGGCTCTCACATCCAACCCATTGATCGAGACCAATAGTGGAGGTCATTACCACTTGGTTGGCTCATGAGAAAGAGTATCATCGGGACCCATCCATGGCCAAGGTTGACCCAAGAACTATCCTAACCATGCAAAATAGCATGCACTCCTCCTTGAGGGGTGTATCATTATGCATAGGGTGTTGGGTGAGGGTTGGTAGTACCTATGCTACCTCATTGAGTATGGACTTCATTACCATATTTGGCTTGTGTGAGTATATAGGTGAAATCCCTTAAACAATTTAAGTATACCATCCAACAAAAAGTGTAAAATATGATGAGAGTTAGCTTATATATCCAATGAATCAAAACACACCAAATAGTTTAGGGAACACACACATAAATCCTTAAATGAGATAAACATCTGCTTGTTTTGTTTGTGTGGTTTGGAATTTACCTAAGAAGATAACTCATAAGTCACCATGGTATACACTTGGAGCAACTGCCCTCGGTCCACCATCGAGGTAGAAATGGATGCTCCACACACTCACAGTCACACTAGCATTGAGCTACCCACCCATAGTGTCATCGGATGAAGTTTGGAAAGTCTTAGGGGTGACAACTCAACCCTTGGGGGACTCCTCGAGAAACCCTAATGAGAGAGCCACATCCTGGTTCCTCATCACATAGACATGAGGAGACCTCATGGCCTCTTTCATCACTTAGACACATGGAGGCATCATGACCTCCTTCATCACATAGATATGAGGAGGCCTCAAGGCCTTCCTCATCACATAGACATGCGGAGGCATCACGACCTCCCTCATCACATCAACATGTAGAGGCATCATGACCTCCCTCATTGCATAGACATGCAGAAGCCTCAAGGCCTCCATCATCACGTCGACATGAGGAGGCATCAAGACCTCCATCATCGCATAGGCATGCAGGGGTTGCAAGACCCCAAGCTTCACATGATACACATAGGATAGATCAACCCACTGAGGGGTAAGACATTAGGGCTACACCTAGTCATAGACCTAGGACATCCTATAGCCTCCTTGTATATGGGAGGGTACCCTTAGATTATGAGCTCATTGGTGCCAATGGGACTCTACGGGATCAGCTATGGAGAACTAGATAACTTGATGAGTTGGATCAAGTTCCCTCGAGACTAGCTCCAAGAAGCATTGCTACCAAACATTCTACTTTAGGAAGTTCATGTAGCATAACTACTAGATGCACCAATGAACTAGGGGAAGCTTCAAAGTGACCCCATAGCACATACACTACTTCGATCATGGGGGTACTCAACACATAACATAGTACATAGAACAAGTCACCCTGGTGGACAAGGGCAAGCACATAATAGGAGCCTCCTCGAGGGGCCTAAACATTAGAACTCCTCGCATAGAGTTAGAAAGGCATGAACCTTCAGTAGTAGGTCGGTCTGACTATATACGTAGGTTAGAGGAAGCATTGCGCATCGAGCGAGAGCATGTAGAAACTCTTGAGCAAGAAGAGTGAAGGAAGAGGTACCTACACCTACAAGAACAATGCTCGAGAGAAGAAAGAGTTGAGCATGAAGAGCTAGTAGAGAGGCTAGCTCGAGCTGATGCACACATAGGTGGTGAGAGATATCAACATGAGAGATGTGTTGATTCTCAGTAGGAGAGAAGCACTAGATAAAGAAATGAGCGTACTCACCATGCTTCACAACATCAACAACACCTGGACCTTGAACAAACACAATTCAATGAGGAATAGGTAGGGATGGAAGATCAGGAATAGACATATCCTGAACCTCCATCCATGGTTATGGGGGATGAGTATAGATGCCCAAATTGGGAAAACATAGGGTTACCTCCCTTACCACCATGAGTGAACCTTCAAGAACAAGAGATTATTTCTTTGAAGGTATATCAGATACTCATTGAGAGGGTCAAATATCTTAAAAAATAGGACATGGGTGGATAGAAGCCAACATTGAGCAAGATACACAACCAACCTCTGTGCCCCTCAGTCTTGAGTCCTACATATCCTAGGCACTTTGAGATGCCTAGGCTAGACAAGTTTAAGGGAGAGGAAGATGTGCAAGAACACATTACCAACTTCATGAACATGTGCTTCCATATTGAGTAGAATGATGCCCTAATGCTGAGAACATTCATCATGACGTTCTCGGGTGCAGTGACTCAATGGTTCAATCAGTTGCCCAAGCATAGCATCACCAGTTTTGAGCAACTGGTGAATGCATTCCTTGAACGCTTCTCCTTCGATGCCAAGAAGAAGGTGAACCTATCTGATCTGGCTAATTTAAAGTAGTATGATGATGAGCTAGTGATGGACTATGGGGATAGGTGGAGAAAAATCATGGCAAAACTATCATTCTCCATCCCCACTGAAGAACTCATCCGAATGTTCACAAAGAGCTATGTAAAACACATCTCTCTATTATTACAACTGTAGTAGTATGAATCATTCAAAGAAGCCTTGGCTCAAGCCAAGCTTATTGAGGACATAAAGGTCGATGAGGGAGACCTCAAGCTCCACAACAAGAAAGAGTGGAGCAAGAACAATCAAAATGACAAAAATAAATAGAAGTAGGCCAAGCCTGCTCAGGTTAATCAGGTTGTATTGGCCATGCCAAAGGAGGGGAATAGACAACAACCCTAAAATTATCAAGCTCATCCCCCACCAACTAATTATGACCCTAAGAACAACCAGGGCTAAAATAGGGAACATCGACCACCTCGCTATTACACGCCTTTAACTGAATTGATGCAATCGATATTTAATCAGTTGAGTGAGGCACATAGGATCAGATTTCTTGATGTACAAGTTCTTGACCCTAATCATCCCAAGCCAAAGGGATATAGGGAAGATCAATACTACCCATATCATAGAATACAGGGGCATGACATCGAGACATGTATCGGATTCAAGAATGTCGTGCAAAACATGATTGAGAAGGGAGAGCTAAAAGTTGACAACCCACTAGCTCTCGATAATAGAGATATGGGTATATTCAGGAACCCATTGCCAAATCATGAGGCCCCTAGAGATCAGGGCACCCAAGTCAACTAGGTTTGAGTTGAGCCACCCATTTAGGGATGCATCAAAATGGTTGAGATAGTCAACATGGCAACTAGGAGTCAATGATATGGGCAACCATAGCCTCCAATAGCTCCTATTCATATCTTAGCTGCACCTCGATAGAGATAGGTGCAAAACAATCCTCCAGGTCCACCAACATGACCTATGGTAACTATTCGGAGTAGACTAGAACAAAATCTACAAATGACTCTAGCTAAGTTGTCCATTTATGAGCTCATACAACAATCTCCTAGGCATAGGGAGACTTTGATGGAGATTTTGAGATCAATCGAGCTCCAGCCCTAGAACCCAGATGCATTCACACACTTTGTGGGGCAAGTGCAGTAGTGCCAAGAGCCTATGATCCATTTCTATGATCATAAAATCAAGGTAGTTCCTACTACCCTAGCAGACCCACCATTACATATTATTGCATCAATCAATGACATACCCTTCAAGTGGGTTCTGATCGATACGGGCTCATCGATCAACATTATCACTACAAAGGCTATAGGGCACCTAAAGATCCCTAAGTCCAACATTATCCCAACCTCCTACACGTTAAGGGCTTTCAATGATGCATTGTGCTCCATAGTGGGTACAATCATTTTACCTATAAAGGTAGGACATAAGACCATCCCCATGATGTGTCATGTGTTGGAAGGGGTGATGCAATACAACATCCTTCTAGGGCATCCCTGGATAAGGGACATGCAGTGCATGCCCTCAATCCTACACCAATGCATCAAGTATGTGCATGAGGGACAAGTTCATGTGGTTCCATCTGATGAAGAGCCATTCAAGTACATGCATCAGGTCGACTTGCTGAGGGACTTTGTCCTTCCATCAATGCATTTGTACATAAGGCCTTCATCCCCAACCATGTAGCTAGAGAACAAAAGTAGATCAGTGTGAGGTGACCCATCCACATCGGCACCACCTCCTACATCTAAGACTATTGGCACTTCTAAAAAGCCTTCGACATCTAAGGCAAAAGATACTCAAAAGTTGAAAGCACCCCTAGTGAAGGAAGGACCTAAGGAGCTTCCAACTATAGCAGCTATAGAAATTTTGAATCCCATGGAGGAGGAATATTCCCAAGATATAGCTAAGGAGGTACCTCAACCTACCTCACTTGCATCATCAACAATATCATCTGCACCCAGGTGATAGTCCACTTAGCCAACATAGGGTTAGGTGAATATCTTGTGTAGAATATGACTTTCATACCTATTATTGAGTCTGCGCAAGACATGGGATGACCAAGAGTCCCAAATTTTCTAGTGGGTATAGTAGTTCCATTAGGGGTTCCCCCTAATCAAACCAACTTCATCTATGCTAGTTTGGACTATGCCCATACTACTACTGATATTGAAGAAGTCGAGGATGAACCATTCACCATGAATGTTCATTACTTGTCAAATCTTGAGTTCACTCTAAGGTACTTTGAGTAGTGTCATTGGCATGGCTATGGCCTAGGTCTATATGAGCAAGGGCGATGGCTACCATTCCAGCTATAGTACCAATTACCTACTGATAGGTGTGGTCTAGGCTATCAAATATAGAGTCATGATGATTCTTTGGTAGCCACCCTAGATAGGCTAAGCATAGGGTTTGAGGAGGACATTGATTGGAATCCCTATCAACCCCCTAGCAAAAACTACTTGGGTGATGGATGGGTGTCTATGATCAATATCACACCACCTGATGAGTATCACCTTGAATCCTCTCTTGAAGTGACCCCATCAGGAGCCATCCTATGGGAGGAAGAGCCAATGCATGGATATGAGTGAGAGGAGTATGATTATGTCCCAAGTGAGAATGAATATGAAGTTGGCCTGGCCTACCATGGGCCTTGGTATGTGCAAAACCTTGCTTGGATAGGCCACATAGAGAGTGGATACATCTCGAATGAGAGTGAGTACATCTTGGATGAGGGTGGATACATGTCATATGAGAGTGGCTATGAGTTAGAGGACTCAATAGAGATGGCCTACCTAGGGCCTAGACATGCGAGCCACATCATTGGGCTAAAAGTAAATGCTAATGGATTCTTCATAAGTGATGATGACTATGAAGATGAGACTAATATGGCCTATCTTGGGCATCAACAGGTAAGTCACCACCCCATCCTAGGGCTAGAAATAAATGCCAATGGTTTCTTCATAAGTGATGATGACTTTGAGGATGAGATCAAGATGGCTTATCTTGGGCCTCATCACTTGCATCCAGTCGATCTACTTGTTGAGAGAGAAGCGATGCTTCATACCATAGATCCTGATCTTCACTTCCTAGGAAGACCACCTAATCTAGATGTCATCTATCACATGGTCTTCCCAGATCCACCAACATTTAGAGAGCAATTATTGCCTAATGATCCCATCATCTCATCTATCCATAGACTAGATCCTGAGATCCCTATGCCCCTAGAGCCTCATCATGAGTATGGAGGGCACACCTTTGATGTAGAGCTTCACCCATATGGTCCTAGAGATTTCATTCCATCCATCAACATGATCTCCATTGATTTGACCACTCCACTCCATAACCTAGTAGATCCTTCAAAACCATTGTGTCTTAACTTAGATGCTATTGATTGGGATCATGTTGATTCACCCCTAGAGCCTAAATATTTCTTCCCTAATGAAGAGATGCTACAACCATTCCATTTTGCACTAGGCTATGCACATGATGTCTATCATGTTGGTCTCGACCTTGAGTTAGTGGGAACTATAAATCTAGTAGATGACATCCATTTAATCCCCATTCCTCACCAGCTTGAGGAGGGGTCACATATGGCAATAGAGGAGACTTTTGAGGTGGACATAAGTGATGATCCTTCTCAACCAAAGAAATTCAAGTTCAGAGAAAGCTTATCTCTAGAAGAATATGCCATCATAATTCCTCTATTGAAAGAGAGACCAAATCTCTTTGCTTGGACCTACAAAGACATGCCGAGGCTAGATCCAAAATTGGTTGTCCACAACCTTTCGCTAGACCCCATGAAGAAATCTAGTCAAGCAGAAGCTTAGAAATATGCATCCAACCATCACTTTGATGGTTAAGAATGAGTTACAAAAACTATTGGATGTAGTCTTTATTGTTCCCATCGACTATCCAGAATGGGTATCAAACATGGTGCCCATAGGAAAACTTGATGGAAGAATCTACATTTGCATGGATTTTAGGGATCTCAATAAGGCAACACCAAAGGATTCATTCTCGTTGCCCAACATAGATGCTCTTGTAGATGCAACTATAGGTCATGAGATGCTCTCCCTAATGGATGGTTTTTTTGGTTACAATCAGATTCAGATTAAACTTGAAGACCAACATAAAACCATATTCACCACTCCATGGGGGATATTCTATTACAAAGTGATGCCATTCGGTCTTAAAAATGTTGGTGCCACATATCAGTCGGCTATGACATACATTTTCCATGACTACATGCACAAGATCTTGGAAGACTACATCGATGACTTACTAGCCAAGTCATTGCTATGAGAAGAGCATGTTGAGACCCTCAGAAAGGTCTTCGATCACCTGATTGAGCATAATGTCAGGTTGAATCCCAAGAAATGCATCTTTGGCATAACTTTTAGAAAACTCTTGGGATTCATCATTTCCAAATGAGGCATCGAGGTAGACCCAACAAAGGTAAAGGCTATCCTAGAAATGGCCCCACCCATGAACATCAAAGAGCTAAGAAGCTTATAGGGCAAAGTAGCATCCATAAAGTGATTTATCACACAACTATCAGATAAATATCGACCCATGAATCGACTGCTACACAAGGGGGTCCCATTCTAGTGGGATGAAGAATGTCAGCAAGCCTTTGCTGAAATCAAGGAGTACCTAGCAACACCACTAGTCCTAGCTCCACCAAGGCTAGATGTGCCATTCTTGCTATATATATCCACTATCAATTTTTCTTTGGGCACCATGTTGGCTCAAAAGAATGTGCAAGATAAGGAACAAGTGATATATTACATCAGCCACACCTTGGTGAGCTATGAGATAGGATATGCATACGTAGAAAAGTTGTGCTTAGCAATGGTCTTTGCAACCAAGAAATTGCACCACTACATGCTGAGCCATACGACATATGTAATATCCAAACAAAATCCTTTGTAGTATATGATGAGCAAGACATATCATAATACATGTACTACAAAGTGGATCATGCTATTGATAGAATTTGATTTGGAATTCATAAGCCAAAATTCCATCAAGGGATAAGTCATAGCTGATCATCTGGTTGAGGTGCCTCTTCAGAATAGTAGGCCCCTCACCATAGAACTTCTTGATGATGTAGTCTTCGCATTATCAGAAGCACCCAAACTCGAAGAACTAAAAAATGAAGCTGACATGACTTTGTTCTTCGATGGTTCAAAGTGTGAGCAAGGAGGTGGTGTAGGGATTGTCTTTTTCATGCCATAAGGTGCTCCAATGCCCTTGTCATTCAAGCTAGACTTCCCTTGCACGAATAACAACACCGAATATGAGGCCCTAATATTGGGTCTCCAAATAACCATCACCATGAGAATCAAGAGGCTAAATATCTTTGGTGACTCCCTCCTCATAGTCAACCAAGTCAAGGGACTATTTCAATGTCGGGATCCAATCTTGAAATCTTACAAGGAGCTTGTTGACACATATCTAGCCAAACTAGAATGGTATGACATCGAGGCAATCCCTCATTCATCAAATAGATTTGTAGACACCATGGCATCTTTAGGATCCTTGATCCCTCAAAATCCATCTACTGATTTCACTACCATTCATGTGAAAATGCTCTCGCACTCAATGATGCAACATGAGGCTTTTGATAACAAGGAATCAGTCAACATGATTCATATAGAGCCAGACCATGACTGGTTCTATAAAGCCAAAGACTTCTTAAAGAAGGCACCTTGGGGGTCCTTGATCTCGTAGGGTCCTATGGAGAATGGTACCACTATTCACCACAAGGTTGTTTCTCAATCTACATTTGTGCAAATCAAATTGTAGGAGGAACAAGTCATCTTATCTATTGAGGTTGTAGCCTATCAGGATTGGCTATCCTAGTTACAAGATTTCCTGAGGCTTGGAATTATCCCATAAGGACTATCACATGCCAAAATATGAGCATTCAAGAAAAAAGTGATAAGATATGTCTTTCTAGGAGGTATATTGTATCATCAAAGCTATGATGGAGTCCTCCTTCATTTCTTAGAGCCCCAAGAATCAGCTTGGGTAATTTTGCAAGCTCATGATGGTACATGCGATGGCCACTTCAGTGACATGGCCATTGTCAAGCGCATCCTTCGAATGGGTTATTACTGGCCCACCATGGAGAAGGATTGCTATGAGTATGTCAGGAAATGCATTAAATATCAACATCATGCAAATCTGATGCACTTGCCATCTCAGGCCTTACAACCCATTCAGGTGGCTTGGCCATTTTCTCAGTGGGGTTTCGATCTGATCAAAAATATTTCTCCCCCATATTTGGGCTGACATACATTTATCTTAATGACCACTGAGTACTTCACCAAATGGGTGGAAGCGGTCCCCTTAACCTCAATAATTGGACCTCGAATTATAGAGTTCATACTTCACAATATCATCTATCATTTTGGGGTACCCTTCAAGATAATCTTGGATAATGGTCCATCATTCAAAAACAAAAATGTGTGAGCTTTAATGACCAAATACAACATTCAACATAGTTTTGTGACACCATACTATCCATAGGAAAATGGGCAAGTAGAGGCCTCTAACAAGATAATAGTAGCCATCTTAAAGAAGATGGTGAAAGAAAATCATAAGGATTGGCATCTACAATTGCCCTTAGCATTATGGGCTTACAGGACTAGCGTACAGATACCCACTAGGGCAACACCATTTTTGCTTGTATATGGCATTGAGGCCATTATGCCCTTAGAGTTGGAAATTCCGACATTGCGCATCACATTGAAAGAGTTCATCAATGATGACATTGCATGACAAGCTCACTTGGATCAATTGACCCTTTTGGATGAACATCACATCAATGCTCTTGAGCATCTTCATGTTTACCAGGATCATCTAACATGAGCTTATAACAATAAAGTCCACCTGAGAGACTTTAAAGTTGGGGATCTTGTGCTTAAAGAAAACCAATAGAACTCAAATCTACCATCGCATCTACGAGATAAATTTATGGCCAATTGGATAGGTCCCTATATCATCTCTGAGAATATTGGACCTAGGGCATATCACCTAACAATGCTAGAGGGTGTTGAGGAGCTAGAGCCTCTCAAAATTATTCATCTAAAGGTATTTCACACATAAGCACAACAAAATATCAAAAACATTCAAATAAATTTCAAAATCACAAAAACAATAGAAAACTTTAAAAGAAAAAAGCTCCAAAGGCATCTTAAAGCCCTTTGGTCAAATCACAAAAAGCTCCAAAGGCATCTTAAAGCCCTTTGGTCAAATCACAAAAAGCTCCAAAGGCATCTTAAAGCCCTTTGGTCAAATCACAAAAAGCTCCAAAGGCATCTTAAAGCCCTTTGGTCAACTCACAAAAGCTCCAAAGGCATCTTAAAGCCCTTTGGTCAACTTACAAAAAGCTCCAAAGGCATCTTAAAGCCCTTTGGTCAACTCACAAAAGGCTCCAAAGGCATCTTAAAGCCCTTTGGTCAAAACAATTTAAAATCAAAAAGTTCAAAAACATTCAGAATAATCAAAACTCAAAAACAATTGAAAGCATCAAAAATACAAAAATATTTGCATTATGCATTCACACTTGCATCCATATAGTTGCATTGCATTAGGCATGTTGCATCCATTGCATTTACATTTAGATACATATGTATTCACAATCTTACAAATGACACCACATTTGTACATCAATCATGCATCTTCAAAATCCATCATCATCCATAACCCATGTGTGTAACTATGTTTTTCAACACAACCCCTCCTATTGCTATAAGGAATATACTAGGGTTTTCTGGTCACTCAGCCATACCTAGTGGTTTTATCAAACTTTGTAGAAAGTTATCTTAGCTTTTAATAGGTGAGGTTTAGTTTTGATAGCACCTGGTATATTTCAAAATCCTATCACTAATCAAAACACTAAAATCCTAGTTGGAACAAGGGAAATATGAACACTACAAAGTGGTATTAGGTATCCTAAGGTGAAAAGTTTATCTTGCTCATCCCCCTGTGTGATCGGTTTGAAAATGCTGAGAATTGGCAAAAGGACAAGTTCACCCCTACCCAAAGAAATCCCTTGCTTTAATCAAAATAAGCAAAAATCTTGAACAAAGCAAAATTCAAAAACAAAATAAATAGTGATTATCATCACTACATAAATCCCTTGCTCAAAAGAAAAATAAAAATTCAAAATAAATAGTGATTTTCATCACTAAGCATGAGCAAGTATCCCAAATAAATATGAAGAAAATAAGGGAGTATTGAACTTGAATCCCTGGAATTCTCAGCATGGATGAACCATAAGGTATCCTTACGCATGATGATATGTCTATCACATTAGCATCTTACTTTTGTATAGACCAATGTTTGCATGTGGAAGAGCTAGCTTTAGGTGTCCTGTACCGCCTAGTGGTCTAATCCAACTGAGTCCAACTTAGGATCAGGATAAACATTTGAGGATCCCCAATACAACAATGGGCTGAATGAATCCCACCTGGCACTGGGGTATGCTTATGTTTTATCTAATATATTCATTTGCACACATAGGGATAATGAGTATCTAGGTCTTCATAACAAGAACTTTATCCTTCAGAAGCTCTGTATGATCAGTATACAACTTTTGATGGAGCAACTAGGGTGTTTGAGTCTCATGGAAAACCTCAAAAATCCCCTCATAGCAACAATTCATATCATCACTCGCATCATCAACTTTCTTTAGGAGGTTTTGTTCATTAAAGGGTATTCATGAAATAGGATAGATACTGGATGAATGTCAACAATGATATTTAGATGACCACTGACTATTTTGTGTATATATTTTAACTTACATAAGCTTATAAAGAAAGTACATACATATCACATCATCTCATCTCACATTTGGATGTTTAAATGATTAATTCTTATTATAAGAGTTATTATTTATTCATGATTTTTATACATTCTATGGTGTCATCCCATTAGATTGTCAAAACTCATATCACATCATACCATATGTTTTAAGTGATTAAAGCATATAGGTTCATTCACATTAGATCATCAACATAATGCATTACATACATTTCATTCACCATAAGTTAGATGCATACAATAAAATCAAAATTAAGCATGCATTTGACAATAAGCACTGCATCCATATATGCATACACATCTAGATCACAACATCTAATAATACATCCATCACATAGCATAAAATCATATATACATCCTACAACACAAAAGCATAAGTAGTCCATTTACACATCCATATCATCATAACATCTAAAGCATCACATCACATCATATCACATAATATAGCATAAAATCATATCTGCATCACATAAACATAAAAACATAATCATAAAAGATACACATAATGAGTCTCAAAGTCTAGATATCATATATATGTGTGTCAAATAAGTACATGGAGGTACAAAATCACCATAAGGCTACAACTATGTAGGTCATCTGACCTTACACTAAAAAATGAAGCTAGTACAATAAAGCCATCAACCTAGGCCTACGCCCCCTACCTCACCTCCACCCTCGGCTCTATCCCTGTGCGAATGATGGGAGCTAGTCCCCGTAGTCCTCTCTGTATGGGTCTTGGTCCTCTAGCTAGGCTAGACTGAAGACTACCTTGATGTAGTCCACATGTTGTGCTGTGACCCCCCTACTATGGGTCTCTCCCTAGGAGTGGCACCTAGTATCTAAATTTGAGACCTTAGAGTAATGATGTAGGTAGCATCTGATGCCATCTGGTCCTCATTCTCCTCTATGATCCCTTGTAGCCATCTCACCTCGGCCCCTGTATCCAAACCTGTAGGCCCTTACATAGTAGGAGCGACTACTACAAGCTAGATTAGGGTGGCATCTCACTTGGTAGTGACCTATGCAACCTATGTCTAAAGCAAGGCAATAGTAGAATCCCACTATTGTACCTAAATCTAAGATGATTGAAGCTCAGCCTCTACCTAGTGTAGCTGAGCCTAAAGAGGGGACTCTTACTCCTCGGGAGCTAACTCCTCCTCCTTAGGGGTGACCTGCTCCTCTACCACCTACTACTCTACCTACCCCCAGTCCTCTATTTGAGCCCACACTCAATGCCCATCAGGATCCTTAGTCTCTACCTCATCCATAGACTACCCTAGGTGGTCACCACCCTACCATAATCATGTAAACCACCATCGAGTATATGCCTTAGTCACCCCAGCATCAACAATACTCACATCAACTATTGGAGGGTCATCCTCCTCTGAAACTATTAAAACTTGAGGTGGTGGAAGGTTCTTCTCAATAGTGATCCATCTGTACACAACTAGGCTCAAGAGGCACATCCTATTGTATGCCAAACTATCGAAGCACCCTAGAATAGTAGAACTCCCTGATGTCATCCTTGTGGTTGATAACCCATCGGTCATATTGAGTCTAGGTTATGAATCTATCTACCTCCTCCTAGGTGGGGCAAGCATGATAGGGCCTCCAAATGATGTCTTGGGCCTACAAGCTAGTTAGAGTAGTTATGTAGTGAGCTCTCCTACATGGCATTGACTCTTGTGCTCCTCGCACTCTCGGGCCCATCTAGATCCATAGCACTATGTAGCCTCTACTATATCAGTAAACTCAATAGGTAGACCTCTTGGATGGTCCACAATGATATGCTCCCATCCCTAGATCTATAGGAGTAGGTTGCAAGTGATGCTGGCTCATCCCCATCATTGGATATGATATAACTCATCATAGCACTATGCTAACAATGTGCTCCCCCAAGCATAGATGATAGGTTCTCACTATCAATCAGATCTTGAACCATCACTAAGAGGTTCCATGGGAACCTCACTCTAGAGCAGTCAGGTAGAAGGATGTTATAGATCACCATCAGTAGGATAACATGTCTTCGAGAAAAGACATCCTCCTAGTACCATCGAACAATAGAAATCCCATCGGATCGGGTATCCTAAAATGTAGCAGTGACATGTCTCCCAAAGACTCTAGTGAAGATTACATCTCTAGAACTCGTTGGGGAAGACACAATGGGGACTCCATCAAAGGGGATCTTGAAGATCTTGTACACATCCTCTGGTGTAATGGTCATCTCATCGGTAGGGAGGTGGAATGTGTTAGTCCTAGAGTCCCACCTATGGGCTAGGGTAGTAAGATAGGCCTGATCTGACATGATCATCGGAAGCCTAGTGATGTACTAGAGCCTATGAGCATCGAGCCAATCCTAGTTAGTGTCATCCATGTGGGGTAGGAGATCCACAAGCAATTTTGGGTCCTGAGCCCATGCAGATAAAATCTAGAAGTGCAAAATAAATGCCTAAATCAAATGCACTAACAAACTAATAAATGCACTAAAAAAAATGGTGCAAGATAATCTAAGATGAGCTTAAGGCTATTAGAATAGTAACTAAATGCACCTAAAAATAAAAAACTACACTTCAAAATTGCAAAAAAATCAATTAAATTGCTTCAAAATTCAAAAATCTAAGAAATAAGTCTAAGGCCTTGTGGTCGCTCATGCCAGGAGCGACCAGAAGGGTGAAGCCAAAGTGGCTAGTTTCCAATGGTCAAAAATTTGATCATTGGATTTTAAACTGGTCGTTAACGATGATGACGACCAACCTCGAGCTAGGTAAGCCACTCTGAGTGGTAGCGGCCAGCGGGTGACATACCAATGACGTTCCCCCTTGGCCAAAAATCATAAAAAATGGAAAAATCCTAAAACTAGCTTGGACCCACTACAACTAAACCTAGCCTAGACCTATTGATGGTTTGGTTCATTTCCAATAGGTTTAGTGAGGTTCATTTACCAAATTAATTAATTAGGTTCATTTTACCAAATTAAATAAGCAAGTCAAGGTTGGTAGAGTACTCGTGAAGCTCTAGCTCCTCCGCTCGTAGATGCCTCCCCCTGCTCGGCCATCACATATAGTCAGTAGCAAATTTGGTAGCACTCCATGTCACAATTGCACTTTCTCACCTCAAAGCTCAAAAGTACAATTGATAGCTAGAAATAATGAAGGGTAAAACCCTAGAATTTACTTTTGTATTTTCAAGTCATGCCTCGACCACTGCTGGCATTAGTGGCCTACACTTTCTAGTCGTTGGACTTGATAGTGACCATGAAGTAGCAATTGGGGGTCGTTGGACCTGACAACGACTAAGAAACAAGGAGAAATTCACTCAATTTCTCACCATAAAGCACCTCAAAATGAGTCAATAAGCACATCTATCAATCCAAAACAACCAAAATGTGCACAAATACCAAAAAAATTACATATATCAAAAATCTAAAAACATCATAAAATTCAAATTAACACAAAAAAATCAAATAAACAAAATCTCAAGTGAGCCTCGTAATCAGTTATTTGCTCTATACACTTGGTGATTGCAGCGACTAGCACTCCATGCAATTCGGCAAGATGAGTAAATTACCATAAGGCCACTTGGGGCAAAATAGTTATGGTAGAATTGAGACACTTCACTTCAAACCCGAAGAAGGCCATGATGGCCGGACTGCCCCATGGGAGCGAGGATTCATCTCATTTCTCCTATAAAAAATAGTGATTCAACACAAGCTACAATAGAATTGCTATCATCTTGATTCCCTAAGAAGGCCATTGCGGTCGGACCACCCCATGGGATAGAGATGTACAATTACCAAAAATGGTTGAAATCACACTTGGATGGGACCTACCCTATAACAACAAAGCAACCCTCTAAAGAGGTCCAAATCATTCATCTTGGTCAAGTGACTCATCACTTTATTAATTGTCCTTTCCTCATCGACTCGTCGCTTGAGGGGGTAGTCAAAAATTTCAAACAATCATAATCAAAATCAACAAAAGATCACTCGATCATGTCAAATTGCGTTCGTCTTATGAATCATTGCCAACAACTATCATAAGCTTACCCTTTGTTGGGGCAAAAAGCAAACATGATAGTTAAGTTTGTAGCTCTCCTCCTTTCGGATCTATAGTTGCACTGAAGCCTATAGTAGCGATCAAGCTACCCGATTGTCTGATGAACGAGTGCAAGCTTTTGCAAAATTTAAGCCTTCCATCCTATTGGAAGCAATGATTCTAGGATGCATGCCTTCTACATGACTGGGGCATCCAATGTTGATCAGATCAATGATCATCACACAACCTACAATGTGACCCTAGGTGGTCTATTTTTGCTCTACATTATGTTTTCCCATAGTGCATCCCAAAAAGGGGCATCTATAGACACCTAAAACACGTCATGTTTAGGAGACTACCCATATGGACACATTTGTAGACCATATGAATCCTCTTGGACCTCTCCAAGAGCAAGCAGTGGTCCTAACCACTCAAAAAGGGTAGTTCTAGCCCATCCAGGCCTAGCCGCTCTCAAGCAGAGCGACCGCCACATCTGGCCACTGAAGCCTACAACGGCCACACCTAGCCACTGAACCTGATAGCGGCTAGCACCATGCACAGTCTGGCCATGAATACAGGCCCAGATCACGTAGTCTAACTACACCTTGCATTGTTTGTGGGTAGATTTTGGTGAGGAACTCCCTGAGTTCCTCCTAACTACCCCTTCAATGCCAATTTGTGATTGATGCTTTCCACCCAGGATGGTCAGTCGCATGCAATTTGGATTGAAGCTTCTCCAGGAAGCCAAGGTCCAGATCTGAAAGAGAGGAAGTCTACATATGGACTCTCCCACAAAGAGCAAAAGATCCATAATTTTTAGAGTTTATGCAGCGAAGCCCTGTCAGATTGGAGAGCGAATTTGTGCACCCTTGAGGAGCAACGAAGTGCTATCCAGATGAGAAGAGACTATGCACTCGCTATTCAGATCCATTATTATTCACCACCAACAAGTGTACCAAGACACAACCGATGACCCTTGAACATCAATTGGAGCAAGGAACTTAGTACTACAGCCCTTGGATCGAGAGGAGAGAGGTTTATTTCATGGCCGCTATCTTGGACAGTGGCCCATAGGCATAACCTAGGGATTAGACATTAGTTTCCTTTGTTCTAGCATTAGATCCGATTACTTTCTACTTTAGTATTTATTTCTAGTATAGATCTAATTTATTTATGCATTTACATTATTGTTCCCTAAGATATGCACATGTTTTCATTAGTTTCATTGCATTTAATCATATTATGCTTATTTATCTTGCTTATCAGATTTGATACTAACAGCCTCATCTGGGGAGGTAGCCCAGACTACTTATTGTGCTCTGTTGTTTCCATGCCCACAGATACAGGTTCACAGGATCAGTTCAAAGTATCCAGAGCATGAGATCCCTCCAGGATGAGATTGGAGGAGGCATCAGTAAGCCCTCAGATAGTTTGGTGTGCGAGATCGGGAGGCCTACGAAGGTGCACCATCCCCTTGTGGGGGATACATTCACCGTTGCCCCACTTGTAATAGATTGTATCAAAATGAGTATCCCTCAGAGGGACGTACATGTAACCGAGATCTGGAAGCATTAATAAAAGAATATTTCTTTGCTTTTTACTTTCATGTTATATGTGCTTGTGTGCTTTATTTTTGCATTTGATATAATAACAACATTGCAAGTAGGGTCAGTTGTGGTGCGCGCTTCTCGGGGTTGCACATACATTTTTGGTGATTGTTTCTTTGCACTTTGATTATTCTTACTGTTGGAAAATTATTTTTGTTAGATTTAGTATCTAGATCTTTAATGCTCTTGTGTGATTAAAAGAATGAATCATGAGTAAGTTCTAGGTGAACTTAGAGGATACCCTAAAGGTCTTGATATCCCCTTAGGGATATTGGTGACTAGGTTTGGAATAATGTACCAAAGTTAAGATAGCTCATCAGTAGACAAGATTGATATCTTAGATCATAGTACACGTAGCATACCACACATAATAGCTTGTGTGGATATGGAGATGCATGTACACATTCTAATGATTGAATGTGGTAAGTCTAGCTCATCAAGAAATATGAGAGGGATGGACTTATAAGCTCAACATAATATAGGATTACATAGATGAACTTGTGTGAATGGAATATTGCATGGTATAGTTCTTGAGAAACTTAGGGGATGTCAAACAATAAGTCGATCTAAGGTTGGGTGAGGATTATGAATTCTTATCCTTGATAATTTATAGATAAAATTTTCCTATTTTGTTTGTGTTTTATTTTTTCATGATTTTTGGAGTGTTACATTTGTATTAGAGCTCTAGATTTGAGGCTATAGAGCTTCTTATGTACTATAAAGGAGATTCAAGGGCCTCCAAAGAGGCTTTATTGGAAATAAGTTGAAAGTCAGAGTAACCTAGAGTCTCTGCTATTAGGTTCTAATGGAATTGATTCTAAGGAAAAATATTAAAGATACCTTAGTATGGTATTTGGTATTAGTGATATATCCTCACCTAGGAACCTCATCCTAGTTAGACCTCTAATTATTATTAGAAGAAGGAATCTGTATTATGGTCAAGTTAGTAATTCAGTTAAGGGATAATTGTAACCTAACTTTTTTTTGGTGGAAACCAGATAAATATGCCACCCAAGGCCAATATGGAAAGGACTCCACCTAGATAGAATCGACAAAGTAATTTCAAATAAGATATCTAGAATAAGGATCTAGGAGTTCCCAATGTAGGAATAGAGGAACTTACTACTACAGTTTTTGAGTTGCAATATCAGTTAAGAAAAGTGTTGGAAACCATGGTGAATCAAAATTTGTAGGCTAGAGATTCGGAGGTCAACCAAGTTGAGGGGCTGATAATAGAACATAAGCAAGAAATAACCCTCTTAGATAAAGAGATAGCGAGAGACCTAGAAAATATTCGTATCTCTAAGTTTTATGGAGAAGAGGAGGTGGACACTACTGAAGCTTGGTTAAGAGAGTTGGAAGTCTTCTTCATAGTAAAGGGATACTCTTCGGGTACTTAGATGGTTTGGGATACTATTTACCTTGAGGGAGCTGCCCTGAATTGGTGGGATACTTACTACAAGGAAACCAATATTGAACTAGTAGACATTCCATGGAAGGAATTCATAGTCATATTCAAGAATATATTCCTCACGGAGCACTTCTATGCATTAAAGTTTGAAGAGTTTGCCAGTCTAAGATAAGGGAGTAATTTAGTGGAGGTATACTATCAAAAGCTGGTAAAGTTGTTGAAATATGTACCTACCTATAATGAAAATATGTAGATTCATAAGTTTACTCATGGATTGTAATCTAGGATAAATCATGTCATAGAGATACAAAAGACTAGATCCTTGCAAAATGCCTCTGATTTAGCAAAGAAATCAGAATCACATTTCCATTATAAGTATGAAAACATGACCAAGCAAGAATATCAGGAACTAAAGAAGAGGAATAACAATGGGTTTATAAAATGGGAGGTAGAGAAATAATGAAAGGCCAATAACCCCCAAAATCTAGAGAAGAAATTCAATGGAAGCCAAAAGAATTTTGAGAACTTTTCATGAAAGGCAACAAACCCAATAATGCTAAACCTCCTAAGAAGAAACCATCAACTCTAGTACCAATGATTAAGGATAAGAAGCAAAAAATAGAAAAGAAACAAGGGCCCAAGGATGGATGTTACCATTGCAAAGGGACACACTATGCTAATCAATACTCATATCGGCTAGGGATAAGCACGTCCAATGACAAAGGAAAGGAACCAATGCATAAGATCTACGCTACAAATGGAAATCATAAACTTGAGGGGCAAGCCACCATGTTAATCATCAAAGGTAAGATATTAGGTAACCAAGTAGATATCTTAGTAGATAGTGGAGCCAATAATAGTTTCATTTCTTGTAAAATTAGCCAAATATACATTGAAAAGGCTAGAGTATTTGGCTCATGGATGAAAGGTTGAGTATGGTTCTAGACAAACCTACTTTGTAAACCAATGTTTCCCAATTATGGAAATTAATTTAGATAGTGGGACCACATAAGACTACTTGTATGTGATCCCACTTCACACATTTGATGTGGTCCTAGGAATGGATTGGCTAAAGATCCATCAAACTGTAATCAATTTCTGAGATAGATGGATAGAATATTCTAAAGGAATAAAGAGAGGTTGCAAATTTATAGCAAGTAGGGGATATTTAAACCCTAGATGTTGTCAGCTATGCAGTTGAAGAAAGCCCTCAAAAAAGGAGGAATTATTTATGTTGTAAAAATTAATGAAGTTGAAAGTGATCGAAAGGAAGAGGTGGTTGAGGCTCACCCATTTCTATAGGAATTCTAGGATACATTTCCAAAGGATCTACTAGGACTCTCTCCTGTGTGAGAATTTTATTTCACTATTGATCTTATACCTAGAGTAGAACCCATCCACTGATCACCGTATATGATGTCAACTATTGAGATGCACGAGTTAAAGGTAAAAATACAAGGTTTATTGGAAAAAGGGTTTATAAAACCAAGTGTGTTAGCATGGGGTGCAACTATTTTATTTATGAAAAAGAAGGATGAATCTCTAAGATTGTGTATTGACTATAGGATGCTAAATAAGACACAATAAAAAAACTGGTACCCTCCGCCCAGGATCAAATATTTATTCAACCAGCTAAGAGATGCCACGGTGTTTACCAAGATAAAACTAAGTCCAGGGTATCACCAGATGAGAATTCATGAGGAAGACACTCACAAAATGACATTTAATACAAGGTATGGGCATTACAAGTTCACCATCCTACCCTTAGGAATAACCAATGCACTTGTTGCCTTCATGAATTTAATGAACAATATGTTCAAAAGGCACCTAGACCATTTTGTTCTTGTATTTATCAATGAAATCCTCATATACTAATGGAGTAGGGAAGAGCATGATAAGAATCTCAGGGTCATGTTGGAACTTTTAACAGAGAATCAACTCTATGAGAATCTAGACAAGAGCAATTTCTAAGTTTTGAAGGTGCACTATTTAGGGCATATTATATTGAAAAAAGGTATCACAGTGGATCTAGAGAAAATAGAGGCCATGATAAAATAGTTGACCCCTACCAATATTACTGAGGTAAGAAGATTCATGGGATAATAAGCTATTACCGGTGCCACATAAAGAATTTTTCAAAAATTGCCTTGGTAATAACTAATCTCCAAAAGAAATGAAAGGGATTCAAATGGATGGAGAAGTATGAAGCCGCATTCACCATGTTGAAACAAAAGCTCACTACTGCAATGATACTAAATATTTTGGATCTTCAAGGAGAGTTTACGGTATGCACATAAGCATTATTGGAAGGAAAATGGGGAGTGCTTATCCAAGGAGAGCCAGTAGTGGCTTATACTTCAAGGAAGCTTAAAAATCATGAGGTTAATCAAGCCACTCATGATTTAGAACTAGCCACTGTAGTGCACATTCTAAAGACCTGGTGCTATTATCTAGTAGGAAGACCCTTCGAGTTAAGATCAGACCATCAGATTTTGAAGTACATATTTACTCAACCAATGCTCAACACAAGGTAGAGAAGGTGGGTCATGCTCCTCATTGAGTACAATTTTGAAATTGAGTACATTAAAGGAAAATAAAAGAAAGTTACAAATACCTTGAGTAGAAGGAGACACCTAGCAACCATAACCAAGAGCCACATAGCTCATGGATCAAGTAAGACGAGAAATTTTAAAATGGATATTGTCAAGAAATTCTAGCCAAGTTAAGAGAGGATCCAAAGGGTAATAAGGAATTTAGGGTGATAGATGACATCGTATGTTAAAAAGGAAGAATCATCATACCAAAATTAGAATATTTAAGGAAGATATTGATGTAGGAAGCCCATATATCTCCTTATATGGCTCACCTAGGAGGGGAAAAATGATAGAAAACCTAAAAAGGACCTTTTTCTGGGTAGAAATGAAGAAGGATATTACAGATTTTATGGATCGATGCCTCAGATTCCAAAAAGTCAAGGTAGAACATAAGCATCCTGTAGGATATTTGTATACCCATAGTATACCTACTCAGAAATGGTAGGTTATATCAATGGATTTTACTATAGGATTACCTAAGACTAGGTACCAACATGATGTAATCTTTGTGGTGGTCAACAAATTGACCAAGGTCACACACTTCATACCTGGGAGCACCAAGGACGAAGCTCAAGTGGTGGATAATAGGTTTGTTAAATAATTGTTTAGACTACATGGATTCTCAGAGGTAATTATTTCAAATAGGTATTCCAAGTTTACTTCAAAATTTTGGAGAGCCCTACATCAGGCAATAGGCACAAAGTTGCATATGAGTTCAGTATACCACCCTAAAATAGATGGTCAGATGGAGTGGGTAAACCAAGTTCTAGAAGATATGATATGAATGTATTACATGGACCACAAGTCTCAATGGGAAGACTATCTTTTGTTGGTAGAATTTACCTACAATAATGAATATCATTCCTCTTTAGGGATGGCACCTTTTGATGCATTGTATGGGTGAAAGTGTAGGACACCTCTGTCATGGGACAATCTAGAGGATAGAGTGGTAATTGGACCAAAAATGGTTAGGTAAATGGAAGAGAAAATTAGGGTAATTAAGCAAAGGCTCAAGGAGGATACAGATAGGTAGAAGAGCTATGCCGATTTAAAAATAACTCCTAGAGAATACTTGATGGGAGATAAAGTGTTCCTAAGGTTCAAACCAATAAAAAGTGTGATCAAGTCCACAAAATTGGATCCACGGTTTGTAGGGCCCTTTGAGATCACTAAAAATATTATCCTGGTTGCATATCGACTTCCCTTACCTCCTAATTTATCAAAAATCCATGACACTTTCCACATATCTTTACTTAGAAAATATATTGCTAACCCTGAACATGTGTGGGATATCTCTAAATTACAGGTGGGAAATATAGAGGTAATCAAAGTAATGCTAGTAAGGATCCTCATTTTCCACTCTAAAGCTATGAGGAATCAGATCCTTGAGCAGTGTAAGGTCCAATGCGATTGTTTCTCTGAAAGAAATGCCACCTAGGAGAAAGTGGTAGATATGTAGAAACACTTTCCTTTCTTGTTTGATGAACTTTAAGGGTTTTGTAACAAATTATTTAATGTTGTATGCCATATGAAACTAAGAAACATCGAGGACGATGTTAGTCCTAGTGGGGGAGGATGTCATGACCCTCCCAGATGGACCTTTGAACATGAAAAAAAATAATGTATTTAGAAATGTGACTAATACTCGATTTTGTGCAATTAAGCAGCCTCATAATAATAAATAGATAGTGAAGTATATGATATTGCTAATAAATTGCCAATGTGTAGGATCAGGTGCATTCGAGAGTGGAAGTAATTGAGTCATCCACTGGAGATGAGAGTACTTAAGGAAGGGGATACGATGATAAGTTAACTCAAAGGTAACACATATATATACCTTCATATAGGCATGCATTCGATTAGGGATAATCATAAATATCTAACCACCTTGATCCTCGAACTGATGGCCTAGTAGCTATCATAAGTTCTAGAGGCTGAGACAGGTGATTAGATTGATGGAAAGACTCCCTCTTTGTTTGATGCACTTGCATGATTATATTTTACTTTAGCATTATTAATATTGATAATTAGTGAGTGCGGAGTAAATAGTTTATCTACACAACTTCGTATGTGCTTGTTTAAATAATTATTTAATTTATTTAAAAAGAAAAAAAAGATTTGTTTAAATAAATGTTTGATTTATTTGAAAAATAAAAAGAGATTTGTTTAAATAAATGTTTGATTTATTTAAAAAAAAAAAGAGATTTGTTTAAATAAATGTTTGATTTATTTAAAAATAAGAAGATATTATTTAGAATGAATAATAATTTTAAGCAAAGATATCTTAAAACAAATGAGCTATTGGTCATTTTAAAAGACGTTGGTAGATGCTATTTTTAATAAAAAGTATTGATTTATTCAAATAGCACTAGCAAGCAAGAAGTAATCAATTTTCCAAATGATTGTTAGTGGAGAACTTTCCTTGAAATATAAAAATAAGAAAATCGATGCAATTATTTTGAAGCCCAAGGTAAGGACTTTACCATGGCGTGTCTAAGAAGTCACCGCTCACCCGATGATCAACCTAAGGTATAAATGCGATAAGATGGTGCTCAGCTAAATGGATCGGTATGTCATTTGAAGACCTGATTGGATCAAGTTATGCGAAGCTCCCATAACCTGAAGGGAAATCTCTTTATGATTATCACCTTGGGAAGAGAGAGAAGCATGCCCACCCTACTACCTATCGAAGGTGGTCGAGGAGTAATAGCGGGTAGATAGGGACATGGATCGAGGAGGAAAGAAGGCATGTACGAAGTTAAGCACGAAGGAGGTTGGTAGAAAGAGGGATAAGGGAGCAAGGTATCAAGGTAGAGCAAAAGTAGTGGAAGGAGAGCAAATGAGAGAAGGAGAGAAAGACAACAAAGGAGAGAAAAGAGAAATAGATATCTACATGAGTGGTATAGGTGATCCAGGTTGGTTCATCTAGATTTATTGCTATTTATTTCTTTATATGCTATGTGTTAGCCACTGCGATGGAAATATGACTACATCCTTTGAGGTACTATGTGTTAGCCACTATGATGGTAGTATGGCTATGTAATTTGAGGTGTTGTGTTAGCCACTACGATGGCAATATAGCTACATCATTTGAGGCACTATGTTAGCCACTATGATGGTAGTATGACTACATCATTTGAGGTACTATGTTAGCCACTGCGATGGTAGTATGACTACATCCTTTGAGGCACTGTATTAACCATTATGATGGTAGTATGGCTACATCCTTTGATGCACTATGTTAGCCACTATGATGGCAGTATGGCTACATCCTTTGATGCACTGTGTTGGCCACTACGATGGCAGTATGGCTACATTATTTGTATGCTATATGTTAGCCACTACAATGGTAGTATGGCTACATCCTTTGAGGCATTGTGTTAGCCACTATGATGGTAGTATGACTATGTCCTTTGAGGTACCGTGTTAGGCATTGCGATGGCAGTATGGCTATGTCCTTTGAGGTGTTGTGTTAGCCACTACGATGGTAGTATAACTATGTCATTTATATGCTTTGTGTTAGCCACTATGATGGTAGTATGGCTACATCATTTGAGGCACTGTGTTAGCCACTATGATGGTAGTATGGCTACATCCTTTGTATACTATGTGTTAGCCACTGTGATGGTAGTATGGCTATATCCTTTGAGGTGATGTGTGTTAGCCACTATGATGGCAGTATGGATACATTATTTGAGGCACTATGTTAGCCACTATAATGGTAGTATGGCTACATCCTTTGAGGCACTATGTTAGCCATTGTGATGGCAGTATGGCTATATCATTTGTATACTGTGTATTAGCCACTGTAATGGTAGTATGGCTACATTATTTGAGATACTGTGTTAGTACTACGATGGTAGTGTGACTACATCCTTTGAAGTGTTGTGTTTAGCCACTATGATGGTAGTATGGATACATATTTTGATTACTATGTTAGCCACTATAATGGTAGTATGGCTATGTTCCTTGGAAGGTTATGTGTAATCCCTACTTGGCAGTGTGGTCTTTGTTTCTCTATAGGTAGGATAGATGCAATGGCATCAACACCTTGCTACTATCGTGGGTAGTTGGCTAGGTGAGTTAGGAGAAAGCCAATCAAGTAGCACTGTAGGTAAACCCTCTTGTTGTAGTCATAATATGGATGGGAAGTCACCTTGGATGTTGTTGAAATTGAGAATTATCTATTTGTCATGATGACAAATGGTGCTATGGGTGCATGAGTACCATCTTCTCTAGTGCTACCAAGGTGAAATCCACTTCTACTAAACTTTGGTTACCTTGTGTCTCCTCCCACGTGTTGGGATGTGCTAAATCATCTATTGAAGGCTGGTCATATTCGTATCCATGGATGTGTAATACACTTTAAGTGTTGCTTATCATTTAAATAATAGGTTTTAGAGTAATGAGGTTTAGAAGATTTAGGTGCTATTCATTATTTAAAGAATAGATTTTGTGATAATGATTGTGTGAAAGCTCTACTTACTGCTCATTAACTTAAATGGTAGATTTTAGTTAAATAAAATGAGTGATGGTTATTTTGTAATTTAAGGGCATGGGACCTTATGTTATGTAATAAAATGAATGATGGTTATTTTATAATTTAAGGGTATGGGAAATTATGTTATGAAATAAAATGAATGATGGTTATTTTTGTAATTTAAGGGTATGGGACCTTATGTTATGAAATAAAATGAATGATGGTTATTTTGTAATTTAAGGGTATGGGACCTTATGTTATGAAATAAAATGAATGATGGTTATTTTGTAATTTAAGGGTATGTGACCTTATGTTATGAAATAAAATGAATAATGGTTATTTTTTAATTTAAGGGTATGGGACCTTATGGTATGAAATGAAGAAAAAGGTTTATTGTAAATTAAGGTAGTTGCTTTGAGTAATGATGTGTATGAACCTAGTCCTTAGAAATTAAGGGTATGGGAATTTAATGTTTGAGAAGGTTAGTTCATTTATTTGCAAAGAGAGTGCATGAGCTGATGCATGGATGATTGACTCCCTCAAGTTGACTAAGGGGAAAAATAAAAAAGGTAGTTTCCATGATAAATACTATGCATTAGTAAGTTGAATTGCTTGGGTTATTTGTATAGTTGCAATTTTGTGATGAATTAGGTAAGTGCATATATAAGCATGTCTATCTATATCCATGAGTGCTCTGATCTCCTAATATCCTCACTTGATCGATGGAAGAGTGGGAAGTCCAGAATCATGAGATGGACCAATTCACAAGTTTTCTCTCTACCTTACATCTTGTAATTTATGCATTAGATTAGATTGTGGGGATATTTCCCCAAATAAATGGATGTAAAGTATTGTGGAAAGTGTGGGGTGTACCATACTTATTTATGTATCTAAATGGGTATTGCAACTACTATGTTTAGTACTTATTTAATTAGTTTATTGCATTTAAATATTTAATGCATGCCTATTTTATGATTATTTCTTTATGCTTTGATTATTCTTGATGTTGGATAATTATTTCTATTTGATTTAGTATCCATATCTTTAATGCTCTTGTGTGATTAAAATAATGAATCATTAGTAAGTTTTAGGTGAACTTAGAGGATACCCTAAGGGATTGAGACACCCTTAGGGATATTAGTGACTAGGTTTGGAATAATGTACCAAAGTTAAGATAACTTGTCAGTCGACAAGATCGATAGCTTATCTCACAGTACACATAGCATACCACACATAACAACTTGTGTGGATATGGAGATGCATGTACACCTTCTAATGATTGAATATGGTAAGTCTAGCTCATCAAGACTGATGAGAGGGATGGACTTATATGCTCAACATAAGATAGGATTATGTAGACAGACTTGCATGAAGGGAATTTTGTGTGGTATAGTTCTTGAGAAACTTAGGGGATGTAAAATAGTAAGTTGGTCTAAGGTTGGGTGATGATTTATGAATCCTTCTCCTTAGTAAAAAAAAATTATAGATAAAATTTTTCTCTTTTGTTTGTGTGTTTTATTGTTTTGTTATTTTTGGGGTGTTACATAGATCAAAAGCTAATATTCAGGAGTCAGTGGGATCCCAACTAGCTGAGAGTCATGAGTTAGAGGGATCTTGGTCGAGAGTTTTCAAATCAAAAGTACACAAAGTGTTTTATCAAAGGAAAAAATGTTCACCACTCAAGATCCATGGGTTAGTTTTCTCATTCCTTTCTGAACCAATATGGTCTCAGGAAGAGAATACTCTCCAAAAAATTGCACCTTGATATGATACCAATGATGTGGGAAAAACTCCTAATAGATGACACAAAATGGCACAATTGAAAACTAAGAATTGCATTAATAAAAAATATATTTATAAGCATGTTTGCCTTTACAAGTTGATATTTAATACGTACGATCCATGTGAGTATTAAATGCAATACATAATGATACATGTGAAAAGAGATAATATAATATTAATACCTATTATTTAGTCAATTTATGGATCATTATTTTTAATTCCTACCTTGTTTGAGACTTATCTACCTATATGGTAGGGATGCCACCAGTTGTGGGTATTTGAGGTGAATAACACTTGGAATATTTATGATATGGTGTGTAAGATATAAGGGTCAGGTGGGTATAATATATTTCTAGGAGGAACTTTCCCTTCTATGATGAGCATATTTTTACAAGTATGGCTTCTTGAAAAACTTGTGAGAATATTCTTTTCTTAGACCATTGAATAAAAAAAGTCTAGATAGAAAGTGTGTATATAACACATATATGCTTAGGCAAGGGAAAGTTGAAATTATTTGGGATTCTCTTCCAAGTTATTTTAAATCGAACATTGAAATTAGAGATATTTTCATAAAAGTCTTTTCAAATAGAGGGAAAGTGGGTAAATAACAAGAATGGATCTCCAAGGTGATCAAACTCATTGATGAGATCTTTGGCTAGATTGACCTAAGTAATAATACTCTTATCTTCAATGGATATATACCATAATAAAACTTTTCATTTGAATTATAGGATGAGTAGTCTAATCATTACATATTCAAAGACAATGTCATATATGGTAGCTAAGGAAACTATATCTTGACAATGCTTGTAAGCAATTTTTATTTGCTATGATAAATGAGCAAGACTTTGAGAACTACCTTTGGTATTTCATGAAGGATTAAGACATTGAGGGGACGATATCATACTAGGATGGAAAAAATTGCTTAGCCATTTAAATGACATAACCTATTTATAAACAATTAGGTTTGATCTTAAAGGAGTAGCCAAAAATATGATAGATACCCTAATATCTCTACTACAAGCCTTGTAATCATATGAAAATGAGATAAATACATATAAATTATAAAATTTCAACAACTAGAACTAATGGATTTATGATAATATTAAGGAAAGGTGTTGCACTCGATGATTTTAACCAAAGTATAGAATTGTATGAACAAATATTACTCTCTATTTCAATATTAAAATAAGGTTGACTCCTTTAGGATTATTTAAATTTAGGAAAAGAGATAGGAAAAGAGTAAGGGTCATAAAGGAGTAAGGGTTAGATAAAGATATGAAAAAGTTGATGAGATATAGTATAACAATATTGGATCTCACGGAGTAATATACTATCAAATCAACTACATGATACTTAACATACCATCCATTATAACCTACAATTATAGGTTCATCCAGCTTAAAATATTTACTTTAAGGTACCATCAAAGAAGAGCACCCAAAAAAAATGTCATGTTGGGAATTGTTTGCTCTGAAGCCTTCATTTGTCAAGAAATATTAGATATTAATATGGTAGATCATTCTTCTTTCTATGTGTGATATATCTTCTTCATACTACTATTGATAGAAACTAGATTTGATATTTAAGACTAATTATTCTTTTATCCTTTGTATTAGTATTATGTTTTCCTTACTTTACCTTAAAAAATCCTCTAGTTTTTGTCTAGCCAGATGTGCCGATAAAAAAATATGGTATAAACCTCCATAGGTGTTTTAGGAGGGGCTTACCTGCCAGATTACCTTTATATTATTTGTTCCAATTGGTAAAACATGTGTTTATGGTTAACTATCCAAAGTAAAAAGTGCCAAGAATTTTGGTTATTACAAACCAAATTGAAATTACCTTTAGGTATTCAAACAAAATATGGGAAACTATTTTACTGTTCTGCATGCACTTGTGACAAACATGAGGTCTTTATTTACTCCTATTTTGTAGATTATCACTTATTAATACTTTTTTTTGAGAGACTAGACAACTGAATACTTGTAGTTTAGGTGGTGCTTATTTTTTCCACACTTGGCAAGCCCAATATACTAATGTTGGAATCTTAGATGGACTGAGTATTCTCTATTATTGCTGATGCTACCCTAAATAAGTTTGTCTATTATCATAGAATGAAGATATCTAATGCTTTCTACATAAGACTTACAATAATCCCAATCTCCTTGAAGCTGAGATGAAATGGCAGGGGAGATCTAGTTTAGAGTTTCTAAGGTCCAATAAAATAAGTCACCTAATTTGAGTATTATTTGGCCTTCCAAGTGATTATGCAATTCGATTGGATTTCTCTCTCAATGGTGGATTTATTGGGATCGGGTCCTCCCATAGATTAATTGACTTATCCATATCCTAGTAGCTAGGAAATTCTATCCTCTATTATGCTATTTATTGCCACTATATGTTTCCAAACCAATGAGGCTCTGGGAATTTTATCTCTGTGTTTAAGCTTTTGAATACCCGATTGGTTATTTAAATACTTTATGACTGGTATGTGTTGTCATGCTTTATTGTGCTTAAGTATGTGTGAATTACCAAAAGACTCTAAACATATATTAAATTACAATAAAAAAATAAATTTGATAAAATAAATCTATGTAACCATGATAACAAAAATTTGAAGAAAGAAATGGGCCATTTTCATTAATGTTAAAAAGACATTATACATCGGGTTACAATACGTCCCTTTTAGGGATGCCAATTTGATACGAAATTAAAATAGAACTCAAGAATAAATGTCTTCCAAATAGACTCCTAAAACTCCTCAAATCTGATTATAGGAATGTTTCCTTTGCAACCTCCACATGATGACGTCAAGAAAGGTGGCCTTGATGATGCTTAGGTCCTACAAAAGAATTATCACTTGCACACAAAGAAACTAAAAAAATAGATTAATAACATTGAAAGCCTCTCAAGATGAGGCTAGTTTCTTGATAAGTGCAACGAAAAATGTAAATGCATAAAGACATAAAAATGCATGCAATGATGAATTGAAGGGATAGATATTGAATGTAATACAACTAATCTATGTTAGAAAACCAAATAAATGCATCTAATGATTGATCTACTAACTAAAATAAAAGAAATGATACATAATATTGAGGCCAATGTTGATTAGATAGATGGGCTCTGTTAGCCATTGTCAACATTGATGGCAACACCTGTGGGCCATTGTTGAAAACAATGACCACAATATAGAAACTATTTTCTCTATGTTCTAGTCCTGATGATGATCAATTCCTCTATTGAATTTATGTGCAAGGGTTGGTCTTGTCTCAAGACACAGTTTGATCACTGAGTTGGCTTGAATTAATTATGAATCAATGAAGAATAGTGATGTAGAATGGTTTCAAAATCTCCAAAGCTTAATGGACACAAAGGATAGCTTCATAGTGTAATTTTGGTAGCATCATGATGCTTGTGAGGGTTTGCACACTTTGATAACAGTTTGATAGAACTTCATTACACTATTTGCTTATGAATTCTCCTTATTTCTCTTGCTTGGGGATGCCTTAAATAGACTTCCTAAATTTGCATCTTAGCTTCTCCAACAAGACAAGATCAAGAATTGGTTAGGATGGGGTAGTTGGAGTGAGGCTTCTCAAAGCTTTACAAGAGTAACCACTCATGAATCATTGCTTGGTAACAATTTTTACTCGGCTTAGGTAGCCCAAGTTTGTTATAGACTCGGCTACCTTCGATAGGTGTGGCTAGGTCTATGACCACTATCAATAGGTGTGACAAAACTACAGTTGTCATCGACACCAATTGTGATGAGGCTGCCACTAGGGATAGCAACAAACTAGGCTAAATAGTACTAACTTGCTTTGATTGAGTGGTTAGAACCACTTTTGGGTCTTGGAAAGGTCCAAGGTGAGTCATATGGCTTGAAAAGGTGTCCACATGAGTAGCCTCCTCAACATGAGATGTTTTAGGTGTCTACAGATACCCCTTTTTGGGATGTATTGTGGGAAAACACAACATTAAGAAAAAATAGACAACCTAATGCCACATTGTAGGTTGATTGATATTCATTGATATGGTCAACTTTAGATGCCCCAATCATGAAAAGAGCATACATATCTTAATCATTGCTTTTGACAAGTTAAAGAACTTGATTCAAGTATAAAATTTTGCATTAGACCTACTTAATCTTCGATATTGTTCAGTTATGAAGAGGCAAGAACCTACCTTCATGCTTAAAAAATGCCAAGTATTTGTTTAATTAATTTTCTTGTTTTCTACCCCAAGTAGGGGCATGATTTTTTTTGGTAATGATTCATGGATGAATGCAATTAACATAATTAAGAGTTTAATTGTTGATTTTTATTATGATTGTTATGATTATGACTACCCCCTCAAGCGACACGTCAATGAGGAAATGTAAAATGATAAAAGTGGTGAGTACTTGACCAAGATGGCTTGGATGAATTGACCAAAGGTAGAGGCTTCTTTGGAGATTTTTGAAATTGACCAAAGGACTGGGGCATCTTTGGAGCCTTTTGGGATTGACCAAAGGAAAGTGATCTTCTTTGAAATATTTTGATATTGAGATAACAAGGCAAAGGGCACAACCTTTTGGAAACTTAGTAGTTGACTGATGAAATTTAAGGTAAAGGGCATAACATTTTGGAAACCAAGAAATTGATTGATGATATGCAAGGCAAAGGGCACAAAATTTTGGAAACTAATCAATTGATTGATATATGCAAGGCAAAGGGCATAACCTTTTGAAACCTAGCAATTGATTGATGATATGCAAGGCAAAGGGTGTAACCTTTTGGAAACCAAGCAATTGATTGATGATATGTAAGGCAAAGGGTACAAACTTTTGAAACCTAGCAATTTGATTGATGATACGTAAGGCAAAGGGCACAACATTTTTAAACCTAGAAATTTTATTAATGATATGCAAGGTAAAGGATGTAACATTTTGAAAACCTAGCAATTTGATTGATGATATGCAAGGCAAAGGGTGGAACCTTTTGGAAACTTGATAGTTGATGTTTTGATTAGATGTGAGGCAAAGGGCACAACATTTTAAATGGGTAATTGATTATGATTATATGCAAGGAAAATGGTGCAACATTTTGGAAAACTAGAAATTGATTTGATTGCTTTGATTAAATGCAATGTAAAGGGCGCAACCTTTTGAAACCTAGCAATTGATTATGATGATATGCAAGGTAAAGGGTGCAACATTTTAACTGAGCAATTGATTATGATTATATGTAAGGTAAAGGGTGCAACCTTTTAGAAATATCACAATTGATTGTGCTGATATGCAAGGCAAAGGGCGTAACCTTTTGGAAACCTAGCGATTGATTATGTTGATAAGGAAGGAAAAGGGCGCAACATTTTGAAACATTTTTAATTATATCCAATGTTGTTTGATTGGTTGAATTGCTGATTTGGGGGAAGTATTATACTAATAATGAACCTGTTGATGTGTGCAAATATTTGTGTGATTTGTAAGTGTGAGATTTTGGACCATTAGAAACTGTTAGATGTCGATGCATTGATGGATGTAATGCCTAGATGAAAAATGTATGGATGCATAAATGTATGTATGCATAGATACAATATATGATGTTAGATGGATGATTTAGATTTGTTTATCTGATTATGAATGTGAATTCATGTTATTGTTATGACAAATCTGATTTTGTGTGATATGAATGCACTACTATGTATGCTTATGTGGATGCAATAGTGAATGTTAAATGCATGTTTTTATTTGTTTCATTGATTTATGCATTTAATTTATGTTATATGATATGGTGGATGATGTATGTAATGCATTAATTTCATGAGGATGGTCTAATGCAAATGAACCTATATGCTTTAATCACTTAAAATATAAGGAATGAATCTAATATGTGTTTAACAAACTAATGGCAGACACCACAAAATGTATGAAAATCATGAATGAAAATGGTAACTCTTATCATAAGAATTAATCATTTAAACATCCATATGTGAGATGAAATGATGTGAGATGTATGGGCTTTCCCTATAAGCTTCTATAAATTAAAATATATGCATAAAATAGTCAGTGGCCGTCTAAATATCATTGTTGATATCCATCCAGTATCTATCCTATTCTATGAACACCCCTTAATAAACAAAAGTTCATAAGGAAAATTGTGCATGATTGATGAGATTATTTGTTGCTATTAGGGGATTTTTGAGGTTTTCCATGAGACTCAAACACCCTAGTTGATTGATCAAAAGTTGTATAATGACTACACAAGACTCCTAAAAGATATAAGCCTGTTAAGAAGACCAAGATATTCACTATCCCTGTGTGTGCAAAGTGAATATATTAGATGAGGCATAAGACTACCTCATTTCTAGATGGGTTTTATTCAACCCATTGTTGTAATGAGGATCACCATATGGTCATCATGATCCTAAGTTTGGATGCAGTTGGACTAGACTACTAGGCAATACAAGCCACCTAAAGCTAGCTCATCCATAAGCTGACATTGGTCTATACAAAAGAAGGTCGCTAATATGATAGACATATCGCCATGCGTAAGGATACTCCATTGCTAGGTGGGTTTCATTCAACCCATTGCTGTAATGGAGATCATCCCATGGTGGTCGAATACTAAGGATTCTAGGGATTCAAGCTCATTACCCCCTTATTTTATTTTGATTGCTTGGGATACTTGCTCATGCTTAGTGATGAAAATCACTATTTATTTTACATTTTGTTTTATTTTGGAGCAAGGGATTTGCTTAGTGATGAAAATCACTATTTATTTTACTTTTCTTTGCTTTGGGAATTTTCTCATTTTGTGTAAAAGCAAGGGATTTATTGGGTAGGGGGGAGCTTGTCCTTTTGTCAATGATCAACATTCTAGACCATGCGCATAATAATATGAGCAAGGAAAACCTTTCGCTTAAGGTGACCAGGACCACTTTGTAGTGTCATCCTTCCTTGTTCAAACTAGGATTGTTAATGTTTAAAATGTGATGGGATTTTGAGATATGCAAGGTACTATCAAAACTAGACCTCATCTTCGAAAGCCAAGATAGCTTTCTATAAAATCTAAAAAGATAACTAGGTATGGTTGAATGACCAAAAAACCCTAGTATACACCTGATAGCAACTCATAAGGTTGTGTTGAAAAACACAATTACTCACAAGGAATATGAATGATGATGATTTTGAGGATGCATGATTGGCATACAAACGTGGTGTCATTCATAAGAATGTAAACACAACCTATCCTAATGCAAGTGCAATGGATGAATATGCCTAATGCAATGCAACTAATGAATGCATATAATGAAATGCAAAATGTAAATGTTTTTGTGTTTTTGATGTTTTGAATTGTTTTTGGATTTTGTTGTTTTCTGATTTTTTTTTGATGATTTTATTGTTTTATGATTTTTAGGGGAAGGTGTGATACCTTATGCACCCCCAATGTGTGTGATAATCAATGAAGGTGGGGAAGGTGTGATACCTTTAGAATCCCAATTTTTCTTCATATCTTGTGATGTGGATGGTGGGGAAGGTGTGACACCTTGAAGACCCCTAGTGTGCATTTCATCTATTGTAATATAATCGGCCTGACTAGGAAGAGTGATGGAAATTGACTCTTCCTATTGTGGCACAAAATTTTGTGAAATGCCAATGTCCTGATGGGGTAAAACAAGCGAACCATCTACGTGGAGCTCATTTTGTTCTATCATTTCTTTGACCACATTCTTGAATGAATAGCAGTCATGGATGTCATGCCCATTTATACGATGATAGGTACAATAGAGGCTTTCATTGTGTGACCCAAGTTTAGGTGTTCTTGGTTTGACTTTCGGTAATGTGATTGCATGTGCCTCGTATAGTTTTTGAAATAGGGCTAAAGTGGTCATCAAAAATTTGACTACCCGATGAGGTGGCTTGCTTGTCTTACGAGGATGCAACTAACCTAGGGGTTGCAAATGGGATGATGAGGCATGACCTATGGTGGGTTGATATGAGGTGGATGAACCATCTATGAGTGAGGCCTCCTTGTCAATAAGGTCTTGGATGATATTTTTAAACCCATAACAATTGTGAATGTCATGGCCCTCTATTTGATGATAAAGGTAGAAGTGATCTTCCTTATAACCCTTAGGTTTAGTTTTGTTTGGGTCTAAAGGGTGTATATATGGTAATATGATGGCCTTAGCTTCTTATAATTTCTAAAAAATAGTTGACAAGGGCTCAGATAATAGAGTCTAGGTACGTTGGTGTTTTAATCAAGGTAAACTAGGTAAGCGCTTTGATAAGGTGGTTGAACTACATGTATCTTAGTCACTGGCTTAGGTTGCTCTACCTATTTTTCTAATGCAGGCAATGACTCATTAATTGTACCTCCTTGTTGATCCTTAGTAGTGAGAGGATTGCCTATTTGAAATTGATTCTACCAATCATGTCTTGTATTTTTCTCTTGAAGCCATAGCATGATTGAATATCATGGTCATCTAATTAATGGTAGAGACAATGCAAATCCTCTCTATATCCTTTAGGTTTGTGAGGTTTGGATCTAAAGGGTGAACCTCAGGTAAAGTAATGGCCTTTGCTTCGCATAATCAATTAAAAATCAATTCCATAGGTTCGAGAAGAGGTGTATAATTATGAGGTAATTGGCGTGGTCGACTCTGTGCTTGATCTTGTTGAGGCATTTCCTATGGTTGCATAGGAGGTGGTTTGGTTTTGGAGGTGGTTTGCTTTTGTAGCTCAATGTTCGTGAGTTGGTGCATGATTTTTTGCAAAGCCTCATTTTTTTGACCCATTTGCATCTCTATCTTATCTAGGTGATCTAGAATGTGCTGCAAGACTAATGGGGGTGCGGATTGCATCATTATTGATTGATCTAGATGGCAACTGCTAATTGATGGAGGTGAATTGAGTGCGGATGCCAGAGGACCCTTAGGTAGATGGGAAACAAATGTCTCCATCATCTGAGGTGATGTGGATGTGTCACAATGATCCTATCTAGTAGGTGTATCCACATGCTCTTGTTTTAGATTCAATTCATGCTCTTGTTTCACTTTGGAGTTTTTAGCTATGATAGCTGGAGTACCCCCACTTTGGAGTAGGAGACTCACCTATTCTTGCTCTTGTGAAGGTGTTGTGTGAAATGAATTAGGTGCAACTAGTTTCAGTGGTGGTAGCACTTTTGATGTAGAAGCAATGTTTAGATGGAACTACTAGTTATGTTGATTTATTTAGAGAAATATGGTTCTCTGTCTTGACATTGACCATTCCCACAAACTCATGGGAAGATGTTTTAGCACTTGGAAAAGTTGTGGATGGCTCATCAACTTGTCTAGGGTGATTTGCTTGTCCCCCATGTTTAGGTGAAGAATCAAGGATGGGATCAATGGGTGGCAACTTGACAAGAGGTTGACCTAAATCCTCAATGGACTTAATGATAGGTGTAAATGTAACGTTTGCCTCTATGTACTCTCTGAATTCAATTTCATCCAAGTGAACTGTGACCTACAATGTGGTGGATGAAGATGGTATGATATGATCTGATTTATCCATAACCACAATAGGTTCTTCCCCTTTGATAGGAGTAAGAAAGTCCTCTAATGACATGTTTGAGATAGCTGTGAGTATCTCCATGGTTGTCTTAATCGATTTCTCCTTGCTTGGAGAAACCGAATATGAAGGAGGCGTAATGGGAAAAACCAATGGTGATGGATGTGGTGGAGGTAACTTCATGATAAACCATGGGGTTGCATCTAGACTCTAGATAAAATCATTAGGTTTAGTGTCCAGATGCATGGGTGACACAATAGGCTCCTACGGATGATCCACTTGTTTGTAATACTTAAAAGGGTCTGGTTCAATATGGACCACATGGACCTTACCTTCATGAATGTATTTAATGCGTTGATACACTATGGATGGTACACACTCCATGGATCTCATCCATGGCCTTCCAAGCAGTATGTTGTATTATCTTGAACCCTCCAAAATATAGCACAATGTAGGTATAATATTTTGTCCAACCTAAATGGGGAGGACTATTGTGCCAACTATGGGAGATACAACATCATTAAATGCTTGTAAGGTAAACATGGATTCTCTAATGTGGGAAGGTGAAATGTTGAGATGCTTTAATGTGGTTGTGGTGATTATGTTTATAACGAATCCCGTATCGATCGAAACCTGTTTATAAGAAATCTTGTTGATGCACACAATTATGTGCAAAGGAGGGTCTAGTACATTTGGTGATACAAGTTTGATCTCGTGGTCCTGAAAAGTGATAATAAGATCTTTGTACATTTGTATATTTCTCATGAATTTCGTGAAAGCATCAGGATCATAGGGTTGCACCTCAATTGAACCTAATATTTTCATGAAAGTTTCTTGATACCGAGGAAGCTATTGTATTAACTTACTCATGGACATGTTGTTTGATGGCACATGCAAACTTTGCGTAGGCCCACTTTTGATTGTGACCATCGATTGAGTTGGTGGGTTTTGGATGTGAGTGTGAGGCGATGAAGGCCATGACGTAGAGGGAATGTGAACTTCCCTACTAGGCCCACTTTTGATTATGATCATCGATTGAGTTGGTGGGTTTTGGATGTGAGTGTTGGACGGTGAATACCACGATGTAGAGGGAATGTGGACTTCCCTACTAGACCTCTTGATAGACTAGCTATGAGTGGTAGTAGTCCAAGGTTGAAATTGATTAATAGAATTATCCACTTGATCATGTGAATAATCCATTTGTGTTCTGGTGGTATAAGTACTTTGGTGTTCTGATCCCCTATGTGAGGTGTTAGCTTTGTGATGACTATTAGGGCATCATGCAGGAATGATGAGATCCTTAGGAGAATAATGGATGTGACTACCATCAAGGCATCATGTAGGAATGATGAGATCCTTAGCCCTATAGAATATGCATTCAAGGTCTCTCTGTGAATTTTGTGCTTCACTAGCTCATGATTGAGCTCGGCTATGCGTAGTTGTCATGATGTGTTGATTAAGCAAACATTGAAGGAAACCCACACTAAAGAAAATTTTGACTTCCAAAAAAGGTTGTGGGTGTTATATATCAAAATGATCAGTGCAACGAGCTAATCATAATGGGGTAGGACTCCAAAAAGTTTTTTTGGATCAAAATTTATATTTTTGGAATATTTGGCCAACCGGGGCTCGTGGAAAATGACCAATTTGAGGAATTTTGAGAAAATGTGGAGCTAGGCATCAAAAATACTATGAGAGGTGCACAAGGGGCTAACTAAGATAACAAAATAGATTTGATAATTTTTGGGGTTGTCTAGGGCTTTTTATGATAGTTTTAGTGTTATTTTCCCTATTTTTGGCTTAAAAATTACTCAAAATAGAGTAATGATAAAACCAACATAACTTCTTCGTTATAGCTCCGATTTGCACAATTTTTGATTTCCTAGATGCAAAATAAAAAAGTAGAATTTTTTTTTTAGGGTTTGGTCCTAGATCAGATGGTAGGATCTTATGTTGATTACATGAACAGTAAGAAAACAAACAAAGTAGACAAAATGATTCTCTTTTAAGGATTGCTTTGTGTTTCCTAAAAAGTTGGCTTGTGTGTTATGATGTGTTGTATATCATGCCACTTTCTTATACATGTTTGAAAATAGTTGATATAACTCTTAATTTGTTAAAAGGTTTTCACCTATACGCTTTCACACACATTTGGTGATGAAATCCACATGATGAAACCCACCAGGGTATGGAGATGAAACCCATACCCGATGAGGGAGCATAGGTCCTATCGATCCTCACCCAATATATCATGGTTAATGATACACTCTCAGAAGAGAAATGTGTGCTATTTTCCACAATATTTTATGGTTCTTGGAGTCAGCCTTGGCCATGGTCGGGTTCAAAAAATCATAATATCCAAGCCAAACAGGTGGTGATGAAGGCCACCATTGGTCTTGATCAATTGGTTGGATGTGAAATCCCAACTCAATTGATGTTAAAATTTAAAGTGTGATGTGTGTGTGGTTCATTTTACTTTAAGCAAAAGCAAATATGCATAATACAACACACCATGATTTTTCAACTACATGCATGAAAATAATGTTTAAGATTCAAAAATGATGCATGTAAAAGATATTTTACTTTCAAAAAATGCAATGTAGAGCTAAATGAGATAGCCTTTCAGTAGGCTACAAGCATGCAAACCCTAACACTCAAGATAATAGAGGCCATCTCTATGAATGGTGGTCAATAGTAGTGGTTGCTATACATAAGGTCAATCAGAATTTTGGCCATTGGATTCTAGGGCGGCTAGGAGCAGAGGTCATTGTTACCAACAATGATGGATAGTTAAAAGAAAAGAGAAATCTAAAAATTTTACCTTCTAAATTTCTCTATGTTCTTTAATTACTACTATTCTATAAATTTTTTAGAAAAGTACAAAAGAAAACAAATTAGGGCCACTTACAGGGGTAGCCATAGTTTGAAGAAGTTGTGCCATGTTGGTTTCCTATGTTTTTTAGAGGCCAATGATGATTAGGGTAGTGGTGGTGCTTGTATTTAGAGCCGATGGTAGTGGTGATTGTTAGCCACACTAACTCAGAGTGGTGGTACCTCTAATACAAAAATAAACATAAAACTCAGTTAATAGCCAAAAAGGAAGGGTCCCGCACATGATCACCACTTGTGAATTGCCAAAATATTCTAAACATCTATAGAATTGCAATAACAAAATAAATTTGATAAAATAAATCTATGTAACCATGATAACAAGAATTTGAATAAAGAAGTCCCTCTTAGGGATACCAAATACATCTCATTAATATTCAAAATACATTATACATTGAGTTACAATACGTCCCTCTTAGGGATACCAAATTGATATAGAATTACAATAAATCTCAAGAATATATGTCTTCCAAGTAGACTCTTCTAAAATTCCTCAAATATGATTATAGGAGGGTTTCCTTCACAACCTCCGCGTGATGATGTCAAGAAATGTGGTCTTGATGATGCTTAGCTCCTACAAAATACTTGTCACATGCACACAAAGAAACTAAATATATATTAATAGTATTGAAAGCCTCTCAAGATGAGGCTAGTTTCTTGATAGGTGCAATGAAGAAAGCAAATGCATAAAAATGTATAAAAATACATGCAATGATGAATTGAAGGGATAAATACTGAATGTAATACAACTAATCTATGTTAGAAAACAAAATAAATGCATCTAATAACTGATCTACTAAATAAAACAAAAGAAATGATACATCATCCTGAGGCCGCTGCTGATCAAATTGGTGGGTTTTGTTAGCCACTATCAATATCAATGACAATGCCTATGGGTCACTACTAAAAATAGAAGCCATGGAATAGAGAATCTATTCTCTATGTTATGAACCTGATGATGATAAACTCCTTCGCTGAATTGATGTGCAAGGGTCGGTCATGTCTCAAGACACAATTTGATCATTGAGTTGGCTCAAATTTATGATGAATCGATGAAGAATAGTGATGTAGACTGGTTTCAAACTCTCCAAATATCCATGGATGCAAATGATAGATTCATAGCATAATTTTGGTAGCACTATGATACTTGTGAGGGTTTGCACTCTTTGATCATACTTCGGAATCACTTTGTTATGCTAATTGCTTATGAATTCTCTATCTTTCTCTTGCTTTGGGATACCTTAAATAGAATTCCTAAATCTACATATTAGCTTCTCCAACAAGTCAAGATCAAGATTTAGTTAAGTTGGGGTAGTTGGAGTGAGGCTTCTGGAAGCTTCACATGAGTAACTGCTCAAGAACCGTTGCTTGCTAATGATTTTTACTTAGCTTTGGTAGCCTGAGTTTGTTATAGACTCGATCACCCTTGACAGGCATAGCTAGGTCTATGATCACTATTGATACATACAACCAACCCAAAACCATAATCGACATCAACGATGGTCTCACCACCACTAGGGACAATAGTGGCCTAGGCTAAATAGGACTAGCTTACCCAAAATTAGTGGTTAGAACAATTATTTGGTCTTGGAAAGGTTCAAGGTGAGTCATATGGCCTAAAATTATGTCCACATGAGGAGCCTCCTCAATATGATGCATTTTACGTATCTATAGTATGTTATAGAGAAGTTTTGCTCCCAATGCTCTTGAAACTATCTTCATTTTTTATTCCCAATCCTCCTTGAATTTTACCTTTGGTGATCATCTTCCAATTGACCAAGCAATGTTTTTTTCTTTTTGATTGCCTACCTCCTTACTATAGTAATTTGTGTATGATTCCATCTACATTTTTTAAAATAATCTTGGGAGCATGATATACTAATAGTTGGTATATTGGAAGAGAAGCTAACATTGATTTGATTAATACTACCCTTCCTACAAGATTGAGTCAATTATTAGTGAAACTTCGTATCCTTCTGTAGACACCTAAAACGCGTCATGCCGAGGGCGACTACTCATATGGACATGCTACAAGACCATATGGAGGATCTTGGATAGACTCCAAGATAGAGCAGTGGTTCTAACCACTCAATTTAGGCATTTTGGCCTAATCAGTCTGAACCGTAGCCCAGACCTGCGGTCTCCAGTCTAAACCATGGTTGACACCTACGGTCTGTAGTCTGGACCGCAACTGTGACCTGCGGTCTTAACTGAAGTTCAGTTAGGCCTTCCATCCGAGCCAAATTGGTTGGAATGACCAAAAGATCTAGAAGAAGGTAGTTGAAGGATGGAAGATTCCAGAGGCTTCCATCCCAACTGTCCTAACCACCCTTCTTGGTCTTGGCTTCTCCATGAAGCCACCCCTAGCCCTAGGGGCATGCTATAAATACCCCCTCCAAATGGGAAGAAAAAGAGAAGCAAGCATTGGAGATTTGAGCAGCGAAGCCCTGGCGAATTGTACACTCAAACTGAGTATACTAAGAGATAGAGCTATTGCACTTAATCCCCGACCCTTTTGCCAACATTCATGATGAATTGCATTATGGATGCCCTAGGTGCCTAGGAGGATCAAGAAACACAAATCCAGGCAAACGAAGGCCCTTCACATCGAATTGACCACCAAATCAGTCTGAGGACAATGAAGGCGACCCTTGAACATCAATTTGGACAAGGAGATCAAGCCCACTACCCCTGATTTTGAGGGTAAACCTATCAGAGGTCAAACCATGGTTGTCATATGCGATTCATAGTGCAGACCGCTCACCAAAGCTATGGTTTGCAATAGGTGATAGATCACCTTACTCTTTTCATTTATGTCTAGTTAAATAGGTTAGATTAATCATTTCTTAGGTTTAATTGTAGTTTAGAAGAATTCTGACCGTAGGAATTAGCTTAGAATAGATAGTTTATGCTTTGCATTAATTAGGACATTTGTGGATCTTTTATGCACCTCTATGCTTCTATTTTGTTATCTGATCCATGCATTATTTGTCTAATGATCTCCTTTATGCTATATTACAAATCTTGATTCAATTAGCATAGTTTAAAGGTTTTCTTTATGTTTTCTTGATTATTAGTTTAAATGGCATTATCATGTATGTTTCCTTAAAGGGCCTCATTATGAGAGGCTATCTATATTTTTGATCATGTGTTGTTGTTTCTTGATCGTAGGAAGATAGGTACAAGAGGAGTCTATATCATAATCCTTCCACATCATGAAGAAGGGGGTCAACTCCACCCCAAGGCAGTTTGCGACTAGTCAAAGGGCAATATTAATGCGCCTACCCTATTGAGGGCATTGGCAATTGTATAAACTGTATCATCATTCAAGTGACCCTAAGAGGGGCATATTTGTAATAGAGATTCATTCATAATCAATATAAGAAATATCATTTTGTTGAATTTATGCAATGTGTCAAGCTTTTACGCTTTTATGATGACTATAGACTAATACAGTAGATAGGTGCATGCTTTTTGCTTATGTCAGAAGGCGATCATGGTGGAACTCCATATTTGTAGCCCCTGAGTGCTGACATTCTTGAGTTTTCTTATCTCAGGTGCTAACCATAGCTAACAACTATGGTTATTTGTTGGCCCATAACTTTCACCCATGGTTCACACTGCAACCCGTAGACCATAGCTACGGTTTACAATAGAAGCAACAGACAACAGAGAAACCACTTGGCATCAGATCAAGAGCTGAGGTAGGCTCTATTTTTATTCTCTGTTCTATATTTTCTTCTCTGTGTTTTTACAGTGAGCTTTAAATCGATTGCAAATTAGGTACACTAAAAAAAAGGGGGGGTGAATGAATAGTCCTAGTTTGCTTTCGCATTCCTTCCATTAGAAAGGTGCTGCTAGGAACAACGGACCTCTAATTGTAGTCCACCCTAGAATACAGTGACCTTGATAAAAATTGAGTGGTCATTTGCATGCTTGAGGCCCAATTAGAGGCCATGTCATCGTAATCGCATTGTCATAACATCATGTAGGACATAGCATGCATAGCTTTCTAAATTTGAAATGTTCCTTTTCTTTTTATGCATATCATGTAGGAATGATCATATGAATGCTCTTTTATGCATTTGTCTTTATGCAAAGTAAAATGAACCACACACACCACGTTTCATTTAAACATCAGTGGCATTGGGCTCTCACATCCAACCCATTTGATTGAGACCAATAGTGGATGTCATTACCATTTGGTTGGCTCATTTGAAATTGTATTATCGAGACCCGCTCATTGCCAAGGCCGACCCAAGAACTATCCTATCCATGCAAAATAGCATGCACTCATCTTCGAAAGAGTGTATCACTATGCATAGTGTGCTGGGTGAGGGTTGGTAGTACCTATGCTACCTCATTGAGTATGGACTTCATTCCCATATTCGGCTTGTGCGAGTATATAGGTGAAAGCCAATTAAATTGAGAATAAAATCCAATGATTTTGCAAAACACGCGAGAGTTTCTCATACTGATACAACACATTTTGAAACAACATCAAATAGTTTAGGGCTCATTTCAAAATTTAAAAATAAGATAAGCATCATTGTATACCTTGTTTGATAATAAAAGATACATCTAGACGTTAGGTACACTATGGTGGATACACGGGGTGGTCGGCAAAGGTGCAAGCCTGAAGCCAATGACCAAGCCCCAACCGATTCACAAATACACGTGTCTAGTCCTCAACCACATGAGCAAACCGAATGACGTTCGATGAGCATTAGAGGAGACAACTCGACATGAGGGGATCCCATTGAGCGTACCCCTTATAGACTAGCATCAGTGCATTCTGTTAGACATAGATTAGAGCATGGAGCTTCTCAGCCTGAGGGTGCTCCACTCGAAAGCCATTATCGAGACCATAGTGCATGCGCATCCATGGGATCAACCAAAGAGTATGTCATGCAGGGGACCAGATTGGTACCCATTCACACTAAGTCTATAGGGTGTACTATACCCCCACCTTCTGAGTATAGAAGGAATAGAGATCCACCCATTCAAGGGCAAGTAGATGGGCTCCCTACTGAGCGCAAGTCTACCCATACTCCCATGCATACTATAGCATGCAAGATCACCATCGATATATCAAAGGTGGGAGCTAATGGAACACCACCCCATGAGAGGTGGAGGTCTAGATAGCTAGATGGTCTAGGTAGTGTGTTAGAGCAGCTAGGCTGCAAGCCTTCGGCTCCGCCCACTCGTGCTCCGAGTGAGCATAGCGGGAGCACCATTAGAACTACTAGAGAGCATGGAGAGGCTTCTAAGCACCCTCATGTCTCACATCCACCATCCATGCATGGTGGCACGCAGCACAGGACACAACATGATGTCGATGTCATCTTCATAGATAGAGGCAAAGGCACAACACATCAGTTCGATGGGTACAGAACCCACAAGGTCGCTCATACAGAGCAAGCATACCAAAGGCCTCCGATGACTGACCAGGTCAAAAGATCATATCGACTGGCCTCTGAACAAAAATGCCAACTCCTCCAAGATCAATTGGAGGATGCTCACCTAGAGAGGCAATGCATTGAAGATGAAGATCTTCAAGCATAGAGGCTCACTAGATAGAGGTTGTATGAGCAGCGCTTGCATGAGGAGCGCATCCTCATCTAGAAGGAGCATGTAGAGTAGGAAGATAGGTTGGCTAGGGCTGACCTATATTCTCAGGATGAGCATAGAGAGTAGGTGCATAGGAAGGCTCTTTCGTAAGTCGACATGCACCATGAGCACGTAAGCATTCACACTCATATCACTGCCCATCAAAGAGAGCGACCACCCTCGATCGACAATCAAAGGCAACAACATTATGAGGAACAAGAGGGGAATAGATGCAACTAGGAATATCCTGAGAGTTCTCAAGCTGAGGAGGAGGAAGAGCAATGCCCTCCACCTTGATAGAAGAGGAGTGTACCTCCTAGACCACCTCCATGCTGACTTAGGGAGGAGGACTTTCTATCTTCTGAGGCTTACAAAGCTTTGGTCGAGAAGGTCAAAGCAATTGAGAAACAAGGCATGGCTGTCCAAAAGTTAACATTGAGGAAAATTCACAATGAACCTTTAGATCCCTCGGTGCCTATGCCCCCATACCCTAAGCATTTTGAGATGCCCAGGTTAGACAAATTCAAGGGTGATGAAGAGGTACAAGAACATGTCATGAGCTTTCTAGATGCTTGCTTCTAGATAGAAAACAATGATGCACTATTATTGCGTACGTTTGTCATGACACTCTCTGGGCCAGCCTGAGAGTGGTTTAATCAGCTAAAGAAACACAACATAACAAATTTTGAGCAATTAGTTGATGCCTTTCTTGAATGCTATTCCTTCGACATCAAGAAATAGGCCAACCTTTCTAATTTGGCTGTGCTAGCTCAACACGACGATGAGCCAATAGAACAGTACGGGAAGAGGTGGAGGAGATTAATGGCAAAGTTGTCATTCTTGATTCCTACCATAGAATTAACTCGAATGTTTACAAAGAGTTGTGCCAAGCACATCTCGCTACTATTGCAGCTGCAATAGTATGCTACATTCGAAGAAGCTTTGGTGCAAGCCAAGGTAATTGAGGACATCAAGTTGCAGGAGGGCAACTTGAAGCTCAAAACTAGGAAAGAGGGATATAGGAAGAGTACCTCAAAGCAACAGGGCAAGCAGGCCCATGTGAATCAGGTGGTACTAAATCTCCAAAATGAGGATAAGGGGCAAAAGAAATAGAATTATCAAGCCCATCCTCCTCCTGCGCAATACGACCAGTGCAAGAATAACTACAAGGGCAAGAACAAAGAGCAATGCCCACCTCACATATTCATGCCATTGATGAAATCATTGACATCAATTTTTTGTCAGCTCTATGAGGCCAAGGCAATAAGATTACCCAAAGTCAATATGGTTGATCCTAATCAGCCCAAGCCCAAATATTATCAAGAAGATCTATTTTGCATATTTCATAGAGTGAAAGGCCATGACATCGAGGTATGTTGGTATTTCAAACATATTGTGCAAAATATGATAGAAAGGGGAGAGCTTGTGGTACCAGGAAATCCCTAGGCATCGGACAACCAAAACATGGGGATTTTTAAAAATCCGTTACCAAACCATGAGGCACCCCGTAACCATGTTGGCCACGTCAATCAAGTGCGAGTCGAACCACCTACCCAGGGGTTCATCAGCATGGTCAATGTTGTTACCAGAAATGGGAGGTATGAATAACTGAATCAACCTCATGCTCCCATTCAAATATAGGCCACGCCCTAGTAGTGATAGACACAAAATATTCCAGGCCCACCAACGAGACCGATGGTGACCATTAGGAGCAGGCTGGTTCAAAACCTGTAGATGACTCCTACGAAGTTGTCAATATATGAGCTTATACAATAGTCCCCTAGGCATAGGGAGACTCTTATGGACATTCTGAGGTCCATTGAGGTACAGTCCCAGGATGCACAGGCATTCACAAACTTCATGGGGCACGTACAATAGTGCCAGGAACCAATGATCCAATTCTATGATCATGAAGTGAAAATGGTTTCTGCAAGCATGGCTGACCCACCACTACATATCATTGCATGTGTTAACCACGTGCCATTCAAAAGGGTCTTGATTGACACTGGTTCATCGATCAATATAATCATGACTAAGGCACTGCACCATTTGAAATTGCCTAAATCACTCATCGTACCAACCACCTTTACATTGAGAGCATTTAACGATGCACTATGCTCTATGGTTGGCATGATTGTCCTACCTATTCAGGTGGGACTAAAGACCATTCTCATAATGTGTCACATGATAGAGGGTGCCTTGTAGTATAACATCCTACTGGGGAGGCCTTGGATTCATGAAATGCATTGTGTTCCCTTGATATTGCATCAGTGTGTCAAGTATATACATGAGGGACAAGTTCACATGGTTTCATCAGATGAAGAACCATTCAAGTTCATGAACTTAGCAGATTTTCTAAGGGGCTTCGTACTCCCATCAATGCACTTGGACATATGGCCCACATCATTGATAAGGGTTCCAAGAGGTAAATAGGTGGTGCATGTTCAACCATCGATATCTATATCAAATAGATCTGAACATACCACTACAACTTCTCTGAGATCGAGTGCATCAACAATGCATCGAGATGATAAGAAATTAAAGGTAAAATTGGGTAGGAAAGAAGCAAAGAACATGCCCGAACTAGTCATCATTGAGGTTGCCACTCCCATGGAGGTGGAGGAAGCCCAGGATCAAGTCAAGAAGGTCCCCCCCCCCTTTTTTTTTCCCCCCAAAAGGGGAACCCCCCCCCCGGGGGGTTTTTTCCCCCCCCCAAAAAAGGTATGGGTGAATATCTTGTGCAAAATGTGACCTTTGGTCCTATTTTAGAGACTACACGAGACATGGGTCGATCGATAGCCCATCGATATCTAGTTGGATCCATAGTACCATTGGGTGAGCCACCCAACCAAACAAACTTCATCTATGTCGGGTTGGATCAAGTTCCAATGCGAGCACCCATGGAGATGGATGATGAGGAATAGTTCATGGTGAACGTTCGGTACTTGTCCAACCCAGAGTATGCCATGCACATTTTTGAGCTCTATCATTGGCATGGATACGACCTTGGTATTTTTGAACAAGGATGAAGAACCCCTCTTGAACTACGTTATCAGTTGGCAACTGATAGGTTTGGATTGGGATTGCAGATTCAGGGACATGATGATTTACTCGTTGCATCATTGGATCATTTATACCTGAGTCTAGGGGATGACATGGATTTTAATCCATATCATCCTAACATGTCTAGTCTTTGGGGCAACAACCCAATGGTGTCAGTCATCACCATTGAGAGACCGGAGCTTGAACATGAAGAGTTCTCGGAGTAGAACCCTAGAGGCAACCTGGGTCATCAAAACCGTATCACAATCGATGATACTGGTATGCAGGGGCACAACCCCACCATTCTAGGTGATCTCGAGTTAGGAGATATTTGTAGTGAATATGGAGAGGAGTCCACCTCCAAAATAAGTGGACCAAGTTATGATGCAGATGGTGAGTCCTCAAATAATGATCAATCTAAAGAGGAAATTGATCGAGCCTTCGTGGTTCCGGTATTTCTATGCCATTTGCTGCCTAGAGAGCAATTAGATGAGATACAAGAGCATTTCATAGTCGATAGTGATTATGAATATGAGATAGAGTAGGCCTACTTAAGGCCTCATCCAGCTAATCTCCCAATATTTGTGGACATGATAGAGTGGTCTGCTCATAGTAGCAATCATAGCGATGAGGTTGAGATGACCGATCCGAGGCTAGTATATCCGCTACATCTATTGTCTATGGAGTCAGAGTATGTTATAGAAGAAGTGCCTCTTAACACTGATCACTCTGAAGAGGAAGCAAAGCTAATTTTTGTGTCGGTGTCATATATACGATCATTTTATCTAGTTTATCTGGATAGTGATGATAGTGACCGTAGAATCAGATACATGGGACCACATCTGGCAGATCACCCCTTGCATATGGGGGAAGTGAAGGATTATATCTATATAGTGATGATGAGGATTCATTGGAGATGGCCTATTTGGGGCCTCATCACCTACGTAATCAGAATCCACCTCGGGGTCCACCACCTATTACAGCTACAGGTTTGCATCGAGAGATTAATCTCCAGCATCGCCTCAGGGAAAGAATAAATCTGGAAGAGGAATATCAAAGACTCTTTCCCCATCCACCTACTTATGCTGAGCTACTTGAGTTGAGAGATCCCATTTTGTAGTTAGTGCATAGAGAGGATCCAGTTGTCCGGGCATCCCATAGGGAGGACCCATTCATCCCCATACCATCTGAGCCAGATCTTGGGTACGAAAGCTACATAGATGATGTAGAGTTCAGTCCATGTGGTCCTGGAGATCAATTCCATTCCATCAACATGGTCTCCATTGATTTGACAACTCCACTCCATAATCCAGTAGATCCATCCAAACCATTGCATCTAAACATGGATGCTATCGATTGGGATCATGCTGATTCACCAGTAGAGCCTGAAGACTTCTTCTCGAATGAAGAGATGCTGCAACCATTTCATTTTGGACTAGGTTATGCTTATGATGTCTATCATGCTGAACATGCTTCCAATGAAGAACATATAAATCTAGTTGATGACATCCATTTGATCCCTACGCCTCATCAGCTTGAGGAGGGATCCCATATGTCAATAGAGGAAACCTTCAAAGTGGATATCGATAATGACCCCACCAATCCAATGAAGGTTAAATTTGGAATGAGTCTCACTCCAGATGAGCATGCTAGCATCATCCCTCTACTGAAAGAGAGACCTAACCTTTTTGCTTGGACATACAAAGATATGCCTGGTCTAGACCCAAAGTTGGTTACTCATAACCTTTCGCTAGACCCATCCAAGAAGCCCGTCAAGCAGAAGCTCAGAAATATGCATCCAATAGTAGCCTTAATGGTGAAAGATGAATTGCAAAAATTGTTGGATGTAGAATTTGTCATTTCCATCGACTATCCAGAATGGGTATCCAATATGGTGCCTGTAGGAAAACCAGATGGAAGGATCCGTATTTGTATGGATTTTAGAGATCTCAACAAGGCAACACCCAAAGATTCATTTTCGTTGCCCAATATCGATGCTCTAGTAGACTCTACTGCCGGTCATGAAATGCTCTCCTTAATGGATGATTTTTTTGGTTACAATCAAATTCGGATTAAGCTCGAAGACCAGCACAAAACCATGTTTATAATGCCATGGGGAACATTTTGCTACAAAGTTATGCCATTTGGTCTCAAAAATGTTGGTGCCACATACCAGCGGGCCATGACATACATTTTTCATGACTATATGCACAAAATTCTTGAAGATTATATCGATGATTTTCTAGCCAAGTCATTGCTATGAGAAGAGCATGCAGAGGTCTTAAGAAAAGTCTTCGATCGCTTGATAGAGCACAATGTCAGGCTGAATCCTAAGAAGTGCGTATTTGGCATAACTTCTAGAAAATTACTAGGGTTCATCATCTCCAAGAGAGGCATCGAAGTAGACCCAATGAAGGTCAAGGCCATTTTGGAAATGCGTCCTCCCACCAATATTAAGGAATTAAGGAGCCTTCAAGGTAAGGTAGCCTCGATAAAGTGATTTATCACCCAACTATCGGATAAATGTCGACCCATGAATCGACTGCTACATAAGGGTGTCCCATTCAACTGGGATGAGGACTACAAGGTAGCCTTCATTGAGATAAAGCAATACCTGGTGATGCCACTAGTGTTAGCTCCACCAAGGCTAGAAGAGCCTTTTTTGCTATATATATCGGCAACAGACTTTGCGTTAGGGACCATGTTGGCCCAAAAGAATGTACAAGGCAAAGAGCAAGCCATATATTACATTAGCCAAACCTTGGTGAGTTACGAGCTAGGATATGCATATGTGGAAAAACTATGTTTAGCAGTAGTGTTCGCTACCAAGAAATTATGGCACTACATGTTAAGTCACATGACATATGTGATATCAAAACAAAATCCTTTGTAGTATATGATGAGCAAGACATATCATAATACACGTACTACAAAGTGGATCATGCTATTGATAGAATTTGATCTAGAATTCATAAGCTAGAAGTCCATTAAGGGATAGGTCATAGCAGATCAGTTAGCTGAGGTGCCACTATCCAATAGTAGGCCTCTAACAATCGAGCTTTCGGATGATGCAGTGTTTGTAGTATCCAAAGCTCCCAAACCCGAAGAACTAGAGAACAATGCTGATATGACTCTGTTCTTTGATGGTTCAAAATGCGAGCAAGGAGCTGGCATAGGGATAGTGTTTTTCATGCCGTAAGGAGCTCCAATGCCCTTGTCATTCAAACTAGACTTCCCATGCACCAACAATAATGTTGAATATGAAGCCCTACTTTTGGGCCTCCATACAACCATCACCATGAATATCAAGAGACTAAACATCTTTGGTGATTCCCTGCTCATAATTAACCAAGTGAAGGGACTATTTTAGTGTCGATGTTCGATACTGAAAGCCTACAAAGATCTTGTTGCCACATATCTGGCTAAACTAGAATGGTACGACATCGAGGCAGTCCCTCATTCATCAAATAGGTTCGTAGACACCATGGCATATTTGGGATCCTTGATCCCTCAGAATTCATCTATCGACTTCACTACCATCCATGTCAAGATGCTCTCGCATCCTGTAGTAGAGCGTGCAACCTTTGATAACAAAGAATCAGTCAACATGATTAGTGTGGAACCAAAAGCTGATTGGTTCTGCAAAGTTGAAGACTTTCTCAAGAAAGCACCCTAGGGGTCTTTAACCTCCTAGAGTCCTATGGGGAGTGGCACCACCATTCACCACCAGGTTGTTTCCTAGTCTGCATTTGCAAAAGTAAATATGTAGGGGGTACAGGTTGTCTTAGCAGTCAAAGTTGAGGCTCATCAGAATTGGATGTCATAGATTCAAGACTTCCTAAGACTTGGTTTTGTCCCGGAGGGACTATCGTGTGCCGCAAGATGCACATTTAAATATAAAGTGACTAAATATGTCTTGATAGGAGATATTTTGTACCACCAAAGTTATGATGGAGTTCTCCTTCATTGTCTTGAGCCCCAAGAGTCATCTTGGGCAATTTTAGAAGCTCATGATGGTACATGCGGTGGCCATTTCAGTGGCATGGCCATCATCAAGCGCATCCTTCGAATGGGTTATTATTGGCCCACTATGGAGAAGGATTGCAATGTATATGTCAAGAAATGCATCAAATGTCAGCATCATGCTAATCTTACGCACCTGCCATCATAGGCCTTACAACCCATCCAAGCGGCTTGGCCATTTGCTCAGTGGGGGTTTGATCTAATTGGCAAGATCTCTCCTCCATCATCAGGCCGACATACATTCATTATTATGGCTACTGAGTATTTTACAAAGTGGGTGGAAGCCATTCCCTTAACAATGACCACTGGAGCTCGCATAGCAGAGTTCATAATGGAGCATATCATAAGTCATTTCGGGATACCATCCAAAATAGTTTTGGATAATGGAACTTCTTTTAAGAACAAAATTATGTGAGCTTTAACATCTAAGTACCACATCAAACATAGTTTTGCAACTCCATACTATCCATAGGAAAATGGGCAAGCTGAGGCCTCAAACAAGACTATGGTAGCCATCTTGAAAAAGATAGTGCAAGAACACCACAAGGATTGGCATATACAACTTCCCCTTGCATTATGGGCTTATAGGACTAGCATTCGGACTCCCACTAGGGCGACTCCATTTTCACTAGTATATGGCATTGAGGCCATTATGCCCTTAGAGTTGGAAATTCCAATGCTGTGCATCGCATTGAAAGAGTTCATCGATGATGACACCGTATGACAAGCTCGACTAGACCAATTGATGCTACTGGATGAACATCGCGTGAATGCCCTGGAGCATCTCCACGTCTATCAAGAGTGATTAAAATGAGCTTACAATATCAAATTCCACTAGAGAGACTTTGAAGTTGGGGATCTTGTGCTGAAAGAAAACCAATAGAACTCGAATTTGTCACCCGATATGCGAGACAAATTTATGGCTAATTGGCTAGGACCCTATATCATATCTAAAAATATTGGTCTAGGTACCTATCACCTGACGTCGCTAGGGGGTGTTGAAGAGCCTGAACCTCTCAACATCATCCATATTAAGGCATTCTATGCTTAGAGAGTATAGCAAAAAAGCTCCAAAGGCATCTGTAAGCCCTTTGGTCAGTCAAAAAGGCACCAAGGATTTCTAAAAATCGCTTGGTCAACCCAAAGGCTTTGAGAGTTTCTATAACTACTCGGTCATCCCAAAAGGCTCCAAGCTCTCATTCGAGTGATTTGGTCATGTCAAAAAAAGCTCCAAAGGCATCTGTAAGCCCTTTGGTCAGTAAAAAGGCACCAAGGATTTCTAAAAATTGCTTGGTCAACCCAAAGGCTTCGAGGGTTGCTTAAAGCCACTCGGTCATCCCAAAAAGGCACCAAGGATTTCTAAAAATTGCTTGGTCAACCCAAAGGCTTGAGGGTTTCTTAAAGCCACTTGGTCATCCCAAAAAGGCACCAAGGATTTCTAAAAATTGCTTGGTCAACCCAAAGGCTCTGAGGGTTGCTTAAAGCCACTCGGTCATCCCAAAAAGGCACCAAGGATTTCTAAAAATCACTTGGTCAACCCAAAGGCTCCGAGAGTTCCTATAGCTTCTCGGTCATCCTAAAAGGCTCCAAGCTCTCTTGCTGAGAGTTTGGTCAACTAAAAGGTTCCAAAGGCGTCTGTAAGCCCTTTGGTCAATCCAAAAAGCTCCAAGGATTTCTAAAAATCACTTGGTCAACCCCAAAAAGCTCCAAAGGCATATATACTCATCGTTTGGTCAAATATGAAAGCTCAAAAATTCATAAAAATTTGAAAATATATAAAATTCCAAAAAAATTGGTAAAGCATAAAATCCAAAAACATTTGCTTTTGCAGTTTGCATTTTCATACATGCATTCACCTCATCATATTGCATTTAGGCATTTTTCATCCATTGCATTCCATAGTAGAGTGTAATGTGTCTATCAAAATCTTACAAATGGTCGCACGTTTGTGTTTCAATCATGCACCCTTGCATTTATCATAATTCATTGCATTCATACATGATACTTGTTATGGAGAAATATGTATGTATATTAAGTTTTCTAGTCATTCAAACATACCTAGTGGGTTCTTCAGATATTGTAGAAAGCTTGCTTTGCTTTTATAGATGAGGTCATTAGTTGGGATAGTGCTTCAACATATCAGGATCCCGTCACTAAGCAAAACAATATAAAATCCTGCTAAGACAAGAGATGATGAAAGTTGTGAAAGCAGTCTTAGGTATCTAGAGAGATGGGTTTCATGACCTGCTTATCTTGCAAATAGTTCGGTCTAGAGTGGTGAACTTTGGCAAAAGGACAAGAATTTCCCCTATAAATCCCAAAGTTACAAAGTTTAAATCCCAAGTTACAAAGTGCAAATTTCAAAGTACAAAGTTCAAATCAAATGTAAAGTGACATAGTGAATCAAAAGCACTATAAAAATCCCTTGCTCAAAGAAAATGGTAACACATGGACTAACAATGATTTTTATCACTACATATGAGCAAGTAAGAAGGGTGAGAACTTGAATCCCTGGATTGTCCACCTTTTGAAAGCCATAGAGTGATCCTCGATCGCAGCAATGGGTTGGAAGAGTCCCACCTACAATCGGAGGGGTAGTTCTATTGGGTGATCCCCAAATGTAGCAATGGGTTGAAAGAGTCCCACCTGCATTTGGAGGGGTAGCCCTGATCAATTTGCAAGATGAGCTAGCTCTAGGTGCCTAGGTTTGTCTAGTTGTATAAGTCTAATCAAAGCTGAAACAAGGATGGTACGATCGTATGAGGAACCCTATCTCACATATGGGTTGAAAGAGTCCCGACTGACATACGGGGTATGCTTATGGTCTATCTAAAAATACTCACATGCACACACAGGGATAATGAATAGTTGGGTCTATCACGACAAAAGCCTTGTCCAATAAAAGCCTTGTACAGTTAGTATGTGATTTTTGGAGAAGTCTACTAGGGTGTTTGAGTCTCATGGAAAACCTCAAAAAGTTCTCTAATAGCAACAAAATACCAAATATCATTAGACATCAAAAATATGAGTCATTCATTTATCATAATGCATTTTACAAAGCACAATCAAACATATAGGATAGATACCGCATGAATATCATAAATGATGTTTAGACGACCACTGACTATATAGTGCAGCAAAGAAAAATATACATAATGACATATTCATTCATTAGCATTATACCAATCCATTTTACTACATTTCATATATGGGTGATTAATTGATTAAGTTCTTGTAATGAGAATTATCAATTATTTTGCATGATTGTTATACATTCTATGGTGTCATATTTTAAAATTGATATACACAGTTTACATTCATTCTTTATGTTTTAAGTGATTAAAGCATACAGGTTCATTCCCATTAGATTACGATTATGTACATAATGCATTACCATACATTGCATAGCATACCATAACTTCATAAAAATAAATGCATGCCCACAAAGCAAAAACAAATATGCATTCAAAATAAATAGTGCATCCATATGCATACATCATAAATGGCACATCTAATCATCTAGATCATTGCATCTCATCAACATCATCATAAATAAGATAGCTATCTAGTGCATGTCATCCATACATCACATCATATAAACATAGCATCAACATAAGCATTGCATCCATGTGCATCAAATAAACATAAAATCAAAAATAAATAATCGGTACACATTAATGAGCCATAAATGATCAAGTCATATATATATATATATATATTATGTGTCCAAAAGAGTACATAGGGAGTGTATCAAAATTCTCGTAGGCTACAAAGTGTGTAGGTCCTCGACCTTACACCCAAAATAAATATGGCATATCAAAAATATAGTCTACATCTAGCAGAGCCTAGATCTAGTCTGCTCCCCTTGTATCGGAGCTCTCATCGCCTCCCTCAGCACTATGCTCTGGAGCCTGCTCTCCTATCTACTCTGGCACCCATGGTGGGTCTTACTATGGATCCTACCTACCTCCAAATCCTAAGGCACCTAACACATGAGAAATTGGTAACTATAGTAGGCTAGTCCTCTGATCGGTGGCCCCTAAAGTCTACCCTGCATCTCTAGGCTTGGCATGCGATGTCACACCATGTGAGCTAGAGGACCTATGCATCCTCTCAGTCCTATGAGTCCTGTGACTCGAGCTCACCATAGACTATCTCGAGGTCCTAGACCTGGTCTATTGAGACTCTAAAGTGAAAGGATCCTCAGGAACCTGTAGCCCATGCATCTCAATGTAGTCGACTAGCTGATCAATGTGAGCAAGCTAGGTTGCATGCATCTCATTGGTCCTCATGACCATGCTGTGTAGTCACTCTACCTCGGCCATCGGATCCTGAACACCTATTGGAGCTACCGCTGGTGCTATCGGAGGCCCCATAGTAACCTGAGGAGGTGGCATAGCCCCCCTCGATACCCGAAAGAGATCCCTCTCTGCCTCTACTGTAGTTCGCTATGCCTGGGCTAACTCTAGTGTAGTCTGTAGTCTCTAAACTTGGGCCTCTACATCTATGGCCCATGTAGTAAGATCCTATATCTTACCCTATACCTCAGTCAGGTGCCTATCCCTATCAGCTACTCTCACCTCTAGAGTGGTGATAGTAGTATCTCGCTCTAGCTATTGTGTATGGAATCATCCGAGCTGACTCTACAAGTCAGCCACCTAAGCTAAGAGTAGACCCTCTACACTATCGGGAGGGACCTCACCCTCCTCTGGAGCCTCCTCATCTGGGTCAATCTTAGGAGCCTCCTCGATGGTGGCCTCTATGCCCCAATCACCCTCTATCCATTGGTGCACCCTACGCCCATCGGGATCCACCTCTACCTCTACCTGATCTGGATCTCTACCTAGAGGCCCTATGCCATACCATATAAACATGGACCACCACCCATCATACTCTAGAGTGGTCCCAATAGTCTCAACTCTAGTCTCTTGGTAGTCATCAAGAGCATCTCCTAGAGGCTCAAGAATGATCCACTATAGATCGTGCTCTATGACCAAGTGTCTGTATCTGAGTGGGATATCTAGAATATCCTGTATGAGCCCAAACTATCATAGGACCTGAGAGTAGAACTGGTACTCTCAAATCTTGGCCTTATGATTGATCAACCATCTATCATGGTGCATCTGTCTCAGCCACTGGCCCTCCTCTGGCCATGTTGGGCAATCCATATAGGGTCACCACTAAACATCATTCGGGCCAAGTGTTATGAATTGAGTGATGTAATGTTGGATATCACTAGCATGGATCCTACTATGGGTACCCTCCTCCTCATGAGGCCAATAGGTGGTATAACACTGATGCTCATCAGTAATAGAAGTGATGCATAGTGGAAGATCTATAGGATGCTCGATCTGGATGTGCTACCACCCCTAGATCTATAATAGAAGACTATAGTTGAGGCCCTTATGGCTATGCTTAGTAATCTGATATAGCTCCCTATAGAGCTGACATAGTAGGGTGCTCCCCCATGATAGAAGTAAGGGCTCCTCTGTAGAACTCTGAAGAACCCTCTAGGTAGTGGATAAGAGGTTCTAGGGAATCCTCATGCTCGAGGAGTCTGGAAGGACAATCTATACTATGAGGTGCATGAAGAGGGCTTCCCATGTAGAGAAGACATCCTCATGATACCACTCACCAATGTGCACCCCTCCATGGTCAATCACATCCTGAGCATCCTCGCTCTGGTCATCGAAGATAGAATAAAAAATAACCTCCTTTACCCTAGAGGTAGAGGAGACGATGGCCTCACCATCAATGGGGATCCTGAAGATCCTATAGACATCCTCTAAAGTAATAGTCATTTCACCTATAGGTAGGTGAAATGTGTTGGTCCATGCATTCTAACATCGGGCCAATGTAGTCAAGTAGGCTTGATCTACCCTAATAGTGGGTAGATCCATGACATAGCTAAACTCGATAGCTCGAAACCAATCTCGGTCATCATCAGATAGAGCCTCATGGAGAGTCTTTAGAATGTCAGGCTCCTGGGCTCTAGAAGTCAATCTCTGAAATAAAAAGCATAATGTAAAACAAAATCTAGCTAAACAGAGCTAAAAACAATGCTAAAAATGATAAAAAAAAAAAATTGTAGCTGAAACTTGCGGTCCCCAATTTACCAATTGGGAACCGTAGCTGAAACCTATGGTCCCCAATTTGCCAATTGGGAACCATAGCTACCAGTACGGTTTAGGAGAGGCACCCATTTTGGGTACCCTCCTAGTCCACTAAGTCACAAAATTAAATCCTAAGCTAACCTAGACTAGTGGGGTTCATTACCAGTAGTTTAGTGAGGTTCATTATCCACATTACTTAATGTGGTTCATTTTATTGGTATTGAGTGTGAGGTCTCGGTTTTGAGTTACCTTGCCCGCACCCTGGCCTCGGCTAGTAGATGGTTGATCAGGATCCACCATCGAGGTAGATGAGTGTAATTATGGTAGAGTGTGGTAGCATTTCGGATCAGGGAAGGTTCTCTCACTCTTAGAGCTCTCAAATTGCTAGTGCTTGCAAGAAAATAATGAAAAATTTCAAATGGGAATTCAATTTATAGGTTCTCCTAGTCTCGATGAACCGTAGATGACACCTACGGTTCTGAAACTAGGGTTTTTCACCCGTAGGTCTGACCCATGGTTCCCAAAATTTGAAAAATTAAATCGTAGACCGTACCTGTGGTCCGTAGCTAGCATTAAATGCACTCAAAACCCATCGTGGGAAGGTCTAAAAGAGCAAATTAATGACTCCCATTGGATAAAAATTCAAAATCAATGATTAAAATTGCAAATTTGGTGATGTTAAAAGCACCAGGATCAATCAAATAAATGCAAAATTAAAACAAAAAAATCAAATAATTAAAAACCAAATGCGCCTCGTATTCAATGATTTATCCTATACACTTGGCGGTTGCAGCGAGTTGCGATCCATGCAATCCGACAAGATGAGTAAATCACCATAAGGACATTTGGGGTAAAATTGTCATTTCTTTTATGACATCTTTCAACAAATCATCGATAAATATGATTCAACACAAGTCTAATTGCATTTGTATCATTTTGATTCCTTAAGATGACTATTGTAGCCTGACTGCTCCATGGGATAGAAATGTGCAAATACTACTAAGAGTTGCAATCATAAGTTGAACTAGGCCTAGCCAAGGCATTAAAAGGCTCGAATCTAAATTTTTTTAGGATCATTCATTATGGTCAAGCGATTTCGTCACTTCATACATTGTCATTACCCTCATCGACTCATCGCTTGAGGGGGTAGTCATAATTTCATAATCATAATCAAAGTCAGCAGAAGATCCCTGAGATCGTAGATCCCCTGATCTTGTCAAAATTGCGTTCGTTCTTGTGAATCATTGTCAACAACTATCATAAGCTTCCCCCTTTGCTTGGGGTAAACAACAAATATGATAATTGGTTTGTAACTCTCATCCTTCAGATTTATGGGTCAGAAGATACCCATACTTGGCATTGATGCTATCCGAACGTCTGATGATGAGTGCAGACTTGTCAAAATGTAAGCCTTTCATGAGTTGGAAGCAATGATTCTAAGATGCACATCCTTTTGCTGGACCTAGGGCATCTAATGTTGATCCAACTAATGATCATCATAGAACCTTAGGCATCATTTTAGGATGTATATTTTTGCTCAGCGTTGTTCAATCTCACAATGCATCTCAAAAGGGGCATCTGTAGACACCTAAAATGCATCATGTCGAGGGTGACTACTCATATGGACATGCTACAAGACCATATGGAGGATCTTGGATAGACTCCAAGATAGAGTAGTGGTTCTAACCACTCAATTTAGGCATTTTGGCCTAATCAGTCTGAACCATAGCCCAGACCTGCGGTCTCCAGTCTAAACCATGGTTGACACCTGCGGTCTGTAGTCTGGACTGCAACTGTGACCTACGGTCTTAACTGAAGTTCAGTTAGGCCTTCCATCCGAGCCAAATTGGTTGGAATGGCCAAAAGATCTAGAAGAAGGTAGTTGAAGGATGAAATATTCCAGAGGCTTCCATCCCAACTGTCCTAACCACCCTTCTTGGTCTTGGCTTCTCCATGAAGCCACCCCTAGCCCTAGGGGCATGCTATAAATACCCCCTCCAAATGGGAAGAAAAAGAGAAGCAAGCATTGGAGATTTGAGCAGTGAAGCCCTGGCGAATTGTACACTCAAACTGAGTATACTAAGAGATAGAGCTATTGCACTTAATCCTCGACCCTTTTGCCAACATTCATGATGAATTGCATTATGGATGCCCTAGGTGCCTAGGAGGATCAAGAAACACAAATCTGGGCAAACGAAGGCCCTTCACATCGAATTGACCACCAAATCAGTCTGAGGACAACGAAGGCGACCCTTGAACATCAATTTGGACAAGGAGATCAAGCCCACTACCCCTGATTTTGAGGGTAAACCTATCAGAGGTCAAACCATGGTTGTCAACCATGGTTCACAGTGCAGACCGCTCACCAGAGCTATGGTTTGCAATAGGTGATAGATCACCTTACTCTTTTCATTTTTGTCTAGTTAAATAGGTTAGATTAATCATTTCTTAGGTTTAATTATAGTTTAGAAGAATTCTGACCGTAGGAATTAGCTTAGAATAGATAGTTTATGCTTTGCATTAATTAGGATATTTGTGGATCTTTTATGCACCTCTATGCTTCTATTTTGTTATCTGATCCATGCATTATTTGTCTAATGATCTCCTTTATGCTATATTACAAATCTTGATTCAATTAGCATAGTTTAAAGGTTTTCTTTATGTTTTCTTGATTATTAGTTTAAATGGCATTATCATGTATGTTTCCTTAAAGGGCCTCATTATGAGAGGCTATCTATATTTTTGATCATGTGTTGTTGTTTCTTGATCGTAGGAAGATAGGTACAAGAGGAGTCTATATCATAATCCTTCCACATCATGAAGAAGGGGGTCAACTCCACCCCAAGGCAGTTTGCGACTAGTCAAAGGGCAATATTAATGCGCCTACCCTATTGAGGGCATTGGCAATTGTATAAACTGTATCATCATTCAAGTGACCCTAAGAGGGGCATATTTGTAACAGAGATTCATTCATAATCAATATAAGAAATATCATTTTGTTGAATTTATGCAATGTGTCAAGCTTTTACGCTTTTATGATGACTATAGACTAATACAGTAGATAGGTGCATGCTTTTTGCTTATGTCACCTTCTAACCATCTTGTCCAATGTTGGGGTCCAATAGTCTGAGGCTTTGAGGTGGAAGCTCATGGGCACTCCTAGGTATTTGAAGTATTTATCTATGCTAGACCAAAATCCTAGGATAGTGCAAAAGAGTTTGAATCTTGTTGCTACAACATTTTGTGTATAGAATTGAATCTTTTGAGTGTTTATATGAGCCACGATAGCTTATGCGAACCAATCCAGACATTTCTTGAGTTGTCTAACATTTTGCTTGGTGGATTTTCCTAGAAGAATGGTATCATATACAAATTGGGCATGTGTTACAACTTTACATCCTGCTACAACCTCTGTCCCTATTATTTTTCTTTCTCTTCGAAGATGGTTAATTAATATTCCAAGAGTCTTAGCTAAAATGATGTAAAGGTATGGTGATAATGGACACCCTTTTCTAATTCTCCTTGTAGCCTTAAAGAATTTTTTTGGTTCTCCATATATTAAGAAGGCTGTTCTATTCCACTTGATGATGATGTGGGAATCCAAAATGTTTTAGGATATTTCTACAAATTGTATATTAACTCAATCAAAGGCATTTTCCATATCAATTTCTATAACAATTTGTTTTATTTTATTTTATTTTCTACTAGTGTGGAGGGCTTCATGCACCATTATGATATTATCATATATTTATTTTCCAGGCATGAACCCCCCTTCCTCTTTTGATATTAGTTTTTCAAGTTTCTTCTTTATTCTATTGGCCAACAATTTGGTAATAATTTTATAGGAAGAGTTACACAAAGAAATTGGTCTGAATCTAGAGAAAGTAGTGACATTATTTTATTTAGAAATCAATGCTAGAAAGGTGGAGTTGATAAATCCAAGAAGCTTATATTTCACCCTAGCATCCTCAATCATGCATAGCAGATCTTCTTCGATGATGTGTAAGTATTATTGGTAAAATTTGTTTGTGAATCCATTAGATCCAAGAGATTTTTCCTTTGGTAAAGATGCTATAATCTCCTTAATTTACTCCATAGAGACTAGTTGACTAATATCCTATTTGTCTTCCAAACCTAATACTATGAGTATCTGCTACAACATTATTCTCTGGAAATATGGGTTTCCATTTTCTTTGGAGAGCAAAGCTAAGTAGTGCTAATTGGAAAGTTCCTTAATTTTCTCCCTGTCTATATAAGTGGTTCCCTCATTCTCTATCTTCTTGATTGTGTTTCTTTAGTAATGTTGCATGGTTTTTAGATGAAAATATTTGGTTTTTCTATCCCATTTCTTAGCCAAACCATTTTGTATCTAAGCCTCCAATATGTTTATTATTAAACACTTAATTCATTAAGCTTATCAATCAGGTCATTTCTTGCATCTTCTTCCCATGGTTGAGGAGGGTCCCCAATTTCTATTTCTAGCTACTCTAGTTATTGCATCAACTGCTTCTTGTCTGGTTTGACTCTTCATTTTTTTGCTAAATATTTTTTATCATGTTCTTCAATTTTTGAATTTTTCTTTTCCATTTTTCTTGGAGGTTGGTGGACTGGACCTGTTAGTTCCAAGTATTTTACACAAGTTCACTGAATTCTTCTTTTTTTGCCCATTCAGAGTTGTACTTAAAAGGGATTTTTTGAGGTTGTTGGATTTGGATGTTATCCAAGAGATTTGGATTTTACTCTATAGATATACTAAATAAATAGCTACTCTTTTAAGAGATCAAGTTCCAAGAGAAATTGAGTATTCCTTTATGATTCCTATTATGACATAAATATGGAATTATTGAACAGTCTCATCCAAAAAGCCAAATTATTTCTTTCAAAAATAATTACAACTAAAAGGGTAGGGTTAGGGTTAAAACCACTGAGAAAGAGTGACTATGGGATCACTAAGGTTACCAAAAATGATGAATAAATTCAATTTGGGGTGCTAGTTGTTCATCTGTTTATCCCTAAGTACTGCTTTAAATCAAAAGAAATGATAAGGTTAATATGAAAGGACCTCATTTATTTATTGCCCTATTTCCAAATTTTGAATAAAGGATCCATCCCTTGCAACTAATCACTGATGAAGAAATGATAGATCAAGGGATTGAGATGAATGATGTGACTAGAAGTGAGAGGAAAGTGTGTTAGTAGATTTTCACTGATAAAAAACCTATTCAATCTCTCTGTAATATAGTTTACCCCTACTCTTCTATTGCTCCAAGTGTACTTCCCCTTGGTCAATCGAATGTCTTGTAAGATTTCATCTACCATAATTCTATTGAGCAAATATCTATTTGGATCCCTTGCTAAACTTCCCACAACCCTCTCCCAATGGTTAAGTACCATGTTGATAGCTCCTCCCAGTATTATGTTGTCAAAATTCTCAATGTCTAGCCATTGTGCTAAGTTTTTCCATGCTTCTATTTTTTGTATAGGATGATTTAGACCATACAAATTTATTATTGCTACACTAGTTCCATCTAGTAAGAGGAATTTTATTTCTATCCAATTATTGTGCTTATGTTGTAAGCTATAGACTAATTGCTATGGGTCCCAAGCCAAATATAGTCCCCCTGAAGCTCCCACAAAATAAATAATTATCAATTTTAATTTTACCCATATCTTTTGTCATTATGTAGTCAATGTTGTCTCTACTATTTTCATTTCTTGAATACAGACTATTGTTGGCTTTTGCTCCTGTATTAGAACTTTGAGATAGTTTTTTTTTAGAGGACTTCCTAGTTCCCTATATTTCCATGACATAATATTCATTTGCTTTTTATTTTTTTTGAATCTCTCCTCAATTCTGACCCGTGTTTTGGATTGCAAGTCTTTTTGTGCTTGCTCATTTTTGAGTTGTTGGTTTAGTTTTCTTCCCTTAGCTATAGATCATGTGGTCGACAAGCCCTCAAGAATCACTATTTCCTCCACTTGCATTTCTTCTACCTCTTCCTTTGAGTTCCCATCAATTTCTTCTCTAGTTATTGTATTCTTTGGTGTATCTCCTAAGATCTCTGGCGAGTTGTCAGCTTCAATCATAGGTGTCTTCTCTTTACCTTTAGGAGCCATCACATCTAGAGAGGTGATTTCCTTTTCTCCTTCACTAAGACTTGCAAATTTATTTTTGTTCTAGATGCTTTTTTGATCCTGTGGTTGAGGTTTTTGTTTTTTGCTTCTTAATCTATGTGGTATCCTTTTAATTTTCTAGAAGTTTGGTTCTTCCTTTTTTGTTTCTTATACTTATTTAGTTGGAAATTTTTAGAAGTGCCCATGCTCATGGCAGGTTATACACTTGAATGGTATATGCTCATATTTTAAGGGTTGGTTATGTATCCAATCAAACACCTATATTCCATTATGCTCAAGAAAACCCCTTTTTAGATTGACTTACACACAAATGCATACACATATAGCATTATTGGACTTTGAAGGAGCCCAATAAATAAGTGTTTTGATAGCATTGCCTATTAATTCCATAGAAGGTTTATTCCATAGGTACAATGGTAGAAATAAAAACCTCACCTAGATAGAAAATTCTTCTAGTCCTCCTCTTGAGGATCAAATGCCATGCTCCATGGGGTCATGTATAGTGGATTGGATCCTAGAAAATAGGGACCTCCACAAAATATAGTGCTCTTATCCTGTGTAGGGAAAAATATAATGACAAAGTATCCCTTTCCTGTCATCATGAATTCATAAAATGAAACTTTACCTCACCAATGTGTGTTAATCCATTTTTGGATTGTTATTGGACTAGGCCATATACCCACAAATTTACATGCAAGGGCTTGGGTAGAAAGTGTGAGCAAAGGATGCTAGATGAGGTCTAGAGGCACCTCAATAATCGAAGAATCATCTAACTTGGGCACAAATATACCATTTTTAGAGCAAGTAAGTGGTTTTGTATGGGGTGCTTTCCTCACTTTAAGCACTTGATGCATATGATCTAGCTTCTCTTGATCAAAGGGAATCTATTGCAAAAACATGGAGAAGGCCTCATTACCTGTTTGTTTAAAAAGTGAGACCGTTGTCATAATTGCAACCAATAGACTACCATAAACCACTTTCCAAAGAAGAGGTCCTTGTTTGTAATTTCTTGACTTGAGCCCCAACCAATGAAATATTTTCAAAGATAAATCCAAAGGAGTACCATACATGACCTAATACTTGTGATCTTTCCTGGTAAAAAATCATCGATGCTAGGGTTTTTTGTCTTCTACAAAATTTATTCCTTCCCTAGTTTGTTATCGCTCCAATTTTTTTCATGTGGGGTCCATTTCAATCACATAACTAATTAAAAAAATATACATCAAATTTACAAATATATTAGCACTTTTTATTTTTAGTCACACATTTTAAACTATAATATAACATACTTTTTTATAGCACTATATAAATGCAATGGAAATGTGCAAGTTAATTGTCATTAAAAGATCAATTTAAAATTTTACTTCATCCATAAACTAGTGTTAGGGTATTTTTGAGCTAGTTTTTTACATACTCATTTGACAATAAGCATGTCAAAAATGGATAAACTATAAACACTCAAAATAGATCATCAAAACATCTAGAATGAAATCAAGCTATTAGGACATCTATAATAACTATTTACATAGTTATACTATTATTTTAGTAGTGCAAGGATAGTAATATTTATATAGATATAGTTCTAATATAAGAGAAATAAAATTAAAAAGAGTAGTCAATCAAATACTCCAATGCCATGCAAGTCACTTGGAACCTTATCTCCAATTATTTGCATTTGTGATCATCAATTCCAAATGATTTGTCTCCCCAACTAGACCTCATCATCCTTATTGGGTGCCACATATACCTAACATCTACACATAACTTCCACCTCTAATTATGTCCAATGGCTCTAATATAGCCATGTTGGTTATATTTATTATTATTAGCTCAGGGCATAGGTTAGGTTAGTCAAGCCTTACATATTAGAGTTAGGATTTATTTATTTTTTAGAATATAGATAAATGAATTGTGTTATAGTTGGATCATTATTCATACTTGTAATCTTATGTTGTCTATGGTGGACATAAGATACTTCTCCATATTTAAGTGGCTAAGATACCTCATTCTCTCTAGGTTAGGATTATTTTGAGAATTATAATCTAAATCTATTACTTCATTCATGATTTACAATTATGGAATCTAGATTTTATTTATGGTGTATGCTTTCCTATTACTTTACTTTTTAGATTTATGTTGCATTTACTATTTTTGGAAGTTGTTTTATTAAAAGAGGTATTAGAGTAATGATTTTATCTCCTTGTGACAATGTAAAAACTGGTAGAGGGATGAGCAATCTATTCCATAACCTCTTTTAGCTAGCTTCATATCTTCCAAATTAGGTGAATTCTATCATTTTTTGCTACCAACTATTGGTGAAATTGTTTTTTGTAATATTGTGATTTAGGTAGAATTGCTTATATTTTTGAACTAAAAAAAGAGTATTGGAGGTATATAAAACCTTTTGGAATGTTTACCTCATTCTAATCATCTCATCAAGCCAATAAAAATAATATATCTCTTATAACACTTATTAATGGGATGTAAATTAAATATTTGGTTTAATAATTGATTAGTAGTATATGTGCAACCCTTCATATTTCTTTGCTTAATATAATTAAATGAGCACTTGTAATGTATAGTTTCATATAATGATGTTTGTATAAGCTATAAAAACATATTCTATGAAACATAAGAAATCACCATAATATACCAAAGTGCATCAATAACTTTGAACCTATCACTTGTTATACTATAGGCACCGTGAGTATTCCTCCCATTCCTTTTGAGGAACATCATTCCCTCCTCAATCCCTCCTTAAATATATAATCTTGGTTACATGAGTATTTTTTGGTTGAGTGCCATAGATTGAATGAACATATTCATACTATCAATATTACTCAATGAATTTGTTCTAATATCTTCAATGCATAAAAAAATATTAAATCAATTTATTGTGCACCATGATAGGGACTTTCCCCATGCTAAATTCTTATTAGAGAGGGAATTCTAATGGGTATTCTTTGATTAGTAGAATGAAAATAAAAAATATTTAAGATCCTTCTAGAAACTCTTTATCCAATGAGTTCCTTAAGGGCATGATCCAAGTCCCTTCCAACATTAAGATACATGGTATCACTAATGCATATCATTGTAGAAGGTTCCAATATTCTACCAATAGTAGCTTTTTAGGAAGGATTGTCATTGGAAGTAGATTTTGAGGATATGGCTAAAACGAAACTTCATTTTCCTCAACTCTAACAATGGCATGATTTCAATCCCTATCAAACTAACTTCAATAATCACAATAAGGAATTCCCATAAGGGTTTAATTAAAATTTTTGATCACACCATCCTTAGGATCAAGCTTTTGAGGAGCAATGCAACTTTCACATGAAACTAGAGGGGGAAGATATATTGGAGGGAAATTTTCCACCTTACCATAGTAAGATGTATTGGTAGAAACTAAGGAGCTAAAGCAAGATATGCATACAATGGCCCTCTCAAAATTTTATCTAATGGGTTTGTAGACTCATCATAATATCAAGTTTTAGGTATTCACCAAAAGACAATGGTCAATGTGTTGATTGTTTTGGGTAGCACTCAAAAATTCATAAATAGTAATATGACCAAATCCCTAAGAATGTATATCAATAATTTGGACAAGGATAAATTCCATGTGCAAATTACTAATGGGAATAAGGCTCAAAGTGTGTTTTGTATTACTAATGTTTACATCCAGATGATTTTCTATATCTATATTGGTAACCTTTATGCCATGGATATGGATAGTGTGGATGTTATCTTGGGAGCTCAATGGTTATCTCAATTAGGGGATATTACTTGTAACACATAGAAGTTGTATGTACAATGGATAAAAAATGGTAACGCCATCTATCACTAAGGTATACAACCCATATTTTCCAAAGTCAAAAGCTCCCACTAGATGAAAAAATATTGAAGGGTAGTAGAGGTGACTTTGCCTAGATTTATTGTATGGAAGTTAGGGACACTGAGTAATATATCTAAATATTCCTTCTAACATGTAGATATTATTGATAAATATACTCTAGTATTTAGTGAACCTAGGGGTCTTCACGTATGAGGACTTATGATCATGGAATACACATTATTTTAGGAAGTCATCCAACCAACATTCATCCTTACCACTATTCAAAGTACTAGAAGCCTAAAATAAAAAAGTTGGTTTAAGATATGTTGGAACAAGGTATCATCCTTCCTAGTACCAACACTTATTTATATTTTGTGGTCATGGTATGGTTCAAGGATAATTCTTAGTCAATGTGCTCAAATTTTTTCCTACTCAACAAGATTATAGTCAGAGTTTAGTTTTATATTTCTATTATTTACAATTTTTTGGATGAATTACATGGTGCAAAGATTTTTACCAATCTTGATTTGCATTTTGGGTTTCATAAAATTAGGCTTAAAGAGGAGGGTATTTTTGAAAAGTAATTTTTATACATATGAGGATAATTATGAGTTCTTGGACATTCTATTTAGTCTTATTTATGCCCCTTACATTTTTCAAGTTTTATTGAATTTTATCTTTTGACCTATTCTTTGTAAATTTATTTTGGGTCTTTTTGATGATTTTATAGTTTAAATTAATTCTTGGGAAACCCATTTACTTCATATCAAATAGGTTCTCCACATTTTATATAAGTTTGGTCATATTTGGATGTTATAGCCTATTAGGGAAAAAGCCTAACACTCCTAGGACATTGGTGTATTAGATGGAATGACATAGTAGGAAGTATTACAGGTGGGAAACCTCCAAAGTTTTTAACTAAGGCCTACTTCTTGATATTTGCACACTTTTAGACCTCATAGGCTTAGGCCTACTTTTCTTGGAGGTGCTGAGAAAGGAATTACAATAAAAATAAAATACAAGATATGTAAAAGGTAAAAAAGTAAAACTATAGAAAAATAAATTGTAGGAAGAATAAAACCTAAGCTATTAAGGCAATGTGCTAAGATAAAATTTACCTCTTGATTTCATGAATAAGATATAAATTAACACATTAACCATAGTCTAATGGATATAATTTAAAATTACTATATTACACATGATACATAATTGAAAGCACACTCAAATAAGTAGGACTTAGCCATTGCTTCTAGTTATATGTCAAAATAGTATCAAGGCATATGGCCCAAAGAGGCTCAATGATCCTTAGATAATGGCTCAAGGTTCAAGCCTTGCTCATACAATCTAGGAGTGAAAGGAAGAGGTCACAAGGCTAAATATGAGGTGTAAAAAAACATCTTCCAATACCTTTAAAATGAAAATACAAGACTATTATAGCCAAGATGAGTGTTCTTTCCCTCCCAAATTATGTGTAGAATACCTACATATTCTTATATACTCTACAACCAAAATCCTTTTGCAATTATTAGTTGGTAGCTTTGAGGTCTTTGGATTTGGGTCCATCAATACTAAATGCTTCTAGGCCTTTGGATGGCAAATTACTTTTTTCATATCTCATTGCTGCAACTTTGGGATGGTTGTTAAATTAAGGTATCACTAGGTTTTCCTTTGGAGTCTCCTTCTTACTAATGTAGTAGACATGGCCTCCATAAATAGCACAATATGACTGGGTAGGCTTACCTATATAATGGGTGGTTGTTGTAACTACCACACAGAAGGTTTTGATAGGTTAGACCATAAAAATTAAATTTGTTGGCCAATGGTAGGTGTCTCTTAAATTTACCTTTGGATTATCTTCTCATATATACGAGTGATTTCCATATATTCCTAGTTGAGACATAATATATTTCAACCAATGGTGGGCCTTCTCTGACTATGCCCTAGTGCTTGCATCCTACTTCTAACTAGGTGCCATGTGTTTATCCTTGGCTATGATAGGGCCTTCCTTCTTTTTGTATTCCCTTCTACTGGAAGGACCCATGTAGATCATCGAATGTAAAATATATGGCCTAAATGCCTTAGTGCCCCCAAGTCACCTATAATTAGGCAAAAATGGGTGTTAACTATTGATGAAAAATCCAATGGTCAATGTAACTTTGGGGTTCATTCACCTTTATTTCATTGTAGATCCAAAAAATGTAATTCCATTTGAAGTTGAACTATACCTTATGAATATATTTTTCTTTTCTTGCTTCCAAATGTAGAATTTTCTTGAGTAAAAAAATATTGTGGGGAAAATTCCCTATAGTATTGGTAACTTCTAGGGCTCTTCAGTTTGTTGAAGAGAGTGAACGCTAGACTGGTTACCTTGTCCTTAGTTGCATAGTCAAAATGGAAAACAAGGGATAATAAAAATAAAAATAAGGAAAAGAGAAACAATGAATGGAGTGGGGAAGTTATAAATTTTGGCTTGAGACTATTGGGTAGAGGTCTACTTTTGGATTCTATGCATATTAAACATTTGCTACATAGATCCTGCATGACTCTAAGCCTAGGGTGGTTTTCTTTAAGCCTCTATAGCAATCCTTTGGTTTGGACCACCTTCTTGAATATATCCTAGTCTTATGAATGTTGCTTTTGCTATTTATTATTCCTTTCTAGCTCTTTGATGCTTTAATGTGGTCCTACCACTAGACTTCTAGTATTTTCTTTATCTCTTTATCTAGTTTTGACCACTTCACCATACATATTTTTAGGGGGAGCATATCATACAGGCTAACAACCCTATATGGTCTTATTGAATCCTTATTTGAATCAACTCTCACCCTTATTATTCTCCATCTTAGGGCTCTTTGGTTTTATTTCATTGGAATATTATTGGCACCCTTTTACAATCACACTAGGATTGCAATTACAAACCCAATTACCAAAAGAGGATGGCTCAGTATCTAAACCCACCCGTCTATTTGAGAGGTGTATATATAGCCACTGAGTGGATAGAACATCTACCAATAGTGAAACCCTTTTAGCTACCATAAAAAAGGCTCTAGGGTTCCTACATATGGCAAGGATTGGCTTAGCTACCATCAGAAAGACTACAAATAATTATCTTTCTAGTTTGATGGGTCAACATGACCTTGTGGCATAAGGAGTTTCAAATTAATGAGTAGTTTCTTTTGATAGCCTTCCCTTGTAAGCCTCTTTAAAATATTTACAACATCATATACTTGATAAAAAAAAGGAGCTTTAGGTCTTTTTGGGCCCATGAGAACTCCAACATAGATAATTTCTAGCAATTTTATTATACTATCAATTACAAGGAAACATTTTTAAACCTACTATATTTACATATAACTTGATCGAGAACTAGAAATTAGCTTGTTAGACCTAAAACTAAGGCAAGAAAGTTTGACCACTCTAGATTGGCCACTCTAGACTATTCATATTTAGACTAGCCAGATGCATAAATAACTAAGTGAATGGGTGGCTAGGCATTTTCTAGTGGTCAAAATATTTGAAGCCTTATAATAGCTTCGAATAGGTCCCTAAATTCCCAATGAACAATAAAGACTTATAGTAAATAATAACAAAGGAGGATGGATCTAAAACATGTCTATTTTAGAGGAGATAATATGCATTAGAAGTATGGGCCAGTTGGATAACCATCCAGTGAAAAGTGGTTATAGAAAAGTGATAGTTAGTCTCCTAGAACTTGTAACGTATTAGCCATCACTAACCATATGTAAAGCTCCCTATAAATATAATAGTTGACACAAAAACAAGGTATGATGGGAGAAGCTAAGTATACTTAATTGACACAAATATGAAGAACACAAGCTTATACTGAGAGGGGGGTGAACAGTATAAGACCACTTTTTACTTTCTTTCCAAATCAATATCAATTAATTTCCTTAATTTCAATAACCAAATATAAAAATGTGCATTAATAACTCAGATAGCAGTAGTATGCAAGAGCACAAGTCACCACACACAATTGAGACACAATATTTAACGTGGTTCCCCCAATGTGGGGTACTCCACCAGATAATCTCCTTAAAATATTTCATACAAAAATAAGGATCCTTATCGAATACAATGATTTCTTTGATCTGCTCAAAGCTAGGCAATAACAAGTTCACATAGAACTTGTCCAAATCTGAATAACAATATCACACAGAACTTGTCCAAAATTGAATAACAAGCTCACACAGAACTTGTCCAAAATTGCTCCAACAAGCTCACCAAGAACTTGTCCAAATATGCTCCAACAAGCTCACCAAGAACTTGCCCAAAATATGCTCCAACAAGCTCACAAAGAACTTGTTCAAATATTCTCTAGCAAGCTCACCAAGAACTTGCCCAAATATGCTCTAGCAAGCTCACCAAGAACTTGCTCAAATCTGCTCTAGCAAGCTCATCAAGAACTTGTTCAAATATGCTCTAACAAGCTCATCAAGAACTTGTTCAAATCTGCTCTAGCAAGCTCACCAAGAACTTGCCCAAATATGCTCTAGCAAGCTCACCAAGAATTTGATCAAATCTGCTCTAGCAAGCTCACCAATAAATTTCTCAAATCTACTCCAACAAGCTGTCCTAAAACTGTCCACAAAGCTGTCCACAAAGCTATCCCAAAACTGTCCACAAAGCTGTCCCAAAACTGTCCACAAATTTGTCCCAAAACTATCCTCAAAGGCCTTCTCAAAGGCTCAATCAATCATGCACAAGTAGCACTCAAATATTATCCACAAATCTATCAAGACAAAGCTCAAATATGAACTCAACAATGAATGACAATGTACTCTTCAATGGATGACAACAATGATCCACAATGATCTCAACTCAACTCAACTCAAATCAACTCATAGAAGCATAAAGAGAATTGTTAGAGACTCAATATGTTCTAAGATCAAACTCAAATCAACTCAACTCGAATTAATCTCAACTCAACTCAAGCCAACTCATAGAAGCATAAAGAGAATTGTTAGAGACTCAATATGTTCTAATCTCACTCTCAACTCAAATCAACTCATAGAAGCATAAAGAGAATTGTTAGAGACTCAATATGTTCTAATATCAACTCAAATCAAATCAGAATTATGGAATAGTTTGTTTCATGGAACTTGACCAATCACCTCACACAATCACTTGACTAGGCTCAATCAACTCAACTCAACCAATCACCACAAGGGACTACTATTTCTCACAAAAACCCTAGTCCAAACATGTATCAACCAACTCAAATGTTTCCAAAAATGCTCAACCATAAATCTCACATAACAATGATACTCATGTTCTTTTCAAGTTCTTTCACAACCAATGGGCTTCAATGACTATGCTTATAAAACAAGGTTTAAACACAACTCTCAAACTAGAAAACCTTGAAGCATTCAACCAACCACTTTCGAAAAGGAAACCACAATCAATCCTTTTCACTCCAATGATATTTCAGAAATTAACCACCATAAACAATCAATAGGAGAATGTGCCCATATATTTTTGATGCCAAGAAGTTGTCCACAAAATCTGCCACACTAAACACAACTTTCCTTTCCAATCTCAATAAGGGTTAGTGGACTTCAAATAATAATCACAAGATAAGCATAACTCAATTTACACCTTTTTACTCCAACTTAATAAACATATCCACCAAAGTCCTTCTTAATAAAAACCCTTATAAAAAATAATAATCAATAAGGCTCTCAAAAATATTTTATAACAACTCCTTATTTCTCCTAAATCTTAATTTTCAATTTCATGAATATCAAAATAAATCAACAACTCATCCACCTCTGAAATAATAATCACATCCCTTATAAAAATAAAGTTTAATTAAAAACTTTAATTATTCCTTAACCACCTTATAACTCCTATCCTAGGGCATCAAATAAATTAATTAGAGCAAAACGTAATTACCTACTCAAGGGGATTCTAACCCCCAACATGCACACACCACGAGCGCCTTAGCCGCTACTAAGGTTGCCATACGAGCTAGCTGCTCATTCAAAAGGAAAAGACATGATGTGCCTTAAGTCCTTCCTCCCTTCCATGCAAACCAAAAGTGCTTCGAGCGCTTTCCTTACAATGCCTTTGAATGCAGTCAAGGAGATTCAAAACTTGACATAAAGTGCTGCCACACACCTTAAAAAAAAACCAATTGCCAATGGGCCACTCTACAACAATGTCTTGGACTTTCTATCAACCTTGGATTTATTCGCTGTCTCCATTTTCAAAATGATTTTTGCACGAGCTATCTTCGGATGCTTGCCAACCATTAACACGAGCAAGGATTTATTTCAAATGAACATTAGGATCCCCCTTTATATAGTATTATCCTCATTTTCAATGATGTCAGCACATTATTGATTTTCCATCTTTCTTTAGACGTCAATGTTAACTTTAATTTTAATTTTAAAATTAAAATTAAAATTTTAAATAATTAAAATTTAAACTAAATATTTAAAATTAAATATCTCCATCATCGGGACACCTTTTTCGATGAAACGAAAGGCCAACCTGGGTTTTAAGAAAAACCCATTTCAAATATGCCATCCATGGTTTTAAATAAAACCTTTTATTTTGCCTACCTTGGTTTTCACAAAAAACCTGATTTTATCCATGCTTTCCAAAATATCATTTGCCCATAAAAACTCAATGTGATCCATATGACATCAATGATTCATGTGACATAAATGACAACATAAAATAACTCAAATTGCCAACAAAATATACTACATATATGTGGGTGCTATAGATGATGGAAAATGCTATCATGACCCTCCCTTGGTAGACTTTTTATTTTGGATAGACTCATGCTTAGCTAGTTGTTTTGCTGATGTGATGTTTAACTATTTAATGATTTAGCATACAAAATATGTATCTTGTGGAAAACTGTGAAGTATATTTTAATGGAATGAATGACTATTTTCTTGATGTATTATTTACAGAGCAACTACGACTAAAAGAAAATATGACATATTTTTGTGAATGGTTGGTTAATCATGTTTATCTCTACAAAAATATATGTGTATCTATGAAGGGATAAGATGTTGCTAATAGAATTGAATGATTGTAGGAATAGACGTTCACATAAGTGGGAAATGGAATTGACCAATGAGAATGGGATGCTTAAAAAGGAAATGATGATAGCTCCAAGGAAGACAAACTTCCCTCTCATATAGTTGCATATTTGTTTGCATGTGAAACTAACCATCGGTAGTGAGGTTGTTTGAAGAAAATAAAAGAGTCGATGGAATGTTATTTGATGGTTGAAATGCTATCTTGGAAATCCCTCCTAGTGGTTTAATTGATGTTGTTTGATTGTGTTAGCATAGATAAGGAATTGGTTCTTAATATTACTAACCTTCTTGCTTAGCATATTTTTTTATTTAAAAAGAAAATGAAAATGATTTTTGAAGGAACTTAGGACTTCATTGATTTATTAAGTTCTTATGTTCAAAATATTTATTTAATTCAATTTTGGCATGCACTTCTTGAGTTGGATGATCGTGTCCATTAGGTGTTAACCCATATCAACGTATGTCTTGTTACACCATGGAAATATCAGGCTTTATTACTAATTTTTTGCCTACCTTTTTGAATGTAATGGAGGACAAGTTGAGTTGTGTTCGTGTTATCTGAGTACTTCCAGATATGATGGAAGGTGGATAGGAAGTTAGGGGATGGATGTTTTAGGAAAGAAGAAAAGAAAAGAAAGAAGTGTGGAGTAAGGAGAGAAGAGGGGGTGAAGAGGGAAGTCTGAATGGAGAAGAAAGATGAATGGGGGACTAGAATAGTTGGGTAGAGAAACAGGTAGTCTCATCCATGTTCGTATGTATAATTTATGAAAATATATTGCTTGAATTGAATGTCTAAAAGAATTGTTGGTGAGTCTTTAAAGGGATTGAAAATATTCTCTGAATGTTGTTTAGGCTTGATGTCTGTGAAATATTATGTTTGTTAGGGTCAGTGTGATAGATTGGAGAATATATTTTAGAGACCTTTAGGAGTGTCTTTTAGTCTATGCTATGGTGAAAAATGATAGTGTGTAATTACTATTATACCTTTTCCCTTGGTCGAGTTGACGATAGCACGAGTAGTTTATATGTTACCATGTTGTTGTGAGCCTTGTGAAGGCTTAGAGTGGCTTCAGGATGTTAACAATCCTAAGAGAAAGCTTAGAGAAGGTATAACTATTTTTGTTACCTTTGTCTTGTTGCCAAACGAATGACATTGGAAGTCAAGTAGCTCTTCTGAGTTCGTTGTTCAAAAAAACTCTAGAGAAGAGGATGAATTAGCTTTTCCAGAAGCAACCCTCCGATGGAAGTGTTTTGGGTTTTGTACTCTATCAAAAAATATGCCAATGCTTAATAGAAGTTATGATTATATCTTTATGATGGTAGAAAGTCTTTTGTGGTTAGTAGTTCAGTTGTTTTTATTAAAACCAAAACCATTTGAGTGTGGTCTAGTTTTTCCCTTGATTTGGTTGTTGGTTTTGTTTATGTTGAATACCACTGAGATGTAGCCGTTTCTTGAGAAACTAATGCATGTTAATCGAATGACTGCAAAAGGACATGTTCGGTCCTTTGTTGTAGTGAATTACCTATAGGAAAATAAAAAAATATGTTGATATGTGTTGTAGTGGATTCCTTGTAGGAAAATAAATAAATATATTGATCTTTGTTGCAGTGAATTCCTTGTAGGAAAATAAAGAAATATATTGACCTTTGTTGCAGTGAATTCTTTGTAGGAAAATAAAGAGATATATTGATCTTTGAAGTAGTGAATTCCTTGTAGGAAAATAATGAAATATATTGATCTTTGTTGCAATGAATTCCTTGTAGGAATATAAAGAAATATGTTGATATGTGTTGCAATAGAATTCTTGTGTTGTCCATCCCAAAAACCACCACATTGATCTTCGTTGTAGTGAATTCCTTGTAGAACACCATGCCACAATAATTTTAAACCTTTTACACCACTGAAAGCACCAGGAAAGGGACAAAAAATAAAAATATATTGATCTTTTTTGCAATGAATTTTCTGTAGGAAAATAAATAAATATGTTGATATGTGTTGCAGTTAATTCCTTTTAGGAAAATAAAGAAATATATTGATATTTGTTGAAATATAATGAGATTTGTTGCAGTAAATTCATTGTAGAAATAGAGAGATATTTTTGAGAATGAATTCAATGAATATCCTTGTGGAAAGATAAGAATTTTACTTGTGAATGACTTCCAAAAAAAATTTAGATGAATGAGTAGACTTTTGGTTTTAATTGAGAGCATTGTATTACCTTGCTTACTACTAGGAATGTATAGCTTTTGCAAAATGTTGAATGGAAACCTGTAGCTATATATTGTGTTGTTTTTTGGGTGTTGTGTTAGCCTACATTCATATAGAATAATGCTTTATTGACCATGGTGGAGCTAGCCAGATCCTTTGCAAGTATTCCCATCTCAGTGTGTGCGGTACCAGTTTAGGAAATATTCTTGGTTGCCGAGGAACACCCAAGGTTACTGAGCAGGCAGAATGTAACTTGTATACCCAGGAACCATATGTAAATACTCCATGTTTTTCATTAAGGAGAAGATTGTATACTCCATGGTTCACCATGATGATGAATACCATGTATTAAAGCATTAGAGGATAATTTATGTTTAATTACGAAGACTCAGAAGGGCTTCATCTATGTAACATGATACTTTGATGTGGTCATCATTGAATAATATATTATGTTGTTTCTACATTATTTTTGAGATTTTAATAAATGGCAGTTGACGCACCTGATATGATGTTGGCAGTAGATGTTAGTTTCTATTCGAACATTGCTTTCTTTAGATAAGTATATCTATTACTAAAGTTAATTTTTGTATTGGATGAAATTGATTAACGCTAACAATAGATATGTGAGGTCAACGTATGACACTAAAATATGATTCATTAAGGAAATATGCTAGAGTTAAGTCGATAAATACATTTGGACGTATGTGTTGAGCCCTTGGGTAATAGATATTCAAAGGAAATGTTTGGGTTTAATTCCTTTAGTCATAAATGAACATGCTAATTTAGAGTAACCTCTTTGGAAGGTTTACATTTATGTGATAGTCGAATAGAATGGAATTTAAACTAGTTTATCCCTTTCATTGGGCATGATTACTCTAAGTAAAAAATGAGATGGTTCTATCTATGGAAAGACTTAAACACTTAGAACTCCTACCTTTAGTCAAAGGAAATATTGTTCTTAAGGATCGGTTTATCAAGAGGATGTGATAAATGATCAAACATCTATATTATTAATACAACTACTATAATGGATTTGAGTAGTTGAGTGAATAGATTATCATCTTTAATTGAATGAAGAAAGGATATGAATATCAAGTTGGAAAACTAGCTTCTTTTAGGGAGAATGATAGTTTGGTTTTTGCCTAACACACTTACAAGAAGGATCTATGTAAGTTGTGGAGATGGGTGAACAAAGGAGGATCTTAGATATTTATGTTTAAATTGTGTAAAAAATGATTTATCAGGATATTTGGGTAGTGATAAATATTGATTAAGAGCAGCTGGTAAGTTTAGAGTAAAAAATGACATCCACTCCTACCAAGCATGCTGATCAAGCACGAGCTCTAGATAGGGCTAGGCTATGCCTATATTGTTAGACCTATGACATGCCATCCTTGTAATAATTATCTTAGCTAGTATATAATTCTATAAATAGTGGCATTTAACTCACTATGAGGGTCAAAAATTTGAGTTTTTGGTTGCCATATATTATGTAATTCGACTCTACAATTTTAATGAATCAACTTGTTGTGTGATATTTTCTAGCATTGTTTTATTGAATTATTTCATATGTGTATTCTCTATAGACCCTATATATTTTTGTAAAATATCTACATGAGGTCTAATAATCTATCCTATTAGGCCCAACTATTGGAATAATAGTGATGCTTAGTGTCTAAATATGTGGTTCTACTTTCTTCTATACAAGTTTCTTATGGTGCTAAGAGCTATTTGAGAAATTTAGGGCATGATATGGGATCGATTCATATTTAATGATACTTTACCTAGTAATTTATCTTTAAGGCCCTGTATGTAGTTTAGTTGCAGTGTGTGTTGCATAGTATACAACAATGCTATTACCCAAATTCCATTCACATCTATCCACAATTTCTACCACTAACCCTCAATTTCTCACTCTAGTCTTCCCCCCCATATTTTTTACTTTTTGTTTTACAACAAATAACCAAACTACTCTAGAGTTTGACCAAGGAGAAATACTGAACCATCCAATATTTCCCTTATGGTCAAGAGCATACTTCTATTCATTAGGTGGATCATAGACCAAGAGTTTTTGGGAAACTTTATGGGATCAAACCTATTTGGTTTGTTTCCACAAAAGAATTATCAATGGGAAAAAGCAAAATACTACAACAATTCTTCCATCCACCATGTTAGACCAAGATTTTTTAGCATGCTCTATGGGAAAAATCATTTAATATTTGTCTCATTTACCTAGAGGACCTATTGGATCCTCAAAAAAATCTAACTTGAGAATTATTCCTAATTTCAAATTTTGATATGTCCTATGAAATATGAGTTTTAGGTTCTATTATTTTTCTAGGTCAGGTTATCTTCAAATTTATTGTTGTTCAAAATTTTACAATAATCCTTATGATAGCTCCCATGTTTTAAAAATGATTGTATAGATCATTAGAGTGCTCTTTTATCTTATTTTTTTCTCATCAAGTCTAATTTGATTATTTTAATTATTTGAAGTCTGTTCAATTTTGTAAAATCAAGTATACATTGTAAGGTCTTAGTTTCTCAAAGTCTCATCTAACCCAAAAAAAATCCCTTGTTTTCATAAAATTTTCCATGATGGAAAAAATGTTAGCCATTAGTCTTGTCCTTCCCCTGCTATTATTTTTCTAGTTGGTTGAATTCCCTCTTAAAATCATAAGATTCCAAAGAAAAAAATATTTTTATTCCATGTGCCTAAGACCTTATTTATCCATGCTCGCTAGCTCATACCAATTCCTAAGGCTAAAATCCTAAGTCATGTAAAAAAATAAAATTAAATGCCTCACTTAAGTTTTTTTTTCCAAAGTCATGCCCTCCATACCATGCACCGAAAGTATAAACCACAATCTCAAAAATATTTCATTCCCCCTTTCAATTGCATTTTAGTTTCCCAAGATTTTAGAGACACACAATAATTATCCCCCCTAACTATAATACCAAAGTTTAAGCTAAAATTCATTCCTACATCCTCTTTGATCATAAATATTATCATGTCTTAAAACCTAATTTGTAGAACATCAAAGAATTAACACCATTTACTAAGGTTGAAAATTATTTTTATCTCTACATGCCCTTAAATCTACGATAAGGAATTGCTCCGAATATCTAACAGATAGGAAAATACTTTGAATATCCATTGACACAAAATTTATGTTTATATTATATGACCTTAAATCTAATGACTAGAAAGATCTTCGATATATCGATAGATAGGAAAAGTTTCCAAAGGACTAGGTAGATGATACTATAATCTTATTGGCTAAATAATAGAAGATCCAAGATTCATATGGTAGATCAACGATCAAAGAAGACATCCAAGAAATAACTGTCGATTGTTGTGATCCCATTGGTTTGAATATCTAATGGTCTACAATCATTCTTGATGAATCTAACATCCAAGAAAATTCCTTGGAGGTCTACCAAAGTGGAAAGTCTTTTATCTTATATGCCTCTGGATTTTTGACCCAAATAAGCCCCCAAAATATCTAAGACCAAGAAGCATTGCTAGATAAAATAAATAGCTAAGAGTTGTTAGTAGACAGTCAAAATTTGTCAAACCACACCATAAGTAGTAAAAAATTGTCAAGCTATGCTGAAAATAGTTAAAATTTGTCAGATGCCTTAGAGGATAGACCAATTAGATGCTTGCAAAAGCAACAACCTAGATTTGATCCGATAGATCAATGGTCGGTATATTCACCTAAATAATGATAGACGATGCTTCAATATGATTTGCTTAAAAAAATAATGATCCAAAGTTTCTCCCTGAGATTCAACAACTCAAAAAGATCAAGGGAGGGATTCAAATATGGTATTCTAATTTAATTGGGTGATAAAATTAACAGTCAATAAGAGAACCACAAAATCCTATGGGTTGGATTTACCTGTGAATGTGCAAAAAATTATATAAAGTTGATAGGGTCTGTAAGAATTTAATAGGATCTATAAGAGATTGCCAGCACCATCAGATCTAATAGGGGTAAATATGGCCCAAATTTATACCCAAAAATTCAATGGTTCAAATATTCCCTCGATAAATCCAATGAATTAGACAACCTAGCAATGGAGGACAAATGATGATAAAATAATTGTACTATAGAGCCAAAAAAAGATAAATAAGGAATACCATAAACCTAGAGCTTGTAAGTATTAATGAATGTAATTTTTTTAATTTTTTATGATCGACTAACTATTGATCGGTTTCTCTTGTAAAAGTTAATGAAATCAATACCATTACAAGAGACCTCTTTTTTTGGAAATAAAAAAAGAAAAAGATAAAGAAAAAGGCATATGAGAGGGAGGTCTAACTACAAAGTGATGACACATGATTCAATGAAAGCAAAAAACATAGATTTAAAAAGTTCTATGAGCCAATAGTAAGGCCTAAACATAGTACTATAGTATTTAGTACCATTAAAGACAACAAGGTGGTGCATGTAGGGTGGAAAATAGGTAAGGCAGTGGTTGGCCATAATAAAAGCTATATCATGCAAAGATCACATCCACCAGTTATAAGTGCTATAAAATCCACTATAAATTCATATCATATAAAGAGCAAATAGAGCATAAAGCATCCAAAATATAGTGAGAGCTTATCAACTTCAAAATATTTTTGCAATACTAAGCTCAAAATAATGTTTTATATAGAATGGCTTCTTCAAGCACCACCTCTGCTACCCCATTCAATATTGTTGAATCTATTATAAATTTAACTGATAGCAACCCTTGCCAATTGTATGGTTGGGACTATCATACCTCATGTAGAGTGACATAGTAGGGTCAGTTCTAAGAGCATGAGGATTGGCCCTATCAAGGGTCTATATGATTTTTTATAAAGTAAAATTATTTTAATATACGACCTTGAGTGCACTCTTCCTACTCTAGCCTAAACTACTAGGTTTAGGGGGAAAAATGTTAGAGAAATGTAAAAAAATAAATACATAAAAAAGGATAAAACCTAAGAATAGAGGTGATGCACTAAGATCAAGATAATATCCCCCTACACAACAACCTTGAGTGTAATGCATTGACACAATGAACACTTCCTCCTCTAAACATATATAAGCATAGATAAACATACATACATAAAGGAAATAGGATAGGGAGAACCAAACAATTGAAACCAAATAGTCATAGGCCTCTAGTATGCATATATTAAAACAAAAACATTATAAGAAAATTCTAAAAGTGGGGGCTTGAGGGCATGCTTTTAAGACCACTCAAGAATATGAGTACTAATATATAGAAGAAAAAAAAAACTATATGACTTGTAGTATAACTTGTCAATTCTTTACAATACCAAAACTATTATTAATATTTTTTATTAATGGTGAAAAAATAGGGTTTTAAAAGGTCCCAGAACCTTTTACATTAGAGGAGGAAAATAAAGATAAGGCTGATAAAGCACAGGCTAGCCTCCAAGGCCAAAAGAAACATAAATTAAATAAAACAACCTTCCAAAAGTAAAGACCATCCCACCACTCAGTAGGGCATAAAGGAGAATTTTATACAACTTTATTTTAGAGACACCAATGATCTTGCTCTATTTTTGCATAGGATTGGAAGGGTAGTAAATAACAAAACTCTAAACTCAGAGAGCAAGGATGAAGGCAAAAAACCAAGTATATTTCTTGATAATGGTAACCACTAGGGAGCAAAAGGGCCAGCCCCCCAAAAAAGACCCCCCAAAGAGAGGATCACTAGAACACAACTGAGATCTCATCCAAGCAGAAAGACAATAAAAAGACCTATTGGATAGGTAGGCCCAATGCTTCCAAAGTAACAATTATCATTAATCGTGAAGGAAAATTATCTTCCCAAATTTTGAACTGGCCACTATCCACTCCCAAATTGGCCATAACATCAGTAGCCTGGTTACCTTCCTTATAAATATGCTCAATTTTAACTTCTAACATACCTTCTAGAATATTTGATGTGTCCTTAATAATATTTAGGATGAAACAATTATCAGTATTTCCAACCTGCAGATCCTGAATGATGTTCAAGGAGTCACCTTGAATGAGAAGTATTCTGAAGCCCCTCTCAAAAACCTAGTAAACACCCAAGAAAAGAGCCTAAACTTTAGCTAGGTGGTTGGTTTGAATACCATAATCTTTAGTGTAAGCCTAAATAGCCTCACCATTATCATTTCTAACAACACCCCCTCCACCAACCCTCTCGGGATTACGTTTAGCAACCCCATAAAAGTTTAGAATGACCCACCCTTTAGCTGGTTTATGCCATATAGTAGCCAAATTTTTTTGAATAGTAGATACAGAAGCAAAATTTTCTAGATTCAGCTTCCAACTAACAACAAAATCTTTCTCCACAACTTCATCCCTACCATTTCCAACATCAAAGATAGTCATATTTTTCTCAATAGTAGCTTTAATCCTTCTAAAGACAAAGGATTCATCCCTAGTAATATACTTTAAAATTATTTTGTTCCTCTCTCACCAGATACCCTATAAAAAATGAGGAAGAACAAGATCCCACACCCTAGTGAGGCTGTGACTAATGAAGGGGTATTTCCACTGAGTGAAAAGTTCCTTGAAAGTTTGAGGTAATGTCTATTTGATGGAAAAAGAATCCAATAAAGCATTGAGCACCTTATTTGAGAAATCACAATGGATGAAAATATGATCCATATATTCAACATCCTTATAACATAGAAGACAAATATTAGGAATATGGAATCCTTTCTTACATAAATTATCAACAATCAAAATTTTGTTTTGCAAACACAACCACAAAAAAATGCAATCTTGGGGATCAAATGAGGATACCAAACCCTTTCTTCTAGAAAATATCCTCCCCTAGACAATGATTGAGAATCATATGCAATCTTGACAAAAAAAGGCCTTTAGGAGAATGAGTCCATAGAAGGAAGTCCCTATCATTCTGTTGAGGAAGAAAGTATGATTGTAGCAACATGTTCAAACTTATCAAACTCTTAAGGATATGAATATCAGTTGTATATAAAGTCATATGCTTCTAAATCCTCTTGCCATTAGCGATTATTATGTAATAAATTACTTTTTCTTCATATTTTAGTGACAAAGTATCCTTCAAATCATAAAAATTAGGACTAAGAAAGAGAGGTTCAGGAAGAATACAAGTATCCTCCCAAAAGAAAACATCCTTACCATTCCAAATCTATCACCACATACCCTTTGTAATCAAAATTTTGATCCCCAAAAAACCATTCTAGATCATATATCCCCTAGGAGGAGCAGCACTTCTAAAAAAAGGAATGTGATTTTACATATACTTACCTGTCATAATATCTTTCCATAGATGGTCCTCCTCAACACATAATATCTAGGCTATTTTTATAATCAATGCCTTATTGAACAACAACAATTTTTTGATCCCAATACCACCTTCTGTTTATTCTTCACCCCAGCCCATAGAAATATCCTAAATATCTAGTCAATCCTCCTCCTAAATTTGAAGGGCATTATGAAAAGAGACATGTAATAAACATGAATGTTTTAGAGGGTAGCTTGAAGCAATTGCAACTTATTTGCTTGGCTTAGGAGATTACCTTTCCACCAGCTAAATTATGTTGAATCCTATCCAAAATAGAAGACTCCAACTCCATCCTCCTAGTAAACAATGATATACCTAGATATAAATGAAGGTTAGCAATGCCACAACCAAAAATCCCTATAATTCTATGTTGAAGCTACCCCCCAAATATTCACAAATAAATATTTAACTTTTATGGAAGTTAATTCATTGGATGTAAGCTTTCTCATACAACTACAAAATATTCAGGAATGCCTTAGCCTCTCTCAAAGTAGCCTCCCCAAGAAGTACAATGTCATCTACAAACTGTTGATAAGAAACTACCTCTGTAATACCAGCAAGCCTAATACCCTTAATATTAGAGGACAAGGTAGAAGCAAGAATCAATATTCCTAAAGATTAAGCCGTAAAAATGAAAATATATCACCTTGCCTAATACCTTCTTGACCACCAAAAAAGCCATTCGGTATCCCATTGATGATTATAGAAAATTTTGAAGAGGAAATACAAACTCTAATTGACCTATCCAAAAAGCGTGCGCCTATCTAATATATCAATTGAAATCAACATGAAAGCATGAAAAGAGAAACAAGATCACATATGGCAATAAAATGAATGCTTCTTTTATTAATATTGGAAGTGAATCTCGATTACAATCATGCCCCTCTTAGGGTCACCCAAATGTTGATACAATCAATACAATGCCAAAGCCCCCAATGGGGTAGGCGCACTATTATTGCTTTTCCAAATAGTCACAAACTGCTCTAGGGTGGAGTTGACCCTCTTCTTCACGTTGAGGAAGGAATTTGATGATTGAAGCTCCTTTGAACCTATTCCCTGTGATCAAGAAACAACACAAGAAAGTTATACAAATAGGCAGCCTCTCGTGATGAGGCCCTTTAAAGCATGAAAACATAAAGATGCCATGAATAACATGAAATCAAGAAAACATATAAAGTGTGTTAAACATATGCAAGATTCATCAAGATTGCTTGAAACATGTAAACAAGAATTATAGCTACCAATCTAATGGATCAATTATGTGAAATGAAGCATTATAACTTGAAATTAAGCTATTTAAGTCCTACTTGCTAAAATGAAGTAAACCTAATAAAATCCTTAATCTAGTTAGTTAGGGTCTCTAAACTACTAAAATAAGTGCTTAAATGATTAATCTGATCTAGCTAAATAAACTATAAAAAGAACAGTAAGGAGATCTTACACCTATTGCAAACCATAGCTCTGATGAGCGGTCTGCACTATAAACCATGGCTGAAAGCCACGGTGAGCAACCAAATAGGTTTGCCCTCCAATTCTAGGGTAGTGGGCTTGATCTTCCTTGTCAAATTGATGATCAAGGGTCACCTCAGTGTCCTCTGATAGGTTTGGCGGTTGAATCATTGAATAGGGCCTCCGTTTGCCCAAATTAGCATTTCTTGGCTCTCCTAGGCTCCTAGGGCATCCATGGCACAATTTGACATGATGCTTGATGAATTAGCAAAGAAATTGGCAACAAATATCTCTCAATACTCTCAGGTGAGTGTACAATTTGATAGGGCTTCGCTGCTCTAATCTCCCATACTTCGTTGATACTTTTGCCCTATTTCTGAGGGGTACTTATAGGACTACCCAAGGGCTAGGGGTGGCTTCATGGAGAAGCCAAGAACAAGAAGGGGTGGTTAGGATAGTTGGATTGGAAACTTCCATCCTTTAACCACCTTCTTCTAGAACAAATGGTCGTTCAAACCGATTTGGCTCGGATGAAGGCCAACTGAACTTTAGTTGAGACCGTAGGTGACAACTATGGTCTAGACTATAAACCATAGGTGTCAGCTATGGTTCAGACTATAGACCGTAGGTCTCAGCTATGGTTCAGAATGAATAGGCCAAGGAGCCCAAATTGAGTGGTTAGAACCACTGCTCTATCTTGGAGTCTATCCAAGATCTTCCATATGGTCTTGTAGCATGTCCATATGAGTAGTCGCCATCGACATGACGTGTTTTAGGTGTCTACAGATGCCCCTTTTGAGATGCATTATGAGATCAAACAATGCATGAGAAAAAATACACCACCTAAAATGATGTTGAAGGTTCTATGATGATCATTAATCGGATCAACATTAGATGCCCTAGGTCTAGCAAAAGGATGCACATCCTAGAATCATTGCTTCCAACTGGGTGAAAGGCTTAAATTTGAAAATCTTGTGCCCTTCTCATCTCATTCGGTGTAGTTGTGCATTCCATAGGTATCTTCTGACCCATATATCTAAAATGCAGAGAACAATAAGCAAAACTATCATATTTGCTATTTACCCCAAGCAAAGGGGTAAGCTTATGATAGTTGTTGACAATGATTCGCAAGGACGAACACAATTTTGACAAGATCAAGGGATCTACGATCTCCGAGATCTTCTATTGATTTTGATTATGATTTGATATTATGACTACCCCCTCAAGCGACGAGTCGATGAGGGTAATGACAATGTATGAAGCGATGAGGTCGCTTGACCATAATGAATGATCTGAACAAATTTAGAATTGAGCATTTAATTACTTGGCTATGCCTAGTTCAGCTTATGATTCCAACTGTTAATAGTAATTGCACATTTCTATCCCATGGAGCAGTCGGGCTACAATAGCCATCTTAGGGAATCAAAATGATACAACTCCAATTAGTTTTGTGTTGAATCAATTTGTCGATGATTTTTTGAAAAATATGTCATAGAAGAAATGACATGAAACGCCTCGTTTCCATGGAGCAGTCCAACCTCAAAGGCCTTCTTCGAGATTGAAAAGAAGCATGTCAAATCAACGATGACAATTTTACCCCAAATGTCCTTATGGTTATTTACTCATCTTGTCGGATTGCATGGAGTGCAAGTCACTGCAACCGCCTAGTGTATAGAGTAAATAACTGAATACGAGGTGCATTTGGCTTTTGATTATTTGATTTTTTTGTTAATTTTGAATTTTGAATTGATCATGGTGCTTAAACATCACCAAATTTGCAAATTGATTGCTCTTATTGAGATTTTGATCCATTAGGAGTCATTAATTTGTCATTCTAGACCTTCCCACGATGGGATTTGAGTGCATTTAATGCTAATTACAAACCGTGGGTACGGTCTACGATTGAAACTTTCAAAATTTGGGAACCGTAGGTCAGACCCGTGGGTGGCAAACCCTAATTTTGGGACCGCGGGTGACATCTGCGGTCCGCCAAAATTAAGAGAAACTATAAATAGTTCTCTCATTTGAAAATTTCATTATTTTCTTGAAAGCAATTGCAATTTAGAGAGCTCTGAGAGGTGCAAGACATTTCTTGACCCAGAACGTTGTTGAAATTTGACCTCACATCGCACTCATACCCCGATGGCGGACCCTAGACAACCTTCCACTAGCAGAGGCCATGGTGTGGGCAAGGTAATTCAAAACCGAGTCCTCGCAATCATTACCAACTAAAATAAACCACATTAATTAATGGGTTAATGAACTTCACTAAATTGTTGGCAATGAACCACACCCTAGATTAGGCTAGTGTAGGTTTTAATTTTTTTGGCTAGCTAGGCTAGGAAGTGACCCAAAATGGGTCTCATTCCTAGACTGCAACTGGTAGTTGTAACTCCCAATTGTCAGATTGGGGACCGTAGGTATCATCTACGGTTGGAATTCAAATTCCAACGATCAATTTTTGATCGCAAGCGGACCGCAGGGTTGACCTACGGTTCACCACTTTAGAAAAAAATTTCAATTTTTTTGCATTTTTCTAATGTTTTCTGGTAGTTAATGCCATTTATTGCACTTTGGAAGTACAATTTTGATTTTTGTGAAAATTTTTTATTACTATGCAACATTTTTTTATCTTTTTATCATTTTGTTAGATGTTTTTGACATTTTTAAGGTCATTTTTAGCTATTTTTAGTTAGCTTTTTCCTTATACTTTGTTTATTTCCAGAGTTTGACCTCTAGAGCTAGGGAGCCCGACATACTTTGCACCCTCTATAGACAACTTACTACGGGGGAGCGGGAGTGGTTTGCAGCCATCGACTTTGGCTATGTATTGGATCTGCCCACTATCAGGGTAGATCCAGCTTATCTGACTGCATTGGCCCAGTGCTGGAATGCGTAGACCAATACATTTCACCTTTCGATAGGTGAAATGACCATCACCTTGGAGGACATCTACAGGATCTTCTGGATCCCTATCGATGGTGAGGCCGTCACCTCCTCCTCCAATGGGAGAAAGGAGGTAGTTTGCACTGCTATATTCGGTGATCGAAGCGATGAGGCTCAGTGCAAGATGGACCATGGAGGGATGCACATCGGATACTGGTAGGGGGAGCACATCTTCTCTATTAGAGAGGTAGTGTTTATGCACCTGGTGGTGTAGATTGTGCTTCTAGACTCCTCGGGCATGAGGATTCCTTAGAACCTTCTAGCCTACGTTAGGAGAGTTGTTCAGAGCTCTACAGCTGAGCCACTACTCCTAGCTTGGGGGAGCACTTTGCTATGCCAACTCTATCAAGAGCTTTACTAGATCACCATCGAAGCTATGTTGGGATCAGCTGCAGTCTTCTTCTATAGATCTAGGGCTGGTAGCATATCAGGATCGAGCATCCTATAGATCTACCTCTTATTATTACTATGATTGATGATGCACATCAGTGCTATGCTACGTGTTGGCCTCATGAGGAGGAGGGATTCTAGAGCAGGTCCCATGCAGGGGATATAGACCACTACATCACTAGATTTGCAACACTCAGACTAGATGACATTGAGTGGCATCCATATATGGACTGCCCTGCATGGATGGAGGTTGGCGAGCGATTGTGCTAGGCTCGATGGGATAGATGGCTACTCGATCACAAGGATGATATTAGAGAGTATCAGTTCTACTCTCATGTCTTGTGGTAGTTTGGCCTAGTACAGGACATCCTAGAGCTACCTTTTATCTACAGGCATCTAGTACTGGAGACTCATTTGACATGGATTCTATCGATAGCTCTGGGTGATGCAGATGATGATTTCTAGGAGACTAGAGTTGCTAGGGCTGGGACCACCCCAGCGTATGATACTTGGTGGTCCCTACTATAGTGGTAGGGATCAGGGCCCTTAGGCAGGATAGATGACCAGGTAGAGGCAGATCCATAGGGGCGTAATGTGCACCAATGGACCGAGGGTGGATGGGGCATAGAGGCCACCACAGAGGAGGCTCCGTAGGTCAAGGAGGAGGATGAGGGATCCAAGGAGGGTGAGGCACCTCCTGAAAGTGAGGTAGGACAACTCCTAGCTTGGATTGCTGACTTGTAGGGTCAGGTTGGTACACTCCAGACCCAGCTACTACATAGGGATACTTCACTTGCTATGGTAGAGGTGAAGCTATCTGATAGGGAGAGGTGACTTCAGGTAGCCCAGGATTAGGCCTCAGCTATGATAGAGTATGCTACAGTAGCAGAGGGGCGAGTTCAAGAGCTAACCAAAGCACTTGAGTTGGCAGAGGCACGATGAGCGATAGCTATAGCAGAGAGGGACTTGGCTCAGTCCCAGGCTCAGAGAGGTGACCCATCATCTTCTCATGTTGTCATGGCACCACCTTCAGCACCAGCACTTGCATTGCCAGGGGGCCGTGATCCTATGGCTGAGATTAGGTGGCTTACTTCCCTCGTACAGGAGGGGAATGATTTATGTGATGCGAGGGCAGCTCACATCTCTCAGCTAGAGGGATGGATCATATTGATAGGTGGGGAGGTTCTAGAGGATCCACATGCTGCAGGGTCCCAGCGGACCAGATCCAGGATGACAGGGCAGTCATCCATGAGCTCGAGTCATAGGACTCATAGGACTAAGAGGACGCATAGGTCCTCTAGTACACATGGTGCTAGCTCGCATGAGAGGCACAGGGATGACAGAGGTGATATTGGTGACTCTCCGACTGGAGGTGTAGGCCCTCCATAGCATACACATGGGTTGCTATTTTGATGTATTATTTTTGTGTGTAAGGTCGAGGACCTACACGGATGTAGCCTACGGGTATTTTTGATATACTTTATGTACTCATTTTGGACACACAAAAAAAAAACACACACACACACACATATATATATATATATATATATATATATATATATGAGACTTGATCATTTTGGCTCATTATGTGTACTCATTTATTTTTGATTTTATGTTTATGTGATGCACATGGATGCAATGCTTATGTTAATTTGATGCTATATGATGTGATGTATGGATGACATGCACTAGATAGCTATTTTATTTATGTTGATGATGATATGCAGTGATCTAGATGTTTAGATGTGCTATTTATGATGGATGCATATGGATGCGATGCTATCTCTTTAATGCATATTTGATATTGCTTTATTGTATGCATTAATGTATGTAATGCTTTATTTACATGATGGTAATCTAATGTAAATGAACTTGTATGCTTTAATCACTTAAAACATAAGGAATGAATGCAATATGTGTTTAACAATCTAATGGATGACACCACAGAATGTGTAAAAATCATGAATGTAATTGGAAATCCTCATAATAAGAATTTGATCAATTAATCACCCATATATGAAATGCAATGGTATGCGATGTTATGATGTGAATGATGTAATATGTCATTCTATTTTATTTTTGCACTTTGAATGATATGCACAATATAGTCAGTGGTCGTCTAAATATCATTTCTGATATCCATCTGGTATCTATCCTATATCTTGATTGTGCTTTATGTAATGATGTATCGCTTATTGGATACTTTGCAATTTGATAATTTGCAATGACTTTCACCTTTGATGGTTTGTGATATTTGACATTTGTTGCTATTAGAGAGATTTTTGAGGTTTTCCATGAGACTCAAACACCCTAATTGACTTATCAAAAGTTGCATACTAACCATACTAGACTTCTGAGATATAAGGCTTTCGCTAGGATAGGCCCTAACTGTTCATTATCCCTATGTGTGCACATGAATATTTTAAGATAAGGCACAAGCATACCCCGATGTCAGGCGAGATTCTTTCAGCCCATTGCTAAGATAGGGGATCCACAAGTGTTTATCCAATCTTAGGTTTAGATTTTAGTTGGACTAGACCACTAGGTGATATAGGACACCTGAAGCTAGCTCTTCCACATTCAAACATTGGTCTTGTTCATAAGCGAGGTGCTAATGCATCAGACATATCATCATGCGTAAGGTACAGTAGTGCTGGCAATTCTAGGGATTCAAGTTTGCTCCCTCTCTTTCTTTTTTCAATTTTTTGGGATACTTGCTCATATGTAGTGAAGCAAGGGAGTCGATTCCATTTTGATTTTGACTTTCTTTGGATCTTCATTTGATCTTCATTGGAACTTGCTTTTCGATCTTCATTTGATCTGGATTTGAACTTTGATTTATGATCTTCACTTGATCTTGATGTGAACTTTTATTTTTGATCTTCATTCGATCTTCACTTGAGCTTTGATTTGATCTTCATTTGATCTTCACTTTCTGGAATTTACATTTGATAATTCTCTTCAAAAACTTTCCTTTGGGGGATTTACTTTGAGGGGAACTATTTTTGTAATATCGATTGAGTGTATCGATCTATGATATCAATATAGGATATCAATCTGGGATGTCGATCTATGATATCGATCTAGGGTATCAACCTTGAGGATTGATGTGGGATATCACTCTGGGATATTGCTCATTTTATCGTAAGCAAGGGATTCTGAGTAGGGAATACACTTGTCCTTTTTCCAATTGCCAACATTTCCCATACCGTCCACACAGAGGGATAAGCAAGAATAACTCTTTTCACTTCAGGATACCCGGTCCTGCTTTGTGGCTTTCATCTTCCCCTAGTCCTTATTAGGATTGTTTAATTTGTTGATTAGTGATAGGATTCTGATATGCTAAGGGCTATACTAACTGGACCTTAGCTACAAAAGCAAAGCAAGCTTTCTATCAACTCTTGATAAGACCTCTAGGTATGGTTGGGTGACCGAAAAACCTGAGTATATCTCTCATAGCAACATTATGGGTTGTGTTGAAAAACACATTTACTCACATGACTGATGGATTTATGATAAATGCAGAGGCGCATGATTGAAACACAAACGTGGTGTCATTTGTAAGACTGACAAACACAATGCCTTCTATTATGGAATGCAATGGATGATGAATGCCTATTTGCAATGCAATGAAATTAATGCATGTGTGAATGAAAATGCAAAATGCAAATGCAAATATTTTTGGATTTTATGCTTTACCAATTTTTTTGGATTTTGTTGATTTTATAATTTTTATGAGTTTTTGAGCCTCATATCTGACCAAACGATGAGTACATGCCTTTGGAACCTTTAAATTGACCAAGCGATTCTTAGGAAACCTTGGAGATTTTAGGATTGACCAAAGGGATTATGAGCACCTTTGGGGCATTTTGGGATGACCAAGCGATCTTTAAAAATCCTTGGAGCTTTTGGGTTGACCAAGCAATTTTTCAGAAACTCTTGGTACCTTTTGATTGACCAAACTACTCATAGACGAGCTTGGAGCCTTTTAGGATGACCGAGTGGTGTTTAGCAACCCTCGAAGCCTTTGGGATTGACCAAGCAGTTTTAAGCAAACTCTCGGAGCCTTTTACTGACATGACCAAGCGGTTTTAGCAACCCTTGGAGCCTTTTGGGATGACCGAGCGATTATAAGCAAACCCTCGAAGCCTTTTACTATGCTCTCAAGCATAAAATGCCTTAATATGGATGATGTTGAGAGGTTCAGGCTCTTCAACACCCCCTAGCGATGTTAGGCGATAGGTACCTAGACCAATATTTTTAGATATGATATAAGGTCCTAGCCAATTAGCCATGAATTTGTCTCGCATATCTGGCAGTAAATTAGAGTTCTATTGGTTCTCTTTCAAGACAAGATCCCCAACCTCAAAGTCTCTCTGGTGGACTTTGATATTGTAAGCTCATTTTAGTCACTCTTGATAAACATGGAGATGCTCCAGGGCATTCATGCGATGTTCATCAAGCAACATTAGTTGATCCAGTCGAGCTTGTCATGCGGTGTCATCATCGATGAACTCTTTCAATGCGACGCACAACGTTGGAATTTCCAATTCCAAGGGTATAATGGCCTCAGTGCCATATACTAGTGAGAATGGTGTTGCCCTAATGGGCATCCGAATACTAGTCCTGTAAGCCCATAATGCAAGGGGCAGTTGGATATGCCAGTCTTTGTGGTTTTCTTGGACCATATTTTTCAAGATGGCCACCACTATCTTATTTGAAGCTTCAGCCTGCCCATTTGCTTGTGGATAGTATGGAGTCACAAAACTATGTTTGATTCTATATTTAGATGTCAAAGCTCTCACAGTTTTGTTCTTGAATGACGTTCCATTATCCGATATTATTTTGGATGGAATCCCAAAATGACTTATAATATGCTCCAATATAAACTCTGCTATATGAGCTCCAGTTGTCATTGTTAAGGGTATTGCTTCCACCCACTTTGTGAAATACTCAGTAGCCATGATTATAAATGTATGTCGACCCGATGACGGAGGAGAGATCTTGCCTATAAGATCTAGTCCCCACTGAGAAAATGGCCAAGCCGCTTGGATGGGCTGTAAGGCCTATGATGGCAAGTGCGTAAGATTAGCATGATGCTGACATTTGATGCATTTCTTGACATACACATTGCAATCCTTCTCCATAGTGGGCCAATAGTAGCCCATTCAAAGGATGCGCTTGATGATGGCCATGCCACTGAAATGGCCATCGCATGTACCATCATGAGCTTGTGAAATTGCCCAAGATGACTCTTGGGGCTCTAGACAATGAAGGAGAACTCCATCGTAACCTCGATGGTACAAGATGTCTCCTATTAAGACATATTTAGTCACTTTTTGTTTAAATGTGTATTTTATGGCATGCGACAATCCTTCTAGGATTATACTAAGTTTTAGGAAGTCTTGAATTTGTGACATCTAGTTTTGATAAACCTCAGCTTTGACTGCTAAGATGACTTGCTCCCCCTACGTATTTACCTTTGCAAATGCAGACTAGGAAACAACCCTATGGTGAATGGTAGTACCACTCCCCGTCGGACTCTGAGAGGTTAATGACCCCCAGGGTGCCTTCTTCAAAAAGTCTTCAACTCTGCAGAACCATTCAGCTTTTGGTTCTATGCTAATCATATTGACTGACATTTTATTATCAAAGGCTTCTCACTCCACTGTAGGATGCGAGAGCATTTTAACATGAATGGTAGTGAAATCAGTAGATGGATTCTAAGGGATTAAGGATCCCAAAGATGCCATGGTGTCTACGAACCTGTTTGATGAATGAGGGATTGCCTCGATGTCATACCATTCCAATTTAGCTAAATACGTAATTACAAGATCTTTATAGGCTTTTAGTATGGGACATCGACACTGAAAGAGCCCCTTAACTTGATTTACTATGAGCAAGGAGTCACCAAAGATGTTTAATCTTTTAATATTCATGGCGATGGCTATGTGGAGTCCCAAAAGTAGGGCTTCGTACTCAGCATTGTTGTTGGTGCATAGAAAATCTAATTTAAATGACAAGGGCATTGGAGCTCCTTGTAGTGTGAAAAACACTATTCCTGCACCACCCCCTTGCTCGCACTTTGAACCATCAAAGAATAGAGTCATATCAGCATTGTTCTCTGGTTCCTCGGGTTTGGGAGCTTCAGATATGATGAAGACTGCATCATCTGAAAGCTCTATGGTTAGAGGCCTACTGTTTGACAGTGGTGCCTCAGCTAATTGATCAGCTATGACTTATCCCTTAATGGACTTCTGGCTTATGAATTCTAGATCAAATTCTGTCAATAGCATGATCCACTTCATAGTACGCGTATTATGATACGTCTTACTCATCATGTACTGCAAAGGGTTTTGTTTTGATATAACATATGTTGTATGACTTAGCATATAGTGTCACAATTTCTTTGTAGCGAACACTACTGCTAAACATAGTTTCTCCACATATGCATACCCTAGCTCGTAACTCACCAAGGTTTGGCTAATATAATATATGGCTTGTTCCTTGCCTTGCACATTCTTTTGGGCTAACATGGTCCCTAATGCAAAGTCGATCATCGATATATATAGCAAAAAAGGCACATCTGGCCTTGGTGGAGCTAGCACTGGCGGCATCGCCAGGTATTGCTTTATTTTAGTGAAAGTTGCTTGACAATCCTCATCCCAATTGAATGGGACCCCCTTGTGTAGCAATCGATTCATGGGTCGACATTTATCCGATAACTGAGTGATGAATCACTTTATCGATGCTACTTTGCCCTGAAGGCTCCTTAACTCTTTAATATTGGAGGGAGGACACATTTCTAAGATAGCCTTGACCTTCTCTGGGTCAACTTCGATGCCTCTCTTTGAGATGATGAATCCTAATAGCTTACCAAAAGTTACACCAAATACGCACTTCTTAGGATTCAACCTAACATTATATTCTATTAGGCGATCGAAGACCTTCCTTAAGACCTCCGCATGCTCAACACATAGCAATGACTTGGCCAACAAGTCATCCATGTAATCTTCTAGAATATTATGCATATAGTCATGAAAAATGTATGTCATGGCCCACTGATATGTTGCACCAACATTTTTGAGGCCAAATGGCATAACTTTATAGCAAAATGTTCCCCATGGTGTTATAAACATGGTTTTATGCTGGTCTTTGGGTTTAATCCAAATTTGATTGTAACCAAAAAAACCATCCATTAAGGAGAGCATTTCGTGACCTATAGTTGCATCCACAAGAGCATCGATATTAGGCAACAAAAATGAATCTTTGGGTGTTGCCTTATTGAGGTCTCTAAAATCTATACAAATACGGATTCTTCCATCAGGTTTTCCTACGGGTACCATATTGGACACCCATTATGGATAGTCAATGGAGATTACAAATTCTACATCCAACAACTTTTGTAGCTCATCTTTCACCATTAAGGCTATTGTTGGATGCATCTTTCTAAGTTTTTGCTTGACCGACTTCTTCGTCAGATCTAGCGAAAGGTTATGAGTAACCAATTTTGGGTCTAGACTTGGCATATCCTTGTACGTCCAAGCAAACAAATTTGGTCTCTCTTTTAGTAGAGGGATGAGGGTGGCCCACTCATCTGGAGTGAGACTCTCTCCAAATTTAACCTTCTTTGAATTGGTGGGATCGTTGCTGATATCCACCTCGAAGGTTTCCTCTACTGACATATGCAATCCCTCCTCAAGTTGATGAGGCGTAGGAATCAAATGGATGTCATCCACTAGGTTCATAGGTTCCATGTTGGAAGCATCCTCAGCATGATACACATCGTAAGCACAGCCTGGTGCAAAATGGAAAGGTTGCAACATTTCTTCGTTAGGGAAGAAATCTTCAAGCTCTATAGGTGAGTCAGCATGATCCTAGTCGATAGCATCTATATTGAGATGCAACGGTCTAGAGCGTACTAATTTTATTTTGAGCAAAAACAAGAAATGTTTTGGTTATGATCCTTATTTTGTAAAGTGTTATTTTTATATAAAGAGGAGAAATTTAAAAGCTATCTCTATGATCTATATTAGGATGATATGTTTATGCTATCATTAAGTAGAGATGTTAGCATTATGACTTTTGATCATTATTTCCTATTAGCCTTATGTTTTTTATTAGGTAAATAAAGGGGTGGGTTTTTGAACAGGGTCCCCAAAACTTGTTTACAATTTTTTTTTATACATCCACATAAAACAACAAAGCCCCATCGATACTTTAGAAAAATTTAAGCATAGTAAGTTACATATTAATAATACCATAACTAAACCCCAATGAAATCATAGCAAAAGTAAAGTGTACCCAGTTAGGACAGTACAAGAAGGATCCCAAAATTAAACAACATTACATCTTATTTTTAAAGAATGTTTTGAAATCCACACACTGCATTTTCTCCTTAATAGTTGGGTTGGGTGGTGGCACCTTATACATCAAGATTGATAATCCCTCTATTAATTTACTCATGGGATAGAAGTTGAAATGCCTTAATCATTTCATTGTCTTTTCTATACCCTAGTGGCGTGCAAAAAAATAATTCTCACTAACATACAATTTAACAATCTGGTATACCTCAGCTTTAGTTTTGCTACAATTTTGGAAGATTTTATAGCCCCTCTCCTTCCATACAAGCCAACATAGGTGTGGAGGGGTTAAGAACAAAAATTCGTTGAGAATTTTACTACTTGAGTTTCTTTCACATTGGATCAATAGGTCTCTTAGGGAAGCAGGTGAGACCCATTGGATTCTCAAATTATTCCATAATTTGCATCAAATTTATCAACAAAATTATAGTAAAGAAATATATGATCCACAAATTTCACCTTTTTGTAGCATAAAACACATCTATTGGGAAGTTGGAAATCCCTTTTTCTCAAACTATCTAATGTTAAGATCCCATTATTAGCAATAGTCCAAAGGAAGAAGGATATTTTTGGGATAAATCCTTTCACCCACACCCTTTCCTAGAGGAGAGGAGATCCATCCATTGGGGCATAATTCAATAATTTGAAGGTAGATTTTACTTTGTACTCTCCCCTCTTATCACCATTCCAAACTAGGCTATCTTCATCCACAAAAATTATCTTTTTCTTCTTAATTCTTTTCTATCTCCAATTGCTCATTAATCTCCCTATTTGAAGCTTCTTGAATATGCCATTGCTAGCTTTCCTCAATAAGTATAAATTAGTCATATATTCTTCTTACTTGATTATCCATAGCCCATCGAGATCCTTATTTGAGTTTGCCATACCAACTCAGTGGATTCTTCCTCAACAAGGCATATTCCTAGAAAAAACCCTTGGTACCTCTCTTAACATCCCAATATAGATGCTCCCAAAAAATATTTTTAATTCATACACGTCCATTCCAAAAGGCTAAACCTTTTGGAAGGATCTCCAACCTTAGGAAAAAATTGGAATTATCAAAATAATTTACTTTACATATTCAAATCCATTCACATATTTTATTTTTTCACAACTGCTATCCAAATTTATCCCTTAGGGATTTGCTTATAACCTTCATTTTTATGATGCTTGATAAATTAGCAAAGAAATTGGTAGCAAATCTATCTCAATACTCTTAGGTGAGTGTACAATTTGATATGGCTTCACTGCTCTAATATCCCATACTTCATTGATACTTTTGCCCTATTTTTGAGGGGTACTTATAGGACTACCCAAGGGCTAGGGGTGGCTTCATGTAGAAGCCAAGAATAAGAAGGGGTGGTTAGGAAATTGGATTGGAAACTTCCATCCTTAAACTGCCTTATTCTAGAACAAATGGCCATTCAAATCAATTTGGCTCAGATGAAGGCCAACTGAACTTCAGTTGAGACTATAGGTGACAGTTGCAGTCCAAAATATAAACCATAGGTGTTAGCTGTGGTTCAGATTGTAGACCACAATTGTCAGCTACAATTTAAACTAAATAGGCCAAGGATCCCAAATTGAGTGGTTAGAACCACTGCTCTATCTTGGAATCTATCCAAGATCTTCCATATGGTATTGTATTATATCCATATGAGTAGTCACCATTGACATGTGTTTTAGGTGTCTACACTAATTGAATTCCTCCATAGATCTCCAAATCCAAATCTCTACAACACCTTGTCAAGTAACTCCCAGGAGACCTTGTCATAGACATTTTGTATATCAAGTTTAAGAAGCATTCCAACCAACTTGCTTTTGGACATAAAATATAAAGTCTCACAAACTATAATGATCCCATCTACAATCTTCCTACCATGAACAAAACCACCTTGAAGAGGAGAAATCAATATAGGGAGAAGCCTTTTCAACCTATTAACAAAAAAACACTCGGTATCCCATTTATGATGATAGAAATTTTTGTAGAGGAAATACAAACTCTAATACACTTCCTCCATAGATCCCCATAGCCAAATTTTTGCAACACCTTATCAAGGAACTCCCAGGAGACCATGTCATAAGCCTTTTGCATATCAATTTTAAGAAGTATTTTAACCAACTTGCTTTTGGTTATAGAATGTAAAGTCTCATGAACTATAATGATCCCATCCACAATTTGCCTACCATGAACAAATCCACCTTAAAGAGGAGAAATCAAGATAGGGATTATTTATATATTATAAAAGGGAGATATTTTTCCTTCAAACATGTGTAGGATTTAATGATGATCTCAAATTCTCTTTCTAGGGCTTCTAAAAATTAAATGTAAGCACCCTTCATCATTACTTTGGTTAGTTTTAGGAATGTCGACATTATAGGCACCATACCTTTGTCTTGAATAGACCACCTACTTTCTTAGATTGTTGAGTTGAAGTGATATTGGTCTATAATTATTGTCATATCTTAGTAATGGCACATTGACCTAGCCCATCTACCTTTTTTGGGAACTCATACCTACTTTAATTTCCAAAGTGCTCTTAATTTTTTACAAGTGATGATGCTTGTTGAAAATTTTTCTTTTTATTCACATCAAAAACTTTTAAAACTTTTGAGATCACACTTTACTCTTTATTTGAACTTTTTTGATGAGATTCTCTCTTTTCCTTTAATCTTTTGGCATTCTTATTTTCATGAGTTTTTCTCTTTGCAGCCCAATATTCAAAACTTTTGTATCCCTCTTTATTTTGGAACTTCTTACAACCTTTGATTTTTGGTCATTGTACTATTTTCTAATACTTTTGGTTCTTTAGCCATCTTTTGGCATTAAATACTTGAGATAATGAACCTTTTACTTTCCTTTCCTTGTAAAAGCTTTCTAAAAGTGGCATCTACCTTTGGTTGGAACTCTTGCTCATACTCATCCATCACTTCATTCTCCCTAGAATTTGTCTCATGAGATTTTTCTATGGCTTTATTCTTCTAAGTGTAGTGATAACTTCTTCATATGGTCTATCAAGATTTGACAAGCTTACCGACCTCACTCTTGTAAGAATTTTTCTCATTAATTTCTTCCTTTATGGTCCTTGGGTTTCTTTTCATGGGCTTGAGTCTGGTATTATTTTGTTGCAGTCCCAAGGTACATGTCACTTTGAAACCTAATTACCAAAAGAGGGTGGGTTAGTTTTTGATTCCATCCATTTTATTGAAGGGTAGTTTTTGGACTATGGAATAGGTAGAGACCCTACCAATAGTGAAACCCTTTTAGTTTCCATTGAAAAGTCTCAAAGTCATTGTTTTTTTATCAAGTATTATATTATTTGGTACATTGAAGTACCATGGAGTATTATTATAAACATTAGTTTATGAGCGAGTTTTAATTTGTGTCCAAAGTATGTGTCAAAGTTTGAAGGGTGTTTATGTGTTATGTAATAAAGTGTGAAATGTGTCAAGAGTACAAGTGTAAGTGTGCAAGGTATCAAGAGTGCAAGTGAAGAGTCATAGGTGATATTTTCCAATTATGAGAGTGAAGAGTCATAGGTGATATTTTTCAATTATGATAGTGAAGAGTCATATGAGATGTGTAAAGTGAGAGGTTATGTAATCATGAGAGTTTTTCTATAATGTGAGGCATGTGAAGGGTTACATCTCCTGAGAGTTAGAGGAGAGAAAAATACAAAAGTATTATTATATATTGGAGATAATTATCCTTGCAATAAAACTTTGTGTAATGTTTTATATTTTATGAATGTAAGAGAATTATTTTGTTGTGTAATACTTGTGTTACTTGTGGATATGATTTTATGTGAGTGATATTTAATTCTAGAGGAATTTACCTATGAGATAATTTGGCATATTTTCAACCAGTGGTATCAAAGCCACCTTGGCTAAAGCTTTGAATCCGGAGAAGAGAGTGAAGGAAGATATTATGAAGAAGATTGGTGAAGTATTTGGGGAATAATTGCTAGAGAAGAAATAAGATTTTTGAAGTGTAAGAAGTTATTGGAGGATAGATGATACAATGAAAGAGAATGTGAGTGGATTGAAGAATGAGTTGAAGTATTATGAACAAAGGAGAGAATATTGGATGAATAATTTGAAGGAGTTATGAGCAAAATGAAGGAATTTATGAGAATATATCAAACAAGTTATAGAAAATGATCAACATATTGAAACAAGTCCAAAAGTGTAGGACAAAGCAGAGATAAGAATCAAAGCATATTTTGGATGGGTGTTGATTCAAGAATTTAACGCAATAATGAGTATGTTTGAAGCTAAGGAGTATCAAAATCATTGGACATGTGACCATGATCATAATCAAGTTGGAGAGAAGTTGAGAGTGTAGTAAAAAAAATGACATGAGGAAGCATACAATCGAGAGCATAGATAAACTGAGTTGCTATTTAGAAAATTGAAGGAAGCATACAACAAAGCATTTTGGTGTATACCTTATCAGAGGAGAGGAATAAAATAATTGATGTAATGCTTCTAATGCAATATTAATGCTTGACATAGTGATTGCATTACAAATCCATTTTGGGAGTTGCTTGACTAAGCAGAAGATACATTTGTTACATTACAAGGGTAAGCACTAATTAAGGTGAACCATTTTTAGAATATTTGATTGAATCATTCTCAAGAATATATTTGATTATTAGTTTGAGTTATAAGGTGTCTTAATTTATTAAAGTGCTTTTTGGATATACAAGGGATTATTTAAGTTTAAAGTAAATGAAGTCAATGAATGGAATAATTAATAAATTGAAAAAAATTAATTAAAGAAAGAAGTTGGAATTGGAAATTAGAAAATTACTTTGGGAGACATAAGAAGGAATTTAGAAATTAAAAGTTTGATTGTGTATCGCTCCAAATTTTTCGCATCCCTACCTTCAGGCTATAGGATCCGTGCCCGAAAGGAGGATGGGAAAAGGATGGTGCGGTACCTCGGACTGAGAGGACTTTGCGAAGGTCCCACCTCTCAAGGGAGGTGTATTTTGATGATTTTTCGATAGATGGTGGGTTCACCAGGAAACATTTGATGGCAGTTTCCACGCCTAGGTTTTGGAATGTGTTTAAATGTGTTCATTTTAACCTTAAGCATTCATATCCTAGGTTTGGCCGAATGCATCTAGATTACTCTATATGAAAATGCAAGTTCAATGAATACAAAAAACAGATTTAAAGACAGAAACAGAGAGATTACAGAATGCAAATGATGAATACCTGATCCGGATGTCTGAAGAAGATTCTGATGTTGAAGTAGTCTGGATCGTCTGAGATTTGACAGAATCATCTGCAATCAGACACGATCATCTGAGATTTGACGAATTCGTCAGAGACCTGCAAAACCGAAAACAGATGCAAAATACAAAAAATCCTATAGTGCTAACATATGGAAATGATATAAAATGGCAGCAATGTTATCAAACTGCAACTTAAACACAGAAACAGAAATGAATTGTGCTTAATTTGATGATAATTAAGATTTAATTATGCACTTAATCTAAATGGGTGAACTCCAAATGCAAGATAATATAAAACACTGAATAGATTATCTAATTTGCAGAATAAAATGACAAAAAAGGGTTTGAGGAACGCAAACTTTAGGCACTGATTGCCTTAATACGGACTGCAGTCGAGATCGTCTCGCATCAGTACAAAATCGCCTCGAATTCTACAGGTTCACCTCCGATCTGAATAGGTTCGTCGGCGACAATAGGTGCTGGCTCCGGCTGAAAAATAGTGATGTACCTGCAACAAAATTGGTATAGATCTAATGCAAATGCAAGATTAGGATGCTTTAACGTAGAGGAAATCAATTTGTAGAGAATTTCGGCCAGGGGTTGGGAAGGGAAAATCCTAAAGACTAAATAGGCTTAGGGGGAGTAGTTAGGAGGTTGGAGATCATCCCAATTTGGGAGATCTCCAACGGGGGGAGGGTCCCAATGGTGCAGACACGCTTCTACCCAGATTGGAGACCCGTTGGAACAAATTCCAACTTTGCAAAATCAGTTTTGTGACAAGATCGTCTGGACGTCCTAGTCCAGATGAAATCGTCAAATCTAGGGCGATATCGTCTGATCGGCGACGATATCGTCAAACGGTCAAAACAACCTCTAAAAATGGCGCGAAAAAGGGGGAAACGGATTTCCCGGCGGTTAACGGGCGGTTTGGGAGGTTAAATTTGAATTTTAAATTATTTACTAAGGTGATTGAAATTATTGCATTTTTACTGCGCCAATTTTAGGGTGCTACATTTTGCCCCCTCTTTAGCAAATTTTCCGAAGAAAATGCGTTAAAGATGAGTTCTTCTCGATCTATGAGAAAGCAAAAATTTATTCCCATTTTTAGGCGATGATTCTTGGTCGAATCGTACGACAGCTTACTATGGTGCCCCCTCCGTGTTTTTACCCAAATCGAACGTTTGAGGTAAAAACGCGGAAAAGCAAAAAATTAAAATGTTTTTAATTGTTTTTGATATGATGTACATATACGGTTGTTGATATATATAGATGAGATATTTTTGATCATATGACTTGTATTGTGTGTATGCTTATGATGCTTTTATGTTTGATTGATTTGATTTGAGAATTGGATGTAATTATGTCGTTGGAGATATTATAATTTGAATGTCATGCTTGTAATATTTTTAAATGAAATAATCTGATGTAACAAATTGATTGTTTATGATGAAATGTGATTAAAAAATAAAAAATAAAAAGAGACTTCTAACAATAATTTCAAAGGACATTGTCGCTATTATAGACCATTTCATGGAGTCGCTACTCACTCGGTCGTCAAGCTAATCCCAGGATAGAAATATTGTTAAAAGTAAAAGAGTGCTTAAGAGACTGTCTTAAGACTTTGTTGTGATAGTGCAAATGATAATGATGATGATGTTTTGTTTTCAGATTTTCATAAAAATGTTGTGCATGAAGTGATGTTCAAATTATTTTTGCTAGGCATAAATTCCTAAGTGTGATAAATTTTTTGGATAATTCCTTAGGAATTATACCATCATTGCAAAATTAAAGGTTGACATAATGACATGAAATAATGAAAATGTGTTTGCTTTGGAAAAGCATAATTTGTGTAACATAATGAATTAAGCCATATGGTTTTCATGATTTTTGAATAAATGGGGAATAAAAATTGTTACAATGGTTTGCGCTAGGCATAGAATATGTAGGTATAGACTTATACCATCATCGCGAAAATCAAAGAAAATAGTTTTATTGCATGGTTGATTTTTGATGAACATAAAATATGAAAATGAGGACTTGCGCTAGGCATAATATTTCAATGTGGATTTTGAAACTATACCATCGTCGCGAAAGTCAATCAGATGTATATGTATATGTTTTGTGTAGTTTGAAAGAAATTTTTGATTTTTCTATTATATAGTTGTCTTGGTAAACAACTGTAAAACAAGTTGCAAAATAATATTTCAAATTATTTTGAAGACAAAAGTTAGATTTATAAAGAATCCCATGTGCATATGTGAATTCATTTCTGATTTTGATTTATCATAATGATACACAAAATCTCTCAAATACAAATGTGTGTGCAATTGCATTGTTCATTTACCAGTTTTGAGCAAGATACTATGATACAAGTGATTTGAAGAAACCAAATAAGAGTTCATTAACCATGATGTAGATGCATATAACCATACTAGGCTACTATGTAGATCGGATTATCAAAAGCTAGCTAATCCATAAGCAGATATAGGCCTGTACAAAAGAAGGTCGCTAATGTGACAGACATATCACCACGCTAGGAGTTACCCAAGTCCAAGCGAGGTTGGGCACAAACCACCTGTTATGGGGCTTACCTCACAGTTTTCAAATAATTGAGAATTCCAGGAATTCAAGCTCATCAACCCTTCTTTTCTTTTCAAAGGGTAGGGAAAGGGATTTTATTGCTTTCTTGCTTTCGTTTGAACTTTGCTTAAATTTCTTTTTGTATTTCTTTACTTGATAATGCTTGTAACATTGCTGAAATGATAAAAGAACATTTTGCTTTTCTCTTTTTTTTTTTTTTTGAACTTTTCTTTTTTTTTCTTTTTCTGTGCTAGGGATACTTGCTCAGATTAGCTGTAGAGCAAGGGATTTTTATTCTGGGTAGGGGTGAGCTTGTCCTTTTGCCAATTCTCAAATATTCTAGACCATGTGCATGATAGGATAGCAGGGGAAACTTTTCGCTCAAGAAATCAGTTCTACTATGTAGCAAAACATGAAAATTACAAATATAATCATTTTATTGTGAAAAGATGTGCTTGGTTTAAGTAAATAACAAGATCAATTCTCTATGCTCAAACTTTATTTAAGTGAATTTTGTGAACTTTGATATAAGAGAGATTAGTAATCATGCCAGATAAAATCAAGATATTTATTGTTGTGAGTGTGCAAGTGAGGGATGCCAAATAAATGCTAATTTATCCAAAATAAGTTGAAACATATAACTACAATAATTGTAAGAAAAAATATATATAAATGATTTGTGAGAAAATTTTGAGAATGTTGACTCTCTCTTTCTTCTTTATTTTATTTTGGTTTCGAAAGAGTCAAGCATATAACTGTTATTTATATTTTTATCATTATTTTTTTTTTTGGTTTTATTTTCATTTATGATTTTGAGTAGAAAAATTTAACAAGTATTTTAAATAAATGCAATAGATAGTTTTGAAGATTTTGGATGATTATGAATATTTTTGATGTTTTTGGATTTTTATAAATTTGAAAGAAATATAAGATAATGATTTTGAACAAATATATACATGGATGAAATGACCAAGTTTATGCATAGTAACGTTTAAGATGCAAAATATTCATAGGTTCTTTAAGTTCTTTACCATCTAAGGTAGATAATTTATATGCTCCTGATTCAAATTTAGCAGTAATAATGTATGGTCCAAGCCAATTGGGCTCGAATTTACCTTTAAGTTCCTTAGTTGCATTAGTATTTTTTTGATTTTCTTTTAAAACAAGGTCGCCAATCTCAAAGGAGTGATGACGAACTTTCTTAGCATATGATATTTTAAGCTTGTTTTGGTAAGCACGGAGATGCTCCAAAGCATTGATGCATTTTTCATCTAGGAGTTCCAGATGACTGAGTCTGCCAGCACGATATTCATCTCCTACTTCGATATCTTGAAGTAGCAGAGCCAAAGAAGGAACTTCCAATTCAAATGGAAAAACTACTTCAGCACCATACACCAAAACAAATGGTGAAGTTCCCATGGGGGTTCGAACACTAGTTCGATAGGCCCACAAGGCTGGATATAATTGAATGTGCTAGTCACGGCCAGTTTTATTGACCAATATTTTGAGAATTTTGATTAGGGTTTTGTTAGATGCTTCTGCGTGACCATTACCCTGAGGATAATAGGGGGTGGACCAGCGATGTTGAATCTTATATTTTTGACATAATTTTTTAACATCTTTATTTTTGAAGCAAGTTCCATTGTCAGAGATGAGATTGGTAGGAATTCCAAAACTGCAAATGATTTGATTAAAAATAAATTTAGAAAATTGTGTGCCAGTGCAGGAAGCTAAAGGCATAGCTTCGACCCACTTTGTGAAATACTCGGTGGTGGTTATGATGAACTTGTGTCCATCAGATGACACATGATTGATTTTGCCAATAATATCCAAGCTCCATTTAGAAAAGGGCCATGGAGATGAAATGGCTTGCAGCTCTTGTGCAGGCACATGGACAAGGTCAGCATGTTTTTGACACTTATCACAATGGCGCACATATTCATGTGCATCCGTTTCCATGGTAGGCCAAAAGTATCCTATCCGAAGGAGCTTTTTAGCAATAACACTACCACTAAAGTGTCCTCCACAAGATCCATCGTGGGCTTCACTCAAGGCTGATTTAGACTCTTCTAAGTTTAAACATCTTAATAGGATACCTTCAAAATATCTCCTATATAAAGTATTGCTAATTATGACGAATCGACTTGCTCTTCGACGTAATAACCGATGCTGGTTTCTATTAGAATTAGCAGGGAAAGCCCCATTTTGAAGAAAATCAAATATGTCTGTATACCAAGGCTCAGGAGTAGTTTCATTGATTAGAAACACATCCAAAGGATCTAAGCATGACTTATTTGAGGCGGGTTCCTGGAGTCAACGAATAATGATAGTGGCATATTCGTCATCTAACTCCAAGGGCAAGAGAGATGCAGCTGCGGCCATAGCATCAGCTGCATGGTTGCTAGTTCGAGGAATAGCTTCCAAGGTGACTTGATCAAACAGGGACATTAAATGCAAAACATAGGCCTTATATGGGCGTAGTTTATCATCTCTTGTTTGATAAAATTCATTAATTTGGTTTATAACCAGTTGGGAATCACCAAAAACTAAAAGGTGCTTAATTTTGAGCGCTAGGGCAGCTCGTAATCCAAGGATTAGAGCCTCATACTCAACAGTATTGTTGGTGCAAGCAAAGGTCAGTTTGAAGGACAGAGGAATAAGATGTTTTTGCGAAGATATTAAAATAATACCCGCACTTCACCCCACTCATGCATCGGGCTCCATCAAAGTATAAGGACCATTGTTCGGGATGGTCTCGCCTCTAATTGAAGGCATTCATCCTGGAAACTCGATGATGAGGGGATGGGTAGATTCTAAGGGTGCAGCAGCTAATTGATCTGCTATGATTTGACCCTTAAAAGACTTCTGTCCTATGAATGTGAGATCAAACTCGCTTAGAGCAAGAACCCACTTGGCTGTGTGACCCGATAAATAAGGTCGACTCATGAGATATCTTAAGGGATCATATTTAGCAATGACATAAGTTTTTTGGCTAAGCATATAATGTTGTAATTTTTGCGTAGCAAACGCGACTACTAGACATAGTTTTTCCAATGCTGTGTAGCGGGTTTCATAACTGATGAAGGTTCGGCTAATATAATAATTAGCACATTCTCACTTTTCATCATCAAGTTGGGCTAACATAGCCCCTAAGGCAGAATCTGAAGCTGAAATATATAGGAGAAATGGGCGATCGGATTTAGGTGGTGAGAGCATAGGTGGATTGAGGATGTATTGTTTGAGAAGTTCAAAAGCTTCTCTACATTCGGTATCCCAATTAAAGGGGACATCCTTCTTAAGGAGTTTAAGAAAGGGACCGGTTTTATCCGCCAACTTATCGATGAAGCGACGGATGGATTGAAGCTTACCTTGTAAACTTTGTAACTCAGATATATTAGTTGGTGTGGGCATATCAGTGATGGCCGCAATCTTGAGAGGGTCAATTTCAATACCTCGTAAAGATACTAAAACCCCTAAAAGTTTTCCGGATTTAACTCCGAATATGCATTTTGCTAGATTTAATCGAATGAGATATTCTCGTAATCGATTAAAGACTTTCCTTAAATCATCTAAATGATTATTTTCAATAATAGAGCGAGCTATAATATCATCCACATAATCATGTAGGATATCATGCATCATATCATGAAAAATGTAGGTCATAGCTCGTTGATAAGTTGCACCGACGTTCTTTAAGCCAAATGGCATCACTTTCCAGCAAAAGGTACCCTAGGGGGTAATAAAGGCTATTTTAGCCTGATCTTCAGGAGCTATCCTGATCTGATTATAACCGAATAATCCGTCCATTAAGGACATCATCCCAATTTCGACAGTGAAGTCAATGATTTGGTCCATGTTTGGAAGAGGAAAATCATCTTTAGGGCATGCAACGTTAATATCTCTAAAATCTGTGCAAACCCTAACTTTGGTAGCTTCTTTCTTGGTGACTGGAACTACATTTGAGATCCATTCAGAATAATCAATAGCTTGTATAAAGATAACATTCAGGAGTTTTTCTAACTCCCCTTTGACTAGCAGAGCCACTTTGGGATGCATTTTTCTGAGTTTTTGTTTGACAGGTTTAGCATCCGGATGGACCACTAGATGATGCATGACTACGGAAGGGTCTAGACCTGACATATCTTTGTATGTCCAAGCGAAGACATCTTCATACTCTTTAAGGAATGCGATGTATTGTTCTTGTTTTTCTTGACTTAATTCTGATCCAATATTGATTATGTGAGGATTATCCTTAGTTCCAATATTAATTTTAATGACGTTTTCTACTTCCATGTGTAGATATCTTTCAAAATTAGGTGGGGCGGGTGAAACGCCCAATTCTTGTAATTCTTGTAAGGTTAATTTAGATAATTCATCTTGAGGATTAGTGGCCTCAAGTTGGGCTATAGTTGGTATAGAACCATCAAAATAAAACCCATTGTGTAACATCTCTTCAACAGAGACATCATGGAAGATATCTCCTTCCAACTCTTCATCGGGGTCGGCAATCATTTCAGGGTATGCTATGGACAGCATGTTGCATGAAAACAACTGATTTTTAAGAGGCAAATCAACATGCCTATCCAAATAATCTTGATAGAGGATGAGATGATCATCATCCTCAAAAGGAAAGGGTTGACCCTTACTAGGAAATAGGCCCACACCATAGCGGGCAGGCCACGGTTCTACCTTGAAAGGTTCTTTCATGCCATTTTGGAAAGGTCCCAAGCCTTTCCCTTTATATCCCATTTTAAGCATCATGGGTTTAGCTTTAATATAATCATTGGTAAAATAACACCGAGCGTATCCTTCATGGTGAGTTTTGATATTTCGAGGGATTCTTCCCCAGTCATATCCTTTATAAATGAAGGCACAACTCCCGAATTGGTAAGTACTTCCCAAAGGTTGTGGGAGGCCCAAAGTACGAGGAGATGGCGGCAAGTTATTTAAAAGGTTTGAATCTTCCATGAAAGCATTCATTTTTTCTGATATTAAGGTTGTAGATAAATCTGGTAAAAGGTCATCAGAAAGGGCATAAGATGTAGAAGGTTTATTACTTATGTCTTGAGATGTGGAAGGTATGATAGATGTGTCTATAGGTCTTGAATTTATAGGGATAGAACTTGAAGGATTGGTTGTAGACTTAAGATCTGTTTGAGGTTCTAAAATGATTTGTTTAGAGTATTGTTGGTCTATATAGGAGGATGAAATTAATGGAGGGGAAATAGGTGAAGTTATGGGTTTATGTTTCACAGTTTTGGATGAAAAAGAAGAACTAGGATGTGTGGATGACAGGGCAGGGCAAAATTACACTCCAACGGGTTCTACCAAAGCACACATATCAAAAGGTCTAGGGTCACCATGGATAGTGACCAACTGATTTTTAAACTCAAATTTAACACATTGGTGTAAGGTTGATGGGACCGCTCGCATGGCATTGATCCAAGGGCGACCCAAAAGTATATTGTACAATGTTGGACAATGTACAATAAACACGGTTGTTTCTAGGGTTCTAGGACCAACTTGCAATGGGAGGGTAATAACTCCACACGTTTCTTGTGTTTCGTCATTAAAAGATTTGATAATCATATTAGTTTTCTTCATTTCATCACTTCTAAAGCCAAATCGTTGGTAGAATTCAAAGGTGCAAATGTTTAGAGATGAGCCATTATCAATCAAAACTCTTTTGATGGCTACATCTCCAATTAAAGCAGTAATGTATAAGGGATTGTCCTTATGTAAACTATGTTGTGGGATATCTTTATCTTGGAAGTCAATACAATCAATCTCTCGAGTGATGATAGTATTGGCCATAACTTCAGGTTGAATGTTTTGAGGTACCATCATTTGGCTCAATGTAAGCATCAAATCATCCCTATGGGTGGGAGAGGATATTAATAAATCTAAGAGAGAAATTATGGCCATAGTATTGGCCAATTGCTCATTAATGATGTAAGGGGGTTTAGTTTGGATATTAGGAGCATGATTCCCTTTATTAGGGTTTTTCAGAATGAATGGAGCCGATCCATCGCTCTAGTTTGGTTCTTGTTGAGAGTTTTGAGCTTGTTGTCGAGTAACGACTCCAATGGTACCTATGATGTTATAGTGAAGACGTTGAACTGGTCTCGGTTGAGCATTAATGGCTTCTTCATTAGAAAGAAATATATTGGAAGAAGGTCGAGTAGTGACTCTTCTAGGGAATGGTTCTTCTGGAACATTAGCATCTGTGACGGGTTGAATAGGATCTGATTCATTTTCAGAATTATTCGATTGGTTTGAAGTAATGTGTAGTTCACTTTCACTATTTGATTCTATATCACTAGAATCAGAAGTTTGAAAATTATGTAAGGGCCTGGTTGTAACTAGGGATAAGGTCGTGTCAAATATTTGAGGATCCTGAACAGGTAATTGTCTGCTAATGGTTCCTACATATCGGGTAGGAGGGGGAACATTATGATGTTCGATTTGATTGGCTACCTCTTTACCATGTCTTGGTAAAGGGTGTTGAAATATGTCTAGAGTTTGATTGGCATTTTGATTTTGATTTTGGGGAATGGTCTTTTGAGTATTATTAGGAGGGTTTTGTTTAGGTTGGAAGGCTTGTACTTCCATTTCATTATTGTTAATCAAATCTTGTATTTTATGTTTCAACCTTTTACAAGCGTTGGTAGAATGTCCAGGTCCTCTATGGAAATCACAGTGCAAGTCAGCTCTGTATTCGGGTATAGTTGGGTCAGGTTCCTGGATAGCTGGCAATTGGATCAAACTTATTTCGAGCAATTGAGGTAAAATAGTTGATAAGGGTTGGTTTAATCTAGTGAACTCTCGAGGAGGCTTGTCAGGAGGTTTCAATATGAATTTTTCTATTGTCTTTGTTGCATTGATGCTAGCAACGTTTCTACTGTCAGTGACTCCGTCATCGACAACTTGTTTGTTTTTATATTGATTTCTAGATGTTTTCTCATCATCCTTCTTCCTAAGTTGGCCTCTCCTAATGAGGGCATCTTCTACTCTTCGAGCTAAATCTATAGCTTGATCGAAGGTAGTTAAAGTAGCGGTTGATAGCTCATAAGATAGTTGTTCTTGTAAATTGTTGATGAAAATATCCAACATTTCCCTATAAGGCAAGCACAAAGTGCGGTTTTCCTGTCAATTGCCTCCATCTAGCTAAGAAATCGGCAAAACATTCATCCTTGTCTTGTTTTAAATTGTATAGGTCTTTAATAGTTACATGCCTCTCGATGTAGGCACTAAATTGATGGACAAATGATTCAGCTGTTTCTTCAAAGTTTCTCAAAGAATGAGTGGGCAACTGATAGTACCACTCTAATGCCATCCCACCTAAAATTTTTGGGAACATTTTTAGTAATAGCAAGTCGTCATGCGATATGTCGTGACATGCTATCCTAAACATGCGAAGATGCTCTATGGGGTCTTCGGTTCCTTTATATATAGGCAAGACATGCATGGGAAAATGCTTAGGGTATGGTTGAGCTACAACTATGGGATCCAAAGGTTGACTACAGATCTCTCGATAATTATATGAGGGACGATAGGGATCTATCTGGTCCATACGTGAAGCCAATTGTTTCACCATGACTTCCAGATTACTATTTTGCCCCCCATATTGGTTTGGTAGGGCATTGACATGGGTTTTATGGGTGTAGGATGGAGGAACATGCATATTAGATGCCATGTTACTGTTGTGTAAAGTATTGGTAGGAAAAGTATTATGGAGGAATTTTGAAGTTGGATTATGTTGTATTCTGGATTGTTGAAAGTTTGTATTTGGCTTTGTTTTAGGTTTTTGTTTATTTAAAGCATGTTGCTCAATTGTTTGACGGAATAAAGTAGTGAAGGAAGGTTTCTTTTGTGTGGGAGTGATTTTAGGTTGAATAACAGGTTCCTTAGGAGGTTGGGTAACCTGTTGTTTTGACATGTTTTGAGCCATAGTGACCATATCCATATTGGATGGCCCAGCCTTGTCACTTTCTTGATCAATGAAAGACAAGGGATTAATGCGCATATTAAATGCCTGTTCTATAGCTGCTTGAGCGTCACTGATTTGCCCTTTATCAAGGTGAATTGCCACATTAAGGTCATCAATGTTATCTATGAGAAATTTCTTGAAATGCTCTGCATTGTCAAAGGCAATAGTTCCATTAGGAGCTACTCTAGGGGATGAGGATCCATCCTCTTTAACACTTCCTTCTTGTTCCTTATCTTCACCTAAGTCTTCATCTGATTGACCTAGAGTTTCTCCTTCCGTATTTGTATCTCCAAGAAGGAAATTTGGGTCTTTAGTTGTGTCTTGTAACCAATCTTCTCCTTCTCCTAAAGTTTCTTTACCATTCCTAAGTTTAGGCATGGTGCTAAGTTTTGATTTCAGCAAATATATATATATATATATATATATATATATATATATATATATATATATATTTATATATATAGGCAAAAAATTAAGAGGTATATATCTACTATATACCTACTACAATATTTGAAAAATGAAATGTTTAAGTTTTTGCTAAGTTTTTTGATTTTTTAGTTTTTCTTTAATTTTTTGAAACAATACAATAAAGACAACAAATAACACAATAAATGCTAGAAATAATACTGAAGTAATAATTTAATTTTCTATAAACAACTTATGAATATCATTGATAGGTTCGAGTTGTTCGAGAGTCATGAAGTGTTCTTCTTCAAATTGAAAGTTTTCTTTTAAAAATTTGATGAAAAGAGCTATAGTGATGTTGTCTGTTTCAGATGCTGGTTGATAAAATTAAAGCTCGTGGCAATACTCTCGATATAACACAGCTCACGAAACTCTATTCCATATTTCCCTATCTATAAGAACAACCTCTTGGTCTTCTACACAACCTAGGAACTAGTGCACAATGGTTGCATTCTCGAGGTATTCCTCGAAGGTGAACAACTCTGAAGATACTAAAGCTCTCCTATAAGCTAACCATCTATGGCAGGCTCTCTGAAGTTCATAATAAAAAACTAGTTGGTGAGGATCCAGGATTCTATCTAGGACTAGCCTCTTGATTTGCTTAAGTTGTGTGGACCTAGATGAAATGAGCCTAAGTCCCCTATCAAGTTCGTTCCACAGGAATTGATTTATGCTTGTTTCAGGCACACTAAGGACAGAATTAACTTCTATAGCTGCCAATTGATTTTCTATGTTTATAGTAACCGCTAACCTTTTCTTAGGAGCTACCATATAAACATGTTTTCAAACTTGAATGTTTTAAAATGCATCTATGTTTTAGTCGTTCTATATATGTTTTTTTGTTTTTGTTTTTGTTTTTCAAAAGGTTATGATGCATTCACGTCGGGTTCACCAAAATGTATCGCTCCAAATTTTTCACATCCCTACCTTCAGGCTATAGGATCCGCGCCCGAAAGGAGGATGGTAAAAGGATGGTGTGGTACCTCGGACTGAGAGGACTTTGCGAAGGTCCCACCTCTCAAGGGAGGTGTATTTTGATGATTTTTCGATGGATGGTGGGTTCACCAGGAAACATTTGACGGCAGTTTCCATGCCTAGGTTTTGGAATGTGTTTAAATGTGTTCATTTTAACCTTAAGCATTCATATCCTAGGTTTGGCCGAATGCATCTAGATTACTCTATATGAAAATGCAAGTTCAATGAATACAGAAAGCAGATTTAAAGATAGAAAAATAGAGAGATTACAGAATGCAAATGATGAATACCTGATCCGGATGTCTGAAGAAGATTCTGATGTTGAAGTACTCTGGATCATCTGAGATTCGATAGAATCGTCTGCAATCAGACACAATCATCTGAGATCTGACGAATTCGTCTGACGAATTCGTTAGAGACCTGCAAAACCGAAAACAGATGCAAAATACAAAAAATCCTATAGTGCTAACAGAGGGAAATGATATAAAATGGCAGCAATGTTATCAAACTACAACTTAAACACAGAAATAGAAATGAATTATGCTTAATTTGATGATAATTAAGATTTAATTATGCACTTAATCTAAATGGGTGAACTCCAAATGCAAGATAATATAAAACACTGAATAGATTATCTAATTTGCAGAATAAAATGACAGAAAAGGGGTTGAGGAACGCAAACTTCAGGCACTGATAGCCTTAATACGGACTGCAGTCGAGATTGTCTCGCATCAGTATGAAATCGCCTCGAATTCTACAGGTTCGCCTCCGATCTGAACAGGTTCGTCGACGACGATAGGTGTTGGCTCTGGCTGAAAAACAGTGATGTACCTACAACAAAATTGGTATAGATCTAATGCAAATGCAATATTGGGATGCTTTAACGTAGAGGAAATCAATTTGCAAAGAATTTTGGCCAAGGGTTGGGAAGGGAAAATCTTAAAGACTAAATAGGCTTAGGGGGAGTAGTTAGGAGGTTGGAGATCATCCCAATTTGGGAGATCTCCAACGGGGGAGGGTCCCAACGGTGCAGACACGCTTTTGCCTAGATTGGAGACCCATTGGAACAAATTCCAACTTTGCAAAATCAGTTTTGTGACAAGATCGTCTGGACGTCCTAGTCCAGACGAAATCGTCAAATCTGGGGCGATATCGTCTGATTGGCGACGATATCGTCAAACGGTTAAAACAACCTCTAAAAATGGTGCAGAAAAGGGGGAAATGGATTTCTCGGCGGTTAACGGGCGGTTTGGGAGGTTAAATTTGAATTTTAAATTATTTACTAAGGTGATTGAAATTATTGCATTTTTACTGTGCCAATTTTAGGGTGCTACAGACTGAAGGAAATAAAATTGGAAATTTAAAAGTAAAATTGTGAAATATTTAAAATTAATATTTGGGGAGTTATAAGAACTACAAAATGAATTTGAAGAATTGATTGATTGTTTAATTTGAAGAAGAGGAAAAAGGAGTTAAAATGTTGAGAAGTTTGGAGTAATAAGGCATCTTACATCAAAGGAATTAAATTTGTTTGAAATGAGTCCATCAAGATGATACAGATTAAAACAACTAGAATTCATTAAAAGAATTTTTCAAAGATAGATATTGCCATAAATATATAGCATGAAATAATGTGCCTTAGAAAATACAATAAAAATAGAATATAAATATGATTTATGATACATAGAATCGAGTGCACGTCCCTACACGAGAGGAAATTTAAATTGGTTTGATTCAATGTAAGTTAAAACTAATATTTCAATGAAGACAACAGACGATAAGGTTTACCATGTACATGTATCTGGGATTGTTACACTTAGTTTACCATATTTTGAATGCATATTAGAAGATGTGTTGTATGTTATCGGTATAAAAAATTACCTCATTTAAATATCTTAATCTATCAATATAGGAAGATTTATGGAATTTAATTATATCAATGGAAATAAAAATTTCTTATCAAGAAATAGAATAGAATTGAGGCCATAGATTATATTAAGAATGGAATATTTGAATTATATGTAATGGGAATATAACAAGAAAATTTAAATCTACTTTTACCATAGGAGAAAAATCAAAAGATATTATATTGAAAATAAATCTCTTATGGAAAATAAACGGATAACATGACAATGGAACAACATTAGTGGTTGAATCAAAGAATGAAGATGAAGACAAAAGATAAAGATTGAAGACTAAAATTATTCACACAAAATAATATAATACAGGGGTTTTTAGCAAGTATTACATTATTTGGTACATTGAAGTACCATGGAGTGCTATTCTAAATATTAGATTAGGAGTGAATTTTATATATGTCTAAATTTTGTATCAAAGTGTGAAGAGTGTTTATGTTTTATGTAATAAAGTGTGAAAGGTGTCAAGAGTACAAGTGTAAGGTATGCAAATATCGTGTGGAGTGTCAAGAGTGTAACAACCATTGGTATAACTTGATCTTGATACTAAATTATGTATTGTTATATGGATATCTAATGCATGTTCTTATTTCTATGTTATCAAGATGAGTTGGTATTGCATTTTATGCTTTGCTTAAGATATATGGAGAATATGATATTGCTGATGAACTTTATAGATGTATGTTCAGGTACTCTCATCGGTAGATTGGCATGGAACAACCACTAGAGTGAAGAGAAAAAAAATGGAAAATGATGGTGATGACTTGTTCATCAACGACTCCAAGGTAAAAGGATACCCTTTATTTAGATGCATTACATATTTTCTAGTTGTTTGAATACACATTGGACCTTGAGCTTGCTATTGAAAAAGGGTTCATCCCTTGTAGGTAGGGGATAACATTTCAATTATTTTAAAAAACCACCTACTTAAGGATAAAACAACATGGTGTATTATGGATTTGTAAGTCTTTGTGTTGCTTGAGTTTTGGAAGCATAGTTGGTAGATTAAACCAATGAAGTATTAATATGTTTAGAAATATTAATATCAATGTTAATAACTAATATTAACAATTGATATTAATTGATAAGTAATCAATTCAATTATTTTATTAGAAGTAATCATGTTGTGATGGTTAACAATTCTTGGGATTCCTAACGTTGGAAACATTATGGTTATTGTATGATAATATATTAAAAGGATTAATAATTAGATGAAATCATTTATTTTCAGAATGCTTTATTAAAGACTAAGTATATCCTTTTTGTGAGAGTTGAATCTTGTAAACGTTCACTCAAGAATATTAAGAGTTGGAAATTAGAAGGTGGTCAACTCGATTGGAGAGATTGTGAAAGGATCTCTCAATCCTTCAAGAAATTTTCTAGGCTATTTAAGGAATAAATAATTTTGTGAATGTGGTGTTGTTGTTGAATTATTTTGGGAGCTAGAGAATATTGATTTTGGTAGTGAAAACAAAAGGGAGCTTTAGAGCCTTGGAAAGCGTACCAATAGAGGTAACATCTATACGCTTGTTTTTAATTTAGCTTGCTTTCTATTGATTTTTTGGTTGTATGTTTGAAGATCTATTAATTATTGCTTTGGGAGTATTCTTGTGCTAGTATAACCTTGGTTCTATGCCTATGAGTTTCCCTTTTGTTGCATGATCCCACGTTCTAGCCTCCTTTGCATCTAGGTTTTATTGTTTGCTATTGCTACCATTGTTGTTATTTAACCTCTCTTTGATAGAAATTGTGGTTAATTTTGAGTGAGTGCCCTCATGTTTTCTGGTTCACTATATTTCAGTGTGGCATCACCTACAAAGTGCCTAAGAAGTACCTCAATTCATATCCTACCCTTCCCTTTCTTGGCAGTAGAGGTTTTTGGTTATTTTGAGGTATGAGTAATGCTTGTTTTAGTTGTTGTGCCAGAGTTTGTTGCTTTGTGTTATGCTTGTGTATTTTTAAAGGGGATTTCCTTTTTAATTATATAGCTCCTTGTTGTTATATCTTGTGCATCAGATGTTGGTTGATTGAATTGTTTTTCTTCTTCTTTGAGAAGCCATAGCCTTGTTGATGTGTTGTTGTCATCCTCCTTTGATTTGATGTTTTTGGAACATCTTGGGTGGTTGAAGCACTGTGTTAAGTGATGTTTTGTTGAGTATTATTTTATTTATAATGTATGATGGTAGCTTTTAAGTGGTTCACTAAATAAATAAAATATGTACATGTGTGTTAAGATAGAATATATATTATGCTTAGTTATAATTCTAGAAAGAGGTAAAAGCCTTTCTAGGTGTTTTTTTAATTTGATGGTAGGAAATGTTAATTTGACTTCTAGTAAGGAATAAAAATCTTTTAATGATGTAATGTAATGTGGAAAATAAGTGTTCTATTTAAAATATGATGCTTTTATATATTTTTTTGGTTGGAAAGTTTGTATGGTTTGTAAGGAAAAATATTTTGATTATAGTTATAATGGTTTCTTAAAACTTGAGTAGGTAGGGAAGCCAATATAGAGAGAAGTATGGGATTCTCTCATTATTTGCATGAAATGTATTTTGCATGGTTGCTTGCAATTCTAAATAAATCATGTTAAGCTTCATTTCATTAAGAGTTGTCCCGATCCCTCCTTAAAGACCATGGGAGATTCATTCATGAAGAAGATCATGAAAAGAAGGTGGTGCAAGGGCCACTTGGGTGGACTTGCTCTAGCATATTTTGGAATGAAAATATGTTATGTGAATATAAATATTGATATGTAAAACTTGGTTATTTCTATTTATTTTTTTAAAAAAGGGGCTTGGAAGTCTCCATGTAAATGTATTGAATAATTTGGTTTTGAGCAAAAACAAGAAACGTTTTGGTTATGATCCTTATTTTATAAAGTGTTATTTTTATATAAAGAGGAGAAATTTAATAGCTATCTTTGTGATATATATTAGTATGATATGTTTATGCTATAATTAAGTAGAGATGTTATAATTATGACTATTTATCATTATTTCCTATTAGCATTATGTTTTTTATTAGGTAAATAAAGGGGTGGGTTTTTGAACAGGGTCCCCAAAACTTGTTTACAAATTTTTTTTATACATCCACATAAAACAACAAAGCCCCATCAATACTTTAGAAAAATTGAAGCATAATAAGTTACATATTAATAATACCATAACTAAACCCCAATGAAATCATAGCAAAAGTAAAGTGTACCCAGTTAGGATAGTACAAGAAGGATCCCAAAATTAAACAACATTACATCTTCTTTTTAAAGAATATTTTGAAATCCACACACTGCATTTTCTCCTTAATAGTTGGGTTGGGTGGTGGCACCTTATACATCAAGATTGATAATCCCTCTATTAATTTACTCATGGGATAGAAGTTGAAATGCCTTAATCATTTCATTGTCCTTTCTATACCCTAGTGGCGTGCAAAAAAATAATTCTCACTAACATACAATTTAACAATCTGGTATACCTCAGCTTTAGTTTTGCTACAATTTTGGAAGATTTTATAGCCCCTCTCCTTCCATACAACCCAACATAGGTGTGGAGGGATGAAGGACCAAAATTCATTGAGAATTTTTCTACTTGAGTTTCTTTCCCATTGGATCAATAGGTCTCTTAGGGAAGCAGGTGAGACCCATTGGATTCTCAAATTATTCCATAATTTGCACCAAATTTATCTAACAAAATTATAGTAAAGAAAGATATGATACACAAATTTTTCCTTTTTGTAGCATAAAACACATCTATTGGGCAGTTGGAAATCCCTTTTTCTCAAACTATCTAATGTTAAGATCCCATTATTAGTAGTAGTCCAAAGAAAGAAGGATATTTTTGGGATCAATTATTTCACCCACACCATTTACCAGAGGAGATGAGATCCATCCATTGGGGCATAATTCAATAATTAAAGGCAGATTTTACTTTGTACTCTCCCCTCTTATCACCATTCCAAACTAGGCTATCTTCATCCTCAAAAATTATTATCTTTTTCTTCTTAATTCTTTTCTATCTCCAATTGCTCATTAATCTCCCTATTTGAAGCTTCTTGAATATGCCATTGCTAGCCTTCCTCAATAAGTCTAAATTAGTCATATATTCTTCTTACTTGGTTATCCATAGCCCATCGAGATCCTTATTTGAGTTTGCCATACCAACTCAGTGGATTCTTCCTCAACAAGGCATATTCCTAGAAAAAAACCTTAGTACCTCTCTTAACATCCCAATATAGATGCTCCCAAAATATATTTTTAATTCATACAAGTCCATTCCAAAAGGCTAAACCTTTTGGAAGGATCTCCCCCCTTAGGAAAGAATTGGAATTATCAAAATAATTTACTTTACATATTGAAATCCATTCACATATTTTATTTTTTCACAACTGCCATCCAAATTTACCCCTTAGGGATTTGCTTATAACCTTCCATACCAAAATTATCCTTTAATTCTTCCAACAAAGAGTAGCATTCCTAAATAGGTTGAGGGTAGGCTACTAATTTGACAATTCAAAATCTCATCAATCTTTCTTTAACTTCTCTCTAGAGTGTAGAAAAAGTACACCCTAGTCTTTTGGAAGTTAACCTTCTAATGTGAGGTAGCCTCATACAATTTAAGAACCTTCATCAACTACTTTTCCTCATGGACGAATGCCTTTCCAAGGAGAATGGTATCATCAAAAAATTGACAGTGAGACATAGTTTAATAGTTGGAAGTAGGGAGGTCCGAGGTGTAGACCAATTGGTTCATCCAAACCCTATAAGGGGGGCAGAGGTCCAAGGTTTAAATCTTGGGCCTTGCTAGACTGAACTCTTGTCACTTTCTTAGTGCTTTCAGTGACGTAAAAGGTTTAAAATGATTATGGCATGGCAGTTATAGGGGCGTACTGCACGAAGATTTGTGTGGCAGCTTCCATGGTGGACAGTGTAGAATATTGTGGTGGCCATAAAAGCTAGACAACTTGCCTAGATTCATGGTGGCTACTGATTCCACCATGTTAATTTAAAAAAAAAAATAGTTGGGAGTAGGGAGGATGTCACAAATCTTCTTATCCCTTTATGTTGCCTTCACTGCCCTTCCTAAAGCCTCTACCATCTATATGAAGAGATAAGGGGATATGGGGTCCCATTGTCTAAGGCCTCTCTAAGAAAGGAAGAAGCTCACCACTTCCCCATTGATCAGAACATAAAATATTGCTGTTGAGATATAGGTTTGGATCCATTTCCTCCATTTTATGTCAAACCCAAAATTTTCCAATACCTTATCTAGGAATCTCCTATTAGCCTTATGTTAGATGTAATAAATATGATCAATTTAATTATGGTGCTAAATTTAGAGTGATGTTTCTTGGTGATAGCATGATGATTGGAACTTATGTTTATTTGAGATGCAAAGTTCTATTTATATTCAAAATTTAATATTGTGTTATAATTTAGCATGTTATTATAGCACTTTAATTTATTTTTATGAGAGATATGTTTTTTGAAATGAATATCTTGGGTTAATGGGAGCTCTAGGGATGGATATAGAACCTAATTAAGAAACCTAAGTCAAAATATTATACATTATTTGGAGGATTTGATATGATGCAATAAACAAGTGGTTGTGAGTCCGAAAGAGTTGTGATGATGCAATAACTAGTTACTCATAAATCTAGGAGTTACGATGATGCAATATCTAGATACTCATTATTGATACAACTTAAATGGTGAGGATTTGGTGTTCCCTAACTATGTAGTTAATAGATTCACTCATAAATTAGTAGTGGTGGTACCTTGAAAAATGAGGTTCAAGTGACCATGCTTATTACTAGATTATTGATAGTGACCTTAATTAGCTTGCAAAGGTGTGGTTGTTGGTACAGAAACTCACAAGATATTTTTATACATGAAAAGAGTACAATATATAGGTGTAAGCCTATATGAAAACATGACAAGTGTCAAGGACACATGTTAAGGAGAGAGAAGTACACATTAATTTTAGCATTCCCCCTTAATGCATACTTTTCAAAAATGGTAATTCAATATTAGAGACATTCTCCCTTAAAATTGACATGCATTTCATGATTTGGAATAGTGTCTAAGCTTCTGGTTTGACTCTTAGCTCTTCAACTTTGAACAATAATTCTACATCCACAATGTATACTTCTAGGTATGTTGCCTCAATATCAACCTCTCTTGGGTCTGTTGCCTTTGTAGGTCACTAACTAGGTTCACCATGAATATCATCCTTCCTCATGGTGAATATTTATCTAGAAGGTATCAAGCTTTTCCAAAATTTTATCATGCTAAAATGAACCTTAATACAAAAAATTGAGCCATTTGAGAGTGTCAGAATCTGCTAAAAATGCACTCTATATCAAAAAACAAAATCCATAGACTAAAATTGGAGGAAAAAGAGAATCTTCTGAAGTGTCTATGTCTATAGTCTTCAAAAGTTGATCTAAAGTGACTTCATGGAATAGTCTTCAGATAGAGTGGTAAGTGTCCTTATGGTGACCTTATCATCCTACCGGAATGCATAGATAACCAGTCACTACATCCACTAGGTGCTATAGAGAAGGCGACTATGTACTAGGATCACTTACAATTTCAAGGAATATCAAGTTCAACCAAAAATGCACTCCATAATACAACAATATTTAAGGCCCAAAAAATCATATAGAATAGCCTCAAAATAAAAAATGGATGCCACCAATGTGTCTAACTCAAAAAAACCTTTTTGATGAATATAAACACCCATGTGTTTGGGTTTGAAAGGGGTCTTCATCTACAAAAATAAACAAGTATTTACATAAAAAATATAGAATATTCTTGGCATCAGAGAATATTCCTCTTGGAATATTCCTAGCATCGCTCTTTGGAAAAATCAAAACATCATTTCAATTTTCCATCACAGGGGAATATTTTGAAAATTGTGCCTTCCAAATGTACAAAGCATTTGAAAAACTTCACATGGCCTACTTGGGCCATAACATTTATCACATCCAATTATTATCCACTTAAAGAAGGGAGAGAAACAAATATTAAAAAAATAACATAAACCCACCTACTATCAATGTGGGATAAAAAAATTCCCAATGAAGCCGTATTCTTAGCCACTTGGTCACGAGAACTCCCCTTGAAATGTGTCCTTGAAACTTGTCATGTTTTCATATAGGCTTATGCCTATATTGTACTCTATTCATGTATAAAAATATCTTGTGAGTTTCTATACCAATAGTGGTAACTAAGCACCAAGGCTTTACACTAGAATAACCTACATAAATAGGCTTATGGATACATTAGGGAATAGTCATTCCCCTTTACGTATTATGGGTGTGAAAGAATAATCCCTACACTATGGTCAAAATGTCTTATGTTGATGAGCATATGGGAAATGTTGGGGGACCACTTTGGTGTCCTTCTAAATAGTGACATTTCATAAGGTAAACCCCAAAAACATATGGGAGGTTGGACACTCCTATGCACTTGAGTGTAATCTATAGTGATATTTATGTTGTGAAGCCTTATGAACTCTAAAAATAGAAATTATGACACCTTTGTGAACCTTGCTTGTGAATAAAAAAAGTGTCTCTCTATTGGGTTTATTTTGGTGGGTTGTTACATTTGGTATCAAAGATCTAGGTCATAGGACTAGAAGATTCCATAGAGTATGGCTAGGATAAGCCTTTCCGGATGTGCTACTTTGGGGAGACTTGCTCTTCTAGGGACCTTAACATGATGTTGGATAAACCAGGTATTACATGTCGACTAGACCATATAGACCAAGGAGTAAATTTCCTAGAGAGAATAGTTTCTTATTAGGTAATGACACCTTGTAGTGAGGCAAGTGTGACCGTGATCATTATGAAGCAAGTGATAATGGTCTAAGTTAGTTCACGGGGGATATGAAATTAACAAATTATAATTACAATTGAAAGGAAATTGTAACTTACCCAACTCCTTTGTATGGATAGGAGATGATACCTATTTTAAGAGAAGGATAATCCAATAAAGTGGGATCCACTACACTAGAGAAAACCATACTGCACCCCTAAAATAAGTCCATACAAACAATGGATTCTAGCAAAAGAACTAGGAGAAAAAAGGACCCCAATTAGAAGTCTAGAAGGACAACAAGATTCAAAAAGAAAACTAGAGGAACAATAGGCTCTAGTGATAGGGTGGAAGATATTCCTTATATAGTTTAGTTACTGTGGGAACAAATGGAACAACAAAAAAAAATGTTAAAAAATCCTAATCAATAAGTAAATTGGCATCATGTATTTAGAGGGTAGATAAGTGGCGGAGAACCGATATTGCATACTACAGAAAAACCAGAGAAACAAGAAAGAAAACAGAGAAACAAGAGCCCAAGATTTGTATTCAATACTTTGGAAGAATTTACATGAATATACATCATAACAGCCATGTGCCAACCCCATCTCCTTACAATCCATGGGTTTTTATCGAGGTCCCGATCCTCTGTGCTTCCCAATTTTCCATGATCTACAATCACCACTTGGAGCAATTTTCCCAATTTGCATTGATGAGACTCGAGTTGAGGTGCGCGACTGGCTGCCATACCTCAACGAAATCTTCTTCTTGATCTGTTGCTTACTATTTGTTGTTGTAAATGCATCTCCAGATCTCATGCAAGAGTGGCCAACATGCCCATTGAAACCCTTCTTTGAAACTACTGCTTCACTGCCTCTAACTTACCATGCACTACGGGGCGTCTTTATGAAACTGGAAGTGCGTGTCTTTCTGTTTGGTCGCGATATCACGACATTTCGCGATATCATGACCATTTTCCTCTGGCACCTTCTCTCTCATTTTGGCCACGATATCGCGACATGTCACGATATCACACCATTTTTCCCATCGGCCTCTGTTCTCCCATTTTGGTCGCAAAATCTCGACATGTCACGATTTCGTGACCATTTCTTCCCTATGCCTTGGTTCTGCTGCAATGGCCATGATTTCGTGACATGTCGTGAAATCGTGACATGTCATGATTTCATGACCATTTCTCCCCGTACCTTGGTTCCGCTGCAGTGGTCACGATTTCGTGACCATTTCTCCCTCGCGCCTTGGTTCCGCTGTAGTGGCCACGATTTCGCGATGTCATGATTTTGTGACCATTTCTCCCCGTGCCTTGGTTTCGCTGCAGTGGCCGCGATTTTGTGACATGTCATGAAATCATGACATGTCATGATTTCATGACCCTTGTGTCCCTCAGCCTTGCCTTCTCCATTTGGGTCGCGATTTCGTGACATGTCATGAAATCACGACATGTCGCAATTTCGTGACATGTCACGAAAACACGACATGTCATGATTTTGTGACCCTTTGGCTTGACTTTGCTTTCCTTCGAATTGGGTTGTGATTTTTGGACCCTGTGTAGCACTTAAAAAAATAACAGCAAAAATAACTTTGTTACTTAGAGAAAAAAAATAACAACAAAAGTTTGGTTGATGCTCGATTGCTTTGCTGCCCTCGGATGCTCCTGCATCAATAAGAAGAGAATCTTGTTAGAAGAAGCCATGAAGGCAAAGCATAAATAGAAGATAAGTTGGCTAAGGACCTTAATAATGTTAAAGCACCTAAGTTTAATGGAAATAAAGGGGGTGATATAGTAGAGTCATGGATGAATGATTTGGAAACCTTCTTTTCCATGGAGAATTACTCTTCTAAAACCTAGACTGTGTGGACTACCCTTCATATTCAAGATGCATACTTAGAATGGTGGAACACATTCATGTTAAGCAAAAATATCCAAGCTACAAATATTAAATGGGATAGTTTCATTAGGTATTTTAAGAAAATATTTATTTCTAATCAATTTTATGTAGAGAAGTTTGAGGAATTCTCTACACTTCAATAGGGTTCATTGATAATAGAGGTATACTTTCAAAGATATGTCAAAATTTTGAAGTATATTTTAGAGTATGATAACAATGAGTAAATAAATATGCATAAGTTAATATTAGGAGTGGATCCTAAGATTATGATAGTAATAAATTTATTCAAACCCAAAACTCTACAAAAGGCTTATGACTTTTCCAGATAGGAAGAGACCAATCTTCAAACAAAAAAGGTATTCAACTATTTAGGGTTGATAAAGGTAGATAGGTAGGAGATTAAGAAAAGAAAGAGTGTAGGGTTTATGAAATGGGATAAGGAGAAAAAAATAAGAGCAAAGGGAACCCAAATTTTGGTAATAAGAACAATGGGAACCAAGGGCAATATAAGAAGAAATAAAAAAAAGGATAGTTCCAACCCTCAACCTTAGAAGTAGAATGATTCAACATAGAAAGAGGGAAAAAGGGAGAAAAGGTAGGAAATGTCTTAGGAACCTAGGATAGGTTGATTCATATATGGGGTTCTCATTATGCGAATAAGTATCCCTAATAACCAAAGTCGAGTAACAAAATAAAGGAATAGCCACACAAAATCTATGCTACTACTAGGAGTCAAAACTTGGATGGACAAGCAACACCTATATTACTGAATGGTAAGTTGTTTAACAAGGATGTTAAAGTTTTAATAGATAGTGGAGCTATAGATAGTTTTATTTCCACTAGTATTATTAGGGATATGCTAGAAAGACCTATATTTTTGGCACAAGGGTGGAAAGTCAAGTATGGGTCTGGATAAACCTACTTAGTGGATCAATATTTACTTATGGTTGAAATAATCTTGCCCATCGAATATGTAACATGAAAATTATATGTAGTGCCACTCCATAAAAATTGGTTGAAGGCTCATTGAGCCTTAATCAACTTCCAAGAGATGTGGATGGATTACATCAATAAGGATAAAATGAGAGTAAGAGTTCAAATTAGGCAAGGGTATTTTCAATCCTATATCCTATCGGCTATGCAACTGGAAAACTTCATTAAAAGAGGTGGTATGTTATATGTAGTCAAGATAAATGGAAATACAGTCGATAAAGGGGATGAAATATTTAGGACACATCCTATTTTGCATGAATTTAATGATGTATTTTCAAAATATCTCCTAGGTCTACCACCTCAATGTAAATTTGATTTCACCTTTGATCTAATACATGAGTTAGAACCCATTGTAAGAACACTTTACAGAATGACCCCTATTGAGTTGTAAAAGTTAAAGGTACAAATTTAGGACTTGTTGGAAAAGGGTCTGATCAAGCCTAGTGTGTTGCCTTGGGGTGCTCAAATACTATTTGTAAAAAAGAAGGATGGTTCCTTGAGATTGTGTATTTATTATAAGATGTTGAATAAGGTAACCATCAAGAATAGGTATCCTTCACCTAGTGTTGATGATCTCTTTGATCAGTTAAAGGATGCCATAATATTTTCAAAGATTGACTTGAGATTATGATATCATCAGTTGAGGATTTGAGAGGAGGATACTCACAAAATAACCTTTAAGACTAGGTATGGACACTTTGAGTTCATAGTGTTGACATTTGGGTTGACAAATGAACCAACAACCTTTTGAATTTGATGAACAATGTATTCAAAAATATCTAGATCAGTTTATTTTGGTAATTTTAGATGTTATTTTTATATATTATCACACCAAAGAGGAATATAGCCAAAATTTAAGGTTAGTTTTAGAGGTGTCAAGGAAAAACCAACTATATGACAAGTTGCCCAAATGTGAGTTCTATACCTCACAAGTTCCTATTTAATATTTGGGATATATCATCTCGGTAAAAGGAATTGATGTAGATCCAAAGAAACTTAAGGTTATTTTGAGTTGACCTACATCAATAAATGTGTCTAAAGTAAATAGATTTATTGTTATTACAATAATTATGTGAAGGACTATTCAAATATTACATACTCCATCACAAACCTTCGAAGAAAGGGAAAGGAGTTCAAATGATTGGATAAGTCTGAGACTGCCTTTGAAAATTTGAAGAATAAGCTAACTATAGAACCAATTATCAATATACCATATCCTCTTAGGAATTTTATAGTATGTACAAATGCTTCCTTAGAAGTTTTGGATAGGGTGTTGTCCTAGAATTATGCTACAATAGCATACAAGTCTAGAAAAATCAAGAAGCATGAGCCATATTATGCTACTAATGACCTAGAGTTGGCATAAATTTTGAATGCACTAAAGTTTTGAAGGCACTATTTGTTGGATGAAATATTTGAGCTAAGAACAAACATCAAATTCTAAGGTATATTTTTACCCAACCTATGTTCAATGCAAGACAAAGAATATGGATAGAGTTCTTAGTTAAATATGACTTTGGTATTGAGTTTATCAAAGGGAAATATTGCATATGCCTTGAGTAGGAGAAGGCACATAGCAACCTTAACCAAAAATCATAAAGAATTGATGGATAAAGTCAAATAAATACAACTGCAGGATTAGTATTGCATGGAAATCTAGGTTAAGATTGAGGGAAATCATGAAGAAAATAGGGATTTTAAAATAAAAAATGGTCTTTTATGTTTCAAGGATAGGGTTATCATACCCAAAAAAGGTGATTTTTGAAAAACTATTATGCAAGAGGCACATAGTTTTCCATATTCTATTCATCCAGGATGGGCAAATATGAGAGAAAATATGATAAATACTTTCTATTGGACAAGAATAAATTAGGTTATCATTGGTTTTATTGCAATATGTTTAGAGTTCAAAAAATTTAAGGTAGAACATCAACACCCAATAAGGAAATTATACCTACATGATATACCTACTTAGAAGTGGTAGGTTATATCCATAAATTTTATTGTGAATTTAGCTAAGACTAGGTACCAACATGATGCAATTCTTATGGTGGTTGACAAATATCAAGAAATATCAAGGATGATGTGCCAGTGAGGGAAAATAAGTTTGCCAACGAGATTTTTAGGTTACACAGTTTTCCTGCGGTGATCATATCAAAAAAGGATTCTAGGTTCACATAAGAATTTTAGTAGGCTCTGCACTATGTAGTGGGTACTAAGTTGAAAATTAATTCTACATATCATCTATAACTAGATGGAAAAATGGAGAGGGTGAACCAAGTTTTAAAGGACATGCTTTGCATGTACTTTGGATACATAGTTTAAGTGGGGATATTTTTTTGCATCTAGTGGAATTTTCATATAATAATGGATACCATGCATCCTTGCAAATGACTCCATTTGAATCCTTGTATGGTAGAATATGTAGAACACCTCTATCTTGGGATAATTTAGAGGATCAAGTTGTGATCAGCTTGGAAACTATCAAAGAGATGGTAGAATAGCTTAGAGGGATTAATAAAGGCTCAAGGAAGCTATTGATCATTAGAAGAACTATGCTGATCTAAAAATATCACCAAGAGAATTCACCCTTCATTAACTCCTACACCTCTTCAACTTTAGAAGAGCTATGTTGATTTTAAAAAGTACACCCTAGTATGTTGGAAGTTAACCTTCTAATTTGAGGTAACCTAATACAATTTAAGATCCTTCATCAACTCCTTTTACTCATGGACTAATATATTTCCAAGGAGAATGGTATCATCAAAAAATTTATGGTGAGACATAGTTTTATAGTTGGAAGTAGGAAGGATACCTCAAATATTCTTGTCCTTTTATGTTGCCTTCACTTCCATTTATAAAGACTCTACCATCTATATGAAGAGATATGGGTATATGGGGTCCCTTTGTCTTAGGCCTCTCTAAGCTAGGAAGAAGCCCACCACTTCCTAATTGATAAGAACAAAAAATATTGTTGTTGAGATATAGGTTTGGATCCATTTCCTCCATTTTGTATCAAACCTAAAATTTTCCAATACCTTATCTAGGAATATCCTAACTTATGTTAGATGTAAGCAATATGATCAATTTAATTATGGTGCTAAATTTAGAGTGATGTTCCTTGGTGATAGCATGATGATTAGAACTTATGTTTATTTGAGATGCAAAGTTCTATTTATATTCAAATTTTAGTGTTAGAATTTAGCATGTTATTATAGTACTTTAATTTTTTTATGAGAGATATGTTTTTTGAAATGAATATCTTGGGTTAATGGGAGACCTAGGAATGGATATAGAACCTAATTAAGAAACATAAATCAAAATATAACCCATTTTTAGGAGGAGTTGTGATGATGTAATAACTAGTTACTCACAAATATGGAAGGAGTTACGATGATGCAATAGCCAGATACTCATGAATGATACACCTTAAATGGTAAGGATTTTGTGTTCTCTAACTATGTAGTTAATATATTAACTCACAAGTTAGTAGTGGTGGTACCTTGAATAGTGAGATTCAGGTGACCATGCTCATTACTAGATGATTGATAGTGACCTTAGTTAGCCTGCAAAGGTGTGGTTGTTGGTATAAAAACTCACAATATAATTTTATATATGAAAAGAGTACAATATATAGGCATAAGCCTATATGAAAACATGACAAGTTTCAAGGACACATTTCAAGGAGAGAGTACACATTCATTTTAAAATTCCTCCTTAATGTGTACTTTCCAAAAAAAAGTTAAGGCAACATTATAGAGATTCCCCCTTAATGTTGACTTGCATTTCATGATTTGGAATAGTGTTTAGGCTTCTACTTTTGGCTCTTGGCTCTTCAAATTTGAATAATAATTATAGATCCATGGTGTATACATCTAGATTTATTACCTTAGGGTCAACCAATCTTGGGTTTGTTTCCTTTGTAGGTCATTGACTAGGTTCACCATGAATATAATCCTTCCTCATGGTGAATCTTTATGTAGAAGGTGTTGAGCTTTGCCAAAATTTGGTCGTGCAAAAAATGCACCTTAATACAAAAAATTAAGCCATTTGAGAGTGTCGATCTCTATTGAAAATGCACTCTATATTACAAAAAATAAGCCATGGACCAAAATTAGAGGAAAAAGAGAATCTTCTGAAGTGTTTATGTCTGTAGTTTTTAGAATTTAATCTAAAGTGATTTTGTGGAATAGTTTTTGGATAGAGTGGTAAGTGTCCTTATGGTGATATTCTCATCCTACTAGAATGCATGGATAACCAGTCACTACATCTGCTAGGTAATATAGAGAAGGTAACTAGGTACTAGGATCACTTACAATATCAAGGAGTATTAGGTTTAACTGAAAATTCACTCCATAATACAACAATATTTGAGGTCCAAAAAAGCATATGGAATAGCCTCAAAATTAAAAATGGATTCCACCAATGTGTTTGACTCAAAAAAACATTTTCGATGAATATAAAAACCCCTATGTTTGGGTTTGAATGGGGTATTCATATGTGGGAAAAAATAAGTCTTCACATTAGGAATATAGAATAATCCTCTTGGAATATTCTTGGCATCGCTCTTTGGTGGCATCGCTCTTTGGAAAAATTAAAACATCATTTCAATTTTCCCTCGCAAGGGAATATTCTAAAAATTATGCCTTTAGAATGTACAAAGCATTTGAAAAACTTCACATGGCCTACTTGGGCCATAACCTTTCTCACATCCACATCTTATCCACTTAAAGAAGGGAGAGAAAAAAATATTAAAAAAATAACATAAACCCACCCACTATCAATGTGGGATAAAAAAATACGCAATGAGGCCATATTCTTAGCTACTTGGTCACAGAAACTCCCCTTGACATGTGTCCTTGACACTTGTCATGTTTTCATATAGGCTTATGCCTATATATTGTACTCTTTTCATGTATAAAAATATCTTGTGAGTTTCGATACCAATAGTGGTAACTAAGCACCAAGGCTTTATGCTAGAATAACCTACATAGATAGTCTTATGGATACTTTAGGGAATAGTCATTCCCATTTAAGTATTATGGGTGTGAAAGAATAATCCCTACACTATAGTCAAAATATCTTATGTTGATGAGGGTATGGGAAAGGTTGGGGGACCACTTTGGTATCCTTCTAAATAGTGACATTTAGTAAGTTAAACCCAAAAAATATATAGGATGTTAGCCATTCCTATCCACTTGAGTGTCATCTACAGTGACATTGAAATCAAATGTGGTGAAGCCTTGTGAATGCTAAAAATAAAAATTGACTTTGTGAACCTTGCTTGTAAAGAAAAAAGCGTCTCTCTCTTGGGTTGGTTTTGGTGGGTTGTTATAGTTGGTATCAAAGCTCTAGGTCATAGGACTAGAAGATTTCATAGAGTGTGCCTAGGATAAGCCTTTATTTAGGTGCTACTTTGGGGAGACTTGCTCTACTAGGGAACTTAACATGATCTTGGATAAGCCAGGTATTATACGTTAGCTAGACCAGATAGACCAAGGAGTAAAAATCCTAGAGAGTATAGTTTCTTATTAGGAAAAGACAACTTGTAGTGAGGAAAGCGTGACCATTATCATTATGAAGTGAGGGATTATTGTCTAAGTTAGTCCATGGGGGATATGAAACTAACCAATAATAAGTACAATTGAGGGAAATTGTAACTTATCCAACTCCTTTGTATGGATAGGAGATGGTACTTATTTTAAGATGAGGATCATCCAAGAAAGTGAGGTCTGCTACACTAGAGGAAACTTTAGTGCACCCCTAAAAGAAGTCTAGAAAAATAATTTATTTCAACAAAAGAACTAAGAGAACAAAGGACCCCAATAAGAAGTCTATAAGGACAACAAACGTTAGCAAGAAAAGTAGAGGAACAATAGGTTCTAGTGATAGGGTGGAAGATATTCCTTCTATTGTTAAGTTACTGTAGGAACATATGGAACAACAATAAAAAATGTTAGAAACCCTAATCAATAAGGAAACTAGCATCATTGATTTAGAGGATAGATAGGAAGAGAATCCTGTTAGAAGAAACCATGAAGGCAAAGCCTAAATTGAAGTTGGGTTGGATAAGGATCTTAAGAATTTTAAAGTAGCTAAATTTAATGGAAAGAAAAGGGGTGATGTAGCAGAGTCATGGATGACTGAGTTGGAAACCTTCTTTTCCATGGATAATTAATCTTGTAAAACCTAGACTGTGTGGACTACCCTTCATATTCAAGATGCATTCTTAGAATGGTGTAACATATTCAAGACAAGAAATAAGAACCAAGCTACATATCTTAAATGGGATAGTTTTATTAGGTCTTTTAAGAAAATATTTATTTCTAATGAGTTTTATATAGAGAAGTTTGAGAAATTCTCTACACTTCAATAGGGTTCATTGGCAATAGAGGTATACTTTCAAATATATATTAAACTTTTGAATTTTATTTTAGAGTATAAAAACAATTAGCAACTAAAGATGCATAAGTTCATCTTAGGTTAGATCCTAATATTATGATAGTAATAAATTTATGGAAATCCAAAACTCTACAAAAGGCTTATGACTTGGCCAAATAGGAAGACACCAATATTCAAACCAAAAAGACCTTCAACTATTTAGGGTTGATAGAGGTAGAGAGGCAGGATATTAAGAAAATAAAGAGTGTAGGGTTTATGAAATGGGATAAGGAGCAAAACAAGAAGAGAAAAGGGAACCCAAAGTTTTGTAATAAGAACAATGGGAACCAAGGGCAATATAAGAAGAAATTTTAGAAAAATGATAGTTCCAACCCTCAATTATAGAAGTAGAATGATTCAACATAGAAAGAGGGAATAAGGGAGAAAATGTAGGAAAGGTCTTAGGTACCTAGGATATGTTGCTTCATCTATGGAGGTTCTCATTATGCGAATAAGTATCTCCAATGACCAAAATAAAGTAACAAAATAGAAGAACAACCACACCAAATCTATGATTCTACGAGGAGTCAAAATTTGGATGGACAAGCAACACCTATGTTACTGAATGGTAAGTTTTTTAACAAGGATGTTAAATTTTTAATAGATAGTGGAGCTCTAGATAGATTTATTTCTACTAGTATTATTAGGGATATGCTATAAAGACCTATATTTTTGGCACAAGGGTGGAAAGTCAAGTATGGGTCTAGACAGACCTCCTTAGTGGATCAATGTTTACGTATGGTTGAAATAACCTTACCCATAAAATATATAATATGAATCTTATATCTAGTGCCACTCAATTATTTTAATGTTATCCTAAGGATGAATTGGTTGAAGGCATGTTGAGCCTTAATCAACTTCCAAGAGATGTGGATGGATTACATAAATAATGATAAAAGGAGAGTAATATTTCAAAGTAGGCAAGGGTATTTTAATCCCCATATACTATCGGCTATGCAACTAGACAAGGCCATTCAAAGAGATGGTATGTTATATGTAGTCAGTATAAATGGCAATACAATTGATAAAGGGGATGAAATATTTAAGAAACATCCATTTTTGCATGAATTTAATGATGTATTTTCAAAATATCTCATAGGTCTACCACCTTAATGTAAATTTTATTTCATAATTAAACTAATATCTGGGATATAACCCATTGTAATAACAACCTATAGAATGATCCCTATTGAGTTGTAAGAGTTAAAGGTGCAACTTTAGGACTTGTTGGAAAAGGATTTGATCAAGCCTAGTGTGTTGCCTTGGGTCCTCCAATACTATTTGTGAAAAAGAAGGATGCTTCCTTGATATTGTGTATTGATTATCGAATATTGAATAAGTCAACCATAAATAATAGGTATCCTTTGCCTATGATTGATGATCTCTTTGTTTAGTTAAAGGATGCCATAATTTTTTCAAAGATCAACTTGATATTAGGATATCGTCAGTTTAGGATTTGAGAGGAGGATACTCACAAAATAACCTTTAAGACTAGGTATGGACACTATGAGTTCACAATGTTGCCATTTGGGTTGACAATATCATACCAAAGAGGAAAATGGACAACATTTAAGGTTAGTGTTAGAGGTGTTAAGGAAAACCAGCTATATGGCAAGTTGTCCAAATGTGAGTTCTATACCTCACAAGTTCTTGTTAAGTATTTGGGATATATCATCTCAACAAAAGGAATTGATGTAGATCCTAAGACACTTAAGGCTATTTTTAGTTGGCCTACATCAATAAATATGTCTAAAGTAATAATATGTATTGTTATTACAAGAATTTTATGAAGGACTATTCAAATATTACCTACTGCATCACCAACCTTCAAAGAAAGGGAAAGGAATTCAAATGATCAGATAAGTATGAGACTACCTTTAGAACTTTGAAGAATAAGCTAACTATAGCACTAATTCTAAAGATACCATATCCTATTAGGAATTTTATAGTGTGTATAAATTCTTCCTTAGAATATTTGGATAGGGTGTTGTCCTAGAATGAGGCTACAATAGCATACAAGTCTAGGAAACTCAAGAAGCATGAGCTAAATTATGCTACTCATGACCTAGAGTTGGCAACAATTGTGCATGCACTAAAGGTTTGGAGGCACTATTTTTTGGGTAAACCATTTGAGCTAAGGACAAACCATCAAATTCTAAGGTATATTTTTACCCAACCTATGTTGAATGCAAGACAAAGAATATGGATAGAGTTCTTAGTTAAATATGACTTTGGTATTGAGTATATCAAAGGGAAAGAAAATAAGGTTGCATATGCCTTGATTAGGAGAAGGTACATAGAAACCTTAACCCAAAATCATATAGAATTGATGGATAAATTCAAAGAAATACAACTACAGGATCAATATTGCATGGAAATCTAGGTTAAAATTGATGGAAACCTTGAAGAAAACAAGTATTTTAAAATATAAATTTGTCTTTTATGTTTCAAGGATAGGGTTATAATACCCAAAAAAGGTGATTTTAGGAAAATTATTATGCAATAGGTACATAGTTATCCATATTCTACTCATTTAGGATGGGCAAAGATGACAAAAAATATGATAAAGACTTTCTATTGGATAAGAATGAAATAGGTTATCACTAGTTTTATTGCAAGATGTTTAGAGTTCAAAAAGGTTAAGGTAGAACATCAAAAACCAACAAGAAAAATATACCCACATGAAATACTTACTCAAAAGTGGTAGGTTATATCCAAGGATTTTATTGTGGGTTTAGCTAAGACTAGGTACCAACATGATGCAATTATTGTGGTGGTCAACAAGTTGACCAAGGTTACATATTTCATATCAAAAAACATCAAGTATGATGTGCCAGTGAGGGAAAATAAGTTTCCCAAAGAAATTTTTAGGTTACATGGTTTTCTTGAGGTGATCATATCAGACAAGGATTCTAGGTTCACATCAAAATTTTGGTAGGCTCTTCACTATGTAGTGGGAACTAAGTTGAACATCAATTCTACATATCATCTAGAAATAGATTAAAAAATAGAAAGGGTGAATCAAGTCTTATAGGACATGCTTTGCATGTACTTTGGATAAAAATTCTAAGTGGGGAGACTTTTTTACATCTAGTGGAATTTGCATATAATAATGGATACCATTCATCCTTGCAAATGGCTCCATTTGAAGCCTTGTACGGTAGAAGATGTAGAACACCTTGATCTTGGGATAATTTAGAGGATCAGGTGGTGATCAACTTGAAAAATATCAAAGATATGGAGGAATAGCTCAGAGGGATTCATAAAGTCTCAAGGAAGTTGTTGATCATCAATAGAGCTATAATAATCTAAAAATATCAACAAGAGAATTCTTTATGGGGGATAAAGTCTTCTTGAGAGTAAGACCCATGAAAACTGTCATCAATTCAACTAAGTTGGATCTTCACTATGTTTATGTAGACACTAAAATCATGTCATATTGAAGATACTACCTAATTGGACTCTTCTAGATCACATGACCCACTTTGGGTAGCCTCAGGGCTAAAACAATGGTTTTCACCACTCAAACAGGGTACTTTTCCTAGGTATCCATGGACCATCATACCCAAGGATGGCCTCAATCCAGAGGCTATCCTACCAAGGTATGACCCCAGTTAGGGGTTGTCTTACCCTGGGATGACCTCCAAAAATTTGATCAAAAAGTCAAGGCAGGACTTAATTGGCATCCCTGACCACCAGTTAAACCCATACATGAACCTGCACCATGATTTTATGGCTTGAATGAGCCAAAATGAGGATCAATCACAATGTATTAATCAATTTGCATGATATCTCAAAGAAAGCATTCATTTTTCTCAAAGCAAACTGCCTATTCATTTTTAATGGAAAGGGGTTGTGTTATTATTAGACTTATTTTGAGAAGTCTATATAATAGCATTCACCCCTCTAATGAAAATAGGGAGATTCAAGTTCTCAATCAATGAAGTGCTATCAAAACCCAATCATGATCTATCAAGATTTCACCATCAAAATTTATGTCATTGGATTGCTCCAAGGGTTGAAGAATGGGCTTAAATTCCCCACATAATCAAACACCTCAACTTTGATGATTATTCAGACCTACCAAGCCACTACAACAGTGCACCCTATCCATCAATAATACCATAGGTCAAACCTAGATGTCACCCCAACATCGGCCACAAGAATATAGTCATAGGAATAACGGTCATATCTATCAAATATTACCTACATGCAAAGTCATCCCACCCAAAGATGAACCTTGGCAAGGACCTACTAGTTTGATTTTGTTTTCAATAGGATTTAGATTATTGTTTTTTCTATTTCCTAGATCAGTCACATTTTATTTTGCATACGCATATGCTCAAATTTATTTCATTTATTGCCTTTATATTATTATTAATATGGGTCCTATATCGAAGGATCCTTCATATGCTTTTAACATTCGCTATATTTTCCTTATGTGTAGACTATAGGTTTTACGACGAAGGAAGAGTGCAAGAACTCAATATCATCACCCATTGCGACCGTCACAAGAAACCCTCTTCAAGACGGTTCATGGGTGTGAAGAAGATCCTATGGAATATACCTATGTTTCATGATTGTATTTATTTTATTTAAGTTTGATACCAATCCCCTCAAGAGAGATTTCATTGTAACCATTTGAAAGATAGATTTAATATCAATAAAAGGACACAATTGTTCATTCAATTTTTATTTATAAATATGGTTACATAACTGCTATCTATTTCAATTATTTTATTTGCTTGGTGTATGGTATTTTTTGCACTTCAGTGGTGATCACGGTGGGACCTTGTCCCCATTATATTTTTAGCATTACTACTTAATTTTTGTTTTTTTTCTAATTACAGATTGTAGGTTTAACTGTCTCTTCTTGAGACAACCCCTATGCTAAAACCATCTCTGCCTATGATAATCCTGATCTACAACTTACTCTATCTAATATGACCCTATTCTATAAATTTTTGGACCTTACATAGCCCTTGTCTGAAGTCATCTAACCCTTAGACGAACACTAATAAGATCTATTGCTGTTTAAATTGTACATATGGAAAAACATTTTTTCAAGGGCTCCACCCTTGAACCCCCAGATAGGGGGTGGACCACCCCCTGGTGACCCATTTTTTGGATGCTCATTGTATAAAAACAACGCATAAAAAATGGAGACAAACCTTAATTAAGAGCACAACATACATAGGCCAATAAAACCTGGGATCTACATTGAACATAGACTTGCAAAGTAAGTTTTCTTGTCTTTCCTTTTTCTATTTTGGTAAATAAAAACATATCTTTTTTTAGATTTTAGAGAAATAATAAGGGAATTCATAAGTTTTAGGTCTCTATGTCTGACTATCTTTGGTCCAAATGACCCCTATCTGCAATTGTATTTATGTGATAAGGCCCCATGCAGGTGATCACCCTTGTGTAGGATGGTCCTTTTTCTAAATCCATATCCATGTGAGATGGCCCCTTGTCTACTAATTTTTGGTCTGATTTCTTGCTACCTAACCACAAGATACTCATGTAGGGTTCCGCATCTTATAGGTTTCTAAAAATTAAAATGTCATTATTTAGAAATCTGAATTTGAAACATTATTTTTATGCATTAGTGAAAGAGCATGGAATGCTTTGTGATTTTACTTTCTTTTGCATAAAATAAAAAGAACCCCACACACCATGTTTCACTTTAACATTATCGAATTATATTCATCACCAACCATTGATCTAGACCAACGATGGTGGGCTTCATCTCCATCCACTGGCTCGCATCCTAGCAAACCTAGTGGTCAAAAGAGAGTGGCTTCCTAGACTTCATAACCAAAAGGTCCCCTACTCTTGGGTGCACTCAAAGTAGGAAGGACTAGTAATGCCATTTTACCATGGAGCTCAATAATAAGTGGAACATATCTATCATTTTTGTCCAAGCTCACCCAAGAGTGAAGTGAAAGCCTGTGGGGCCTTTCCCTAGGTATTAGGCAAGTAGCAGAACTCAGACATCGTAGCCTCTCTCAGGGGGTAATTATAATTCCTTAAGGTTACCTTGAGCTAATATCCAATAGGAAGCCACTTTTTGCCATTTGGGTTACATTCCCCGATAGGGGGTGTGCTCGAACTACCTTTTAGTAGTTTTCTATTTTTTTTACCCTTAGTTTCATAGGAGATAGGGGTTTTCAACATCAAAATACACTCAAACAATTATAGGGACTCACAATTAAAACTTAAATGAGATAATCACATTGTTTTCTTATGTATTTCTTACTATTTTATTAATTCACTCATGGTAATGACTTGCACAACCAAGCTCAATCAAGAGCTAGTGCTACCCAAAATTTACAAGGAGACATGGAACATCTCCAAATTAGTCTAGAGGACATGGCTATACCTGAATGGCATCTTGGTATTTATCATGACACCAATACCATCTATAGGGAATCAGACCTTCAAGACATCCCTATTAGGGAAGCACCCATAGGCCTTCTAGGAGACCTTCCTAATTTGGACACCCTGATAGATTTTTATAAAAATAATAATCCACCCATTGAGGGGCCTAGTAGGTCGATGCCATGGGTTCACATTTTGGCTTGCTCTATACATCAATCAAAACATGAACATGAGTATACACCATGGCCTAGCCTGGATGAGCAAGCCACCCCACTTGATCGACCAAGGATGAGTCAAAAATATGCTCATATGGATAGGTACGACACTCATAGTAAGATAGCCACATCAGCCCATGCCTTTCTTACAGATGAGGAAGAGGAAGACTCAAGTCATCCTCCTACTCCTCATGAAGAGTACTCTGCACAAGCACGTTGTGCCTCTATGCAGCCCAAGTATACAGAGCTTACATTTAAGCCTGAATATCATGCATTCCTCATAGATGAGGAAGAGGACCCAAGTCATCCTCCTACTCCTCATGAAGAGTACTCAATGCAACCATGTTGCATCTCTACATCACCCGACTATACAAATCTCATTCATAAACTAGAATATCAGGTCAATGCGACCTTTAGGGATCATGGAAAATAAGTAATATATCCTACTAGGGGAGAAAGACAAGATAAACCCATCCCTATTTTAGATACGAGGGTACACAGACCCCACACAACTGAGCAACATAATCATACTCATCGGGCACTTAGGCCAAATATTAAACTTTGGTTGTACCAATAACAATTAAATAAACAATAGGTGGACCCACAATGGGCACACCTACAAAGGTTGTATCAACAAAGGATACAACAAGAGCAACAAAATATACAACAAGAGAAATTGCAAAGGGCATTGCATGAAGTGGTGCCTACACCTAGCACCCATAGGATGCAAAAACATGTAAGGCACCCAATACAATATCAAAATCTTCTCCCTCGACCATACCAAAATCATGTTCAACATCAAAGTCCACTACCTGGTTATCATCAAGAACCTCATACTCCTCAATAGTACCAAGATCAATAGGAGGAGGAATTATATGAAGAGCCCCAATGGGGACATTAGGAACAAGTAGATACCTACCTTGAATCCATTTATGATGAGGTACCTAATGATCATACTTATCACCCACCTCAACATCAAAATCAGCCCCCTCTACCTAATCAAGGGTGACAACAGGTAGATCATATCATTTCACCAGAGGCATACAAAGTGCTAACTAATCAAATAAATTCATTAGAAAAATAAGCTCAAAGTTTGGGTTATCAAAAAACCACACTAAATCAGCTTAGCAATCAACCTCTGCATCCATCAGTGCCATCACCACCATACCCATCGCATTTCAAGATGCCTAAAATCGAAAAGTTTAAAGGTGACGAAGACGCACAAGAGCACGTGATAAGCTTCATCAATATGTGCTTTCATATTCAAGACAATGACTCCTTGATGTTGAGAAAATTCCTTATAACATTAGTTGGGGGTGCTTTGGAATGGTATAACCATATACCACGCCATAGCATATACACCTTTGAGAAATTAGTCGATGCATTTTTGGAATGTTTTGCCTTTAGCATTAGGAAAAAGGTAAACTTGATTGACTTGTCTAGCCTTCATCAATTTGATGATGAGCCAATCATGGAATATGGCAATAGGTGGAGGAAGGTTATGTCAAAATTACCTTTCACCTTACCCATCATAGAACTTACCCGAATGTTCACTAGGAGTTATTTGAAGCAAATATCACTTCTATTACAACTACAACAATACCAAACATTCAAGGAGGCCTTAGCACAAGCCAAGGTCATTGAGGACATCAAGGTCCAGGAGGGTGGAATTCAACTCTACAAAAAGGAATGGAAAAACAAGAATATTAAATGTGGCAACACGCAAAAAAAGGTGGCCCCAATCAATCAAGTTGTTTTGAGTATCCCCGGATCCTCAAACCAGGCCACACCACCTCAACTACTAGTGCAGCCTAATTACTAGGCTCAACCTCCATCAACCCAGTATCATACACAATAGAATCAAATACAAGGCCAACAATGTCAACCACCATGACAATATACTCCTTTTCTAGAGATATTAGCATATATCTTCAATCGATTATGTGAGGCATGAGCAATCAATCTTCTTGAGATCCGTCCATTGGATCCTAATAAGCCTAGATCAAAGGGGCATAGGAAAGATCTATACTGTGCTTACCATCAACAAAGGGGTCATGACATTCAGACATGTTACCCCTTTAGAGATTTAGTACAGGATATGATCAAGAGGTAAGAGCTTCAAATTGGCAATCCTCTTACCCCAAACAACCAACAAATAGGAGTCTTCCAAGACCCCTTACCCACACATGAAACAAACACAACACCTACCAATCAAGTAGAGCAACCTAGGTAGGTGAATGAGGTGTAAATCAATTTGGGGGTGCTCAAGGTATCGCACCTTCCCTCCCACACAAAATAAAATAAAAATAAAAAATCATAAAAAAAGGCTCCAAAGGCACCTAATCCCTTTGGTCAACCCACAAAAATCTCCAAAGGCACTTAATCCCTTTGGTTAATTCACAAAATGCTCCAAAGGCACTTAAGCCCTTTTTTCACTTCACAAAAATATCCAAAGGCACCTAAGCCCTTTGGTCAACTCATAAAAAACTCCAAAGGCACTTAAGCCCTTTGGTCAACTCACAAAAAGCTCCAAAGGCACTTAATCCCTTTGGTCAACTCATAAAAATCTCCAAAGGCACTTAAGCCCTTTGGTCAACTCACAAAAATCTCCAAAGGTACTTAAGCCCTTTGATCAATTCATAAAAAGCTCCAAATACACTTAAGCCCTTTGGTCAATTCATAAAATGCTCCAAATGCACTTAAGCCCTTTGGTCATTTCACAAAAATCTCCAAAGGTACTTAAGCCCTTTGGTCAACTCACACAAAGCTCAAAATGCACCTAAGCCCTTTTGTCAACTCAAAAAAATCTCCAAAGGAACTTAAGCCCTTTGGTCAACTCACAAAATGCTCCAAAGGTACTTAAGCCCTTTGGTCAACTCACAAAAGGCTCCAAAGGCACTTAAGCCCTTTGGTTAATTCATAAAAATCTCCAAAGGCACTTAAGCCCTTTGGTCAATTCACAAAAATCTCCAAAGGCACTTAAGCCCTTTGGTCAATTCACAAAAATCTCCAAAGGCACTTAAGCCCTTTTATCAACTCACAAAAATCTCCAAAGGTACTTAAGCCCTTTGGTCAACTCACAAAAATCTCCAAAGGCACTTAAGACCTTTGGTCAATTCATAAAAATCTCCAAAGGTACTTAAGCCCTTTGGTCAATTCACAAAAATCTCCAAAGACACTTAAGCCCTTTGGTCAATTCACAAAAATCTCCAAAGGCACTTAAGCCCTTTGGTCAATTCACAAAAAATCCCAAAGGCACTTAAGCCCTTTGGTCAATTAAAAAAAAATCAAAGAAAACAAAAATCACAAAAACATTAAAAAAATATCAAAAACACAAAAACATTGTATTTTCATTTGCATTGCATTCCATCATGCATTTCATGTCACTATAGGTGCTCAATTGCATTAAATATATTTTTCCATTGCATTAGCATTAGGACTAGTTTTGTTCTTGCATTCTAAGGTTTGGCACCATGCCTGTATTCCTATCATATATCTTAATCAAACCTTTTCCATCATCATCATTTGCACTTTTCATTATGAGATTTTTATTATTAAGGTGTCCTCATAAGATATGGTAGATACCGGATGACCATCAAAAATTATGTTTAGATGGCCACTATTTGAAAATATGGCTATTACATCATTTGGTTATTTCCTAATGTACCCTCATGGGTGCATATTTAGTTTAGGATTATATTAGGAGTTATTGCTTTATTAGTGTAATAGAATAAATGCACAAGTGTTAGAATGTGCAATGATGTAAATGTGCATGTAGTCCACATGTACATGAGTCTTAGGGTTGAGTGAGAGGCAAATAACCTATCTTTCTATATAAAGGCCTCATTGTGAGTGATTGTGTGAGAGCAATAGTAGTGCAAAGGTGTGAGTAGTAGTAGTCACAATGTAGCTCCATTTTGTTATCATGGAGGAGTTGCAAACTCCATGAGAGGAGCATTGTAATTTTCGTGAGCTTTCTATATGAGCATTTCTAGAGCATTGTATCAAGTTTTCTATCATATTTTCATGCATGGTTTTTTGCTATTATCATAGTTGTATCATTGCATGTTTATTTCTATACTTGTGAATGCATTTTCTTTATGTTTAAGGCTCCAAAAGCTAACAATGGTATCAGAGCCATGGTGGATCAAAGGAAAGCCACAAGTACTATTGTTGAGTATTTGCAAACCGGATCAGCCATAGTGCATCACTGCATGCAAATACCATCACAATAGATTTTTTGATAGAAGTAGCTCTAGATAGAAGAATAGAAAATAGAGAAAGCCACATGATAGATTTAGCTAGAGTTTTTCCACAAGAGTTGTAATGCTTGTGAAGACTAGAACTCAACATTATTCCACTAGATTGGCAATCCAACTAGTGAAGTTTATTTCTCATAGAGTCATAGAAATTTTATTATCTCTAATATTTTATTGCAAGAGAGAAAATAAGTTTTCAGGAGAACCATTTGGTTACTATCATCTAAGTTTTTCTTGTTGCAAAAAATTAACTCTCAGAAGGTAGGAAGCTTCCTACAACATATAGAGAAGAACTTCATATTCATTGCCTAAAAGTCGAAGTTACTTTCCTCGTGCAGGGATTGATTCTTTGTTGCAGAAAAATAAGGATTGATAATTTGGAGGCCTAAGGAGAAATGTCCCATTGAAATATTTATATATTGAAGGCTCCTAGTTGAAAGATAGAGGAGAGAGCTAGTGGCCAAGGAAGCCACATTGAAGATTATAAGAGGGGGGCGAAGAGGGCAGGAAGAAAAGGGGCCCGGGAGGAGGGCCCCCACGAAGAGACTCAAGGAGAAGAGTCCTAGAAAAATATTGGAGATTGGTGATCTCCATTGAATACTGAAAACTTTTGATTGAAGAAGAGGTCCATTGAAGGCCCAATTGAAGAAGAGGTCCATTGAAGGCCCTATTGAAGAAAATATCCATTGAAGACTCTATTGAAGAAGAGGTCCATTGAAGGTCCTATTGAAGAAGAAATTTTAGTAGCAGTAGATTGAGGAGATCCTAGAAGAAGATCTCATTTCCATAGTTGAAGATTGAAGAGGCCAAGGAAGGTCTCATTGAATATTTAGAAGCTACAAGATTGAGAACCTTGGAGAGGTCTCAAGAAGAAGGCTTGGTGAGCCTCATTGAAGGAGTTCATAGAAGGACTCATTGAAGAAATTACTACCAAATAAGAAACTAAGGAATTGGGACAATCATCGCCATCCGACGACAAGCCCAAAGGAGAAAGTTTGGTAAGAAGATTGTCAAATAAAAAAGGTAGTATTGAATAGATCTCAAGATTGATAGATTGTTTGAGGAGGATATCTACTTTGAAGTCAAAATTTGGCAAGAGAAAAAAGATAGAAGAACCACCAAATCTGCAAGATTTGGGGGCCATCATTGAAGGAGGTTCTTGAGCAACATCTCAGCTGTGATTTGGGGAGAATCCTACCAAATTTTTAGGATTCAAGGATAACATTTCAGTGACGGTATTGACTACCTTACAATCTAGAAAAGTTTCAGATTTGAAGACAAAGAAAAAGGCAGCATATTAACAACACTTAGAGCTGCAAAATACAGAGTTCATGGACAATGAAAAAGGCAGCAAATCAAAGAAATTAGAAGCAACAGTGAAGATTGCTTAGTGCTGAAAATTTCAGAAATTATGGGCAGCGTTAGTGACTGCTAAAAATCAGATTCCATAAGTACATTCTGAAGGAGTTTTGAAGCCACCAAATCAGATTTTAGAGCAACAAGTTGATAAAGTATTGAAGTTGTAGAAAGGTGAGCAAAGAGTTATTTTTGGACAGCATAGAAGAGCTACAAAATCATCCAAAAAAAAAGATAGCCATTGAGGTGACTTGAATCACCACCATATCCATCATCTACGAGAGGAAAAGGTATGCAAAAATAAGGTGCAAAAGTTCATTAGTTGAGCTTTCATATTTGGTTTTATATTAAAGTTTATTAAGCACCATTTTTCAAAGGATCAAAAGTTGCATAGAATAGTTTTATTCCAAGTCTTCAAAATAGTGCAGAAGTTTTAGTTTACAAGGAGAAAACCTGCACATAGTAGAAAATAAAAGTTAGGTATATTTCAAGTGAAATAAATATAGCAACATTCTATTGCCTATTCTAAAGAAAAGAAGACTATAATTGCATAAGTTAGAATGCATATTAATACATTGAATAGCTTGGAGTTATAAGTGAAAGAGTAGCCAAGCAAAGAAGGGCTTTGCCAAAAATTGAAGGCAGCCATAACATCACCCTAGTTCAGCCTAAAACAAGTGGATAGAAGGTAAAATTTTTAGACCTTTAGTGAAGGAATTAAAGGCTGAAATTAGTAACCAAAAAACAACCATCAAGAAGGGTGACACTACCTCCAAAATTGGAGAAGAAAATCAGCACAGTATAGTGAGAAAAGAACTCAATAGGAAGGGATAAATCCAAGGTTAAAGTGTTGGTTGAGTTTATAGTTCCAAGAGGTATTTGCGGATAGATTTGGAGAAGTACAAAATAGGTTTTGAAGACACTCTTGGACAGCAAAAACAAAGGGCCAAAATAGCCAATTAAAGCCCACATTCTGAGCAGGGTAAAAGCAGGTTTTCGAAGCACAGGGGGCAATCATAGTGTACATTTGTGAGTCATCCAAAGGACTCCAAAAGTGCTAGAAAAAGAGCAGGTTTCACAGAAATAAAAGGTGCAAGAACTTCACAAAAAGAGCACTCAATAAAACCCTACAAAAGAGTCTCCAAAAAGCAATAGAAGGTCCCATTCAAAGAGGTTAAAATTTTGGATTGTTTGAGGTGTCAAAAGACACCAAAAGGAGTGCCATAAACCACCGAAGTTGCTACCCAGATATCAGACCTACAAAAGAAATAAAACAAGAAATAAAAACAAGGATGGAGTTGAAGTCATAGAAGAGGCACCATCCCCATTGAAGCAAGCTACAAAATAGGTTTTCTCTCATCCAAGAGCACCATTGAAGGAAGAACCAACATACTGTAAAAAGGAAACATATGCACCAAGAAGAGTTTGCAGAAATAATACATTGGAAAGCACCAGAAAGCTTCAAGGGAGGTTAAAAAGCAAGTTAGAAATATTCTACCATGTTGCAAAACAAGTCTGAGCACCCAACATTTCAAGTGTAACATCCTCCAAGCAAGAATAGGACAAAGGAGTTTCATACTCCATAGTGTAACATCCCTCCAAGGTAGAATAAGATGAAAGAGTGCTCAACAAAGGTGCATTAGAAAAAATCAGTTTAAATATTCTCCATACATGAGCACCTAGCATGGAGGAAGGAGGTAATAGCTTCCATAACATCCATCAACCACCAAAGTGTAAGAACTCATGTACCACTTGTCATAGGTGTTGAAAGAAGGAGCTATACCAAACATTTGCAAGATTGGAAGGAAAAGACAAGCGCCACATGTCATGAGTGCTTCATAAGGTGTAAGAGCAAATATTTTCAAGAAGGATAGTAAGACAAGTGCCACTTGGCACTCTCATACCACATTACACCAAACAAATAAAGCACCCACGTACGTAGATACAAAGAAGGAGAGCTAAAGGAGTATTAAATAGTGAAGAAAAGGTTGCTATTTTTTGAATATACATAGAAACCAGAAAAGGGAGATGTCCACTCGCAAGAGAAAGGTAGATTTGAAGAGATATACAAGTCTCACATAGAACACATAACAACAAAGGACATAGTGAAGAATATTAGTGCACATATTCAGACATCACTTAGTTGAAGAAAAGAAGAAAAATTAGCTCATCCAAAAGAAGGAGAAAGTGCACAATCAAGGTGGAAGAAAAGAACCATATTCAGCCATTCCAAATAGCATTTACTCCAAACAACTTGCAAATAAGAAATCAGCATTACAGAGGTGAGAAATATTTGTTACTACATTGCAAGTTTGTTATTAAAGTTTATTATATTTTCTAGAGATATTAGTAATAGGAGTTATAAGGTGTTTAAAGACTCTCTAGAAAGACTATTGGTTGCATAGAAGAAAGAGGTAAAAAACCTGAAGCATTCAAACCATTTTTCATTTGCTTCAAAAGAACACTTGCAAACTTCAAAACATAGGGAGATATAAGGAGTAGTAAACAAAATTTAGTTTGCATTTCTAAAAATTCTAATTAGGGAGATATAAGGAATCCTACTTCAAATCAAATTTTAAGAAGTTTAGAAACCAATTATTGCACCAAATCATAGTTATTAAAATATTGAGTGCATCAAAATTTTTAGTTGGAAGATTGATTCAAAAGGACATAGAGGATATAACTAAAGATATTGAGCTCCAATATTTGAAATTGCTTTTTAAATTTTTCTAGAAAAAAAAAGAAGTAGTTATATTTGAATATTATTTGGTAAACTATTATCTCAAAGATTAGGAGAAGTCCTTTCAAGGTTGATCCTACATAAAAGGAACCTCTATTCGGGAGACACAAGGATGTCTACTCAAAAGGACATATTAAAAATATTTTTATAAAGAAAATCCCAATGTGGTTTAAAGATAAACTGGTCTCAATAGAAAGCATAATTAACAAGTTAGAAAAAATGAAATTAACAAAGAAGATCAAATTGAATGTAGATCTGAATGTTTGACTGAAGTCTATCCTTCAAAAACATTATCCAATGAGACAGTAATCAATATCAAAAAGTCTGAAACAAAGGAACTCATGCAGATTTTTGACAAAGGAAAAGAAGGGATAGCTACAATTGTTCACAAATGGTTTAATCAGATCATCAGAGAAATTAACAAACATGATATTCCTAAAACTAAGGAAATGGAGATACATCTACTTTGTACTCATTGTAACAAACTAGGTCATGAGAAGGAATATTGTTGGAGTCTACACCCATGTAGATATTGTGAAGGAAAATCTCATTCATCCTACTTTTGTTACTACAAGGACAAATACTATAAGAAATTTGAAGAAAATTTAATATTCATATTACATTGCTTTCTTCAAATTCTTATTTCAGAAATATCTACTGACCACAAATTCAAGCTTGATATTTTTGAAGATCAAAGATATAGGTCACACAAAAAACTAGAGGAAAGAACATAAAACTAGAGGAAAGAAAAGAAAACAATCATGATTCTCTCATGACTAGCAAGATTATCAGGTCCTTAGTTCATCAAGGATATCCAGAAGATCTCAAGAAGTTCATCAAGCATTCAGGATCAAAGGGAATATTGGAGAACCACATAAAGATAGAAGGAGCAGATGGAAAAGAATTCCATCAAGATGAAGACTACTCAAGAGTCAAAGATCCACATTGAAGACTAATGTCTTCAAAACCAAATAATGTAATACAGGGGGGTGTTGGAAAATATGGCTATTACATCATTTGGTTATTTCCTAATGTACCCTCATGGGTGCATATTTAGTTTAGGATTATATTAGGAGTTATTGCTTTATTAGTGTAATAGAATAAATGCACAAGTGTTAGAATGTGCAATGATGTAAATGTGCATGTAGTCCACATGTACATGAGTCTTAGGGTTGAGTGAGAGGCAAGTAACCTATATTTCTATATAAAGGCCTCATTGTGAGTGATTGTGTGAGAGAAAGAGTAGTGCAAAGGTGTGAGTAGTAGTAGTCATAATGTAGCTCCATTTTGTTATCATGGAGGAGTTGCAAACTCCATGAGAGGAGCATTGTAATTTTCGTGAGCTTTCTATATGAGCATTTCTAGAGCATTGTATCAAGTTTTCTATCATATTTTCATGCATGGTTTTTTGTTATTATCATAGTTGTATCATTGCATGTTTATTTCTATACTTGTGAATGCATTTCCTTTATGTTTAAGGCTCCAAAATCTAACAAACACTGACTATTTTATGCACACCTTTTAATTTGTATAATATCATAGGGAAAACCCCAATATTCCACAAATAATGACCATCCACATTACTTTTGGCAACTATATTTTTCAACACAACAAATAAGCTATTATAAGGTGTTCACTAGGATTTTTAATCATTCAACCATTCCTAGTTTTCTTTTCAGGTTTTGTAGAAAACTATCTTGGCTTTTAGAAGGTAGGGCCTTACTTTGATAGTACATTGCAATCTCAAAATCCCAAACACAAATTCACACATTAAAATCTACGTTTGAACAAGGAAGGATGAAACTACAAAGTAGTCCTTGCACCTTAAGTTAAAGTTTTCCCTTGCCCATCCTATTATGTGCATGGTCTAGGATGATGAGGATTGACAAAAGGACAAGCTCCCACCCACCCAAAGTAATAAAATACCTTGCTCCATAAAAATGAGCAAGTATCCCTAAAATAAAAAGGGGAAAAAGTGGTTTTCACCACTAAAGAATAAATCCCCTTGTTCATCATAAAATGAGCAAGTATCCCAATGAAATCAAAAGAAAAGAATGGGGTAATGAGCTTGAATCCCTGGAATCCTTAGTTATTCAAAAGCCATAGGACAATATCCATTATAGTAATGGGTTGAATGAAACCCATTTGGCAATGGAGTAGTCTTATACGTGGTGATCTATTTTTTATATTAGTGATCTTCTTTTGTATAGACCAATATCAGCTCGTAGATGAGCTAGCTTTTGGTAGATTATATTACCTAGTAGTATAGTCCAACTACGTCCAAAATAAGGATAATGATGACCATGAGGTGATCCTCATTAAAACAATGGGTTGAATGAAACCTACTTGGAAATGGGGTAGCCTTATGTGTCATAATAAATATCACTATGCACACATAGGGATATTGAATATTTGGGTCTCCCTAGCAGACTTGTACCTTTCAAAGTCCTCTATAGTTAGTATGCATATTTTGATTGATTAACTAGGGTTTTTGAGTCTCATGAAAACCATGTTGTTTCCCTATAACATCTTACTGGTCATCCATCCATCATTTACATTTGTTATCATATTACATATGGTTGGATTTCAAATGTATGGCTTTTGTGAAAAGGTTAATATTTTTATTGATGACTTTTATAATTTTTGTGGTGCTTACATGTAGATTCATTATGTTTTAGCATATAAACATAAAAATCAAATTTTGCATCATCATGTCATTAGCACATAACATACATGCATACATCTAGGCATACATATTACATCTATAAACACAATACAAGTGCATCTAGGCATACATCTATGCATACACACTAAAATATCTAGGCATACATCCATCATTACATCCATATGTGCATCCACACAAGCAATAAACATCATGATAAGATAATTGAAAAGATACTATTATATATATCATGAATAGTACATCAAGGTACAAATATGAAGCAAAGGCACCTAAACCCTTCGGTCACATCAATCAAAAGGCCCAAAATGCACCTAAAACATTTGGTCACATCAATTGAAAAGACCCCAAAGTCACCTTTGGTCACATAAATTCAAAAGGCCCTAAAGGCACCTAAAACCTTTGGTCAAATCCAATAAAAAGGTCCCAAAGGCACCTAAAACATTTGGTTAAAATCAATCAAAAAAGGTCCCAAAGGCACCTACAAACTTTGGTCAAATAAAATTAAAAGACTCCAAAGGCACCTAAACCCTTTGAGCACCACAATACAAAAGGTTCCAAAGGCACCTAACCCCTTTGGTCACATCAAGTCACAACAAAATATCGAGTGAACTTCGTATCTAGTGATTTACTCTAGTCACCAAGCGGTTGCAGCGATTGGTTATCCATGCAATTTGGTAGGATGAGTAAGTTACCATAATTCCACTCACAAAAATAATAATAAATGGGTCAAAATCAAAGTTTTAATGGGGATATGAACCCTCAAAATTTTGAAATGGTCCTAAAAAATCCAAATCAAATCATCTTGGTCAATCGACTCATTGCTTTCATCAATTTTCCATTTTCTCGTCGACTCATCGCTTGAGGGGATGGTCGTATTAATTATAAAATTCATAATCAAATCAATAATCAAAAACTTAATAATGCAAATTGCATCCATCCGATAATCATGGCCAAAGACAATCATACACCCTCATTTATTGGTCAAACAAAAAAAACAAAAATAAATTCAAACAAACTGGGTAGCTAAACTGCCTAATTGGTATCCCCTAAGGCTAAAGTGTAGACTTAAGCTTGTATTCCAATACCCTTAAGGCTAAAGTGTAGACTTAATATTTTCTTCCAATGCCCCTAAGGCTAAAGTGTAAACTTAAGCTTATATTCCAATGCCCCTAAGGCTAAAGTGTAGACTTAAGCTTATCTTCCAATTCCCCTAAGGCTAAAGTGTAGACTTAAGCTTGTCTTCCAATGCCCCTAAGGCTAAAGTGTAGACTTAAGCTTATCTTCCAATGCCCCTAAGGCTAAAGTGTAGACTTAAGCTTGTCTTCCAATGCCCCTAAGGCTAAAGTGTAGACTTAAGCTTGTCTTCCAATGCCCCAAAGGCTAAAGAGTAGACTCAAGCTTGTCTTCCAATGCCCCAAAGGTTACCAAAAACTTAGTATACTCAAAGCCTAAAGTGCAGACTCATATCATAATTTTTGCCAATGGATGAAAATTCTACTAAAATCAAGTTCATAAATGATTAAAAACAATGATTCAAAAGTGCATTCTCTTTACATGATAGGGGCATCTAACGTTGACTAGGTTAGTGAAAAACCTTAATCAAATTGACCATTTTAGTTCTTCTATTTTTGTTATGCATTGTGTCTTCACACAACATACCAAAAAGAGACATCTGTAGACACTAAAATCATGTCATATTGAAGATACTACCTAATTGGACTCTTCTAGACCACATGACCCACTTTGGGTAGCCTCAAGACTAAAATAGTGGTTTTCACCACTCAAACAAGGTAATTTTCCTAAGCAGCCAAGGGCCGTCCTACCCAAGGAAAATCTCCATCCAAAGGTCATCCTACCAAGGGACGACCTTGGTTAGGGGTCATACTACCCTGGGATGGCCTCCAACACTTTGATTAAAATTTTAGGACTTAACTAGCATCCTTGACCACCAATTAAACCCACACATGAACACACATCATGATTTTATGTCTTGCATGAGCCAAAACAAGGATTAATCACAACACATTAATCAATTTGCATGAGATCTAAAATAAAGCATTCATTTTTCTCAAAGCGAATTACCTATTAACTTTTTCATGCAAAGGGGTTGTGTTATTATTAGACTTGTTTAGAGAAGTCTATATAATAGCATTCACCCCTCCAATGAAAATAGGGAGATTCAATTTTTCAAGCAATGAAGTGTTGTCAAAACCCAGTCACGAGATCTCAAGCTTTCATCATTAAAAGCTATATCATTGGAATACTCCAAGGGTTGAACACTGTGCTTACATTCCTTACATAATAGAACACCTTAACTTTACTAATTGTTCAGACCCACCAAACCATTGCAACAACACACCCAATCCATCGATAATACCATAGATTGAATTAAAAAATTGCCCTGATATCGACCATAAGAATATAGTTGTAGTAACAATGCCCATCTCTATCATAGATGGCCCATAGGCAAGGCCATCCCATCCAGAGATAGCCCTTGGCAGGGACCTACTGGTTTGATTTTATTTTCAATAGGATTTAGATTATTGCTTTTTCTATTTCCTAGATCAATTGCATTTTATTTTACATATGCATATGCTCAGATTTATTTTATTTATTACCTTCATCATTATTAATACAAGTCCTATATCAAAGGATCCTTCATATGATTTTATCATTCACTTTTTTTCTTGTGTGTAGACTACAAGTTTTATGAGGAATAAAGAGCACAATAACTCAATATTATCACCCCTTGTGGCGGTCATGAGAAACCTGCTTCAATATGGTTTGTGGGTGTGAAGAAGATCCTATGAAATACACCTAATGTTTCATGACTGTATTTATTGTATCAAAGTTTTATATCAATCCCCTCAGGAGGGATTTCATTATAACCGTTTGAAATATAGATTTAATATCAATAAAAGGACACCATTGTTCATTCTATTCTATTTTATCAATATGGTTACATACCTGCTATCAATTTCAATTATTTCATTTGCTTGGTGTATGGTATTTTTATGCACTTCATTTGGGACCTTTGAGATCATTGACAAGATTAGTTCAGTAGCTTATAGGCTCACCTTGTCACCCAACCTATCAAAGATCCATGATGCTTTCCACATATCCCTGCTTATGAAATATGTTGTTGATCCTTCTCATGTTTGAAATATTTCTAAATTATAGATGGTAGATCCCTCAACCATTAAGGTGAGACCAGTAAATATTCTAGTTTTTTTTCCAAGATGTTGAGTAAACAAACCCAAGATCAATGTAAGGTCTAGTGAGACCAATATTCTAAAAATTGTGCAACATGGGAAGATGTTGAAGAAATGAGAAAGCAATTCCCATATTTATTTGAATGAAATATATATGTATGCTTATTTGTAGGAAACATAGAGGACTATGTTTAGTCCAAGGGGGAGTATGTAATGACCCTCCTTGGTAGAACTTGATCTTGATACTGAATTATGTATTGTTGTGTGGATATCTAATGCATGTTCTTATTTCTATGTTATCAAGATGAGTTGGTATTGCATTTTATGCTTTGCTTAAGATATATGGAGAATATGGTACTTCTAATAAAATTTATGGATGCAAGACCAAGTACTCTCATTGGTGGATTGGGATGGGACAACCACCAGAGTGGAGAGGAAAAAATGGGAAATGATGGTGATTACTTGTTCATCAATGACTTCGGGGTAAAAGAATATCCTTTATTTAGATGCATTACATATTTACTTGTTATTTGAATATACGTTGGACCATGATATTGCTATTGGAAAAGGAGTCATCCCTAGTAGGTAGGGGATAAAATTTTGGTTATTTTAAAAATCCACCTACTTAAGGATAAAACAACATGGTGTATTATGGATTTGTAAGAGTCTTTGTGTTGCTTGAGTTTTGGAAGCATAGTTGGTAGATTAAACCAATGAAGTATTAATATGTTTAGAAATATTAATACTTGCAATATTAATATCAATGTTAATAAATAATATTAATAATTGATAAGTAATTAATTCAAGTATTTTAATAGAAGTAATCATGTTGTGATGGTTAACAATTCTTGGGATTCCTAACATTGGAAACATTATGGTTATTGTATGATAATATTTGCATGGTTTAGATAATATTAAAAGGATTAATAATTAGAAGAAATCCTTTATTTTAAGCATGCTTTATTAAAGACTAAGTATAGCCTTTTTGTGAGCATTGAATATTGTAAACTTTCACTCAAGAAAATTATGAGCTAGATGTTGGAAGGTGGCCAACTCGATTGGAGAGATCGTGGAAGGATATCCCAATACTTCAAGAATTTATCCAAGATATTTAAGGATGATAATATTTTATGAATGGGTTGTTGTTGTTGTTTAATGCTTTTGGGAGGTAGAGAATATTGATTTTGATAGCAAAAAAAAAAGGATCTTAGAAGCCTTGGAAAGCATAGCAGTAAAGGTATATGTAAGCTTATTGTTTGTAATTTAGAATGCTTTCTATTGTTTTTGGTTGTATATTTAAGGCTCTATTAATTAGTGATTTGGGAGTATTCTAGTGTAACCCTAGTTCTAGGCCTATGAGTTTTCCTTTTGCTGCATGAGCCCACGTTCTATCCTCCTTTGCATATAGGTTTTGTTATTTGTTGTTGCTAGCATTGTTGTTCTTTAACCTCTCTTCTATAGGGGTTGTGCGTAATTTTGAGCATGTGCTCTCATGGTTTTTGGTTTTCTATAGTCTGATGTGGCATCACCTATAGAGTGTTTGAGAGGTGTGTTAATTCAGATTCTACCCTTTCCTTACTTGGTAGTAAATGTTTTTGGTTATTTTGAGGTGTGAGTAATGCTTATTTTAGTTCTTATGTTGGAGTTTGTTGCTTTGTGTTACACTTGTGTATTTTTTAAGGGGATTTCCTATTTATTTATCTATCTCCTTGTTGTTATATCCTGTGTAGTAGATGTTGGTTGATTATATTGTTTTATTCTTCTTTGAAAATCCATAGTCGTGTTGATGTGTTTCTGCCATCCTTCTTTGATTTGATGTTTTTAGAACATCTTGGGTGGTTTAAGCACTATGATAAGTGAGTTTTTGTTGAGTATTATTTTATTTATTATGTATTATGGCAGATTTTAAGTGGTTCACTAAAGGAAGAAAATATGTATTCATGTGTTAAGATAGAATACACATTATGCTTAGTTATAATGTTAGAAAAAGGTAAAATCCTTTCTAAGTGTTCTTTTAATTTGATGTTAGGAAATGTTAATTGAATTATAGTAAGGAATGAACATCTTTTAATGATGTAATGTAATGTGGAAAATAAGTGTTTTATTTAAAATATGATGTCTTTCTATTTTTGTTTGGTTGGAAAATTTGTATGGTTTGTAAAGAAAAAGCTTTGGATTATAGTTATAATGGTTTCTTGAGACTTGAGTAGGTAGGAAAACCATTATAGATAGAAGTATGGGATTCTCTCATTGTTTGCATGAAATGTATTTTGCATGGTTATTTGCAATTATACATAGAGCATGTTAAGTTGCATTGCATTAAGAGTTGTCCTGATCCCTAAGTTTTCTTAAAGACTGTAGGAGATTCATTCATGAAGAAGATCATGAAAATAAGGTGGTGCAAGGGCCACTTGGGTGAACTTGCTCTAGTATATTTTGGAATGAAAATATGTTATGTGAATGGAAATATTGATATGTAAAAATTGGTTATTTCTATTTCTTTCTCAAAAAAAAGGGGCTTGGAAGTCTCCATGTAAATGTATTGAATAATTTGGTTTTGAGAAAAAACAAGAAATATTTTGGTTATGATCCTTATTTTGTAAAGTGTTATTTTTTATATAAAGAGAAGATAAATTTAAAATCTATCTCTATGATCTATATTAGGATGAAATGTTTATGCTATCATTAAGTAGAGATGTTAGCATTATGATTGTTGATCATTCTTTCCTATTAGCCTTATGTTATATGTAAGCAATATGATCAATTTAATTATGGTGTTAAATTTAGAGTGATGTTCCTTGGTGATAGTGTTGGGGTATATTATATTATTTGGCACATGCTAATGTACTCCCATGGTACATCTTGTAAATATTGAATTAGGTTTGAGTCTTAGTTTAGAGTGTGAAAATTATTTAATGTAATGTTATAATGTGTAGGAAATATAAAAGTGTTATGTAAGTGTGTATGTACAAGAAATGCACAAGTATCATGTGATTATGTGTGCAAGAGTATTATGATTCTATGTGCACAAGTGTACTATATGTAAGAGTGCACAAATATATTTATATTAGAGTATTCAAAGTGAAGATTCATGTCTAGGTGTGCATACAATATAGAGTTATGTGTATGCAAGTGTCAAGTAGAGAAGCCAAGAGTAATGAGACTTAGCATATGGAAAGGAATAGTCAAGTATCCAAAGAGTCATTCTAATATGGCTATATAGTAATCCACAAAGAAGAAATAAAGTATCAAGTGTCATATCCAAATATCCAATTATCAACTATCAAGTATCATATTTATAAGAGAAAGAGCACTCATTTATTTTAAGGTCAAGATGGCCTAGAGCTTGACCAAAATCGAGGATTTTAATTAAATTTCATGGGATGTGGCATTTAAAATGGTGAGAGGTGCATGTACCATCTCATTTATAATGTATTATAAAGCAGAGAAAGGAGTAATAAATATTACATACATTTTGAGCAATTAATATTGTAAGTTTTAATATATGCTTTGTACATGTATAATTCAGGATATTTACATTCATATTGTTGTTTATTAGTGAATGTTATTTGATATATTATAAGCCTTGATTTACATATTAATTTGCTCATATTATTCTACTTACATCATTATCTTGATCTTATTGTATTGTGGCTATATTATATTTGATCCTATGGAATTTATCTTGAGTTTTATGTTAGTATTAAGGCTTAAAAAACCATTAGTGGTATCAAAGCTACTATGAGTAGTTTCTTGCATAGGTTGAATTTATTTAGCTACATAAAAAATTGATTTTGTCTAGTTTGATAAAATTGATTTAGAGTCTGTCTACTTTAAAGGGAGTTAGACCTGGAATCTATTGTAATATCATAGTAAGTAGAAAGACTAAAGTCTTTCCATAGTTGGAGGAACAACTAGTGAAGACCAGGACTCAACTATAGAGTCTTTCCATGGTTGAATAATAACTAGTGAAGACCATGACTCAACTATAGAGTCTTTCCATAGTTGAAGTATAACTAGTGAAGATAAGGACTCACATCTATATTGGAAGGTGAATCAACTTTAATATAGTTGATAATTTCACAAAAATAGCCAGCCCTTTATTTGGATTTCAAAGATAGAAATATTTCAAGAACATAGATAATCCTTGGTACTATTTTCTATCAACTCAAAAGGAAGTTGAAGAATTTGGGATAATCAAGTCATCTTGAATTTTATTGTGACATCAAGGAAATATGAGTTACCTTGATAGTGCTTCTTGAGTTCTTAGGTGCAACCTAAGGAATATAGTAGAGATTGATTGTCAAAAATATGAGAATATTCCTACAATATATAGAGAATAATTTCATCTTCTTAATGCACGAGTAAGTAAAAAATGAGAAGGATATATCAAGGATTGGTATATCTATCTAAATGTCAGCCTTCATCAAGCATATATTAATCAAGGTTGTAAGATATTAATTTTTTAGATCACAAAGAAATTGAACTTAATAGAATATTTTAGGTCTTGAAGAGAGACCTTGAAATAAATAATTTTTAAGGTCTTGAAGAGAGACCTTGACATAAAGGAGATTTTAGGTCTTGAAGAGAGACCTTGACATAAAAGAAAGATTCGGGCCATTAGATATTGACCTTGAAAAAAAGCTTGATAGAGGTAGCCATATAAAGATATAGATTTAAAGAAGAATAGAAAATTAAGAGACAACAATAAGCTTAAGGTCCATATAAAAGAAGCTTGATAAATAAGGCTAGAGATATTTAGAAGCAATCGAACATAAAAGGACAAGGTCTAAGTATTTAAAGCAATACACATGGCTAATTTTTACACACACAAAGAGAGAGAATAGACAATGCTTATAGAGAAGACTTCTACGATCTAGGGATCGTCCAAGCTATTAGGATAAAGGACAACACTCACAGACCAACCATGTGATAATCAAGAGATTGGGTACGGTGATAATAAATTCATCCTCACTATCATAATATACCAGGTTTGACATAGAATGGGAATAAGGAAGAAAGTATAACAAAACATACATCTAAGATAGTCATAGAGCATTCAATTCCACAACACATAGCCATATCACAATACTGAAGTGTAATATTGAGCACAACATTGAACAATAATATTGAGTAGAGCTATGTCTATCATATCATCAAGACGAGTTGAGCTACATATCATAAAGAAATGTACTTTGAATGTAGCACACTGGGGTGAAACTAGAGCTTTACAACATCTAAGATGTCCAACACTCGGATAAAATTCTAATTATTTAGGCAATAATCGGTTGGAAGACCAAGAGTTTAGCTTTGTAGAGAAGGAACGCCAGGGTTATGCATAAGGGGTTGGACTCAAAATGTACTTGTAAACAAATGGTGAATCCTAATCAAAATCAAGGTGAATCAAGATGAATCCTAAGAAAATCAAATCAATCATCTTCACACCAAAATTTGGGGTATTTGAAGCCCTAAAAAGTAAGGTCATATTTGGGGTAAATTTTGACATATTAAATCATCTTATAAATTTATAAAAATACCACCATTAGATCAGGCTCGAAAAGAGATTTCCAATGAGTACAAATATGCCTATTCTTGGAGACATATTATGGCAAATTGTCCCTAAGAAAAATTGATTCCAAAAATTTGAGGTAAATAGGCCGATGTTGAGAGTTCTAATATTCGCCAATTTCCAATTTTGGAAATCCTAATATTCACTCAATTTGTGAATATTCACCACTGTACATAACTGTGAGGAACATTTATTGTAAAGAGAAAAGTAACATTGGAGAAAGGAAAATATTTCACCATGTTTTGAAGGATTAATGCTCCTTGTAATGCCTATGAGCCACTTAGTAGATAATTCCCTATCAAGCAATCAAAGCCCAAATGTTGAATAAAGTAATGTTCAAATTAGAACTCAAACATTGAAAAGTGAATCATTTTTGAAGCCATGTAGCACTCAGGCACGCTGGTTGAAGTAGTTCACATGGGTCTCTTCTATAACATTCAAATAATTATACTAGAGTAAGAAGAAAGGTGCGCACAAATTTTTTTGAGGTAAAATTTAAATTTATTAGGTTTTTCAAAGTTTAAATTTTTGGAGTGATATGTCAAAATAAGGTTTTGTGAAAGATTAATTATTAAAATCTTAGGAGTAATAAGTTTCTAGGAATTATAAGGATAATTTTATTTATTAAGTTTAGGAGTGACAAGATTTTTAGATTTTGATAATGTAGGATATGGGGGAAAGTAATCACAAGATGTAAAATATGCAAAAAAGTAAGATAATGGAATTTTGCAATAAGACTAAAATATGCTATTAATGGTGTTGCGGGCCAAACAAGGTGAATGGTTTCCTATTTTTGTCACATGCCCGTGCATTTAATTATCAACCCGGGGAGCTTCGTAAACTTGCGAAGAGTCAGAATTAGGTTACTACAATACCACTGGAGGTGAATCTGCTAATCCTACATTTTGGGGGGTGTTCTTGAAATGGTTTGTCAATCATTCCCGCACTCCTCAATGATTTACGTAAGAAGAACAGAATTAAACCTACAGAAAATAAATCATGTACGCGTTCCTGAAAATAAATCTACTGCAAATGTTGGAACTAATAAACTAACGAACATTCTTATGAAAGCAATAAACTAATTAAAATTAATAAACAAAAAGGAAATGGGGAAGAAATACTGGCTTGGAGTGGGCCCAGGCTCCAGCAACTTCTTCCCGATCGAACACGCGCTTAGAACTTCTGGAACTTTAATATATTCGTCAACACACTACAATTTATCTCTGTACGTCTAAATGGATCTTTATTTTATTTCTATATATTTCTCAGAACGATCTGCGTGTGTTTATATAACACACCCGCAGAACTTCTATTACAGAAGTAGTTACAACAGTCGATCTGTCCCAGACTAAATCAAGACAGTCTGGTAAATGCAATCGACATCTGGCATTCTGTTCTAATGGCGGCGTGTTCGTTGTTCGGTTCGTGCTTTTCCTGGCATCAGTAAGATATTTCGATACGTTGGTGCAATCTCCAATTTAGCTCTGCATGATGCGAGCTAGAGCTGCACCAGTCGCTGCCGTCCACGTCGTTCAAATCTGGTCAACGGGCAAAGAATCGGTGGCACCTTCTAGTTGTGGGGAGGCGCTTGCCTTTTGCTAGCGCCTTTCGACTATGGGGAGGCGCTTGTCTTTGGTTGGCACCTTCCAGTTGCAGGGAGGCGCTCGTATTCGGTTGGCACCTTTCGACTGCAGGGAGGCGCTCGTATTCGGATTGGCGCCTTCCTGCAGGGAGGCACTCGTATTCAGTTGGCACCTTCATGTAGGGAGGCGCTCGTATTCAGTTGGCGCCTTTACTGAGGGAGGCTTGGTATTCGGTTGGCGCCTTTGCGGGAGGGCTCGTATTCTCTTCATTAACCCTCGATGAAATAAAGTGCCAGGTCCATCAAAAGGACCTCGACCGTTCCAAATCTAACTAAATCAATTGCAATTCCACAAAACATACTAAAAACACACAAATTAGATAACACGCATAATTATATCAAATATCTATATAATCATTCATAAAAGTACGCAATCCTTATTATACAGCCGCATATTGATCAAAGAAATATGTACAAAATATGAGCATTTTTGGTGCTCATCATCCCCCCATGCCTAACATATGCCACGCCCTCGTGGCATCCAAGCTACAGGTAGCCCTCTGACTTTTCATCGTCGCCATCTCTTGGAGGATTCTGCTGCCCCTGCGGCCCGAGTCTGTCTTTTCGTGCCAGCATTTGAAGGTGTGGTTCACCTTTGCCTATGGGAAACTATGGCTGTCAATTGTCCTCTTCTTGTTCTGGCCGCTACTGGTGGTGGTCTAGCCAGCGTTGTTCCTGCTGATTGAAATGCAGCTTCGATAGCTTGCCAGAGGGATATCCGAGTTATCCCCTCTGGAAGGCACTACTTGGGCCTTGTATAATCCGGCCGCTTTAGGGGTAAGCCCTGCATTCTCCTTTGCAATCGTAGCGGCCTCCAATTGTGGGCCATATACTCCCCACCATTCCAAGTACTTCCTCATCATGGAAGGCCACCCTCGGGATGAACCATAGATGTCCCAAAACTGGCTGTCTTCTGCTGGATTGACGCAGATGCCAGAATCTCCTTTTACCCTCGAGGATGCCTTCCTGGCCTCCTTGGCTACTTTCATTTCGTTGCGCCACTGCTCAAAATATTTTTGCCTTTCGACGAATGGCTGCATGTCCCATTCGTCCTCTTCGAAGTCGACGAAGGTCACTTTTGCCTTCTGTCGAGCCGTCCTGGGCCTCTTTGCCTTGGCTTCTATAGAAAATGTGGTGGCTTGGACAGGGGTCTCTCCTTTCTCCTTCGGGGACTTCTCCTTGCTCTGAAGGATCGGTTGTGTTGCTATCTTCGGGGGTGATCCTTCGTTCTCCTGTCTACAGGTGTCGACCCCTCAAGCTCTTCTCCTTCTTCGGGCACAGGGAGGTCCTCCTTATCCTCTGGTCTTATCTATTGTTGGAGACCTTCGTCCTGCTCTGTGTCACTCGGGACAATGACAGGGGGCATGGTAGGACTTCTTTTCTTTTCACCCCTAAAAAAGAGGAAGTTCGTTGACCTTCGGGTCCCCCGAAGAGAATACTCATTCGGTGGATGTGGGAGAGTTCGTCGGCACTTCTTCTGCCCAATCAGTCTGAGTGGATGCCTCCTGTCTTGTTGTTCCTCTATCCTGGAGCATTTGATTTTCCTCCTGCAACTGTCGGACCAGTTGCTCGAGCTGAGCAATTCGCCTATCTCTTTCCTCCAATTCCCTTTTATGTTGGTTTTGGCAATCTTCTAGAATCTGCTGTGCCATCCAGCAATCGGTTTGCCATTCGAGCGCCTCCTCCAAGGCCGCATCGATCTGGTCGTTACTCCCGAAAGTTCCTTCATTCCGTGGGCTCCGGTTCGTTAATTCTCGGAGGGTTTGGGCGGCAACGTCTATCTCCGGGTCACTCTGTCCTTCCTCTATCGAGAGGAATCATCATAGACGTTTCCTCCTGGGGATTGGTTCGTCCTCACCACCGGCGAGTGGCGCTCCTTCCTCCTCATACTCGGGCACTGGGGAATGCCCTCTGTCCTCTATGTCTTCGGGCACTGGTGACTGCTCTGCTCCTCCTAGAAAATAGGGCAACGCCAATTGCCCGATGTTTGTTATCTCCTCTATAGGGGATGCTTCGTCTTGCCCTAATTTGGCAACCGCATTGTGTTGCTCTATTTGGCCGCCATCTCCCTCTGCATCATGGTTCTGTCCTTGTGCTTCTGTGTGGCGGACCAATGCCGATATCAGCCCATGGTGGGCTAAGGCGGACGGTGCCCCCTTCTGGTACCGAGCCGCTTCATCTTTCAGAGCATTCGCCAGGTAGAAAGGTATGTTTAATTTCCTCCCATGCACTAGGTGATTGATGAAGTGCACATGATTAATGTGCAGATGGGTATACTTTCCTGTGCATGTGAAAAATCGAGCAATCTGCTCGAACATCTTCCGCATATTCATGGGGAGACTATTTTTGAGTAACCCCTCCTTGTCTATCTGCACATTTCCTCCTGGCAATAGTATTTTGGCGTATAGTTTTAACACTCCGCCCTTGTATGTACATTCCCCGTGAGAGGCAATCCAGTCGCTTGTGAGATGAACTCAGGGGTGACTGGAATTTCCACCCCTCGTACTTGGGCCGCATCGCCCCTCAAAGAGGCAGCGAATTCTCTAGCTGCCTCCACGTCCTGGCCCTAACTGACCAGGGTGCAGTATTCGAGCCACCCCTCGGCTTCGAATTGGGTCTTCACTGCCCCTCTGATCCCATCAGTATCACTGGGTTCATTCTTCTTGATCGCGTGGTTCTTGGACCTTCCTCCCATGGCGCCTTCTGCTGCTATATATATTTTTTTGTCCTTCCTTCTTCAGGAAGGCACCTTCTTATAGAAAATATGCCTAACCCTAGCAGTTATGGAAGATGCCCTATCATTGGCACGCGATTTCGGCTATGGGGGATACGATCTCTATGATGGCGGTATCTTTTTTGGTACTGCGTATTTATAAATAATTATATAAATGATTTGATTTAGTATGCGCGTACCTGATTCATCGTTCCAGTCATCGTGGTAGCCGCTGATTTGCTGACTTGTGACACGAGGGAGGGGTATGGTCCTTTGATGCCGCTCATTCGTGCGATGCTTCGTTCCGCTCGAGGCATCCGGTAGATGTAAATGTTGCATGCGGGAGGCATTCTTTGGTACCTTTCCCATGTGGATGGTGTCCTTGTAGCACCTTTCCGACGTTGTCGGTGCTCTTCTTCGAACGAATGCGCCTTTCGGTGCTACGAGGTGCCTCTGATTGGTGGGAGGCACTTTTGCTTGCATGCGTCTTCCCAATGTGGGAGGCGCCTCCTTCTGGTTCATGCCTTCCCGATGTTGGAAGGCGTTCATCTTGATGAATGTGCCTTCCTGATGTTGGAAGGCATATTCGACTGGATGAATGCGCCTTCTTGATGTTGGAAGGCGTCTCGGTTGGATGAATGCGCCTTCTTGATGTTGGAAGGCGTCTCGGTTGGATGAATGCACCTTCTTGATGTTGGAAGGCGTATTTTTTTTTTAAGACTTGGTGCCTTCCTGCCATGGAAGGCGCCTACATATGTATTTATATATATATATTTTAATTTTTTATAGAACTTCTGAATGGATGGAAGCGCGTTGTCTTCGATTTGTGCTTGGATGCAGTAAGGTGCCTTCTTCGAGATGGGTGCCTTTCGGGTGTAGTAAGGCGCCTTCTTGTGGACTTGGCGCCTTCTTCTGGATGCAGTAAGGCACCTTCTTCTGGATGGGTGCCTTTCGGGTGTAGTAAGGCGCCTTCTTGTGGACTTGGCGCCTTCTTTTGGATGTAGTAAGGCGCCTTCTTATGGATGGGCACCTTTCGGGTGTAGTAAGGCGCCTTCTTCTGGACTTGGCGCCTTCTGGATGCAGTAAGGCGCCTTCTTCTGGACTTGGTGCCTTCTGGATGCAGTAAGGCGCCTTCTTCTGGATGGCGATTTGATTGGAAAAAGGGTGATCAAGCCTTCCCAGTTTTTCATGCTGCCTAGATTCTACCTACGAGCCGGTGTCGGAATGTTGAGCCGAATCAGGCCTGGTTTCCCAGATACCTATCCCTTGTGATGTTAAGTCCTCCACCTACAAAAAGCAACCAAAAAATAAAGGAAAATAAAGGCAGTTAGACGCGTTCCGTGCCTGTTAGGCCCTGGATTAGGATGCCTGCAGCTTGCATGCGGGCGTCGTCCCTGCAAAAACACACATTACAAAAAAAACTATATTAACTAAAAAATTTTGGGTGAGCACTTTCGTGCCCACCATTTCACCTGTGAGAGTTCGGTCTAGATCTAGCAAGATGGGGTCTCCCCCATGCCTACTCTGGATTCCACCTTAACGTTTCGGACGTATTATAGGGGCGTAGTCGGTGGCCATTGACTATGAACATGGTGTTGCTGCCGTCAATTGTCTTAACGTGCACCGCCCCATTCCTAATGAGCTCTGCCACCTCATACGGCCCCATCCACCTCTGCATAAGTTTGCCCTTCCTTTCTTGGAATCGAGAATCGTACAACAGTACCCATTCCCCTACCTGGAACTTCTTCAGCTTGATGTGGTTATCATGCCACTTCTTTCTCTCTTCTGTATAATCTCTGTCCTCTGCAAAGCATCCAGTCGGATTTCGTCCAGTTGATCTAGTTGGCGAATCCTCTATTTTTGAGCTTCGTCCAAGCTCAAATTTAATTCTGAAGCCGTCCTCGAGTTTTGATTTCGAACTCGATGGGCATCATCGCATTTTTCCATAGACCGGTTGGAAAGGTGTGCATCCTGTGGTGGATTTCCATGTGGTGTTGTATGCCCAAGCTGCCTCCGGCAACCGTGTGGCCCAATATTTCTTGTGTTGCTGCATGGTTTTGGTCGGGATGTTTTCTATCTCCCTGTTTGTCACTTCTACTTGCCCGTTCGCCTACGGATGGTAGGGCATGGTTTTATTGTGCCGAACTCTATCTTGCTCCATCGGCTCCTCAATCAATTTGGAGGTGAATTGGGGCCCTTGGTCTATTGTTATCTCTCGAGGAACCCCAAATCATGTGAAAATATGGGCAAATAAGAAATCGGTGACCGTTCTTTCCTTTGAGTCCCTTAATGCCTGCACTTCCACCCATTTGGTGACGTAATCCGTGCAGACCAGAATAAACCTCCTTCCCATCGAAGGTGGATTAAATGGTCCCACGAAGTCCATGCCCCATTTATCGAAAGGTTCCAGGTGTACCTAGGGCTGCAGGGGCATTTCATCTCGGTGGGTTGGTCTACCCATCCTCTGGCACTCGTCACACTTGCTTGGTATACGCTGCCGCGTCCTTGAACAGAGTGGGCCAAAAATACCCAGCCTGCGGGATTTTGTAGGCAGTTCGTTTCCCTACAAAGTGTCCTCCGCATGGCTCATCATGACATGCCTTGAGCACTTTCGAAAACTCCTGTTCTGCTATGCATCTTCTTATAATTTGGTCCCATCCTATTTTAAATAGGAGACCATCCATCCAAAGGAATGATGCGCTCTTCTCTATGACCGCCTGCTTTTCTCGGTAGGAGAGAGCAGGTGAGGTCCTTTCGGTGGCCAAGTAATTGGCTATGTCTGCATACCACGGAGTTTGTTCACTAATAGCGAACAGATGTTCATCCGAAAACTGATCTTCCATTGCTTGATGATCTGTTGGTATCAATCTGGATAGAAAATCTGCCACGACGTTGTCCTTGCCCGGTTTATCGACTATAGTGATGTCGAATTCCTGCAATAGCAACAGCCATATGATAATTCTGCCACCAATGGCCGGCTTGCTCATCGAGATGCACGATAGCCGCGTGGTCCGTATGGATGAAGACCTTGTATCCCGTTATATAGTGGCGGAATTTGTTTATTGCATGGACAACTACGAGGAATTCTTTTTCTATCACTGTATAGTTGAGCTCTGCTCCCGCCAAGTTTTTATTGACATAATAGATGGCATAAAATTCTTCGTCGTCTTTCTGCCCGAGGACTGCTCCGATCGCACCGTTAGATGCATCGCAGTAAATATGGAACGGTATGGCCCAATTCGGTCCTCTCAAGACCGGTGCAGATATCAATTTTTCTTTCAGCAATTGGAATGCTTCTTCGCAATCTCCCGTCCAATTGAACTCTACGTCCTTAGAAAGTAGGGTGTGCAGTGGTTTGGCAATCTTACTAAATTCGGCGATAAATCGTCGGTAGTACCCGGCTGATCCAAGGAAACTTCTTACCTCCTTCTACGTGTTATGGGGCTAGGTAGGTCTCTGATGACCTCGATCTTCCTCTTGTCTACTTTTATTCCTTCCGTAGAGAGGTGGTGTCCCAACACGATGCCTTCCTGCATCATCATAAAACATTTTTCATTACTTAGGGACAAATGATTTTCCTTGCTTCTGTCGAGCACTCTTTCCAGATTTGTCATTGCCTCCTCGAAGGTTTCTCCATAGGCGGTGAAGTCGTCCATGTATACTTCCACCCCGTCTCCTATCATATCGAGAGAATATGCTAAGCACCGCCCTTTGAAAGGTGGTCGGTGCGTTGCACAGTCCAAAAGGCAATACCTTATAGGCAAACGTTCCCCATGGACAGGTGAACGTTGTTTTATCTTGATCTTCTTCCCCTATCTGGATCTGGTTGTAACCACTGAAACCATCCAGAAAGGAGAAGTATTTTCTTCTCGAGAGTGTGTCCAAGACCTGATCGATGAACGGGAGTGGGAAGTGGTCTTTCTTAGTCGCCTTGTTCAACGCCCGGTAGTCCACGCAGATCCGCCATTTCCCATTCTTTTTGGGGACCACCACTAATGGTGATACCCATTCACTATCAAAAATTGGATATATGAATTCGGCAGCCAGAAGTTTGTGCAGTTCTTCTCTGACAATGTCTTTCATTCTTGGGTTCATCCTTCTCTGTGGCTGCCGACTAGGAGTTGCCTGGTCATCTAAATAAATCCGATGGGTACATATTTTTGGGCTGATGCCGTGCATATCTGCGTAGTCCCATGCAAATGCTTGCTGGTGTTTTACCAGAAGCTCTTCCAATTTTTCTAGCTGTGTGGGCGTCAACTTGCTGTTGACGTTTAATATCCTCCTTGGCCCAACGTGTATTTGTCGGATGTGCTTGATCTTGGGCGCCGGTCAACGGCGATCCAGGTGTGGGGGTGGACGATTCTCCATGGAGAAACTCCATGATAGCACCATCCTCGTCCTCTTCTGCCACCTCCTCCAAGGTCATCACCGGTTGGATTATGGACAACTCCGTAGTTCCATGCTCGGTGATCCTGGGTTCTTCTATCGAGTCCATAGACTGAGTGGCGGTGAAATGGTCAGCCTTTTGACATTTTGCCCATTGGAGATGGTCATTAGCCCATCTCGATAGCTGATGTAAGCGTCAGTTGTTGCCAGCCATGGCCTCCCCAAAATGAGCGGGTAACCGCCCAGCCTGGTCTTGGTTTGCAAAACTAAAAAATTGGTTGGATATTCCCATGCATTGACTATTACGATCACATCTTCCAGCATCCCTTTCGACGACACGGTTGATCGATCGGCTAACTACAGCACTGTCATGGTTGGCTTCAGGTTCATGAGCTACAGCCTCTGCATGGTCTCTTGAGGCATCACGTTGATGGCTGCCCCGAGGTCAACCAATGTGTTGGACAGGGAATGTCCTCCAATTTTTATGGTCAGCACTAGGCTACCTGGATCTGCATACTTCGGATGACGTGTTCCACCCATCATTAGATCTGCCAGTTTACCCATGACGTTGATAGTATGGGTAGCTTTTCATCTCGGTCTCCTTAGACACATTTCTCTAATTGCCTTGGTGTAAATGGGGACATCTCGAATTGCTTGAAATAATGGGATTGTCATCGTGAGATTCTTCAAGCTCGACAAGATGTCAAATTTTGGCTGTGTTGTTTTTCTTTGTTCCTGCAGCCGGCTAGGAAATGGAGCCTCCGCTCTCTCAAGTGCTTTTCCCTCTTCTACCAGAGGTGTCTCCTCTATTTCTTCCTCCTCTTCTACCGGTGGAGGTGTCTCTACTATTTCTTCCTCCTCTTCTACCAGAGGCGGTGTCTCTACTCCTAGCTGCCTACGATCTAAGCTGAATATTGTACATATGATACATCTCACCTTCTACGTTGTATGTCGGCTGATTTACTCTGTTGTTCGGGTTTGCTGTCGGTTGTGTTGGTAGCTACGCAAGTCTCGCTGTTGGCAATCTTGGTAAGTTCTGTTGGATGTGAGCAGGTGCTGCACTCTGTGGAGTCCGATTCCATGCATTGTGGCCTCTCCACTGCTGCCCAGGATATGGATATGGCATCCATGGCTGCTGATTCAGAAATGTTGTTGGGGGTGCATTAGTCTAGGGTGATGGTCCCCACCACCCCATATTAGGTGGTTGAGGGGGTCCTTGGTGCATGTATGGCCCTCCCCCATATGATGGCATTCCGGTTGGTATATTCCCCATGGGGGGCTGTGGCCAACTCTTCCTATTGCCTATGAAGTAGGCCTCCGTGCTCTCAACCGCTTCCTGGTTACTGGGTAGTTGTGGGCACAATCGAGTTTTATGATTCAGCCTACAAACTACGCATACTCTGACCTTGTTTTCTGGACATGCATTCTTTGCATGCCTTCCTCTGCATTTTGGGCAAAAATAGGCTAATGCTGCATCATTTTCTTGTTTCTTCTTTTCTAACAGCAGCGTATCCATCTGCAGTGCTAGAGATGAGAGCATTTCGCTCTTCAAATCCTCCAGCATGTTGCCTATTTCTATTTTGGTGGTAGAGCGGTCGCCTTCATGGTCCTGGCGATGATTTTGCCTCGCCTTCTCGAGTAGTTCCGGCATAATTTCTAGATGTCGTCCATAGCATTTTGATAGACATCACCTCGAGAGATCATGTTGAGAGCCTCCGGTGACTCATTGGTAAGTCCCCTCAAGAAGATGCTTTTGAGGGACTTATCGGATAGCTTCGAGTGAGGGGACCGTTGAAGATTAAAGTTGAATCTCTCCCAATACTCCTCAAGAGACTCATCTTCTCTTTGTGTCATGCTCGGGACCTCCTCCCTGGAGTCTCTTGCTCTCCCAAAATCTTGATATTGCTCTAGAAAGAGCTTCTTCATCTGGTCCCAGGTGGTGATGTGTTTGTCTCCCAGGACCGATGAACCATCACGAGAGCTGCATCGTCTAATGTAGAAGGAAATAATTTCAACTTCTGCGTGTTTGATTTGTAATCCACGAGACCTGCACAAAACATCAAACTTGAATAAAAATAGGTCGGGGTCCTCGGTCGGGTGTCCTCCGAAGGACGGAAGGTGAGCGGGGGATATGTTTTTCATTTTGGTATCTCCTACTCCCTCCTCTATTGGGAAACTAAAGCCAGATGAGACTTCATCGTTATCTACCATTTTTTGGGAAATGTGGTTTCTAATGCAGCGTTTATGGCCTTTCGGTCGTTTAAAACTTTTTGAGTCAATGCTCTAAGGTTGTCTGGCGAGATCGTCTGATCCTCCATAGCCTTCCACAATAGGGCTTCCTCTAGAGGAGTCCTATTAAACAAGGGATTTATGATGATTCGTTCGTCCCCTTGTTGATGGGATGAGGTGGCACTTTGCACAAAGTGCGGTTCCTCACTCCAATGGACTTGCTGGTAGGTCGGGCGAGTCTAACTCAAATCCAAAATGCTCGGGTAACTCAGGTTCTGATGGATTAGTTCTTATAAAGCGATCATCAGGTCCTCTTCTTCTCGAAGAACTCATACAAGGTCGGATGGAAGGTTTCGGGGTATTGCAAGTAATCTAATTAAGACGCTTCCTCGACAACGGTGCCAAAATGTTGCGGGCCAAACAAGGTGAATGGTTTCCTATTTTTGTCACATGCCCGTGCATTTAATTATCAACCCGGGGAGCTTCGTAAACTTGCGAAGAGTCGGAATTAGGTTACTACAATACCACTTGGAGGTGAATCTGCTAATCCTACATTTTGGGGGTGTTCTTGAAATGGTTTGTCAATCATTCCCGCACTCCTCAATGATTTACGTAAGAAGAACATAATTAAACCTACAGAAAATAAATCATGTACGCGTTCCTGAAAATAAATCTACTGCAAATGCTGGAACTAATAAACTAACAAACGTTCTTATGAAAGCAATAAACTAATTAAAATTAATAAACAAAAAGGAAATGGGGAAGAAATACTGGCTTGGAGTGGGCCCAGGCTCCAGCAGCTTCTTCCCGATCGAACACGTGCTTAGAACTTCTGGAACTTTAATATATTCGTCAACACACTACAATTTATCTCTGTACGTCTAAATGGATCTTTATTTTATTTCTATATATTTCTCAGAATGATCTGCGTGTGTTTATATAACACACCCATAGAACTTCTATTACGAAGTAGTTACAACAGTCGATCTATCCCAGACTAAATCAAGATAGTCTGGTAAATGCAATCGACATCTGGCATTCTGTTCTAATGGCGGCGTGTTCATTGTTCGGTTCGTGCTTTGCCTGGCATCAGTAAGACGTTTTGATACGTTGGTGCAATCTCCAATTTAGCTCTGCATGATGCAGAGCTGGAACTACACCAGTCGTTGCCATCCACGTCGTTCAAATCTGGTCAACGGGCAAAGAATCAGTGGCGCCTTCTGGTTGTGGGGAGGCGCTTGCCTTTTGCTAGCGCCTTTGATGTGGGGAGGCGCTTGTCTTTGGTTGGCGCCTTCCGGTTGTAGGGAGGCGCTCGTATTCAGTTGGCGCCTTTCGATTGCAGGGAGGCGCTCGTATTCGGTTGGTGCCTTTCTGCGGGAGGCGCTCGTATTCAGTTGGTGCCTTCTGACTGCAGGGAGGCGCTCGTATTCAGTTGGTGCCTTTCGACTGTAGGGAGGCGCTCGTGTTCTCTTCATTAACCCCCGATGAAATAAAGTGCCAGGTCCATCAAAAGGACCTCGACCGTTCCAAATCTAACTAAATCAACTGCAATTCCACAAAACATACTAAAAACACACAAATTAGATAACACGCATAATTATATCAAATATCTATATAATCATTCATAAAAGTACGCAATCCTTATTATACAACCGCATATTGATCAAAGAAATATGTACAAAATATGAGCATTTCTGGTGCTCATCAACTGAAAAGTTGCAAAAATAGTACAATGCAATGTAATGGAGGAAATGAACACTCCAAAAATCTAATGGAAACTACATTGTACCTACTTACTACTCAATAGTAGTCTCACTTCTACTACACACTCTTTTATTCACTATGGTGTCTATATATAAGAAGATAGGTTACTTGGCCCTTACTCTTCCTAACTACCTTTCCTATGACTCATATACAAGTGGACTCCTTGTACATTTACATCATTGCACATTGACACTTGTGCATTTATTACTTATTCCTCAAGTAACCTAAGATAAACTCCTAATATAACAATGTACCCAAGGTGGTACATTGACATGTACCTAAATAATATAATATACTTGTTTTTGCCATTGCACAACTTACCCCAAATTTGGGGATCCACCTTAAATTTTGATGTTTATGGGAAATTTTGGTTTGCATTGAGTGATTTCTTGATTAGTTATACCGAGACATGTTGGTGATGTGGATGAGTTTTAGTAAAGTTTGAAGGTTTAACATGGTCATGCTTAGCGATGGATTTTTTTTGTTTATGTTTGATCTCATTGTCCTCATGTGTTTGACCTCATGTTTTTATCACATCCCATTTCGAGTACCACATTGCTCATGTTCTTAAGATTTATCTAGTGGCCTTTTGGTGTTATATAAGCTTAGTTCAAGGTTTATATCGAATCATTCTTGAATCCAGTTCATTGATTATCCATGGATCAATAAAATTAAAAATAAAAAATAAAAAATAAAAACAAAGAAAAGAAAAAAATAAATAAACAAAAGAAGAAAATAATATATATATATATATATCAAAATGAAGTCATCAATGTGTTTCTCTTGTTTTGGAAAGTCTAATTTAACTTTATTTTGGGGAATGCTTTAATTCAATTTCATTAATGATTTTATTTTTGGAATTTTAATTTATGTGATTTTTATGATAGATTATAAAAAATTGTGGGCATGATTTTCGAGATGAATTGGAACCCAACCAACTAGCAGATGCAACATCAGAGCACGATCAATGTGATCAATCACATGGTTTCCAAGGTGTTTCCAGGGCATGATTTTTAATGCACGAACCACCAAGGAGCCACTAAGGTTTAGCTGAGTTATATTATGCTATGCGCTTGGGTGTTAATAAATCTCCCACCATGTCATCCTGAGATACATGTGGGATTAAGCCCCCAACAGGTTTGTGGAACACTTGATAAAGGAAAGACATGTATCGAGAAAGGAAGTTAGTGGGAGCTAGGATATGATATTTCTTCCAAGTATGAGGGGTAGGTTGCATTGGGATTTTGAAGTATTTTATTGCAAAGTTTAATGTTTATATATATATGTTGGAACCCTCTAAAAGAGAAGAGAATATTATAGTAGAGAAGGCTCTAAATTGGAGATATTGTAGGCAAAGTTCTAAGCAGTATGACTGTATTGTATTGTGAGAATAGATAAATTTTAATGAAATACATGAGTAGCTTATGTTAAATATGATATGGTTTACACGTGGTGGCTTGGTCAAAGAGTTAAATATTAGAATGGTGAAGGTTTTATTTGTTTCACCTATGTAATTTGGCACACAACACTGCTATGTCATGAATGCTTGCTATGTTATGATCACTACTATGTTGTGATAGTCGAGAGGACATGATTGTTGAGAAGCCATGATTGCTAAGAGGCCACGATAAATGAGAATCCAAGATTACTAAGAAGCTACGATTACTGAGAATCCATGATTGTGTATAATTATCAAAGATATTGGAGTTCTATGGTGCAATGTTGGTTTTTGTATACCCTAGCTATCTACAGAGTTATGGAGTGCTGGTGAGGAAACATGTTTTGAAGTGGATTATAGGAGATCTTCCCATACAAAAGCCTAAGATATTGTAGTGGTAAAGCTATCATCTGAACACATGATAATTGAGATATCTGGTGACATTGTTTTTATTATTTCAACAATATAGTTTAAGATTATGAATTGATGTTTTAGGAAGTGTTGCTTGTCTATGAATTGATATAGGAGTTTAGATTATTGTAAAAGGGAGAAATATTCAATTTGTGATATTGAAAGCAAATTTTGGATTGCACATCATGATAGAGGCCTTCGTCGAAGATGAATATCATATTGCTAATCTAAAAAAATTTGATAAAAAGCTAATTCATCAAATATTGTTGAAGTTTGATTCCAATAGCAAACACTTAGATGGGGAGTTGGTATTGAATGTGCACCATTTCATGATGTTGATCGCATTGATAGACTATGTCACTAATGTTGCTGGTGGATGGTGATGCTAATATTGCAAGCGGTAGAGAAGGATAATAACATCCGATTATAGTTTGTGAAAATATGAAATAAATAAATGAAAACTCGCTATTTGTAGAATATTTATAATAAGGAGAATTCCAGACTTAATATGCCAATTGGAACTATACTGTAGCACATCATAAAGGTAAATGGTACAATTATAAAATTATTACCAAGGAAGTTTTACTGAATGGAGGTAACGATTACAAGTTGCACAAATTTGCTATCATGCCTATTACCACAAGCGAAGAGAGAAGGAGAATGAAATTGTTGAAGAAAGCTTTACAAAGCTCAATACACAAAAAGGAAATGAAGGATTGTTTGGCTTTCTGAAAAATTTAAATATCCATTCAAATGCACAAAGAAAAGGTTGAAGAATTGTTGGTAGCAGATTACATGTTGAAAATCGGTTATTTTTGAAGAACTCTCCTCCCAAGTTGTTGGAATTCACCAAATTTCAACATTGTAATTTATTGAAGCAAGGTATTCTGCAAGTGTATGCATAAGATATTTCATGTTTGAAATACATTGGAAATTTCAATAAGTTTTACGCATGCGTATGGTATACTTATATAGTTTTTTTCTTAATATATTGTGACATTTTTCCCTTTTATTATTGCATTGCATTAATGTTAGACTGTGTGAAATTGGTCGGACTAATGTTGGTTTAGTGCAGGATATCAGTTTATGCAGATTTGGGTCAAAATTTTAAAAAGTTTTAGTGACTTGTTGTTGGCAATTTTGGGTACCTTGAGTACATTGCCTTTGCTCAAGTATAGTTGTTGTCATTGATGTCAAGGAGCTCTTGGTAGTTGTTGTCTTTGATGTCAAGGAGTTCTTGAAGCAATTTGTTTTTATGTCTAAGTATGTGTTTTGATGAAGGTTTCAGCTGGTCAGTAAGTCTCCAAGAAAATCAGAGTTGCAAAAGATCAAGAAAAATATAAGTTAGAAAAAGTTTGCAAGCAGCTGGAAAAACTATCGCGATTTCGCGACATGTTTGAGGAGAGAGAAAGTTCGGGCAAAACTATCACGATTTCGCGACATGTTGGAAGGCAGAGACAAAGCAGGCTAAACTATCGCGATTTCGCGACATGTCACATTTTCGCGACTCGGGAAGCGCAGGAAGGCAGAGAAAGAAAAGTGTCATGATTTCGCGACACATTGCCAGGAAAGTTGTTCGGACGAGCAAGTGTCACGATTTCGTGACATGTTGCAGGAGAGAGAGTCCGAAAGGAAAAGTGTCACGATTTCGTGACATGTTGAAGAAGAGGAAGTCTGCAATGTTAACTGTCACGATTTCGCGACAAGTTTGAAGAGAGAGAAAGTGATTCAAGAACAGTCACGATTTCGTGACATGCTGCAAAAGACAAAGTGAGGACTATTGCGATTTCGTGACATGATGCAAAGTTCCAGTTGAGGACTATCACGATTTTGCGACATGCTGAAAAGCTCGAAGTGAGAACTATCATGATTTCATGACTTGCAGCAAAGAGAAGAGCCTGAAAGGAGAAGCGTCATGATTTTGCGATAGGCAGTGGAGAAAGCGTTCGAAAGCCAGAAGCGTCACGATTTTGTGATAGGCTACAAAGAAGTTGTACGGATGCAGAAAGTGTCACGATTTCACGACAGGTTGAGTTGGCAGCTTGCAGTTGCAGAAAGTGTCATGATTTCGTGACAGGTTGAGTTGGCAGCTTGTAGTTACAGAAAGTGTCATGATTTCGTGACAGAAGTGAGATGACGTCAACAAAATTCATAAGTGTCATGATTTCATGACAGAAGTTGAGAGGAAGGCCATGAAGACTAAAGTGTCACGATTTCATGACAGAAGTGTGATGACGTCAGCAAGAGGCAAAGGTGTCACGATTTCGTGACAGAAGCTGAGAGGAAGGGCATGAAGATAGAAGGGTCACGATTTCATGACAGAAGAGAAGATGACGTCAGCAAAGATAGGAAGTGTCATGATTTCATGACATAAGCGGTAAGGAGGTCGACAAAGGCAGTAGTGTCATGATTTCGTGACAGCAAGCATAGAAGGTGTACGGTAGGCAAAGATGTCATGATATCGTGACATGTTGTAGTTTCACGCTAGAAGCTACAAGGAGGCAGTGAAGTCGACAGAGTTAAATCTAGGCCGACATAGCACAGGGTTTTGCAGTCGACGTGATTAAAGGGTAAACAGTCGACTAAGATCAAGGTTCTAATCTTGAGATTATGAGTATAAAAGGAGGGTTGTTTGAGGAGATTTGATCATCGATCGAAGTGTGCGTTCGAAGTGCGATCTACGTAATTATAGTGCGGGGAGAAGTTCGATCGTCGAGAAGCAGAGTGTGCAAAGTCTATGCTATTGTGGTTGCGCAAAGTGTGCGAAGACTATTCTGCGATGGATGCACAAAGGAGCAGAAGTTATTGGTGTTGCGACATTCGAAGACAGTGCATAGAAGTGAGAAGTTCGATAGCCAAAGTGTTGTATGCTGCTGTGTTGCATAGTCTGTGCAAAAGTTGGTTTCGTCTAATGCAGTTGTGACTGAACAGTGAAGTCTTGGGGATAGCATTGAGCAAGCATTTGAAAGCTTGTGAACCATTTTTTTGTAACTAGTTTGAGGACAGAGATTGAGGCAGAAAGAGGACATTTGTGCTAGATCGAAGGACTGCATTTAGTGCAAATTTGAGGACCAGCTTTGCGGTGACAGAGTTGAGGACAGAGATCTCCAGCCAGAGTAGGGAAGACAGGTGTCTTCTATGGATAGAGTTCCACTTGCTAAGGGCATAGGAGGTAGAGGTCTTCTAGAGGATCACCAACCAAAGCAGAATTAGGGGAAGGTGTCTCCTTTGAGCTGAGGCTCATAAACATTGTAATCGGGAAGGATTCCCAGAGGACTTTGATATTACTTTTAGAAGAAAAGTTTTATCCGTGGAGTAGCCCACCTTGGGTGAACCACGTAAATTGCTGTGTCACTTTGTGGATTATATTTTGTGCATTGTTTTGATTACTGTTATTACTGCTATCTTTATTCTGCATGTTATTGATTTGAAAGTTGCTTTGAAAGAAAAAGTTAAAAGTGGTCTTATACTGTTCACCCCCCTCTCAGTATAAGCTTGTGTTCTTCAATTGGTATCAGAGCGAGTTCCTTCGAAAAGGTTTAACAGCTTGAAGGAAGAACTTGTTAAGAACACAATGGATTATTCAAGTGGCAATGCAGCACCTATTCTTGATGGATCAGATTTCGGTCTATGGAGTGCAAGAATGAAAGTCTATCTTATGGCACTTGGTAATGAGGTATGGGAAGTTATTGAAGATGGGTACACCATTCCTGCAAATGGTCCTTATACTAAAGAAGATAGGCTCCTACATCACAACAACTCAAAAGCCATGAATGCAATCCTGAAGGGTTTACAGAAGGCTGATCTTACCAAAGTTATTCACTACAAGACAGCTAGTGAAATGTGGAAACAACTGCAGGTTGTTCATACAGGTGATGCAAATGTCCGAAAGGCCAAGTTGAGACACTTCAAAGGTATGTTTGAACAGCTCAAGATGAATGATGATGAAAATATTAGTGACTATATGCTCCGTATGGATGAAGTTGTTAATTCTATGAAAGACTTAGGTCTTGAACTTGCTGAAAATGATGTGTGTGATAAGATTTTAAGATCTCTTCCTAATAGATTTAGTGAAAATATTTCTGCTATTGAGGAAGCTAAAGATTTAGATAAGTTGAAAAAGGATGAGCTCCATAGTATTCTTGCAGCATTTGAGCTGAGAACTCAAGTGAAAGTTGATGTAAAGAAAGAGGCAACTTTCAAAGCTACCAAGAAATCAAAAGGCAAACAGATTCAAGAGAGTGATGAGTCTTCTAGTGAGGAAGAGGCATATTACAGCAAGAAAGGCAAGTTCTCTAGAAAGCACAAAAGCAAGAAAAATATAAGATGTTTCAACTATGGAAAGTTTGGTCATTATGCTACTGACTGTACTGTTTCCAAGAATGAAAGTGATGAAGATATACAGGATGTTAAGAGCAAGGATTCTGAAAAGCACAGGTATTACAGAAAGAACAAAGATGAGCACAACAATCAAGGAAAGAGGTATTCACACAAGAACAAGAAGAGCTTCTACCTGGACAAAGCAAGTAAGTGTTCTAGCAGTGATAGTGAAAGTTCTTCTAGTGATGATGAAAATGAGATGTTGTTCATTTCAGAAAAAGAGGAAGAACCGAAACATAAATTTATTGTCATGAAATGTTTTAGATGTGGAAATTTTGGGCACCTTGAGGATGATTGCACAAGTAATGAATTGGTTGCTAGTATGTATGAGGATGCTTCAGAAAATGACAAAGAAGATGCTTGTATGGTTTTTGAAAAGGGTAGCACCTCTAGTGATAAGAAATCTGAAAAAGGCCTTGAGATTTCAAAATGCAATCAAATAGAGGTTCTTGAATGTGAACTTACTAATGCTCTTAGTGTTTTGAAAAAGGAAAGGAAGAAGAATGCTAGACTCAAGGATAAGTTAGATGAATGTTGTATGGAGAGAGATGAACTCATAGAAAGTCTTGACATCTCTATGGCTAAGACACAAGAACTAAAAAATGAGTTAGAATCTAAGGTGCTTGAGTATAATGAGTTGGAACAGAAAATGGCTTCTCTAGAAGTAGAAACTAAAGAGTACAAAGATAAGCTGTACAGGTTTCAAGATAGCTCCAAGAAGGTTAAGTCTCTCATCAAAAATCAAAGAAATCCAACAGATAAAATAGGTCTCGGTTTTGTTGAGCCGCACAAGAAACAGGTTGGGGAATCTAGCAAGAGATTTCAAAAGGAAGAAAGTTCTGATGAAGAAAGTACTTCAGATCATGAGTCCGTGAGTGATGAATGCACAGAAATAGAAAACAGATTTTTGAATGTGAAGCAGAAGTTCTCGGGACCCAAGAGATCGATTAAAAGAATATTTCACGGTAGATGTTTTGCGTGTTACAGGTTTGGACACATGGCTGCACATTGCATGTCTCAAATGAAGAAGGTTAACAATAATTTTAGAAGTCGTAATTTATTTCAAGGGTATTGCTACTCTTGTAATCAGTTCGGGCACAAGGCAATTTTTTGCAATGCAAATAATAGGAACTGGGTTAGTCAGAACAGGTGGATTCAAAGAACAGCTATGCCTGAAAGAAATAATGTTGTTGTTTGTTACAAGTGCAACAATACAGGTCACACATCCAGAAAGTGCAGAGCTGATCTTCCAAGGTACAGGAACAGGAACAGTGGTATAAACAGGTCCAAGGATCAAGGTGTGGACAAGAAAAGAGATGAGAACAAGAACAAGAAAAGTGCCAAGAACAGAAACATTGACAAAGAGCTCAAGAAAAGGCCCGACAAAGAAATTGTAGACACCGATGATGATGAGTGTCTAATGGGAGTTTCACTCCCAACCCTATTTTAAATCACCTCAATAGGAGGTGGGGGAGGGACTAAGCTAAGAGACTCATTCTTAGTCCCAAGCCCCAAAGGTGACCCTTTGCCATTGATGACAAAGGGGGAGAGATTTGAGTAAGGGGGAGAGATATGAGTAAGGGGGAGAGCTTCAAGTGAAGAGGAAAGCTTCAAGTCAGGGGGAGCAAAACTTCAAAGAGATTGTTTTCAGTTTTGGCTCTTGAAGATGTGTTTTTAGTAAAGGTTTGCCATCAATGACAAAGGGGGAGATTGTTGGCAATTTTGGGTACCTTGAGTACATTGCCTTTGCTCAAGTATAGTTGTTGTCATTGATGTCAAGGAGCTCTTGGTAGTTGTTGTCTTTGATGTCAAGGAGTTCTTGAAGCAATTTGTTTTTATGTCTAAGTATGTGTTTTGATGAAGGTTTCAGTTGGTCAGTAAGTCTCCAAGAAAATCAGAGTAGCCCAGTTGCAAAAGATCCAAAAAAAGATAAGTTAGAAAAAGTTTGCAGGCGGTTGGAAAAACTGTCGCGATTTCGCGACATGTTTGAGGAGAGAGAAAGTTTTGGCAAAACTATCATGATTTCGCGACATGCTGGAAGGCAGAGACAAAGCAGGCTAAACTGTCACGATTTCGTGACATGTCGCATTTTCGTGACTCGGGAAGCGCAGGAAGGCAGAGAAAGAAAAGTGTCACGATTTCGTGACACATTGCCAGGAAAGTTGTTCGGACGAGCAAGTGTCACGATTTCGCGACATGTTGCAGGAGAGAGAGTCCAAAAGGAAAAGTGTCACGATTTCGTGACATGTTGAAGAAGAGGAAGTCTGCAGTGTTAACTGTCATGATTTCGTGACAAGTTTGAAGAGAGAGAAAGTGATTCAGGAACTGTCATGATTTCGTGACATGTTGCAAAAGACAAAGTGAGGACTATTACGATTTTGTGACATGATGCAAAGTTCTAGTTGAGGATTGTCATGATTTTGTGACATGCTAAAAAGCTCGAAGTGAGAACTATCATGATTTTGTGACTTGCAACAAAGAGAAGAGCCTGAAAGGAGAAGCATCACGATTTCACGATAGGCAGTGGAGAAAGCGTTCGAAAGCTAGAAGCGTCACGATTTCGTGACAGGCTACAAAGAAGTTGTACGGATGCAGAAAGTGTCACGATTTTATGACAGGTTGAGTTGGCAGCTTGCAGTTGCAGAAAGTGTCATGATTTTGTGACAGGTTGAGTTGGCAGCTTGCAGTTGCAGAAAGTGTCACGATTTCATGACAGAAGTGAGATGACGTCAGCAAAATTCATAAGTGTCACGATTTCATGACAGAAGCTAAGAGGAAGGCCATGAAGACTAAAGTGTCACGATTTCATGACAGAAGTGTGATGACGTCAGCAACAGGCAAAGGTGTCACGATTTCATGACAGAAGCTGAGAGGAAGGGCATGAAGACAGAAGGGTCATGATTTCATGACAGAAGAGAAGATGACGTCAGCAAAGACAGGAAGTGTCACGATTTCATGACATAAGCGGTAAGGAGGTCGACAAAGGCAGTAGTGTCACGATTTCGTGACAGCAAGCATAGAAGGTGTACGACAGGCAAAGATGTCGTGATATCGCGACATGTTGTAGTTTCACGCTAGAAGCTACAAGGAGGCAATGAAGTCGACAGAGTTAAATCTGGGCCGACGCAGCACAGGGTTTTGCAGCCGACGTGATCAAAGGGTAAAACAACCGACTAAGATCAAGGTTCTAATCTTGAGATTGCAAGTATATAAGGAGGGCTATTTGAGGAGTTTTGATCATCGATCGAAGTGTGCGTTCGAAGTGCGATCTGCGCAATTATAGTGTGGGAGAGAAGTTCGATCGTCGAAGAAGCAGAGTGTGCAAAGTCTGTGCTGTTGTGGTTGCATAAAGTGTGCGAAGACTGTACTATAGTGGATGCACAAAGAAGTAGAAGTTGTTGATGCTATGACATTTGGAGACAGCACACAGAAGTGAGAAGTTCGATAGCCAAAGTGTTGTATGCTGCTATGTTGCATAGTCTGTGCAAAAGTTGGTTTCGTCTAATGCAGCTATGACTGAACAGTGAAGTCTTGGGGATAGCATTGAGCAAGCATTTGAAAGCTTGTGAACCATTTTTCTATAACCAGATTGAGGACAGAGATTGAGGCAAAAAGAGGACATTTGTGCTAGATCGAAGGACTGCGTTTAGTGCAAATTCGAGGACCAGTTTTGCGGTGACAGAGTTGAGGACAGAGATCTCCAGCCAGAGCAGAGAAGACAGGTGTCTTTTGTGGATAGAGTTCCACTTGCTAAGGGCATAGGAGGTAGAGGTCTTCTAGAGGATCACCGGCCAAAGCGAGAATTAGGGGAAGGTGTCTCCTTTGGGTGAGGCTCATAAACATTGTAATCGGGAAGGATTCCCAGAGGACTTTGATATTACTTTTAGAAGAAAAGTTTTATCCGTGGAGTAGCCCACCTTGGGTGAACCACGTAAATTGTTGTGTCACTTTGTGGATTATATTTTGTGCATTGTTTTGATTACTGCTATTATTACTGCTATCTTTATTCTGCATGTTATTGATTTGAAAGATGCTTTGAAAGAAAAAGTTAAAAGTGGTCTTATATTGTTCACCCCCCTCTCTCGGTATAAGCTTGTGTTCTTCACTTTTTCTTTCATTTTTTTCTAACCCTAGCCTTTTTACATTTTTTTAATTTCATAAAAAAAATAATAATAAAGAAATCAAAGTCCCAAAAGAGACATGAATTTCAAAATTAAGATTCAAATTCTCATTCTACATAAGTTCATATTTTTAATGAAAATTTGAGGTTTTAAACTTTGCACATTTTTCCAAATAATCAAATTAATTTCATTTTATGAAAATTAAAATTTCAATAAATTCCAACCTTTCATTAAAATGAATAATTAATATGATATTCCAAAGTTCCTACATTGCAAAGTTAGATTTTAGTCATTTTTATTTTTATTTTCAAGCAAATATTAACAATCAAAGATAAAATTTGGCTAAAAAATGAAGATAAAATTTGGTTAACAAACAAAGATAAAATTTGGTTAACAAACAAAGATAAAATTTGGTTAACAAACGAAGATAAAATTTGATTAATAATTTGAGATAAAATCAATTTCAAATTTTCAAAGGTTAAAATAAAATAATTATCAAATTTCGAAGGTTGTTAGTTGATCAATAATTTCACATTTTCACAAATTCCATGAACAACAAAATCATTGTAAATCAAATCAACCCAAAATAGGCCCCTTGTTAACATGTATATGCAACATTGAGGTATCCAATTGGGTTTTAGCATTTTACATTTTTTACTAAGCATTGCAAGAAATTTTAACACATTAAAAATAACCTTGGGGAAATTACAAATATTTCCTTGCAAGAGAGGATATCCGGGAAGAATCTTGACTATGAGTATATTTTTGTAATTGGGCAAAAATATCACTCAACAAAATTGGTGCTAGAAGGAGAGCCTACTTGAAGGTAATTGATTCATTTTAAAAAGTTCTTTTCAATTCATTCACATTCATTGTTGCAAATTATCTAACTGATGATGCATTTATGCTAACCTTTTACAAATTTGATAATGTTCTTTATTGTTAGGGTTTGATTGAATCCTTATAATGAACATGATGATTTATCAGTTAAAATTTTGAAAATTGGAAGTTGTTTCATTTCAAGAGTACTAAGCACTCGTTGTTTTCATTTTTAAGGTTGGAACCAAAAGTCATAATCACAATATCTAAGGCTTCTGAAGATACTATTTTCCATAGCATTTCTCCTACAAAGTGAATCAAAAGGTCTAATAGTCATACAATTGTTATTCCACCCAGTACTGATTCATCGCTACCCATCATCCCATTTTTCCCCCACTTGTAATTCTAATGGTAGGAGTTGCAAAAATTTTAGCTTGGTTAGGTGATCATATCAGTCCTTTAAACATTATTGTAGCAGCCCAAGACATTCCCAAAAACATAGAAATGTATTTACCTAAATATAAACATGATGGAATTAGAATTGTTGAGGAGCATATTAAGGATACCTTGTTTAGATTGCAAGTCCAACATGAGGATGTTGCTTGCAGAATGTTTCGTCTCACCTTAGATGAAATGGCATACCTGCAAATTACATTACATATTGGGCCCAATTGGAAGCAAATTTTGTGAATCAATTTAGGCTACACATAGATTTGGTTGTAATCTATCATCAATTTGTGTCATCCAGGAGAGAGCCTAATGAACCTTTGAGATTGTTCAATACTCATTTCCATAAGTTGTATAGTAGGTTAGTTGCTCCTTATACTCTTTAGGTAGATGCTACCATATAGATGTACTTTAGGACATTGGACCCTTTAACATCTATGTTTGTAAGGAGGACTCCTCAAATAACTACACTTCCCATGGAATACAATGAGGCTTTGAATGTATAACAACAATTGATACCATAAGGTTTTGGGATAGGATAGTTGCCTTCCATAGGACAACCAGGTGCTTATAATAAAGTGCCTATGATAAATCAATATTTGTCATGACAAATGCCTATGTTGAATGCCATGTCATTCAATAATTTCAATTTACCATACAATCCACCTATCATGCCCACTTATCCTACCACTTTGCTATATGTGAAAAATCAATTAACCACTCATAAAATGACTAAAACAAATGCTCAAATCATACCTTCATTCTTAAATACAACACCCACTTCAAATGCCTCAACATTTCATCTAAACAAAACAACCTTTCCACAGGTTGTCCAAAATCAAAGTTTGCCAAGTTTTCTAAGTCCTATGACCACCATGAGTAACACAACCAATCAAACTACTATAGGATAGAATAATGGACCTAATTCTTAGGTAAGCGACCTACAAAGTTTATTCCAAAAACTCAGTAGTGACATGGTTCAAATGCAAAAATAATTGCCTCAAAATTATCATAAAAATAGAAATTTTAGTTTTAAAATAAAACAATGGATTACTCATCTGAACAATGGAGGAGTACCTAGTCGTATGGTTAATCAAAACAATGATACCACTAGTTCCAATCAAACTAACACTATTTTTAATATTTCAGAGTTGGATTTAAACAATTGGTGTAGATTACATTCCATGGCACAACATAGTGATAATGAGTGCTTTGAATTCAAAACAACACTATATATTCTACAAAAGGATATGGATAACATAGAAATTATTTCATATGAAGATCCTTCCCAATAAGCTATTACTAGCAAAGGGAACAAATCAACACTATTTGTTGAAATATTTGAATCAATTGAAGAATATGAAGAAGGCTATGATGTGTCTATAGAAGAGGAAGTTCAAGCTTTCAAACTGTGAAGATGAAAACACGACACTTAAAATAATAAAGAAATCAAATGACCCAAATAAACACAAGATTGCACAAAATAGATAGATTTATTCAATAAGCGGGGGGAGCCAATAAACTCCTTTTGATACAATCTGTACTCAGTGAGTATTTGATACAAAGATTTACAAAATGCTAGGGTTCTCCGAAACCCTAGCTACAACAATGAAGTGTCTTTAGATAGTGTGTCCTCGCTTCCAATGAAATGAGTGGGCTTCAGGTATTCGATGCTGGACCACTCCAGCTTCAACAACCATTCAACAATATGTAGAATCTGCAGATCTGCATACACAAAAATAGAGAAAGGGATTAATAACACCTGTGAGGGCTCCACAGTGTGAGACCCTCAGACATCAGTAAACCCTAACTAAAAATTGATTAAATGGCATGCAAAATCTACAAATCATGTAACAAAATAAAACCAATAAAGATATACCTTGCTTGTGATGATGCCTCATTTCGTTGTTGTAGTTTTGACAACAGATGGCATGATGCAGTAGGCTCTAATTCATGTTTATGTGGTTGCTACAAGCTCGGACGCACACTTGGCAGGCTCTAGTGCGAGCTTCATAGGCTCTAGAGTGAGCCTGCAATGCAGTAGGTGTAGGCGTGCACTTGGCAAGCTTTGTAGCGAGCTTCATAAGCTCGGGAGAGCATCTACGGTGAGGGTAAAATCTATAGAAGTAGATCTAGGGGGATGCGATGAATGCGGTGGATGGATGGAAGTGGCGGTGATGGCAATGGAGGATGGAGAGGTGGAAAGGATGGATATGGGGGATGGCTAGAATAACAGAATTCCTATTGGCTAGCTAGGGCTTTGGATTTTTAGGGCTCTATCTCTTTCTACTTCGCTAGGGCTTCGCCAATGATCTCCTCAAGATGCAAATTCTAATATCAAGGTTCCAGGGTTTGAGCATTTGCAAATGCCCTTATTTATAATCCAACCTAGGGTTTTCTTAGGGTTTTAGCCTTACACTTTTGATCATGTGGCTAAGATTAAATTAGATCCTAAGGTTGAGATTACTTTTTAGATGTGGCATGGATTAATGAAGATGGACGGTGGGGATTAGATTGGATCGGACGATTGTGGTTAATTGAGTTTATAAATATATATTTTATAATAAATATATTATAATATAATATAAAATATTATATTAAATATAAAATAATATTAAAATAATCTCAATTGGGTTAGGAAATGGCGAGAAATGTGGAATTGGGTCAAATAATTGGCAGGAAAGGTGGAATTGGACCTTTTGAAGGTGGAAAAGGTGGAATTGGGCCAAATAATTGGCGGGAAAGGTGTATGGTGGACAAGTGGGTGGTGGAATGGTTAGGATGGAGGATTAGTGGTTGTAATTTGGTGTCTAAAGATGCCCCTTTTTGTACCATGTTGCGTGAAACACAATATGGTGCAAAAATATGAGACACCTATTTGGGCTATGGGTACAAAAGCAACTTCTCTCTATCGTTGGATTTGAGCACTAATGTTGAAGACAAAAGAATAAAGAATTTTTTGGAATTTTTGTAGCTTACCCCCTCAATTGGCGAATGAGTTACGAATGTATCTCACAAGCCAATTGAAAATATTTTTGTGCTAATAATGAATGATGTGGTGAATTTGTGCCATTGATGAATGAATGGTGTGAAATGCAATATGATTGTGAATGATATGAATGATGTAAAATGTGATACCATTTATTCCCCAACGGTGGAAGAAAGGGGTTGGTGTATAATACCATGTGATTGTGGATGATATGAATGATGTAAAATGTGATACTGTTTATGCCCCAATGGTGGGAAAGGGGTTGGTGTATAATACCATGTGATTGTGGATGATATGAATGATGTAAAATGTGATACTGTTTATGCCCCAATGGTGGGAAAGGGGTTGGTGTATAATACCATGTGGTTGTGGATGATATGAATGATGTAAAATGGGATACCATTTATGCCCCAACGACGGGAAAGGGGTTGGTGTATAATACCATGTGATTGTGGACGATATGAATGATGTAAAATGTGATACCGTTTATGCCCCAACGGTGGGAAAGGGGTTGGTGTATAATACCATGTGATTGTGGATGATATGAATGATGTAAAATGTGATACCATTTATGCCCCAACGGTGGAAGAAAGGGGTTGGTGTATAATACCATGTGATTGTGGATGATATGAATGATGTAAAATGTGATACCGTTTATGCCCCAACGGTGGGAAAGGGGTTGGTGTATAATACCATGTGATTGTGGATGATATGAATGATGTAAAATATGATACTATTTATGCCCCAACGGTGGGAAAGGGGTTGGTGTATAATACCATGTGATTGTGGACAATATGAATGATGTAAAATGTGATACCGTTTATGCCCCAACGGTGGGAAAGGGGTTGGTGTATAATACCATGTGATTGTGGATGATATGAATGATGTAAAATGTGATACCGTTTATGCCCCAATGATGGGAAAGGGGTTGGTGTATAATACCATGTGATTGTGGATGATATGAATGATGTAAAATGTGATATCGTTTATGCCCCAATGGTGGGAAATGGGTTGGTGTATAATACCATGTGATTGTAAGATGTATCCTATCATGGGAAATCATAATCAAATTGTGGTTGCCCCAAAATTTGGGATGATTCGATGTTGTTGAATAAGATGTCGCAATGGTGTCATTGAGTATGCAATTTATGAAGATGCATGATGACTAAGTCAATGTAGGGGTGGGGTAGTGATTGTGGAAATTTCTTCGCCAATTCCATAATGGAACCAATCAACCTACCGATATGTCCTGTATGGTGATTGTTGTCAAATGAATGAGTGTTTGTGATTTTGATTATCCGTGTTTTCATGCCCCATGAAAAAGGGCATCAATGACCGCCTTTGAGCAAATTGTTCTTGGTAAAGTTATACTCAAAATGTGAGGTGCCAAATGTGATTGTGATATTTGATGATGTGATAATGGATGATGATCATTGTTAAATGTCCTTATTGTATATTATTCATCTTATCAAATTGCATGGATGACCATCGATGCAATCGCCAAGTTTATAGAATAACCTACTAGATATGAGGTTCGTTTAACTTCAATTTTTGCACAATTGTATGTGATGATGAAGAATATAATTTAGAATGATCAGATGTGAGTTTTGTGAAAATTTGGATTGTTTTGCTGCATTTTGTGCCTCAATTAGCATATTTTTAAGATTTGGTTTATTCTTGAAAATTATGCTTGCAAAATGATTTTTGTTTTTACAAAACCTGATTTTAGGATGTGCATGATGTGTGGATGAAATTTGGTGAAATTTGGAGGTGGTAAGCTACCATTTTTATTGATTTTTTCTTTGTGCCATTTTGTTGCCAGGCGCACGGTTGCACCTATGGTGTCCCGCAGGCATGCAGGTGCGCCTGGGTGCGCCCGTAGGCGCCCAGGAGAGCCTACAAATTTGTAGGCGTAGACCTACGCTTGAATGCACTAGGGAAAGCTATAAATAGCTTTCTGAGTGAATCATGAGGCTCACTTGTGCATTTCTTACTTTGAGAAGTTGTGTATGAGGAGTGGAGTGGGTGTGTGAGCTTAGTGAGGCTAGTGAAAAATTGCACGAAAGCTATGGTAGCGGAGGGATCGAATGCTGCTGGTGGAGCTGAGGTACCATTTGCCCTAGTAATGTTTAAAAACACTTTATCTCTTGTGCATGTTTTTGTTATTATCATTTTTTTTTGGGTAATAGTATTAATGAAATTATTTTTTGCTATAGTTGAGGGACATAGAGCCTCGACATCGATTTTCTCCTCTCATTCCTAGGATGAGGAAGAAGCTGACGGCTGATGATTGGGCATTGTTGGGTAGGGTAGGCCTAGAGGGTGTGGCTAGGCTTGATGTGGTGAGGGCCAATGAGGGATATCTCTCATCACTGATAGAGAGATGGGATCTTGATAGGGGGATGTTCCAGCTGCCGATTGGGGAGGCTACTATTACACTTGAGGATGTATACTACATTCTCAAGGTTCCAGTAGAAGGGGAGAGGGTGGTAGTTGGTCATGACAAGAAGGTGGAGATGGAGCGGATGTTTGGGGATCGATGGTGGGAGGCTCGGATGGGAGATGGGGGTATATGCTATTTGAGCATGTACAAGGTGAAGGAGTTGGACACACTCCCAGCCTTGATCATGTTTGTATTAGCGAACATAGTGCTACCTAATAGCACTGGTTTTAGGTTCCCTTGGAACCTATTGGGATTGGTGAGTGATCTGTTGATGGATCCTCGAGAGTATGCATGGGTGCCTACCTTGTTGGTGCAGTTATACTAGGAGCTATATGAGGTGATTTAGAGGGAGAGGAAGGGGATTGGATGCAGCTTCCTCCTATAGTGTTGGGCTTGGGAGCATTTTACTATGGCTCGGCCCAAGGGGTTGTCGTGTCCAACATGGCAGATGGGGAAGCCTTATGCTAGGCGATGGGCAGTGGCAGAGGAGGTGCAGCCGAGTTGAGAGGTGCATACTAGCCAGTGGTATCAAGATATGTGGTCGGGGTTGACTCAGGCGGATGTGACCTGGAGGCCATGGTGTGGAGCCCGATGGGATGGTGATGGGGAGCAACTGTGTCGGGTGAGGTAGGCTCGATGGTTGGTTGGGCGGAGGGATGAGGAGGTGGAGTACTTCCAGTACTCATGGGTGTTGAGGCAATTTAGCTTGCCTCAAGGTGTGCTAGATGAGCCGATGTTGTATCGACATCGACGAGATGAGGGGATGTTGCCATGTGTAGAGCCATGGCGAGTGGTGATTGAGGATGATAAGGAGATGGAGGTCCCCGATGTAGATGATGCCGGGGTGACTCCGGAGTATGTGGAGTGGTTTGGTGCCCAACTAGTATGGGTACCAAAGGTTTTGGGTGATGAGGCGGTAGCTGCGGGGTCGATAGTGACTCCGAAGAGGATGAGGGCTCAATGATCAATGGGTCAGAGACGATCAAGGGGATTGGCTTAGCAGACATCGAATATGGGGTTGGCCGAGGAGGAGAGGGAGGATGATGAGGGGATGGGTGAGATCTCCTAGGTGGCTAGGTTGCGGGTGGAGTTGGAGCAGCTTCGTGAGGAGCGCAAAGTTATGCTCGAGACTCATAAGGAGTCACAGGCTACTATATCTTGGTGGAGGCAAAGTGGGTGACAGTTGTGGCTAGTGATCATGCTATGGTCACACGACTTCAGGTAGAGATGTTGGTGAAGGAGCATCGACATCAGATGGACTTACGACATTTTTGGGCTAGTGAGGCATATGCACATTCCTTAGAGGATGTGTGTATGCAAAACCATATTACATTGTCAGATCCTCCTCCTTCTTCTATGGCTGAGCCATCTAGGCATACTGAGTCTAGGAAGAGTACTAGGTTGAGGGCTCCTAATAGGTCTCAAGGGTCCTCTCATGGACATTAGCATAGTGCTTAGATGCACTATTTTGTATATGAGCCTTGGTTCTCCCTTGTAGCCTTTTTGGAATTCATTGTATATGCGATTTTTATATATACATGGCCTTTTATATATTTGTGTCATCTTTTGTGTGAATGATTTTTATGTTTTATGAAATTTGTGTTGAATTTTTTATGGATGCTTAATGTAGGCTAATCATGATGTGTATGCATAATTCCTGACATGTATATGAATGGTGTTTATGTAGATGATTAGTGCCAACTAAATGACATGTGTTATGGATGATTAATGCAAGTAAACATATAATGAATTTGCACTTATATGAGAGGAATGCATAGTGTTCGAATGATCTTTTTATAGTTCAAAAATTTTATTGGCCATTTTTGTTGTCCATTGTTTGGCAATCGGGGGTACCTAATTTGTTGGAATTTTTGCAACTTGAATTTTAATGAAGAAGATATGAATGTTGATATGGAAGAATATATGGATGTTGATATGGAAGAAGATATGGATGTTGATATGAAATACTGAAATATTTTCAAAGATTCAAACATACTAGTGTTATCAACCAAACTCACTAAGTTGTCTAACTTTATTTAGGACCATATGTGTGTGCAAGTGAGGTTCAATTACCCAGTCTTGAGCATGAAAATGACTCTATCCAATCAAGTACTAGTGTGTATGCACGTGAGGTTCATTAACCCATTATGAGTAAGTTAGGCATGACCTATTATGGAGATGACCTGAGACTAGCCTGTCCTTATGTGCGTTCAGAGGTCTCCCTTTTTGGAGGAGAGACATGTCATCTCACATGAGCTTACTCCACTTCCAGTCAAGCATCTATAGCCCCGATGGAGATTCACTCCATAGTCAAATGGGATTGATATTTTGGGCCTTGGGGATGACTACATGAATTTTTTAGGGAAACATAGTACGATCCTTATAGCTTTCAGGGATCGAGGGTGTAGGTGTTGACTTTGTTGATTTTTATAGAGCTTTGGGGAATCGGATTCTCAACCAAAGTGTGATGAGAATTTTGACCCTATCCTTACTACTCCATGTTTTTATGTTTATGTTGGAGCAATGTTGGTAGTGGTGAAAACCACTATTTTTGGACTATGTTGCATAATGGGACAAGCGAGGGATATCTTATTTTTGCCAAGAGGTACTACCCAAGGATGGTACTAGCCCCCCTATCTCATAATGTTCTTAAGATGTGAGAATTGTGGTTGGTTCATGATTGTAATTCTCAAGACTTTAGTAGTATGTAAAGTGTGTGTTGGTACTAAAGAAAATCGGACATCCATTTGGAGGTTGCTTGCTACACTAGAAATGGCTGAGTGACTGAAAACCTGGGCTTTGTGATTTTGGCATATAGTAATGTTGGCTTATGTATTTTGCAAAAGTTGCATGATTGTTTCAAACTAGGTACCCCCAATTTTTATAACTTGACTTTTTTTTTTATGGCCATATCATCATTACTATGTCAAATATTTGAACATAGGATGGGATGGATGCAAATGTATATGCCTAATGCAATGGAGTGGTGATATGCAAATGGAAGTTGTATAGTGCAATGGAATATGTATGATTTAATGTATGCGAATGTTACAATGCATGAATGCAAAAATAAAAAATGCATGTCAAATGCCTAAATGTAAATGAAAATGGAATGTATGCAATGTGGGAATGCCTATGTGATTTTTTTTTTTTTTTGGCCATGTATATATACATATATATAGTCATGCATAGAAGAGGACCCCTAGACAAGGAAGAGCTAAGACCGGTCTCGAAAATCAATGCAAATGCGTATTGCCCCATTAATCTTACGAATGGGTACTAGTCCTGAGAGCCAGTCGGGATAGTCTAGGGTGTCATCTAATTCTTCTTGCTTATCATTGCCTAACTCTGCCTAAAAGACCTCGGGACCATTAGTGGAAGGTGATGTGGGTGAATGTGGCGATGAAGGAGGAATATAGCTGGCCGAAGCCCTTAGCAGTTCCTCGAATAGGATGAGCTTTGAAAAGGAGGGTGGGGAGGAAATCCGGTCCAAGTCAACAAGGCTAAAGTCAATTGGGATTGGGTTAGCCAAATCATGTGGATGGTAGAGCGGGGTGAATAAGTCAATAGGATTCATATTGACTTAGTGGAAGGAAGGGCGGCTTGGATGGATGAATGGATGGAATTATTGGAGCTGAACTGATGTCAAATGGTGTTATCCTTATAATAGACATGGCATTAACATGAGCAATGCATTTTTTTATTTTTTTATTTTTTTTTTTGTTTTTCTTTTTTCTTTTTTCTTTTGCCCATACGGATGAAGGTTTTTGTTTTTTTGCCCTTATGGATGAAGGTTTTTTTTTTTTTTTTTTTTGCCCTTACGGATGAAGGGTTTTTTTTTTTTTGCCCTTACGGATGAAGGGTTTTTTTTTGTTTTTTTTTTTGCCCTTACGGATGAAGGGTTTTTTGTTTTTTTTGCCCTTATGGATGAAGGGTTTTTTTTTTTTCCCTTACGGATGAAGGATTTTTTTGCCCTTATGGATGAAGGGTTTTTTGTTTTTACCCTTACGGATGAAGGTTTTTTTTGTTTTTTGCCCTTACGGATGAAGGTTTTTTTTATTCTTTGCACTTACGGATGAAGGGTTTTTTTTGTTTTTTGCCCTTATGGATGAAGGGGTTTTTTTGTTTTTTTTCCCTTATGAATGAAGGGTTTTATTTTGTGATTATGTTTGCTTGGTTGGGGGAAAGGTGTGAAACCTTGAATACCCCAAGTTGTTATGATGTTTGCACTTTCTAGTGATCTTTGAATATGCGAGTTATATATATATATATATATATACATACATGGCTTTTACTTTTGTACTTTTAAGTGAATGCATTTTTGGAATGCATGTTTATTTTTATGATTAATGCATACGAGATGCTATGAATGATCAATGCAAGGTGAAATGTATGGATAATTTATGCAAGATGGCATGTATGGATGATAAATGCAAGGCAAAATGTATGGATGATTTATGCAAGATGGCATGTATGGATGATGAATGCAAGGCAAAATGTATGGATGATCATTTATGGTTTAGATATTTGTTTGGCCATTTTTAGCATTGTTGTTTAATCAGGGGCACCAAACTTGGTGACTTTTTGCAGATAATGGCTCATGAAATGACGTCTATTACAGGGATAACACCATTCAACATCGGTTCAGCTCCAATCATTCCATCCATTCAACCTAGGGTTTTTTTAGGGTTTTAGCCTTACACTTTTGATCATGTGGCTAAGATTAAATTAGATCCTAAGGTTGAGATTACTTTTTAGATGTGGCATGGATTAATGAAGATGGACGGTGGAGATTAGATTATATCGGATGATTGTGGTTAATTGAGTTTATAAATATATATTTTATAATAAATATATTATAATATAATATAAAATATTATATTAAATACAAAATAATATAAAATAATATTAAAATAATCTCAATTGGGTTAGGAAATAGTGGGAAAGGTGGAATTGGGCCAAATAATTGGTGGGAAATGTGTATGGTGGACAAGTGGGTGGTGGAATGGTTAGGATGGAGGATTAGTGGCTATAATTTGGTGTCTACAAATGCCTCTTTTTGTACCATGTTGCATGAAACACAATATGGTGCAAAAATATGAGACACCTATTTGGGCTATGGGTACAGAAGCAACTTCTCTTTGTCGTTGGATTTGAGCACTGATGTTGAAGATAAAAGAATACAGATTTTTTTGGAATTTTTGTAGCTTACCCCCTCAATTGGTGAATGAGTTACGAATGTATCTCACAAGCCAATTGAAAATATTTGTGCTAGTGATGAATGAATGGTGTGAAATACAATATGATTATGAAATAGAATAAAACCAATAAATATAAACCTTACTTGTGATGATGCCTCATTTCAATTTTGTAGTTTTGATAGCAGATGACGTGACATAGCAAGCTCTGATTCGCATTTATGTGGTTGCAGTAGGTTTGGACAAGCACTTGGAAGACTCTAGTACAAGCTTCGTAGGCTCTAGAGTGAGCTTGCAATGCAACAGGCACAAGTGTGCGCTTGGTAAGCTTTATAGTGAGCTTCACAAGCTCGATAGAGCACCTGTAGTGAGGGTAAAATCTACAGAAGCAGATCTGGGGGGATGCGACAAATGCAACGGATGGACGAAAGTGGCGATGATGGCAATGGAGGATGGAGAGGTGGAAAGGATGGATATGGGGGATGGTTGGAATAGCAAAAGTCCTATTGGCTAGCTAGGGATTTGGATTTTTAGGGCTCTATCTCTTTTGGCTTCGCTATGGCTTTGCCAATGATCTCCTCAAGATACAAATTCTAATATCAAGGTTCTAGGGTTTGATCATTTGTAAATGCCCTTATTTATAATCCAACCTAGGGTTTTCTTAGGGTTTTAGCCTTACACTTTTGATCGTGTGGCTAAGATTAAATTAGATCCTAAGGTTGATATTACTTTTTAGATGTGGCATGGATTAATGAATATGGATGGTGGGGATTAGATTGGATCGGAAGGCTATGGTTAATTGAGTTTATAAATATATATTTTATAATAAATATATTATAATATAATATAAAATATTATATTAAATACAAAATAAAATTAAATAATATTAAAATAATCTCAATTGGGTTAGAAAATGGTGGGAAAGGTGGAATTGGGCCAAATAATTGGTGGGAAAGGTGTATGGTGGACAAGTGGGTGGTGGAATGGTTAGGATGGAGGATTAATGGTTGTAATTTGGTGTCTACACAAACAATTTAAAAATGGGAATCATAATTACAAGCTTAAGAGTAATACTAAAGCTCCTTTTACTTCTTCTACTTCTCCAATAGACACCATCATTCCTCCTGACACACGGGCTAGTAACAATCCCATACCTCCTAAAATTAATTTAACTCAACCACCACATGACAAAATTACGTATAATATTATGGAGGATTTAAAGAAAACAAAAGTGAATATATATTTATCCGATGTGGCTAAGTTGAATAATCAACAAGAATTTTTTATGCAAGCTTTTGGTGATGAAAGCAAAAAAATCCTAAATAGTATTGGATGCACAATTTATCTCACAAAGGGACAAATCAGAAGCTCCTCCCTTTATTTTGACTATAATAATTATAGGAAGAAATTTGCATAATTGTCTTGTTGATTTAGGAGCATCCGGTAATGTCATGCCTCACATTGTTTGTCAAAAATTGTGTTTGATACCCATCCCTTCCAACAAGATAGTTATTCAACTAGACAAATATGAATTTCATGTGGTTGGAATGTTTAAGAATGTTCACATACAACTAGCCTTAAAACCTAGGATAGAATAGTTTATTGATATACATGTTGTAGATATACCTGATAGGTATGGAATGTTGTTGAGCAGAGATTGGTCTAGAAACTTAAATGGATACGTGGTCACAGATTGTTCATATATGTGGCTACCATGGAAGGGTGTTTCTAACCAAAGTAGAGTTGAAAGAGAACCTAGAATCAAGGATTTGATTACTGAAATAACAAAATCAATTTTTTTTACAATGATTATGATCTTAGTTATCAAATTCATCAAATTTTTTAGATAAAATTTGAAATTCATCAAATTTAAAACTTTAACGAATAAATTCGACGAATAAATCCTGAATTCAGTAGAAAAAACTAAACATAAAAAAATTATAAAAAATCCTAAAACCCTAGATCTAATGTGCAGTGAAGAGGCACACGAAGGAGCTCATGTGTTGATGGCAGTTCAGTGTAAGGTGATTGAAGTCGATTTTCTCTACATGAACAAGGTGGACGAGTTGCTTCAGGAGATATTTTTGCATGTGGGTAGAGTTCCCATACCCCAATCCACGATGTCATGACAAGATCCTCAATTTGTAGGTGAATTTCTTGACTACGCTTTGATCACGACCCCACTTAATGGCATCACTGAAGGTTTCAATCAATTGCCACATGTTTTGATTCACAAGATTTTTGATTGAGAAGAATGTGCTTTCCAAAATGTGCGTACCCATATGTTGTTAAGCTGATTTGCATATGCAGAGGAGACGCATTAGACATTGACGTTGTTTCATTACCCATGTTGTTCTCACCTATTAAAAAATAAATATGTTCATTACCCACATTGTTTCTATTAAAAAATTAATATGTTTAGGTAAAATTATAAAAAAAATTATATTTTTTAAAATATTTTAAAATATATATTTGAAAAAAATTATTAAAATCAAATATTATAATTTTTTGTTTAATTTTTAAATTTTATATAAAAATAAAAATTAAATATATGTGCATTTATAATAATCGAATTTTATTTCAAATTTTTACACATGTCGAATTTTTTTCGAACTTCAAAAGTGTCAAATTTGAATACGAACTCGAATTTGATAACTAATATTATGAGTTAGGTGTTTACACTTTGGAAACAAAATTAGATGTAGGTGAATCTAAAAATGAAATACCATTTATTAATCCAATTAAGGATGAAATTATTGTTTGGATGCTTAAATTTGATGGATCTAAATCCAAACAAGGTAGTGGATCTGGTGTGGAATTAATTAGTCCTAAAGGTAAGTCATTTTTGGTAGCTTATAGATTACAATTTCCTTGCACTTGTAACACTATAGAATATGAAGCTTTAATATTCGGTTTGCAGTTAGCCTTAAAGAAAAATATTAAATGTTTGAAAGTGCTAGGAGATTCAGAATTGGTTGTTAAACAGGTGAAAAGACAATACACATGTCATGATAAAAGACTAATTCATTACCAAAATGGAGTTAGGGATTTGATTGATGAATTCCATGCTTTCAATATTTTATTGATATCTAGGAAGAACAATCGAATTGCTAATTCGTTAGCTGTTGCAGTAGATACTCTTAAGCCTATTGATAATATGAGGTTAATTTTTAATTGAGTTGATGCTCTGTCCTTCTATACTTGACAATGTGATAAATTTACATGTATTTGAAAGTGACAGACACATTTTTTATTTTGTAACTAATTCAAGAATTTTTGAAAATTAGGTGATCAATGAGGACAAAATATTGCAAGAAGATGAAAACAAAGATCATGAGGTAACAAATAAAATCAATGCAATTCCTAAAGCTATAGTTTCTCTTGAGAAGATTTTTGATATTGATTACAAAATAAAAAGTTATAATAAAACCTCACTCCCACAATATGCCTATAATTCTATTGACCTTGATATTAGTAAATACGCGCATAATGTACTCATAGGAAAAGCTTACACTCATCAAGAACAAGAAGGAATAATTCAAGCTTTGAAAGACTACATTGATGTAATAGAATGGAGTTATGAGATTCTAAAGACTTATAATGAAAACATCATAACACATACTATTCCTTTAAAGCTAAATTCAAAACCATTTAGACAAAAACAAAGACCAGTTAACCCGTTTCTAGAGCCTCTTATACAAGATGAGGTTAAGAAATTATTGGATGCTAAGATTATCTTTCCAATCAGACACTCTACATGGGCAGAAAACATTGTACTAGTTAGGAAAATATAGGTGAAATCCATTTGTGTATTGATTTTAGGAATCTCAATAAGGCTTCATAAAAGGATAACTACCCCTTGCCTTCCATTGATCAATTTTTGCAAATGGTGAATGATTATGAGGTGATTTATTTTATTGATGGTTATTATGGATATAACCAAATTATTATTGAGCCAAAAGACATAATGAAAACTACTTTTACCACAAATTGGGGTACCTTTACTTACAAAAGAATACCTTTTGGATTGCTTAATGTAGGTGCCACATTTTAGAGAGCCATGGATTATGCATTTAGAAATTTTATCGGTAAATGCATAGTAATTTATGTTGATGACATTCCTATTTTATCAAAGAGCAGATTTAACCATGTTAATACTTTGAGAAAAGTTATTCAAAGGTGTAGAGAACATGGCATTTTCCTAAATCCTAAAAAGTGTATTTTTGGAGTAAGTTAAGGTAAAATTTTAGGTCATGTCATCTCAAAATATGGAATTTCCATACATCCTGAAAGAGTTGAAGCCATCCAGAAAATCCATTTTCCTGGTAGCAAGAAAGAACTACGATCATTTTTTGGGAAAATCAACTTTATCAGGAAATTCATTTTAGGATTTGTTGAAATAGTCAAGCCATTAAATGATATGTTGAAAAAGGATGCTAACATTAATTGGACTGGTGAAGCTAAAACAACTTTTTAGGATGTTAAAAATGTTATATCTTCTATACATATGCTTGTGAGTCCTAATTACAAGAAGCCTTTCTATATTTATTCATTTGCTTTTGAGCATTCTTTTTCTAGTGTATTAACTCAAAAAAATAAAGATAATTCAAAAATTTCTATTGCTTTCTTGATTTCACCACTAAAATATGCATAGTTGAAATACACTATTCTAGATAAATAGGTATATGCTCTTTTCAAAATTGTGAAGAAGATTAGACATTATATTTTACACAGTAGAATTTTTCAATAGTACCTGACCTAGTTTTCAAAACAATGTTGATGTAGAACAAACTGGGAGAAAGAAGAGGTAAATGGTTGGCTACTTTGAAGGAGTTTGATTTAGAAATCCATCCTATGATGTTGGTTAGAGAACAAGGTTTGATAAATCTCTAGCTGAAATCGATCCTCAAATCGTGTGTCATCAATACATGGCAGAAAGCATCACCACATATGAATGGTATAATGACATTGTGTATTTTATTTTGAATGGTAAGTGCCCCCATCACTTTAATGCTACACAAAGAAGAGAACTTCAATTAAAAAACTCTAACTTTATGATTAAAGTTGGTGTATTATACAAAATAAATCATGAAGTAATTTTTCGTAGATTTTTTAGTAAGGATGAGGCTATGCAAATTCTTAAGGATTTTCATGGTAAGTATGGGACTGGGCATGGATCAGCTAATGCCACAACACACCAAATTTTAATATTTGGTTACTATTGGCCCCACATTTTCAAAGATGCCCATGCCCATGTTCATTCTTGCCATACATATCAGATTACCATCAATAAAGAATGAAATGTTGCCATCCCTTTACAACTCGTATTTGAGGCTAGACTGTTTGCATGAGGTTTAGATTTTATAGAATTTATAAACCCAAACTCTTCACCTGACAACAAATACATTTAACCACCATAGATTATTATACTAGATGGACTAAAGCCATTTCCACTAAGAACTGTACTTCTATAGTAGTTATTCAATTTTTAGAGGGAAACATTGTTACTAGATTTGGTATGCTATATTCTATTGTTTGTGATAATGGTTATGCTTTCACTTCACTTCAGTTTGTAGAATGGGCTTACAGCAATAAAGTGAGTATAAATTTATCTTCAAATTAATACCCAAAGGATAATGGTTTAGCAGAATATACTAATAAAAAATTATTGTCCATACTTAAAAAATTGTTGGAAATGAATCCTAGAGACTGGTATAACAAGTTGAAATATGCTTTGTGGGTGGATAGAACTAGATCAAAAGGGTCCATTGGTACTTCTCCTTATCATTTAGTTTATGGTCAAGAGCCTAATTTTCCTGCTAACTTGAAATTGTAGACTCTTTAGTTTATGAAATATTATCTTGAAACTGATGATAAAATAGAGGTAAGATTTACTCACTTAATAAGTCTATATGAAAAGAGGGAAGATGCCTACAACATTTTAGTAAGCATCAAGGAGTTTTAAAAATGTGGTTTGATAAGAGAGCCAAGGTCAAGGTATTTAGGATCTTTGATTTGTTTTTATTATGGGATAGGGCACACGAAAAGAAGGGTGATCATGATAAACTTGATAAACTTTGGTTATGCTCCTATCAAATTTTAGAGAGTCTTAGGGAAAATGCTTTTAAATTATAGAATTTAAGTGGAGAGAGTATTCCTCTACCTGTTAATGGGTAGTTCTTAAAGCACTATTTCTATCCCTGAGATAGAAAGCACATCCATCACTTGTATATATATTCATATTTTGTACATAGGTTTTTATTTCATGAGATTTCTTGTACATTACTTTGTTTTTTCATTTTGTTTTCTCTCTTACATAATTTTGTATTTATATCATTTGGATACAGTCATCACTCATTTGTTAGTTTGGTTGTCTTTTTATTTTAAAAGTTATTCGTTCCATTTTTTGGTCTTTAAATAATGTAGGATCATGCCAAAGTTATGTTTTGGTTTATGTTCACTTTTGTTTACCTCATGTTTTGGTTTTGGTTTTCCATATTGTGGTATCGTTCCATAGTTGCGATAAATTTTTGGTCACTTTGTAGGAGTTATTCCTTAGTCATGGAGGATGAATAATTAGTTTGAAGTTAAATGAAATTGAAGTTATTGAAATTAGATTATTTAGTAGTTATTATTGAATTGTGGATTAAAATAGTGGATGTTGAAATAATATGATAATTTGCTAAAGCTTCACATGTAAAATCGCATTTAAATGATATTTTTTTGACTCCTAAAGGATGAAATCATTTTGGTTGGTTGAATAGGTGAAATTTTTTATAGAATCCATCTTAAGCCTTAGATGATCTCTAACCCAAGGGGTGCATATGATATTTGCAATGTAATCAAATACTTATAAAAAAAAAAAAAATGAAATCAATCTAGTGCTCGAGTGATTCAGATAATATCTATCGGGACTATAGACTCTTGGTTGTTAATAGAGCAAGGTCTAGATGAAATCAAGGTCATATCCACTGGAGCTATGGATTCTTTATTGGTAGTGGAGCAATGCATAGACAATTTTTTATGAGTAATATTTTTTATAGCCAGATTGTAAAATAGATGAGGAAATTTTTATGGATTCAAAAATAGGAAATGAATTCACAAAATACATAGTAGGCTGAAGCGAATAAGGTATTTATTTTTAGTGGAAGTAATTTGAACCCCATATTTCTTGGGTATTGTTAAATTATTTATTTTTCTAACCTTAAGTTTTTTTTATTTCAAATTAGGTTTGTTATCCAAAATACTCTAGAGCATTTTCTAGTAGAGTCATAATTTTTTGTTGTCATTGCATAACTTACCCCAAATTTGGGGACACACCTTAAATTTTGATGTTTATGGAAAATTTTGGTTTACATTGAGTGATTGGTTGATTAGTTACAATGAGACATGTGGTGTGGGAGAGTTTTAGTAAGTTCGAAATATTCACATGGTCATGTTAGCAGTGGATCTTTTTGTTTATGTTTGATCCCATGTTCTCATATGTTTAACCTCATAATTTTATAATAATGTCATCTCATTTTGGATCCCACATTGTTTGTGCTCTTAATATTTATCTAGTGGCCCTGTTGGTGTCATATAAGCTTAGTTCAAATATTATATCGAATCCATTCTTGAATCCAACTCATTGTTTATATTTCCTGGATCATAAAAATAAAATTATAAAAAATAAAAACAAAGAAACAAAAAAACAAATAAAAAAAAAGAAAAAAATAATATATATATATATATATATATATATATATCAAAATGAAGCCATCAATGTGTTTCTATTATTTTGGAAAGTCTAATTTAACCTTATTTTGGGAAAAATATTTATATCAATTTTATTAATGGTTTTATTTTGGGAAGTTTAATTTATGTGATTTTTATGACAAGTTATAAAAAAATTGTGGGCATGATTTTTGACACGAATCAAAACCCGACCAACCAAAAGATGCAGCACTGGAGCGTGATCAACACAATCAATGGCACAATTTTCAAGGTGTTACTAAGGAACAATTTTCAATGCACAAACCACTAAGGAGCCACTAAGGCTCAGTTGAGTAATATGATGCTATGTGCTTGGATGTTAATAAAGCTCCCACCATGTCATCCTCAGCTACATGTGGGATTAAGCCCCTAACAGGTTTGTGGAACACTTGATAAAGGAAATACGTGTATCAAGGAAGGAAGTTTGCAGGAGCTAGGATATGATATTTCTTCCAAGTATGAGGGTTAGATCACGTTGGTATTTTGAAGTATTTGACTGCAAAGTTTAATGTTTCTATAAATATGTTGGAACCCTCCAAAAGAAGATAATATTACAGAAGAGAAGGCTCCAAATTGAAGATATTGTAGGTAAATTTCTAAGCAGTATGATTGTATTTTATTGTAAGAATAGAAAATTTTTAATGACGTCCATGGATAGCTTATGTTAAATATGAGATGGTTTAAACATGATGGCCTGGTCAAAGATTCAAAGATTAGAATGGTGAAAGTTGCATTTTTTTTGCCTATGCAATCCACCACACAATGTTGTTATGTCATGAACACTTGCTATGTTATGATCACTGCTATAACATGATAGATAAGAGGCGATGATTGACAAGAAGCCATGATTACTGAGAGGCCATAATAGTTGAGAATCCATGATTGTTGAGAAGCTATGATTACCGAGAAGCCATGATTGTGCATAATTATCGAAGATATTGGAGTTTTGTGGTGCAATGTTGGTTTTCGTATACCAAATCTATCTGTAGAATTATGGAGTGTTGGTGAGGAAATATGTTTTGATATTCACAGTGGATTATAGGAGAGCTTCCCATACAAAAGCCTAAGATATTGTAGTGGTAAAGCCATCATTCGAACACATGACAATTGATAATTTTGGTGACATTATTTTAATTATTTCAACAATATAGTTTAAGATTGTGAATTGATGTTTTGGGAAGCAATGCTTGTCTATGAATCGATATAGGAGTTTAGAATATTGTAAAAGGGAGCAATATCTAGTTCATGATAGCAAAATTTAATTTCAGATTGCACATCGTATTGTTGATCTAAAAAAAATGATCAAAAGCCAATTCATCAAATATTGTTGAATTTTGATTCCAATAGTGAATGTTCGGATGGGGAGTTGGTATTGAATGGGTATCATTTAACGATGTTGATCACATTTACAAACTGTGTTGCCAATGCTATTGGTGGACGGTGATGCTAATGTTGTAGGTGATGGAGAAGGATAATAGCATACGGTTATAGGTTGTGGAAATACAAAATAAATAAATGAAAAATCATTTTTTGTAGAAGCTTTCATATAAGGAGAATGGCAGACTTAATGTGCCAATTGGCACTATTCCACAACACATCATAGAGGTAAATGGTGCAATTATAAAAGTGTTACCAAGGAATTTTTAATGAATGGAGGTAACGGTTACAAGTCATGCAAATTTGCTATCATACCTATTGCAACAACAAGTGAAGAGGGAAGAAGAACAAACTTGTTGAAGAAAGCCTTACAAAGATCAATACACAAAAAGGAAATGAAGGGTTTTTTGGCTTTCAAAAAAATTTAAATATCCATTCAAACGCACAGAAAAAGGGTCGAAGAATTTTTGGCAGCAAATTGCATGTTGGAAATCAACTATTTTTGAAGAACTCTCCTCCCAAGTTGTTGGACTACACCAAATTTCACCATTGTAATTTGTTGAAGCAAGGTATTCTGCAAGTGTATTCATAAGATCTTTCATGTTGGCAATATATTGGAAATTTCAATAAGTTTTACGCATGCAGATGGTAGAATTATTTAGTTTTTTTTCTTAATATATTGTGCCCTTTTCCCCTTTGAATATTACACCGCATTAATGTTGAACTGTGTGAAACTGGTCATATTAATGTTGGTTTAGTGTAGGATATTGGTTTATGCGGATTCGGGTTGAAATTTTAAAAAAATTTTAGGGACTTGTTCTTTCATTTTTTTTCTAACCCTAGCTTTTTTACATGTTTTTTATTTCATCAAAAAATAATAATAATAAAAAAATCAAATCCCCAAAAGAGATACATGAATTTCAAAATTAAGATTCAAATTCTCATTCTACATAAGTTCACATTTTTAAGGAAAATTTGAGATTTTAAACTTTGCACATTTTTCCAAATAATCAAATTAATTTCATTTTATGAATACTGAAATTTCAATAAATTCCAACCTTTCATTAAAATTAATAATTAATGTATTCCAAAGTTCCTAAATTGCAAAGTTGGATTTTAGTCATTTTTATTTTTATTTTCAAGAAAATATTAACAATCAAAGATAAAATTTGGTTGACAAACGAAGATAAAATTTGGTTAACAAACTTAACAAACGAAGATAAAATTTGATTAACAAATGAAGATAAAATTTGATTAACAATTTGAGATAAAATCAGTTTAAAATTTTCAAAGGTTCAAATCAAATATTTATCAAATTTCAAAGGTTGTTAGTTGATCAATAATTTCATATTTTCACAAATTCCAAGAACAACAAAATCCTTGTAAATCAAATCAACCCAAAATAGGTCCCTTGTTAATAGGTATATGCAACAGTGAGGTATTCAATTGGATTTTAGCATTTTATATTTTTTACTAAGCATTACAAGCAAGTTTAACACATTAAAAAGAACCTTAAGAAAATTACAAATATTTCCTTGCAAGAGAGGATATCCGGGCATAATCCTAACTGTGAGTATATTTTTGTAATTGGGCAAAAATATCACTCAACAATACTCTAAAAAAGATAGAGATTTATTAAAGTGCTTTATTAAAGTTGAATAAGGAATAATTAGTGATAATAAGTTTATCATTAATTATTAGATTTGATTAATGGAGGGATAAGTAGGATGATAGTCTAATTGGAGTTATAAGGTTTTCTTTAATAGTTTTTTATTTGTTAGATAAATTTGAAATTTATTTGATTTAATAGTTTTTTGAAAATAGAAGATTATTGAATTTTTGCAAATTAGTTATTTGGGAGTTAAAAGGTATTCAACATCAAACTTAGGAAAATAAAATTTGCAAAATTTATTATTTCTTAGTTTCTAAAAATTAGGGAGACATAAGGATTACTTCATAGGATATAATTTAGAAACTCTAAATTATTATAATTTAGGGAGTTTTAAGGTTGCCAAAATCAAAGGAAATATATTCTTAACATTGTTTGCATATCATAGAATAAATTATTAAAAATGCATTCAATAATGAAGATATAGCAAATAAACTAAAATGCTATTTTCAAAGAATGATAGATGACTTTGATAGTGAGGAGAAATCAACAAGATTACAAAATAGTCAAGAGGACACACCATTGGATCTTGTTACTACAAAACCTTATTCTAGTAGTTCATCAATCTCAAAAATAGAAACTACTAAAAATATTGAAGACTTTCATCATCTACAACTTATCTACATGGAAAATAAGGATAGAATAGCTTTGGTTGTACATAAATGGTTATGTTATTTTACCAAGAAGACATATGAACTTGAAACTCTAAGAAGGATGAATAAAGCAATAAAAATACCTTCAAGATGTGTCTATTGCAATAGAATTGGTCATGAAAAAGCAAATTGTTGGAGTCTTCATCCATGTAAATATTATGGAAGAAAATATCATTCATCTATTTTTTGTTACTACAAGGAGAAGTATTGTAATATATTTGAAAGAGCATTAATATTTAAATTAGATTATCTTTTTCAAATACTCATTTTGAAGCATCTTCTAACAATGGATTCAAGTGTGCAATATCTAAAGTACAAGAAGAGAAATCATTCAAAAAATAAGGAAAATAAAAATGGATCAAATATGGTCCAAATTTATCTTACAAGGAAATTAGATCACATGTATTGCAAGGTCACTTGTAGATTGAAGATCAAGATGAAGATCATAATTGAAGACTAAATTCTTTAATAATAAAATAATGTAATACAGGGGGGGTGGAGTATATTACATTATTTGGTACATGCTAATGTACCCCCATGGTACCTACATGGTACATCTTGTAAATATTAGATTAGGGTTGAGTCTTAGTTTAGAGTGTAAATAATATTCTATGTAATGTTGTAATGTGTAGGAAATGCACAAGTGTTAAATAAGTGTGTATGTGCAATAAATGCACAAGTGTCATATGAGTATGTGTGCAAATGTATTATGAGTCCATGTACGCAAGTGTCTTATATGTAAGAGTGCACATGTGTATTTATATTAGAGTATGTAAAGTGAAGAGTCATGTCTAGATGTGCATACAAGATAGAGTCATGTGTATGCAAGTGTTAAGTAGAGAAGCCAAGAGTCATGATACTTGGCATATGGAAAGGAATAGTCAAGTATCCAAAGAGTCATTCTACTACGACTATATAGTACTCCATAGAGAAGGAACAAAGTATCAAGTGTCATATCCAAATATCCAATCATCAAGTATCAAGTATCATATTTGTAAGAGAAAGAGGAGTAGTAAAGATTGCATACATTTTGAGCAATTAATATTATAAGTTGTGCTACATGCTTTGTACATGTATGATTCAGGCTATTTAGATTCATATTATTGTTTATTAGTGAATTTTATTTGATATTTTTTTTATTAATAGGTTAAAGGTATTGAAAGGGCCTCATCCCTTTTACATAAACTTCCTTACAAGTAGATCATAAAAGACAAAGAAAATAGGGTGCCAAGTCCATATGAACTATTAACAATCATAAAGAACCAACCTGAAGCACCTAATAAAGAAACACACAAACTACACTACCAATAACAAGAAAACTAGACAATATTTGACTTTACAAACATAATAGTCTACCACATATAGACCAGGTCACCCATAACAATCTGTCCCAAGAGCTGATCCCCAAGATTTAGCTTCTTACAATTAAAAAGTGAACATCAAAGGGCCACTTTGGCTTCCCATATAATAATATCTTGAGCCTCCACCCCCATGTTTTCCAATAAATCTGCAACTCCATTCCCATATAGAAAAACATGCTTCAACTAAAGGTTGTGACAAGATTGCAAGATCTCTTTCATCCCCACAACCATATCTACAATGATCCAACCCACTTCCTATATTCCTTTCAAAATATTGATAAGATTTAGGGATATTCTAAAAGAAAGAGAAGAAGTTGGTTGGAGAATTCTAGATATGGTTGTGGGTATGAAAGAGATCTTGCAGTCTTATCACAACCTTCAATTGAAGCATTTTTATCGATAGGGGAATGGAGCTACAAATTTTCTAGAAAACATGGGGGTGGAGGCTTGAGATATTATTATATGGAAAGGTAATGTTATTTGATATATTATAAGCCTTTATTTACATTTTAATTTGCTCATATTATTCTACTTACATTGTTTTCTTGGTCTTACTATATTGTGGCTATATTATATTTGATCTTGTGGAATTTATCCTGTGATTTTTATGTTAGTATTAAGGCTTAAAAAGCAATTATATAGCATGATGATTGGAAATTATGTTTATTTGAGATGCAAAGTTCTATTTATATTTACAATTTAATATTGTGTTATAATTTAGCATGTTATTATAGCACTTTAATTTATTTTTATGAGAGATATTTTTTGAAATGAATGTCTTGGGTTAATGGGGGCTTTAGGGATGGATCTAGAACCTAATTAAGAAACTTGAGTCATAAGATTACACATTCCTAGGAGGAGTTGTAGTGATGCAATAATTATGTGGTTGTGAGTCCTAGGAGTTGTGGTAGTGCAATATTCTGTTACTCATGAATGTGGAAGAAGTTGCGATGATGCAATAGCTAAATACTCATGATTGATACACCTTGAACGATGAGGATTAGGTGTTCCCTAACTATGTAGTTAATGGATTCACTCATGAGTCAATAGTGGTGGTACCTTGAATAGTGAGGTTTAGGTGACCATGCTCATTACCAGGTGAGTGGTAGTGACCTTAGTTAGCCCATGGAGGTGTGGTAACTAAGCACCAAGGCTTTATGCTAGAATAACCTACATAGATAGACTTATGGATAGGTTAGGGAATAGGTGTTTCCCTCTAAGTGTTATGGGCTTTAAAATATAATCCTTATTTTTTGGTTAAATTATCCTATGATGGTGAGGGTATGGAAAATGTGGAGGGACCAATTTGGCATCTTTCTAAATAGTGAGGTTTAGTAAGGTGAACCCCAAAAAATATGAGAGGTTGGCTGCTCCTATCCACTTGAGTGTCATATATAATTATGTTGAAATTAAATTTGGTGAAGCTTTATGAAAATAAAAATTAGGACTCATTTGTAAAATTATCTTGCGAAGAAAAAAAATGTATCTCTCTCTCAGATTGGTTTTGGTGGGTTGTTACAAAGAGTGCAAGTGAAGAGTCATACATGATAAGTGTCAAGTATGGAAGTGAAGAGTCATATGAGATGTGTTAAGATATAAAGTGATAGGTTATGTAATCATGAGAGTTTTGTCATAATGTGAGGCATGTGAAGAGTTGCATCTAGCAGAGAGCAAAATTTAGAAGTATTATTATATATTGGAGATAAAGCTCCATGCAATAAAAATTTCTATGCAATGTTTTATGATTTATGACTGTAAGATAAGTATTTTGTTGTGCAATACTTGTGTTACTTGTGGATGTGATTTTATGTGAGTGATATTTAATCCTAGATTAATTTACCTATGAGATATTTTGGCATATTTGTCATCATGTTTATGGTAGGGCTTGTCTTATTTACCACCAAAAAGGCTAAAGCCTTTCACCTGCATGATCTAGGTGGTTAACCTCACCTCATGACATGAATATTTTTGAACTTCCTTATAAATTTTGGCATAGGCTTTCCCTCATTGGTATCCTCAACACCTTTCCAACATCAGCTACTTGATAGATAAAAGGAGATTTTAGTCCTCTCATTTTGCTTAACTCTAGATAGCAATATCGCTCAAAATTCTACCTTCAGGTTGGATTTGCTCAATGTAGTAAAATTTCACTACAAGTGCACTGATCAAAACTGGTCCCATAATTGGTTAGTTTCTTCTTCCTATTAGAGCATATTTACCAACTCTTAAAAGGAAACCACCCTATTGGAGACTTGTAAGGAGGTGATAAGTACTCAGAAAAATCTAGTAAATCTTAAAGTATGATGGGAAATAAGAGTTTGTCATCCATTTTTTCACCCAAAAAATTCAATTAAGCCTTCAATTCTATGACTTTACAAATAAATTTTTCTAGTCTCTCCATCTCCCACTTGTAATGCGTGAATTTGGGATTGAAGGTTAAGAATGACAAACTTATTTTTCATTTTATAAATGGCTGTAAAATATTCCCATGCATGTTTAGAGTTATCTACATCACAAATATATGGTTGGATCTCATCAGTTTCAGCAAGGGTGATGGGCATCAGTGCTCTTTGATGTACTTTATCATACTTCTCTACTTGGTCCATGTCATGATATTGCATTTTGATGCCTATCACACTACCCAAGAGCTTTTCCATTGTCAAGATAGTTTGCATATTTGTATTCCATGGTCTAAAGTTGGATCCATTTAGAACTTGAGAATTTATGAGAAACACTTTTGGATTGGAAATTATAAGGGTTCCTTATCTCTCTAAAAATGGTCCCCCTTTCAATATATTGCTAGTCCAATATATCAACCTTCTATATACTCATCTTGATATACCCATTAGCATTGGAAGAAGCTAGTCCTCTTGATATACATGGACATACATGAGATAGACCTTTAAGGTACATGATAGAGTATCAATAAGTGGTAACTAGGTAGTATGAACATATGTTTGTCCTATCTTGACACCTACTTAGAAAGACTTGCGAGAAGAGTCTTAATTGTAGGGTTTATGTTGAGAAACAATGGTGAATTGGGTTAAATATAGAGTGAATAATATATTTTTAAATTCTTTATTTATCCTTGATATTTTATAGGGATATATCCCATACGTCATTGTTGTAGCTATCTTAAGCATTAAGCACAATAAAAAATCATGAAAACATTACCTATAAACACCTGATAGAGGTCCTATTTATACCAAATATTTCTTCAAAACTTGAAGGTTTGAGAAAATGGTGATTGCTTTCTATAAATTCATTTTTCCTCTAGTGTAATTAAGAATGAATTTGTAGTATTCTAATGTAGGGTTTGATGAGGAAAAACTACTCTACTAGGGTTTTATGAAGAAAAACTGCTCTGCGAGGATGGCAGTAGCTTCTGGAGGAGGTCTAAACAATTTGAGGAATATTGTGATGGCATCGGGTTCGGCACAAAGAGTGCATGCTCGTGATGTTTTTTCATCTAAAAATTACTGGAAGGAACATGATTTTTTAGTGCATGTCGGGAACCGCTTGTTAAAGAACAATGGATGTTTGGAATGATGTGAAGCCAAGCCAATTCTAGTGGTTCAACCAGACTCGGTGGTGGAAAATGTGGAGTATCTAACCAAACATGCCCTTATTGGAAAATTTTTGGGCATCCGAATTTATCTCCCCTTTGTGGAGGCTTGGGTCAGGAAGACTTGGAATCCTGAAGGTGATGTGGAGGTGATGTTGAGTGCGAACAACTATTTTATGGTGGTTTTCTCTTGTATTGCAAATCATAACAAAGCATTTGAAGGGGTTTTATTTCTATAACCAATTGGGACTCTTTATTAAACCCTGGCATGTGGGTTTCAACCCATCACAGGAGCAGTCATTGTGAGTTCCAGTATGGGTAGCGGCTTCCATGGCTCTCATTGGAATTCTGGAGAACTGATATCTTGCATAAGATTGCCCTTTTTCTTGGGAAGTCGGTTGGACTGTCACAACAGATAATGGATAAAAAGGTAATATCTGTTGCTCATATTTGTTTTGAAATTGAATTAAATAATCATATTCTAGATTCTATTGAAATACAATTTAGATCAACTACATGGGTTCAAAAACTTGACTATGAAGCTCTTCCATTTCATTGCCAGATTTTTCGTGAATATGGCCACTTGCAAATAAAATACCCTAAGTTTGTCCTGCCTGTGGCTTCAAATCCTGGGCCCTCTAAGTTTGGACAAATTTTTGATAAAGAAAAAGCCTCGATAAAGGAAGGGGAATGGGATAAGGAAGGTTTTTTTATGATAAAATCCTAAAACAAAGGACGAAGGGAAAACAAAGACCTTAAGGATAGCCATCAAGATGCTCTACTCAACCATTTTGAAATATTAGATGATTTTGATCAATGCATGGAGATACTTGAAATGTCACTACCTGATGCAAATATAACAAGGCCAAATTAGATGTCTCTTCTTGAGGGGGAACTTAAGGAATCAGATCTAGGGGGTTTAAATGAAGAACAAAGGGCTTTGGATCTGAGTATAGGGGACATGGTTGGGTCTAGCCCTATAACGGAAACTATTTTGGAAAGTGGTATAGATTTATTTATGCCCTCTCCTAATCAGGCACTGATACAGTCATACTTGGACTGCAAAACTCCTACGGTGTTGGGATTACAGCAAAAAATAATTAAAAAAAGTTTTTTGGATAAGAATATGAAGGTGGGTCGAAAGAAGGACTAGGATAAAATTAAGTTAATGGGGGAGACTTTGGTGGAGTCAGGCTTGGTGAGAGGATTGGACTCCCATTTTTATAACCCCCAAAAATGATTATCCTCTCATGGAATGTAAGGGGGTTGAACAGTATCCATAGACAAAAAGTTGTTCATGATTTGGTTCGTGTGCATTCTACGGATGTGGTTTTTATTTAGGAGACTAAATTCGCTATTGATAGTATGTTCAATATTGCTCCCAAGTTGTGGATAAGGGGGCAATTCCAGTGTATTGGTGCATGTGGATATGCTAGTGGCATCGCTTGTTTATGGTATCCGGTTAAGATATCCCCTCTTACTTGGATTTCCAGTAGATGGTCTATTTTGATGGTCGAACATGATAATGAATCTGGTGAAACCATCCTACTTACAAATGTGTATGCTCCTATTGATTACAATGGTAAAGTGAATTTGTGGGAGCACATTTACTTTGTGAGAAGTTTGGTTCCCTTATACCCATGGATTTTGGCTGGAGACTTCAACTCTATCACTTGTCTGGAGGAGAAACATGGTGGGGTGGACCGTCTCAAGCCTTTTTATTCTATCTTAAGTTCTCATATCCAGACCCTAAACTTGGTTGACATCAATCTAGATAATGGGATATTTACTTGGCACAATAGAAGGTGTGGAGAAGCTTCCATCTCAAAGAGACTAGATAGGTTTTTGATATCCAGTTATTGTATGGGTAATAACAGAAGTGCTAGTTCTATGATTCTGGAGGGTAGGGGATCTGATCATTGGCCTATCAAACTCTTTTCTTTGGAGTTAGGGCTAAAAAATAATACCTCCTTTAAGTTTCAATGTATGTGGCTTCATGATCCTAAGCTTCATGATTTCATGCGAGGCTGGTGGACCACTGGAAAACCTCCTCATAGCACCGCTATGTATTATTTTATGAAGTGACTACAATTTGTAAAACATAAATTGAAGATATGGAATAGACTAAAATTTGGAAACCTTTCCTTGGCTAAGCTGGCATCTCTTAGGAGGATGGAAAAAGCTTCAAGGAAGATTAGAGATTAGGTACTCATGAAGGAGCTTCTTGTTGAGGAATCTGAGGCTACGAAAGATCTTGTTGAATGGGAATTGAGGGAAGAATTTTTTTGGAAACAAAAATCTTGAGTAGATTGGCTTCAGGAAGGGGATAGGAACATAGCCTTATTTTATAACTTAGTTAAGGCTCACCGTAATGGTAACCTGATTACCTCTCTTATGAATTCTTAGGGTGTCCTGCTCTCTTATTTTAGGGATATTTTAGAAGAGACTAAGAGGTATTTTTCCTCTCTCTTCAAGGAGGACTCCCTATCAGATGATGAGAATAAAAAGCTTATTCTAAACTGTATTCCAGTGATTGTTTCTAGAGGGATGAATGAGCACTTGATGGGTCCAATTTCCCTTGAGGAGTTGAAAATTTTTGTATTCAAGATGAAAAAATGAAAAGCCCCAGGCCCATATGGATTCCTGATTGAGTTTTATCAGGAGTTTTTGGATTTAATCAAATTTTATCTTTTGGAGGTGGTCCATGAGTCCCAAAAGAACAAACAGATGCTAAGGGCCCTAAATGCTACCTTTGTGGTGCTTATACCCAAAAAATATGGAGAAAATTCCTTGGATATGTTCAGGCCTATTGCTCTCTGCAATGTTGTGTATAAGATCATCATAAAAATTATTACTGAGAGGTTGAATATATGGTTGAGCAAAATCATCTCTGAGGAGCAAGGAGGGTTTGTTGTTGGCTGAAAAATCTTGGATGGGTTTTTTATTGCTACAGAAGCTATTCACTCGATGGAAAATTCTAAGGAGAAAATTATGTTCATTAAGTTGTACATAGCCAAACCCTATGATTGGGTTAGATGGTCCTTTCTTCAGAAATTTCTTGCTACTTTTGGATTTGAGGAGGAATGGATTAGATGGGTGATGAGATGTGTTTCTTCTTCCTCATTCTCTATTCTTGTTAATAATGAGCCATCAAAGCTATTTGAGGCCTCAAGGGGATTGAGGCAAGGATATCCTTTATCTCCTTATTTTTTTATCATTATGGCGGAAGGGTTGGGAATATTGCTCAAGTCTCAAGTCATGTAGGGTCTCATTCAAGGGTGGAAGTGGGATGGTAGTTTTCCACCCATTTCCCAACTTCAATTTGTTGATGATACTATTTTGTTGGGAGTTTCCACTATCAGGGAAGCTGGAAATATTAGAAAGTCTCTTGACATATATCTTGGTGCTTCTGGATAGTTGATTAATGAGGACAAGTCTTCTATTTTCTTCTTCAATACCCCTCCTCTTATTCAAGCCAAGATTGATCGCATTATAAGATTCCAGGTTGGGACTCCCCCCTTCATTTATCTTAGTATTAAAATTTCATCTCATCCTCTACCTAGATCTTCTTGGTAGTCTATGCTTGATAAGTTTAGAAGGAAGGTGAATCACTAGACTTTCAGATGGTTATCCACTGCAGGTAGAGTGTTGATTTTAAAATCTATTGTTCAATATTTACCCATTTATAGATGTTTTGTACAAATATCTCCCTCTTACTTCATCAAGGAAATGGATGCTTTGTCAAGACAATTTTTATGGTCTAGAAAACTTGATCAATCTAAATGGAGTTTGGTTAGGTGGGATTCTATATTTAGGTCGATGCAATAGGGAGGCCTTGGGTTGTGATAGACAACTCTTTTTGGGTAGTATTTGGTTGCAAGACATTATTGGAGATGGTGTACCTCTCAAGATAATATTTGGGCTAAAATATTATCTTGTAAATACTTGAGAGGTATTTCTGAGGCTGAGATCCCTAGAGTCAGCTTGGTTAGGAAAGGTTCAATTATCTGGGACACTCTAAAAAGAGGATCTAATTTAATCAAGCAAGGTTTGTTTTGGATTTGCAATCAGGGATCAAATACTCTTTTTTGGGAGGATTCTTGGGATGGTCACCCTCCTATATTGAATCAATATCCTAGGTTATGTTCCCTAAGCATTTTTTTCTTGGAAGTAGGTTGGTCTCGTGTGGAGGACTTTAAAAAAATCTAGTATTTTGGAAATATGGAGATGTATAGGTGGAAATATCCGCAAGAATGGCCCCAGGGGGGACTGGCCAAGGACAGAGAGGTGCTTGCTCTTATTATTATGTGGAGGCCTTGTTCTTCATTAAGGCGTAAAGATATTTTGGCTTGGAACCCTGATCCTAAGGGAACCTACTCGGTAGCATATGGTTATCAAGTTCTTGATAAGCAAAAGTATGGGAGTCTTCCTATCACTTGGTGGAAAAAGGTGTGGAACAAATTTTTTTGAACAAAATGTAACTTCTTTCGCTGGTTGGTAGCTCGTAATAAATGCCTCACTTGGGATAATGTGAGGAAGAGGGTATTTCAGGGTCCCTGTTTTTGTGTCCTTTGTAGTAAGAATGAGGATGACTCTTCTCATTTATTTTTCCAATGCTCCTTTGCTAGAGACATTTGGCACTATTGGTGGAGCACTTGGAACCATCCATGTTTTCATGTGCTATCCCTGGTGGAGTTTTAGAGTAGTTTGGGTAGACCTCCGACCAAATCCCCATTCCTTTGGGTGGCTTGGAATTTAGGCCCTTCTTGCATCATCTAGAAAATTTGGCTCGAATAGAACCGATGCATATTTTAGGGAAGTTATTTGGTTTTTCAACAGATCTGGCAAAGGATCCTGTATATGGTTTAGGAAACCATCCATAGCAAATGTGATGTTGACCTTCTTTTGGATTCTAGGGAGGAGAAGGTACAAAAAGCCCTTGGTATCTTTGGGGATGATGTGAACTCTTCTAGCCCTAGCAGGGTTTCTCAGCTCAATAAGAAGGTTAGAAGAGATGGTAGGTGGAGGCCACCCCCTAGAGGAGTTTTAAAAATTAATACTGATGGATCGTCCAAGGGTAATCCTGGACATGCTAGCATTGGTGGTGTTGGGAGAGATTCTACTGGTGGTGTCAGTTTTTTCTTTTCCATTTATAAAGGTGTTCACTCCAACAATTTTATGGAAGCTCTTGCAATTCTTGAGGCCTTACGAAGGGGGTTTTATCTTGGTTGGCATAGGATTATATGCGAGTATGACTCTCAAATTGTGGTTAATATTTTAAACAATAAAAGGGTGGAGGAAGTTAATTGGTAGTTGGCCTCTGTAGTTGTTCAAATTCTCAGAATGAGTGAAGAGTTAAAATTTATATCCTTTGTGCACATTCCAAGGGAATGGAATGTGGTTGATTATTACCTAGCCAAAAGGGCTTCTGAGCTATTGGATCCTTGGAGTATCGATAATTGGGAGAGTCTCCCATATGGGGACTCTCAATGCCTGTGGGAGTTGATCCACAAGGATGTACAAACTTAATGTGGTTTGTTCTTGTTGTCTTTTTCGGGTGTCATTCTAGTCTAGTGGTTTTAACCTGTTTAGCTGTTTATTTGAGTCCTAGTTGGAAGCTCAGTTGTACTATGTAATCCAGACTTTTTATCGATAAATTTTTACCCCTTTATTTAAAAATAATAATAATGAATTTGTAAAATATATTAAATGAAAAATTAAAAAAATAATGGTGTCAGACTCCATAAAAAATGTACCTTGTTTACAATCACAATACTTGCAAAATAGAATTTGAAAGTGTGAAAGAAATGATTCGATCATCCTAATAAAATAACCCCCCCACCTTAGTTTTAATAAAAATAAGTGTTTTTTTTACATTGCCCTCATTTTTTTCTTAAACAAAGCACTTTAAAAAAAAATTAAAGTTAGCCCCCTTTCTATTTTTGTTTTAAATAAAAAATGTGATTGTTTTTTGACCTAAATCCCTCTTTTACAAAATATTAGACCCCTTGTTGGATCCTCAAAATACAACTTGAAATACACCCCTAATGTCAAAATTTGAAAATTCATATGGAGTCCTAGGTCTAGCTTGATATATCAAGGTCAAAGTGGTCTTAGGTTTTATTCTGAATAATTTGTCAAAACGTCCTCAGAATACTTCTTGGTCATAGTCATGTCTATTCTAAAATTTCACTAAGGTTCAAACCACTTTGAAAAACTAAAAAAACCTTAGTTAACTTCATGTTCCGCGTCCCCTACATTCCCTCAATAACCTCCTAAGTCATTCTTCCTTCCTAAAGTCTAAGGGTATTCAATAATTTTCCACTCCCCAAACCTTAGACTATTCATTTATCAATTCCCCCATTAACTCCTTTCTCCATGCTTAAAAAGTCCATAAGGATCCTCACATTTATTTTTTTCAAAAGTCCTTATCATAAATAACTCCTTCCCCACCTTAATCACTAAGTCGGAAAAGCATAGGCCCCAAAAAATAAATATTCCCATTCATAAGCCTAAATCCACTTAATATTTCCTAAGTCCAATACATTAGGCCATAACATATTATTTTCACCCTCCTTGCCCATCATAAGCCTTCACAACATATACCTTAGGCCATTCTAAAAAATTACATTCTTCACTCCTAAAAATCTCATAGATTTAACCCATCCTTGTAGAACTTATGCCTTCATGTTAAATTCTCTAAAGTCTCACTCCACATAATTCTAAGTCCAAGTATTAATATTTTACCCCCATAACCACTCCAACATTAAGGATAACTTATGCTTTGACTATTTTAGTATTCCTGTAATGTCCTTGCAAGTTCTCTTATCCCATCCAAAAAGATGGATGACTAGAAGATAGGTCCATCAAATCCATGGTATGGAATGAGAGCCTTTGGTCTCATAGTTAATGGAGAGCTTAAAAGGTATTTTTGAATTTTCTAATCTAAGATGGAAAACTCAAAAGCAACATCGATAAATAAATGGATTGAAAGAAGATCTAATAGATGAAAGTTAACGAAAGCCTAAAATATGCTTTGTCCTATTCATGCCTAGATGCATGGTTAGGAGGCACGATAGCAATGTGAAAGGAGAGCCCAAGGTTCAAAGATTAATAAAGGTCTTGAAAGTACTTTGTCGTACCCAAAATAAGATGAAAAACTAGGAGTATGGGCCGATATATGGATGGTTCAAAGGGAGACCTCACTTTCTAAATATTAACAAAGCCTTCAATAATGTCAAGGAAACTTTTGTATTATATGCGGCCTCTAAATTACTTGCAGGTTTCTTGTCATATTCACACTAAATGAATGATTTAGAGGCATGGCTAGGATATCTATGGAATGGAATAGGAGCTAATGGTTCAAAGATTAGCAATTTTTCTTAAATAAATATTAGTATTTTGTCCTGTATGCACTAGATTTGATGGCTTGGGGGCTTAGATGATACATCTACGATTCAAAACCATGATTAAGGAAGTTAAAAAACTTGAAATATAATCCCAAAAATTTTAGTGCTTCAACCTTAGTCCAAAGTTCTCCAATTATTTTTCACATATTTCCAAAGGTTATAGGAATAGGCAATGGAAAAATGATAAAGTCCTCCAAAGACCTAGCCAACCTCCATCCCTTAACTTCATATAGTTCATCCATATGGATATTATACACCAACCTTAGCCTAAACCTTTAGAAGGTATTTTTACATGGTCATATCCTAAATTCATAAACTTAAGGAAAGTTTGATGCACATACCTACTAAGGATTGAGCTAATATCCTTCACCTCATTTTAAAAGCTTAGTCCCTAGGACTTAATAAAACATAAATGAACCTAAGTCTTCCTCCCAAGGAAAGTCAAAAAGTTGTTCCCCACTCTTTTCCTATGTCTATGCACCCCCTTGAGTAAGTCTTAAGCAAATTCATTAGATTTTATGGATAGGAATAAGAACTGAGAGATCCAATGGCTCAAAAGTAGAGCTTACAGTCTAAAGAATAACAAAAACTTACTAGCCCTTCGATCTGTCAATGCTAATATGGATGACTTGAAGATAAAGTCAAGAAATTAACAACTCAAAGTAGGAGTCGATAGTATGAGGTTTGAAAATAAGGTACAAAGATAATTTGTCTCATATGCATGCAGATGAATGGTTTAGAAACTCAATCGATAGATCAATGGCTTGGACCTACATTCAATGAGTTCTAAAGTACCAAAAGCAATTTTTATCTTATCCATGAGGTAATCCCAATGGACCTGACACAACTATATAATGTTAGAACTGGTAGATTCATTAGATATCAAAAACCAATAAGAATTCATGGACTAGATCTGTGGTAGCAAAAGTTTCTCAAACACAAAAATGATAGTCCCACTAGTGACTACACTGTAAGTCCCAAAGTTTGAAAAGCACATATTTGAATTTATTCACATTGACTCATGCTTGTTTTCCATGAGATTATGAACAACATAAACAAAGGACTCAAAATTTATGAGGTATTAAGACCAAGTGCATAAACACAACTATAAGGTGAAATGGCATACATCCCAAAAAGGTGACGAGTCAATTACCATAAGACAACCAATTATAGACGTAGTTAAGACCGTTAAGGCTAAAAATGTGGCACATGCAAGATGGCTAAAAAAGTAGATATTTTTTGGGTACCATAAATTTAGATCATGTAGAGAAGCTCACCGGTATGCTATAATTGCAAGTACAAGAATTTTTAAAAGGACTTCATAGTGAATTGTAGAGTCACGTAGAAGAAAGAAATAAAGCAAAAAGAAAAAGCCTTGTGGTGAGAAGCTAAAGTCCTATGGTATAAGAATAGAGATGGCATCCTTAAGCACTAAATCTAACTACCCCAAAGGCACTATCACATGAATTAGGAGGCTAACTGATAATAGCCAGTATAAAACCATCTCTGGTCAAGAAACCACCAACTAGATGATGGAGTATATATAGAAGTTAGGCCCTAGTGGCAACCTTACTATAGCTCAGATGTGGAAAGAAGACACCACAACTATATAATATTTTGAAATTTTGGAAGAAGACCCACATAAATATGCTATCCTCCTCATGGGTTTACTCAAAAGAGCTAAATAGTACAAAAGTAAAGATAATTCTTGCTGCAACCAATGTATGAGTAATCTAGGTAGGTTGACCTACCCTAAAGTGTACTTCTCTCTAGACTTAATATCTTGGCTAGTGATGGCATATAATCCAGATAGGAAATAGTTCAGGAAGCATGATGAAAAACCCTCAATGTAGCTCACTGTTTATGTGTTCAAAAGAATCTTCAATCTAGAGAAGGCTAACTTGATATTAGAAAGGATGGTGTTGAAGGCCCAATTTAACCATTTTCTACTTATAAAACCCTACCCCATATTGTTCAGGTATAACACTAAAGTATCTTATGAACTATCTCTTGATAATTCTTGCTGCAACCAATGTATGAGTAATCTAGGTAGGTTGACCTACCCTAAAGTGTACTTCTCTCTAGACTTAATATCCTGGCTAGTGATGGCATATAATCCATATAGGAAATAGTTCAGGAAGCATGATGACAAACCCTCAATGTAGCTCACTGTTGATGTGTTCAAAAGAATCTTCAATCTAGAGAAGGCTAACTTGATATTAGAAAGGATGGTGTTGAAGGCCCAATTTAACCATTTTCTACTTATAAAACCCTACCCCATATTGTTTAGGTATAACACTAAAGTATCTTATGAACTATCTCTTGATAAAAATATTTGCAACCATGGGCAATGGATAATGTTGATATGATTGGTATAGCCCTAGGCGTACCTAACCTAACTACGATTTCAAAGGAAATAATATATTTGATAATCCAAAATAATAGAACATTCAATATGCCCATGTATCAATGGTAGGACATCATAATTGAGAGGATGGACCTAGAATTAAAAGCCTTACAATAGGTCATTAAATAAGGGAAGGAAGAAATACTAAAATTTACCCATTACTCCCTTCTAATCCATCTATCTTTTGGCTACTTGGAAATAAGTAAAATCAAGGAACTAGGAGGATTACCCGATGCATCAGATGTACAAGACACACTACCATGGATCCATGAATGAGAGTCAAACTATACCTAATTTTTAGAAATATTTTTGCCCTTGGTTCATGAGTACCTTTGTGGATATGCCCCTAGTAGAATGCCTAAAGGAATCATGGAATTTTTGAATGAAAACAAAGTAGGAGACTTCTTCATTATAAATAATTTCACCTACATCAGATTATATGGGGTCAAAATCCCACCTAAGATTCTTCCAACATATCACCCTTTCTCTCTAGTTGTTATGGATATTACCAATAAAATAGAAGAAGAAGCCAAGATGAGGATAGGTAAGAAATCAAATAAGATCCCTTGGTTTAAAATCCCTTGCAAAATGGAAACATATATACAAGGGATATCCAAGCTTATTCAGAGCAATATGGAGAATTAATGAATATGGGTTCCCAAATCTCAATTGGAGGCCATACGATCCTCATGGCAATTATAGGAAAATAATATCAAAGAACCTGAAGTATACTTGGGTCAAGCACAAGCTTGATTTATTTAACTATAGATTACAACAAGCCATGAGATAAAATAAGTCCTTAAGTGACGTGTGGAATTTATTTAACATTCAAAAGAGAGATCATACACAAATAGAGCATCCTAGAGACTACTCTACTGACCTAGTGTCATTGAGGAGAAATTTTATAGAAGTTTATGCTCCCATAACTCCAAATGAATAACCAAAAGAATTTGAGGATCATATACTAAAGGTAATCAATACAATTATTCAAAAAGTGGATATTATTGTGGATACAATGATGTTGACATAAGCAACATCAGCGATGATACAACTAGCCCTGATAGGTCATGTGCAACCTATATATCCTATTGAAACATAATTTTTTAACACCCCCACTATTGAAGTTAGGCCAATAGAACCAATACCTAAAGATAAAGGTAAAGAGATTATGATTACTGCCTCCTAGAATAACCCATTGTTTATGTGCCTACTAAAGGCCAATGATATATAGAATATGAACTTCAGATAGTAATTCAAACACCATAGTTTGTGCCAAAGGCCTTAATGATAGACAACAAGGAGAGAAAATATCCCCATTCATACAAAATAAATTTGAAAAAATTGGAGGTTTGCCATCACTTCTTAGGGAGCATCAGGTTAGCATGTCAAGTCCCTCAAAATCCCTAGAACACAAGAAGACAAGGACTAGGACTGACCCTATCGTAAAAAGCATCAATTTGGTCAAGATAGGGGAGGTGATTTCAATTGATGACTTTGATGAAAATGACTACAAGCCATGGAAGAAGGAAAATATCCAAGGATCATCACACAAACATAAAAATATTTCCATGTTGTAGCTAAGGTCACAATCCCTAAGGAAAATTTCCCAACTACAATTGAGGAAGGTCCTATAATAGGGGATGTAGGCATGTTTGGAAAACCTGCATATTTATACAAGACTGACAAACACATTTAAGAACATGTGACAGAGCTGGTATTGAATGAGAATGAAGAGCTAAAATCTAAATGATATTAGTTATAAGCTAAGAAAGATAGGATGCAAGAAGAGATTAGAAAACTTTAGGAGTAGACACTACCGACACCAATTGAATGACAAGTTGATATCATCGATTTCATCAAGCACTATAAACACGAGTTAATAATAGCATTAAAATAAAAAATGATATCACTAGCTAAGATACTCAAAGATATTGTTGATGTCATGACCTTGAACCAAAACATAAAGATGTTGCTACAAAATATAGATCAAAGAGAAAAAACTCTAAATCCAATGTACATAAAATGCAAGGCAAAATACAATCAAATATGTGACACGCGAGTAACCACATCAGAGGACAAAAGCTGATTATCAAGGAAAATTTATCAAGTTAAACAATTACCTTCATGAGAAGCCCTACTAGGATAATTTCATCCAAGACATGGAGAATTGGATTATTGAAATAAATGATAAAAGAAAACAAGGTTGCATAAATACTAAAGATATATTGGTAGCAAAAAATGTAGATGAGCTAATAACAAAATGAGTAGAAGAATTTGAATGTGATAAAAAAGATGAATTGAAATTGGTTCAACAACTTAATGACTTAGAAAAAATGGTGCAGAGTGTAATCAAATTTGTAGAAGATAATGAATCTGCATCCAAAAATTATGTCAACAAGTTATTAAGTATCAGATATGCAGTTACTACTGCAACTTATTTTTTTATGAGGCTTGGGAGCAAATAGACATCTTATTGGGGGTAATCTTATCTATAGAGGATAAAGCCAAAGACGGGCCCACCAAAGAAAAATATAAGGATGCTAGGATAAGTCAATCATAAAAATCCATACAACTGTATGCCACGTTTTGAAATATTTGAAGACTCTAAAATAAGCCTAAGATAGTTGTAACACACTCAAAAAATTAGAGGTAGGGGATGATGACAAGTGGAGGTCCCATATTTAAATAGTTATAACAAATCCAAGGCACCAAAAGGCTACAAAAGGAGATTCCATGACCAATATCCGGATCAAGCTTTTTCAAAGCATATTTTTGGTAGAGGTATACTTGAGTACCCTTGTTTTATCATTGTATTCCTTTGTGTCTTGCTTTCTTTGCTATCCCTTATTCCTTCCATTTCTATGCATATTTTGATAAGGAAACATTCAAGAACTGAGATCATTTCTATCTACTGAATTAGAGGTCTTAAGGCCTTGCTGCTACCAAATTAGAATGAATAGGTGAAGGATTCTTGTTACATAATTTGAATGATAATTATTATTATATTAACCTGATAGAGCTTCATGGAAAATTCAAGCTAGCTCTCAATGTAAAAACTAAATTCTATTACTATAATTTCAAGTTTTTTCTCTCATCATCTTCTTGTTTCAATTTGATATGTTGTCTTTATTATATGTTACATTATTTGAACATATAATTAATGCCTTATCTCATTGATAAATAATTATGTTGGTTACATGATTTGAATGTATATAATTGAATCAATTATTTCTTTATTTCTCTTTCTCTTTCATTAATTTTTTTTAAATATTGCTACAATAGCCCAATAGATAAGGCATCGGTCATACATAATGCATAGCCAAACTAGTATAGCAAAGTCTTGGTCTTTAAAACTAAATTTTTACATATTTTTATTTGGATAAGCATGGACTTTAAATTTTAAAATATTAAGTCCACATCAATGGTATCATTACCATACCTAGTCTATCTAAAGTCATATAAAATCTATTCCTAGGTTAAAGTGGCTGATTCACCAGAGTCAGTGATATAGATTGTGACTCAGAGGTTTTCTACAACATGAAAATACCTAACTAAAGAACATAGAAAATCAATCCAACAAATTTTGGTACCATTGCAAGGAAGACATGTACAAGGTTTTCTAGTGACAATCAAGATTTTATTTAGCGGTAACTTATGCAGATCTATTTTTAAACCTTACATGTCTTGTTTATAATTTTGAAATCTTTTTGAGTCAGTTTTCCTGTACATGTAAAGTTTTCAAAATTTTAAATCATAAAAACCATGGGTTTTCTTGATTTTTAATTTTCTTGTCGTCACCCATATCCTATCAAGTCTTCCTTATCAGGCTAAGAGCAAAAAAGGTCAAGCAATCTTGACCAGAGAATTGTGTTCTTTCTACATGCACTATGCTGATGACTTTGATTGGCTGATATCCAATGATCAAGAAAGAAAGAGCATAATATCCTGGCATTGATAAGAAGAAGCGGTAGAAGTATTTTTCTAGAATTTAAAAATCAATAGGTATTTATCCATACTCAAAAAACCCTAGTTTCTAATAGTAAATCAAGTTCTACTTCTAGTAAATTTGTTGAAAATAATTCTACTATCTTTCCTATGGTTTCTATTACTATAAATCCTATAATTTCTACCTCAGTAGCCAATATGACCAATATCCCTCCTCTTTAGAATAATTTGAACAACCAGAACGTTCCTCCCAATCAGAATAACTAAAATATCCAAACATGGAGGACCAATAGATATAGGTCCTTCCAATTACCTATAGTTTTACATGACCTCCCTAGCAAGGCTCATAAGTACCTACTAAAATTCCAAGGAAATAACACAGTGATAGGAGAATACCATATCAAGAATTTCTTGTATGCATTAGACAACCTTGAGGTTGAAGATGAAGATGTAGTTCTTATATTATTCCTTCAAACATTTGAAAAATATGCAAGGGATTGGTTCAATAGCCTCCCAGATAATCACATTGCTAATTTCCATACAATGGAAGATATATTTTTAAATAAGTATGGAGAGAGAAAAAATAAACAGTCTTTACTAACAATGTTAGTAACTATGAAAAAGAAAGAAAATAAATTTTTTGAGGATTTTAATAGGAGGTTTTTCAAGATAAAAAATAATATTTCATCCAACCCTGAGGTAAAATGATAACCAGTCTATATTATTTTACAAAAATGCTTTTCTTTGGGAAATTCAATTATGAATTAAGACAATAGAGAGTCACTATTATCGATGAATGTATGGAAAAAGTTATTGATATAAAAAAAAATGCATGATAGATAGTGTTAATATGAAACCCTATTCATTAGAGCCAAATCAATCTGAAAGAAAGCCAAAAAATATGGATTTCAATCTACTGAAGAAAATATAACAAGATCCTATGGAAAGACTTGCTAATAAAATGATAGAGATGTTTATCACAATGAGTAACAAACTAGCAAGAATAGAGAGAAGTAAAGAGAATAATATTGAATCCTCATACTATCTAGGAGATAAACAACAGAGTGATAATAAACCACATTTTAGGAGAAATTTCAATAGAGGTTGGAATAACAACAATAATTTTGAACAAGGAAATAGGAACATAAATAACAACTAGAAAAAAAAGAAAAAAGAAAATAAAAAGAGATGCCAAACCCCGTGCCTTCTGCTAATATTGTAGGGGATTTTCCTTTTTATTTTTTTTCTTATGATGCACCCCATAACTCGGCTGATTGTGGAATATACTTAAGTATGCACACTAATGTAGATCTAGATGATGAATCTGATGAAGATATTAGAATTAATGTCTATTTGACATAAGAAGATGAGTCTATAGAAATACTATTTGAAGAAGATATAGATAGATATGCTTCCAACCATCATCCTAAGGTTCTAGTAGCTGAAAATACAATTTTTTTCAAAGATCGAAAGAATCAAGGTATAAAAGAATGAAACAAAGAAAATTGATACCAACAATAGAAGAGATAGAAAGGCTGGAGAGAATTCATGCCTTAAACCTGAGAAATAAAAAAGTGCCTAGTAAAGTAGAAAACACATCAACCAGTAAAATTAGGGGTAGTTCATAACAAAAAAAACTATAAATAGAGAAAAAAGTGAAAAAACCAAAAGGATAAAAGAGTTATACCTAAATCAGTAGAAGTAGAACTGCCACAAAAAGAAGAATATTAAAAAAAATTTATGTTAGAAAAATTGAATTTGATGTTGGTTCTGAGTTGAGTAGACAAAAAGTCAATATAACCTTTGGTGAATTAATGAAAGTCCAAAAATAGAGAGCAGGTCTATAAGGCTTTTGGTTTATTAGAACAAAAATAAAATCAGTCATGTAATGCTACCATACTTGAAAATCATGATACTAGAACACCTTCATCAGTTAGACCCTTCTATGTATCCCTTAGATATAAGTAAAACTTAGGAGATAGATATGTTATTCATAATTGTATGCTTGATAGTGGCACTTCTTACAAAATTATTTCTAAAAAGATAGCAAATTAGTTAGGACTCATTTGCATAAGACATTCTCCTCCTATTTTAGTGATGGACAGTAGGCAAATACCATGTGTAGGAGTAATTAATATCTTACTTGTATATTTAGATTAGTATTCAAAGAAAGGTATAGTGATGGATGTGGACCCTTTCTTATCCTTATTTATGAGAAAGCACTGGGTATAATAGTTAGGTGGTTCTATTCAGTCAGATTGGTCGTATGCTACTATTCCCCTATCCAGGAAAGAAAATGTACCCCTCAAAAGAGATCCATTTAAAAAAAAAATTGTTGAATTGATAAAGTAAGATGATACAATGATCAATCTGGTTAATTCTATACAAGAAAAATAAATGGGGATATATTTAGTTTGGCATACGCCATTTCTAGTAGAAGTTCTTGATGTAAAATATATGAAACCCAAAAATAGAGAAATAGTAGATGCAAAATCCACTAGGGTTTTAAATTAGGAAATATGGACCATGAAATTTTATGGGGAAAAATATCAATCAGAGGTAGGTGTAGGAATCAAACTAATAGATATTAAAGGTAATTACCTAGGAATCCCTTACAAACTAGAGTTTCAATGCACAAATAACGTGGCAAAATATGAAGCATTGCTATTGGGACTAAGAAAAATAGAAGAATTGGGCATTAATTACTTGACTGTTAGTGGATATGTAGATTTAATAATCCAACAGGTGAAAGGAAAATACAAATCCAAGTATCCTAGACTAAAATAGTATAAACTAACAGTAATAGAAGAGATAAACAAGTTTTTAGTATTCAATTTATCTTACATTCCTAGAGAAAGAAATCATATTGCAAACTTGTTAGCAATAAATGCATCTAGTGCAGATTATACAAATATTGATATATAATATATGGAAATATTTTCAACTATTTTTGTTTACAAACCCTCTATGCCAGATAATGTTATTTATCTTCAAGTTTTCCAGGATGACATAGATATAAAATACTTCATGACTCTTCAAAATTAGTATGCAGATGTAATATGTGATGAAGAGGATGAAGAGAAACTAAAAGAGGTTATTGGAGAACCAGTAGAGGTAATCTAGTTAGAAACAAATAGAATTCCTAAGGGGTTAGTTTCACTAGAAATATTATTTTATGAATTTGACAAAGCACACAAACCACTCGTCTAGGAATCAAAAACTGATGATGTAAACACAAAAACAAAGGAAGAGCCTAGATTGGTAAAGATAAATAAATCTTTGGCTAGTAAAGAGAGACAATAGTATATAAGTTTTTATAGAATAACAAATATGTTTTTTATTGGAGCTACGAAGATTTGAGGACTTTCAACACAAATGTTATGACTCATATCATTCCTCTAAAAGAATATGCAAATCCCTTAAGGCAAAAGTAAAGTAAATTCAACCCCACTTTACATCCAGTCATGCAAAAGTACAAAAATTACTAGATGCAAAAATAATTAGGAAAGTAAGATTTTCTTCTTGGATAGCAAATCTAGTACATATGAGGAAGAAAAATGGAGATATCAAGCTTTGTGTTGACTTCAAAAACTTAAATAAGAGTTCACTTAAAGATAACTACACCCTCCCCAATATGGAATAGTTATTGCAAGCAGTTGTTGGATCAACCAAAATATCTCTGTTAGATGGTTTTTTAGGCTACAATCAAATACAAGTCAATCCAGAAGATAGGTACAAGACTACTTTCACTACTCCTTGGGGAAAATTTTAGTATCTTAGAATACCTTTTGGTCTAATGAATGCAAAATCAACTTTTTAGAGAGCCATAGAATTTACATTTAAAGGGCTTGTATTTAAATTTTTTTTTGTTTATCTTGATGATATAACTGTGTTTTTGAAGAATTTTGAAGACCATTTTGAACATCTAACCACAATATTTTATAGATGTAAGGAATATGGAATATCTCTAAATCCTAAGAAATGCATTTTTGGAGCAACACAAGGAAAAATATTAGGGCATGTAGTATCAAAAAAAGGAATAAGCATTGATCCACAAAGAGTTGAAGCTATTGCAAAAATCCCCCTCCCAAGAACCTTAAAGGAGTCAGATATTTCTTTGGTAAAATCAACTTTGTAAGGAGATTTGTACCAGAATTTGTCAAAATTATTAAAACCATAAATGATATGATAAATAAATATGGTGATATAAACTACACGAAGGAGAATGTAAAATATTTTTAAAGGATTAAGGATGCTATTACTACAACCCCAATATCAAATTGTCCCAACTATTCCAAAAAAATTAACACATATTATTTTGCATCTAAGCATACTATTGCTACAACTGTCTCAAAAATATGAATAAAGCAATGAAATACCTATAGCATTTATGAGTATAGGACTAAAAGGATCCCAAATGAGGTATACAATGATAGAGAAATAGGCTTATGTTGTAATAATAGCACTAGAGTACTTCAAAGGTATTTTTGGATAAAATAAAATCATATGTTGCATTCCTTTCATAGCCATAAAAGAAGTTTTAACATAGTCAAAACCCATAGGCAGCCCAAAAAGATGGATGGTAAAATTACTATATTATGATGTTGAGTTTAAAGCAGTTCAGGTTATTAGAGAATAAGTTCTAGCAAAATATCTAGCTAATAGGGAAGGTAAGAAAACAAAAAATATTATCATGGTAGATAAAATGCATGTTATCATAAGAATAGAAAATTTAGAATACAAATGGTATGATGATATATTGTTATATCTCAAAACCTTATCCTTCCTAACATGATTGTCTAAAAATAGAATGAGATCAATGAAGCAACAATACTAAAAATACTACATTCAAGAAGGTTAATTGTATTGGAGACACTCTGATTGAGTGTTATTGCTTATCCTATTTGAAAAATAAGTTCTTGATGTGATAAACAATATCAAAATGGATTTTGTGGAGGTTATTTTACACCTAAATCCATTGCCAAGAAGATCATGAGGGTTGGATATTATTGACCTTAGTTGTTCAAAGATGTCCATAAATATGTAAGAAGCTATCATAACTACCAAGTTTTTGTAGGAAAGAAACACTTAGCAACAATACCTCTGAAGCCAATAATCATTGAAGCATATTTTACACAATGTGAAATTGACCTCATTGGATAAATAAATCCTAATTCCTTGGGTAGACATAAATGGATTATCACAACAACTGATTATTTTACAAAGTGGGTAGAATCAACTCCTCTGAATAATCAACAATAGAAGTAGTAATCAAATTTTTAGTAGAAAATACTTTGACAAGATTTGGGGTCCCAAAGAAATTGGTAATAGACAATGGCAAGTAATTTACTTCATTCAAAATGATAGAATTCTATTCCAAATACAGTATAGAGTTGTCTCATATTGTGAACTATTATCCTCAAGGCAATGGCCTAGTTGAGTCTTAAAATAAAAATATGATCACCAGAATCAAAATATCACTAGACAAGAATAAAATAAGCTAGAACAGTGAGCTAAAAATTGCTCTGTGGATAGATAAGTTGTCTATCAAGATAAATACAAGAAAAACCCCATATGAGATAGTATTTGGAGAAAAAGCTCTCTTACCCCCTTAGAAAAAAAAGTGCCCTATCTCTACTACTTCAAGATCATGAAAATATAGATGCCCTATAGAGAAGGTTAGACTAGATAACCTTGCTACAGGAAGAAAGAAGAGAAGCCCTGAATAGGATGATAGAGTAAACTCAAAATATAGTGCAACTTTTCAAAAATAAATATAGAGATACACCATTTCTAGAGGGTGATATAGTCATTTATTAGGATCCAAAAATGAGAAACATGGAGAGAAGGGAAAAATTAAATCTAAATGGTTGGGCCCATATCAGATAGTTCAGATTGTTGGACAACACACATATAGGCTGCAGACCCTGGAAGGAGAACAAACAAAAATCTTGGTAAATGGACAACATTTGAAGTTGTACAACCCTTGCTATGGGGTCAATAGAAAATTAGTTGTACTTTTATCCTTCACCCCAAAAAAATAAAAGTTTGTATTTCAAGTCCTAAGTATTGTTTTTAGGTGATTAGGTAGAGAAAGTTTTGTTCCATTTTAGTCTTTTACAATGTTACATTTTTTTAGGTGAATATGAAGAAAAATGTCATTTTTTCTCATATAGGTGATTAAGCAGAATGTGTGTATTTCATTTTTATTTTTCTAGGTGATTAAGCAAGTAATTACCATTGGTTTTGCTCATCAATGATCTATTAGTTTGTCTCAGGTGATTTTAGAGAGAGAAAAACTTGAGAGTTTGAGTTTCTCAAGTGCATCAAGTTTTCTTCACTTGTCCCAGTCAAAGCCTATGTTGGATACTCAAAATCCAACTTGAAAGACAACCCTAATATCAAACTTTAAAAATTAATATAGAGTCCTAGGTCTAGCTTGATAAATCAAGGTCTTTGCAAAGAATTAGTCAAAAAGTCCTTAGAAAACTCCTTAGTCATAGTCATGTATGTTCTAAAATTTCACTAAGGTTCACACCACTTTGAAAATCTCATAAAACCTTAGTCTAATTCACGGTCCACATCCCTACATTTCCTCCATAACCCCCTAAGTCATTATTCCTTCATAAAGTCTAAGGGTATTCAATAATTTTCCACTCCCCAAACCATAGACTATTCATTTATCAATTCCCCCATTAATGCCTTACTCCATGCTTAAAAATTCCATGAGGAGCATAATATTTTATTTTTCCTAAAATTCCTTATCATAAATAACTCCTTTCTCAGCCTTAATCACTAAGTCTAAAAAGCATAGGTCCCTAAAAATAAATATCCCCATTCATTAGCCTAAATTCGCCTAATATTTCAAGTCCAATACATTAGGCCATAACATATTATTTTCACCCTCCTTGCCCATCATAATCCTTCACAACATATACCTTAGGCTATTCCAAAAATTTGCATTATTTTCTACTAAAAAACAAATAGATTTAACCCATCCTCGTAGACCTTATACCTTCATGTTAAATTTCCTAAAGTCCCACTCCAAATAATCCTAAGTCCAAGTCTTAATATTTTGCCCCCATGGTCGCTTCTACCTTAAGAATAAATTATGCTCTAACTATTGTATTATTCCTCTAATGTCCTTCCAGAATCTCTTGTCCCATCTAAAAATATGGATGGTTAGAAGATAGGTCCAATGAATCCATGGTGCGGAATGAGAGCCTTTAGTTTAATAATTAACAGAGAGATTAAAAGGTATTTTTGACTTTTCTACTCTAATATGGATGGCTTGGAAGAAATATTGATAAATCGATAGATTGAAAGAAGAGTCGATAGATTAAAGTTAACAAAATCCTAAAATATTCTTTGTCCTATTCATGCCTAGATGGATGGTTAGGAGGCACGACCAAGATATTGATGACACATAAGGAAAGCCTAAGATACAAAGGTTAATAAAGGTCTTGAAAGTACTTTTTTGTACATAAAATTATATGAATAGATAGAAGGATGGGCCAAAAAATGGATAGTTCAGAGGGAGACCCCACTGTTCTAATATTAAAAAATCCTCCAAAAATTTTAAAGGAACTTTTGTCTTATATGTGGCCTTTAAATTTCTTGTAGGTTTCTTGTCATATTTGCACTAAATGAATGATTTGGAGGTGTTTATGAGAGATAAATGGCATGTAATAGGATCCAATGGTTTGAATATTAGAAGCTATTCTTAAATGAATCTCAGTATTTTGTCCTATACACACCATATTTGGTGACTCGAGGGCTTAGTTGATACATCTACAGCTCGAACCCATGACCAATGACATTAAAAAGCTTGAAATATAATTCCAAAAGCTTGAGTGCTTCAACCTTAGTCTAAAGTTTTCCAAATATTTTTCACATATTTCCTAAGGTTATAGACATATGCCATGGAAAAATGATAAAGTCCTCCAAAGACCTAGCCAACCTCCACCCCTTAGATTCATATAGTTCATCCATCTAAATATTATACACCAAACTTAGCCTAAACTCCTTGAAGGTCTTTTTATGTGTTCATATTCTAAAGTTATAAACTTAATGAAAGTTCTATATGCATACCTCCTAAGAATTGAGATAAAATCCTTCACCCCCTTTCAGAAGCTTAGCCCTTAGAACTTCATAAACATAAATGAACCTAAGTATTCCTTCCAAGAAAAGTTAAAAAGTTGTTCCTCAATATTTTTTTATGTCTATGCACACCCTTGAGTAAGCCTTTAGCAACTTAATCAGATTTGATAGATAGGACTAAGAACCAAGAGACCCAATGGCTCAAAAGAAGATTCGACAATTTAAAGAATAACAAAAGCTTACTAGACCTTTGACTTGTTAGTGCCTAGATGGATGGCTTAGAGATAAAATCGATAAATCAACAACTTGGAGTAGGATATGATGGTATAAGGTTTAGAAAGAAGGCACAAATATATTTGGTCTTATTTGCATGCATATGAATGGTTCAAAAACTCAATCGACAAATCAATGGCTTAGACCTGCAATCGATGAGTTCTAAAGTACCAAAAGCTATTTGTATCTTATCCATGAGGCGATCCTAATGGAACTAACACTACTAAAAAATATTAGAGCTAGCATATTCATCAGAGACTGATAACCAATAATAATTCTTAGATCAAATATGTGGTATCAAAATTTTCTCAAACACAAAAATGATACTCCTGCCAGTGACTACACTATAAGTCCCAAATTCTGAAAAGCATATGTTTGAATTTATTCATATTGACTCATGCTTGTTTTCCATGATAATGTTTTTTGAGAGTATGAAAACATAGATGAAGAACTCAAAATTTATGAGGCATTAATACCATTCCTATAAACACAACTATAAGGTGAAATGGTACACATTACAAAAGCTAACGAGTCAATTGTCATAATATGACCAATTACAGAGGAAGTTAAGATCGTTAAGGCTAAAAAGGTGGCACATGTAGGGTGGCTAAAAAATTAGATAGTATTTGGACACCATAAGTTCATATCGTGTAGAGGATCTCACCATTCCACTATAAGTGCAAGTATGAGAAGGTTTAAAGGACTTCATAGTGAATTGTTGAGTCATGGAGAAGATAAAATAGATCTAGAAGCAAAAGCCTCATAGTGAGAATCCAAAGTCCTATGACATAAGAATAGATATGGAATCCTTAAGAACTCAAGATACCTATATTTAAGGTACTATTGCACAAATTAGGAGGTTAACTAACAATAGCCTGTATCAAACCACCTTTGGTCAAACAACCACCAACTAGTTGAGGGAGTATATACAAAAGTTAGGCCTTGGTGGTAGCCTTATTGTAGCTCAAAGGTGGGAAGTAGAAAACACAAATATATATTGTTTTGAAATTTTGGAATAAGAACCATAGAAAAATGCTTCCATCCTCATGGATTTGTTCAAAAGAGATCAAAAGTATAGAAGAAAAGACAAGCCCTACTACAACCAATGGATGAGCAATCTAGTTAGGCTAATCTACCCCAAAGTGTACTTCTCTATATCCTATTTTGTGGTGGTATATGATATAGATAGGAAATATTCTAGGAAGCATGATCATAGACCCTTAGTGCAACTCATTACCGATGTGTTCAAAATAATCTTCAATCATGTAGAGGAGCTCACCAGTTTGCTATAAGTGTTGGACGATGTTGAAGGCTCAATCTACCCAGATCCTATTTATAGAAGTTGCAGACACCTAAAATGTGTCATGGTACTACTCATATGGGTATCCCAACAAACCATATGAAGGATATTGGACCATTCCAAGTCAAATCAGTGGTTTTAACCACTCAAATTAGGCAATTTTTGCCTATTCAACCTCAGTCACGGCTGACACCCACAACTATTTTGAATTCCTAAGCCAATAAAAATTTAGTTAAAATAGCCCTAGCAATGGATTTCAAGTAGTTTCAAGTGAAGAAGCATCCAAAATCTTCCTCCCAACTGTTCTAACCTCCTGGTTCTTGATATTGGCTTCTCCATTAAGCCAGGATTAGGAATTGAGAGTGCTATAAGACCCCCCTCAAAATTGGAAAAAGTCTACTAGAGAAGCTTTCAATTGAATGCAGTGAAGCCCTACTAGATTGGAGATCCATTTGCAAACCTTGAGTAGTAGAGCAAAAATATAGATAGTAAGCAACCTATCTCTCCATCAAATGAGGATTTCTAGGTAATCTTGTTCCTCTAATTTTCTTGTTTTTCATTTTTTCCTATCAGTAGCTAAGTAGATCACTTAGAAAAACTATAAGAGGTAAAATTTAATGAAAATTTCATGCTATCTATCAGCCATAGCTGATAGTCACAGCTAGCACTGTTAGCTACTGATATCAACTATGGCTAAGTTTTTGGGCTATGGCTTTATCTCGTGGTCAACACTATTATCTGCCACATAGACCAGCAACTAGCAGTTACAAATTGTGTGTAGATTTTACTTATGGGAGCCCAATAAAAGGCCAATTTTATCATATAAACTACATTCTCTAAAGTTCATATAGCTAATACATGCATCTTTTTGAATTTAAAACGTATTTATTATAGGCATGTAGGAAAGAGCATGTTTGCTTGGTGATGCATTTTTTGTTTACATACAAGCTTAAAATGAACACACACACACCACACAACACTTAAAAACTAGTGACATGGAATTCACACCCATCCACTAGTAGATTTCAATGACGGTGGTAGTTATTTCCATCCATTGGCTCAAATCCCATGAACCTTGTTCTTTTGGCCAATACCAACTCCAAGATCCATCATATCTATGCAAAATAGTATGCATTCCTCTTCGAAGGGGTGTATCATTATGCACAATATGTTGGGTGAGGATTGGTAGGACCTGTGCTCCCTACCCGGGTGTGGCTTTCATCTCCACACTTTGGGGGGTTTACGTGATCATGACTTTCATTGTCGGTTGTCGAGCTACGAGCATACAGGTGAAATCCATTAAACTAAACAAGTATATCATCAACAAATCTAAAAACATGATGAGAGTTAGTTTATGATTACAACACACCTAAAACACATTAAAACTAGTTTAGGAATTCACAAAGAAATTTTAAAAGAGATAATCATCCTTGTTTGCTTTGTTTTCTCTAAAATATACACAAGAGATAATTCATATCATGGTTAATACACAAAGACGTTTATCTTGATGTATAAGTGAGATCAAATCTAAAGCTCCACCTAATGCATAAAACAATGCATCAAACCCTCAACCATAGAATCCTCCTAAATGAAGTTCGATGACCATTAGAGGGGACAATTCTATGTGTGAGGATTCTATTCAGAACACCCCATATAGATGAGGTAATGCACACTCCTTGAGGGATATATATAAGGGAGGCTTAAGGCCCCCACCATCCTAAGATAGACAACAAGAAAATCTACCCGATAAGGGGTACGAAGAGAGGGCCACTTGAGAGCGTACGCCCATTCAAACTCTAAAAAATAATGAACTTAATAAGTTCATTATTGACATAGCTACAATTGGAGAAAATGGTACTCCACCAAATCAACCATGTAAGACAAGACAACTTGATGGTCTTGATAGAGTCCTAGGGTAATTAGGATGTAAACCCTCAGTTGTATATTCTTGCTTTACGAGTTATCATAGTGAGAGTATGTGTAGGACTATCAGGGAATCAAGAGAATGCTCAAAGCATTCTCGTAGTATATGTACCCCATCAATCCACATGAACACAAATCATAGACAATAGTAGAACATGAATACTGTCTATACAAACAAAGGCAAAAGCATGATAGATAACCCTGTTGGAGCTCACACCAAAAAATCTGCTCAAACATAGCAAACCCACCAGAGACCACATACTGTCAATCTCATAGATCAATCACAAAAATTGGTGTTGGAACAAAGGCATCAGATCTTCCAAGATCAATTGGAATATGTGCGCACAGAGCACGAGTGCCTAAAAAATAAGGATATTCAAATATAGAGGTTTTTAAGGTAACATCTATATGAGAAGTGCATATGCGAGCAGTGCATCTTTGACCAAAAGGAGCATGTAGAGAGAGAGGATCGATTTGCTCATGCAACCCCCTCAAAGTGAATAGAGGGAGCACCCTCATAGATGAGCTACTTTGTAGCCTAAATTGCACCTTGAGCACATTGGAAATCATACTCATTACATGGCCCAAAACATGTTGCAGAACCAAGTGCTTGAGCATCATGGGCATTCTTAGTATGAGGAAGCATTAGGAGATGAGAAGGGACAAGAATACCCTAAGATATCCTCAGTGGACTTGGAGGATGAGCCTGGTCCTCCACCTCGACCGAGGAAGAATATACCTCCAAAGGCTCCTCAAGGACCTCTTAGGGAAGAGGAGATTCTATCTTCAAAGGCCTATAAGGCCTTGGAAGAAAAGGTAAGAGCAATTGAGAAACAAGGGATGTCTTACCAAAATCCAACCTTGAACAAAATACACAATGTGCCTTTATGTCCTTTAGTGCCTACTCCGACATATCTCGATCACTTTGAGATACCAAAGTTGGATAATTTTCAAGGAGATGAAGATTCTAAATAGCATGTCATGTGCTTCATGAATATGTGCTTTCATATAGAAAGCAATGATGCTTTGTTATTGAGAACCTTCATCACAACCCTTTCAGGGTCTGCCCTAGAATGGTTCAACCAACTAAAGAGATATAGCATAACCAATTTTGAGCAACTGGCTAATGAATTTCTTGAATGATTCTCCTTCGACATAAAGAAGAATATAAATCTATTTGATCTAATGCAATACGAAAATGATATGATCATGGACTATGGAAATAGATGGAGAAATTTAATGGTAAAGTTACCATTTTCCATTTTGACCATAGAACTAATGTGAATGTTTACAAATAGTTGTACAAAGCACATATCACTATTGTTGTAGCTACAACAATACCATACATTTAAGGAGTCCTTGGTACAGGCTAAGATAATTGAGGACATCAAGTTACAGGAGGGTAACTTGAAGCTCTGGAATAAAAATGATTGGAATAAGAAGAATACTCAAAATTAGAATCACCAAGCCAAGTTGACCCATGTGAATCGGGTATTATTAAACCTTCAAAAAGGGGATCGGGGGTAACAACAATAGAATTATTAGGCCCAACCTCCTCCTATGCATTATAATCAGTGTAATAATAAGAAACAGGGTAATAATAATGAGAAACACCCTCCTCGCTAGTTCACACCATTGTTAGAGATGATGAAATCGATATTCCATCAACTGTGCAAGGCTAAGGCCATTAACTTACCTGAGATCAAGTTGCAAGACCCTAACCAACCCAAACCAAAAGGGTATATGGGGGATCAGTATTGCTCATTCCCTAGGATGAAAGGACATGACATTGAAGGATGTTATAGTTTTAAGCACGTGGTGTAAAACATAATGGACAAATGTGAGCTAATTGTCGACAACCCTTAGGATCCAAATAAAAAAAATATGGATATTTTCAAAAATTATCTTCTGAACCATGAGCCTCCGAGAAATAATGCCCACCAAGGGAACCAAGTGCATATCGAACCACCTATGTAGGTTTTCATCGGAATGGTAAATATTATCACAAGAAAAAGGAGGTATGAATTACCATATCTACCTCCAACTCCAATCAGGGTTCAAGCCATGCCTCCACAAAGGCCAATGCAAAACAATATGCCAGGACCACCAACTAGACTAGTGGTGACCACAAAAAATAGGCTTATTCAAATCCTACAGAAAACTCCATCAAAGTTGTCAATATATGAACTGATACAATAGTCTCCGAAGTATAGGTAGACACTAATGGACATCTTGAGATCCATTGGGGTTCAGTCCTAATACCCTAAAGCATTTACAAATTTCATGGGACATGTGCATCAGTGCCAAAAGCTACTGATTCAATTTCATGATCATGATATTAAAATGGTTTCTATTGCTATAGTAGACCCACCATTGTATATAATTGCATGTGTTAACCACACACAATTTAAATGGATACTGATTGACATAGGGTCATCAATAAATATTATTACTACCAAGGCATTAACATACTTGAAGTTGCTAAAATCACACATCATACCTTCGACCTTCACTTTGAGAGCATTTAACGATGCATTGTGCTCAACAATCGGTACTATAGTCTTGCCTATTCAATTTGGACTAAATACCATCCCTATGATGTGTCACGTATTTGAAGGTGCTATGCAATATAACATCCTCTTAGGGAGACCTTGCATCAGAGAGATGCATTACATTCCCTCAAATCTACATCAATGTATTAAATATATACATGAGGGACAAGTTCACGTGGTTCCTTCTGATGAGGAACCATTTAAATATGTAAACCAAGTAGGTTTTCTTGGATATTTCATTCTCCCTTAAATGCACCTGGATATATAGCCAACATCACCCATCAAACATACAAAAGGTAAACTAAAGGAAGTGTGTGTTGGGCCTTCTATATCAGCATCACGATCGATTGCGCATACAACAACAGCTTCTACAAAGCCTACAACATAAATAATTCTTAGGAATGACCAGAAGCTTAAGGTAGTTTTGGGAAAGAAAGAGAAAAAAGAAATGCCTGAAGTAGCCAATGCCAATATCTCTTTTCCCATAGATGAATGATATGCATGAAATAAAGTCGAGGAGGCACCTCAGCCTGCTTCACCTATTTATTTAGCTAGGTTATTTGCATCGTAGGTGACCATCCATTTGGTTAATCATGGGCTAGAAGAGTATATAGTGGAAAACATGATATTCACACATTTTATCAAGACTGCATAGGAGATGGGCCGACCTCAAGTGCATCATTTTTCCATAGGGACAGTGGTACCACTGGGGTGCCACCCAACCAAACAAATCCTATCTATGGATGTCTTGATCAACTTGCTAATTGCACACCCATAGATGAGGATGATGATGAACCCTCAAGATTTGGATAACTAAAATATGGGGATTTTCAAAAATCCTCTTCCAAACCATGAGCCTTTGAGGAATAATTCCAACTAGGGAAACCAAGTCTGTATCGAACCACCTACATATGATTTCATCAGAATAGTAAATGTTATCATAATAAAAGGGAGGTATGAATGACCAAATTTACCTCAAGATCCAATTAGGGTTCAATTTGTGCCTCCATCAAGGTCAACATAAAATAATATGCTAGGCCCACCAACTAGACTGGTGGTGACCATCAGAAATAGGCTTATTCAAATACTATAGACAACTCTAGAAAAGTTGTCAATATATGAACTGATACAACAGTCTCCTAAGCATAAGGAGATGCTAATGGATATCTTGAAATCCATTAAGGTTCAATCCCAAGACCCTGAAGTATTTACAAATTTTATGGGATATGTGCAGCAGTGCCAAGAGCCAGTGATTAAATTTCATGATCATGATATTAAAATGGTTTCTACTGCTACAGTAGACCCACAATTGTATATAATTGCATGTGTTAACCACGCACCATTTAAATGGATATTGATTGACACAGATTCATCAATCAATATTACTACTACCAAGGCATTAGCATACTTGAAGTTTATAAAATCGCACATCGTACCTTCAACCTTCACTTTGAGAACATTTAACAATGCATTGTGCTCAATGGTCGATACTATAGTCTTGCCTATTTAGGTTGGACTAAAGACCATCCCTGTGATGTGTCACATTTTGAAGGTGCTATGCAATATAACATCCTCTTGGGGAGGCCTTGGATCATAGAGATGCATTGCATTCCCTTAATTTTGCATCAATGTATTAAATATATACATGAGGGACAAGTTCACGTGGTTCTTTTCGATGACGAACCATTTAAATATGTGAATCAAATAGATTTTCTTGGAGATTTCATTCTCCCTTCAATGCACCTGGATATACGACCAACATCGCCTATCAAACATCTAGAAGGTAAACTAAAGGAAGTGTTTTTTGGGCCTTCTACATCAGCACCACAATCGACTACACATACAACAATAGCTTTTGCAAAGCCTACAACATCGAAGATGCTTAGGAATTACCAGAAGCTTAAGGTAGTATTGGGTGAGAAAGAGATAAAAGAAATATTTGAAGTAGCCAATACCAATATCTCTTGTCTCATGGATGAAGGAGATGCATAGAATGAAGTCAAGGAGGCACCTCAGCCTACTTCACCTATTTCTTCAGCTGGGTTATCTGCATCGTAGGTGACCATCCATTTGGTTAATCTTGGGCTAGAAGAGTATATAGTGTAGAACATGACATTCATGCATTTTATCAAGACTACATAGGACATGGGCTGACCTCAAGCCCATAGCTTTCTTGTAGGGATAGTGGTACCACTAGGGGTGCCACCCAACCAAACAAATTTCATCTATGGAGGTCTTTACCAACTTGCTAATCGCATGCCCATAGACAAGGATTATGATGAACCATTCTTGGTGAATATTCATTATTTGTCTAACCCAAAGTTTGCCTTGAATTATTTCAAACGTTACCATTGGCATGGTTATGGTATAGGCTTATTCAAGAAAAGGTGCCAAACTCCCTATGAACCACAATATTAGTTACCAACTGATAGGTTCAGGTTGGGTTACCATATAAGAGGATATGATGAGCTTTTAGCAGCATCTCTTGATCTTCTAAACCTTAGTTTAGGGTATAACATGGATTGGAATCCTTATCATAGTAACCCTTCCTACGTACAAATGGGTAATAAGCTAGTGAATTACATATCTATAGAACCACCTAATATCTATCATGACAACATCGTGGTAGAGGAAAATTCAAAAGACATCCCAAGAGCTAACTTGGAGATTGAAAGTTGTGAAGCTACCAATGATACTAGCATACAAATACAAAATCTAGACCTAACAGTAGATACTAAATCAGAAGTGGCTTATGAGGAAGTTAGAATAGAGTTAATTTTTGAAAGCGATGGACCAGATTGCAATTTTGGAAGTGATGATGATGAACAGCCCTCAAGAAATGAAGAATATGAGGATGAAACAAAAATGGCCTACCTTGGGTCTAGATACACTACTCAATACCTTATTCTAGTATGCGGGAATAAGGGATTCTTCATTGGTGATAGTGATTATGAGGATGAAATGGAAAGGACCTACCTTGGGCTTCATTTTGCTCAACACTTGATTCCAGTAGGTGGGAATGAGGTATTCTTTACTAATTATAGTGACTATGAGGATGAAACAAAAAGGGCCTACCTTGGGCCTCATCTTGCTCAACACCTAATTCTAGTAGGTAGGAATGAAGGAATCATATGTTATAGTGATGACGAGGATGATACTGAGAGGGCCTATCTCATGCCTCACTATTTACATCATCATAATGAACCGTTCAACATCGATGAGATGTATCGAAGAGTTTATCCTAGCCCACGTATCAAAGGGAGACCACTAAATTTATATTTTATTTATCATATACTCTTCCACGATTTGACTACATATATGCATCTCTTAGAGACAAATGATCCCATATTCCAATCTATTCATAGACCATATCCAGAGATCCCCATACCCCTAGAGCCACATCTTGGGTATGTGAATAACACAGATAGTGTAGAATTACACACATGTGGTCCTGGAGATATAATCCATTCCATCAACATGATCTCCATTGATTTGACCACTCCAATACATAACCCAACCAATCCTTCCAAACCATTGTGTCTTAATATAGATGTTATTTATTAGGATCACATTGATTCACCTCTAGAGCCTACATATTTATTCTCCAACAAAGAAATATTACAACTGTTTTACTTCACACTAGGCTGAGCACATTATGTTTATCACACTAAGGGTAATTTAAATGTAGGACCATTAAATCTAGCTGATGACATCCACCTAATTCCTACATTTCATCAACTTGAGGAGGTATCACACATGTCAGTAGAGGAAACCTTTTATGTGGATATCAGTGATGACCCCACTAATCCTAAGAAGGTTAAATTTGGAGAGAGTCTATCTCCTGATGAGTATGCCATCCTCATCCCTCTACTAAAAGAGAGACCTGATATTATAGGCATGTAGGAAAGAGCATGTTTGTTTGGTGATGCATATTTTATTTACATACAAGCTTAAAATGAACACACACACATCATGCAACACTTAAACACTAGTGATATGGAATTCACTCCCATCCACTAGTAGAGTTCAACAATGATGGTAGTTATTTCCACCCATTGGCTCAAATCCTATGAAACCTATTATTTTGGCCAATATAGACTTCAAGATCCATCCTATTCATGTAAAATAGCATGCATTCCTCTTTGAAGGAGTGTATCACTATGCACAATGTGTTGGGTGAGGATCGGTAGGACCTGTGCTCCCTACCTAGGTGTGGCTTTCATATCCACACTTTGGAGGGTTTACACGATCGTGACTTTCATTTTCGGTTGTCAAGATGTGAGCATACAGGTGAAATCCATTAAGCTAAATAAGTATATCATCAACAAATTTGAAAACATGATGAGAGTTAGTTTATGATTACAACACACCTAAAACACACTAAAACTAGTTTAGGGATCACAAAGAAATTTTAAAAGAGATAATCATCCTTGTTTGCTTTGTTTTATCTAAAATATACACAAGAGATAATTCATATCATGGTTAATACATGGAGAGGCCGATCTTGGTGTAGATCCAAGATTAAAGCTGAAGCTCCACCTAATGCATAAAAAAATGCGTTAAACCCTCAACCATAGAATCCTCCTAAATTAAGTTTGGTGAGCATTAGAGGGGACAATTCTATGTGTGGGGTTTATGTTCAAAACACCCCAGATAGATGAGGTAACGTGCACTCTTCGAGGGATAGATCTAAGGGTGGATCAAGGGCCCCACAATCCCAAGATAGACAATAATAAAATCTCCCCAATCAGGGGTAGGAAGAGAGGGCCACTTCAGAGCATAGGCCCATTCAAACTCCAAAAAATATTGAACTTGATAAGTTCATGATTGACATAGTTTTACTTGGAGAAAATGGTACTCCACCAGATCAACCATGGAAGACAAGACAACTTGATGGTCTTGATAGATTCCTAGGGTAATTAGGGTGTAAATCCTTGGTTGTGCATTCTCATTTTGTGAGTTCTCATAGTGAGAGTACACATAGGATTGTCAAGGAACTAGGGGAATGCTCAAAAAGTGTTTTCATAGTATACGTGCCCCATAAACCCACATGGGAACAGATCACAAAAAATAGTAGAATGTGAATGTCATATATATAGATAAATGCAAGAGTGTGGTAGAAAATTTTATTGGAGCTCACACCAATAAATTTTCTCGAATAAAGCAAACCCACCAGAGACCACATACTGCCAATATCATAGATCAATCACAAAAACTAGTGTTAGAACAAAGGCAGTAAATATTCCAAGATCAATTGGAATATGTGCATGTAGAGCATGAGCACCTAAAAAATGAGGATACTCAAAGACAAAGGTTGTTAAGGCAAAATCTATATGAGTAGTACATGTGTGAGCAACACATCCTTAACCAAAAGGAATGCGAAGAGAGAGAGAGGATTGATTAGCTTGTACCAATTTACCCCCTTAGAGTGAATACAGGGAGCGCCCTCATAGATGAGCTGATTCATAGCCTGAATTATGCCCTAAGAACATTGGAACTCATACTCATTACACAATCCAAAACACGTTGCAGTACCAAGTGCTTGAACATCATGGGTATTCTAAATATGAGGAAGTAGTAGGAGATGAGTAAAAATAGGAATACCTTGAGATCTCCTTAGTGTACGTGGAGGATGAGCCTAGTCCTCCACCTTGATCGAGAAATAATCTACCTCAAAAGGCTCCTAAAGGACCTCTTAGGGAAGAGGAGATTCTATATTTGAAGGCCTACAAGGCCTTGGTAGAAAAAGTAAGAGCAATTGAGAAATAAGGTATGGCTTACCAAATGCCAACCTTGAACAAAATACACAATGTGCCTTTATGCCCTTCAGTGCCTACTCTAGCGTTTCTCTATCACTTCGAGATGCCAAAGCTGGATAAGTTTCAAGGAGATGAAGATGCTCAAGAGCATGTCATGTACTTCATGAATATGTGTTTTTAGATAGAAAGCAATGATGCTCTGTTATTGAGAACCTTTATCACAACCCTTTCAGGTCCTGCCTTGGAATGGTTCAACTAACTAAAGAGACATATCATAACCAATTTCAAGCAATTGACTAATGCTTTTATTGAATTCTTCTCCTTCGATACCTATAAGAATATAAATATATCTGGTATGGTTTCTCTAATGCAGTACGACAATGAGCCAATCATGGACTATAAAAATATATGGAGAAAGTTAATGGTCAAGTTGTCATTTTATATTTTGACCACAAAACTGACTCAAATATTTATAAAGAGTTGTGTGAAACACATATCACTATTGTTTTAGTTGCAACAATACCAAACATTCAATGAGCCCTTGACACAGGCTAAGATAATTAAGGATATCAAGTTACACGAGGGTAATTTGAAGCTCTAGAACAAAAAGGATTGGAATAAGAAGAACACTCAAAATCAGAATCACGAATCCAAGCTGACCTATGTGAATTAGGTAGTGTTAAACCTTCAAAAAGGGGATTAGGGGTAAAAACAATAGAATTATTAGGCCCAAACTCCTCCTACGCATTATAATCAATACAATAATAAGAAATAAGGTAAGAATAAAGAGCAATACCCTCCTCACTAGTTCACACCATTTTTAGAGATGATGACATCGATCTTCCATCAACTGTGCAAGGCTAAGGCCATTAAATTACCTACGATAAAGTTACAAGATCCTAAAAAACCCAAACCAAAAGGGTATATGGAGGATCAATATTGCTCATACCATAGGATGAAAGGATATGACATTGAAGGATGTTATAGTTTTAAGCATGTGGTGCAAAACATGATCGACAAAGGTGAGATAATTATCGACAAACCTCAGGCTTCGGAAACCAAAAAATGAGATTTTCAAAAATCCTCTTTCAAACCATGAGACTTCGAGGAATAATTCCATCCAGGTGAACCAAGTGTGTATCGAACCACCTACATAAGGTTTTGTCATAATGGTAAACATTAGCACAAGAAAAGGGAGGTACTGTTATGACTCTTTCACAACGACCCCAAAATTTGGGGACCCACTTGAAATTTGAAAGCTTGTTTAAAATTTTTGCTTGCACTTATTTTTCACCATTGTCATCATTGAAATATCAAGAATTCTTATCTTCCTCCGAATGGTCTTATAGTAGGGTCCATCATCAAAATTCACCTCATGATATGAAGATCCTAAAGTTATGCTTGTATGGTCTTTGAGTTGTATTATTGTTGTTATGTTATGTTTATATCAAGGGTGTCTTGTTTTGTTTGTTATTAATATTGATAGGTTAGGTTTTGTAAATCTGTTTTATGTTATGTTAAATTTTTAAGTCTCATGTATACTTAGTATTTTTTATTTTGTTTTATATGTTTTGTTATGTTATGTTGTTTTAGTTTTATGTTGTCTTTAAATTTTATGTTTGTTATTTAGTATATATTTTTGGTGTTATTTTAATATATTTTTGTTTATTATAGTGGTGGTCATATAGGTTGCATGTTCATATGTTATGTTTAGTTATGTCTTGTTTTAAATTAATTAAATTATAAAGTTTTATAACTTTGTAATTTAATTATATTTAAAAAGGTTATTTTTTTTTTTTTGAATTTACATGGTGGAATCGGTAGCCGCCACGAATCCGGACAGGCTGTCCAATTTTTTATGACCACCATAGTATTCTACGTTGTCCGCCCTAGAAGTCGCCACATAGATCTTCATGCAGTCTGCCCCTATAACCACCATGCCACAATCATTTTAAACCTTTTACGTCGCTGAAAGCACCAGGAAAGGGACAAGCGTTCAGTCCGATGAGGCCCAAGATTTGAACCTTGGACCTCCGCCCCCTTATGGGGTTTGGATGAACCAATTGGTCTACACCTCGAACCTTAAAAAGGTTATTTTATAAATTTTTTATATTCTAATTAACATATATATATATATATATATATATATATATATATATATATATATATATATATATTGTAACCCGGTGTTGTAGGTGAGTTGGAGAGGAGAGGGTAATCCTCCAAGGGAGGTCCCGGGTTCAAATATCCACCCTAGCAAAAAGCTGAATTGGGTATCTAAAATCCAATTGATAATTTTGGTGCGAGCAGGGTTGGGTGCGACCCCCAGGTGACTTTGACGGTGTAGAACCCCCTGTTCGTAGTCTCTCAGACCAAGGCGGCTTCGCAAGGGTTTTTTCGCTTTAAATATATATATATATATATATATATATATATATTTGTTGGTAGGATTATTAAAATATGTTGAATAGAGGATGTGTTCGTGGGTTTCATGGGCATGTCTTAACTTTAAATTTTGAATGCCAATGAGGAGAAATATTAATCCTTTGAAAAGACTTTATTGATATTAGGGTTTCAAGAATTCATTTTTAAAAGTGACGGAACAAAGCAAACTAATCAAGAGGAACAAATTCCTTAAGTTATAAATGGATAATTAGAAACCAAAGAGAGGGTCGGACAGGTTGGAGAAAAAGAGAAAAGATTGAAAGGAGCCAAATAAAAGACCAAGTTGCAGAGGAAGCTACATTTGCACATGAATACAGAGAATTAGTTGGATTCATTGTAAGATGTAAGATCTAATATTTTGTATTAAATTCAATTTTTATTAAAAGAAAGCACTATTGTGGTGTTTTTAATTTATAATTTGATTGATATAATTTTTTTAATTAAAATTTCCATTGAAAATAACACTTTTGTAAAATCTAGTCTGCTTGAGTTTGGTTTTGAAAGTTGTGTTTTTCTGTGTTGTAGCAAGTTTGTTCGAACGTTTTATTCAAATTTATTTCTTTACCCTAAGATATTTTTAATTTATTTTAGGCATTAAGATTTAAGATAAAACCTAGTTTATTTTATAAAAGATTTAAATTTTACAACGAGGTTAAATTTTGAATTTATCACTCAAATATTTAATTCTATAAATATTTTGGGTGAATAAAATTCACAAAGGGAATCAATGAGCTTTTGATTTTAAATTTCATAAAGTTTATAAAGTTCATTGAATTTGTTTTATTAAAATACTAAGTTGAATTTCAAATATTCAGATTTATAGAAAGGGTTGTAAAATATATTTAGGTCAAATATTTAAGTTAATAAATATTTGACAAATAAATTTTAGAGACAGAGAAGGATTATATGGATTATTGATTTTAATATCATAAAATTTTAAAATCCATAATTTGAGATTTATAAGTTTGATTTATTAAAATTTTCAATCTCAAATCATAAAGTCCAAAGTATACTATTGAAAGGATTAAATTTATTTACTTCAAATATTTAGTTTAATAAATATTTGAAAATAAATAAACATCACATTAATGAAGATTACGTGAATTCTAATTTTCATATTATAAAGAACAAATCTTTATAATTAGAATTCATACATATTAATTATTTATATTTTATGAAAAGAAGCAAGGATTATAAATCATAGAATATTCTAAAAGCCCAAACATAGGGATTATAAAGTGTTTCACATTTTATAATTAGGGTTTTTATTTTATTCATCATTTATTGGATTCGATTTTAAGCTTCATTCATTAAATACATGTAAATTTTGAATTGAAATGCTTTAAAACATTCATGCAAGTTTAATATAAGGTTAAAAGCATTTTTAATCAAAGTTCTTATTTTAAAATAGATTTGCATTCTCAAATATTAGCTTTAATAGGTAAGTTTATTCTTTTTGAGGAAGTAAATTATACTGATAAAAATGCAAGTAGTGATTTCAAGATAAAAATATTTATTATACTAGGCCCCTTGTTAACAGTTGATTGTTAATATCTGAGATGTTATTTTCACTTAATTGACATAAATTCATAACGTGTTACGTAAAAGAACCTCGGAGAAACATATTTTATTTGCAACAGAGGATTATGATCCTAATTGTTGGGTGATATTTGTAATCATACAAAATCACACCTCAACAGGTATGAATGACCATATCTACCTTCAGCTCCAATCAGGGTTCAAGTTGTGCCTCCGTAAAGACCAGTGCAAAATAATATGCCAAGCCCACCAAATTGACCAATGGTGACAATCAAAAATAGGCTTATTCAAAGCCTACAAATAACTCCAGTAAAGTTGTCAATATATGAACTAATACAACAATTTCCTAAGCATAGGGAGATGTTAATGGACATATTGAGATCCATTGAGGTTTAGTCCTAATACCCCAAAGCATTTAAAAAAAAATTCGGACATGTGCAACAGTGCCAAGAGTCGATGATTCAATTTCATGATCATGAAATTAAAATGGTTTACAACAAACCCACCATTGCATATAATTGTGTGTATTAACCATACACCATTTAAATGGGTATTGATTGACACAGGTTCATCAATAAATATTATTACTACCAAGGCATTGACATACTTGAAGTTACCAAAATCACACATCATACCTTCAACCTTCACTTTTAGAGCATTTAACGGTGCACTATGCTCAACAGTCGATATTATAGTCTTACCTATTTAGTTCAGGCTGAAGACCATCTCTATGATGTGCCACATACTTGAAAGTGCTATGTAATATAACATCCTCTTGGGTAGACCTTGGATCAGAGAGATGCATTGCATTCCCTCAATTTTACATCAATGTATTCAATATATAGATGAGGGACAAGTTCACGTGGTTCCTTTCAATGAGGAACCATTTAAATATGTGAACTAAGTACATTTTTTTGGATATTTCATTCTCCCTTCAATGCACCTAGATATACGACCAACATCACCCATAAATCATCCAAAAGGTAAACTAAAGGAAGTGTGTGTTGGGCCTTCTACATCAACACCAGGATCGACTACACATACAAAAACAACTTCTGCAAAGCCTACAACATTGATGATGCTTAGGAATGACCAAAAGCTTAAGGAAGTGTTGGGTGAGAAAGAGATAAAAGAAACATCTAAAGTAGCCAATGCAAATATATCTTACCCCATGGACGAAGGAGATGCGCATAATGAAGTCAAGGAGGCACCTCAACCTGCTTCACATGTTTCTTCAGCTAGGTCATATGCACCACAGATGACCATCCATTTGGTTAATCCTAGGCTAGCATAGTATATAGTGTACAACATGACATTCATGCCTTTTATAAAGATTGCAAATGACATGGGATGACCTCAAGCCCATAACTTTTTTGTAGGGATGGTGGTACCATTGGGAGTGCCACCCAACCAAATAAATTTCATCTATGGAGGTCTTGACCAACTTGCTAATCGCACACCCATATATGAGGATGATGATGAACCATTCTTGGTGAATGTTCATTATTTGTCTAATCTAGAGTTTATCTTGCATTATTTCAAACATTACCATTAGCATGGTTACGGTCTAGGCTTACTTGATCAAGGGCACTGAACCCCCTATGAACCACAATATTATTTGCCAAATGATAGGTTCAGGTTGGGTTACCATAGAAGAGGATAGGACAAGCTTTTGGCAGCATCTCTCGATCATCTGATCCTTAGTTTAGGGGATAACATGGATTGGAATACTTATCACCCTAACTCTTGCTACATACGAAGGGGTAATATGCTAGTGATTTATGTCTCTATAGAACCACCTAAGATCTATCACGACAACATCACAGTAGAGGTAAATCCAGAAGACATCCCAAGAGCTAACTTGAAAATTAAAAGCCATGAAACTTTTGATGACATTGGTATGCAAATCTAGAATGTAGGCCTAATAATAGAAACTAAATCATAAGTGGCTTCTAAGGAAGTTAGAATAGAGTCCATTTTTGAAATTTATGGAACATATTATGATTCTGTGAGTGATGATGATGAATAGTCCTCAAGAAATTAAGAATTTGAGGATGAAATAGAAATGACCTACCTTAGACCTAGACACACTGCTCAAAACTCTATTCCAGTAGAAGAGAATGAGGGATTATTTATTGATGATAGTGACTATGAGGATGAAATGGAAAAGGCCTACCTTAGGTATCATCTTGCTCAACACCCAATTCCAATAGGTGGGAATGAGGGATTATTCATTGACGATAGTGACTATGAGGATGAAATGGAAAGGGCCTACCTTGAACCTTATCTTGGTCAATTCCCAATTCTAGTAGGTAGGAATGAAGGACTCATATATGATAGTGATGATGAGGATGAGGCTAAGAAGACCTATATTAGGCCTCACTATTTACATCATCGTCATGAACCATTCGACATCGATGAGATGTATCTAAGAGTTTATCTTGGCCCACACCTTAGAGGGAGACCACAAAATTTAGATGTGATTTATCATATAGTCTTCCCCAATCCACCTATATATATATATATATATGCAGCTCTTAAAGCCAAAAAATCCTATATTCTACTCTATTCATAGAATGGATCTAGAGATCCCCATACCCCTAGAGCCATATCTTGGGTATGCAAATAACATAGATAATGTAGAATTGCACACACATGGTCTTGGAGATCTAATCCATTCCATCAACATGATCTCCATTGATCTGACCACTCCACTCCACAACCAAATGGATCCTTATAAACCATTGTGTCTTAATATAGATGCTATTGATTGGTATCACATTGATTCACCTCTAGAGCCTGAAGATTTCTTCCCCAATGAAGAAATGTTACAATTGTTTCAATTTACACTAGGCTACACACATGATTTTTATCACATTGAGGGTGATTCCAATGTAGAACCATTAAATACAGATGATGATATCCACATGATTCCTATGTCTCATCAGATTGACGAGAGATCATACATGTCAGTAGAGTAAACCTTTGATGTGGATATCAGTGATGATCTCACTAATCCTAAGAAGGTTAAATTTGGAGAGAGTCTATCTCCTGATGAGTGTGCCATCCTCATACCTCTACTAACAGAGAGATATGATATTTTTTCTTGGACATATAAGGATATGCTAGGTCTAGATCCAAAATTGGTTACTCATAACCTTTCTCTAGACCCCTCTAAAAGTTATGTTAAGTAGAAGCTTAGGAAATGCATCCAACTATCACTTTAATGGTTAAATGCGAGTTTAAAAAGCTATTGGATGTAGAATTTATTATCTCCATTGACTATCTAGAATGATTTTCAAACATGGTACCCATAGGAAAACTTGATGGAAGGATCTATATATGTATGGATTTCAGAGACCTCAACAAGGCAACACCAAAGGATTCATTCATGTTTCCCAACATAGATGCTCTTGTAGATGCAATTGTAGGTCATGAGATACTTTCCATTATGGATGGTTTTTTTGGTTATAATTAAATTCAAATTAAATCCAAATACCAGCACAAAACCATGTTCACAACACCATGGGGAACATTATATTATAAAGTTATGCCATTCAACCTCAAAAATGTTGGTGCCACATATCAGTGAGCCATGACATACATATTTCATGACTACATGCAAAAAATCCTCAAGGATTATATCGATGACTTATTGGCAAAGTTGTTACTATGAGAAGAGCATACTGAGGTCCTACGAAAGGTCTTCGATCGCCTGATTGAGAATAATTTTAGGTTGAATCCCAAGAAGTGCGTATTGGCATAACTTTAGGAAAACTCTTGGGGTTCATAATTTCTAAATGAGGGATCAAATTTTACCTAGCAAAGGTCAAGGTCATACTTGAAATATATCCTCCCATCAATATCAAAGAGCTAAGAAGCTTGCAAGGTAAAGTAGCATCCATAAAGTGATTTATCATACAATTATCAGATAAATGCTGACCCATGAATTGGTTGCTACACAAGGGAGTCTCATTTAGTTTGGATGAGGACTATCAGAAGGCCTTTGTTGAAATTAAGCAATACCTAGCAATGTCACTAGTATTAGCTCCACCAAGACCAAATGTGTCTTTCCTGCTATATATATTAGCTATTGACTTTGCATTAGGAACCATGTTGTCCCAAAAGAACGTGCAAGACAAAGAACAAGTGATATATTACATAAATCACACCTTGGTGAGTTATGAGCTAGGGTATACATACATGGAGAACCTATGTTTAGTAGTGGTGTTTGTAATGAATAAGTTATGTCATTACATGCTAAGTCATACGATGTATGTGATATCTAAAAAAAATCCTTTGCAGTACATGATGAGCAAGACCTATCACAATAAACGTACTACAAAGTGGATCATGCTATTGATAGAATTTGATTTAGAATTCATTAGCCAAAAGTCCATCAAGAGAAAGGTTATAGCTGATCAGCTGGTAGAGGCACCTCTTGAGAATAGTAAGCCTCTTGTCATAGAGATTCAGTATAATGCAGTCTTTGCATTATTGGAATATCTCGAACCCAAATAACCAGATAACAAAGCTGATATGAATTTGTTCTTTGATGGTTTGAAGTGTGAGCAAGGGGGTGGTGCAGAAATTATTTTCTTCATGCCACAAGGCACTCCAATACCCTTGTCATTTAATCTAGACTTTCCTTGTACCAACAACAATGTTGAATACAAGGTCCTAATATTAGGCCTCAAAATAACAATCACCATTAGGATTAAAAGGTTAAACATATTTGGTGACTTCCTTCTCATTGTCAATCAGGTTAAGGGACTATTTCAATGTTGGTGTCCTATCCTAAAATATTATAAGGATCTTGCTAAAAATTATATAGCCCAGCTATAGTGGTACAACATTGAGGTAATCCCTCGTACGTTGAATAGATTTGCATACACTATGACATATTTGGGATCTCTAATCCCTCATAATCCATCTACCAATTTTACTACCATTCATGTAAATATGTTATCACATGCTACGATGTAGTGTGAGGTTATCAATAATAAATAATTAGTTAACATGATTCATATAGAACCAAACCATGAGTGGTTCTATAAAAATAGATACTTTCTCAAGAAGACACCCTAGGAGTATTTGATCTCACAAGTTACTATGGGGAATGGCACCACCTTTCACTACAAGGTTGTATCCCAGTCTACATTCATGCATGGTAAACCGCAAGGGGAGTAAGTCATCTTGTCAGTCAAGGCAAAATCTTATCAGAATTGGATGTCATAATTACATGACTTCCTTAATCTTGGTTTAATCCCTCAGGGATTATCGTGTATCATGAAACACATATTCAAATAGAAAGTGATAAAGTTTGTATTTCTAGGAGACATATTGTATCACCAAATCTACGATGGAGTTCTCTTTCATTGTCTTAAATCCCAAGAATTATCTTAGGCAATTTCACAGGCTCATGATGGTACATGTAGTGGTCATTTCAGCAGCATGGCCATCATCAAGCACATCCTTTGAATGGGTTATTATTGGCCCACTATGGAGAAGGATTACACCACATATGTGAATAAATGTATTAAATGTTAGCATCATGTTAATCTTACGTACTTGCCATCACAAGCCTTATAGCCCATTAAAGTGGCTTGGCCATTTTATCAATGGGGATTGAATCTAATTAGAAAGATATCTCTATCGTCATCATGCTGGCATAAATTTATTATAATGGCTACTGAGTATTTTACAAAATGGGAGGAAGTAATACCCTTAACAATGATAACTAGAGCACGTATTGCGAAGTTCATACTTCACAATATCATAAGTCATTTTGGGATACCATCCAAAATAATATTGAATAATGGAATGCCATTTAAGAATAAAATTATGAGGGCTTTGACATCTAAGTACAATATACAACATATTTTTATGACTCCATACTATCCATAGGCAAATGAGAAATCTAAGGCTTTAAACAAGATAGTGGTAGCCATCTTGAAAAATATGGTACAAGAAAACCACAAATATTGGCATATCCAGCTATCCCTTGCATTATGGTCTTACAGGACTAGCATATGAACACTTACTGGAGCAACATCATTTTTTCTATTATATGGCATTGAGGCCATTATAACCTTAGAGTTGGAGATTCCAAAACTACGCGTCGCATTGAAAGAGTTCATCAATGATGACACTACGTGGTAAGCTCAGCTCAATCAACTAATGCTTCATGATGAACATCATGTGAATACCCTTGAGCATCTTTGTGTTTATAAAGAACACCTAAAATAATCTTATAATAATAAAATCCATCTGAGAGACTTTAAATTTGGTGATCTTATACTGAAATAGAACCAACAGAACTCAAACCTACTACCGCACTTGTGAGATAAATTTGTGGCTAACTGGTTAGGTCCATATCTCATCTTCGAGAAGATTGGACTTGGAACGTATCACCTAACATTGCTAGAAGGTTTTGAAGAGCCTGAACCTCTCAACATCCTTCATATTAAGGCATTACATACATAATTATTTAAAAAATCAAAAACATGGAAAAATTCAAAATCCCTAAAAATCAAAAAGCAATAAAATCCAAAAATATTGCAAAATATAAAATATAAAAACATTTTTCATCATCCATTTCATTTTGCACTTGCATTCATTTAATTGCATTACATTTAGGTATTTTCTTCCATCGCACCTTGCATTAGGATAGGTTTGTTTGCAATCCTACAAATGGCACCATGTTTGTATTTCAATCATGCATCTATGAATCATCATCATTCATCACCCTTGTCAGTAATTGTGTTTTTCAACACAACCCCTCCTATTACTATGAAGAATATATTAGGGTTTTTAGGTCATTCAGCCATACCGAGTGGTCTTCTCAAATTTGGTAGAAATATTTCTTTACTTTTGAGGATGAAGTCTAGTTTTGATAGCACTTAGAATATCAAAATCCCATCACTAATCAAACACATTAACAATACTAATTAGGGTAAGGAAATATGAACACTACAAAGTGGTCCTGGTAACCTTAAGCGAAAGGTTTTATTACTTTATCATTTTTTGATGCACAATGGTCTAGATTATGGATAATTGGCAAAAAGACAAGTTCCCCCCTACCCAAGAAATCCCTTACTTAAAAAAATGATCAAAATACCAAAGTAAAATCAAATTCCTTGCTCAAAACAAAAGAAAAAACAAAAATACGAAATAAACAATGATTTTCATCACTATATATATATGAGCAAGTATCCCAATTGAATTTAAGAAAAGAAGGGGTGAAGAGCTTGAATCCCTGGAATGGTCACTACTTGAAACCATAGAGTGATCCCCAATACAAAAATGGGCTGAATGAATCATGTCTGACATTGGGGTAGGTCTAAGCAATTTACAAATGAGTTAGCTTTAGGTGGCTTCTATTGCCTAGTGGTCTAGTTTAACTGCATCCAAACCTAAGATCAGGGTGGATATTTGGTGATCCTTATCATAGTAATGGGCTGAATGAATCCTGCCTGGAAATAAGGTAGTCTCATGTCTCATATAATATATTCATTTTTATACATAGGGATGACGAATAGCTTGGTATTCATTACATTATCTTTTAGAAGTCTAGTATAGTTATTATACAACTTTTGATAAGTCAACTAGGGTGTTTAAGTCTCATTGAAAACCTCAAAAATTCTCAAATAGCAACAAATATAGTCAATCAATCAATCATAAATTTATTTTTATGATATTTTATTTATAAAAGGGTGTTTATAACATAGAATAGGTACCGAATGAATATCATCAATAATATTTAGACAACCACTAACTATTTTGTGCATATATTTTAACTTACAAAAGCTTATGAAGAGAAATAATATATCATCATCTCATCTCATATATGGATGTATATTTTATTAAGGCTTATGATAAGATTTATCAATTACATTCATAATTGTTATACATTCTGTGGTGTCACCCATTAGATTGTTAACTCATATTGCATTAATTCCTTATATTTTAAATGATTAAAGCATACCAATTCATTTACATCAGATTACATCATGTAAACAATGCATTACATAAATTGGCATTCATCATATCATAACATCATAAATTAAATATATACAATTAAATAAAATTAAATGTGCATTTAACATATAACATTGCATCCATATGCATACATCACAATAGTCCATATACACATCTAGATCACAATATCTAGTCATACATCCATTAGCTAGCTAGTGCATGTCATCAAAACATAACATCATATAAAATCAAATCAACATAACATCTAAGCATTGAATCCATATGCATCTCATAAACATAAACAAGGAAAATGTACACATATAATGAGCCATAATATAAATTCAGATCATATATATATGTATATATGTGTGTGTGTGTGTATGTGTGTGTCAACAAAGTACATAGGCATATGTCAAAATTCCTGTAGGCTACAACTGTATAGGTCCTCAGACATTACACTCAAAAATGGTATAAAAATCTAAAATCCTATACTATATAGGGCCTTCACCCCCTACCCGGGAGTCTCCTCCTGTACGATCTTAAAAAGCATACACCCCTAATCTAGTAATGATTGATTCACATGAAGAAGCATACAAGAATTGACAAATTGAATTAAATCGTAAAGAAGGGTTTATTTTATTAAATTTCCATCAATTCAAGATTACAAATCCATCCCTCTTAGGGATACCCAATGTGATACAATGTTACAATAATAGGAAAACCCCTCGCAAGGGGAGGTGTAATCCGTAGGTCTTTTAGAATGACACGAGATGCTCTAAGGTGTCGATGAACTTATTCTCCATGCTTAGAGGCATTTTCTGCATTGAATGGCATGACCCTGTTAATCTTGCATTCAAGAAACAACAAGAACTTATTAAAAGAAAATATAACCTCTCTTTATGAGGCCTTTAAAGGGTATTAACATAAAAAGATGTCATGACTAATAATAATCAAGAAAACACAAGAAAGATGCTAAAAATATGCAAAACATGAAAAGAAAGTCGGAAAGCCTGTAAGCTAAATCACATCTAACTATATAGTGGCCTAATTACAATATTGAAAGCATGGAGGCATGAAAAATATTCATTAAAGTGTTAATTGCTATAATGAACAACATTTATCAAACATTCTAAATATACTGGTCAGAATCTCTAAATTACTAATTAAACCACCAATAAGGCTAATCTAACCTAGCTAAATAATATGCAAAAGGAAAAATAAGGGAATATGCCCTGATTTGCTCTCTACGAGTCTGATGCATGGGTGACACTATTCACCATGGCTGAAAGCCATGGTGGAGCTCTGAGTAGGTTTGCCTTCCAAATTAGGGCTTTCTCTCCGATCCACCTTATCAAATTGATGTCCAAGGGTCACCTTTGTGTCCTATGATAGGTTTGGTAGTTGAATTGATCTGATGGTGCATATATTGCATGAATTGACATTTCTTGGCTCTCCTAGGCTCCTAGGGCTTCCATGGTAATTTGATCTCCAATTGGGTAGCAAAAGTATCCCTCTTAATGCATGTAGTTGGCTATGCAATTCGATAGGGCTTCACTGCTCAATTGATAAATGTTTCTCTAGACTTATCCCCAATTTGGAGGGGGGTCTTATAGCATTTGTACTAGGACTAGGGATGTCTTCCTCATGAAGCCAAGATAAATATTGGGTGGTTGAGCTTGTTAAACGAAAGAATCCAGAACCTTCCTCACTCAAACTACTCCAATATGCAACCAATTATCTATTGTAACTTATTTTGGGTTGGATGAAGGCCAACTCATTCCGAGTGCTGACCGTGGATGACATGCGTAGTGAGCACTTCTAACCATGGGTGTCAGTAGTGGCTAGCATTGACTAGGCAAATATGCCCAAATGAGTGGTAAAAACCACTGCTATACCTTAGATTTTTCCAAAGGTCTTCTATATGGTCTTCTAGCATGTCCCATATGAATAGTTGCCTTGGCATGATGCATTTTAGGTGTCTATAGATACCCCTTTTGAGATGCATTGTAATTTTTAATAATGCTACGCAAAACTAGACCTCCTAAAATGATGTCATAGGTTGCATGATGATCATTAGTCTAATCAACATTAGATACCCTGAGTCCAGCAAAAGGATGTGCATCCTAGAATCATTGCTTCTAACTTGATAGAAGGCTTAAATTTAAAAAATTTTGCACTCGTCATCATACATTCAGATAGCATCAATGAAAAGTAGGCTTTCATGCCTATCAATACGAAAGGAAGAGAGTTACAAACTAACTGTCATATTTGCTATTTTCCCCAAGCAAAGGGGTAATATTATGATAGTCTTTAGCAATGATTTGCAAGGACAAACACAATTTTGACAAGATCAAGGGATCTACTATTGACTTTGATTATGATTTGATATTATGACTACCCCCTCAAGTGATGAGTCGATGAGGGTAATGAAAATCAAATGAAACGACGAGGTCGCTTGACCAATATGAATGCTCTTTACACAAATTAAGATTTAGCATTTGAATACTTGGAAATGCCTAATCAACTATGATTACACCATTTAGAATAATTGCATATTCCTATCCCATGGAGCGGTCTAACCATGAAGGACTTCTTAGGAAATCAAAATGATAGCAATGTCCATTAGGCTTGTATTGAATCATAATGTCGATGATATGCTAAAAAGTATCATAGGAGAATTACGATGAATATTGAAGAACACAAGCTTATACTGAGAGGGGGGTGAACAATATAGCGCCCACTTTTTACTTTCTTTCCAAACCAATATCAATTAGTGTCCCCAATTGCAATAACCAAATATAGCAGTGTGCATTAATAACATAGATAGCAATAGTAAGCAAGTGCACAAATCATCACACACAATTGAGACACAATATTTAACATGGTTCCCCCAATGTAGGGTAGTCCACAAGATATTCTCCTTATAATATTTCACAAATAAATAGGGATCCTTATCTAAATACAAATGATTACTTTGATCTGCTCCAAGCTAGGCTATCCTGATCTACTCAGGTGGGATCTCCACTAATCTTCTTAGCTAGGCTATCCACTGATCTTCTCAGCTAGGCTATCCACTGATCTGCTCAGCTAGGCTATCCACTAATCTACTCAATTAGGCTATCCACTAATCTTCTTAGCTAGGCTATCCACTGATCTTCTCATCTAGGTTATCCACTAATCTACTCATCTAGGCAACTGGTGTTGATGTGTTTTCTATTTCTGTCTTATCTCTTTCACTACTCACAAATCTACCTCAATGCATTCTCACAAGGATAAAACAATCCTACTCAAATGCTATCCCAAATATATTCTTAAAGCCTTCACAAAAGGATAAAAAAATCATGCACAAAATTTTTCTCAAATATGTCCAAACATTATATATAAAAAGCCTTCTCAAAGGCTCGACCAATGACTCTCAAGTAGCATTCAAATCCCAACCACAAATCAATGAAGGCAAGGCTAAATGATGAACTCAAAAATGGATAACAAATGAATGATAACAGTACTCAACAATGTGCTCAACAATGAATGGCAAATGTACTCTTCAATGGATGACAAAAATGATCCACAATGATCTCAATAATGTATGACAAATGATCTCTCAAATGGATGACAACAATTCTCAACAATGTACTCTCAAATGGATGACAACAATGCTCAACAATGTACTCTCAAATGTATGGTAAATGAGCTCTCTAATGAAAACCTCTCCATGCAATAATAATGAGGACTTCAACCAACCAAGGGCAATCTCCACAAGTGATATCAATAGATTCTCAATAATATTTTCCTCATGCAATGTCAATAAGCTCCCAAGAAACAAGCACAACTCCCTCAAGCAAAGAGCTCTCAAATAGCCAACAATGATCTCCTCAAATTAAAGATAAATGTATCCACAAGTGACTAGAAAATGATATCCTAAATGGTCTCAAATAGTGGCAATGGACTTAACAAGTAACCAAAAATAATCTCCTCAAAGCAATAGTAAAAACCTCCTCAATAATGGCAATACTCTCAATGAACTCCACTAAAGCAATCATGGAACTCAAGTATCAATTTTATCCATAAAAGTGATTTTCTAATCCATACACTTCCTATCAATATCCAAGGCACATAATCAAGCAATTTTTCTTCAACTTCAAACCCTAACTCATGTGCATGTCTTCTAAATCAAGGTAGCAATTAACTAGGTCTCAAGTTCCTAGTTTAATTTCATTATTTTATCATGCACTAGGACATATAACAAGTTCAACACTTTTCAACCTTACGACTCCCTAATTTCATTAACACATACAACAAGTACCTATGCTTTTATTTTTAATTCCACAACTTATAACTCCACATAAAACAATCACAAATATTTAACTTCACACCTTATAACTCCCTAAGCATATACAACAATCATTTATTTTCACTAAATACCTTATGACTCCCTAGTTATAATAGAAATGATTTTCAATGCACCAAAACTTTGGCAATATCAAATATTACCATGCGCTAGAGATAAATACCTTTTTACAAAATTTGTAGCCTTCACAACCTTTGAAATCATTAATGCCTTTTCCAAAATTAATGCGCCTTCACCACCTTCAAAATCGTTAATGCTTTGCCAAAAATCAATGCGCCTTCACACCTTCGAAATCGTCAATGCCTTGCCAAAAATCAATGCACCTTCACACCTTCACGGGAGTCAAAATCTATTCCTCTCACCTAGCACTGTGAGGCACTTACCATGTGGGTGTCAACCCATGTTGGGATTTAATCCCAAACACCCAACTTCACCTATGCTCAAATCTAAAAAACTTAAGTTGCATTCCTTAGCAAAACACTTTGCCCCTAGTAGGATTCGAATAGCGAACCTGCCTTGTGCAAAGTTCGTGTGCTACCAACTGCACTATAGGCTCTTGCGTGATGTCACTTTCCCATGCTGTTTACTTGACCTTCCTCTCAAATCGAAAGTTATTTATCCTTATTTCTTCGTTGCTCCCCTTTCGACGACTCTCTCTCATGCGCTATCTCTGGTCTTCAATAAACAAAGGTTTTTCACCTTTTATTTATATGCACCTCCATCCTTCGAATGAAATTGGTGAATATTTATTAATATCCCCAACCTTTGCACATCAATGGAAAATGTAATTCAATTTTAGACCTTAGAATTATTCAATAAAAAATTAATAATTCACCTCTTAAATTTTAATTGGGATATCTCCTTCATTCTTTTGAATTTCACCATGAAACTTTTTGCACCTAGGTTTTATTGGAAGACATTTTCATCCATTATAATTTAAAGAAGTCTTAGCATAGTGGTTTTAATTAAAAACCCTTTCCAATGGGTTTAATGAAAACACTTTTCATTGGTTTTAATAAAAAATCTTTCTATCTATTTTAATAAAAACCCTTGCCATTGGTTTTAATAAAAACCATTAATATAATATTTAAAAAAATAAATATTATATGCCTCTTGTGCCACAAAACCCTGTAAATATCCATGCTCTCCAAAATATCATAAATTATTATTTATGAAGTGCTTTTGCCACCAAAACTCAATGTGATTCATGTGACATCAATGACAACACAAAATAACTCAAATTGCCAACAATCTCTCCCTTTGTCATTGATGGCAGCACCTCTAATGCAAATCACCACAATCACTACAAAATCCATTTCTAAAAATTAAAGCTGCTCTCCCTGACTCAATACTTTCTATGGAGGAGGCTGCTCCCCCTATCTCAATGCTCTCCCCCTTACTCAAATCTCTCTCCCTTTGACATGAATGGCAAAAGGGACACCTATGGGACTAAAAGATATGACTCTTAAGCTTAGCACCCCACCCCACATTCTCTATTTAGGTGATTAATTTTTGGGTGGGAGTACATTTACTCCATATTACATTATTTCTTTCCTTTTTCAACTTCCTTCCACATCTTTCTAGTCTCCTTTTCTTGATAAGTTACTTGATCTTATTGTCTTGAACCTGTTTGACCTTCTTGCCTTGAAACTGCTTGACCTTCTTACCTTGAACCTATTTGTAATTTATTCCTACACCATCTTGCAATATGTCTAAAATTATTACAATTAAAACACTTGATATTGTAGCCTTTGGATGGTTCCCATATCCTGAATTCTTTCTTGAAATCATTTCCATATCCATTCCTTTCCTGAACCCTATATTGTGAAGCTCTATTTACATAATCATTTTGACCATGACCTTTGAATTGTGCAGCTCTATAATCAAAACCATATTGCTCATTTCCTTTGCACTGAGAAGCTCTATGACCAATCATGTTGCATAAGAAGCAATGTCCCTGAAAACCATACCTTCTTCCTTTGAAGTTCCTTCTATCAAAATCAAACTTCTTTTATCCATAGACAAAATAATGTATAGCCCTGTGTCCAAATCCATTACAATAAAAACAATGTCCTTGAAAAGCCCATTGTTCATGCCTTGGTTCCTCATACATTTCTTGACCATTATCCTTGTGATCATATTTGACTTGTGCATTGTATCATTGATCCTTCTTTGTGGTATCCAAATATTCTTCCTTAACTTCTTTCTTGCTTTCTTCTTTAAGAATTTATTTACCTTTTGAACTTGATTCACCTATCTCAAAACAAGATCCAAATTGGATATTTGGAGCCATAGGATATTTGGAACTTTCTTCATCTTTCTCTTCATTTGTTTCCAATAGCAAACTGACATCCATCTCTATTGTCTCTAAAATACATGTTTCCTTCTCAGTGAAAATATCTTGACCTTTTGAGTCATGTGATGGATCAAAATTATCAAGTATGGAACATCTCAATTCTTTTAGATTCTCCTTAACCTCTTGTAGTTGCTCATGGATATCATTGAAGTCTTCTTTTATATCAACTGAGACATTTGTCTTTATTGAAATATTCTCTTGTTTAACTTCTATTTGGAGTGGAAGTTTTTCTTATACTTCTTTTATCCCATAGAAAAACCCTTCTTCATCTTCATTGTCACTGAGATAATTATCTTCTTCTATAGCAAACAAACTCTCATGAATCCTTTGTCTTTGCCTATTTTCTTGGTATGTCATTTCATCTTCACTATCACTGAAGCCATTGTAATATCCTGATATGTGATCTCATTGACTACACATAAAGCATTGTTCTCTTTCACCTTCTATTCCTAAGAATAGATGTTCTTAATTTTCATCATATGAGTGTCTCTATCACTGTGATCTGAGCCATCATTTGCTTCCTCAATGTAGAAAGTTTTCTTAGTCTTACAATTTTTTTTCTTCTTCTCATGCTTGATTTGTTTGTACTTGTCATCTTTATCATGCTTATGCTTTCTGTTGGAATATGTAATGCAACATTGTGTAAATTATTCTTAGACTAAAATATAAAGTCTAAAGAATAATATTTGAATTAGAAAATAATTCTATTTTATGTAAAAATATTCCCACCCAATTAATAAATAAAATAAGGGTGCTAGGAATATTTAATTTGTGGGAAAAAGTTATTTCCCCTTTTCTAGCAAATATTAAAAAGTAACCAATCACTTTTTAATATTTGATAGATGCCACTTGTCACACATCTCAAGATAAGATTGTGATAAGATTTGTCACACATCTCAAGATAAGATTGTGATAATATTTGTCACACATCTCAAGATAATATTGTGATAAGATTAGGGCAATTTTAGGGTTGTAGTAGAAAAGCTTCTCTTTAAATAGGGGTGTTGTCTACTACATCTTGTCATATCATGTTGATGCATATTGTTGCATAACATTGAAGCATTCTTGTATTGTTGAATCATTGAGTAATATAGTGAGCTTCATAGTGGATGTTTCCCTTCTTCATTTGAAGTAGGGTTTTACCACTTAATATTGGTGTTGTGGGTTTTCCTCTTTTGTGTGTGATTGATCTTGTGGAGCATTCTTCGATCTTGGGGAGACTTTGCTTGTCTCACATTTGGTATCAAAGCGGTTGGGATCTCCATCAAGTGTCTTCAATCCTTTGAGGTGAAAAACCCATTAAGGTATATTTATTTTTTTTTGTTTTAATGCATGCATTTGATATTTGGGTATTTTATGCATTTGATATTTGGGCAAACTTATTTTGCAAATCTGCCATTAGGGTTTATAGATTTATTGTGTTTTTTTTTGATCTAGTTGTTAGATCTTTTGCAAATGGTGTTTTCATTTTAAATCTATAAATTTTTGGCATTGAGCTTTTTTTGGAAGGGTTTTGGAGCCAAACGGACCCCATGGTTGCGTCCGAAAGGCCCAAAAACCCTATTTCCATATATTATTTGCCCTATTTTGGTGAAAAATAAATCTGAGGCAATTTTTTTTTATTTGGGGGCCAAATGGCCCCCCACCCATTTTGTTGTACAATCTGATTTTTTTTTATTATTCTATTTTTTAATAAAAAAAAAGTCATTTAATAAAAAAAAATAGTCATTTTTTTTATTATTCTGTTTTTTAATAAAAAAAATAGTCATTTAATAAAAAAAAACAGTCATTTTTTATTATTCTATTTTTTAATAATAAAAAACAGTCATTTAATAAAAAAACAATCATTTTTTATTATTCTGTTTTTTAATAAAAAAACAGTCATTTAATAAAAAAAAAGTCATTTATTATTTTGTTTTTTAATAAAAAAATAGTCATTTATTTTATTTTAAGACCTAATAGTCATTTTTTTTTTTTGCATAAATTGAAATGCATTTTTTATTATTGTATAATGCAACTAGAATCCTTTTATGCAATTTTTGGCAAATTTTTAGTCAAATTGTCAAATAATTTAGACCTTATAGTCATTTTTTTTCTCACATTAACAATGGTTGTTTGTGAGTTTGCTTGTTTTGCAAGGTTATCCAAGTATGTTTTGGAGTATACAAGGCAATTTCGGATCAACTTTTTCACTCTCTTCCCCCTATTTTTATTAATTTCTTCTAATCTCTCTCAAGCATTTGCTTGAAGCATAATGTAAATTAATGTAACTTGTATCTCTCATAATGAAAGTAAAAGAGAATGAAAGAGAGAGAGAGAGAGAGAGAGAGAGAGTGTATTTGTGTTTTGCCTATTTTGCATCTCAACTAATCTAACTACTAACTTACTAACTTGCTACTAAACAATCTACTAACCAACTAACTTGCAATTTACTAATTTTCATATTAATCAAGAAGGTTAAAAATGAATCAACTTACTAACCACAACTTTAGTATTTGATTAAAATTTACTTAATCTTGCAACACAGTTTATATTTGCTAAACACCTATTGAATCCAAAAGAATCCGCTCTATCGGTAGCAAGTCCTTTTTGGGTCCTCGTACCCGTACCCTTTTGGGTAGCTTGGTTGACCTTGGGTGAGATGAATTGGCAATTCATTAGGCTATAGCAAAACCTTAAAATGAACACTAACTTACTAACTTATTGACTATCTAACATTTAACAAATGTTTTATGGTTCAATTCAAGTTAGTTTATTTTGTTGCAAGATGATTGTTATGGTTAGTTACCTTCTTATTGCAATTTGATCTTGGTTTATTTCCTTTATTCAATTGCAATATGGTTATAGTTGTTTATTGCAAGATGGTTATAGTAGTTCATGATGATGTTGATTATCTTTCATGATGATGCTTATCTCTCTTGATGATGCTTAATTTTGATTATCTTTCATGATGTTTATCTTTCATGATGATTATCTTTGATGATTGAAAAGTAGATTACTTGAAAGTTATGTTTTTTTTTTATATATGCAAGTATGTTTATCTACTTTCTTATTGCATCATTTATTTCCTTTGTCAATGCATCTTATGTTTTGATTATGTTCACTTTCTAGAATGGTTGATCATGGAATCTCCTTCACACCTAAGCACATCCTTGATGGATCAAATTTTGGAATATGGGAACCAAGGATGAGGGCTGAATTTCAAGCAATAAAGTTATGGCCCATTGTGAATGGAGATGAAGCAATCCCAACCCAGGCAAGGGCACTTGAGACATACAACAACAAGAGTCACCTTGCACTTTCCATCATTAGCAATAGTGTGAGTGATGAGATATTGCTCACTATAAGCCATTGTGAGCATGCTAAAGATGCATGGGATTTGCTAAAACAAGTCCATCTAGGGTCCAACACATCAAGGAAATTCACTTTATTGTCCAAAATTCTTAGCACTATGCAAGGTGAAGAAGAAAGTGCCTTGATATTCCTCTCAAATATGAAAGACATGAGAACTCAACTATTGGATTGTAATTGTGATTGGATAAGTGAGAAGCTCTTAAGCTTTATCATTTTGAGGAACTTGTCAAGCAAGTTCAAGAATTTTGTCACCATTATTGAGACTAGGCTAGAGCAAGAATAGGATGGCATTCCTCTCAATACTCTTTCACAATTATTGATTCAACATGAAGAGTCTCTTAATAGAGACAAAGTGAATGGTCAAGTTGTCAAGGAGAAGAATGTTGCCTTGAGTGCCACTAAGGCTTCCTTCAAAAAGAAATACAAGGGAAGGAAAAATCAAAATTTCCAACCCAACAAGCCTAGAGTTGATTTCACTTGCAACTTTTGTGGCAAGAAAGGCCACAAGGAACAAAATTGTTTCAAGAAGAAGAAGATTGCAGAAAAGGAAGAGCAAGAAAAGGCTAAGGGACAAGGACCTAAGAAATGGTTTGGCAAGGGAAAGAAAAAGAACAACAATGTAAAGCAAAATTCTAATAAAAATGCCTTTGTTTGTGCCCTCTACTCCATTGAATCATCTAATTCTAATGAATGGGTGTTAGATTCTCGATGCACTAACCATATGTGTTTTGAAAAGGATAAGTTTGTGGACTTTCATAAGCACTCTTCAGATTCAGTTGTCATTGGTGATAATACTAGACTTCAAGTAGAAGGTGTTGGCAATGTTATAATTGAAGGAAAATTCTTGATAATGTCCTATATGTACCTAACCTTAGGAAAATTTTAATTTTAGTTTTGCAAGTTGCTAGAAGTGGTCACACTATTGAGTTCAATGCAACTTCATGGAGCATTAGTAAAGGCATGCTATGAATCATTACAGGATATGTGAAGAATAATATTTATGTGTTAGGTGATGCTCCTCCTAAAGTGTGTTTAGCAACTAATTTTTCTCCTAGTAGCAAGTTCTTTCCCCTTTTCTAGCAAATATTAAAAAGTAACTAATCACTTTTTAATATTTGATATATGCCACTTGCCACACATATCAAGATAATATTGTGATAATATTTGTCACACATCTCAAGGTAATATTATGATAATATTTGTCACACATCTCAATATAATATTGTGATAAGATTAGGGCAATTTTAGGGTTGTAGTAGAAAAAATTCTCTTTAAATAGGGGTGTTGTCTACTGCATTTAGTTATATCATGTTGATGCATATTATTTCATAAAATTGAAGCATTCTTGTATTGTTGAATCATTGAGTAATATAGTGAGCTTCATAGTGGATGTTTCCCTTCTTCATTTGAAGTAGGGTTTTACCACTTAATATTGGTGTTGTGGGTTTTCCTATTTTGTGTGTGATTGATCTTATGGAGCATTCTTTGATCTTGGGGAGACTTTGTTTGTCTCACACTTTCCTTATTTTATTATGTGATCCTATTTTTCATCATCACTATTTTCTTCATGTTGACACTTGTTTGCATAGTGACCATAATAACCACACTTGTAGCATTTGACTTTCTTCATATCCTTGTAATTCCTTGAGTCCTTTTTCATTTTGATAAGTTAGATTCCTCATAATTATCTGAATCTCTATCTGTCTCTGGATCTTTCCATTTATTTTTCTATAAATATTTAAATGCAATTTCTTTCTTTGGAGCTTGATGCTTATCTATCCTCATCTCATAAGTTGTGAGAGTTCCTTGTAGTTCTTCCATTGTTAGCTTATCGATATTCATTATTTCTTCTATCACTGAAACATTTGCATCATACTTCATGGGAAGTGATCTCAAAACATTTTGAGTAACATTTGATTCTTTCATCTCAAATCCTAGGCCTCTCATGGTGTTAGCAATCTCATCAACTCAAAGCAAGAACTTTGTAATATCTTCAGAATATTCCATTTTCAATTCTTCGAATATTTTTCTATGATTTTGAAGTTTTTCCAACTTTACCTTGGAATATCATTCATAGGTATTTCGCAACTTGGTCCACATTTCATTATATGAATTACATACCATGACATTTGCAAAACATGTCTCATGAAGCCCACTCATAATATAATTCATTGCCTTTGCATTGATATCAACCAATTTTCTAATAGTCTTATCTATCTTGGGATCACCTTAAACATTATACTCTTTTGCAACTATCTGCCATACCTCATATCCCTGTGATATCAAGTAGTTCTTCATTCTCATGCTCCAAAAAATATAATTTTTACCATTAAACAGTGGAGCCTTACTTGTAGATGATCCATTATGTGAAGCCATATGTGTTCTTGTAGAATCTTCCCTCAAGCTATTAGACTTTCCGAAGGAACCCGCTCTAATACCATTTGAAGAACACAAGCTTATACTGAGAGGGGGGTGAATAGTATACTGCCCACTTTTTACTTTATTTCCAAATCAATATCAATTAGTGTCCTCAATTGCCATAACCAAATATAGCAGTGTGCATTAATAACATAGATAGCAATAGTAATCAAGTGCACAATTCATCACACACAATTGAGATACAATATTTAACATGGTTCTCCCAATGTGGGGTAGTCCACAAGATATTATCCTTATATTATTTCACAAAGAAATAGGGATCCTTATCCCAATACAAATGATTAATTTTATTTTCTCAAAGCTAGGTTGTCTTGATCTACTCAGGTGGTCTCTCCACTGATATTCTTAACTAGGCTATCCATTGATATGCTCAACTAGGCTATCCACTGATCTGCTCAGCTAGGCTCTCCACTGATTTGCTCATCTAGGCTATCCACTAATTTGCTCATCTAGGCTATCCACTAATCTATTCAGCTAGGCTATCTGGTGATATACTTAGCTAGGCTATCCATTGATTTGCTCAGCTAGGCTATCCACTGATCTACTCAGCTAGGCTATCCACTGATCTTTCTCAGCTAGGCAACTGGTGTTGATGTATTTTATTTTTTTGTCCTATCTCTTTCACTACTTACAAATCTACCTCAATGCCTTCTCACAAGGCTCAAATAATCTTGCTCAAATGTAGTTCCAAATATATTCTCAAAGCCTTCACAAAAGGATCAAACAATAATGCACAAAATCTGTCTCAAATCTATCCAAAAATTTTGTCCAAAAAGCCTTACCAAAGGCTCAACCAATGAATCTCAAGTAGAACTCAAATCCCAACCATAAATCAATGAAGGCAAGGCTCAATGATGAACTCAACAATGGATAACAAATGAATGATGACAGTACTCAAAAATATGCTCAACAATGAATGGAAAATGTACTCTTCAATGGATAACAACAATTATCCACAACGATCTCAACAATGTATGACAAATGATCTCTCAAATGGATGACAATAATGCTCAACAATGTACTCTCAAATGTATGGCAAATGAGCTCTCTAATGAAAACATTTCCAAGCAATAACAATGAGGACTTCAACCAACCAATTACAATCTCCACAAGTGATAGCAATAGGTTCTCAATAATATTTGCCTCATGCAATGTCAATAATCTCTCAAGAAACAATCACAACTCCCTCAAGAAAAGAGCTCTCAAATAGCCAACAATGATCTCCTCAAATGAAAGACAAATGTGAAAGCGACAGTAAAACTAAGAGCTCTGGGAGGTAAAAATTACATTCTGACATGGAACACTATCGAAAACCTGACACAATTCTAGTTTTCCACACCGATGGTCGATCATCTAGAAGCTTTGACCAGTGGAAGAGCCGATGCTTCTAAGGTAACTCATAAACTAAGAGCTCACAATTACATTACCATTTTAAAATTAACCACACTAAATAATGGGTTAACGAATCTCATTAAACTGCTGATAACGAACCACACCCTAGCTAGGTTTAGCATAGGTTAGATTAGAGGGTGAGTTACTAAATTTTTTAGGGTTTTGGTATTATTTATGGGGAACACATGACCCTAAAAAGGTCATGCCCCTTAGCCATGGATGGTATATGCAGCTCCCAATTGGTAAATTTGGGACCACGACTGTCAGTCGCAGCGGGATTTAAATTCCAACGGTCATATTTTTTACTATTGTGTTGACTACTGCTAGGACCCATGACATGCATGAGTTAGAAAAAATTTTCAATTTGTTTATTTTTTTATTTTTCTAGGCAATTAATGCCATTTATTGTAATTTTGAAGTGCTTTTTTTTATGTTTTTGAAATTTATGATCATGTGTTGACATGTTTTTGTGTTTTTATGCGTTTTCAAATTTGTTTTGATAGTTATAATTATTTTTCATTGTTTTTCTCTATTATTATTATTGTTACTTAAAATTTGACTAACAAAGCGAGGGAGAACCGATCTCATTTGTAGCATTCACGGTGATATCACTCCTAGGGAGTGGGAGTGGTTCACTACTATGGGGTTTGGTTACATATTGAACCTCCCCACCATCCGGATTGACCAAGTATACTTGAATGCTTTGGCCCAGTGCTAGGATGTGTGGACCAACACATTTCACCTGTCGACAGGTGAAATGACTATCACTTTGGAGGACGTCTATCATATCTACCTGCCCATTGATGGTGAGGCCATCATGTCTTCTCTAACTACAACGAAGAAGTTCGTATTCACTACCAACTTTGGTAGACACCTCAATGAGGCCTTGGACCTTCATGACCATGAAGGCATTCATGTCGAGGAGTGGTTTCAGGCCAGATTCTTTTCACAATAGGATTTTTTTTATGCACTTGATTATTTAGATAGTCCTCCTATATTCTTCAAGGGTGAGGTTCCCTTTAAACCTCTTGGCTTAGACCAAAGATATTATTATGAGCTCGACTACATGACCTCTCATTTTGTCATGGAGGAGCACCCTATTAGCACAACTCTACCATGAGTTGTATCAGATCACATGCCATAGCAGAGTAGGCATTAGCTACAAAATACTTCTTTAGATATGGGGTTGGAAGCACATCCTAATTGAGCACCCCGTCAACTTACCCTTGTAGATTACTACTATTGTTGATGATCGATAGTGCTACATTGCCTGCTAGACCTAAGAGCAGGAGGGATTCAGGAGTAGGTCTAATGCAAGAGACCTAGAGCATTAAATTTCTAGATTTGCACAGCTCCACCCTGAGCACATATGGTAGTGATTGTACATGGACTACCCAACATGGACAGATGCAGACAGGGACCTACACTGGGTACACAAAGACAAATGGATATTTGGTAGAAATACCAACATACATGAGTACCACTTCTATTCTCGCATCCTGAGGTAGTTTGGGATTGAAAAGGATGTCCTAGATATGTCGACTATCTATAGACGCCTGGTCCTCAAGAGGGACCTGATATGGCCCCAGGTGACTCCCTTGGAGGATGAGGATGATGACTATCAAGATTCAGGCCTAGCGGATGTAGGCACTACTTCAAACTATGATGGATTGTGGGTTGACTTCTAGTGGCATGGAGAGGGTCCTCTAGGCTGACTAGTTGGTGAATTCACAATAGAGGGTGTAGAGGGCATAGAGGTGGACCCTCATGGGTGCAGGACCCGCCAGAGGACAGAGGACACATGGGGCACCAAGGCCACTATAGAGGAGGGCCCATAGGTGGAGGTAGAGGAGGATTTATTAGAGGAGGGTGAGTCACCTCCAGACAATGAGATTAGGTAGTTGAGAGCCCATATTTCTAACCTCCAAAGCTAGGTTTGGATACTGCAGACTCATATTTTACATAGGGATACTACCATCACCATGATAGAGGTGAAGCTTACTCATGGTTAGTAGTAGTGGTAGGTATATGAGGAGGAAATAGCAGTTATCCAGGCATAGGTTACCACTCTAGGCACTCAGATCAAATAGCTCACTAGCGAGCGAGATTTGGCACAGGAACAACTAAGTGTCGTGACTACTAAGAGGGACCTACTGAGGATAGTTATGGGGGGTCCCTCATCTACATAGGCTATCATGGCACCTCCCTTAGCACCATATGCTTTACTACCAATAGGTCATGACCCCATGGTAGAGATAAGGAGGCTTCATTCCCTCATGGAGGAGGGTAATGAGCGACATACAAGTGTAGCTCACATATCCTATATGGAGAGATACATTATGTTGATAGGTGGGGAGGTACTAGAGGTTACCCACACCATAGGGACCCACAAGAGTGGATTTAGGACCAGGACCAAGGACATAGGGTAGTCTTCTACCAGCTCAAGCCATAGGATGCACAGGACTTAGATGACTCATAGGTGTTTGAGTACTCATGGTGCTAGCTCATAGAGGACCCACAGGGATGGTGGATGTGATGAAGATGCCTCACAGGCTAGGGGCATAGGCCCTATGTAGTACAGATCTCAGAGATACTTTTTTGTACTATTTTTTAGTGTAAGGTCGAGGACCTACACATATGTAGCCTGCAGGTATTTTAATATACCCCACTGTACTTATTGACACATATATTTATGTGATATGAAACTTCATCTCATTACATGTGTACTTTATTTTTGGTATTTTATGTTTATGTTATGCACATGGATGCAATGCAAATATTTGATTTATTTCTATATGATGTGATGTATGGATGACATGCACTAGCTGTTTGATGTGGATGTAGTGATATATACGTGTAACTGGACTACTTTATGATGCTATGTAAATGAATGCAATGTTTGATGTTTAATGTAGTTTTGATCTGCTTCACTTGTATGCATTTGTAGGTCCAAGGTAAGTCCAAAATGATAAATTGAACATTAGCTTAGGAAATAGGTGTTACAAAATATATATAACAAAATAATTAACTAATCTAGTCTATCTCGCTAACCAACATGGTAGGAGAGACGTGTAGCTAACTACTAACCTAGGTAGAGAGTTCTAACCATAACACTAACCTAAATATCTAACATAGGATATTTAGGTACTTACCTAGTTTAACCATGAAGAAAATATCTCATGGTAATTACATAATTACATAGAAAAGTAAATGTAATAACCCCATGTAGTGTAATGCAATACACTACCTTATTTTACCCTAACATCCCCCCTTTATTACATTACTTTGATATACAAAGTTTGCTCCGAAACAGTTGAAATTTGACACGTCCAAGTGCCTTTGTAAAAATGTCTGCAACTTGTTCGTCGGTGGGAATGTGTTGGAGCTTGATTCTGTGCTTAGGAACTTCATCACGAATGAAATGACAATCTGTATCAATATGCTTAGTTCGTTCATGATGCACTAGGATTCTTGACCAAGTTCAAAACACCCGAATTATCGCAAAACATGTGAATGGGAAGTTTCTTTGGTAGGCCCATGGTAGCCAAGATGCGACTTAGCCATATCGCTTCACACACAGCTCCACGTGCAGCACGATATTCTGCCTCAGTTGAAGATAAAGCAACCACCTATTGCTTTTTACTATGCCATGAGACAGGACCAGATCCAAGATGAAAAACATAGCCTGAGGTTGATTTTCTGTCATCTATGGATCCAACATAATCAGAGTCAGTGTAACTCTATAAGAAGAATGAGTTATTCTTCTTATACTCTAGACCATAATCGGCACTACCCTGAATGTAGTGTAAGACTCTCTTAGTTGCTTTCCAATGGGAGACCTTTGGTTCTTGCATGAACCGTGAGAGATAGTTTACAGCATAAGTAATATCTGGTCTAGTATTAGTCAGATAGATGAGGCTTCCAATCATCTATCTATAAAGTGTTCCATCTACCTGTGGTGAGTCTTCATATCATGATAACTGTAGCCCTGATTCCATCGGTGTTGCTTTGGGTTTACAATCAGTCATACGATATTTTTCTACTAAAGTCTTAGCATACTTTGTCTGAGTCACCCTTAGATGATTCTTTTTTTGTTCTATCTCAAGGCCAAGACAGTAGTGGAGAAGTCCTAGGTCTGTCATATCAAATGACTCTTTCAAGTCATCTTTCATGGCTTTAATCAAGTTCTCTGAATTGCCAGTGATGATCAGATCATCTACATATAACACAAGAATCACTATCTCAGAACCTGTGTTCTTGATATAGAGATTTGCGTCAGATGGACTTCTCTTAAATCCATGTTGCAGTAGGTGACTATCCATTTTTATGTACCATGCTCTTGGGGCTTGTTTTAGCCCGTATAATGATTTGACCAATTTGCAAACATGTTGCTCATGGCCTACCTCTGCAAATCCAGGAGGTTGAGTCATGTATACTTCTTCTTTTAAGTCACCATTAAGAAAGGCACTTTTTACATCCATCTGATGTAATTTCCATCCGAACTGTGCTGCCATAGCACAAAGTACTCGAATGGTGGTCATCCTTGTTGTAGGAGCAAAGGTTTCCTCATAGTCAAGTCCTTCCTTTTGAGCATAGCCCTTTGCCACAAGACGGGCTTTATGCTTATCTATAGTGCCATCTGCCTTATATTTTATTTTGTAAACCCATTTGCAACCTATGGGTTTCTTTCCTTTAGGCAAATCCACTAGCTTCCATGTTTTATTCTTTATGAGGGAGTTATATTCTGCATCCATAGCTGCCTTCCACTGAGGCAGTCTAAGTGCTTCATCAACTGTAGAAGGTTCATTCTCATCACATGTTGATAAGTAAACCCTCTCCTCATCTATTTCCATCTCATCTTCCCTTGGTAACTCTCTATCAACTGAAAGATCTTGAAAATCTGCACAAAGATCATCAACTGAAGTGGATGCTTCATTCTTTTCTTTTTGTGTCATGCTTCTTGTCTTTGGACGATTGAGAGTAAGATCAGGTGGGGAAGTGAGTTTAGAGTCTTTCACTATGCTTGTATACCATTTGGGTGGCTTTTTCTGTTGTGTAGAAGGAAGTTGATGTTCCTCCTCATCATCAAGGTATACTGATGTAGTGTTGGATGTGAAAGCTTCATCAAACACTACATCTCTACTTACATGTATCTTCTTGGTAAATGGGTCTATCAACCGATAGCCTTTTGAAAATTCATCATATCCAAGAAATATACAAGGTAGGGATTTCTCATCTAATTTCTTTCTTTTCTCCTTAGGTATATGCATAAATGCCTTACACCCAAATACCCTTAGATGAGTTATGGAGGGTTTCCTACCACTCCATGATTCTTGAGGAGTCATACCTTCAAGAGCCCTTGTGGGAGCCCTATTCAGAAGATATACTACAGTTTGAACAGCTTCAGCCCAGTAAGTTTGCTCAAGGTTGGCCCCCTTAAGCATACATCGAACCATTTCCATTATGGACCGATTTCTTCTCTCAGCAACCCCATTGGATTGAGGAGTGTAGGCTGTTGTTAACTGTCTCTTTATCCCATGTGTCTGTAAAAATGAGGAAAATTCTTTTGATGTGTATTCCCCCCTCGATCTGAATGGAGGGTCTTAATAAAGCATCCTGATTCCTTCTCAACAAGAGTTTTGAACTGTTGAAAATAGGAAAATGCTTCAGACTTCAATTGCAAGAAGAAGACCCACATCTTCCGTGAGTGATCGTCGACAAACAATTGAAAATACCATTTTCCTCCACAACTTGTAGACATGGGACCACACAAATCTGTGTGAACCAACTCCAAAGGTACCTTAGCTCGAAAAGAGCTAGGTTCAAAAGGTACTCTATGTTGCTTTCCTGACAAGCAATCAGAGCACACTGGCAAGGTAGATGAAAGAGTAGGGAGTCCTTTCACCATTTGATATTTACTCAACTCTAGTAAATATCCTGAACTCAAATGCCCAAATCTCTTATGCCAAAGAGAAGTGGCCTCCTTTGTGGTTACTGCCATTGCAGTATGGGTAGAGGAAATTGCATCTAAGACAAACAAACCATGTTTGTATGAACCTATTGCTATCTATTTTCCCTTTTTAGTGATAAAGCAACGTTTCTTTTCTTTGTCCACTGTAAAATTGACATTCATGTTATTGTCCAGGATTTGTGGAACTGACAAGAGATTATTTTTCAATCCTGGAACATAAAGAACTTTTTGAATATTACATTCTCCATCTGGAAGGGAGACAGAAACACTTCCTTCTCCCTGAACTCGATAGGTCTGATCATCAGCAATGGTGACCGGTCTACCTTCTCGAGCCTCAAATGTTGCAAACCAAGATTTATCGCCAGTCATATGTTTACTAGCGCTTGAATCTATGTACCACATAGAGTCCTTGTGGGAGGAATCTATATGGGTCATGAGCACTTTGTGTGCTCTCTCAGAATCTGAACTAGAATCTTCAGTTGCAATGTGTCCCTTTTGTTGTTTGTTCTTGTTCTTAGGTTTGCCTTGGCCCTTTTTGTTTCCTTGTTCATTGGGTGATTTGTTCTTAAACCAACATCTTTTGGTTTCATGAGTGTCTTTGTCACAAATTTTACAATACTGCTTCTTCTTCGGAATCTCTTTGGCTTTACCCTTTTCTTGATTAGAAGAAGAACCTTTCTGTTGATTCCACTTTTTCTTACCACCTTGTCTTTTTGAGAAAAGAGCATTGTTGGATGCCTCATCTCTTTGGAGTTGATTAGCTTCTTCTGTTTGAAGCATGTTTACCAACTCGACAAAAGTTATTGTCCTGCCAGAAACTTGTAGTGAAGTGATCAACGTTCGGTAGGAGTCAGGAAGAGCTCTCAAAATGATTGAGTTCAAGACTTGGTCTTCCACTTTCTCTCCTAAGGATTGCAGTTTTGTTTTCAATTCTGTGACTCTGCAGAGGAATAGCTCTATTGTTTCTCCTGATTTCATATGTAGAGTATGAAGCTGTGTTTGAAGGTTAAGAATCATTGATTGATTCTTTCCCTCAAAGATGGTACTTAAGGCATCCCATGCTGCCTTACCAGTTGTAGCTTCACTGATATGAGGTTGGATATCATCAGTAATAGCAAGCAAGATCATTAAGGATAGTTTTTTATCCTTTTTATCAAAGTCTCTTTGATCTTGTCCAGGTGATTGAGGTCTAGTGACACTTCCATCCACTATTGACCACAATTCCTCTACAGTTAAGATAGCTTTCATCTTAGTCTTCCAAGCTGAATAATTTGAACCTTTGAGCAGTTGGCTCTCAGTGAGATACTTGTGTATCATGGCCATGGTTTAGGTTTCAAATTTGATAGGACTAAGATGGTGATATCTTGCACTATACCCTCAAAAGAGTATATGGAAGTTGTTTTCAATTTGCCTCTATAAGATATTTAATGGCACCTGCCTTAACACCCTTACCAAGGGATGAAAAGTTGGAGGAATTTTAAGCCAAACAAAATAGAGCAAATGAAACAGGGGTAGGTTTGTAAAACTTTTGATTTTGCCCTCTAGGATATTTAATGGCACCTGCTTTAACACCCTTTAAAGAAGGATGAAAAATTTGAGGTTATTAAGCCAAACAAAGAGAGTGAATCAAGGTGATTTGAAGTTTTGACCTTTTGATGGGGAGTAAAAAATGACTTGTTTTAACCTATGCAAAGTTTAGCATGGTTTTTGAGTGAAGTTTGGGTTTTGTGAAATGCTTCTTTTAATGTTATATTTGACTTTTTAATTGCACACAAAAACATGAGTGTTTAGTGCAATAATCAAAACATGAGAGCAACCCAAATTTGTATCACTCTAGGTGTCGGATGCAACCGAAAATGCACCTAGTACAAGCAATTTTTAAGAGAAGGTGTCGAGTAAAATCGAGAATGCACCTTTCTTACACTGAAATATCCCCCCTTTTTCGTTACAATTTTGCAAACTATAGAATAAAAAAAAATGAATTCTATCCCCCCTTAATGTTTACAAAATGTAGAATTTAGAGCACTCCTTTCAAGACAAGTCGACACACGACCCGCTTTTGAAAGGCTTCCAGAACTAGTCGACACACGACTTAGTTTTTATGGACCCAAGGTTACAAAGTCTTCTCAATTTTGCAGAAAAAAAATAGATGTGCAATTTTATGTATTATGTCTCCTTGGAGAAAACAAATGCACTCTTTGTACTTTTGATCTTTACAAAAAAAAATTCAGGCTCCTTGTTTTCTAATTTGCAAAAAAAATCAGTGTGATCCTTTCTTTGTATGCTAAATGAACAAGGTTTGAGAAGAGTTGTCTAATTTGCAACAAAAAAAATGTGCTTTTGCTATGTCTTATATCTCCATTTTGTGAGAAAACATTAGCACCTTTAACTATCAAAGTTGCAAAAATATTTCTTTAAATTTTTTTAATTTGCAATAGTTTAAGAAAAGTTTTAATAAATCATTTTAATTAATAATGAAAAACTAAAAAACATATCTTTTAAATAAATCAATTTAAATACTTAAACAAAAATTGATTTTCAAAAAAAATATTTTGAAGTTTAAAATATTAAAAAAAATAATTTAATAAAAAAACTTTAATTAAAAAAATGCAAAAATTAAAATAAAAAATTAAGTACCTTGGTAGCGGCGAAGGCCAAAATAATGGCCTTTTGTTCTTAGCGGGAGTCGAACCCTGGACTCCCTGCGTGCGCCTTAGCTCGACCCGATCAACCGGTCGGGCTACAGCGCCCGATGGGAACGAAGGCACAGTATGTGCCTTATACACCCTTGCGACGACCAAATTTTAAAAAAAAATTGTAGGAAGTTTATCCCACATGCATCCCGTAGTGGGATGTTGTGGGGTTGATAAGGGGGAAGTCCCCCCTTATCCATCGATTGCCTTCGGGCAATCGACTACCATCGCCTGCCCTTTTGGTCGCCGCCACGTGGCGCCAGGGGTAGGCAAGTCCTCGTCGAGTCAGTCCTGTGGCGATGTGCCACGTGTCGAGTCGCGTCCAGTGGCTGTCCGCCACTTGTCCGGTCCCTGTCTAGTGGTTGTCTACCACGTGTCCACTAGTGGCTGTCCGCCATGTGTCCTATCGAGTCAGCACCTCGGGGTGCATGCCTGGGTCCAGTCTTCGTCGATCGAGTCCACGTGTCCCTCGGGATGCATCCCAAGGCCGATCACGTCGATCCAGCCATGTGTCCCTCGGGATGCATGCTAGGGCTAGTTGCATCTGTCTAGTCCACGTGTCGATCAGGGATTGGAGGGCCACCTGCCCTCTCAGATCTTGAAGTCTGGGTCAGCCCACGGGGAGGGGAGGGCGCTCCTGCCCTCTCGGCTCTCCCGTGATTGGGCCACGTGGCCTACGTGGCTCTATGGGCCCGGGGGCCGGCATGGGAGCCGAGGTTGAATGGCCTCGGCTCATTGACCATGACCGGTCTAGGGAGGCACATGCCCTCGGCTCGGCCTGTGTGCCAGGTCGATGGGCGAATCCATGGGCCCTCTGGCTGCGTCATCTATGATGGCCAGGTCTATGGGCTGGCTGGCGACGTCGACTATGATGGCTAGATCGGCGGGCCTACAGGCTGCGTCGACTACGATGGCCAGTGTTGCGGGCCTGCGGGCTACAATGGCCAGATCTGCGGCCTAACACGTGGGCCCAGGTCTACGGGCCTTCCCGGTGAGGAAGTGACCACGTTGAGCGCCTCAGCTGCTCCGTGGGAGTCCGCAGCGATGGGGAACGAGCGAGAGCTCGTAGGCGAATGATACCAATGTAGGTCCAAGGTAAGTCCAAAATGATAAATTGAACATTAGCTTAGGAAATAGGTGTTACAAAATATATATAACAATATAATTAACTAATCTAGTCTATCTCGCTAACCAACATGGTAGGAGAGACGTGTAGCTAACTACTAACCTAGGTAGAGAGTTCTAACCATAACACTAACCTAAATATCTAACATAGGATATTTAGGTACTTACCTAGTTTAACCATGAAGAAAATATCTCATGGTAATTACATAATTACATAGAAAAGTAAATGTAATAACCCCATGTAGTGTAATGCAATACACTACCTTATTTTACCCTAACAGCATTTAATTTACGTTTTTTATTTCATGATTCGTGCCATGTTTGTATTGCATGTATTTTTGATGATATTGAGTTATTGTAAATGGACACGTATGTTTTAATCACTTAAAACACAATGTATACAATATTATATGAGGTTTTTAAAATCTTATGGATGAAACCACATAATGTATAACAATCATGGATTATAGTTGCTTTATCTCTTTGTGAAAGATAGTACACCCATATGTGAGATGCAATGATATATGTTTTCTATTCATAAGCTTTTGTAAATTAAAATAATATGTATAATATAATTAGTGGCCATCTAAATATCATTTTTGACATCCACACAGTATCTGATTATATAGTACAAATAATTCTAATAAAAATATCTTATAAAAGAAATTGATGTTTGATGATTGCATTTGAAAATTTGATTATTGCTATTTGGAAATTTTTGAGGTTTACCATGAGACTCAAACACCCTAGTTGAATGATCAAAAGTTGTATACTAGCCACACTAGACTTTAGAAACATAAGTTTTTCACTAGGATAGGCCCTAACTGTTCATTATCCCTATGTGTGTAAGTGAGTATGTTTGATAAGGCACAAGCATACCCTAATGTCAAGCGGGATTCTTTCAACCCATTGCTAATATCGGGGGTCCGCAAATGTCTTACCCAATCCTAGGTTTAGATTTTAGTTGGACTAGACCACTAGGTAATATAGGACACCTAAAGCTAGCTCTTCCACATTCAAACATTGGTCTGTACATAAGCAAGATGCTAATGCATCAGATATATCATCATGCGTAATGCTACTGGAGAAGATTCCTACATTTTTTTTGTTATTTCTTCTTTTTGTTTTTGTTGTAGTGTCTCTTGATTTGGAGGTTCTTGTTTCTCACTAATTTCTTCAATGGTGGGTGGAACAAGTTCAGGTAAAATCTTCCCTAAACGCAGCTGGATGTTACTACAGTCAAGTACATGAACTGCAGCAATGTCTTCAGACTCAGCCTCATAAACAGGGGCTATTTTTTTGGCATTATTTGGGTTAGTCACAGGCTGAGCTAGGAGTGGAGGTTGTTTCACTAGTTGTGTTTGTTGATGTTGAGCTCTTCCCTAAAAAATTGGATTAGGAGCAGGCAGTAAGTTTTGAGCTTGTCCCTGATACCTTTGTTGTCCTTGATATTGTGGATATTGTTGTCCTTAATATGGTGGATATTGTTGTCCCCATATTTGTCCTTGTTGTGTCCATTGTGGATGACTGGTATGCCAAGGTGGGTTCATCTATCCAGATTGTGACCAATCTAGAGGAGCTATCCAAGGTTGGTTCCAAGGTTGTGCAGAGACTTTTGCCTGTCTCCATGGCATATTCATATTCCAAGGAGATTGTCCCTAGTTTGGAAATCTAGGAGCATTGGGATATTGTGCATAGCCACCATCAGATCTCTGCCTAATAGCATTAAGTTCTTCTGTTTGGGTGCCCAAAACCTATTTTAGATGAGGCAACAAAGGACATTTATTTGTTGAATGTTCCTTAAAACAAATTCCACAAATAGATGTTTTGTTTAAGGGGTAGTCCTGCAAGGCATGCTTATTCCTACATCTTGGGCAATAAATTGCTAAAGGTGGTGTAGAATTAGATTTTGTGTTTCTCTAACCTAATGCAGTATTAAGTTGAACAAGGATATCGATTTTTAAATTAGCCATTTCCTCCATCAACTCCTTCATGTCACTATTTCTAGAATTTTGCTTCTTTCTTTTTTGGTGAGTGCGGGAATAATTTTTGCATAACTCCACAATATCTTCAATGTCAAGTTGATCTATGTCTCCTCTTCCCATTAAATCTAACACTTCCCTAGATTCATCCTGCAATCCTCTTAAGAAGATAGGTTTTAAGAAATCTGGTTCTACAGCACCACATCTCTTTTGGACAAAGGAAAAGCGATCAAGATAATCCTCTAAAATATCATCCTATTCTTGCTTAATCCGAAACAACTCATCTTTCCTATTTCATACTCTACAATAATCCTGATATTTATTTAAGAATGCAGTTTCCATCTCATCCCAAGTACGGATTGAATTAGGTTCAAGATTACTCATAAACCATCGGAGAGCAGCATCCTTAAGTGTGGAAGGAAACAATTTCAATTTCTGATTATCATTTATGTAGTCATAAGTTTGACATAACACTTTGAATTCAAATAGAAATTGATCAGGATCTTCTGAAACAGTTCCCCTAAAAATTGGCAATATGGATGGAGAAATAGTTTTCATGGGGGCATCTAGAAGTGGATCCAACCGTATGGGATATTCAAAAGTCTTATGAGGATCATCAACATTATCATACCCTCCTGGAGGTGCTACTGCTATAGCCATAGTTGTTTTCTTTCTGGAGTATGATGGGAATTGTCTAGTTTTAGGGGAATGTTTAGCAGCAAGTGCTTCAAAAAGCTCTTTTTCTAATCTTTCCAAAACTTCAACTGATGAAGAAGGTATGTCTTGCTTAATTTCCCCAGGGATTTCATATACAGGCAATTCTTCATCTGATCGTGAAGGACGCTTTGGTGGTTCAGAGCTGGTTCGGATAAACCTCCCTCTTTCGTCTCTTGGCCTATGCATTCATGCCTATTCACTAAATAAACTGAAATGTAGTATTTCAACAATTGTAACACAATTCTTGACCTATTTCACTTTTTCTAACAACACCTATTGATCCCCGGCAATGGCACCAAAAATGATGAGTTTCGTTGTTCATTCATCATTTAATCATTATATGTGTCAGTCTAGGGCGGTGTCCAAAGGCTGTATACGATAGAAGGTGTCACAGTTGCAGGTTCAGTTCATCCAAGAACAGGTTTTTATTGGTGGATCAGTTAGTGTTTGGGGGTTTTGTGTGACCTCTAACTCCTAGAATTGGAAATCAAATTGCAGGAGCTAAAACTGAATTAAAACTGTAGGAAATGAAAATTATAGAATCTGAAATAACAAAATATAAAATGTTGCTAAATTGAAATTGACAGAAAAACAAATTGCAAAATTAAAAACACACACACACTTGCATGGAAGTAAATCAACTAATTACAATTATATGAGCATGTTCTAAATCTGGAAGATCAAATTAACATCTATTGCAAAACTGGAAATATCACAAATCTGGAAATTGCAGTGAAATGACAAAAAATTGGAAATTGCTGCAAATCTGGAAAATGACAGAAATCCTAAAATTGCTTTAAATCTAGAAAAAAAATATTGAAATTACATGGAATTATGGAAAATTCTGTCAAAGGCTAAAATCTAAATTGAAAACGGCTAAAGAAATGGAAACTGGTAGAATTCTGCAAACCTGCTGCAGCAAGAAATTAGCAAAATATTCTGTCAAAAATTGCCTTCCTCTGGTCCTGCAAGTGGGCCCTTGCTTCCAGAACCAGATGAAGGTGGGAAGTTATGCTAAGAAAATCTAAATGCTAATCATCAACCTTAAAAATGCCAATTGACAACTGAAGATTGCACCTTTTTATTCAATCTGAAAATGCATTACAGTAATGCAAGAAAAACCTGCAAATTATTGTTCTGCTACAAAGAAACCTCACTCTATGCTAATTTCGGTATTCTATTGCCTAAATAGATATATCTAATATATATATGTTCAACCGTGCTTGGAGATATCTTATTTATAATATAATGTTGATATGTTTGGTTACTAATTTGCAGGGGTTTACAACTGATTGCATAGCTATTTCCTAGAATGCAGGAATTTACTTTGTCAACACTTTATCCATTTATCCTTTTTGGGCCGCATTTGTTGAGGAAATCATGTTAAGATGAGTTGGGACAACCTCCTGTCAATTGCCAATAATTTCCCCCACTGATTTGTCACTTTTTGACCACTTTCGGTTGTTCCTGTGCTATTCCCTATTCCTGCGTCGCTTATTCCTGCACTGCTCCGAAATAACAGGTAGGTGACATTTAGTTGTTTTTCCATGCTCCAAACGCATAGGGAGGAAGTTTTTGACTGCCTAGATTGTTTTCCCTTATCTTGTACATCTTTTTGCATTGGTGGCACGTGCTGAAGTGACTGTTTCCAAGCCCTACTATAAATGTACAGCTGGCTGGAACTGTCACAGTCACAGCCTATTTTCCTGCACAGTCAGCTACAGGGGACAAGGTCTTTGGTGCCTTTTTCATTTGAATTAGTTCAAACAAAGGAACACTATTATTAAGCACCAAAAATTCAACAATTACTACTAATAAATTAACTAAAAACAGGTGAAATTGTAGAAAGAAACAGTAAAACAGAGTATATGCACTTATCATTTCAAAATATGCAAACATCATTATATAATGCATTTTACCCATAAATAACATAGAAACATAGTAAAAAGGGTGATTCAAATAAGTAGAATGTATCAAAAAGTATTCATGGATGAGGCAATCTCTGGCCTCATCAGCCCACTCCAAGCCAGTATTTCTTCCCCTATTTTTTTTGTGTTTTCTAGATTAGTTTACCGCTTTATAAGATTGTTTATCGCATTGTTATTTCTAGTATTGCAATAGGTTAATTTCTAGGAATGCGTGAATATTTTCTTTCTGTAGATTTAATTTTTTTACGTAAATTATTGAGTGTATGAATGATTGACGATTGTTGAAACACCCCCCAATAGTAGAACTAGCGGACTCATCTCAAGTGGTATTGTAAGCAATCTTGTTCAAGACCCTTCGCAAGTTTACGAAGCTCCCTGGGTTGATAAATTAAATGCATGGGCATGTGACAAAAGTAGGAAATAAGTTAACTTTGTTTGGCCCGCAACAACTACTTTTCATTACTTTCTTCTTCTCTCGTATTTCTTACTTCTATCTATTACATGCACACACACACACACACACACACACACACACACACACACACATGTTTACTCTATTTTTGCTTAATCACTCATCTCTTTTTATGAGCACTACACCCCTATCTAATAACACTCCTTTTGACCATCAATGAGCACTACACCCCTATCTCATAATACTCATTTTGACTATCAGCAAGCACTACACCCCTACATGATATCTTCATGGCTTCTAGCAAGCATAGCTCCACCATAGGCCATCTATGAGCACACATCCTTATCAAGTATCACTCCACCTTCAGTCACTAGCGAGCACACACTCATAGTGGGTATCACTCCATCTCTGGTCACTAGTGAGCACACATCCATAGTGGGTATTTCTCCATTCACTTATTCTCATCAGTCAGCACTATACTCTTATAATATAGTGTAGCACCCTAAAATTGGCGCAGTGAAATTGTAATAATTACATTCACCTTAGTAAATAATTTAAATTCAAATTTTAACCTCCCAAACTACCTGTTAACCACTAGGTAATCTGTTTCCCCCTTTTCTGTGCCATTTTTAGAGGTTGTTTTGATCGTTTGACGATATCATCACCGATCAGACGATATCGCCCTAGATCTGATGATTTCGTCTGGTCTAGGACATCCAGACAAGTCGCAAAACTGATTTTGCACAATTAGCTTCTGTTCCAACAGGCCTCTAATCTCGGCAAAAGCGTGTCTGCGTCGTTAGAGACCCTCCCCCATTGGAGATCTCCCAAATAGGGATGATATCCAACCTCCTAACTATTCCCCTAAGCCTATTTAATCATTAGGACCTTCCCTTCCCAACCCCTGGCTGAAATTCTCTGTAACTTAACTTCATACACGTTAAATCATCCCAAATTCACACTTGCAGTAGTCCTATATCAATTTTGTTGTAGGTACATTAGTGTTTTTTAGTCAGAGCAAGATTTCATCATCGTCAATGAACCTGTTCAGATCGGAGGCGATCCTATCGAATCAGAGACGATTTCGTATTGATGTGGGACGATTTTTACTGCAGTCAACATTGAGGCAATCAATGCCTGAAGTTTGTATTTCTTCTCCCCTTTTCTGTTGTTTTATGTTGTAATTAGCAATTTTATTCAGTATTTTATGTTATTTTGCATTTGGAGTTCACCCATTTAGCTTAGATTGCATAATAAGATCATGATTTGTCACTAGAATATCATAATTTGTTTGAATTTCTATTCATAACTATTGTTCAGTATTCATATTGTTGTTTTGTGTTGTTTCCCTCTGTTATCACAGGGGTATTCTCTGTATTTTGCATCTATTTTTTTGTTTGTAGGTCTCTGACGAATTCGTCTGACGAATTTT